>OX411884.1:13130604-15958906 GCA_948293265.1 Cheilosia impressa
TTCATTTTTTTTTTTTAGAAACACACGACAATTTGTAAGCTAGCAATCAGAAAAATGTATAAATTTACTTATCCTTAGCAAAGGCAGACATCAACCATCCTAAAGGCACCCCCATTCAAACATTTGCCTTTAGTTTAGAAAATAATTGAAAAATCTTTTTCAAAGTAAATTGCTCACCCAATTAGTAGCCGAAAGCTTTCATAAGCTGAAGCCACAAATAAACATTGAAGGCTCAATTGCACAAATAATTATTTTCTGGAGCAACTACTCCAACCAAGCCGTTGTTTGTATGGAAATTGCGATGTGCATCTCTTGCTATGAAGCGGTGAATAATAAGAAGAACACTCTTGTTAATTTTTATTTTGATGCTCATTTAGCAATAATGAAAACCCATCTCTGTTGCTGACGACTGAATGGAAATTATTTCATGAAGAAACTTTTTCCTTATCCTCCGTTTCATGGCAGAGGAAGCCTAAGGTCGGATTTTTCGTTAATTTGATATCAGAATCAAACTGATGTTGATGAAAATAGTTGCTTTCAAATAGCATGCATCCTGTCAGTATGTAGCGTAAAACACTGATTTATTAACCCCCAGGCCATACACGACCCGGGTAGCTAGAGCTACTGATGTCTGGCATTGTTTCATTAGAAACACACCTTTTGTAGCTATAAATTCAAGGAAAAAATAAATATAACAAAATGTAAAATTGACGTATTCAATCAAGTCTTCCAGAGACAAGTCAAACAGGCTTTTTCCATTAAATAATTCCTCAGAGGAAGATATTCTATCTTATTCTTTATCAGAATGGTGCGCAGTGTTTTTTTTTAACGCTGATCGATTTCCTTCAAAAAAAAGAACCAACAGACAGTTTCAACGCAGTTGGCACCATCCGTCATCATCTGGGTGAAAGTTTGTAACAAAAGAAAAAAAACTCTTAAATTAATTACATGAGTAACTGCAATTACTGTAGGTACTTAGATATTCGTAACTGGAATGGTCAGCATCCAACTGTAGATGGGTAGTTACGAGTAGTTCGCTTTCTGTATATTGAGCAGTTTTACAGCTGAATCACATTTGAAAGTGGAATGGGAAGCCATTCCTCAGCCAGATGTTCATCTTTCCACATCAGGAGAATGTCGAGTAAATATACACACAAATTGCTCTCAGATTTTTTGAAGTGGTTGCCTAATAGCTTATGTGTTGTATAACTTTTGATGAATAATTATTTACAGAGCTTTCAAGGTAATTGGTGCGGCCATGGCCAGTGTGTATGTGCATGAAAGGAAACCTCTCCACTACTACAAAGTTGCCGGTACCAGTAATATTATTATCATTTATTATAGCAATTAGTTTGATGTGATCTGACCCTTATCTTGTATTTAACACTAGAGGGCGATCTCACCAAGCGAAGTTGGTTGTAGTTTCTATTGTGGTTTCGCTTGGTATAAAACCAATGTCGTCATTGTTCTGGGCTCGCTTCTTTTTATTCGCCGTAGTGATTACTGCTGACTAGCCGCCATAAGCCATATTGGGCATATTTTTTCTTGATTAATAAAGTTTTATTGTACAGAATAAAATTAGCAGAAAGTTATTTTTTTTTTAACATGAGCCTAATCATGGGGTAGTTTTCTTAGTCTCTGTGTAAGAGGAATTTGGTTCGAAGCGTCTGTATGGTTTTTTTTTTATTGCACATCCCTGTAATTGGATGGGGTAAGACCATGTCCAAAGAGGCTTTAACACTTGTTCGTATAACATGATTTTGCTCAGCGAAGACACAGTTCCTTTCCAGTAAGCAATCGATTTTTCTGTAGATCAAGTTTAATTCTTTTAGTAGGTACGTTTTTTATGTGCTATTTTAACTTCGCATCCAAAGTCTTTACAACTAAGTATTTGAATACAGTGGTCCCAAACTTTGAAGACTGTTTTCCCCTTTTTTTATGAGCAAAGGCATTACTTTACCTATCTCTCAAAATAAAAAAAAAATCCCCTTTTTCCCCCCCGGGTGAAATTTGCTTTATTTTCGTAGGAAAACATTAGAAAATGGAAGCCGTTTTTATTAAGAAGCTTAAAGTAAGAATATAACATAAAAATGCCAATGATTTCCCTTTTTTATAAGACATACGTAATATGAAAATGAGTGAATACATTTGGATACCAAAAAGTTCTTACGTAGACGTTCGATGGGCTGTTTTCTTTCACATATAAATAGTATGAACATTTTTTCACTCAACTTTGACATTTGCAATGCAAATGCGTTTTAATTGTAGGTATTTTTAAGCAGTTTAAATTTCATAAAGATTTTCGATTTCTTTCCCCTTTTTCAAGCCTGTCCCTCGTTTTTTCCTTTTTCATTATAAAAACGCCAAAATTTGACAGAACATTGCAGCATGGTTTGGATACGTATATAACTACGTAAAGTGGGAAAGAAACCATCCGCAAACATTTTCAACGCAATACCAAGATGACACAGCTTTTTCAAATCTATACTCAAAAAAGCCAAAATTTCGGTTAAACTAATTTGGTGAGTGAAGTGGAAGTCACAAAAAACCTGAACATGATTCCAAAACAAAACTTCTTAGTCATTTAAAGAAAATTTGTGTGACATTCAGCGCATTTTCCTACCGTTCATTCCGATTGCAAATAACTTTCAGGCTGTTTGTAAACTCAGGCTGTATGTAAACTACCCTAATCCATGGAATAGGCTCTCTATCCAACGTTGCTGTAAATGAATCGACAGTTTCTACAAATTACCTCCAGTGGGCCTACAGCCTACACCAATATAAAATAATATAGCACGCCTATCCCACCTGCCCGCCATCATTGTGTATATTTCAAATTGCATTTTTTGTTTGCCGGCCTCAGGTAATGTCCCTTGAACATTTCCTTAAAAAGAAATGTCCATTCAGTTCGCATAAGCATCAAATGAAATTTTACTTATTGCCACCCAAGCAACGCATAAAAGGCCCCGAAATGTCACCTTTATAGCTAACCAATCCAACCCTTGTTCCATTGTGTAGTAATGAGACTTGAAATCAAGCTCCAAAACTTTTCAACCAATTTATTTATTTATTTATTTTTGTTGTTCTTTTGAGAGTGTAATCCTTTTAACTCTATTTGGGAGAAATGTTCAAATATACCATGATGAGGGTTGAAGTATAATTTTCCACATAATACAAGGACACAACTAATTAATTTTTAAAATGCCCTATTTCGCTCCGTAGGAGACATTATCTCTCTGCAAAATTGTCTGTGTAATGATCGTATATATTGCATAGAAATCATTTTCCAGATGAGGAACGCAAAACTTTTGGGTCCGCCCTTATAGTGTGGCGTGGATATAGAGGTCGCCATCATACAGCTAGAAAATTTTTTTTGATTTCGTCTCGCGTAAAGCCTTTGCACATGCCACACGGTAGTTTCTCTGTTTTATTGTGAACACGCTCGGTGGGAACGGATGCTACGATAAAACGAAATGTTGACAAAGGAAATTGAATTGCAAAAAAATGTTACACTTAGCTTTTTAAATGATCAAAGGAAATGGAAACGGTCATAAAGAGACTTATTGGAACTGGCGAATAAAAAGCAATAGGTATCTGCGAACAGCATCTTGAATAGCTGTATAGGAAGGTTGAAGGAAAGAATAAATTATTGAGTTCCGTGGAACCACTTAGGGGAGAGAGATTTTCTATCGGTGGCCACATGAAATATAAGCCGGCTTTATACTTTTACATTTTGCTGGGCTTTGCCAGATGTTACTCTGTTTGATGTTTTGTTTCTATGTCGGCGTATCAGGCCCGCCACTCAGTTTCCGGTCACCATATTTCGAATGAGAGAATCAATGAGAATGAGTGCCACGTCGTAATACTTCTCAGCAAGGCTTAATGAAATTTAATTCTAATTGATACTTTCACTGGGATTCGTTTTTTTTTGGGTTTTGAAAAGAGCAAACACAATCTAAGGCGTAATACAATCTATGGCAGTTTTGTGTTTGTAATTTCATGGGCTACATAAGAGGTAGAGAGTTATTTGGCTGTTACCTTGAATGGAATTGTTTTAATCGTCTTGTAAAAATGGTAGGAAAATTGAATCAGGCACAAATGGAACGTCCGCAGGATGCTTGTGGGTAAGACTACCGAACATTATGGTTTGTGTCCTCGAGGAAACCCTGCAAGACACATATAAAGGGGGTCATAATGGAAACTTACTGGGATCTATCCGCTTTCTGTTGCCATTGATTCAAACTTCTTAGATCGGTGAGTATGCACACCGACACGTTACTTACAATGGTCCAATTTTCTTCATTCTAAAGTACGAAATTTACGAGATTATTGGGAGTGGGCCACTCTTTGAATTGGTCCCGCATATTGTTTCTCTCGGTGTTCTCATTTCTTCAGCTATTAAATCGATAGGTAGCGTTGAAGATGCGACCAGTACTTACTTAATGTACTTAGGCGGCGAGTGGCCTGAATTTCCCGCACACAAAGGTTGTCTTTTGTGGCTGTGTGATTATATATCTACTCCATACAAGAGTACGGAACATGGAGTTCCCACAAAAAGTAATATTTTGGCCGATGTTACTCATTTGCCCTAAAATTTGTTGACGACTTGATTTCATTCTCCACTCGGTCTCTAGCAGTGCCGACCGATTGATGGCTTGATCGACTTGATTGTCCGATTATGATCTTTTGCAGGCTTCTTTCATAACAGTTTGACAACCATATTTGTTCCCATGCAAACGTACCTACGTCTAGATGACCTGGTCTGGGTCATTATAATAGTATTATTTCAAAAATTATCTCGTACAATATATTTATCTACCCTTGAAAACAATTCATTGCTGTAGAATTACAGATGAGATTTCATTAACCACAATAGCCCGTGGTTAGTAGTTATTACGAACTGTGAGTCGACAAGTACCTACCCACATAGTTGGCGAAAAGCTCTATTTGATCGGCTTAGTTAGTGGCGTTGAGTTCCCGCAAAACATAAACCTGATTAAATCAGAAAATTAAACACGTGCTATACGTTTGCATCAACTGTTCTTTCGGCATGGTGGAATATAATGCCAGACACTTCATATGAAGAAGACCTCATACAACACGCAAAATGTGGTCGACGTGGGAAAGTTTGAGTGGTAGGGTGAACTTGGTTACCATTTGACTTTCAATTTTTACACGTTTGAGCCAGTATGTCAAATTTGATATATATGTACGAATAATGAGAAATGCATTTTTCCCTATTCCTTGAATGCCAGGTTTGGGCTACCTTTTGAAATTTTATTTAAAGGCAGAGAGGTCGAAAACAAAAATTCCACTAAAAATCTGAATTGCTTTTTGGAAGTTCACTTTGTAATTCTGTCGAAGCCCAAATTTAATGAGAAAAGCATACGTAGCCATTCCGATTCTACGGCTGAAGGGGCAGGGATGTAACTCATGGAATGAGGATAAGAAACTGAGAGTGCTATGAGTATTTTATACGTAAGTGTTGAAGTGAATTGGATTATGAATACAAGTTGTAGACAGGAAATCGTTTTAAAAAATGATAAAGAGTATCGGAGACACAACGGAGCCGTGTGGAACATCAGAGTTTGTATGCTTAAGCTATTGGCATAATTTTAGCATACAGAAAAACAGTTGCTAGTCCATTTGATTAAGAGATGCATCGATCTGGTAGACGCGTGTTTTCGAAGAGAAGGTTCTAAAATCTGGCAAGTGCAAACGGAGATGTGGGTTCCACTTTTTGGTCCTCAAGCAGTGGATCTTTTGTCAATAAAACCATAAAAACCATCAGCAAGTAGGTACGAGTAGTTTTCGTAATACAAAAACCAAGATTTTCCAGCTCTTTACGTCCTTTAAAAAAATAGACGTAAGTGGTATGGGCCGATGATTGGTAAATGAAGAAGAAGATCTGTTTTTTGTTTTTGAAACGGCTTGACAAATGCGAATTTTTTTGGAAAAATTCCGGACAGATGGAACATCTTTCGCAATGGTTTTTCCGACACCTCTCCAGACTTATGGAAGAGTTAAAGTCTGTACCGCTGATATGAAAATTATATTGAATTATTATAAATGAAGGCATTGTGTTCATTTCTAGTTCGGGTTTCTTCAAATTTGAATTTGACAGTTCGGGTTATACCACCCGTTTTCTATTGGTTTGACACTCTTTACCCTGTAATGAATGAAGGATACTTCATACCTAAGTTGGTACCATTTGACACTACATCGGGGGCGGCACCCAGGTAGTTATTGAGGAGGTTGTAACTTCTTCCAGTTGTAACTTCTAAAAGAAGTTGAGTTGGCTTTCTCCTAATGCCACTTAGTTCTTGTCGGAGTTTTTTCTATAACTATTTTGTCGGCGTACGAGATCTGAGCTATGATGCAGTAGGCCCACGATCCTTTAGGCAATAATACTTCACAAGCGTCTGTATTCCGATTGACGTAAGAAACGTGTTCATTGTGTTGGCATTTGGACCGTAAACGTCTGGTGCGCGTATGGGTCCATTAACAAGCTGAGATAATTTATTTACCCCAGCAAAGTCATGCATGTAAATTCCTTCGGGTGTTGTCTGTCGAAAATGTTTAAGCCAGTCAGAGATATCGATATTGAAATCACTCGCAATAAGGATTTAAGTTCAGCTTCTGTAAATGAGGGAGTACTGCACGCTTTATTAATTATTTATTTTTTTATTCGCCTGCAGATATGGAATTTAAATCACTTGAAATCATATCCCGTATTGGAGCAGCATCCACCAATTGTTTATGGTTTTTACGTTATATTGGCACCCTTAAGGGCAAGTTTGCGTGCCGAAAACTCGCTCATTTCCATGCTACGGTGTGTGGAAAAAAAGAAACAGAAGCAAATGCCCAAAGCACCATGTACCTATTCAAATGAAAATCCAAACACACCTAAACTTTAAATCGCGCTAGGTATTCCGGACTTTATTGATATATCCTGCCTCCCGACCTCTTTGTGTTTAATCTGATTTCTTGCTGTGCCATGACTTACAATTAAGTTTGGAGTGCCAGTAAATATTTCAATAGAAGAGTAGGAATACAGATTATTTCGAAAGTTCGCTGACAAGCTATACAACTTGGACCGAATACTCCCCAGGCAGGTTGACTGATGACGAGATCTAAAAATTAATTGCTGAATTATACACCGCCTGCAGTAATCTCAAGAGGAATACTTGCAGATATATCCATCTGGTATCTGACTTAACTCCATGATTGATAGCTGAATCGTAGGGGTGCCTTCGAATTCATTATTTGAAGTCTTTTCCTTGCGAGTCTACGGGTCGCCTGTAATTAATCAGATTTAGTTTCATTTGTTGGCTCTATCTGATAACGGGTGCAATAATCGAAGACTTTCATATATCTCACGAACTTAGTCAAACTCAAGTTAATACACGCATCACTTTCAATGGAATACACAGAGGATTGGCTGGACTTCACTGAACCTCCGCATACTGAAAGATTCCGCAAGCTTTGCTCAGCAATGATACTTCCTATCTACGCTGGATTGATACCCTCATTATAATTCGGTGTTGTCATCTTCCAATTGAGCAGTAACATTTTGTCATCCCTGTTGTGTGATGTCTGATGTCACAAAGTCTTGCCAGAATTAGTTGGTTCCAATTTATATTACTCGACTCTAGGCCCTTATCAGTGTCGCCAAAATCATTGACGATGAAACGAACCTTAATAGGGCCAGGTCCAGCAGGAGCATCCCTTGGGAAATTACTATTGTCATTTGAAATGACATTGCTACAAATATCCCCCTCTCGGTAATTTCTGCAGGATCAGGCGGTATAAGAACAACTCCGGGTATGTAGGACATCTTATCAATTGCCTGTGAAAGCTGTCTCGTATTTCTTTTTTTGTTAGTGATGGTGTGTGCTTCATAATCGATTCGGAAATTGAATTTATTCCATGCTGTGAACCATTAGGATATAGCTACTTGATCTATTTTTGGGTTTTCCGTCTGGAGTATGACTTGATGATATTTCGAGGCGCAAATACATCGGCACTTTTCACGAGCATGTTTCCAGTCGATTGAAAAGAAAATCAAACTTAACAAGTTGACTTCGGAAAACAAGACTTTTCCGTGGTGCAAAAGCGAAAGGTAACCGTGCACACATGTCGTGATATTAAAATGGAGGAGATGTGTATCGATTTTGATGGCTCACTCGAACAGGCTGTGTAACACGTCGACTGCGTGGCATACATGAAATATAAGTGGATAATAGGTTAAACGAAAGTCTGTCAAGCGTTTAACATGTTATGGGACGTACAAGTCCGTGCTGTAGGTATATAGCGTGACAACCTGAGAGTGTGTTGCCGCTAGCTTGGTATAGTGTAGGTCCTCTTTGCTTTTGCAGGAATGTAGCTCGGTTTTCAAGACACTCTTTGGATATTATTTAAGTGCAAGGTACAAAAAAGATACTATAACCCAAAAGCAGGACATAGGAATCGATACAAATAGGGACACAACGGATGGTATTCATTTTTAGCTTGAAAGTGAACGAACTGATGTTGGTGGCCTGTACTACAACTAAATGTTTGGATTCGGTGGTAGACTCTGTAATCTGTACCTATAGGACGTCACCATCAATTAGTCCTTCATCGCGTCGCAGCTTTGGGTGATAAAAGGGAGGGAAAAGCTCAAGAACCTAACAAGTGTAGCAAAAAATTTAAACCGTTGTGCTCTAGACGAACCGATGTCTAGAATTACGAATTATTTAAATTTATCCGAAACTACTAGCAGACAGTCCGTACAGCTGATGCAACGTGAGTGATCCCCTTTAGTAATGAATTGACTTGTGATATATCAGGTGTCCTTTCAGAAAGAGTCCGAAACAGACCACTAGCTTTTCAGAGGGCCGTTCGATAGTACTTGGTCTTATAGCAGGTCACTTTCAAATTCTGAATGCATCAAGAGAAAACTTGTGAAGAGGTAGAAATATTTCACAGCACAACCATCAATGCGAAGCTCACTGGTTGCCACTTTCCAAGACAATTCCTTGGCGTTGAAGAATATGTAATCGCAGCTGAATAGGGATGCTATTGTTCGATCTTAAGTACGGTTCAAAAGGAATAAAAGGCTTGTTTCGGAAAACATAAAAAGATGGAGAGCTAGAGTCTCAAATCTATTATACACAAGTCTGAATTTTTCAGATTCAACTTAATGGCTTAACTCATGCCTATGCAGGAGCTCCAAAAATGCCGAGACCCCACCCACAAACAGTGGTTGAAGTATTTCACAATTGCGAGCGACGTCAAAAATTGGGTCGTGTTCTTTCACGTAGTCCTTCGTGCGTGGACTCCAAGATTTCAAGCGGGAATGGTGTGTGGAATCCATCCCTATGTCGTAAGGGCCTTTAAAAATGTTCCGCTGATTGTTTTATGTCTTCTTAGACTAAATAGCGACTGGTTAGCGTGATTCTTTGCATGATCTCTGCGCAAATGTCATTTTGCGAAACAGAAGTTGACCCGCAGTAGATCTCTACCCACTTCGAACAAAATGCTGCCTACCTCTCGCACGTTGATCTATAAACGAGGAAAGCTATTAGATGGCACCTCACTTTCTTTAAGACTATCTTGCCATCAAATGATTCAATGAAGGTCTTGCTGACTTCGACTGAGTATACTCGTAATTCCACTGTTTTTTTAATTCATCCTGCACGATGATGACGAACTTAATGCCGCTTGTAACTCACTCCACATATGCCACCGATTTTAAAGTCAATTTGAACATGCATGCTTCCGCAGTACATTCCTAAAACAGTTTCTAAAATTGTACATAATTAAGAAAGGACTTCCCTTTGCTTTGTCACTAAGGAAAGGGGAAATTCGTTTGCCGCTTACATCTCAACTTATCTCAGAGCAGATCTTTAGAAAGGGACTGAACATTAACATGCCAAAAGTAGTCAGTCGCGATATGAACTCAAATGCTTATATATTGCTACTCACTCAGGAAATGTAAAGTTTTTAATATCTTGTTACTCTTCCGCATGTTATCCAAGTCGTATTTCCGTTTCTGCACCAAAAACAAACCTTTAGGTCGGATTGAGAAAAGCATCGGAAATTGGATTCCGTTCAGGGGAACATTTATCTTTTCATTCGAGAAAGTAAGGTATTTCATCAACTTTTAGTTGAAGACAGGCAAAAACCATCAATCAGTTTATTTATGACCCACACAGATTGCAAATGAGTCCTTGCATTTAACTTCTTACCACACACTTCTCTGTTTTAGCTAAAGCATTTAATTAAAGTGCCAACTAAAATGATTACGTACACAAAAACTTTCAATGCGACAAGAGTTTTTCTCAGATAATACTGCACGAATGTTCAAAAGAAAACAAATCAGTGCAAATGTTGGAACAGCCAAACAGAAATTGCTTCGCCCCAAAGTCGTTAATAGACAACGTTCGAATAAATTCCATACTGTGCATCAACGATTTGTCTCTTGCAGCAGTCGTCATGAAAACAACATCCATCCAGCCAGCCAGCAAGCCAGCCAGTCACTCGGGCGTATGAGTGATTTATGAGAATGCTCTATTCTCGTTTGACAATGCCACCCATAAATCCTTTTCCCAATAACACATAAAACCAAAAAATAACGAGATAACTGAACAAACTCATAAGACCTGTCGAAGCTTGCACAGAAATATACAAAGAAAATTCCAAATTCCATATCATATCATGGCACCCTTTTAAAAAGAATGCAGCATCGCAGGGGAAATATTGTCCGTTAAAAAAAAGAATCCTACACATCGTAAAATGTTGGTTTTAAGCATACACATACACATAGCTACCTGTAAGTGAAAGATAACACGAAAACAACACATACCTACAATTCGAGTAAAACAAAGAATAAACAACATAGTAGAATCTGTTTTTTTATGTATTTCTATTCCAATCCAATTGTGTACGCGATCACCCAACAGAACGAAATTAAAACAAAGGAAATTTCCGAAAATGCCAAAATCGACATTAAACCGTAAACTAATAAATGTTACGGTCCTAACATGGTGCCATTTCAGGTGCAGATTATTTTTATTATTATTATTTGAGCAGTTAAATCGTTTTCGGGAGGCAATCGTAAAATCCTTGCTTGGTAGACTATTTTATTTTGTTTCTTTATCTTTGTCACAGGAGTTTCCTTTACTGCGGTGCAGAACGAGTATATATCTCTATTTTGAGATTACCAAATTTGTGTTGATTTTTGTTTGGGAAATATAATTTGTATTTTTTTTTTTATATGAAAGATTCAAATCTCCTACCCCGGGCACGAAATGAAGAAGCTTGCGTTTTGGAATGGTTGTCGCGCATACACAATTTGCATATTTTAAATTAGAACAATTTTTAAATTTCTCAGGGAAATCTAACAGCGTAAGGGTGCTGCTATGTCCTGTGAATTTTAATGCTATTATTTAAGCAGATGCATTGTGTTGGTTTAGGAAATATGCGAATGAATGCTTTCTGAATGCCAGAAAAATGTTCCTGAATGTGTATTAGGTCATTAAAAAGGGAGGAAAGTAAACAGGAAAAGTTACATCTGCGATTTGAAATACATTTATGGCACATTCTTTGCCGTGGTGC
Organism: Cheilosia impressa; assembly: GCA_948293265.1. NCBI lineage: Eukaryota > Metazoa > Arthropoda > Insecta > Diptera > Syrphidae > Cheilosia > Cheilosia impressa. Next base: position 13,142,206 of record OX411884.1, read on the forward strand.
GAATAACTTTTTTTTGTTTTGTATTCGTGTTTGGTTTTCAAAGATCAGTTTTTAAAGAATTTACATCATTTGCCTATGGTACACATAAAAGTTGAAAACTGTTGTGTCTACAAATCGGAGCCTTGGACCAGGAGTAGCCTTTGAACACACCCCCTCTACATCTAGATGGCGTCCCATGAATATTCCGGTTGTCAACCGTCTTCGACGTTCAGCTTTAGCCTTCTCCCTTTTCCGCCTTGGTCAACCTCTCTTTCTCTCAATGTGTGCGCACCAGCCACTCCACTCTTACTTGTTTTAATTAATGAATTACCTTGGTTTTTTTTTGTTAGAATATTAATATTAACTACAATAAAGTTTGAATTCAAATCGAACCCTGTTAATCGTATAAGTCTATGGTACACATAAAAGTTGATGTTCACTCGGGCGTATGTGGAATATTTCAATTAAAAATATTTAACTGCAGGTAGGTATGGCAAAGCCAATGTGTACAGTTTCTTTTGATTTAAGGTGTGCGATTCATATCGATACGTGCTGTGTATTTAATTCTAATTTGGAAATAAATCCGGTTTCCAAATGATGATTGAAACTATTTCTGCCGGCCTTTTAGAATAATTATACCTACGCATTTTACTTGACTTGTTTCACAATCAATATGTATCTAGCTAGTCCACTTTGCGAAATGAAGTTGCGGTACTTACAAACAAACAAACAAGCAAACAAAAGTTGTGATTGCGATACAAATATTTTTAAGTCTATCTGTCAACTGTCACTTTGAAGAAATAATTTATGGATTTTTGTAGCTGAATTAATAAAAAAAAAAAAATTCCAATGTGACAACGTGAGAGCATGGCTGCCTTGAGAAGCCCAATCATGTCTCCTTTTAAACGGCATCTTTAATACTTCCTGCATGAATGGAAATGGACTCAAATTTCGAGAAATAAATTTAAAAATTTCGTCTTAATTTTTTCTAAGTTACAATAAGAAAATTTGAGTTTGTAAAATTTGAACTGGACACTTAAAATGCCCGCAAATACTGCAGAGTATGTTTTTGTTGCTGGTAATATTCATTGTAAGATATTATGTATGAATTTTAAAATATTTTTGTAGGGAACACACCTACCTTAGCATAAAAAATAAAATAAATCGTTGGCGCAACAGGTTTCTAAAAATAATTCGGCTTAACTTTGTAGGGGATGATAAGTTATTTGGTGTGTGTCATCACTACCGGTAGCAGTCAGTAATATTGGCTATATATTGGGTACTGTTTTGGACACTATGGTTATGCATTTAGGTTGCTCTGGGATGAGAAATACCTTTCACTGAAGATTGCGTATATTGGGAGGAGTTGTAAGAATAGAGTCGCTGGTAGGCTAAAAACAACAAACCAATAGCATACGTGTTTTAACTCTTCACTGCCAGATGCTCCACTATTGAGGTATATTGGGGGAAAAATTGGGGGATCCCGCTAAAAATATCTCTTTATCAAATCGACTTTGATTTCGCTTCCACTCCATTTCATTAGGCAGGCACTTAAAACTACTTAAACATCAGACTTGATGTTCAAATACACATCAACTTTGAAAACTTGCTGCAGTCAACTTTACAAACGAATCCGGTTGGAATAAAATGCTGGCATTTTTATTTCACTGCAAGTGCTAATTCTGATATAATTAATTTTTCCATCCCCAATAAGGCATAAAACCCATGCCCCTATCGCTTGAAATTCATTACCCATTCCTACTCATCAAGGTAACTACCCCCGCATAAACTCATTGCCTTTCTGCGATTTGTTTTCGATACACCCTTAAATGATTCACCCTAATTTCTACACCTCAGGTTAAGATACGCATACCTATCTTATATTTTCTTTTGTGCCATATATCTGGAACACGTGTTTCGGGTAGCAGATACATGTACCTGTCACAGCAAAGGATGGGCTTTCCAGTCAAAGGTAAGGTAAATATAATTAAATCTTCGGGGAGTTATGCTTACGCATATATACATGTGCAGATGCGGGTTGTGTCTAAATTGCTAGGTAGCAAAACATTACCGTATCATGGATTCGCGATAAGTGAATCCATAAATTAAGTAGAGTGCCAGTCAGTAGCTATACTGGCGTACTGCGTCTTGCCAAAAAGCACCTGCGGTACCTACGTAAATTTAGAAAGTTAAAAAAGTCATTTTTTTTTTGCTCATCTCCACGGGAAAGAATAATTTACGGCTCAAGTGATTTCTGTTATATCGGTAGGGGTGCAGACACCCTCTGTATACATAGAACAGCGCTTTATTCGGAATAAGCTACATAATCACAGCCAACCGCAACGAGCTGAATTAGAAATCTATTTACATTTAAATTTTCCCTGCACAGTTTCTGCGAAAAGGTGTAATACGATTGAGAGAAGACTTGTGGGTGTTATCCGATTTTTATTGTTTTATTGTTTGGAAAAAAAAAACGAAAATCTTTAGCTACCCGTTGAGATATATGTAATTTATGAAGCAGTACTGAGATAAGCACATTTCCCACTGCAAAATATCGAAAAGGCAGACAGCACCTGCTACCTACGTACTTGAAAGTATTTTTCGCTCTGCAATTCAGAGTGAACAATCCGCACTCGGGATCAGGACTGATTTCGTCGAAATTATCTGAGAAGATTGTGATTTAATGCTGCGTGAATATAGGGGCAGGTTATTTACAGTACTACTGATGTACAATTGCTACAGAGTTACATTTTTGTTAAACTTCAAAAGACCAACAGAAGGAAACTTAACCGTACCGGCTTAATCACAAATGCTGTAAGTACTGTTGAAGTACTCCCAAAATCACTTGAGTCTCAATTGTGTCAGTCTTATTTTATTTATTATTTATTACTCAGTTTTACGTTCCCTCAAAATTGAAGCCACTTAGACTGAAGTTTGGGAGAAGAAGGATCTATGGTGTTGCGCGATTTAATTGTTGTTCACCGGCGCAATTTTTTTTTTTAAGTGTTTGAGACAAGTTATTGCCAATTTTTGTTGACTTCCTCTACCGCAACTATTCCCTCACGTTATCCTCCAGCGTAAGCGCTATTTTGCAAAGTTATTCGTAAACTTTCGCTAGGCAGGTACGCTGTCTCATAAAACTTTTTATAAGGTAAAATGTTTTCCCACAAACAGTTGTAATAAAGAAAAAACATTACAGAAAAAACAACATCTAGATTTATTCCTCGAAAAGCCACATCGTTCCAAGGAAACTAACAAACGGAAACTGTTGGCAATCTTTTAATTGACTCTTAAATGTTCATTTCCACCAGTGCGAACTTTTGCCTGGCAAAATAATTTACAAATTGAGAAAGTCTTGCTTTGGCAATTTGTGTGTTGCGTAGTCTTTTTTGTCGCCTCCACTGCACTTTGAATATTATCCTCTCTTCCATTTGTGGAAAATAAATTCTTCTCAAACTCAATTAAATCCAAAGACTTGAAGGATTTTCGCATGTTATCTGTGTTGAAAGTGAACGTCAGTAGCATCTTACTTCTTATCTGTGTACTTTGAGATGGGAGCCAACCACTTCGATCCGTCTAAATTTGCGTCAGACAGTGAGAGTTGTTGTATTATCCTGAAAGTTCGCAGAGTTCGCTTCGAAAATATTATGGGTGTAACGAAGCAAATGGGTGATATATATTTTTTTTATGTATATACAACCTAAAGCGGTTTTATTCATCTACAGCATACCTGACTGGTTGGTACACGAAAAAAAAAAAAAAAAACATAAACGAGTGGCAGTACGCGCTAAGGGTGAGTGTAATTGATTGACATGGATTTTGTTATCAAAGAATTTTTTTTAAATATTTATTCAATGCAGTCGGAAATTGGGACTTAAATATATGTTGGTTTTTTACCTTGGCTCAGCATACGCGTATGTAAATTGGAAAAACATACATGAACACTGAACAGGTTCCTACATTAGAATAGACAGTCACATGCTTGTAGGTACAACGTATCCTTATTAATTCTGTCTGCGCATTGATAAATAAATTAAAATGCTATTTGTCAGCTGGCACTGATTGGAATGCGGGAGGCTTTAAGGATCAAAGCAAACGTGTGTTGACTACTGGGCGTATAGATTCTTTAACATAAATGAATGGACATATTTAGTCGATGTATAGTGTGCATGTTGGTAGGGACATTAACTTGAGCCTATGCTTTTGTGCAAAGAAAATAAAAACTGCGGCGTGTTTCGAATAATTGATTTTTCGACTTTGTGCTAAAGTTGGAAATATTTTCTTTGTTGTTGTTAGGAAACCTCTTTCTAAGTGAAGAGAAAGTTGATATTACGTGCATCTCCAATGGTAGCACAGAAATCGAGCAACAAATTTTGGAAAATATACACACCTGCTACCTTTTTTTCTCAAGGTCCCATTCGTTTTTGTTGGCTTCTTCGATATATATTTTCGTGCAGAAGGCAAAATAATTCAGTCAATAACTCGTTAACCTTTATATATATTTTTAAATATTTGTTTACGGTGGCTGTTTATTGTTAGCAATGAGGCATTTTAATTTCCGCTCTGTCTGATTTTCAAAAGCAGATTTTTTCGAAAGCGGCATGTTTAGTAAAAAAGCGTACATTAGTCGTGTTTTATTGTGAGTTTGATTTGATCCAGATCAGGTTTTAGAAAAGAAACGGCAAACATGCAGAGACTAGCGAACAACACCTGCAAGCATATCTTCTCGAAAATTGTTTTATTGAGGTGCATTAATTTTGTTTCTTCATCTTAACGCTCGTCATTGATTTCACCTAATCGTGTTCCATAACCCGAACGCCCCACAGAAGACCCTTTTTTATTTAGACTTGGCACATCCACCCTAAAGCCAAAATGGTTTAAGCTCAATATCGACATCTGTTTTCCTCCCTCCCTAGATTATAGGGTTAACGACCTCGTTTAAGACTTTATCCGACTTTGTTAGCCCTTCAATAATACATTATTACAGTTTATTGCTATTGGTCCGGTATTGATTCAATCTTCCATTCGATGCTCCTCGCCCTCTTCAAGTAGGAGAATATGGAATAGTGCAACCAAATTGATTCCATACACCATATCGTATATGGCATATTATATGAACGAACAATGAGGGGGTAACGATTGAACAAAATAAATGAGGGGTTTAAAAAATGAGACATGCCGGCTTGAGCAGAGGGGGATTTTTATATTTTTTTGCTGGTGGTGGAGGCTCCTCTTATATCAATAAGGTGCGCTGGTGTTACGTGTGCTTAAAGTTGGTTCAAGTGAAAGTAAACGTGAAGAAGTTCACTTAGGATATTTGCGTCATTTGCAGTTCGAAGCGGACCTCCAGATCTTAACCGGAATATTCCTCCAGTGAGGCTGAAAAACTACTCACTAATAAACAGACCACCAGCTCAGATTAAAAAAGATAAAGTGAATTGTATTTCGTTTATGTAAGGGTAACAGATCGTTGTGGAAAGAATTTTCAAACGTCCGAGAGGGAGCCGCTTGGACTTGGCATCAAATTGTAGATCCCTTCCATTCGTTCCAATAATGAAAAACTCGCACAAAACGAAAGGTTGTTGGAAACTAAACCTAGGGTCCTTATGGACCTGTTGTGCCACATATTTATTTATTTTAAGATAGCTGTTACATCATTTGACAAGGTAGCAGAGCTGGTGAACAAGGGATATTGTTTGACTAAGGCTACTGTACATCCGGCGAGTATACTCGTAACACTTACTTAGAGAGTTAAAAATCACCAGGTGAAGAAATTAGGTTGTAAAATTATTTTATATTAAGTCATGTGTTTAGCTTCTCTCTGCGATTGAAAATTTCGGCTAAATCTGCCAGGTTAAAGGAAAGGCACTCTGGAAAAGACTTGAAACACCTTATTGAAAGTCATTGTGGTCTCACTCTTACTTACTATAGCAAAACTGAACTTTTTTTTTTGACTCAAAGGTAGGTACCTATTTGCCCGGAATAGATCTAAAGACTGCTTTACAAAATTCTCTTCGATTTCTACACTTCAATTTGGAAGATATTGCGATTAACAGATAGCAAATGCTTTTACATTATCCGGCTTCCAGAAATCAAGTTTTGTACCGATTTCGCTATTGCTCCCCTTTGAAAAAACAAGGCCAAGTCCCAAATGATGCTTTCAAATTTCCTTTACCGTCAATTTTATGGGAAGTGTTTCTCTAAATCCATATTCCTCGCCTGAACAATTACGAAAGCCCCACACCATGTGCCCTACTACTCATCAAACTCGGTACAAACGCAAATATATAAAAACCAATCACCCCCAACTAATCGATTAACCAATTGCTTAATTGAATGATTTTTCACACCCAAAACCAGATGACTTTTCCACCAATATGCCAACATATCAAGTCACAAAAGAAAATCCCACATTTCGGGTCCTTTTCCTGTAATTATTGCCATTTCATCACCAGACACAACAAGAACAACAAAAAAGAAAACCCAGAAACAATTACTTTCTAGCCACTGAAAAAAACAACAACAAAAGATATTTAATTAAATTTCATGCTTCAACCAAGTGAAAATAATCGCCATTTTCCTGAAAACCGCTCCTCTATTAACATTTTTATTAAATTCCCCTCACTCACGCATACAAACAAAAGAGAATTAACAAAGTTCACTGACTGTATATACTACGGCACAAGAAGTGAAACAAATTTCTGTAACCAGCTGTTGCTGGTTTTATCGAATGATGGCGAAACAGTTACTCAAATGGAAGCAAGCGAAAATTTCCTTTTTCAATAATTGGAAAATTCCCCCTCAACATAGCCTACACTATAGTGCAAAAAAAAAAAAAAACAGAGCGTGCGGTTATCGATGTTGAACCATGAGATAAAGCAAAAAGCACACGAAAGCCTCTGCAAAACGAAAACAAACAGAAAAATTTTGAAGCGAAAACAGAGGAGTGTTTCATTCATTTCGTCCTTGGTGTTGGTCAACAAACGCCAGCCCATTCCATTCCATTACCATAATTGACGTTACCTGTGCTGGCTCCATATTTTTTTAGCTATTTTAGCCATAGGCCATGGGCTTTTATTGTTTTATTCTAATGTTTGATGTTCCTACCTTCTACTGCGGAAGCTCACGCCTGGCAATCGAATGAAATTCGAAACACAAAAGAAGCTTTAACATTTTGTACCTAATTTCAAGTTACTGTAACTTGAACAAATAAATCCGTCAAGTTGCTGTAGATTTATTTTTGTTCAATGGCTTTCATCAGAATAGATACAAAATTTATGGATTTTATGAAAGTATGTACTACCTAGTCTGGTAATGTTGTTGAAACGTCAAACTGTCTGCTTCTTCAATTAACAATTCGAGCAAAACTCGTTCCATTCACTTGAATGAACAGAAAGATGCTTCTCCTTGGAATGGAAGACATCAGGTTGTTGCCCAAACTCGTGTGTCGGCGGATGTCAATTAGAAATTGCTTTCGCTCGGAGTGGGAAATCAAGGAATACTACAAACTTGGTTGTTAAATCAGTTGTCATTGTAGCCAGAGTTGGAAAGCAAGTTGGAACGTCTGTGCGAATGTTTGAAAACTTAATAGCGACATTTAATTAAAGCCAAATGTATTTGAACCACATTTGTGATGTTGGAAATGGAAAATTCTAAGTCAAATGCGGCAATGCGGATATGTTTTATAAGTTATTAGCATGAACTTAAAAGGAAGAAGCTTAAAAAATCAAATTTAAAATGATGGCAACTGATTTTAGATTGCATTTTTTTGACGGGAGTATTTACAAACTGACGAGGAAATACCTCGACCTTAGTGCTAACTTGCCAATGCCGTTTAAAGCGAGTCAAGAGGTTGTGAATATTGCAGTGCTTTTGCAATATTTCTTTTTCCTTTTAATGCGTAGAAGAATTATTTAGAAGGCTTTCAGCTAAATACCCCTGTCCATGTGAAAAGGAGGGATTTTCCAAATTTAGTCGACACACTTCTAGCGATTGTTCCTGTGTCTTGTTGGTGGTCTTTGTCATTGCAAAACCGAGTCGCACCAGCAGGGGCAAACGCTTCAAAAGACATGTCTTTCGGAATCACTGGAATGCGTGGCAGCAATACATCTTTTTCTTTGAGTTTTCCGTTTAAAATTGTACCTTCGATGGAAGCTGGAGCTTAAGAAACATTTGAGTTTAGATTTTAAATAATTGACGAAAATGTGTTATCACGTTGAATTTATTTTAAGAATTCTAAAAAACTCGACTACCACAAAACAGAATTAAATGCAATTATTATTAAGCGGAATATAGAAAAAAACAACGGTGGGTATACAAATTTCGCAATTGTGAGCTTTCGTAAATTTAAAGTCAAGACTAAAATTTGTTGTAAGTACTGCGCATTGTTATAAAAAAAGGGATGAAAAGTGATTAAAGAATTCCTTAGATTTAAAAAAGTAGTTTTAAATTTTAAAGATATCAAAAACTCATTATCCAGCTGCAAATAATTACACAAATTTAGTGAGAGGGTGCCCTTAAACTTTTGGAGGGAGCACTACGTTTGAATAAAAATAAGTTTAGTTGAATTTGACGAAAACCTCCGGTCATATATTTCGACAGATTAGTGTTTATCCTAATTTCGTGACTGAAAATCGAATCTTCTTGTAGACGTAGAGTGTTTTAATAATAGAGCTAAAAAAAATAAAAATGAGAAATATTTCTCTTCGCTAGCTCCTCGCAACCACAATTCTCAATATTTTTGTGTCAGATGGAAGGAGCCTACAATATGATGCCCAATCTGAACTCGGCTAAATAAGAAAGTCCCCCAATCGGTGCCTACCTAAAATGTTGATGTTCTCAAAATACCAAGCCCCGTCTTCAATTCAGCCCACAATGTGCGAAGTGCTTAGTATTTAATATAAGGGCGTTGTCATTCTTTCTTCATTTGATTTTCATCGCTAAAGTCGACAAATTTGTCTGTTTACATTAACCAAAAACTAACTTAGTCGCTGAAGATGTTTTCTTGGTCAAAAAAACGAATGCTGAAGCCCTCTGACCATCTAATGGTCAGAGGGCTTCAGCAACCAGAATTTTAAACAGACCTAAGTCTTAATGCGAAATTCGCCATGTTGCAGCGTAGGTGCGTAATGTCAAGTCTTACGAATGTGAGACGTTTCAGGGTGCGGTCAGAAGTATCAATAACGTACCAGAGAGTAAGTGAAAAATGCACGGTTTAAAGTTTGTTTTGATGGCAAAACTAAGTCGTATTCTACGTCTTTTTATTTTGTCTTCGCAGAACACTCCCTGCTTTCCAAATTACTGTCAAAATAATATAAATAAAACACTTCACACACCTAATCGAATTATATGGTAGGTAAGACTAATGCTTGAATAACAATGAATCCTGCGGCCTTCACCAAGGCCAAACGTTATTATAATCATAAGATAGAAAATTTATGTATGGACCAGGACTGTTGGCATTGCCAGCTGATATTGTCACTTAATTCAACTCAAACTGCACTAAGCAGAAGCTTGGGTCAGCACTATTTATGAACCTTAAGTTTTGCTCGCACATATACCAGTATTTTCTGTACAGAAAGAAAGCACTTACAAATTGATATTTATGTGAGAAGAATACTAAACACCGTACACTGTGCACTGTACTGTGGGATACCAGTAGCAAGCATACTCCAAGGCGTATACTGAAATTTATGTTAATTGAATAAGTCGACCATTTCCGTCTATTACGGACTGCTGCAAGCACTTTTTTGTATCCTATTATTCCCTCACAATAAGATGTAGCTACAAGGGTGAGAAGCTCTATATTCAGCATACATTACTTGTAGACAGAAGGCTCTCTTTTCTGACCGAAGTGGGTTATGTAGAAATTTTGTTATAAATATCCATTGACGATTTTATTGGGAAAATCAAAGGAAAGGCCCACCTTCTCACAACCATTCGTTTTGTGAGTGTTTTTCATTTTTGGAACGAATGAAAGGAATCTACAATTTTAAGCCGAGTCCAAACGGACAATTGAGAAGCTCTTTCATGACACTTATACTCTCGGAAGTTTGTCAGACGTTCGCGAGAGGTGGCGCAGTAAAAAAAAATCCCTAAGTTGGAAATTGTTTCGAACCTGGGACTCCTCGCTTAGTAGTCGAACACACTATCCACTAAGCCACTGCGCCCACTTTGCACTTAATTGCCTCCTACCAAACAATTGAACCAATGTCTAGAGTGGGCCTTAAGATCGCTGTGTACAAACAGTGCGCTAGGTTCGGTTGTAAGCTCCATTTATTCCCGAAGTCCTTCCTACCGCCACAAAATACATTCAGCTTTGTATTTATTCAATCGTCTGTGTTTTTGTTATTGTTAAACACAGCATTTTCCAACAGTCAGTCTAAGTAACATAAGTCAATTCAAGTTCTGTTCACAATTAAATATATGACCAAAAATGGACTTCGTCCACCGGGAGAATCATATATCGAAAACAGCAAGTGGCCTCCGCATTGGTTTACCACCCCACTTTACTATCTCATCCTTCTTGCTTTCTATTTCCACAACGCTGTTTAAATAGACTCAACTTTTATTACTGACAAATATTTGTTGCGTAAACAAGAAAAGAAAAACTATGCCTGTTTGTGACCGCAGTATCTCTGTGTGATATCCCATCGCTGGATAATGGTTATATCCGCTTCATACTAATAGCAGTCTTCGTTAATTAATCTCCTGCACGCATTTTTGCGTCCTTGTATTTTTATCAAGTTGTGTTCTTTTCTGTGTCTCTGTCTGTTACATATACACAAATCGCAATACGAGTAGCTCTAGGTAGACATATTTATACTTAGGGAAAACTAACTGCCGAACATCTTAAAGCAATCATCTGCTACCACCCCTTCTCTCTTTCCCGTCTGTACACGAGAAAAACTGTGAAGTAGAAAAAAAATCAATTAACGCGTTCATACGAAAAACTTCCTTGGAGTTATTGTAAATCAAGGATTACACTCACGGTGATGGACTCGACACAGTTCTTTGCGTATTAAGAGTATATCCTGTTTGGTTTCTCATTAATATTCCACATGTAGTCTTGTCTGTGCAGCATTCTCAAGAGCGCCAACTAATTCATATACAGCCGGCTCATGTATTGACGTATATAATTATGGACCCGGGTTAAGCCTGCGTATGTGTATTGCATTTGACAAGGCTAAGTGATAAAAAATCGCTTGAGATCATATTTTTTTTTCTCCACATAGATAGTACGACATCGTATGTTACAGTCAAGGCCGGACAAGTTACGTACACAAGCGCAAGTTTATTCGACTCCATGCCTGCTCACTAATCCCATAATCCAGAACTCATTTCTATCACGTAACTAACGTTTTCTGTTTCACGGTTAGCTTTTTTTGCGCTCTGTGGAACATTAGTGGTTGACTGCAAAGAGAATTATTCCTGCGAGTGCTGCTGAAGCAAGGATATTGAATATTTTGGTAGGTTTCATCTGTTTTTTTTTTCTGTTCTGACTGACTAATCGAACTTCCCATCTGTGTGCGATACAAGTGAGGTCATTACAATGAAATATTTGCAGATAAGTGTTTTGGGAAGTTCGGCAATCTCTACTTATGCCAGTATTATGGACAGTAATGCTCTCAATTTGGAAGATCCGAGTTATTTTCATTGTGTTTTTGTTTTATTGTATTGTCGGGATATTGTACAGTTTTATAAATTATAGATGTCTATGTCTGACCATTGCACTGACAATATTGTCTGCAACAGGTCCATATAGGTCCTTAGGTCTGTATTGTGACAACTATTTGCGTGTGGCTTTGGAATGGTACTCATACTACCATTAGGTACTATAACAACAGCGCTGTGAAAATGTTCTCGGGGCCTTGGGGGACGCACAATATAAGCAGTGTCATTTTCGAACTTTAGTGTTAAAGGGCGAACAGGGTTTTATGTTCCTAGCGGTTATATTCGGGGCCATAATGTTTGGACAACAAATGAAAATATAATGCAATGGAAAGGGTTCACTCGCAAAATACTGCCTATGTAAACATATTCTTTCAGCAAATATGTGTCCATATATCTCGGTATTTTTTTTCCATGCATTTTATGAAGCTTTTGGTTGAATAAATTAACCAGTTTTTCTTTCTGTTTACTTGGCGTTGTTTGGAAGTTTGCTACAAAAAAGTGTCTACTCTTTTACGACAATTGGAAAATCAGAGAAAATGTAACGAGAAGGAAAGTGTTAGGGACTTGGAAATAAAACTAGAAATATGAGGGATGGATAAAAATGTGTTGGCATCAAGAAAAATCCGTAGTAAAAAGCAAAATCAATAAGTAAAAGAAGGAAATTTAGCAGCATTTTTTGGCTGACTTAATAGTCTCTGAGTCGTATACCGAGTCCTGACTCGTTTCTTTTTAGCTAGAAAAATAATACTACGACAATGGGAAACTCAGTCTTGACGTGGTGAAAATTATTAACAATGCAATGCAGTGCTGGATATTCAGTTCAAATAGCCGTTATCAAAAGGAATTTTATTTAGCAACAATATCGCCCAAACTTTGTGTGGCAGTTCAACATATAAATAGCTCGGACACCGATTTCGATGAGGCGATTTACTGGGCACAAGAAAATTCAATTTTGGATTGAAACATATTATAGTCAACATCAAATTTTAGAAAAGTTTTAGAAAGAAGTTACTCCCTGTATTAATAGGCTATCTGTTTTTTTTTTGTTCTCGTACCGATTGCTACGTTGTTTCAAGACCGATTTATTTCACAAGGACACTGATATAACACGCTCTTTTAGAGAAGGTATTCCTCCTTAGAAGTTCCTAGTGGTCGTATAGATGGGGCACATGGAACTGGTATTCCATTCATGACGGATATCCTTCCATCAAACCAAATTTAATGCATCAGCGTGCATGCTCCTTACCAAGTCCTCTTCCGCTGTTTTGATAAGTTCGACCAGTAGTTTATCTGCTTCATCAGCTTGGTTTTTAATATTTCCATCCGTACTGTTGGTCGAGTGGATGGAAATCATTATATTATTACATGAACCAAGCAACGTTCAACCCGTTGGTACCTTGCCTTGAATAGAATGCATATTCATGAATGTTGAGAGGGTAGGTATTCTTATTCTAGAGGGGAAGTGCAATGTTTGAAAATATTAATGCATTGGGCTCGAGGCAACCAGAGGTACAAACGGACTTCGTTTGATACTTTTGGAATCACTGTTGGATAATTTTCCAAAGTAGCCAAACCATCGGAGTATGTTCGGAGAAGTAGCTGCACATCATTATTATCCTTTCTTTATGCAAGTTTCCCCAGCAACACAAGGCAGGAATGTTATTCGCCAGCTTGTATCCACTGCCAAATTGTATTTTTTTTTGTAAAACTACCGAGTGCTGCTCTAAGAGGAAAGTCTGACTTTATGTAGGTATCCAATCCTTTTGATCTCTTTTACTGCAGCAGCAATCATATCACATTGCTAAATTGAACTAAAGTGATTGATTTGTTTTCATATTCCCACCCTATAAAGGTTTTTAAACGGAAACTGATTTTTTTGTGGTACACTGCAACTTTTGCTCTGCCCTGGTACAAATATCGAAATTGGTCGTTACTGAGAACACCTACATACATTCCATCGGTTGGCTTTAGAGCTGACTTTTGGTTTATTAAATACCCAAGTTCTTGAAGCCTTCCACTTGTTTTGATCACAAAATTCAATTATTTTGATCGCAAAATCTGTAATCCGCAGATTCGAAACCGCAAAGAAGAAAATATCTCCAATTAAGAATAGTCCAATCTAAGAGTCCTGTAACATATATAAAATTGAGTTAGAGGCTCGAAATCATGTCACTCAGCCTTTGCAAAACCACGAAAATAACCGAACACAACACTCATTCTGTTCCGAAACCAGCAGAACAATAAAGCAAATCAATTTACAGCAGGTATTGAAATTCCGCCCTAGGAAACTTATTAGCAACAAGTATTCATCCATCTGCGATATTTAAATGAAAATAAATTTCTTTACATCGCCATTCATTTAAAGAACTTTTCCCCCCACTTTTGCTTCCTTCCGCCACGCACAGCACCACCCCTACCATTCCAATTACGGAGACCTTTTGCGTGTGTCACATCTTCTCCCCGGGGTTAAAAGTGTGGTGCGAATATTATTGTAAAAAAGAGCAGTGGATACAAATATTGAATATGCCCTTCCCAGCCGGAGTTTTGAATGAACATCGCAAACTTTATTGTCCCTATTGTCGCATAGGGGCCTTTAGAAAGGAAAAAAAAATCCCCCAAATAATGAAAATAAACTTTTGTATAGATATATACGCCTATGGATATAAGACGAATAAATTTCATTCTAATGAAACACTCCCCGTAATCAATAATAATTCAAAGTGAAATCCCCGATAATAAACACATTCCGCAGGGGAAAATTCTGTTACGAAATCCTTGGGCGCTGCGAATGCAAATAGGAAAAATTTATTCAAATCCTGATATCGATGCCCAAATTAGAACTGCCTCGAGGATATTTGTATACGAAAGCTATTGCAAATGACCAGCAGATCAATGACTGAAAGGAATCAAACATTTCGCCTGTCATTCATTTACATGTTCGTCCTTTTGTTTGATTTTTTATTTTTATTTTTTAATATTATTCCGTTCTGCCCATTTGCACTGAGTTTCCGCTAAAAATTGTGAATTAAATTAATTTCTTCACACAAAAAACAATTCGATATTTCTTCGAGCTGAAAGTCTGTGCCGACTGCTGACAACAAACAGGGAAGGGGAACCTTACAAAAAAAGTGTGACAAGCTGCTCGACCTTAGGGGGTAACGCAGTATGGCACGTGTTTCAGTAAAATCTCACCCCAACCATTCTGCTTATAAATTTTTGTGTTTTATGTGTCGGAGGTGGGCGGGTCCTTCGAGCTACGATTATGGCTACATTCGTTTATTGCTGTTGTGTGTGCTGTGTTTCGGTTATCATTGGCCGCAAGGGGGGGAAAGTCCAACCTTTATCGGTTCAGTGGAAGACGTGACTTATTTAATATCTTTGCTGACAAGCTGGACCTTCCCCTTGCACAAAGATTGGTGATTATTATTGGGCTTATGTTTATCAACACAAGAGGCTGAAATACTTAAAAAAAAATTATCAGGGAGATTCCAAGGGTCGGACATCGCCTCTCGTTTATCCACCAAAGGTCAACAAAATTAAAAAGTTCCTACTTCAACCAAAAAAAAAAAAAAAGGGAAGAAAGGAGTTAAAATAGGCGTTTCGATGGTGAAAGGAAAGCTTTGTTTTTTTTCAGAAAATACCTAACGAGATTAATAATATACTTTTGACAAAGTTTTCTTTTCATTATTCACCAAAGAGGAAAATCAGATTTGGCGGAATATTACGAATATATTTTTTTTTTCTGTGGTAAACGCAATAACTTTGTTAGGGTTTCAAGACTCTTTTTTTTTGCGGTGTAATTGGATGTGAAATATACAAGAGATTTGGGGCTTTGTGGAAGAAGTGTCCTCATTTTTGAACATTTTAGGACTATGCCATAAAATAATAATGTTTGGGGGAATTTATTAGGTTTTAGGTGGCGGTAGCAAATAATTTTAATAAAAAGCGAGATTTATGTGGCAACACGCCTTGTTTGAGCTAATAGTCGTTCGGCATGAAGCTACTTGAGATATGGCTCGCAGACGAAATCCAGTTATTGTCATGTAATCACACGAAAGTTAATGGCTAATTAACATGTGTGTGTTTGACAGGCATTTGGCCTTTTTAAGGAACGACTGTCTGGAGTTTGTAATACAGAAATCAAAATATTCCGCAGGATGAATCACGTGGGAAATTTTCAATTGTTTTATTGCTGTCTGATGGGCTCAGCAAAATGTTTTTACCTTAATGGTGGATGTCATTGAATTATTGCCAATCAAGTCAGAAGTTTAAGGTACATAGAGATTTATCAGACATATCGGGGAATGAAATTGCTCCAATCGCTGTCGGGGTAGCTCATTTCCATGGAACAGTAGGAGAATCCTATTTACATGTCGATGCCAGTGAATTATTTCATATAGACTTCTTCTTTGATTCAAAAGCAACAGCTTGTTTTATAACTTTAATAAACTTTGATCTCGAAAGACTTTTGTTGAACATCAGCGCTTGAAGGGTAGAGGTAGAAAACATCCTTTATAACACTCAATTCAATAAGCATAAGGGAAACATGGTAACCGAATCAGGGTGGGCTTACTTCAAGTCTGATGGGGATGAAAATGAATCTGAAGTGCAGCAAATTTGATGGTCAAGAGGTCGGGTTGGTTGCAAGTTACCAGTAAGCAGTACTTTTGCCAGACAGCCAAGAATAGGAGCTTTTTTCCTAAACACCAATATCTACCATATTACTATTATGTCCCTCAGTATTTCTAAATGTATTTTTGTATTCCTTTGGAGGACATGCTAAAAAAAATATGAAATATTCTTTATTTACCCTTTTGGTAGCTATTTTCATTTCTGTAAATAACGTACAATAAATCAATTGAAAACGGACACATTAAGGCGGTATTACCAAATGTTAAATTAAGTATGATCAATTAGGAATCGTTCTCTTGGTACCGTACAGAATTTACTCAATTGTAGAGAGAAATGGCACTCCAGGTCTTCAGGGAGGACAGACACAGGACACAAGTTCTCTACTAATTTATTGTGTATTATGCTATTACAGTTGTAGGTATTAAAATATTTATAATCCTTGGGGCAAAGTAATTATCACCTAATTCACAGCCAGTGGGTGTGTGAATCTATATCTCTTATGCAGGTGAAAATCGATTTATTCACTTAGCCATTGTTTATGGTCTTGGATATTGAATGATCCTGATTTTGGGAGCACAGTATGCAAAGTCAGAGATGATTAGATTAGGCATTTTGAGGACTTATAAGATTATTTTCTATTTATTTGGAGCATGAAAATACACGACTTTATTAATAAATAAATAGTTGGCGCAACATGTCCGTAGGGACCCTAGGCCTAGCTTCTCACAACCATTCGTTTTGTGCGAGTTTCTCGTTTCTGGGACGAATGAAAGGGATCTACAATTTTATGCCGAGTCCAAACGGCTAATTGAGAAGCCCTTTCATGATTGTTTTACTCTCGGATGTTTGTCGGACGTTCGTGAGTTGTGGCGCAGTGGAAAAAAAACCATAAGTTGACTTTATTGAGTAATCTAATATAACTACACTGTCCGAAATATTAGTATTTTTTCTGAACCTATTCAGTTCCATTTTCGACGTAAGGTTGATTTAGCTGATTCGCATAACATCAGTTATATATCTCACTGTGCCCAATTGAATCTTCGCGAAGATCAAGCGACAGGATATCATAAACACGGCTGATTAACGATTATACTATGCCTTGCAGTTGTCCTCAATCATTACCATCAATGCCAAATTTTACTAGGCATATAAACAGAACCAAACCCAAGATTAAATCTCCTCCTACAAACAAATTTTTACTTCAGCCTCATTATTTCAGTAAAAATTACTCTGCATGAAGTCAACAATGTAATAAATAAATCTCTGCCACTTTTCAGTGTTCAAACTTCACAACTTTTCTTGGCGCAATCTTGTGCTTGTCAAAAAGTACTTAACTTGTCTTATGATAATCACTTACGAACAGGCTGGAGATTATTTATTTTAGGAGCCGGCTTTTAAGTAATTTCAGAGCAGTATATATGGATTGAAAAATGTAAACAGGTGTATAATCAACAGACAAGCTCTTTTTTTACCAGCCCGATTTTTTTTAGCTAACGACTGGTCCGATTGATTATAATATTGTGGTGGAGGCACGCTTTGCATCTGTGACACGTTTATGCTTGGAACTTTTTTAAAAAAAAAAATTCGCTTGACATGCCAACACAGAAGTTTTCCCATCAACATTTTTACGTCTGCTTAATTCAGCAGCTGTCGCCATCATATTTTTTAATATACACTGTGATCTATGAATTTTTGATGCAAACCCTGTTACTTCACTTAGATGGATACCTGCCTACGTACTTGGAAATTTAATTTTAAAAGCAAAATAAAAGCCTACCGACTATAAAAAAAGGACTTAAAAGATGTAAACAAGACTCATTCAAGTATAACTAATTGACAATCGGAGGTAGCCTAGTCACCCAGTTTCACTTAGTTATACAGGAATGTGTCTTGTTTATATCGTATTATTTATTTCTTTTCCAGAATTTCGACACCTCTCTCTTCAAAATCAGTCAAGCCGTTTAGGCTCCAGTAGCCAATTGTATGGACACACAAAAACGCTCAAAATACTTCCCTCCTTCTGGGTGCAGTCGGGTTAAAATTAAATTACCTTCTATACTTTCAGAATAGTGACGCTGATGACATTTAACCTAACGACAATAAATGCACGGCATGGTCATAACTCACAAGTTTCAAAATATAAATACACAATTATTTATTTTTCTTCCTAATAAAATATTTTTACAGATTTTTTAATGACACATTTATGTTTTACTAACGATGCCAATTCAACGGGTGCAACTGACTTCATTCACTCTATATCACAGCCTGACCAGCGTTACCGATGGCCAAAATGATAAAGTCGCCAAAAAATAGTGGTACAGAATTTAAAAAATGGGCCTAATACATATGAACAAAAATAGCAAAGCAAGACACAGATCATAAATAAAACAAAATCTGCAACTGCATAATCGAAGACAGAAAGACAATGAAATAACGAGGGACACAGGGACGGGACGGGAGTACTTTTTACGGAAACAGCGGCCTGAAAGTCGCCAATGTTGTAAAAAGTGGCTAAAACAAAGAATTTTTGAAAAGTCGTCGCCGGGAGCCTTGAAGTGTAAAAAGTGAACTGTTTTTTTTTATAATTGCGGTCAGGCTAAAACGACGGCTTACTCACCCAATGTTTTAAAAACTCATGAAGTGATATGAAAGATATTTATAATTTTATTTTTATTTATGCTTTAAATTCATACAAGGAATATTAAGAGAACAAAACGGTCTGAATTGATTTCGAATTGAAGTATAATATGAGTGGAACTCGTATGAATGTATATATCTCTCAAAACCAAAAGGTCGGAGTACAACAAGCACTTTCAAATAATAATAAAAATAAATTTTTACTTCACTTCTTTATTGACGCATCAATTTATTGTTTGGAACAAAATGAATTTAAAAAGAACTTATTCAAAAACTCCAAAATGCACTTGGCCCCAATCACATTACTCAAACAATTTACAGTGCGCTTGCATTTGGACTAGACGTGATACGACAAAGTAATGACCTCCTGGTCCTTCACTCTACAGTGTAAAGTAAGTAGTACTTTATGACAATTTGGAGGCAAACGTGCAACCCTACTTCATGGGAGTAATTACGTAAAATGTAAAGAAATATCATTTCCTCCATTGCACGGTATACCAAGAGCAAACACTTTTACCACAGGCAACTGTATAGCATCTCAGAATTGAAGATAAGGAGGAGTTCCTTCGAGAGCTATCTTCCGGGAAGATTTTTATTCTGTCTTGTTGACCGGCAGATTTGAATGCCTCCATCAATTCTATGAATATATTCTTTCTAAAATGAGACGAAAGAAGAAAAATATTCAAGATTCGTTTACATTTTCAGTAGATGTCCTGTCTCCAACTTCAACCAAATTATGTAATTATTTTCCGGACTTTTATGGTGTGCTTATGAAGGTCTTCCCAAAGATGTCATTCACGATGGTTGATGTTTCGGACTGGTATTTGTATACAAGGGCATAATATGAACGAAGAACCATTCGCCTCCCATGTGAACAATATCCCGAAAAGGATACCCACCCGAAAGGGTGCTTTTGGGTTGAAAATAATATTCTTTCTCAATTTTTTTCCTTCCTCTTTTATACTTGCTCATATATGAGTTCAAAATTTGTTCTTACTGACGGAGAGGAAGAAAATAGATGAATGTAGCTGCTCAGGATTATGAACAGTGGGCTACATTGTGCACTAGGTACTATACTTGCCGTTGGGTAACGAAATAAATGAGAGAGTGTAAATGAGGGTTTCTGGTGAAAATTTTATTATGGTAATGCTTAAGTCGGTTTTTATGAGTACGATCTCATATAATAGTTAAATTAACGTGGGCAGTGGCTGCTTTTTTTTTATTCTTTTATGGACAGCCCCTTCTTTCCCCCATTTCGAATAAAAGTATAATATACGAGTGGAGTCTGGAGTGATCCATAGACTACTGTTACCATTGATAAGATGCTGAGAGGGTTTTGAATTATGAAGGGTCGTTTTTTTTAAGAATTGTACATTATAATGTCTGCAAGTGTGCTTTTTTAACCTATTGGCATTTTACCAAAACACTGCGATAGGTAGATACTTATATGGACAAAATATGTGTATCGTTTGATTTACTTTAATATGTAAAGCTCAGCATTGGAGTGCTGCAAATAAAACCCATATACTTTTGCGGCATCCCCAGGAGTTTTATATAGCTTACCTATTTTTTATGACTGCGATTATTGCGAGATGTAAAATGTAGGGTATTGTGCGAAACCGCTAAAATGGTTTGCATGGGGAAAAAAAAGACAACTTTCAGATCTATAGTATCTTCTGTGACTGGAAGTTGGGGAAGGAGGGACAAAACCGCTTATTTAGTGTGTATCCGCTTTATAAACCATAAAAAAAGCATTTTTTTTAAAGAAACTCATTTTTCTTATTGAATATTATTGGAAGCAAATATGAATATAACTTAAGAAAAAGTTCAATAACTTTTAAAACACATCAACAAAAAACGCTTTATTGAATTTTACAAGTGGGAAATCTTTGTTTGTCTAAAAATATTTGGTCATGCCATTAAAGGACTTAATCACACTTTTCTTTAATACATTTTTTCCGGCTCCAAAACTGTTTTTATTTTCTGGGTTTACCCCGATGGCTTTGGAATTTTTTTCGGAACATGCACTTGTCGATTCAACATTCTTTAAATAAAAAACTACGCTCCGCCTGATGGCTCATGATTACGCAATCCAAAGTACGCTTAGCTTCAGCTTAATCAGACCAGAAACGGGTAATTTTGGGCAGCACATATTTTCGCCATTGTCGGCCTCAGCCTGCATTACGATCATTCATCTTGATATGTGGAATCGTTAAGCTAAAGAAGGAAACCAAAAAACACTCAGCTACCTACCTGCTATTTATTTAAAAAAAAATAGGACGATTTTAAAAAAGATTAGCTGCGTTTCAATGATTCAAAAACTTCTCAGGTACTCGTACCTAGTAAACTGTAGATACACTAAAACCGAGTACCCATTTCCCATTCCTCCTATCCCCATCGTACTCACTGCTCTTCTAAGTCTGTCACTCTGTCAGTCATCGTAATTGGTCAAGAACTCTATTTACAAAAACCAAACAGACTTTGTGGAAAAAAACAAGACCAAAGTGATTCTTCTGTTAGGTAGGTACCTACTATTCTTTAAAAAGGGCACTTAAATATCTTTCCGATAGGTATACGTATAACCACATAAAATGCAGTCAAGTTCAAATGAAATCGTCTATTTCCGTCGACTTAATCCATTCAGAAAAGCCACTCCCACTTAAATCTGATATCAGTGGGTTTCCCAGTGTTTGATATCAATTACTAAATCCTCCCAACCACCCGCTACAAGTGTTCAAAAATAACTTGAGAAAATCTCCAGAGCTCCACAATGAAAGAGGCAAACAAAAAAAAGAAACTCCTAATTTAATGAAGAGCTTAAAAGTGAACGCAATTAAAATGTTAATTTCATTACACGCTAGCTATACCCAATGTCCCATTAAATTGGCATATAGTGCTTAGAGTATACAAACCTCTTGAAGATCCCACTGCCTTTGAATGTTTATTCAATCAAAATGGAAACGTTCTCATCAAGCAACTCCTTGGCGTTGGCATTGGCACTATCTACCGTTCAATCCTTTAGTCTGCACTAGAAAACTGCGCGTCTGTCAGAGGATTAGGGCAATTTATTGCCAAGAAGGATTCCTCTAACGTCGACTGAAGGAAGTTATAATTACTTTATTTACATCGCGAGTGGAGGGCAGTCATCATGGCTAAATTGGACTTCTGTTGTCTTTGTCGGAGTTTGTCTAGGGAAACCCCTCCAGTCAGTGATTAAGTTCATTTGTTTTTATTTTTAGGTCAGGATCACACATTTACCTATATATATAACATTTAGTAAATTTGTGGCAATTAAAATGAAAGATGATACTCTCATTAAAGTGGGTGATTTTTTTTTGGAAAGCCTACCATTCTTGTCGTCTCTATTGCTGTGCTCGGAAATAGCACACCTGGGTGTATTTTAATTTAACGCCTGCCTTGTTGTGAAACCAATTTGGAGGAACTTATCGAAATACTGAAAGCGTCAACTTTAATTATGACTGTTAATAGACGGCGGATGGGATAAGTAACGGTGGCGCAGGTGGCACTGTGGCAGGCGTGAAAAGTTTCCCTTTGTAACGATACATCTTGGCACTTCGTCGCTACGTTAACGGCAAAGTGATGCGAAGTGGTTTTACTTTTGCGGATTCTCAATTTCACACGAAAATTTGTATACATAAAATTCATTCACATAGATACACCATTTATGGAGGTAGTAGGAGGGGGGTTACCTTTTGGTTTTACTTGATGATTTTCTCTTTGTAGATAGTTTCATGTGTTCGGTTTCGGTATGGTATGGAATTTGCAACACGACACCTTGTTATAATATTGGAATTTAAATATTTCCGGTTCTTTGATTTCGCAGAAATTATATACCATTAGATACATGTCTGACTTTGTGCTCTCCATGTATTTTTGGCACCGCATTATGAAATGAGTTCCCTATTAAAGTTGTATCCGACGGATATCTATGTCAACCTTAATATAAGTAAAATCGTAGACTGGAGTTTTTGGAAAACAATTTTGCTGAGGAGAGCTTTCGGTAGAATTATAAGGTATCCATGAAAATTTGAGTACAACTTTTCTTGATGTCCCAATACGAATTTATTAGTTTTTTTCTTTGAACCGTAAATATTTTTGAAAAGACTTGTGCACGGGAAGGAAAATTATTGTTCTGACTTTATGATTACAGCACTCATTATAACTTTTAACAAAATTATAAAATTACAATATGTACATCGTAGCTATGGTTTTCGGTATTTATAGCCAACTCAAGTTCAAATATTGAACTGGTCTTATTAGCAGGTGTTTGGAAAATTCCACGCGGTTTTAAATTATGTACCAGCTTCCACCTGCTCTGCGGTGATAAGAAGCCGTCTTTCAAGAACTTTAGCAAGAATATTAAGCGGACATTTTTTGGCACTATTCAAGCTTTGTCCTCACCTTTATAGAGAAGTAGACTTTGCTTTAAGTCGCCCTAAAAGGTAGCTCATATTGACAGAGGCTTAACCTATTTTCTTGGGTGTGTCGCTTAACCATCTACTGTCGAGCAGTTTTTTTTTTGTGATATGCAAAGTGATTTTTGGTTTGAACCAACGAAGCCCATGAATGACCTTTCAAACCCTAAATTGAGCATAATATTGGCCCGAATACAAAATAAACAAAAATAATTTCATACAGCCCTGTTGTCCATGGAATTTACGGTCTACTTGCAACATGTTCATCTATCGGTGTTCCCTGTTACAAATTGACCTCAATATTCAATTGGTGTGCATCATCCGACTCGAAATGCAATTTGCGGGATTGAATTCAATTTAAAAGGCAACTTTGTAATCTGCATATTGAAAACGACGAGAAGTTGCAGTGCAATTTGTTTAAATATCCCCTTTAGTTAAATATAATCCTAAAACAGGAATTTGTGTCTACTCCCCATTTTTCAGATAATATTCTTTTTAAAAAAAAGTAAGTAAGAAACCGCATTAGGTACTCGCACAAACCCGCCCCTATTTGAATCTATGCAAAATTGACCATCATACGCTTAGTATGGAGGACGGTGATTTACCAAAGACACAAAATTAATAATCAACGACATTTGGAAAGACACTTCTTGGAAAACACGCCGTCCTTTGCTAACAGAGCTGAGCACGCAAATACAACAACAGAATTCATAATGCATTCAGAAATATGTCTTCGGTATTAGCTATTCCTTTGACGGAGCTCTTATTATTTTGAATTCAAAGAGAGGACATAAATAAATAACGCAGGCGAAAAACTTTTTACCAACAGCTTGTTGTTTTATTTGAGTAATCTTTCAATATTCAATGTAATTGTGATTACGATTATGCGAACCGATTTGGGTAGGAAATCTTCCAAGTCCCAACTGGATTTAAGAAATGTTTCCTTTGCCAAAATGTTTATTTCCATTAGGCTTATTACTTTGTTGGAAGAAGCATTTTGTTTTTATTTAGATTTGTGATTTATTGCCTAGCGCGCATAGGGCGTCGAATGCAGATTGCGGTGAAAAAGTTTCGGGATAACAGCATTTCGAAGTGTGTAAAAATCGGATTTTCGCTGTTTGCTTAAAGCGAACAAAGTACGAGTACTTTGGATTTGCAATTCTTTGATAAAAAAGACGACTAAGTCAAACAAGGACATGCAAATTGTGCGAGTGTTTTATTTTTAAATAAAAACCCTTGTTTCTGTACTATTTGTTGAACCCTGGAAGCAATGTGAGTGTAGGACTAAGGGGCCCCAGGCAGACAGTCTGCACATGTCCGTGAGTGCAAAAACAAAAAGGACTGCACAAAATTCACTTTTAATTGATTTTCAAAGTCACAGCTCACAGGTCGCAGCTTAGTGACAAGTTTGGAATTAGGAACGTTTTGGTGTCGGCCGGTTGGTAAAAGCAGATTATGCCAACGATTCAGAAGATTGATATGAATTTAAGTTTATTCCAAAAAAGGACAGATCAGTAGTCTGTCTGTTTTTGAATAGATTCGTGGCTATCTCGTTGCGGTTTGGTTTTAGCTACTTCGTTTTTGTTAACGTTGGAAGTGGTTAAGAGGAAAATAATAGAAAGCTACATTTTATCTTCTCAATAAATGTATTATACCCAAGGAGCATTTTGCGACTTCATGTGTCATGTGTCATGAGCGACGTCTTTAAGACGGTTTTGTTACCAGAAAATATTCCCAATGAGTAACATTTTCGACAAATGCTAGGTAACATTTCCCATTTAGGAATATTCCTATCTAGGGATTTTATGTCTACACAGATTCTTTATTGTGTCAAAATTGTTTCTTCAATGAAACATTATGTCCGCAGCGTGTAAAATGTGTGGAGATGCGTGTTCATGCACACAATTCCTAAAAACTTACTGTCAACACAGATTAAACGCGATTCCCGATTGGGAAGTTTGTGGCACACAGAATAAACACAATTCCCAATAGATTATTTGCTACACAAATAAGAACGAATTCCTAATTGGGAATATTTTGTTAGGTATCCATTTTGCATTGAAAAAAAAATGTATATGGAAGATAAGAAATTTTAAATTTACTGTTTTGGTGGATATGGTGTAATTAAATAGGTTAAAATGTTACTATTATGTCTATATACACATCGTAGATTTATTTTATACTGATTTTATAATGCTCCTTATCAGCATTTAAAATACCATAAACAATTTTAAAAGAAAGTTTTCATTAAATACAGCATATTTTGTAAGGATCATCGTTTTTTTCGAAGTACATTAGTAACATTTCAAGGCAAAATGATGTTCCCCATAAAATTTCAGTAGCAGTTTTCTGTTTAATAATGAAATTTTTGATGCAGTCAGAATATTATATTGGTATATAACACAGGTACAAAAAATGAATGACGTATTATAGCGTCACAAATTATATGGTATGGCATTCTTCCCAATTTGTGTGTACATAGGATTTGCGTCAAAAATAATTCCTACTTTGTGTTGCGCCACTTCCGAAACCAAATAGGAACTGTTACTTCGTTGTTTCGAAACATATGTTCCTAAATGGGATCACGAATTGACACCAGAACGTCGCCAGGCCTAAAATGTGTATTCGAATGCTACTTGGGTATTCCAGACGGAAATAATGGCGATTAAAGAAAATCGTATCTAACTTGAGGGAAAACTTAATAAATTTTAAAGCAACTTCGCGTTTATAAGAGCAACAGCATAAATTTGTCTGCTTCTGAAATAGCAGCATTAATAATTTATGGCCTGAAAAATTTGTTGTTTTAGTTAGGATACATTAATGTCCTGGTTTTTTTTTTTTTTTATGATGAATATGAATGTACGAATATGGAGAGGCTCTTACAGATGTTGCCAAGATGTGGATAATTCATTAATTTAGGGATTAAATCAAGGACCCAAACAAATTACTGAGCCACTACTTCACCTCTATTACGTAATGCATAAAAAAATAAAATTGTGCTCCGGTCAAACCACCGATCTAGTCAAACTCGAAATTAAATTGCAAATCATCGGCGTTAGCGGTACCTGCTGCTTCGTGAAGCGCATGTCCTTCGAAACGAGTTGGTTCCTGAAAATACAGATAAACCACAATCTTCTATGCAATTGTTCCTTCACGATGTTAGCACCTTAAGTCCATGATCGTTATAGGTATAGTGTACTAAATAAACTTTCTGGTTCTTCTTCTTTTTTGAAAGTGTTCTGTCCCTGTCAGGAAGCTATTCAGGCATTTTTTCAAAAACACCCCAGACCCTCAGTATAAAATAAATATTCCAGAAAGAAGAGATCAACTTACACAAAAAAAGATTTATCATCTACATTTACACACTCATTGTGCTGAGAGAGAAACGAAAAATAACAGTACAAAGCATTGCAATGAATTAGCAGAATGTGCAAACAAAAAGATAAAATGAATTCCAAAAAATAACCGCACAAATCAGACAAATATACAGCCCTGGTGAGTGTGGTGCTACATCAAAGCCACCTCATATCCTTGTCGTGGAATCGCTTCAAAGAAATCTGCCATGTGAAACTTTTAGGAAACCTCCTCAATCGCAGGCTCATAATACGCAAAACGCCAGTCATATTAATTTCCCTAAAACAACATCAATTTGCTTTCCTTTCATCGTGACAGAGGCACCGATACATAGGGATAGGGATATATGGAAAAAGTTTTCACACCGAAGGGAAATCAGCTCATTTATTTGGCAACAAAAACGAAAAGTTAAGAACAATTAAATTCACAAAGTAACCTTGACTCTTAAGCGAAACATCCAATTATATCGTGTTGACACTGGAATCTAATACCTATTCCCTGGGCGGAGATTAATTGTTTGTTCGAAATGGTGTTGGGATTTATTTTTTTGCTGTTGTACGATTTATTGGTATCCACATTGATTCGTGTCCCATTTATTGACTTTTTCCAGTTGCACGCAAGAAGTCGATTGTTTTTTTTTATTTAACGCCATCGATGTGAAGCTTAACGCAGCCAGAGCGAAAGTAAAAGTCTATTACACTTTCCTAAATTGAGAATGACCCATTAATTAGATGGTTCTCTACTTCGCAACATCCAGCTGGGATAGGAGTGATTTTAAAAACACTGAAGCCAATCGGTGGCATCTTTCGAATTTAATTCACTTTCATAAAAATTATATGGTGCGTTGTTTTTTTTTTTTTTGGCAGACAGTATTCCCGCTGAAAGTGTAACGAAAAAAATAAAAAAATAGGCACATTTGTTGCCGCTGTAATTATTAACCAAAACTGCTTTCAATCCACCTCCACAAGCGGGTAATTTGATAGAAAGACTTACCCTTTACTTTTTACTCAAAATACTCTCCATTGCCACATTATGACATAAATTGGATTTTTTTTAAAAGAGAGACCGCCGCGATACTAATAATAATTTTTAGTGCCCAGGCTACATTTTTTCCAACTCACAATGGTGAATTTTTCCATACAAAATTGCATATTGTGACCTACAAAATATTTAGTATGAAGGTTAAAAATTATTATTAGCAAGGCCCAAAGAGTTGATATTGGCTGGCAGTGCGTAGATGTTTAGTCTCCTTCAATGCACTTACATATACCTGATGGAGGATCAGCTTCCAGCACCAATTATTGTATTTGGATGTTCCTTAAGTTAGATAAAGTCTGTGACAAACCTAACAAAAAATTTTAATTATGTTGTTCCAATTGTTTTGAAATTCCTACTCTCGAGAGTTGATACAAAGAAAGTCAGCCTGAAGTTTATTACCTTTTACCCACTTCAAACGTCGGCAAAAAAGCAACTCAAGCGCAAACATTTCCCAATAGGAAACACCAGTGACATGACATCTAAGAAATTGTATGTGCCATAAACCACTGACAATGACATGGCATTTTCCTTCTTTCTAAAAACTTCAAATTATTGATACCCTATTTCCGAATGAGTTGACCGACTTCACTGCAATAGAAACTCAATGTTGCTTCATGTTAAGCAACATATTTTCCTTAGACAACCATACTGGATTGGGTGAGAAATTTTAAGGTTACGCGGAAACAAATCCACACACCATCAGAAAAGCTTTATAAATTTACATGGCAAGTACCATGAGCCATGAGAGAGGGTGCTACAGAAAGTAGAAACTCTAATTTGCAGAGGTATTCTAAAACTTAACAATTCTTGAGTTTATTTAGGGCGTTCTCAGCTGCCGCACCTTTAGAAATTCATATTTAAGATTTTTAGTTATACAAGTTGAGAAAGATTAAAAATTAAGGACCTCGTCCATTCTTTAAAAATCGTTCTTGATTTAGCTGCAGTATTATGCTTCATGTATGCTGCCATAAAAGATTAACCTATTAACAAGTCTGTTGGACAAGAGCGTATCATATAGAAACGAAAAGGCACGCATTTACCTATATCTTTTTGATGTCCTTAATTCACTATAGTTCACTCTCTATAGTTCATCAACAGCATAGGATTACTTTTGTTCTTTCTTCATTTTTTCGATGGTCGATTTTCGATTGCGCTGAGCTTAGGAACTTGTGGTGCCTATGCCTCATAAGAACCCCTTATCGAAACCACTGCATAGCACTCATACACGCAAAGAAGGTGAGGGAATAGCTATTTTTTTGCTATTATGCATCTATTATTCTACTGCTACATAATACTTGCTTCAACTTTGGTGATGGAAAAGTTTAAATCAGAACTTTTTAATTATCATACTCCTACCCAGTGTAGAGGGTAGCAAAAACATAGATTGAGACGAGATTTTCATTTAAATGAAAACGAACAGAAACTTGAGTCTTGCTGCAGGATTTTTTTCATCTGGAGCATAAACACACCTACCCCTTTTCCTGGGCCGTTGTCAGGTCGGAATGATAAATTGCCACATTTTTCACCATTAAATTATGAGGTTTGAAAACAGTAATTTGTCCAAGTGTAAGCAGCGATTTTTCTTCATATACCTACAGGACCTTTTTAGTTATTAAAACAAATAGGTGTATATACATTAAAACGTGGCGTACTTACGAGGGGAAGTTTATCATAAAAAGTTGTTTTTAATGAAAATATGATTACACCAAGCGGCAACAGGGGCTTTGAACAATCAGCCTATTTATGGTGCCATTTTACATTTTACTAAGCAATAATACAGACAAGCATGTATTTGACTGAAAGGCGCTATATATCTCACGCGGCTACAGAACACAATACGACGAGTACTTCGATGCCTATCGGCTTTACACAATGGAGACAAACTAAAAAATTAGGTCTCGCAACTCCGTCTGCAGGTTTTGCTTAGGATTCGAAAGACTTCCTGAGAAAGACTCTTAATTCGGCATACAATTTTAGGTTCCCTCTATTTGTCCCAGCAGTAAGTCAGAAAAGTAGAAACCGCTGAGGGTTGGCGATATTCTACGGCAGTATGAATTAAAATTTGTGTTATACTTGATTTTTCGATGTTAAGACGGAGATTCCTTTACAAAGTTCTGCTAATAGAAGCCGCTGCGAAATTGCGAATGGTGCAGTGTAAAAAGCATTCAAGATGTTGTATGCAATTTTTTTTGGGTTAAAATGGGAGTACAGCGCTCAGTAAACCGCCTTTAGTGATATAGAACATGTTACATAAACTATTTTGGGGGTTAAACCGGGAAACCTATTGCCAGTAGTCCAGCCTAATAATCGTTAAACGCTGGTGAGAGGTACATATCATAGTGTGAAAAGGATTTACGTTATATGAAATTTTTCTGGTGCTAAAGCAAGATAGTAACCATCCAGCGTTACCGAGAGAATCAACTGTTTAAAAGCTATTTAAGGTGTATTATTTTTTTTAGGAGTCCGGTCCGGCCGCCAGCTGAGTTTTTGCGCCCAAAGTTATTTAACTCACAGAATATTTTTTATTTGTGTGTGGTTCATGCTAAGCTATGTATTAAAGCACCTGAGGCGAGTCAGCCAGCAATATTGTGGTATTGGGAAATGTCCCGCTAATGTTTTTTGAGGTCATATTTCAAACAAAAGAAACGCCGCACTGCTGTAACCATACACTTTAACGAATTGATCAGGTGACATTCGTTCGCTAGGTAAAAAGATTGTCCTTCCTCCGACCGCGTTTATTTTTCTGTCTTGCTTCGTCTTGTTTTTGTGCTAATTAAATTCATCCCGAGGCTTAGTGGCAGAGGCATTTTTTTTAACCTCAGTTGGCATCCATGCAAATACAGTTCAAATACTTGTTTTGGCAACCTTAACTAATGATGTTGATAAATGTGACTTGAGGGCAAAGGTATACAAAACTGAACCGTAATTGACACTGAAAAGGATATTTTTCATTCATACTTGCACTTTAATCTATAAGGACGATGTAAAAGTGCTGCCTTCTTTTAAATATCCAAAAAATGCACCCATAAATCAAGACGTTTATATTTTATGCATAATCAAAATAGTTTAGCCTCGTATGCATTTGGATTCGAGACATTCTCTCCAATATAAGGTTACACAAATCCCGGTATGACCACACGCGTAGATAGTCATCTTCCACGTCCTCATTTTCTAATAAATATTTTCATGAGCAGAGTTTCCAATATAACTTGAAAAAGAAAATTCAGATCGACTTACATAGGTAAGAACTACTTTCGTTTTGATATTCAAATTGTGAATCCGCATGCCGTACCCACTCCGCTAGCTCGCGTGCAGCATATTGCTGGAAAGACCCTCGTCTATTGGTTTTTAATAGCTCATGGGATTGTAAAGAATAAGGATAAGCCATGTACTGATAGAGATACAACTTTCATAGATAGTTATTCCTTTATTTACCTTATCCTTCTTTTCCCGAATCAAAAAATCATGTCACATCAGAATTTCCGTTTAAAAACCTATGGGGATTGACTTTCAAGTAGTGATGTCTCTTCGTGACAGTATGTATGTAGGATGCCACGTACGGGGAATCGGAAAGTTGTATCCAACTACAGTTTGTAATGCGAAGGCGAGTAGTCAATTTACCTATTCATTTTAAAAAAAAAATTCAATTACGTGTTTCAGTTTTCCTGTGGCAGATTTTTTTATGGGGGTAGGTGTTCCATGAACGGTCTTTGCTCATTGATCTTCTCAGCAGGAAAATTCTGTTTTTTAGTTTATCGTGTCGATTTTTTCCTACAAACTAAAGCTGGAATTTATATAACTAGCATTTGTATTATCAAAGTAACTTTTCTCGTGTACTCTTTGAATTTATGCGGGTAAAAATATTTTCTCTTTGTTCGCAGTTGAGAATGTTGTGTAAATAAATTCAAAGCATTGTTTAGTTTAGTCATAGTTAAACAATTATTTCCATTGCTTCTGCCTGAGAGAGGACGAAGCCGTTTTGTAATGGTAGAAATTACATTTTTATTGCCGGCAGCATTATTAGTTAGTTATTATGGTAGCGTTTTAAAGTCTTTGCTTTGAAAGGAAATTTAACCGGGCATTGGATAGTTCGGCACTCTGTGGGATCACACAAAGAACACCTTGATCTGATCGATTTATAAATTCTGGGAGCAGTATATGAATGAAAATAAATTTGAAGAAATCAGTGATTTTTTAACAAATTTTTTAGGATTTTCCAAGAGCATTGTTCCGCTAAGTATGCAATGTTTTGTTGGCCGTGAGAAATACTCATGAAATGTGGAAGCAAAAGAGAGATATGTCATTCAATTTGAGCAATATCTATTTCAGGTAGGACTCAGGTAAAACACTTACCCGCGTTTGTGGGTTTCAGCGTGTATTTCCAATTCAATGGAACTTTTCAATTAATACCTTGGTAAACAAAAATCATTTTGTGTACAAAATTTAGACAACCATAGTCCTCCACCAATCTTTACAAATGAGGTATGGCAAGAAAACGAATCTCCAGTAGCATTTTGTGTTGCATAAAAGCTGTTTGTTCTCAATACGGCGATTTATATACCTACTTTATATTAAAAACTGCACATTTAAGTCCACCAGTCATTCAGTGATTCAGTCTCGTAAACCTTTTTGTAAATTCCACATATCTTGTAGTCGATTTATGAACTGAAACTAAGATATTATTACTGGAGAAGTAAAATAAATGCTACCTTTACAATAATACCCAGCTTGTCCTTTGAACGAACTCAAAGACTTTTCGATCCAGGAAGCTAACAGCTCGATTTTGGCAAACCACACTGTTACCTTACAAGTCAAAATACCCTCAAAAGGAGAGGTGAAATTGATTTTGTGAGGTCGCCAAACACGAAAACTGTTCTTCGAATCACAACAAACCTCACAAGGAATCTACCTCACCAAGAGCTTGTTACTTGGGAGGGCTCACAACAGCAGAACCGGCCTGTAAAATTCGAAAGGTTGGTAGATCTTACGAAGAACAGGTGCAGGAATATACCTTAATATTACACAAAATAGAGAGTACCTTTTGAAGGCTAGAAAAATATAGTTTTCCATTGGGCAAGTAAGAACACTTCTTTCGGACTCAGAGCAGTTTTTCTGCCCTAGAAAACAGCTATTATTAGGACTGCTATTCCAAAATAGGACTGCTAAAAAAATTATATTTTTGCTCTGATTTTGTGAAAGTGCTCTGAGTGTTAGTTAGAGTTATGTTTGCTCCCGAAATATGCTGGGTAATCAGCTAGTTTAATGCATTCGTATCTGATAACCAGAAAAGCTGGAGATGCAAAAAGGGGCACTCATGATTGTGCTGCAGTTCATCGAACTTGGAAAATTATTCCGAAAGTACATGTTAACACATTCGCAGCAACAATTTATGCGAATTTATTGCGGCCACCACAATTTGAAATGCAAACACTCTTCGATCGTTACAATGGTAATAATTGATGGCGCAGTGGTCAAGGCCACAAAAGTAGACCGTTTGAACTTGATTGTTAGTTTTTCAACGATCTAAGGCTTCACATTCATCAAGTTTCGCTGCGTTCTTCCCCCTTAAAAAAACAAAATTTACAATTTGGCTGTTATTTGTGATAGAGAGCTGAACTTTATTGCACTCGGTCTAACGCTGGTCTAAATAATTCTCGAATCCAGAGGTCCCTTCAAATTATATTTTTCGAGCCTCTCCTCGAGTATGACAGCCTATATTCATGTTGTTAATTATGCCATACATTCAACGAATTAAACCACGTTAATTCCGTTTGCCTTGCGGGGTATTCTTTTGAGCCTCATAGCCTCTTATAAAATGCGGTAAAGTCGGTCGCATACTCTTAATTCGCCCGGAATGGATTGTCCTCAAAACTGTTGCAACCTCAGGTCAGTTCCCGTGCTTTCTCTCGTAACACACCGCATCAATTGCAGCCATTCTGCAATGGTGCGTCACGCCAACAAAAATGCTGATATTTTAATCCTTATTAACACCAAATTTACTCTCAAATAAGTTCTCTTTAACACTCCACTGTCCCAATGTCCTTAATTTTTTTAAGTCTTTTTTGTCTGCTTTAATAATTTTAACTTCCTTTTGGCTTAGGTATATAACAAAATTGAAAACAGATGACGGAGTGACGTTGCGAGTTCAAAGATTGTTCAAGCGCTAAACTTGGAATGAGCGAGAGATTTTCGTGTGACCCAGCACTTTTATATTTGAGTATCATTTAGCATTCGATGACTTCGCATTCCACGTGGATTCATCGCATAAAGCGCGTAGGAGGAATTTCTTTTCGTTTCACTTGTAAATAAGTTGAAGATGACTATAACAAAATACAGTTCCCCTTTAGTAGCCAGATACATTCAGAGCGAGAAAGAAAGTCCTGCCTTTAATGGATCAAAAAAGGAATTCGAAGAAGCATATCAGCTAGGAACTCCACACCTTTCTATTTCATTCCGGGACTGTTCATTGCGACCACTGTTAACAATATTTATTGCAGATCCCCTTGGTCGCTTCGATCGTAAAATGCTTTGAGTGATTTTCGGTCTCCTTTGCTTTGACGGGTTTTGGATGACGAGATTTATCTGCGAACTCTACGCGCCATAAAGCAAACAGAGAGAGAGAGTTTGCCCACAAATTATAGCGCAAGGGTTTGACTGTTTTAGGTACATCTAGGGTACACATCTTGAACCCATGAAACAACAACAGAGGTACAAAGAGATGCCATCTTGCTATTTATAACATGCCCAAGAAGCTGAGTCATAAACCTGAATTTATAAATGTGATGATTACCCGTAGTATATGCAAAAGCTATGGCAAGTGCATGGAGATGCATTGCATTCGCTTCGTTATTCGAGAAAAATTAACTTTTCATGACATCCAGTCGTACACTATAATAGTTCACTGTCACAAAATTATATGCAAATTTGAGTAAACGTGCGCTTTAGTTCGAGAACTGGAATACGAACAGACGAGTCGTGCAAACGTGAAAAATGAATGTCATCTTTGTAATTCCCCACGCTGCCAGTGGTCTCAGTGGGCAATGTATCTTTTTTGATCATCACATGCAAGACATAAAGTTCAGCCAAGGGGGGATTTGTATAAAAACAAACTGCAAGCAAAAAATGAAACAATTCAATAAAAATGAGTGTCACAGCAGAGACAGGGTGAAGGTTAAGCATATGTTATATAGATATCCAAACGAAATTGTATTTTTGTTGCATTTAAAAGAAACTAGCATATACCAATTACCGCATCCGTCACTGAATTTTGTGTAATTTAAAAGCAAAACAATAACAAATTCGATCACGGATGCGGTAGTTCAACCCCAACCAGGTCAACCGTTGCATGCAATTTTCAGTCTTTGGTAAGAGTCATGCTTACAGCTACAACAAACTAATGGGATAGAACTTCCATACCCGACCTCAAGTTCCATACTCGACACCTTTTAGTACAAATAGGAATGAAAGTCCGGAGCTAACCCAGGCTACGTAAAAATCGGTGTCTATGAAAAACTCCTCTCAAACACTTTCTCTTATGTCTTATAACTATTCGACATTCAAAACAAAATTGCTTTCTTCCGGCCGGACTAAAAGTAAAAGGGCTATATTTGTAATAGAACTTTCAATACTCAGAACTGTTGTCTTTGCCGCTCATTTATTTCTTGAAAAAAAGTAAGATTTTCCTAAACATTTCCCTACACTGATTTTCGTAGGGTACGGGACGGAATCTCTGTGGCCCTATACCGAAATAGGTACTCCAATCCCAATCCAACAATTTTCAGCAAACCAAATACTTTAACTTCCTACCTACCTTCGAACTTTTTCAATACCACCTATACAAATCAGTCTTAACCATGCCATCAACAGACATTTATGCTTAACCAGGACACACTGCACTGCACATATTTCCCTTCAAAACGTCAGAACAGTCTGTTGGAAAATATTTACGTAAGAAAAAAATGTTGTCATACACCCGGAAGAGAAGAGTAAAAAATAAAAGAAAAATCTAGCTAAAAAGTTAATGATTAAAATGCGCCTCCTGTCCTAAAGGACTGCTCCTGGTGATGTTGGTGGTGGTGGGAGATTGTTGTCAAATTGTGCGCAAACTTGAGTGCTTTTAGTCGTCGGAAACTCATTAATTTTTCGATTAATTTACTAATAAACATTTCAATCAAAACACCATTCAAAAGAAGTAGATTGGTACGGTGTACATTCTTCTTTACATCGAGGGTAGCTGTTTTAGGTTGTCATTTCAATGGTGCTATAAAACTTTGAAGAATTTTTTACTTATTACCTCAGTGGAGATGAGCTCATTGAAAGGGAGACTATCTCCTGCAAGAACTATAGAAGATTGTTTTGAACTTACCTACAATTGGTAAGTGCTAAATTGAAAGGCACAGAAAAGCGGGGTGGGGTAAGTGATTTAATATAAACTTTCCCTCGCTTCCTGATCTGGAATATTTCAGATGAATAATTTAGGATTTCGATTTAATCAGATTTGTATAAGTATGGCAGGCTCATTGTCAGCGGTTCTTTGAAATATGTCCGATGTCGGTAGATTAGGTGTCGTATCGTCGGCATTGTTGTCGGTCGAGTTACCTTTAGGGTAAATAATGTCGAACTCTGCCTTTATTTGTTGCAAAAAAAATCACATCGTATACTCGAATTGGCTCAGTTCAATAGGCTGTAAAAAAATAAAATTAGGATTACAAAATATATTCTGGGTCTTATTTTCTAGACGATACGATACCTTCGTTTCAAATTTCAGCATCCCATTGAGTATTTAATTGAATCTGACAAAGGGTTGCTTACAGACTCTGTCCTCTGGGGAGAGAAATGGTGATTACTATATGAAGACTATTACAGAGACAAGGTTTAACATCAAAGTCCACATTTCAGGCTCCAGGTATTGATTTATTTCTGGTCGCTCAACAACAACTAATTAAGTGTACTTCAGGTCCTCTGTTGCTTAAGCAATGCATCCCACTTATGCTTTTCAAAGTGGGGTGAAGTTAAATGACTTTATCTCTTATGGGAAGATTATACTTATTTGGTATATAAAGCTCGATTATCTATTTCCTGAATTTAAAGGTTTTGTTTATTTTAGAGCATAAGGTAGCTGCTGGCAGTCAGTAAACAACGGTTTGAATATGTTTTGGATCACGTATATCGACTTATACCAGAGTTATACGTTCACGGAATTAAATAGGTTTTACATTCGAAACAAAAACAAATTCCATTACGTATTGCTCGTTTACAGATGACGTAATTTAAGCCCACACTCTACATAAATAGAATAATTTGGAAAACTATTCAAGAGCCCAAACATATAACTGAAAGGAAACCTTTGAACGGTTCCAAATTCTTCAAACTAGTACACCATAAAACACATTATGTACATCTATCGTTAAGTTGAGGTCCCACATTTTTTTCACTCAGTAGATACTTCTTTGCTGAAGGTGCTTTTAAAAATAAAAATAGGTAAGAATTTGAACTGACTCACCACCTCTATTCGAATGCCTGTTTTCTTCAACAATCTTCTGTCAGTTGTCGAAAATCATTATAAGTAAAGCTTTTGTATTGGACCCCAAGTCTTGCATTGTGTTTGCAGTCTGTTTATTTGAAGCTGAAAAGGAAATGGGTATCAAGCGAGAAGCATGGAGTTAACTTGCCTCCGGGGAGAATATCACAAAAATTAATGAACAGAAAATTCTAAAAGTATTGGACTAAGAACACTGCCCTGTGGAACTCCAGCTGTTGTTTCAGACAAGTCCGATATCATTCATGAATTCCAAACCGCTGTACTAGTTGACGTCAAAATTTAAATACATATAGGACAGAAATTTATAGGAGCTTTCGAGTGATGATGGTTTTGGTAAGCTGTCGAAAATCCAGTGGCAAGTGGTAAATTTAGCCCGCCTGCTATCCTCAATCCATTTCGTTGATGTATCGCCAAGAATCGGGACGAAAAAGTTTCCTGGCTGACTTAATTGCGTAAGAGTGCATTCTTCGTTCTTAAAAAGGACAAAGGCGAGTGCTGTGTTTAATCTACCAGGCGAACAAGTTTAGCTGTTGAGTTTTTTTTTTATAAAATTGCTCGGATAGTGTATGGTGCTGCTGCGCAAAATCCATATTTAAGCATCGAAGCAGTCAGTACCTGGTTATGAGACTCTGCAGCAATCGTATTTATTCACGTGCTCATTTTTCGCCCTGGCGATTCAGAAGCTTAAGAAAAAGAACTTATTCACCTTCTTCGCTTGCGAAAAACATTTTTAAAGTACCGTGCCAAGATATCATTTACAAAATATTCTTCAGCGTT
Organism: Cheilosia impressa; assembly: GCA_948293265.1. Taxonomy (NCBI): domain Eukaryota; kingdom Metazoa; phylum Arthropoda; class Insecta; order Diptera; family Syrphidae; genus Cheilosia; species Cheilosia impressa. The sequence goes on from OX411884.1 coordinate 13,180,276, forward strand.
GGTTGCTCACCTCGCACAAGGTTGCTTACCACAACAGCCTTCAACTAATACACATCTGTTCACATGTAAAGAGTTGTGTCCAATTTATTTCAATAACAACAATGCGCATTTATGTACCCTAATTATCTTAGGAAAATCAAACTACACCGCCCACACGCAGTGTGGCATTTAAACCCTTTTTGGCCAAATCTCAGATTCCCCTGACAAAAAGCTACCAAGTAACATTTCATTATTACGATTGAGGGAGTCCGCACATCACAACGTCCAAAAGGGCTAATATTTAATCAAATGAAAAAGTAGGTATATTCCGTACCAAATGTTTACCAACCGGAAATTCCAAGAAAATACCAAAAGAACTCGCAGTCGGATAACAGAAAATGTTCCTATTGGAGACCGTATACGGTTTTCTCTGCCATTTAATATCCTCTTTTCGGTAATGTGGTCCTATTAATCTCGATTTACAACAACACGAATTTAGCCGAGCAAACTTCCGTTCAATCTCTGCAGCCAGCACTCTCTATGTCCGGGCTTTGGGGTAATTTTCATTTTTTTTTTCTACAGCAGCAGATCTGATGCTCATATCATGTTCATGGTTGCCCATGGTCACTGGTCAGGGTACACTTAACTTGTCTATACATACGAACATACCTACATTGGTCCGAAGGATTTCTATGTTTTTTCATGGTTTTTATGCGCACTCAACATTGCCATAAAGTTGAGATGGGTGTCAGTTCTTTTTTTGCGCCAACGGAGAATCGACTCTCGTTTTCTGTCTCTTCTGGGGGATTTTCGGTGTTTTTCCTGTTTTTTTTTTTTGCATGTTGGATCGTTAACATTTTCACCACAAGCGTCACCACACAATGACTTGTGAGTGCAATCATCGCCATTTAGGCTATCGCTGGTTTGGTTGGGTTTTGTATTTTTCTCTCAGTCTGTATGCTGAAAGGGATACGCCTTGAACGTATTCCGGGTACTCATTTTGACGTGAACATGGTTTTCCGGAGTGGGCTGCACGCGATTTGTCATATGAAAACAAACTTCCTCGATAATTGTACGAGTATCTGGTATTAATACCAACTCTGCTATGTAAGAGCTATGTTTAGTTGAAGGGTCTGTCGTTAAGGAAACGGCTTGAGTATGTGATTTCAATTAATTTGCAGGAAATGCAATTGACGTTTCCCATTCGCGAAATCGCTCTCCCAAATTACATTGTGAAGTGAGCCCCTTTTGTTAATGGGGAGACCTGAAGCTGATAGTGGTTGCTGGTTGCATGCGAACTTGATCTTGAGGATATTTCCTACAATTTAAATGGTCTGTGGGTTGCGTGTAGGTTGGTACCTATATTAAGTAAGTAGCTTTCCCGCATGTTGTCAAATGCTTTGTTAGCTCTGCCCCTTGATTGACTCATTTTGGAATAAAGACCTCACCTGTTTGAAATACACTGTTGCAGTCATGTGAATAAAGCTTTTAGGCATTCCCTTTCTGCTTATTAGAGCATAAAAATAAAGGAAGGAGAACTTTTAGTGGTAAGGGGATAGGCCTTCATGGCGATTGGTAAGGCTTCCACATCTGCAATATACGACTCCTGTCTTGTTTTTTTACGTCGAGGTTGTACAACGCCAGTGGATTCTGTTTTTCTGAGCAGTAATCAAATAAAGTGCACCACTGGGTTGTATGCATGCCCCATTCTGGTGATGGAGCAATATTGATGTACCGCACTGAGAGGTATCGTCGGCTGTGCTTGAAGTTGGAAACGTACCACGGTATGGTTGGGCAAGTGGATTTTGGATTTGAATAACATTTTATTTGATTAGTGAATTTAAGTAAAACTTGGAGGATATTCAGCCGTTTTCGGTGCGGATTTTTGTGATGAAGGGACTCCTTAAATAAATAAACAGGTGGCCTCACAGGCCAGTAGGGATCCTACACATCTTCTCACAACGAGTCGTTTTTTCATTTTTGGAACTTCCATGCGATCGAAATCTACAATTTTATGCCGAGTCCAAACGGCTAACGAAAAAGCTCTTTTAACACAGTTGTACCCTCCGATACTTGTCAGATGTTCACATGTTTGTCAGAGCGCAGTTGCAAAAAGCTTAAGATGTAATTTGCGATTGAACCTGGGACCCTCGCTAAGTACTCCAACCTGCGGTAAGCTTATGTTACTTTCAGCTAAGCCTGAATTGGTTGATCAAATATCAACAGAAGTAGAAACTGACTTCTTTCCGTCCCATTTACATCAGAGTCCCCCTGTTACCAATTTCAGCACAGGCCAACGAACTCTTGTAATTATTCTGTGGTCATTTTCTGTTCAACGCCCATCCCCTGTCAGGGCTACGAATAAATTACACTTTCTCAACCGTAGTCAACATTTTCATTCTCTTCTGACAAATTGAATGGATTCCCAACAACAGCCCCTGATATCATACCTTATTACATGCGGACTCACTCCAAGTATAGGAGTTCCTGGGCTATGGAAAATAATTAAGTAAACCGCAGACATTGGTTGGCCACACCTTATGGGAAGTCATAAATTACCGCGCTCCTGGTTATACCTATACTGTGTGGAATTTATTGCGTGGCCTGCAAGTTAAGTGAAAACTTTCCGAAACTTTAACCTCATCATTGAGACCATCACTTTTATACTAGATATATAAGGCAAAAACTGTCAGGATGTATGGGGGCTGACTGACACCGACTGAGTAATGGACTGAGCAATGGTCTGCCAAATATAAATTCACGGCCAACTTGGAGATGATATTATATTATACCCACCATTTGCGAGACTGAGAGCTCTAAAAAGGTGAATGTAAGTAATTGCCATAATTATTACTTTTAGTATTGGCAACAAGGTCCTGATCCTATACTTACACACATAAACCTCTACGTGTTTGCTGTTGATTCGGATGGCGTGCTGAAATAGATTGTTTGTTTCAGTTTCGGTGCCAAACGTACACCCTCTAAGTGGATGTGTAAGTAGGAGTATATTTCATTTACATGACCATATGCTGTAATAAACCTTACAAGCGAAAAAACGGAACCCCAGCTAGGTAATGTACACACACAATAATACGGTCGTAAAATAAAGCCAGCCTGGATGGTCTAAACGGATTAAGAATTTATTAACAAAAACCGGAGGAAAAAATGTACCTACATACAACAGAAGAAATAATAAAAAAAAAAATTTCACTGCATGCCGGTGGAAAACATTTTCATATACACTGCGAGAGTATGAACCTAGTTGTGTGTTTAATTGGTACTAATTCTGTGGATTGTTAGAAAAGCGGTGGGCGGAACGATTTAGACACCCTATGCATTCGTTAATCCTTAATGCCTACTTTGGGGTTGCCTTTACTGCCAACGAAGCAAATTAAATTTTCACCACACAAATTCTTTAATGAGCGCATTGAAGCTTGTGGCGTAAAATCTGCAGGCAGGTAGGTATTTGAGAAACATAATTTACGTCAACAAATAGCACTCGATTGAGGTTTTTCATTGACACTAACAAGTCCATAATGGGTGTGGTTATTTTTTTCGGATATATGGCGTTAAATCATACCTTTGTCAGGGGTATGCGTTTTATGTCCTTTCCTTCTTTTTAAATGGACTCGAGTTTACAGCCGTAGACAAACCATACTGAGACCACTAACTTCGGTGATTTAACTTTACTTGCCTACAAGCTATATTTTTACTAAGTGGCAAATGTTAAGTGCTTTAGTATTGACAAATGTCACGCACCAATCCACTCGCACCTATGTGTGCCATTTCAGCTGTGTGCAGAGCTGCTGATGGCAGCGTTCACACATTTTTTCTGTTAAATTTTAAATTATTCTTGATTTATTTAGAATATTAAATTGATTCTTATTTTTTTTAATAAATAAGTGTACATTTGCTTAAATATTTATGAAAAATTAACAATGCAGAATGGTTGTCGGAAAAAAGAAACAAACTGATCAAACTTAAATCAGTTATTTAAGAAAAATGATACGTGAAATCGATTTTAATGATATTTAAAGAAGTAAATATATAACCATATTGTACTTATATTTTTCAAATAATGTTTAACATTGCTGTAGATAGTCTTATTAATTAAAATAAATCAAAGTGTTGCGAAAATAATCAGCCTATCAGAAGATGTTATAAATTTTGCAAATGGCGTCGCATATTTGACATTTATGAATTAGACGGCTGCAGCATAAAACAAACAAGTAATGGAGCTCTATACTTGCGGTGAAGATTCGTCCTCTTTTTGAGAGGACAGTCCTCTTTTTCGCTAATATGTCTTTTTTGATTTTTTTTTGTCTTCTTTTTTCTAAAACGTCGTCTTTTTTCCCTAAGGACCATCTTCCTATCATGAGAAATATTCGAGATTGCAAGTAGATACCTTCCTTATATTAGTCCTCATTGTGTTAAGGTGCTTTCGCAATTTCCATTGTCGTCTCATTAAGAAATAAGTCCTTTGAACACACACCTCTTATGTTCTACTATAAAAAAAAATCCCTTTCTCTTTGGCAGTGGAAAATGAAAAGTGCTGGCTTAAATAAAAAAAACTAAAGAAGATTTTTTTTTTTTTTTTAAAAAAAGAAATCAACTTATTTAGAGTCAGGTCACAGCTCTATGAACATAAAGTATTGGTACCAAAGAAATTTTAATAAACGCACAAAGCGCTTTCGTGGCATATAACTCAAACACCCTTTGCAAAACAACTCTACCTCTATTAGAGTTAACACGACAAGACAGACATTTTAATTTTCTTTCTTCCATTTCAAGAATATTTACTGAGGAAATATTATTTCTCATGAATTTATGTCACTTTTGGTTTTCACAAGACACAATCAACCTCAAACGGAAGGCAAGAAAATACAACCCAAACAAACAAACAAATTAAACCTTTCACCTAAGCCGTGCGCAACAAAAGTACGTCCTTAATATACAGAAAGGTGTGCCTTTAACGTTCAGTAATAATCGTTATTTTACATGAAAGGCGACAAAAAAAAAAATAAAACTATTTTTGGTTTCCTTTGCATTCTTTTTGAATAGGAACAAAAACATTATGATAAAGCGGGAGGATTGAACTACCCATTTATTTTTCTTCATTTGAACGGGAAATAAAGAAGTTCTTTGAATTTGAATTTCAAGGATTTTAATATCGCGTTGTTATTTTCTTGTGCACCTGTCAAAAGATTCCCAGCTATCGATGTTCTTGGTTCAATATCTTTTTTTCGAGTAGAGGATATTACGGTATGTACATCACAGCATGTTAGGGTAGGTGCACCAGTACCCGGCCAGTCACTAGTATCCGGCCACTTTGCGTTAAATAGTTAATAATAAGTAAATTAATAGTCATTTTCACGGGCGATAAATTGTGGCTATGATTTTTGACCTATATAACTTGCTGGTAAAATTTGGCAGCTGTGAACATCACTAAACCGCCAAAAAAAAAATTAGCAGTCTATGTAGTTCGTCGACGAAGTGAAAAGTGCGTTTTAGAGTTCGAGAAAATTTGTGGAGGTATCAAACGAAAAACGTAAATTTCTGTGTTTTTTTGAATATTAACCAACTCGTTTCTTGTTTTTCTGATAGGAAATTTAATTATTAATCATAAAATATTTAAAAAACACGAATTTTTTATTTTTATTTAATTATTAGATGGTGGCCGGTTACTAGAACCTAATTTTTTCAAGGTGTTCTAGTGTCCGGTCAAGGTGGCCGGGTATTAGATATTTGGTTGAAATTACATTTTTTGTTTATTTTTGGTTCAAATGAACCCAAATACTTTTCTCTTTCAGTCGATATAAATAATATGTGTTTAATATCAAAGGTTTCAGTATCCGGCCACGAAAAAACACACTGGCCGGCTCCTAATATATCCTGTTTCAGTATGCGGCCATTAGAGATAATTTGGTTTATTTTCTAATTTTCATAGGAAATAAACTAGGAAACTAAAGAATTCGGTTCAATAAGCTTATCGCGAGCTGATAAAATTAAGCTTGCCTTGGAAGATATTCGACAGAACTATTTAAGCTACCGAAAAGCTGCTTCCAAATACAACATCCCAAAGAGTACTTTGCAAGATAGGTTGCATGGGAAAGTAGACGAGGAATGTTTAAAAAGGACCCGAATCTGTTTTGTATCCTGAAGGAAAAGCCGATAACTGGCTGGTGCATAGATATGGCCAAATATGGCTTTCCCCTTAAGAAAACAGCTCTTATTGACACTGCTCAATGAATTTTCAAATCCGAAAAGCGTAAGAACATGGTTAAGATCGTTTTTTCAAATAAGTCCCTACCTAAGCCTTAGAGAAGCTGAAACAGTTTCAAAATGCATAGCGATTGTTACAGAAAATAGCATTTTGTTAACTATCTGACCACATTTACGTCATCAAAAAGATCGACGCTTGCCCCATACCTTTGACCGAGCCGAACATTTTTGAAAGTCCAGGTTCCACTTTCAATTTGACCGATTTGAAATCAACTGAAAATCAACCAACTACAATGGTTCCTCTTTATATTAATAACCAGTCAATATCAGAAATATAGGATGGGCAGATTCCGCATATCAACGATCGTCTAAAACGATATCGTTTTTGAAACTTTGATCACCAAAATAAGTCATATTCTTTTCGAATTTTTTTTGACAAATGTCAGCTTTCATTACATTTTTAGAAAATTAACTGGATTAAGCTCTCAAACTTGTAATTTTAGCACTTAGTTGCTATTTTGGAGGTCTATCCTTTCGACGATAATCGTCTGAAAAGTTACGGAATGAGTGCCCAGCCTTGCAGGCCTCCTATAGCGTGTTATTTTTCATTTATTTATGTATTATTAAAAATGTATACCTAGGAATATATTTTTATTATTTTACTTAATATTATTTGAATTGTTTTTGACAAGTCTTTAAAACGATTATTTATTATTTATTTTATAACTTATTTTATACCTACGGATACATGCAGGTACTGTGAGGACCTACAAGTCACGGAAAATACCTCCCACCTCTATGCGAGTGTCAAGCAAGGAAGAACCTAGGCAGGTACTTCTTTAACAACTTAGAGGAGGTTGGTTCCTCAAATAACATTGGGGCAATAATTGAATTCTGTAGGGAAATTGACTGCTTGGGCGATTTGGTTTAGGTTTTTAACCGTATTGGTTCCCTGGGGATGGCGATAGGCCGTCTTGGTGCCCTGTCTTTTGTGACAATCTCACAGCCCTAATCAACCTATACCTACATACGTCCTTTTTTATAAAAGTGTAACTGAATTCGTATTATTTTGCTACATAATTATCTACCTACCAAAATTTTTTTTTGTCAAGCTTATAAAATCGAATTCACCTGAACTGTATTGTGTAGCAATGTATATAATATATACGATACCAAAAAAAAAATATTTTTATTAAATAATCGATTTAAAACGAGTTTATATGTTTAATTTACTTTGTATTTGAAGTTTTTCAAAAGCAAAAATAACCTGGCCGGATACTAGTGCAAAAGTGGCCGACTACTGAATTTTGCTGGCCGGGTACTGGTGAAATTTCACTTGTTTCGAAAAATTAATTTTAATTTTAGATACAAGAACCCAATTATATTCAACTATTTTTTTTTTAAACAAAAATTGCATTTGAAGTACAAAAAAAAAGAAAAAACATGATTAAATGTCCAGGTGAATTATATATCACGGATCAAAGTACGAAAAATAGTTAGGTGGCCGGTTACTGGTACATCTACCCTATATATAATTTTGAGCTGCCCTATTCAATTTGAAATTGGTTTCGGTAGTGGTTACTTGTTTACGTGAATGCAGCCCCATGATGAATTTACGGGGCAAAAATAATTAGCTTTTCTGCGGCGTTATTTCGAAATGGATTTTGAAGAATAATAAACCAAACGAAAGGCGTATTTACGTAAATTAATTCCGGCATGTATTGTTTTGCCACTGACGATATTAATGGCAAATATTTTAATTCGAAAGTCGCCCACTTCGCGACAATTCAACTTTGTGGTTTGTGTGCCTATTGCAAAATAATCTCTACATCTCTACATCTCTACATATAAATAAAATTGGTGTAGTTCTGTTCGACTAAAATTGAAATTGACTGCATGTCTTTAAATGCAAAAATCTTAGAAATTGCTGAATATATTCTGGTGAATTTTTCACAGGCTTATAGAGGATACTTAGGCCTACAATCTCCACTTTTTCTTAACTCTATATCTCTATAAATTCCGGAAAAAATTGGACAAGAGTAATTTTTTTTTTCGTTTCGCTTCGATTTTTTCTTTGCAACGCTTTGCGTTCGAAAATACTGGGAGCATTTAAATATACTAAGTACCAGCTTATAAAGGACATCTGCAAGTACAATTTAGGATATCCATTATCTCGATAACTTAAAAGGTTTTTAAATAAATAGGCAAAATTTGAAATATTTCTACGATTTTCACCTGGGTTAGTGGATACGCACTTCATACTCAAATCAAACATACTAAACGCGCAAAATATTGACATCTCTTTTAACCTTTATTACCCCTGTGACGGAGAGGAAGACAGACAGAGGCAGTTGCTGTTTGTTTTGCTAAGAAAAAAAGAAAGCCAACAAAAGAAATGTCAAATATGTAGGGGAGCAGTGTTCATATATCGTGGGATTTATCCCTTTTCGTGGGAATTTCGATGTCCGAAAAGACTTCCGTGGATAAAGGGATAATGCACCAAATCGTGGGAATTTCGGAAATCTAACAAAAAAACATTCAAACTATAAATTTTTGGTGAAATTCTACCACAACACCTGTATTTCAACATGATTATCAGTACACTGACTGTCCATAAAAAACAGCTCATGTAAATCGTCTTCTATAAAAATTTTCTGGTACAAAAAAAAAATCATAGCAGTGTTACAAACTGCGGTTTTTATTCTAAAGGTTAATTTAACTTGATTTTCTTTCCGTGTAATACAAATTTTACTTTCAAAAACTGGATTTTAACGCAAAAAATATCGTGGGATTTGAAAAGGGAATTTGAGTACAGTGAAAAGGGAAACATTACCACGCTTCGTGGGATAAATGAAGAGAGATTACTAATAACACTGTAAGGGGAGGTTTGTTTAACTCTGTTTTGTTTACAAAAAAAAAGTATCTATTATCTACTCCTGTGACGGAGAGAGAGACAGACAGATGCAGTTTGGTTTGCTAAGAAAAAAATGAAATCCCGCAAAAGAAATGTCAAATCGTAACGGTAATAAGAAGGGAAACGATTTATTCTGTGGAGTGTGCATGTGCAGTGGTAAGAATAAGAACTATTTTCTACTCTCTGCTCTGCAAAAACGGAGGTGTGTATGTGTATAGCCTATTAAGTAGGAAGGAGAGAGATGGCATCTCATTAAATGTTTATCCAAGCCTAAAGCGACCTATACACCTCTCATGCTTGCATGTCAATTATAAGCATACACACACGCAAATTGCGAAGAAGAAAAGATAACTAAAACAAAAAAAATGATGAAACGAATTTGGTGCCATTAAGCAGTGGACTTTAATGCGAGAATTCGGTATTTTCTATGTGTATTTGACAATTTTTTTTATTTAATCATAACGTCCACAAATATTAAACAAGTTCAATACGAAACACAAAACCAGAGACAATACTCACTCTCAAATCAAACATACTAACCGCGCGATATATTTACATCTCTTTTAACCTTATTTTACTCCTGTACGGAAGAGGGAGACAGACAGAGGCAGTGTGCTGTTTGTTTGTCAAAAAAGGAAAAGAAAAAACAATAAAAGAAATGTCAAATGTATCAGTGATACTAGATGGTGGGTAATTACCCAATTCGCGGGTATTTTGCCTTTCAAAAAAAGCTAAAAGAGCGATCAAGGGCAGTAAATTAGCCGCTCGAGTTTTTAAATAGCATTACAGCCCATGGCCTTGCTGCTCATAAAGTTGAAGTTCCCATTATGTTGCTTCGCAATTTGAATCCCCCCAAGCTTTGTAATGGAACCAGATTGAGAGTGATAACAGGCACTTCGAGACTTTACAGTAGAGTTGTTGTTATCGCGTGCTGAAAATTGTACTTTACTATGCTTTGCTGAGATCGAACCTCAAAAAAACACGTCTATCGTTAGAGAAAAACTTTATTGATGCGTTCATTTTAACTGGGTGTGGTAAAGGAGAAACGGTCTTTATAACAAGAATACCTACACATAATTCCCAGCAGTTATTCATTTCAGTTTAAACGGATTCAATTTCCTATTAATGTTTGTTCTTCCATGACAACTAATAAGTCACAGGCTCAAACTTTAAGAAAATCGGGAGTTGATAAGAAAGAATTGCTTCACGCACGGGCAGTTATATGTAGCGTGCTCCGGGGTAATTAATGCAGGAAATATCACTATCTTCGCCGATAGAAACAAAACCGCTAACATAGTATACAAAGAAGTGTTACATTAATAAAAAAAAAGTGAGTTAAACATTATAAAATTATCTTCTTTCATTTTCATTGTCCACTCAGACTCAGTCTTCGCGAGGTTTTTTTTGGATCGGGTTCAAGTCCCTCACTATTGAAGAAGGCTTCCTCACTTTATACCTCTACAATGTATTTCGAGGATTTTTTGATTTTTCCTTCCAGCGATTTTCAAAAGAAATACATTTTTATTTCCCCTAGAAGACAGTAAATTTCTTTACTTTTTTTCCCATCAGCTGTTCTGAAACCACATTTTACACGGGCGAAGCCGGGCGGGTACAGCTAGTTTAAAATAGATTTTTCCAAATTTACTTCTGGAACTTCTGGAACTCAAGCATTTTCTAAACAGATTCAATTCTTAAAATTGCTTCCTTCTCAAGAAACAAATATAATTTCCTACACAAGGAAGGCATGTACTCGTACCTGTGGAAATATCCGGCACCGGTGATGATTTTATTGAATTTAAGATTAAAAAAAGGGCCTCCCGCACTTTTGTAAGAAACAAAACAGATATTCCATATGCATAATGTTATTCAAATCGGAAGAGCCACCTTACATAATGTACACCATATTGTTATGCAAATTCGACGCACAGCTTGTATTTTATTTCACATTCATTTTGTTTTACTCGTACAGGCGTTTTGTTTGCATCGGATTTGATTTAAATTCAATGTCTGCATAAAGGCAGATAAACAAACATGCATTGCTAGATAATGTATACAATACGCATCCATTGTGCACAGACAAACGCGGAAAAATTCAATTATGGGACATAATTTAATTTCACAGCTGTGCGCCCCACTGATTTATTTATGGCTTTTTATATACCTATACCAAAGTATTTAAATTCTAAAAGAAATATCAAGAGAAATTTATTTAAAAAAAGAAATCAATCTTCCTAGTCTGTAGGTTCGCCCCTCTTCATTTAAATGTCTATTTTTGTCTTTTTAACATGAATTTTATGCGGACACAATCGTTTTTACAATTTTTTAAACACCATTCGCACTTTTTAAGGCTGTTAATGATTGGCTTAAATATAACTTACAATATTAGGGTACAAATTAGGAGAAACTTCCTTGCTAAAAACAATTAAAACCTTCACTTTAATTATTTCGTATATATCAAAGTATATAATAAATTTTTTCATGTGACCTGGTGAAATTTGAACCTGCCAAAAGAGTGTGTGTGCCTAAGGAGAGCTAAAAGTGTTCTCTTTCTTAACTTTGTATTAGTTACAAATTTATTTTTATGATAATAAAATAATAATAACAATAATACTACGCCAAAGTAATAAAGAGTTTTTTTTTTCTGACTTCGAATTGTTATTTATCGCTGGGAATGGGATCTGGAAATGACTCTGGTATTTCAGTCGACTGTGTAATGTATTGATTTCCGGGCGGATAATAGGTTTCAAGAAGACACCTAGTCCACGTTGACTAAAACGTGTATAACTTCATTGACCGCTTGCAAATCCACTCGGTTTGGCACCATCTCCATTCGATATCTGGGACTGAGCTATTTATTGAAAAGCATTTAGGAGGCACTACTGAAATAGATTGGACTCGCGCCCATTCAAACATGTCTAGCCAAAAATTTATTTATCAAGCATATATCGCGACGCTGATTGAGAGAAAAATGTAAGCTACAAAAATATAGATGGCACAAAAGTTAGTCAATTATTCTCCGCCCTACCGCAGCCCCTTTAGAAAGTCATCCAAAATCGCAGCGATATCAGCACATTGCTTAATATCCGCAGTTACGGATTCTGAACGCCCAAGGTGGGTGTGAGTAGGTATCCTTACCTTTCAGGCAACAATGTCGGCCCAAGTAAAGTAAGTGAATAGTTTATTGTTGCTCTTAGTGTAATGCGTTTTTAATTTTTTTAGTCTGCAAAGTTCTACCGAACTATTTCAATATCTCCCCCAACTGCAATATAGAGTTTGTACCGAGACTTTCGATTACGAAAAAGTATCTGTTGTTGAAGGACGATTCTCCTACACTATAATAAACAAAAGCAACCAATTTTATACAAGTAAACTCCGTACTTGGAAGAGTGCATTCTTTCTCCTTGCTGTAAGGCAAGCATTCAATCAAGGATATACGCACAAATTTGCAAGTTCTTATAACTTATATACAGATACGGAGTTTGGAAGAATGAATGTTCGAGGAATGAACTTAGAATTGCCAATTCTCCGGATATTCCGGGAGTCTCCCTGGTTTTTTACTTTTAGCCCGGTTTCAAGAAAGATCTACGAAATCTCCCGAACTTCCAACATTTCAATTTAGATTTACATTAACTTTTCCCCAAATACATTTGTTTGCTCGAAGAAGAATGGTGGCTTTTAATTTTGCTCACGAAAAATTTCAAATATAAGCATTGCATTCACTTTATGGACAACGCATCAGAAAAAGGAAAATATGCGGCAAATTCCACGCAACGGCTACTTCATTTCAAACTCAGGCAAAAAAAAAATACAAAAGTACATTTAATTGCGATTGGCTTTCCAATCTGAAATTTAAAGATTTCCTCTCAAGAAAAGATGAATACACAGCTCGATGTTTCGTTTGCGATAACAATATTTCAAAGGGGATGAAAATATAATAACGCTAATTAAAGTTCTTATCTCTTCTGTATTTTTCGTAGGTACTGTATTTTTTTATTGTTGTTTTGGAAAAAAACCCTGAAATGAAATAATTAATTTGTTGAAGTAATGAGTTCTTTTGTAGTAATGGTGTTTTTCTGATTCTGTTCTCAATCTCCCAATATTTTTGTCTGAAACCTCCCGATTTGTGGAGAAAGATTTCTGGCAACCCTATTATGTACTGCAACAGTAGTTTGATGTAACTCCCAATCCCAATTTTTTACTCGATAATGTAAAGCTCCAAATGGGTGCAATGATTCAGTGGCTAGTGTGCTGTACTACTCAGCGAAGGGTCTTAAATTCCACTCGCGAATGCCTGATAAACATCAGAGGGTATAACCGCACTAAAAGGGCTTTTCAAAAAAAGACGTTTGGACTAGGCATGAAATGGTCCCAAAAAATACAAATAAAAAATTGAAGCAAAGCAGAATATTAGACTGAAATTAAGCCTTTGGTACCTGCCAAGAAGGACCTTTTGCGTCAACTATTTATTTATTTTTAATTAACTTAACTTTAACCTATGAATGTCACTGAAGCATTCGTATTGTCGGAAATTAATTTAATTCGCATAATACTAAAGGAAATAAATAGCGGAAATAATTATTTTTCATTATTAAATTAAATATTGCAACTTTTTTTGTATTCTTCTCCTTTTTTTTAAACTCATTTTTTTTAAACTTTATAATGGAGAACCACACTGCGTCATAGCTAAATAATAATTTAGCTGGGCTCCGCTGGAAAAGGTATAGGACTCGACTGAAATTTATGGTTCTGCTAACACTTCTTTAAATCATGTTCTTTTTTTTCCACAAATATATAGGCTTCTCAATAGTTTGCATCTTAAATAGCACAGCACAGCTTTATAACTACCCCACAAAACGACGAACATGAATATTATTTTTTTTTGTCATGTCACCAGTGCCTTGCATTTCTAACCTTCTACGAATATTTACGATTGTTGTAGTTTCTGTATATCAGCATGAAAGCCATTTGCTAGCACATTGGGAAAACATTTTTCCTAGCGGACGGATAATATCGCGTTGCATTTTTAAGGGTAAATTTATGTGTGTGCGGGAAAAATGTCGGGCGAAGAAATGAAAATCATAAAAGAAAGAAAACTCTCTTGGCCTTTCCGTGGGTAATTATAATTCACTTTGCAATTACATACTTCGTGCATTAAAAATATGTTCAGTGCTTTGAAAACAGAAACTCACTCAAGGAAAATGCCCGGTCGACGAAATATATATATCGCATGTGAATGATGAGAGGATATGGCAGTTATTTATTGCTTAAAAGGCGGTAATGCAATTTACATATACTCGTACGTACGAGTATTTATTATGGCCATCGTATGCATGGCTGTATTTGCGAAAGTCAAATGCGACGTGTCAGTAATTTTTGAATTTCACACCACACAACACTCACGATTGGCATACGAATATGAAAAGTGTTGTTGACAAGTAAAGACATGCATAGAATGCGAGTGAATACACAATCGCTATACGGTCATTCTTTCCCTCCTCAGATGGTGTTGAAATCACCCAAAGCATTTGGAAAGTATCAGCAAGAGGAAGAAGTCCAGCTTTGGCTGCAAGCTTAGAATAGTGGGCTTTAATTTCGTAAACAACGAAAGGCATTTTCGCACTAAAAAAAAAATAATTTTAGGAAACTCCTTTCATTTTTCTCATCCCAAGTATTTAAGAAGCAAAAGGCCAAAGAGTCTTTTGTTTTTGAAGTAGCATAAAGCAAAACGTTCGTAAAAGCCGAAACAACTGAACGTTTTCATATTAGATACTGAATCTCACACCTGTTAGTGCTAAATATACCAAGGGTATCTAATTTAAATAAATTTTCAATAATTAAAATAAACATATTTTTATTTCTTTTGGAAAAAATCTAGTCATTTAATTATTTTCATTTATTATATTTGTAATGATTTAATAAAATATTCTTTTTTATTTTCCTTTACATTTTTGTGTATTTTCCTGTTTTAAAGTGTGCTAATCTACTTATAATTGTGGTTTTTGATAAGCTTTTTTAAACTGGCATTTTGAATATATTTTTTTGTAGGCAACTAAATTTTAATATTAATTTTTAAAATTTTAACAACGCTTCAAATCACTCTACAAACTATAGTATAATAGTTGACCAAAGTTGAAATTTCCTTAGGGGTGCTAACAACTGCATTCGTTTACGCTATTATCTGTTATCCAGTGATTTCGTT
This sequence comes from Cheilosia impressa, assembly GCA_948293265.1. NCBI lineage: Eukaryota > Metazoa > Arthropoda > Insecta > Diptera > Syrphidae > Cheilosia > Cheilosia impressa. Next base: position 13,195,590 of record OX411884.1, read on the forward strand.
ATTTTGTTGGAGACGGCACTGAGTGCAGCTATGCTACTTTTTTTAAGCATTGAGTAGGCAGCTCGGGTAATCGTTTAAGATGTCTTAACAAAAATACCAATTATCCAATGGAGATCTATTTGATTAAATTTATTTTGACGACATGCCCTCTCTTTCCATCTAATAAATATAAATAGGCGAAGGCAAATAGTGAAATAGTTAAGAACCAATAAATTTCGCTGGATTTTTTTTTGTTGGGAAGATCCTGCAGAGATGCAATGCTGGCATGTTATTTGTTTTCCAATATGTTGAGTAAAGGCCAGTAGGTCAGTTAAGTGGTGGAAATTCTATCACTGTGCGAACTCTAGTAATATTAAAATCTAGACACAACGAGCGTGGTCTTATTCAGACATAATCGATTTAGATCAAAAGGAAAGACAAAATTCCCTCATTTTTTAAGTGTAGAAAGAGTCTTAAAGCCAAAGAGAAAATTGAACGCTCTAAACATAAGTGATTTTTGGTCAAAAAGAGATCTTTTCCCGTGCCACACACTGTAGCCCACTCATATTCAAAACAAGTACGTAATTGAATGTCGAATTCGCCACATTCATGGGTGGCTAAAAATAATAACAGCCTTGTCCTTAGGATTCAATGTTGTACCAGCCGCCACTGTCGAGGTCAAATAATAGTGAAACTTAAAATGCAGCACCCTTACATTTACCACTCTAAATAGCATTTGCTAATGTAGGTGCCTACTATTTGAATTCAATATAGCGGACTAGCGCAACGGGATGCATCGCATATAAATTCGCGATTTCATTTGCAAAATTGCCACCATGTTGTTACCATTTTACGCCCCAAATTGGTATTGATTTTGAAAAGGAAAACAATTTTGTGCCAATTACGTAACATAGAGGATGTTACAGGAAAGACTTAACTGACTAACATTCCAACTGGCTAGTTATTATATTTTTCATTATCCTTTGGAAACTGCACAAGCTTTGCGGATCCATTAAAGTCTCGCATAAATATCAACAGCGGTCTGCTTACATGAATTTGGAAGGAATACTCCTTCTGAAAGTTGTTTTACTTTTAAATAAGTGAGGATTTATTTAACCTCACTTTAGATTCAAGCGATTTTGTATGGCAGGTAAAACAGTCGGATTTTGGGCTTTTTTTCTGTTGGAAAATCACGTAGCACTTTCGTGTCGGATTGATAAATTATATTCAAATCATTCACGGTTCTGCGGCGTTCAATATTTTATCCGTTATGATGAACAGTAAGCCGCACCTGTTATCGGCTATCCACATGGCATTTCGGCTCACTACGTATGTATATTATTATGTGGCTTTCAGATTAGTTCGGTGGGAAATTCTTCTGAAAGCCTGTTGGATAGCGCAGAGCAAAACTAGCATCCAACAAAACTCGTCACCACAGTGGTGCAGAGTACAAGCCGGAAATATGTTTGCTATGCGTATTACCTGTGACATGAGCTCATCGTGTATCGGTATAGTCATTCCGTGCAATATCTCCATACAAATTAGACAACAAAAATATTTAGAACGCAGTTTGTGGTCACATTTTGGGCTCCATTCTGACATTTTTGAAGAGTTTCAGTGTTTTTAGGTGTAACGGTGAAATAAATTGTCTTATGTAAGTTAGTTGCAGTCACATTAATAAAAACAAATTGTTTTTCATAACAACTTCTAAAGACAACGCTGCCTGGGAGCAGTTCGGAAACAAGCACAAGCCACAAACAGTCATTTGCCACTTCTGCATTGTTTTCGCAATCGTGCTTTGATCTCTACATACATGATACATCAGGCATCACTATAGTTCATGGGAAGAACAATCAATTCGTTTGCCTTTGTATGAAATTATTGAATCGTTCTCAAAGGCATTTATTGATTTCACTATTGGGAGTTTTGAAGAAGACGTTGCGGGTAAAATAGTTTTTCATGCAGTTAATATGCATATATGTTTAGATGTCGTCTGTGGCAAGTTTTGTACCATGATATTTGATCTTTTGGCATGTAATGAAGCTTGGCTTTTGTTGAAATTTTTGAAATTTGTAGGCGAAATCAGAACTATGTAAGGGCTTTGCAAAATAATATTAATTGAATTGAAACTGCAATTGCGGCGAAGATGGAGACCCTTTTCTTGCCACGACATCATCAAAGAGAACGATTTTAGTGTCATACTTAGGAAATGCAGTAGAAGAAGACATCACTTAAGGTGACATGCTCAAGTAAAACCCTGACTTCAAGTGCGCAACTAGAATGAGCTTGCTAAGAACCATGCTCATTGGAAAGGCTTGTTAGTGGTAGCTTCGGTTCACCACGACCTGTAGAGCCGCCAAGTAAGTACTTAGCTACATATTTTGTCGAGGACCTCGTAGAAGCAATCTTTGATAACGTCTTCTTTTTCCTCTGTATATAGTAAATTTATCCATTCGTCCATCTTCTGATTTCTTCTTAGACCATGTTAGTCCTCAGAGCCACATTTAGCCAGTCTTAATTCCGATGAAGCATTACAGTGTTTTTGCTTTTTTTTCGTGGTAAGCTCTTGCGCTTAATAGTTTTGAAAGTAGAATTTTTAAAGGGTCTCTGGCTCGACACCCCATCAATTACAAAAAAAACTACTAATGGCTTTTACTATGGCGAACATCTGACCATCAATCGAGGGCATACCTACCCTAAGAAACCTTCCAAATTTATCAGTTTTGATTCGACATAACATTGTAGGTCACGTCCATTTTTGAAAAAAGTCGTGTGGCCTAAATTAAACTGTTGCACCAAAGTTTCAATTTTGTTGTTCCTGTCAAGTCCAAAACCGGATAGAAAAGACTCGGTACCCAGTTGCAAATGAAATGAAAAGTAGTGCATTATGTGTGCGACACTTTAGGGCAGAATTCCGTAAGAGGAAAACGATCAATCGTTTTCGCTTGCACCGACCTTCAGTTCGAAAACGAAAGCAATTCTATTGACGTTTTCGTTTCCTCCACGTAACTGCAAAAGCGAAAGAAATTTTCGTCTCATGAGAAGGGTAAGCAAAGAAAGCTTTTTCGTTGGCATTTTTCATTTCCTGGAGTATGTATAAATACCATTTGCGGCGTTCGCATCCTTCATAAATAAGGTGTCAAAAGAAAGAAATGATATATTAGCATAGAACCCAAAAAGCAAAGGTGTCGTTTGCGAAAAGGAAGACGAAAGCAAAAGGAGCTACATAAAGCAAATTTCCGCTTTTTCATGATTAAATTAGTTTTGTTGAAATGCGAATGTGTTTTCGCTTTATTTCTTACGGAATCCCACCCCAGAGTTTCCCCTGTTCAAACAGCAACCAACCACCAACCATTGCTAAGTAGGTAAATTATAGTTGAAGTTGTGAGTCTTTCTTGCTTTGTGGCCTATAAGTTAAGTGTTTTACCTATAAATTGAACTAGCCACATCGTAAATTCCTAAAATCACAAAAGACAATTTTTTTTCCTAAAACTCAGTTCCTTGTTCCCACTTGGTTACTGAAATCAATACCCACCCGTGTTTTATAGCCGCAAAAATATCCCAGGTGTTCCCCAAACAGATTAAGACACAAAAAGTTATAAAACGAAGCAGGACCGTTTTTATTCCCTTGTAACAATAATACCCACCTCTTATAGTAGGATTGAAAAGTTGACCTTCAAAAAAGGAGACATAATTGAGATTAATATCGAAGCCGGAATGTTGTCACGACAATAAGCATTCTGTTAATTTCCGAAACTCCCAAACCAGTTTCCATAATAAAACACCAACCCAACCGAGCCATATCCTAGTGGAACCCATCCCATTTTATAATCGAAGCACGAAAAAAAATTCTCAAGGAATTCCTATAATTTGTGCCTTTGCGAATCATCTCCCCCCGGCCCATAATTAAAGGCCAGTTGTGTCTTGCGAATAAAACAACAATCGTATACGAAAATTTACGAGTATTGCCTTCTAATTAATTATACACAGACACAATATGGTGTGCAATATTGAATTTTATTACAGCACAAGACCGAGAAGATTACACCATTGGCATTGCATACATCGATTGTGCTTTGTGAGTTGATTGCTTTGGCTAATTTATCCTTTTATGTTGTCGGCAAAACTCCCACAAAAGAGAATGCACATATGTGTACCTAATCAGATTTAGCACACAGCAATTGTGAGATACTTCGGTATCCAGAGGAAGTTTAGCCCTCCGTCTCGGCGTTATACCTATGCCCGCACATAATACAGTTAATCATCGATATTGTTTTCGAACATCGATGAGGATAAAAGAAAAGTTGTACAATTTGTGGTGTAAGGTGATTAGCCGAAGAAAGGATAATAGGATAAGTAGATGCGAGGAAATTGATGTTGAATTCAGTCTTCGTAGCGTCTGTCGTCGTCCTGTAGGAGTTAGTGCTTCATTTTACGACTCATATTGGAGGTCGAAAATTAACTTAAGTCAGGAATGAGAAAACATTAAGGACGATTGTCTACTTAAGCATTGAAGTAGGTATGGGAAGTTATATAACAATAGTTTTATAACGATTCAATATATCTCCGACCGTCATCTCCGGCTGGGATTGTGTTAGTATGATTTTTTACAGTGCTTACGAAATATCAAAGCATTCGGCTTTGGGGTTCATTCGTAATCACCATAGTTCCCGAAAATACTATATAATTACATATATTCAACAAAGATACCTTTTAAAATAGGACTATGCCTTTCCTCTTATTGTTGTGGATAAGCTTAGGATATCTCAATAACATAATCAAGGATTTGCGGATTTGGAGTTATGAATACGGAAATAATCCCCCACGGGCTATCCATATCAAGCTGACCCAACGTGCTTAATTTAAAATTCACTGGGTGACATCCTAATGAATTGAGAGAAGTGTTAGTGGAAACAGCTTCAAAGGTCGAGGTCGGTTATAAATGGCCGAAACAAGCTATGGCTTTGAATTGATAATTGTTGTCCGATTTGTGCATTTGTGGAAATGCAACACATGCGCGGATCTTCGTAGTTCCATGGGTAGGGAAATGTGACAAAATGGCCCACGTACAAATAAAAATTAAATACGAACTTCGGCCAAGGTTTATACCTTAAAATTTTGATAAAAACTTTCGTACAAATTTTTTAGATTTGACATATTTGAAACCTTGCACTTGTTCAAGTCTTTTGCCTCCGACTGACTAATTTCAAACTTCTAACTCCACGAAGAGCGCAAGTTGTTAAAAAATTGCCTTCTCTTAGGCGGTACCTTTTTTTTGGAATTTTAGGTAAGAAATACCGCTTAAGCTCCGAACCCAATGGGAATACACTTTTGGAAAATGAGGAAGCTGCTTCCGGGGTTATTTGCAGGTTTGTTAGAAATTTCTACTGCACAAAACTTCGATTTGGGACATGCACTTACCCCTGGGTTTTTCAATGATAATTTTTCAAGGAGTTTTCATTCCTTATCGGCCTGTTCCACAAGCACACGAAAATCGAGTTGTTTCATTGAAATATTCATCTCTCTGCGTGGCTTTCCTTAACTTCTTTTATGAATTACCTCCCGGCGACAATTTTAAACAATAATTAATATTTTCGTAATTCTGATTTAAATAAGTATAAAATAATATTTACTTCTTTTTAAAGTTTTTTTACCGAAAATTTTCAAGCTGCCTCTTATGAGATTACTTCGAACTGCTGCTTACATTTTTTTTTTCTGTGGCAGGAACTTCATTTACCAGAGATGGCTGCAAATATTTGTTTCCTGGAATTAAAATTTCGCCGGAGGATGATTTTAATTGGTTTGCTTCACTTATAGAACGTCTCCCAGATATGCCTCAAATTTCAATATTATCACCATTTCCATTAACGCCTTGAGTGGTCAGACTAATTTCGTTCAAGTTTTACTCTTAGATAAATTAAAAAAAAACTTGATGCCACTTTGATGAGTTTATTTTGTCCCAGGCAACATAAACAAAACAACTTCCAAACATGAGTTCGATAAAACCATTTGAATAGTGGAACAATGGCAGATGTGTCTTGCTACTTACGTTGAATCTTGGGTGACTTCTAACAAATAAGTGAATCAAAAATAAGGCCTTTAGTGACAAACCATATCTAATGGCACCACCGAAAAGGGATGAATGTGAATATTCCCTTCCAACAAGAAGATATATGGCAGCAACTTTTTAAGTCCTCTTTTGATACATTGGGTCATTATCCTTTTTTTTGTTCCAATAAACCCAGATCAAAGATAAAACCTCCCTACACAAGTGAGAGCGCAATTGCTGTTTTGATTCATTAAGGAAAATTCCATTTTTCAATGGTTGTGGGACGACTTACTGTGATGGATGTCCCCGCCTAGTTGTCGGTTAAAACTCCGTATTTGCTCGTCATTAATTTTAACAAACAAAATAAGAAATAAACTTTAACATGAAGTGGAATTATTTATTTTCCCTAAAGTAGGCGGTTGCTGAACAATATTTCAGATCAATCATTGTCTGAAAAGTTTGTCATCCTCATTTGCTGATTTTTGTTTTTTTTTCGTTTTACTTGTCAAGGATTTGTGGTCAGCTATATGAGAGTTTGTCATTTCTTGCACGATAAGTACCTTAAATGACAAATGGAGTGAAAGTGTCTAAACTTGAGCGTATAGTTATTCCACAGTGCGGATTATACTTATGACCGAAGGCAAAGGTGTGGGACACCACCTCCTTGAACTTTTGGTGTTAAATTTAGCCCTAAGAATAGCTCTCACATATCTGCACAGAATTAGACGATCTCTCGGGACTTTTTCAAGTGTAAACAAGAGACGACCAATGGTGATTGTGATACTTGATACCTGCCTTGTCCGGTGACTGAAGGCAAGAGCCTCTTGTGCGAACGATTATTGACTGGTATTGGGTAGGTAATAGGTATGCGAGTTTTAGGTATTTCGCCCACTGTGGGGGTGCCATCACAAGACTGACTGATTTAGCCTAATTGCTGTGAAACTTTAAAAGTAATGATATACACCGCAAGTGGAATAAATACACCGTCACAGGCAGCACTAGGACATTGCCACGGGGCTGTTGATATCATCCAGTCGTTAACATGCTCACTCCCTAGAGGTCTCTACAGCAAAATATATATAAAACTAGTTAACTTTTAAATTGGTTTCCACCTGCCGTTGCAAATTATTTCGCGTTTTAGATACGAGAGGCAACTGCAAAGCAAAATAGAATCCGGTGCAGACTAATTAAAATAAATCTGAATGTGACAGCGTGGAAAAACAAAGCAAGATATGAGCTTTTGGAACGACATCAACATTTCGAATTTATGGGTCAACCTTAAATGGAAGCTGTGCTTCCATCCATGCCATGTTACCACGAAATGGTATGGACATTGGACAGTGCCATTAGAAGTTGTATGGATGCGTAAGAGCACGTTCGTATAGTAGTATTCAGCAGTATTGGCATCAATAGCGACGTTCTTCATGTTCTTAAGCTTAGGAAGTACAAAACGACACGCACCAGGTACCTTTTCATCGATTTAAATGTTTTCCTTTAAAGCTTACTGTGACCTGGCATCCCTGCATCCATCCGACCTAAAATTCCTAAAATTCGAATTCAACGCTTCGACTTTAATGGTGGGAACTCAAAAATCTCTATGAAGATCTTCATTTCTCTGATTTTCTGATCTTATCACTCACTTGAAAAGCTTTTATGATTTTAGGTGTGTTTTACCCTACATTGTGCTTGAGATTTCGGCCATTTTGTGCATCTTTCAGCTGCCAGGCTTTCCATGTAGTTAGTGCTGCATGGTTCTTGAAATCGAATTGAATCCGCTTAATCTTGTGTGGCGCGAGTTTGATGCTATATCCGTATTTGTAAAAGCTCTCGACTCGAACAAGTGCTTCTTGCAGAGGCAAATGGTCCTCAACGCGAGACTTGTTAAGGCTCTCTTTGAGGCCAAAATGCGCTCGTTCTAAATAATAAAATGCACGTTTGAAGAGCTGTGACATATCCAGAGTTTTTGTATGCCAAATCCGTGATCTATTATTTTCGTTAAACGAATATTGCATCATGAAACGCTCCGTTTTCTATATCTACCCCTCGCCACAATTTTTCAAGCGCTTGCTATTTATTACATGAGTACTTCCATGGTCCAAATTGTTATCAACTTTAAATACCATATTCGTAAGATGTTAAAAAATTTGTATTCTGTACTGGAGTGCCACGCCCTCTTGCCCAAAACCGCCCCATATTTTGCGATAAATTTTTTTGAAACAGTGGCTAAAACAGGTGTAAAAATATTCTGTTATTTTTTGTACGAAAACTAATTTGTTATATGGAATGGAAGGCACCACGCCCCATAGTATGAAACCCTTTGTATACAAACGGAAAAACGCAAATGACAAAAGTCTGGCGAACGTCTGACAAAGATCTGAGATAGAAACTGTCATGAAAAGCCTTGGCGATCCCTTCCACTTATCCCAAAAAAAATTAAAAACACACAAAACGAATAGTTCTGAAAAGCTAGGTCTAGAGTCCCTTTCGGATCATTCTGCGTCAACTATCTTTTTTTAGGCGAGACCTACATATTACTATTTAATAATTTTTTTTAATACTTTTGTTTATGCCTCGATTTAAATATAGTTTGTGTAACGAGCTTCAAGTCTTGAGTTGGAAAATACTGTTTGCATTTTGAAATGAATTTATTTTTTGTAATTTAAATCACAATCCAAAGAATGGAAAATATTTGACTCAACACCCAAATTTGCATACGAAATTGGCAGACGAAATACGACGCTCGATATGAAAATGTCCTCGTGTCGGATTAACTGATACTCCACAGACACTGGTTGTAAACTACACTGAGTGTTGGATGACATGATCTCGGGTGTAAAGGGAGCAGCAGATTTTACATTTTCCATTGAAACGCCATCTTATGAATGAAGGATATGGGATAAATATTATCATAAATATAAAACGAGTGAAAATGATTTTTGAGGGAACTTTGGTTAGGAGAACCGCAGTGTTTTTTCTTGTAGCTTAGTTGTTTGTTCAAAAGAAAGATGTACACTCGCATATGGAGTCTAAGCATCCCTGCAAACGCATTCACCTATAATGGGATATTATGTAATTGCCGCGTCATCTGTTTGCATCACTTCCGACTCGGACCATGATGCTTTCTAACTTATCCCCTTATGCTACACAGACTTGGGATCCATAAGTATATCACTGTCATATAGTTTGTTACCACTATAATTCTATCCTGTTGTTCATTTTAACTTGCTGAATTAGTTGACAGTACCATCTCCGCCAGAATATCTTGAATCGAGGTCGATATAAATAAAGGGTCTACTTCGATTATGTAAGTAGGTATCCCCTATACTACAGTAGTCTAGTTGACACATTGGCCGGCAACACTCCTACAGCTTGTTATCACATCAAACTATTTTCTTTATAATGAAGTGCTGTTATGTCAGAACCACTTTGCTGTATCTAGCAACATCCGAGTGTACTCTTTTTATGGAATACCATGTTGAGAACTTGTGCTTTGTTAGTAAAAGGGATGTCACACTCATCTTAGCCTCACACTCATCTTAGCCCCAAAGTGTATATAAATGAAAACGTTCCTATGACTTGCCAATTTTTAAAAGACACGCACACTCCCACTCACACCTACAATGTGTAGAGGGGACCAGTGGCAAAACAAACTGTTTGTACAAACTCAATCTCCAAGCAACAGCAACACTTGAGAGTATAGAAGTCATTTGAATATTTCGAAGAAATTGCTTTCTTTCTTGAACACAAAAATATTCAAATTGCAATATCTGCCGCCGGAATCCAAATTTACTTATATACACCATATTGAATATTTATTTCGTTCGTTCCTAATCTATGGACACGAATTCAGTGTCAAGCTGCCTCTATCACACAGAAGGCACTTCTGCTTTTGTCTGGAGTAGACACAATGTATAAGAAATATCAAAGATTGAAGAGCTCATTTCCCCTCAGGAAATTCAATCAAACTCTTGATTTCTGAACTTTAACATTTTCAAGTCAGAAATATGCTCAAGGGGCTCCATGTCACACGCTGCAAAAGTGTGTGGTGCTGTGCTATTTATTTTTTTGCCAGCTTGCGTGCCGCAGATAGAAATAAATAACAAGAAACAATAAAATATTAATACGAAATAAATTCCGAACGCATATGGCATTCGCACGCATAATCTTCGTCTGCGTAAATAAATAAATGAGAGAAGACTGCCATCGACATCGTTTCTGTGTCATTTATGTTAAAAGGTGAAGCCGAAACGGTAACACTATCCGGATATCCGAAGACCCCAGCAAATTTTACACACATCAATTTTTATTAGATGAATTCTCCTCCATAACTTCCTTTTGAGTGAATTTAATATCACGATCACGATATGGGAAATCCATCCTTTTTCATTCACCGCCTTCGCTTAACTCGGCAGTAACAAAGGCAGTTGGTTGGTTTTGTTTACACACATTCTTGTGCTGGTGCACTTTTCTTCTTCACTTTCTTAGAGTTTAAAAACAAAAAAAAAACAGGTTTGACTTTTGCATGTTCTGTCGTGGAAAAACAAATGAATTTCTTCAAGCATTGATGAAGCCAACTTCAAAGGTTATAAGTCATATCATATGGCGGTATATTATCCCAATCCTTACGAATGAGCAAAAGCACTTGGGTTGGAGCGGAAGCACACACACCATGACTATAGCTTATTGCCTCCCTTTTTTTCGGTTTTTTTGCTCACGATTTACTTTGAGCTTTTGCTGTTCACCGATGCGTTTATTATCCCTTTCACTGCTTATTGAATGTCGTATAACCTTCCCCTTGTATCCGCTCAATTCTCAGAAGGCGTTGCAATTTCCAATGTGTGAACATTTGTGATAAGCGAAATGTGCACAAGCTGTAGAGTGGGTGATATAAGACGCTTTAAATTAACGACTTTGGAAGTGAAACCGAATTACACGGGATTTATGGGAACACTTCTTAAATCGATGCCTTTGCTCTGACAGCGTACCGGATGTGGGAAAAGAAGGAGATTTCAGTTGAATGTTGCAAAAGTCTCTTATTTTATTTTATAAAATGCACAAAAAGTATAGTAATTCAAATGTTTACTAAGGCACCCAACTTTGGACAGAGTAGAAGCTTTCTCTAGGTTTTAGGACACCGAAGTTCACTTTTGTTGACCGTCCTCCATAGTCAAAGCAAAGTGCACGACTGGGTTACGTAAAACTTTTTTTTTAGGTAACATTTTTGCTGGAGCTTTGTGGTGCCAGACTTTTCCTTTTCGGACCGACCTGCCCACGACGATTATATAAAATACCCTTTTGTTCATGCCGTTGTTTAGAAAAACCCCCACGATATTGAATTCGAATGGATTTCTTTCTTCGCGGTCCGAACAGACCGGACCCCAGACCTAGCTCCTCACAACCCCTCGCTTGATGTGAGTTTTTAATTTTGGGGACGAATGGAAGGGATCTACAACCTTATGGCGAGCCCAAACGGCTAATTGAGAAGCTCTTTCAAGGCAGTTATGCTCTTAGATATTTGTCAGATTTGTCAGATGTTTGCGGAGGTTTGCGCAGTGGGAAAAACCTATGTATGCTTTTGGGTTTTGCAGGGCATCCAACCTTAGAACCCTCGCTTAGTAGCCCAAAACACTAACCACTAAGCCACTGCGCCTACAACAGCACAAGATCACTTAACCCAAATATGGTGGACCCTTAAAAGTACAGGCATAAAGTGCACCTACCTTCGTTTGCCGCTGTCCTTTAAAAAAAAAGGAGGCCATTCGATGCCTAATTAACCTGTTTGAACTCACTTCTCATTTGGTCTATATTTTACAAAACTTGATCTGCTGGAATTCACCTTTTATTTGGTGCATTTTTTTATAGAAGACAAAGAAATTTGTAGCCTCATAATATTGTTGTGCTTCCTGGTGAGTATAAATTGCTAACAAGATGTTTCCGTTGGTTAAGATACAGTCATCGCCATTTACCTTTGATGTGATAGCATCTCAGTTTAGTAAATGGATAGTCGCACCTCGTGACTTTGACAGTGCTCTCAATATACGCGGTCATTTTGTACATGTGTATTGCCAGATGGCAAGAAAAGAGCTCTCAGGAGGAGATTTCATTTTAAAATCAGTTCATTATATCAGTTTGTATATTATAAGCACCAAGAACCTGTCAACTCGAATATCACTAACAACCTAGTGGATTAGGTAGTACACTCTTCTAAATTTATTTTCATATTTATAACAGGAGTAGATACGTATGACAAATCGCATTCTCTGGAAATGCATTTTTTCCCACCCAGAAGTGCACAGGAAAATATACCTTTTCATCTGATTCTGTGCAAATTGAATCTTCCCACATTTTTTGCAGTCCATTTGCAAAAGAGCATTCATACATTTTTATAAGCAAACGAATGTAATATATAAATTGCAAATACACACATTTTTTTCTTTAATAGAAACTCGTATAATGGCTTCTACGTTCTATCAAATCGGGGTATTCAGATGACAGATATTTTTAATAATATTTCATCTCTGTTAAAATGCAACAGTAAACAGTACGCGTTGGGATGTACCTGTCTCTAAAGGATATAGTTTGGTGAAAAATGTGTTTCTCGATTTTCTATTTTTTAGTTTGTAATCCGTAAAAATTGTCATGAAAACTTGTTTCTCCACAGTTGGCTATTGCATTAGCAGCAGTTGGTCAATTTATCATAGCTGACTGTATTGGATGTATGGAGGCGGAGAGTTGTAGAAATATAGAAGCATTTATAATTTAGTTTTAAAATTATTAACTATACACATAGTCAACGGTGCTGGGGTTTTGTTTTTTAGCAGCAAAATGTGTGTTACCTTATGTACATAACTCTGTCAAAATTTTTATTATTTCATACATTCTGCCGGAAGACTGAAAGTATGCTTGCGTTATTTTGTGTTCTATGCTACTGGGAAGTTTGTAACAGGTCGCATCAGGGTTGTATCATAAGTTTAACTTTTCGCAGGCATTGGTGCTTCTATGTTTATTTTTAACGAGATGTGTAGATTTGTGCTGAAGCCGAATGGCTGAACGTAGGTACATGTAAGGACGTGTATCTACTCGTGGATGGTTGTCTATATTTGCTGCGCTGTGTGTAGCTCATGCTGTTTGTTTGCTTTTTTTCTCTCACCCAGCTCTATAACCAACGGCTGAGTATCGAAGTCATAAGGCACAGCTATAATTTTAACTTAAATCAAGATGAAATAAATTCGATGCGTAAATAAAGCCGTGCTCAAAGATGAACTTAAAAACAGAGTTGCTATACCAACAGGTAACTGAATAATTGAAGCTAGGAAATTGTCTCACAAGTCAAGAAAGAAAAACCATCGATTTGTGGTGATACTTTTCTATGCGTTCTATTGGGTAAATGATATCTCACTTGCTTGTGTCACCTGACTGATTTTCGTAGAGACTTCGATGCATTAATTCATGGGCCCACCCAATACAATCCGTCATATCCGTTGCGTCGACGGAGACGGATACAGAAACGTTGACGTATTCAACGAAAGACACAATCCCTAAAAATCCGTTGCTTTTGGTATACTAAATATTTACTGTGTAATAATTCCGAAGGCAGAATGTTTTCTGATGGGAACTGTAGTCGAAGTTTTTTTATTTTCAACAAACTAATTTTTTATTAAATGTCCATGAACAATGATACTCGCAGACTTTCTCATTCTCTCAATTTTTCCCCAAAAGAGAACTCTGTATGGATTCTAGTTTCTTTGTGTTGGGCCCAGTGATGCCATTTTGAGGGATTTATCCCTTTTTCGAATTCTTTTCTGCGAATATGTCCGAGGGATAGTGAGACATTTTATAAAAATTCATATAAAAATTATTTTCAAACGCTAGTTTTTGTCAACACATAAATTAAATGAAACAATATATTTTTTATTTGAGAGGTCATTACTCATTCCTTGTTTTTTGAATGGCTTACTAAGAGAATCATCACAGCGATCGTATAAGAAGAAATTTTGTTTCTTTTATTTTCTTGTTTGTTTGGGTTTTTTTAGTGGGAGGCGGGTTTATTCTAACAAAAAGGGATAAAGTCCATCGAAAAGGTCAATCTGGGACATTCCATCATAACCATCTGGCAACACTAGTTGGGCCCTTCCATCTGGCTCTTGACAAATTGAAACAAAATATAAAAACCACGAACATAGTTGTTTGATTTACTAACTATCCAATTAATTGTCTTACACGCGTTAAAGGGAAATCTGTATTGTGCGCCTCCTCTCCTGAGCTCCTAAAAATATTGTGGATAAAGTGTGACAATTCACTGCAAGAATTTTCAATTCGCGGAAAAATTGCTGCAATTGTAAGTTTCGCTATTTAAATAAATTAAGACTCAGGGGCAGATTCCGTATAACAATAATCGTCGGGTAGATATCGTTTTTAAATATAACTTTTCATGGCCAATAAGAAGTTATATTCGGCCCGAATTTGATTCACAATCGTCAGCTTTCATTACATTTGTGGAAAATAAATTGGATTGAGGTCTCAAAGTCGTAATGTTGGCACTTAGTTGCAGCTTTTGGGGGTCTATCGTTTTGACGATAATCGTTTGAAAAATTACGGAAAGAGTGCCCATGTCCTGTCTTTTTTTAGATTATATGTTAGAATAATTAGATATAAATATAATGCTTTGTCAATAGCAATTTTCAATTCATAAATAGCTATACTTAAATTAATTTAATCGCAATTCGCCTAATCGAAAATTGATCCCCACGCGAGTAGTGCTTTAAAGTCTAAGTCTTTTATTTTCTTTAGCCTCAAATAAACTTTCCCATAAAGTCGTTCTATAGAGTTTTTCACAATAGCAAGACACACAAAATCTCTAAGGAAAATATTGACAATAACCTCGACCTGTTTAATATAAATGTTACAATTTTTTTTGAAGTGAATCATTCGACGGACAATAAGTTTTTATCAGAAAACAAAATGTGATAAACAACAAAAGTTTTGAACGGCAAAAAGGACACTTGCAAACATATATCCAGCAAAACTTCGTTATCTACATATCCTCTCCACATATCCACTGAACAATGATATCAACAACAGAACTAAGTACAACAACCAACTTATTACTATTCCTTTGTTTTGGCCTAAGTACCGTGACTAGTATTCTGAACTCATCGCCAAACTCAAAGCCGCTGCCTCCAGTTGAGCACTTGCCACACAGCATGAAATCTCAGAACTTTCTTACGAAACACAGCTCAGCGGGTGGTGCGGTTACTGCAGGCAACAGTGCACGATGGCGGCATAAATCGGACCATCACCATCACCCCGCGTTTACGGATAACAAGAACCGCGAAGAAATCACCAGCGGCAGCACTACATGTAACAACCACCATCGTCGAAAACGGCACCACTTCCATAAAAATCAGCAGCTGCATCAACCGTACTATCACCACCAGCAGCAACCGCATGAGCACGATATTGCGTTGCAAGATGATTCCGTTCACGAGCATATGCATTCGAAAGATAAAAACATCCAAAAGGCGAATCTCGAGGGTGTAGCTGAGGCAACTGCACCATCAGCTGCAACGATCACCAGCTATAACCACAATGGCTTCCAACACCACCACAATTTGCATGATTCACACAGAAGCTTCCATCGCCATCATGAGGAGCTGTCGGAACGAAATCATCATCACGTTCAATATGCTCATCATCGAAAGGAATCTAATTATGACAATGATGCAGTCTATCGGCGGCGGGTGCCGATGGAAGAAGATGAGCGTGCTACCAGCGATGAACAAGTGCAGGAGTACTATTCCTTGTACCGTCATGCAGAGGAACCGCATCGCATCTACGATATTACATTCCACGAAAACTACATGGAAGAGGAATTGTTGCCGCTGGCAGGGTACAGCAACAAGAAGGTCTTCCGTTCGTTGCCTGACATTGTCTCAGAATCTCACGACCAGCATCATGGTGCACGCCACTGGCCTGTTAAACGTGAGGCCATTGTGGAGGGAGGTCTGATCCTTGGCGGTCTAATGATGGTGCACTCACGCGAAGACACGGTTATATGCGGACAAATAATGCCGCAGGGAGGAATTCAGGCCCTGGAGGCGATGCTGTACACAATCGATTGGATTAATGAACAGAAACTGCTGCCAAACATCACGCTGGGTGCGCACATCCTAGACGATTGTGACAAGGACTCGTACGGCCTGGAGATGGCAGTCGATTTCATCAAGGGTAAGTGTGGTGGTTTCTCTATCTAAGCATATGATGACATTTTGCAGGTGCGCACCTTAGGTCAATAAGCATTCGCTTGCTTTATGTTTATTATCCCAGGTGCACAGTGAGTATCACAAATGTTAACTGTGACCGAAGCTGTTGCTGTTGCAATTCAAATTTGGAAGGTTGAACTGAGAGCACAACTACCGTCACTGACATTCGAGGTCCGAACTGTGAAATAAGACGTTTCCATTATACACTTATATCGTGGCTCGAAAAAAGAACCTCGCTTGATCCTGAGAGCAGTTTTTTTCAAGTTTTTCTGTCATCGGACAAACCCATTCTGTGGACAAATATATACCTAGCGTCGTTTATACGGTGAAATATATTTCGTTTATCGGAATTCTCGTTTCCTTCCATCTGATTTCGATTAATACTTTACCGTCAACGCCATGGACAAAAATGTACTTACCTACTTAACGGTAATGGCGATAGACATGGATAAGATCTATGGTAGGTACTATTAACCGGGTCCGGGTCACAAAACTTTCCAAACGAGACGCCCGAAAGAAATTTATGAATACTAATCTATCTTTGCGGCTACACACATAAGGATAGCACTCCATTCCCGCCCAAGAAGTATGTTAGACACCTAAGGAATCCGATTAAAATCAACGCAATTTCAAAGATTAATTATCCTTAAGAAAAATTGCGTGTAACATAACGCCAAACTTCTGCCAACAAACATTCACATAAATCTTCATGAGTTATGTGGACATATACACCAATTCTAATGAAAAAAAAACTAAAAGATGTCTACACCCATTCAAATAAATATACGCATTTGCACATTAGCACAAACACCTATGCAAACTAATGTATAAAAGTACAAACAGAATCCTGCGGGGGAAGAGATTAATAGTCGAGCTGCTATTCAAGTAAATTATGTCTCCGAGCGATGCCCCATCCTTGGATGGAGTATTCCCTCTTATGATTTTAGATCTATCATGGGGATGTTCCATTTATAGCAACTGATGGTGGGGTGTAGTCTGCAGCACATCCGGGCGTGGGGCGCAATGAGGCGCGTTGTCGAACTCGAAAATGAGACATATTTTTGCTACAGGTACACATTTCATTGGGAAATGTGTTTGCCTTTGATTAATTGTTATGTTGGAGTGGGACTGCCATTGTTCCGAAAGAACTACTTTCAGATGGCACCGCAAGAGCAAAGAAAAACTATTTCCTGTCGGAGCCGCAAACCAAAGTAAAAGTGGCAGTGTAACTTTGCCCCTCCTAGTTTCCATATTATGTAATTATCAACTCTCCCTATTCTATATTCCCCTACACTTTGGTCGACTTTAAAAGACTCGCAGTGTTAAATTATGCAGAACACCCCGTTAAAGTGAATAAGGAACAGCAACGAAACGATAATGTTGGAATAGAATCCATCCGCGTCCACCCATCATTTCCGCTTATTCAAAGCCGTTAGCTCTTAATTTATTGTGGTGGTAGCTGCGAAATTGACATCTCCTCAGCGGAGTGAAGGAGCGAAAAAGTTACAAATAAAGTATGAAACTTTATGGATTGGGATGGGATTTGGGACGTTAACAATGCCTGCACAACATGGTGCTTGAAACGACTTTCATCCCTCTCCCCAAAAATCTCAACAACTGACTTTAATTTGTCCTTAATCGTTCGGAGCTGAGTGCTTGGTCGATGGAATGCGGTCAAATGTTTAATTGGATTGACACTGAATAGTAATGGCATTTTTTTTTTTCTCAAGATTGTTATAGGTTTTTTTTTTTTTTTTGTCTAAAGATGAGTTTTCGTACGTTAGATGCAACCATTCAGAAGGCTACGACTCTCTTATGTTTTTAAGGTAAAAAAAAAAACGTGCTGCAATTATTTTGAAAAACTTGTTTTTTTTTCTGGCATTTGTTCTACTGTTTTGGCATTCGCGATGGCTTTGTCTTTAAAACGGAAGAACAGCTGTCCCTACAGTATATTTTTTTGAGGAATGTGCCATTGTGTGAAATTCGAGGAGTTGGTTTTTAAACCGAGGTAGATCAAATCTTGAAAACGAATTTTTTGCCATTTAGCGAAGTTTTTAAAAACGGTGGAAAGATGTTTATTTATAGGTGGCCATGAAGTCGTTGAAAAAGGTAGTCAGTCTGCCTAAGAACTATAGGTGTTTTTTAGGATTAAACTTATCAAAAGATACGTACAAAAGCCCTTAAAAGCCCGTAAACAAATTTATTAAAAAACTCATCAAAAAATGGTCGAAGAAAGCATCAAAAACCCGTTCACAACGCTATAAAAACGAGACCAAAAACGCATCTGGAAAAAAACGTTCAAAAACGATACAAAAACTTTTCGAAAAACACGACAAGAAAAAAGAAGGACATTAAAAAATCCCGTTGGGAAGCGCGTCAAAAATGCGTCAGAAAATACATTCAAAAACGAGTAAAAAAAACGCGCAAAAAGTACTAAAATACTAAAAAAATCAAGAAAGTGTCAGAAAACGATTTGAAAAATTGTTGTCTGTTTTTTTTTTCAGGTACATAATATAACATATTTTAACATGTTTGGCAAAAAAGTAGAGCTTAGATTTTAGTACAATCCAAAAAAGCCGGCACAATAGACCTTCTAGGTCGACGTGTCTATTTTTCTGGCGAGTCAGAAGTTTAAAAAAAAAAATCCAAAATTGTCACTTGCCACTTGATTTGCTACGTTGAACAAAGAATGGAAGTGTGGATACAGTTTCTGCCCGGATATTTTAATAAAGGTTTTAACTGAATAAGAATATTCCCAGAAATTTGACATTTGAGAGTCTTGCAAGTTGGACAACTTGATAATAGCTTAGCCATCTGTCTCCCAAATCTCTTCTGGTTACTAAACTAGCTTTCTTTTGTCATTTCTTTCCCGGAGACAAAATTCCAAAGACGATAAATCTGTACGTGAAGTGGCTTAGAGTTTAGTGTGTTTGACTTCTAAGCGAGGGGTCCCAGCTATCGAAACTGTGAGAAAAAGAAATGACATCCTAGGGTTTCTTTCCACAGCATCACATCTTGCGAAGGCCAGACAAACATCCGATAGTATAACTACCATGAAAGAGCTTCTCAATCAGTTCGGCATGAAATCGTAGATCCCTTCGTCCCAAAATTGAAAAACACACAAAACGAATGGTTGTGAGAAGCTAGGCAGTAGGTCCCTACGCATCTGTTGCACGAACTATTTTCTCTTTATTAAAACACACAATTTCTGTTACCATCTCTGGTCGTCGTTGAAGCGTCATTTATGTTCGTAATTCCCAATAGCAGTGTTTAATTACAAAAGTCGGTCCACATACCAAAAAGCTCCGCGCGATCCCGTCTTGCATTTAATTTTTAGTTTCAGCATTTGGTGGGAATGGCTTTTTATGGGCCTTTGGCAGTTATACAATACAAACTTAAATTAGAACTCTATCTGTGTCTCCTCCTTCAGCAAAACCATATTTCCCCTAAAACCGCTCTCAAAATTTGGACTAAATTTCATATTAAAACCATCAGTAAGCCCCGGAGCTTGTCGAGTTCGACTACAGCCAATAAGACTCCATTACCTAAACAACTTAAAATCCCCTTATCAAAAAAGAGAAGAAATAAAATTAAAAAGAAGTGTCTGCACATTAAGTGCTACCGCCATTGATGACAAACCACATTACACTAACTGGATAACGAGATGAAGCAACCGCACATTCAAGCTAATAGCAACATTAACAGAGGAGATGCGGTCTATCCGTGTTGTTTTATCACACCCCTATCTTCTGCAAAAAGAAACCTCCATCGATGTGTAAGACAAAGCGACTTCAAAAACAGGGACCACTGATGGCGGAGCCAAAAACAATGTTCATTTATTTAAAAACCAAACGAAAAATGCATCCTTCTTTCGACTCCGATGAGCTCCATTCTGCATAAGCTATTATGGGGGAAGTCTTATCCCCTTAAGCGCACTAAAGCGACGTTTGGCTGCAGGTATCCACTCCCACCCCACTATTTGGGACTCAATACTTTTTCAGAAAGTGCTCCCAAATTGAAATACATCGAAAATTACTTTAACGTGCCATAATTTAGTTCAAATTGCTTATAAGACCGACTTGCCCGCAGGAAAATCAATTTTATGCATGGACAACCCAGCGCGAAACTTAATCTCGTTTATGCAAATTTTTACGGTGCACTTAAACTTAAACCTAAAGCAAAAGGGAAGATGCTCTGCTTAAAGTGAAACCATGTCTGCGAGTCAAAAACTCAATCAGAACTGAATTTAAAAACATAAAAAAAAAATCGAACTACGAGTACATACACTCGCTGAAGAACTTTATTTTCCTTTTTCTTCTTTTCTTTCTTAATGGCATTTTTGTTGCAAAGTCCCTAGGCGGTTTTTCCTTCCCCAGCAATTATGTGACATTACAAGGATATTGCTTATGTCAACCACCCAAACCCTATTCATATACATATATCCATTGTACTTACAACGCAACAAAAAAGAGCATAACCTCAACGAAAGGATTATTGAATCTGTTGTTATCTCATGGGAAGCAGCAGGATACAGCGCGCAGTGTATTGCAGAAAAACCAAATTAAGAGAATATCTTCGGTACACACGTCAATATCCTTTCCACACAATACCACGCACTTGAAGCGGCTCTTCAATTCCTTCACCACCTAACACAATAATGCGTGCGAAAATCGATTGGCGTCGGCATCGGAATCGGGATCGGCAGTACATCCACTGAATTCAGTGGTTCGGAAAATTATATTTTGTAATGAATCCTTCTCTCATAAATAATGGAATTATGGAGATTAGATATTACGGGTAGCACCACTCAAACTAGTGAATTCAAAATAGCAAGCCCTATCGTGCTGTAGCATTTTGCGCCTGCATGTGCTCAAAAATTGATTTGCCTGTCAAGGAAGCGATTAGTCAAGATTACGATTCAATGGGAGTAGGTAGGTACTAAGGATAATTTTCTCAGCACAGGGACTCCGACTCCGACTCAGTACGCGATACATTCAAAAAGCATCATTAGGTACCTATTTTACGAACGCAATCACTAAGTACTTATAATTAGTAGCGGCGCGCTTCCAAATACCAAATTGCGTTAGTGCAAATGAAATCGTTCCAAGGAACATGCAGACACCCACATTCTCTGCCACGTATAACTAACCTCGAGTAAAGTTTTATGTAAATTATCGACAACAGTAAATACGGCATAGAATCTTAGCGCACGTTTCTACTACGACAGTTGCGGGGCAATTTTTGGAGGATTAACGAAGAAATAATCTACACACAAACTGAAGATAAAATAAACGGTATTTGCCACTTGGAGCCGCATATACTCGTAGGATCATGGTAGATTGCCAATTGAGGGATTTTGCGTTATTTTGAATGAAGATTAATATGCTGAGATTTAAACTTCAATGACACTGCTTAGTCCCGCTTCTCGGTGGAGGGGACTCCATTTTTTCGGAATGGCTACATTGCCCTGGATGGATTGTACTCATTATTATTAAACTGGGCCTGTCCAGATTCGGAGTGGAGGAGGACCTCCTAAACCGCACAGAGATAACGTGAGCGTAAAAAAATTTTAATCTTGCCCTTAAAAAAATATTTAACAATGTGTATTTTTAAGTTCACCATTAATAACAGTTTTTACATTAATCACTGGGGTAGACGTCGAACCTTTTTTTGAAGAATACAGACATACACTACATACTATGTATCCAATAGAGGATTTTCTGTAAGGCGATGTCATTAATTAAATACAGAGGGTCATTTACACTGCAAACTGACGGGAGATCTGTTTGGTTTTGGTTCAATTTTAATTTTCAGTCCCTTTTGGTTGAAGTTTTTGTGAACAAGCCAGCCCTTGAGTGACGAATAACTTTACTCAATAGTAATTGAAATGGAATCAATGGAATCAAGTCCCGCAATTTTTTTTTTACATACTAGAATCCTATCCCCAAATGGACGAGACCTGGAAACCCAACTCAACTGTAGAGTAATAGGTATAGCCCAGCTAAGGTGGGAGTAAGCTGGCTGATTAGCTACGTTTAAAGTAAAGTTACAGCCATGATTCAAGGGACATTAAAGTGGGTGCGGTAGCGACTCAGACTCATGCAGGTTTCAGGTAAAATAAATAAATAAATTGACCCTAAGGTCTAGCTTCGGAAAACCATTCCTTTTTATGTGAGTTTTTCGGGTTTGGATCAAAATTCTTTCTACAAAATTTTGTTTTCAAAACTCTGCTTTTCAAAATTGTGTTTTTCAAAATTCTGCCCTACAAAATTCGGCAAACAGTAAATAAAAGATTTGAAAAATGTACAAAAGCGCGCGCTTTTTAACATTTTCCAGCAGTTTCTTGGTGCTAGGAAGCGGTTCTTCTCAGTCGATCCCTGAGACTTATTGCAACGCTTAAAAGATGAGAATCTACGATTGTCCACTGCTGAGAAAGTTGGATGCATACCTACCGTCGATCAGATTATTATCAAATAGTTTGGCGGGTAGACCCGCTGAAGAAAGCCAAGTTTCTAAAACCTAGTGCTTTGCTTATCGCAATATTACGACCAGCTACGAAATCGATTAGTCGGTTTCTCGTTCTCCGATGGTGCTTCGTCCACAGCAGACCGATCATAACTTTAAGATCATGCTCCTCACAGGATCTGCAGAACGAATACGGCTTGAAATAAAAGCGTTTTTGGAACTTTTTTAAGCCCTTTTCTCACTACGAAGCCGAACACACATTCCTACCGGTAGTATAGTCTCTGTTCGTGGTACCTGGTTCCATTCATCGCATCGTATCTCTTTCTTGGATCGTTTCAGTTTGAAATAACTCGTTCAACTATTTTCAACGCGATGGTCTTTTTTTTCATTTAACTTTTTTTCAAATTTGCAAAATACGTTGCTCCACGCAGAAGTCACCGACAAAAGGCGCTCGAAAATGTGAAATTAAATTGAAAAAGGACAACACTCTGATTTCTCTTGATATTTCCATTAACCAGCAGAAAGCGCCATACTAGCCCAATCCGCTTAGGGGAATCGGTTTTGTTTACGCAACTGTCGAAACAATATCCAAGGGTTCAAGGGTTGTTTTGTTTCGTAATCAAGCATTGACGGAATTGTTACGGCATGCGAGGAATTCAGACGAATCGCACTACATTAGGGTACTTGGCGTGCATCCAAGAGGAATCAAACGGCATTTCGAGCATGTCAATGTACCCGCAGGTGAGTTCTGCCATCAGCAAGCCTAGGATATGAAAAACGTTCAAGGATTTCAATCAATCTGATGAAGCATAATTGCTAAAGCGGGCTGTTTGTTTGTCAGCTGAATAGACTTCAATGGTTTTACGATTACATCCTAATAGAGTTTCGTGCTCGCGTTTTCTACCGCAGACTTGGGATAAATTGCAAAATGAAACTGGTATGTTTGTTGGTTGCTAGCAAAATTCAATCGGATTTGCGTTGCAGTGCTAATCGGAGCGACCGATACGCAGCTTTGGGCGATCATTTGGATTCAGTATAAATACGTGTGAAGTGTATCTCAACTATACCATGATTTTTTTATAAATAAGGTTCCGATAAATCAGCGAACTAGCCATTGAGATTGACTATTTCTTTTACGACCAGCTTCATAGAGAAATGCGACATCAAAAAATCAAACCAGCTTTTTCTGTCGTTCCAATTATGTCGTTCTTTCCATATCGACTGAACTATGCGTGAGCTAAGTTTCTGTTGGGTTATATGCAGTGTTTTACGAAACACAGCGAGTCACATCAGAGACATAATCGTATCCATACAGAAGATTGCATCAACATAGTCAGAGCCACATACTTAAAAATTAAAACTTGTTTCTACAACACGGTTGAATTCTGGCCGCTGAATGTTTTTTTAGTATCTAATAGTAAAAATGTTTGTTGTGTATATTCACTTTTTCCTTTTGTTTATTTTTCAGTAATAAAACACCCAAGGCAAGCCAAACAAAAATTCGACAAGCCAAACAAAAATTCGATAGAATCGAAAGACAATAAAAATACTTTGGTTCTTTTTTCCTCTTCACTCTCCCACATTTACGATGAAATTTCTATTTCTCTTGCAGGTTCCATAAGTAACATAGATGACGCCGAGTACCATTGCAATAAAACTCAAGTACGAAAGGTCATATCGGGGGTCGTTGGTGCTGCATCCTCAGTGACATCGATTCAAGTTGCAAACTTGCTTCGGCTGTTCCGAATACCACAGGTAAGTTGTTTGTCTTTAAAGCAATAATTGTGCCATAGCAACTCTTGGCAATTTGCAAAACACTCACTTAGCCGCCTTGATGGTAGCAACCTTACTCAACTTGTTAGGCATGGCTGAAAATTGCTTTGCTGGCAAACTGATTCTGACGAAGTTAAACGTACGTAACGATAACGACTATTGAAAGAAAAAGGAAACGTGACTTGATTAAATATTGTCACATTTCTATTTACACGGATGGCAGAGATATTAATTTGTACAGGGTGGTTCATTGTCAAACCAAAAACGTATTTC
Organism: Cheilosia impressa; assembly: GCA_948293265.1. Taxonomy (NCBI): domain Eukaryota; kingdom Metazoa; phylum Arthropoda; class Insecta; order Diptera; family Syrphidae; genus Cheilosia; species Cheilosia impressa. The sequence continues at coordinate 13,220,391 of OX411884.1, forward strand.
TTTCAGTTTGCAATTGAAGCCACAGCCGCGACCCAATCTTTTCGAACACTTCTGTGCTTAGTTGTCAAAGTGTAAGTATGTCTGCGTTCATTGTGGCAATCTTCTGTTTCACTGACATAAAGCGCACGCGGTAGTCGAAGTGCGAATCAATGGTGCCGGGGAGTGGCGGTGTTTCTATTTCGACATGAAGCTCTTTGTAAGGCGACTGGCACCAACTAAGAGATGGATATTTGTTTGACTCGTCATTTTAAGGCTAAACACAGCAGCTATGAACAATTTCATTTGTTTGCATAAGTCGCCTTAAAAAGCGCTAGCTAAATAAATATTTGATTTGTTTTGACAGACAACGCGAATGCTGTTTTTCCATCACGAAAAACACTCCCCGATTTATCTGACTTCTTTTGGATACCATATCTGGTCCATTTGTCAATCCCCGAAAAGTAAAAAAGACTTTCTTGAAGGGCAATTCATGTCTGGGGGAAGTAGCTGTGATCTTCCCACCTTTTTTATTAGCTGAATATTTTTAATTTGTTTTTATATCTCTCCGGGAAAAAGACCTAAATATCTGCATTTTTCATAGAAAGAGTAAAAAAGAAATCAAATCCAACCACGAGGGTAAAAATTTCGAATTTGTTCATATCTGCGTCAGAAATAAAGTATTCGCGTCAATGTTTTTGAATTTTCATTCATAATCGAGTAAGATTTTCGACTTTTTTCTTGCAAATTTGAAAAAAAACAACAAAAATAAAACAATATTCGGGTCTAAAACTTTTGATATTTTATGTTTGCATATAAATGTTGAGCTTCTTTCAATTCTGGTTCTGGTCGAGTGTTTTCTATCCGGGTCAAAATTTACAACTTTTTTCTTACATGCGGGCCGAAAATTAAAATCTTCTAATGTTCATCTTAAAATCAGATTTTTAAAAAATTGAATATATTTTTTATCGCGATCTTAATTTAAATTTTTTATTTCCTAGTCAAGAAATGAAGCACTATATATCTGGGTAAACTAATTTTTTTAATCATACACAATTAAAAAAACAGAATGTTTTACATTTAGGTCAATACTTAAAGTCAGAAACGGAAAACTCAATCCCAATTACAAAGTTAGTTTAAAAAAAAAAAATTCAATCAAAATTACATTAAACAATAAATACTTAAACTGCTCGCAACACCCTGTGCAGCGAAAATCCATTAAAAGAACTTCTTTCAGCGGTAGGTAAAGCATCAAGAAAAAAATTAAAAAATTCGTACATCCGGTTTCCCGGACGTTGATTTAGAAGTGTAACCACGAACCTCCTTTATGCTATCCCTTTGTTAAAGTTGCAATGTTTATTGCATATTGAATAGAGCTGAATAGGAAAGCTGCATGCAGCCCGAAAAGGGCCCACAGTGGTAGCGAACGATAACTGCAAGTCGGGATACTCGGTCGCAACTAATGATGGTGATGGTGAAATATAAAATCCATGAGACACAATAAAGAACACCACGAGCAGCATACAATACAATAGTGTTCTACGCGACTTTTATAGTTGAATTACGGAAGTGCTGGTAAAACAATCTGCACTGTGTTATTCTAATGCACTTTTAGTTTCAGCACGGCTGCTGTCTAGAAGAGCATGACCATTACAATAAATTCAAAAGGCCACCCCCACCAACTAATGGACACTTTTATAGTAGTTTTGCATTTAATTTTCTCTGTTCCACTGAAACCTCCTGAAATGGAATTTTTGAATTTAAATATTACAATCCACAACGTGAGGTAGAAAGTTGGCACTACACTGGTGCGATGATGGAGAGGTCAATCAAAATTATTTGATCACTAAAATGAGCAAAAACTAATTGAACGCTGCGTTTGACTGACTCGAAAAGGCTGGTTACAGTATTTTCCATCACCTAGCATATGGCCAGATATAGAACTGTTATTCCTGGAATTTAGGTGTAAAAATGATTTCCAATTATCTCTCTCATGTATGATATGATTATTTTTGGCATCAAATTGAAGTGGAAATGTGCAGGGGAACCGCCATATTCAAGTACGTATGAATCAGCGAGTTCGATAACAAAATGAAGGAGAGATACCTATATGCAAAATGATGGTACATTGTGATGGCATTTTCTAGTTCCACAAGTTTTGTATCATGTGGTTGTATGTATACTGCATGGCCTCATGACAAGCTGTACATTTTGAATTTCACAGGCGAATAATTGAATAATTGTCTTCAGAGTTTGGGGGGTTGACCCTCTTTTTTATTATTCGTTGGACTTATTTTCATAGAACGATATTGATAAAAATAATTTCTCCATCTTTACCAGCTTATTTTATTTGTAAAGTTATCTGCGGAAAACATACCTAAGTTGGAGACAGGTATAGCTCCTCGAACTATGAAATTCAAACTTCACTTCTTCTATAGTGAAAGGAGTTAGCTGAAAAAAGCTTTGGCTTTCGCGAGTTTTTTTTTTTTGATTCTTCAAAATGCGAAATTGTTTTTCGTCTCATTTTTTTACAGCATCTCTCACCTGGATCTTCTTTGTGAATGTTATCGATACGAAAAAAAACATCGATATAGCTATGATTTAAACAGCTTGAAGTCGTTAAAAGCATTGCTTTATTATTAAACATTTTTCTTAAGATTTCTTTTGAAAAAAGAAACAATTTCTAAAGGGTCTTTATAAAGGGTCTTTTATTAATAACTTGGCAACTTCTTTTTTAAATAAAATGCAAACTACTTGAGATATCCCAAAAAGAATTGGCTTGAATTATTATCAAAAGATTTATGAATAGAATTCGACTTCGATACGTTGAACCCAATTTTCGATGATTCGGCCGCACATTTCGACCGATACGGCCGCTATTTCTCGTTCAATATTTTCTCTGAGCTCCTCTAACGTCACCGGCTTATTGGCATAGACCAAGGATTTGATGAAGTCCCATAAAAAAAAATCTATAGAAGTTAAATCACACAATCTCGGCGGCCAATAGACGGGTCCGTTTCTCGAGACAACACGTTCACCGAACGACTTCAAAGCTCGATTGTTGCACCCGCTGTGTGGCTTGTGGCACCGTCTTGTTGGAACCCCATATCAACAAGACTCTTTTGCGATGAAATTCTTCTTAACCACTTTCTTGGAATTTCGGTAGTTAATTCTATTTATTTTGAAACGCTGTTCCTCCGTGTACTTTACAGTGATAAAAAATGTTGATTTTACTGAATATTTTGACATTGACAGTTCGGTAATCGGTTTAAGGGTGCGTTCACACTGAAATTTTGAAATTTTAAAGTCGCCCATGAAAGACCCTTTATAATTCCTCCAGGGTGAAACTCGACGACGTTATATAGCTCGATAGCCGCTGGGCCAATTTTTATGATTTTTTTTTTGTTTTGTTTGTATTGCTGTATTTCAATTCGATTTTTTCAACTTTTTTGCATTTGATATTTGCACGACATAATTGCCGTCTGGTGGCCAACTGTTCGGGCAAAACGAAGTTATGCCAGGTGCAGCTTATTTTAAATAAATTAGGTAACATGTCAAATGCACTTGCACAAAGTCCTTGACAAACAATCAGCCACCAAAAACTTACTTGAAATTTTTAATTTGCGACTTATAGTTGATGAGACTGAATTTGTTTACAAAACAAAAACTCTTTTTCTCTTTCAGGTTTCGTTTTTCTCTACAAGTCCCGAGCTGAGTAACAAACAACGCTTTGAGTATTTTTCAAGGACTATACCATCCGACCACTATCAAGTAAAAGCCATGGTCGAGATTGTTAAACGAATGGGATGGAGTTACGTGTCGATCATATACGAAGAGAGTAACTACGGAATTAAGGTAGTTTTTTTATTGAAGAAAATTTGATTTGAATTTCTCAGCTTATTTGAAAACAAATTGCAAGGGCTTTCTCCTCTGTCCCCCCAAATTGATGCAGCTTATTTGTGGCAGTAAAGCCGCTGACTTTTTGGCGGTAAATGCAGATTATTGACTGGCTCTGCGTTTAAAAGTAGTCTGCTTTGTAGAAGTCAAAATTGTAAAAACAAAAAAGGCAAAAAAAGGCAAAACTTCTATTTGAATCTTCAAAGCGAGGTGTTTGGGATTTGTTTCTTGCATCTCGTATTTTACACTACAGTTCAACGAAGTCATCCATTTGTTTGCCCGTACTTTTCTAACCATGAAATATCTCTTACTACAAGTTGTTCCTTACTCCAAGCAAAAGTGTATCTCAATTTTGCATAAATCAGTTTAACAGATGGATTTGCCCACAGCTCTTACAGTTCTATTTCTACCACTTTTAGGCATTCGAGGAACTTGAGGATTTGCTGGCGATCCACAACATTTGTATTGCGATTAAGGAGAAACTAGTGAAGGACTCGGGCGTTGCGGAGGAAATAGCTTACGATAACATTGTCCTGAAGTTGCTTACGAAGCCGAGGGCCAGAGGTAAGTAATGATTTATAGCAGCATTTCAACGAACAGGTATACATTTTGCGTGCCGCTCAGCAAAAGTTTGCTTGAAATTGATGGTGGCAGAGTTTGCAAGGTATCATCGGATACATACCTCAGTTTTCTATTTAATATCCGCGTTCTTTTCTCACCAATGCGGATGTGCGCACGTTGTAGGTTTATAGACGGCTGTAGCTATATTTCCAAGAGCACAGTGACTTCCATTTGTTTACAGAAATGATGGAAACCAAATGCTCGGTTACAACCGCATGCCTTTCCTTTTAATTAAGATGTGAAGCTTTGCGTCCTAATTAGGGCTGTTGCTGTTTGCTTCACAAAGCTTGGTAAATGTAAATTTACAACACTATTCCTTCCCAATAAAAGGCGCTTGTACAGAGCAACAAGTTGAGGAAGGATGAGTTTGGTTTCCATACAATTTTTAATTAATTGCGGTAAAGTTTTAAAGTCCCTAGGATTTTTCCCGCAGCAATTCAGAGATTTGTAAAGGTATGTGAAAAAATAATCACAACATTGACAAAAGAGCTTTTTCATAAATAGAACAGCCGACAATCGAAAGAGGATGGGGTGCCCTTTCTGCTCAAAAAAGCCTTCCAAAAGCATCATGTAGCATCTGCAGGTAATAGAAAACGGGACAGGACTATCTGTTACAAATAATAATAGAATCGATTTCATCTTCAAATAGCAGAACAACTCAAGTTGGGTTGTTACACTACCTACTCTTACGGCTTGGTGCAGATCGCAACTCTTACGGCGGGCGTATTTGTATGACTCAGTTGACGGAATGCTCCCCTTTAAGGACAACATATAACAACAACGTGTTCCAATAATTTGCTCAATACTAATGGCTGGAGCTAAAAATTATCTAAAATCTTGGCACAATTAGCAGTAATGCAAAGGACCCTCACCCCATTGATATACTTTGCACCGTTTGGTATCTAGCACATTCTTCTCCCTATATCGATGGAATCATAAATAAACGAGACCAGACAACTTAAAATCCTCCTCGTTCTTGTTGCGTTAATAATAAAAGACGTCCTGCGTCTAGCTGGTTACATTACACTCACAATATATCGTCATCGTCAACCACAAACACCACATGGCAATAGACGGGTTCTATTTGTAGTGAGCTGCAATGTCGTCACCATCTGTGGCTTAAGTGATAAAAGTTTCACTCTCAAGCTCAAGTGTCGAAGAGACCCATCTTTGATGTTCAGACCGTAAAACGCAAAACTTTTTTCATTATATAATTGCATTTAAGGTGTATGGTTTTCGGTTCCCTTTTGTACAATAAAGTTGTGGTGGTTGAAAAGCGAATGTGCTCGAGTATGCAACTGGGAGGGGGAGTTACAAAAATATACGCACACACACTGCGGCGAAAATTCAATTAGCAGCGAAGTTGTAATTTGTACTTGCTCCTTTTTGAGAGTTACATTTGGGATCTTGCCTTCGATAGAGGGCTACATTTGGACTGGTAGTAGGGACCACAGGTTCTGTTGAGTGACGGATGAAAATTTAGCTATTGAAAGTGTGTGACAGGCCAAGAACGAACAACAGACATTTCTACGGCAACTTATCGAAGATAGTTACCGACTTGTAAAATATTGAAAATTGAAAATAAAGGCGTCGATACCAATTTAAAATAAAATGTACCAGATTTTTAAAATCAAAATTTCATTTCGATACCATTCTACTTTAAACAGGAACTAAACAACCTCCAAACGTGTTAAGTTGTAAAATTTGTATAAATATGGCTTTTGCATATTTATACACTCTTTATTTTTCGTTTATAAATAAGGCTGAGTATACCTCTCGCCCGAAAAAATCTTGGACAATTTTGCGTTCGAAATGAGACATCCTTTTCCACCTGTTTTTATACCGCGTAGCAGGAATCCAATGAAGAGGGTCTGCAACATAGTCCCCTTAGTTGCATAGCACTCAATTGCCCTCTTAAAGTTGGCTGTGTGTCATGAAATTCTTCAGAATGATGGGCGATTTTTAATTCCAACTCATATTATTGAGAAAAAAATATATATATAAAGCTCTTAAGAAATACTCCTCTGTGGTCTAAAATGCATGGACGAACCATACGATGTTACTTGGTGTTTTTAACATATTTCTCCTGAGATCAGGAAATCGATTTCGACAGCTACAGACCAATACTCATATTGCATATCAGTTCGTAATTCAACTTCCTTCGGTTTAATGCAAACCACAGGCGAACATACATCACTTTGACACAACTTTCTTGTCTGCCAGAGTTTAATGCATATTTCATGCCCGATCTCCTACTCAATGCCACATAAAAACCTGCTAACTACCTTTATTCCTCTGCAAGTATACACGCACGCACACCCATATGCCAATCTATTGTAGTCATAAAATCACCCATTCACAAAGCCAGCCATACTCGTATGCTTCAAATTTCTTACGAAACTGAATAAATTCTGAACACAAGGTCCCCTCCGTAGAACGTCCAACAGAGCACTTTATCCCTTTGACAAAGTGTATCGCAAACAACCACATATGTACACAGTGACCTTAAAACAAAACCAAACTGATTAAGCAAAGGGATGCAAAGCGTCTTTTGCATATATGGATGTGTTTGTGTATATACGATCTGCGCTATAGGTCTAGCTAGAGCTACAGACGACGTCCATTATGGAAACCATTTATAGATTAAACTCTACACAGGTATGCATACGGATGTGGAATATGTTAAATATTGTAGAAGGAAAGGCTCAAGAAGGATTTAGATGTCATAAACATGACAGTATCTTATTGGATTGGAAAATATTTACACACCTGACAACAGTTTTATTTAAGGGGTGTAGTCGCTATAGAAGCTTAGTCGTTAGATAAAGGTTGCCAATGGGCACCTTCTTCCAGCGGAACATTCCTTCGCACATATAATTGCTCCTTAATAATGTAGGTATGGTTTTTGTGTTTCTTTGTTCCATAGAATGGAATGACAATTCAAACATCTTTATCACGATTATTTCTAGAGCTTAGGAAATGGGAATTTGCTTTGTCTCTAGGTAATTGTTCGTTACATCTTCTTGTAGAGAAGAATCTGTTTGGAGTGCATCATGCTGGAAAGAGCTGCTTAAAATTAGCAAAAGCTGTTCGAATGAATATTGCAAGTACAAGGAAGCAAAACCATTACAGTCCGATTGTAGGTTCTAAATTCTAATTCTGGCGAAAGGTATCTGAAAAATGTGTGTGAGAGAAGCAAGATGGTGGAAATATATCTTGGGATTTGTTTATATTGCTTATATTGCTTATATAAGGGGAAACAGTTTTCATTGAACCGTTTATCTGTAGGTTCTTTGAAAATTTAAAGAGCGGGTTCCGGTCTTATTTTTAAGTCAACAACTTACATTTTGTTTTACAAAAGTCACGGCAAAAAAAAATGTAGTAAGTAAAAGTCATTCAAAACAAAAGTTTTGAGGTGTACTTGCATTTCTTGCATGCATTTCAGTTGCGAAAAGCTCGTTAACCGCCTTAATTCTTTTGATGGCGCCTTGCAAAGATGAAAAGATGAAAAGATGAAAAGATTCTTTTCCTCATCTTGCAGTTCGACCTAGTTTGTCAAATATTGAAGTACTGGGTGGTTGACTCTTTTAACTAAGGTACTTTCTTAGGTAGATAGGCAACCGGTAACCCCTAAAAGAAGGTTGCTTATCCTCTGGGGGTGGCGGGTTTTTCTTCAAATCTATTACTGTCCACGGATGTACAGAAATGTCTTTATTGCTGTATCGATGTTTTTTAAAGCGACTCCTTTGCAGCTTTTGTAAGGAGTGTAGAGCACTTTTCCTATAAGCTATACAAACCATTATAAAATAAAACGACTTCAAAATAAATGAAACTAGTTCAAGGTTTGTATTATATTGTGCGGTGAGTATTGATAGCCCAAAAAATACAGTTTGACAGCTGATAGCTTAGGATAAGTAAAAAACTGAACACTAAAGAAAATAATATCTCAAAACTAATGAAAGTTTGGCTGCAATTCCATTTGGCATCATGGACAAGAATTGAAATAATGTCAAGAAGCTCTTTACAGCGTATATTTACTAATGATCTGCGTCTTCATGCTTACAAAGTTCAATTGGCACAAGATCTAAGACATAATAATGAGCGTGCTTCTCGAGCAAAAGCATTCTAAGCGATGAATTCGCCTTTTCCTTGAATTCTGCCTTTTCACAATTCTGTTTTTCAAACTTTATTCGGAATGAAAGTCCCTTTGAAATTATAAATCCAAAGTTGCCCCTTTTTAGGGGGGTAAAATATTTATTTCTGTACTTTTCTTAGCAATGTCGTATAATACAGTTGAAGAGCAACTTTATTGTAAATGAAGGTCCTTTTAAAATTAAAACCCCAACTGTAAACAACATTATATAGTAACACTATCTCCACATTGAAGTGACCCCATTTCAGGGGGTATAATGTTAATTTTTGTGCTTTTCTTAAGTGCCATAATAGATAATCATAGCAATGACTTATTTTATGGCTAAAGAGAAGAGAAAGTTAATGGACAGTCTCCTTGAGGGAGCCAATGTGTGAACATTTTAACGGTGACCCCTTTACAAGGGGTTTCAAGATCAGAGGACCCCTAAGTCGTTTTCATAATTTAAAATTTGAATACAGCATTGGATGGGTATCAAAAATATAACCATTGCAACAAATATTTGCCCTCAAGACTCTTAAACAACTCTTCTAAAAAAAATAATTTAAAAGAATTAATAATGCCAAAGTTGTTCCCAAATTGATTCCAACAGTAAACTCCCTTTTAAATGGACTGTGTATTTGTGTGCATATACCTATAGTGTACATTTAAGATGCAGCTGCAGGAAACCAAAAACCAATACAGGTTCCTCTAAATTAAAAAGCTCATCTGGAGTATGACATTCAAATTCCTCTATGTAACGAGCGTGTGTATGTAATTGCGGTTGAGGTCAGGCCATGCGACACACATGTTCGATGCTGTCCTTCGATCCATCGATTAAGCACACCTGAATCTGATTATTATCTCGAACAAGAAACCATAGTCTCGCTTAGGAATAATCACTTGTGTTCATGTGTTTTGTATCCCCTTGCAGGTGCCATCATTTTTGGGTCAGATCAAGAGGTGCGGGAGGTTATGCGTGCCGTTCGCAGGAATAATGCAACTGGAGCCTTTTCATGGATTGGTTCCGATGGGTGGAGTGCCAGAAATCTCGTATCGGATGGCAATGAACCGGAAGTAAGTATACCGATGTTCATTATAAATGTTGTATAGTACTGGGTTTTAACACCTCACGCAGAATGTGGTCATGTGTTTGTGTTTGGGGGAGCAGTTTATACGGACTTGTGAAAGCAACACTCATTGTTATGATAAATGAGGTTGTGTCAATTCCTAAATAACGCATTCAGAAGTGTATAATAGCGGCAGCCTTGCCAAGTTCTGTATAGCAGCGCCACGATGATGATAGATGGGAAATGTTTGATGATTTATTGTTTTGTATAACGCGCTATTTATATGATTTTCCGCTTGATTAATAATTAATAGGAATCATTATTCAAGAATATTGTTAAATTGATTGGAACGCATTATCGTGGCAGCAATGCGATGGCAATATTGAGTGTGCACTGCAAGTACGAGTATTGTATATCATCACCTAATCGAATTGTTTTAGCGAGAGCTGTACAAGCTGTTTATGTATGTAGGTACGAACTTAGTGATAAGGCATCTGCTGACAAGGTGTATTGACAATGCTGCTTGAATGGATCGATCTGCAGTTGTCGGAATTAATTAAGAAATATGACTCATTCGAATCGCGAGTGGGCTAAAGAATGTTAATGAGTCAGACCAGCAGTTAATTTAAAAGGTTATAGCTGTAAATTCTATGAGCTGTAGACAGCGACAGTGACCTCGTTAGAAAAGTGGGAATTTGCTGGCCTAAAACTATATTGAGTTGGAGCAAACAGGTCGCACATTCACACTCCAAAAAAAAATAAGAAAAAAGAAAAATTCTTTCAAGTTTCGCAAAACGCTTAAGAAGCAGTGTTGTTAAAATTGCGTTTAAGAATACTTTTTGTAGTTCGGGAAACCTTGGTTTCTCATATCAGAACTTGAAGGCACACAGCTATTATGCATTGAAAACTACTACAGTCCAGGGAATGCCATTATCTTTCGCCACTTTATTTGCTAATTACAAAAGAAACCGAATATTCGAGTTCTATATGTAATTGGAGATATGATAAAGACACAATTCAAGAAAACGAAAAACGTTTCGACCGAAACGAAAACGTTTTTCGTTTTTAATTTACATAAAAAGGTCAGTGATATATCCATATAAAAATGTCTCTTGCTTTCAAAGCGAAACGTTTCTACAAACGAAAACGAATGAACGTCTTGATTTTTGAACAGAATTCAATCAATTGCAGATCGGTTAGAACTCGATCAAGTATTTGTCTATAGATAGCACTCCTTCCCAGTATATTTAAGCAAACAATTTACTTAACAACGTCCCATAAACTAAAAACCATGCGTTTGGTTATGCGCGCCAAAGCCCTTGATCTTATACATACATGTTGCGACAAGCAATTTATTTCGTGTTATTTAGAACTAAATTGTTTGAATAATTTTCTCATTACTTAGGTCGAGGGTACCCTTTCTGTGCAGCCACAAGCTAACCCAGTCAAAGGCTTCGAGGAATACTTCCTAGGACTGACTGTTGAAAATAACCAACGTAATCCGTGGTTTGTTGGTAAATACAAATTCAGGTCCTTGTCAACTTACTGAGAAATCTAATAATTATTTATGTTTCCGTTATAGAATTCTGGGAAGATCATTTTCAGTGTCGTTATCCGAACAGTTTCGTTACGCCATACAACACCTACAATCGCACATGCACTGGCAAGGAGAAGCTCACTCGTAACAATACTGATTTCGAGGACCAATTGCAATTCGTTAGCGATGCAGTAATGGCATTTGCATACGCACTAAGGTAAGTCCATTAACATGTCGAAGTTATTTCAGATCACCAACTAATTTAATTAAACATCTCCATCGACTTTAGGGATATGCATCGTGATCTGTGCGGTGGGCGGCCCTCGTTGTGTGATGCCATGAAACCAACTAAGGGCGCTGATTTACTTAAATATCTACGAAAAGTGGAATTTCAAGGTACGTTGGGACGGTGCATAGCTGTATACATTGTATTATAATTTAATTCAGTTAACTGGAAAATTGTGTCCGTAAAAGCGTATTCCCTTGGAAAAGGATAAACTCAATGAAACGCTTCAGTGACCCGGACATAAGGGCAACTATACCAAGGCAATAATCTGATAATCTGGATTGTTGTGCGATTGTCGCCTTTTCTTTTCGACTTGCTGCTGATTCATTGGGGTTTTCATTTGTATAGTGCTTATCAGCATTCTAAGTCAGATCATAAATAATCGGATCAGGTCTTTGTTATATTAGTGTGTGCTAGAGATGCAGACGTAAGAAAAGGGGGCGACATCTTTAATGGTGCTGCTGCTATGGCGATGTGTGTAAGAATTGTTTTTCTTTCTATGAACTCTTGTGCGGGGTTGTTTACACCGTACGAAAAAGCTCAATTTATAGCTCGTTTAATTCAAATCGCTAATTCCAACCGGAACGGATGGTTCGGTGTCATTTTAATAAATTAAATAATTCTACACAGAAAAATAAAAAATGGCTCATAAGAAGTTTGAATTTAAAATTTTTTTTTAAAACTGAAATCCTTACCTGGATTCATAAGGGCGAAAGAGTATTTAGTAGAGTTCGCCCAGTAGTAGAAACTCTACCATTATAGTGACCTGGCTTGTACTCAACAAATTGGAAAACAAATTACAAAAAGCACTGCGTCTCTGCACAGTCTTCTTAACAAAAAATATTCCCAATTCCATTCGAATTTAAAATTTTAACGTCGAAGCCTTTTTTAAGAAGAAAGGTTTTTTTTTTTTGATTTTTGTCGACTGACTGCATTTTTTTGTTTTTAAATCCTGGGATAAAATTTTCCACCTAATATAACATTTGCTTCATATAAGTTGATCAGAACCACTCACGGTTTTTTTTTAAATGGTCTCCCCATAATTTTTAGGTCACAGAGCTTACACAAAGCATACAAGCTATCAAAAGATTGGTTCTAACTACACATCTCCTTAGTCGAATTAAGGTCTTTGCATATTTCCGGTAGATAACCCTCCGTTCTATTTTTTTTTCTTTTTTTAAAGTTTTCGTCTCTATTGCGAATTTTTTTTATAATGTGAGGTTTTCTTATACAGGACTTATTTCAAAACGCGAGATGGCGTTATATTTAGTTCTTGTTTGAGGCCAATTTCACAATTTATAGAGTTCAAGTATTTTGTAAAATAAATCACATTTCGATGATTTTTAGTTTGGTTCTAAACTTTTAGACGTCTTAGGGCGTTAGGGTGTGGTTGAGCTTAAAAAACTGGAAAACAGTTTTCGATTTCCAAGTGATTTCGGTTATATTTTTTTTCAATAACCCTTTCTGTATCCTCTTTCGGAGTGGATTATAGAGTCATTTAAAAATAATTCAAACTTTTTAGCTGTTAATACAAACTGACAACATAAACTCGTTGCAACGATATACACAAGGTCAAGTTCGGTATTATAATGCCTTTACATGTGAGCCCGGCTGAAGTCAGCTTAATTTTATTTTTAAAATTTACATTTCCAATTTATTGCAGGTATTAAAAATGAAATTTCTTTCGAGTTTCGATTAAAATATAATTTCCATACCCAATTCGCTGACAGTGAATTCCTTCACAAATTTATATGCATGTACAAATATTTATATATATCTGTTAATATATTTCAGGACTCAGTGGTGACCACTTTCGATTCGACGCAAACGGTGATGGTCCAGCTCGTTACAATATCATACATTTCAAGCAGTCGGATATTGGTCAATATCGTTGGATTAAAGTTGGCGAATACTACGAGGGCGAACTGCGGTTGAACATGTCTGGTAAGTTATATTTGAGAAGCATTATTATAACAAGTTGACAGCAAAGTGATTATGTCACACGACCACAAATAGACCATACCCTTGATATGTGACTGAAGAGGGCTATTGGTATTCATAATGAGAATGGGAATGACCGATGTGTGACGTGTGAGTGTGATTCGTAATAGAATGTTTGCATTGTGTAAGCTGAGTGAAATTGTGTCAAATCAATGTGATTTCCAGAGATAAGTTGATGTGGTCACCTACTTGGTGTTTAACATTATTGACATTGTGACAAAATATCCTATTAACGGAATTACGAATTCTGTAAATGAGCGTCTCCATTATGCTGAGTTCAATTAATTTGGAATTGATGGTTGGTGACAGGGCAACAATTACAACCGTGTCAGGTATTTTGTTGATATAATAATTGTCAACGCAATTGTGAGAATTAATGTGAGCCGGCTCTATGAGCGATGAGTGGAGCAGAAATGATGAAGAAGGAAATAGTCCTTCAGATTTTGTTGTGGAAATGCAGAAAACTATAAAAAAAAATTCACGCAAAATTTGTCAGTGTTGTCAGCGTTGGCAACTAAAAGAAGAAAAAAAATCAGTTTGACAGCTGATACATGCAATTCTCACAAAACAAATGCATCCAGACTGTTTCTGATGCTCGGTATCGCGAGTATTTAGATAAATACCATTGGATTTCTTCCTATGGGGTTATTTGAAGTCAACGGGCTATGTCAACAGGCCCACGTCCACCCCTGCATTGAACGTGGAAACTCAACGCTGCATCAACGAAATTCAGACACATTTATGCAAAATGATCATGGAAAACTTCGAATGCGTTTGTGACAGCAAAGTGATGGTGGTCGTAACAATTTTTGTATTTTATGTTAAGTGTTTCATGTTCCAAGACAACTGAAAGTAACCACCTCTCATCTGAATGCAAGCACCAATAATATGTCTGCCGGATCAAAAACACGACTTACTTCAATCGTTGTTGTATAATTTTAACAAATGAATTCGAAAACAATTGGATACCAATAAAAAGTGTTTTTCCTGTCCACTCGAATACCGCATGAGACTGTGGGCTAAATTTGATTATAATTGGTGTTTGAAAAATCCCCTTAGTCTACTATATCAGCAGCTGCCACGCAAAGCTAAATTTAAAACAAAAAACTTTGCTCCGCTGGAAACAAAAAGCCGATAAGTATTATTTTTTAATTTATATAACTTAATATTATATTTGGATCACTTCTTTCAAAGCAGGTCGGAAAATCCAAATTTTGTGTTTTCAAATTAAAATTTAAGCAACAGGTCCGTAGAGATAGAGACCCTAGGCTTAGCTGCTCACAACAATTAGTTTTGTATGAATTTTTTTATTTTTGAAACTGTTGGAAGGGATCTAAAATTTTATGGAGGCTAATAGAGAAGCTCTTTCATGACAGTTGTACTCTCGGATGTTTGTCAGACGTTCGAGTTGACACAGTGGAAAAAAGCCTTAGGTACGTTTAAAATAGGATTTGCTTGGATTCGAACCTGGAACACCTCGCTTAGTACTTCAATGCTAATTCTAAAGCTATTCTGCAAATTTTGAATTTCTGATCGACATTTAACAAGCATCGGCTAGCTAAACAACGCCTTAAGGCTGCCGGACTACTCAACGATAGCATTCTACTGAATCTGCCATCGGAGCTTAAACAGCGAATCCAAAAATGAAACTCCTCAACCAACGCACCAAAAATCAGTACGCAATCGTAGACTAACTTTATGGTGCCCTACTTAGGCCGGCAGCATAATTGTAGCAAATTTCTTTCAGGATGTTAGCGGCATCGATCTAACAGTTACCGCAGTGACAGACACTTTCTTGTGTCCGAATTCAGTTAAAAAGGCGTTCAGAAGACGTGAATCCCACAAGTTGCTGCCATACATAAAAAAAAAGCGTAATAAGAACTAAATTTTGGGCGATAAGTTTTTCAAGCCCATAAAAGTGCTTGAAGCTCCCTGGTAACAGCTTTCAATGCGCCCAATTCACAACTCAATCTATGAAATTAAACCTACATATGTGCATCATATTTACCTCATTAAGATAAATGAATGAGTAAATATTAAGTGCAATTTAAGAAAACACAACGTTATCTATACCCGTTGAAATAAATCTATATCAAGATGCAAACATAATGGTGTAAGAAAAGATAGGAGAATCCTTGCAGTTTGCCTCCCACGCCACAGATTCAATGCAAAAGATTCCTGCTGCTCACCATTTAACTGGACGAATAAAATTTGCATTTACAATCTGAGCTGATTCGGTTCCCTTGTGCGGGAAAGTCGCATAAGAACATTGGTATTGGCATGGCGAACAAAAGCTCTATCTAATCAATTGAATTGAACTGAATCACTTCAATCGAATTAAAGAGATAGAAAGGATTTTCAATTCAATCAGTTGAAAAGGGTTCTTCGTGGAATTCAATTGTTTAACTGACTCGGAGGGTGTGAGTATTGCCACCGCACCCAGTCTTTAAATATTTCTGCAGTGGTGTGTGGCGGCGAATACATTTATTTAAAATGCTCAAACATAGGTTACAGTAACAGTAACCAAATTGCATATTGATGTTGATCTTTCTGTCCCCTGGGCTGACAGACGAAAATACTGGAACCATCCGTAACTACACAAACTATACACTGAAATGATGTTTATACTCGTACCTTGTTTTCGCCACGATACGCGGGTTGTGGTGAGTTTCCTACATCATCCACCAAATCAGCGAGTGTTGCGGATATGAACTCGCAGATTACCAAGGGTCGATGCTGTGCTACCTCCTTTTATACGATTTAATGCTTTGCGTCGCTGTCAACAAAGTACATTGTGTGGATGGAGGTTAACCTATAAATGGATTGGGTAGCCTTATCTCCTCAACCCAGTTTGCGGTCCCCTCTCGAGTTTGAATAATTCATTTCCCCCAGGAATGGCTGCATTGAAAAATAAAATAGTTGGTGCAACCGTGCAACAAGTTCTTCCATAATGGAGATAGGACCCTAGACCTAAGCATCTTAAATTTGTTTTTTTTAGGTCAAAAGTATACAAGTATACAATTTGAATCTAATTCTCATTCGAATACTGAACAAAATCTTTTGTATTTGCAGAAGTTTTCAATGCCAACGCAGAAAGTTCGTCATGTGTGCTTACTAGCACGCAAGCATCCAATTAAAATAATTAGGCATTTTGTTTTGAAGTTCGGTTGGGTCAAATTATGACTCAATTAAAATGCACACGCAACGCGAATTAATGTTTTTGTTGAAGGAAATACCCTCTGAATGCATTTTTCCCATTTTTCTTTTGATGTGTTTTTTTGAAGTTATTCATTGGTCATAATGTATTGCAGACTAAATGCGGACTCGTCCTGTATTGATGTAGTTTTGGACTTATATAAAATAAAGTGACAAATTCTTTTGAACTATCAGTGGGCGAACTGTGTCCTCGCGGAGTTATATGGACTAGGAAAACCCAACGGGAAAGTCGATTAGTTTTGATTTTCTTGTTCGTTTTTTATTTATTTTGCATGCGGAAATCTACTTTTTGTCAAAATCGGCTTTGAAGCAACTCCGGGTACGATAAAAACGAGGGTAGTGAATGCACACGAGCCAATAAATATTCCTTATGTGGCTGATCCCTGTTTCGTAAGAGCGTTTGTTTTTTCATTACCTTAAATCGTAGTACTTGCTCCTGATCATGGTCTAATTGTAGCCACATCTACGAATATTTTTTCTTTGAAACTGGCGTTCTGCCATCTCTTCCACATCTCCGCCACATACAGCAGATCTATCGCCCTGACCTAGTACTTTCTACAAAACATAAGTCCCCATTCTACCATCCGTCAAGCATCCTGGATCCATCGTCGTTGTCACGTAAAGTTCAGTCGTTCGGAATATACTTGTAATACGCTTTTGTAGGTGTAGGAGACCGACCTTTGTTGCACGAACCACCTGGATTTTTGATGAAAGAAGATTATATACAGTTCCATTTCGGCTAGAATTATTGGTGGAAAACATATCGAACGAAAAACGTTTCGAAATTCCTTGGACCATCTGGACTCGTCTACCCAAAGTCGTAGGATGCTTTCCTGTCTCATATGAACTAGAAGAATATTCTTTACAACTAATATTCTGGGTATTGAAGTATCCGAGAGCAAAAACTTTGGCGGTGGTATGGTGAATATGTATCTCCGCACTATGTTCGGATTTTTCTCATTCAATGATGTTTCACTTACTTCCTTTGAAACGGACGGAGGTAGGGTGACTTATATTACACAAAATACGGTCAAAGTCAAAGCGTGCCTTTTACCCGAACGCCTTCCAAGACTACAGCTGATGTAATTTGAAAGTTGTTCCTGCCAATATTTTCTATAGAAGGCGAGTCCCTTCAATTAAATCAACATCTTCTCTCTAAAAGCTTCTGGAACCTCGGGCGATTTTTGCTGTTCATTAGGAAGACCTAGTTCAAGTGTAAGCGGGCCTAAGCATCTCTTTAGTTTTTCCAACTTTCTTTGCCAGTTTTATTATTCTGATCTAGCTTTTTATTTTGCAACAACAACAGAGATGAATCCTAGAAAACTAACGTTTCTGCGTGTTGAGATTGGAACTTTTAATTCGAAATATTGGAGGATAGTAGCCCAAGCAATGATTTGATTTTGAAAGCACTTGGTAAAACGTTTCAAACTTCATAAGCATTGCACTTATTACAAATATCTTTAGCGGGATTTAGACAGAGTTTTTTCTTCCAACAGACGAGAACAACCTGTTCAAATATTAAATTCTGAATTTATATACGCGTAAACCCTCGCTTGGTATTTAAAACTTTAGCTGAATCTGACTAATAACGTGCAACTGACATGACAAGTCACTTTGCATCGCCTCGCTGTTTCGGTTTTTTAATAATATTTATTCTCATTTAATTTTCAGAGGTTCAGTTTAAATTATTGCATCCAAAACCACCCGAATCTGTGTGCAGTCTTCCCTGTGAACGGGGCCAAGCCAAAAAGTATGTTGAAGGTGAAAGCTGCTGTTGGCATTGTTTCAACTGTTCAACATATCAAGTGAGTCCGATCCCCAAGAGCTCAATTCAATTGCAGACATAAACGTAATTAACCAACCACAATTCGCAATGGTTTGAATATTTTTTCCAGATAAGACATCCCATTGATGAGACGCAATGTCTGACTTGTTCCTTGGGCACTCTGCCGGATACCACGAAAGAGTACTGCCGAAACTTGCCAGAGGTTTACTTACGTCCCGAATCAGCATGGGCCATCGGAGCTATGGCGTTCAGCGCCACTGGCATTCTAGTGACACTATTTGTCGTCGGAGTGTTTGTACGGTGAGTGGTTTATTTCAGTTTTATTACTCTTTACATGAAATAATTCTCTTGGGATTATCACATAATTACCTTTGGATTTGTTTTTTATGCTCCTTCTTCTTTGTGCGCACAAAATTACAGTCACAACGACACACCGATTGTACGAGCATCCGGACGTGAGCTTAGCTATATCCTGTTGGCTGGAATACTAATGTGCTATGCGGTAACTTTCGCCCTTGTGCTGAAGCCAACTAATATCGTTTGCGCCATACAGAGGTAAGATGGATTCATTGTAGCATGGTGTGATATTTGTTGTTTGTTCCACCGGTGGATTTATTTTTGTGCGAGATAAATCGCTGAAAACCATTTCAAAATTAAGTGTAGTATATCTCATTTTGTTTTATAATGAACGATGGTAAATTTGTTGCTACTTAAATATTTAATAATAAAGTAAACCAATTCCCATGCATAAATAGTTCAAAATTGAAATAGAGCCATCTTTTCATAAAATAACAACACACACTCTTTACAAATAGTGAGTACTTGTTTTATTTAGAAATTATTTTATTTTTTATTATAAGTTAAACATTAATTTTTTGTGTTTCAGTAAGATATGATTTTTTAACTTTATTAGAACGTAAGGATTTAGGATATATTCAAATTCGAAAAGGATATAATAAAGTTGGATTAATAAGAATTCCTCGGCCTTTGTGACACTCATTATAAAGTGTGGACTCAAGGCCGGATTAGCCGTAAGTGTATAGGCAATTGCCTAGGGGTCCCGTATCAGCAAATATGTGCAAGAAGTTACATCAATTCACAAATAATTCTCAGATGCGTGGCTGCCATCTACTGTCAAAAAAAATGAGAATCAGCCAAACATAATGGAGCCTACAAAAGCATGCACAAATTGTAAGGCTGTTAGCCAGCAATGAACTGAACATGTCTTCCTCTCTTTACATAAAATCAAAAAGTATACACGACTGTGTCCTGCATGAAGGATTTTTCCACATTTCGGCGATTTTTGTATCATATTGTATTGAGCAGAGAGAAAAAACTCTTTTCATCTTCCAGCACTTGAGGTGTGTTATTCCATTCGAATTCGATACCTTAAAAAAACTGCTCATATCTCGAAAACCTCTTTTTCGATTTGGACAGAAATGTAAAAAACTTCTTCCTTTGTTTTAGAATAAATTGTTGATCTTTTTAAAAGTCTTTTGTTAAAGTTAGTGATGCTTTGAAGATAAATCTTTTGCACATCTATAATGGTTGTGTGCGAACGAATGTGCGAACAGAATGGGCTGTCTGTCTCGCCTCGTCGTTGTCATTCAAGGACCAATACTTCAATTTTTGAAATTATTAACCGTATTTAATTTTGGCAGCGAAAGCGATTCTATTCTGGTTTCAATTAGGGTTATAGCTACCATATGTAACCCTTTAGGAGGAGGGGCCGTACCAGTGTTGTTAACACTCTCTCTTCGTTTATCCCACGAAGCGTAATATTTTTTCCCTATTTACCATACTCAAATTCCCTTTTAAAATCAATTCCACGATACTCTTTTTGCGTCAAAATAAAATAAAAATAAAATTTGTATTACACGGAAAGAAAATCACGTTTAATAAATATTTAGTATAAAAACCGCAGTTTGTAAGGCTGCTATATTGAAATACAGGTGTTTTGAATGAATTTCAACAAAAATGTATAGTTTGAATGCTTTTTTTTGTTAGATTTCTGTAATTCCCACGATTTGGTGCTGTTTCCCTTTATCCCACGGAAGGCTTTTCGGACATCGAAATTCCCATAAAAATGATAAATCCCACGATAGAACAACACTGGGCAGTACCCCCTTTTTCGTTCTAAAAATGTATTTGTCCCCCAAAATTCGAAATACAAAAGAGGGACAGCAAGGTCTTCGTTTTTCACACTTAGTTTTATTAAACAAAAAAGCAGCTGAACACTGAACACATGCATACGAAGTGTTACACGAACTTTCACAACTTACATCCATTTAACGAATACATTAAATAAAATATTTTGATGTTCGTTAAAATACATGTTTCCCGAATGTAAAAAAATCCCTAAAAATGTATAAAGTATCCTTTTCATCGTTTGCTAATTTGATAAACCTTAAACAAGGGAACATATTTTTGAAGACTGCAGCTCCATTATTTTGTTAAAAGCTGGTAGCTGGTACTGCATTTAAATTCATGAAATAATACGAACTGAAATTCTCCACAATTAAAACAAATCCATTTCAAACCTTTCTAATTCTAATCAATTTATAACTTTCTCTCTTCCCAACAGATTCAGTGTGGGTTTCTGCTTCACTGTTGTCTATGCAGCTCTGCTAACCAAGACGAATCGGATCGCCCGGATATTCAAAGCCGGCAAACAGTCTGCCAAAAGGCCATCTTTCATCAGCCCGAAATCGCAATTGGTCATCTGCTCGTTTTTTATCTCTATCCAGGTATGTCGTTCAATTGCTGAAAATATGCAAATAAATTTCATTGGAAAATTGATTGCAAAAACGCGATTGGTGGCTTCTGGCAGAAAAGGGATTAACACCTTCCCAATTGCATTCCACTCTATGTTTCGCAATAATTTTGTATTTCCATTTTTATTGTTTGTAAAAAAAAAATTAAAACAATTCCCATACAGATTCTCATCAATGGAGTTTGGATGATTATTTCGCCATCGCATGCTATGCACCATTATCCCACCAGGGAGGACAATTTGCTCGTCTGCGACTCATACATAGATGCGTCGTATATGATAGCATTTTTCTATCCGATTATCATGATAGTTGTGTGCACAGTTTACGCGGTACTCACGAGGAAAATACCCGAAGCTTTCAACGAATCGAAACATATTGGTGAGTGTTGTATTTTGTTTATTTTAAAATAAATTAATAATAATAATGTTTCGGCTGTCGAGCACTCAAAGTATTTTAATAATTTGTTGTTTTGCTCGTTCTTTTCATGTACATTGTGCTCCTGATGGCTGGTGTTATATTTAATAATGCATTCAATGGTACATCGAACATGATGACGACGACACGAATTACCTATGCAGGATTCACCATGTACACAACATGTGTGATTTGGCTGGCATTTGTACCATTGTATTTTGGGACAGCAAACCATGTTCCATTACGAATAACATCGATGTCGGTAACGATAAGTTTATCGGCGAGTGTAACGATAGCCTGCTTGTTTTCACCCAAGGTAAGTGCATATTACAATAGCGAATTGATTTCTGGATTGCCGATTGTTCCTCATTATTATTGTAATGATGAAGAGATTTGGGAAATATTAACTTTTATGAAATCGTAAAGATCCATTAGCTGGAGAAGCTCCACTTTAGAATTCAGGAAGCGAACGAGTAATTAATTTTAGTGCGCAAAAACTGGGTCGGATATAGTTCGTATTTTAAAAAGCTGCAACCGTAAGTTTTTTGCGGACTACAGCTTTTTTTTTAGAGTGCATTTAGAGGATCGTCGTCGGTATTTTCAGGATTTGTGAAGAAAGACTCGAAACTATCAACTTTATGGCTGTCTAAATAGCCCCATCGTCTAGAGTTCCAACAATTTATACATACGGGTTGTCCGCCTTTTACTGAAATGCAAAAGCCTGTTTCAAAAGGCTTTAAATAAAAAGAAGGAAAAATAAAATGCCCCAAAGTAAAAGCTCGGAAATAAGAAGACTGGACAGTGGATATGAATTATGTTATTTTGGGTTTTATTTATTTTGATTTCAAATATTTTACTATCTCCAAAATCATGAGATTTTTTTTATTTTTTTGCGACGAATGAGTTTCTCTACCAAACATTTTTGGCAAAGAGCATTATATTTACATTGAGGAGCTTCTGTTTGTCGAGTCAAAAACAAATAGCAAATATACAAACCGTCCAAGTTGTGTGCCAGGTCTCAGACTCTTACTGTGCACCATCTATTCCCGTCGCAGTAATAATTGCCGCATCCAACTCTTCTCTGTCAACAGTTGTGCAAAGTTGAAAATGCTCCTAAAATACCACTGTCAATGTCTTAATCGTTTCTTGAGCGCTGGAAAGTAGATCATCACGTCCCATAGAGACTCGACATTCCATTTGAAGTTGCTGGCACTGAGGATTAGTGTTCCAGCATTATTGACTTGAAAGTATTCGTCTAGTTGATTTATAGGTATAAGTGAAAGCTACTTCTGCAACCGCCTTGTGTGCTATTCTCGGTTTTCCTTCTTTTTTTTTGTTTGTTTACTTGAATACCGGTAGGTAAAACTACACTTCGTCCCTTGAAATTGGATCGCACATTGTGTCTCAATATTCAAAAGCGGGACACCATCTTGGACGTGATGTTTATCAAAAAAAAAAAACCAACGCAACGGACCGACTTTCGTCTTTCAGTGAAAGTAATTCTTCTTGTGCATAGAATTGCACAATGGGGTACCTAAACGTTGTGCCACTTATTCCGTTGTTATGAATGAAATATCTCAACTTTTTTCTTAGTACATTTTTATTTCCTTCCATTGTTTACAACTATTAAATAGTTGCATTCCCCTCTAAAGCACTTCTTCCATTTTGCAGCTCTACATTATTCTAATCCGACCGGAACGCAATGTCCGTCAGAGTATGATGCCACCACGCTATGGAATGCACCGTGGCACCGGCACAGGACCATCTTCAATGATGGCAGCAGCTGTTGTTACAGCAGCAACGTGTGCCCAAGAGGAGAAAATTCAAAAACACATCACACCCTCGAGTACAGGTACGAATACTTTCGTCGAAAGTTATTTTTTTTATAAAATATATTTTTCTCCACCCAGAAGACAACAATACCGCTAAAGTGAAACTGTGCGAAATGGCAACACAAACTATAACCCTCTCCAACATATTCACAAATGCCAGTCTATCCAGTACGTTTCAAAGTATACCATTCGTCGATCAAATTGTGCCAAACATAAATGATTCAATAATGAATCACAATCATATTGAACACCATGTGACGAACAATAACAATATCAACAATAGCAGCCACTTCAATCAGTCTTCATCGCATTGCGTGCTGCCCGCAGGGATAACAACGACAAACACAACGACTTCACCCACCCACTTTGCCGACTCGAATGGCAAGGATGACTGTGAAAAGTATATGTTGCAGCAGCAGCCAAATCAAATCCATACAATATCTGCAACGACAACAATCAGTGAGAACAACGTCATAGATACAAGTTTATAGCAAGGTGAGATCAATAATCAAATTGAACGGGATTATAGCAATGGTGATAACAGTAGTTCTGAGAATAAGAAACGATATGCTATACCCGTTTAGGAGTATACGTTTATATCGGTTTGTATTTTGTCAGGTCCACCCCCGAACGTGGTACTTTTAAAGAGTGGAACCAGCTTTAGATATTCGATGTGATTATGCACTTTTTTTACGGAATATTAAACTATAGTTGTACAGTACCTAACCTATATAGCAAGTTTTTTCGAGAAAATGTCAAAAGCGAGGGTGGTTGTGTTTGGTTATGCAGGGGAGGTTTTCTTTTCTTTCTTTTTTTTTGTATGCCTGAAGGGAGGTTAACTTGAACGGAATGAACTTGTGCGACGACTTAATAAATTGAAGATAAATATATGGACTTGGGTGCTTACTTACCAGCTAGGTAGCTGTGGAATTTGTTTTTAGGAATGCTCACAATGGACACTCGAAAGGGGTAAATTTTGGTAGACCATACCTATTAAGAACAAAAATATGATAGAAATTTGAGCGATTCTCTAAACAAACCAAACGGTATTTCAAAACCAGCTAAGACTGATTATTTTATTCAGTTTTAAAATATAATAATGGTTGTCTATTCCTGGGGAAAACAGTTAAGCTAGCTAGAAGTCTTTTAAAATATACAAGACGTTCGCTGTGTAAATTTAGCTCATGCTGCAGCCATGGTAGAAAGTCTCACAAATAAGTCGAGTCTGTTTATGTTTGCCAGGTACCTAAGATTATATTTATATGAACCTCAATCTGTGTTTTGCAACAGCTTCTAAAACTATTTTGTACAGAGATTGGGTTCTTAAACTAAAGATATCTGCTATTGAAAGGAACGCTCATTAAACGAATTCAAACCACTAGTACAGTACAGCTCCTTTTTGACTACTGAGGTAGGTTTTGGAACCCTGCTAAAGAGCGTAAGGTTAGTGCAGACTAAAAGGTAAAAAAATGGATTATCTCATTCCCAATGCGTCATTTGCATCGCAATCTAGGATGAGTCGTCTTCCTCGTCACTTTCTTGGGGAAGTTCCGTTGAAATAAGCATGGCTTGGCTACAAAATGCCGACACCAATCAGAAGCTACGACTTTCAAGTTCCTTGGTTGACAATATTATTATGGATTGCTGAATTTATAGAAAAGTTAAATATTAGGATGTCCCCTCTGGGTTGTCCCTTCACGACTGCTGGGGTTAAAATGGATGGTTCAGAGTCCATTTACTAACTGCCCTACGACCTAGGTTCGTTCAACGAAGACGCCTTCTCCGGATCGACTGAAGGGTTATCACATAATTCAGCACAATAAATGAAGTTAATAAATTTTAGTGGAGGAAGCAATCTTACGAAAATCTGAAGGACATCTCAAAAAAACAGTACCTAAGAGACCAAATAAAATGATTGCCGCCTGACTACTACCCGTCCTTATGCAATCGATCAGAATAACGTCTAACAATGAATTCCACCACCGAAAACGACGAAATGTGTGCCATTGTCGAGAACACCAACACATTGCACAATGGGCTCTTCCTTAGTTACTTCGCCGTCACTCTTTATATTCCACGGTCAAGTTAAGTATTATTTTAATTATATTTTAGGGATTGGTCGTGCGTGGGGGTTGAATCAACCTGAGACATTCGCGTTCGCATTCGTTCTCTATTTTTGTGAAATGGAAGTTCTTTTATGACACTATAGTTCTGTTGTTGTAGAGCACACCCAACCAAATAACTATCATAATAAAATTGCTTGATGTAGCAATAAAGTCCACACCATTAAGCCAAGGATAACAACTAAAGGAACAGGCGGCAGTGACAACAAACTTATCTCGGCTAAATTATGTACTGCGATTTATTACCCAGGACACCTTTTGTTGCCTACGAGCCTCTCTGGCGCGTATCTGCGTTTAACAATCTTTTTTCGTTTTGTTTTGGTTTGTCTCTGTTTTTTTTCCTGAGAGTAAGCGTTTTAATAAATCCTAACAATAAATCGACAGGGACGCGAGAACTTATCTACACATATATTTTATTTCCTTTGCATACGAGTAGATGTGTGTTGTGTGTACAGTGCGTTATATAGTTTTGTTGTATTTACGTGGGAAATTTATACGCTTCGTTGGTCGCCTGTGAAATCTTATCTGATTTGAAAGCATGCTCGAAATGTAGGTATATGCGCCCGCCCATTCGTAAAATAAAATAATTTATGCAATGATTGTAAGTGCAGAGCTTTTAAACATGTGACTTAGTAGAGGCGGAAAGTGTTGTTATAATTATGTTAGAAATGTATTCCATTTCGTTTCAAGTGGGGGTTACAGTTAATTAAAATTAAATTATTACATGGACGAGAAATAGTTGAAATAAGAAAGAATTAAATTTTTGAAGGAATTTTTCTGAAAGAACAGCTGTTTTCTCTGACACTTATCCACGGCGTACTCAATGTTAAAATTTAGCCAAGACTTTAGCTGATATTTGAAGAGAAAAGTTGGGGACCAGATAAAATTTAGTTTAGCTCGAGCAGCGTACTACGCTTTACCGTATACAGCATTGAAAATCTTATGTAGTGACAAGTGACAACTGACAACGACATCTGCCATCTTTCAGAAAAATTTAAATTCATATATCTTCGGAATAACTTTATGTGCTGAAAATCCTCAGGGACTATAGTTAAATAGAAGAGCACTACAATGCTCAAGTACAGACCTTCATATCACATTTGCAGAAGTTCGCCTTTCATCGCCCCTAACACAACTGCAGTACTCATTACAAGACCCAAAGAGGGGAGAGATATAAATCGAACACACACTTTCCTGACATAAGACCCCATCATCGTTTACAGTAGTGCATCCCATAACTCAAGTGATTCCCTTTAGAAAATCCCCTCCAAGCTCGACCCAAGTCCAAGGTGCAATTATCTCCGTCAACCTCAACCTCTGTAGATGTATTGTTCGTGATTTGCTATCTGTGTTTTCACCCTTGTTCTCTTCCATTACCATGGAACCTTCGAGCTTTCCTCTATTCCATGGCTCACGTTTGAACACTCATTGTGGTCTAATTTATCGGCTAATGATACGCTACAAATCGGTCGGCACAACCCTAACTCAAATTGTCTATGGGTGTGTTGTTACCGGCAGATATGTAATTAGGCGTGGAATGGGGTGTTGATTACGCTTGAATGTTATTCCATTTGGTAACATCGGGTCTAATCAGCATTATACATACCTAGTCCAGGCGCAGGTGAGAGTAATGTGAATTACGCCACCTACATAGAAACAAAAAGATTGTCCACGTTGATGTCCCTCTGTTGTCATGTGGGTCGTTAAGGTCATTTGGGCAAGCGCCACCATTGTTCATCTTGGCAGCAAGGCTGCCCGTTTATTCAGATGTTATCACTTCGAGGGTGTCATCGCTGTGTGAAGGCACTTAGCGGAGGTTACTAACCACAAAAACATTTTACTGCGCGACACTTTTCGGGTGATGAAAAAGCGAGATAATGACGGACCATTAAGAGAATATTCGCCCACACTGCTCATCACGTACAAAATGATGTTGCACAAATTTTAATGTGCACATCCTGTCTTGAAACACAAAAAAAAAAAAATAAGTTAATGACTTAACTTGCAATAATGTGGTCATATAGGATGGCCTAATGGAAAGAGCAATTCCGAGGTGAGTCTGCATTTTTGGTAAGCGGACTTCTAAAAAAAAGAAATGGTCAGGAAAGTCCAGCAGAAAGGTTAGGGGATGTAAGCTCTTTTGGAAAGTATGGGAATTCGACTGTTGAACCGATTCAAACAGTCGCATGTGGTAACGTCCAAGTGGTTGGTAAGACCTTCCTTAAGGCAGGTCGTATATGCGCAAACAATTTATTTATGCTAGCCCCGGTAGTGCTGCTCAAGGTCGTACCTCCGACCTGTGAAGAATTTTTACATGAGACACTGCAACCTTCCATCATCTGTTACCGAGACGAAGAAGTGCTGTGGCCTGTAAATTGAGTGCTCCACTCAACTCGATCCGATTCGAAGATCGACAGTGTATCAGTAATCCTTCGACCGGGCCGATCCAATGTAGTTGACGTATTTTGGGTTTCTGGTTTGAGTCTCTGGTGATCTGGTTCTCAGCAGCTCAGATACACCACTGGATAAAGTGTAATTTACCCCCTTTACTTCACAAGCTTTCAATTATTTTCTTTAGATAACAAAGATGCGTAATGCACTTTTTTTAGACTAGAGCATAACTGAGCTACTGCGCAGAAAATAAAACAGTGTAAGAAAAAATCACTTCGCCGTTAGCCCCCTCTTTGTCCCACCTAAGGCAAGGCCTTCCCCTATTGTGTTATCCCTCTGCGAAACATATCCTCAATCAATGATATGCGACCGAACATTTTACGAAGAACCTTTCTCTCGAAGCGAGAATATATTCACCCACTTTAGACACAGTCGAAGCTGGAACACCATAAGGCATGATTGGGATAATCAAGGTTTTATAGAGAAAAACAGCATAGTGGTTGGGGACAATTTCTCCGTTCTCCTAAACCTAGTCAATTGCCTTCTCCAGTCCAAAGAAACAGTAATTGGCAAGAGTAATTCTCAGTATAATTCTTAAATTAATTTCGCAAACGCTTTCAAAAACATCTCATTAACAATTTCGGTGCTTTCGAGTGCTTGCCCATTTTATTTATTTTGGTAGCAATCCTCTCAGTCCTGTTGATCCATTTGTATAAGAAGAACCCCCTGCCACGTTTTATGTGTAATCATTCATTAAAATTCAAAAGAATCAGCCTTCGAAACCTTCCAGCATTCACCAACTCAATTTCAAACCCATTCATTTTCAGAAGTAAATCATTTGCCTACAAACAGAAACAGGGACTCTACTCTTATCAGCAATCCTTCTTGTCTATTGGAGTGATTAAATAAAAAAAAAAATGTAAAGCGTTTGTAAATAATACACATGCATACAATGTAGATAAAACAATTTATTTGTAAAATAGAAACAATTTCGCTGAAAAGAAACAAAAAATTAAACTAAATATTTCAAAATGTGATATATAACTTAAAAATTGTATCTTTTAGTGTTTAACAGAAAACAAAAAACAAATAAATCTTCTACTAGCCATTTGAATTAGATTTATTTACTGTTAGTTAAAATAAAATGTTAGAAATCAATATAGATAGTAAAAAGCATAGTTAAAGACACTACATATGAAATTATCTTTTAGTTATTTCTTACGGCAGAGTTAATGTTAATATAAATTTAAATAGATAAAAAAAATGTGGTATTAATATTGAAAATACAAAATAGCAACCAATTGGGTTCCCGAAGGTATTCAAATCGATTATTGTACTTGCATTTTAATTAAGTTTACAAATTTTCTTTCCATATGGTGTAGGTTGTTCACTTTTTGCATAAATTTATAGGTCTTCCTTCTGGGACTTAATTCTAATAAAAAAAAATTAATAAAACTATTCGGCAGCAATTTCATACTGAGTTCATGAGCCCTGAATCCCAACGTGAAATTTGCCGATGCCCTTAATGTACCTATACCTAACTTAACCCAACTCTAAAATATATACTTATATTCTCTGTAAATAGTACGTGTAAATTTAAAATATTGAAGATTCTTCCTTAATTGTGAACAAGTCGTTATTTGTCAATGGAACGTGTATTTTCTGTTGTTCGGTTGTGTTGAAATTAGTACATAATTTAAATTAAGATCAAACAAGTAAATCAAACCACACACCTAAATTGCACAAAATACTACCAAAGCTACAAATTACTTGTTAAAAATGTGTTAAATATTAATAGAAAATTATATAATGTGCAAAAATGGCTACATAATGTGTTATATTTATTTAATAACAAAAAAAAATTCAAATGTACATAGGGATATTTATCAAAACTATGTAAATTTGTCAAACAACAAATTGTAATCATATTGTCAAAGTTAAAGAGAAACAAGAAAAATAGATACTCAACAATAAGCTAAATAAATTAGTTCGAAAATTACTATAAATGTAATACCTCGAGTCAGATTGTTTTATTTTGTTGAATGCGCACAGATGGAGCCAAATTTCCAACAAGTGTCCTCAACGGCAGCGACATCAAAGTAAGTTTTCCAAATATAGTACACAATATGTAAATAAAGATGGCGCCATAATGTCCGTAAAAGAAAATAGGCTCTGGCAACCATTCATTTGTAAGGTTTCTGACGATGGAAATTGATGTACAGTATAAGATTATGGCGAGTGGAATGGCCCTTTGTCAGACGTTCACGATAGTCGACGCAGTAAAAAAAAGAACATTAAAACGTATGAAATGTTACCTATGTGTATTTTCGGGACTCAAAAATAAAAAAGATTGTTAAGTGAAGAATTTTGAGATTTTTAAAAAAATTTAAGTTAAACGTTCTTAGTTTAAATATTACTTTTGTTAACAAGAACTCGTTTTTAAGTTTTCAGGAATCAGGTATTTAGCGTAAGAATAATCTACTCTCCATAAGTACTTTATTACATCATTGCCAGCCAACAATTTCATTCTTAAATCAAAGATTTTGATATTTTGGTTCATTTTATCCAACGAAAATTGTTGGCATTACAATTTTTTTTCTGAATGGGGAAGCACCGAGCCACTGCGGGCACTAAACAAAATCATAAGGTATCAAGCATATAGAATAAGGGCCGGATTTAGGGGAGGGTCGAGGCCTCAACAAAAGTTGAGCCCTCACAATAGAGAGTTTGACAAACAAAATTTCCAAATTCCAACGAGTAAACACTAGTAAGCCAATTTCCCTTGTGATATTTTTCACTGTTTTATTGTTATTTGTTTTAAAACTCTGCATTTTATTTGAAAAATAAGTAGGGACCAGGGGGCCACCAATCATTTGTTGCCCTAGTTACTCCAGCATGGAAATTTGAATTAGGTCGAACATCGTATAACAAAATTGTTCTGTTTTAAATATTGCAATGGTCTATTATTCAAATTTAGATTTTTTCCTAATTTCTAGTCCGTATGAAAAAGGGTCTTTCAGTAATATAACGGGTCGAAGAAGAAATATAATAAGACAAGCTTTTCTAATTCTATAATGTAACATATCCTCCGCGGCCTCTCAAGGTAACATGGATCAGGGTTCCGAGTAAAGTAAATAGTTGGCGCAACAGGTCCGTCAGTCCCTAGGCCTAGCCTCTCACAACCATTCGTTTTGTGTGATTTTTTTCATTTTCGGGACGAATGGAAGGGATCTACAATTCTTCGTCGAGTCCAAACGGCTAATTGAAAAGCTTCTTCATGACAGTTATACTTTTGGAAGTTTGTCAGAAATTCGCGAGAGGTGGCGCGGTGGAAAAAAACCTTAAGTTAGCATTTGGGTTTTTTTTTTAGGTATTCGAACCTGAGACCCCTCGTTTAACCCTCCAACACACTAACCACTAACCCACTGCGCCGACATACGTATTACATAGGCAGTTGAAAAATCGACGACGGATATTCCTCCAAAGGAAGGACAGAAGAAAAGTACTTCACTCTCCGTACTTGAATGATTTGGAATAAAGTCGAGGATGATCTTGATCCCAAGGAACTTGGCCTTTGCGATGAATCTCTAAAAGACCTCCACAGTTCCGTACTCTGGTTGTTGTCTGGTTGAAAACACCAACAAATAGTAAAACAACGACGCCACGCATATCGTACACTGATTGCATATTAATTACAACCCTTGAGTGTTTATACGAATTTCCAATTAAGAAGAGGTTACGTTCACTCATCAGTAAAATAATCCCGCAGTAATTGCAACACTAAGTGATAAGAACTGCCTTGGGAAATCAAATCGCCCCATTGGTGAGAATGAGGACTTAAATTGTGTAAATTAGGCACATGAGCTGGATTTAAGTTTTTTTCTAGTTTTCAATGAGAGCTTCTCGATGCCAAAAGGAGTGTATCTTTCAAATAGGTTTGACATTCAAAGAAAAAGGTAAAAAGAGCCGTCTTGACTTTGGTTTGGGTGTAAGGTTGGCTTGCTCATGAAATGTTGCGACTAGTTACTGTTAAGACCACAAAATTACTCCGTTTTACCTGCACCTATATACATATAACGATAAGCAGGCACAATTTTGTAAGCGGCATTTTGCTGCTGCCCAAGTTGTTTATTTTAACAAGACTACAGCTTCCAATGCGTTTCTCCATGCTCGATACTTCCTCTACAAAGTATCACCGCGTGACCACGAAGTTGACCAACATGTTCGTTGTGCTAAAATCATACAAGCTAATCAACTATTTTTGTGTGACACTATCCGTGATAATTGGTTGGCCAATTCCTGAAACTCGACATCGAGAGTGAGATTTCTTTTCAACCCGTAACATAATCCGCCTCATATTTGTGAGCCAAAATTTTCGTCCATCTGTATACACATTCAGACATGTATTTATTTAATTGCCTTTATCGACATTTGATTTTATCAAAGGACAAAGTTACCCAGTCGTGCACTTCCTGCGGCGCACTTTCCTGTACCCAAGCTGTAATGACCTTGAGAGTTTACTTTATTTCTTTCAAGAATTTCGTCCATGCGGGTTAGAGGTAACCCGCATCGAAATCCTACCCCAAAACACTGTGTTATACCTCAATGGCTACGGCTAAGCAAGAACATTCCTTTTCACCCCCGACTTCAAATGTTGTCAGTTTTCGGAA
The DNA here is from genome assembly GCA_948293265.1 of Cheilosia impressa. NCBI lineage: Eukaryota > Metazoa > Arthropoda > Insecta > Diptera > Syrphidae > Cheilosia > Cheilosia impressa. The sequence continues at coordinate 13,253,114 of OX411884.1, forward strand.
TTCCAAAAATTTCCCTAAGCTTTCCCAGTCACGTTTCTTTGCTTCAGATTTATAATTTTTCTCTCTCTTGTTTTACATGTTTCTTCATTTTACCAAGGAACAGAAACACCAGTTGGAATGGTTCAGGCATTAGGGTTAGAAAATGATTGGATAACTTTGTTTTGTATACCTACATTAAAGGCAGAGTGATGGAAAGGGATTCTTTTCGGCCTATACCTTAAGACTCTGTCATAGTGCTGGAGTATAATTGGAATGTGCATTTTTTCCTGCTTACCCCGGCTGTCTGGAGAACGTGTTTGGAATGGGTAATACTTACAAGAAGAGTCACTGCCTGCGATATCGTTTTGGTATGTGCTTGAAAATAAATTCGAATTGGGTTATACTAGGCATTGGGTAAATCAACTAAAAAGTTATTTGCTTAGGCTGCATGTTTGTGAATTTTCCGACTGTGAGATGTCCGGAGTAGATTTACGAACTAGGTTCTGTACAGAATTGACGCCTTTTTTCGTAGTTGCATAGAAAAATGTAGCGATTATGCAGGATTTTTCTTGGGGTTCGCAAGTCCCAGAGCCCCCACCCCTGCGTACGCCACTGCACTCATCGAACGAAAACTAAACTTCTACGGTATAAAAAAAAAGTGCATCAGTAGTTCATAGCGAAAAATGGTGAGCGACCGGCAAATAAAACAAACATTGTTTGGCTATCACAACTAATATAATTGCAACATATTCTTAAACTAGATTGTAGGTATAGTAGCTTTTGGCCGATGACTTCGTTGTTGATCTCAGTACGACTGCTTCCTTTGGTAGCAAAATTATTTGATCAGCATAGGTTTTGTCTCCCCTCCTGCGCAAAGACTTTTCCGTCACCACAACATATTCCAATTCTCTTGGCAAATCATTGAAGACTGCATTCAAATTAACGGCTTCGACGTCATCGAAAATGTTCAGCAGAACGATGTACGAGTAATCGTTACTCAGTGACCTTCAAGAAACAATTACTTAAGCTTTAGCTTAATATTCGGGGTTGAAAGGAGTCTTACCTTTTGACAGCCAAAACACTGTTGCTGACTGCTTTGATGACGGCATCGCCCTGATTGATGGTGCGTTCGGACCGCAAGGATTGCAGCTGCTTGTAAATATTGAGGTGACTGTACGAAATGCCACGCTCCCTCTTCACATTGACCGAGGGATACAAGTCGGAAACCGGCAGCCAAGTCGTCGAGCCGTTAGTGAATCCAGCATTTTTATCAGCATTCCATTGGAACGGTGTTCGACATGGATCGCGAGACATAACCTCGTAAACGGATGGATTGGAATTGCAAGCCTGTGGATCAACGGTGTCTTTCCATGAGATCCATACGTCGGTCATGCCGATCTCTTCTCCCTGGTATGTTACACTGCACCCAGGCAAGGTGAGTAAAAGCATATTCAACATGTCCATGCGGTCTGCTCCCATGCGAGAGCCAATGCGATTCTTATCGTGGTTACCCATCTGCAAGTTAGACAAGAAACCTTTTTTAAGTACAACGAGAGGCAAGAGTTTTTCCAAGTGCACTTACGACCCAGTTGGGTGATCGACCCTCGGGCATCTTGCTCAACCAGGTGTTGATCGTCTCGGCGTAGTGATAGGCATCAGAGTCATTGGTCAGAAAGCTTATCATTAGGAAGTTGAAAGGGATTTGAGCGCCCTCCGTGGTAGCATTGCCATAGTACTGCATTACGATGTCGACTGGAGACCAGGTTTCAATCATGAGAATTCTGTAACGCAAAACCGACGACAATAAGAAGAGAATTTGTATTTGTTCCATACTTTTTGGACTCATACCTATCTTCGCCACCGTTTTCGGCCTTAAATTCGTCCAGCAGCTTCCTCCACTCATATACCAACTCAATTGTCTCTGGCTGGTCAAGGGTGTGGATGTGTTTCACATAGTTGTAGTCATCTGGGTCGGTAACCCAGTCTTGGCGAGGCTCGTCTAAGTAATTTCCCTCTGCATCTGGAGCAGTTTCGAACACATGCGGCACAGCATCGATACGGAAGCCTGCGATTCCCCTCTTCAGCCAGAAGCGAAGAACGTCCTGCACACAACATATTGTTCATTAAATGATACATAGTGCTTTTTTAAATCACTTACCTTCATGTACTCTTTAACTTTGGGGTTACGGTAGTTTAAATCTGGTTGCTTGTCTACGAACTGATGAAGGTAGTACTCCTGACGTTGCTCGTTCCATTCCCACGCACTGCCACGGAACACACTGACCCAGTTAGTGGGTGGCTTCCGAACTCCATCGACAATTTTACCCGGATGCCAGACGTAAAAGTTTTCAAATTCGGGATCGCGAGCGGCGGACTTTCGGAACCATTCGCACTCGTCACTAGAGTGATTTGGTACGAAGTCCAAGATGATTTTTACTCCAACCTGATTGGCCTTGGCAACGAGCGCATCAAAATCTTCGAGTGTGCCGAAAATCGGATCGATATCCGTGAAATTGGAAATATCGTAGCCGAAGTCAGCCATGGGCGATGTGAAGATGGGCGACAGCCATGTTGCTGTGATGCCGATTTCCTTCAAGTAGCCTAAGTTGTCTGCAATACCTGCAAATGGAAATGGAATAAGTTATTAATTTATTTTCGGTTGCAAGCAGGTTGCACTTAGTTCTATTTATCCTTTGAGATACAAATAAGTGTGAAACAGTGAGAAGAAAAATATCAAACAGTCCCGAATATAAGACACTAGACAATTTGTTTGCAAATAACGCCAATTTCATTAAAATTAGTTAACAAAAACAAAGTCTTCTTACCATTTAAATCGCCAACACCATCTCCATCGCTGTCCTTAAAGGACCTCGGATAGATTTGATAGAAAGAAGCTGTCTGCCACCATTTGTTATAAGAAGCTCGTTCCTCGACCTTTTTCCCAAGAGAATGAAACTCAACATCTGTGTGATAATTCGGATAAACACCAGCACTGGCAACTGCCACCAGTAAAATCACAACAAAGGCACTATTATATAAAATCATTGTAGCAAGCGCAAGAGAAACTGCTCTGACCGCAACTCAAAACTCAACTAATAAAGTTCGCCAACGCTCCTCCCTTAATATATGGAAAATGAAACGCTCAAATGCTTTACGACTCCTCTTGTCCTTTCGATCAGAATTTGCACTATCTCAAACTAATATACAACAAATCTGTCCTGGGCATTGATCAATCTCAGAGATAAACGCGATTAGCAATCAGCAAAATCTAAACCGCACCTTGTTTCGCTTTTTGCATATACACATGTGTTCCTACAGTAATTTACTGGTTGCACTCGAACAATGACTAAGGAATAAACTCAACTTTCCATTTTGTAAACAACAAGACAAACACAATCTAATCAGCTAATTTGTGGTTATTGTGTATCAGCGATCAGCGCGAGTGTGCTCTTTGTTGCGACTGAGCTATTTTCTTACGATGAGGGGGATGCATCAGCATCTTTGTGGACAAAAATAAAATCATAAAAATAGAACTCGGCCTCTTTGTAGGGTGACGATGGACCGCAAACACAACAAACAACACATAGAACTTGATAGCGAATGATCTACGAACTCAGTGATGGCGATCAGCGTTGCTGTTCAAAAAAAGAGGAACGCAGCAGATCATTAACAAAAATTCAATAGATTGGAAATTTCCGTAGTAGATTTTTTTACTGTATAAATTAAATTAAAATTTTGAAGACACTCTAAACGCCCAGGAGGATCTGAGGGTGGCCGCCAGCAACGGTTGCTGACGTTATTCATTTCCTTTCAAAAAATTACATTTTCAAGAGTACCTACCCAAAGTTTATTTGGTGGTTTATATTTTACTTTGTTTACTTTCGTTCATACGTTCTTTACAGCGGTAGTTTTTGTGTATGGTTTTTGTACAGCTGCCCAAGAGAAGTTAGGTAAATCGAACAAAAAAAGTGCAGTAGGTTGGACTTAGTGGCAGCAGATTTATTTTTTGCGAAAAGTGCAGTAGATCTTCTGCTATTGCAGTAAAGGATGAAAGAGATAAAAAGGTGCTGAGAAAAAACTATCAGCCAGGGCCCTATTCCACAAAACAAATTATCAACTTTTCACTTTGCACTTGTCAAATTACATTTTTTTGGCAAAGTGATAAATGTTTCTGTTCCACAATAGCGAGTATGCGCATGCAGCATCATGTTATTTGGTCAATTAAGTACATTATGTATAAAAATGTCGATGTTTTTGAAATCAAATCTCATGAATTTTTACCCAACAAATTTCTTGGTGTAAGAATTGAAAAATGTGGTGCCTGGCACTTAACACGTGATTTGAAATTTGTTGTCCTGCGTATTAAAATGATACCAGCAGGTGGCCAAAAAAAATTGAATGAGGACTCTTTGCGAAAGTGCCGACAAAGTTAGTCCTCCTCCACGAAGGGACACTCTAATCTACGTAATTTTAAATGCTTATTCCTTTTCTCGACATACTGGGATTTTTCAAAAAGAAGTTCGATTACCTAATTCCAAATCACTTTCATTGCTGAATCAACTTATATTGTTAATAAATTAAAATTATACAAATCTTCGAGTTTATCAGACATTTTACCGACTTTTCGTACCACTTTTTTGAATTTTTGAATTATTTATCTTTCATTTTTCATATATAACTTCAAAACGGTTCTCTGACGCAGCCATATTGACAGTCTTCTCTATTCTACACTACACGTCAAGGACTTGTGCATGTGTGGATGACACTTCAATTGGAGGCAAGTAGCGCCATCTGTCATTATTTGGATATTGTTCATTCAAAAATACTAAAATCGCGATAAAAGAATGGTGGGTTGGGATAGGAAGGTGAAGACTTGGGGTTATAGATTATACAAAAAACAAATTTTCCTCAAAAAGAAAAAGCAAAAATGTTGTGGACATGGACACCCTAATTACCTGGCGGTATGAAATATACTTTACGACCGATTCTATACACTTCAAATTTCATAAAAATCGGTCGAGCGACTGATTTTGCAACACCATGGTACTGGCAACCATTTCCGAGCCAATGCAAGCACAGTAGCAGTTGATTTTCAGCCGACAAAGCATGGAACGATACAAATAGCATAATAATTTGCAAAGGCTTTGCAAATTACACTTTCAATTTAAATTTTTCATTTACCAAATTGTATAGTTCTGAGAAATATAAAGTTTTGCAAACTGACGACAAATTTGATGAGTGCAAAGTGAAAAGTTGATAATTTGTTTTGTGGAATAGGGCCCAGGTCCTACACAAATTATGGTGCATTTTTAACCGATCATGCCCCAACTACCGATAACTATTTGTAACCTTGAAAATGTTAGCCACTATCGTTCATCTTAACGATAGTATCTTCTGCATTTGTTTTGTCAAACTCGAGATTATAATTTTATGAATAAGTTCTTATGATACGCTGATAATGACAAATGGAATTCTGCCTATCGGAAACGAGCTCGAAACTTGTTATCAGACCCACTCGAAGCAAATTCAATTCCAATTCGATTGCTGGCCATGATCACTCGTACGAGTCATGTTCTAAGTTGTACGATTGCTCTGGGTGCTTTTGTGAGCTCAACATGTCGAACTTACGCTACAAATTGGCGAACAAAAAAAAAATAAAAAAAATCTCAAATGTGTGTGGGGGAACTGAAATAGCTGACTTCTCTTTGTGTGGGGTTGATTGTTGATACACCGAAAATTTAATACGCTATTGTACCCCCATGCTTATCGTTATAAGTATGTTTAAATAAAACAATAATCTGATTGACAGCATTCACGTACTTTTGTTTGTGATCCATTGACCAAACGATCGCTGATTTTGATTGCAGCGACTATAAGCCAATAACGATAAGTTTGAGCACTTGAGTAGTTGACTTATCTGTGTTTATACAAAAGCGATATGGATAACCCCACTTGTTGCCATAAATTTAACGAAGATTATGGGTAAAAGGCGATTCAATTCGCGATAATGTTATTTAAGAGCTACTATAATAAGTAGCAAGGAGGCCACATGACTTTTTTTATGAAGTAAATACCGATTCGGTGAAACCGCCACATTTACGCACGACGATTGTGATCACAACCTTCAATAAAATCAGAAGCGATAAACTCATTCACGTTGAAACTTGTTTTCGCTCACCGAATTGTGGTTATGTCACCGTTTGAAACTATTCGAAAGCATTAGCATAATCGGCGGATGACATGTAAAACTCGAAAAAATTCAGCTAAAATGCCCTCTTTGCAGGGTGCCGGGTGACCGCAAACTCAACAAACAACACATACCTACTCAGTGATGCCGATCAGCGTTGCTATTCAAAAAAAAGAAGCGCAGTAGATTCGATCTTTCCGCAGAAGATTTTTTATTATACAAAAAACAAAGATCAATTGCTTAAAACTATATTAACAATCACTTTAATGCTTTTTTATAAACATTCCATTAATTAAATTAAAATTCTTAATCTGAGGGCAAGGGCGGATCCACGATTTATTTCTGGGAGGGGCACAAAGGCCAAATAGGTGAAGATTGTATTGCATTTCAATTTATGTCTGGGATTCATTCTTTATAAATGACATACAAAAATAACTATAAATATTTCTTGGGTCTCCAACACTATTGGTCTATATGACTTCGCATGTAAATCCCATACAAAAGTGGCACAATGAATGTCCTTCTCGTTTTGCAGTACGCTGCGAAATGACGACGAAAAGTGGGTAATTGTAGCAGATTGCTTGGTACAATGCGTTAAAAGAACTAATTTAATTTTTCGGCCATTATTATTGTTTGTACATCGATCGCAGTAGTGACGTTTACAATTATCTTTTTATCATTTCTGTGCAACTCTCAACTACATTTATTATACATTTGCAGTGCTGTAATTATTAATAATAATTATTAATATTAAGTGTATTTCTACTGTATTCTAAAGGAAAAATATTGTGAAAGGTAGGTGAAATAAACACATTAATACTATACTGTTTTCCATCGTACGTTTGCAAATATCATTTAACTATTTAAATGTAATACTTGAGAGTTACCAAAATAATAAAATAATAATTATAATAAATATAATAAATACAACAATAATTTGATCTATTTCTGTGTGTGTTACAGTGAACAATGCCAGCAAGACGCAAGGGTGACCATTTGGGCCATCGAACGACGTGCCAATTGAATTCAAAATCATTCAATTTCCTATTAGATTGGCATTCGCAATGGACAAACGATGTCCATTTGCAGCTTTGTGTTGGCTAAAGACGGACTGACGAAAAATATCGTGCACTCAATTTCTATTCGAAATTAATATTGACTTTCTTTATTTCATTTTTGTAATTAGCGATATAAAATATATTACTTTTTTCACTTTAAATTTAACTTTTGAGAGATCATACAATAAATATGCCAGTTAAAATTTATGAAACACATTAAATTGAGAAAAGGAATGGTTGGTTATTTGTTATTTTTAGCACTCCATTCCGCATTCTGTCATAGATCCCATCGCTAGACACGCTCTTGTTCTTCTTCAAAAAATGGTCAACATACTCCGGTTCGGGAAGACCAATTTCCCAGGGCCGAACCTTCACGTATTTGCTCGATATCCACTTGGAATATATATTCAACGGCGAATAAGTTGTAGCAACTGTCGTCTTACTTGAAACTTTACATTTATACATAGGTACATTCGATCTTCGCTGGGTGTCCAAATAACTCCACGAGATACGACATGAAATTCTTGATTGCAGCGATATTTCAGAAGTGATCCGCACCGATATGCTATTTTTTTCTCAATAGAACACAAGATTCACGAACGTTTCACGGTTGATTATCGAATGACAATGGGCGCACCGTCATTGCCGGCAGCAGAAACATCAAACATATTTTTGGCTAAATCGTTTCATCGTTCTATTTTATCGATAACATTCGATCATTTTTATGGACCGTTAAAACTTTCACACACACTTACAATACATTCGTTATTTTTCATTTAACAAACAAAAAAATTCACTAGAAATAATTTATATGGCAAAACAACGTTTGTCGGGTCAGCTGGTAACAATATAAAAATAAACACATATTCAAAATTGAGAGACTTTTTTAGTTTCCATTTTCCAATATCAACAAAATAAAAACGCCTGTGAAAACGAGTTTACATATTAGATATTTTCGAAATCGGTTTCATTTTCACACATTTAGAAAATGAATTACAATATATTTTTTTAGTGCACGTGAAAAACAAGTGTTTTTTGAGGCCAACTCAACATGCAAAAGAACCAGTACAAATCGGATTTAATGTTTAGCAGAAAAAATCTGAAATGCCCAATCGTAGACGACATAACTGTTTAGAAAGTTTTAGTCACCTATGCGAAAAGAGTACGTTCGCAATAGTAGTCTGCATTTTTTTTTATAAGTTCCTTCGCCGGCAATTCCTAAAAATCGTTGAACTTTGAAGTGAATAGCAGAAATTTGGATGAATCCCAAATGACAATTTCAAGGAGCCAGTGAAAAGTTCGAGCAGTCAAATCAAAGATAAATAAACGGTGATGGTAATACTGCTATTTGTGTATCAGCTGATGGAACTTTCCACAAATTATTTTCCGCTGATTTCTGGCAGACTTTTCGCTGTCCATTTGGTGACCACCGGAATATTTCACTCATGCGTCTATGCGCTTGATTCTGCATGAGTACCTACGTGCATATAAATTTCACGCATGCACGCCCGTGCCCCTGTGCCAGTCATTGTTGTTATCACATTTCACCATGATTATCAACACACTAAATGTCCATGTAAGAGCTCATTTAAATCGCTTTTTATCAACACTTCCTACTACCAAAAATAATCATAGTAATGGCAGCAAACTGCGACTTTTATTTTAGTTTTTTTACTTTTATAGTTTTTAACTGCTGTTTTTTTTTTCTTTTTCAGTTCTCTTTTAATTTTTTTTTTATTTTCTATAATTTTTTGTTAGCTTCGACAAAATTATATTTGGATATTGTCATTAATCGTTTATTTTTAAAATATATACATTAGGCTCATTCGCGTACGCAGTTTAAATTGAACGCAAGCGATATAAATTGATTGCAATCGCACAAAGTCTATACAAGTTCTCAGATCTTTATGTCGTCGTGTCTGCGGTAAAAACTGGGGCATAAAACCCAGGATGATATATTGGCTTTACTCGCTTGTCGTTAGACCAGCAGTCACCTATGCTGCCGTGGCCTGGTGGACGAAGACTAACGAAGGCACCACAGTCAAAGAGCTATACCGTGTTCAATGTTTGGACGGAAACTGCATGACTCCGACTATGGCACTTAATGTCATCCTGGGTCTAACACCTCTTCATACACATATTCAAATGGAGGCTAGACTAAGTTTTCACCGCCTGTTCCATTCGAACACCCTTGACCCCTATTCCTTTAAGGGAGGTCATCTGTCCTTGCTCGACACCATGGAGCCTTCAAACCCATTTAGCATGCCTCTTGATGACATACAAATTTCTCCATAATTATCCCCCCTAGGGATGACTGGAAAAATACAAACCCAAACCATCACAATCCGACATCATCTGGTACACAGACGACTCCACTCTAGATGGAGTCGGGGACTGGTTCTGGAATCTACGGTGAGTCGCCCCAGGTGAACTAGTCAGTCAGCCTTGGGAAAAACTAATCCATATTTCAGGCTGAAGTCCTCGCAATCAACCTTTGTGCTAGAATAAATCTAAGTTCTAACACACGTGGAAAATCCGTATATATCTTTCCAGACAGCCAAGCAGCTCCAAAGCCCTTGACTCATCTGTGATAAAATCCAAACTTAGATTAGAAACATTCACAATAATCTATGAACTTTCTAAGAAAACCTAGTCATCCTCCACTGGATTCCAGCCCATAGAGGATTTGAGGGTAACGAATGAATCCACTTATCGGACCTGAACTATTCTGCGGAGTCAGCAAAAACCATATCAGGATCTATATTAAAAACCTTTCTCGTGTCGAATCAAATGAGATCTGGCATAGTGCGACTGGGCAGAACTGCAGTAGACAATTTTTCCCGAACTTCTCCCCCAGAAAATAGCTCTTCCTGATTAATCTGGACAAAAACAACCCGAGGATCCTAACAGTTATTATCAGCGGCCATGGTCTCGTGAAAAAAACATCTCCACCGCATTGGCGTCTCACCGTATCCTATTTGCAGACTCTGCCTTGAGAGTAACGAATACTCTCTTCACATTATCACAGATTGTCCGGCTCTATGTCGTTGCAGAAAAAATATCCTTGGCGACGAATTTGTCAATCCGGTAACTATTTCTGACATACACCCAGAGAAGATTCTTGTCTTCCTGACTGCCTCTGGAGTGAAAAGATGGCTCTAGGAACATCTTTAAGAAGCCGCAGTGCCAGAGCTCCTTGTAGGCTCTCCCGACCTTTCAATCTTATACAAGTTCTCATCAAAAGACAGAAGAAATTACGGAAAAAGTGAAAATTTGCAAAATAACGAGTAACGAGCAGTTCCTCTCTCGGCTCGAAACAGCTCAGAGAATTTCAACCGACAAGTAGTGATAAATAAAAATATGTCAAATGCACAAAGTTGACTAGTAACAAATTCAAGATCCGTCTTAAAAATCAATTACACTCAAAAGAAAATTCTTATAAAAATAAATAAAATTCGGTGGTTGGCGAATGTTCTGCCAGAACGTTTCGTGTGTTGGAAAAATTTAAGTTATAAAGGTTTTTCCAATAAGAAGTGTTATTTTGGTATTCAAAGAAAAATGTAATTTTTTGAGATAAATTATCGGATGTTTATTTCATAATAAAGAGGAAGGTATACCGTTAATAATGAGAAACAACATCAGCCAAATGACCACCACGAGCACGCATACAGGACTATATCCTTTTCATGAAATTTTCCATAACTAAATCGCTAAGTGGCTGTCCTCGATAGCCTCACGAATGTTATCTTTGAGGTCTTGAATCGACGCTGGTCTGTTGACGTAGACCTTGTCTTTCACGTGGCCCCAAAGGAAGAAGTCGCAAGGTGTTAAATCACAAAACTTTTCCCGTAAAAGGTCAATGGTTTCGTTGCTTGTGTGGCACGTAGCTCCGTCTTGTTGAAAGTAAACGTTGTCCAGATCAATACCATCCAACTCTGACCATAAAAAAATCATTAATCATATCTCCCAATTCCAAAGAACGATGAGGAATGAACAAAACTGGGTTTTCTTCAACACTTTGGGCTACAGCAGCAATATTCTCAGTTGTTCTTGAGTGATGTGCACGGGTTTTATTCTTCACATCACTAACTTGTCCCAACAGCTCGAATTTTTCCACCAATTTCTGTATTGCAAGACAGTAGTAAATCCATAAATAAATTAATACAAACTTTTCTCTTAAAATTATCGAGGGTTTTTAAAAGAAAATTCGCGTACCTAAGCTGGAAAGGAAAAAATTACTACTCTTCGTGGGAAAAAAAAAGAGAGAGTGCAAACACTGGGGAGAATCATCCGATTGGAGATGGTACTAAGGGTACTAAGCCGGGCGCCTGTCGTGCAAGTCTTTTCCGCCATCCAACTCGTGAGTCGTGAATGCATATTTTGTTAAGCTCTCGGAAAGGGTTACTAATAACAATTGTTATACCATCCACAGGAAGGTATATTCATTTTGTCATTAGATTTGTAATAATACTTACAAGAAGATGCACTGCCTGCGATATCGTTTTGGTATGTGCTTGGAAAAAAAATTACAATTGGGTTATACTTATACTAGGCATTGGGTAAACCAATTCGAAAGTTATTTGCTTAGGCTGCATGTTTGTGAATTTTCCGACTGTGAGATGGTGGTCCGGAGTAGATTTACGAACTAGGTTCTGCACAGAATTGACGCCTTTTTTCGCAGTTTCATAGAAAAATGTAGCGATTATGCAGGATTTTTCTTGGGGTTCGCAATCGCAAGTCCCAGAGCCCCCACCCCTGCGTACGCCACTGCACTCATCGAACGAAAACTAAACTTCTACGGTATAAACAAAAAGTGCATCAGTAGTTCATAGCGAAAAATGGTGAGCGACCGGCAAATAAAACAAACATTGTTTGGCTGTCACAACTAATATAATTGCAACATATTCTTAAACTAGATTGTAGGTATAGTAGCTTTTGGCTGTTGATCTCAGTACGACTGCTTCCTTTGGTAGCAAAATTATTTGATCAGCATAGGTTTTGTCTCCCCTCCTTCGCAAAGACTTTTCCGTCACCACAACATATTCCAATTCTCTTGGCAAATCATTGAAGACTGCATTCAAATTAACGGCTTCGACGTCATCGAAAATGTTCAGCAGAACGATGTATGAGTAATCGTTACTCAGTGACATTCAAGAAACAATTACTTAAGCTTTAGCTTAATATTCGGGGTTGAAAGGAATCTTACCTTTTGACAGCCAAAACACTGTTGCTGACTGCTTTGATGACGGCATCGCCCTGATTGATGGTGCGTTCGGACCGCAAGGATTGCAGCTGCTTGTAAATATTGAGGTGACTGTACGAAATGCCACGCTCCCTCTTCACATTGACCGAGGGATACAAGTCGGAAACCGGCAGCCAAGTCGTCGAGCCGTTAGTGAATCCAGCATTTTTATCAGCATTCCATTGGAACGGTGTTCGACATGGATCGCGAGACATAACCTCGTAAACGGATGGATTGGAATTGCAAGCCTGTGGATCAACGGTGTCTTTCCATGAGATCCATACGTCGGTCATGCCGATCTCTTCTCCCTGGTATGTTACACTGCACCCAGGCAAGGTGAGTAAAAGCATATTCAACATGTCCATGCGGTCTGCTCCCATGCGGGAGCCGATGCGATTCTTGTCGTGGTTACCCATCTGCAAGTTAGACAAGAAACCTTTTTTAAGTACAACGAGAGGCAAGAGTTTTTCCAAGTGCACTTACGACCCAGTTGGGTGATCGACCCTCGGGCATCTTGCTCAACCAGGTGTTGATCGTCTCGGCGTAGTGATAGGCATCAGAGTCATTGGTCAGAAAGCTTATCATTAGGAAGTTGAAAGGGATTTGAGCGCCCTCCGTGCTAGCATTGCCATAGTACTGCATTACGATGTCGACTGGAGACCAGGTTTCAATCATGAGAATTCTGTAACGCAAAACCGACGACAATTAGAAGAGAATTTGTATTTGTTCCATACTTTTTGGACTCATACCTATCTTCGCCGCCGTTTTCGGCCTTAAATTCGTCCAGCAGCTTCCTCCACTCATATACCAACTCAATTGTCTCTGGCTGGTCAAGGGTGTGGATGTGTTTCACATAGTTGTAGTCATCTGGGTCGGTAACCCAGTCTTGCCGAGGCTCGTCTAAGTAATTTCCCTCTGCATCTGGAGCAGTTTCGAACACATGCGGCATAGCATCGACACGGAAGCCTGCGATTCCCCTCTTCAGCCAGAAGCGAAGAACGTCCTGCACACAACATTTTGTTCATTAAATGATACATAGTGCTTTTTTAAATCACTTACCTTCATGTACTCTTTAACTTTGGGGTTACGGTAGTTTAAATCTGGTTGCTTGTCTACGAACTGATGAAGGTAGTACTCTTGACGTTGCTCGTTCCATTCCCACGCACTGCCACGGAACACACTGACCCAGTTAGTGGGTGGCTTCCGAACCCCATCGACAATTTTACCCGGATGCCAGACGTAAAAGTTTTCAAATTCGGGATCGCGAGCGGCGGACTTTCGGAACCATTCGCACTCGTCACTAGAGTGATTTGGTACGAAGTCCAAGATGATTTTTACTCCAACCTGATTGGCCTTGGCAACGAGCGCATCAAAATCTTCGAGTGTGCCGAAAATCGGATCGATATCCGTGAAATTGGAAATATCGTAGCCGAAGTCAGCCATGGGCGATGTGAAGATGGGCGACAGCCATGTTGCTGTGATGCCGATTTCCTTCAAGTAGCCTAAGTTGTCTGCAATACCTGCAAATGGAAATGGAATAAGTTATTAAGTCATTTTCGGTTGCAAGCAGGTTGCACTTAGTTCTGTTTATCCTTTGAGATATAAATAAGTGTGAAACAGTGAGAAGAAAAATATCAAACAGTCCCGAATATAAGACACTAGACAATTTGTTTGCAAATAACGCCAATTTCATTAAAATTAGTTTTCTTACCATTTAAATCGCCAACACCATCTCCATCGCTGTCCTTAAAGGACCTCGGATAGATCTGATAGAAAGAAGCTGTCTGCCACCATTTGTTATAAGAAGCTCGTTCCTCGACCTTTTTCCCAAGAGAATGAAACTCAATATCTGTGTGATAATTCGGATAAACACCAGCACTGGCAACTGCCACCAGTAAAATCACAACAAAGGCACTATTATATAAAATCATTGTAGCAAGCGCAAGAGAAACTGCTCTGACCGCAACTCAAAACTCAACTAATAAAGTTCGCCAACGCTCCTCCCTTAATATATGGAAAATGAAACGCTCAAATGCTTTACGACTCCTCTTGTCCTTTCGATCAGAATTTGCACTATCTCAAACTAATATACAACAAATCTGTCCTGGGCATTGATCAATCTCAGAGATAAACGCGATTAGCAATCAGCAAAATCTAAACCGCACCTTGTTTCGCTTTTTGCATATACACATGTGTTCCTACAGTAATTTACTGGTTGCACTCGAACAATGACTAAGGAATAAACTCAACTTTCCATTTTGTAAACAACAAGACAAACACAATCTAATCAGCTAATGTGTGGTTATTGTGTATCAGCGATCAGCGCGAGTGTGCTCTTTGTTGCGACTGAGCTATTTTCTTACGATGAGGGGGATGCATCAGCATCTTTGTGGACAAAAATAAAATTATAAAAATAGAACTCGGCCTCTTTGTAGGGTGACGATGGACCGCAAACACAACAAACAACACATAGAACTTGATAGCGAATGATCTACGAACTCAGTGATGGCGATCAGCGTTGCTGTTCAAAAAAAGAGGAACGCAGCAGATCATTAACAAAAATTCAATAGATTGGAAATTTCCGTAGTAGATTTTTTTACTGTATAAATTAAATTAAAATTTTGAAGACACTCTAAACGCCCAGGAGGATCTGAGGGTGGCCGCCAGCAACGGTTGCTGACGTTATTCATTTCCTTTCAAAAAATTACATTTTCAAGAGTACCCAAAGTTTATATTTTACTTTGCTTACTTTCGTTCATACGTTCTTTACAGCGGTAGTTTTTATGTATGGTTTTTGTACAGCTGCCCAAGAGAAGGTAGGTATATCGAACAAAAAAAGTGCAGTAGGTTGGACTTAGTGGCAGCAGATTTATTTTTTGCGAAAAGTGCAGTAGATCTTCTGCTATTGCAGAAAAGGATGAAAAAGATAAAAAGGTGCTGAGAAAAAACTATCAGCCAGGGCCCTATTCCACAAAACAAATTATCAACTTTTCACTTTGCACTTGTCAAATTAAATTTTTTGGCAAAGTGATAAATGTTTCTGTTCCACAATAGCGAGTATGCGCATGCAGCATCATGTTATTTGGTCAATTAAGTACATTATGTATAAAAATGTCGATGTTTTTGAAATCAAATCTCATGAATTTTTACCCAACAAATTTCTTGGTGTAAGAATTGAAAAATGTGGTGCCTGGCACTTAACACGTGATTTGAAATTTGTTGTCCTGCGTATTAAAATGATACCAGCAGGTGGCCAAAAAAAATTGAATGAGGACTCTTTGCGAAAGTGCCGACAAAGTTAGTCCTCCTCCACGAAGGGACACTCTAATCTACGTAATTTTAAATGCTTATTCCTTTTCTCGACATACTGGGATTTTTCAAAAAGAAGTTCGATTACCTAATTCCAAATCACTTTCATTGCTGAATCAACTTATATTGTTAATAAATTAAAATTATACAAATCTTCGAGTTTATCAGACATTTTACCGACTTTTCGTACCACTTTTTTGAATTTTTGAATTATTTATCTTTCATTTTTCATATATAACTTCAAAACGGTTCTCTGACGCAGCCATATTGACAGTCTTCTCTATTCTACACTACACGTCAAGGACTTGTGCATGTGTGGATGACACTTCAATTGGAGGCAAGTAGCGCCATCTGTCATTATTTGGATATTGTTCATTCAAAAATACTAAAATCGCGATAAAAGAATGGTGGGTTGGGATAGGAAGGTGAAGACTTGGGGTTATAGATTATACAAAAAACAAATTTTCCTCAAAAAGAAAAAGCAAAAATGTTGTGGACATGGACACCCTAATTACCTGGCGGTATGAAATATACTTTACGACCGATTCTATACACTTCAAATTTCATAAAAATCGGTCGAGCGACTGATTTTGCAACACCATGGTACTGGCAACCATTTCCGAGCCAATGCAAGCACAGTAGCAGTTGATTTTCAGCCGACAAAGCATGGAACGATACAAATAGCATAATAATTTGCAAATTACACTTTTAAATATAAACTTTGCACAATAGAACGTACGTGGAGCAGGAATTGCAAAGAGAATATAAAAATTGCAAAGACTTTTGCAAATTACACTTTCAATTTAAATTTTTCATTTACCAAATTGTATAGTTCTGAGAAACATAAAGTTTTGCAAATTGATGACAAATTTGATGAGTGCAAAGTGAAAAGTTGATAATTTGTTTTGTGGAATAGGGGCCAGGTCCTACACAAATTATGGTGCATTTTTAACTACCGATAACTATTTGTAACCTTGAATTTGTTTTAGGTCACAAAATGTAATTTTACGTGGAGCTTGCATAAAATGTTAGCCGCTATCGTTCATCTTAACGATAGTATCTTTTGCATTTGTTTTGTCAAACTCGAGATTATAATTTTATGAATAAGTTCTTATGATACGCTGATAATGACAAATGGAATTCTGCCTATCGGAAACGAGCTCGAAACTTGTTATCAGACCCACTCGAAGCAAATTCAATTCCAATTCCATTGCTGGCCATGATCACTCGTACGAGTCATGTTCTAAGTTGTACGATTGCTCTGGGTGCTTTTGTGAGCTCAACATGTCGAACTTACGCTACAAATTGGCGAACAAAAAAAAAATAAAAAAAATCTCAAATGTGTGTGGGGGAACTGAAATAGCTGACTTCTCTTTGTGTGGGGTTGATTGTTGATATACCGAAAATTTAATACGCCATTATACCCCCATGCTTATCGTTATAAGTATGTTTTAATAAAACAATAATCTGATTGACAGCATTCACGTACTTTGGTTTGTGATCCATTGACCAAACGATCGCTGATTTTGATTGCAGCGACTATCAAGCCAATAACGATAAGTTTGAGCGCTTGAGTAGTTGACTTATCTGTGTTTATACAAAAGCGATATGGATAACCCCACTTGTTGCCATAAATTTAACGAAGATTATGGGTAAAAGGCGATTCAATTCGCGATAATGTTATTTAACAGCTACTATAACAAGTAGCAAGGAGGCCACATGACTTTTTTATGAAGTAAATACCTATTCGGTGAAACCGCCACATTTACGCACGACGATTGTGATCACAACCTTCAATAAAATCAGAAGCGATAAACTCATTCACGTTGATACTTGTTTTCGCTCACCGAATTGTGGTTATGTCACCGTTTGAAACTATTCGGAAGCATAAGCATAATCGGCGGATGACATGTAAAACTAGCTAATTATACATTTCAGCTAAAATGCCCATTACCACTATTAAGTACTATAATTTTCAACAATCTATCCCATGAAAAAAAGATTTTCAAATTTTATCAACTGCGGTTTTTTAGGTTTTAACGGCCGGAAACAATCATGAAAACTTCATTATGTCCAATTAGTTCTTAATGCACCAAGTGCGACGTGCTAGTAACAAATTTTAGTCTCGTCTTTAAGCTTACGGAAGCTCACAATTGCGAAATTTGTATAGAAAATATGTGTCCACTGTGATCTACTAAAGTTTAGAGTCAAAATTAAAAATGTTTTTTGGCAAGGCCTAGTAAGTTTTACCTGTCAACCGACGATATGTCTTTTAGGTACATTATGTCAATATTAAGCTTACTATATTCCGTCGCTTTCGCGGCAAAGTGACATAAGTCGAAATTTACCATTTTCGAGTAAACAGTAATGACCACAAAAATTGCCACAAATGGCAAGCTACACAAAAAACGTTGTAATGTATGTAGCTACTATATGAGGGAGAAAAATAGGTACTTCAATTGTAAATGTAAACGAACTTTGTTTATTGTTTTTAAGTTCCGATCTGTGTATGCATTTTGTTAAGCTCCGACTTGATAGTTTAAGCTGCTTTATGTAACTGCCTAATGGGAGGACGTACATGGAACGTGCACTCTTGCCGTATTTTTCACATAAAATTTGATAAAAGTGGCCGAAACGGATCACATTGGTATACAGTTTTGCATAACAGGCGAATTTTGGGCGCCGGCGATGTTAATCAAATCGACTGGGACTACAACTTCTCTACTTTAAACGTGAATAACACTTGCAGGGTTTCGCCAAAGTCGACGGGCCGTACTGAAAATCATTTTTAACCTTCACACTAATTATTCTGTAGATCACAATGGGTAATATTGCACGAAAAATTTCGTGAGTTGGTAAAATCTAGACTGAACACTAAATATGATTATTAGTATCGCGCTACGACTCGTGCCTACCTACCAGTCTCAGTAGCCGATTCCTTCTTATATAATTGCCCCATTTCAAAGTTGGCATACCTAAAACATTGCGTATCTAAATTAAGTTCGCAAATAATAAGAACGAACAATTTTCAAGTACCTACATTATCAATTTACGAGTACATTGTATCATTAGGGTGCCCACTATTCCTTTGGTTTTGAGCCTACAACTTGATATGACAATTTACATGGCCACATGCGTATACATATGAAATTAAATCTTTACAACCTCTTAATCGTAACACACGTACACCTACACGCCACAATTTAATTATTAAGATAGACTCTAAACAAGGGGGTTCAAAAGTATCTCGTCATTAAAACCAAATAAACGTAATAGTGGTATCGAACTGATATGACATAATAAATCTGTTGACATGGCTGGCTAAGTTTGGCTGGGGAAACTGTCAGACTAAACATGAGGTGTTAACTGAATGAACTGGTGATAGAACACTATCCAAGAGTTGACAGACGAGTCGACGCTGACTACTGATAAGACGATTATGAGTAGTGGTTTTACAATGACAAGTAGGTTACCACAATTTACCGAAAGCGATGTTCCTTAGACTGCACTTCTCTACTACAATACCTACTTGTACTTTGTCCGCCATACTAATAATCATTTTTAGTTTCCAGGCTAAACTTCTCGAAGTCACAGTAGCGAAATTTTCCATACAAAATTGCATATTGTGACCTACAAAATATTTAGTGTGAAGGTTAAAAATGATTATTAGTAAGGCCCTGTACCAACTTTCATAATAAAAAAAAGCTTCTGTAATGTTGGCTTATAATTTTTTATATTTTTAAAGCTCACTTCTTCTGATGTTAGTTTTTCTCAGGCCCTAAAACAACGGAAGGAAAGCCAGAGTCAAGTAATAAGTTAGGTACCTACCTACTAGAACTTGATGTGTTCTTCATCTTGCTCGGTCCAGCTCTTAGTATTCTCAGTTATCTTTCGGGATTGAGCCTGGGCTTAGAATTGCCTAAGCTGCACCTCGCAAATCGATTTCTAAGGTCATTCCAACGCAGCCGAACAGATCCGTTAGATTGGAATGTGTAGGGCATCGAGAAACCATTTTCTGAGTCCAAATTATATACTTGTCATATTAATGCTTTTTTTTGTAGCTCGCACCAATATAAATGAAAAGCCGACCAGGTTATGAGGAAATCAATCTTTAAAGAGTAAAATACCCTATTAGCAATACTTTGTAATAAAAATGATCGCACTGTAATTTAGCGATCAGAGCACTTGATTTAATCAGAGGTGGCACCAACATAGGTATTTGAATTTTTTAGTTAATTCTCATTTGCCAGTTGAAATGATAAATAACTGCTAACAGCAACCATCTATATGAATCGTGGCGCACGATAAGTGATTATTACACTTTAGTTGGATATAATCAAAAATTACCTCATCAAAAAGAGCGCGAAATATTTTTAGTTTTTTTAGTGATACCTTAATTAGGAAATGTTTTCTCGAAAACATTGCTTTAGCCGGCAAATCCAAAGCGAAATGTTATGTCATCGTTTACATTGTGCCAAAGAATGGTTGGAAAATGTCCTAATAAAAAGCAAAATAGCACATTCTGTGTCTTTCTATTTTGAAGTAAAATATTACGATGTTCGCGATGGATTCATTGAGGGGAACGAGTGCGGCATGGAAAAAATTAATTAAATTAGTTTAAGAGTATTTTTGATGAGAACCAACTTTACCTGTCATGTGTCTAAAGACTCATACGATCTGTGATATTTTCTGAGTTTCCTGTGTCAACTGAGCTGAGTTTGCAGTTCAAATCAGACCCGTCAGTAAGTCAAACGGACAAAGACAGCTCAAACTGAACTAAAATATTCCGCTGTAGGTCTTAGGAAGCAGTAAACTGAAAGTTAAGAGAAATACGAGTACCAGCGAAGAATTTTGCGTTCACAGCGCCGAGTGAAATCGCTTTTGCTCACATCTTAAAAAGTGAAATCATATATGAATAGAAACGCTACAATTGCGCCGCCATGGGCTGGGTAACGACCAGCGTTGCCACTTGTACTACATATGTAGTACTATGCTACATATTTGGGGGATTTTTTAACGCTGTACTACATACTACATCGTTACCCCAAAGTACTACATTTCTTAAAATCCGTATGGTTAATATTACTTTACGAACAACATTTCAAATTTCTCCCATGTGCTTTTATAACTAAATAAATCGATTTAAAAACTTGGCATCACTCCAAAGTATGTGCAAATCTTCAGCTGAATGCTGTCATTTACGTAGGAATTACAGCCAATTTAAATTTGTTTGTTTATTGTGCTGCACCCACAACAACTGCAAATAACAAATATGGATCGGTTTTTAAAATTAGTTTCAGATTCGGACTGTTATTTTTTTGTGAATTAAAATTATTTTTTTGTTATGTCATTAGTACTATTTATTTGTTTGTTACTTAATTTAAATGTCAATTAAAAAAAAATAACAGGTACTACATTTTGTTTGAAAATGCTACATTTTATTAGCTAACGTACTACATTTGCTAAAGACTTTAGTGGCAACGCTGGTAACGACTGCTGAACAGAGTGTGCCCCTCTGTCTTTCTCAGATTATTGAGAAGAATTTCACTAGCTGTAAAATTGTTTAATGTTTTAGATCTAATTCTCAAAAGTCATAAAATTTTATTAGTCAGGTGAGGATCTTACAATTTTATTGACTTGGAGAGAAAGAAAAACAATAACAAGCATTCGGTCATCTGTCACGTTCTATTTTATTTGCCCCTATAACTTATTTCGAATGGCGTAAGTCGAGCAACAGTGACTGTTTGTATATTTAAGTTGTAATATTTTTTCCCAGTTCTAGGTTGAGCAATAAATAAATTGCAAATAAGCTTAGTTTCGAGTGGAGCTACGGTCAGTTAAAGTTAAATTAGGCGTGCGGTGATGCAAGCTTTGAGTGTCTTTGTGGTACTTTTTTGCGAGTGTTTTCCCAAATGAACATGATACCATTGAATTTAATTCTCTTAGTGAAAGCACAAAAGAACTGCCAGTTGGTGCGAAATGGTGGCGATCAGCTTCAATGTATCAGATATATGGAAGATCCTACAAAGATAGTGATAGATAGTGTTGGAGACTTGAAGGGTAAATAATATTGTTCTTGTGTGTCTTAGAACAACGTAGTGACTGACAGGTAGGAAGAGAGACATAACAAATGCCGATCAATTTGTATTGTTGCCGAAGGAAGCTGTTTGTCTGAGAGAAGCTATAAGCTCGTCAGCTAGCAGGGTCTTTGCCTTTAGTCGTGCAGTATTTTTAGTCATCAGTTGAATTTATTTGTTGCTATAATCTGAATATTATCTTTGAGAAAGTAAAATTCAAGTACAAGAAATAAAATAATTTTGTAACGTACAGAGGTTGTTTTTTAGAGCCCGGAAGGGAAATTTACTTTGAGTGGGTATCCTTTTCGCACGCTAAATTCTTAACTTCATGTAGATGGGTCGATGAAAAGTCTCCACTCATTTAGCTCGCGAAATAAAAGTCCGGTACATTAAATCGAAGATAAATTTTGACTTAAAAAACGGGGGAGGAAGTTTGTGTTGCGTTTACTATGGATATTTGTTTGAAGGAAACCGCAGAGAAACATTTGATCGAGAAAGAAAAGAAAACGCATAGCTAAAAAAAATCAGCAGTTTGTTTGCCTTTTTTGCAAATAAGAATTTACGAGCCACGAAGAAATGTGTTTTCTTCTGCTTGCTATTACAGAGATTATTTTGAGCTGCTGCAGCAATGATTTTATCTTCTCAAATTTTTCTTATAACCATTGTTTTGGAACGATTCAAATACTGCGATATCTTTGAAGTTTGAAATTCGAAAATTGTATTGAAGAACAAAAATGGTTTTTCTCCCATCTATATGATGTTTAATAATAATTTAGCGAGCATTTATCTTTGGTGTGGAGAAACGAAGTGGAGACTGGGGTGGCTCAAATTAAGGGCGAGCACAATACTAGGGTTGAACAAAAAAAAAATATGGCCAATCTGTTAAAGGTAACACTGCTAATCGTATTTCTCGACGCTTTTTTTAAGCTCAGTTCAACACCTTTTTCTAGTCGTTTTTCAACGTTGGAGTTTGTACGGGTGTACGCATCAGTCCCCTTGCAAAATTCGTCAAATTAAAGCCTGTGAAAGGTCCACTTCTTGTAAAGGGTGAGGGTTGAAGCTCGATTAGAAATATGATCACCACAAAAGTTCGCATATTTTTACGGACCAAAAAGTGGTGTATTGGCTTTCACTACCTACTGCCCTTTGAAAGTGAAATGAAAGTGAATAGATATGACCGATCACTTCGGTGTGTGAATCAATTCTTTTTATTTCTTTCCAATCGTAAATCTAAATTACATTATAATTGCGTAGCCGCAAAATTATAAAGATAGGTCAATGACAATGGGTGTTGGTTACGGTTAGGTTAGTCCATGCGACGGAAACGGAAGTGCAATGTCAGGGAAAATATATAATATAGTGTGATAGGGAAATTCATTGTGGAAGTGTGCTGTGGGACTGCAATTAACTCCTTCCTCTGTTAAGTTTGAACGTCTCTGTTCAATATTTAATGGATTTGCATTTGAATTGCTTCAGTATCAAATGGCGTTCCTGCTTGCGGTTGCGTAGTCGTTATTGTGATATTTTCAGGCTTTGTTTTGACGTATAATATCACCAAAATTATCAAGAGGAGGGTTCCACTATCTCCATACCAGGTCCATTTGCTTTTTTCCAGGGTAACTTTCAATTCGTTTATTATTTTATATTTATTTACGAATATGAAGTTTGTATAGGTAAGGTAAAGAAACTTCCTGTTGAAGTTCAGTGTAGTTCAAAATGATCATTCTGGGTGCTGTTACTGTATGACTTCACTCGGATGAGTTATGAGTTTCCCTTAATAACAATTCGATCCTGGGAGGTCACTAGAAAGGTTCGTTGGCCTTTTTGTTCTTTTAGTAAGCTCTCTTCACGTGCAATAGTTAATCCATCGACAAGCAGTTGAATTTTATCCAAGTGGTCGGCTGATGTTGTTGGGCAGTTGACTGTGTGGTTGTTTAGGTGTTCGGAATTTCAAGTATCTTCGTTGTTAGTTTTGCAGTATGTGTAGGAAATAGCTTTTTTACAATTGTGTAGGGGGAAATAATTTTCATTGCAATTGTCAGTTAAATTGTTTTTTAAGTCTAATATCTTATTATTATGCACTACTGGATCTATTTCATTAAGTTTAAAAGTTTCCTTAACTCTAAAGATTTTAACTAGATATACAAGTCTTTCATTGTGGTAACACATTTTAAAATTAGCAATAATTAGCAATTTACGTATGGATGTTGCAGTGTCTTCTTTAAAACTGCGTTTTGAAGTTTTCAATAACAATTCTCTTTCTTCTCGTCACCAACATTGTTTAGATTTGAGAATCAATTATAACTTGATTATGGTTGATATTATTGATTTTATTAATTCTGTCAGTAATTTAATCTTATTTATTTTCTATTTGCCTATTTTTCCCCCTGACCAATTCGTTTTACTTTGCAATCTAAGTATTTCGAAATCTTGATGATCTGGTACATCATCATCTGGCGACAAATCTTATTGCGGATCCAATGAAATCAATAGATGTGCGAATTTTTATAGGAGTTTTTGAGACCCGAAGTGAGCGCTATATTTCTTATACACCCTGTTGCAGGTTCTCCCTACTCCCTATTTCTTTCATCTTCAAGAGAGTTAATATTGTTGGTATTATCAGCAATGAGGGCATCGAGCTCGGCAAAGTTGGTCGAATGACTCAAATAAAAGGGATATTCAAAAATTGCTGCGTCGCCCGTAGGTATTGAGATAAGTTCTGCATTCGAATATTCCATTATTTTTGTATGTACTAAACGAAAAATAGTAAATAACACTAATAGGATCTGCATTCCAGGTAATGTGGTTGGTAGTTCAGCTTTTCGCAGTTTTCGTGTTTTGCTCTATTATCTTATTATAAAGATGTTTGGAGCTCGCAATACTTCGCGAGAATTTAGTTGCCCGCCAATGAATAGATATGAACGATAACTTCGGTGCGTGAATCAATTCTGTTTATTTCTTTCCAATCTTAAATCTATATTACATTATAATGGCGTTATTGCAAAATTATGAAGGTAGGTCAATGAAAATCGGTGTTGGTTACGCTAAATGTGCTGGGAAGTGCTGAAAAAGCGGTTAGGTAAGTCGATGTGACGGAAGTACAATGTACATTGATTGTGGAAGTGTGCAGTGGTACTTTATGACCGGATGTGACATTATAGTGCCAAGTTACATCCATGGACTTTAGTTTTGTTTTCGTCAGCGAATCAACTGCGCATTAAACAAGATCATATCTTTGCACGAATTAAATATATATCTACAAAAAAATGCCAATAACTAAATAACCGTTTCTTTTAACACTTTTTGCGGATTCTAATCGTGCTTATCTAATGCAGAATATTTAACGGATATCAGTATCAGTTCGAGATTATATTTTATAAATAATGATCATGTGCAAGTCGCATTCCGTTAAGGACGTGTTGGGTCGTACTTACCTACCTATAAAAGTAAGTTATACGAATTTTCATTACTTGGTTTCTGGGCAGCGGTCAGTACGGTTCTCTTCTTGCCTCTACAATGATGCTGCTGAAAAGTGTGTTTATAGTGATTTTTATTGTGGTCAGTGTTAGTGCGGCTGTTCCCCAAGCTACGGCCATAAGTCCACAGATACGAGCTGAAGACAATAAATGGTGGCAAACTGCTTCATTCTATCAAATTTATCCAAGGTCATTCAAGGACAGTAATGGCGATGGTGTTGGCGATTTAAATGGTGAGAAATACGCTATTTATTTGAAGTGTGTAATATTCTTAACCGATGATGTGGGAATAGTCAAAGTTTTCATTTTATTTTTGTGAAATGATTTCAACCGAAATTAGACACTTTTGTAAAATATAAAGTGAATGACAATTAGAAACGTTTTTTGTATAGTTTCACGTTTTATCAATTATTTTTGTTGAGAGTTGCAGGAATGTGTGTGTTATTTTTTTAATTTTCTTTTATTATCGAGTTGTTAAATATTTATACGATTTATTTTTGTGGTTTGAAACTTTGGTAATTGTTTGTAAAAAAAAAATATTTCGAAACAATACACGGATTTCCAAGAAGATCCATAGAAAGGTCTAGCCTTTCTTTTTAGGGAAAAGGCCAGAAATTTGTATAGAACACTTTCTGGGTTTTTTTTTTTTTTTAAGTATTGCGACGGTCTTCCCTTGAGCTGTTTTGAAGTCTGTCGCTTTAACGATGTAATCACACACTGAAAAATTCTATGTGCTCTGCCTTTCGAACTACCAATTAGCTTTTCTGTTTTTAGGCAGAAGCTCTGCCTAATCGTCAAACAACTGAACTGCTTACGATGAAAATTGAAAACGTTATCGAAAAAAATAAACATTGATACTTACACCGAGAGTCAGGAACCAATAAAACAACTTCAAATCGTAATAAAAATTATATTTATTGGTCACAACCGTAGATCTCTTAACGATAGGTGAAAACAACTCTGCCAACTTTATTTCTAATCGGTGATCAAAGCATTGAAAAGGCAAACGAAATTTATTTCCAATACAATGGTACAAGATACTGTTGTAAATTTGTTTGTTATTGTTTACTGATTAGAAAAATTAACATTTGCTTGCAGGAATTACTGAAAGCTTGCCGTACTTGAAGGAAATCGGCATCACAGCAACATGGCTGTCGCCCATCTTCACATCACCCATGGCTGACTTCGGCTACGATATTTCCAATTTCACGGATGTCGATCCGATTTTCGGTACAATCGAAGACTTCGATGCGCTCGTTGCCAAGGCCAATCAGATTGGAGTGAAAATCATCTTGGACTTCGTACCAAATCACTCTAGTGACGACTGCGAATGGTTCCAAAAGTCTGTCGCTCGCGATCCCGAATTTGAAAACTTTTACGTCTGGCATCCGGGTAAAATTGTCGATGGAGTTCGGAAGCCACCCACTAACTGGCTCAGTTTGTTCCGTGGAAGCGCTTGGCAATGGAACGAGCAGCGTCAGGAGTACTACCTTCATCAGTTCTTAGACAAGCAACCAGATTTTAACTACCGTAACCCAAAAGTTAGGGAGTATATGAATGTTAGTATGGGCCTTGTGTTGTTTGGCTTGGTGTGATTTAATGAAGAAAACTTTCAGGATATTCTTCGCTTCTGGCTGAAGAGGGGAATCGCTGGCTTTCGTATCGATGCTGTGCCATTTGTGTTTGAAATCGCTCCGGATGCAGAGGGAAATTACTTGGACGAGCCTCGCCAAGAGTGGAATAACGACCCTGATGATTATAGTTATGTGAGTCATATTTACACAGTTGATCAGCCGGAGACAATGGACTTGACCTACGAGTGGAGAAAGGTTTTGGATGATTTCAAAGTCGAAAACGGTGGGGAAGACAGGTATGGCTGTTTTTTTTTTTTTTTTGCAGCAGTATATCAAGTGTACTTATTCCTGTTATAGGATTCTAATGATTGAAACCTGGTCGCCAATCGATATTGTAATGGAGTACTATGGCAATGCTACCACAGAAGGTGCTCAAATCCCTTTCAACTTCTTTATGATTACCTCACTGACCAGTGACTCTGATGCCTATCAGTACGCCGAGTCGATCAACTTCTGGTTGGATAATATGCCGGAGGGCCGAACAGCCAACTGGGTGGTAAGAGCACTTGGAAAAACTCTCACCTCTCATTGAACTTAATCTAGGTTTCTTGTTTAACTTGCAGATGGGTAACCACGACAAGAATCGCATCGGCTCTCGAATGGGAGCAGACCGCATGGACATATTGAATATGCTTTTACTTACCTTGCCTGGGTGCAGTGTTACATACCAGGGAGAAGAGATCGGCATGACTGACGTATGGATATCATGGGAAGAGACTGTCGATCCACAGGCTTGCAACGCAAATCCATCTGTTTATGAGTATATGTCTCGAGATCCATGTCGCACTCCATTCCAATGGAATGGAGAAAAAAACTCTGGATTCACGACGGCACCCAACACTTGGTTGCCAGTGTCTGACCTTTATCCCCTCATTAATGTTGAAAGGGAGCGTGGTATTCCATACAGTCACCTCAATATCTACAAGCAGTTGCAAGTTCTGCGGCATAATCGCACTTTCACCGAAGGTGATGCAGACATTAAGGCAGTAAGCAAAAACGTGTTGGCGGTAAAGAGGTAGGTGCTTAACAAATAGGCTGGTCTAACTGTTTTTATGAGTTAATTGTGCTTCCTTGAAGGTCACTGGTAGACGAATCGACATATGTCGTTTTGCTGAATATTATGGACGCCGTGGAGACTTTCAATTTGAACGCGGTCTTCAGCGATTTGCCTATTGAGCTGGAATATATCGTAGTGACTGACAAGTCATGGCGTAGGAAGGGAGACATCACCAATGCGGACCAAATTGTGTTGTTGCCGAAAGAAGCTGTTGTTCTGAGAGAAGCTTTAAGGTCGTCGGCTAGCAGTGTTTTTGCCTTTAGTCTTACAGTATTTTTAGTCATTAGTTGTTTTAATTTGTTACTATAAAATAAATGAAAAATTAAAAATATGATAAGAGGAAATTGAAATATTTTCGTTACGTTATACAGGGTGGGCCAAAAGAAGTCTTTCGATGTTGTTTGGCTCTCATTTTTTTTCTAAATGAAAAAATCAATTGTGACGGCGCCCATTTGGCCGATATCATCTTCTCGACTTGACCTAAATGATTCTAAAGGTTCAAATAAACATAATCAAAAAACAGAATCGAAGTTTTTCATTTAGAAAAAAAATGAGAGTCAAACAACATCGAACGACTTCTTTTGGGCCAGCTTGTACATGTGGCTGTTTGAAAAAGCCCGGAATGGAAATTAAATTTGAGTTGACTCGTTTCCTTTGCCGCATGGAAAATAACTTCAGAGTCCATTGAAGATTGTGGAGAAAGATCAAATCTATTACATTCATACATGATTCGGTTGATATTTTTCCAAAAACCAAAAGATAACTATATCTTTAGATAGCGCACCAATTATTAATATTGGCTGAACAATAAAGGTACACTTATCATGAGGAAGCTTTATACATGTATAAATATATTTGGTTACATATATTATGTGTACATGCAAAGACCTATCTAATGGTAGGTATACTTTAGGGTGCTCCTTATTTTCAAACTTTTGAAATTATCGTTTCCCAACCAGTCAATTGGTTTCATCTCACGAGTAAAAAAATAGAAAAAAAAAATATTCAAATCGGATAAAATGTAGGGGTCGCTACCGGGCTTTGAAAATACACTGAAGAAGTCAAAGGGCTTTTGGTTCAAGAGCCAAAAAAAAAATTTTATTTCGGTTTTAAATATCTGTCGAGGTAAAATAAGTTTAAAAAATATGTTTAAGCGCGTTTTATTACCCCTACAACACTTAGTATTGATGATTTTACAGTCTACTGCGATTTGGAGCTGTTGCCAATAGCGATACTCAGCAAATATTTGATTAAATACTGTAGGTAAACGTACCGGTACCGGTTCTACAATTTTTCTTCTTTTTGTTCTTAAATGAAATTGAAAAAGTGAATTCAACAGTGAATATGGCCGCAGTTAGTTGTAGTTCTGATCACGGAGAATTTTTAAAATCAGCTAACGTAACCACTAGAAAGAAAACCGAAATTTGGTTGATTGGACAAATATCATCATGTCTTAGTGAAAGAATGTTACCTTCAAGGAGGGAAGTTATTTTATTGTTCTTCCATTATAAACAAATTTTAAAACAAAACATTAAAGAAGCATCTCTTTCCACTGCGAAAAATGTTATAGAAATTTGGAATAAAGCCCGGATTCCAACAAAACGGAATGATCATGTTGTTGATAAAGTGGTAGGTATTTTCAGAGAATGGGAGAAATTAAAAAAGAATAAAGAAAACAAGGCGAAGCGTTCAGATGGATTACAGAAGAAAGAGAATAACTGGATGGAAGAACTAGATAATCTATTCGATATTGCCCATGCTACCGCATTAGAATTGATTGACATTGAAGAGGACAAGAAATTCCTAATTGCTCAACGGGAAAAGGGACGTCGCGGAAAGATGGGTAAAGTTGATTTAGTTTTGGCGAAAAAAGAATTGCGTTTGGAGAAAAAAAAAGAAGATTTAAAGAGAAGAAGGCAGCTAGAAGAGAAAGAAATAAATTCTCGCGAAGAGAAGGTACTTTTTGCCTCATCATCATCTGAATCAGAAGTAGAAGATACTGAACATCATGGAGCCAGCGAAGGCACAGTTCTGTCGCCGTCTGGAGTGCCGCCTGCAAAGAGAGGACGAAAGAAAATATTAGATCAAAACTTGGCGGCTAGCCTTCATATTGCCAAACTAAGTGATCGGAATGCAGCATTGGTTTTGACTCCTGTACTTAAACTTCTAGGACATAATCCAGCAGAGTACAATGTGAATCCGAATTCTATTCGCCGAGAGCGTGCGAAGAACCGTCTAAGGATTGCTGCGAATTTAAAAGTGGAATTTATTTCAGAAGTTCCATTGACGATTCACTGGGACGGTAAGCAACTGGAGGATATAGTTGGAAGTGATATTGTTGATCGCCTTCCTATTTTAGTTTCTGGAAGCGGAATAGATCAACTTCTCGGAGTCCCGAAGTTAACTTCTGGCACAGGTGAGGCTGCAGCAACCGCAGTTTATGAGGCAGCTGTTGAATGGGGAATCTGCGATAAAGTGAAGTGTTTAGGATTTGACACTACGTCAGTGAATACGGGAAGAAGGAATGGTGCGTGCATTCTTTTAGAACAAAAAATGAACAAAGACATGCTGTGGTTGGCATGTCGTCACCACATCTACGAAATAATGTTGGAAGCAGTAGTCATGACATCACTAGGACCAACAACAGGTCCAGATATTCTAATTTTTAAGCGTTTCAAAAAAGCTTGGTCCAACATAGATCGCCAAAACTACGAAACTGCCTTGTCCAATGAAGTTGCCACAGCTGCAGTTATTGAAATCTCTGACGAAATGATAGCCTTTTCCGAATCTCAGCTGCAAGTGTTCCAACCTCGAGATGACTACAAGGAACTTCTGGAACTGACAATTATTTTCTTAGGAGGAGTTCCTAAGAAAAAAACATCATTTAAGGCTCCGTCTGGACTACATCGTGCTAGATGGATGTCTAAAGCTATCTACTCCCTTAAAATATGGATGTTCCGAAGTCAGTTCAAGTTGACAAAGAGAGAAGAAAATGGAATTCTTGACATTTGCCTATTTGTTGTGAGCCTCTATGCTAGGGTCTGGATGACTGCCTCCAATTCTACATCAGCTCCACGAAATGATCTTGAGCTAGAAAATAAATGAAATTATTTCAAAGGTTGCTCTTCAAAAGTTCCTTAGACACCTTTGGTACTTGTCGGAAGAACTTGTGGCTTTTGGATTTTTCGATGATGGAGTCTCCAATGAAACAAAAAGAAAGATGGTTTGCGTCCTCGAAACTGGGGGATTAGAGAATCCCTTAAAGCGAATAACTGTCGACATTGCCAATATTCAGTCAAAAGGTTTGGAGGATTTCGTAAGTTCAAATACTCGACGTTTCTTTAATATCACAGGACTTTCGTCGGAGTTCTTGACTAAAGATGTAGATGAGTGGCCGGAGGACAATGCCTACAATGAAGTAAAGCATGGAGTACGCAACCTGAGAGTGGTCAACGACATCGCTGAGCGAGGAGTAAAGCTGATGGATGAGTACAACAAGCTACACACTAATAACGAAGAACAGAAGCAGTTTTTGTTATTGGTAGTTAAAGACTACAGAAAGAAATATTCTAACAGGAAGAAATCAACATTACTGAAGTGAAGAAATAATTTAAGTTTATATTTGCCTGTTAATTTTACTTGTATCTGTATTTACTCGTATTTATGTTTTCCAAATAAATAAAATCGAATTTATAAACCAAATTTTAATTGCATATTTTTTTATAATTATTTCCATTAATCCATTATATTTAATTAAGCCCTCTGCAATATTTGGTTGTCCGTAGCGACCTCTATACATTATCCGATTTTTATAAAACTTTCAGAAATATTGTTTTTTATCAAAAGGAACCAAATGACGGTCAAAATTAAAACTTTTTTTTTTTTTCTTACAATAAAGCGCACCCTAGTATACTTATTCCATTTTAAGCCCTTTTTGTAATAAGTTAGTACGTACCAGGATCAAGTGTATTTTAAATTCATAAAGTAGGGACTTTTTCGGCGAAGTCGGGGGGGGGTTCTGAATTGCGTTCAATTAATTGCACTTGCGGAAAGTTCACAATCATTGTTATCGTGAACAAATTCCAATGGAATTTTTTTTTCCTTGTCAGCAATGTAAATCAGATTGATGGATAGAAAACATTCCGAATGAAATATTATTCCCGATAGGGGTGAATTATATGGGTGAAAGGAAGCAATAAATACAGCGAGACTCTCTTTGTAAAGGGTGATTTTTTAAGAGGTTTAGAACTTTTTTTAAAAAAAAAACACAAAAAATTCGAAAAAATGAATGAAATATTTATTTGAATCGATAGTTTGAACCTTGCAATTTAATGTTTAAAGATAATTTCATGCAAATGTTGACCGCGGCTGTGTCTCAGGTAGCCCATCCGCTGAGTCCAATTTTGGCATACTCTTTCACACATATCGGCCGGTATCTCACGAATGAATGCATGGATGTTGGCTTCCAGTGCGTCAATCGAAGCGGGCTTGTCCCTATACACATTAGCCTTGGCATACCCCCACAAAAAATAATCTAATGGTGTCAAATCGCACGATCTAGGCGGCCAATTGACCGGCCCGAAACGTGAAATTAACTGTTCACACAAACTCGCCTCGCAATTGCGCCATTGTTTCGCGTGCTGTGTGGCATGTGGCACCGTCTTGTTGAAACCACATATCATGCATGTCAAGAACTTCCATTTCGGGCAAAAAAAAGTTTGTTATCATCGCTCGGTAGCGTTCACCATTGACAGTAACGCTGCGATTCGCATCATCTTTGAAGAAATATGGCCCAATAATGCCGCCGGCCCATAAACCGCACCAAACAGTGGCTTTTTCGGGATGCATTGGTAGCTGTTGCAATGCTTCTGGCTGATCTTCACTCCAAATGCGGCAATTTTGCTTATTTACGTACCCATTCAACCAAAAATGAGCCTCATTGCTGAACACAATTTTTCGATAAAAAAGCGGATGAATCATTTCGAACCGAGCATGAATTTTGATAGTAAAATTCAATAATTTGCAAGCGTTGTTCATTTGTAAGACGATCCATGGTTAAATTGCAAACCAAACTGAAGCTGTTTGACAGTGACACAAGGTACTAAACACACGTCGCTGTCAAAACCAGTGTTGCCAAAACCAAACCAGCTAAAAAATCACCCTTTATTTTGTGTCTTGCCAAAACCAATTTGTGATTGTTCCTGGATCATAATGTATAACTTTTGATCAAATGATCAAGATGTTCACTGTTTGCATCCGAACAGAGGTACAAAATCCAAAATAAAGACAACGACTACTAAATTTTAGGATTTTTTTCAGAAAGTTGATTTTGTTTACTTATTGGCAAAGTCTTTCTTATCATTA
This sequence comes from Cheilosia impressa, assembly GCA_948293265.1. Lineage (NCBI taxonomy): Eukaryota > Metazoa > Arthropoda > Insecta > Diptera > Syrphidae > Cheilosia > Cheilosia impressa. The sequence goes on from OX411884.1 coordinate 13,286,497, forward strand.
ATACTTGAACATCAAAAGTTTCGGTACACTTTTTAAGTATTTATTATAAAATGAGGACAATGAAACTTATGTTATTGGAATGGTACTGTGGCATAGATGTGCACAAACAAAATATCGTGGGTATATGTCGCAATTAGGGCTGCTAAAATTAAGTTATGAATTTCCCGTACAAAACACGTAATTGATATTAGCATAGCAACGTATTCAAATATAAATCATCTTAGATTAGAACCTGTTTCCGACGGAGCAGCTCATATACCTACGTATTTTTTCGATATCTAGATGTCGCTCTTTTCGTTTGTAAAAAAAATACATACATAACGAAAATAATAATTGTGGTACGAATGATCATTATACTAGTTAAATATTAAAATCTGAATTCACTTACGTTTTTTTTTAAATATACCTACTTCATGTATGTATTTTTTTTCAATTCTCTTTTTAAAACTCGAAATTCGTGCCTTTGTCTTGACTTTAATTATTTCGAAAAAAAAAACTTAAAGCTAAACTTGGGGCTTTTGCAGATTTTCTATTGAAAAATATTTCAACCGTGTGGCAACGTTGCTCCGTGTTCACTCTCTTTTCAAAGGATTAAACAAAAATCGGTCTTTTAAGTTATTCTTTTACGGAACGATGAGCAACTCACACCCCAAACATCATCCACAGCTAACTCCAAATACGTATTCTCGCGTTTGTTTTAATGAATTTGTGCACCAGATTTTCTTAAGCCGCCCACCACAATGTTGATCCTTATTCAGATGCTATATGTATTAATATTATTATACCAGACAATCATAATAATATTTACAAGCTACGGTAACATTTTCAACGACCATCGTCACCCGATTTGTTTTTCCCACCCAGCTAGCCACTACATTTAGCTGGGTTCCATACCAAACAGCCTACCTACTATAATTGCTGTAAGCCTGGGTCGACATCGTTTCGCCTTACAGAATCTGACCTCTGGTTATATATTTCATATTTCACATTTTTAGTTTCTGTTTTTGTTCTGGCGGCACAATGCTAACGTTCTGCATTGTGATTTAACTTTCTTGCAGCTGAAATTTTTAGCTGAGCTGTTAAAAATCTTTTACTAACGGAGTCAAACCTAAAAATTGGACTAGAGCCTAAATTCGGATAGCACAACAATTGACGACTTAGCAAACTAAAAGCACACAAATCAGACATAATATAAATAATGATGTGCTTCTTATTTTTTTGATTTTCATCGTTTTTAGGATTTACGTTAACATTTTTCTATAAGCTTTTTAGAATTGAGGCTTGTAATGCGATTTCTATTTAAACGGCTTAAGCTACGAAGCTTAAGCACAAAAAAAAACACTTAAATCAGGCATCAATATGGCAAATTATTTTTTTGTATTTTTCGGCCAATTTAACTACGTGCTCTGCTGGCTAGTCGTTAACTTGGCAGAACATTTTTCAAGGTCGATTTTCTTCGAAACCATTGGAGCACGAAATAAGCACATAATTCAGGGCTATTCAAAATCGATTTTTGACATAATGTGCTTTGCCAAGTTGACGGAGATCAGCCAGTCCCATTACAAAATTCGTCAAAATGAAATGTAAGGTTTGAAGCTTGATTAGAAATGTGATCGACACAAAAGTTCACATATTTTTACTGACCAAAAAGCTTCCACTACTGCCCTTTGAAAGTGATCCGACGATTGCTGACAACAGTTTACATTCGTAATAGTGCCAAGTTACATCCATAGACTTTATTTTCGTTTTCGTCAGCGAAACAATTGCGCATTAAACAAGATCATATCTTCTCACGAAATAAAAATACAAACAAATACCAATAACTGAATAACTGTTTTCTTTCAAACAAATACCAATAACTGAATAACTGTTTCTTTTAAAATTATTTGCGGATGTCTAATCGTGCTTATCTAATGGAGAATAACTCATTTTACTTATTACCCCCTGGTATCGGTATCAGTTCGAGATAATATTTCATAAATAATGATCATTAGCAAGTCGTATTACGTTAAGGACGTGTTGTATCATAATCATGAAGTCCACTTAAAATTTTTAGCTTTTTACTTAAATATAAAGGTAAGTTATAGGAATTTTCATTAGTTTGTTTTTGGGCAGCGGTCAGTACGGTTCCTATTGCTTCTAAAATGATGCTGCTAAAAAGTGTGTTTATAGTGACTTTAATTGTGGTCAGTGCTAGTGCGGGTGTTCCCCAAGCCACAGGCATAAGTCCACAGGAGCGAGCTGAAGACAGTAAATGGTGGCAAACTGCTTCATTTTATCAAATTTATCCAAGGTCCTTTAAGGACAGTGATGGCGATGGTGTTGGCGATTTAAATGGTGAGAAATTCACTATTTATTTGAAATGTATAATATTTTTAACCACAGTTAAAGTTTTAATTTTACATTTGTGACCTTTAGAAAGTGAAATGGTTGCAACTGAAATTTTTGACACTTTTGTATAATGTAAAGTGTATAACAATTAGAAATGTTTTCCTTATAGTTTCCCGTTTCATTCTTAATTTTCAATTTTAGTAGAGAGTTGATGGTCTGATATAATTTTGTAATTTTAAGTCTTTTATAATCAAGTATAAAATATTTACAATTTTTTTTTGTGATTTAAAATGTGGGTAATTTTTTGCAAATATTTTTTTTTATATTTAATAATGTCAGTTGAATTTTTGAACTCGATTTTGATGCCTTGACTCAGTGATAACTCGTCACCCGAAAATTGTTTTGTTCCATACGCCATTGGCACTTTTCCGAGAAAGACGCATTTATAGGTTTGCCTACTCGCTACCCCGAAGCTGTGTTCCAGGGTTTTTATTTTTTAAACTAGAAGTTAGTCTTATAAAGAGCTCACCTACCAATTTTCAAAGTACTTTTCCAAACAGCTAACAAGCTACGTCATTTAACATAAAGGTCTACTTTTTTTACTTAAGTCCCACCTCCTATATTTTGAAACTGATTTTTTTTTCCATACACTTGGAACACAAACAAATTTGATATGGCACAAAGCAATTCTCATCCAAAATATCTGAAAGGCAAGAAAGCATGGAGTGGGATACTTAAATTTGAAAAAAACAGTCGATTTCTTTTTTATTACCAAAGTTTTTAAAAAAAATACAATACCTAAAATATAAGAAAATTATTCAAAGTGTTTAGTATAAAACATTCTCCTTAAAAAAACAAAGAAAATAGTAAAAGTTAAAGCAGCTCTACTTGACATTTTCTATTAGCTATATAAACACATTAAAGATTTAGCAACGTTTTAAAGTATTGCTTATCGATATTAGGAGTAAACGGTAGAAAGTCTTGTAAACTTTTTTCTTTTCTTTCCACATACGTGGCTTTTCACGTAGGACAAACCAAGAAATAGAAATAAAACTGGAAGAAGTATCCTTTGAGCAAGTTTCCTAATTCCACCTTTCTCGGAATCGAAATGAAATTTTTTGGTGGAGTCATTATTTTACATAAGTATCATTTAATTTTTGATCACAAGGGCTCTTCAATTGGGGCAGGTACTGCCAGCCTGTGGCGGACATTTTGTTTTGTAAAACTTTTTTATATTGTTAAAACTTTCCATCTTTATAATGATACGCATATCATGTCAATGCCATTCGAAAATATCGAAGATAACTAAATCTACCAGAAGATATCACGCCCATTAGAATGACTTAAACAAATAAATTCTTCTTAAGGAAAAAGGCCAGAAATTTCTATTAAACACTGGCGTAATTCCCTTGAGCCGTTTTGAAGTCTGTCGGTTCAACGATATAGCTAATCCCACACTGAAATATTCTATGTGCTCTGCCTTTCGAACAACCAAACAGCTGTAGTGTTTTTAGGCCGAAGTTGTCAAACAAAAACAACTGAACTGTTGTCGGTGAAAGTTGAAAACGGTATCGAAAATAAACATTGATACTTACACCGAGAGTCAGGAACCAATAAAACCCCAAATGGCAATAAAAATAGGTTTATTGGTCATAACTCATAACCGTATAGATATCTTAACGATAGGTGGAAACAAGCACTGAGCAGAAAAAGCTACAAAAGAGCAGCTCTCAATCTTATTTCCAATACAATGGTATTAGATACTGTTGTTAATTTTTGTTTATTGTTTACTTTATTAATTCATCTAATAAAATTAACATTTGCTTGCAGGAATTACTGAAAGCTTGCCGTACTTGAAGGAAATCGGCATCACAGCAACATGGCTGTCGCCCATCTTCACATCGCCCATGGCTGACTTCGGCTACGATATTTCCAATTTCACGGATATCGATCCGATTTTCGGCACACTCGAAGATTTTGATGCGCTCGTTGCCAAGGCCAATCAGATTGGAGTGAAAATCATCTTGGACTTCGTACCAAATCACTCTAGTGACGAGTGCGAATGGTTCCAAAAGTCCGCGGCTCGCGATCCTGAATTTGAAAACTTTTACGTCTGGCATCCTGGTAAAATTGTCGATGGAGTTCGGAAGCCACCCACTAACTGGGTCAGTGTGTTCCGTGGCAGCGCATGGGAATGGAACGAGCAACGTCAGGAGTACTACCTTCATCAGTTCGTAGACAAGCAACCAGATTTAAACTACCGTAACCCCAGAGTTAGGGAGTACATGGAGGTAAGTGACTTTAAAAAATCACTATACCATTTAACGAACAAAATGTTGTGTGCAGGACGTTCTTCGCTTCTGGCTGAAGAGGGGAATCGCAGGCTTCCGTATCGATGCTGTGCCACATGTGTTTGAAAAAGCTCCAGATGCAGAGGGAAATTACTTAGACGAGCCTCGCCAAGAGTGGGTTACCGACCCGGATGATTATGGTTATGTGAATCATATTTACACAACTGATCAGCCGGAGACAATTCACTTGACCTACGATTGGAGGAAGGTTTTGGACGATTTCAAAGCTGAAAATGGTGGGGATGACAGGTATGGCTATTTTTTTCTCTTTTTTTGCAGGAGTGTATCAATTGTATTTATTCCTGTTTTAGGATTCTAATGATTGAAACCTGGTCGCCGATCGATGTTGTAATGCAGTACTATGGGAATGCTACCACAGAAGGTGCTCAAATCCCTTTCAACTTCTTTATGATTACCTCGCTGACCAGTGACTCTGATGCCTATCACTACGTCGAGACGATCAACACTTGGTTGAGTAAGATGCCGGAGGGCCGAACAGCCAACTGGGTGGTAAGAGCACTTGGAAAAACTCTCACCTCTCATTGTACTTAAAAGAGGTTTCTTGTTTGACTTCCAGATGGGTAACCACGACAAGAATCGAATCGGCTCTCGCATGGGAGCAGACCGCATGGATATGTTGAATATGCTTTTACTTACTTTGCCTGGGTGCAGTGTAACATACCAGGGAGAAGAGATCGGCATGACTGACGTATGGATCTCATGGGACGAAACTGTCGATCCACAGGCTTGCAATTCCAATCCATCTGTTTATGAGGTTATGTCTCGCGATCCATGTCGCACTCCATTCCAATGGAATGGTGATAAGAACTCGGGATTCACGACGGCACCCAAAACTTGGTTGCCAGTGTCTGACCTTTATCCCCTCATTAATGTTGAAAGGGAGCGTGGTATTCCATACAGTCACCTCAATGTCTACAAGCAGTTGCAAGTTCTGCGAAATGGTCGCACTTTCACCGAAGGTGATGCAGACATTAAGGCAGTAAGCAAAAACGTGTTGGCGGTAAAGAGGTAGGTTTTTAACAGATAGCCTGGTCTAACTGTTTTTATGAGTTAATTGTGCTTCCTTGAAGGTCACTGCCAGACGAGTCGACATATGTCGTTTTGCTGAATATTATGGACGCCGTGGAGACCGTCAATTTGAACGCGATCTTCAGCGATTTGCCTATTGAGCTGGAATATATCGTTGTAACTGACAAGTCATGGCGTAGGAAGGGAGACATCACCACTGCCGACCAAATTGTGTTGTTGCCGAAGGAAGCTGTTGTTCTGAGAGAAGCTCTAAGGTCGTCGGCTAGCAGTGTTTTTGCCTTTAGTCTTACAGTATTTTTAGTCATTAGTTGTTTTAGTTTCTTACTATAAAATAAATAAAAAATAAAATATAAAAACAAGAAGTTGAAATATTTTCGTTACATACATGAGGCTGTTTGAAAAAGCCCGCATGGTTTCATAAGGGCGAAGATTAAACTGCCGCCCTCAGTAGAATTGTTTTCAAATTGTTTGTCATAGATGCATGGTCGATGGTAACAATATATGTTCCACTTCCCAGTTCCCAATGTTAATTTCAAGCCAATCCGATATCTGGTTTCCCCCGCCTCATCCATTGTGGCATTGCCAGCCTGGTTTACAAACAGTCATGGGCTCCTTCTCACTGCAAGACTGCCCATGGAAAACAAACAATTTTCGATTTATGGTTTTTAACTCATTTCTGAAGCCAAATGTGGGTTTTTGTAAAACGCGTTTTAAAGCCTATTTCAGCACCTTTTTCATGTCGGTTTGCAACTCGTTTTTCGATGCTTTTTCAACTGACTTGGAGTTTGTCTTGGAGTTTGGTTTGGGCCAGTTTTTGAGCCCTTTTTTGACGCGTTTTTCAACCCATTTTTCGACGAGTTTTTGGAGCGTTTTGGAATGGTTTTCGACGTGCGTTACGATAAGTTATTTTGAAGCGTGTTTGTTGCCATTATGTAGGAATGTTTCTAAGGCACTTTTGGACGATTAACGTCCTTTTTCTTAAGACTTTGTACCAGACTTTGTCGCTTTTATTGCAGGGTATTTAGATGGGTTTTTCAGTCCAGTTGTACATCGTATTGGGAATTGGGATTGCTATCTGTTTAGTCTTTCGATGTACTTTACGATACCAGAAAGAGAGTGATTTCTACATAATTACGCTGCACGTTACAGAACACATTCCGCTTTAGAGATGCTATACAAGAAAAAAGAAGCACTAATAGATATAGTGAAGTATTTGACTGATGTCAAGTGATGAAATTGTCTTGATCTGTCTTGATAAGTGATTGGGAAAAACCAATTCAAATTGAGCCATTCAGATTGCCTGCCAATATCCTGCCACATCGTTGTGGGCTTGTGAATGGATTTGCTTCCAACTGAAATATTTTTGTATTTAACTATTTAAATGTTTTTTTAATATTTTTAAATAAACTAGAATCAGAATAAGTGTTGATATAGAAAAGGATCCCCTCGTTGTTCTGACGATACTGCCCTTGCCCATCCCATAAATTCTCTGGAAGTGTTGGTTAACCTTGGTCAGTACGGCCGCACTTAGACACTCTTTCGAGTGAACCCCAATATATTGTTCGTCTTCTTTAAATCGTTCGGCTTTACCTGTACGTAGTCAGACTCAAACGAGTTCATCCTAAACTCACTATACCTCCACGTGGAGGTATTGATGCCGAATTTTCTTTTGAATGACCCTGAAGACTGCAGCTTACTGCTCCACACTTCTCTTGTGGCATGCTCGTCGATGGACTCAATGTGTGAATGGCAGTCTCTTTATTAGTCCCATTTTAGTTGCTTTATTTCAGATGCATCGTCCATTTGCGGCGAGAATAAAATTTCAATAAAAAGTTTTTTTTTAATATTGTATACGTATACGCATCAGAAAATGCATCTGTGATAATTAATATATGTTCATCGTTTCGTTCCACCCACAAAACATTTAAATGCAAATAAATTAATGCAGGTCTGTCAATATCATGCTTTTAATTAAACACAATAAATAATTTGGAATCAGCAACAGAACAACAGCAGTATTGGTACTTGTATTGCATAGGTATATGTTCAAAGCCGCATATGTACATGGTTTTCGTTTTACGGAATTTATGAAGACTATAAAATTTGTTTTTATTTTTAACTACCTTGGTGGTACGAAATGGATTATTGATAAACATATTTATGACATTTATATTTTATTACAACCACAATTTGCGGTTATCACCTGACGTATTACAGTATCATTAATCTGACGATAACCGGTCGTACGAGTACATTGCATAACCATGAATTATGTACCTACGAGTACGTGCAAAAGTAGTTAGGTATAACTAGACCTACTTGTTACTCATTTGGGGTGAGTTCGGCGTGGGCTTGGTTTAGCTTTGCAACTAATTTGGACAAATCTAGTTGGGATGCTGAGGTGAATTTTGTATTAAAAGGACTATAGAAGGAAATGGGTCAATGCTCAATTCATTTCTGTTTTCAAAGAGGGCCATACAAATGGAAACTGGTTGTTTTTCAACTGTTTTTTTTTATCGTGATAAAGTGTTATCCTACCTCCATTCGATCTCTGCAAAAGCCTTCAATCTCAGAAGCATTCCAAGCAAAAGGATGTTTTCATTATGACTTGACGTTGTTAAATTGCATCTTTCCAGGTCAAAGTCGAAAAGAGCACCACAACACTCTTTAATATTGAAAAAGGTTTTACACAAGATGACGCCCTGACGTGTAACGAATTTTTAACGTCTTTGGATTTTCGTAATAGAACCAAATTTATATACCCTTTTGTTCAGCCTTAACGTTCATAATTATAGATTAATTTAAAGCCTCTCCCGCTTCATAATTTATTACTACACAAATTCACTCATAAATAAATTAATCGTGAAGTATTAGAAAACAAAGAAAAGCGTACTATAAAAGGTACCGAAAATTGTGTCCGAACCAACGAAAGAGCATTTCTGACTTGCAGGGCCGGACCAACCATATGTGCAAGATGTGCAAATGCACAGGGCGCCAAGTTCTGTGGGCGCATTAATAGGAAATAACAAATACTGCAGTTTGCATTTTAAACAAAAAGCTTCTTCAAAGTCCAGAATAACAATCACTTGCAATGTTGCAACTTCAAGGAAAATCTAACTCAAAATATAGCAAAATAAAAAATTTTACTAGACCGATGCAAGTTTACTTCTTACCCTATTAATCTCAAAATATTACACTTTGTTCATTTAGGTATATTCCTTGCACATCCACTTACATTTAACAAAAGAATCTAGGTCAACAATTTCAAAACAAAAAATACCTCTGGTGATGTGGAAAAGACTTATGCATGTGTACAAACATGAAAAAAGGGCGTTTTCTGTACATCTTGCACAGGGCGCTAGTTTGGCTTGAGCCGGCACTGATGACTTGCATTTGTGATGTTTGACAGATCAGCAGATATTTTGTGCATTTCCTATTGTGTTTTGGTTTTTTGCTTATAATAAGCTGCGCAAACAGCCTTTCAAAGATATCTTCATATATTCTACTTACTTACTTACTTAACGGGCTCCCGACCCGTGGAGAGTCTCTGCCTGAGACACTGCAGCCTTCCATCCTCTGCGATCCCGGGCACGCTGCTTCCAGTTATCCAGACCAAGCGCTCTGGCATCCGCGATGGCTTGGTCTTTGAAACGGAGGTTCGGTCTTCCTTGTCGTCTCGAACCTGGCGGCTGGGATTCGAAGATCCTCTTAGCTGGAGCATTATTGTCCATTCGCTCGATGTGGCCGAGCCAATGTAGTCGACGTATTTTGGCCTTCATATATTCCCTTTTTTAGAATAAAATCCTCGTTGTGACTATAAAATTATAAAATTTGAATTCTGCGATGACATCAAATGTAATAGATTCTAAAAAAGTGGAGTTCTAATTGCTAATTGGTACTGTTTCAATAATTCTGTACATTTTTACTAAAGCTGGCAACCAACTACATAATCGTCTGCATTGTTCTACTATTACTAAGGTCGATTGCCATTATCGAATAGAACGCAGCGAAAAGTCCCGTGTGCATTTCAATACTTGAACTACTTCGAAATTATATCTGTCCAAGACCACGTGGGAAAGATGAGTCTTTATAAAAGCAAGTAGGTATTCGTTGTCGTCTCAATATCAGCGACTTTGCCAAAACAAGGACAGATATAACTTTGAGACTTTATTAACCTGCCCTAGAATGACTTATGACTGATCTTGCTGGCTGGAGATGTATTTTGGTTAATTGAATCAATGCTTCACTTTGCACTGAAGCATCGTACTCATAATAAAGCTTCTAACAAAATATAGCACTGTTTTTCTTGCAAGTAAATATATATACCTCTTTGTTTTCAGCATGAGTTACAAATTTGAAATTGCGATTTCTAGAAAATAAATTTATTTAAAATGGTAGGTACTGAAAGTACGACTCTGCCAAAATGTAAAACACACAATCATTTAGGAAACGCTTCTCAAGACGACAGCTTCAAACGGCATCAAATAGATCTTATTCAAGTCTGCCTTATCGCTGCAAGTTCGAAAAAAGGGAAATTTATTTAACGCATCCCAGTTATAATAAGAATATTGAAACTTTACCCAATACGATGCGGCGAATGCCTTGTCACCAGAACATACCACATGACATTCTCGTTGTCATGAACCGAATTGCTCAACGGGCCGACAACTTCCAGCTTGTCACCAAAGTTTATGAGAATACGGTACTCGTCAGCTCCGGTTCCCCTGTCAACGATCAAATATGATTAGAAACGTAAATTGATTTCTATCCTGATACGGTGTACCTTATAATTTGGAATACTTGATCATTTACGGCACCATAGCTCCAACCACCGGGGTCCTTAAACGCCTTAAATGCACGGGTTCGTTTCAGATTCTGCATACCTTTAAACACGTTCAGTGTGCTCCTGTCGATTCCTCGTTCGACCTTTGTATTTACTTTCTTATAATCCTCGGCTATGGGCAGCCATGTGCTGGTGGCCGTTGAAAATCCCGCAGACGGTTGATCATTCCATTGGAAAGGCGTACGACACGGATCACGAAAGTCGCAGGAAATAGCTGTGCATTCGGTTGGTACGTCCACCATTCCGATTTCTTCACCCTAAAACAGAACAGTATTTAGCGAGATACCTACATGATGGCATGAAAACTAACGTAGTAAATGACAGTGGTTCCGGGCAAACCTGCGGCTAGAACAGTCACCAAGTCAATCTTGTGCTTTCCGAAACGATCACCGATTCTTGGATTGTCGTGATTACCCAGCTGCAAGATAGTTCATAGAAATCATAGATCGTTCCACAGTAAGTTTGAAGGGAAGCCTTACCACCCAATTGGCAGATTGGTGCTTGGTCCACATGACATTCATCCAGCTGTTGATAGCACTTTCAACGTCCCGAGCATTCGAAAAGCCATCCAAGTACATCAGATCAAAGTTGAAAGGCATATGCGCGCCAACGTGTGTCCCATTGCCAATGTATTGATCCAAAACTTCAATGGGTGAGTAAGCTTCGGCCAACAGAATTCTGAATAAAACATGAAAACTATCCAATTCTATTCACTCCTGCTACTCACCTCGTATCGCCGCCATGTTCCTTTTGATAGCTGTCCAAAAACTCCCTCCACTCGTACAAAAGCTCTACATTCTCCGGCCTGTCCTTGGTATGAATGTGATTAAAGTAGCCATAGCTATTCGGGTCCGAGGACCAACCGCCCAACGGCTCATCTGGATATGATCCGTCGATGTTCATGTTCTCATAGAAATGCGGGACCGCGTCTATCCTAAAGCCATCTGCACCGCGATCCAGCCAAAACTTGAGGACATCTATCAGGGTAGCTCGTACCTTGGCGTTTCTGAAGTTCAAGTCGGGCTGCTTGTCCAGAAACTGGTGCAAATAGAATTGTTGACGCTTCTCGTTCCAAGTCCAAGCTGGGCCGTCAAAAACGCTATTCTGTACGAAAATGTATCCAGTAATCGATTTATATGTGCAATCGAAAGACAGCACTCCTTACCCAATTGTTTGGAGGCAACTTCTGTCCAGGATTGGCCGGGTCATCCACACCATCTACCCAGATGTAGAAATCATCGTAACCATCGACACGGTCTATTGACTTCTGGAACCATTCACACTCATCACTCGAATGATTGGGTACAAAGTCCAAGATGATCTTAACTCCCAGCTTATTGGCCTTCCTGATAAGGGCGTCGAAATCGTCCATATTTCCGAAAATTGGATCAATGTCGTAAAAGTTTGAGACGTCATAACCAAAGTCAGCCATTGGCGATTTGAAAATCGGCGATAGCCATGTACCTTTGACACCAATTTCTTTAAGATACTCCAGCTTCTCGGTGATTCCTGTAAAATAATTGCTTGCAATAAAATGTAGAATTTAACTGGTTACTGTGTCATTGCTTACCCTTTAGGTCGCCTACACCATCGCCGTCGCTGTCCTTCCACGACCTGGGATAGATTTGATAAAGCGTTGCATCTTCCCACCAACCAACAGATGCTACGATTGACGCTACACTCAGTAGCGTCACAGTGAAAACAACAGATGCTCTCATCTCAGTGCCTGCCTTTCTGGCTCACGCAATACGTTCGACTAAAGAGGGTTTTTTTTCCACAAGCCCCAATATCCGCTTTATCATTTGAACTGTTTCAAAAACTACAACAATTGCTTGATCGATTGATATGAAAGTTTTTAATTAATTGATACCACATATTTATTAAATTAGTGTCTGAAAATCTTTTTTGAAACGATTAGATTTTGACTGATTTGAGCACAATGTCGCAAAACTGTGGAGGAATGAAGTGAAATAAGAAACAGTTGGCATGTGTGTTGTTTCTGGCCACATTTCACCTTGAAAGTTATTGGTGTTTAAGCGGCAGTCATTTCAGAAGAATTGCCTTCCGCCTGCTCTCGTTCCCCGATATCTCGCTGTTAGATTTGACCTGCACCTAGACCGAATACTACGCTTTGTCAAACGAGCAGTCCTCTTAGCACAGCAATTGCGTAGTTGACAGTTTGAATGAAAGGAAATGGTTTTAGATAAAAGTCAAGTTAATTATAAAAAATTATTCATATAGAATTCTTAAGTAGTAGTAAATGCACTTCGGTTGAAACGTAAAACAAAAAGGTTAACACTGTAAAATCAATAACATCGAAATTATGTTTCCTTATTTTTTGTTGGTTAAATGTATAAACAGACATTGCGCCCCAAAAATAATAATTTTAAACCTTCACACTAAATATTTTCTAGCAATTTTCCATGGAAAATTCCGCAGTTGTGAGTTCGAAAAATAGGGCCCTGGTCACTAAAAACGATTATTGTATTGCGGATTGATTTTTGGCATTTACAACATCATGGTGTATTAGAGTTAACAAAACAATATATAGTTGTAACTTTTTCAGCCGATTAGATACCTACATGTTAAAATCATTTTAATCTGACTGTATAATTTTGCGAAATTATCTTATTTAAAAAGCAAAAGTAGTAAAGTTAATTTTAAGAATTATCTCATTTTAAGAACAAATTCTCTTGAAGTCGATTTCTCAATACCTTGTCAAACAGCGCAAAGCTGTTAAAAAATAATATTTAACAAACTGAAGGAACTCTGTACTTTTTCTTATACTATAGTTCACCGAGTGGTAGAAATTCTATACCATTATAGTAACGTTGCTTATAGACAAAATTTTGTAAAACAAATTACACCCCCAATCGCATCTATGCACAAGAAAAAAAATTCCACCTCCGCAGTATAAATTCAAGGTGGTAATTAGGCACAGTTTTCTAGAGCCCGGCCACCAACAAAACGGGGGCGACTCTAAGCATAGTGTCACCGAAAGATCCACCAAAAATATTCCGATCTATTATCCAGACCACTGGGTCAGTGTTGCGCGGACTACTTGTGAAACTAAGTCAAAAAATTGCTCACAGGCACAAACAAAAACTGGAACTAATCGTCCTAAAATAGAGCAACGTTAAATTCGTTCAAACATTCTCAGAATCTCACAGTTTATTGAAGCTATTATGCCTGTCAAACACATTGTAGAAAAATGGAGAAAAAAAAATCCTGAAAGTTATTCCTGAAAAATATCATCCATTCTACAAGCATCTTAAAGATGGGTCCACATCTCAAGATGTCCTGGAGATGGATGACAGGGACTCTGATTAACTTCTAACCAAGTACACATTTTTTAACTTGACTAAAACAGTCAAGTGCAAAACTCAAAATCCCATTTCGAACCGCAGTGTTGTACCAATACAAACACACACAAAAGAGAAGACATTTATAACGAAGAGAACGAAAAAAACAACATAAAAAAAAATACAAAATGTTGTGAGGAGTTGATAAATTCATAAATCATATACTCAACAGAGTATGTACGTACTCATCTACTCATAGTTCTTCAAGGAACTCCTTCTATTCATAAAATATAAGTAATATTTTTCGACCATCAGGAACTTTAGCTGTCCGATTAACTGCAATAAATAAGAGCCAATAAAAGTTTGGAAGGTGTAGACAGTCCTACATCAATTGATCAAATAACCCCAGTTTGAGAGAACCTCCGCCTATAGATAGGCTGCAATTTTTGCATCGATAGAGGTTGCAGTGTAGCGCAGTTTTTAATTTTTTTTTCTTTATTTTAATGTTATACGAGTATCTTTTTAGTAAAAGGTTATAAATAAGGATATACAGGCGGCTAAACTGAGAATGTCTCCCAGGATAGTTATGATTTGTGTGTTTGTGCAACGATAGAACCTCAAAACTTAGAAGAAAAATATACGGAATTAAAAGAAGGGTATGAAAAGCGTCTTATAAATTTCTAAAATTACACTTAAGAAGGAAGACAAGTAATTCGTTTTTGGAGCAGCTTATCGATAACCAAAGACCACAGCAGAGGTAAGAATACTGCTCTCTGCGGACAGCCATAACTGACGATCGCTTTGCTCCATTTGATAGTAGCATAATGCATGCGGATCTGTTTCTTTTGACATGGTGTTTGAGGACAAATACCACTTTGAGCCTCCTAAAAACTCGTGGTACACAGTTCTCCGGATGAACTCATTTATCTACCAAGATTATTATATGGAGGTGAGTCCTCCTCGATTATGTGTTCTTATTTTTCCTAACATTCCGGCCAAAATTTTAGTTTTTTTAGGCACATTAAATATTTATTTACATGGCCTGTACAAAAATATGGTTGATTGTGACTACCGTAACAACATGTAATTTCTTGATTTTCTTGATGAAGAAATTTGGATGGCTCATAGAATTCACACATTTCCTTTTCGATAGAAAACCCAGTAGTAACCGAATGTGAGTGGCATCTGAGTTCTAGTGGAATCGTATGTCCTGTTCGGTGGCTGATTATAATCCATCACAATGACACCCAAACCCAACCTAACCTATCAGTTAATATACTCAGCTCGGTGTTCGGATTCTGACGGACTGTCGATTACGCACTGTCTTTCTTATATTGGTTCCAATGTAGATAGCCTCTGTATTTTCGAATGTTGCGTATACCTAACCTACTTATTATTAACGTCAGTCCAAACGTGGTTGAACGCATCTGTGAGTAGCTCTCTGCATTTCCCAGACAAATTGTACAATTACATACTAGAAATGAAATATAGGTACATCTACCTCCATCTAGTACCGACATGTTCCAATTAAGCTATCGCATGCATGGTCGAACTTGATGATGCTCCAAGGATAAACAACTACTTTACTATGGAAATGGAAATATATTTCATTTGCATTCATGCCTGGACCCGAAGCTCCCTGGCTCTTGTCGGTGGTTAGCTATATTGGTTTGTATAGATATAAAATAGGTATAGGGTATAGAAAAACAGGAGAATAGTTACACGGGCGAAACAATTTGTATATTTGATTAGGGCGTATTGTGGCGGCTGCTGAAGCTGTGCGAGGCCCAATGCATTCCTCATAAAGTGATAGATGTTTGCCTGTGCAGTAGCTATGTTTAGATAAATAGAAGCCACATTTGTAAACTGTGTCTGGGTGCCCTGACTGGTGAGATTAATAATTATAGTATCATCAGCCTTATGCATGCTTGGTTCCACTATTTGGCATCACTGTTGTCAGTGTCACTGTCTATGGTAAAATGTTCCCTTTTATAAATTCTTCGAAACCTCAAAAGGACCTCGAAAACCACACAGTTAGTGCCAAAGAATGACAGCAGCATTTAGTTCAACGTTAGAGGAGTCCTATGTAGCCAGCACCAAGTTCTAAGGACCACTGGCATGGACGCAAAGAAGTGCAGGGAAATAACCTCACGGGCAGTAACTTCACCTCGAGTGGGAAATAACTCCACTTCTCTTTTGTAAAGTTATTTCTCACCGAAAGTGGGCAAAAATAAATTCGGTCAACCAGAAGAGGCAAACAACAGCGACGAATCGGACAGCACGTCACGATAGACAGCTATGGCTTTGTGGTCGCTAGTTTGTCTACATCAGCTCCGCTACTAACCATACATTTTCCCAAAAACCATTTAACTGCTGCATGTTTCAATAAAATTATTCAACCATTTTATTTAATAGTACAAAACTTAGTTAGCACTTGGATTTTGGTTTACTTCCGCTCCCTTAGCCTTATCCACACACCGTTCTCCGATTTTAGTGTAAGAAATGTTGCCAGTAATGGGTTATATTTGTTTTGCGGCTTCTGTCTGGCAGTACCTGGGTCCTGAACAAACATTGGCATTCCGTCGATAGGAGGTAGTATTTGAAAGTTTCTCAAAATGTTTGAAATCGTACACTTTAACTCCATCATGGCAAACTTTTGACCTGAAATGATAAAGACGGTCAGACTGTGAATTTGACAATAAAACGGTTTTTCTTCTTTCCCACCAATACAATTTCGTGGTCCAGCACTGAAGGGCAGATACTCAAATGGATTAGACCTCTCTCGTTGGTCGCTCTCAAAACGCTCAGGTAAAAATTCGAGGGGCTTCTCGAAGCTCCGTTCGTTATACCCAGCTGCTATGAGTACCATCACGATTGTAGTGGACGGTGGTACAAGTTTTCCGTCTGGAAAGAGATCAACATTATGACATCTGTTTTAAAAAGTATAAGGAATGAGTGTGTTGGGCCGGTTTGAATGAACATTTTTCTCATAAATACAACTAAATACAACAGCTACACGCTTGAATTTTAGATTACAGGCATCTATCCCGGGTAGATGTGACTCGATGGAAGCCGCTCACGTTGACATATTTTTGGTTTTGTTGTGTGAACTGCTTTCAGCCCCATTCACTTCCCGTTAGAAGATATAAAGGGAACTTGAAATTAAATCAAAAGCCGAGATACACAGAAAGCACATAGCAGTTTAAACCGCTTAATCACAAGCACCACTCTGAGCAGTTTTATTGAGTCTTCCTCCATTTTAGTTCGATTTGCTTTACTCTGCAGAGAGGTGTGTGTTCAATGAAACCGACCTATTGTAAGATTTAATGTTGAGCATACTGATTTCAACAAGCTCCGTTGTATCTCTTGCTATAATCGGAACAGACGGATATAGCCGCAGAGATTCCTTTATCACGAGTTCCAGGTATTTCATGTTACTTATGTCTTGAAACGTTGGATGGTGAGAGAAGTTGCCGCCAAATAAGTGTTGCTGCTCTTCGAATGACTTTTCCTGAACCCTGGGATGACGTGAGAGACAGTAAAGTGTGAAAATTATCGCAGAAGCTGTTGTGTCATGACCCTGGAAATAAACAAAAAAAAAATCGCAATCACAGTAGTTTGGGTACGGATTATAATAATTTACCTACATTTATGCATAAGTGCATACCCACAATCATATAAGAAGGTACCCGAATAGCACATTTGGGTTATAATTTGGTACATACAACTCTAATACAACTATCAAGTTATTTCCTAAGTATTGCAGTAACATTGTCACATCCCACATTGTAACCAAAATAGCCGCAATTCCCCTCATATTTTGAAACAAGTCTGTCGCATTTGTGTTTTACTTAGGTTAATTTTTGTTAAATGATAGTTTTTGTTGAGTTATATGAAAAATGTTTCTATAAACATTCGGGAAGTTTTAAATAAGTTATTATTAGAATGCTTTTTGAGTCTACATGTAGACAAACAAATTATGAAGTATAAAAGGAAAGATAAATGTATTCGATCTGAAAGGTATTAATATCTAAAGCATATTATATTGGAAGTTCGAATTTGCTGCGATTTCTGACCAAAATCTTCCAACGAATACTACTTTTGTCACGAACGTTAATGTTTTGGGCCCGGAAAATTCACGCGCCTTAAAAAAAGTGTTAAATAGAAGAAATGTTTAAAAATCAGAATATATTAAAATTTGTTTTTTAAGCTTCAAAATCAAAAAGGTCTTGTCGAAACAAGTTTTCATATACCCTCTATATGAGTTTCTATTAAACTGAATTGCAGAAACTATGTTATGTATTGGGAAAATTGAAAGGTATTTTTCGAATCTTAAAATATGAAGTTAAATGCGTACAGAAAATGGTGAAAAATATGGCGGTTGTTACATGAAACTTTATTAAAACATGAACCATTATTACAACTTCAATGTTCCTTGAAATGGTATTGAAATAAAGGTACAACAAAATAACAACTGAATGTGAACAAACTGTTGTTTCCATATTTTTTATAACATCATTATAATTGAAAATAAGCTTTAATAGCATTATAACTTCTTTGTAACTTTGGTTTGGTCGAACACATTATAGCCACTGTTGCCAAAAATTCTTAGAAAAACTGAATATAAGATATAACCATGAAATATAAATAGCACGGCTGTGTTACAGTTAAAATAAATGATTATCCTCGTCAGTTATCTGTCATTATCGAGGTGAGTACACTGTAAGCAATATTTTTCAAAAATCTAAGTTACATTAAACATTTTAACTTACATTTGATTGCTTACTTACATGTTGAGTTTTAAATGATAAAACTACATATCAGTGCTATTTTGCCTCTTCGAGGATAAAAAACCTGATCTCACTTGTACAACATATTTTTTAATTGCGAATCCTCTACGTGAAACAATATTACATTCGAGGTTATATCTTGTTTTTGTGCATCGAAGTAACATTTTCTGGAACATAGAATCATTGCGGAAAGCTGATTTGGCAACGCTGATTACAACCACTTGATGTTGTGAAGTATGTTAAGTTATAATGAAGTTAACATTATGAAACTTGGCGCTGACATTTCGATTTTCTTATCAACATCATTATAAGAAATTAAAAATTATTTTACTAATCAGCAGTGATTGACGACGACTGAAGCTAATAATTCCAAATGGTCTTAGAGTAGCTGTCATATAATGAAACATATTTGACTTGTTAATATAGGATTCATTGTAAAAACATATAAAAAAACTTATCAATGACTTTAAGTTTCTTATATAACATAATAAAAACTTTACGCCTTTTGATTGTAATTAAGTTACTTCGTTGTTAAGATTCTGCTACATAAAAGTTTCATGGACTTTTTAGTTAGAGGTACCCAAAATGAAAATTTACTAAATGTAACTGCAATATATTACCAACCTGTTTAGAACTCTAACTTAAGAACTTTTATGAAACTACTTTCAAACATCCCCCCTTTTTGTAAACAAATTTAAAACTTTAAAAAACGTATTTATAACGTTTCGAATGACAAAGTTGCAATTAGTCCATCATGAACATGAATAAAACTGATATAGAACGGATTTTGTTACAGATTACTTAAATATAACAGAAATACAATCAAAGTTTTGTTGCAAATCACAATCTGTGCTTTTCGGGTAGGCAGCCATTTGAAGACGTAATATTTCAAATCAAGCCTAAACTCTTTGGACTACATCCACGGCTGTAGGTGTTGCAGCAAGGTGTTCTGACAGTGGGTCAGGATTTTGGTCAGTTAAACATTATGGACGAGACTCCATTGAAGCAAAGTAAAGGAGGGATTGACTACAGATACCTACAGTCCCAGTTTCCCTAACTACTACAAGATTTGACTTAATCCTATGCTCGGGGAACACATTATTTGGGATTGACTATATCCAAGGACCTTGTAAGCTCGATTAGTTCTGCCAAATGGTATTACGAAAATAAAAGAAAAGACACAGTCTCGCCCCAATAAGATAAGACAAGTTTGGGACTGGATCAACAGTAATCATCAACACACCACCAACAGAGCAGTCTAAACCACTGTTACCCTCGGGATGCTTTAGATTTAGAGTCATTTTGACACCCGGACTCAACTGTTTAAAAATTGGTGAATTCGTACTCCTTTTAAAAATGTTGAACGTTTTTGCTAAAGTTCAAAATTGTTTAGGCTGTTTAGTTCAATTTGCATGAACTCTTTTTTACCTGAATTTGAGTTACAATTATATCGCTAATGAATGTGTACTGTTTATTTATATACGAAACAAAACTACTACTACTACCTAATAACAGTGTGCTCCTTTAAAAAAGAAAAGAAAATTATTAAGATCGTAATGGGACTCGTTTTTCCATCCAGGACCCTTTTTGGACTCTTTCTGAAAAAAGTCAGAGGTAACACTGGTCTTGCCAACGATGATTGTTCGCCGTCCGCTTGGTTGGTTTGAACATACATTTTTTGTTTGGAATTAGTTTGGTATTGATAACACAACGAACCCACTCGGCCGGCTATTCTTTTGTTATCAAAAAATTTCTTTTCGGTCATAAAAGTGGTTTTAAAGCGAGTTTACCTGATAAGAAATTGGATTTTCGTTTGAATACAGCCTAAGAGTATGCAAATATTTGTTTGCAGTATTTTTTGCTGCTAGGAATTTTCTGGGGGTTACCCCATTTTCCAAAAATTTTATTTCATTGAGCCGTACTAATATAAAAGTTTAGTCTCGAATTTAAATTTACAGAAGCTCAAAATTGCAAAACTTGTATGGAAAATAAATCCACTCTGAACTACTAAAATTTTGAGTCGAAACTAAAAATATTTAGTATTGGTAAGGCCGATTGGGTTCAAGGTTTTCCACAAAAAAGAATGAAATCGGTAATTTTTACGCACTCACCTCGAATATAAACGTTGATACTTCCTCGAAAATCTCCTCAAATGTCAGCGGTATTCCATCAACCTCGGCTGTTATTAAATTATCCAGAAACGCCATTTTCGGTCTTTCAAAATCATCGGCATTAATTTCCTCATGCTTGAGGTTTTCATTCACGATGCCTCGACGTTTCTCAATAACCTGCACTTCGCGAGGGAAGAAATTCCTTAGGAAAATTATCTTACTGTAAAAAAATATAAATAGGCACACTCTTCACCTTAGACAGCTCCGTTCGGAGAACTTTTAAGGCCCTCTTTTGGGTCTTGTAGGATGAAGTGAACTTGAACAGAAAGTCAGACCTTTGGATGATACTAAACACCCGTTCCTCGACGACGTGACACATGCTGCAAGTATTGTTATCAACAAAATGAGCAATAAAATGAATTCAATAATATTGCGAATTAATCTTTACTCGTTGATCGCCTTTCCGATGTCGTTATCTTTACCGCATATTGAGTTTACTTGCACACCCATTGCGGTCTCTGGAAAAGGAAAAAATACAGAACAAATCCACTTGTAGTTTTTATTGTTATTTTCCAAATCAGTTGCGAAATTCGTAAATGAGCAACTTTTGAGCAAGTTAGAAAGAAATTTAATTTTTTTTTTTTGAATATGAAACGCGTGGCAGAGGCGGTTATTTGTATGAAAATCAGCCTGGCAATGCCTAGAAGATAATTGGTCCAACGACTGCAGTATTCTGATGGTATTCATGCGTGAGAGTGAGTCAATTTAAATAGTAACCTACCACATATCACATCCAAAGTGCTCCTCGCCACCAGCGGCTGAATGTCAAAAATCGCATCGCTCCTCGAGTTTGTTCGCAGTAGCTCGATAAATTTATCCGATGTTTCATTCATAACATTCAGAAAATCTTGTAGGATCTTGAAATGAAATGACGGTGTTATTATTCGTCGATGTTTGTGCCAATGTTGACCGAAACTTGTTAACAAACCATAGCCCAGCCAAGGCCTCAAAAAACAGTAAATATGTTCTTTGTACAGAATTTGTGTACTAGACAAAACAGCCTGTAAGTAGAAAATCAAGTATCGAACCATTCAAATATCATTTGCAGAGCAAGTCTACCTCCAAGTCCTTGGGGCTCGATATGACAATATTTGGCTGACTTCCGGCATATACACGAAACATTTGATGGTCATATTTTAAGCATAGTCCCCGCAAGGCTTCTAAATGTTCTAAAAAAAAATTAAACGAGTTCTTGTTATGAAAACTAATAGTTAAAACAAAAACTTTCAGCTTATACAATTCTTTTTTAAGTCTTAAAATTCTTCGCTCAGCAATCTTTTTTTTTCTGGGTGGTTAAGTAAATAAATAAATGGGGACCCTTGGCAAGCCATTGGTTTTGTGCGAGTTTCTCAGTTTTGGGACAAGTGGAAGGGATCTACAATTATTGTATGTCGAGTCCAAGCGGCCAATTGAGAAGCTCTTTCATGACAGTTGTACTCGGGAATATTTGTCATTCGCGGCAATGGTGCTCCTTTGATTTATACTTGAAAAATTCCATATATGCACCAGGCAGCTTTTCCACAAATTTCTCCATTTTTTCTCTCAGTCGACGGTTGTTTTTATACCTACAGAGTTTCTATTCTCGGGGATCTTAGCGAATTTAAGGAAAATTACAAACGCGAAACCTGTGTGGGTTTAAAAAAAATCCAAAAAACTGGATTCCTCGGTAAGGTCACTTTTTCTTAGTCAACTTTATATACGAAATGTCAACTTAGCACTTAGTCCTGAAACTTTTAACCAGATTTGTCGGCTACCTCTCAATAAACTTCAATTAAAAACAAAACACTTTTCGTGACCAATCTACTCCAATTTATCGTGTACTCGTCTCGCATATCGACAGCCTTTCGTTTGGAATTTGTTCACAATTTCAGCGTAACAAAATTAACTGCAAATGGAAAACGTTTGTTCCCTTCGAAGCTGAAAGGCATTCAAAAACGTTACACATTTTTCCAAGTGCAATCCAATTGTTTCAGTTCTTTCAATTGTCAATTCTGCAAACTACATGCGGAATTTAGTGTTGTTTTTTGTGCGCCAAAAAATTGTCCATTGGCTTGGATTTCATTTTCCAATATTCATTTTCTATACTGACCGCTTTTCAATCACAATAAAATTGCATTTAATTTTGCATCCACTAGTGAGAAGGAGGCTTCACAAAAATGAGGAAAAAAAATTAAAACGTTTGCAAATCCATACCTAGACCTCAATCACATAAAATCCTTTTTCTAAGGACAAATGGAATAAAAGATCTTAGTACAACACTCACATTTATATTAGAAGTAAACAAAACTTAATCTCACATACCATGTGGCTGTGTTCCGAAATCACGTAAATTTCCAACTAGTGGATACGGTCGATTACCTGGAAACTTGCTTATATATTGACCTATATTTCGATATCTTCGAACCGACCACAGGCAATAAGCAATGCAAGCGCACACTAACAGCACCGTTAGAAGAAACATTCTCGGAAATCCTTTTCTAGAGCCACGCACACGCGATTTCGAGCGATACCGACAAGCAACTGAATTTAAGTTCCTAGACTCGATTGATCAGAAAATATCACTCATCGGCTGCTGGCTTCATGCATCACAGTTATTATTGCTCCACTTCACAAAATAAGTAAAAAGAAACATAGTTGCATTCTCAAGGACAGATTACAGCTGTCGTCAGCTATCGTTACTGAAGATAGTCTCTCAAATATCTATCTCGACTTGACTTACAGCAAGTATATAGTTACTTTTTGTAAACCGATCAATGTTGTATAGTTGCTGAGTCTGACTTTAAGCCACCTTATCAAGAGTGCATCGAATAAACAAGTCCTGGTGAAGGCTACGAAAGAAAGAGTGCATTGCTTGCTATGTGCCCTTTAAAAATTCAAACAGACCGATAACCTATAGGTTGACCCCTAGATAGTTTGCTGTATATTTAGCTTTCTGGTATGCAAATGTGAAGAAAAAGTGCTCACACTTCGCTATGGTTCGATGTTCATTTGCCTCAAGTGGACGTACTTTATCTGCTTTGGACATGATTAACCAGTTTCCCATGGTCTTCGAGTGGGCTGTTTTTGTTGCTCGACACTAAGTTCAGTATTAAGTGTGAGCATAGCTTTGGAATAAAGTCGTGTTAATTTTTTCAAAGTATAAACATTGAAATTAATTAGTTCAAGGGTTGCAAATTAACTGAAAATTGAACAAGAAATAAAAGAATGCCTATGGCAGCCAAAAAGAAAAGGTGGTAGTCGCTTAGAAACTAATGCCCGTCGTCCACTAAACATTGAACATATCGATTTCCAATTCGACACACTCAAAAATGAACACTACCTACTCTCGATTGTATATGCAACCAATAAGTGTGTTTTCTTTAGAGATGAGTGCACATGCTCAACATGCTGGTTGGGCTCCGCTTTGATCAACGATTTCACGAGAATTTTCTGCACGTTATCTTTTGGACCCATTGCTCAACTTTTTAAATTATTTATTGTCTTTCACGGAAAATCACAAGCAAAACAAAACAAAGTATAGTGTCTTCAGTTCCAAATCCACGATCGAAATAGTGTGCATCCCTTTAATCCGGATTGGCCAACCAACGTGCACGCCCTATTTTGGCATCCACAATGAAAACGAATTGATCAATTCTGGGAACTTATTTTTTTCCCCCGATCAACTAAGTGTACTAAGTGTAAGTTGATCAACTGAGTGTTTGGGGACATTCAACAAATGGAATAATATTGTTGCTCAATATTAACAAAGTGAGTATGTCCGATAGTGTATGAGTTTCAACATTCGTGTGTTCAGCGAAAGAATTGAAAAAAAAAACTGTTAAATAAAATCGATTGTGAATTGCACTTGTAGTGGACGACCGGCATTATAAGTTTTCTTCATTTTGGTGTATCCCTTTATTGAGTGTATATTTTTCACACAAGAAAAGGAAGGAAAAGGACCAATGAGTAAATTACTAGTGCATAGTGTATCTCCAAGTAGTAAAGTGAATTACTTTCCCACAGACCATACGATCATACGCGTATAATGAAATCGCCGGTAGTTGAAGATATCCGGCTGATACGTGTGCGAAAATGAAACCGTCATTTTCACTTGAATATAACAAGCTCTCGAACTTTGCTCATGGGCTATCTAAAATTTGTCCAAAGATTAATAGCAAACAATGGAGAAAAAAACTTGCCAATAAATTAAATTTATTTTTGCAATGCGCACAGATAAGCTTAACCGTATGGTGTGAACAGTTTGCGGTTCAAAGTGACTAATCCGAATGGTGTCACTATATGGAGCCACTCGGGGTAGTGTTTTTTTTTATCATACGATTACTACATAACTCCTGGGTAACTGATATATCGATAAGAAGCTATTGGACTTGTTTCTTTTTATTATTTTACTGTGGACAATAATGTCCAATTGATATGGGAATTTGTTAGCAACTTTTTCGGCAGTTATTTGAATAAACGCGGCTATGAAAGTAGTTTGAGTTGAAATTTTCTCCTTTTGGCTTAAGAATGTATCTATTTGTGGTATTAATTTTGATAATATCAGTGCTCTTCTACAAAGGACTGAAGGTGTTAAACTACGTGGATCATGTGGCTGGCATCATGGAGATGATACCTGGTCCAACGCCATATCCGTTTGTTGGGAATGTTTTCCAATTTGGACTAAGAGCCGATGGTGAGAATATAAATTCGGATGACTTGAAAGTGGGTTAACATTTAAATAAGTTGCGGGTTAAGATCTGTCCCGATTCATGAGTTTTTAAGGTCTGAGTGAAAAAGAACCTATAATCAACTTCCATCAAAGGGACGTGTTGATGACTTGATCTTACAGCTTGATTCATACGCAGATGTAATTCAGACGTTTGCGGCGCAAACTCGTCAAGGAAAGCGATAGAAAGCAATATTTGTGCAGTCGTGTTCAGTTTTTCATTTGACGATGCTCCAATCAGTGTGTCTCTTGGAACTTTCCTGTATATGAGAGTCCTACAGCAGAACTCGTATGACAATGACTTGAAATAGAAGCCGCTTTGGATACCTACGTGCCAGTTTGTAGTGATATAACTAATGGAGCAAGATAATATCAAATCGTAGGCTTGCTGCTTAACTGAATTTATAGACGTTGGTTCATAGCCTCAGATTAATAATTGAATTTCATTAGAATGGTTAAAAGTGACTCACGTCAATTTTTTCTGTTTGAGCTCCAAATGGTATGGTGGGCATTAGAAAGTTTATAATGGTAAAGGCGTTCCTCGTCCTGAGAGAATTAAAGTTGACTGTAATTGGGAAAAAAATCATTAAACTCATGCTGTTAGCTCTTCACTTTTAGAACAGCTTGAGTATATTTCTTTTTGCCGACTTTTCAGAATTACAGAAGCGGATTTTAAACAAAGCCCCTATATTTTCTTAAACCTTCTGACTCGCCTAATCTATGAAAGGCACGTCGACCTATAAGATCTATTGCACCATCGAAGGTCGGAATTGTGTTTAGGCTAACAGGCTTGATTAACTTTCCTAATAGATTTAATCAAGCTGCTGGCAGATGACTTCTTCTTCTCTTCACGGCCCAGAAGCTCCCTGTAGAAGAAACAAAATTGTAATAAATACAATTCGAAAACTACTGTAAATTGGAAGACTCATTTCATATTGAGTTCAATTTTTTTTACGAATACAAAAGGATTCTCATTTGAAATTTAAATTAAAAATATGTATATAGAAAAACCTAGCAATTCTTAGATCAATACCTCGCCAATCATAAAGCCAGACCAAAACCCATGGCTTGCCAAGCATTCTCCACTTAACTTTTATATAAATGATAAGAGCTAAAATTACAATGCCACACTGTTTCCACAGAATACCCGAAGAAGCTTCTCCAGTATTGCCGCAAGTATGAGTTTCAAGGATTCCGGTCATTGGTATTTTTCCATTACCATGTCATTCTCAGTGATCCATCTGAAATCAAGGTATGTACCTATCTTCGCTTTATTCAAAAATGTTTCCATAAAAATAACTACCAAATGAACGTAGAACTTTTTGTGACCAACAATTGACCCCTAGGCGATCACTCACAAGCAAAAGTAAATTATTTCCTTTCGAATTCAAATCAGGAAATTCTCTCCAGTCGCACACTTCTGAACAAGTATGACCTATACAAATACATCCGTCCGTGGCTGGGGGATGGTCTTCTCACAGCATCCAGTGCCAGATGGCTTAAACATCGCAAGTTGATTTTGCCCGCCTTTGATATGCCTGCCATAGAAAGCTACATGAAAGTTGTAAATCAAACGAGCGCTAAATTTATCGCAAAGTGCGAGGACCTCTGCACGGATGGAAACATAATCGATGTTCAGCGTTTGGTGTACAAATGCACCTTGGATATTGCTTACGGTTAGATATTCTGTATTTCGAAATGTACCCTAATAATTTAAACGAAATTTAGAGAACGCCACTGGAGTTGTAAGTAATACCTTGGGCGGCGAAGAGACTGATGTGCACAAGTGTATTTGGAAGTAAGATGTTACGCTTGCGAAAATATGATAGCCTTATAACAAACTGTGTCTATTTTTAGCCTGTGCGAAGTTATTCATGAGAGGACGTTCAGTATTGTGAAACGTTTTCGAACTTTGTTCGTCTTAACTCCTCAATATTGGAGGCAAATGAAAAGTCTGTTTGTGCTCAAGCAGAATATACGACAGGTTTGACAGTTGTTTGGTGTTTTAAATTTTGCAAGTTTAACCCGCGATTTTCTTTTCAGATTGTTGACCAAAGGCGAGATGTTCTGGAGAGGTCCCCAGAAGAGGCTAGCAAGCATAAAATGCCATTCCTCGATAATCTTTTGAAAGCGCAAATCGACTATCGGCCCTTGAAATTTAAAGAAATTTTCCAAGAAATTTCTACATTCATATACACGGTGAGTCGTTGAAGTTGCTGGGTGCACTGTTGCGTATGCGCATTTTTTTCCTTCCTATCTTAGTGGAATATTTTTCTTCTCTGAAGCTTTGACTAGGAGAAATACGAAAGTGGATTCGGCAATTTGAAGTTAGCTTAGCTTGATTTTTATTTTCATTATTCGGCGCTTGAATTTATTACGAAGATCCGTGTATATCGATAGTTTGGTGATGCAAAGTAAGGCTTCCCAAACGTTTCCGCAGTGGTAGTGAAGCATGAGTATTGCCATTGTTCTTAGAATAAATTTACGGTTCCCTCACACATTTTTCTTGAACGGAAATATGTTTTTTACTTGGAGTAGTAAGGGAGGAAGCCAAGAGAAACTCAGAAATAAAGACGGTATGCAGCTTCTATAACTTTAAATGTAGTTACATCTACATTATACCTTGTTTACATATGGGACGCATTCTAATAGAACAACGGATAGTTCTAAGCTAAAAAAAAATGCTGAAACTCAACAAGGAAGACCAAAAGTCAACTGGATATTGAAAACTTGTCACTTTGTCCACTTCATAAGATGTGACTTTACGGTAAGACTTTGACGCCGTCAATAAACATTGCATATGGCGTGCTCTTATGTAATTTGATGGCATTTTTCTGTGTGGCTTGTCGTGCCGTGGAAAAATTGTCTTCAACTGTTTAAAAACCAGTGCAGGTCGGGGTAAATTTCCAGTCAGTTATTTTCCTTAGTTTTGATTTAGAACGCATTTTCACAAAATAAGTGACCACACATCCATCTAATCCTTACCCCCAGGGTCATGAAACCGTAGCGTCGGCAGTATCATTCACCATCTATACACTCTCCCGTCATCCAGAAATACAATCCAAAGTAGCTGCAGAACTACAAGCTATTCTAGGAGCACACCCATCAAAGACACCCAACTCAGCGGATCTAGATGCAATGGTATATTTGGAATCAGTTATACGGGAGACATTGCGCTTGTATCCAAGCGTACCGGTCATAGCACGGACTAACCGCAAATCCATTGATATTAGTAAGTTGTTGGATCTATTTTTTTTAAATCCGCAATAGCATTTTAAATTTATTCTTATAGATGGAACCAAAATTGCCAGCAGGACTACAGTTCTGCTTTGCCTATTGGCGATGGGTTACAATGAAAAATACTTCGAAAATCCCTGTGAGTTTGATCCCGAAAGGTTCAACCGAAAGAATATAGGAGGTGAGGATGGAATTGGTGCATTCAAAAGTGTTCCATTCAGTGCTGGACCGAGGGCATGTATTGGTTGGTTTTTATTATTTTTTTTTTAATTTTTAATACGATTTTAAATGCTAAATCTTTCAGCTGAGAAGTTTTCAATGATGCAGCTTAAGGCTATTCTATCGAAAATAGTACGAAATTTTGAAATACTACCGCCTATTGACGGTTTGTTGAGTGGAATTAACGACCATACAAAAGTGGATTGCGTTCCAGGGAGCACATACGATCCGGTTTTGAATATTAGAGTAACCTTGCAGTCAGAGAATGGCATTCAAATTCGTTTAAAGAAAAGAACGTGTAAGTGATTGTGTCGGTGGTTACAAGTAAAATAATTTTTAAAATTAAAAAAAAACTAACTAAAGAGAATTACTAAAAGTAAACATTTTTTACAAGTGAAATAAGCCTTTTTCTGGCTGGTGGGGAATACATTTGAATAAATTTAATCGAAGTTTATATTACCACAAGAAACCGTTTTTGTTGTTCAGAGATTCAAGATTTACGGCCTACAAGTCTACTTTGAGGAATACAAAAGTCTACTTAATTTTAACAATCTAACCAAATAGTAGGTACCTAAAGAGTCTTTGATTAAGGACTTGCCCTACCCGATAAGTTACCAGAGGATGCAGACGATGGTCCAACCGTTACGGTTACCACCCGCTAACTGTCGAACGTTTCCCTCGACGAGACACAGGAGGATCATAGCCGCAGGCAAATCGAAATAAGTATTAGGCAGCAACAACGAACCCACTAGCGTGTCCGGTCTAGTTTATTACTCTGGCCTTCTACTTCCCCCCTTCATATGGTATCACAAAGGACCTACATTAATTTTGGTCTAAGTGTGTCTTTCCAGAGAGCCACCGAACCTAACCTAACCTAAGAAACAAAAATCTACTACATTGGGTAAATTATACAAAAATATAGTAAGGCTCCAAAAAGTATGCAATTGCATTTACACTAATTTTTTTTACTCCAAGGCCATTAGGTATCTTACTACCTATCTATCAATACTCATATAAGAGTAAAGTATGTAGGTAGGGGGGACCTTAGTTAACGTACCGATTTCGTTGAGGTTTGTATAACACCCGATACAGCGGAGACCGCTCTTAATTAATTCACCATTCCTAACATGGCTGGTCAAAAGAGATGTAACTACTCATACACTCAGTTTTTTAAGAATGTGTCTTTTACTTGCAACCCTTGGCAATCACTGGAAAAGGCTTGATTCTGTGCAAAGTTTATAATTAAAAAGCAACTCAAGTCGATGGAGTACCTATCCTAATGTCCCAATAGGGACATGCTTTCTTTAAAAAATTCCAGGGGTTTGCTCGCAATTATGGTACGCGAAGGTTTAGGAAAAAAGAAAAGTCGGAAAATTGTTAACAGTGTTGTGTTAGAAATTGAAGTTCTGTGTAACCGATTTTGTTTTTGATAATTTCCCATGAAAGGTGACGTCAATGCGAAATGCCAAGGTTTTTATGAACACAAAATGCAAACAAGAACTCTAGAAATAAAAAAAAACCTTGAATTGGATTGCGTTATGAAAAATTTTCAATCGAATGAATACGCTTCCACTGCGGTGTATTAAAATTGTCATATTGCGGGTTTGGGTCAAAATTATAGATAAAATCCTTTTTACAAAATTCTGCTTTTCTAAATTCTGCAAGCAATAAAAAACTTTTTTTTTACGATTTTCGAAACCTTTTTTTATTGTTTGCAGAATTTTATAAGGCAGAAATGGAGAGAATATTTTGTTTTTTAATTCGCTTTTTTTGTTTTTAATTTTAACTCCCCTTTTCTCATTTTTTTGTAGCCTTATATGTATTTCCTATTGGGAGGAAAATAAAAGACGTTGTGCTTGTGGGTATTTTACAAAAAATACGATTTGATTTTATTCTTATTATTGAACTAGCTGACCCGGCGAACTTCGTTCCGCCCAAATTCGTTAATGAAATGAATGTATGTATTCATGCTTATTTTCAGATTCGAACGAATAGTCAATTCTAACGAATGTCTGTATTCGTTCGAATGAACTTTGTGTATTTTGAGATTCGAACGAATAATATTCATTATCGAGAATGTCAGAAAATTAATTTAAATGAATTCAATTTTCGAAATCAGCGGTTGCACATTTTTATTTTATATAGCTGGTACCCGCGACTTCGTCTGCGTACAATTAGCACTTCGAGTAACTCAATTAAAATATTTATATCAACAACAGCGCCACTTATCGGGTCCAAAACTATCCTATCTTTTAAGCCAACCTATCAGCCCTACAGCCTACACATTTAAATTCATTGGTATTATACCAAAAGTATAGAATTTTATTATCCCTAACTTGAGAAATAATTGGTCCGTCATTTAAACTTGCATCCAATTCTTCATCCCCTTCACGTTTTGTTTTCACGACAAAAAGTAGCGAATGTCATTCTCAGAGGTCCCCCATCTATCCGTATACCAAAATTGATAAAAATTGGTAATTATTAAAAGGTAACATTTCAAAGGTAACAATCTTACTTTCTCAGTTAAGTGGATCCCAAATGTTTTATTTATAAACTAAGTATTAAAAGCCCGTCAGCTTTAGCGTTCCTATCCAATTCCCCCGCTAATTTTGAAAATAAAATTCTCTCTTAGTTTTTCTATCTCTGCTGTGAATTGCAATTCAGCGTGACCATTATGCGACTAAAGTTGCGATTTGAAACTTTTTTCGAGAGCCTGGTACAACTTTTTGCTATTTATGCCCGTTTTTAGTTGGAGAAGGCGCTTTAAAAATATTTCAAAAGCTCTTATATCCAAATAAAAACATTTCAAATGTAACGCAGTTGCCTATCACAACTTAATTATAGTGTTTAACGAACCAATACTTGTTAAATATCGTTCACGAATTTGAAATAAGCTATTCTGCTTCAGAAATTACACCTTTTCTTCTCATTGGCCCTTTTTCATACGACTTTTCAGAATGCTGCAACGGCCACACAGTCTGTGTCGGAGTCGCTTGTACGGGCATGATGAATGAAAGAAAAGTACCTATAGTTTTTACACAACTGCGTTGTTGAAATTTAATGTACTAAATGTTCGACTTTTTCAATTGTTAATATTTGAAAAAAAACCTAAAAATGCAAAAATAAGAAGCAAGAAAATCTCTTTTTTTTTTTTTTGACACTTCATTTGTTAGATTTGGTTGAGCGTGTGAATCGCAAGAGGTAAATATACTACTATAGAAACTACAGAAATAATATAGCGTGCATTGTATTTACACCAACAATAATTCAAACAAATTTATTCACCTATATCGTCTTCAGTTCTTGAATTCTTCAATTCTTTACTGTAGATATCAATGTAGGTAGTATCACAACCCCCAAAAAAACTCAATATACATATTTACACCACCATACGCCCATCATCGCATGTCATTGGCCATCTGCGCATTTCCTTAGAAAAACATTGTCGCTGTTGATTACATCCACACTCACCTCGCCTACTTCTCTTTCGTTTCACTTAATCGGAGAAAACTTCACGCAGTTTTTCTTGACATGTATGTGCTTGTGCGACACCCACCCACCCAAAGCAGAACAGCGATCAAGAACAATGGTTGCTGATAATTTTCGATTTGAGAAAATAAATTTAGTTTTTTCGTGTTAGATTTTAGGTTGTAGCTTAGCTTATGGATAACACAGAAAGCTGATTGATGCCTTAAAATAATTACGGAAGTTTTGGCTCTTGTTGGTATTTTGTTTTGTTTGCATTGGTTAAGAATTGTTTGAGTAAAAGCGATAAAAAGGCAGTAAAGTCAGAAAAAAAAACACATTTTGGTCAAAAACGCTCCCAAAAAATAGGCATGACAATGTAAGGAATAGCCTATGTCCTTCTCAGGATCTTAAGAGACATTTCAAAAAAAGTTTCATCGAAATCTGTGAAGTAGTTTTCACGCCAACCGCGTACACATGAAAACAGCTACAGTTTTATTATATGTATAGAATACGAAAGCTAACAAATAAAGCCACACTGTAATTGATACTGTCTAGGAAGACTGAGGAAACGTCCTTGTTTGTCCACCAAACCATCAATCGCAGTGCAACAGTAATTACAACGAACATCCTAGGAAAATGGTCTTAGAGTATTCGAAGATCCTAGCGACATATAAAGATTTTGCTTTTGAAATAAATTTCAAAACATACGAGTACATCCAGATAATAGCGAGAGAAGTTTCACTACTGTTGTGTGGTCACAAACGCACTCTCATAAATGCACTTATGTGCTATTGCTAAAATTTGACAATGATTTCTACCTACGTAAAATTAGTTTTCCCCCAAAAGCGATAATTACAGCATTCAATTCACTTAATTGATCAAGAACCATTGACATGCAACAAGTTTCTGGAATATAGTCACAAATTCAACATACATAATGCGATATTTTTTAATACAAATTGATCATGTTGTTAAATAAGAAATCCGTATACGAGTATCATATTATGCTATAAACATTTTTCGAAGTTCCTCGACGAGCCCATTCAAAATGTGTATGCTTTTATAGCAAAGCAGGTGGTGGTCCGCCAGAGTTCAATAAAAAATATCTAATTCGTTGTCTT
Organism: Cheilosia impressa; assembly: GCA_948293265.1. Classification (NCBI taxonomy): domain Eukaryota; kingdom Metazoa; phylum Arthropoda; class Insecta; order Diptera; family Syrphidae; genus Cheilosia; species Cheilosia impressa. Next base: position 13,320,085 of record OX411884.1, read on the forward strand.
AATTAACAGTTTAAAAAATTGCATGGCACATTTGTTTATTTGTTCTGAGTTGGCCAAATACTTTGACTATTACTGTTTCTTGGGCTATAAAGTCTTATCACAGGGCAACTCCTCATGTCTTACAGACTGCCCAGTCATTCACCAATCTAATCAGCACCAAAGATGACCGCGCAAGTCTTCGTCTTTGATAATATGCGTTGTTTCACTATAAAACAAACAAACAGATTACCAGCATGACTTGCTAAAAATGCCGCCGTCGAGGTACTTATAGATTCGACTTTAAATAATTATATTCGCGGGTTTCGAATGGCTCTTTCAAAGTAGGAAGCGAACTTAACTTGAATAAAGACAATGTGCCCAATGAATTGGAACAGTAGTTACTGTTATAGTTCCCTATCTGAAATCGTATAGGTAAGCCAAATATGCTGATATCAATTTCATTGAGTAGGGAGTTTTATTATTTCACATTCGTTTCAGCGTTGCCGTTTGGCCCCTTCTTGAGCCTTAAGACACTTGGACCAAACTTTCATAAAAATTATCAAAATGGCCTATTTTCAAGTAAGATTTCATTCTTTGTTGCACGAAAAAGAATGCAAAAATATGAAAAGAAGTGTTTCTTAATGAATAAATTTGTTGTTTTATTTTGTTATAAATAAATGTCTGCTGTTCTGTTTTGTGTGATTTTTTTTTGCTATAGGTGTTGGTATTTTATGCGGAGGACCCTTTTTTGCTCGGACCAATTTTTAGTCCCCTTTTTTAAATGCGTCAGCGTCACCGCTGATTCGTTCTGTATACCTAATATTATTAGTTTTAATCACATAATCCACGAAATGACAACAGGCAACGGTTAAAGGACTTAACGAATTTACATAAGCTTGTAATACGGTGATAAGTAGCAATAGGTGTCCAAAGCTAATGATTCATACAGAAACCAGACAGTCGAACCGGCAACCAACCCGATGCAAAGCACGCGCATCCAACTTCCTCGACGTGCACACATTCTGATTGACAAACGTCGACTCTGATAATTCTGTTGTTGCGGGTAAATTCAGCGCTCGACGGTCCAACAAGAAGAAGCCGTATACCTGAAGTAGCATAAGCCTTCAAAGAGCGCTTGAGTGTGAAACTGTTTATACCTTTCAGATGACGAACCGAACTATCAAATAAGTCACATCTTTATAAATGACAGGGCTAAAAACCTGTCTGATATTACGAACAGGAAAACGAATACAAAGACCAAAATAAAACGAAAACATACGTAGATGCCACAAGCCAAACACTGAACCGTATACGACAAGAGGTATATGATACGATCGTAAGTTCGAATTTATTGGGCTTATCTGTGTCACGTCGCGTCTCGTTGAATATACATACAGTGTTGCCACCGTACGGTGTTTTTAAAATAAATTAGAACTAGATAGTAGTAACAACAGATATATGCTTCACGATTATTTCTGTCGAAACTCAGTACCAATCTGTAAAAACTCATCTGAAAAGCATGAAAGGTGATCAAAAAAACAAACCTCCCGGGGAACACAAACCTATTAGCTGAGAATTTACTGTCATCACTACTTATCTTTCAATTAGATTAAGAACATTGGTATCATGACTCTGTTAAACGACGATAACCCAAACCCATACACGCTTATTACATAAGAGTATAGTAATTTTTCGGCTGTTTAATTCTTCACTTTCCATTTCAAATCAGTCATTGGTGCTTGGTGGGAGTGCGTGTAACTGCCGGTTGACAGTAGAATCCTACAAAATTACAAACTATTAAAAATGTTTACTTTGATTATTGCCGTGGTCATAATTGGCGTTTCCTACGCTTATTACCAATTAACAGTTGGAAAATATCAACGTGCTTTAAGAAATGTTCCTGGACCACCGACGTTACCTTTAATAGGGAATGCTCACATCGTCGGCAAGAATCCCACTGGTAAATATATTATCCGTCAAAATGTTGAGTGAAAAAGAAAATGTAAAGTGTTTGTTGACCGTCGGCAGCAACGTTCGTTCCATCGTGCACCGTCGCACGTGCGACACAAGAGAGCCGCTAAGATCATTGATTGGAGTAACAGAAATGGTATTGCACGGTTGACAGAAACGTCAGCTGCATTACCAATTTTAGTTTCAACGTCTGTCGGTTTGTCACTAAACATTTTGGCGCAAATTAATAGTCAACTGAAGAGCAATTTTGCATTTACATAAAAACGAGTGTCATTTTATTTGCACTCAGTTTCATTTTATTGAGGGAGATTGAGATTGAGCGGACTATTTTTGCAGGAAAAATAGTTTTTTAAATATGAATTTTTTTTATAAACGGATTTTCAAGCTATACTATTTGTAGAATCTTTTAGATATAATGTCTACAGACTTGTTGGTACTAATGAGTCGTTATATGTTAATTTTGGAATTTCGCGTTATTCCACATTGACAAAGTAAAACAATTCCGAACACTACTTGCAAAATAAAGCCGAAGCAAATGTTTTCAGAGTGGCCGAGAACTTTTAGTAATTTTTAATTTGCAGAAATAGATGTAGGTAGGTAAATAATATTTTAACTAAATTCTCAATACTGAAATATTTAGAGGGGAAATTTGAGAAAATAGCAAATGAAATTTTCTAGTTCTACCTTTTTTACTTCTTAAGCGTAGTACGCTGCTCGAGCTAAACTAAATTTTATCTGGTCTCCAACTTTTCTCTCCAAACATCAGCTAAAGTCATAGCTAAATTTTGACATAGAGTACGCCATTGATAAGTGCCAGAGAAAACAGCTGTTCTTTGAAAAAAAATTCCTTCAAAAATGTATTTCTCTCTTATTTTAACTATTTCCGATTCTAGGTACTTCTCGTCCATGTAATAATTAAAAAAGCTCATCCTTGCATACCTTAACAGAACAACAAATACACAACGATCTGTCACAATTTAGCTTGAGAAAATGTTCCGACCCATTAAATGGGCACGCTAAATTTTGACAGACACATGAAGTGCATTCTGAAACAAAAGATTGATTATTTAGTTCGAGCTGCGTACCACTCAGCTAAATGGGTTCGCTTAGAATTAGCTCAGCTAAATTTTGGAGAGAATTTTGTAGGGAGCGAAAATTTAGCTCGAGCAGCGTACTACTAAGATTTAAGCAATAAATAGGTTCCAAGTTCATTAGGAGTTTTTAAACTACTGAAACTGAAAGAGGATCCTAAAACTTTTTAGAATGATTTGGGCGGAGATTGAAAACATATTGAAAAAACATCTTTTGACAAACTTTGACTTTCTGTTCAAACACCGTTTTTAACGAAAATTAAACAGTACTTCCTCGAACAGGTCCTTTTTAAGATTGAACCTATCAGAGTATTTTTTTCATCTATATATATAAAAATTGAGCCTTAAAATTATGTTCGTTTTGTCGCCGATTCACGCCTTAACGCATCTACCGTTTTGTTTGGTTGACATCGGAAAACGTATGCGTGTGTTGTGCGTGCATGTACATTTTGTTGTTTTTCCATATTATTTATATAAAAATCAATTGCTGGGGGTTAGTTATGTCAAAACTCAAGAACGGCTCAACGGATTTGAAATTTTGGTGGCCACCCGACAGGTGGCGCTGCTGTCGATCTCCAAAATTACTCAACCAATTTCAATGAAATGTTGTGGATGTGTATGGTTGGTTGCATCTTAAGTTTTGGGCCCGATTGGTGGCGCTGTATTGCAAGCATTAAAGAATATGTGATGTGGCATGTGGCCTAGGTGTGCGAAGGCCGTACGGCGCATATCGCTTGGTAGAAAGAAGGGGACTCAAGTTGATCACTCGGCCAAGTAGTCCAGCATACTAACCATCAGCCACCGTGTTCACAAGCCACAACTACTGATATAATGTGCTATAGAACCTTTATCGAATGTGAAGTGGGAAAAAATTATACAAACGGTGATTCTTACTTCCCACGCAAACTTCGAGCGACCGCCATGAAATCACCGCAAGATTTTTTAAACGAAACCTCAAAACGATCATGGACTTTACTCTTAACATAAATTAAAAAATTAAAAATTAAATTAACATCCTAATAGAAATGCTGACAAATTTTTTCGGATGGTGGGAACAATATGGCAGAGATAAATTTAGAATTTGGATTGGTACACAGGCACAAATTGTCATTTCGAATCCAAAAGATGTCGAGGTTAGATTTCGTAAATTGTTTTTGATATTTTCTCAATTTTTAATGTGAAATTTTTAGAACGTTCTTTCTAGCACAAAAATCCTAAAGAAACCAAGTATTTACGATCTACTGCGTCCTTGGTTGGGCCAAGGAATCTTGACAAGTCACGGGGCTTTATGGCATAGTCATCGTAAAATGATAACTCCATCGTTCCACTTTAAGGTACTTCTCGAGTTTTTTGAAACAATGAATTCGAACTCAACCAAGTTTATAGAAAAATTGGAGAAGGTTTCGAAGGGAGACACTATTTTTGATTTCCAGAGTCTTGTATGTAATTTTGCATTAGATGTCATTTGCGGTAAGTGCAAAGAATTTAAAATTATGTAGTTCAATAAAATACACAGGGTGTATATTTTATTTATAGAAACTGCAATGGGGGTCAGTATCAATGCAATGGACGACAATGATTCGGATAATGTAAAAGCATTTAAGTTGTAAGTAGAAAAAACATCACTTTAGGTGACAATGTTGCTATAGCAGTCTATTATTTCTGCAGCATGTGCTATTCTGTTCAGATGCGCGCATTCAACCCTTTAAAAAAGAATCAGTTCCTTTTCAAATTTGCACCGGAATACTCTGCATACAAGAATGCTTTGAAAACTTTAAAGGACTTTACTATGGATGTGAGTATTCTGAAAACAAGGAGTTTGAAGAAATATGCATCACAATCCTTTTGCACGATTTAAGGTTATATCCAAACATCGCCAGGGTATGAAAAATACCGCCGATAATAGTATTACCAAGGACGATGCTGACGACAAGCTAAATGGTCGCCGTAAGCAAGCTTTCCTTGACACACTGCTTACTGCAACAATCGATGGGCGGCCATTAACAGATAAAGAAATTTTCGAAGAAGTTTCTACTTTCATGTTTGAGGTAAGTGACAAAGTAACCCTTAATCGGAAAGGATGTGTTAATGTTTCCTTTGCCCAGGGCCATGATACAACTTCATCGGGAATAACCTTTGCAATGCATTTGCTGTCCAGACATCCAGAAGTGCAGGTATGTATTCTGTGCGCTCCGTATATGAGTTACTTATTGATTGAACTCATTTTGCTGTAGAAAAAAGTGTTCGAGGAACAACTGCAAGTCTTTGGTGGAGATATTACTCGTCAGCCTGTCCATAACGATATACAGGAGATGAAATATTTAGACATGGTTATTAAGGAGGCACAGCGTTTGTATCCCAGTATTCCGTTTATTGGTCGTTTAACTGAAGGCACTTATAACATGAGTAAATTGTTAACAAAATTTGAATTGCCAAAGCGATTGTAATACGTTTCCTTCTGTTAAGATGGATTAATCCTTCCGGATGCTACAACAGTCTTCCTGTTTATCTTCGCCATGGGATATAATGAAAAATATTTCCCGGACCCATACAAATTTGATCCCGAACGCTTCAATCCCGAAACAAGGGTCAAGACGAGCCCTTATGAATACGTCCCCTTTAGTGCGGGTCCTCGAAATTGTATAGGTAAGATCAGCTTTAAAACAAATTGTGAGTTAGTTCAACAGCCAATGCTTTTCCTATTTTAAGGCCAAAAATTCGCAATGCTAGAGATGAAATCTGCGATATCGAAAATCGTGCGAACGTTTAAAATTCTCCCAGCTGAAGATGGACTATATTCAAAGGATGGCTATGAGCCAAAGGAGCCAACAAACAAATATGATCCAATATTGTCGACAATGCTTACGTTGAAAGCTGAAAATGGAGTTAATATTCGTCTACAAAAGAGGTCCGTTTAGGACGACATCCATTCGCTATATCTACTGTTACATATATTGTTAAGTTAATTTTCTGGTACTGGACGCCTCTATCCAGGTTATTTGTTATGTGTGTCTCATTTAAGAACTTCGAAAAATAAAATCAGCTACCTAATAAAAATAAATAGTTGGCGCCGCAGGTTTCTATGCTGAGTCTACCACAATTATTTTCTTTAGATGCGATTGAATTTGGAACTTGTAAGCCGTTCCCTCTATAAATACAAACCAAGCTTTTCCCATTTTAACAATATTTTCGTATATACTTGACAATCTCGATGTTTCTGGCAATCTGACAAAAAAAAACATTCAAATTACATAACATCTATACATCTACGAGGGATTTTAGAAGGGAATTAGTGAACGGTGAAAAGGGAAAAATTACCACGCTTGGGATAAATAAAGAGAGAGAGCTAACAACATTGGCTTAAGTTCCCAAAATCCAATGTATGATTATCGAATAAGAATAACTCTCAAGACTTTATACCTTATACGTGACGAAACGAATTATCAAATAAGTCTCATCTTTATAAATGACAGGGCTAATAACTTGTCTGATATACGAACAGAAAAACGAAAACAGAAACCAAAACAAAACGAAAACATGCGTAGATGCGACAAATCAGACACTGAACCGTACGACAAGGTTAACGCATCTGAATAAGAGATACCTACATAACGATCCTAAGTTCAACTTAGTTTTGAGGATAAAAGAAGTTATAATAGTAAAAACAACTTAGCAAAACATTATTTGCAAAACAGGTTATCTGCTTCGCATCAATACGAGCAGATCTGTAGTCATAGGCATGAACATAGCAAGACTCTGTAAAGTTCACTAAATCTTATCAGTTCTAAATTATATATCTCACCAAAAACCTACCAATGTTGACCTCTATTTTCTAACTTATACAAGTAGTAGAAACATTAGTGACGTCTTAACATGCGTGTAATATGTTACGATGTTGTACTACCTTGAAAATGCATACAGTGTTGCCATCGTTGTTGTTTTCAAAATATATAGAAGTAGTTGGAAATATACCTACCTAGACAAGTAAAGAATTAAGTTTCGTGCAAACTTACTTTATTTAAAAAGCTATTAATGGCCCTTGAATAAAACAAGTGACAAGTAATATTTGTTAGCTTCAATAATACCCACTAACAGCTCTAACTAACAGTCATCAAGCTGCTTACTGATTTTGTTAAAATATTTCAAATACTAAAACAAGATTATGCTTCACGATCATTCCTGTCGAAACTCAGTACCAATCTGTAAAAACTCATGCTTTCCAGAAAGGTAATCAAATAAACAAACCTCCCTCGGAAGTCAAAGCTATTCGCTGAGAAGTTATTGTCATCACTTCTAACCTTTAATTAGATTAAGCACATTGGCATCACTTTAGCATGACTCTGTAAAACGACAAAAACTCATTTTCACGATTAATGGGTACATAAGAGTTATTTTTTCGGCTGTTTGACTCCTCACTTTCACATTACGAATCAGTCATTTGTGCTTGATAGAAGTGCGTGTAACGGGCGGTTGACTTTAAAATCCTACAAAATTACAAACTATTTAAAATGTTTACTTTGATTATTGCCGTGGTCATAATTGGCGTTTCCTACGCTTATTACCATTCAACGTTTGGAAAATATCAACGTGCTATAAATAAGGTTCCAGGACCACCGACGTTACCTATTATCGGGAATGCTCATCTCATCGGCAAGAATCCCAGTGGTAAATTTTTTATCTGTCAAAATGTTGAGTAAAATAGAAAATGCAAAGTGTTTCTTAAAGAATACCTAGCATATAAGCTGGTTTTATGAGATATTTTTTTTTTAAATATTTGGACCTTGAATTGAACTCGGATTTTTCTATTTATATTGACCGCCGTTCGCGCCGCTACAGTTTGCTTTAAACGAAGAGTTAGTTTCGATTGGAGGTTCAAGTTCGGTTGGATTTATAAGCAATGACCATGGAGAAGGTGCAGTATTTTTATGTATAATGCAAGTAGTCACAGCTGGAATACTGAGCGAAACGTTCAATCCCCGACAAAAACGTGTATTGCATTTCATTTTGGTACCGGCTGCGCCAATGTTTGACTAAATATCCGGTTGTACAATATTGTTATAAATATTTTATTGTGGTGTACTTTCACCCAAATGTTGCGGAACTGCTGCACCACCTTTTGCCTTTGTTGCTGTGTGCAAATAGTACAAAGTGATTTGCGAAATTTATTTTTTACTTCCCTGCATACGTAAAGTAAGAGGAGTTTTTTATTTTAATTTAATATTTCGAACGCCGCGCCGGTAGACGTCAGTCGATAGACGGTTTACCTCAAACCTTATTAATCGATCTCGTCGGATAAAAGTATGAAATGTAAAAGTAGCTTATTAGCAAATACGATGCCTTGAAAAGTATAAGCGTATTTTCAAATACCCAGAAAAGCACTCTCATACGCAAAAAAAACATTACGATCAAAGTCCAATGGTTATTTCAAATTAGACTTTGTGGACGTGGTTGTCACGGTAGCTTAACAACGTTCGTTCCATCGTACATCGTCCACTTGCGACATAAGAGAGCCGTTAAAAACATCGATTGGAGTATCAGAAATGAGTGCACAATTTTATCACGTCAACTTCAAGTTGAAACAATCTGGAAATAAAACTAATAAGGTTCCGTTTTTTTCTTTTGGGTATGGAACCTTAACTAGGTACCCGCACAGAATTATAGTTCTTTACTGGAGTTAGTAAAAAATCATTGTAATCTCGTCTATGATTGCCTTTAGCATATACACATTTTTATTGTCGAATAAATATCTCATTCTGTATCAGCAACATCCAATGGATTTTGTTTTGTTATCTGACATGACTAGCACAAATTTCAAGACGCACGCAGCCATATATTATATGGGGGGCTTGCTAACTGATTGTAGTGTTTTATTTTTAAATGAAATAATTTGTTTTACTTAATCTTGATCTGATAAACAGCTTTTGTAGATTTAAATACATTTTATCAATTTTTAGTTCGGTAAAAGTAATAACGCAGCCCATATTTTTTTGGTAAATATTCGTCACTACGACCAGCAATTCGGTTTGATAAAAATTTAAAATGTAATCTTCAAGTTCAATTTGTATTTGCTAAGTCAATAATTTCATCGTTTGCGGAAGATTCTAGGGTCACTTGCATGTCCTAATGTGAGGTCATATATGTGCAAACAATTTTCTAGTATATCTTCTTTCAAAATGTATCCACAAAAAAAACTCATTAACATTATTTCAAAAACTTCCCAATAGAAATGCTAAAAAATTTTTTCAAATGGTGGAAACAATATGGCACAGATAAATTTACAGTTTGGGTTGGTACCCAAGCAAATATTCTCATTACGAACCCAAAGGATGTCGAGGTTAGATTTCGAAAACTGTTTTTGATATTTTCTCAATTTTTAATGCGAAATTTTTAGAACGTTCTTTCCAGCACAAAAATCCTAAAGAAATCAGATATTTACAATCTACTGCATCCTTGGTTAGGCCAAGGACTCTTGACAAGTGACGGGTCTCTGTGGCGTAGTCATCGTAAAATGATAACTCCATCGTTCCACTTTAAGGTACTCGTCGAGTTTTTTGAAACAATGAATTCGAACTCAACCAAGTTTATAGAAAAATTGGAGAACGTTTCGAAGGGAGACACTATTTTCGATTTCCAGAATCTTGTGTGTAATTTTACATTAGATGTCATTTGCGGTAAGTGCAAAGAATTTAAAATTAGTTCAAGTTACAGGGTTTATACTTCATATAGAAACTGCAATGGGGGTCAGTATCAATGCAATGGACGACAATGATTCGGATATTGTAAAAGCATTTAAATTGTAAGTAGAAAAAATATCACTTTAGGTGACAATGTTGCTATAGCAGTCTATTATTTCGGCAGCATGTGCTATTCTGTTCAGATGCGCGCATTCAAACCTTTAAAAAAGAATCGGTTCCTTTTCAAATTTGCACCGGAATACTCTGCATACAAGAATGCTTTGAAAACTTTAAAAGACTTTACTATGGATGTGAGTATTCTGAAAACAAGGAGTTTTGAAGAAATATGCATCACAATCCTTTTGCACGATTTAAGGTTATATCCAAACATCGCCAGGGTATCAAAAATACCGCTGATGACAGTATTCACAAGGACGATGCTGACGACAAGTTAAATGGTCGCCGTAAGCAAGCTTTCCTTGACACACTGCTTACTGCAACAATCGATGGGCGGCCATTAACAGATAAAGAAATTTTCGAAGAAGTTTCTACTTTCATGTTTGAGGTAAGTGACAGAGTAACCCTTAAGCGTATAGGATGTGTTAATGTTTCCTTTGCCCAGGGCCATGACACAACTTCATCGGGAATAACCTTTGCAATACATTTGCTGTCCAGACATCCAGAAGTACAGGTACGTATACTGTGCGCTCCGTATATGAGTTACTTATTGATTGAACTCATTTTGCTGTAGAAAAAAGTATTCGAGGAACAACTGCAAGTCTTTGGTGGAGATATTACTCGTCAGCCTGTCCATAACGATATACAGGAGATGAAATATTTAGACATGGTTATTAAGGAGGCACAGCGTTTCTATCCCAGTGTTCCCATCATTGGTCGTTTTACTGAAGGAACTTATAACATGAGTAAATTGTTAACAAAATTTTAATTGCCAGCGATTGTAATACGTTTCCTTCTGTTAAGATGGACTAATCCTCCCAGATGCTACAGCAGTTAACTTGTTCATTTTCGCCATGGGATATAATGAAAAATATTTCCCGGACCCATACAAATTTGATCCCGAACGCTTCAATCCCGAAACAAGGGTCAAGGCGAGCCCTTATGAATACGTCCCCTTTAGTGCGGGTCCTCGAAATTGTATAGGTAAGATCAGCTTTAAAACAAATTGTGAGTTAATTCAACAGCCAATGCTTTTCCTATTTTAAGGCCAAAAGTTCGCAATGCTAGAGATGAAATCTGCGATATCGAAAATCGTGCGAACGTTTAAAATTCTTCCAGCTGAAGATGGACTATATTCAAAGGATGGCTATGAGCCAAAGGAGCCAACAAACAAATATGATCCAATTTTGTCGGCAGTGCTTACATTGAAATCTGAAAATGGAATAATGATTCGCCTACAAAAGCGGACTGTATAGAAGAGGTTATCTGGACTGGTTTTAGGTTTTAGGGGTCTTGAAAAATGTTGTACAGTATGTGTGTCCTTTAGGTCCTGTGTCTGTAAATAGAGTGCGTACCTAGTTTATGTTAACGTTTGGTTTAAGTTTGGTGTAAGATGATCAGTAGGGATTCTAATGAAATAAAAATCTTTCAACTGCGAGAAAGTGGTTTTGTTTTTTTTTCAGTTGTCGTATTAAGAAAAACTGTCTGTTCAAAATAAGCCGGAACGCTGAACTGTTGGTCTGTTCCTGTGCAGTGAACATTCTTAAGTAAACGGCTTTGTAGCATAAACCCCAGTCATTATGATGGTCACCCAGGAGTATGCTACGATAAAAGAAGCTTATGGATAGTGGTGACTGGTGGGCAGCGCTGCCGAAAGTACTACAATAGGAGTATTGTACTCTGGTACATCCCAAAGAAAAATTGTATCTACTCCTAGTTAATTGCAAAGCAAGTTTTACTCTCTGGATGTTCCACTTAAATTTACTTCGTGTTCAAAACGATTGAAACGGTAACCCTGGTAGTGAGTTAGAGATAAAAAGCCAAGTTAATTTTTTTTTATTCCGCCTAAAAGAATGCAAAGTTTTGAAATAAAAAGCAACAAAGGGTGATTTCAGTTCCACATTATGTACCTACATAATCGATATTTTTTTTAAACTCGTACGTATTCTGTTGTATTTTAAGAAGGATTTTCCGCAATTATTTTTAGTACATTTTTTTTATAAGGTTTCTTTCTTAGGACGTGCTCAGGTTGTCTACTCTTTTTCTTATGGTTTATTGTTTTTTTTTCTCATCTTTTAGGCGTATTTTGGTGCGGTTTCTTAGCTGTTTTTTCGATAATTTCTGGCATTTCAAATTATATTTTTTTTCATTGTATTTTCTGTTCGTTTTAGGGTGGATTCTCCTGTTTCCTTGGGACAATAAACTAGCTTACTGTTGAAAAATAATTTGTAAGCTTGGTACATTGATATATTATTAATTGTTAACATAGATTGGTCTGATTTTGATTAAAAATGATTAGCATCGCCTTTCCATAAATTTCGCGCTTTTATACGGCTTACGTAAATACACTTGGAGTCAGTGTTTTTTCCAATTCCCAGTATTTTTAGTAGGCCAGCAAAAAATGTTGAAAATATCATCGCAATCGAAATGAATGTAAACTCCCAACGTCAATAGCCAAATTTTGGTACCCGCCATCTAAATATTTCCGACTAACGCTGCTGAATTCGGGCAAATACTACAAATTTTCAGTTCAAGCTTTTCCAATATACTTTTTGGCAGTTGTAAAGAATTGTTTGAAGGCTATACTCCGTGGCTTGATGTTAGCATTATAAATTACCGACGATATTTCTACAAAAAATGGAGCAGATTGGTGCAGAGAGCATCATGCGAAATGCTCCACTTAAACCTACACAAACAAGCTGATCATTGGCCTTAAAATAGATATCTAGTCGATTTTTAAAAGTGTTCTATAACAAATTCAGTTTTTATCTTAATTAGACAAGTTTGTAGCTCACTTAACAGTTTTTAAAATATGACAAACAGCAACGGCTGCATGTAATTTGTTTCTAATTACCTGAATGATGTATGAATAATACCCACATAATACAAATACCTTAACTCAAACACGATATATATCAAGATACATTAAAAATGAATTCAGCTGACACTTATATTGCTCATTTGTCCTTTTGTTTTAGTTAACGTACCTTCTGTACATTTTCTAATTCATTAAATGCAAATAAACTACACCGGCAGCCAGTGATGCCAACTCCGGCATAATTGTGCATTAGGCGTAATTTCGATGCAGAGCAATAATTTAAAAAAAAGGCATTATTTTTGTGCAAAGTTTTAACAATCAATTTATGCAAATAAATTTTAAATTTGGAAATCTTCAAATAATTCAAATAATATTCTTTTACAACTGTTCGTCATGCTTATTTACTGATTCACTTCTTGACTTGCTCACCAAACGCAAACCAGGGATTACAGGGATCCAAAACCGTTTAATTACCAATCGATCGACCAACATTCTTTCAACAAATTTAAATCACCTTGTAGATTCGTTGCACTTCTTTTGTAAAATGAAATATGCAATTTGCATCTTTTTTTTTTTGAAAAAGGCATAAAAACTTCGATCCGGGTTGGCATCACTGCCAGCAGCACTTTTGCTTTCACCTGCACCTTGACCATGAAGTAGTACAGAGCAAGATGATAACGATCATATTTATATGCGTTTTACGTTACTGTCTTGGGTTGTTGTGCTCTTCGTTTCGAATCAGTCAATAGCGCACAACACGGAAGACCGTATTGCAGGCGCTTAGTGCATATCAAAATCATTTGCAAAGCCAAATAAAAAATGTTTTCCTTGTTTGTTGTGCTTATAATAATCGGTTGTGCGGTGGCTTATCTCAACTTTAGATTTGGAAAATATTGCCGTGCTATTAATAAAATCCCTGGACCGCGTGGGTTGCCCTTTATAGGAAATGCCCACACAGTGGGAAACAATCCTCAAGGTGAATCAAAGAGAATAAACGGTGTTTTAAATAAATAAACAAAAACATATTGCATACCTATAACATGAACGGTCCATTTTTATTAAACATAGTGTGTTGCTTTGAAAATTGTAAATAGTGATGTTAGGAATTTAAAGAGTTGGCGCAATTGAAATACTTCAATTATTAAAAAATTTCAACTTTGATTGTAACTACTTATGTAAGTTAAATATTTTTGTACAGTGAAGTAGGGTCCCTGTCCACAAGTCTTTCTTACCATCTGCCCTTCAGTTGCGTTCGCCATAAGTTGCTTGAAGTCAACTACCGCTTGCCTACGACACCGGATATTTCGGTCCCGCCGTCACTATCTATGTAGTTTTGTAGATTTGTGAAAAAATCAGTCCCAAAATGTTTGCCTGCGAACTTCACATCTGAAAATTATGCAAACGGATGCTATGCTTCTTTAAAAGTCAAATGATTGCAATTAAATGTCGACAGTGATAATTAAAACATACTCGTATTAATATGACGGCTCATCGTGATAAGGTTGGAAAAAAAATGCATCATAAAATTTAAGTGGCTCCTAGATCCGATTAGATTCGAGTAGATTTTGGACTAGAGACGTATAATCCGTAATAAATAGATTTATTGTTATGACCCTTCTGTTAGATATGCAAACGCGGCTTATTCTTTCCATTGCAGTTTGAAGACAAAATCCACACAAGTAATGCTCGCATAGTACTCGTATTTAAGCTCCGCTGTTTCTTTGACTTTGTTGAACATTCTCCAGGTATTGTCCTGTTCAGGCCTTTTTGACAGGGCAGTGCTCGATAAGGAATCTTGTGATTCGTGGAACCTGAGTTGTTTCGTTCTTTTCAGGACCCGGATCGACGAATTTTCTGCTCTATGAGGGTTACAAGTTTTGAATACATATGACGTCCTTAATAGCCTCACTAGATGCAATAAATACTCAAATAAGCCTTTCTCCCTTTATCAAAATGCATACTTCTAATTACACTAACGTGCTATTTGCTTTTACTAATCCGCATAAAATTTAAACGCGTGCATCATTTATAATCACCGTTCATCATATGAAATCAAGTACAATAGCAAGTAGGTAATGCAATAATTATTACCCCTTGGTATCAAACTTGTGCGACTGAAATAAGCATCCCCCTTAACTAATCGCGCTAATTAAAGTCATGCAAATAGACAACAAGATTACCTGAGTGAAGCTTTGCTGTGAAGTATTATTCATGCATGATAGCAGACATGTGTCATTTTTCGCAAAGGTTTCAAGTTAACAATTAATGAGTCTTTAATGGTGGATCATTCAAAATTGTTTTCCATGTACTTGTTACAATTGATTCGCTATCGCATTTCATTTTACACGTGCATGGTATGTGTAGGTGTATATTATAAAACGTTTTAAAGGTCCGGTTCTCGTTTAACCATTGTATGGTTGGTATCTACCTTTGTGGATAGTTTATTTTTTTTTTAAATATCTCAGAAGATCCGAAACTCATATATAATGCCTTGTATGTAAGACAGTGTATGCTTTTTAGGATATAATGCTTACAAAAGCTAGGGTGGATTTTCGACAATAATCGAGCAATATCAGCTTTAAAATATATATCCTTTCTCTTAATCAGAATATTTTACAACACACCTTTCAAAAATGTAGCCACATCTTGCAGTCGGGGGAAAAAGTTAGTTATATAGAATTTGCTAACAAATTTTCTGTACATATTAAATATTGAAAAGATTTTTTTAAACCTCTTCCTCTTTTTATTTCAGAAATCCTTCACAATCTTCAATCTTGGTGGCGCCAATATGGCAGCAATAAATTCCGAGTTTGGATTGGCATGGAGGGTTATGTTTTCATAAGTGATCCGAAGGATATGGAGGTAATATCTAATATTCCGTAAAGTTGCATATATGGTTGGTCTGCATATACAGTACTCCCCGGATAATAGGACAGTATATATAAGTGCTTATAGCTAGGTTTTCAATTAAATTCCCATTAAGTTGGGACTCTTGCAATTCCTAGAATGGCGTTTGTGAATCCCAACACTGAATAATTTGTTGCTTTTCAATTGGTTTTGCTATTGAGGGGGTTGCTTGTTATAAGTACCTACTGTATCACATTTTCTGATTTGCAGAGCATTCTTTCGAATCCAAAAACTCAACGGAAATCAAACATCTATGACTTATTGCATCCATGGCTGGGTCAAGGACTCTTGACGAGCTTCGGGTCCTTATGGCACAGTCATCGTAAAATGATAACTCCGTCTTTCCATTTCAAAATTCTTGTCGATTTTTTTGACACGATGAATGCGAATTCGTCAAAGTTTTTGTCAATTTTGGAAAACGTATCGAAAGGGGAAGCTGTATTTGACTTTCAGAGTCTTGTATGCTATCTTACGTTGGACATCATTTGTGGTAAGTATGTGAAAATGTGCAATTGGAAAAATTCATAGATTGGATTTGTTTTTGTTTTTGTAGAAACCGCCATGGGTGTGAGTATTAGTGCAATGGAGAACAATGATTCAGATCTTGTCAAGTCGTTTCAATAGTAAGTAATGCGGAATAGCATTGAGTTAAATTTTTATAAGCGCTTTTCTGTCTGTAGCATGTGTTACTCCGTGCAAATGAGATCAATCAACCCGCTTAAGAAGAATGCGTTTTTGTTTAAACTCGCACCGGAGTACTCAAAGTACAGGAAGGCACTGCAGACACTAACAAATTTCACAATGGGTGTAAGTACAAGAAGGTGTTATTTTTTGGATGACAACACATTCTGAATACATTCGGGGGAAATTAAATATTGACTAAACCAGACTTCACATTGCATTAAGACTTCGATTATGATTTGATCCACCTCTTCACAGGTGAATTAAAAAATATTGACATCTTCTAAATTTACATTCATTGTACCGGAAAAGGGGCCAGAAAAGAAGTCTTTTCTTGGATGAGAGCAAGCATCCCAACCGCTCTTGGAATCCGTTTTTATAAATTCTTTCTTATCTCTTAAAAAGACAACGAATCAGTTTAGTATTTACGTTTGCTTAGTGATGGGAGATGGGTAAAAAAAACGTTGAATAAATACAGTCAAATCGTTTAGTAAAACGCGTCAAAAATAGCTAACAACTCAAAAAATTGTCGAAAAACGCATAAGAAGCGAGTCATATAAACTGTTGAAACTCATTGGAAATCGCATAAAAAAGCGTTTAAGAACGCGTTAAAAACGGGTCAAAAATCAGATTAAAGACACTTCAAAGAACTCATTTAAAAAAGTATGTAAAACGAGTCAAATAAAGGCATTGGAAATAGGTCCAAAATAGTTTTTAAAGCGCTCCAAAAACTCATCGCATAAAAAAATGCGCCTAAGAACGCGTAATGTTTGTTTAGGTTAGTGTGTTGGCCCTACGTTAAAAACGTTTCGATCAAAATCTCTTCATAAAAACGAATTTCAAACAGGTCAAAATTACCATTAAGAGCTTTTGAAAAAAACGCAACTGGCTGCATACTATAGTGCTGCAACAAGGCTTGCTGTTTTTTTTAACTAGCTATTTGGTTTAAAAATTCTGCTCTTTTTTGGGACGAATGGTAGGACTGAGATTTTGTTTTTTTATAGGTTATATCTAAACGTCGAGGAGCCATGCAAAATGACACCAAACTCGTTCACAGCAACAACGATTCAGACGACCAAATGTATACCCGCCAAAAGCGAGCCTTCCTCGATACGCTACTCACATCAACAATCGATGACCGGCCTTTAACAGACAAGGAAATTTTCGAGGAGGTATCCACATTTATGTTTGAGGTAAGCCAGCCTGACATTTGGACTTATGAGCAAAATTCCCACATCCAACTTTCTCACTCAGGGTCATGATACCACTTCGTCGGGAATATCGTTCGCTATTTATCTGCTGTCTAGACATCCAGAAGTTCAGGTAGGTATTTTGTGTAACTGTTGTACCTTCTCGATTGACATTACTTTGCTGTAGCAAAAAGTGTTCGAGGAACAAATGGCAATCTTAAAGGGGGATATGTCACGGCCGCCTACATTCGCGGATATACAGGAAATGAAATATCTGGATACGGTAATAAAAGAGGCGCAGCGCATGTATCCCAGTGTTCCCATTATCGGACGTTCAATCGAAGGATCATTTGATATGAGTAAGATTTTTGACAAGAGTTGTTGCAAGCGAGGCTTACTTTGTTTGTGCAGATGGAACTTTTCTCCCGGATGGCACGACCCTTAACCTATTTATAATTGTAATGGGCTATAATGAGAAATATTTCCCGGACCCATACAAATTCGATCCGGAACGCTTCAACCCGGAGTCACGTGCCAAAGCGAGTCCATACGAATATGTCCCCTTCAGTGCAGGTCCACGAAATTGTATAGGTTTGTGAAGTTTTAAACAAACTGAAGCTTGAATAGGCAATGCCTTTCTCTTTTTTTAGGACAAAAGTTCGCAATGCTGGAGCTGAAGTCCGTCGTAGCGAAAATCGTGAGAGTCTTTAGAATTCTTCCGCCCGAAGATGGATTATGCTCCAAGGATGGTTTTGAGCCAAAAGCGCCGACCAACAAATATGATCCGATACTCTCCGCAGTGTTAACGTTAAAGTCTGATAATGGAATAAAGATTCGCCTACAAAAGAGGACCATTTAGAAGAGCCTCTCTGTGCTACTTGATTGAGTCAAAACAGAGGGGAAGTAGCATAATAAAAATTTAAGTCGCTAAGCTAGGCTTACCATGAAGACAGTTTTTCTTAAGCTTTGCAGCGTTCCATCCGACAGCGACAGAATTCAGATGTCAAGTTCGGGTACTACGTTGAAATTTGTTAACAGTTTCGCATGTGAAATCCATATAGTTCAGTCACGTATTCGACCACACTTAGCAGAGGTTTTGTCTTCGAAAGGTGGTCACATTTTTATTCAGAATTTTGGCGGATGGGTGGGTGCGAAGTCCTTCTTTCTAGCAAAGAACGCTTAACAAGTCGACGTCTATGTATTTCATTGTTTGCATCCACGGATATTGTTACAGCGCATATAGGGTTCGCTTGCCCTACTTACTTTCTTGAATCTAAAGTTCGTGGTCTGGGTCCACTTGCGCATTTGGAGTTTATTGAAGTCCCTTCCAACTTTTGCGCACCATCTTTGGAGCTTTATTGTTTTTCAAGGTTTTCCTTCACATTTTCCCTTGAGGTACCTATTATTTAATTTGGGAACTTGGGGCCTTGTTACAAGTTGAAGCTCGCCTTTCCCCATCAGACAAAAATATTTAAAACAAAAATAAAAGAAGAACACTCATTTGTATTTTAAGTATGCATCCAAGAGATATGCGTTTATTTGGTACATTACTATCTTCTAAGTAAGTATTTTCCACCTCATTTGCATGGACGCATAGACTCCCACCGTCTACTTGACAGCAACAAGAACGGTTCCAACTTGTCCCTTGGCTTTAAAATTGGCTGCATCGATCACGTCTCTGAAATTTGAGGAAAAATTTAAATGTTCTCCAAACAGTTATTATTATTATTGATTGCTAACCCATCATTGTAGTTAGACTGGATGGATGTGGTAATCACTTCAACCTTAGAGCCCACATCAAAATATGTATTAAGGTTCAACGTCTGGTCGTTTGTTCCCAAGTTCAAAATGACAATATAAGTGTCCGTGTTCGAGGATCTGCAAGACAATTCGCAATTTGTATTCTCTTATAAAAAAAAGGGATTTCGTTCAAGGTAACCTCCTGTAAATAACAATGTTGTCTAAAATTGCTCGAATCTCTAAGTTGTTCTTATTGACAAATGCAGGCTCCTTCCTTAGGCGGATGAGTTTCTTGAATATCTGCAAGTGGCTATGCGGCGCTCTGGACTGCATCAAGACATTCTTGGTCTTAAAATCAGCAGAGACTGGCAACCATGTATCAGAACCCGTTGTGAAACCTAAAAGTCCCAACCAAAATTTATTGGTATATTAATTTAGTTTTAGTTATAAAATAATAATTTAAATTAATTTTAATTTGAAAAAGCAAACTTCTAATCTTTTACAGCCGTATTTATGGACCTACCTGCATTTGGAGAGGCGTCCCATTGGAATGGCGTTCTGGCCGGATCGCGAGAATAACTATTAAAGTTGGAGGGATTCGCGCTACATGCCTGTGGATCTACAGTCTCCTCCCAGCTAATGAACACATCTGTCATCGCCAATTCCTCGCCATTGTAGGTAACTGCATTTCCCGGCAACGTTTGGAGCAAAATATTCAACAAATCCGCACGTTCGATTCCAAATCTTGATGCCAATCGCTTATTGTCGTGATTACCCAAAACCCAGTTGGCATACACATCCTTGGGCATTGCATTCAACCATTTCAGGACATTCGCAACAACGTCTTGGGCTGTTGAGTTTTTGTTCACATTGCCCATGAAGTCGAAGTTGAACGGAATGTAGGAACCATTACGTTTGCCGTCGCCATAGTACTTGATCATGTTTTCGAAGCTCGTATAAGCTTCGGTGAGCAGGATTCTCGTATCGCCGCCGTGATCCTTCTTGAACTTATCAGTCAACTCCCGCCATTGATAGATCATATCCATTGTTTCTGGCTGATCGTTGGTGTAAATGTGCTGCAAATGACAGTAATCGTCTTTGTCTGGACAATTTGTGGCATTGGTCACAGGCTCATCTAGATAGTTGTTGTTGGGGTCTAATTCGATTTCGAACAAAAATGGACAAGCATCAATGCGGAAGCCGCTGATGCCTTTTGCCAACCAAAATCGCATGACGTTCTTCATCTCCTCGACTACAGCCGGGTTGCGGTAGTTCAAGTCGGGTTGTTTTTCCGCAAATTGATGAAGGTAGTACTGCTTGCGGACATCATTCCATTTCCAGGCGCTATAGCGGAAGGCACTTAGCCAATTGCTGGGTGGTTCACGTTCACCTGTTTGTGCGTTAATTTTGCCATCGTGCCAAACATAATAGTCCTTGTATTTCGGATCCTTGTTGACGGATTTTATAAACCACTCATTCTCGTCGCTGCTATGATTTGGCACAAGATCGAGAATAATTTTGATGCCGATTTCCTTAGCTTTCTTTAGAAGGTTGTCGAAATCCTCCATTGTACCGTATTCTGGATGGATTTGGTAGAAGTCTGATATATCGTAGCCGAAGTCAGCCATTGGCGATTTGAAGATTGGCGAAAGCCAAACGGCGGTGAACCCCACATCTTTGATGTATTGCAGTTTTTCCGTGATACCTGAAACAGATCACAGCCCGAGATTAGTTGTCAAAATATTGTGCTGCTCGACGTTGCCGAAGGCCTTTTAGAAAAGCGAAGCAAACTCAAGGAAAAGTGTAACCCAACTAAAGTCCGACACTGGTTCGCACGAAGCTTTCTTGTTCATTAAAAGTTTGGTTGAGCTTTTCTGATTTATTCGGTAGGTGTAGCTTAAAATTTCAGAATAAATCGTACAGGAAATATAAGAACAGTTTTTCCAATTTTCAAAAGTTTCGTTAATCGAATTTTTAGGGAAAAACTGGGCTCTCAGCCGTTTTAGGAAAAATAAAACCTTAAGTCTACATCGTGCAAAAAAAAACTAAAAATCAAAAATTTGAAACAAAGGACGGACAGAATTGTGAGACCAACTTTTTTGAGTTTCTCTATGATCTTATATTAGAATTGATTAACATTTTTGTTTGTGTTATCTATAGTTATTAAGAAAATAATTTAAAAATGTCAAATAATTTATTTTGTATGCTAAAAAGAGGTTAAGTAGAGAATCAAACGATTAAATTGCCGACTTTGAGGTCAGTATTTTTTTTATTTCAATATTTCGCTGCTTAATATGGCAGTTTCGCGTTACCAAAAATCCGGTAGGTATACTAACGCACCATTTAGATCACCAATTCCATCACCATCACTGTCGCGGAAGGATCTTGGATAAATTTGGTAGAAATTTCCATTCTGCCACCAATCGCTCGCACTAACGACTGAACTCGCTGCCACTAGTCCTAATAGTATGACTAGCTTCATTTTCAAATAAACACTAGACGACCGAGATTGTACTATTCCAATAAGGAACAGCAACGCGAACTACTGTCCCGACTCGCACGCAATGGAACTTTATATAGACGCGGCTTGGCAATGAAAGTCCTCGATTTTCTCTCTCTCTCTATCTGCACTTGAAATGTATAATTGCATGACAAATACGCTTTTTGTTCTTTAATTTGACACAAATCTCAGCAATTTTTATCCACTTTTCTTGCTATTTACTCTTTGGAGTCGAATTGGTTTTGGTAGGTAGGTACCTATCGCATAAGTTAGGTTTTCGAACGAAATCGTACTTATCAGTTTGATTTGGTTGTTTGAAGAAAGTACGTTATCTAGGAACATGTTTTACGTAAAGTGCTTCAAGTGTAGTTAGACATTGAGTATGGGAGGTACATTATCTTGGAATTTGTTTTTATGTAAAGTGCTTCAAATGTTGTTAAACATTGAGTATGAGTGGTGAGTTCCCTTACAGGTCGATGGCATAATGCGAACACTACTTTTAATTTGATTAGGTGCCATGTCGCTTGAATAGACCTCCTTCTAAGGCCAAGGCAGTCCTTGGAAAAGCAGTGTTTCCGTAATGTCCGAAACAGTTCACAATCTACTGGTTCCATGGGCTGCGCACACGATTTTATAAAGTCTTCCATGAAAGCGGTTTTAGCCTCGTTGGAATGAACGAATGTAACTACCTTAATTTGCTGATATTGTCTAGAGTGGACCTGTAAAGTTGGAATGCATCATGGCTTAGCAAGATTTTTAGAGCTAGCTGTAACCTTCTAACTTTCGAGTTCTATCGAGGACATTTTTTTAAACTGTACCATTATTGTATGATGTGTGTGTTTAAGTATGAGGCTTCTGGACGCGTCATTCGACACATTTTTCGACGGGTTAGTGAGTGCGTTTTCGGACAAGTTTTCAATGTGGTTTTGAACTCGTTTTTGAATATAAGTTTTTGTACGCGTTATTCGACTTGTTTTTGGTCGCGTTCTTAACCCGTTTCTCCACACGATTTTTGTGCCTTTTTGGACCAGTTTTTCGATGCGATTATGGAGACGTAATTTAAACAGGTATGTAAATTGAGAACAACATACCACTAAAGTATATCTATCCTTCTTATAAAATTTATCATAGGTACCTATATTTGGTAAGAAATAAATACGTTTGCTGCGTATTTTACCAATGATTTTAAATGTGTAGGGGTAATTGTTTGGCTGGAAAGATAGGATAGTTTGGACCCGATAAGTGGAGCTGTTGTTGATACATATAAATATTTTAATTGAGTTATGTACTCGAAGTACTAATTCTACGCAGACGAAGTCGCGGGTACCAGCTAGTAACATAAATTATAAACGAATAAAAAATCTAAATATAACTTTTCGAGTTTGATTTATTATGATTCATTATGCATTTTTTTTAAGTCTTAATAGTTCAAATTAAAGTCCTTTTTTCATTCCGATCTAGGGTCCCATTAATTTTAGTTCACCGGTTTTCGCAATAAGTTTGTTTAATAAATATATGCTGAGCAGAGTTATTTCTATGCTTGTTTACAAAATGTCTCGTAGCAGGAAAGGTAGCTTAAATTTTCAAAAATCCTTGCTAGTTATTTCTGCGAGGTCCAAAAAGCTGTAACCTCAGTAGTAATATATTGGCGCTAATGCAAACTGACGAAGATTTCATTATTTCACTTTCAATGCCTCAATGCATTAACTTTTCATTATTTATTTTCTAAATAAATAATAATAATGAGGAACAGAAATTATATTGCTATGTACATTATAATGTCATAACATGCTGGATTATTTTTTAATATTAATCAAATAACGTAATTATTTAAAAGCATTATCAGTATTATCTTTTATTTCGGGGTTTTTAGCAATGGAGCATAAATATTTTTACACATATAATACTAAATATTTAACAATAGGCATTACTGATATTAAGACTTCATGAATCTATTCGATGGCAACGACAACAGTTCCAACTTGTCCCTTAGCATTAAAATTGGCTGCATCGATTACATCGCTAAAAAATTATTTGTGAAAATATTAGACGCCTATTAGTCACCAATTAAGATGCTTACCCATCATTGTAATTCGACTGGATCGATGTTGTTACTACTTCAACTTTAGTTCCTACTTTGAAATAAGTATTAAGGTCGAACGTCTGGTCCTTTGTGCCCAAGTTCAAAATAATAACGTATGTGTCGCCGCCAGCTGCAGATCTGCAAATAAAATATGATTTTTCAACGAACTTTAGTATTAACTGAATAAGTGATGTCTGTTAAGCGCTTCTGGCGTTTTTTAAATGTATTCATAGCGCAATTGCTAGCTCCTAGCACAGTTGTGAACAATTGATTTATCTCCGAGAGGATTAGACAACTTGGCAGCACTGGATGGTCTGTATATGGAAGTCATTGTACTACATACGTATTATGTACTTATAATCCAATAAAATGTTAATGCAAGATTTAATAAAAATTGTTCAGAAATCTATAGTTTTTAAGTTAACAACATTACTAGGCACTTTGTTTAATCTTTTACTATTTTTTACGAACTCAAGAAAAGTATGCTTCAAATGTTTTGAATTTTTAAATAGACTATCGAATTTCGAGCAGAATAAGTACAAGAGTCCATTTTTGTTACACAATTTTTAACTGTCAAACCAGCAGTCGTACTGTGTGTTTTGACATTTATAATAAATAGTCATCTTAGAAAATCAAAAAATATTGTAAGTCGATAAGAATGGTCTGGACTTGGTTTATTCTGTACTCAAAAAGTATAGATTGCCCCGACACGTCACTTTTCCTACGTCAGCCGCATATAGGAACTGTCAGTCAACTTAGTACCTACTCAGGCACGAAATTCTAGACTAAATTCGTCAGCTACCCGTCGATAAACGTCAATAAACTTTTCATGTGGTGAATCTGGGCAATTAAAAACGAAAAACGAGGTCAGCCAGCTGTCAGGCCCCGACTAAACTAGATTCATAAACGAGCCTAGTGTGAAGGATGCAATAAATATGGAAAGGTGGTAAAATGTCCGTTTCAAACACTTCTGAGCATTCTTTTCATATACGCTCCATCGAAAAAAGATTTTCCAAAGCTAAATATACAGAAATTAAAAAAGTAAACAAAAATACAGCCTTTGTTGCTTTGTGTGGCGTCAAAACATTAATGCTATCAAGAAAGAATGAAAGCAAGCACAACAAAAACTCTGAACAAAATAATTCATTTGAATTTCCAAACCTGCTGTAAATGACGATATTATCTAGGACAGCATGGATTTTCAGGTTTTTCTGATCCAAGAATGCTGGTTCCTTCCTGAGACGAATCAGCTTTTTAAATATTTGCAAGTGGCTGTGTGGAGCCCTCGATTGCATGAGCACATTGTTGGTCTTATAATCAGTAGCTACTGGTAACCAAGTTCCAGATCCTGCAGTGAAGCCTGGAAATCAAAAATCAAGTTATGCATGCGTCTTTTGACTACAACTTTAAGGGTTAAGCTGAATATACAAATTAAGACTCATTAGTCTTTTAGCTTACCTGCATTTGGGGAGGCGTCCCATTGGAATGGCGTTCGGGCCGGATCGCGAGAATAACTATTAAAGTTGGAGGGATTCGCGCTACATGCCTGTGGATCTACAGTCTCCTCCCAGCTAATGAACACATCTGTCATCGCCAATTCCTCGCCATTGTAGGTAACTGCATTTCCCGGCAACGTTTGGAGCAAAATATTCAACAAATCCGCACGTTCGATTCCAAATCTTGATGCCAATCGCTTATTGTCGTGATTACCCAAAACCCAGTTGGCATACACATCCTTGGGCATTGCATTCAACCATTTCAGGACATTCGCAACAACGTCTTGGGCTGTTGAATCCTTAGTCACTTGGCCCAAAAAGTCAAAGTTAAACGGAAGATAGGAACCATTACGTTTGCCGTCACCATAGTACTTCATCAGATTATCGAAGCTCGTATAAGCTTCGGTGAGCAGGACTCTCGTATCTCCGCCGTGGTCCTTTTTGTACTGGTCTGTCAGCTCGCGCCATTGGTAAACCATATCTATTGTCTCTGGCTGGTTATTGGTGTGAATGTGTTGCAAATGACAGTAGTCATCTTTGTCTGGACAATTGGGGTCAGTGGTCACCGGTTCATCTGGATAGTTGTTGTTGGCGTCCACATTGACTTCAAACAAAAATGGACAAGCATCAATGCGGAAGCCACTGATGCCTTTTTCCAACCAAAACCGCATGACATTCTTCATCTCCTCGACTACAGCCGGGTTGCGGTAGTTCAAGTCGGGTTGTTTGTCTGCGAATTGATGTAGGTAGTACTGCTTGCGGATATCATTCCATTTCCAGGCGCTGTAGCGGAAGGAACCTATCCAATTGCTTGGCGGTTCACGTAGACGAGTTTGTGGGTTAATTTTGCCATCGTGCCAAACATAAAAGTCCTTATATATCGGATCCATGTTGACGGACTTTATAAACCACTCATTCTCATCACTAGTGTGATTTGGTACAAAATCGAGAATAATTTTCAGGCCTACTTCTTTGGCTTTCTTTAAGAGATTTTCAAAATCTTCCATTGTACCGTATTCGGGATGGATTTGATAGAAATCCGAAATATCGTAGCCGAAGTCAGCCATTGGCGATTTGAAAATCGGCGAAAGCCAAGCGGCTGTGAAGCCCACATCTTTGATGTATTGCAGTTTTTCAGCGATACCTGCAATAGAACATTATCAAGTGGTTAGATTTGATTCAAGAAAACTTGGCTACCATACGGTGGTTAAAGTGCTTGTTGTAAAAATGATGAAGCAACTGTTTTCACAAATAAAATATTAACGACATCTGTCACAAATCCTACTTCCCATTCTTCGAAACATTAATATCATGTGGGCCGGAAAATACTCCAACTAAAACGTACCCTAAACACGTTTTCCAAAGCGTGAAACTAAATGACAGCTTTTGTTGGAGCATGGACTAGTTCTGTCAATAGAGACCTGATTGTCAAACTGTGGTCGGCTTCTAGAAGCTTCTTTTATAGACTTTTTGGCTAAGGGACACTAGCAACAAAATTTATAAAACAATATACGAAATTATGAAACCTTGCATGAGATTTGAATTAGTTTTTAAGGACCAGAAAAAAAACTACCACGTTCGGCTATGGATATTTTTTTCTCAATTTTTCACTGAGCTTAACAAATTTTAGCGCAAATCATTCACACAGTCAATAAAGTGAAAAACTTTTCTTTTATATAACGCACCATTTAAATCACCAATACCATCACCATTACTGTCGCGAAAGGATCTCGGATAAATTTGGTAGAAATTTCCACCTTCCCACCAATCTCTGGCCTTCGCTGCTGATGTCGCAGCAACTAGAGCTGCCAAGATGATTAATTTCATTTCAAATTTAAACAAAAATAGTCCTCTTAGACGTACTGCCTCCGTTGAGTGCAGCAACGCGAACTATACATGCGAATTGCTGTCAATGACACTTTATATAGATGCGGATTGACAGTTGAAGTCTGTGTCAGCTCTTTTGTGCAATGTAAATATAGTTGCACAATTATGATGTGTGTTGCAGATAGATCTAAGAAATGTGTTATCTCTTTTTTATTCACTATTCGTATATGGTACCTTATCTATTTGATTCAGTTTTGTCCACTTGAATGATAATTATCTCAAAGACGTGTTTTACGTAGATAAGTGAAAGGACCAGCAGAAGCTCTTCACTTTCGTTGCACTTAAAATTTTCCACTGCCCATCTCACATTGATATCTAAAGAACTGTGAATATATTCAATGGTGAGAACAAAGACACAGTGGCTCTGCGGTACTACTTTTCGGGGTCCGACTGTATTACTGAGAAAGCCGTTCGGACTCGACATAAAACTTTTGATCCCTTTCATTCGTCCCGAAAATACAACTTTACACAGAGAGATAGTTATGGGAAGATTCGCTTAAAGTGCCTTTATGGATCTGAAGCTGTTACTTTTTAACAACGGCTCTGATCATTATCGTCGTTACATTTATTATTCAACTGTTCAACGTCGACACGCTGCGAACCGCCCATAGGAGGAAACTGGTTGCCTTAGCAAACCTGGAGTAGTTGCAGAGCTTGAACAAGACATTTTTGACTGAACATTAACCTCGCCTTTATGTCAAGAAGCAGTGTTCATATAAATAGAAACAATGGATCATAGACAAACCCTACTGAGACCCCCAACTCCACAATCCTCTTGCCGCTGGCACCCTCAGTTTTTTTTCAAATTCGCCATTTTGTTTTCCTATCGGTGTTATGTCAATTCGGAATCCGAATGACATGCAAAAACATACAAAAAATACAAAAATAAATGCTGCCAACCTCGGCAACCGTGGGGAAATGTGAAAGAATTCGGGAATACCACATTTTAGCTTAACTGAATGCCATTGGTTAGTTATTATAAATTTTTTAAAGGTGAATAATTTTATTTATGTGGTTTATAAAACTATCTAAAGGAGATGTTTTATATACTAGAAATATATTGGGACAAATATGGTTGTGTATTTCCCGCTTTTGGATAAAATTAACTTCGGTTTCGTGTGTAATTTTTTCTTAAATAATAAAGAAAATTTGCTCAAAATTTTGTTATTTTCCTCAACCCTCAACCAACATACATCCTTAATTTTTCGTAAATATTTTAAGCAAATGTACACTTTTTCCTAAAAAAAATTATTATTCACACGTAACGAACAATTTCAAATTTAACGGATAAAATTCTATGAACGCTGCAAGGCATTTTGCCCAAAGCGGAAGTGGCATATGCAAGATGCGAGTGTATTTGTTTCTGAAGTTACGTGACATTTGTCAATACGAATTTCTATGTAACAATACAAACGCACTTAGCATTTGCCACCCCATAGAAATATAGCTTGTAGGCTAAGTAACGGGATATCGGCCGAAGTTGGTGGTCTCAGTATTGTCTCTGCAATGGATTATTGCTGTCGGGTCTCGGATATGGATATGGCTTTCACAGGTTATTCAGAATAGAATCTTGAATGCATTATCAAAGAGACTCTTGCCCCTGCAGATGAGAGAGAACTTCTTATAGGACCGGGCAAATGATACTGAAATTCCTTCACTGCACTTTTTGACAGGTAGATATTTGTCGCCATCTCCGTTGAAAAGTCAGCACTCAAATTTCTGACCACCGACTCTCATATATGTTCCTTTCCGCATCAGTGGTGGTCTCCGCTCTGGCCTTACAGCCTTGACAAAAGGGTTTAGGCTTTAAAAATAAATAGTGGCCGCAACAGGCCCGTAGGGACCCTAGGCTTTGCTTCTCACAACCATTCGTCTCGTGTGAGTTTTTCATTTTTAGGTCGAATGGAAGGGATGTACTATTTTATGCCGACTCCAAACGGCCAAATTGAGAAGTTCCTTCATGAGAATTATACTCTCGGATGTTTGTCAGACCTTCGCGAGAAGTAGCACAGTGAAAGAAAAAACCTTAAGTTGGAATTTGCGTTTTTTCGGCACTCGAACCTGGGACCTATCGCTTAGTAGTTCAACACACTAACCACTACGCCAATGCGCCGAGGGTTTCAGCTTTGGTAAAACCTTTTAGCCCCATTCCTGTACACTGACAGCTTCCTATCGACTCAACCGCGCGCTTTTCACTATCCCACTTTTTTTTCTTCGCAGTGTCTTGGGCTCTTCTATCCTCATCTAAACAGCTTTCTCTAGGTCCTAAATCTTGCTAAGCCACTTAGGTCGCCGGCATTTGCCATCAAACCATGGGTTTCGGCTCTATATGGTCAAATACAAATAATGCGAAAACGTAGAACATCAGAGACGGATCTTCTTATAGCTTCCGATGTCATTGGTTTTCTGAAAGATTTTAAGACGATGTCGACTTAACTTTTCGACTCAACGACTGATCTGCCGGTACATACCTTGGCTGCTGCTATGTCAATCGATGCAAACTCCTCTGGATGGTTATAGAGGCATGTCTTCAGTCGATCGCAATCTGATCGGGGACAGCCAAATATAAGTCGAGTTTCATTACCCATGATCCGGAACCTCACGAGGGACTGACCGACACAAGTGGATCCGATAAAAGAAAACTCACGCCAAACCCGCACTCAATACCGTGAATCATTGCCCGAGGGAAAAGTTTGATTACATTTCGCCATTGAAAGTATAACTCGTTCATCAACAGCTGTTTCACTAAATGTTAGAACATCAGCTTTACATAATTATTGACGCCTGCTTGCTGCATTTGAGCTGAGCACACATCTGTGACTCGGAGCTAATAATGCGCAAGCACTTGTTGCGCTTTACAAACAAGCGCCCCACAAGTGTCACCGATCTTTTCTAATTAGCTTGCTGGCCGCAAATGGCCACACGAATTTTTTCCTGATTTTCCATTGAGAAGTTTGTATAAATAGCTGGCTCTGGGTTCATAGAGGTATGCAATTAACGACTGCATGCAAACCTGAGATGAAAACTGCGATTTTGTTAACAATTGCTGTGCTGGTTGGCACTGCGGCAAGTGCCAAGGATTGGTGGGAAAACGCCAACTTTTACCAAATCTATCCACGCTCCTTCAAGGACAGTAACGGCGATGGCATTGGCGACCTCAATGGTAAACCCTACTGCGACGCAGCAACTGCTTTTATTTAATTTTTCTCTCCTTACCCACAGGGGTAACTGAGAAGCTGCCATACCTCAAGGAGATAGGTATAACAGCCGCTTGGCTGTCGCCGATTTTCCAGTCCCCAATGGAAGACTTTGGCTACGATATATCTGATTACTACCAGATCCAGGGTGAATACGGTACTGTGGAGGATTTTGACAAATTGCTCAAGAGGGCCAAGGAGATTGGCATGCGGATAATACTTGATTTTGTGCCCAACCACACCAGCGACAAGCACGAGTGGTTCAAGCTTTCCGTTCAGGGACATCCGGAATACCGCGATTTCTACATCTGGCACAATGGAACTATCAATCCAGAGACAGGAGAACGTCAACCACCGAACAACTGGCTGGGATCCTTCCGCTACAGTGCCTGGGAGTGGAACGAACAACGTCAACAATATTACTTGCATCAGTTCGGTGTTATGCAACCGGATTTGAATTACCGCAACCCAGCTGTCGTAGAGGCAATGAAGGACGTTATGCGCTACTGGTTGGGCAAAGGTGTAAGTGGTTTCCGTATCGATGCTGTGCCATTCCTTTTCGAGCGTTTGGATGAGAATGGTAATTACCCAGACGAGCCAATTACCACAGATCCTAGATGTCCAGATCCCGATGATTATTGTCACTTGGACCATATCTACACGAACAGTCAGCCGGAAACTTTCGGTCTGGTCTATCAATGGCGTGAGTTGGTTGACGATTGGAAAAAGGACCACGGCGGTGAGACAAAAGTGATTCTGACGGAGGCATATACTGGTTTTGATAATTTAATGAAGCTGTACGGAGATGGAGTACGCAACGGGTCACATGTTCCATTCAATTTTGAACTCCTGAACACCATGAACGCTAATAGTACGGCCCAGGACTTTGCTTACCAAATCAACAGATGGCTGAAGACGATGCCAAAGGACGTATATGCCAACTGGGTGCTGGGAAATCATGACAACAAGAGGCTGGCGTCTCGATTTGGACCCGCCCGAACTGATTTGCTAAACATCTTACTCCAAACTCTGCCCGGCATCGCTGTTACATATAATGTGAGTTATAGTGACTTAGTGTGAATTGCAGTTTCGTTGTAGAGCTTGCGTTACATAACCTTTCAGTTTCAGGCTTCGAGTTGCAAAAGATTGTAGTCATTGCTTAAAATTCCATTCATTGACTTGCATTTTAGGATGTTCACCTAAAAAAAATCCATTAATTGTAATTGCGTTTTATGAGTCATTTCAGTCATCAATAATCATCTGCAATCACAAAATGTTCTTTGGAGTCTTTCCAATCATTTGCGTTGTTTTCAACTATTTTACATTCTTTTATATAATATTGATGCAATCACTGGCATTCTTTGGAATCATTTGCATTTCTTCTAATCATTTACAATCAATACAAACTGATATTGATTGGTATTGACTGGAAGACCTTACCACTTTGAAGCCAGTCATTTTTTGTTAAGACTTTGAATGTAGTTTCGATTGACCTCTTGTCTGATTAGACTTTTTTGCCTATACTCGTATTCTTAGGGCGAAGAAATCGGAATGACAGATGCCCCAATCTCATGGGAGGATACCGTAGATCCGCAGGGCTGCAATGCAAACCCAGATAATTACAACAGCTATTCTCGTGATCCAGCACGATCACCCTTCCAGTGGGACTCATCGCAAAACGCTGGTAAGTTAATAGCACAATTGTCAATTGGACAATTGCTTTCAAAGTTAGACCTCATTTGGGATTCGAATCATGCTGCTGACATTTATCACGAAGAGTTTGCCAAATAGTATTCCAATGATAGATAGAAACCTCAGAGTAGTTCTGCGATCGGTTCTTTCTATAGTAACAGATCGATTCAATCTTTTTGAGATGTGTTCAGAAGTATGAAAGTAAATTTCAGCGAGCTGAATTTAGTATGTCGATGAAACGAACTAAAAGTCGAGACACCCACCAAAATATAAAACTTTATGCATACCACATTGGGCCTTGGTCTAATTCTCATATTTATACCGATTTTCAAGACTGACATAATTTCCAATTTAAATCTTTCAAAATAGGCTTTAGCAGTGCTAAGAAAACATGGCTTCCCACCAATCCGGATTACGTTTTTAGAAATGTTCAAAATCAGTTAGATGAACCACGAAGCCATTTGAAGATCTTCATGAAGTTGCTGAACTTGAGAAAGGAGCCTTCATTCGAAGATGGTGCACTGAACATGAAGGCTCCTTCAAAGGGTCTTCTGATTTATAAGAGGTAGATACATTTACACATCACTATTTGTGTTAGTAGCTGTATAACGGTTCTTTTATTTTTTTCGAAGAGAAAAACCCGGAAGCGATGCATATGTGATTGTTCTTAACATCGGAAAGAAAGACAAGGTTGTCGATTTGCGAGACTTCTTCGATATCAATGGCGACAAAGTCGAAGTTGTTACAGCATCTGTGCAGTCCAAGTTGGAAGATGGGTAAGAGTGCAAACTATTTCGCAAAACGAGTAAAATTAGTAAAATCTTATATTTTCAGTCAAATTGTCGACTCGGATGCAGTAAGGGTCGAGGGCTCTGTTGGCGCTGTTCTAAAGGTTATTCGATAATTATAAAAAATTTCAAATATGTATACGTTAACGAGAATTCATTAAACAAATAAAAATGATGTGGTCCGATTTGCAAGCTATGAGGAAGTTTTTTTTTTACCGAGTAAAACATAATCTGAATATGATGGATATGGTTTTTTATTTTTTCCCTGCCAATTGTGGATACAAATGGCTGCTTTCAAGATAGTATTAAACTTTTCCATATAAGATATCGTTCGCATTAGTCATAAAATGTTCAATAACCACTTGACATCGATAACTTGTACGTTAGAGCATAGACAGTTGCTGAATAGCATTGACAGATAAAAATGATGTGCACTAAGTCGCACGAAAATTGTACGTCTTCTTCAGGTTTGACTAAAACATGATCGTCTGCTTCCTTGAATGTTTTTTGCTACAAAAATGAAAACCGCCGCCAGATAGTAGTGCCTTTAAGCAGATTGTTGGTCTTTTGGACATTTGCATTTTTGGACAGAAGGTTTTGAAGGCAGGCAAAAATAATATGGGCAAATGCCGCGGTTTCTGAGGCTCTAAGAACAGCTGATGACAAATCTGAGAAAGCAACGAACCTCACTGAAGCTCTAGGTATTATTCACCACCTCGAAAGATATTAAAAAGGGTTTTTAATAATTTTGTGGTCGTTTTAATGGAACGATTTTCGGCCATCATAAGATACAGACAAATTCGGC
The DNA here is from genome assembly GCA_948293265.1 of Cheilosia impressa. Lineage (NCBI taxonomy): Eukaryota > Metazoa > Arthropoda > Insecta > Diptera > Syrphidae > Cheilosia > Cheilosia impressa. The sequence goes on from OX411884.1 coordinate 13,353,761, forward strand.
CCAGACTATTGATGCCAAAATAACAAGTAGACTTTGTCCAAAATAATAATATTAACATGCTGCCATTTTTATACCAAAGGTTAGTTTAATGTGAATTTCTAGGTTTTTTCACAAAAAGGTATCGAGGACATTTAAAAGAGAGAAAGGGGAAAAGACTGCGCTTCTTGCGAAAAATGAGGAGCGAGTGCTGGACAACATTGCTCCGATGCATTTCTGTCGTCACCCTTCATGCGCAGGCAATTCACCCCGGTTTGCGAAAACGAATCGCATCAGTCACCTCACCTGCATTCTGTTCTGACAGTCCTACAAATGTCAATGAAATGAGTGCTGTCAAACTTTTATGAAGGCTATGGGCACTTTCAAGAATCTAGTTATCTTAAGTCGACTAGATTGGTCTGGATGAGATGTAACCTGAGCGCAAAAACAAGATTGGTCGGGGACGTCACTTATTTTACGACAGGCACATATGCGAACTGTCAACTTAGTACTCAGTCACGAATTCCTCGACGAATAGATTCGTCGGCTACCCCTCCATTAACGTCAACCGAAAAAGCTGCTCAAGTGACCGATTTCAGCCAATTAAAACCGAGATACATCTAGGCAGGCAGCTGTCAGACTTACTAAACTTGATATAGGTATTTTTTTTTATTTATAGAAGCTTCCATCTGCTCCGGTCCAATTGGTGGATTTTTTGTTTGTGAATCCCTTAATGTAGCTTTTCCGAGTATGAGCTACGAGGACGTCAATAAACAAGTAGCGCATGATAACACATAGCAGTCAACAGGCTTATAAAAAATATCAACGACGGTAAATGGTAAGTCACTGTTTGTATTTTCTAAAGTGTTTGCATACTCTTGAGATTAAAGTAAACAACGAAAAACTACTGCACTTGAAATGATGCTCGCATTCAGCCTTGCATTCGTTTTATGATATAACAAATAATTTATACCCAGCTAAAGTGTTTGTACACATCCATTCATGATACCAATAGTAAATATTTACACAAAAATTAAATCATCACATAAATCGCAAGCAATGTGTTTGCTTGTTAAAAACAAAAAGCAGGTCTGGGTGTTGGCCCATACTTATGTACTTTGGCGGTTGCCGGTTGTTTGTTTTAATCATTACCTAGCGGGAAAAAGTAGGTAGTAGGTACAAACTGAAACGCATACATTCAGTGTTGTCAGTGCATGCATTTATGCAGTCTTTATTCAACAATCAGTTGAAACCATTTTAAAAATTGCAAATCCTCAAATAGAGTGCCACCACAACAACAAAATATATGTAGTAGGTATAAAACGGTAATGCAGTAAAATAATTATTTGATGATTTTTTCATAAAATTGGGCAGCCCAATGCGATAGCCAACTTAGTTGATCATATGTGCGAGTATATTAAATTAGAAAGCGATTATGTCATTACATCGATTAATTAACCCGCCATGTGAATATTCAATGTCATTTTAGAATTAAGTGCAAAAGTGTATATCATGCGTGACGAGATGTAGCTATATTTGTAGTGGTTTGCGAAGTGAAGGATGAAATTAGTTTATAGTTTACTGGGCTCGTTGTGGTTTCAGCAGAAGAATTTCTGGTTCGGATAAAGTTGTTGACTTTTTGGTTATGTCGAACACGAAAGGGTATTCTGTTCTGTCTTCCCTTTTTATATGTCCACCAATTTCAGCTGCAAATACATGGATATGGGTGTGAAATGTGGGTGCGTTAGTAAATACTTTAGGGCGCATTTGCATTTGTTCGAGAATTTCAAATTTGAAATATTGGAACAAAATTAAACGCAAATCGTAACTTTTTGTATGAAGTGGATGAGCCTTATCACTTACTAGTAATCCTTTTAAACCTTAACCTCAAATATTGTGTAAGTCACAATAGCAGATAACTTTACATGAGAATGCCATTGTGAGTTTGTAAAATTAAGCCTCCACACTAAAAATGATTATTATTGTTGTGGTGCATTGAATTCCCCGTAGAGCTTTTACTCATCTCTCTGTTCCATCCAGAGGCTATGAGCTATTTTCAAGTGTAGATCAGTTTTGCCCGTAAAATAAATATAGGTATGTGATATGGCCGGTAAATAGAAGGAGAGGTGGATAGCGTTCGTCTATCGTTTGCTTTCATATTTCCACAGTGAGTCAATTCAAACTTCAAGGTTTATAATATATGATTCAACTTTTTTTATTCGATTTAGTTAATCTCTTTAACGTCGACCGATGAAAGAGATAGTTGTCATGTTACGTAAGGACATTATATTGCTAAGACACTAAAGCATTCAGCGCCAGTTTATGCACCATCATAAAATATTTTATTAGCAATCGAACCACAGTTGCACAAATGCACGACCCTTCCATTCGTCCTATACGTAAGAACGCACATTTGTGCGTGCTTTTAAGACGCTATACCTAATGGGATTATACGAACCTGTTGCGATGACAATTTACACTTATTTATCATAAAATAAATAAAACTCTCATTGTTCGGTTTATGGCATTATTTCAATTTTATTTAAATTTAAAAAGTTATATTTTTTTTTGAAGCAAACCAAACTCTGAAAATATTTTTTAAAAACATTTCAAATGAGACAGAATCCAACAAAAGGTATAAAAATCAAATCATTCTTATATATATCATTATTAATTCAGATCCACCCAAATATATTTCGAAATCCAATTCATAGCGCGTCGATTGTTATTTATATGATATCCAGTAAAACAAAAAAATGTTTTTTCTTATTATTTACTTTCCCAGGGACGAAAATTTAAAGGATCCTAGAAGAAATGATTTTTAGGCATTTTTCGGACTTAAATTCAAAATTGTAGTTAAATTGTTTATTTAGTTTTTCAAAAAAAAAAAGGTAATTTAATAAAAGCGTTTGTTTGCTTTTGTTTTTTTTTTTAAATATTAGGTACTATTCTTTTTTTTGTTTAAAGCAGCAAAGCTAACATTTTGAGAGACATTTACTTATGAGATTTGCAGATAGTTGCTTTCTTCTAAGACTTAAACCAGGATAACTTACCAGATGGGCGTGCCGCCTTTGTCTTGCTGGACTTTTTACGGGCCTCTTGACTTGTAGACGACTCACGCGATTCTGTTTGCATTGCTTCATCAGTATCATTGAGTTGAGCTTTCAGAGTTTTCTTAAGATTTACTATCTGGAAGTACGCAGAAAAAGGAAATTTATCAATTTGGTTAGATTTTAGCTATAAGATAAATGTTCAAGTCATCCTGCGATATTAATAATCATTTTTAGTGCCCAGGCTAAACTGTTTTTGGCGAAATTAACCATACAAAATTGCATTTTGTGACCCATTTAGTGTTAAGATTAAAAATAATTATTAAGGCCCATCGAATTTTGGGCAAAAACAAATTTTGATTGACTGTAACGATAATTATTTTAAATTTAGACATTAATGTTAATTAACAAACAGAGTATAAATATTAGGTAGGCACTAGGCAGTATTCGTCTACATTTAACATTTTTATTTCTATCGTCACAAATGACAGCTAGTGCTCAAATGTGTTTCATAACTAAATCACATCGCTCTGAATGCGCTCCGATCAGAACATGCTTAACGTGCTCGATGTCTTTTGAATGCTCTTCTCTAAACGAGGAAACAAGTAATCCAAATGAATGAAAACCTAAATAGAGAGACTGAGGATTCTCAAGTTAAGCCCCTGGAAAAACAGAATTTGCACAAGGTTTTTTCCTCTGCGCCATGTCCTATATTTAAGACAGCGCTGTCTTGAAGTGAAAACCTATACCTACGCTAATCTATACATTGAGCAAGTTACGTCCGGAATAGATTAATCGGTTATTTTTTGGGCTATATGAAAGATGGAATTGAAAGTGCCGAGTTCATACCGGCTAAAAACACCTACCTTTCGATTTGCCTCACGCGCATCCGCCATATAAGGCATTCTTTCCACGAATGAATGAAACTCCGTTTACTCTATTTTTGCAGAGGTTTTATTTCATATACGTTGGTGCTTGGTGCTCTCAAATCCTAGAATCGCTGGCACCGGCACTGTTTCTCAAAGCTAATACAATCCTTTCGTCAGTAATTACTTCAAGGCACTTTCTAAACCTTTGGGAAATTATTTTAAAACTATCGTTTCCATGATTCGATTAAAGGCGAATTGGTGTTGAAGCAAAAAAGCTTTATCGAATCACTTCGAAGGCATTACTAATATCAGCTGCCAATTGCCTCGACCACAGGCAGCTATTAATATCTCAACAGATATAATTCCTTAGAAGGATTCCAATTCCAGTTCAGTCTGTGACAGGCAGATGATTAATGAACACGCGGTGCGAAAATCAACAAGCCAGAGCACAGACTTGCCCACATGTCTGCCAAATGCAAATCCGAGGATTTACAGATGCCAAAACACTTATCTGTTTCGTGTTCAGTCTTCACACGCATTTATACCTTCTCGGGTGGGTGCGTTCAACAAACCCTCTAATCACGCAGCAAAGGCATTTGTGGGTAAACTCCAACTGAAGTGAAAAATTACGCCATGAATCAATTGAGAAATTCCATAAAAGTTTGATGAACGAGCGCATGCATACAGTGGCTGGCCGACAGTTGCGTGTGCAAACACATTGGGCGAAATTCATTCCGTTCCGTTTCAGCATAATGTAAATAATAACTCATTTTCCAAACTGATGTGTGCGTAGCGAAATCATCGATATCAATTTATGGTCGAATTAATAAATGTGATTCACATCTCCTGCCAGGATTTGGTGTTTCAATAAATCACAAATTGTAATTTTCAAAAGCTCAAAGTACATAATTTGTTTTAGTGTTGTCGACAGTGGGTAGCAACACTGCGGATGGTATTAGCCCGACAGTGATTTACATAAATTACACTTATTTTGGTTTTGCACTGCAATTTGTTGTTTTATTCAAATGCCTGAATACATCCACAAGTGAAGTGTAAAACCTGCAACAAATTTGCAGTAATAAATTGTCACTGCAAATTAGGCTATTAGTTCTTCTTTGAATTGGTAATAAAAGTCAAACAACCGCCGCTTCGAAGCAATAAATAACACATTTCAGCGAAATGGACAATTTGAAACCAATTAATGGCAAACTACCTCGCTCTCCAATTTGCGCTGCGATTGGGATGCCCTACACTCAGATGTACCGTACGCCACAGAGTGGGTAAAGGTTTAATAATAAAGTAGTTTTAGGTGCAAATGCAGACGTCCATTGGGAAATTTGTTCCTTCAACTTTTCCGCGGGGTAAATAACATAGGAAGAGATGGACGACATTTGCATTTTAAGGAGATCTGAAGATGAAGCTTACTTGATTCGTTTCTTACCTTCAACCCTAATACATGGTTCTTTAAACTTTTACCGCCTTAAGGGTTGTCGGAGACCTGCAACATATCAGTTAACTTTTCATGATAATTCGATTAAGCCATCTGCGGTGGGCTTTATAGTAAAAGCCGCCATGATATGGTATGTCAAATGCAATCATCTTAGGCATGAAATCCTTTCCTCCTTATACAACTCGAACTGTGAAAAGTCCATTACATCGGGGTTATGTTTTGGATTTTACAAATCGTCTGAGGAACATATACGTTAAACGAGCAAGAAAAGACTACAATTCAAGCGTATAAAATTCAAATTTTAGTAAAAGTTAAGGCAAACACTACTACGATGCCCTAAGCGCAACTTTTTGTGTTTTTTTACAAAAATAATAAGAATTCGGCACGAATACAATGACAACTGTCAGCACTTTAGTACCACATTACCACCCCAGCTGCACGCCGCCAGATTGAACTATACTTGAGGGTCAAACATACCACGATGCATATCCATTTTTGCACCCGAGACACATAAATTATATCCACTACAGTCCCCTGTATGTGCCCCTTCGTCCTGAAAGCTGCCAATACCATTGCATACGTTTTTCCAACTGCGATCGGTCGTATTCGCCTGGATTATTTTAGACGAGTATTTCTCCGGCCCGTTCTAAATAAAATTACCGACCCCTGAAAACGCTAATAAGTCGTAATAAATATTTTGAATCACGGAAATTCCTTTATGAGCGACAGTAGGGTTTTGTGGCAACTATTGATGTAATTGCCCTTTTGTCATCGAAAAGTAGAATTATTATCCTGCCCTCAACAATGGAAACGATGTTTTGGAAAACGACGATTGGTGCGCTTGAAATTTCAAAGGCATCTGGCAGAGTGTAGGCTTCAACAGACAGATATACTTACCGTTCTTAGGTGGGCCGACAATTTGAGAAACTATTAGGTATCAAAGACCGGCCGTTTTTACTCATGAAACTGATTTCTAAACACAAACAAACAAACAAGCCGACACATCTCCTCATCAATAAACCCGACACATGGAAATAGAAAAACGAAGACTCAGCAGAAATTATCTGCCCCAGCTAAGATCAAGGATTCATTTCGTCACACATGCAGGAATAATTGATGGGCACCAAACACAAGTATATATCTCGATAGTCTGATTCATCAGCAAACTTCTTCGAGCTCTTATCCCTGCCCAAATCTATATAGGTACACAACCTGTCATTCGCATGACCAAAACCTGAAGTCATCAATATTTATACTTACTTCTTGGTCTATGCGGTCCCGGTTCTTTAAACGTTTGGCCTTCTCGGAATTGGCACGAGTTATTTGCTCCTCAATGCACTTGGAAATAGTATCGCATGCCTCGGACCATTCCTGCAAAGTTTGTGCAATCTTACTTGTGTATCCAGGTGGAATATCCCGTCCCTGTGCGTAATCAATTTCCAGAAATCGATTGTTTTGAAAAAGTTTCCCATGAATAATGTCTGCAAGGAGAAGGCAAAACAAAAAGATAAAAAATGTACAACGCATACGGTGGTAGGTGCCATGCTCAATGCTCACGGAATTTAATTTTGTTCCTACATTGCGGATGTACCTATCCAACTTTTCCTAGTTTCGCGAGCAGCAGGGAACTTTTGTGTGTTTTCGTTTTTATCAGATTTATTTAAATTTCCCAGGCGACCAACCGAAGACTGCGCTGAGATCTGTCTAAGTGTACAAAGTACCAGAAAGGAGGAATTAACCAGATGTTGAGGTTTAAGTCGACGGGATTTCATTCCGTAGGTATGTACCTACCTACCAAATCGCGAACTAAGTAATCACATTTACAAATTATCAAAAAAGAAACTTTTGCTTAAGCGCAATCACGTTATGGAAATGTTCTGCTGGAATGAATAATTTCAGTTTAAGTAGCAAAGCAAATTTACTTGTACTGCCAGCAAACAGCATCCCTTAAGCGGTATATACGTATTCCGAATGCCGAATTTGCGATTGCAACTTGGAAAATTTTCCTCAGCCACTTTGTTTACAGAAATGATTTAAGTTGTGCCTGTAGCATGGATTGCGTTTGATGCGGACACTCAAAGCCGGGCGTAACAATTTTGTACGATTCCATTGCTGAGGGCAGGGCTCATTTAGGGTAATGAATGGTTCCACAGCGAGAATTGTAATATTATAATGAATAAGGATTTTGTTTTTTATCATTAATGCTTTTGTTGTTGTGTACACAACATTAAAAGGAAATCGGGAACAAGTGTTTGTTTCGGCGGAATTCTACAAGAGTTACATACCTATTCTAAGTTTCCACTGAAAAAAAATAAAATAGCTGGCTGGCGTGATCACGTGAAAAGGTTTATCAGTTGTCACGATAACGGACAAATTGTGACAAGAATTTCTTTACAGAGACTCAGTTTCGATGGCGGACGTATAGTGACGTTTAAAAAATTATTGTAATCCAGTAACATGCTATTAATACCCTGTTAACCGAGAACCGTGTTTTCGTGGAAAATTCGTCGATGCATTCACATTCACACCGAACACCAACTAGTTTTCGTTTGACGTTTCAATCACCTGTCAGACACTTGTCGTGAAACTTGTGTGTAAACTCTTTTGGTTACAAATTTCGATTGCATTAATTAACAAACAAAATGAATTCACAGAGCATTTTAAAGTAATGTAAGTCCATGAATTATGTGGGGAAAATGATTTTAAATTGTGAGTTGTGACTTCGGTTCGGGCAGTTGTTTTGCTGAATTTGCCGAATATTGCAAAAGGTGTGTTTGTTTCAACAATCAAACGATTGGAAGTCTTTTTCGTGGTGTTTTCGTAAAAACAACTCGTTTTGAAAACTTAAATATTATGTTCTTCTGCTTTCGAAGAAGTTTTCGAGTGTTTTTGCGAAAACCCAGTTTTTGGTGTGAATAGGGTATAAGGTTAATCGAGTAAACAAAAAAGAGGTTCGAAACTAAATTTTCCTTCCCAAGTTCGTTTATGTAATGTGATGTATTCTAAATCTATCTTTTGTCTAATCGGTACCAGTGCCGATCCATAAAAATAAATGTTCCTCGCGTATTTGTATGTGGTTGCCTTGGATGTGCCAGATTCAGGAATCCAAACTGTATTCTCTAATGCTATACATAACTTTCACTCGACCTCTAACGATTTGTTTGTTTTCGAATTTTGTTCGTGTTCAGTGAACAACTTTTCAATTGAAGTAAGTCGCTGAAACAGGACAATGATTGATTCTCTATACGAATACGGGATTTCGCACTTTGCAGTTCCATCGAATTTCGCTATTACTCGGATGGATGATGGAAGCAAGTTTGGGACAATCGACTTATTCAAATAAAAAATCAATGAACGCGGTTCTTTAAAGTTTCACTGCAGAAAAAGACTAGCATGAAATAGAAATGTGTTTATTTTTATATGTACTCCTTGCAGGGCGGAAAAAAAATATTTTTAAAAGTATCACAGCAAGTAATACCAGATGGTGGGTCATTTCCTGTTAAATACTAATTCGAAGAAAAAATCATCCGAATTCAGCAGAAAGAGAAGATTCTTTTTGTTAATTTTGTGCTTTTGATATGTAGTATAATTATTTATGTATGTATGTATATCTTCGTGGGGTTTATCGCGAGGTTTTATTTACAACGGCATGGGCAAAGAGGGTATTTTTGATAATCGTCGTGGGCAATTCAGTCCGAAAAGTTTGGCATCACTGATGACAGATCACATCTGAAGAAATGAGGGCGTTCAAGTATCTAGTTTAGTAAGTCTGACAGCTCTCTCACTAAGTGAATCTCGGTTTTGATTGGTCGAAATCGGTCGAGAGAGCAGTTGTTTCAGTTGACGTTTATGGAGGGGTAGCCGACGAATCTAGTCGAGAAATTCGTGACTGAGTACTAAGTTGACAGTTCTCATATGTGGCTGACGTAGAAAACGTGACGTTCCCGACCAATCTAGTTTTTGTGTTCAGGTTGCATCTCATCCAGACCAATCTAGTCGACTTAAGATGACTAGATTCTTGAATGCGGCCAGTATAATAATTACTTTTTCTTTCTCTCTCTCTCACCCTTTTAACGCCCTCACGCCATTGAGTGTGGCTTCTGGCAGTATGCCTCAGCTAAAAATTTAAGTGCTGACAAATTACAGTGACACATCCTAAACTGCTCTGCAAATGCTTGGGATGATGACAAATCCAACTGGAACACTTCCAAATTTGTACGCTTAACTAAAATAAAGCCAACCCATTTCATACCATTGTGACAAAAACTATATTTGCATCACTTTTTAAAGCGCATTAAAATAATAATTCAAACACATTTACTGTCTCTTTGTTTGTTAAAGTCGTAGGGCATTAAATCAAATCAAATAAAAAATCAATCAAATCTTTAAACAGGTAATGCATTTGCAATTTATAGTCATCCGGTAGGTTATAGCGGGACATGCCATAATCTATGCCTCGCAATGCCTTCTAATTAAGAGTTTAATATAATTACCAAGTTTATGTTCACGCAAATAAATGCAAATCGAAAAAGTCGGCGTTGAATTTGAGTTCTCCTACAGAATACAACAGGTAGCATGAGCTAATCAATGACTGATTTATCAGATAAACGTTTACTGCACGATTGCACCCATTCCAATACAAATCTAATTAATCAACTTTACTTTAGTTAACCAACCCATGCAACGACCGAAAGTGTTGCCACAATGGACTGGGCAATGTATCACCGCTAGCAATTATTACAAATATGGTATCACACAGGTCCGTATCAAATTATGAAATTTGTCAGAAAAAAATAATAATAATGTTATTAGGCTATTTGGTAATGCAAAATGGAGCATGCCATGAACAGAAACATAGCTTCAGCTCTTTTCAGTTGAACAATCTCCGGTTATAAAATCAGTAGGGGACATTTGTTTTGAACATTGAAAAAGTACTTTTTGTTACATTTCCAAACGAGAAAGTCCGCCTTAACTTTAAAAATAAAATTGCACTTTGGATAAAAAAAATAATATCACTATGGCAACAATATTCGCTGACACCAAAGAGAAAGGGAAGTTTTCACCAAATTATATTACTATTCCTGTGGCATTACTCTTTGGAGAACTTATAATGTACATTATACAATGCTCAGTTTTTCAGATACAACTTGCCAAATCTTAGACGCACATTTTACAATCCCATTGAATTGATTAGTGATTAATTACTGATTAGTGATTACATTCTTTGTCGAAATAATCATTTTTATAGTACGACTTATGTTGTTTCAGTTAAAAATGTACAAACTCCTTCTTATTTCAAAATGCTATGAATTTTTCTGTGTATTTCAGACAAGGAATTAATGCATTACTCTCATAATAAAATTGTGAAAAACATTAGCACTGAGTGAAGGTAATTAATGCCATTGGCATTGAAGAATCTAATGATTAACATTTATTTAATTTTGTAATTTTTTATTTCAATTTTTATTTGCATTGAAAAAATTAAATGACTTCAATCTACATTAGCATTTTTCAATGTCAACGAGAAATATTAAATAAATTAAATTAGTATCACTCGTTGACAATTACCACCACTGAATATCCAATAATTTGAATGGTTCTCCTGGGTACACTATTTCACCACAAACATCCTCTTTAGTTAATAGAACGCGGTAAATATGGTTGCCACATAGGCTTATACGAGCCTTTGTTAAAAGTATATGAGTGTAACGATAGCCTAAACCAATGCCATTTAGAACTACACGCAATCAAGTCGAGTTAATTTCGTTTTACGGTAATAAGTCATTGATAACATCAAAAATAATAGAATAAAGTGTTGTTTTTAATTATTTACCGATGTGAATAATTTCATAAGTGATTCATTTCACGGATAATCGGGTGGAGTGAACCAAAACAGTTGCTTATGAATTATGGAATCAAATTAATTACAAATCTAATTAACTGTTTAGAAAGACGGATTAGTTAAAACGCGTGAAATTTGAGTGTGTGGTCGATGGGGAATAGCAACGTGTTCGAGTGTTAAGTGTTGGTTTGCGTGATCAAGACCTAAACTAAACCTGACCATGTAGCCTATATATCAGCTGCGTAAAATTTGCGAAGGAAAAGAAGAACAACTTCCTGGAAAATCATTACCTACCTGGGTTATTTATCTAGATGTGAAGTAAGCGTAGGGAACGAAACAACTGCGGAAAACTGTTTGTAGAGTTGTTAATAAAACGTATGTTCAACATTTTGAACTGAGTATTATAAACTTATATGTCACTTTGCCGTGACAAGTCGAACTTAAAGCAGGAGGCCGCTCCTAATAGTGACAAATAAAAATGGGGGCGATGACCGTCAGGTCGTTTTTTATCGATTTATTTGAACCTTGTACTTTATTTTATTTACCTTGCATTATTTGATTTATAGTAAATAGAGCTTGGTATCAAGTTGGCGATGCTCAGAACGATACGCTTTTTACCACAGACACTACTTAAAAACTTCGGCACATGCAGCACAATAGAACAGAGTTATACGATGGATAGGAAATGTGACATTCATTATAAAGCTGTTAAAAAAGGTTATTTGAATTTGAGCCATTTAAGTAGGCTCCCGCTTGAGCTGTATATAGAAGCTCCGTTTTGAAATATAAGAGGCTGAAAGCGCACTATCCAGGAGGAGTTTTATGACATTCTGAACGAAGCCTACGGAGCTACGGAACCTTGTCGGAGTATGATGTTCGAAATTGTGCCGTCGATACCGGAATCGAAAGGGAAAACCCATTTGGCAGGTTAGCTGATAAGAACTTTTTGCTTCAAAGCGACCGAGGATGATTTCCTCGTTGCAGCTAAATTCACAGCTGAACTGTTCATTGAGAATAGGGTTGCATAAATATTACGATGGAAGTTGCCTAAAATAGTCAGAGCCAGAACAAAGAGGCCCTACGGAAATATACGTATGTTTCGTTTCGAGAGTGCTTCGTATACAGTTCTGTTCATGTTTTTTTCCGTTTGGCAACTGCACTTTTCCTGCCTGACCATTTTCAAGCAAACAATGCACTTTCATCATGTTGTATCGTTTCTTTGCAAGCAAAGTAACCACCCAAGAACAAATAAATAAAGCAAACTCCTTCTACACATTTTGCACACAAGCTGTTTACACTCGTAAATATAAAGTAACTCCCGAAATTATTTAAATTCATTATCCCCCTGGATGAAGTATTATTTACATACGAACTCCATTTCAATTAAGATTTGAATTTGTTAAGTGGTTTGCAGTAGTACCAACCTAAAGTAAGTGAAACCGAATGATGGCTGTGCTGTATATTGCGATCATCAACTTGTGTGTTTATATCCATCCTGGGTATCATCTAATTTAAACATTGACTTTCGAAAAAGCTTTGGCAGCATATGTTGACCTTGCTTGTATGAATGAAATGTTAATTAAAATGGCTTTCCTTTGTCAGAAAGGATCTGAATCTTATGATATCGTCAAGAAATGTTATTTTACTTAATCCAAGGAGCCGGTGTATTTTGAATGTTTATCTTTGTAATAAGGTAAGTAAATGATGCTTTGAGCATTTTGTCCTTACAAAAGGGATAAAGGCCACAGAATCATTTAGAAATAAGCAACAGTCTAGACGAACAAGCATAACTCATGGGTGTTGTGGGTAATGTGTCTGTGGCTGGGAAGTAATTCATTTTGATGGAGCAGTTCAGTGCTGAAATTTAGTGTTGCTGTCCGACCGGGGTAATCTGTCGCAATTTGCGCCACCTGAAGGTATTTAATTAGTGGTGGTTCAACCACAGCTCCGTCGCAAAAATAGTACAGCACACTAATCTCTTCCGAGCCATACCTGTGCCGAATGCAATGAAAAATCAAATCTTTTCGTTCAAGATAAAAAAAAATCAACTGATGGGTTTTGACGGGTCCAAAACAAAGCAGAAACTTTTGAAAATATTTTCAAATCAGCGAGGGACGTTGTACCATTTTGCAGATTCCTTTACTGCTACGGGAACCGGATGGTAATCTCGAAGGAAGCTCCAAGTGAAATATACCTTGCGTAAAAATATCGGATTCTTTATGTTAAGGCGATTATGACAGTCAGCACAAACTGTGCCAATTAAGCTTCTGACGAAAGTCAATGATTACCGGCCGTGTCGACTAGAATAGAATTTTGAATTTTGTTCCAACAAAAGGAACAAGAGCTCAGCACAATTCAAGTGGAAGTAAGCTCTTCCTTTCTGATCGGCGACGTCCAGAGAAGTCGTTGTAGCGAATTAATTATTATAATGACACAGCAAAAGCTGAAAAGCTGTTTCGTAGGTGGATGGCATCGAAATGACAGTTTTAATGAAGGATCAAAGACCTATCAAGGATGCACCCAATTCTCTGTGCGACTTTTTAATAGGACTAAAAATGGATATAGTTGACAACTGCAAGTAGTTAAAATTATAGCTTCTTTGAGATTAGGACTGAGTTTGAAGTTGTTAAGAGGTTGTCTGTTCAAATTGCCAAACTTTATTCAATCACATTCATTTAGCAATTTTTTCAATTAAAATGTGTACAAATACAAACTGTTTTTTTTTTAGCTCTCAATAATCCAAAAAAAAAAAAACTTCTTTCATTTTTATATTTATGCCTACAGACGGCCCATTAAGATGAACCAGTGCTTTTTGTAAACCGATGATGATCAAAGAGCGAACCAAAGTTCCCACTGATATGGTCAACCACACCCCCAGCATTGGGTAATTTGTGCAAATATTTGTTAAATACGTTTCGAATTAATTCACAAATGCGTTTCTCTTCGAATACTAAACAGCTTCGCATTTCTGTGCAATATCGTGGTGTGGAATTCCATTACAATTCTCTAATTCTGGGAAGGCTCTTTGGCATATCCGGTATCATTAGCACAGTGTAATCTAAGAAATTCCCTAATCGTGTTTCGGTTTCATTAGAAAAATAGCCCAGGGGGATTCGCAGTGTAAATAAAATACAGTTGGGGCTCTGGATATACTGTTTCACCCCTAATACGGTTTTATTTTTGGGGCTTGCTCCTTAGCAACGGTGAATATTAAATAAAGTCGTGTTCTTATTGATTTGAGATGGCATTACGGGTGTGCGTGCAGTGTTACGCTAAACATACTCGTTGTCGTAGGTACCTGTAGGATAAAACGTTGCATAGCTTAGCCGTTAATAATTCAGCAATTGTGATGGATAATTGCTTTTCAATTAACAGGTGGCTTCCAGTTGTTGGTAGAGTAAAGTCTAAGGTGTCTTCTCGAATGTGGTTGGAACGTGCTTTTCGACAAATCCCACGTGAGCAGTAGAAATAAGAATGGGTGATTGTGGGACAAATAAGCCAGTTAAGGCACATTGTGGGAATATGATCATCATACTTCTTATTGTCCCGTCTATGAATAAAGAGGATCGTATGTGTGAGATGGTTAAGTGAGCCCTCCATAAATTTCGACTACCGCAACTTTAAATCATCGGCGGATGGTCGACTTGAGCTTTAGATTTTTAACACCTTTCTTAAAAAGGGTCAAAATCACTCTAGTTTGCAAGTCTTAGGGTGCGTCGCTGAATTTCGAAAACATGAGACCAGAAACCCATTGTACTCCCTATTAATTGAGTATTCATCTATCGGATATTTCAACTTTTCCAGATTTGATCGCAAAAGTGGCTCCCCCTACGTTTAGACTGTCCTTGGAACTGCTCAAAGCGAAGTGCGTCTTTGCAACTGACTCCTTTAACGATATTCAACTTCCTTTCCTTTCGCTTGATGTCCTCAAATAGTTCGCGATTTCTTGTACCAGTTTTGAGAGACCCAAAGGACTTTTTTTTATTGAACTGCAGACCCACGCACATTCTCTGTCAACGCAATGGACTTCACTCTAAAAGAAGATTTATAGTTAAATCTGTAAAATGTTTAAAAAGCTTTTACAAATATATGTATCCATATTAACATTTTGGTCAAAAATTTTCCTAAAAAGTGGCGTGCCAATGAACCACTTAGCCAACTATACGAGAAAGTTCCACTTGTTCAATGTCACACATGTTGCACTCAATTGGCAGAGCAGTTTAACCTTAAAGTGCTTCACCCCGTATGATTTCAGACTTTAGCTTAAGAAAAACTATACGAAAAACTTTAAATAAACTTCGGTAATAAGGAAACTTTTGACTCTGACGGCTGGTAGTGCTCATGATACAACATTCTACTGTCAGTCCCTTGTTCTTTAACGAAGATTACGGAAACATTTTCCGACTATTTGCCGTTACGGGAAACTCATAATTGAAATTCCAGAAAATCCGTTAATAGTCAATATACTATGGGATTGTTCAAGGGAGATGAAGGGGCGCCATTGCTGTTTTGCCTTTCAATATAAATGTGTACCGTAGCTGTAGGTATACGATGAGGGAGAGCCAGGCACCAAGTTCATTGTTACAGCACACAGGGGGACTCTCTTTTGAATTTCATTCTGCGATATTCAAGTGACATGCACAGTGGTTTTATTCGGCGTAAAGTTGGAGAATGAATTAAGACGTTAAATTTGATTGGTTTAATTGGTTGTCATTCAAACTTGATTGTCCAAGTACTGGCCTGGTCGATGCTTTTAATACCAAAAGGGACAGCTCGCTTGTAGATGGGTGCTGTATGAAAAGGTCAGTTTACTGGAAAAGTGAAGCTAGTAGAGATCCTGGTACAGAGCCTTGATGACAGCCCTCCAAGAAGTGGTATGGGGAAAACACACACAAGGGTGGAAAAACTTTGAACACTACTGAGGTGAAAAATAGGCATTTACATATAAACCTGGACCACTAGTGAATAGTAGAGCTAGTCCGAACTTTCATCAAGCCTGACACCTAAAACCTACTAACGCAAGAGTCCGCCAGAACTTTTAGCGACCGCGCCTGTATAACTTCGCACAGCTGTGGCACAGAAGTGTTTCACTTCACTTTAACCTCCTACAATGACAACGTTGCCGAAGAAACACTTTTGTCAATCACAGTCATTTAAGGGACAAAAAACGCACGGCATGACTAAGTGAGTGCTCCTATCTGAATGATTAGTTCTCAGTTTACATGCTTGTGAACTACCCTGGTCCTTTGTCCTTTTGACATCCTACATAGTCATTATTCAAATAGTTTCTACTGCCAAGCACCCACAATATAGGAAAACTTGAAGGGTGTAACTTCGAAGCAGTACCGACTTTTGCGTTTGGTTTTTTTTTTCATGTAGACATAAGCGCAGTTATATGCTTGAGTGATTTTCAGTTACGTAACTGCTCGAATTATTTACCAAAGTTGTAGGAATTTCTGGATGTGCATTATTCAGAGCTTGCAATGCACAAGCTAAAATGTTTTGAAACTATTAATTAAAGAGTGCGATGTTGGTGGCCGGAAAAGACACCAGCTTACCAGCAGCTTATTGCAGTCATTCAAACTTTCGGTATGGTTATTGCAGAACTTTATTGAACTTAATCATCTGGACTTTCATATTGGCCCGTATGCATACGAGTACCTAGTACCTACTGCGAACGAGAACCTACGCGTATTGTAAAGCAACTTTACAGACCGCACTTAGCAAAGTTTTCCTGTATACACGATATTTCTTTGAACATATTGGAAAACTGATAAAGGCAAGAGGTCAAAGCATAATCACTGAAGCAATAGTTTTCATGTCTCCATAAGGGTATACAAATCCATACAATAGGTGTTCGAATATGCACCATATATGGAAAAAGTTGCTGTTGGAACGTTAAATGGATATTTTTTCAAAGACCAATTATGTAGATGTAAAGTTTGTATAAACCTGCCTGAAAAACCGACATGCAAAACTACTAAAGTGAAAGAGGGCAGGTGAGAAATTGAATACGTTTTGTCGGTGAAGAGAAAGGTCCTTGAAAAAGACAAAATATGGAAAACCAGACTGGAGACCTACAGAATCAGTCCAAGGCTTTACATCCAGAAGGTGAGAAAGGCTGAAAATAGGCCTGACAATATTCTCTTGCACCTTCTTTTGCTATTATGTTTTTGAACCAGAAACAAACATGCACAGCTAGTTGGTTTTATGTTTAAAAACATTTTTATGCAACACTCCACACTGTTGCTGTGATTTGAAATATCATATAGCCATTTAAAGGGATGCGTTCTTGAACTCATATAATTTCGTACATTCTCCGTGCATTTCGTTTCCGAAATTCCATTAGCACATGCCTCGAAGATATTTAACATCAACCGGAGACCAGCATACCCACATTCCCAACGAGGACTATGAAATGACATTACTCTACCACAACCGAGATAGCAAGGCAAAACTTCAGAGCCAAATGCGAAGGATATCGGCCAACATGTACCTGGCATTCAATGTTACTGCAACTCATGTTCTTCTCTTTTCTATTGTACTCAATTTGTGGGTGCTGTAAATTTTCTTCAACTTCCATGGCCGAACTCTGGAGTGGTTAATTTAAAAATGTGGTGGGCAAAGTAAAAAATTGCATAAACTTAGCATTAAAGTTGGACATAGAATAAATTACTGTCCTTGTCTGTTCGGTGGTTAGTAGTTGTTTGAATGGAGCAATATTTGAATGGCGTCAATACAGCGATGTGCTTTGACGTAATTGTCTCATTTCAATCAATCGCATTAAACCACTTAGCCATGTGGTTTCGCAATCGGTAAATAGTCTTATGCTCAACATATAAGCGCGAGTGTTGAACAAAACGACGAAATAATTTTTTGCGGCGATTATGACAAAGTAATCATTACTTTGGACGTGGCTCTGTCTTGTCTTCCGCTGAGATACCTGAAGAGAGAAATTCTCCTGCACTTTGCTTCAAAGACAGGGACTAGGACTTGTTGGACGACTCCGGCAAGCTGCGTCATTTCAATGAAGATTTGGCTAGATTACCAAAAAAAAAGGTTTAGTCCCAAAATGCGCCATCTGACGATTCTGCAGTTAGTACGGGTCAGTGACCATTAGGAACTACCTAAGCTTGACATCCCCCATAACACCCACTGCCGAAGCTGCGCAGACGCAAATATGAATGAAACAGTGTTCCGCTCTTCTTATACATATAATCAAACAACTTTTAGCTAGTATACCAAGCAAATTTATATAAGTTCTGTTCATTCAGGAAGAATATCCCAGATTTTACAGCTTGTTGCCACTTGGGATTGTTTGTTTTTTCTTAATTTTATAAACTAAATGAACTGCAAACGTGACATTTGATTTTCTGTTTCTGATTATTTTATTTTCGAAACGGAAAACATGCATCACCATCTGACCGCCCGCTTTCTACTGCTGGCACTTCACACGTTTAATTTTCGTAGGAGGATAGTGATTTCAAGTTCTCAAGGGCAGTGGAAATTTAATTATTCTTTTGTAAGCATTTATATTTGTTTTTTTTTTTTGAGAATATCGTTTGTTTCCATTTAATTAAATACGGATGACAGTAAAAAATAAAATTAATAGCTCGTATTGCCATATATCGAAAAATCTCATATAAACCAAGTTGCATCCTTCACCAGCATACAAGAGCAATCGAAAAGTTGAAGCTGTGCACTTGTTGGCACTGCTCTATAGCGCTAACATCGTTACAATGCAGGAAAGTGCATACTTACAGCGAAAGTTAACATTTTGCAACTACACATACTCGTGTGCTTAAGAGCAAAAGCGCTCTGTGTTGAGAAAATGGATGCGCTTATGATGGGAGCTATTTTTTACGAAATAGAACACCATATCGGAATTCGTACTAAAAGGGACGAATCGTTATTTTAGGAGAGTTGAAAAAAATGTTTTTAAAACTGATAGGCGCTAAAAAATATTCCAAATTCAGCAGCAGAGGGGGTGGTTTCTATGAAATATTTCAATCACTGTCACCGGTTCAGAATCAGCTTATCAGCACACCGATGAAGATTCCAGTACCGATCGTAAGTTCCCAGCTATTAGCATCGAAGCGAAATTGGTGGACTAGGTCGAGCGCAGAATTCTGTTTGCTTTCGCTCGCACGAGCTCTCATAAGGTGACTGTTGTCGTTGTCTTCAGAATCAGAAAATTATTTTAAATAACGCGTCCGATTTAAGCTTTCGGGCAGCCGGAATATTCTCAGTTCTACCTACTATGTTGATCTTGCCACAGCACGAATACGGATGTTTTAACAACGCCTATGCGTTTTTCGATGTGTCTTGCAGTAACAATAGCTAGCCCAGAAAAGCAGTAGCAACACTGCCACTAAGCCCTCGTTAATAAAGGGAATTATGTGCTTGGTTTTACGCGACCACAATTATTCTGTTGGGTTTAACAAACAATGTTTACTTGCAAACGCTGCTGAAAAAGTCCCCGGCCGACGCAATTAAAAGGTTACCCTTGTCTTGATGGGAAGATTCAATAGAACTACAACCTCTTATACAGCTAATGCTTACCAGCATAAATCGCTTCAATGATGACATCTTCCAAATGACGCACGTTTTCGACCTCCAGCTCTTCTAACAGAACGCTGTAGGGAATGCACTTATTTTTGATAGCAAGCGATACAATTGTTAAGTGCTGTAGTTTTGTCCGCATGGGTGTGGTAAGCTCCAGATAATCGGATTGGTTTTGCGAATACTGCTTGTAAGTGCCATAGGCAAAAAGATTGAGTGTGTTGAAATAGTTTGCATTCGGACCATCCTGCAACTAAATATAAATAAATTTTAATTTCAGTGTCATTTACTAAGGTAATCCATTGATACCTCAATAATATTCGGCATTGCCAATAACTCCGCAAACACATAAATTCCAGGCGCTTCCAAAACTTGTTTAATGAGCTCTAGGCAGGCAGCTCCACGAGCTGTTTTTGCAAGAATTGTAAATTGTTCCAACTGGTTGCGAGTTTCTGCGTGTGGCTCCTCAGTGTTGTCTTGTGCCATCAGGATATCGGTAGTCATATTTACTAGTTTTTTTTTTATCAACAATAACTAGAAATATTTAGATGAACAATTTTGAGATGTTTTTCTTTGTCTTGATTTTTTTGTTAGAAATCGATGCTCCTCTCTTGTAAAGTTAAAGAAGTTATTAAATTAGTACAGCTTTTCTTTTTGTTTAACTAAGAGGACTTTTTATTATTTACTTTATAATATATTTATTTAACTTCTCCGGCGAAATTTCCCAAATCTTCAAACTTCAAAGTAGGTAACCAAAAACAGCAAATGTCAGAAATGAATTTTTTTTTTTTAAAAACAGCAGTGAAGTTTCGCTGAATATGCTGTCACACATTGAGGTGTGTTCCATACAAAGGACTGAATTAAAAACGTCATTGCGACTACTTACGATAAACTTGGTGTAGAGAGTACTAAAAAATGCACCGGGAGAAATTTATTAAATTGACATTTCTTCCCCTGGGGACTTAGGGCTTTTTGGGAAAAAAACACTGAATATGAATTGAATGAGAGATGTATTTTTTTTAAATTGGAGTTCGCTTTTTAATTTTCACACGTGAATCGGGAAATTACACAAAAATATGTTTTTATTAAAAACGAATAGTACTTTGTTTAATTCAGCAGTTTTATTAAAAGGAATGCGATATGGATTGTTGAGTAGAGTTGAGAAAATTGAATTGCGTGCCGATGATTCTACTTCACTAAGCTTTGCTGAGATAGATGTTCAATAAAACACGCCTAGTGTAAGGTCCGCCGTAACATTTACTGAAACTGATTAATAGGTACCATTAACTTATTATCACATGTTTCAAGTTGATTGCATATATGATAGGACGGCGATGAAACTTTAAAGGGCGTTTTGTTCAATAGTGGTTAGCTATTCTAGCTGGTAACTATTGGATGTATTTCTTCAGAAAAATATTAACCAGAGTTTTGGACCTGTTTTGTTTTTTTTTTTATGGGAAAAACCTGCATAAAAAACAGAGGCCACCTGTAAGCAATGAAAATAAAGGATGCAACGATTACTTCAACGTTTTTGTCCGTTGACGGCTGTCACATGAAGAGATGAGCCCATTCATTTGTGGAAAGGTGCACAGCAGATGTAACGAGTTTTATTGGTTTATGTATGGATTTAGTTTGGTTCTTGAAAATGTGTTGATTGTTTCGCACCAAAAATATTAAATTGCTTATATTGAAAAAAATTACTGGATCACTGTTATTATGACATTTTTAGGTACTCAGTTAGATAAAGGTATATTTTTTAAAATAGGTATCTTAATAAAATACTTACTGAACACAAAACGAAATGTAGGTAAATTCTTCTTAATCACTTAAACTGACAAATACACTGGAAAGAAGAAACTATTTTTCCAAAGAAATGGTTGGCCGAAGTGGAAAAAAGCGCATAGGTACATACCTATCACTGATTCATAAACGCGGATTAACCTTACCTATACACAGATTAAGCCAGCTGTAAGAAAAAAACCTCTCGGGGCTTGGCACCATAGACAAACCATACTGAGACCCCCAACTCACAATCCTCTTGCCGCTGGCCCCCTCAGTTTTTTTTCAAATTCGCCATTTTGTATTCCTATCGGTGTTTTGTCAATTGGGAATCCGTGTGACATGCAAAAACATACAAAAAATACAAAAATAAATGCTGCCAACTTCGGCAACCGTGGGGAAATGTGAAAGAGTTCGGGAATACCACATTTTAGCATAACTGAATGCAATTGGTTAGTTATTGTAAATTTTTTTAAGGTGAATTAATTTATTTATGTGGTTAATAAAACTATCTAAAGGAGATGTTTTATATACTAGAAATATATTGGGACAAATATAGTTGTGTATTTCCCGCTTTTGGATAAAATTAACTTCGGTTTCGTGTGTAATTTTTTCTTAAATAATAAAGAAAATTTGCTCAAAATGTTTTTATTTTCCTCAACCCTCAACCAACATACATCCTTAATTTTTCGTAAATATTTTAAGCAAATGTACACTTTTTCCTAAAAAAAAAATATTATTCACACGCAACGAACAATTTCAAATTTAACGGATAAAAATCTATGTACGCTGCAAGCCACTTTGCCCAAAGCGGAAGTGGCATATGCAAGGTGCGAGTGTATTTGTTTCTGAAGTTACGTGACATTTTGTCAATACGAATTTCTATGTAACAATACAAGCGCACTTAGCATTTGCCACCCCATAGAAATATAGCTTGTAGGCTAAGTAACGGGAAATCGGCCGAAGTTGGTGGTCTCGGTATTGTCTTTGCTTGGCGCGATGTGATCCTCTACTGCAAACATAACATTGACCATAATATTAACCATAAATTAGCAAGCATACAGTATCAAGATTACGATTTCCTCTCAAAACTGCCCTAGCTAGGATGTAGGTTGTAGGTCAGTGTACAACAATCCATTTTTATTTCTGAAAAACAATAACGTAAAAGGTTCTTTAACATGTGCTCTTCAGAAGTCTCAACTGAAGCAAAAGTGTGATTGGTTAAAAAAAACAGAATCCTTTTCCACAGGCTACATCCGAGATTGCAGCGGAGGTTGTACCGTACGCATTGACCTCTTTATTTACTCTTCACTCTTTTCCATTAGCTATATATATTTAGCCGGACCATTAAAGAACGTCTACGAACGGAACATCAAATTACACCCATCCACACATCTAAACTTTTCAACCGGAACGTAATAACATAAATGGCCTCTTGAGCGCCTCAACTACATGCTGTTGGCACATACCTACTTCGGCTACAAAAATATAAAAAAAAAAACAAAAAAAGGAGTGTGAAAGTTATCGCGACAAGGACGAACGACCTTCACCCATACTCTCGCCAGTTCACAATCCACCGATAAGGACGATGGCACCTTTGAAAAGTGCCAGGTTTGTGAATGAAAGCGCCAGTGGGTGGTTTATTATACGAATGGGTAAGAAGAAGTATCCACCTAAAGCCGCAAATGATTTTGTAGCACGACGGCAACAAGAACGACACCAAAGGAAATCCTGCAACTGGTGGATACGACACTCACAAAGCGATTTCTGTGTATACCTATGTATAGCCCACCTGCACATAAAGTGTGTGTGGATGACCAAGCCAAGTGAGTTTAAGGTGCGACAAACGACAATACTTCATATAGCTATAGCTTGTAACGCTGAGCTGACTGAACCTGAAAGTTCTATAAAACACAACTCGTACGTGTATGGCTCTTCGACATGCTCGGGCATGGAAATGGATCTTCTCAACTCTGAAGGATAAAATCACATTTTAGGATGTATAAAATAAAAATAAATAACCCGCAGAAAAGTACGGGAAAAACCAATGATGTTGTGAAGTCTATTTTGCTTTATTTTTTTTTCCCACCAGAGAATTTTATAAATTTTTCGACGAAGCTTATATATCGACGGTGGAACTGGAAGGTGAGAGAGAAGAATGAATTTCCATGACACGGGTATGTCAACGATAAAAATTGACTGCTTGAAAAGTCATCGATAAGCTTCAATTGAATTGGAATTAATTTGGTAAAGTTAAACAGGTAGACGGCTGGGGAAAGCAAAATGGAATTATTGTTAGCATTAGGGTAGGGTTTTTGGAATTATCTTCGTGTCAACCGAAAAGAGGATATTAAAATTGCTTTGTTACCATCCTGAAAATGAAGTTTAAACCACTGGGGTGTATTTGCATATTCAGAGGTTCGCCCGAAGCTTATCATCAACTTTATTATTTAGGAAAAACCGTATTATGCACCAATGAATATACATTTACATACGAACGAACCCACAAGTTTATAAATGACGTATCCGAAGCTGCTGAATTGAGAAGCTTGGATGTTTCTACCTTTTAGACGTTCGCGAGAGGTGGGTAGGTAGGTATAGTGTGGACACTGGCATATGCAGTCTGACATAGAAAATGTTTGGTAAGTGCTTGCTTGGTAGTCTCTTACATATTTTTTGCTTTACTCTTGTGGACATTCCAAAAGACTAGAATTAACGACTTTCACAGGGATTGCCACCATGGAATTGAATGCTCAGTCTTGTCCTTTGTTTATTTAGTTAATTTTCTCTCCTTCAAACTGTCACAACTGTCAACACCGTACTTCAAATAGCCCATATCTCGGTTTTGATTGGGGGAAATCGGTCGTATGAGCAACTGTTTCATTTGACGTTTATGGAGGGGTAGCCGACGTCAAGAAATTCGTGGCTGAGTACCTACTAAGTTGACAGTTCGCATATGTGGCTGACGTAGAAAACGTGACGTTCCCGACCAATCTAGTTTTTGCGTTCATGTTACATCTTGTTCAGATTCCAATCGAGTCGACTTAAAAAACAGAAAATATTCATGGTATCTCTCATATATACCAGCTGTCAATTTTTAATTTACAATTTGCTGAATTTTTAAAAAGTGCAAATCTATTAGAAGGTTAAAGAGAGAAAATAAAATAATAAATACTTCTTTAAGGTAGACCAATTTATATGCAGGGATCGTTTCTCTTCCTTTTTCAATAAATTTTGTGAAATTTCGAAAGACCTTGGCAGAATATATTTCACTAAAATATTGACCATTATGTACTGAAATATAAGGGAACGGAATAATTTAAAATAACGTAGGATATTTAAATTTTTAACGAAAATGTCGCAGCTCTATTTTTGACAGATCTCTAAAACCTAACAACACAAATATTTTTTAACCAAAACTCATTTTTTATTTTTATTTTTAATCGAAACTTTGAGTACAGATATAGAAAAATCCTTTTCGGTGTATGTAATTCATTTGTTAGCGCGTTATATTATCATGAAAAGAATGTTCTTACTCTTATTTTGTTCTTTTATTGAAACCCGAGTGGTGTAACAAATAGACAGTAACTTTATTACTGGCTCCGAAATTACCCTTAATAAATAGCTATTACAAGAAAAAACAACATACGACGAGTAAGTAGAATGAATAATTTATATATGGCCTATTTGATGGTGACGGTGAGATTTATTTTTAACTCTAACGTCTGTTAACATCACATCGATTTTATTATTTTTGTCTCCAATATTCACTATTAATTTGACCAAATTATGTCCGAAATGCTAGCCTGTTGCATCCGTCTTCATTTAGCCAAATGAAAATGCATACACAATGCAGCCTACTCGTCGTTCTTCGTTCTTCCTCTAATTTATTAGTACTAAAAACACTGTTTTATAACAGTTAGGTACTTCTCGCTCACAGTTTCTTTGCAGCAGCGCATGTGCGTGCCCCACCCGCAAAAGGTCGAAAATCCAGTTCTTATCATTGTTATCACCACATGTTTCTATAACAGTCTGATTTGGGGGCGCGCTGTGTAGCTATGTACCTATGTATCTTGATCGTTAAGCCTTTGATGGCAAGTAAGTTCTATTGACTAATGGAATTTCAATTAC
The DNA here is from genome assembly GCA_948293265.1 of Cheilosia impressa. Lineage (NCBI taxonomy): Eukaryota > Metazoa > Arthropoda > Insecta > Diptera > Syrphidae > Cheilosia > Cheilosia impressa. The sequence goes on from OX411884.1 coordinate 13,379,420, forward strand.
AAGCAATTAACTCCATTAGAATAAGTTAAGTTAAGTTAAGTTCCAATCGTCACCACCAACTTATTATGCATGGAAGGTACATTCCATACGCCATTCCATAGGTAAATACATATACGATACAAAAATATTTACATACGTTTTAGCTGCATGCAGCACGGCAGCTATATTTATATCGTAATGCAGGTAGTAGCATGGTACGTGTAGCATAGGTAGAACAATATTGTTTCGCCATTACATTACAAATAATTATTCAGCTATCAGATGACAGTAATATAAAAAATGTGAAATGCCAATGTGATTTAAAATTTAATTACACACGTAGTTTGGACAGAAGGGAGAAAACGCGAATGTCGTTTAAAATAATTAGAAGAACGTTTCAGCAGGCAAAAGTGTCACTTTGTAAGATTTTCTTTGATCGCTTGAAGAATAATAGCAATTCAACAAAAACATTAAAAATGATTTTGCAAACCATGCAAAGAAAAACATTTGAAATGGTTGCTAATATGTCATTATTTGTGCCTTTTTCATGCAGCTGACTTTGTCACAAGTTCGCGAGAGGTGGCGCAATGGAAAAAAACCTGAAGATTAAAAACTCTAAATAGTTACATCTTAAGGTTTCTTTACACAGCTCCACCTCTCGCGAACGTCTGATAAATATCCGAGAGTATAAAATTTAAGGTCCCTTACTTTTGTCCCATAAACGAAAAACCTACACATAAACGAATGGTTCCCAGAAGCTAGTCCTAGGCTTTGCCTTACCTACTTATTTGTTAGACAAACTATTCAAGTCATTTCTACTTGGTATAAAAACCTAAAAAGAACAAAACACACCTAGAGTAGGACTAAGAAAACCATAGACAAATCATACTGTGACCCCCGCCTAAGAAGGAAACACCTACGGAAAAAAGGAAGGTAAGTATACCTTATGACAGACAGTAATACATATATCCCCGTATTATCAACAAATGTGCACAAGTTAGTAAGCTAGTACACATCAGATAGTATACAAAAATTTGACATAACTTCTGAATAACGAGTTGATAACTTTTACGCAGCGTTTATTAATAAGAGGGATAATAGATAGTTTGTAAACATACTAATTTCCGTTATCATAATTGGTCGACTCTACACAAAACTGACAAATGTAATTTGGCTATGCTGCAGGCTTCACATATTAACTTTGCTGAGTGCGAAAATTTTGTAAAATTTGATACAAACGAAAATTTTTGTAAGTACAACGCTAACAACAAAATTATAACATATTATCTATCTATCAGTTTTAATACGATTGGGCAGCACTATGAAGATTACGAAAACAATTATAAATGGGTGCGGGTACGGGACTCCCCATTTTCTTCTTCATGTCGAAATCATAGTCCAAAATCAAATCGAATCGAATGTGCTACTTTTTAGTACCTACTCTGATCAAAAATTTAGGGCAAAACCAAATTATGTTACGTTATTCGAATAAAAAAAATTTGGTTTGGCATCACTTCACTGACAATTAAAAGGCATGCCCCAATCTGTCAAAGTCAAAATCAGCCGCAAAAGATTTTTCATAATTTGTTCATTAAAAATATTGAATAACTAGTTAAAAATATATAAATTAGAAACAAATCTAAAATAATATGACACCGGCTACAAAACTTTTACATCAGCAATGGAAATCGCTGCAAGTTCTTTCAAGGTTCTCGCCAATTCGTAAGTTTTCTCAAACATCTAGTTTGGTTGTCATTTCATAACCTTTTCCAATCCGCAGGATTTATGTCTACAACAGAATCGATACTCAAACGAAACGAACTCTTCGATGAGGAGAAAGTCCGACAAAAGGACAGTATTGGCCGTATTGAGAAAATCGAAGTGCGCTACCTTGGCCTACCAGAAGATGTGACACTAATGATGAATCGTGGAATTTCTACACCTTACAACTGTGCTCAGCACTTGACTGAGGGACATTGCAAACGTTCCGCATTGGCTTTGATCGATGGAAACATGCCGTGGGATATGCACAGGCCACTGAAGGAGTCGTGTACATTGCAACTGTTGAATTTTACTGTGACAGATCCACATTTGGTGAATAAGTAACGACAATCTCAGCTTGCTTTTAAATAGAAATCCATTTCTAATGGAACTCTTTATGTTTTAGGGCCTTTTGGAGAAGTTGTTCCTTTATACTGGGTGCGGCATTGCAGGAGAGCTTCAAAGAACAAGCCGGCCTTCAACTTCACAGTTTTCCAGGACCAAACAGTACGATTGTGTTATCGAAGTGGCTATTGGCCCGTTGCTTTTATACCCCGTGCTTGAACGATGGTCAAACGTCAGTACAAAAGCAGCAGGCGACTAACCACTCCTTTCATTTCTATAACATAGATTACCTCTCTCTGTGTTTGTAGTCAAATCCGGCAGCTTCGTACATGACATCTACCTCTCTGCCCAAGGATGGGTTCCCTCCAGCAACGAACTACGCTCGATATCCGCAGAAATGGTGAAACTAGCAGCTAAAGACATCGCAATCGAACGACTTGATGTAAACAGTGAGCTGGCAAATCATATGTTCGCCGATAACCGCTACAAAAAGGAACAACTTCCCAGTATTCTGTCTCAGAATCAAGGACGGGTCACACTGTACCGAGTCGGAAAGCATATTGATATTTCTCGCGGTCCAATGATATCGTCAACTCGTTTTCTGGGCAAATGTACAGTTGCTGGTGTGCATGAAGTAGCTAAGGAGGGTAAAAATGGAAGCATTTATCGAGTACAAGGGGTGGCGTTACCCTCAGGCATAATTATAAATCATTTTGCATACGGTATTCTGGAGAAAAGAGCAAAGAAAATTGTAAGTTGCATTTGTTTTCCTTTCAAGGCATCTGTATTTAGTAAATGTTTCTTGCAGAATCCCGCACGATTGCCAAATGAACCGTTCGAAGAGCAAACAGCCGAACAATTAATTGCGTAGTTACTAGTTGTATCATGTTAGTTGTAAATATAAGAAATACATTGAATTTTTGTCTCGTGGTACGATATTATATTTGTAAATCGATCTATCGTTGCACTCCCTATCACAGATGAAGTAAATATCTTTCGCAACTATTTATGTTTTAACATACAAAACCAAAGCAAGTTCCATCCCATCTTTGTCTCTCATGGCTGACACGATTCGCAGTTGATTCTGGAAAAAAGTGATAAAATGGAATTTAATTTGACGAATTTATAAAACTAAAATCATAAATACATCTCTTAGCGATCTTTCTTGTGGTCCTGAAAAGGACCGATGTAAGAACATTTTGTTTGCTTAACTTTGCTGTTGACGCAACCATTCCAATTGTACGTCGTTTATGTACCGCAGGATTTCCAATTTTGTGCTGTTGCGAAGCTCGACGGGAAAGCTCGAGAGTTTTTCAACAAGAGAGCGACAAAAAAACTCATCCTCCAAATTTGATGGCGCAGGTAAGTGCGACTGAACGGTTGCTGGAGCTAAACGCGAATTTGATATAAAAGTTTGCGAGCTAGTCATCGTGCTAAGGCACATCCTTTCAATCACCGATGCTCTCGGCATTACTCGCCGCCGCTTTGAGGAATTGGCTAAAGATGGGGGAATTGGATTCGGCAGTGAAGTGAAAGAGCCAGATGATGTAGTTGGGGCGGTATTTCCCACGTCAACAAACATCATACCGAAGGCAGAATAATCCATATCCCGTTGGCTCCTATCCTCTGCAGATTCGATTAACTGTTCATTGGTTCTATAAAGAAACATGTCTAAATATCTGTTTTGTAGCAAAGTAAAAGGAATACTGACATCTTGGGCTTTAAGTAATGATGTCTTAGGAATTCCATTTGTGCTGAATATTTTCCCACTGGCTCTATATCGTCGGTTCCTTGAGCAGAAAACTTGTTTTTACTCAAGTTTCGGGCGTAATTGTCGCGAAGGCCTCTCCACCGCTTTTTAACGATGTCAACTGAAAGTGAACACCATAATATTACATTAAAAGCTGCTTTGTATGACAAAAAAATAATAATAAGTACTCGGCAAATTGAGTTCCTCGGCAAGTGCGCGCCATTCCTTTGCTTTTGCTTTTACATTTTTGTAGCTTCTGTTTGTCCGATTCCACAAAATATCCCTTTCCTTAACAGCTGCGATTATGTGTTCTGCTTCGTCCATTGTTTTCCAACATTCCAAAACGCACGCACTTATTTATGATGTGGTTTTCTTTTTTTACTTGATCGATTAATTTCAATTTCTGTGATAAATGTTTTCGGTATCGACAAACGAGATCAACTTTCCGAAGCGGTTTAGATTACTTGTTTTGTTTACTTTACGAATTTGTACACTTTTCCGAAAGCATCAAGGGCAATCCACAGCATAGACAAACCATACTGAGACCCCCAACTCACAATCCTCTTGCCGCTGGCCTCCTCAGTTTTTTTTCAAATTCGCCATTTTGTATTCCTATCGGTGTTATATCAATTCGGAATCCGAATGAATCCGAATGACATGCAAAAACATACAAAAAATACAAAAAAAAATGCTGCCAACCTCGGCAGCCGTGGGGAAATGTGAAAGAGTTCGGGAATACCACATTTTACCATAACTGAATGCCATTGGTTAGTAATTATAAATTTTTTGAAGGTAAATAATTTGATTTGTGTGGTTAATAAAACTATCTAAAGGAGATGTTTTATATACTAGAAATATATTGGGACAAATATGGTTGTGTATTTCCCGCTTTTGGATAAAATTAACTTCGGTTTCGTGTGTAATTTTTTCTTAAATAATAAAGAAAATTTGGTCAAAATGTTTTTATTTTCCCTCAACCAACATACATTCTTAATTTTTCGTAAATATTTTAAGCAAATGTACACTTTTTCCCAAAAAAAAATATTATTCACACGTAACGAACAATTTCAAATTTAACTGATAAAATTCTATGAACGCTGCAAGCCACTTTGCCCAAAGCGGAAGTGGCTCATATTTTTTGGGAGTGTATTGGTGACTCAGAACTTTTGAAGTTACGTGACATTTGTCAATACGAATTTCTATGTATCAATACTAGCGCAGTAAATCGTGACCACTCCGAAAAATATAGCTTGTAGGCTAAGTAACGGGAAATCGGCCGAAGTTGGTGGTCTCAGTATTGTCTCTGATCCACAGTTCACAGATCCGCTCCAAACTACCTAAATAAATCTTTCCACTTTCCAGTGGAAAATGCAGCTGATAAAATTTAAATTTACTTCAAATACCCATGTACGCTCAGTTGTCAGTTCTTTGCTAGTGTGCTTTGAGTGGTGAATCCAATTTAAATCAACAATGGTGGCAATTCGCTTCCGTCAGTGGCGAACGGAAAGCGTTCATTTTCTTTCCAAAAATTTTAAATTTAACAGTTGAAGGCGGGTAGCTAAATGAATAATTAGTTGGGGCAACATAACAGTATAGGCATGAGAACGCTAATTTCTTTCAAACATTTTTTTTTATTTTGTTGTATGAATGAATTAGAAACAATTTTATTTTTTTTTATTAAAGATACAGCCTATCTTAAAACCAAGAAAACACAGATAGGCACTCCCTGTTTAATAAAAGCTCATTTTTGTTTATTGGATGTCAAATGTACCTAACTCAAATCGCAAAGCAGAGATCCGCAAAACCTTCGACTTTTTCATAAACGTCAGACATTATCTGTAGGGAAAAACTGAGACATTTTAAAACAATTCTCACATGGCCTTGAAAGATGGGTACGTTCGGATTTCTAGTTAATAACTCTGACAGCTGACCGACTTGATGTATTTCAGTTTTTATTGGCTTAGACTGGTCACGTGAATAGTTTTTCCAGCTGACGTTTATGGAGGGGTAGTCGACAAATCTAGTCAAGAAAATCATGCCTGCATGATCAGTTGACATTGCGTCAAAATTAAAAATAGTACGCGGGAGTAAAAAAACAATTTAACTTTACTAGTCAAGTTTTAAGTAGCTACATCAAGTCAAAACAACTCTAGTTGACGTTTTACACGAACTAGGTATCCGAACGTCCCCAATCAATGAAAATCATACCCGGTTGACATTTCACATCAAAGTTTCTCAGCATTCTGAAATATCGTGAAATTTAATTTTTCTAAACTAAATCATGGCAGAGAATTCTAATTTTGTTCAATTATGACGTATGTTATATTGGATGTTTTTGGAAGTATAGTTTCTCTTTAAAGAAAGTTTTTAATAAGGAAACTAATGCGTACAGGGAAACCGACATTTCTTTTGAATCTCAGCAAACTAGAAACACAAACTGAATAAAATTCCACATGTCGACCTCCATTTCTAAACAGACCCATAACTATAATAGGTTCATTCACGAACGCGGCTTATGTAAATTGAAAGCAATCGATATAAATTAATCGCAATCGAACAAAATCTACACACATTCTCACCAAAAATGACAGAAAAAGATGAAATTAGCAAAATTAAGATTGTAAAGTTTTTTTTGAGTTTGACAAATTTTTACTCTTGCCTCTCGGAAATAGGAATAGGAATAACTTATGTGCCTTCTAAACAAGTTAAATCAATCAGCGGTTTTCCGTTTATTCACACAAGAAGTTTTATATCTTTGTGAACAAAAAACAATATATGTTGCGTAAGCGTTTTATGGTGGATTGGTTATGGTCATGGTAATGGTTTAACCATTGGCAATATTTTCCGATGCCAGTTTGTGAACCTAAAAAGGAGTGCAGAACAAAACAGCTATACATGTAGGCTTTTTTAGCTCTCAAATAATATTTCTTGTAAAATTCTTAAGCTTACATGTAGATAAAGATTTTACAAATTGTTGTAAGTGGATTAGCATAAAGTCTGATTTGACATTCAGTCAGTGAATATTATAGAGTATCCCACAAGTTTATAAGATTACGTGGTATAAACAATTTGCATAGCGGCAAGGAAAATTTTTATTATTTATGTATTTATTCAAATGATATACCTAAGGCTGTTCAAAATTATGGGAAGAGCGCAATCACATTTATTGACATTTGCTGATACGGCTCTTAGCGATTTAGCTTCCACATAAAATCTCATTTGACAGTCACAGCTAATGCCATTTAAAAAGTACCCCATAAGGTATTTATGAAGAACTTAGATCGGCGCTGTGAGTCGTACCTATCATTAAATGGGTCTTCGCCTTCGGTAGTAGGTAACTACCGAAGAGAGCCAATTTAGAAAGAAGGAGAAGCGATCAAAAAATAAGTGCATAATAATGTTGGAGCAAAGAGTAACACCATCTTAGTTTTCGTACGCGGTGGGCGGACTAAAATTAAGCACCATCGCAAAAATGTATTTAAATTTTAAATCAAGCAACGCTGAGAAGTTGTGAACACCAAAAATACAGTCCACGATGTAAGAAACCTATAAAATCAAAAAAAGAAACAAAAGAAGAAAATGTTTCTTATATCCGAGCTAATCTTATATTCGAATAGATATATAAGAAATTGACACTGTATTTTCACAAGCGTTTGATGAGTTTTATATCCGTCGTGGACTGTACATGCAATCATGAAGATAGCCTCTTCGATAACTGGGTATATCACTGGGCGATAAACTCAGTCAGTTAAGAACCGCTAATATGAACTCACCGCGTCACCATATCGTGCAATTATGATTCATCAATTCAAAAGCAATAATAAAAAGCGTTGATTTATTAAAAAAAGAGTGGTGGAGGATGAACCGCATATTCATTCGCATATCATGAAAACCCCCTAGGATGACGCTTTAAATTTAATTACCAGCAAAACAAGTTTTTATGTAGAGCGTTGAGACGTCAAACTATAAACTAGTTCAAAATATTAGCGCCAATCGAAATTTGGTTATTTGTGCTTTGTATGTATATTGATTTTAAAATATACTGGTATTCTACCAATTACTCAAGTGGTGTTTTTAACATGCGATATATCAACCTAACCAGTTCTGGAGAACTTGTATATTCGCATGTAATGCAAGTGCATCTGGGGTCAAATTTAAAGTGCTGGAACCAGACGAATTTTTTAATTGGTAAAGCAATGACAGGTCGACAAATGAATCATGTCAGATCACCTGATTTGATATAGGTAACTGTGGAAAAATTAAGATGGAGAAAAGCCATAAATAAGCATGAAACAAGGAGCATTGAAGTATGTAGTAGCGGTATCTTCAGAACATCATATTTATATCCATTTCGGGTAGGTATACATCTTGAAAGTTGGATCTTAGATGATGTCCTGTAAACTATACTTGCAAAGCGCTTAGACAGCTTTGACATTAGCTTTGCTTGAGTGTCTGTCTGCACTAACAGAGAAAGCGACACACCAGTATATATGTAACATTATTGTTGCTTACATTTTTCGATTTGATGAAATTAACTTGAAAATAAATGAAAAATACAAAATGGTGTAGCTTAGCTTCTCGATGAAGCAGGAAGATGGTTGAGAGATTGCATTGCTGGCTTCTTAAGGTGCTTTTGTATTGATTAAGATTTATTTGCGTATAAGACAATAATTAAAGGGAGTATAGGTGAGGTCTGAAAGAAAATATATTTTTGTCGGAAAAGTTGGGGGTGAATGTGGCAATGAATGATTCAGCTTATAGCCTTTTATTAAAGTTCTAACAAACATATCAACACAGAAGCTGGGCTGAATCGAGCTATTATAGCTTCACTCTTTAAAAGGTTACACGCTATATATTAAATGCCGCCCACATTCTGTGTGCTTGGTATTTAATACAATTACATAGTGTGTAAAGGCGACACCGCGGAAGCTGTAAAAAAAGCGAAACTTGACTCCTTTTGCGTGCAAAAGACAGATTTTTTTCACATAATGTAATAAAGTTTAAAAAGTGATGGTAGCCAAAAGTTAAATCTCGATGTGAAGCTCATTGAATGTTCTTTTCTTGTATAGGACTCGCCACGCGTGCACACAGCAATTCAAAAAAGTTTCATCACAATCGGATGAATGTTAGGTATAGGAGCGCATAGAGCACAGACAGACATCTACTTTCAAACTCGGTATGTATGCATCAGCCAACAGTTGTCAAATGAGTCCAATATGAGCGGGCAATTCATAGAGTCTACCGACATCATTAAAAACTCATAAAGTCGTTAACTCATTATTCTGCAAATGATGCATTAATTATACCCAAGGTAACTCGCGCTCACAAATCTTGATCGAATCTTAAGTCCTATAATCAGAATGGGGTACATAATATCAGTTTACTACAAAATCCTAGTAACAAGTGATTTACCTAAGAAGCAGACTGATTCCACAAACCTGCTGTAATAAACACCCACTGCCTCACCAAAGCAGTATTGTGACTTTGTGAGTGAGTGACTTAATATGCATGATTACCTATAATCAAACCAAAGTCGCAGTGATACTGGTCTGGTATACCCTTAACCATAGCCAGATGTTGCGGATTGAGAAATCTCAGTCAGTTAGTCGTTGATCTCTGAATGCTTTAGGTGTTGTTTGTCTTGGATAAATTAAAAAAAAATATTAAAACGTTCTGCAAGTGGAACAACGAAAGTACACGTGTACCTTCCTATATTGTTGGCAAATAAATTTAAAAATTTAAAGTAACTGTTAAAAAATACTTATTTTAAGCATTTTGAAATAAAATTTATTTTTCGTTGAAATTGTGAAACAATTCAGTGACCAAAATTGAGAGTGCCTGCGTGTTGTCGGATAAATTGAGTGTCTACGTATCAATGTATCGTAAAGATTAAATCGCGCTATCACAAGTGGCCAATGCCGAGCGAATGTTTTTGCAGTAACTTTCAAAAATTCATCTAATGCTGACTGATAGTTCGCATAGGTTGGTATTGTTCAATTTGAAGTTTGAATGTCATTTTTGTGGTTTGAGGCTTGGTGGCAGTAAAACAATTGAAATGTATTTGTATGAAAAATTCAAGGGCATTTGTGTCATTGCCTACTACTGCTGTAGTCCAAACGATAATGAATCTTGATGAAGAGGTTTATTTTATTGCATTCAACTTTTAAGATAACTTATTTTTATATTTTCAAACCGACCTAAAGAACTGCCTTAGAGAGAGAGATACACGTTACATACTTACTTATTTTGTGACCATCGTCGGTTGGGTAAAACCACATAATTGTCATTGAAGATAATTCAACAGCCAATGCACAAATGCTTGTGGTATAATCTTGGACAGACATATTATTAACAACAGAGTGACACAGATCTGTTCTCGCTTTTATCGTCATCAAAATTTAGGACATCGGTTCCGGTTGTAACCTCTAAATGGCTTGTTTACATTGCGATTATGCTTAAAGTGCGGCCTGTACTTGAGAGAAACAAGCTACTGTAAAAATTAGTTTGCACATACCTACTATTGTACCGCGAGTGCCTGTGCAATATGTATGTTCCTCGAGGAATGATGTAACGAGGCGTTTCGGTTGTAACAACCAAATTCACCTGAGGTTCACACTTAGTTACTGGCAGCACATTCTAATTTCGAAAACACTCTACTTTGACACATCTAAAACTTACGCTAAGTGTTTATTTATTCCAAATGGACGTGACTTGACAGCAGCAGCTTATCTTAGAACTGTTTTTTACTATGCTCTGAGAATAAGAAGAGTGATGTGGCTAATAGATACCGTCCAGCCTTTACAATGCTTTACTTTGACCACTTAAGATATCAATTTTCTCTAAAATTTCTTAAATATCAATTTCAAATTCAATTTCCTCTCAAATTTCACTCAAGGTCCTAGTTTCTTTTACCATATTCTGGTCGTAAGACTTAAGTGCCCAATATTAAAATTATATCTACTCATTTCATTGCTGACAACGAGTTGACAGGTTCATTCGGAATTCATTTATAGTTCTAATCATGCATTTTTATCGTAAAAGTTAGGTATCCCTTTCCGTTAAAACTCCATTTCAAAGATTAAATAAACCTTGAAATACTGTAGTTCATTACAGTCATTGGAACATCAGCTAGATTATGATAAGATATAAATTCCAAGGCACACAACATTTACACCACTGAAACAGTTTTTCAACCGTACATGACAATTCCGCTGCAAGCTTGACTTTACCCCATTGGCAGCACATTTTAGTTGTTGCATCCAATGAACCCAACAACAATTAGGTTAACAAAAAATGTTAACATGGAATTATATAGGAAAAAGGATAACGAATAAAGCAGTTAGGAAGTATCGATCGAAGAAAACGGTATAGTTTCACTGATCTTTCAACTTATACTCTTTAAGAGTGCTGCCAAGTCTTTTGAACTATTTATTGTGAGTAACGAAACGACCGACCGACGATGAATAAACATGAGTGACATTTATCTATAATCCGCCGCCACTCAAACACAACTAACCTACAATTATTTCTGCATTGTGGTAAAACCGGGCATAAAGCTGGTAAATTGAAATAGGTAGACCTACTTAATCAATCAAGATTTCAAGGAATTCACCCTATTTGTATGATGCAATAGTAGCTTAAAATAAGATCATTGTGAACATATCCATAGAAGTACGAGTAGATAATTATATATCCACTAAAAGCCGCAGAGTGGATTACTGTTATGTATACGAACATAGCATACTTTATGCGACTGTTTATGCAATATTTCACAAAAAAGTACTCTTATCTTGCTCGTAATCATAAATTAAATGTACTTACTACTTTCATAATTTTATTCAATTGTGCTCAAAATGGGCTTTGTTTTCAATTTGACGGATATTATGCGAAAAAAATGTAAATGGAGGATACATGTAGGTATACATTACACGTCTACATCTAGATTGAAAGTGAAAATACATCTCTTATCATTACTTTGTTATTGATGATTGTTAAGACAATGACTACGAATTTGAATAACTTTCGATTCCATTGGAATAAAGGGAACTTTGAATGTATAAATGTACAAAGGTGTCTGTCGCAGCTTCTCTAAGCTTATTCCATTTCGAAAGCAATTTCAGGTGACAGCACGTCGTGTTGATGTATAATAAGAAAAGCGATTGCAACATATAATACGTATTCGTGTTTTATTCAAAACAACGCATTGTATTGCTGAACTCAGTCGACGACGCTAAGGAGATAGCTATATCTATGCAACTAGTTGTCAACAACCGGTTAACTAAAAAGTGTTCACACCGCATCTAGGTATTTGTTCTCAAAGATGTCTATTGAAAAGCAGTTTCCTGTTCTCGAAACGTGCTAATTCGGCATTTTCTATTCACTCACCTCGATTTCAATGAAATGTAAACAAATTATCGTTTAACTGATAGAAGTAGTATTCCATTAACCCAACTTTTATGTACATACCTGCATCCGTTTGTGGTTTGTTCGAAAATGAACGTTCTAACTTGTGGTTATATTCGTGATGCAGTCAGATGAATAATTTCCACCTCTCGGGACAGGCACATAAATATTCATATATTCAGACCAACCTAGCAAAAGGAAATACATATATGAAAAACATTACTTAGATAAGTTGTTGCTTTTCCAAACCAATAACAATAAATTGCTTCTAATTTGTTGAAAATAATAATCTAAGTGATGTTTCCTTTCAATGTTTTAATAATACACAACGACAGAGGGCAGTTCGCATATGAACTGTTTAAAATCATAAACACTATCGTCTGCACCAATGATACTTAAATGGATTGTTAGCGAACTGTCAATTTCATACAAAATGTACAAAATGGTTTTAGCATAACCTATAGCGGTGTTGGGAATCAGTGGAGATGTGAAAATTCATTTCAATTCTGTCCAGATATGTTTGAATAAAAATTGGGGTCGTTCGGATACTTAGTTCATGTAAAACGTCAACTAGATTTGTGTGGACGAGGTATACGAACGCGTTGACTAGTCAACTTGAATTGTTGTTAGGTATATTCTCGAGGGGTTTTCTTTTAAGTTGTGACGCTTCGATTTGTCGACTACCCCTCCATAAAAGTCAACTGAAAGAACTATTCACGTAACCAGTCTAGGACAATAAAACTAAAATATCAAGTCAGCTGTCAAACTTACTAAGAAATCCGAACGTCGCCATTTTGTTTCCATCCTATTGACTAACTCCGGTGTACATACAAATCCGTTACTAAATGCTTGTTGAAATCAAAATGCGATTTTAGAAAAAATATTTTCTATTATTTTGCACAAGTTTTGCAATATTTGTTCGTGACAAGTTCATTTTTCTGTATGCTTTTCTTCGCAATATTTATAATGCACCATTATTTGTTTTTGCATTTTCAAATATTCACCGCTGATCCCCGACAGCGCTGATAGTAAAAGAGAAGTATTTTGAGCAATTAAAACACGGCCTAAATGCTCAGTTGACAGTGTCCAGACGATTGTCACTTTAAGTACGAAACTAATGGCTGAATTTGGATTCAAAATACGCTTTGTCATATTTAACAACAGTTTATCATAAGAAAGTGCAACTTGTTTGTCTTGATATGAATATCTAATATTAGATTACTTTGCTAGTTAGAATACAAAATTGTAAATTAGACCATGTGTCAAATGTGTGGACAACTAAAGACTACTAGACTTTCAAATAATACTCTTTTAAAAATACATTCCAGCTCTTCTACATTTAAGTGATGCCAGGCTTTGCTTTTGTTTTATGTTGTATGGAAGTGTGGAGCTATAGCTAAGTCAAAGTGTTTTCGAGAGTGAATCCTTATTCTGTGATAACACACAAAAAAACTACTGACCAATGTCAGACAGGATATGAGAGAAAGGCACTATACAGGTACTCTTTCACGAGGAGTCTTAGGTATCGCTATCGCCACTAAAACTCGACCCGAATTATTTACTGAACAGTTGAACGGGTATACCTTTTACAATAAGAAAAGAAAAACTTTTCTTAACCTTTAGAAGCATATTTTAAAATTTCCGAGAAAGAAGGGTCAACTTTTCAGCCACCTGGCCAATTTAAAAGTATGAATGAATTAAACCAATTTTTTCCACAACAAAAAAGCAATAGGTATAGCTTTCCTTAAGTTTTCCAGCAGGTGGCAAGTGCCACCCTATTTGCTTCAATGAACAATTCTAAATATTGGTTAAGATTGACAGCCAAACAAAAGAGTTCATAAATAAAATGCGGACGTCCTTGTGCGCGCATTGCATCCAACTGCTACTTTCGCACAACGCGAAAAGGATTTTTTTTTTATTAAATAATTTTCTGGAAAAGCAAAACCTTCAGTAGCGCTTTTAAGTTATTACAAACTGTTCTTACTTTGCCTTTGAATTGTTGCAGGTCTTGGGAAATTAAATGAATAGTCGAACTTTTTTTAGTCGAATTGACTGCGACTCAAAGTGGGTGCACAGATTCCTTGAGTTGGGTGGGTGGGTCAGTGGGTAAGACAGTTAGTGCAGTGATATTCAGATCTCGGAGTAGAAAGAACAAAATGGGAGGGGGTGTGGCGCCGAAATAAGCCAAGGTATATTAGAAGCTATTTGGAGACCACTTAGGGCTGAAAGTGACTCTAACGTTAAGTAAAAGTCAGTCAAAAGTTTGAAATATATAAAATGTATTAACAGTATATAAATGAATTAAAGCTATTTCTTCCACAACAAGGCACAACTTCAAGAGGTTTCTACCCAAGGTCAAAGTATTACTATACCTATTACCAATACAAAAACACGCACTTAGGATCAGTTTCTTGCAGCAGCTTTCAGTAACGAAAGTTATAAGCCAGAAGATACCTACAGTAGGTATGCGTTAAATTAAAAATCGACTTACTCCACCGTTTAATCGCAAGAATTTATCACTAAAACGTAATTTTTACTTTTTTCAAAAAATCATTGATTTCGCTTCATTGCAGTGGAGCCCAACCACAATATCAAGATCGCAATGTAATTAATAAACACTTCTCTAGGATTTCTGGACTAGGAGATCACAATGCTCTGCAACACGGGTATAGGAAGCTAGTCTTGTGGCACAGAAGATACCTAATTCAAAGGCCCGTATAGGTACCAATAACCATTTTTTCCTTGGACTCTAAATTTTTGTAGGTTCCAGTGGCTATATTTAACATACAAGTTCCGCAATTGTGAGCTTCCGTAAGCCTAAACTAAAATTTGTTATTAGTACGGCGCAAAGTGCATAGCTCGTTGTCATTTTGCGAAACGCAATAGTCGCGCATTTCGATGCGGCCTCACATCTCGAATTAAAACCTCTTTACACGTCCGAAAGCATTCACCATAAATCTCCAACCTACACTATCACGATACACCATGTCATTATGTACCTGTTACACGCTTATTAAAGCGAAAACCATGAAAATTCTGGACAGAGTGTAGGCAACTTCATTCGACAGAGCTTTAAATATTTTCATAAATTAAGTTGTTCTATTCGGTCAAACTCGCAAGACTCAGTGGCGATAATATTTAATTTTCTTGTCGGACAGCTTGCACCTGCAGCTGGTATCTTTTTCTCGGACTTGTTGTGCAATTCAAGTGATTAAACAAAGCTGTAAGTGATTTAAGAGTAGATATCTCACTTCACCGACAACGACAAAAATGTAACAGAGAACGAATGAGCTGATTATCTATGCGTACCGCAAACACAAAGAATGGCATGCAGTGTACTTTTAGCCTTAACGTTTACTCAAATCTTAACCCCAACCGCGCTGGTTGCGAAAGGCAGGCGCCCATTGTTTAACATTTGAAGTGCACAGCATCCCAGCTGTCTGTTGATTCGATTTTGGAGTAGATGGTTGGTACAGAAGATGCTTAGGCCATTTGGAATTGATATGGAATACTACGAAAAGAGAGAAAACAAGAGTCAGTCTTCCTAGCTTATGCCTCTTCTCTTCCGTTTTTCCGGATAAAGCTCAAATGTAAAAGAGAACCGAATAAAGTGTCACTACTCTCTTAAAAAGCTTCGTATCTTCTTCCATCGAAAGCAATTTAAATGCTAATTGTGGAATTGCAATGTAAAATTTCAAGTTCCAATTGGCGTATTAAATTTACGTTACCCAGAAGCCGAATTAAAACTCTCGTGCTTGTGTTGTGAGTTTAAAATTTTACAAATTGCAATAACCCACAAAAAGTGCGAGTAGCACACAGTTGGAGTACGAAGGTTCAGCATGCTGTGGACGGTTTGTTCTATTATATTTAATAAACTGGGGGAGACCTCGGCCAACTATAGACTTTTCAACCCCACCGTAGGCTACGAAGCGAACACTTTGTCAGGTCAAGTACAAAACGAACCACTTTCCGTTGAAACTTCTCCCCCCGTCTGCAAATAGCTATAGCAGGTATATGATGAAGTGGATGAGCTACAATAAATTGCTTTCAATGAAACGCAAGAACATAATTGGATCACCAGGGTGTCGGTGTGAGTAATTTTTCGAATTGTTGCTGGATTTCCTTTAATGTCTTACACCACTTAGGACTTTAATGGTATAAATTCTGGGGATAAAGTCCAGCAAAATGTATACACGTATGGTTAGTTAATTTATTACCATCATGCCAACGGGTAGTGTGAGGTAGGTTGTGTTTGTGTATGATGATGCCTTTCCATTTGGCATCCGTAAACAATATACAGAGAGGGTCAGGTTAAATATTAGTTCAGTTGAGTGGTGGCCCGATCTGAGATATATTTTTAAAGCCACAAAACCCACGGTGCCAACAATTTAACTAAAGGTAGGGATAACATTGTCATTGATTGGCGTGCACTCGGATCCGAAGAATCCCCTGATTTATGCACATTATTAGGAATGTGATATTTAAATTACGCAGCTTTAAGATCTTGAGCAAAGAATAAACTGCCAACAAATCGGCCTGTGGAATTTAAATTTAAGGTAATTTTGGTGACACATGAACTGCAAAATGGACGTGAGGGTGGACAATTTTATGGTTACATGCTCGTAAGCCTGAGGGTTGTAGGCAGAGTGGACACCATTCAGAGGAGAGTTGCTTCAGCTTGAAAGAAGGTTAAGCTCTGGATCTAGTGCAGGTGAATGCATCAAATCTGGAATCGGTAGTCAGCTCTTTGAAAAGGTGCCAGATATATGGATGTCCCTATGTTCTGATAGGTATGACTTCAATTCTTATTAAAAAGGACGGTGACTCCAAACAAATGCTAATGGAGAGAAGATGTTGGACTTAGCAAATGCAAATGAAATGGTCCATTATAAGTACCCTATTTCCACTCAAAGCCTTCCATGAATACACAAAGTTCCGTCGAAGTCTTTAGCAAAAGTTGGTGATAGATTTATTTGTGGCAGCGTCTAGTGAATTTTCCAGATAATTTTGAGACAACTTTGATAGTTTGGTCCGTTTTACTTATGTCTCCAATTTTAATTCAAAGACGTGCTATTGACGTCCAGAAGCAGATGGTTCGATCAAGTATAAAATTGTATACCTACCTAAATTTGGATGAGCATGTAGATGTGGAGTCAGTGGCAGAAGATCGGGAGCTAGGGAGGTTCCACGAGAGCAATATTCCCCAGAATCTTCGCACATATAAGCAAATCACGAGTTTAGAATTTTGGGTGACCAGCATGAAGCCTAATTGTCAATAAACAGACACTTACATGACTGTCATCTTGCGCACTATTTATTGATTCCCCTGTAACAAAGGTCCTCCCTAATGAGTTGTGTGAGTTTGACAGAAGTGTTTGCTATCGCTTTTTGTTATTACCCATTTCATTTGACACAAATAGCAGTACCGCAAAGATTTCGTTGAACACATTGGTAGCCATTTTGCACATATAGACCTGCATTTAGACACCTATCATACACAGTCACTTCAAATTGTCGTTTAAATTATTCGCAGACCCTATGGCTATAATTTCCTTCGATAAATTTTAAAGACGGCCTTTCTTTGATTGAACGCAATTAACTAAATCTGTTTTGTATTGCTTTTTATAGCACAAGAAGCAATTCTCATTAAAATAGATAAAAAAAAAACACCACCTAAAATTGAAAATGCTGACCAACCCGTGGACCAAATTTAATTGGATTTTATTTTTATGTGAAATCTTTCAAACCCAACGAGCTTAACGTTTCTTCCTTCGTCGAAAATCTAAGTATCTTTTATCATAATGAAGTGTCGTTTCCATTAATTACCACGCACAAAATGGGAGACGACAAGCCACCGTCCCCCACCAACTGAAAACACAATGGCTCGTATTTTTTCTCCGTCGTTTTACTACGCACAATTAACCAACAAAACGCAAACAATTAATCAACTCAAAATGAACGAAATACCAATATTCGCAAACTCACCGACATCGGCCATATGAAAACTTTAACGAAATGTGAATTAAGACAAAAGGACCTTTTCCATTCATCCGAAGCAGAAAGATAATAACACAAAACTTAGTTCCGCTTTAAATAAGGAAATTGTATTGTCATATTACCGGCTATACAATTCAGGGTGTTATCTATTTATCCGCCATTAATTCCGAAGCATATACAAACAAGCGAGGAGGGTTTGCTGATTGATTACTCTGAGCTCTGAGGATGAATACAGCATGCATATGCGCGCATACAAAGGCCAGTGGTGTGGATGCTCGCTGTTACATCATCAGAGCTCTCTTTGCGTCTACTAATAAAAATTGTGCACATAAAATTCTATCCGAATATCCAGTCTTTTTATGACCTGAGACCTATTACATCGCTCCAACCCCAAGACCTAGCCGCAGTGAATTCCACTTTGTGAGGTTATGTTTTCGCCGTTTATAATAAATCATAAGAAAGTCCAAATATAGAACACTCGTAGCTATAACAAAACATCATCACAACAGGGGAAAAAAAAACAGCAATCTCCAAGGAGATAAGATAAAAATGACTTTAACATCCCTCGCGGAGTTGGAGAATATTTTTGTATTTATGAATATTTAAGCACACATTCTCGCTTCTTAATATTAATAACGAACATACGATCCCTGGTACCCACTTCGCTTTATAAATTTCTCTTAACCTTAAAAGCGAATTTCCAATTTTCCACCCACCAGGCTTAGTGGGCGTTATCGCAAAAGGGACATAGCTATTATTGTGTAGGAATATATTTTGATAGGGGTTGGAAAATGGTAAACAATGGAAACGCTCTTTAAGATATTCAAAGGAACAATAAATGAAAGCACACGTGCTATGTCACTCACTATAACTTTTTAATCCCTTGCTTTCATCTCCGCGTCGATGACTACCGATACCGATGCTGAGACTAGCCACTTAGAGGAATGGCCATTGGTGGCAGCGTGACTGCTGTACTCACCAGAGCACTTCGAACCACGACCCAGACAGACTGCTTTAAAACAGATATAACTACGTACTACGGGATGGGTGCGACAAAAGAACTGCTGGATTATGACTATGAGTTTACGACTTGGTGTCGTGTCTACCAAAGACCAAACGAGGGAGTCTGTGAGAGAACGCATGCAAACGCATCGAGGGAGCTATGCATTAGCAATGTCCTTAGTAATTCGAGTTGTGCATTAAGTTAAATTAGCTGATGCCAAGAGGTATGTCAAAAAAGATTAAAATGTCATCGGTTACTGCCTCAACGACGACGCATTTATAAAAAAAAAAGTTTCCTCTGTCGACCTATATACAAGTTTGTATACCAGTTGACACTTTTTTAGAAATGAAGCCGTAGGAGGCATATATTCTATTCCTGCAGGAATTAGTTTTTTTGTCAGAGCTTTGATTTTTTAATTGGCAACACTGTTTTCTGATTTTGACAATCCATAATTTGATAGTTGACGGATGGTATATGATGCTCAGCTCAGCACAGTTTGATTTTTCATTTCACTATGAGTAACTTTGCAAATTATTTTCGAAAATCAAAGTTCAGACTTTTCGTGTGCTAATTCAAATTTACCGGGCGATATAGGCATTCGTTTTCGTCGGAGTCAGTTATTTGATATTCTAGTTGATAATATGCGTCCACAGAGATACCTCCGCGGTCGTACTGTGCGCACCGAAGAAGTTGTTGTTACCGTGGATATAGTCATTTTGGGGAAGGACCCTTATGATAGATTGATAGAGCATGGTTCTGAGCAACAGTTCGCCTACAAGCGTGGTTCCGTGCGCCAGCCGATAAAGCCTGGTTTACCTATGCTAGACAGAAGCCCAACGACACGTGACATGCCACCCACAAAGCGGTCAACCGATTAGCGTCTCAGTTACATTACCTAGATCCAGTCGTTATAGATTCTAAACGGTTCCGAAAAAAGTATTAAGAACGTTACGTGTATCGAATAAGATGAGATGTGGATTCCTGTCTTTTTCTTGAGAGAAATGCAATTTTGAATGGCAACGACTCATTTGACAGTTGATTTCCAGTGAAAACCAAAGCAAAGTTTTGTCAAAAGTTGGGCGTTTTTCTTTTGTCGTTCAGTGCACTGAATGAACACCTAATGAATAGAACTCGAAAACGTCGAGTATGCTCCGAACAGAGAGAGAGAGAGAGAGAGAGAGAGAGAGAGAGCAAAAGCTGTCACTGTCATATAATTTGTACTAGTAAATAAAATAAAATAAAATTAAATTGCAATTGAAAATAAAACAACTTTTTCAGTCCAATACAGGTTCTGGCCAATCTACGTCTTTCTTGTATTCTCCTTATAAGGTTATAGCTGTCAAAATATGCCGTCTTCTGATTTTTACTGAAACTGCTCCGTCAATTTAAACTGAGCTCACAGAGTGCGCTCTGACCAAGCTCAGAACCAAAAAAAGAAACAATGTCAGCGAGCTCTGTTGTCTCTAACCTAATATAGAAAATTTTTTTTTTTTATGGTCAATAGTTCAGGTTTTTCTCCAAGCTATAAATAAAACGCTCTGGACCATCGCTTGAAATGATTTAAAAGTGGCTCTGAAATTATAGATGTGGTGACAAATATGAGCAGAAAAGTCAACATACCCACTAAAAGAGACAGTTTTTTCATCGTAGTTTTTTTTTAATTTAAATCCATTCCTCTGCGCCCGAAAAAGAGGACATCAAACAACTAATTTAGCACCTTGCGAGCATTTTTCGTTTCGAAATATGAATGAAAAGCTTTGAAGGTAGGGAAGACCCTCGCATGAAATGAAGACTTTATCGCCGAATAAAGTTATATTCTTTTTTACAGAGTTTAAAAAAAACTCCAGTTTCTGGTTGAATGAAAGTAAAAAAGCTCGTCCTTTCAGATTTGACCAAAAATATAAATGCATCTTGTTAAAATCGTTCGCATCCTACAATAAATTAAATTAGCATGTAGGTAGGTTTACAGAATATAGATTATTTCAAGAGCCTATCTTTTATTTTTAGATGGAAAAAAAATTATGGCAAGTTAAAAATAAATTCGCTTTTCTTCTCTTTTATTTAAGGATATAGAACGCGTGTTACTTTCGGTCCAGTTGTTTTCGAAGTCGCTGTCATCAAGTGCGGTGCGGTCAAATTGAATTCCCCTGCAACTCTGTAACCAAGCTATCATCTCGGCTGCGGTCAATCAAATTACTTCAGCCCTGTCATCACTGTGCGGTGGCGATGAAAATGACCGCCACTGATGCGCCCGTTGAATCATCAACCACAATCCACAATCCAAATGGGGTAAATGCCTCCAGTAGCGGCAAACCCATGTCCTCAATGGTGGCCGAATTCAAAAGGAGTGAGAATGTGCGCATTACCAAAAATGTTGTCGTCATCGGTATTGCGTTCATGATACACTTCACTGCCTTCCATGGGACATCGAACTTGCAAAGTTCGGTGAATTCGGATGCGGCTTTGGGTACCACGACCTTGGCCGTCATTTATGGATCACTTATATTGTCGAATATATTCTTGCCGGTAACAGTTATAAGGTGAGTGGGTGGTGAGTTGTTTTATTTTTATTGCAGGTCACAGAACAGCGGCAGGATTCGGATAAATTATGTACGAAGGGGAAGTAGGGATTTTTTTCTCTTTTTTTGAATGTGTGTGATAAATTGGAGCATAATACATCACGTAACGGACATTAAAGAGCGTTACGGATGAGTATTTAGCAATTGTTGTCTGATGAATATATTACGTGGTCAAATGTCAGAAAATGACGCACAGGTAATTGGATCATCGTGTTCACATGCACAAGGGATAGGAGATTTTCATAATGCGATGAAATTGTTGCACAAAGGCGAAGGTAAATTGATGCGGGATCATTATTTATGACTTTAAAAAGGAAAACGAACAGCACAATCGAAATGTGCGTTATAGCAGCTTGTCCGATTTTAATGGGATATTAATGAAAGGATGTGCAATGCACGTGTGGTGTGTATTTAAATTTCTTTCCTACTAAATCATTCAAAAGCAATATTGGTTGTAGAGGATTGAGCATAATGATGCTCATTTAATTGACGCTGGTGAGTTGTGGTCGCCACATGTAGCAGTTTTTGTATGATGCGGCTATATTGTGAATTGTGCGCCTTGAAAATTTAAAATTTTATTTGGTTCGTTCAAGTGTACACAAATAAGACCATGAAAATAGAAGATATAGGTATGGAACTCGAGTGCATCGAGTACCAAAAGGAAACTCAAAAAGAAGCCTGCAGTACGAAGAATTTGAAAAGTGCACGACTGGGTTGCACGAAACCTTCTTGTTCGTTGCCAGTTGGTTAAATGAGGGCAAAAAGTTAATGGCCTAGAGAAGTATGCGAATTGATTAGAATCTTAAGTCAGATATATTGTAGTAATATATGTATTAGAGAAGGTAAGGAAGCTCAACGGAAGTCGTGAGCTATGGCAATATCAAAAAAACACAAAGTGGTCACACTATTTAGTGATCTGCGCCTCAAGAAGATTACACTTTTGCTTTTGGTGGACATTTCAGAAATTTTCGGTATTAATTAAACCGAATCATTGTTTCGGAGAACTAAATTCTTATCTTGGGCTAATTTTATCAAATTAGTTATAGTTGAAAGGAGAAGTTCACCAAACTTCAATTTTTAAACAGGGTTATCTCTAATTTTACGCCGTTCATCAGTTAAAGCCTAAATTAAGCCCCCATACAAAAATGTCTCCAAAGATAAATTTAAGCAAAGCGGTTAAGCCAAGCAGTACGCAGTTCAAGCTAAATTTGTTAGCCACTGTACAAAAAATCTCTACAGAATTTAAGTAAGCATATTAATGCAAAATTTCCACAGCTAAAGTTTGACAGATCAGAGAAAATATCGATATTCGCAACAAATTTTCAAACGAAAGCAAATTAACAGCAGCGAGTCAATCAACTTTACCAACACAGTTTTTTTTTTACAGAACTTATCGTCTGAAAATCGTCTGACAACCTAATGAAGTGAGTTCTGATTAATAAAAATGAATGCGTTCAGCCCCTTTATATGCAAATGTAGTTTGACGCATTAGATCTTAAGTAAAGCAATGCCTGCTCAATAAAACAGTTCACAGTCACATTGGTAAGAAAGTGGTATCAACTTGAAAAGGTAGGTATGTTGGATGTCTCGACACTCGCCTTTTAGTTTGATTCAGCGTTCTCTTAGTTTACCCTCGCTGAAAGTTTGTTGTGGTGTAAGCAGTAACTAGCAATTTGAATTAATTTGAATCTCGGAAGTGTCAAGCCGCAATACTATAATAATCATTTTTAGTGTCCAGGCTAAATTTTTTAAGCTCACAATGGCGACATTTTCCGTACAAAATTGCATATTGTGACCTACAAAATATTTAGGGTGGAGGTTAAAAATGATTATAAGCAAGGCCCTAGTAAAGTATAGTTTTGCGGTCTGAAGATTCAAATTTCAGAAAGACATTCAATGAAACAAGCCCAATATCGAAACAGAAGATGGGACATAAAATTAACTATATTGACTCATTGCCTAATAATTTGACTAACTGTCCCTTAAAACACTCAAGTTTCCAGTTAAGATCAGCGACTACCTTACTGGCCTCAGTCGAAGAAGCGGTTATAGCAATTGAGCTCTTACTTTTTACTGGGTGCTTCAACGAACCATGCACCGTGCGACTCAAAATTTTGAATAATTGATAAAGGGGTTCCTTTGGCCTCTTCGGATGTGTCCTCTTCTCTGCCGCACTTGTTCTATACCCTGAGAGGGTATTGTATGGTGTCATTGTCTTTTGATGACCATAAAAAATAACACTGGTAGCCCAAAGTCATACAACCAACATTCCAGAATTATCGCAGCACATGAGGTCTTTGTTTCATTCGAAACTTTTATTTTCCAATTCTAGAAACCTATCCTTGTTTAAGTATCCACAATCTACGAGGCATGTTTACACACATTTGCATAATAAGTTTGATTTTTTTTCTATATTCCAGATGGTTTGGCTGCAAATGGACAATAGCTTTATCTTTTATCGCCTACATGCCATATATCGCTGCTCAGTTCTATCCACGGTTTTACACATTCATTCCGGCAGCACTGGGGGTTGGCTTCGGTGGCGGACCGCTATGGTGTGCCAAATGTACTTATCTTTCCATTGTTGCGGAGGCCATGACCCGCGTTATTGGCAATGACAGCAAACAAGATGTAAACGTTGTTCGCTTTTTCGGATTGTTCTTTGTTTTCTACCAAATGGCACAAGTTTGGGGTAATTTAATTTCATCATCGGGTAAGTGCAATAAATCACTGGCCATGTGTCATTTGTCTGAGTTGAATTCATTCATTTGAAAGGGTTTACTTTTCTTTACAGTGCTGTCCTTTTCATCGATAACTGGAGATTTTAGTGAAGTGGTATCGAATCTCAGCACCGGCCTGGGAAGCAACGTACCCGAGCTATGCGGAGCAAGATTTTGTCCTGGCGTTGATGCGAACATTAATCCGAACTTGATACCACCGGAACCAGCCAAGATACAAATGTTATCGGGCATTTTTCTCTGCTGTATGGTGGTTGCTTGTCTGTTGGTCGTGTTTGGAGTGGACTCGTTGAGTAGGTAGGTCTGAATTTTGATAATACTTACTTTTCATGGCGTTGCTTAGTAAGACTGACTTCTTGGTAAATCTATGGGTAACCTCTTACCTAGCTTATTTCAACAAGTTGTTAGCGCGAACTCATTGTCCAATTGGAATCTTCTGTTTTTATAATTTTATTTTACTTTTGAAGACTTTATAATGTTTTCTTCTTTCCTCAAGTACACTTTACAAAGGTCAAAAATTGTACTCTTTTATTTCAAAATGTAGGTAGCTATATACCTACTCTTAAGTCTTGAAGTTAAATGTGAACCCATTTTGAAAACCAACCATTCAATTCGAGTGCAACCAAATTTTATTTATTCATACTTTGCAGATACGGAATGGATCGTCAGGAAGCTGGCAAAGGATTATCCGGATGTAAATTGCTGTCTGTGACAGTCAAGCTACTTGCAGAGCGCTATCAGTTACTGCTGCTGCCCATAACGATGTTCATTGGTCTCGAGGAAGCCTTTGTGGCTGTGGACTTTACAGCGGTATAAATATAACTTTAACATTCCCTTGTAGACACTTGAAAATTTCAAATTACGATACCTATGCATTTTCTAGTCATTTGTTGCCTGCGGCTGGGGCATCTCTAGGATTGGTTTCGCAATGATTTGTTTCGGTGTGGCGAATGCAATCGCTGCCGGAGTTGCTGGTGCATTGGCTAAGCTGGTGGGACGAATTTCTATTATGGTCACAGTGTTTCTGCTTCATGGCTGCCTGTTGATATGGATGCACGAGTGGGTAGCTGTGGAAGGAGACTACATTGCGTACTGTACAATGGCCGCATTATGGGGCATATGCGATGGCATTTGGTTGGTGAATGTCAACGGTAAGTTTGAAAGATAATTCTACTTATTTAGTTGGTTGGGGGTTTTTTTTTAATGACAGATAGATACCTAAATATTGAAAAAGGATTCCTGCTTTAAATGTCTTAGTTGGAAGAGAATACGTTTATATAGTTAACTTTCATAAATTGCTAGTTTTATCAGGCTTAAGGTTAAGCTAGGTATTTTTGGCGAAATATAACTCGCATAGGTATACCTTCACATAAAAAGCTAAGCTCTTATCAATAGTAAACATCGGAAGGCTGTGGGTGTTGAACTTGGATTCTTTATAATAGTAGGTAGCAGCAGCAGAAGTAAAAAAATAACACCACCTAACACCACAACACTCGATTTACGTTTAACTGTCAATTCGGTGGTTATTTAAATATCCTACTAAGCACTGACTGACTTTAGAACTTAGAAATTTGTCCTGAACTTTGTCGCGTGTCACTGAGATACAAATAATATTGCGTGTGTCTAATTTGTATTTGCGTACAGCAGCTGCTGCATAGGTTATCTAGTTCATCCTCTCTGTTAAAAAATATCTTACCGCACACACTGCTATAGATACTGTTATACAAAATTAGTCTTTCCACGATCCACTTAACAGTTTCTGCAACTACCAGTATTTGTATTTTCGAACTTGAATTCCTATAAAATTCCCAATCCCTTTATTTTGAATCACTGCTTTCACAACTGTTCCCAACATTGGTTAACCGCAATGGTTTTAATTTCAGCTTTCAGCGGAATACTGTTTCCGGGTAAGGAAATCGCAGCATACAGCAATTTCCGGTTGTGGGAATCAACCGGTTCTGTTATTGGATATATCATTAGTCCGCTTCTGTGCACATCGATGAAGCTGAGGTTGCTTTTGGTATTGATGACCGTTGGCCTCGTAGGGTAAGTTGTCACAATAGAATATTTTTTTTTTAGCACTATGAATAATTTAAATTTTTCGCTTGCAGCTATGGCGCAATAGAAACCATTGAACGTAAAGAAAAGGGTTTAGTGGACAGGAGAAACGTGGAACTTGTTGAACAGCGAGAACGACACGCAGACACTAACTACATGTAAACAAAATTTTCCATAGCATTTATCAGTATTTGAATTATTTTGTACATACTTTAGAGAATAAGTAAATGATTTTATATAAGAAGAACATTTTTGCGTTATTTGTTTTGCTGTAGGTAGTGTGTCAATTAAAAATGTTTATGTGCGGGATAGCATTAACTAAACTTGCCTTGATATAAGATTATTTTGCGTGTCTTTTGTTTTTTAATCTTGATCGCTTTTTCGAAAAATGGGAATATTAAAACTAATGTTCCATTATTTTCCACCCTACTAAACTCGCCTTCATAATGCATCCACCCATACAACAACTCAATTTGGGAACGTTCAAGAATCGAGCTTAGTAAACATGACAGTTGGATGAGTGATTTGTTTCAGTTTTAATCTTTCCCCGAATGAACGTGAACAGATTTTTATTTGACGTTTTTGGAGGGCTAGTCGACGAACAAGAATTTTGTTACTCAGTTTTAAGTTTACATTTGTGACATTAAAAAAGTGACAATGACAAGATAAGTTTAAGCGGTCGTACACCTACTCAAGGCAAATCTAGTGACGTACTATACATAAACTAAGTAGGTAGATAAAGTCCTAAATTTCACGATCACTTCATGTAGAAGAAAAACAATTTGTCTGTCGCATTTCGTAATATTTTTACGAAAGTGAATATCATGGGTCGAATTACCGCATCCATAAACGAGCAATACGTCACCGAATTGTGTGGATTTTACAAACAAATTCGCGCACGAAGTACTCGATCACTGATGCGGTAATTCGGCCCCAGCTTTAGCGGTTCAACCAACAGATGACAGCAATGAAATAGCATGTGATCTGAAACCAGGACCCACTTTATAAAATACCAATTGCCTTATCCAGTTTAGTATGTCTGACAGCTGTCTGACTAGATACATATATGTATCTCGGATTTCATTGGCCGAAATCGGTTATACGAGCAGCTGTATCAGTTGACGTTTATGGATGGGTAGCCGATGAATTTGGTCAAGAAATTCGTGACTGAATGCAAAGTTGACAGTTGGCATATATGGCTGACGTAGAAAAAGTGAAGTTCCCGACGAATCTGGTTTTTGCGTTTATTATAGATTCCTTCTTGAATGTGCCCAATTTTGAGATAATTAAAATGAACATCTTTTTAATTGTCCAAGTTACCCGTGGGTGAAATAATTATTAATAGTGATGTAGGTGGCATTACAAATTGGCAGCTCTCACAATTCTTGGTAGATTGGAAAAGAGTTTTCCTTACTAAAAGAAGGAATAAGAAGAAATATTTAATAATATAAATCCACTTGGATCAGCATTATAAATAAAAACAAGTAAAAGTGTTATCATCGGCCTGGCCGATGTTTTGATACCCTCCACTGCATACAAGTCATGCAAAATACCAGAACTACTTGACCGACATAGCCCATTTTTAATACCAACCTAACGACGATAAAAGAAGTCCTTTCACAAAACTTCATTCACCTAGGTTGATTCTTTTGGACGATATCGTGTTTTCAACGGAAAGAGGGATACATGGGTCCAATATTGGTTTTGTATGGGAGGTACCAGAACTGCTTGACCGACATACCCCGTTTTCTATATCAACCTGACGCTGATAAAAATAAGTGCTCTCACCAAATTTCATTCACCTACGTCAATTACTTTGGGCGCTATCGTGCTTTCAACAGACAGAGAGGAACATGGGTCCAATATTGGTTTTGTATGGGAGGTACCAGAACTACTTGACCGACATAGCTCATTTTCAATACCAACCTGACGCCGATAAAAAGAAGTCCTTTCACCAAATTTCATTCACCTACGTCAATTACTTTGGGCGCTATCGTGCTTTCAACAGACAGACAGACAGACAGACAGACAGACAGACGGACATGGCTAAATCGATTCAGAATGTGATCCTGATTCAGAATATATATACTTTATGAGGTCTCCGGTGACTCCTTCTTGGCGTTACAAATGTATTGGCAAAGTGAATATACCTTCCTCTGGAGGGTATAAAAATAGTTGGCGCAGCAGGTCCGCATGGACCCTAGGCCTAGCTTCTCACAATCATTCGTTTTGTGCAATTTTTTTATTTTGGGTACCTATAGCGAGGATAATTTCGCGTGTAGACAAAACCTGTTGCTGCTTCTGTACCTGTTGTGCTGTTTTTTTTTTTGTATGGAACTGGCATCTAAATGTCAAGTGACAGTTGTGTAAACACACATGACATTACACGCAGTAAAATTTATTTGAATTGAGTTCGTATAATGTTACTTATAACCGGTTATAAAAGTTTTAAATTTCACAAGTAGGAGACGAGCACTACCCACCCAGTTGAGCCGCTCAAAAGAGAAGTAAACATTCGCCTTCCGGAAATGACTACATAACTGTTACGAGTACGTCCGCGATGTATATAAAAAACCTGAATTCAAAAAAGAACCCGCAATCGGAAATAAAGTTTACGATGTCTCCAAATGCGGTTCTTATAAGCAATTTGTACTCATACCCGTCGTGGACTGACCTTCGTGTACTTTGTAAGAGCAAACACAACACCGTTATATTACAATATTGTTCTTTATTATTTTTTCGTTTTTTATTGGCCTTACTTTCTTTAATTATTTTTATAATATTTATTCATTTGTATACTTACAAATACCTACATTTAACATTGTGTATGTCTTTTTTTTGTATAGTATCCATTAGTTTGTTTCATTTATGCTTTATCCATAAATTATTATTTTACATGTTCATAGCTATTTTACATAAATATTTGTATCGGTAATACTACACCAATCCTTAAGATACGCTTAAACACGGAGTTTCCCCTGGAAAACTATGTTTGTTTTTTCTAATAAAACAAACAAAAAAAAACACACATCTACTAATCACATACTGAAGGAATGGGAGGAGGGAAAATTCGTAGACAATATTCGTTTTTTTTTTAACTTTTAAATTCACAATTGCATTGCCTGATTCGAGAACTATTTACAAGCACCTGTCTCAGTATCAATGCTTTCATTATAATACATTTTTTTGAATTTTTTAACATTTTTTAATGTTCTTTTGGAATGGCACAGGATGCTGTTTTTTCAAACATGTACAATGTACATACTTTAAACTTAAAAATAGAAAAAAAACCCTAAACACAAATTGACAAACCTCGTTATACAAGAAGTTGAACTTGATCATTTTAAATGATTCTTTCATGAACACGAATATTCATTTACTATTAATATATGGCATTTTGATAAATAATTTTTGCTGTCAAATGCAGTCAACATGATTTGGGGGACAACAAAACCAATGGTTAACTTTTGAAATTATATACCTTTAGATTGTAGATCTCCTGAAATTGATCGTATACATAATTTACTTCATTCAGTTATCACAATTATTCAACAAAAATGAAAACAAATTGAAAAACTACTTATTATGTAATTTAATTTACACATTTTCTTTCGATTAATTTAATTTATAAATATCAACTAAATATTAATATATATACGTGTTTTATTTACAAAGTGAGTCGTACATCTTTCGCCGGATCCTGCACCACAGAATTTGGTGATGTTGTTGGTATTTTGGTGCGAAATTTACACCATCCCTTTAGACATCATTCGGACTGTGTTTTTAAGTGCTTGACGCTTGTTGCAGAACCAGATTCTAATAACTTCGCGCTCGTATCCCAACTGATGAGCTAGACCTGTAATCTCCGTCCCTGCAAGGAAATAGGAATTTTTTTGTAAGAACAATATGTATAACTTGAACAGCATATTTGAGGGTCGATGACAGGACTATCAGCTATCTATATATGACCCATCGCCTTCTGATGCCGCTTAGACCTTAGACGATCCTATCTAATGTAGGTAAAAAGTTCTGCAACATACAAATTGGAACATGAGCCGAGTCCTAAAATAAACCAACAGATAAGTGACAGTCCGACCTATGATATAGTTTTGTCCCTCCGCAGTCGAATTATAAAACTAAGAGCCTTGAGTGTTGACTGACATTAGGCCTGTTTTTTTAGCTAAAGTGCTGGAAATCGCACGCAATTACAACAACTACGCTCTACTTGACTTAAACTTAGGACTTAGAGTAGTTGTTGGGATTGCGTGCTGAAAATCCTACTTTACTTTGCTTTGCTGAGATCGAAGCTCAAAAAAACACGCCTATTAATGTTCTGTCTGATGAAACGACCGGCATGACTCAATTAAAGTCTTAACTGTCTTACACCAGGGTCTCAGAAGAAGGACGTACTTAGACTGTCCGAAGATCTATTAATAAACCTCTGCAGAGAAATTAAGTACTTCTCGGCGGGAAAGTGCTTGAGTTCTTGTCTTCGACTTTTAGTATTAGAGGTGCCCCATCATACCTAACCCCAGCAGTAATGATGGCAAATACTTTCTATAGGTATTTCAAACTGAGTGTAATAAGAACGATTTAGGACTAAATTCAACAGAAATAACACCGGGAGAACTATTTCCTTTATGCGGACTATCTTACATCCCACAAATGGGTTGAAATAAATCAGTAGTATAATAATAAATTCGTCTGAGCCTGAGCCTAGAGCCCAAGTCATTCGTTTGTGCGACGAATAGAACGGACGTGAGTCTTTTGAAATGTCTCGAACTGGGTTGTGGGTTACCTCACGGAAAACTCAGTTGGAGGCTGCTGTAAAACACAACAGCTACAGCAGGTATTATCGATACGTGAAATAAAGTGATATCTCCTATAATCGGCGTCTTTTTGCGTGCGGTTCTGGTAAATACATAGACAGGAGTAAAATAAAAGTAAAAGTAGAGACTTTTCACAAGAACTCATTCGTGTGGGACAGGAACTATTCCCATTTTAAATAATAAAAAATATAAAAATCAGTCGAATAACCTTACCCGAAGGATGTGTATTCCTTTCGAAGTGCGCATTCAGCAACTCTAAAGCTTGAGGTGTAAACGAAGTTCTTCGTTTTCTCTTTTTGGAAGGTTCGACACCAATATAGTCCGTCAAATGGTTTTGGCCTGTTTTGTACCGATTCCAGTGGCTACAAAAGAGAGCAATAAATTAATAAACATCCCCAACTATAGGAGACAGTCAAATAAGCAACATTACCTCTCCTCGGCTTCCTTCATCCAACGTTCGAGGACGGGTTTAATCTTTTGGGCACTCTTGGGAGTTATATCCAGTTTTTCAAACCTACGAATATCATTTCAAATCCATTAGTGGGCATTTCATAATGATGGTCAAAAATCAGAACGACTAAGAAAAAAAAACAAAAATTAAAACACAAAAGCCTTGTATGCGCATTATCAGTGCCAGGACATTGTCAGTTTTCAAATATTCAACTCAAAGAGAAAATCTTTTAAGCAAACCATAAAATAAAGTAAAATAGGTACAATTTTGTTTCGGAAGATCTTACACAAATTTGTGAATATACTTTTGGCAATGCCCTGGCCAGTGATTTTTTTTTTATTTTTTTTTAAGATTATTTAGCAGCACATACACATACATTACTTAGAGGTTATAAAATGAGTTTCATAAAGTTAGTACGAAAAGAAAGAAGGTAGATCGAATTTGCATATTACGACCCAATTAAGTTAAGTCCAGCTTGTTGCAAATCGCAGCTTCTCGCGATTGAATGTGTTAAAAGGGGATAACTCTCGATCATTCAATCGCGCATCCACTTAGTGTCGTTGGCACAGATGTTAATGTTATTTTTCCTTGCCAACTTACTGCACTGATCCCCTATTCAAAGAAGAGCGGACCACCACCATCGTGCTACCATCATGTGTGGTGTTAATTATGTGCAACATAATGTGTATTCATTTGATTTCGTTTCCCACTTTTACGCGCGCACGTTCGCATATCTCCAGAGGAGAACCGATCCTTGCGCTACCTAATTTGCATGCATCTACGAAGTGGGGACACGGGACATATGAAGAGGAGACGGCCGATAGACGGCCAACAACTGGTTTCAACTTAATTAGGGTGTTAATACAAATTCTTTGTTTTTTTTTTTTTAGTAGCAAGTAAGAGTAGGTACAATAAGAAAGAAGAAAAAAACAAAAAGCCAAGAGCTAGCTTAAATAAAAAATAAAAATAAAAATTATACACAAAAGAACTCAATTTGGTTTGGTATTGAAAACGTACATATTTTGTTGTTGCGATGAAAGTTGAGCAGCATACATCTGTGCAGCGAGGGCACTGTTGATTGGGATTTGCAGAAAGTCCGTATACGCATCCGTGGCAAGGTAGTGTTTGAAATGAGTTTGTTTACATTTAAGAAATATTTTTTTTATTTTGTTTAATCCGAAAATGAAATAAAACATACAAAAATGAAAATGAAATTATATGTAGATAGTTTCTTTTGTAAATGTCCTGGCACTTAAACTTAGAAAGGATTAACTTTAAAGCAAAATAAGAATAAATAAAAATAAACAGTTTGCTATTCAACTCTTTCGTTTTGCAGGATTTTAAGTCGGTCTTCTATAGATTTTGAATTTTAAAAAAAATGGGCTGGTTCCGGAAATGGTACAACTTTGAACTTGGTTTTTTCTAACTTTCTAACTGACAGCATAGTAATTTTAACAATCGTTTCTACTGTAGTAGTTTGGCAATCATTTAGAATAGTTAAATATTTAGTTGAGTCCCGACAAAAATCGAAAGAGTTGGTTATATATTTTCTGATTGCGGTACAAGAAAGCTTCAAAAAAAAATATAACATTTCTGTGCATCCCTTTTTATTTAAAAGTTTACTTATTTTTAATCAAGTAGCTAAAAAAATCTGTAAAGCTACAATTACAGCACTTTTGCTTAATCTGCTCAAATTAGATGATATTTAAGCCTACATATTTTATTCTTTGTGGCGGAATATGCTTCAGGAAATATTGCTATCAAACCCGACAGTATTTTATTTTTTTTATAGAAAATTGTCTTTGTCTTGAATTACGCCTTCAAGTGCCGTTTTTAGAAAGCAGAGTCATTACTCAATGTGACGAACAATGTTGATCAGCAAAGGCATCGAAATGATTGATAGGTTGCTTAGGATGCTTCTGGGTCTGACGCCGGTTTACCCGCCGGTCTTTATTCAGAAATGAGTTGGTACAGAACAGCAACGCGACTTTAAAAAGTTGTCGGATGGATGTATTTCTAATGAATGCAATCTTAGCGCAGTTTTCTTGGAACCCCTCCACCACGCCAACTACAGTCACAATCGCTAATTTATGCCATAAACCCCAGACCCCTGATTGGCAACTAACAGTCCACAAGAAAGGAGACCATATAAGTTGTCCCAATTACGGAGGGATTAGCCTTCTCAACATCTGACACGGTAATCTTCTGAACTCCCTCATCAACACTATGGCCCCTATCATTGGGTTCCAGCTTTCAGACCTTCGATTCTCACCGTCTCTTTATATTTTAAGGCCGCTTATTATTTACAGAACCAAGCTACACAGAGGCACGTCTATCGTTGCGTTCTTGGCAAACTTGTTTCGAAGTACAAAATAACGATGGAAAAACTTACTGCTCCATTAAGGTCGGTAACGAACTCACCCAAATATTTGATGTCAAAAAAGAGCTCACACAAGGTGACGCGCTGTCATGTATTTTTTTTTGAATATCATACTTGAAAAACTCACAGGTCAAGACCGCAGGCACAATCTTTCAAAAGCTAGGCGATGATATTGACATTAGCAGAACACAGCGAACTGTCACTGGTGAATTTGGTAGTACTCAATCGTAAACCAAAATTAACAATTGAAAAATTATAAATTAAATATTTTGTGTATTAAAAATTGCAACCCGTTTTTGTGACGTTAACTGCGTTATTATAAATTGCTATTGACCACTTTCTACGACTGTCAAATGCTTACTGACAAGTGTCATCAAAACTTAAATAGCAGCCAATCAAAATCAAACTAGCAAGAATATAAAAAGCACAATGTGGTTTTATTATATAAATTATATTTTTTATACCTATTCCTGTCCTTATATCTTCGTTTTGGGTGAACATTATTATCAACAATAGCACAAGAAAAAAATAAATAAAATAATGAATTGAAAAAATCGAAGCGACAACACTAAGGCTGATCTTCCACTTTTCAGTGAATCAGAGTTCAATATCTCAATTATTTGCAGGTTGCCCCTGTTGCCTTTGCTGATGATTGATTGCCTATTCATTTGTTTGTTTCCAATAAAAAAGTTGCTTAACAAAATTAGCTAGGTATGTATACAAAATCGATATTCGCAAACTTATTTAATAAATACGCGGCTGAATAGAGGAAAAACAAACAAATAAGAGTTTGAAACCCATTTGCACGTCACGGTTGACTGCCCAAAAGGGGAAACTTAAAAAAAAGAGGACGTGTCACGCAAATTCATGATGACAGCATGACTTCATAATAAATTTTGCATCTTGTATTTGTATGCCGTCACCAGATGAAGTTCAAAAACATCGAAGAAACTAGCAACTTTGTTGGTTCTAGTTCGATAATTTTTTTCATTTATTTGGTCCCCGAGGAAATTGAATTCTCTTTTGAAGGACCGTTCCAAAAACTGTGTATCAACTCAAATAAATATATATTTATATAAATAAATAATAGATAAGTGAGGTGAAATTCGATTATTTGATACAGAAGTAAACCTGCCATGGCTTGCGGTCATGAAGGCACTTCAGATATGTGATTGAACAGCGAACACGCCACGGTATTTATTCGATCTAGATGAAACAGTCGAGTGTGAATTGTGAGACGAAAATATATTTGGTGTTTGGAAGTGGCAGACTTGCCGTGGCGACATAAAAGTGTATTTAAACTTCCGATACTCAAGGGCACTTGGATATGTTTGACAATTATTGATCAGTTTTAAAATAAAGTGAAGCAGAATTTGAAGCACGTAATTAAAAATGTTAACTTGTACTTGAAGCTTCCAAGATCCGTGCTAGGTAATTTGGCTTGAGCATTAGGGAAAACGTGTGTTAAGGACGTGGGTATTGGGAACAGCTTTCAGTGCCGGATATTTTCAGTTGGCTGGTAACCTGGAGAAAGCAGAATCAAATTAAAAGTACAGATACACACAACAAAAGAACATGTTTATAGCGCTTTATTACAAATACGTGCATACCTTTAGGCTAATTGACCATTTCCACTGTTCTAACATTGATATTTGTGACCTTTAGGCTAACTGACAATTCCCACTGTTCTGAATTTGATATTTCTGGCTGCACAAAACCGTTTTCGGTTGCTTTTCTGCATTTCTTAACTTATTTAGTTCCTATCTGAATACTCATGATTTTTTTTAAGTTTTTCAATCTCGAAATAAATGAGTCAAGGAAAGTAGCGCCACCTTCATGTCCGGATTGCTGCCATTCAGATTGTTTAACCAAAATGATAGAATAGTACATAACCATTTACCGATCGCCATTGTAACGTAAATTTCGGCAGTATTTAGAACAAATAAGAGTGTAAACTGCAGAAAACAGTTCTCAGCATTTTTTTTAATAAATCTGTGAACTAGCCTCGCGTTTTATAAAAAGATTGTGCCTACAATAGAATTTCTTGTCAATCGGTCTCACTCCAATTTTTATTTTTAAATAATCCCATCGAGCCAAAAATTAGCCTCATCGCTGAAAACAATTTGAGCATTCTTTGCGCGCGGAGCTATAGCTTTTTAGAAAATTGTACATCATTCTTCTGTTTAAAGTGAAGCCACGAATCTGATACTAATTTTATAAATATACTTTCTGCTCCTGGAACGCACTCTGTGTAATGTTTCAGACTTTGCAAGCAGCAACACTACGCTGCTGGATGGCTCTTAAGACACAAAATACGCAAGGCACAAGACAGAAGACTTTTTCCTTAATATACATATTTCGGGTGAAGATTTAATTAGTGTGTCTATGTCGATACTGGGCGGCGTTGGGTTCTCCTGTGGTGTAGCTGTGCGTTGACTTGACATTGCGCAAAAGTTCAAATTCGTTGGGTATTTTTGCGATCATGAAAGTGTGCTAAAAGTATAAAAAAAAACCTATTGGACGTGTCGTCTTCGTTTTCTTGATACAAAAATGTATTATGCGTTGATAGAAAGTTCGAGAAAAAAATGTAATTTCTGTTTCTGCGCTGTCCTATTCATCAATGTTTTTGTTTATACAACACTCTTGATATTGTGTTGAAGAAATGAACAGTGTGTACCCGCAATCCGCCAGCTTGAGTATTCGAGAAATCTGTTTTATTACGGATGACTAGGTACGTCATTTGCATATATGAAAACTCCAAAATACACTGCAATGGAGGCAGCTATCTCACATGATTTTCAAAACAGTGTAAAATAAAATGTTAAAAAAATTTTCATGCATTATAAAATAAATTCTGATTCATGAAATACGTTTTATAGCGTTTTTAAAAAAAAGGTAACTATGCTGCCGCACCCTGTAAAATACTGCTAGATTTGGTTTCTACGTTGTCGTGCTATCTTTGCTTGTTACATCACAGTCAAAGATCGAATACTTTTATCTGTTTAATCTTACCACAAAAAGGAGGAACTAGGCAAATGTCGTTATCCTGTATTTCTTTGATTTACGGTTGCAAACAACCGTCAAAGCTACTACCTAGTCCTGCCATAAGTTCTGTTACAACTTCAAAGTCCCATAGAAAAAAAACGAGTAAACATATCGAATTATTTTTTTTTTTATTTATTAGCCCACATTATTGGCTATTTGAAAAAAATTGTTTCATTCAAAATGGCCGCCGTTTGCTTTCACACAAGCCTTCAAACGTAGTGGCCATTGGGCTATCGAGACACGCACGGTATCCATGGATATCTCGGACGCTGCTGTGGTCAATGCTGTTTTCAGGCTGTCCAAAT
Source organism: Cheilosia impressa (assembly GCA_948293265.1). Classification (NCBI taxonomy): domain Eukaryota; kingdom Metazoa; phylum Arthropoda; class Insecta; order Diptera; family Syrphidae; genus Cheilosia; species Cheilosia impressa. The sequence continues at coordinate 13,417,043 of OX411884.1, forward strand.
TTCTGTGGGGAGTCTTGCAGGCCATGTTTTCCAGTTCTGACCACAAACCATAACCCAGTGGATTCAGATCTGGACTCCCCGAGGGCCAATCTTCAGCTGCTGTGAAGCCAGAAATGTTGAGCCTGAGCCACTCCTGCGTGGTTTTGGCCTTATGCGCTGGAGCAGAGTCTTGCTGGAAGATCCACCTGTTTCCGTTGAAAAGGGTATTGGTCAAGCCATTAACAAGACCCTCTAGCACGTCCTCTTGATAGACCTTTGCCCCAGTTTTCACGCCTTTTTCACGGAAATGGAGGGATGTGACACCTTGGTGGGACACCCCTAACCAAACCATCACGGACGCTGGATGATGGCCTCGTTGAACCCTAGGAACAATTTTTTTCGCTTCCTTAGATGAAGTGGCATAAATCTTATCATTTTGGTTATTGAAAACTTCTTCAACGGTAAAAATTTGTTCATCCGTAAACAAAATGTTTTCATGGCCATTGGCCGCGTGCCACTGCAGAAGTCTCTTGCATCTTTCCAGCCTAATTTTTTTCAGTTGGGGAGTTAAGAGATGACCAGTGGATCGACGATAGGCTTTCATATGGAGATCGTCCCGAATCAACCTTGACATCGATCTGGTTGATATCTCCAACTCCTTTTCTGTTTTCTAAGGGGATTTCTCCGAATTCGCTCACGCACTGCCTTCACTACCGCACTTGTACGGACGACGCGTGGGCGACCACTTCTTGGCCTGTCATCGACTCTGGACATTTCGGAGAAACGATCAATAGCCCGATAAACGAAATTTCTCGATATGCCGAGTGGTTTTAGCAACTCGAAAATTTGGCTAGCACTCTTCCCGCACTTATGCAACGCAATTATCGCGATTCGATTTTCTTTAACGCCCCACTCCATGTTAACAGATCGCAAGCTGAAACCAAACTGGCTAGTTTTCTTTACTACACAAGGCATGCGTTCCGAAAAAAAAATTAACGGTTCTATTCCCGCAAGAAGTTGTTTGCAATAAGCGATGGAAATTGTGTAACAGAACTTATGGCAGGACTAGGTACTGCTAGCCAGTCATTTGAAGAGGTTTAATTAAAAAACAAGTAAAAGTGTTATCATCGGCCTGGCCGATGCTTTGATACCCTCCACTGCATACAAGTCATGCAAAATACCAGAACTACTTGACCGACATAGCCCATTTTGAATACCAACCTGACGCCGATTAAAAGAAGTCCTCTCACCAAATTTCATTCAGCTACGTCAATTACTTTGGGCGCCATCGTGCTTTCAACAGACAGAGAGACACATGGGTCCAATATTGGTTTTGTATGGAAGGTACCAGAACTACTTGACCGACATACCCCGTTTTCAACATCAACCTGACGCTGATAAAAATAAGTGCTCTCACCAAATTTCATTCACCTACGTCAATTACATGGGCGCTATTGTGCTTTCAACAGACTTAGAGGCACATGGGTCCAATATTGGTTTTGTATGGGAGGTACCAGAACTACTTGACCGACATAGCCCATATTAATACCAACCTGACGCCGATAAAAAGAAATCCTTTCACCAAATTTCATTCACCTACGTCGATTACTTTGGGCGCTATCGTGCTTTCAACAGACAGACAGACAGACGGACATGGCTAAATCGATTCAGAATGTGATCCTGATTCAGAATATATATACTTTATGAGGTCTCCGGTGACTCCTTCTTGGCGTTACAAATGTATTGGCAAAGTGAATATACCTTCCTCTGGAGGGTATAAAAAATGGATCCGCAGATTCAAATGGGATCCTAGTCCTTGATTCTTACAACTACTCGTACTTTGTTAATTACCAACATTTTAGGAGAAATTTAAATGAAAATGTTTGCCCTTCTTTTTGTATACAATGCCTAGAACCTGATGCTAAATTACTCATAAACAGCTTAAGTCTTAGTCCCTAACTCTGCCTATTTCAGCAGCGTCTATTAAGCACAAACCGCTTTGGAAGAAGTTGGCATACATCTTTTACAAAATTTCACACATATTAAAGGTTTTAGTTTTAAAACTAAATACGACATAAATTTTCACAAATATTACCTAGATTTACAAAAGAGCACTTTGACAACAAAACAATTGAGAAAAAATTAAATATAAAATTAAATAAAATAAAAATACAAACAATTCTACATGACAAACAAAATCATAAGGTAAATATTATTATTTTACGCTGATCACACTCTACCTCACCTGCATATGGCACTTTGACTATACGCTGGACCCTCAGTCACCGACAGTGCCTGGCCAACCTGCGTCTGCGTCAGTCCCAGCGACAGTCTCCGCAATTTAAATGCTTTGGCAAATTCCTTAATCTCATCCAAATCAATGCCATCCACAACATTACTTGTGGCTTGATTGATGGTTTGTTCGTCTGAAAGGCAGAGTAAAAAAAGTAACAAAAGAAAGCCACGAGTTGAAGTTTGTTATATACTGCTATCTAATTTGCAAGGTGTACAACGCCCACGTCAAAAGCACCACTAATTACAACTAATTACTAAGTCGAACATTATCTTCATCACAAGGTAGGTTCATTGCAGCACTGGCACTAGTACACATTTAATGGATAAAAAATTAGTTTATCCTGCAGACTTGACGCGCATATACGAGCTACGCTAACAGTTAACAGACGACGGGCCCTCGCAGCAGCAGCAGCACCACCACCACCACCACACCACAGGAACATCAGAAATAATTAGCTTAGTGCAGCGTAATTGATGGCATAATGCATATTTAATTGCATAATCGAATACCGGTTGTTAGCTGTTGTGTTACCGTAATTAGTGCATGTCAAACTTGGAAGGCGAAGTCATCGGGCTGCATATTTGTGTGCACCAAAGATTTCTTACCAATTTGCACACAACGTCGCTGATGTGACAAACAACGCGGCTCCGACAGCCAAACAAATGAACTCTAAACACCTATCAAGGTGGAAGTGGGTTCTATGTCATGCATGGTGAATTATTAACTCCCAGCGACGACGACGACATGTTGAAGTTTTTGCATAAGGACTCGTTCACTCAAATCCCTTTGTGGAAAGTGTATACAGTTAGGCCTGCGGGGAATGGCGGGCGCTTGAGATGCATTTAACCGTGTTTCGGTTCATTTTAGTACGTTCGGGAACGGTACCTAAATCCATTTAGATATTCCCTGAAAGCCTATCACTGCGCATTAATTTTCCGAGGTGTTAATCTAAGCAATGTGAGCACAAAATTAGTGCTGAGGTACCCTGTAACGAAAATCATTCTGGCAAAAGGCAAAAGGATCTATTTGATATATGTTTCCAAGTGAATTTGCAAATAAGTCAGTTAATTATTAAGTTTTGCTCTGAACTGAAATTCGCGTGCGAGTTGATGGGAAAACTTTCGTTCATGTTCATTTTTGTTGAATGCCTTCGAGGTTAGGGTGAATCTTAGGTGCACTCAAATTTGTTGTGTATACAAGCACAAAGTAGCAGGATGTGCAGGAAGAAGCAGCAACAAGTAGTAGGAAAAATGGAAAGCCCAAATTGACGGCGTGCCATTGAAATGTCTACGCATTTCCACTGACGGGACAAGATCGAAATAAAGCGGCCATTTGACCCTGGGTTGCGCTGAAAAGGGATGCTGTCATTTGAACCATTTATGGGCTGAGGGTTATGGACAATAAAATATCCGGCCAGCTGTTCAAGACTCAAGGTTGGCGATTGCCTAACCGACCATATAAATACCCTTTTCACACCGCGCCGAAAACCGTGTTTTTATCGAAAACTCGTCGATGCATTCACATTCACACCCAACACCAACTAGTTTCCGTTTGACGTTTCAATCAGCTGTGAGACGCTAATCGTGAAACTTCTGTGCAAACTCTTTTGGTTACAAATTTCGATTGCATTAATTAACAAACACAATGAATTCACAGAGCATTTTAATGTAATATAAGTCCATCAATTAAGTGTGGAAAATGATTTTAAGTTGTGAGTTGTCACTTCGGTTCGGTCAGTTGTTCTGCTGAGTTTGCTAAAAATTGCAAAAGGTGTGTTTGTTTCAACAACCCAACGATTGGAAGTCGTTTTCGTTGAAAAACACTTTAAACGACTTGTTCTGAATTCTGAAATATATGAACCTATGGACATATATTTCAGTTTTCAGAACGAGTCGTTTAAAGGCTTTTTCCATTTCTGAAAAAAATAAAGTTTTCAAGCGTTCTCGCGAAAAGCCGGTTTTCGGCTCGGTGAGAATAGGGTGTAACACGCTTTACTAATAATGATATTTAATGTCCAGGCTAGATTTTACGAACTCACAATTTTTTATATAAAACTACCAATTGTGACCTACAAAGTCTTTAGCGTGAAGTTTTAAAAAAAAATATAAGTAAGGCCCAACGACTTCCAGATCTTCGTGGGGAATATTCGGACCCTGAACACACAGAGTGCAGACGGACAATTAGTGCGCAAGTCATAGGGCGCTTACTCGCCATCGAGTGAGTGCTGTAGATCAGGCAAATGAAGTATGATCTCTGATAAGTTGTAAGCTGCCGGGCTAAAAAGTTACGCATGAAGTCTTGATCTCTTGATAATCCGGTTCAAGCTTGAATTTGCCAACATTAGCCTGATATCGCATATCAAGAACTCGTTAGAAAGCTACTCTGGCAGGGAGAAGAAAAAAAAGTAGTGACCCTGGTATGCTTAATTTTTTTACGGCGAAGTTTTCTTTTCAGAACTAGCGTCTACGGAAACATCAGACATCCACAACGGTTTTCAGTTTTCCCTGGGGATACACACATTTCTGTCAGCCAAATTTATGCTATTCGTCGGACAACTATCTGTAGAATAAACTTAAGGTAAGTGAGGAAGGTAGGGGTAGCCAACTTGTCAATGGTGCTGAATAATCCCTCAGCCATTTTGAAAAACGGTCGATCGAGAGACTAAACTGATTTATATTCGAGAGCAGGTGACAAGTGTAACGAGTTCATCAATATAAACTTGTTTGTTTCCGCAGAGGATATTTCAGGGACTCCAAAGCATACGTAGGGCTTTCCAGAACGTCTGCGTGCCCTTGCCGACTCCAATCAAAACAGGTGTCGACGGCGCAACTCTGTCAGATCAGGTGAAGCAAATTTTCCAGACTGTTTGTAAGAAATTTGCGCTGCTGTTCTTCTGCCATCCAATAAGACAGACCCTCTAGTACCACTAACTGGATGATATAAGTTTTGCCATTAACGACTTCAAAGTGCTGTGCAAGGAATATGTGAATTGTGAATCCTGGAAGCATATAGGGACGACGAGAGTTTGATTGCTCTCCTCTATTACTGCTGGGGGATTCCGACATGAAGCTCGCTGGTTTCTTAAACTCCGTAATCCGTATAAGTCAAGACTATATTATACAGTTCCCTCGGAGAATAATAGAGAAACTTGAGCAAGAAGCAGGCGTCTTTCTATCAGTACCAGCAGTCGTTGTGCTTGAGCGGCCCAGTTGGATAAACTTGAAGGAAAAGAGAAGGCTGGTGGAATCTTGCCATTGGACATTGATCAATATCAGGTACATGTACATCGAGGATTCTTGTTTCAAAGGGGAACACCCGAATTCCACCATGGAAATGACAGAAACCCACCATCAGATGGGCGCAAATTGGACGCGCACCGCAATAATAGCCAAGAACGCCACTGAAATGCAATACATGTCGAAACCTTTTTAGCGAAAAATATCACTTACCTTGTAATGAAGAGCAAATCGAGTAATTAAAAGATATAGATACATTACATACGAGTATTTGAAACTCACACTCAAATCCATCAAATCAGAAAAAAAAATACACTGACCGTATTCAATTCAATTCAATTCAGGTAAGGACAGCGCGAAGGTACGTATAAGACAAAAAAAAGTGGGGGAAAAAAAAAACAAAGACCGGACTTCATTTGATACTTACTTGGAGAGTCGACCAGCAAATCAGCGGCCGAGCCATCTGTACCGTTCGGTGAGATTTGTTGGTGCTGCTGCATCCCTGACGACGATGATGAAGGACTCATTTTTAACGAATTCCCACCAGAACGCAGATGCTGATGATGTCCGCCAACATGTAAAGGATGATGTGAATTCTGTTGTTGTTGTTGCTGCTGGTGATGTGAAGACTGATGATGAGGCGAGGGTGAAGATGATTGGGCTGTAGAACTTGGACCATGGGATTTCGTTATCGTTAATTCGCCATTGGTGGATGTAAGTCTGTTCTCGGGCAAGCATGAAATTAGAAGGAAAAACCGGCAAAGTGCCCATTCACACAAACACACACACACGCAAAAGTTAAGTAAGGCTAATTCGGAAGATAGACTTTCGGTTATGTCGAAACAGACGTGCAGCTCACCTATTGATGCTACTAAGTACACTGGATGCGGACACTTGCTGCTGCTGCTGCTGCTGCTGTTCCCGGGACTGGTGTTGCATATTTGACGGCGATGGGGTGGATATTGATGTTAGATGCTGACTGCCAGTCGGCGAATGACTTCTGAACAATTGAGAACTCAGCGGCGAGGAGGAGTAATGATTGCTGGAGGATGCACAGTGGCCGCCACTGCCGCCGCCGCTGCTGCTCAGTGCCATTAGTACGGGGGATACGGGTGATTTCTCTGCCTGCTGATGACTTAGATTAATTCCTGCGGGGCATTCACGTTTCGGACTTTGTTTCAAATGCAGAGGCATCGTAGCCTGTGAGTTTGCTACTGGCGGCGGTTGTGGCGACATTGACGGCGACCTTCGACAGGGAGACGTCGAACTGTAGTGCCGCAGTGGTGGCGATGGCGAATGACAGTCCTGAAGTGACTTAATCGCGCCCGATTCTAACTTTGGCGAAAGGTGATGATTGTCAGTCGATTGGTGCTGTTGCTGCTGCTGGTGTGGGTGATGGTGATGCAGATGGGACAACTGATGGCCACCCGAGCGATGTGCAACTGATTGTTGATCACGCTGTTGCTCCTGCTTCAGCTGTTGTATGTGAAAAGATTTGGCAGCGGCAGCTGCTGCAGCAGCTGCGGCCGCCGCATGCTGCTGCTGATGGTGATGGTGGACGTCTGCAGCGGTCGCTAAGTGGTTGGCGGCAGCTGCAGCGAATAATTCCGGATGAAGAGCTGCTAATAACTGCTGAACACCGTTGGAGAACAGATTTGGTTTGAGTAAACTTTGCGGCGGAGGTGGCGGTGGCAAAGGCGTCGCAAATGGCCCATTGCCGAAACTCTGAGCGAACTGCTCGCTGGTGTTCATTTGCTGACTCACAGGGATAGTTAAAATGGTTTGCACTGCAATTCCTGTGTACAGAAAAAAAAAAAACAAAAAACAAACCAGAGCAAGCCAAAAAGAGTTAATTGTGAAATGTTAAGCCGGTGCGTCTATGTCGCATCATTTACCTTGCGCTGTGGGTATTAATAGTTGCGCCCCCTGAACACCTTGGACTAATTGTCCTGACGCCAAAATTAATTGTGGCATTTGTGCGCCAGCGGTCGGTGGACTACAACCGCCTGCAATTAAATTGCTGGCCACAGGTGAGCCCCCAACACCGACACCAATATCACCACCATGGGTTGGTGACGATGCCATTGGTGCCGATGTAGATATAGATAATGACGAAATGGGCAACGACGATGACGATGATGATGATGACGATGACGACGATGTAGATGTTGATCCAACTGGACCGTGGGGTTTATTATTATTGATATTGTTAGCCAGGCCAGTTGATGATGATAAACTTGCTGCTGCCGCTGCTGATGTTGTTGAGCCGATACTCAAATTCAAAGGTGAGTTTAAAGCTACTGCAGATGAGATACCGGCTAATCCCTGAAGGCTGGCAAGTGCTGCAGCAACCGGAGGACTGACAACCGTTGAATTCGTTTGCTGGTGATGGTTGTGCTGCTGCTGCTGCTGTTGTTGTTGCTGTTGCTGATGGTGGTGTTGCAGAGTGGCCAAATTTTGTAACTTTTGCAAATTTATCATGTCTTGCACTGCGACAGAGCGTTGAGACAGATGGATGTGAGTGGACGAGAGAGAGAGAGAGGGATGAAAAAAAAACACACAAACGAAAATTATTGAAATTGAAATTTAGGTAAGTCCGTTTAATTGATAGAGCTTCATGGTCCAGTCACAGTGTGAGCACCGAGCAGCATGGACAAGCAATTTTCATTATATACAAATTAAGCGGCAGTCTGTACTGTAAATGCTGCGCTGCTCATACGGTGGTACTGGGATATGTCTTGGTTTATGTAGCAAATTGGATCGATATGTACTCACTAGTTCCATTCAGATGCACGTGAGCGGCGGCGGCAGCGGCTGCGGCTAGCGCTGATGCATCCGTTTGATCATGCGACGGCGGAAGACATTCCGATGGGCCTGCGGACGCAGCCGCCACGTTGTTCGAGAGACTCTTGTAAAACTCCAGATCTTTCAGTGTGTGGTTGGCGGGTGGAGAGTTCTTCTGATTTGTCATTTCCTTATCGTAGTCCTGCAAGGAAAAGAAGAACAAAATTTAATTACCATATGACTTGCGTAGGGAGACCTAGAGTGTGGTAGTGTCTAATTCAAAGAGCGATTTCTTACACGCAACCAGCAACCATCGAAGAGGCAATAGACCCCATCAAGAACTTACCGCAGTCATGATCGGTGACTTTAGTGACAGAATTGGCAGGGAAAACATCTCCAACAGATTAGTTGGGTGGCCAGCAACAGAAACAACTTCAAACTTTCAGTGCGAACGCACCCATAAACCGATTACCGAACTGTCAATGTCAAAATATTCAGTAAAATCAATTTTTTCATCATGGTGAAGTACACGAAGGAACAATGTTTACAAATAATTTTACCATCGAAATTCCGAGTCGGTAGTCGTTGCGAAGAATTTCATCGCAAAATCAACTTCAGCGATGAAGCGGCTTCGTCAATAAGCAAAATATGCTTCACTGGACAGGTGAGAACCCTCATGTGCTTCATGAAACAGCGCTTGATCGGCAAAAATTTACTGTTTGGTGCGGTTTTTATGCCGGCCCAAAGGCGCGCCCGATTTTTTTCGTCGATGAAAATGTGCGGTCGAGTCATCGAAAATTGAGTTCATCGTAGTAGTTTGCATTTTCAGTCGTCCACAATTTTTAAAGCACATATTAGAAGAGCAATAGGCGACTCTGAACATAATTACCGTGCGGCTAGAATCAGAGCTCGACTACGAGAAGAAGCTTTGAACCGTCCAGAGGAAGAGCTCCGAGCTCCGACTGTGGAGCTATCAGCTTAGCGCTACGAATGGGCCAGTTTTGACGAAATCCCGGCCTAGAAACCTTTTTACTGTGAGGCCTTTCTAACGCGGCTTTAAAGTCGAACTTCTTCGGCCTCTTTTAAAAATTGATTCTGGGTGAGAACTAGGTCTATCTGTCGGCGCACACTGGTACTTGTCGACTGGCATACTGCAGAACGGGTTGAGACATTCATAAGTACTTGGAAAATTATCCTTTTGTGATATCAACCTCAACCAGCATAAGGCCTTACATGCTTTGGCAAGGCAGGGCATAGAATTTCTTGTACATTTTAAAGATGGAGAGCAGGGTTTCCAATCTTCGTAATGCATTCTTCTCCACGAACTGGGGCATGCGCCCCACCAAACCGTTGATAAAGCCTTTCCCAGCGATTGAAGAACAAGCGGAACACTTGAGCGACACTATTGGAATGACACTTTTTGAGATCAGCCAAGAAAATAGGTTGGGAAACCGCTGACAGTTCATTTGCTGCGAAGGGGTGGTAGTATGAGCATGTACATAGGTCAGCCAATTGGAACTTCGAAATCAATCTTCAAGTTCCGGACGACAACTTTGTTTCATAGGACACGATGTAGGAATGGAATATGGAACAAAAGTAGCAGAGATAACAGAGTAAGGAAGGCTGCAGTTTGACAGTGAGAAACTATTTTAAGGGGTAGATAATGAGACCACTAATCTTTCGATCCTCATTCTTTGCTAATTCGTTCACATTTTCTTCGACTTTGCTGGTTGACACCTAAATACATTTTAACTGAACTGCTATTGTTAAGGAGGTATAAGCTCAGCCTTCTGTAAACAGGGTAGAGTGAACTTCATCAAATAATCCTTAAGAGTTCTAGTTAAATACAACCGAGTACATGTCATTTCCCTACACAGAAGGCTTCTGCTTACTCACGGATCATTTTACTGTCGGCGTATCTACCCCGCAATAACCAAACTCACATCAGCATCAGCGCACTCCCATCACTGACAGAAAACAAATCCAACGACAACATCAACACTATATATACTGACTGCATCACATTGCGAATTCTTAATCGAAGTCAGCTTTCGACACCATCGTCCGTCTGTTAACAATAGAACTCATTTGGAAACTTCATTATGTCAATGATGTAAATCGATGAATGCATATGTTATGGCACTTCGGTTCTTTTTTTTTTTTATCCATTCGCCACCGCCAGAACGGCTGCTGCTTATACATAGTATTAAAACCTCCATCCATCCGGTTCGCGCTGCTTGTGGCTAGGACACTATATGTGGTATGTCAGGACATGTAGACGCCAAATTGAATGATCATCGTTTAAGTTGTGTCCCTCGGATGTATGGCAACGCGATGGGGCAGACCAGAGAGCGAGATGGAGCTTACGTGTGGATAATTTACACAAGGACATTGTGCGATGCAGAAAAAAAATAAAAAAAATAATAGCAGATTCATATCAACTGACCGAGAATAATATGCGGGTGCCGAGTAGGTGTATACGTGGCTAAGGCCGACTTCCACGCAAAGGAAATGTAAATGTGAATCGAATGGTGGCTACATGTAATATAAATATGTGTTGTTGTCGTTTTTCATTTTTGGATTGATAAACACGATATCATGTCCAAAAACTTTGACTTTCGTGGGCTGCATCTTTCCGAGCACCTTCCTTGTAATTGCACTTGGGTCGGGTGGGTGAAACTAATTGAAAAGAAAAAAATATCCTGAAAAGTACCTCCTGCATAGAATTATTTTTTTTATAAAAGGCCCATGATAAGTTCAAGCTCGGGAAGTAGATTGTTGTCCGGCGCTCAATTTTTAATTTAAAAAAAAAAATTGTGAATTGGTTGGTGTAACAAGAAAATTAAGAAATCAATAAAAATAAACAATGTGCCACACTTTTAGTCCCAACAAATTTTCAGAAGCTCACAAATAATACAAAATTCGTATTAAAAATACAGCTATTTTGAATAAGAAAAATTTAAAGTGGAAACAAAATATATTTATTGGTATGGGTCGATACATAAAATAAAACGAGCCCGTATGGCAATCAATTGTGACGGCGCCCATTTGGCCGATATCATCTTCTCGACTTGACCAATAACATTTTAAAGGTTCAAAGAAACATAATCAAAAAACAGAATCGAAGTTTTTCATTTAGAAAAAAAATAGAGCCAAAGAACATCGAATGACTTCTTTTGGCCCACCTTATATATTCTAAATTTAAGGGAACTACCGTATGTTTATGTAGATTTTGAACCAACTTATGCATTTACTGAAGAGTGACCAGCTAAGAACGATGAGGACATAAATTTATTCTGGAAACATTTAGAAGCTACATTCAGGGCATAGTTTTTGAAATGGCACATCACTTAAATGTAAATGCCTGCCTCGGCTTCGTTGGCAGTGAACCTTTCGGTAAAATTTTTCGAAAGAAAGAAGGTCCACACCAAACAGTGACGATTTGTGAAGGCATTAGGCGTCTTTTATTGTGCCCACATGATCTATAGAGATCACTGATTTCCATTGCTACCAAATTTAATTCGAGTTCCAAGTGTTATTGTAAATCATGGAAGTCAATGATCGTCATAGATCATGTGGGTTAAATTGATTGACGCCTGGCCGAACACTTGAGGATTGTGTTCGTGCCGAGAGCTCTGTTGACCGAGAAGATCTCGAAATGCGGATCTCCGGCCGGCATTTCCAGCGCTTTGGTCTATGGTCGTCCGGCTTCAATTTTTGCGTCAGCACAATCTTAAATGGATATAGGCCTAAATTGTACCGCGAAAAAAGCCGGATTTACTCTCTGGCGATGTCCAATACAGGTGATCGGTACCGAATCGACATTTCACAGAAATCTCTGTCTGGTTAGTGGCTTAAGGCCCTAAAGAGTGTAACCACGCTCAAATTTTAGCGCGACGAATTGCCTGCTAACTGAAGCCACGATGATGACCGCCCCCACGACGAAGTTCACGTTGCGTATTTACAACTGAATCGGAAATTCTATATTTTATAATAAAATTTCGACAAACGTGAAACGATCTATGATGAAAAGGCAAACCTCACCGAATATTTTGACACCTGGGACAGTTGCTGAAACATGACAAATTTAAAAAAAGTATAAGTATGCACAATCATTGCTCTCTGGCCACTCTTTAACAATATCTAAGATCGAGGGTTTTACTTTCGCTCGAGAAATAAAAAAATTGTTCCGGTGGCTGCCGCATTGGCTTACATGCAAAAAGGTTTAAACTTTCTTCCTATGACTTTCGTAGAAGGTTTTATGTCCTAGTGCCTGCTTTCAAAGAGCAATAGCCCATCTCGCTTACTTATTCCCGCACATAAGTCCAAATTGGGTGCTATGACTTCATAAATATTCCCGCATGATTTAGCTATTATGTACAGGGTGGGCCAAATCCAAGTTTCTAAAAAAATGGCTTACGTTTGGTCGAGTAAGAGAAGGTTTTTAAGAATTGTTTTAATATTTTTGTTCAAATGCATTTAAATTTTGCTCGAAAAAGCCCTGTGCCTGGGTCTAACCTGTGGTGTTCTCCGATGACTTGTTCAATTCGACACAAGAAATTAATTCGTGTGAGCGCTGAGCAGACATTGTCCAAGGCCAAATCAATACAAAGTCGATCTCAATTGTGGGGCGCCCTTCATTATTAGCTTCGAGCTTCGACAGATTTTCCAACACGACATCGTTTTTATCTACTTAATCTCATTTGATTTGCTTACGGCCCGCTGTGCTCGTGAATTGTAAGCTTTTGTTCATCGTCGGGATTTGATTGCCTTCGCAGAACGTTATAAGAGTCGACAAAATTAAAATCACATTTCTTTCATTAAAGGGAAAAGAAGGCATTTATTTTTTTAAATGACCACTTTCAATTATTTAAATTGGTTGCCTAATTAACAAACTCGCCATCATCAATAACACATCCAATTAATAATAAACGAATCAGATATACGTTCGCTGCTCGCATAATGGACACACGAGTGTATTTATTGAAGAGCCTCCGTATTCAGTTGTACATTTTCATTTTCATACATCATCGTCGACAATGAATTAAAACGGATTTTCATTAAATTATCTCCGTAATTCATTATGTGTTACATGTGTTATAAAGTGACTGTAACTAGTCGTCTCATTCACGTGTTATCAACATAGTGACATGATAAATACAACGCTGACGTTATAATACGCCAGTGAATACCTCCAGTCGGGGCAAAGCACACGGCAAACACCGACCATAGCCGGATGTTGGACCAGCACGCATCTATATGAATACAATAATTGTAGTACCACGAACTTTAATACCGAAGCCCTGAAGTGTGAAGTGAGGACTGATGACTGAGGGCTGAGGGATGTACCACCGTGCTTATCATAATGAGTTTAAATACGGCAGAGATACAATGACATATACGCAACAGGAGGCTGCAAATGAAGTTTGCCGTATTCACACAGAGGGGCGGTTAAATGAGAAGGAAAGTGAATGCGATGGAGGAGAGCAAACAATAACAACGCGGGTGCCAGTGCTCGCATATCGTCATTTTAACAGCATGTTCTCGTTTGATTGAAATTTAATCTAATTATTTCTTTACGTGAAGTGTGAACCACCAACCTACAGCAACACAGAAACGAACTATTTGCTGGCAGTTGGGTGGGTCCATTCTCCACGCGCAATTGGGTCACTCAGCGGTCGGAATGTGGCACGAATTGTGTGCCACTATATGAGTTTAGGGAATTCCAGAGATCAACAAAATAAGTAACTGCTGGCGTGGAGTGTCAATCTCTCCATATCCACATTCGCCAAAATGGTGCAGCCGCATTCAAATCGGTGTCTGGTGTAATGTAAAGTGCTGCCAGACTTTTGATTCGAAAATTCCCACGTTGAAAGGAAAAATTTCCCTGCCTTATACTTTAAAATGCAAGATTCCTTAACTTACATTTTAAATATTACTTCTGAACAACCAGTCATGAACCAGTCAACTACACTGAAAGTAACCACGCATTCAATCAACAAAATTCTGCAATGTAGGTAGGTACCTACCTGCAGCTACTAATAAAAATATCGAGTACAATTGCAGCTTCTTCCAAGTTCAATTCAATTAAGAGTCTTGAGGTTATTTTTTTAGCATTCACCAAATTAATACGTTATACATAAAAGAATACACGTACCTACCCCTTTATCAAACTTTAGACTGAAATCTCCCAATAAAAATAAAATTCCCCACGAACTGGCAACACTAAAGAAACTCCCGATGCAGTAGGTAGGTATACCTTTCACATCACTTTTTTAAGAAATAAATCTAGGAAAGTCGTGCTAGTGAATTTCCGTTCACAAGAAACGGAATACGATGAGCATTACCGTCAAAGGAAACAACTTAAGTAACTGAATGTAATCGTCTTTATTAAGAAAACAAAAACAAACCGCTTCACCCTCTCTAATATTAGGTAGGTAGATACGCAAACAAAAAGTGTCCTTCCTAATCTCTTTCTCTATAACTTCACCCGCGCACATTTCTACCAAATGCCCTATCTGATTCATCGTCCATCGTTAAATCGGCAATCCTTTCTCATTATGCACACCATCACCTTTACGTATACAACGAGTTAACCATCCCCCATAAGCCCACGCAAAAGCATCAAAATCATTACAAGCGTAGGTAGGACTGCTTTCCTCTGGTATAATAATTATTTACGCGACCTCGAAAAAAGACCACGCTTCCCAACAACAGCATTCCATTGAACGAAGTGAGCATTTTTGTAACCCCCCGGCAAAAAAAGGGTTAAGATTCGAAATATAAAACAAGAAAAACAACGCAAATGACCACGAATGGACCCTTGCAACATCATTGCCGCAGCAACACACGTCCATGTCCATGCATGTGTGTCTTTTATTCATTTCTAGTTAACAATTCTCAATCATATTTAATTGCTCATTTCTGCATTTGAAATCCTTTTTTGATGTGTGGGTGTGGTTTTGTATGCCGCAACCCCTGCGAAAAACGTAACCAACAAAACACAACTCGCGGGGTTGCGCACATGCAACGAAATGCAACAGCAAAAAAGCACAAAAATCCCCAAAAAAAACGTAAAAATAATTTAGAGTTTGTTAGTAGCTATATTCTGTTTTTTTTTTTGGCGCGAAATTTATTATGCCACATAAGCTCAAGGACGGACAAAAAAATGGTCCCTATCTCCCACTGGGCACTGGGTACCTACACGCTGAATTTTCGTAATTAACAAACAAACAAAAACGACCAAAATAGCCCAATGTCCAGCATCCAATCGCCTTTCGTCAGACATCATGGGTCCTAAAAATAATCCGACAAAAAATTCGTAACTGCAAGAAGAAAACAAAGAACTGCCATACCCAAGCATCACCCCATTCCGCTGCAAGGGAAAACATAAAAAAATACCAGTTGGAAAAAAAAGCAGAAAATCAACTTCGTTTACACCCCTTTTTCGATAAATGCATCGATGTACAACTCTACACCGGAAGTTTACCTACAACTCTTCTACGAAAGAGATCGAAAAAGCCACCCCTCTTTTGTAAAAAGGACCAACAGAAATTTTTTTTTGCATAGTGAGACGAGGAAAAGAGAGATGGTAGATATTCGAATCCACGATTAAACAGGACAAAAAAAAATTTTAAAGTAAACTTGCGTCAGGAAAAAATAAAATTCCGCATTCTCCCCCGTAAACTTGTTGTGTTCTATTTTCTTTCGTTTTTTTTCGGAGAGTAGATACGCGCACCTAAATGTGAGGCGCACGTAACACACTCGTACCTACGAGCTACGATGTCCAGTCTCCGGTGTTCACGTGTGATAAGTTAACGCGCGCCGTGCCACTGCGAATTTGTTCGTTTTCTCTGAAAACTGAAATTAAGCAAATTACGTAGGTAAATGTGCGAGGTGCTGACGGCTGAGACTGAGATGCAAATGCACACTGAAACAAAAGTGCGCGGAGATGTGTGGATGTGGAGTGTGGCATGTGCAGCACAAAGTTGTTGTACAAACCAAATGAGTTTAAGAGGTAATTATGCATTAGTGTCAGCGGTAACTGTGTGGGGTTCAACCAGATGCTCTTGAAAACGTAGAGGTCGTAAATAAAGCCGAAACAATGTGGCGCTACTGGCGGCGCCACTGAAATGTGCCACTTTGGGAGTGCAAACCACAACTTTGTGGATGAAAAGCTATCGCAGTCAGATCAATTGAAATTATATAGTGAATAGGGCACTCAAATATTGACACGTTTCAAACTGTCAATCGGAGCAGCAGTGTGTAAGTGAAACTGTAGGTAAGTGAGGGCGATTTGATGACAGGTACTGATCTTTCTGACAAAGAGGTAAATGGCGGGGCCTTTTGGGCGAGAATTCGAATATTTGGCATTCGAAAAGATGTTTGTTTTTGAGAGACTATAGTTAGACAGGAACATATTGTGGCTTGAGATAAGTTTGAGGCGCTGGATATGTATATGCGTATACTGGCGTTAAAAACTCGGAAGGGTGACCTGTAGAACAGCCTTATACACAATTAGACGCAGGAATTAATTTAACTTACCATGGTTAGGTTAGGTACGTCTTGATTCCCGCCGTAAAAGCATGGACGGGGTGAAACAAACAACAAATCTTATTGACCTGAACAGTTCTTAGGCGTCTTAGAAGCTTTAAAACCAAGCAAAATTGTATGTCGATGATTGTATGAAAATATTTGTGGAATAACCTCAAAAGCCACCTATTATATTACATACGCTGTGATGACATAGATAAAATTATTTCAAGGCGCTCCAAAGCCTTGGATGCATCGTCATCTTACGAACCATGCCTCGCCTGCATCGTCTTCTTACGAGCCATGTGCACCTATCTTAAAGGTGGCATAG
This sequence comes from Cheilosia impressa, assembly GCA_948293265.1. Classification (NCBI taxonomy): domain Eukaryota; kingdom Metazoa; phylum Arthropoda; class Insecta; order Diptera; family Syrphidae; genus Cheilosia; species Cheilosia impressa. The sequence goes on from OX411884.1 coordinate 13,434,201, forward strand.
AAGTTTTTAAAGAAACTGCGATTGGTGGGACAGTCAGCCTTTTGAAAAAATTATGCAAGGTTAAAGGGTAGGCGCTGGCTTAATGGTGTGTTGGGCAACGAAGCGAAGTATCCCAGGTTGTGTCCCCAGAAAAACCCAAATTCCACATCCAAAGGTTTTTTTTTGACTGCAGCTCGCGAACGTCTGACAAATATCCGAGAGTAAAGCTGTCATAAAAAGCTTCTCAATAAGCCGTTTGAAATTGTAGATCCCCTTCATGAAAAACTCACATACAAAACGAATTGTTGTGCGAAGCTAGGACAAAGGTTCTTACAGACTTGTTGCGCCAAATATTTATCTTATTTTCAGGTAATTAAGGAACTGCAGTTCTGACAATAAGATTGAGTTAAAGTTTATTTACCCATGCCCTATAAAATATATGCCCCTTTGCAGTCATCTATCACAAGACACGTTCCAAATTTTGGTTCTTCATCTTATTGGAAAAAAAATGGACAAATCAGAATTTTAGAATTTAGAATTTTAAAAAATTTACTACAGGCCACTCATTCCGCAACTTTTCAGACGATTATCGTCGAAACGATAGACCCCAAAATTAGCAACTAAGTGCTAAAATTACAAGTTTGAGAGCTTAATCCAGTTCGTTTTATACAAATTTATAATAAAAGCTGACTGACGTTTGTCGAGCAGAATATGACTTATTTTGGTGATCAAAGCTTCAAAACCCATATCGGTTAAACGATTGTTAAAATACGGAATCTGCGCCCAGCTTTCGAATGAGATTTGCACCCCAATATACCTACTCAAAAAAGTACAAAATATAATGCGAAAAATCATAAAGTAAGTCTCTTGCGGTCTAAATTGACATCTGTTTTTACAATGGACCCTACTAATACAAATTTTGTAATCATCACACTGAATATTTTTTAATAGGTCATTGTGAGTTCGAAAAACTTAGCCTGGACACTAAAAATATTTAAAAGTATCGTGAATTTACTTTGCAAAATGTTCCTACTAAAAGATGGGACATTTATGTTTTTTTTCTACCCGATATTTAGACATCGAAGCTTAATTTTAAGCAGAGGGTATTTCAAAATTGAGAATACCTTTCTTTCCTTTTACTGCCCTGCCCGATTTTGACACAGAATTGTGTTATTATTCAATTTTGCACAAATACTCTTAAATAGGAAGCATCCTCGTAGGTTTAACTTAAAAATGATTATTGCATTAAATTAAGACTGTTATACAGTTCGAAAAGTTATAACTTCAATTGCAGGTACGTAGATTGCCAACAACAAGTGGAAATATTTTTGTGAAAGAAAACCTATAATACTTGTCAGCCCCACTGTTGTTGTTGCAACAAATGCAGTTTTCCAAGCTGGGTGTAGATTTGTAAAACCAAAAGGGGGTACACTAAGGACAAATTAACACTTAGTAAAATTCGTGCTATGGGGATGTACTACACTGAGGCGTGTTGTATTATTTCCGAACAAGTTCTACCCCAGTTGGGGTTAATTTTTTCATGAAACTCAAGGGAAAACATTAAAACTTCCTCATTACCCAATTAAGTGTCCACCCTCTACATACCTGCTATTTAAAATTAGGCCCCAACTCCGTATAAATTTAAATATGTATAGGTATGCAGATATACGTAACATACAAAAAACTATGCAAATAACTCCATCGCGAGGTGTCGCTTCCTTTTCGCCACTGCTACACTGCTACGTCCTTCTCCCAGGTGAGTGGTAACATTTTGCAACGAAGAGATTATGCTCAATGCTATACAAAATAAAGTCAATTTTTATTCCACACTCCGGCAGGAGCCTGGTCGCAGACTTTGTTCTACTTTCTTTTTTGCGAAATATTTTTTAGCTTCTGTTTTGCAGGATATGAACGAAAAAAAAAAATGCTTGTATGTACCCACATTTATATATATTGGCAGAAGGCTATAACATAACATACAAACACCATCAACTCCTGAGGCAAGCCAATTGCTTGTATGGCATGGGGCTAAGGGTGGATATCGAGAGTGAATTCTTTTTTTTTCAGCAGTGGCCGCTTTTTATGGCGTTCCCTCTTTTCTCTCACTTGACCACCCTCTGTAGAGTGGTTTGCAGAAAAAGTACAAATACAAAAAAAAAAAAATAAAAAATATCGGTTTGAGTATTCGGAAATTGGTGGAGTTTGCTTGAATTATGTTCCATCTTTTACTCTTCGTTTTGCTATGTCGATTATTTTACTTTTTTCAGCTTCTTTTACTTTTTTTTTTTTAATCTGTGAATTTGTGTCCACGTTCGTTAACTCTGCAAGTCGGGCTTTTCTTTTTTCTGGCTCATAGGTGAGTGTGTATTTGTGGAATGAGGTAGTATCATTCTTTTTTGAAACGAGCAGCCGGTAGCTAACTGGTAGTCTCCAGTATAGTAGCCCACCGGTCCGGTTTGGTGGCGTGGGGTGGGTTTAATATATGCACTTCCGTTTCGAGTTCAGAAAAATTCTTGATTTTTTTCCCCTGTCCTCGGTTATTTTTTGCCGCCATTTTTTGCTCACAACCTTGATAGGCGCATATATGATTATGTTCGACCATCGGGCTTTTGTTCTAAAAATTTCGGGAGACTATCTTGTGATTTTCCGATCAGGACAGATGGCTTTTGAGAATTGAAATTTCTTTGGTGTTTTTTTCCTTTTTTTTGCCAGTAAAGCGCTAACGAAGCCGCTAATGGACAAACAGTTTAAACTGAATTTTACATTATATTTGTGTAGATTCTTACCAAGTCAAGGGAGGTTTGTTTTATTGGGAGCCTCAAGGAATGAGAAAACATACTCAACACGCTTTGGCGGAGAGAAATGTTTCAGTCAAATGGATAAACAATTGTTAGCCACAACCAAGCTCTTCCCAAAAAGCTAAAACTAACCTAAAAAAAAAAAAAAAACAATCTTGAGCATGTTCTGAGAAAATGTGACGTCGAAAAGTGCAAAAGCAGGACACTGGCATAATGTTCAGGGAACGTGGATCCAATTGCCATGCGATTTGTGGCAGTGGCATCAGACTTCAATAATGCAGCGTCTTCCACACCAGCAATACCTACTTCTCTTTAAAGGAACAATGTCGGCTACCGGACGAAAGACATCAAGGGCGCATAAAGCGACGATATAAAAGAGGACGATGTGCAGTGGCTGGTTGTTAATGCACAGAATTCTGTAAAAAATCCAAATTTTTGGTAGGCAAATCGCAATGTGGTAAACTTATTCCACGAACGCGTTGTTTTCTTCAAGGAAGTGGTGATTTGGCCGCGGGTTCTTCGAGTTGTAATCAGGGGACCGCCAAATTCTGTTTTGAATGTGAAGTCGTCTAAAACGAAACCGATGTAACTACTAGTCGTCGCACGTATACCTATGCATTGTATTATTATAAATAAAAAAATAGTTTTCGTAACAGGATAATCTCGGACCATAGGCACCGCTTCTCTAAACAATTCCTTCGTGCAAGTTACAACTTTTAGAAAGAATAAAAGTGACCTACAATTTTACATTTTACGAACCTAAATTGGGAAGCTGTCTCAGAACAGTAATGAATGAGACTTTCGGGAACTTTTTTGAAATAAATACTCCTTAGCCCTTAGGGAAAAGCAGAACCTATTCAAAATCACCCCAGATGCTTGCGGGTGAGTAGAACTTCTTATTTGTTTACATGACCTACTATTAAGACTTCTGAGATGCATAAGGCACGGTCGACATCATCCGACTACTGCATGCAGAGATGCACCTTATAGCACTCGCCTGTAAAGACCAATGCCCCCGCCAGGTTTGGTAGGCGGTTTCCGCACCAGCAAACGCTGTCAGACAAAGTTGAAGAGATTTTTAGACCTTGGAAAAGGGGTCATATATAAACATCGATGATGCACAATTTCCTTGAATCGCATAATTTACCCCACCCTCTAACGAATTGAATGCAAAAAACAGAATAAAAATCTTTTCCATACGACAAAGCCCCAAATCGATAGCAATTAAAATTTGTATTGTGCCATACAGGCTACGTTAAAAAGGAGAAAGAAAAAAAAACTGAACAAGGATATTAACGAGCATCAGCTGACTTCTCCCCCAATCATAATATCAACCTTTTCCCATTAACTCGACCACCTTCATCCTAACACATCGCTAAAAGCAGACAACTCATTCAATGTTCATATATCAAGGAAAAGAAAAAACAAAACAACAACCAGGCCCGCACATGCAAAAACGTTTGGATAAATGTCAGCTTTTTCCCTTGCCATAATCGCATTGTTGTTATGCATCAAACAGTCGTCTTTCCTCCCTTTCGGCCAATACCACGAGTAGGTGTAGATTCAATCTATCCCCTCGACGCAAAAAAAAAACAAAGAAAACTCATTTTGTGTCCAAAAAAAAACGAAGAAAATCCACATGTGTATATGTACGGTACGAATAATGTCTATCATGACCATCGCCGAAAATTCCAATTCTCGCAACCCTTAACAAAAAAAATAAAAATAAAAATAAACACGAACGCCACACAATGCACACGCTGGCTGGCCGGCCATCCGCGGCTCGCGAAAATGAAGAAAATAAAATAAGCTACCAATAAATTTTGCATACTGCCTCGCCTGCCTCACTCCCCCCTTTCGCATAACGTGAAGAGAGGGTAGTGATTTCGCCTGCGTGCTTCTTTTTCTTTTCCGTTAAGCAGCCCCCCTGTCACCCCTCCGACACCGCCGCCGCCGCACCACCACCGCCACCGACGATTGCCATTAACTCTTCAATTGACCATTGTCCACCATCGAAATATTATGATTATATGTGCTTCGGATTGCAGCACGATGTTTGAAGTGATGGTGTTTTGTTTTTTTTATTTAACTTTTATTTTTTTTTTTTGTATAAGGGGAGTTTTTCGGCGATTTTTGTGATGGTTTTTTTTTCGTTTATTTTGAGGAATTTCCGTGTTATATGAGACACATTGTGTGTACGCGCAAAACAGGAATTCCGAATTCAGGAGGACTCGACCCGACCCCCGCTCATGTGGCGTCTGCTATCATTTTTGAGGGGCAACCGCCAAAAAGAAAAATTATGAAGGAAAACGCAAATGGTCCTCCTACGGTGCTCTATCCACATTTAGGTGATTGAATGCGAGTGTGCACAGGTGGGGGCTGGGGGGTGCTGGTTTTCGTTAAAGTACACTTTTGATTCAAAAAGAGAAGTAGAACCAAACGTACGTTTTTTTTGCAATTTTATAATTTTCTTTCTTTCCCCGTTGTCCAGGAGCGGGTGGAGGGTGGATGGTTGTGCAGTGGCTCACACCCCGGTCGCGTTAGCCCTACTGATTAAACATTAATTAAGGGAAACAATGGTCGCACAAAGCATTGACAGACCGAACAACATCGATGTGCAGAGCAGTTGTCTTGTGTATTGTATCGCTCTTCCTTTTTTTTTGCGGCGCATTGCTTTCTTTTTATTTTGTCCCAAAAATACCTACTCGCACTTGTATATGCTCGCATCTATGAACATATATTACATTTTGTGTTGTAATAAATTTGGCAAATGAGGGGAGGTTTTGCGTGTTGTTTTTTTTTTGTTAATTTTTTGACAGGTCGCATGATAAAGGGTTTCATCGCCATTGATTTACGAAATGGACCATTAGGGGATGAAGTGGCGGAGAGGGGGTGGTGAGGTGAGGTGATGCCTATTGTTGAGAACGAACAATATTTAATATTATTGTAACTGCATATGGGCGGCGAACAAATGGGGTTGGTAACAAATTTGTGCAGAGGATTTTTTTCCCAGTGCGCGTTCTTTTTTAGGCGAGCGTCTGCACGTGCAAGTGTAATCAGTCGGTTTTTGGTATTGAGGCGAAGTTACTGTGAAATGGGAGGCCTGTGGACGGAGACAGAGTGGAAAATCTAAAATGCAACGCAAGGCAAATGAAGGTAATTCATATGTAAGGGCTGGGCAACTTCGAGTTTCTTTCGTAAGATTCGCTTTCAGTTATTTTTTAGTGAATGCGTTCATTACAGGCGACAACTTGGTATAAAGTACAATTCAATTCACACAGCCTAGGTATAGCTGGAGATTTGCTTACGTCAATCTTTGCTGTTGCCATAGTTGTTATTTGACTAGCTTGGCTTTGGTCTACCTGCGCTACAAGTATCAAGCGGAAAGTTGTACTCACTCTATAGACTCTAAGTACGAACCCTCATAGCCCCTTCCTACAAAATGGCACAGACGTGCAAACTTTATCCAAGACGGAAGACTTAATTTTACAAGGGACTTAAGGCAACATTTTTGACGGCTCTACACGCTTTGGAGAAGGGGATTTAAAGGCCAACAAGCTGTGCGCCGATATTGGCCCATTTAGAAAAGTGTAAATCCGTGGTTATAGATGGTGAAGATGCATATAGGGCTAACAACGTTGCGTTGCGAAGAGCTGTCGATGCCAAATTTACAGCCAGAAGGCAAGGCCATAAAGACGAAGACCTCACTTAGATGGTACGAGAGCACATACACATAAATCAAGGGAAACTCCCACAAGCTAGAAGTGCACAACTGAAGGTAGTTAGCTTAGGAAGTTAGCGTAGGACCGGGTTCACTGAAAAGGGGTTTTGTTTTTTTTTCGGAGTGTTGGCAGGACGCCTTTTGCATTCATCAAACTTTGGCACTATTATGTTGGCAGGAAAGCTTAAACCAACTCACCGGGACCAATGCTATCTAGCACCTGTCTTACATTAGGTACTGGAAGCTTCTGGCTTCTGCCAAATATTGAATCTCCAAAGATACGCATGATGCGGATTGCCAACTGAGCCTTTCAAAGCCCATAGTCCATAGCGTGGCCATGCTAAGTAAAGCTGGGGTCGGATTCTGTAAGGCCAAAACATTGAAAGTTTTCGGTCCTACAAATGATTTGCTCAAATTTGCAGAAGTAAATCGTTGGTGTCCACGAAAACCGTTTAAACGTTTAGCCTTACAGAATCTGGTCCCAGGACTCTGGCATGGTGGGCAGCAGCGTTGCCGTTTGAGCCGCAAGACCCGTGGCCCCCGCTTTTTGAAAAATCATCGAAATTGTCCCCTTTTAGACATTATTCAGCGGCAACGCCGGTGAACAGTGTGTCGCTGAAAATCAAATAACACAAAATCAATAGAGAGAAACATTTAAGAAGCATGCGGAGATAATCAGACGACATTTTTCGTCGACTAAAAATAAGTGTTTGGTTCAAAATTCTATGTCGTGCTTTTAGGAATTGTATTTTGTAAGAAATGGTAGGATACGAAATGATATTTACGATAAAAGTATTGAGATTTGATGTACAAAATTGCATCGTAATTAAATCCTTAATCGCAAATAACAGATAAAAAAAATCAACATAAAACTTGATACCCAGAATCGTCACAATTACGAAAGAATAACTTTGCGCGAGAACCAACCTTTATATTCAATAGAAATTCAAGTTCACTACCCAAACGTGGGTATGAGCCCATGTACAACAAAAATGCACATTTGCATAAGTCTCTGAACATACGGTGATTACTGCCAAAGTAAGCTCATATTAATGAAATAAATTCGCTGGCCTGGCAAACGTCCTTTTAAAGGGAATACTCATACGTGGACGTTAAATTAAATATCATTTTGTAAATACCCTCAATACACCCTTCTATATCTACTAATTATAATCGCATGAGCTTCATCGACGAATTCCCTCAAGGTGTTAGTAACCCTTGTCGTATCCTCGAACACATTATAGAAATCGCAACCATTCAAGGTATACGGTAGGTCGCCGTCACCACCACCATCACCATCACCACCCCAACTAGTAGAACATCCCCCTCTGGCCGCCTGGCGGTAAAATTTCCATTTGGAAATTTCACTTCGTTTTGCTGTTTTCTTTTTTTTTTTCGTCCTGTTTGCAGCATATTTAAACGTCTGCGTGCGTTTATCATTTCATATATCAACTTAGAGCTTGTAATTTTCTATTCCCGGACAGTGCGATGTGTGACCGTGACGTACACGCAGCCCGTTCCCCGTGCATTGTTACATGGGCCATGTGCATGGGTGACGATGATGAACAGTAATATAATTATTATGCATATACGATGGATGTGCAAGTGGGGAGCTTCCACACCTTGTTATTATGCAGAAAATTAAAATTGTTCGGGCAAATAATTAGGTCCTCACCGGGGATGGGCTGTGCGGTGGCACAGGCAAATAGGAAGCCTTCTAATGCAATTGTCCTTGCTTAGATGCCTTGCCGTCTACTTCTACGTTCCACCCCCGTTCACTGTAGCGCACGGCTCCCACTCACTGTCTCTCCTACTTACCATTTTGGTATAACATTAAGGAGTGAAATACCGTGCCTGTATGACAGAGTGTGCTCGGCAATTCATATATAAATTTACACACATGTGCCTATGGCAATAGTAAGGCACAGTATGAGGACCATCGACCGCATGCATGCATGCACGACCATGGGCATGGAGTCGCATTTACTTATTTATTCGAAGAAAATTTATCTATATATCTATCAATGTATTTGTGTGCGGCATAGTGCGAAGAAGAGCCAGGGCCTGCTCGCATACATATGCGAATGCGATAGCAATGCGCATAAGACGTATTAAAACAGGCAAAACATGGATTAGCATTTCTCATTAATGCAGACTGGAAGCTTAATTGGGGACTCAAAATTTTCCAGAAACTGTCGCCCGTAGTGGCGTCTCTGTGCCACCTTTCTTCATTCTAGCAAACCTTGAGCGGGTATGCCTAATGCCCATTGCCCATGCCCCAGCAATAAGTATAACAAACCAGGCGACTGACCAAACTACACCAGCCATCCGGCGACCTACCGAACCAAACCAACGGACTGACAACTTTTTATATAGGAGGTATAAGATTAAGGACATGCACAGCACTGAGGAAGGGAGTGTACGAATGTATGTGAACGTATAATCGGAGGATGAAGGGAAATAAGGACCGATATGTATCTTGGTGTGATTGCAAATTGTGTTTTGGTATGTAGTCCAGCACACTGGACTCCTTCGCAATTAGGTTGTTTGCCTCCCTCGTACTGCCAGAGCGCTCCGGTGTTAAATATCTTTGCAATTTGTATTTGGGCGGGGGGTATTTATGTACCCCGCAATGGGAGGAAGTAAGAGGTGGATGGCACGGCACACTACGACAATGGCACACAACTTCACTGGCTGGGCTAGCAACATCTTCAATTGGTTTTGGGCTTTGCATTTTCAACGAAAACTTTTCGTCTGGTGCGGGCTGTGAATTTCTCGGAAGCGTTATCTTTCGACATAAGTATGGTATAAGAAAACAAAAAGATGGAAATGGACTTTGTCGAGGCGTTGCCAAGGTGAAAAAAGTAAATCTTTCCCGGAAGTGGGTAGATATCGCCTCGATAAGTGCGGCTTTTTTGACGACCAGTTATCAACTGACCCGACAAATTTTTCGACCGATCACGTGGTTTACATTCAATTGTGTCCAAGCAGATGTTCGTCACTTTACAACTGATTGGCTAAAGTTTTTATTTGAAATTTGTTCGTAAGCAAAATCTTCAAAAATTCAAAGTGAAAATTGTACGCAGGGCCGGATCTGATCAGCTTTACTCCTTTTAAGAACAACAAAGTCATGAGTTTTCCAATATGGCCTCAAATTATTTTTATAAATCTTACAAAGCCTCTCTGAATTGCTAGTCCTGGCTTGAGACTGCCATTGACATCATTTCGAATTTGTGGGTGTGCTCAATAATTATGTGTGATGTGAAAGGCGATTTATTAACATGTATTGTTTGCTAGACTTCTGTGGTCAAAAATGGGGCGACACGGCTACAGAAATCAACTTTCTTTCCAATGCTAAAAAAATCCGCTTCGACTTAAATGAGGCTCGATTGTTAAACACTCAAATTGCCATACTGCGATGGGTTGGTCAAGTTATAGGTTGGAGAAGGTTTACTCAGCCTCAACAAGTTGTCTCCTCAGATTTATTTTCTTTTTCGTTTTGAAAATTGTCTCGCTATTTACAGCCCCATTTGGCGTCACATTAGGCCAATCCCGATATTGATTGCATGTTAATCTGGTCAGTCGGCTGTTCTCTAAACAAATGGCTGGCCTTGTTAACTATTATCCCTGGAGGGTAGACAAATGCTCAGTCGATCAAACCCCACTTACTTCTTCTATAAGCTAGGGGCAACCAGCTTGAAAACATGCAAGAATTTGTGATGGTCAAGTTAGGTTAGGTAGCTCCTCAAACCCAAAACCAATGAATTTGCCTACTGACCGCCTTTGAAACCAGCTTCTTTTGAGTTCCGACATGTGAAAGCCTTTTAACTCCGCGGTGCTTGCGAAGAACCCGTAAGGGGAGGGAGACGTCGGTCGTTCTTGCACAGGTTTGCCAGTGTCAACTCCATCGACTGCTGATCTCCGCAGCTTTTGCCTAAATCTTTTTACTCAATACTGCATTTATGACGAGAACCCAACAGAGTTTGACCCAATCGTACCTATAATGATGACCAGTGCCTTATAGAGGTTTTTGACTTTATCGTTTGGGATTTAATCGATGCAGGCTGCAGGTATGCTATCAAAGGCTGTGATCGTCAGCAAAGGTAATTTTATATAAAGAAGAAGGGTGGCGACGTTCTTCAAAGTGTTTTGCTTTTCTTATTGCACAGAATTTCAGCTTGTAAAGCACTAAACATTTTAAAGATTCCTAATTTACAGTGCATCCTAGTAAAAAGCTGCACCCGTAAATTTCTTTAGCTTATCAGAGAATGGCCTTATTCGACAGACGTGTTGCTTAAATTGAGTTCTTCTTTTCGTCGCAGTCATGCGTTGAAACAGAGGCGAGCATGCATTTGCCGTCGTTAACTTTTTTGCGAACGGATGCTCAGTGATCGTTACCAAACTCTACTTCTAAAATCGCTCTATTACAGCCCCGACGAGCTCTGTCCCGGACCGGGAATTTTAACAAGAATCACCACGTTCACACTAACCTCGAATGTAAAAAGACGAAGAACTGAATCTCCCTCTATACATCAGATCACTTGAAAGAACAAGACTTGTTGAATTGGACTTGGAGGAGATTTGGTTCTAAATGAAACGAAGCTCCCTTTTTAAGGGCAACGATGGCTGTTTTGAGGTAACTTTCCCGAAGGGCCTAAACTTATTAACGAGTGGCCAGGCCGTCCCCGAAAATTATTATTTAACAGATTTTAAAAGAATTACATTGAAAAGTAGCTACTGACAAAATTCTACAATTCAGTGGAAAATATGACCCTTCCAACTGGATATGAAATACTGTTCCTTTTGGTGGCCGCCACTGTGTGTTTTGTAATAATTTTAGCAAACGATAAAGAATCCATCAACCTGAACTTCCCTACGCCTGGCAACATTTTCTGTTGGCTGGTATTAATTTTATTCGAAAATGTTCACCTTCGATAACCTATAAGTTGCCAGTCAGCATACCAACCCGCGCTGCCTGTGAAATCTCCTACGCTACCGCAAATCAGTTTCAGTTCTACCAACATCTCTACCTATTCGATGTCTTCGTCTGTTTGCTCTCATCTCTGCCCATATTACGTACGTATACATGCAATTTCTGAAATCATTCCTATAAGGTGTAATGAGACCTTCGGATAACCTATAAAATGTTCCTAGATGTACAATGAGTCCCCCCCCCCCTTCCACTGTACAGCGCTGAAATGCAACATTAATTTGTCTATACGGTCCGATGTTGTTATATCCATCTGCAGTACTGTAAGCTTCCCCCTATATAAGCACCCCGTCATGTGCACAGTGCACTCCCTACCGGTTATTCTCATTTTGGAAGTTTTAAGGCGGTTAGTTGGTTCTACAAACTGAATGAGATTTTCGGAATGAAGCATAGATGTACGAATACGAATAGTAGTTAGTAGGTCCGAGATGTAGGAAATTATCTGAGCAAGAGCACTCGAAGAGTATACACACAGATAGTGTAAAACTCCCACAATAACGTCTCTGTGTACGACATTTTCATTTCACTCAGGTGGTGGTGGTGGTGGTGGTGGTGGTGCTGGTCGTAGCTGGGGTAAAACAAATGGTGATGGTGGCCTTAATGTGGCATACGAGGGTGGCACACAGAAGAGGTTGGTTACAGTCAGTTACCACCGAAAATTGCATCAAGCATTCACTTTTGTGCAAGAACGGATCTGTGCCAATATCTCCCTTGGATGTTTTTCGGTGGTACGGGCGCGGAAGAGGAAGACATTTTCAATGTGGAATGAGCGGCCGGCGGACTGAGAGAGCGAGAGGATCCACTTCTGTGTCGTTCAATGTTTGAGTGTTGTTATGCATAAATTAGAATTAATGCAGACGTCCGAATCGCAAATTCAAGTAAATTAAATTGCATATTATGTCTGTTCCATTGTGTGGACTCTTAAGGATACGAAAACTTGCACGGCTCTGCACAGCCAGCCGACAACCCAGTGAAAATCCTCTCCGACATTTGTAGCCTCACCCTATGTAATATAAGTGCATTGGAGATTAGGAGCAATCTTCTTCGGGGATTGTTTGGTTGAGGGCGATCTCTCTCTAAATCTGTGTGTGTGTGTAGACTGGAACCATAGTGCGTACCTTTTATTGTGCGTGGGTACTTGTATGCATATTTCAGATGTTATGATGGCCAACAAAATAAATGTTCATTATTTCTTGTGTGTGCGTAGATGGGTGGGTGGGCTCGACACGTATGCACACAAGCCAACTTGTAATAGACGAGATGCAGTCCGTATGACTTTGCGGAGATACTCGTATCCATAAGCAAAGGACATTTCATCTCACTAATCACTAACAGAAAATTAAATGAGAAATTAACATTTTATGTACATAGTCGTGTACATTATGTGTGTGTAACAACGAACGGAAAAGGGGTTGTTGTGCTAGTACATAACAGAGTAGCTATAGCTATATACCAAGGGAAGGACAAATTATAATTTAACCACAACTGTCATTATAATTAGATGCAGCAACAGCTTACTTCGCAGGAGTGCCAACATTTTCGACGAACACTGTCTTATCATTGAGTTGTGTGTATGCAGGAAGGACAGTTTGCATACCTTCACAATGTAAACGTATATTTGTGGGCGAGCTGCAGATGTGTATGTAGAAATAATTTCGACGGCGTTGTGTAATCGAACGGGTACGGTGTACATCATACCATACAATGACATTAAGCAGGAAGCTGAGGAATCACACGATGATTTTCAATGTTGTATGCAAATTTTGTTTCTCGCCAAGGAACCTACGATGACTTATGGTGGAAAAGCTGCACCCACTTACATAGAGTTACATGGACGCCGGGTACTGGAGCTTGGGTTACTTTAAAGTTGAATAGGCTTCGGTTGTCAGTTTTCTTAGGACCATGTATAGGTACCTTGTCATCTTAGAAAACTTGGTAACCAAAGTCTAGTGGAAGCTCCTTAGGGCGAAGAAGGTGAAAGTGATTCTGCGACACACTAATGACGAATTTTAGTCTGGACTTTAAATTTACGGAAGCCCACCCACAATTGCAAAATTTGTATGGAAAATATTGTCATTTTGAACTACTTAAATTTAAAGCTAAAATATTTTATAGGAAAGTTGCAGACATTTTGGGCCCTCGGCGAACGAGAACAGTCGTTTGTCCCCCAAAGGGCCCAAAATGTCTGCAGTTTTATTTTAAACATCAAGCGAAACAAAAAAAGTCAGACTGAGAATTAAAATTGTTGTTATTACTCAGAAAAAATGTATGACAACTTTTTGGCAATCATTATAAAAAAAAGGCTGTCTTTTTTGTCGTACCGATTGCGGCGTCGCTTCAAAACCGAATTTTATGAAATATGCACCAAAGGGAAGCTGAAGGATCGTAGCAGGAAAGAATGTGCATGATTCCTTTTTTTTTTTAGTTTTGTCACATGTGAGGAAAATTAACAAAGCATTGAGCTGTTGCGCGACATTCATAAAATAAAAATGCGTAGCATTTTAATAGGTTCCACGATCTTTGTAGTTTCGATTGGTAGATATGTAAAATCCCAGAGGGTTATGCGTGAGGATAAATAAATGGACGGAGAGACAGGGTGGGGCGGATTAAAAGTCCTGTCGATTGTACGATGCAGGTATCACCAAAAGACTTGCAGTAAAATATCGGCTATAGTTATTATTATTCGCGATAAAATATTCAGTGAGAAGAGTTTTGTTTTTCTGCGCAACAGTTGAAAGTTGAACAAAATTGTAAAAATTGCAAACCGAGGCTATAGGATTTAACAAAAGAATTAAATTAAGCCCGACAAAAAACAAGAAAAAATAACTGAGAAATAAATGAGCCCCCGACACTGAAGCAATGGGCCTTACCAATAAAAGTTTTCAGTTTCGACTCTAAATTTTCATAGTTCACTTTATTCCATACTAATTTCGCAATTGAGAGCTTCCGTAAATTTAAAGTCGAGACTAAAAGTTGTTATTACACGGCGCAATAAGTGTTAAAGTCCATGTGTAATAAAAAATTTGTCTGTACTAATTTAAGAAAAAAAAAAAATTAGCAGCTCTTGTCCATCTTTAGTTGACTTGTTTAACTTATAAGCGAGTAAATAGCATCGCAATGTCAAAACTGGATGGCTGATTGAATTCAATAAGCTAAGTATCAAATAAGACCCTCAGGAAGGAGGTTAAAATTTGCTAGACTTAAGCCATAGTTTCGTCAAGATGGCAGGGTGCTGAAAAGGAGATGGCTCTGGATAATAATTCCACGACTCTCTTATCCCCGAAATGGGATCCGTCCCCTTTTGGCCAATGGATTCAGTTAGGAATTGACAAAAGGCTGTTTCGAAAGAACGAGTAATCGAGTACTAGGTCGGATATGAACGACCCAAATGTTGACGATTTTTGCAAATAAAATAAAGTCCTTACTAATAATCATTTTTACCGTTCACACTAAATAATTTGTAAATCACAATGGGGGTTAGGTAGCCCATTAGTGCGGTCTAATCGGAGAAGGAAATGAGAGAAAGTTATAGTTGTTAAAATTCCTTTTGATGTTTTTAGCGAACGATGTCGTTCCAACTGTTTTCATAGCGAAGAGCTCAATGTTCTACCAGTATGACAAGTTATAACCTCGCTTTTCCCGATTGTTAGCGGACTTACTTTACACTCGATTCGGACTGGGATGAATAAAAGCAAAAAGGTTATTCGAGCCTTCGACAAACAACTAAAAAATAACTTTACATATCCGAGTAGGTATACGAACAACCAAGTCCCAAATCCCAAGATAAACAAACACCAACTTTCTAGTTGCATTCGAAATCAGTCGAATACATCTGCTCCTGACTGATTTCACTATTTTCAATTATTTCCCAATATTATTGGTGGCCAGGCTGGAAACAAAAAAATCGAATTTGCATTTGCCGGGGAATCAAATTACACAGAATTACCCCAGCCAACTCAAACGTGTCTTTGGTTTCTCGCAATTTTATTCCAGCACACGATGTTTTCTTTGACCCTCACATTGCATTCTTAATGAATTTCGTACTAAGCGCTGATAAATGTAATTATGCGCATTTAGTTGAGCGAGCGAAAGAAAAAGGATTCCACAAGCACTGACTGAAATAAAAATAAAATTTCGTTTAAAAAATAAATCAAATGGAAAAAAACAAGTATATATGGACATATCTGTATGGCAACAACTGTTTAAGTGTTTACAAATATAATCCCGCCTTCAGTGATCCAGCAACGAATTAATGCAATCATGATATTTTCCAACCAACCACAAATCGATTGGCTTTCTTTCTGTCTTTACATTTGGCCAAGAGGCAAGGAGGGGAGAATTATAAGCCAAAATCGGGATGTGGCCATGATAGCTGCTGACCACCGACTGCAGCAAATAAACAAAAGTTTTTCAGTAATCAAACAAAATAAAAATAAAATACATCCAGCGAGCAGATTGAAGTGGCACAGCCAAAGCGAACGAAAAAGGAGTTTTGCACACATTTACATTTTATGCATTTTATGTATCTTTTGGCTTGTTTGGCGGAATTATCATGATCCCAATTACTCGTAATATACATTTGCCGAACCGCAGACTTTTGCTGATATTAATTATTCCTCGGATGTGAATAGTTGAAGAAGGCGTATGGATATGTTTCTTTTTTCTGCCGCCCAAAAGCTGTCGTTGCAAAATACGTTTTATTGCAACAAAGGGAGTTTTGCAATATTTTCCACCTCTGATCCTTGGAAGTGGTGGGTTTGCTGATGGGTTCTAGTCAAAAATTATAATATTATCAGGGAGCAGTTCTGCAAAATCCTGTGGGCTATATGATCAATGAAAGTATGGTTGGTGACCGTCCACCACCAGACATAATTTTAGAGCGAAATGCAACTTCTGGGTTCCCTTTAACAATCACAATCACATTAAATGACTGCAGGAACCAGTGGTTGGCATCCAGTAGATGTATGTAATTAGATCCACGTCTAAAAATCGACAGGTTTCAGATGCACTGAAATGTGTTAACAGTCGACCCGTCTGCCGATGAATTGGGTAAAAATTGTCATCACTCAACACTCACTTCTACCTTCAATTTGTAGGATCTTTGAACAAGCTACTTTGATTGATTAAACCATTTTGGTCCAATTTGGGTTTCATAAATGAAAATCAATAGAAGATGCTACACTTATACATATCTATATTTAAAAGCTTGGGTAGAAAGAAAGGTACAGCCTGATTGTTTGTTGTTATACTAGAGCTTTATACAGATGATTAAAGGCTAATGATGATATATTGCTTTGGAAAATCTAAAATGCAAGATTTGGTGACAAGTTAAAGTCCTGTCACCTTTAAACTAGGTCACAAAGAATAAAGGTTGATGACACCAGGAGCAATGGATATTAAAGCTCCTTAGGGTTTCGTTTTAGGGCCAATACTCTTTCTTACCAAATTGCTTAATATGCCTTGAGGAAAATTACTGACTGTATTTGCGGGTTCTGCTCATTTTATAGACATTTATTTTGCTCATTTTCCATCTGAGCTGATTCGAATTTTCATGCACATGACTGCCGAAGATAAAACCTTTCTTACTGCACTTGCAATTCAAGTCTATTGAGCTGCAGCAATAAATTCTCTTAGATTTAAACTTTGAAGGAAGTCAAATAATGTAAGTGTTAGGCGTAACTATTGACTCAAAGATGAGGCTTACTATCAATTTGGATTGAAAAAACTAGGAAAAGGCGCTAAGCAAAGCCAATTCTACTTTATACTAGGTATACAAATTCTATTTAATTTATGAAATATATTATACTCAAAAACACTATTACAAAAATTAAAACTTAAAGGCTATGAATAAAAACAAGAAGGGAACTTAAACAGAGGCGATTTTATAAAGTGAAAGTATCTTAAACAAGAAAAGACGTCTTTTCTGAACAGCAATACAATCGCGGAAAATAAATAGTAGCTATTTTCAGTTGGAGTGGTGAACTACTAGGGTAAACGTTTTTGTTCTTCTTCTCCTGTCGTACGGAGGAAATTATTAATTTTAATAAATTTTGCTACAGATGTAAATATGATCAACTTTCTCTTTCTGTTTCGTGACAAAAGATACGCACATGACTGATAAGTTTTAGGTTAGTTCATTTTACTTTTGGGAAATGTAATTGAATGCTTAGGTTGGCTCTACAAAACATTTGTATGAATTGTATGATTATACAATCTAAATCTAGGTTCATATAAATAAGGAGCTAGTTTTTTAAGTAATTTCAATGAAGCCCTGTTCCTCTCTTCTCGCCGAAAGGACTCTCTCTTCAGCATTCTCTCTCAGTGAATGCTGAAGTGGCAGGAATAGAGAAGACATAGCTAGCAAATTTTTTTTTAAACATACAAATTCTTCAGGACATTTCTTAAAAATGAATTGCCGTTTCTCTTATAATTACTAGACATGCTATATTTTTTTTTTTACATTATATCCTCTGAATACAAACCTTCCTTGTTTAATTTTTTTAAAATGGGTTTTCGTCCATAATAATTTGTTTTAAATGTTTAAATTTAATATGAATCTTAAAAGATATTAAATTTGATGAAGACATCCAGTTATCACCACTAAAATCAAACCATTCTTGTAAATAAATCAAAGATTTGTCTATAAACAAAAAGAAATTACTTTTAATCTTATTTAACATTTCAGACGATAATTGTTCACTGGTTTTAATTTCCGTTTTATTGTATAGCTATAAAAAGGGAGTTTAAACAAATAAAAAATATTTTAGTGTACCCTATAAGAGTTAAAGGCTTCAAAAATAGCTTCACATATATGAAATAGCGTCTTCTACTTTAGAGGACGGTTGTCAACCCTACTCACCCTCCTAAAGCAGAGCAACAACCTTACATAATTATCCTCAAATATACTTGCGGTTTACTAAATAAGATCCTCTTCATATTTATTGCAGCCTGCGGCTTCTTGAAAGAGATGAAGGATGATTGGCAGGCCAAGTAAACTAAAGGGCGAATTTAGTTTAGTTGGTATAATAAATATAATCACGACTCAGTTAAAAAGCGTTTAAGTGAAGTTTTGGAGTTGGTTCTATACGCAAAACTTATTGCTTAAGGCAGGGCTGTCAAACTCAAACTCCTTAAGTGTCAATTTTTCGTCTTCAATATAACAGCGGGCCATATAAAAAATAATACCTATGCGAAATATTTTACTATGTAAGAAGTATAAAGTGTGGTATAGTAGGGTCTACCCTGCTCTACCAACCCGTAAACCTAACCTAACCTAAGTTTATTTAAAAATATTTTTGTAGAGACATAGAAGTCGAAATATTATTTTGTTGATCCAGAAACTTGACATAGAAACATACGCTAGAAGATTATTGACCTTATGTCGCGAGCCACAGGTATTTGTCTCGAGGGCCGGTCTTGGGCCGTATCTTTGACATGCCTGGCTTGAGGTTTAAACATTTTAGGAACCCTATTACTGATTATGTTATGTTATGTAAATATATTTGAAATTTCGCCATTTCCAAGATCCAGTTGGTCTCTAGAGAAATGGACTGACGGTGCTTCTTTTTGGCGTCTTGTTAAAATTCAAGGTCGGAGCTTTGTGCAAGCTACAGATGTTTGAAATCGGCATCAAATCGCATTTATTTAAACACCACCCCTGAGCGTAATTAGCTCGGCGGATTCCCCTGCAATGTCCAATGGAAATCAACTGCAATAACGATCAGCTAAGACGATTCAGTTCAGCTTATCGTGAGCCTTTTCAGTTCAACCCCTTGCAGACAGAAAATCTGTTTAAAGTGCTTGTTTGATTGCAAGAACTAAAACCCATCACACGTAACCAATTTTCAAATTAAAATCAAATTTCCCAGTATCCCTAACCGATTTCTTATTACACGTAAGTAGTCCTGGAGAAAACTGCTTGTTACACTCAGAGCTCGCAAGGGATGCACACAACTCCACCAATAGTGGGCTTCCTTGAAAATCGGCCGGCCTGTGAAAAATCGTTCTGCGCAAATTATGCACGCTTATCAAGAACGAGTTCTTCCAACACAGAAACTTGTGTTAAATCACCTGAAATTAATGTTTAAGTGGCCGAGGCCGTCATACTAGATTCCGCCCATCGCCTGCGATAAATCACGATAAACAGTCGTAATTAAAGTGCGCGAATACAGTTACTTCTATGCAACGCACACAATCTCCATAGTGTCAGGAGTGATCGAAGAAAACATCCAGCAGGATTGGCTTGCATCCAGTTTTGAAAATGTTGCGATGAATCTTTCGCAAATATTCGCAAGTGGGCAAATGCGCATTAGATTTATCCTCACTCTTGAGAGTGTGTTACCTCTGTTGGCGGTTAATATCAATATAATGCGGGATTAGACTTTACTCACATTCAACCACCTTTTTGCAAGGGGGCTAATTTATTGCTTATTACACCCAGAGATACGTGCACAGGCACACACCACGGCGCGACGATTCGAACAAAATAAATTACAGTCGCTGCTAGTTCATTTGCAGCCACTGTGTGGTGGTGGTAGGTATTCGTTTAATTTTGCCATACATCCGCCAGATACTATATAAATTGAGATTTTGATGGTAGAACTAAATACTTAACACTTTGGTCACATCGAGTCGCACAATTAAGTGGCAACATCATGTGAGGATCGTCACACTCTACCAGTACCAGCATCTCTAACATGCAGTTAAAGATGCACATCCACTCGGCACATTTTAAATGAGGGGAATATCATTTTAGTTTATCTTGTGTGCCCGCACCGTGGTGAGCGCGGCGGCGGTAATCTTTATGGTCTCCTTCGTGAATATTGTCCTGCCTGGAGGCTTGCGAATCTCGGCGTTGATATCTGGCCCACCCCCTCCTCGCCCCTTATCCTCGTCGGTCCTTGTTGAAATCTTATTAAATTTACATATTAATCAAAGGATTTTAATTACCCCCTGGTATATAGACACATACACTCGCGTATATAGCATGATACTTTAGCATTATAATCAGGGTAACTTGTCTCTTTGCTCTGTACGACGAGTACCTCTGCTATAGTATAGTAAATTGAGATTCGATAGACGGTACCAGCATCTATCTGCGTATAGTCGGACGGAATTGTAAGCTCCTTCGAAAATTCTTCAGTGGACATGCATAGTGGACTGGGGACTGGGGACGGGAGGAACGTTGTCGAAACGGTGATACGATTTAAATGAGTTCGCTGTATCGCTACAGGGTGTTTCAATTCGTTATGTCGGCGTCGCAGTAGTTTGTGTACTTGGCTTGTTGCGGTGTTGCATATGGTGTGTGGTAGTAATATAAATGACAGCTAATTGCATTGCATGGTGGATGTACTTTATACTCTTGATTACGGCGTTTATATACATGGGACTGATTAGGTATTTAATTGTGCGAGTCGGGCAGTGTATTGGTTCGATCTAACTGCAAAAAAATCGCAGTTGATTAAAAGTTTTGTTTACTTTCGCAAATAAACAATTATTGGTTCTTAGTTTGTTTTTAACTTGAATATTTACCTCTTAAAAATGTGCGACAAAATAAATTCAGTTGGTCCGTCCAAGGGCGATTTAGTGGCACAAATTGTTTGCGAACGAAATTTCAATAATGATATAGGTATATAATATATTAGACGAAGTGAACAGGGTCCATTAAGATAATGAACAGAATTCTTAGTTATGACAACGTTTTGCGGCAGTCCAAGTCATAGTCAGCACAATATCCAAAGCAACAATATTTTTAGACCAACTATAGATCGATTGGAAGACACAAATCATTTCTAAGGAACTGTCAAATGAGTTTTTGACTTCCTACATGTGTTCCGTATAGGCCCTTTCCATTGGCCCAATTCGTGGCCACCTTTCCAGCTCCACAAGGCAGCTAGGTCTCATTTTAGTCATACCAACTGTGTAAACGGTCTTGAGATGCTCTTAAAACACTCCGCCGCTTTTTCGCTTTAATTTTGACAAACCTATATACTTCCACACAACACGGCACCAACTTTTTCCAACAGGATCTAAATTGTTTGCACAACTGCTGGCTCAAAAACTTCTAAGAGCTCGATACTAAAAAATATTAAAAAATGTCAATCTATTACCTTCTCAACGAGTACCTAACTCTTTCCCGATTTTCCATGTCCACGGTTTCCGAGTATATATCGACGGCCGACTGGCACTCAATGCTGACGCAAATTGCCGAATGATCGATGAGTTTTTGGTACCGCAACAGTGGTATCTACCAGAAACAACAATATCTTATATATAAATAATATAAATAGGCGAATCATAACATATTCGCTTGATTTTTTGTTGGGAAGTTTTCCGAGCGTAATTTATTTTCCAATATTTTGAGTATAAGTCAGATAACAATAATGCTATTATTTTGACCACCGGGCGAACTCTAGTCATCATTATAAGGCATTGTACCTGTCCAAAGGAGAGTGAATTTAAAATGCATTTCCATTTCACTTCTCTCTTCAAAGACATCATTCTCATCCCAGAACGCCAAGTTATTATAGCGAGTGTACATGTACAAGGCTTTCACATTTTGCTCGCTTTGCTTGAGTTTTCAATCCGGTGTAGTTTAAAAGAAGAGCGGTTCGCGCGGTATGGAGTCAGAGGCTGCTATTGGCCTGTGCAAATAATAAAGGTCTACTTTTAGTGGCTTATTTTGGGGGTGATTCGTGAGTGTTTCTTTTGAGCTTAAGGTATTTTTGTCGCATTTTAAAAGCGTCTTTTCGTTTTTTCAATAGTTTTTCATGGAATTTTTTGAAACTTTTGTATGCGTTTTCCGAAGGCCCTTTCGGTGTGTACTTTTGTATAATTTTTATTTGTGTTTCTGAGCCATTTTCGGGACTTTGATCTGACCTACATTTTTCCGGATTTTTTTATGTTAAATGTTTGAACGTTTTTCGGAGATGTTTAAGTGGTTTATTTTAGGCTTTTGGTGGCTTATAGCTCGGCGATTTTTGTTTCTTTTTTCAAGGAATTTGTTTGTGCGTTTTTATTAGAAGTGTATTTGATGTTTTTTTCACATTTTTCTGGACATCTCTACACTATTTTCATTCGGTACGGCACAATAAACCTTCTTAGGTCGACGTGCCTATTTTTCGCCTTGGCGAGACAGAAGTTTAAAAAAAAAAAATGTTCATTCGGTAAGTTTCTGAAAGCGACTTTTGTAAGTGTTATTCAGGATGTTTATAAAGACAATTTTTTTGTGGATTTTTGGCAAACAACATTTTTAATTTTGTAATTTTTTCCAGTCTACTCAATAAAAGGGTCGACTTTGCGTTCATACCTTGGTTGGTGCTGTAAGAAAAGGGACAGTTGGTAAGTTGGCTATTCCATCGGATTGAATATAGGTTTGGCTGCGCCTTTTTGAATTCGCATCATTCACTTTCGTCGTCCAAGTTGCTAGGACTATCGCAATCTGCAGTAGCGGTTGTTAATCTTTCATGGGATGTTTTTGCATTATAGAGCAGAGATTGCTGATGCTGATATTAGGTGACTGTTGGAGGAATTCTTGAATTTTTCTAAATTTTCGTTCACAGGCATAAATTGCATGAGGATTAAGTTGTGTGTACCGACACCGAACACCAAAACTTCTGTTTTCGAGTGTTTTTGCGAAAACCCGGTTTCTGCTTCGGTGTGACTAGGGTATAAGAGTAAGTAAAGCCGGAGTTTTGGCTCGCTCTAGCTTAAGGTGCATGACTGATATGGGTGAAAAGAGTCTGAAAGTTTGTGTTTCTCCATCTGCTTACTTAGGAAACGTTTCAAAGGGCCTGCCTTCGGCTTTGTATTGAACTTAACAGTGTGGGGGCACAGAATGAGACTTGTAGTCATATTTGAGGAAAATCTACCAAAAGATATTTTTCAAAAATGTTTATCTGAAATTAAAAATGCATTTCAAACAAAATTGTTAGACATTTTATTAAAATTTATTTAAAATGCCACCAAATATTGCAATGCTTGGCTAGAAACGTACCGACTTCTACCACTGTTAAGCTGGTGACTGAGTAGAGTGCACTTTTGATGCAAACATCAAGTACAATTTAAATTTTTACTGAACCCGAAAATGGAGTTTTAGAGATACAAGCAGTTCAGTAAGAAAAGCTTTCATTTAAAATTTGAAATTTGATTTATTTAAATAGCTTTCGGTAGGGTTACATCATCTCATCCCATAAAAGCGACCAACTTAAAGATCGTGCGTTTAAACACATCAGTAATTTTTGCCGATTAAGGCATTAAAAACACCATCACATACCGATATACCCAGCATGTAATTGGACAAACCTATCCTCGGAATCATATCGTCTCAAAGCTCCTAATTGAATTCCCAATTAGAGTTAAATACAGCACTCATATAGGATATTCGTCCCTTCGTCGAAACTGATGCATCCCTCATATCACTCCGCTCTGCATAAAATTGTTCATCTGTAATCATTCGCTTCTCGCATTTGCTTCTTATTTACATAACCAATGTGGCTTTCATACATCTACGTATATTCTTAAATTAATTTAATATATGCAACATGTATACATGCGAGTATCTGGGCAGACTACATCTCTCTCTCTCTCGGCACATTTGGAATTCTTGCTGTTTGTTCCCGTTCGCAGTCGCGCATATCCATACAATGAGATAACCGGGGCCGGATGGTTGAATAATGATGATAAGGCTGATTCAATGTTCGCAAAGGCGATGGCAACGTCAAATGCGATGCCTGTCGTCGTGGTTGTCAATTCAAAATTTTGAATACAAAATTACGACCATGAGACGAGATCCGTCAAAAAGGAGCCTGAACGCGCTCATCTATTCAACCAAATAAGAAACTGATGCCCGCACGAATTAACGTAAACATATATGCTAATGGAATTCTCTTGCGAGGATTATCCGCTCGCATTCGAGGCTCCGGCCGACGACGTAGGCACTCAGAGGCAGAGCTCATCCATTTGGCTCTGCGACGACTTTCATTAGATTTATTATTCGTTTAATGGATCGAAGTAATCGCGTGGACAAAAAGGGTTTAACGGGAGGAGTATACATTCATTAAAACAATGGTGTTCTTTGGAATGATCTGAGGAATACCTCTCGTTCTCGGGTTGATCTCAATTCGTTGTTATGAAACGGAACCACCTATATCGTTTGCTGATTAATAATCAATGCTAACAAATAACACACACGCACCGTACATGACGATGACTATGCATACACAAGCGAGCAGATAGAGACAATGCTATCGTAACGATTCCCGATCTAAATCACTTTTTAAGATAAACCAACCGGGGGGAGGGGGGATATATAAATAAAAACAAGACGAAAACAGTTGGTCTCATACGATAATGATGTCGCATTATTTATGGAGACGGTTATTCGTCGTCGATGCTGGGAATTTGCATTTTTAGGTCCGACTCCAAGCGAAACACTTATCCGCATCCAGTTTGTGTGTGCATCCGCTAAACGTATGTTCGTACAGAAGAATTATAAGGTTAATAAATTGTTTTGTAGGACAAGCATCATCTGCATCCACTAAAATGCGAATTGTTTATTGTTAGGTATAGGTATCTCAGGCTGAGCGTCGCTGCACGCAATGTTTGCGCAAAAACGAAGCTAATTTTGAAGGATGCCTCTGGAGACGTAACCCATTACGAGTTAATCATTCATAACACCGCTCTGTGAAGCCCTGATGGAGTGGAGGCATTTGATACCGCGCGGGGCATTGGAATGCGATTATGTAGATTGGATTGAAAAGCTTTTGATTTGCGTGTTCAAGCTGATGCGCACTAACATACGATATACAAATGGAGGATGTGCTACGTGTAGTGAGCTGACTTTTTGATGTTAATTGGAAGGATTTATGTACATTATTCCTACTACCGGGCAGATAAATCCATTTTTATGTTTCTGAGACGATTTATTTAGCTCAACCGGAGTTTGATTGAGAATATAACCCATCAAAGCTTGATTTGCAAGTACTCAACGGTCTTCTTTGAGAACTATTAGCTTAAGGATTGCGACTTTGGTATAGGGGTACATTTCAAGTCATTATTTTGTTGCAAAACAGTCGATCTTGTCCGCACTGATTTACATGGATTTTAATCCTCCCTTTCCACCTTCCGAATGACTTCAGTGGTCAATGGCCATTGATATTCTGTTATGGACCCTGGCGGCGCATAGGTACATAAGCAAAATATATTGCCTTTCATAAAACAAAGTCCAAGCCCACGTTTCAGACATTTTATTTTAAAAAGTATCCATGAAAATAAAGCCCACATTCTTAACGCATGTACAACAATTTAATATTTATTTTAACGCAAAAAACAGCGTAGAAAAAATCAAAATTAAGATACGAAAATAATTAGAAAACAAATCAAAGACAAACTTGGCGGGAGTTTTTTCTGAAAAAAGTATTTTTTTCAGCTTTAGGAAATTTGAGAAAATAAAAACAAAAAACTCGAGATCACCTCAATGAGATTTTGGTTTGATTTCCATTTTAAACAATTTGGGCGATTTTTCAATATGCAAAATAGACCAAATTTCAAATGCACAAAATAGTCCAAGCTTAAATGAACCATCGGCCAAACTACAATGGGCGCCGCTGGATGCCTGGTCTGTTATTAATTAAAAAGAAAAAACATGTTAAAAGGAATCATTCAGCCAGACTTTGAAGACAATTTTTCCAATTTTGTTTTTAGCACAAGTCCTAATTTTTCCCCAAATTCGACGAAAAGTTTCATATAAAAAAAATTAAGTAAATTATAAATTAAATAACAAAAACTTCAGAGTTCAGATTTTTCAAAGTGCTTAAAATTAAGTATAGTTCATTCAATAGACGTTAGATGGGCTGTCATTTTTCATGTTTAAACAATCCCACTCAACCTTACCTAACCTAACTTATGAATATTTCATTCTGAGTAAACTTTGAAATTGGTTTTAAACAATTTAAGCTTCTCAGAAAATTTGGTTATTTTTCTTTATTTCAAAGTTTGTCTATCGTTTTCCCCTTTTTCATTATAAAAGCTACAAAACTGGAGCTTTTCCCCTCAATCTGGGATCGCTCAAAGGAACATAAATCTATGAATATTTTCTATGGACTTATGTCCCACTTTGGAAGGATTTTTTAGCTCAAGTGGGACATAAGTTGATAATGGACATATGTCACAAGGATATAATCCATTGCACCGGTCTACACTTTGTTAAGAGGTTTATTAGAAAAGGAATTTAGTTTACATTTGAATTTCGTATATAGTATTTGTGTCGAATGTAAGGAAAGTATAATTTTTTGCCGATTCCGAGCGGGTCAATTGAGAAGCTTATCCAGGACATTTTTACTTTCAGCTGTTTATTAGATGTAAAATCAAGCTCTGGCGTAGTGGAAACAAATACTTAAGATGTAACTTTTGTTTTACGAAAGTTGAATCTGAAGTTTAGAAGTACGAAAAAAAACTTCTGATCCACTACGTCTTCAGATAAGATTAGCCGCTATTAGAAAAACATCAAACGATGCTTTGCGCTCCACTGTGGGGCTCGGCCTGAAATACTGACTGACGCGAAGTCAACTTTTGTAGCCAATAAAATTTCAAAACTTCATTCCGTCACCGGGCACCGTGCACCGTGAATTGGGTACGTCAGCTCTGAGCTATTAGCGATGTGTCATCGCTCAATCGCTCTTTTGTTCACTGTGTGGCAGCTCACTCGTCTTCTGACAACAATCGGCCAAAAAAACAGGTGAAGATGTCTCAGAGGACCCCAAAGTATCGACCAGTTCATTGCGATGTGCTACGCAATTGGGCATCAATGGACAGTCTATATAGAAAATTTTGGTGAAAGACTATGTTCCCTTAAACAAGTGCAGACAAAGCTGTTAGCTTTTGATCACCGAGTGCGAGTAAGCTCAAACTTAGTCTCCCGTTTTGGCGTCGATCGCCTGTTTCAGACTTTTTTTGGTGCGGTTTTTCGAATTCACTCAGACTTTTGAAGCCTCTGAAGATTATATCGGCCAATGCGAGGACATATCGCCGAAAGTTCTGGCAAGAGAGATGAGCAGTCCCATAAATCGGGCCCGAATGGTCGTCAATGCTGGCGGCGTAATTGAAACAATTTACTACGTCAAATAAACATAATCCAGACGCAAAACAAATTGTTTCATTCATAAAAAAACTTACAGCCAAAGAATATCGGGTGACAACTTTTGCACCACCTTGTACAAGGGGACCTATAGTCAATAGCTGTTTGATACGATTTTTTTTGAAACTGAAAGAGTCAAAGTAGACCTTTAACAAAAGTGTTTGTCAAGAAAAGTACTACATATACCTTCCATTAATTCTACTGATGTCTGAAAGTGATTTTCATAGTCATTTAAGAATTATGGAGGCTTAATTTCTGCATTATATCGACTTGCACAAATTTAAAACAAACTGTCCCTTAAATGTCCCAGTTCATTTACGCACGCACACACAGAGCCACTCAAGTAACTTCGAAAAGAGTTCATGGACAGGCTTAACTTTTTGAAAGCGACACCAGACCAGACCAGACCATACCATAATTACATCTTTAAGTACAAGGGGATAAGTCGGAAAATTACTTGTGTACATATATACACTAGTGTGTAGCTGCCTGTGTGTCTAATGTAATAATGAAACATTATTGCTTGGACTTTATGTTTGCAATGTGGTTAGGTGATTCCTCAAAGACTAATTTTTCTTTTGCGTCAGTGTTTTAGTTTTTTCCCTGTTCACTTACACGCAATCGGTAACACAGAAATAGCTTCTTGCGAAGCGGAAGGCATACACAAGACACAATGTTATGCAGAGAAAACAAAAATGGGACTAGCTACGTGTACGAGGATAAATGACAATCAATAAATGTGTGATTAATTAAATAGGGGTTCGAAACTGACTTACGGTTTGATGGTGGTAGTGGCGGTGCTGCTAATAATGCTTCTTGCAATTAATAATTATTTTCTGCACCTATAGTTGTGGGCGCAATGGAGGCATTATATACATGAATGGTTGGTGGTGCACCCTTACGAAACTAGGAGTGGTTTTACAGTTTGCGTGCGCTTACTTCTTGTGCCTATATACGTGTGCATTTGTAGTGCAAGTAGGAGAGAGTAATTTTAGAATCGGGTGGGTGCATAATAACAAGTTGCTTACCGTTAATGCTTTGGTGAGGTAATATGCATTTTAAATGATATTATTTTTCATCAATGGCAATAGTTGCAAAATCGCTACCAAACAGGGAGTAGTCGATGGTATAGTTTTTAGATAGCGAAGGAGCTTGCAACAATGCCGAAGAGCAGTGAGATGCACAATATGCAGGAAAATTTTACACAAGAAGACCTGGAAGACTTGTTTTTATGAATATGAATAAAGTCAGCTACATTCCGGAAGTGCGGCCCCTTACAAAACTTCTATAGAAGCTGTAGAGATGAAGATAAAAAAGA
Source organism: Cheilosia impressa (assembly GCA_948293265.1). Lineage (NCBI taxonomy): Eukaryota > Metazoa > Arthropoda > Insecta > Diptera > Syrphidae > Cheilosia > Cheilosia impressa. The sequence continues at coordinate 13,463,142 of OX411884.1, forward strand.
AACCGATATCCATTATTCACCTTTGCACTCTTGCAATTTTGTCGGCATGGCTTAGGGGATTACTTCTTCAACTAAACTTATCGACGACCAGACTGAAGATTGCTTCATCAAAAAATTCGCCACCACTACATTTGTATTTTTGTGAATTTCATGCTTTTCGTTTAATGGTAGTCCTCGTTGTTTCTTTCAAATCAATTATTCAGCTTATCACAATTTTAAAAGATCCAATAACATCTTATGCCTTCATATATTTACTTAGAAATGAAAAAAGTTGGTACTAATCCCCATGACTTGATTGACGGCCGTCTTTGCCTGACCATCACTTTGGGCGTAGATTGCCCCAATCACCTGAATTCTTAATTTTCATCCGTACAACGTACAATGAAATAAAAAAGAGGGGATGCATCCGCTTAAGGATTTTCTAGGGCTACTATAAACGGGGATAAACCGCAACAGCTTCAGTCAACCCCTATTTTTCTCTAGACAAACCGATATTAAGAGGTCAGAAGTATTCCAGTCAGCACAAACTCCGAACTTTTAATAGGGTTTTGTCAATCTTCACGACACTTATTATCTATTCTTATAAAATCATAATTCATAATTCTGAAAAAGCCTTAGTTCGGTCAAGTGTTCGAGTCATCTTCCCTCATCTGGTTTCGCAATATTGATCTTTGGTTTAAGTCTAAATGTATCTTTCCTTTACCAAGGCAGTAACCTAATCTAACTTACCCTAAGTTTGATATAGGGTAATGGCATTTTCGTTTGTCAAAGTTTAGTTTAAAGTTACAAAATTTGCTCAAGCTAAATCCAGAATCTACTTCCCTGCCTCCACCTTTAAGACAATCTTGTTCGAAACACATTTTTCCATTACTTCCAGGCTATAGAGAATTTCTGTTTCAGTCCAGGTGCCAACCATTTTTAACTTTTTCGAATACATTTTTTTTTTTTTTGGAAATAAATAAATAAAAAAATAGTTGGCGCAACAGGTCCGTAGGGACCCTAGGCCTAGCTTCTCACAACCATTCGCTTTGTGTAAGTTTTTCATTTTTGCGGCGAATGGAAGTGATCTACAATTGTATGCCGAGTTCAAAGGCCTAAATGAGAAGCTCTTTCATGACAGTTATACTTTCGGATGGTTGTTAGACTTTCGCGATATGTGGCGCAGTGAAAAACAAAAATTGAGTTGGAATTTGGGTTTTCTCGGAATTCGAACCTGGGATGCCTCGCTTAGTGGTCCAACACACTAACCAATAAGCCACCGCGCCGAGGAACCAGGGGGCAAATAGCTTCCTAAGCTCTTACTATATGGTTCTGTTAACTTTAGAAAGGCTTTTTGCATTCGTCAACAAATGCCCTTACCTTATAGCAAAGCTATTAAAATTGAATGTGGACTCGCCAAAAAAAAAAACAGTCCGAAGCCTGCGGCTTAGCTTATAATGCCCTCCATAACCTAGTTCAAGATGTAGCTTGCAGCATATGGGTTTTCATACCACCTTTGTTGAGTTCTTCTTTACTGCGTTGTTTCTCAGGATTGGACTCAAAGTCTCGTATCTGTAAACACCTAAACCAAGGCGTCTAATGAGGTCCTGGTTGCTGCTTATACCGAGTACCGCCCAAAGAATCGTTTTCTCAAAACACCCCCGCAAAACTGGAATGAAAAGGATATTCTACAGATGTTTTCATGGTTCTATAGGAAAATGGTTTACAATTTAAATGATCGAAGATATCGCGATTGTCGAGGCTGATACTTCGCTGGACTACCGCGCCGGTTTTACGAGTTGATAGTGGCAGGCACGGCCCTAAGCTGCTTTGTATAGAAATATCTGTCTGTTGCAATGTTTTGCCCGTTCCCCCGATGTTAAGAGTCCTTTCTCAAAGATAGAAAATAGTTAATTTCGTGCGCTCATTAACAGCCAGACCCATCTTCGCCCCATCCGTTTTAATGCTTGCAAATGTGACACTGAATATGTAAATAATCAGTCAAGAGTCGGAATATTCAATTGACGTGTTGCCTGATCACCTAAGCTAGGTATAAAAAATACAACTTGCCACTAAACCAGTTTAATGGCCACAACAGTACGGATGGTGCTCAATGAACTTTGGAAAAGAGAAAAAAATATAAAATCAAACCCCACTTAAATTAAATTATCATCGAATAGAGATCCCAATTACACAGCCTTATGCGAGCTGTACAGCATAAACTCACCCCCGCACAAAAGCGCAGCGTACCCCCAAACTATAATCTAGTTTCACAATGTCGAGGAAGACTAATTTAAGCGAACAATAGTAAATTAATTACTGAAGCAGGTTAAGTTATGCTAAACATCAATAGACCGGGTAATTAAGCCCTTGCATGAGCGTTGCTCGCTGTCGTCTACCATCAGGCTCCTAGTTCCTCTGTTCAGCTCTCAACTTTGACGTTCACTATTTTATATAGTGCGCCATGCATCTGTTCGTCCTTGCTCCTTCACCATTTCTCTTCGACTCTTTATATACGTGTATACTTAGGTGTACTTTTTTTTTTTGTTGATTCTAAGCAACCGATGTCACAGTTGACGTTCGCCTCGGTCTCTTGTAAGGAAATACACCAGCATTATCGAGGAAGGAACCCTATAATTGTGTGGGTTTTTTTATTTTTGCAACGACATGCGGATACCCCATCATTTGGCTGCCATGTCTGTGCATATATTTTGCACAACCCCTGGCGCACTCGTTCCATCATTTCTCGTATGGAGTCAACCCAAAATTCAGAGCAAGGATCGAGGCAACAACGATAGTTTTCAAGGGCACTCGCGTCCTGCCTTACGTACTTTTGTGTTTGGATATTGTGTGTCGTATAACAAGGCACTGCTATATCAATTTACTTTATTTATATGAAGATTTGTTGGGTGGCAAGGGCGCAGCATTATCCTGGCGGAATAAGTTATCGCTGTTGCGGGTGCTGGGCGGAGGTGGTTCTCCGTGCCATATGCACCATATACACATGCTAACACGGAAGTACATGTGTAATGTAGCATACTCCACAAAAGGAGTTATCAAAAGTTTTGTCGTCGCAAATGTGCCTAACTTAATGACATTGTTTAGAAATTGCCGCAATAATGTCAAGGCGGCGGGTACAGGTTGCGCCTCCCAGTTGTAGGCCCAATGAATAGAGTTAGAGTGTCTTTAATGACGTCGAGTTGATTTTACTCGCTCTCTCTCAACTGAGGTTCAATAATAAATGCAATTACATAGTTATTCGGCGCTTTGTCATTGACATTTAATGGAAACTGATGTAGGCACAGACAAAAGGAAAGTCTAGGGTTTGTCGCTCGCAGACTAATTCAATTATAGAAGGAAAACTACCTATTTGAGGCTGTGCAGTGCAGCAGTTAAAAGCTTTTGATAGGTGGAAAGGATTTAGCCGTAGACTGTCTGGACATCAGCAGTAGCGCATTAAATCCAATAAAGTATCTCCAAATATCGTGCTTATCGAGAAGGGTTGATGCAAAGTGCAGGGTGCAGTGGCGGTAGCCTACAGCAAAATTGACTGTTAAAAAAAAATTTCCCAATTGGAGCTGCTATTGGAATAGGACAAACGCTTTGCCCCGAACAAATCACCATCTTCTTCAGTGACCCGTCTATCCAAGAGAAGGCTTCAGGATGTTCTCGATCTTCCGCCACCGACTCTAAATAATCAAAAAATATTTTTTATTTGAAAAAATCCTAACTTTTGGACATTTCTACGGTTTGGAGATTCCAAAGACGAAACTGTACAAACACAAATATTGCTTTACATGGTGTTTCAAAATTTTGTGGCTGACGTAAGATTTTTGCAGAGAACTACGTTTCTTTACTTTAAGAATAGTCCAAAATATTTTTTTCTTAAATAAATTCTAACTATTTCAGCTTTAACAAAGGAAAAACAATTGATGCATCTTCTGAGACTATTTGTTGCTTGAAAAGTCAGTTGGTGATTAATTGTTTGTTGAACCTATAACCCTTGAAATAGTCCCCCTTAAGAGGATTGATGGGCCAGCTTACCTCAGTAATTATTTATCTCAAGTTGGATCATGACTTTTGTGTCTCATTCGTGTTGCAGTGGCCTCCAATTCACTTTAAGAAGCAGTCCAAATTTTAGAACTCATGTGTTATGTAACCATAATTTAACCCCAAATGCACTTTAACAAAAACTAGATCCCAACCCACGGTTGTAAAGATGAAGCAACAACATCGCTATTAAGTGGTAATTGTAGGTGAATAGATCCACCAACCCAAATTAATTTTTATTTCCATTCGCTATCCCAACAGTTGCTCAACAATGAGCTCACCATTATAGCAATTAAAAGACGAACGTTGCCAAATTTGTAAAAAGAAAAAAAAAAAGTTTCAAAGGACCAACTGTGAAGGAAAACGAACGAAAAGTGGTTAATTGCGTCTACTTTGCAGGTGTCATGATAGCCAAACTTTATTTCACCGCCACTTTTCGATTCGTCCCGACAAAGTTTTTTCCAGGAAATGAAGGAACCAGAAAGGAAGGGAGACCCAAAGCGACGGAAACGTGCCAATAATTAAGGCCACAAAAAAGCATTTTAAAATTATTTGTTTACAGTCCTTTTTCATTTAGAAAAGAATTAAATTGATGCTCACGTTCACGGGCGGCGCGGCCGGCGTTGGCAAGCATCTTTCTGTTATTTTTGTCTCTTGTCCTGCGAGCGCGCAATTTGTTTGTTTGCAGTCAATAAAAATTCAATGGTATTAAGATACTTTATTGGAATGTGCTAAGCAGTGTTTGGAGGTGCTTTCATATTTATTTTTTGGGCGTTTCTGCTAACTCGTTCCTGAATAACAGTGTGACCAGCAACACAGAAGTCTTTCAGAGCATAAGAGTTGAGCCCTTAGTAGATAACACAGTTCCGAACGGGTTAAGGGTTAATTATATCCTACAACCCCAATATTATAAAACTTGCTTTGGGCAGATGGCGGCCTATTTCTATATCCGATACAATTTTGAATTGCAATCAGGAGTCTTTTTAGGTTTTTCCGTTCTAATTCAACAGCCAAATATGGTAACTTCAAATCTGTACTGTATACCGTAAGTATTTAAATTGCTTGTCCAATGTGCCTACTTGATATTGTGTTTTTTTAGAATTAATTTACCAGCTGTAAATATTCGATGATTGCTCTGATATTCAAACGAATTCACAATAGTTTCAAATTACAATAATTTGAGTTTAAACCGGGACTGAAATGATTTGAGAAAAATAAGCAAACACACAAGAGACAGCTCTTAGCAGTGATTATAGTTCTTCCACTGAATGTATTAAACGTGATAATAATCTGGTAGTGCAAAATTTGTAAAGTCGATGATACCGATGATGGAATTTTTGGGGCTTTTTCATGGGTTATTTTTATGGGAGGCAATACTTTAATCCATCCAATAAAGCGATATTCAAACATTGGACCTTACACGGCAAGCTGCGCCAACTACAGCGGATTTAATATCCTTCAAACTGTAGCACAATACATTTTTACTCGCAACGAACGTAATCGTCTTTCAGTGCAGTTTTAGATCAGAAGAGCCATCGACAATATTTCCACACTCAAGTGGAGAAGAATGCCAATGTTATTTCAATCTGCTGATGGACATTTTGTCTTCAAATGTCTGCAAGAAGTTGCACATTGGTAAAAATAACCTGGAAACGCGATATTGCATTAAAATTACCTGCCCAAAAGTGTCAGATGTTTTAAAAGCAAAATCAGGCATCCAAGTATTTATTTATTTTTCCAAGTATATAGGACTCCAGATTATTCTTAAAGAAGAATAAATTCCAGCAGGAGAGCCAACAGGTTATCAAAATCAAAATCATAACCATCAACATTACCACTGCGAAGTGTGGTGTACCATACATACGGTGACCATCCGTTCATTTTAGTAATGAAAAGTTCTGTATTTGCAGACGATGTTCATAATGAATTATTTTATATTTTATTTAAATTTGTTAGAACAATAACGAAAACATTAAGAAAACCAGAACTTAACGTAAAAATGCCTACCATAAGATAGCTCGTTTACCTGCTTGGAAACTTTGTAGAAACTGTCTTTGCCAGCTGCATCCACTTCCTCAATGGAGGAGTATATGTTCGACTCATGGTGGCGAATTCAGGATTGGTGCGGATTGTCGAAGAATGTTCAGTACCGTTGCCGCGTATGAAAAATCGACACCCAAAAAATCGCTGCCTGCTCTCTATTGCAATCGCTGTCATAGACGTCACAGTCCTTCATCCGCTTATGTCCGACTCACCTACATTTCTGAATCGTAGAATTGTTTTCTTTGTGGCAGTTTAAAACCCGTGCTCATCAGCTGCACATGGTTTTTACAGTGAACCACATTCATAGCCGAAGGTCGTTGTCCTTAACTGTAAATCCCCCCCAATTTCTGTATAAAAATAAAATTCTCTATGAACAATCCGCAGTCATATTTGCTACATCAAATTCGAGATGGCATTCACCAACCGAAAAACAATCCACAAGAGCCGGCAATCAACGAACTGACATCCGAGCATACGCAGTGACTTCCAATGGTTGGACTTGCACAATGTTTTGATAAATTTATCGCACACACACTCGCCGAGCACATTATTTAAGCCGACCATGCCTACAGCACAAGCTCTCCGATGCACACATCCGGGTCAATATTATTAAATAGCAACACACGAACATAACACAAAATTGAATCTTAACTCTGAAACTTTAGAATGTCACCATCGACCCCATCTCTTCAGGAGACCTCATCTGTCTGCTGCAAAAACGCACTATAGGTATTTCCATCACGGCATTCTTGGGGTTAAAATATTAGATATGTCGCACCAAACGTATCTATATACGAGATAGTGCCTGAGCGTGGTCAGGCAAAGCTCCTCGGGCTACCGCCTCATGTAAAAATACCTAAAACAACAATATTGAAATGAGGAAGGCAAAGAATCCAAAGGCTAAGGGTGGGTTGCTCCGCAAATGGTGCACCCGCCCGTACCGCTCCGAACAAGCGTCTAAGAGGAAGAATATACCGAAAAGTTCGAACCAAGAACAACCAATCTACGGGTGTAGCCCCGAAAACGAAGAACCCCTTTATGCCACGTATCTATGTAGACAAATCTATATGTAAATGTATATGCCAAAAATCCGATGGTCCTTCATTCCTAATTTAAATGCAAATGAGATTCATTTGACGACAACACCAGAACGCTAACTATCTACCTTGCCTATCCTCTGTAAGTTTTGCAACTCCTTCCACCTTTCTACCTCATTTAAGTCCAATCTACTGTCTCTGTTTAAGGATTGCACCGGCACATGGGGCAAGTACACCCGCATTTACGTATATACATGCATACGTTTACACCAACACGAGCGCAGACCTTTGGAAATTTACGAAATTCATAGCCTACTTCCATGACTTGTCTGCGTGTCCAACCTGGCCCCGAACCGACAACAGCCCAGAGGGAGGCGCTGGGATTTTACCCATTGGGGGTCTTTAGTTCTCTAGGAGGCTTTTGCAGAAAATGCAAGAATCTTGTCTGGTCTCTACCTATTTTAGGAATGGCAATCCCTAGCCACCCAGATTATAGAGATGAGGACTGTGGAGGGCTCCTTCCTCCCGTTCTGTTTAACATACAAGTTAATTCAGTTTGCAGTTTTGTTTCTATAGTAAATGCAGACAACCCTTATATCGAATTGACTACCCCAAACCCCCCATCTGAAATGGGTGGTGAATTAATTGCAAATCAGAGGGAGTTGGGCCATACACTGACGAACATATTATGCTAAGGCACTGACTGCCCAGTAGACTATGAAATGTGGAACCGAAACGGCCTTCAACAAAACCACCCTCACGTTCGTCTCTTGATGGTTCCGGTTGCCCCATGGCCGTAAGTATCTATGGCTGTTAATAATTTCTCCTCGCAAAAACCCACCCACGGCCCAAACTCATGCCAGCCAATTTCAGACTTAAGAGAACAATTCGGTTCTATCGGCTGAGCGCCAGGGGAGAACAGAACCAAGATACCTAATGTTGGAGAGGTTGCGTTAGTGTCCACCATCATGGCACATCATACCAATACCAACCAAGCTGATTTGCTTGAAAACAGATACGAGCAGAAGGACGAAGGACTGGTACAGGTCGAGGAATGGTTATATGAATTAGAGCCAGTAATTATTCATTAGTACTTTTCACGTAAGTATAATTTGATGGACACGAAAACGGAAACGGAAACCCTTTGGCGTTGCAGCAAAATACTGTGCACGAGTTTAATGTTGGCAACATTTTTTTTTGGGGTGTTTCTTGTTCTTGTAGAAGATTTGTTTTTAGTTTTATAAAACTTGAAAAAACGTTTGAGGAAAATATAGTTGATGAGCCTATAAGGATCAGAATGTTGCAGCAACTATCTGCTGCGATAAATTAGGTCTCATTAAAAGAACACTCAGCCAGCATAATTGTGGTATACGTGCAAACCCTTAGACATTGGCAACTTCATCATGGGCAATGACTGTTGTTTTTGTTGTACCTCGTGGCTATCTGCAAAATAAGTTGTCTTTGGAATGATGGACATTGTGGTTGCGGGAGCTGGTAGATAGTGAAATCGAAAATGCAATCCAAATCGATGTCAAAGTCGAATCGGGAGGCTTTATCTAAGTCCTTTTTTAGCATCGAAGGTCTCGATGAGTTCTTTACCGACCTTGATGGAGCATTCTCAATAGTCATTCTGCTAGACATTGCTCTGTGTAGCTCGTCCCTATAAATTCAGTCATAGGCGGCCTTAAAACCGATGAAAAGGTGGTGGCTGGTTTGTATCGATTTGATCCCCAAGATCTGCCGCAGTGTGAACATTTGGTCGATGGTGGACTTTCCTGGCCTGAAGCCGCACTGATATGGACCAGTAAGGTTGTTTACGAAAGGCTTTAAACGTTCACATAGCTCGTCACATAAGATCTTGTAGGCAACATAAAGAAGACTCATACCTCTGTAATTGGCGCAGTTCAGCGGGTTCCCTTTCTTAAGGATCGGGCAAACAGTCGCTTACAGCAACTTAAAATGTGAGCCTTACGTTGACCATCCGCGCTGAAGTAAAATCCGGCCAAACTAATGTTGAGGTCTGAATTTTTTAGGCCGCAATTGGAAAAATAAAACAAGGCCCCAAAAAGTGAAATTGCACGCCAAATTTAGACAATTTTCGTTGCTCGCATTTTTGGAGCTTTGTTTCATTTCTACTTCGCGGTCTTATCTCCCTTATGGATCCGAGTTGCTGGTGAGGGTTTTCAAGTGATCAGACATCATTTGAGTGCAATCGCCAGTGAGGACACTTTAAAGGTGCGTTGTTAACCTCGTTTGGACTTTTCCAACATGTTATCTACCTTTACCCACCCAACTTCATGAATATCGCTCTCTAAATCGATATTTGTTGTTAAGAGGTTTGGCGCACAATCGCCTATTAAATTTCAAACCTCCCCTAGCTGAATTCATCGACCCAGAACCCATGCCTATATCGATGGTGATATTTTACAAAGCTCTCTAGCTGCTTAGTGCCAGGAGGAAAATTACACCGCATAAATGCATTCGGTTCAACAACTCAAAACTCTCAATTATCAAGTCCATTGGGAGAAAACGAACCCATGCTACATTGTTGCCAAACTAAATGGCCATTGGGTTTCTTGCAGTACCGCAGTATCGTGCGGTCGTGTTCTACAGCCTATTAGCCTTAAGTAGTTCTTAATGTGCTAATGCACATATCTTTATTTATTAAGTGGAACCCCTTTTTTACGAAAAACAAAAGTGAGCAAACTAAAAAATTCAGCAGTCAGTATTCATCATCGGCGTGTCCACTCTGTATTCGCTGTTATGCCGACATTACGTAAACACCCTTTACAAGTGCGGCTGCAAGTTTGTTGCAATTGCAACATTGTTGCAATAGCTACTTAACCACCAATCTATGAATATGCATCTATCTATCTTTTGTATAATGATGATACTTTAGCCACACACCCAGCTTGGGAACATGCACACTTTCTGTGAATGTATTTGTGGATTTATAAATAATAAACACATAAATATAACAATATAAGGGTAATGAGATCGGCAAGTAATGAATACCATTACTAAGATGCGATTATTTCAATTAAATAAAATGTTTGCAACTCGCTGTACATATTTTATTGCTAAACAGGGTATGCATGCGTTCAAATGGAAATTCGTATGTCCCTATTGCTACGTTTGTGGCGGCCGTGGACTTTTAATCATCCTGTTTATTTGGATCTTTGAATTTATAATGACACTTGCATGGTGGCGGTGTTCCTCGCATGCATGCGTTACGGCAGAAAAGCTATTAAATTCGTTGAGGATAGACTGCATTGGGAAAGGGGTTGTCATCGTGGGTGACAGCGGCAGAGGGATGGGGGTGGCTTGTCGGACATGGTGGAGTGACAAAAATAGTTTTGCTATTTTTTAATCCACATGGAGGTTCCCTTTAATACTCCTAAAAGGGGGGGCGTAGTTTGACAACTTTCGCTAGTCAGTCGAATATACATAGTTAAGAAAAAGAGCAGGACTGGGTCTCACGTAACTTGCTCATTTATGCTATCGACAGCTGTAGGGCTTGGGGTTTTCAGAAACGAACTTTACTTGAAATATAAATCAAACTCAACTGAGTATTATTTATTTTCAGTGCTATTTTCTGCTAGAAAAATCAACGAAGATTTCAACAGGCTGGGTTATAAAAAAGATCGAGCCTTTCCGAAACAATTTACTCTTGACTTTGCTGAATGCGATCAATGTGAATCGGTTTATATGACAAACGCAAAGCGGGAAGTATTTTCGACTGATGTTAGGGCTACGATGTGTGGACCTCAGTCCCTCAAAGATACACAACGATTTTCTAAGCTCAAGTCTTTGTAATTGAACAACTTGCTGCATACTAAAAAAGTCACTCCCTTCTGTGTTCCAGGTCACAAGGGACACCTGCGATGACGCTGGAAAATTTTCAAAGGCGAATCAAAAGGCCCCGGGCCAAAAAGCGGCCTAATGCTTATACTAACTTAGCAAAAAAAACACAACAAAATCTTTTATATTTAGGAACAAATGATTGCAAAACAAAAGCTTTTTTTCCATATTTTTGCATTTTTTTTCGTTCAATAAAGAAAGAAATCTTACTTAAGCAGAAAATAAGAGTAGGGGTCACGGGTCTTGAGGTTTGAAAAATAGCTATTTGGCTCCTAAAGAGCTGCTATATGGTAAGTAAGAGCGGATGAGCTACCTCGCAGAGGCTGAAAAACTCTCTCCAATTCCACAACCTCTTAAATTTTAAATCCGTAAACTGCTAACCAGCTACATCACAGCAGATCTGAGGTCCCAAAACGTTGAAAGCTCATTAGAGGTTACAATCTCAAGGTTTGTTTAAGACCTCTATTTAACGCATGTCCTAATCACTAGTCACTAGTCACTAAAGTCATAGTGATTCCAAAAGTAAGGTAGTCTAGTCAAAAGATCTATTTAGGTCTACTCAGTCTTTGTGTGAAATCTTTGATAAATGCCCTGACCAAGTGTGGCAGCGCAGCTGGAACTCGATTCAAAATTGAAAGCGAAAAAAATAAATCAGGGGACTAGGAGGGTACGATGTGTACCGAGATCAAGGTGGCCGACACAATTTTTGTGGAACCAATCGATCTCACCAAGGCACTAGATGAACTAGAATGCATCGTTACAGACGCTGGTACGTTAAGCGAAACTCCAAATCTGTAGAAACTTCGGATCAGTGAAGATTGAAGTGTCTTTCTGCCAGAGACAGTTGCGATCATCGTAGGTCACTTTACTTACTCTGACAGCCAAGCGGTAATAGATGCCATGGATTCATGGAGTCCGTCGTGTAAAGTCAAGGGCAGTTAATGCTCGTTCACGGATGACGCGATTCGACCTACATCGCTACTTACAAGCAATCGAAGATCCTCAGCTATTTACTTCTTCTTAGGTGAACTGGAGGATCTGGAGAATCATAATCAAATCTGGGTGTACATTTAAATATTTAAATTAACTAAGCTCAAGAGAAGGTCTTTTGGTCCATTTTAGTGATTGAAAACATCGCCATTGCACCGACTTCCAGATGGTCTGTTTTGGATTAAATTTCAAAGTTCGTGAATGAAGGACATGAGGATTGGGATAAAATTTTGACCATCGTTCGCTTTGGCTTACCGTGCAGCACAACAGGAAACTATTACACACCTTACGGTAGCCCAGTATTTTAATTGAAGGATCAGTCGGTTTTGCCATTCTTCTTGTCACAGAAAACACGTAAACCTAACCCATTACGAAGAGCTTTCCAGTCGGTGGAGTCTTGTATAAGACCAAATTTTCTCACCACTGACAAGATCCATTTTATGTGTGGAGCATACCCCTCCGAGACAAGCGCCGTCTGTTTCTCCTGGCACCATTCTCAAAGGAATCGCCAAAAGAAAAACCTATCCAAAACATACCGAATCAGATGCTAATTCCAACCCATACCCACCGTCCGCATTAAAGATGGATGCCACCACGTAGGCCGCCCTTTATCCCCTAATACTCGCATACGCTCTACCTACATACATAATATAGCTGCACCTCAAGTGTGAGCTTCGTCTCAAAGTTCATGAGGTATCGACCTTTCGGTGAAATTTCAATTAAAATTACCCAATTTCCATAAACACAGTCCCCGCTCCTTCATCAGCCGCACCATAGCACAGCCACATGTTCTGGACTTATTCAAAAGTATAGCACAGTGTAGACTGTACTGACTAACGATCGACTTTGGAAATCTTATTGCTTTACTTCACAAACACGCTCTTTCCACTTCATCCGTGCGCACACTATCTTTACCTCGGATGCTAATGCTATAGGTCCTTCTTTACATCTAATAAAATGTAAAATCAACGACCATAAGGATAATTAGAGTACACACAGGTTCATATACATGTGCTGTGCATAGAGGGCTATGCTCATCTGAGGCGCCCTGTGTGCCCTCCCCGTTCCACGTAAATCGGATGTGTTGTGGCTGTGCGGGGGACTGGGGTATCCGGCTCTTACACCTTATTCGCCTTTTATAATTAATTTTAGTTAAGTGTTTCAAGAAAGTTAAATTCAAATCCTTATTTTGTTGAACCCACTGCTGATGGCTGTGTCTCGCTCTCGCTCAGCGCTGCCGCTTGCTAATATCGGCAACGGACAGATACAACACAGCGTGTGGGTGACGGGAGAGACGACGTCCGTCTTATCCACCATGACAACCCGGCATTTTAATGCATGCAAAACAACACATCACACTCACTCTGGTGTCCTTACTGAGCAAAACTATGATGTAGAGTGTAGATGATGATGATATTGTGTTTGGGTGGTGGTTAGTTGCACATTGGACACAACTATATGTGTGTACATGTCTGACTGAGGGTGGCATGGTGGCTCAACCAAGAAAGCACACATTAATAGGGGCTAGTTCGTCAGCACAAATGTAAGCAGAAATTGGAATCAGACTAACGGCGCAACAGAAGAAGCAGAAGCAACGCAGGCTGGATAGAAAGGATATTAATGCTTTCGGAGAGTATTACAGTCAATACATCCAAACACACACACATACACAGTGGATAGGGCCAGCATTTGGGAAGCGAATACGGATACGAAGACAAACGAACAAACCAACGAACGAACGAACCAACATTGGGCTTGAATTGTCAGATGTAGAACGAGTTGTCGGTCGGTGATGGCATATCCTTTCGGAATTAAATTATACGACGATGTGATGAGGACTTAAGGAACAACGACGAAAGGGTATATAGCTTGGGATGAGGAATTTTTCACAGAAGGATGTTGTGGGTGTTTTGATTGAAATTGTGGCTTTTCTTTAATGAGATTCCTGTAATAAATTATAAATGCGACGAAGGTAGGAATATGCATAAGATATATGGCCGACTACAAACACCGTTCAGTGTTCACAAAATCAGCAACACATATACCTGCTGCCTACTATACATACAATTGCTCTACTGGCGCAAATGGAAATTATATCATTGAGAGCGGGGGTTAGTTGCGAGCGATATAGAAGCACACATTACAGTAGGTAGGTTGTATAGGTACATGGAGTCCCGCTCCCCCGACTGGCTAAGTCTGGAATTATATTTTAGAAAATTAGCCATAGACGGTTGTGGCTATTATAATGTAGTGGTGACTGGTGGCAGGTAGGGTGCGGATCGAAGGGGTTATGCTTGGGATGATGATGCGAAAGTTACTTGAGGTTTTGCGATATTTAATAAGAAGACTCCGGAAGGTAGCCCTCATTATAATTTCTAATTATATAGTCGACTCGTCAAGCTATTTCGCTCTATATAATGTATACCTATAGGTGGATAGTTTTTGAGCTGGATGCTGTGGCAGTTGGACAAATAAAATATTGACAGCCCTCAAGGACTTATGAGTAGATACCTAAGTAGTTGTGGAAGTAGTACAAGTGAAATATAAGGGATTTGTGCGGTTGCTCATTGAAATGACAGGCAAGAGGCAAGATGTTGCAGATACGAAAGTGTGTTACAGATACAGTCGCCAAAATATTTCGATTCCATTGCTATGAGAGGTAGAAAGAGAATAGCTACCCAATGGAAAAATTGGGGCATTTATTGCAGCTGCAGCAAAAGATTCAATTGGCAATTATACTCGGAAATAATTTATTTTTATATTCAAAGCAAAAAGTGATCACCTATAGTTGTGATCCTAAACATTCAATTGCACTTTTGGAGAGGTTTAACACTATATCGAGGAAAAGCCCATGACATCCTTCTAGAGCTCGCCAAGAGCTTATGGAACTTGTTATTAGTACAATGTCAAAGTTTTATTCTGAGACTTTGGTCCCGAATTCGGAAAGGAAGACCTTTTTGACATATAGCTAGCATTTAGTCGATTTTGTCAGGGTTTAAGATTTATCTACCCCTGCCAAGGCATTCAAGCCCCCAACCAAAGCGACCATCGATAGTAGGCACACATGCAAACCTTCTAAAAGTGCCACTCAGAAACAAGCATCAATTCAGAAGATTCCGCTTAAAAAAAAGGATTATACCTACGCAGTCTTCCGGAGATAGAAGATTGAAGATTCCCGCTATTGAAGTTAAACATACCATGGGTTTTATAAAAAAAAGCAAAGGTTCTGACTGCAAGCTTTTAGACAGAAGCTCTAGCTCTTTGATAGAAAAACTAGTTATCGAAGCCCCGGCAATAGTTAAAAGATTTTTAACAGAGTTCGTAGCAGATGCAAACGGGCATACCTATAGAGAGAGAGAAAGAAAGAAGAGGAGGTTCGCCAGCTGCAGATTATGAGTTTTGGCCCTACCAGTGATGCCAACTAAGGCACAATTAGGCATAATTTTTGCTGAAATGTTTTTTACAATCAATTCATACAAATAAATAAATTTTTAAGGTGGGTTTAGGTGTAAAAACTTCTATCCTGGTTGGGATCGTTACGCTTTGATAACATGAAACCTAAAAACATCAATAAATCGAAGAATCCATGACAGGGGACTATGGAATTATCGGCTTCACAAGCTTGAACTACAGAAAAGGCGATCTCATTTTTCACAAAAATTTATTATGCATAGTTGGCCCAACAGGTCTACAGGACCATATTGGGTAACAGCGGGCGCAGTGGCGCTGGGATTAGTGTGCTGTACTACCTAACGACAGTACTCTGTTTCAAAATACAAATGTGATCTTTTTCCACTGCGCCACCTCTTTTGAACATCTAACAAACATCTGAGATCATAATTTCCCTTCCATTCATAGCAAAATATAAAAATAAGAAAAATACACACAAAACAAATAGTTGGGACATGCTACCCCTACGGCCCTTGCGATTTATTTGCTATTATTTGCTTACCTCAGACCGATAAAATTCTTATTAAAATAATCCAAAAAGGTACAAACAAAACTACACTTAGAAAATAAATGTACACAAAACAATTATGCCACTAAGGCTGTAATTACAAAGTGATATCCCCTCTGCTACATAGAAAACAACCAGTAAACACAGTTAAGAAAAAAAAAAAAATCCTACTAGACCCGCAACAAAATACTTGTCTACAAAAATGCACATAAGTCCCCTCATAATTTTATTTCTCGTTCAAACCGTGCAATTATGCGCCATCAAAATCCACCACTCCCCAAAAAAGAAATGAAAGAATTCCCTACGAGATCCATAATGTTGGGGCGCACACACAAACGCAACCGACGACGCCGCGACGTGACAATCAACTGGTTGAACATAGGACTAGTCAGAAGGGTAAACGCAAAAGGGGCACACTTAAGGATTAAGCGTTAAGCCTATGGCAATGTTTAAAAAGACATGAAGTGAAGAGTACGCGGGTACCTACTATTAATGCGTTAGGGTTAGAGGATTGGTTTCGAGTTTCTTTCACGAGTATCATTTGGGACGAGAAGACGAGATCGTGCGTCCAGTATATTACTCTGTGCCGACTCTGGAGTCGGAGGTCGGAGTCTCGGAGTCGGAGTGCAGAAAATACCCACACCTGAAATGCCAGCAATTAAGTAGAAATATTAATTTTATTTAGATCTTCTTGTTCGTAATTTTGAAATCCTCTCATCAGACAGCGACTGGCTTTGTGTGCACAGTGCACTATGCACGATGTAGGAGTGTGTTGGGTTGGCTTTGTCGTGGTCGCATGCGTGGGCGCTCATAATTTGTAATTAATAATTAATGAGATGCATGCGATGTTTTGAATGCAACAATGATCTTGACATGAAAGAAGCGAGAGATGCGGGTATGTATAAGCGGCCGGGGTACCCAGCTAAAGTATGGTATTTGGAACGCGAACGTCGTACAGGAAGAGTTTTGCGACGGGCTTACTTTTAAGTACCTACTGGTGAGTTTTTTGTGCACTGTGGCATAAGTCAAGTAGGGAGGTGTATATTTTGTTTTGGAATGGTTTAATTTATCCCGAAAGGTGGCGATGTGATTTGATAGGGTGACGCTGATGACTGAATGCGAAACTTAATATATTTGAAATGTGTACAGTCAAACTGCTTTATACTAAACTTCCTCTCTCTATATCGAATTTCATTTTGTTCCCCTTCTCCATCAAAAATATCCCATATGAATTAAGTTATTCTCTCTATAGCGAAATTATCTTTATAAGCAATTAATTTTGTAGGCCCAAAAGCAAAAATGTTTCTTTATAACGAAATGTCAAATTTTAAAACAATGATTTTTTGTTCGTAATTTTAGAAAGGGAACTCCCCGTTTTGGCAAGAATTTTCTTAAAGTGAATGTCTGTATGTATGGATGTATGAACAAGTGTAGGTACCTGTACATGTGTTATACAAATTTTGGGCATATCATCAGGTCAATCGGTTGAGTTTGCATTTTAAGTTCCTGAAACGTTTATACAAAAATGTCGAAGCGCAAGAGCAGAGAAATTATAGATTATTGAAAAATTAAGAGGGGGGTAAAGAAAAAAGATGTTGCGGACAAATTTAGTCTTTCATTTAGTACATTGTCGACAATTTTAAAGAATGAGGTACAAATTCTTAAGTTCAAAACAGAAGCAAAAAAAAACAACAAAGAATAAAACTAAAAAAATGAAAAGATTAGATTTCTTTACAATGACTTCTTTTTTGTACCACCTTTCCTACTTTTTTTTAAATATAAAGGAACACTAACAGTGTTCTATATTGAATTTTGTATAAAACTTCTTCATACCGAAGCAATTTTATATTCCTTTGAAGGTTCGTTATAAGGAAGTTTGACTGTATAATTAATTAAGCGTGCCAAAGTTGTTTCGAAAATTTAATGGAAAGAGAAAGTGAATAGAAATTGCTTTAAAGAACAATTAGTGCGGAAATAATGATAGGTACGAAAAAAGAGCGCAAGAAATTAGGAAAACATGCGTGTTTTGCCGGGCAAAATACCGAATCGGCGCAGGAATAAAAATCTGCTAGAGAATTTTGCCAGATCTTAAGAAATACATAAAACTTACGGATATTAACTACGCTATAATGTAGAGTTTTTATTTTTTAGTGCATTCTACTCATATTATAATAAAAAATTGCAGTTACCTATTCCTTCGCAAGACAAGAGCAAATTTAACAAATAAGTTTCTGACCCAAAAACCGTAAATTGCTCCTTGGAAAAATAATTGATTTTTTTTAGTTGTTCAGGTTTTCATTGATATGAAAAAATAAAAGTTTTAAAATAAAAAAAAAATTGTGAATGTAACCATACCATAAATTTATTAAGTTTTAAAAAAAATCCACTGTCCATTAGAATCACCCTGTTAATTACCAACTATTCCGCGAATTCACAATCCGCTTGAAAGCGTATTATAAATTAATGCAAATCATACTTAATCGCTCCCTCACCTTTCGCAAAATCGACCATCATATAAAAAACAATATGCAGAGCTTGTATACCAACTTATATGAAGTCGTGGGCAAAGATTTGTAGCAAAACATTGTGTACTTTTATGCCACTATGTATGTCTGCCGCCTTGCATGGCGGTTTATTATTATTTTTTCCCAACATACGATGGAATCTTCGCGCTGGATTTAATGGTCATAAGTAACATAAGTACGTACGTACATTGCGTCTTGTGATATTAACGGACTTGAACTATAATAAATTAGCAACTATCGAGATATGGGTGGGGTAAGCGCGGTAGGTATATAAATGCATTCATTAGACTTCTTGTAGGTGTATCGCGTGTGCAAGTTTCAAACCGTACGCACAACATGATAAGCGTGTAAATAGGTTATTTGTGACACACGTGCAAATGAAAGAGAACAGAAAATATCCACATTTTCAACTCGAGATGAATGTGCGCTGAATGGAAAATTATTTTTAAATGCTTTCTCTAACGATTTGAGAATTGAAATTATAGTGAGATTGACGTGTTCGAAGATAGATTTGTTATGTTGTTATGCCTCCTATCATGGAGTTGGTATGTCTCAAACACTTTGAAGAGCATGTCTTAAATTTGTATGTAGAGTGACGCATTTTAGACTAGGAAATGTAAGATAATTCAAAAGACTTTATTCTGACACTTTCACTTTAAGCATCGTCGATACGTACCTTATTTGACATGGGTTACCATAAAAACATTATAATAAAAGGCTGCACGTTTTATTTTATTTTTTCCGTACACGGCGTAATTTTAAAACAATAATAACATAAGAGAGACATTTTTTTAAGTAAAAAAAAAGTAGACAGTCGAATCCTTCTAAGTCGAAAATCTCTCTAACTCGAACATATTCTTTTGATTCTTGACCTATTACAATGTACCTCTAACTCGAATTTTTCAGAAATCCCTCCAACTCGAATAAATTTTGATCTCCCTCGAAAATTCGACGTAGAGGGATTCGTCTGTAATTGTAAGTTTTTGCAGGTTTGATAAGAGAAATTGATTTGATCTTTGAAAATCAATACAAGATTACCATCTAACTCTAGCTTTGTAAGAATTGAAAAGGCACCTACTCGCAATCTCTCATATTTATTATGGCAGGAAGATGGTCTTTGGGGAAAAAGACGACATTTTAGAAAAAAAGGGACAATGTTTTGTTTTCTTTTAGTAAAAAATCAGAGAGGACATAGTAGCGAAAGAGAGGACGAATGGTCACCGCAAATATGGGCCAAATAAAAGGCGAGTCTCCGTGGATGAATTCCCGCGCATAATCTTTTGTCGAAAATGTTATAAAATATAGAAAACCCATAGTTTTCGAGTCACAGATCTACTCAACCAAATGAAACATCTACAGGTACAGACTGTTAAGAAAAACTGCACATTCTCCAGAAACTCTCTCTATTTGTTGAAACGACTTAACAGTCCTAAAAAGTCTACTTGGCTTAGAATTCTGTTTGCATAAAGAATGCCAGGCCTGCGGTTTGTCTTTCTCTTCGAAATGGAAGACCCCCCCCCCCCTCCATTGTATGATTAAATCAATTTAATTTTTTAATGAATGAATTAAAATTTTTGGCTTGCCGGAGCACTAACCGTTAAAAACAGGAAAACTAACTTTTGCTGCTTAGGAAGCGGTTCATGAACAAGTCCGATCTTTAGCTAGCAAAAGCAAGACTTTAAAAAATGTGTGCCTGTAAAATTATATCCATTAAAGAATTTTTGAGAAAACAACAGATAAAAAAAATAAATAGTTTGACGAACATGGACATATAGGACCCTAGTCACTAGCCTCCTAAGAACTATTTGTGGTTAAATGTTGTTTGACAGCATTTATTGCTTGTGACTCCCAATAGTAGAAACACTTTGACTTACAAGATCTATTGTTGTCCAAAAGCAAGGGTGAGAAATTTAATTAGGTAGTACTGTCTCTACCTAAAATTTCCCTGAAGAAGATCTCCATTTCAATCCTGTAAATATCTGGCATGAGATAGAACTCTGCCTGAAACACACTAGGGCCTCTGTTATTATGTAGTGCGACGTTTTGATTAGTTTCATAAATACCACCTAGCACACCTGAGTCCGTTTTTGAACCTTCGGTATAGGTAGCTCTTACTCTTTTGACCGTTTGATGCGTTATTGTTAACCGACCCTTCCCTTTTAGAGGTGTCTTTTTAGAATTTTTTATCGAAGGACAGGCGGTCTGTTATAACGATGACTAAGTCCTTCGCGTAGATTCAATATTGATAATTGATAGATAATATTAAAGAAATTTTAAATATTTTTGGAAAAGAAAATACATCACAAAGCTCTTCACCATACCTTGATTTCTATTCCTTCCCTTCTTCAAAAATAAACGTGTCAGGGTCAAGCAAGGTAGGACAAACAATAAACAGCGGCGACATCTCAGACAAATATGTATATCTATGTATTTATGTAAACAAGGTGACTCCTTTGGGAGAATTTTAAATATAACCTTCCTTAGAACTACGACTTACCTCAGGTTTTAGATTGATAGGATGATATTGTTGTTGCGATGACTGTGATTGCTGTTGCTGTTGCTGCTGGTGTGGAGGATGATGTTGGCTTGTATTGACTCCGGGCGGTGACGATGACAGAAACGGTGACGGTGATTTGTTCGCCGTAACTGCAGTAACTGTTGATGCAGCCGCAGTGGCCGCTGCTGGAGCTGCCGATGTTAACGATGAAGATGTTGAAGACGACGATGACGATGATGAGGACGACGATGACGATGAAGATAAGGACGACGATATAGACGATGTAGATGAGGCAGATGATAGATTGGTCACTGGACGTATTGTGGCCGCAATTGGATTGACTGTCGTTGAGGTGGGTGTTAGTTGTGAGGGCGGTGATGATGGGGACGGGGTGGGCAAGCGTGTAACTGGAGTTATTCCGCCTCCCGTGCTAACGCCACCCAGCGGCGAGGGAGTTGTGTCAAATTCACGTTTTATGCCGCCTAACGATGCGGTAATAGTTGCTTCACAGGGCAACACAGTGCCTAGCATAGTTGGTGTGCCTGCTTTGTTTTGGTGACTATTGCTCTCGGTTTCTTCGACACCCTCCGCCATATTAGATATACATCTCGATTCGTCTGGAAGTGAACGAAAAAAAAAGAATATTTTCATTTAAATTTGTTTTTTTTTTCATAAACATTAAACTATGATTCACAGTTGAATAAAGAATACGAGCTAGCAGCTTCTGCTTTTATTTGGCGCTTCATTTGCAATAAATCCCGATACATAATCAAGGGTATTCAGCCAAAGGCTGCACTAAAAGCCGAAGTTTATTAATTGAGGTTCAAGTCCAGAGTACCGTCACAGTAAATAGATCGGTCTTTTGAACTTAAACTGCCTATTCCCAAAGAGGGCGGACAATTAATCGAATAGGCGCTTGCTAATTTATAAGTGAACCAAGATTCGAACGGCAGACGTCACGCAGTTTATTTAAAAAGGGACCAGTTGTCAACTGATGAGTACCCTACATAGACCGGCTTTTTTTACAATTTTTGAAAAATTCGTATTGTTCGTCACTAGGTAGGTTCAGATTTATTTTTCGAGGTTTTTTTTATTGCAATCTTAGTTTAGTGAAAACCTCTAACGCGCCTAGAGGAACTTGAAACCGTTTTCGAAAAGGTCAGTGATAGAAAAGTTCTTTAGCCTCTTTTAGGGTGCCAAAAATCCCGCATAACTAGTTGATGAAACTTTTAGTTGCCACTACAAAGCAATGCCGATCCGACATCCATTCCATTAATTCATTATACAGAAGCGTGCTTATAAAAAATGAATTCATTAAAGTGACGACAAGTTTCCTCGTTTCTACAAAAGAGATATAAAAAACAGCGAGCTTAAAAACGAATAAATATTGGTCAGAGGCAGCCATTTAGCTTATCGTGTTGGATCTTTATAATGGTTTTTATTTCATCTCAATTTTGAAAAGAGAATGTTGCTCAAAAGTGTGAACACAATTTAATGTCTTAAATTCAGGCACCTGATCACATACATGCAATGCGCATAAATATTCTTCATTCATTTATTGCAATTAACTGAGTTTCTCTCTACAGGTATTTGTCTATTTATAGTGCCACTAGTTAAAAGTATTATTAATTATCGTATTGGGCATAATTACTACACACCGTCACCCCATTTAAAAATGAAAATTGTTTCAGGTTTGCAACTTTCTTGTGAATACAGTGATTTCCACATAGAATACAACAATGTCGTCAATGAACGTGCGGTCTTATACTTGGGTGTCCAGTGTCCACTGTGTTTACAGTATGTACAGTGAGTCGGAAGTGTTACAAAAATTAGTTCACAAGTAATAGTTGAAATGTTAGAAATTTATATAAGATCCCTATACCCAATTCGAACTCTACGCCTGTTTTTTTTTTTAAATCAACTTTAGTAAGGCGCATGAATTAAAAAATTACCAAGCATGAAGCGGCTGATACTATGTGCACAGACGTAAATAGTTGCGAGGCTCATTTTTATTTTAGCTCGGCAATCGCCGTTCTACTATATGTTCGTTTATTATATTCAATTCAAAATATTAACAAGAACATTATTTTTCTCTTGTGCTGATTGACGACAAATATTTCTCTGACCTACTGTACACCTTAGCTGGTACAATAAGTCGCGGCTCACAACAAACAAACAAACGAATAGGCAACAGCGAGAGAGCGAGAGAGAGGAACAAACTAATAAGCTATTTATTATGCTAATTATAAACGTAATGCGATTAAATCAATAATTAAAATGGAGAAAATTATAAAGCGGGAAATATTATGAGGAAGGGGACTGCAGTGGTATTTGTAATAAGTATAGTTAATAGGCCACAAGAGCATTTTAATAAGGTTCGCACTGAATCTATATGCTTTGGGATAATAAATGAACACAACAACTGTCGCCGACTTACATTGTTGCAATGGATTAGTCAATCGTTCCGGAATAGTGGATTAATTACATGCTCGATTGAGAGTTAATGCGATCAGCATTCACCCGATTGAGTAAAAGTTAAACGACCATAGCCATGTTGAAGAGTTAAACTACAACTGAATGTGTGTATCTGCTAGGAGAGGATCGGTGATGGATATTTTTTGTGTTTTATATACCTATAACCGATTAGAGGGATTTATATGTTAATGTGGGACAATTGGGTCTATACCCGAAAGTCCACAAAGAACGTACCTATAATGCAATTCTCATCGATGAAAACATTGTTTTGGGAATTCCAAGTGGTTCCTTAAATATCTTGACAGAGAATATGCAATAGGTAATAAAAAAGAGCAAATGTGAAAAGAAAGCAGGCACCACAGATTTTATGACAGTCGCTAACGCAACTGTTACACTAGCTTCTGGGTCGTTTTCGCCAGTAATGAAAAAAAAAACTATGCAAAGAGGTCGTAAGAGAAGAGCTGCCGGAAATAGTTTGGAAATATGTAGCTTTATAAGACTTGGCAGACCCACAGCTGAAAGCAGTTATTTACATGTGGTGCCTCTAAATATTCATTATACGAGAAATTTTAAGAATTTGTACTCGAGTAGGTAGGTTTTTCGATGTCCTGTTGGAAGGTTGAATACCTACTGTTAAAAAAGGGTTTCTTCTTAAAGGTAGCTTTTACTAGTTTCAGTCAATTTGACAGCTGACAGAATATTTAGTGATTCTTGTAAGACATTGCAGCGCATGATTAATCGTTTTAACAAATTTTGTAAAATGTGAGTCCACATAATTTACGTGAAGAAATCAAAAGCCTTGACCTTAAAAGAGGTGCAGGATGGTTATATATATTCATAGCAAATAGCTTTTCGACTGAGAACGAGGTGTAGTGTGTTTAAGAACAAAACTATTTTAGAACAATTTTTACAAACAACTTTACAATGGCTCAGAAAAATTAGATTAAACAAACACCGCCCCAAACATCAGTTTTGGAGAAAGTACTTTTTGCTTACAAAAAAAAAATCCATTGCAGTGGGTGTTGATACTTTGCCTTGAGCTGAATTAACTACTTTGTTGTTCATTTAAAATTTTACCATGAGCCAGATACTGTATTTTCTTAGCTCTTCGCGGCATCCAGTCCGGACGAGAAACAGAACAGAATAAGACTGAATTAATGAGTTAATTAGTTTCACCAAACCATGGTACCGTTTTCTATCAGAAACTAAGCCTCGTAGCTCACAACTTTGATTTTGAACTTTTAATATTGATCTTTGAATCCTTTTTCTTATTTAAATTTCTAGTAAAAATAATGCATGTACAAACTTGGAAAAAAATTAATTTTTTTTATAGGTAAATGGTTCTGAAACTTTTGTTTGTCTTCTTAAAATTTTTTCTAAAGTACGAGGTTCGACGACGAAATGCTGTTTTCAAAGTATTTTGTTCTTTTTACAGAAAAATTAGCAATAATGCAGTGGCAGCTTTAGGATGAGAGAGAGAATCCCGTTAGGCGAATGTGTAACAAGGGCGCCTATACCCATGAACTATTTCACTCAACAAAGAAAAAAGAACTCCACTTTACAGAACAAGATATTCGCCAGTTTATTATTGTTGCGATATACTCAATTGCCGATAATAGAAGAATATGAAGACTCAGCTGTTGGTCGTTGATGGCGGGGCTAGTATTGCGAAGAAATAGGGAATATTGAGATCAATAACTTACAATTCTCTTGCAAATAACTGCGTGATTGTCCTCGAAGTTGTCTCTGACTTTTTTTTGTGCCTCTTATTTCTTTGGGAAAACTACAGTTCACATGTAGAATTCGCTGGTCGATATGCAAATGAATTCCAAACCAGAGAAATGATTTTTCTGGCTATGCGAACACTAAAGTTTCTCCTTTTTAAAACTATCGGGCGCTTAGGAAAATTTCCAATCGGGCGCCCGAATACCTAAGACCGGCCCTGCACCTATGCATTTTACATATCACTTTAAGGGTGGAAAATCCCAGTGTTCGCTGATTTACCTCACAATACCAGTATAAGCTAGGTACTTTTTAGAGGCAGCTGGCCTACTTGAACGAAGTCATCCAACTCCGTTCAGTGGTTACAGAATTACCTACATGTCGTTTCGATACATTTGTGCAACTGCAAATGACGGCCACACATTCGAAATTAAAAAGTATTTGAATTTTTTTAATGCGTTTAGTTGGGTTTAAGGAAAATTTTTATAAGGAAACCAGTTAACCAGCTAATCCACGTCAAGTACGAATTTCTGGAATCGAATTTGAAGAGAAACCACCCACGTCACGTGATAAACAATTGCAGTTGACTCGGACTAAAATCTCGACTACTAAATTTTTAGACCAACAAAATGTGACTCCTTAGGGTCGAAATATGAACTATTTACAAGTACCATTCAAATAGAAAAGAAGAAAAGGTAAACGCCTTTGCAATAACTGCCCCTTGTGGTGCGCAAATATTTTTCCACATGCATATGTGCCGCCTTCCTTTGCACTGGTTGTATAAAGTCAAATGCACATCTAATTAGACATCTACCGCCAACGACTGTACATACAATTCCACATCATTAATCTATTTTGTTATGCCCCCCCCCCACTGTGCTATGTATACGCCACCTTCCAAAGGGACGTTAACACACAAAACCATTCACATCACTTTCATGTTGAGTGGCAACAGTAATTTCGTTAATTATCGTTTACTGCACATGCACACAGTTATAAGCAGAATACCAAAAAAAAAAAAAAAAAGAAGTATCCTTCCTACCCAAGGCAAGAAACAGGAAAGAACACATACCAAGGAAACAAAATGCCACAGCAACGCAACGAATTGCATTCAAGCCGGCCGACCGACAACACCATCATAACAGTCATAGGCGCTTCCTGCTATCCTTGCTTCAGCTTCAGCACACAGCAATAAGGGCGAATATCTATCGATTGATTCTTCACTATGGTCATCATCATCATCATCAAAATTGCCACCATCGTCGTCGGCGTCGTAGGCCCGGTCATATAGTCTTCGTCAACATCGTCATTTGTGTCGTATGCATCGCTATCATCCTTCTTATGGCACAACGTAAATGTTCATTTCACATACGCATACATAATACATGCTGTTCGTATACGTAAGCCTCGGACAGCGTGCACACAAACAAGCTCGTTGTCGTGTTTGTGCATGCATACATGCGACTGAGTGCAATTGACCATCCGCCAGGATATTAGGCTGCCACCCAATCTTCTCGGCCCAAGCCTTTCCAATGAAGTACGTGTGGGTGCATGTTTGTATGTGCTACGAACCCCTGCACAATTGCGAGAGCCAGAAGGCCCATAATTAATTTCACTTATTGCATGCGATAGCATATATGTATGCACTCCTCCTAAGCATTCATTCATTTGCCCCTTAAGCAGAACGGCATAACACAAACAACATTCGAGAAGGACCCAGGCCAGGCCGGCCATCCCCAAACGGAAAACACTAATGGAGTTTGAAGAAAATTGAGAGAACGCTTGAAATCCTTGTCCGTGGAAAAGTACAAATGGTGCGGATATTTGAACGGTCAAGCAAATGAGGAGTGAAATTCCCCGAAATTCGGCAAAAGGGATAAGATGGGGGGTAGGGCATCATTATACAGATTATAAGGGTGAGACCGAAATTTGTATCTACTGGCCATACTTGTGTGTGGCAACCGTATCCTTCTGTTGGAACTTGCAAACAAATTTTCGGCAAAAAGACTGTTTGCTTTAAGTTGGTCGATGGTCGATGGTCGATGGTCGGATGCAAAGAAGCCAATTGCACATACCTACACAAGTTTGATGTCCTTTAAGAACATATATTTTTGTTGGTATGTGCGCATAGCGTGTAAGCTTTATCATTAGTGCCACGTTTGGATCATTTAACTCAAGTCCTTAAGTAATGCGAAATAAAATAAGAACCTGACGAGGACCAGTTTTGGACTTAAATGTTTTTTCTTTTTTTTTCGCGGACCGAACCTGAGGCGTGAGTAGTCTCTAAAGCACCATCCCACCGAGCCACTGCTCCCACCTAGACTTGAACAGTTCGACTATTATTCAAAGAAACTGCAAAAGTGTAACTTTAGTGATAAATGGCTTTGTAATCGTTACCCTCTTGATGACAGAACCAATGATCTTCACCTGCAACGGCAGAAAGTAGGGCAATAACAGGAGAGATGGTTCATTTCGCAATGCAGGCTGCAGACGGATCTCAACTCATCTCGCTCCAATATTTGGCCCTTCAAACGTCTTAAATCCTCTCATGGCGAAACGAAAATTTAAGTCAAACATCCTGTAATTGGGTTCAACTGTCTCGGTCAGCTGAACAGCTGCTCCAAGTAAGCTTGTATGAAGTGTTGCCAACTTTTATAAGAGGCATGGAGCCAAATATTAAGAATTTTGGAGACAAAATTGGAAAGTTTTAGTTATAGGTACCATGCAAAAAGAGTATAATCCCAATAGAAGAACTAATTTTTTTTAAAATTCCTAACGAGCCTAAAAATCGCCAAACTTTATATTAGAATGACAATTTTCAGGAGCCTGTAAAAAGTTCGAATATAGACAAATGGGAGATAAATAGCCAGTGCTAGTAACACTGGTTGTACGCAGCATATCAGTGCGTCCGGTCTAGGTTTGTTTTTAGGTCACCTTTTCTTCCCCTTACTCTTGTGGTATCACCTACAACTCTAAGTGTGTCTTTCAAAACACCAATCTTACCTAGCTTAACCTAACCCCCTTTTTTTTTTTTGATACGGCAGAGCGATTTCACAGAAGTAACTTTTAAGGGATTTGTTCATCTTTTGAAATCCGTTTCAAATACAATTCTTGTGGTGTCGAATAGAGCGGGATACTTTCACACGAAAAGCAAGCTTCAAGAAGTTGTAAGTTTTCAAGTTGTTCCATATATCACAGCAGCTCTTTGCAATTCGAAATGTAAGTCAAGTTTGTCTCAGTATGGTAATCATCGATATCTCTTTAACCCTATTCTAGTCTCTAAAGTAATTGAGGTGGGTTGAGATCCTGTCTGCTCTGAGATTCGTCTAAACGCTCGAAATTTTTTGGTACAGCTTTGACCAACTTTGAGGTCTAATTGCATCCTACAATTCCGGGCTTAAAAGAGCTACTTTGTGGTGGCATTCCTTACTCTTCTACGACGTGATCTTTAAGCGGTTTTACATAATCGGGGGTGGTGCCAATCTCTGTCAAATGCCAGTCTTGAATAATGGTACAGCTTCTCAGGAAAAGCTTTTAAAATATAATCAATTGTAGCCTGTACCGGAACAAAGGAGCCATCGCAATACATTTCATAGCGTCGGGAAAAAACCTGTAGATATTAATGTTTTTACCATTTCCTGCCACAGACCATAAGAGATGTGTTAATGGAATTAATATGACTAAACCTACTTATGTAAATTGTAATCGCAGCCGTAAAACCCTCATTGTTCGATCTGTTATTTCGAATAGATTTGCTTTCTCATTTGCCACATGACCAGCTCGTAGATACATCTGAACAGCTCAGTGGGGTTATAAAATTGCTGATTTGATGACATATAAATTAGGCGTTTTAAGTGCCTCAAATTAGTATTCATAGTTTTACACAAATCTAAATCTGTGCGGGCACAATCTAAAGGAACTCTCGCCTGCGCATCTAAATAATCAAATTATATAAATCGGATTATGTATATTTCTAGGGTATTCCGAAGGTCAAAGTTCTGCAATTCATTTGCCACTGAAGTTGGTCGTAGTAATATTTACCAACGATTCTGCTTTTGACACTCAAATTGAATAGCATTGTCCGACTAGTTGCAACTTTTACTTAAGAGCAACTATATATTTTTTTATTGACTTTAAGCAGTTTTAAATTGGAAAACGCAGTTCATTGTGCTAAGGGTTTTGCGTCAATTTGTAGTGTTTCTTGGAATCTTAAACTTCGAGCTGTTAAATATTTTACGATGCTGCAGTTTTTATTAGCAAGCTTAGGTATGCTTCTACGAACAGTTTTGAGAGTGTTTTACTCGTACATCAGTCAATTTATGAACATCTACTTATTTGTCTAGTAAATTGGGTACACTTTACAACAGCATTCGTTATTTGTTAAGCAACTGTAATTATTCTTTGAGGAAGTGCTTTCCATTGTCAGTTAGTTATGACCATCTCTAAAAGCAGTTGATCTGTTCAAATAGCAAGAAATTTGTTTCAGTCGGATTCAGTAAATTTCGTCAGAAAAATACAAATCTTCCGAGTGCATTAGATGTGCGTGAAATTTCTGAAGGAAAGACGCGCCAAATGGGACTCTCAAAACAGATATGGAAGAAGAGTGACACTTCTACAGATCGATGCAAACGGACGATGAGACTTTATCCTCTAGAAGCCATTGTGAAAAAATCGGATTCCTTACAACTAGAAGGTTGGTCGACGTCTTGATAAAGGGTCAATCACAGAAACCTGGGTCGGCATTCAGTAAGGCGAAAGGTTCAAAAGTTTTCGTAGGCACGAAAAATTAACTTCTGCAGGTTAGATAAAATCACTCGTGCATACGAAAACGTTTCAAGGTTTTCGCCTTACAGTATCTGACCCCGCTTTTATCAAAAAATCTGACGAAGCTAAGATGGATCCTACCGGACCCTTTTTTTTGTAAAAATGAGATAGGTGTCTGTTTATTTTCGGAACAATACTTCTGACTGAGAATCGCCACAAGCACCGCTGCGTACCTACTGGGTATACTGGCACATTAAACTTGGCGCTTGGCAATTTATGAAGTTATCGATTATACAAGTTTGCAGCTAAGTTAGTAGCTAAAAGTCGCATGGTGCTGATGGTATATAGCCAGCAATACTGCAACAAGGCTACAGCAAGGCTTGTTACTATAAAGGAGTCTTCACTGCTGGCTAATGACCGTTTGGCATCGGTTATCGATTTAATAATAGAAAAAAATTACTTGATAAGACATTTCGCCCTTTCAGTCTTACAACCAGTGATGCCAATCCGGCTCGAAGTTTTTACGCAAAAACCCGGAAAAAATTATGCCTTTTTTAAAAAAATTGTGCCTATTTGAAAAAAATATAAAAATTGACTATTTTTTAAATGAATTAGGGAAAATTTGTTTACAGAATGTTGGTCGATCGATTGAGTATAATTCTACTTCTTTTGATCTCTATAACCCAAGGCTCAATTATGCCTCAGTTGGCATCACTGCTAACAACTCACAAAATTTTCTGCTAGAAAGAAAACCATAGCTGGTTGGAATGGACGTACTCTTGTGTGGGTCACCGTCCCTGTAAGCAAAATCAGAGTCATAAACTGTGACAGAGTGCGTTTTGAAACCTGGTGCGCATTAGACTCTACGATTTTCTTTACATAAACGAATTTGCTAAGTAGAGGGTAATGCATCTATTGAACGAATGCGCAAGACTGCGGACGAAATCTAAACAAATATGTATAGTTCCTTCGGGGTGAAACTCAATGGGCCTTAGTAATAAACATTTTTAGTCTCGATTTTAAATTTACAAAAGCTCACAATTGCAAAATTTGTATGGAAAATATAGCCACTGTGAACTTCGAAGATTAAGATTCGAGACTAAAAATGTTTATTGCTAAGGCCCAATGAATTTTACTCAATATCAAGTGGGCCGATTGTCATCGCTCTTTTCTTGTTTTGACCGTATTATTGTATTTCAGGTTAAGAAAACTCCGAAAAATCGATTTCTTCGCAATTTTTGGGCAAAACGAAGCTAGTAATTAAATAAATATGACGCAACCTATATCCGCAAAGTTTGAAAACGGAAGCCTAAATTGAGAGATTTTCTCCGCAAAAAACTGAACTAAATTCCAAAAAAGTCAATTCTAATTCAAACAAGATTTCGAATCTGAAATTAAGACACAAAAACTCTCACCAAAAGCGATATCTACCTGCATCCCTTCATCGATGTAGAAACTTTTGGTTCACTCCATAGAATCATCGAAAGTGCTTTCGAAACATTTTAAATTATGGCTTCTTCTTCTAAAAACGAAAGGGTGTGTGTACAGTTGCCAACTAGAGAAATATTTAACTTGTACTGCGGCCGCGGTAACATTTAATATGCGTATAGCTCAGCTATTAATATTTAAAATGTGTATTTCATTACACGTGCGTGCACTCTAAGAAGTTTGTCCTTGCACACGTGGCCTATACGAGTAAACTAATTTCTTTATTGCCCCTGTGTGTAATCGGCTGAATTTCAACTCTAAATTATGAATTATAAACGTCGTTAAGACGCTGAAATGAGAGATTAATTAATGCCGGCATGAACTTGGGTAAGAGTGGTAACTAATCTAAGGAGTATGACGAACCTATAAACTTTATCTGGCGGGTTGTCGTATACTTTTTTCTCAACCTAAATCATGCTTGAATTTTCAGAAATAATTGCTTAAAGACCATCACAAAATATCACCAAGAAGTCTTCGCTTGGTTGCGCGGAGGTATAGAAAAATGCATCTGTTCTAACATCTGACTTCTGATCCTTGCAAAGGATTTTAGCAGTGAGGCCATGAGTGGGACAATAATTCTCTATGTTCAACCAATGTTGTAGGCATTCCAAAGAAGTCTTTTATTTATGCGATTTATGCATTTTAAAATACGTATAGTTGAATTTAGCTTGAGAGGCATTCGTGTAGGTATGAACAGGAAACTGTTAGGTCTACAGGCTACATTGATCGAGCATAATGCGCGACACAACTCCTGCAGCAATTTTAGAGACGTTGTCACAGTCCTCAAAAACAACCTGTTCTTTGAAAAGGTATAGGACAACATGGAGCTTAAAAATACTCTTCAGAATTAGACCTAGATCTTTAAAAAGGTGAGGTTCTAAAATCGGGAGAATGGAAGAGCTTTCTTTTTAATTGAAGCTTTCAAAATAGGTACAATGACTGCAAATTTTGGTTCTAATTGAGCTGTGGTTAGCCACGAATGCACCTATTTCCAGTTTTATTTGCCTTCCCGTGAGTTCTAGAAAAAGGCTTTAAAAGTGGATAAAGTTTTTAACTTGTATCGCTAATGAATATAAAATTATCGCTGACCCCACTTAAGCTCAGACAAAAACACATTACAAAGGACACTCGGCCATCTTTCCAATGAAGAT
This sequence comes from Cheilosia impressa, assembly GCA_948293265.1. Taxonomy (NCBI): domain Eukaryota; kingdom Metazoa; phylum Arthropoda; class Insecta; order Diptera; family Syrphidae; genus Cheilosia; species Cheilosia impressa. Next base: position 13,495,682 of record OX411884.1, read on the forward strand.
CCTCAAAGGACTTTAAAATTGACAATAAAACTCACTCGTAGGCTATGCAAATCAAGCTCCTGTTGCTCTCCCTATTACCCTTACCTTGTTCACTTTGCACATATTTTATATCGTTACATAAATAGATATGCAATGGCAATGCGATTTTGCGATTTCTCCTTTGACCCAAAATAAAACAACGACTTCACCAGAAATTGCAACCATAATAGCAATTGGGGAAAGAAGAAGTAAACCAACAGCGAGACCTACATTTTACGAGTTCTAACTGAAAACAGCACAAACCAAACAAGACCTATAATAGCCCCGCGCAGCGAATATACCTTCCTCATCGATGAAAAAGTCAACCATTACAATGCACACGATTGCCTATGCAAAACCAGACAACTATGCAGCAGCACACAAACGCAAACACACACGCCGGCCGTTCTACCCCTTCACTTTCGCTAATTACAGTCGATAATTAATCATCCAACTGCAAAATAAATAAACATCAATTTAATTTGCTGCTTTAATCGAAGAAACTGAGCAATAAATTTTAAACAATCTCCCCCCTCCACAGCTGCACACATCTGCATGACTGCTAATAAGTCTATTAATGGCACAATTTCTTCGGGACAAAAAAAAGCTAATTTAACACTGGGTACCACATTCCTTAAATGGCCGCAAACAGCACCGGATTTCAGTTGTGCAGTTATGACCAGAGTTTGTGCAACAAATTATCTTTATTAAAAAGCAAAAAAAAAGCCTACAGAGCCAAAAGGCAACACACAAAAACTAAAATAAAAAACAGAACACAAATAATAATAATAAGCCAGTTTTCCTCGCTCTACGGGCAGAAGGTGAAGGAGTTTCATTAATTTGAAAATCTGGTTTACACGAAGAGCCAGCGAGATTATTGTGTGCTGTGGCAGTAATGAGTCATGTCGTGGTCGTTCATCGCCAGAAGTGTTTTCTGCCGGCCAAACAACTAACATCCAACCAAGTGGACGCAATCGCGATACATATAAATATTTAATTAAATACAATGTTGTTGTTGCAAGCCGTGATTTTCTTAGTTTAATTTGTTTACCATTTTTTTTTGCCCCGTAAATATGTAGGTAAACGAAATGTTCTCCATCAAGTTTCCGGTTTAAACGGCATCAACCATTCGTCACCATAGCCCTGTGGAGGAGCCGCACAGGAGTTGGAAAGTCTGCGGATAGTCTCCTGTATAGGCACAAACCCGTTATCTAATAATCAATTTCGCATTCGACTCATACAATATTTATTTATTGCACATGCAAACAAAAATTAAAACAAACTCTAGACACAGTTTTTCTTCGGTTTTGTGTGTGCTTGTGCTGCTGTACCATAAAGCGTCTAAATTAAAACAACCGCATAAATGAGATTTATTCATAAGAGCCCAATTATTTTGCGCTACACTAATAAAGTCTTGGTGTGATTTGACTTAACTGACGGTGATCCAATCTACGCTTTGACGGAGAATAAAAGGAGAACACGAGAATGTGTGAACTCGTCTCGTAGTGTTGCATGACTAGTTCGCATTCGCAAATTACACCGATATGAGTTCACAGCAAGTACGTGTAGTTGTCGTTCGGTTCGGCTGTGCCGTATCTAAAGTTGCATAGCAAGACCATTTTGTGGACAAAGATATTACACCTCATTATGCCGCTAAGAGTTTTGCACAGTGCAGATGCGTAAGAGCGGATTAAGAATACGGGTTGGGTACAATTTGTTGCACAAAGAGAGTATTTTCAATATTCACTAGAAGATGGCAAAATTTAGAAATTCTTTGAGACTTTCCACGGAATCTCGTGAGTCAGGCCATTGAAGCCAGCAAATTAATAGCGAGACGAAGTAAAGAATTGCTAAACCAACTTTAAACCAAGAAATTAATGTCCCTGTATGACACCAGGCTGACTTGATGTGTTTCAGGTTTTTTAGGCCTGCATTGGTCAGGCAACTCACTCCGTACGTCGACAGACGATGGCTTTGCTTCAATAATCCTCTATTCCGCAACTTTTCGGACGATTATCGTCGAAACGAAAGACCTCCAAAACAGGCAATTAAATGCAAAAATTTCCAGTTGAGAGCTCTATTCAGCTCATTTTCCACCAATGTGATGAAAACTGACGATGGCCAAAAAATAAATATGCAGAATATAACTTATTATGGTCATTGAAACTTGAAAAGACGATATCGTCCAGACGTTTATTGCTATACGGAATCTGCCCCCAGATGATATCGGTTTGGCGATTGAACATTTGCTTCACGTAACTCAATCATCGTCGAAACATTATCGCCCAGACGATACATTTAGAGCGATACCTAATGAGGTATAGTTTTGCATTGATTTGTATGTTTTGCAAACAGCTAAGTAGGTACCTACTTTTTTTTAGAATTTCAAGAAGAATAATTGACTTTAGATATTTTTTAAATGCCACCAAATATAAAAATAGCTATTTATCTACGTTTTAAACATATTTTGCATGAAGTCCACGTAAAAGCAAGACATATTGCGGAAAGTTGTATGGTACCAAACTTATCATTAGTAACTTGCTAAAACATTAAACTATAGGTACATGTTGTCATAATCCTCAGGTCGATGTAGAATTTCATTTCAAAAAAGGAAAAGTAGTTTCGACCCCCGAAAAATTGCGGTTTTTTGCAAATGTTTGTGCTGACATCCATAACATTTGTAACCACTACAATGTTGATACTTTGATAGTATATAGCAATCGAGGAATACGAAGTGGAAATTACCGGATGAGACAGTTGGCTCCAAAAATAAGGGATGAAATAAAAGAAATCGCTTTCCTTGGTATAGCTATTTGGCTTAAGGCCAAGTCCGAATGCTCATCCATGAGAGCAATTAAAATTGTCATTTGCTTTGGTGTAGCTGACCCATCAATAATACATTTTTTCGATATTATTTGTTATTATTAATAAACTAAGGAAAAAAGATGAATTACCCACATTTTGCAATTTGTTGACTCTTGCAAAATTGAGATTTCAAATATAGTTTGAGAGTTTCTCAATGCTCACTCACTTCGCATATAAAATAAACGATAGACGAGACGATAGTAATAGAGTTACGGGAAGCAAATTGATGACGAGATCGTTATCTATTTTTACAATCGCACAAACGATTATCGTACTTAGAGTTACGGAATGAGTGCCCAGGTGAACAGCTTTTCCAGTTGACGTTTATGGAGGGGTAGCCGACGAATCCAGTCAAGAATTTCTTCACCGAGTACCAAGACAATTTGTGGCTGATTTTGGAAAGCGACATTAGCGAACAGTTTAGTTTTGACGTTTAGGTAACGTCGATTCCAGAAAATTCTACTCCAACCAAGCCAATGACAAATAGACAAAAATGTTTTCCCTGTTTGAAAAATGAGGCTCTGTTAAACCATTGCAGCTATAAAAACCGTCCACAATAAATCAATAGAATTCCTAAATCCAAATAAAAAGATTGGGGGTCACCAGCCATCCCTTAAAATAAATAAATAAATAGCAACACACAGGACCGGACCAACCATATGTGCAAGATGTGCAAATGCACAGGGCGCCAAATTCTGGGGGCGCATTGTTAGGAAAGAAAAATAAATTTTATCTTGCTCGAACAAATACTACACCATTTGCATTTTAAACAAAAAGCTTGTTCAAATAAGCCCAAAATAACAACATCCATCACACGTGTGCTGAATTATTTATTGCACATTAACTCACATCCCTTACAATGCAGCAACTTCAAGGAGAATCTAACTCAAAATATAGCAAAATAAATATATCCCACTAGGCCTATGCAATTAATTTCTTACCTACCTAATCTGAAAATATTCCACCCTGTTCGTATAGGTATATTTCTTTCACATCCTCTTACATTTTGCAAAGGAGTCTAGTTCAAAAATCTCAAAACAAAAAAGTTTCTGTAAATCTTGCACAGGGCGCTAGTTTGGCTGGAGCCGGCCTTCGACTATTCAAATTGCGACAGAGTCGAGTTCCAAAACGGGAAAATAACAACCACTATACATTTGCACATTGGAGACCGTCAAAGATCTTAAACTCTGCGTTAAAAATTGTTAAATGATTGACTGCCAATGTAGCCTAGGCCTCATCTCACAAGTCACAATCGTATGTCACATCACGCAACTTCCCTTAAGGACAAATTTTGCCGGCGCTACTAACTTTCTTAGTGGTATTCTTTAAGATTCTGCAAGTTTCTTGTTGGCAGTCAATTGCAATTGTTGGCAATCAACATGCAGAACCTTGAAGAATACCACTCGGCTATGCAATCATACTGTCCACGTGTCGCACACAATTTGAAAAACAACTCTCAGCTCACCTACAACAAACCGTAATCAATATCTCAAGACCATTCAGCCAGCTAAATATAAATAATCGGCCACATTAGCGCAATCACCTGGAGAATCCGCACATAAAATATTTAATGATAAAGTAAGTCCAAGCCAGGTGTTACCTATACCATCACCGGTCTTTTCACAATCAGCACAACGCTACTTTCTCCAATAGCAGTCTCTGGTGGTAATTATCAGACTTAATAGTATTGCTTTTCACCCGTCATATGGGATTTCCGTGCACCTACCTATCACATGTGTGTGGGTAGACACATTACATCTATTTATGCATTCATCCTTGTTGATTTATTTGCTTGCAACTTATCGATATGAAGTCTTAATCACACTCATGGCAAAAAAAAAAAAAAGCTCAAATCGGAGCATAAATCGGGTAACTCGCTGGAAATGTCTGCGTGTAGTGGCATTTAATTCGCTACAAACAAGCATGGACGGCCGGCGCGCACAGTTTACACCAACACTCTGACATCTATGCAGGTCTATTATTATTAATAATGCAATTAGATCCAGCGCTATAAATGAATTAAGGTTTCTGCCAGCGGCGGCGGCGGCAAGGTATATGTAATGAAAACCAGTGCGCGCCATACGGCTGCTCGGTCGGTGGGGGGATGTGTCTTTGGAGGGATACAACATACGAATTAAGTCCGATTTATTTCTCTATGGCTGCAAAGATTGTATCTGTAACTGAATATTTCCATGCTTGCTGTGCTATTTATATGGAATGGATTTTTCTGACACCGCAATTAAGTGATCTCCTTTTAGAGCCGATAACAGTTGGCTGACTTTGGCAACTACGTACGTGTAGGTAAATAGAATGCAGCAACTATCTAATTAGCTACCAATCATGTGACATTCACATCACTTAACTTCAATGAATAATACGTCAATCTTTCGCCAAGTGTATCTTCGAGTCTGAAACTCAACCAAACTCATTGACTCCAGAGGTCAAATATCTGCCTCGTCGAGTGCATTTTACCCAGTCACAGCAAAAGGGTACACACAGTCAGATAATAAATCAGATCGTAAAATGAATTCATCTCGCCCCGCATCTTCCCAAAAATAAACAAATACACACACAAAACACGAGCCACCTATGCAAAGGGGGACTGGGGCTTAATTATTAATAATCAGAAATCAGGGCTAATTTAGTTGACAATCGATGCTGTGGCCAGCATCAGAGCTTTGGGATCTAATAAAAAATAATTCTGTTTTGATGCGTAATCAATGGGCGAACGAAAGCCGTTGTCGTCTCGATCGTGATGCAGTCTGCTCGATGTGTGCGTAAGGTTATTGCGCACAACGCCACTGCGCGATATACTCGTACGCTTAATGACGCAATAATGTGATGTCGTTCTCGTTGACCAAATTCTTAATTTGTTGTTGTTCTCCCCTCGTTCGATATATAAACACACAAACGTATTGTATACACACGAGCTCAAAGTGAACGTAATGAGGTTTCAAAGGAATTGAAGCCATTAAATGTGTAGCAATAATAAATATTAATTAAGACAATCGATTGTTGATTTTCACTCGGGGTAGCTTGATTTGATGTCATTTTTATATTCACGGTCTGGCTGGCTGTTGGATGAAATTCGATCGTCCGAAGGTTTATAACAATAGGAAAAGGGGCTCAGACGTGATGGTGCAAGAGTTTCTTGCTAATGCCTTGGAGGGGTTTTACACCCTCTCGCAGTTTAATAAACGGCTGGGAATTTTATTCGAGAGTGTGGGCTCTGACTAAGCTTCGGCAAGACCAGTTGATTTGGGGGCTAAGTTAACGATTAAGTGGTAGCCACTGGAGAGTGATCTTGCAAAACAAGAGTGGACTTGACTAACCAAACTAAAAATAAGAGCGAGTGTGGAACATGAAAATAGCACGAGCCACGAAATATGAAGAATGAGTCTCAGAATTCTAAAGATGGGGCCATCAAAAGAATGAATTACTTTCGATAAGTTCACTAGATTTGACATCAACAGTCAAAATGGGATATGATTGAGCTACTAAACGACATATTTAGAGCTGAGAGCAGTAGGTATGTGGATTTTCAAGACCGCCAATTTTTGCCCATTTTTTAGGTAATTTCAACGACAGAATTTGCAAGCAGGGCTTCTTTGGAAGTCCAACCGGAAAGCATATCTTACATGACAACAAGTTTGGAAGCGGACTTATAAGTTTAATCGACTTTGCTGTCCGAAGGTAGTTTCTGCACTTGGTTTCTTTCAACACAACTTTTATTGAGGAACATAATTATCTCTCTCTCTTCTGAAAATCATACATTTTCGACTTATGTCACTTTTCCGTGAAAGCGACGTACAGATCATCGAGCCTTCAAATTGATAATGTTGTGATCGACATAAAGCACTTTTCAGTATTCTGTGTGGATGACTAAGCTTTGGAAGTTGCCAAGGACTCGAAACATTATCGACAACGTATGAAGGCGGATATTTAAGAAAGGTAGCTTGTAAGTATAGAAATACTGTGAGAAGACTTTAAGTTGGACGGCTGTGATCACAACCAATCTTAGCCGAACCCTCGTGTACAGAAATCTTATGCAGATACCATCAAATGCCGAGGACCAGCAGCATTTAGAAGCCTTTGAAACGTTGCATCATCATCAGAGATAAGATGCCTTTAGAATCGCATCAACACAAGGGCTAGGCTTCACGGGACCACCCTAAGAGTATAAAACAAATTCTGCATCGAACTCTTTCACTCAGGAAGAAAATAAGAAAAGAGGAAAAAATAAATAGCAGCAGAAGCGAGCGACCTGGGGAGTTGTTACTCCAGGAACAGCTTTCATCAGGAAAAAAAAATAGTCAAGGAAATGAACGAAACTTTGTTGAAGGCTCACAGTCTTATTTTTATTTTTTTTATTTTATTTTATTTTATTTTAATCAAATGAGTACATCTATTGTTCTCGCTAGATTAGATACTTAATACAAAAAATGTATACTTAAAAATGACCACCAAAGCCTAACAAAAGGATTAGTTTATTCTTAAATGATTCTCTACTAATACTAAAATCAATAACATCACAATATTTATTGGATTCCCTAAGGCATCTAGAAACTGGTTCATTGTAACCATAGTAAACCCTATGAAAGGGTATATGAAATAAAAAGCGGTTTCTAAGAACTCTCGAAGGAGCATAAAATCCAACTAATGATAGTAGAAAAGGGCAATCGATATGATTATCTATCAAATCGCGAATAAACATAACGGAAAAATATTGCCTTCGTCTGAAAAGTGGTAAGATACCAAATAATTTGCACCTCGTCTCGTAAGATGGCATTTCAATATTCCATCGCAGTCTACGAACAGCTACTCTAGTAAAACGCTTTTGGATCTTCTCAATTCTAAAAGAATGTAATTCGTAAAATGGATTCCATACTATACTGCAGTATTCAAGATGTGATCTGACAAATGCAAAAAATAGACATTTAAGAGTATGAGGATCTTGAAAGTCTTTCGAATTCCGCAATAAAAAACCAAGCATCTGATTACCTTTGGCAACCAAAAACTCAATGTGCTTGCAAAAGCTAAGTTTTATGTCAAAAATAACTCCAAGATCTTTTTTGGAGCAAATAATGGACAAAGGGGTATTATCGATTACGTACGTAAAGGGAATTGGAGAGAGGTGACGATAAAAAGAAAGGCTTTGACATTTAGAGATATTGAGATGAAGGTCATTGTCATTACACCAAATAGAAAGACATTTAAGGTCTTCCTGTAGAAGAATACAATCTTGAACTGAACGTATTGGTCGGAAGATCTTCAAATCGTCGGCAAACATAAGACACTGGGAACTCAAAAACAAGTCCGGAATGTCATTAATAAACAAAAGGAAGAGCAGAGGGCCCAGATGACTACCTTGAGGTACTCCAGAGTCGGTGTTGAGGTTATGGGAAAAGCACCGAACTACCTTGCTCGATACACATGAATGAATACGCTATAAACTGCGCCAATTGTGAGAATAGTCTTCTTAATTTCATACGCATGATCGCTTGCTGTACTGAAAGCAGCTATGACCATTAGTTTTACATTAAACAGTTTAAAGAACTGCTCAAGTCTAGTCTACTCTAGTCACCTATTATAAAAAACTTAGTTGCTTAGGTTCTTGATAAATTATAGATTTAAATAAAAACACAAAAAAATATATATTTCATATTTATTATTTGTTAAAAAATATATTATATTTGCACAGCCTTACATTTTATTTTTTATTGAAAATGAGGACAGAAGTTCTTTTGGTTTTGCGAAATCTTTAAATAAAATTATTTTTACATTAGCTGCAAAGACGGGAAAGAGCCCGGAGACAACTGTTCATTTAGGGTGTTAAGGTCTTTTACCATTGTCCACAATCTATCAACTTCTCGCTTAAGGGCAATCTGTTGAGGGAGCAGAACTACCTTCATGCAAGTCCCTCCTTAAAGCGAGCTCTAGAATTTATCGACTACTTTCCTAAGATGAACAGGAACACCTTTTATTTATACGAGAGCCATACAAAAGTGATAATCCCCAGAATGGGTTTCACACTTCCCCATGAGGGGGTAACTATGATAACTTAATATGCCAACAAGTACGTAGCCATCATACGTAAATTTAAAATAAGCTCCTCTCGCGAATAAAAAATCTTGACTACTTTAACTGACTCGTAACTAAGTACACTTATCTGCTTTTTACACTTCAAATGTTTGCACTGTCCTTTCAGTGTTTTTTTTTTCATTTGTTTATTTTCTTTGTAGGGAAACTTAATACCACATTTTTTCTTTTCATAATCCGCTCTTCTTAAAATAAATAAACATACGGAGGTATTATGCTGAATTAATAAAAAAGTACACACGGATATATATTTTTTTAAATTTTAATCATTTAGCATTTAAGACAATATCCACACGAGAGCACTCTGGGGAGTGCTTGTTGGCTGTTGATAGACTGACGGCACTGCGGAGCGGATGATGACTGTCACGTTCATCCACACTTCCATCCCTTCGTCCATAAGGAGGAGATTCCCTGAATATCTTCCACCTCGAACGTACGTAAAAAATAACCTAGTGTTGCACACACTAATCGCACTTGGGTATAGAGAGGTGGCTAGAAACAGGGATGAAGACAAGTCCAGAGGATGAATTTATCCTGGCACGCTTATGGCTTATAATATATATATATATTTGGTTTGAGTGTGCTCTCCTTTTTCAATCGCTTCACAAGCAAACAGGTTGCCGCTGAGGTTGGGGGTAGATGGTTGCTTGTGATGTTTCGTAGGATAATGTTGGGTAGCTGAACAACCTTTTTTTTGCTTTTTTTTTGGTTGGCCCAAAGTGCAAAAAGCAAAAAGAAACACCAAATACCCTCATCATTTTTGTATGGTGTGCCTTTTGTCAGAACACGACAAGATGTTTGGCTTGGCTGGTGTGTGCTGTACAGTGTGTTGCTTGTCGAGAGAAGTTTGCCAAATGCATTGTGTTGAGAGTTGTACCTAGTACGGAGTAATAAAGTGAATAGCTTTGGGCATTTATTTTATTTTGTTTTAAATATTCCCAAGTCGATGTTTATCCACCCCGCGCAGACCTGCCTCGGTTTTACCGTTGATTGAAATGTGGGTGCCTCTGATTTGATTGCGCGGAGAGCAGGAGTTGGCAACTTAGTTGGCTGCTCCTATTGCGAGCTGAGCCAAACTCCTTCGGTGTTGTAGTACTCCATTCATAAGAACATCGGTCGACTGTATTAAGCTGTTTTTTTTTTTTTGTTTTACTTGTGTGTGCCTTTTCCTTTCTTTTCCTTTGTGTGTTTGTTGAAGTAGCTTTGCCTTACCTTTGGAGCTGCAAGTCAATGTGTTGCGGCGCCTTCTGAAAACGCTGCGCTATTATGTGGCAGCGATGCTTTGTAGCGGCCTTGGTTGTGGGAGTCCTGGTGCTGAGGAGTTTTGCCCTTAATTTAGTCGAGCTAATGGCCTGGGGTATGGTGTGGCGGTTTATTTTTATTTCACACGCAATTTCACACCCAAACTTGGAAAGTTTCGGTAAAGTTTTTCTTGGTTTTTTTAACCGGAGTTCGATGGATGCAAGGGTTGCCTGTGTTTCAAGTGTTTATGGACTTTTTGCTGGGAACTGCTTTGGAGTTGTAAGCGATTGCAAGGTTTTGTGTGGTGGATTTCGATCGTATATCTATTTGGGGAAGAAGATACCTTACTAGATGTATGGGTTTGTAACTCCTTTTAGTTAATGATTTAGATGTTAAGTTAATGTGTTCAGTTTTGAGGGGACTATTTGTTTATTTGTTCAGTATACCGGTAGATGTTATGGCCCGGGCCATCCGGGCTATTTTCACTCTGCACAGCTAGGTCCCGCTCGAAATCTTGAAAGAAAGTCAGTATCATACCTCCGCGGAACGAAATGAGTCACTTTACGCTTGAACAACGTTGGGAAATATTGTAAACTTATGTCCGAAGTGAGTGCTGTGTAGCCCAAACAGTGCGCTTTTTGAAAAGAAGTTTTTATCGAAATGAAGCACCCACCTTGCGCCTGCTGTACGAAGTAAGTTTGTGTAAAAAGATCGTGAGACTGGTATGCTAGTGGACAACACTCATGGTCCACGCCGTCGTACGGTACGGTTCGCACAGCCGAGAGTTTGAGACTCAATTCACGAAATATCAACTCGCCATCGATCTCAACAGTTCAACATTTCACGCAATAACCTGAGGAGAATTCTGCAAAAAGATCTCGGATTATTTGCTTACAAGATTATTCGCTCACTTTTTTTTTACTAAAATTGAAGACATGAATTTGGACGACCTCTGGTTCATGCAGGATGGCGCCACACATCCATGCCACAATCGATCTTGGGTGCACCAAATTCCCAAATCGACTTATCAGCCGTCTTGGCGATGTCAATTGGCCGCCTCAGAGCTGCGACTTGACACCTTTGGACTTTTTTTGTGGGGACCATCTATGGACCGATGTTATGCCAACAATCCGAATCCGTGAGCTACAGAACGAAAACATCAACAAGGTCTTGGAAAATTGTGGTGACAAAATGCGCTACTGCGAAGCCATCAGAGGCAGCCACTTGAATGACGTTGTGTTCCATAATTAATATTATCTCGGACTCACTACAGTCTTAATAAACGTAAAAATATGTTTGAGTAGATATTTAAATATACGAACGTAAAATAAGTTGAGAAGCTGCCTTCCCAAAACTGCGTATGAGATGCGCCTTCGTGGTAATTTTCCTTGTTCATGGCCTGACAAGTGGAATATCCGAATTTAATTACACCCAGTATCCGTGCATTTTCTTCGACTTTCATCAAAGCATTAATTACCTCCCTTGCAAGTGGAGACTGGAGAGTTCTGAAAGTGCATTTAAAAAATATATATGTACACGAATAAATTAGCTCTTGTCCAATACAAGAATCTTTCAAATATCTTCAATGGGATGGTAGCTTTAATCGTCGTTTCGTTGCATTAAAAAAATGCCGACAAACAATCTTGTCAACGACCAGCATTAGAAGAATACACCAGTGCTACATATAAATACCAACGATACTTGCTTCTGCATAACATTCATAGGGTAGGTATAGGTATACGAAAGGGTGGATTTCAAGAGATGTTGCCCTGTGAATGGAACTCCCTTATGCCGGCGGAGTTTCCTTCTTGGGTTGGTGTACAGTATAAAAACCAACTGTTGGTGGTGTTTGTTCCGCTTGATGAAATAAAAGAAACGGAAAGGTACCGAAACGTGTTTCAATGGAGTGAGCAGGGGTTAATAAGGTACTTTATACAAATCTCGTAATAAAGGGGTCGTTAATAGGAGCATGTACCGAGCGGAGCGGCGGGGTGCCGCTGCCGGGTTTGGGTACATTGCTCATTCTTTCTTATCTAAGCGGTGTGTGTTTTGGTGGGATAATTAAGTAGGTTTTCGGTTTTGTTGGATTTATATGGAAAAGCTGACTTTTTTTCTCCTCAAAAGGGGTCTAGCGCAAATTGTCCTTTCATTGGACTATGATTGTTTGTTGCCGGTTCTATAAAGAGACGAGATTTTACAGCTTTCATAATTAGTCGGGGGTAATTCGTGTGTTTTTTTCTAGCAAATTTAAACCTGAAAGGATGGCAAGTCGCAAGTCTCTTAAAACGTTGTATACTCTTGGAACATCCACAGCGCTTTGTGCAAAAAAAGGGATCAACAGTTGCTGTCCGTTTAGGAGTTTTTTTTTTTTTTTGTCGGTAAAACTTTGTTTGAGGCGTCGTTTCATGCGGGTGGGTAAGTGTGATTTTAAGGTTAAAACAGCTGAGGTGATGACAATGTTAAACATCTACTTGCCGGATGATAAACAGGAAAGTACCTTGGAGCGCATCGTGCCGTGGTGTTAATTGGATAGCCAAGTGATGACAAATTTCGAGAAGGGGTGTATTTGTTTTTCTGACTTATCCCTAAGATTTAAAGGAATTTTTTGGAACTGTAGCTTCCGGCGGAGGCGACTTTTGCCACTTAATTAAGGGAACCTGTGAATGTGCTATTGGTTGATGATTCAAATTGGCGTGACAAGGAAGGAACAGACAGAATTGTCCTGACTCCACGAGAAAGGCATTTGTCGACTAATTCAATGTGAATCTGTTGGAATTTTAATGTTAAAAGATAAAACTTGGGACCAAATATTGCGGTGTACTACTACACGCAAATGCAATTTAATTACAAGAAAACATTGATGCTCGTGATCGTCGCCTATCTTTCATAATTTGTAAAGGTGGTCTTGTCGGTATTGCAGATCTTCTAACAGGCTACAACAACTAGCTATGTGTGTTTAACAATATAGACTTCGTCATATTTTTTTACTAATTACACCCATTATATCAGTTCAAGGCAATGTACCCTGTTTTGAAGACGTCGAAGCTACGAAATCAGCAGCTTGCTTAAGCGCAATAAAGTGCCTTAAAAATAGGGCAACCAGAGCTCAAAAGTTTTATGGGTGTGGCTCTATAATTCCTAAACTATAAAGTCACTGGGTAGTTGATAAGTCTGGTGCCCTACAGGGACCTTTAGCCATTTCTCTGATCATCATTCAAACTTTCTGAAAAGGTTAACAATTTTATGTTTAAGCCCTAAAATTCATCGGACACCATAGAACAAAAGAAGGTCAGCTACGCACGGTGGGTAAGTCCACTTAATATTTGCTAAGTCGTAAGGATAGTGATAACATAAGCCTTAGACGTACCCGGGCATGCATAGTGAAAGTGCAGTCGTCGAGACAGCTTCTGGGGAAAATCGTGTGTCAAGCATGTCAATGTTGCATGGTTGCCTTTAGAAAAGGTGTCAGTGATGCCACTTATTACAGCGCTGATACGCAGACTTTTAGGAGAAATTTAACTCATAGAGCGCTTCAGACCCAACTTGAGCACCTAAGGTGCATTTTGCAGGTAAGGCTTCGTCTTACGTGGCTAACAGTGGCCATAAGGAAGCCTTTGAGTCCATCCTTCCATTCCATTCCGAAAATATGATCAGAACGGCCCTAAGCGAACTGTTTGCAAATTTTGTCAAATACCTCAGTAAGGAATTAAGACTTCTAACCAAATTTGATGGCACAACACACCATGGAAAGGCACTAGCTATTCTACCAGATAAAGGTTTTCCGATCGCAACTTGCAACCTCGTTACAAAGTTGGATGCAAACCTTAGATAGACGAGTGATACAACATATGCCTGTACGACAGAACATATTCGAGTAAAACTGGATCTGGCTTGCAAGAACCAGCTAACAAAATCCCTGTACTTTTTAACTGACTAATCCGAAAATGTCCCAGGTAAGTCCCTTCCTAAGGCAGAATATGTTAAACTGCCAGTTAACCGGTGCCTTTGTTGAGTTTATTAGTATTTTAAGATTTATCCTAATCATTTCGCTGATCAACTAACATCCATAAAGCGAAGCTATACTTAACAAAATACCCAAATAAGTTATAGATATGGGTGCCTATCCGAAGTAGGGATACTGAGCTCCTCCTTGAGGGTGACTTACCTATGAAAAAGTCCTTGATGGAATGTACTACAACAAATTGCATTCCTAGAGTCACATGCAAACCGCAAAGTTACTTTTATGTCAGAAGATTGACGACCAAAATGAATACAGGCTCTAATCTACTACTTAATTACAGAGTCGCCGCCGGAGGCAAGAGTTCCCAAACAAATCAAATAAGTTTCATCCAGAAATAAGTAACTCGATCTGCAATCTTGTTGCGTGCTTTTGTCGGCCAATACATAATATCCTGGCTACACAACATACACAAGTACTTGTCTACATAATCATGAGTCTTTTATTTGCCCAGACGATAATGAATGCAAAAAAGAAAAGAAAAAAATATATATACAGCTCAGCTCATGTAGCATGTCTTTCAATTAACATTAATAATATTTCCCACTTTAATGTGTTCGATTCATTTAGTTTGTTAAATGTTTCGCTTTCTCGAAAAATCATTTGCACCACGCCATAAGTACGAAAAAATTGTAAAGACTGTAGTCTTGGTCGGCATACCCTATACACACAGTTTTCCAATGGACGAGTGTATACTCTACACAAGCTGATAATTTCTTCAATTAATATGATCACACTTCGTGCCAAACCTTAATTGCTAATTAAACATTAATTCCTCTATATACGGACTTAGCGTAAAAAGCGACATTATTGTAGGAGGTTCACTTCTCGATAATTTTTCTTTATTTTTTTTGATAGTTGAAAAAACTCACATAATTAGATATAGCCAGAGGCAATTAAGATTCCAGAGCAGTTAACTCACGAGACTGGAGATGATCATGCTTCATTAACTTATGTAGGTACTTATTACACGACCAAACAAAATGTCTCGTCACTTTTAGTAAATTAAAATAAATGGTTAACTAATTGGGAGTTTGCCGTCGGTTGTGGAATTGGGTAGGTACACTATTCGACCAAATATTCACACTACGGCAGATCCTGGAGAAAACCCAAGAGGTCTAAGTCGATACCCACCACCTGTTTATCGATTTTAAGGCCGCATATGACAGCATTTATAGAGACGAGCTATACAGAGCCATGTCTAGTTTTGGCATCCCTGCCAAACTTGTCAGATTGTGCAGAATTACGATGGAGAACGCTCGCTGCTCCATAAAGGTCGGAAACAATATCACAGAGACCTTTGGTGTCAAAAAAGTATTTAGACAAGGTGACGCGCTGTCATGTGACTTTTTCAATATAATTCTTGAGAAGATTGTGCGAAACTCACAAGCCAACACCAGAGGCACAATTTTCCAGAAGTCTGTGCAACTACTTGCTTACGCCGACGACATCGACATCATTGGCAGAACACAGCGAGCTGTCACTGGTACGTTTGCAAGTATTAGCACAGAAGCGGCAAAAATGGGTTTAGTGGTGAATGAGGGCAAAACAAAATATATGCTGTCAACAAGAAGGGACACACAACATCGACGAATCGGACAGAACGTCACGATAGGTAGTTCGGGACTTTGTCTACCTCGGCTCCGCTATTAACTCTGAAAATGACATCACCTCAGAAATCAAGCGAAGAGTCACACTTGCCAACCGCTGTTACTTTGGTCTAAGAAGGCAATTGATTAGTAAGGCCCTGTCGAGAAATACTAAGGAGGCTCTATATAAGACCCTCATCATCCCAGTCGTGCTTTATGGTGCAGAAGCATGGACCCTATCAAAGTCGGATGAAGAGCTCCTTGGTCGTTTCGAACGCAAAATTCTTCGTGTGATTTTTGGTCCCGTTTGCGTTGACGGGCTCTGGAGGAGGAGATTTAACAGCGAACTCTACGAGCTGTACAGCGACATCGACCTAGTCAGAAAAGTACGTATTAGTCGTAAGATGACTGGGACATGTAGAGCGAATGGACACCAACGCTCCGGCCCGAAGAGTCTTCGATTCCAACCCGGAGGGACAACGCAGTAGAGGAAGACCTCGCCTTAGGTGGCGCGCGCAAGTGGAAGGGGACCTCAACCAACTTGGAGTGCGCAACTGGAGGCAGTTAGCCAAAGATCGCGCTAACTGGAGAGGCGTATTGGTTGAGGCCCAGGTCCACCCCGGACTGTAGCGCCATCTAAGTAAGTAAGTAAGGTACACTATTGCATTCCATGATGATTGGCAAGCATTTTTTTTTCAATTTTAGTGACAGTGACAAACCCAAGCTTATGATGGTCGACGAGATTCGAAGAGTTGTGAAAATACCGCCGTCCTCTCTATAACTTTTTATCCCCCTTGGAACATGTAGCAGTATTCCTTAACAAGTGCATTAGTATAGGAAAAAAAAAGGTTACTTAAGACTGCCAAGGACAATTTTACAAATAATTGGCTATTTTAATCAAGTTCTCCAACAGGTCCAACGCCTTCAAAAATTATAATGACCCTTGCTGTTATAAGGCGGTTTTTTAGTTTACCCACATGATATACAAGGTAGGCCAAAAGAGATCACCCTATTGGAAGATGCTCTTATTTTTGCAAATGGCCGCCAATGTGAAATCTGTATTGACATTTGTGGACTAGACAGATGTAGAATACAAGTGAACAAGCCACGGAGTGATACACTCCCCAAGAACGCGGAATAATCGTGTCTATTTTTTTGTGTAACAATTCGTCTGTAGTGTTGGCGCAGCGCGAATTCCGTCGCCGATTCCACTGCCGTCCGACACCGACTGCGCAAACACTGCGCCGTTTGGCCACCAACCTTGAAGAGTATGGGACCACATGAGACGTTGCCAAGAGTGGCCGACCCCGGAGCGCCCATTGTGTGGAGAATATCGCATCGCCGCTGTTGACGAGGATGTCGAGCTGTCGCCGGAAACATCGACCAGACGCCGTGCCTCGCAATTAGCCATCAGCCGGTCGTCCCTAGGGCGAATTTTGGTCATAGACTTGCGCATGTTCCCGTACAAAGTCCAGTCCGTCGACCGCCAAACGCGTGTAACCTACGCCCAAGCCATCCTCAATCTCGAGGAAGATTTTTCGACCAAAATCATAATGAGCGATGAGGCTCATTTCCACCTCAGCGGGTACGTGAACAAGCAAAACTATCGCTTCTGGGGCACCGAAAATCCACGAGTAATGCACCCGCTCAAAGTTACTGTATGGTGCGCTGTTCACGCTAGATGAGTCATCGGGCCATTTTCGAGAACGCCGCTGGTCAAACGACAACAGTGGACGGTGCGCGCTACAGGGCCATGTCAGTCGAGTTTTTTCTGCCACAATTGGACGAATTAGGACTGGAGGACATGCACGAGCCACAACCGATATTCTGAAGGCGGCGTTCCCGGGTCGCCTCATCTCTCGTTTTGGTGATTTGCACTGGCCCGATTTAATCGTTCCAGACTTTTTTTTGAGGGGTTTTTTGAAGTCCCATGTTTACGTGAACAAGCCAGAGACCCTAGAAGCCCTCAAGGACAACATTCGACACGAGTGCGACAATCTGTCGCCGAAGTCATGAAAAATGCCTTAAAACAAGGCAGTATGTCAATCAATTGTGACGGCGCCCATTTGGCCGATATCATCTTTTCGACTTGACCAATAAAACTCTAAAGGTTCAAATAAACATAATCAAAAAACAGAATCGAAGTTTTTCATTCAGGATCGTGTCAAAAACTAAAATTATGCAATCCTTGCTCAAATTCAACTGTACACGTTCTTGGACTGTAAGGTGTTTGGCATGGATAAAATTAAGACTACTGCATAGAATTGACTCCACGTAGCAAACTTGTGTTGCACAGTTCATAGGATAGGTTACTTTTTTTTATCGTTATCCGCTGTCCAAAAGCCAAGTTCTAAGCTGATATCAAAGCAGAGAGAGCATTTTAAGAGCAACCTTCCAGATTATAGCTTTGGAATGCAATTACTAGAATTTCTTACACAAAGTTTAAAAAAATATCTATACAAATTGTAAGTCTTAAAACGTTTTCAAAGTTGAACAAGAAGCTTAACGTTTAAAAATTTGATTCATTCTGTTATTTGCAAAACCCCACTTATCCATTAAAATCGTCGTGGATATTGGATGCTTAAGTGAATTTTCCACAAGTCTGAATCTTAAGCCAAGGACTGTAGTGAAGGCCGTACAAATAGAGGAGAGATTTCTGATAATCACTTTGTCCTGAGTACTGACTTATATCACTAATTTAGTCAGCTCTTGAACTCGTTTAAGAGACTCAATCAAAAAGCAGAACTGTTCGTCGTGATCTGAAATGGACGGCCATATCCAAACATCTGACGGCACTAGACTTCTTTCATTGTTTTTAGTTTTTTTTTTAATATCGCGTTTACAATAAAAAAAAAACACAAACATCATATTGCATGTCTTAAAAGCCAACATTTATGAAAATAAATCACAAATTTAGAGTCAAATGTTTAGCGAGCATCAACTTAAAATGCTGTACAACGTACGAAAATTTCATCAGCTCAGGTCATTTGATGAATAACATTTCTTCTGCTTGATTTCACAAATTTAAATTTTTCTTTGGGTTTCTAACAAAATGGTTGCCAATTGACATAATAATGTCGTATTACATATGCTCATTTGCAGGTTTGAAACCGGCATAAGGAACATAACTCAGATCGAATTTCAGTCTTATTAGGGTTTTAAGACGGTTGCGTTTAACAGCCTCAGCCACTTAAGAGCCTTTACTAAATTTTTGAGGGAAAAGCAGGAGCTTTTTTAATCAGTATTTTATCAACCAAAAACACAAAACTAAAATATTACAATCTTTTAAAACAAAATACTAGTACTACGGCTGTTAAACAAATATTTTTTTGAACAAATGACATCACTTGTAAATTGAGATTTTGTTAAAAACTGATTTAACTTAATTGACATTGAGTTGACAATTATTAAGATAAGGAAAGTTTGACTTAAACTTATAATTAAAGGAATTAAAAATGAGGAGCGCTTTGATAAAAAATTCTACACCAATCTATTTCAACATTATGCATGGTTTTCCTCACTACATGAGTAGCCTATGTAATTGCAAATTTAAATATTTTCCCATTTGTTAGCAACAACCCACTACTTTACTATACAAATACTAAGCACGCACATTAAAATTGCCTTAAGCACAAAATGAGCATAATTAGGTTAATGGCGATTTTAATTGATATACCTACCGCCCGAAGCAAGAAACCGCACTTAAATGTGTAAAAAGGTAGGCTAGAATTTTTATATAGAAATTAGTGTTGCAATGTTGTGTTTGTCTTTACGTTTGATGTTTGGGCGCAATATTGCCTGCATTAGGTGCATCATAAAAATGTGTATAGTGTATTTTTTTTTTACAGAGGCATGGAGCGATATTGTTAAAAGGATGAAACTATGCAAATATAAGTTGACTTTGAATGAGCCATAAAATGAAACCATATCCAGCCTTGTACCAATTGTAGAATCAAATTGAACTGAATATAGAATCTCCTGGAATCTCCTACAAAAACTGCAATTTTTTAAATATTTATTCATGCGAACTTATTTATTAATTTAATGCTCATGTAAATTAAAGAATGTCCTATAATTTGGTGACTACGAGAAAGCTATGGTGTGACTCTTTTATGTTGAAAATATTTCAAATGATTTAAAAAAAAAAATTAAAAGGATAACCAACGTTTTCGACGGCTGAACTAAGGGGTACCGGGCGGCTACCGATTCAAATACCCTCAACCAGCTATATTCTGGTCATCAGAATATTTTCTTGCAGGTTCAACGGCAGAAGCTAATAGCGTCTCGTATCCATATTGAGCTGCCTCAAGAGGTGTCTCTTTTTTAACGCGCTCGACAAATAATGTCATCACATGAAAATTGACAAGAAATTAAATCGTGTCCTCGAGGATCGACCATGGAGAATATTTCTAGGGCCTCAACCGCAGTAAGCCGTACATCGGATTTTTTAGTGATCAACTACGAAAATACAATAAATGACTTGATGAGTGATTTAGAAAAATCTTTTTGGTATTGTGGATGCAATTTTCAATCACTGGTGGCGAGGGGAGACACGAACAGATAGAGCGTGACATGGTCCGTCTTAAGATGGAGGGCGTTAGTGAAACTATAGATAGGTGGAGTTGAAAGGTTGTGTTCAATCTAGACATTGCATTGAATGGAATGGCCTCATTATATGTGTCCTAGGCAAGGCTTCGATCAGTATACCACCATTCACTAATGCTGCCACCCAACAAATGAAGCAGCCGTGAAGGAAAGCCATCACTTTCATACGCAAGTCGGTTCTATCAAGACAATCGAGGCCTGCAATCGATGATCACTCGATCAGCGACTAACAATCAGGATTTGCCTTCCGACTAATTTAACGCATATCGAATTGTATTGGGAGAGAACTTGGGTTAGGTTGAATGGGGTTGTGAGATCGTCACAAAAGACCAAGCACCAATACGGGCCCATCGCCATCCCCAGGGAACCATTACGGTTAAAGACCTAAACCAAATCGCCCAAGCATTCAATTTCCGTACAGAACTTAATTATTGTCCCGATATTGTTTGAGAAACCAACCTCCTCCAAGTTGCTAAAGAAGTACCTGCCTAGGTGCTTCCTTCCACTCCGCGCAATTGGCTGACACTCACAGAGAAGGTGGGATATATCTTCAGTGACTTGTAGGTCCTGGGAGAGAACTTACTTTCGCATAACTCCTGTCGAAATGTCACCTGCGTGGCATTATCGTTTTGGGAGGAAAAAATTGCGGACGTACTAAGTAACCGTCGCTCCTTCCTAACGCGTTTAATATTAGGAACAGCAGCTCTGCAGCGTCGCTCAGAGGATGTCACATGGATGACAAAAATAAAATGAATACAGTTAGTGGCCACAGAGTACAACAAATGCCACAATTTAGATTGAGTATTGTGCTTGAAATAAATTAGGGATCCATCCCTTGACTTGATCGGCAATTGTTTCTAGTCAGTTTAGCGCTGGATATGCCAAATAAAATTGCCAATCGTAGATCAATGATGTTGGAAATATACGCCGAGGCAGACGCTTAGTAAAATAGCTCATACGCCATCGCTATGTGAGACGTAATAAAGGAACGAGGTGGAACAGGGTTGTGAAAAATTCGGAACTCTCCAGAACAAGGGAAGAATATCGGACGACCGCATAGTCATAATTGAAAAGCGTTATAGGGCAAACAATTGACGCCAACTACCCCGTACTGGATGCGGGCGGCCGGCGCTCTTGTGCATCATGTTTGACAACCATTTCGTTGCGTTCAAAAATTCAAAGCGGAAGTCACTTGGAAGTAGCACTATCTCTGTACTACAATAACAATGTTATTGTGAAGTCAAGTCCTTAGTAAAGATTTATGGGCAGACGTAGCGCCATCTGTCCGAAACCGCATGAAGTGTAGATAATTTTCATATACATTTTAGAAGCAATAATGACTGATCACTGTTTGGTAGCGAGCTCCAATTCTGATTTTTGGAAGATAAGTACCGATTCTGACTTATGGCATTAATATACAGAGACAAATCATATTTTATATTTTTCATAAACTTATAGTGAGCATGAGCACATTTAAAAATCACATTTTTCCATTAAAAAAAAATCCGATTTAGCAAAGTCTGCTTGACTGACACGAAAGCATTGACCATCTGGTGAGGACTATTTAGAACTAGTTGTCCAACAATAGCTATAGAATAGAACATAAAACATGAATGTCAAAAGGGACACAGTTAAAGAACTATCACTGGAAAAGTCTAAAAAAGAGACACGCTCTGAGATGGAAAAGCAGTCCTTTGCAAAGTCAGCTCTTAAAATTAAAAGTATTAACAATTTTCAACTGTTAATTTTTAAGTAAAATAAACATCTTTATAGGAAATGCTTATATTTGTGGTAGATAAATAAATTCATTAATTTAATTATTCGGTTAAAGGAAGGTAAAATGAAGAATAAAAAGCTTGGTTTAAAAATATATCCTTCATTGTGATCTGTCCGAACAAGCATATATGCGCAATTTGACATTTCACAGTGGTTTTATCAACAGTATTTTGTATGAATATATTGTCTGACCATTCCATCTTTGAGAATACTCTTGAGGGACATTGAATAATCATTATACCTATTCTTATGACAATAAATATGTTTTCCTTAGAAGCTTAAAAATTAAAAAAACGTGCAAAATTTTTTAACATAAGTTACATTAATCTATGGTGTAGGAAAAGACAAAGAGGCTCAAAAACAAGGTTCTTGATGGACTTGAAGATTTTATTTCTTCATCCTATTTTTAGGAAAGCAGATAATACCAATTTTCCGCAGACGTCATTTTTGCGCATTGAAAAATCAAACAAACTCTTTAAATAACATATACCTAATAGTTTTACATAAATCACATTCGAAGCACTGATTTACTTGGTTTGGCTTCTGATTTTCAGGGCTATAATTATGCTACAAAGATTCCGGCAAGGTACTTAATTTTCAAAGAAGTTTAGAACAAGCTGTGTCAAAAGAACAAATGCCAACACAGCAGGCCTCTGCTAGTAGAAGCCTAAAATATATATAAGAACCTTTAACATTACATTTCGATCTGTCAAGCTGGCTAATTTGACCACATAGACAGTTTTTTAGGAAGCTTAAACTTCCGACAAAAACAGTCTTTCTGTATATGTATTTATTTGACCACTAAACATTTATGTCAGAGTGAATCAATAGTTGATAAACAAATTTTTCTTGAATTACATGACTTATATTATCTGTCAACATTGATGATTGTCACTTGTCATTGCAAAGATGAAGTAATTTAAGGGATTATGTGAATTCCCACCATGGTAATTTAGACAGTTTAATCTGGCTTTATGGCTACAACTTCTACAACAAACATGATCACTTTTTTAAGATCTTATGATAGAGAATATTAAGGCAAATCAAAGCAAAACCAACGGATCATCAACCAAGGACTTATCCACCCGAAGCCGAACACCAAACATAACCAGGCCTCAGTCAATTTTTTTCGATTTTGGACGACTACGCTTTTGCAAATGATAATTTCCAGAAAGCCAGCTAATTTTATTCTAGCCCCTTTAGCGCATTTCAATTTTCAAACGAAAAATAAAATCATTCACTGAAAATGTGCAGGGAACTAAGATGCGGGCAGGAGCGCTGTAGGCATTGTTTGTTTTTATTGAGATAAAGTGTAGTAAAGTCCGGAAATTTTAACATCCCCTCCAATCCGCACTGTAGTCGAAGTGTTGTGCATTTTTGACTACAAGAAGATCTTGGTGGAACTCAACATACCTACCAACTTGGTGCAAGTTTGGTGAGAATCACGCTTTTGACAAAGGCACAATTATTGCGTTCATTCAGACAGTTACAATTTCCATAATTCAAAATATTTGGATCTCAGTGTTGATCAGTATTAATGGTAGTCAAAGCTCAGAGAGAGTTAACATTTTATTGGCAGAAACCTATGTCGGTTTGGTACCTAACCTCAAAAGCTATGCTCAGAGAAACCTTAGCACTCTGAGTAGGTTTTAAGGAAAGTCCCACTCCCCCCTCAATTTCGATCATGATTTTCTGTGCGTATGGCTGGTAAACCTAATTACAACGCAAATGATCGCATTAAACTTTTGACACATAAGTCAGTAGGTATACTCGCACTAATCACATTCACAAATCATAATGGCGACAATCATTATAATAATTGTAGGCAGTCTCACATTGCATTGAATAACATAAACAATAAAAAAAAGGACAGACATTTAAATTAACTAAGCGGGCAAGAGCTCGCGTTTTTCTTGTAGAGTAAAGATATCAGCTGCTTATACCCATAACTAAGTATCCAACGAAATTATCATTTGTATCGTTATCATGATGACACTTTGAATGCAGATCACTGCCGTATGATTTCTTTGTCATTTAAATTTTACTTTAGCACAACTATTTTTTTTTTTAATTTTTTTTTATTTATAAACAAACAGAAAATTTGCATTTACCATATAATTTTCAATTGCACTGTACTAGAAAAATAGCTCTTTGTTTTGACACAATTTTTAAGGTAGGTATTTATTTTTTTTAACCAAGTTGTCAAACATTCGTGTTGCACTCACTATATTGCTCGCTCTATGCACTGACAGTCACTTTGTAATAAGCAATTTCCGTTAATGTAAATTCACTTGAAATTAACGACCAGTATGAGTATTTTTATTCATAAACTATAATTATTTATTATTATAGACGATAATCAAACCGCAATTAGACGACAAAACCGGACACCCCAACCGTTCTTTATGGCGAAGCCTCGTTAACTGACTGGCGGATGATATCCAAACGAACGTTAGACCCCACAGAAATAATAACAACTATGTATGTGTTGAGTGTACGACGCACAGAAAAGCGGTTCTCGGCCGACTTCGTTTGTGCAGCAGCAACAGCAGCAGCCAGCCAGCAAGCAACGTAAAGGCGCACACAAAATTACTCCAAGATTCGAAATCCAACAGCCCAGCAATTTGCGAAGAGAACGCTATAATGTGGTGGCTGGTGGCTCTGGCTCTGGCTTCGGCTTGTGGACGACAAGGTAGAGTATTCGCTTCGCCTAGCACATATGAGATATGACACATCCATCCCCTTGAGGGAGTGGGTTACGTATACGTGCGATATTCAGGTTTCGGAAAAGGGTTTACAGCATGGCATGTGCTAAGGTTTTGTGTATTCTTTTGCACCCTCACAGTCTCACACTAAGGCAAGTTGCAAAGAGAAATGCAGCTAACGAGAGAACATTGCGGTTCTTATGCTCTTGTGGAAAACCCTTTTTTTTTGTTGCTTTTCCATTTTGTTTTGAAACGAGTTTTATATTGGGGTGGGTTAGGTTTTTCTTTCTCTTTCGGTGTGACTAGCCTGACTACCGGCTTTTCAGTTGAGTTTTCCATTCAGTCGTCTCATATTTCGTATACGTTTCTCTTCGGAAGAGTTTTCTGCACAGAAACAGAACGCATGGCTTTGGCGTGCAATGCAGGTAAGTGTAGGTTGGGGCGACTGCAAATGAAATCAAACACGTTGACTTGTCACTTTGAATAGTATATGAGTATATGAGAGAAATGCGAGGAGATGTCTATCCAACGTAGAGATAGAGTGTTCTAATGGAATTGTGTTGATTTTCTCTTTTCACATTTTTGTACCGTTTTCGAGCAGTTCTCTTAATTCTAGCCGATTGCAAATGTTAATATTTTTTTTTTTGATTCTTTATTATAACATTTTTGTTAGGATAAACTTTTATTTTTCTTTGACGGTTCTTGAGGTGTTTTAAATGTTTTTTGTTTAACACAGGCACTTAAAATACGGAAATTATAAATTTTGAAACTGGCGCCCAACGACAGTCCTACACAGAAAACACGTTTGCAGAGCTCAAAATTAGTTGAAATTCATTTAAAGTATAAAATTCAGAGCAAAACAGAAGGTTCGTCTTATTTAGACAATAGGGAGATAATATACCCGGTGGTTCTTGAATTTTAGAGAGCTTTGAAAACAGTTGGTAAAAACATCCTATTGGACAATTTAACAAGTTTTGGTGGCAATAACAAAAATCAAAGGTTGTTCCAAAAATATCTGAGTAATGGGCTTATGTTAATGTTGGGTTATGCGATTTACAGGAATCAATCTGTAGTGTCGTGTTCTTTCTTCTTTATATATATATCTACAAGAAATTGCAGTTTACGTTTTTCGGGATCGGCGCTAAGACGCCTTTCTTAGCAGTTCAGCACACTAGTCACTGAGCCGCTGCTACATCTACATAGATCAAATAAATGCTCATTTGGCGATTGAAATGCATCGAATATAAGGTTTTATATCAAACCCCCTAACAAGAGCAGACTTAACCAACTTCCAGGTCGCAATACTAAAATCGAGATGTATTGAAAGAGGTCCATCACACGATTCGTATTGTCTTATTATAGTTAGTAAAGTCACTGGTTCTACGGCTGAAGAAGGCAACCTAACGAAGAACTTGCAAAGGCAGTCTTACGAAGAACTAAGATCTTTTTATGGAAAAAGTAAAAAGCAGCTCTTGGTTTGTTTAAAAACGATATAAAAGCAGTTTA
This sequence comes from Cheilosia impressa, assembly GCA_948293265.1. Lineage (NCBI taxonomy): Eukaryota > Metazoa > Arthropoda > Insecta > Diptera > Syrphidae > Cheilosia > Cheilosia impressa. The sequence goes on from OX411884.1 coordinate 13,522,105, forward strand.
AAAGATAAAAGCTCTCGTCAACGAAGGTGAGGCAGTGCCATTCGTTCCACCCATCGCACGACATACTGGAGATGATATAATGTCAAAGATTTTGGTTGGCGCTATCTCACGGAGTGTACACTTTAGCCGGCCTCCATGATCGGTCGATCTGATGCTCTTAGACTTTTTCTTGGACTTCAGTTAAATCTTTAATCTATGCCAATAATCCCGCCGATCTAAAGGACATTGTCGTCGCGTTGTTGATAAGATTTGGGCAAACTTATATGGCCCAGATATTCAAAAAACTCTATATCTATTGAAAAAAATCCATGGGACGCTATGAGTAGTGTTTTGTTTAAAAACATGTCAGTACATTTTGACAGATCAACTATACTTGAGGATAAATACAAATTTTATATGTAAAATAAATAAATAGTTGGCGCTACAGGTCGGTAGGGACCCTGGGCCTAGCTTCTCGCAACCATTCGTTTTGTGTGAGTTTTTCATTTTTGGGACGAATGGAAGGGATCTACAATTTTATGCCGAGTCCAAACGGCTAATTGAGAAGCTTCTTCATGACAGTTGTTATACTCTCGGATGTTTGTCAGACGTTCGCGAGAGGTGGCGCAGTGGAAAAAAACCTTTGAGTTGTAATTTGGGTTTTCTCGGGATTCGAACCTGGGACCCCTCGCTTAGTAGTCCAACACACTAACCACTAAGCCACTGCGCCGACATTAAAAATGAATCGCCTTTTCCCTTCTTAAATGAAGCTTTTGAATCCAAATATACTCAAAAACGATTCGGTCAATTTGAGTGTTATAAATGAATAAATCGCATTTTTATAGAATTGAAATTAAATTAAAATTGAAAAATTATTATGAATTTCTTGAGTACTCAGGATATTGTGAACTAGAAAATTAAGTGAAGATCCGTTGTAATATGTAGTACTAAAATAATTATGTAAGACAAATAAGTGGTTTCTTGGCGACCTTGTGATATCGCCTTAATTTTTATAACGCCATCATGAGCAAACCGAGAACTAACCTGAACACTATCATTAGTGACATCTGACATGTTCCTTTTATCTCTCTCTCTCTTGAAAAAACCTGCGTAAGTGAAGAAGCCAACTTTCGTCCGATTGTAGAAAAAAAAAAATTAAAAATCATTATAAATAACCGTAAAACTTAAAATAGACACTTTAGTCTAAAAAATAATATTGTTTTTAGTAACAGCTATATTGGATTTATTTTTGCCATGTTGCAGCTTTAAAGTAGTTTGACTAAGTACTGTGGGAATTTCTTAGTAAAAGCTTTAGGAAGATCGCACTATACAACCATGATCAGTATACAGGAGAGCAGGAAAACAGCCTTTTAAAATGCGTACACCACCAGAAGTTTGATGAACGTTTCCAATTAGTGAAAAATTTCTTTTATTATACGAACAGTTGGAAGTATTATAAAACAGTTTCAGACGTCTCGATCTCGACTGCTCCATCAGCCTCGTGTCATGATTGTCCGGGCCAGGATATTCGTTTATTAATCAAAGAGAAATATACATTTCCGAGCGCACCTTCCTCCTGTAGGTATATCTTGTGTTTTTCCACATGAAGAAAACAGATATTTTGCCATGAAACTCAATCAAAATACAAAGTTTATCTCTGGAATTTTCCCGTTCACCCCTAATGTATTTATTAGATATTCCTGCAAGTACCAATACATTATTATATTTTCGTAAAAGAGTTTTCAGAAAAAAAAATGTAAAAAAAAAACAATTTTCATGATGAAAACTTAAATATCCTCTTAGGATATTGCCATGTGTTCATTTCTTGGCCAATACCACAATACCGAGACCATCGTCCATCACCCATTATACCATAGATATACCATTCTGTTATCGCATCCTTCAGTCATAGCCATGGTGATGGGATACTTGTTGTTGATTGAACACTAATTAAGTTGAGCAAAAGTTTCCGACGTCTTCTTCTTTATCGATGAGAAAGCGGACCTCATTCCCCCCCACTTGCGCCATCAGGAAAGCAAAGTGTATGTGTCCATTCATTCAGTTGTCCAACAACGGTTCGATAGTAACGATATACGGATGAAAGAGGATGCACAAAATAACTTTCAAAGTTAAAACATATTTCTGAATGTAACCATCAAAAGTTTACTTATAAAGACTGACAGGAGGACCTAAATTAGTGGGTTCGATCGAATATATATATATATAAGGCCAACATATTAGATTCTTGTAAAATATTGTGTTTAAGTTATTTTAGTTGAAAGTTGTACGCACAGAGAAAGTCCGGACTGTCGAGTAGATTGCCGAGATATACATATATACGTAGAAGGTGAAGGAGTGTATATCAATTTTCATGAAGGACATGTTTTAATTGTATTAAAAGACGTTTTTCAGGAAGTTAATTGCTTTGTAGAACTTGACTTGATTTTCGATTTTTAATTAGGGAAATTAAATTAAGGTGTGCACACATATATGGGAAAACTTGTCTCCGCTAACTAACTGTAGCAGGTACACGTACCTTTCATTTAAAATGAAATGCGGCGTATACCGGATTTTTAAAAACTCCTAAAACTGGTCAACATGTTTTAGGTGGCGGCATTGGAATATACGATACAAAATACGACCAACAGGGATGAAAGTTTAAAGACAAATCAGCAAGTCGGCCGTTAACGACGTAAGTACCCACGTCTTCCTTTTCTGTGTAAAAATATCCAACCGCAGCTTGCATATTTGGTTTGTACTTTGTGTCTTCCCTACGTTAATTGTCCGACTACATGTGTCTGGTTTAGGCACTCTTTTTATACAGGGTCTTCAACAGTGCATCCATCGGTATCATACACTATGAAAAATAACTTTAAAAATATATGGCTACTAAGCCCAACATTTTTTTACAGCTCTATCTGGTTATAGTCCAGACTCCAAAGCTAGCTTTTGCATATTAAAAAGAGCTGCCATAGTACCAAAAATTGACTATTCTAGCCAAAGCATGCTGCTCTTTTGACTAAAATTTGAAGCGGGTACCTATTCAACGAATATCAAAACGGATCTTCTAAGAGGCTATGACAATCTCCAATGCTGACCAAAATATTCCTGAAAAGGCTACAGTAGCTTGGTATTTGGTTATCACAACTTCAGAACTTTTTACAGGAAAACAAAGCGGTCTCCATAAAATCAAACTTTAAAGCATATAAGCTTCTCTCTTGCTTACCATGGAAGTCTAAAAATACTAAGTAAATTAACACCAATATTTGAATTTTAACCAACCTTCTCATAAGTTGGTTTTTGCTGGTTTGTCGCCTCCGATAAGGTCGCGGTAGAAGTAAACCATCACGCAGCGTTGCTTAAAAGAGCTAAACCTCCAGGTTTAATGTGGAATTTAGCAGTGTTGATACGTATTCTACAGATCTACAGAAAACAGGGCATCACGGAAGCCCTTAACTGAGATGCGTATAAAAGGAATTTAAAAAAAAAAATCTTTGGGGAAGGAATGGCGAAATGGACCGCTTTAGGTAGAGAGACTATTGACCAATTAATCGGTATTTACTTTCTCGGTAGCTTATTAGCTAACACTCACAATCCAGACTTACACAGGTTCGACTTGTACCAAAGTCTTAGCATTTATCACCGGGCTATACTTGACTCCAAACTCTTAAAGTCACCAGGATCTGACGGTATATCTAATACAAGCCAAATTTTAACCGTCTCACGACATTATTCGTACTTGGACCGTGTTTATTCTAAAGAGCTACTGGAAAAGAATGTACAGTCTCAAATGACTGAAGAAGTTCTTATACAGAAAGTGGACTAAAGTTAACTGTTCAGTGGTTGATGTTTACTGCTCTAATATCAAGCAGGACTATTGCCGGCGTTCCAATGTGCACACCCTCCATAAGGTGTTATCTTCAGGTAGACTTAGGAAAAGCTATTCGTCGCAACTCGTTTCACAAAGTGCAAAGAGCTGCCAGCAATTCTATAAAGGGTTCTTAGAACTGTACCTAACGCATCATTAGATGTTATGCAACATATCTTACAGCACTGGTCATATTTGGCAAATATTCAGCTTGCAGCTGAGCTGTACTCGAGGGTTCTGCTTTTGCCCAATATGGCAGAGCACCATTGTTCCTTGATTAGACATAAACTTATCGTAAGACATGCCAGAAGTTAGACAGTAGACAGTCTTAAAAAGGGATTCTGTAGAAGCTTTTGGGATGATGATTATCATTCAATTTCTCTGTAAATGGGTATTGTCCAGCCCCGAAAAAGAATGCTCCAACACCTATCTTCTTTCCTTCACATCTTTGACGAATAGGCAGCCGCAGGTTAACTCCTTAGCTTTACCAACAGGACCGATTGGTCAAGATACTGAGTAACATTAGCTTGTTCGTAAATCAGAAGGGAATAACCTATCAACTGAGGTTCGTCAGTTAGCCTACCTTTTAACCTATAGTAACCCTTTTGGGATGCATTTTATGCATAATGACAGTCCTATATTGCCATTCTGCGGCCGTGTAATATGTACTGTGATGTTGAAGACCTTGATGGAAAGGCAAGACAAAAATATCGACTGTAAATGGTTGTCCAAAAAACAAAAAAGGACCCTGAACTCCAGAGAAGACATTCTCTGGAAAATATGTCGATCACTGTTTTGTTGTAGAGTGGTTGCTTTCGCCCCGTGGCAAGTAGGTTCGTAACCCAGTGTAGAACAGCAATAACACTGCCACCAAGCATAAAAAGTCGGGGTTTTCCTTTACCAATATCCAAAATTGCGAACAGAATAATGAACTAGAATTCGACTCTGATTACTCAAGGACTTGTAGTAGCCTTTCTTTATACATAAAAAAAAATATTAAGCCGCAACCTTTATCCATTTGTCTATGCAGATTCACAAGGGAATTTGTTGGCACTGACTGCAAGTTCACTCCGACTTTCAAAAGTCACTCTTTTGCGATCAAATATTCGTAGCTTAGCAAGTCCCCATCCCCACGCGAAAGCGCAATAAAGTCCTCCCAAAAAACTCCAAAGACTAAAGCTACGAGTACGAGTAAACGTATTATTTTTCGTGGCAAATTTTGGCAGGCTGACGTCAATAAAATTCGGCCATTCGGTGCTCACTCGCGTGTCTTTCTTGAGAGTGAGCTGCGACAGCCCGCATGACCAGATGTAGTGACAAATTTGGGACAAACATTTTCGTCATAGTGACGGCATGTCGAAATTTGACATGAAAAGTAGCATGTGCAATCGTAGCTTAAAAGTACACTCTTTATACTCATACAAAAAAAAGTAACAATCGTCTTCACTACTTTACAGTACTAAAAGCAGCATCGCTGACGGATTATCATCGCCATCGCTTCTCGTCTATGGTACAGATTTTCAATTGTCCTGATTTATTGATCTTAATTGCAAAATTACAATTCCCAGCCGAATGCCACTATTACTTATCTGCATTTTAAATGCACATATAATAAGAAGCCCCCACAGCACACACATCCACCGGAGTGAACAACAAAACGGAAGATAAATACATGGCTGTGGCATAAAAGAAAATACTTGATTATAATAAAATTATAATGGACCAGTGCCTCATCAAGGTCTTGGGCTTATTCTCTATTTCATTGGCAGTTCAATGGGGCCAAGCCAAGATGTATCTGGTTTTTCGAGCCAAAAGGGAGATCATGGTGTTCACGCCCACATGCAATTATAATGTGGAATTTCATATTTAATTTATTTCCCTTCCAGAAGACTGTAGCAGGGAAATGAGAACATTATTTATATGCATCAGAGAATTAGTGTTTTTTTTCTGTTTTTGCTTTCGATGTATCGATGCGCTGTGGTCGAATTAACGTCTGTGGATAATTATTTGCAAAGCAGTTCTTAGAGGAGAAAACATCCTCCTAAAATAATAAATCAATGATATGATTTATGATTTTAATTGATTTGCTGCAGCTACGAGTATACCTAATTCTTAGCGCGACTATGTTGGCCCGTCTGCTTGCTATATAGGGGCATTGTCTCTAAGATTACAAATTAGACCTGATTTATAATTATTATAGCTGCCTGCTTATTAGGTTTGTATCCAGGTAGGAATAGTTGTGGATGGAAATAGTTTGTTGAAAATATTTGCGAAACGAAAAGTCTGGCTATGATCTTTTTATTTGAGGTGTGGTTGGTGATTATTGTAATTTATTTGGATACACATTTAGGACTCATAGTTGGGATACATCGGAAGCTGCGTTTCCTGTTGTATACACTCAATCAAGACTGCCCGCTCATATTTAATTATGCAGTGGATTTTTGCAATGCAGTTTTTAAATGCTCCTTTTACTTTTATTTGTGCGATGTATATCCTCCGTTGATATTTTGAATATCTTCCTTCAGCCTTCAAAGTGAAATGCATTCTGATTCGATAAGACACTGTGACAGTTGCCTATTTCTTACCTGTCATTATGTACTACTTCGCGGGGCTGATTAGCCTTACCGACTGTACTACCCTCTTTCGAGTTTTGTTGTCTTATACCCTCAATTGTCTTTAGTTCCATTTGGACCCTAGCCACAAACAGGCTCACATTGCAGCATGTTTTTTCCCCAAAAGACCTTCTCGACAGTTATTTTTATTATTCGCGTCTGGCAGTTCTGTATCAATTCTTAAAATGCGGGGCAGTTGCAAATAGCACGCTCTTCGGTTTCTTCAGTTTTGTGACGTGTCATCTAGAAATCAGTGCAGTTAAATAAACATTTTAGGCAGCATAATGGTCGAATACATTTAATTACAATTTACTAAATATTTATGTAATTATATGAATTTCAATGTAAGAAATTCAGAGTCCAAATATGGAGAACCCACCTTTTGTAAAACAAACCTAGTAAGATAGGAATGGATATTCTGGCAATTTAGGCAGCGTTTTTTCCACTCCACTTAGGTGATGTAAAAAATATTACAGCAATCCCCTTTTCGTCGAAAGAACTCACCACTACCTACTGCAATCCGTAAAATACATCCTACAACCAATCTAGCTCACATACCCCCTTCGTTACCACCTTCAAATGCACCTATACCCCACACCCTACCCTGCCTAATCTATTTTCTGATAAAAAATAAATTCCACGTCAATGTTTGGCAATAATAATTTCCCTAACACCCTCACACAAATATTTTCATTACTGCAATAGCCTCGGAGCTCGCAACTAGAACGAAAAACCAAATACAGCCTCCCTCCACAGATTGCAATAGAAAAAAAAAAAAACCAACCAAACTTGTGCTCAACTAGGAAATCTACGAACTGGGCGATAGAACTCGGTGGCAGGGAAATTAAAACTCTTATACCTTCATACATGCAATTTTAATTGCATTTACGTTAAATACACAAACAACGCTACAACCGAATGAACATGAAAAAAAAAAATACCCAGCATAACCAATACTAGCGAACTATACTATCATCCCTCGGGGCGACCATTCAGGGGATGATCTATGAGATACCTCCTCGTAACGTGCGAACCGTAGGAGCATTGGAACATTGGAACATCTCCCGCTAAGCTCGAAAAAAAACTAAGTACAGTATGTGGCGCATCCTTGTGCATGATTCATATTTCGCTGCCACTTAAAAAATGAACGAAAAAAAAAATAAACAGAAATGATTGCACACATTCACGTTGCGAATCTAGTGTATAGATATGAGAATGGGGCAGGAGATAGCTAGAGGAGAATTATGGAAAAAATCAAAATCTCGGTTGCTGCATAACACTTTGATTATTTAAACAAAACAGAAACATGAGAGATCCAGCAGCGATATTTTTCCCAAGGATATGATGTTGCTGTGGGTGGTCACGCGGTGTAGGGATTGGAAACAGACTTACTCAAGCAGCGGCAGGAGTTTGGAACAGTTTTGGACTGTCGATGTAGTCGAACTTATTAGTGTTGTTATTTCCTTCTTTTTTCTGAAGAAGTATGTGGACAGAAAGTGTTTACCTTTACCCTTAGAAATTTTTTTGATTTTACTATCAATTATCTGGAGTTACTTCTTTGACGCTGGAAAAACTGTGAAATTGACAACCGAAAATATTAAAAAGATATGCCGTTCTTTACCACGTTATCAGTGTCGGATTAAGCCAAAGTCGGGCCTGTGGCATATTTTATCAAGGGGGCTTTATGTCTTATGAAGGTTATGGTATTAAATAAAACAAGGCTGTTACATACAAACTTTTCTGAATTTAATTTGTAAATATCTGCCTAATATGAACAGTATCGACTTCTTTAAGTACTCAATATTCCTAAAATTTAGGTTATTAACAGGCTTTTGGTTAAATAGGTACTTTGTTCCGGTCAGAAAATGTTAGTGCGCGGGGCCCCCAAATGCGCGGGGCCCGTAGCATTTGCTACTCTTGCTACGTGGCTTATCTGCCACTGCACGTTATAAATCGGTATATTTATTTAAAATCTATGTGGGTGTTGTTGTGGAACACCCTGGTATCGTTTTATGCTACTTGATCACAATATCTCTGAATGCATTGTAGCGAATTTTTGGGGACAGCTCTTAAGGTTTCATATCGATGGCTTATTTTTGAACTCATCTAAAACTACTGCTTACTTTTTGTAATACCAAACAGAAAGCTAAAAGCTCATGTACATCCGAGCTCTGAATTTGTGTTTCTCATTTTGTTAGTAGAGTCAGTGGAAATGTTCAAGAATCCAGTTAAGTAATTCCGATAGCTGGCTGACCCGATGTCTCTTAGTTTTGAATGGACGAGATCGGTCACTTTTTCAGTTGACGTTTGTATAGGGGAAACCCGACAAATCTAGTCAAGAATTTCGTGACTTTAGCGTAGTATGCTGCTCGCGCTTAAATTAAGCCCCCATACAAAAATGTCTCCAAAAATAAAATTAAGCAAACCGGTTAAGCCAAGCAGTACGCAGTTCAAGCTAAATCTGTTAGCCACTGTTAGAAAAATCTCTACAGAATTTAAGTAAGCGTATTGATGCAAAAAACATTTTTCGACAGCTAAATATTGACAGATCAGAGAAAATATTGGTATTCGCAACAAAATTTCAAACGAAAGCAAATTAACAGTAACAATCAACTTTACCAAACACAGTTTTTTTTTTTTACGGATCTTAAACTCTCAAAAAATGAAGCGAACATTAAGCGAAGTGGTGGAGAGAAACAATGGAGAGCCGCTTAATTTTAGCTTTCCTGGAACAGCATACTAGGCTTTAGCAGAAAGTTGACTGACAGTTAACAACAATTCTAGTTCTTTCGTTCAGGTAACATCTGGTTACATGACCAATTAGGTCAATTGAAGATAAATAGATTTTAGATGCATCCAAGCAAAAGTCGAAGCACAGCATATTTCGTGAGCTAGCTATTAATGACTCTTTAAATGTTAAATATTGTGGGCACAGTTTTTAGTGCGCTAGAAACAGAATCAATTTCGATTCCCGGAAAAATACGAATTACATTTTAAGGTGTTTCCTATTGCGCTACCTCTCGTGACCGTTCGACAAAAATCCGAGAGAGTATAACTGACATGCAATCAGGACAATTGGAATAAGAGACAATTTTACGGCTGAAATGGCTGTGAGAATAAAGGGTACGGTTCACGCTCCTGCTGCGCTAACTATTTATTTATTTATTTACATGAGGACATTTGGCCTCATTTGCAAACAGAATTTGGATGATGTTTGTAAATACAGCTAAGTTATTTCTATTCATGTGCATTCATTTCGCTTCGGAAAGAGCGATCCGGCTGTTTTTTGTCCATTTATAGACCCGGTTAAACGTAATTTATTTCTTCGCTCGTTTTAGCAACTGCTAGTATTAACAATGTCATATTAAGACTTTGGTAGTTTGCGATACATCAAATGCAAAAAAATGAAGAAACACGCTTCCTTGTGGCACAGCTGCCGTTCTTTTTTCAAAATCTCAATATTTCTCTCAGAGTGTTTGACAAGAAAGTGTCTATTCTCGAGATGTGCCCGTAGGGCCTTTATGCCAAATTTTATCAAAGTGTCTAGAACACCGCGGAACACATATTTATTTAATTTTATTTTCTTCAGTAGTTTTCATGCAAACGTGAGCTATCCTATGAACTTGAACGATCTTCGAATGTTTGGTTCTAGACCCGGACTGGTAATCAAGTATTAGTTGTTGTATAGAATCAAAATGACTTCCCCGACGGAAAATCTTTTGTGACCTTATTGCGGTTTAAATAACGAAGAAGTTTAGTCAACGCTTTTGCTTACCGAGCTAACGTTTTGAAGAGTTAGCCCGTGAACAAGTCGTTACTCGGATGTTAATGAAATGACAGAATTTCCTCTAGGCTATTGCCTTTGGACTTCTAAAGGGTTTAAGAATATCAACCTTGATACTAAAGGCTTTGGCTATTTATTTTAAGTGTAGTACTCTGCAACAAATATTTTTAATAACAATTTTGGAAAACCGTGAGTTTAAAACGCAAATTTAAAAGCCGCTTCTTCAAGCCTTCTTAGTCAATTTTATTTTATAAAATACATGGAAGAAATACCGCTTTCCCATTGCTTTAGGAATTGTCGGGTTTGGAACTTGTATTGCACTTCAAAAGACTCTTTGAATTCGTATTTAAAACTGACAATAAAATGCTGACTCTCCACAATTTCTTTGGCAAAAATTTACTTAAGTTACTGCGGACTTCACAACCTCTCTGTTCAGGGGAAATTGTTTAATTTTTTGAATTTTTAGTAAAAATAATCTTCTTGTCGACTTGACCTCAGCATTAGGGTACTCCCTCTCATCTGGGTGCTTGCAGTCCTAGTTTATCTTCATCTTTCTATTAAAAAAAAATCAGTTGGCCAGATTTTTTTGACAATCAATCCCACGCCAAGAGAGTAGCCACTTGGACTTGACAATCTTCTTTTTAACAGGGTTATCGGTATTATCTAAGCAGTTGCACCGCTGAGACCAGAAATACAGAGGGATATCGATTTGATCCCCCACCCTCAAGACAAAATCTACTGCAGAATGTCCTTATAGACACTATAGTCCCGTTGGTGAGATTTGATGAACTCCATCTGTCACTTCCATCCACAGTTAATTCAAATCATTATAGGTGCTACCAAAGCCTAAATCAAAAGATAAAAAAATCACCCGGACACATAACAGCGTTACGAACGAAAATGTTACTGAAGAAACATTCATCTGACAGCTAAAAATCGAAACAATACCTCCCTGCAAAGTACTTTTGCCCGACTTGCTTGAGAAAAAAAAACAAAAAACATCTATCGATACACGACGACGAAGAAATTCGTATATAGGTAGTAGGTACTCGCAAGGAGAAGGAAGGATAACCCCATTGACCATTCGGTTTGCTCGAACATCAAATGTGAATTAGTGCATTTCGGTGTGCATGCATAATTCAAGTTCATCGTCGTAATCATAGAATATACCCAAGTACAGTCGGTTTTCTCCATCTTCCGTAAGACGATGACGAAGGGCTCTGGATGGATTTTAATTGCCCCCAGACAGAGTACAACTTCGCCTACGACTACTTTCATGCATATATTCGTATTTGGTATTCGCCGAAGCACCGGTCCAATTTTACCGATAACCGACTAGCCGTAGCCGCACCATCTCGTCCTCGTATCTTGTGTTGTCGTATAGAGTCTTCTACTACCGGTCGGTGGTATAGGTTGATGAACGAACGGATTAGAGGTACCTACCGCTTCTCCTGGCATTAGGCATGGACCAGTGCACATAGTGAGCTACTTGTAAACGCAATTTGTTCTATACCTTTAGTCTAAGGTTTCCTGTGCAATCGCGCCTCGGATGCCATATGACCATGGACGATCGGGGAGCAGAGGACTCACTTGATGAGATAGGTGGTGACCACCTTGGCACACACTTGAGTGCCAATTGATGCTTTATGGAAAGTGCGAGGCGGTAATTAGTCAGCCGGTAAACTGCATCTGTTAGATACTAGATAAATGTTCTACTGGGGCTGCTGTTGTGGGTTTTATTTATTTTTGTTGCTCTTGTATTGAGCAGCAAAGCAACGCTTTTAAGTATATTTACTGATTTATGCTGGTCGAGGTGATACGTTAGGTTCAAACATTGATGGTGGTCTTTTCGGTTCATGCATAAATGTTGGGTTTGGTGGTCTAGAGAGGAGTGCCCTTATTCGGCTGGGGCTGATAAAATGTTGCGCTGCGATAGATGAAGGGAACTGATTAAATATTCAACGATATTCGGATTTCGTATTGCACTTCTTATTAAATTACGGGTGCTGGAAAAGAAGGCAACACAACAAAGCTTTCTTCTCGTATAGGGTACAGCATCGTGTCGTGTCGCTGGGGGAGGGTGTGAGTACCCGGTTTGCCACAGGTCAAATAAGCTATTGGTGCCAAACAGACACTTCTTGTGTGAGCAGATATCAATGTTGTGTGTTCCAGTGTTATAAATTATAATATCAGCTTCGATAACTTTGATGCTTATCTTATACTCTTACTGTACACAGTTGGATGGAAGACCGCCCGACGGTGTTTATATAAGTTTCCGGAGTCAATATATTAAATTACTTGAGAGTACGTTGATATTGGGAGAAATGCTTTACCGAGCTCGAAATTTTGCTCTAAACGAGTGCGATTTTCGCTCGGCTATAAAAAATGGTTAAAAATTACCAAAGCCTCTGTTGAAAAAACGAGTATATGTTGGTAAAGACTACCGAGATCAAACGGCTATTTAGCCTGTCGGTTATGTCGGTTAAAGTCTAGTATCCTGCTCGCGCTAAATTTTAGCGTCCCTAGTCTCCACTTTGTTTCTCTTCACCTAAGATAAATGTTCGCTAAATTATTATTAAACAGCATATAGATGGGACAAAAACCATTATTTTCGAACTTCAAAGATATGGCAGTACATATTTTAATCGTTCCAAAACAATGGGTATAAGCAAAATTTGTGAATCATTGCTGCAGCAGCTCAAATAATTTCTGTAATAGCAAGCAGAAGAACACACTTTTCTTCGTGTCCCATAAATTCCTGTTTGCAAAAAAAGGCAAAAAAACTGCTGACGCAACACAAACTTCTTCCTCCCTTTTTTATGTAACAATTTATTTATTTTCGATTTAATGTACCGGACATTTATTTCGCGAGCTAAATGAGTGGAGACTTTTATCGACCCATCTACATGAAGTTAAGAATTTAGCGTGCGAACAGGATACTGCTTTGCTAACCTGCCTTGCTAAATTTTATCTTTGTAGACATTTTTGTATGGGAGATAAAATTTAGCGCGAGCAGGATACCAGGCCTTAAAGGTTAAATATTTAAGAAAAACACACTTTATAAGTTGCCTTCGGCCAAGCTTGTAGATACAGAGTTAGTTTGTAATTTAAGACCGAGAAAATTCACAGGAAACTGATAAATCGGTTGTTTTTTACTAAATTTACTTCAACAAGCCGACTCGCTTATTTTTCATCCACTTTACCCGAAAGCCCTTGTAGCTAGCGCTATAGGATTTTTTTTTCATATTAACTTTAAATTTATTTTTATTTGTTAATAGTTTAAACAAATAAATAAATACTCTTTAGGCCGATGACTCTGGAGGAGCTATTTTAACAGAATTACTAAGTTTTAACAGAATTGAAGAGTCTTTCGGATTCTGTGATGCAAGTTCAATTTATGGATAATAAATCTCGCTTTAGAGACAGCAGACAGCATCGTGTTTTAGAAGCATAAAATTAGTTGAACCCCATTCAACAATGCTGTCAAGGTCGGAAGTTAATGAGCTTAGCATACGTTGCCGTTCCAGTTTTACAGCCGAAGAGCAGGGACGTGAGTCCAGAAAGGAGTATGAAAAGCTGAATTGTAGGCAGAAGATTATTTATGACAATGAGAAAGATAGTCGGAGACAAAAGAGAGCCTTGGGGATCACCAGCAGCATTTGGTGAGTTTCAGACTTAAAACCGTCGAAAACAATTTGAATTGAACAGGTAGAAAGGTAGTTTCCTATCCAATGAATATGAGACGAATCGATCCCATAAGTACTCATTTTCGACAAAAGTGCAGTATGCCTTCGAAATATCAAGCACGCAGTAATCTGCGTTTCACCGGAGTGGTATAGAGAGATTGGTTCCACTTCTCGGTGAGATTAGCCATCAAATCACCAGTGGATCTATTGCCACGGAAACTATATTGCCGGTCATTAAGGAGCTTCCTTGATTTAAGATATTTTATAGGCTGACGATTTATCAGCGTTTCCATGACCTTACAAAGAATGGACGTAAGTGGTATGGATCGGTTTATGTTGGGAGAACAAGAATCGTTTTTTTTTTTTTGGAGACGGGCTAGGCAAACGCTGTTTTCAACCTTCTCGGCGGGAGTCCGGAAGAAGAATCTGCTCTATCCGTTTGTCTGGGATGTCTCTATGGGCTGGCGCCTGTTCGAAATATCGTTTATCGATCGACGACAGTACATGACCAATTTAGGTGTATTGGTGATACGAAGGGTTTTGTGGATGTCGACTTGTATTATGATTTCCAAGGCGATCTCAGATTCAGCGGTTCAGCGACTTTACTAATAGTCAAACTTCTGGGTGATTTAAGCTTGTCTACTTAGACATGTCAAACGTATTTCTGTCAATAACCGCATTATACCTACTTAATATTTAAGCCCATGACAGTAGTTAGGTAGTTCGTATCATCTGTTTTAACGTTATTGGCTATAACAATTTCGGAATGGCATGGTACCATTATACTCTTCCACTGCAGTGATTCTGTCAGTCGAAGTATTGGACTTGAATTTGAATATTTACTCGCTCTAACTCACTTCAGACGGAATTCGTGTTGTCACTCTAAACGACCAGGATGGATGGTTCTGTCTGACCACTGTATTTTGGCCGTCTTCCGAGTTAAACTTTCATCACCTAGTAATCACCTCAATAGAGTTCACAGTTTTCCATCTGCTTTTTGCCATCCATCTGCTTTTTTCAAACCGAGCCGGCACTTAATAGTTGTTTGGTGTTTATTTTATGAAGCCCTCCTAGGACAAGAAGATGTTTCGGCTAGGTAACTCGCCTTAAAGAAGTGAGAGCTTCGCCAGCACCTAATTTTCAACTTCTAACTTCTCCTGAAACCCCACTAAGTTTCTGCTATATTTTCTTTATATTTTTACATTTACCAAGTATCGTTGCATCTTGTCAGTGCTGATCATTATAGTCAATTTTGAAAGTCAAAAACCTACGAAATTCCTCACAATCAAAACTCCTTTTCAACCCTTAAGGTCAGATTTTAATTCGCACAGTCATATTTGCCCTCAAACTGTCCGGTTTCCATATAGACGGCCATCTTTTTATCCACGCTGTCATGTTTTCAATCCGCACTGTCAATATCAGCTGCAAGAAAACAGATTTTTTAACTGGAACGGTAAGATTTAGGTAAGGGAAAGGTAAAACCACTGCGACATATAAATTTCTTTCACGGTCTTTCTGTTGCCCTGTATCTAGATATACAAGATGCATTCGAATCGAATTTTCATTAGCTTCTCTATAAATCGCTGCCACACAAATTTTGACTCAGTCCAAACTACAGATTAAAAAAATGTGGATTTTAAAAAAAACCTGACAGTGGTTAGGTATTAGAAACGAAGTCCAACGTGCACTATTTACGCCTTTCTTTCACTACTAGCACCTTGAATCTGTACGAAATCTGATGGTCCTTGTTTTTTACATCCACAATTCTTTCAGCGACAGTACCCATTTCTGGTGGCTAAACAAAAATTTCAAAAACGCCGAACAAAGCGGATCCCCAATTATTTGGTGGGCTGCCTACCTACCCATCTACAACCTACAAGAGTATGCAAGGGTACACCAGCTAAAACCATACCCAAAAATAAACTTTAACCGGCAGCTTTTTTTCACAAATAGAAAATCGTCAGAGCACCAAAACTTGACTTGGAATAATCCATGCGTCATGTCCAGCAAAAATAATGATACCGACAGCAGCAGCAACCTGCCGCCACTGCTGCACCTACGCCTTCATATAGTGGCAACAAAAGTAGAAAAACACAAGAAAAGAAAAAAATAAAACACCATCCTGGACCATTTCTATGTTTTTTCTTTTTTTTTAGACTCGTCTACCGGACACACCAAGCCCCATACTTCGAAAGCTCACAAGTAAGTATATACAGAAATTCGCGGGACATCTAGCGGGCGTCTGGTCATTTCATCGTTCATCCTCACGCGTAGGCCTGTTCGGCAAGCTTAAAACATACATCAGGGGAGGGCACCAACGGACGGCGGCCAAACAAAAAAACCAAAACTAAGTAAAAATGTCATCTCTCACCCGTAAGTGAAGTTATGTGAACAAGAGAGCGCCGCATCGCATCAGTGTATGGGTGCGCATTTTCGTATAAATCGTATTCCCAAACCAACGGTCCAAGTGTTCGAAAATAAATCCTTTTCCTCTTCCCTTTAGCTCATTCCATGCACATTCGACGTGGTAAAATACAATTTTTATACGGGTGGATAACAAAAATGTTTGCGTTTTTATTTTGCCGCAGTCGCGAATTGGTCTTTGTTTTGGGTGAGTGGGAGGAGAATATCTGCCGATTAGGGGAGACACTGTTATGCGGATGTTTGTGAGACTGGGGGGGTGACTTTTTAAATTATTGTTTATCACATGAACACAAATGCTGAATGGTAAAAGTTTCACAGTGATGTTGTTGGTACAGTGAAAGCGTCTTCAAGCTGGAGGTGCTTAAGTAGGTACCTACCTTTTATTACCTATTGCGAGATTTAGACGTCTAAAAAAAACAAGTTATTTCGTAAAATTTACCCAAATAATGTTCATACAAACTTTTATGCATCGACAACACCTTGGGTACGTATAAGGCGGTGTCGGATATGAATGCTTCAATTTTATAATGAAATACAAGTCTGTCAACCCGTCGATTTAAGCATAAAGTTAGTATCTACAAAAATAAATAGTCGGCGCAAAAGATCCGAAGGGACCCTGTTTTGTGTGAGTTTTTCATTTGATCCAATCAAATGAAAGGGGTCTACAATTTCATGCCGAGTCCAAACTGCTAATAAAGAAGCTCTTTTACGACATTAAAACTCTCGGATTTTTGTCAGATGTTCGCAAGAGGTAGCGCATTGGATGAAAACCTTAAAATTGAATTTTTATTTTTTTTCGGCGACCGAACCTGGGATCCCTCGCTTAGCAGGCCAACACTCTAACCACTTTCGTATACCTAGTTTTTGTAAAACGTCAACTAGATTCATCTGGACTAGGTGTACGAACGGATAAAAACTGACTTGTCAACTATGTCGACTTATCAACTAAGGCAACTAAGGTACCGTTGTTAAATATTAGCTGGAAGAGAATTAAATGTTTATTTAGCTTTGACTTTGAGCACGTTGTTGTTGCTAGTGCCACGCTTTATGCTCACGTTTATATACGTAAACTTTGCATTAAGAGTGCGGTGTTAATATTTGACAGCCCTAACAAATGGACGCCATTTATTAGTACGGTCAAATATTAATACCTACCTAGCAAGTAGTCGCACAACTCTGTAACGTTGTTGAGTAGGGCAATTTTCCTCTCCTTTTACTGTCAAATACTAACCAATTTTTTTTAATTAAATTAACAAACAAACACTTGGAATGGTGCCTATATGAAAATCGAAATGTCAACTGAGTACCTACTCAAGCTGGATTTTCTTTTGACTAGATTGGTCTGCTAGCCACGTCCACTTTAATTGAAAAAGCGGTCATGTGATCAATCTAGACCGAGGAAAAGATAGACAAATGCTGTCAGACTACTTTCTGACTTACTAAACTAGAATTCCGAACGTCCTCAAAATGTAACCAAAATTCAATCGACAGAATTGACAAGTATAATTGATTCGTGACTTAGGAAACAAGACTTAGGGCTCCATTCCGAGTCGAAGACGTACAATCGAAATCTGTCAAGTGCTCTGAAAAATCAAATAAAATGTATACAAGGTCCTGATGAGCATTTTTCACTAGATAAACCTAACTTTCACAATTATGTGACCCATAACGGTCTCAAAACCAAATGTTATTGCCTCTGCTGACTGGAGACTGCACTGACACCATTGGCACTTGCAACAATAGCCGTTGGCGCAATCGACAACACATGCAAACAAGATTAAATGATTTTGAATGTATCACCGCCGCTGGTAGCCCCCCAACTCTCCGTCCAATGCAATTGATGTGCAATTAAAAATTATGCTCTCCCCTCCCACCACAGGGGGGTAGAGTGCAAAACTGGAAATCTATCTACAAAGTCATTGATAATCGTTTTGCTCGTTAAAATGTACCTACATAGCTTACCGACACACACACTAATAATAATTATCGAACAGAAACATTAAATTAAGAGCACCGCCGCAAAGCAGCACGGCCGCGCATGCGCGCATGCATACAATAACCAGCTCCACTCTCGCACCAGCAAATAACAATTATTGTTATACTCTTCGTCTTCAGCCTTTCGACGGATGCAAAGCAAAATGATACAGAACTAGTTGTGCGGATCTACCTATGAAGTATATACCCGTTGGATAGTTATCCTGTAATTAACTGGAGTGACACCGAACACAGATTTATTCGTTCGAACAAGACGCACACATAGGCTCAGCCTGGTCTGGTACCGATACCGAGTTCATATGGCATTTCCGAAGCGTGCTCCGATCGGTGAACTACTTTTAAAATGTGTGTTTGCCTCGGCAGCCTCGTCGACTTAACGAGACTGTGCGGTAATGGAAATTCGAACTGGGCTGCGCTGTAACGAATTCGAATAGCATGCACAAAAGCACAAAAGGCCCCATTCAAACACCGCGTGTGTTGTTCGATTTCGACTCGAATCAAGCAATTGTCAGGCTTAATCGTTAAGAGTTTAACTGTTCTTCCAGTTGTACATATTTACAGGCACATCGGGGATACGGGATACATAAAAATAATGCGTTTGTATGCAGTATGTTACCGTAAGTCTTTCGCATATCTGTTTTATTCCGCAATTAATTATTTTAATTATCTACATTCACGCATGCGAAGTGCACATTAGGCCCCAATAATAACACAGAACACACGTCCGTATACACACACTAGTTTCAGATAGCCTCCTTGCAACCGCACACATATTGCATGCGCTACCTTAACTGCCAGTAAGCAAGGAAGAAATTTCGTCCTGCCCGCGGCTAAATTCATGCCAACATGGCGGCTGTGGCGGTGGTGGTGGTGGTAATTTTGCAGTCGGCCATATGACTCAACATTCAGGATAAGACATTTTGAATAGCAATTATAGACCGGCCATAGACAACACACGCCACTCCCGCCTCAGCAGCATTTAAATGTGGGCTTCGTGGTTTCTCTGCCTCGGTCACCAGTAGTAGTTAACACTTAACAGCCAACAGCGCGCAACGCCAAGTTGGCAATAACTCGGAAATGAAAAATTTCTCCACGGGATGAATAATTAGCGAACAAAATAAATCGAGTTCATATGGTCGGGTCGGCGCTGCTTCCTGCAGCCAGCAAGTGGAGTTAACTTGGTTTGGTAAGTGGCCACGTCAAATGATCATTTCAGTTGATTTGCAGTTTCGCATAATTTCTATTTTTTCTATATTGCCTTTCTCGAGGAATTCAATACTACAGTCGGTGTTGCAAGACGCACTACCATAGACTATACAAATGGCTGTGTTCAGCAGAATTCGGATAATTTCTTCCTCGCACTGAATCGAGCAGCTCCTTTTACCCTTTTTCTGGCAGTCAGAAATCTTGTTCTTAGATACCAAGTAAAGGGTCTTTCAGGACTTGACAACAACAAACAGCGAATATTCCGACTCAATTTTGTACTGGGATTTGATTTTACTGAATATTTTTCTATTGACAGTTCGGTAATCGGTTTAAGGGTGCGTTCACACTGAAAGTTTGAAGCTGTCAAGGCGCTAATGAAATACCTTCTACATCAGGATCTTAAAACTGCCTTACGAACATTGCCTGTTACTGAGAATGTAAAACTTGCATTTTTTATTCGACATCTGATATGGCAGATCAATATGTTTAAGCCAAAAGTTCACTTCATTTTTAGACTTTTGTCTTCTGTACAGTTTATTTTATTTAGTATCACGTTAGAGTATAAATACAAAAAAAAAATCAACCTGTTAATGAACTAGGAAGACTCGTGCGACCCAGTCGCGCACTTTATTTACCATAGTTTTGCGAATATTTGTCAAAATCTTAGAACCAGAGAAGCTTATGAAATTTTTGTAATATTCGTTTGGGCTATCTCGATAATTGCAGAGCACAGTAAACAACCGTTTCAACTGAAGCTGCCCGATGAATTAAATAACAATTTTCATTTGGACCACAAAAACGAAACAAGACCGAATATCCGGAACGGTACCATAAGCAAAACACGAAGAAAGGTTTCCAACTTTTTTTCTAAAGAGTTCTGCCTCATAAGGGTTTATCCAAAATTATATTTTTATGATTTCAGAAAGGGAGAAGTAAAAAACAAAAGTCATGAAATGTGAAGCCGAAGTTTGTTAAGGAGGAACATTTTTTGGTTAAAACTCTCTAGGTCACTTTGAACAATAAAGAGCCGTAATGAAGAAAATCAGAGCCAGATCAAGTCCATCTTTTTGCGCAAGGCTGTTGGGATAGGAAATTCTTAATCCAAGTGTGAACATTTTTTCTCTAACTACGTTTTTTCAGAAAAGGCTTAGTTCTTATTTTAAAGATGCTTTTATGACAGTTTTTTAGAACGTCTAAAAAGCTGCAAATGATTGCAATTTAAATTCAACGACCTGATTTAAGACCACTGTTAACTTAAATTTGGCTAATGCGTTCTTAAATACTATGTCGGAATGAGGAATATATAGTTATGCGCGGAAATTTA
The DNA here is from genome assembly GCA_948293265.1 of Cheilosia impressa. Classification (NCBI taxonomy): domain Eukaryota; kingdom Metazoa; phylum Arthropoda; class Insecta; order Diptera; family Syrphidae; genus Cheilosia; species Cheilosia impressa. The sequence continues at coordinate 13,542,983 of OX411884.1, forward strand.
GACCAACTCAAGCGCTTAAATTCACACCATTCCGTCTTTGTATTGTTTGTTTTTTAAGCCTACCCTGATGCATATTGAACGGTGTTCGCATGCAAAGTTATATTATAAAAAATCATTTATGTCAAGTTTCTTAATTCAAGAGATTAACGAGATGTGGATCAAACATATCCGAATGAAACGAAGGTTACCTTTTTGTAATCCATGATCATTCAAGTTTAGCATTGTTGCTGCTTGATTGGAGAATTTTATTCTTGCATCTAGATACTTTTGTTCTTATTTAATGAATGCAATTCAAGCTTGAGATTGGCTGCGATCGATTCGAGACTATAAGTTCGTCTATCTGGATCGTTTAATTCTAACCCTGCCACGTCAAATCCACCAAGTTTAATATTTTTGCGACTTTTTTTATTAATAGATTTATAATTGTTATCCTATATCAGTTTGCACAAATACTAACTCTAAAGATTCTGATTTTAAAATACAGTTTCGACATTATTTTTAAAATAAGATTTTAATAATTTTATTATGTGGACAATATTGGAAAATTTAAATCAATTGAACAGTTTTATGAGTTTCTAACAAAATAAGACTGCCGGAAAGTAAACAGCGTCTTTACATTTTGGGAATTGGGAATTCTCTGAAATAAAACCCTAAAAATAAAATTAATTCTTCCGTAAAAATCTGTAAAACAATACTTCTTTTGAAATCCCTACTTGCAGATCATACTATACAGCGGGGCAACCTACTTAAAGACTAAAGAGTTGCTCCGTTGCTGGATATTCGTATTTATCTACACCTATATATAAAATACGAAATAAATGGTAATGATAATTACTAATGACCACATGCGGCGGTTATGCTTACATTCTTACATCCCACCATTTCTGTGGTTTCGTCCTTCTTTTCTCCTTTTTTTTATAATTTGTCCAAGAATTAATAATTCTCTTGCGATCATTTCACGTGACCGCGCTGACTCTCCTTATACATGTATTCGCAACGTACCATCGCGATGTCGTTTGGGGCTCATTAATATAAATCGTGATTATGAGCAAGTCGTGCCGTGGGCCTTTTCTACGGATGTACACACTTGCATACACTGTGCTGTACAACAGTTTTGTTTTGGTTTTAATAATAATTGCTGGACGTGTGTTATGTTGTCATGTTGGTGTGTTCATTCGGCGATTGGTCTCTGTTGCTCCATTTGCCTATTAGACTTTTATGCAATTGCATGTGAATCAGTTAGTGCTAGTTGAACGCCTCGAGGGCAGCAGTTTTTGAGGTGTGCGTTTTGTAAGTGATTGGGTGGTTTAGCAGATCATGCACATTACCTGAAATCGAAATGCGCCTGGTAATTTAATGGTAAGAGATTAGAATTTTTTCCCTTTGCTATACAGGGTGGCCGTAAATGGAATCGAATTTGAGAGGCTTTAGAAAATTCGAGTAGCTTCCATTTTTGATTTAAAATTTGTAACGCACAAATGGCCGTCCTCAAGTGGTAGAGTCGGAAAATATCAAGGCTGAAGCTTTATGTTCTAGTCATGTTGGAATATTTTTGAATTGAATTGATTTGAAAATGTACTACTCCTTTTTTGGCCCTTCTCCTTTTAAAATCCATCGAGAGTAGGTGGATTGCCCAAGGAGCATTTTGCGACTTCATGTGTCATGTGTCATGAGCGACGTCTTTAAGACGGTTTTGTTACCAGAAAATATTCCCAATGAGTAACATTTTAGACACATGCTAGGTAACATTTCCTATTTAGGAATATTCCTATCTAGGGATTTTATGTCTACACAGGTTCTTTATTGTGTCAAAATTGTTTCTTCAATGAAACATTATGTCCGCTGCGTGTAAAATGTGTGGAGATGTGTGTTCATGCACACAATTCCTAAAAACTTACTGTCAACACAGATTAAACGCGATTCCCGATTGGGAAGTTTGTGGCACACAGAATAAACACAATTCCCAATAGATTATTTGCTACACAAATAAGAACGAATTCCTAATTGGGAATATTTTGTTAGGTATCCATTTTGCATTGAAAAAAAAATGTATATGGAAGATAAGAAATTTTAAATTTACTGTTTTGGTGGATATGGTGTAATTAAATAGGTTAAAATGTTACTATTATGTCTATATACACATCGTAGATTTATTTTATACTGATTTTATAATGCTCCTTATCAGCATTTAAAATACCATAAACAATTTTAAAAGAAAGTTTTCATTAAATACAGCATATTTTGTAAGGATCATGGTTTTTTTCGAAGTACATTAGTAACATTTCAAGGCAAAATGATGTTCCCCATAAAATTTCAGTAGCAGTTTTCTGTTTAATAATGAAATTTTTGATGCAGTCAGAATATTATATTGGTATATAACACAGGTACAAAAAATGAATGACGTATTATAGCGTCACAAATTATATGGTATGGCATTCTTCCCAATTTGTGTGTACATAGGATTTGCGTCAAAAATATTTCCTACTTTGTGTTGCGCCACTTCCGAAACCAAATAGGAACTGTTACTTCGTTGTTTCGAAACATATGTTCCTAAATGGGATCACGAATTGACACCAGAACGTCGCCAGGCCTAAAATGTGTATTCGAATGCTACTTGGGTGAAGATTACAAGGGGTATTGGTCGCTCAATGGAAAATCGTATTTTCGCCCGTCTTTGACGGTGACCATGCTTCTGGGCTCTAGCCGGTCCGGTATTATATTACGGCTTGCTTTGCTGCTCGCGAGACAGCTTTGCTACTCAATGGCATATTTACCTCGTAAAAACAGCCTGGCTGTCTTTTAAAATAGATGGTGCTCTAAATGAAGTTTCGATAAATGAAAGCCGATTAACTCTAAGGCGTTTGTGAATAACCTGGATCCAAGGGTTTGCATAGATCAGTGACAAAGTAGATATTGGATATTGACTCCACCTAGATCCCATCTGCGCAGCTTGTACAGAAATCGTTGGTCTCTATCCTTCATTTGCGGAGCGTGACTACAAAGATATAGTGCAGAGTGTCCTCTTATTATACTGGAAACCACTCAAATGGAAGTTATATTTAGTGGTGTGAGGCTCGTTGTCTTTTTTTTTTGTATATTTACGGCCATAAAGAACGACAGTGGCCACATTCCACTTAAGTAACCAGGGTGAGTTGACCTTTTTCTCTCTTAGGTCACCGATTATAATACAAAATTTTCTAAACGATGACAGTATATGGATATATCCGCTTCACTGACGATCATTTCTGCCAAACTATCCACCCTTTTTATAGCTTGTTCCAATGTCCGGTAAACCAACAGCTTTTTACCAGATGGTGCGTATTGCTGATCATTGTGATGCGAAATTTTTGTACCGGCTTTGACTTGATTCGGCTGCTTAAAGACTGTCAACAGTGATATATAGGTAGGTATATCTGACGGAGGACGGTGAATGTCTTCTACGTATCTGCAACCTTTTTTATTTTGTCACCGGAATTTTAGCTTAGAATAGACAACTTGCAGTAGCTTTGTGTGTGATTGACTACTTCGCGAGGGGACCTTGGTTGGAGTCCCAAAAATACCCAAATTTCAACTTAATGCTTTTTTCCACATTCGAGGGTATAATCCCGACGGAATAGATTTCGAATTAAATAAATTCAAATTTTAGCTCAAATATTTTACCTTGGTCCCCCCTATCTGCCTCAGATTAGCTTTTGAATGCCTCTTGGTTCAAATCAACGTTCTTGCATGTAAAATATTGACTTAGCTATACGTTGCCTAAGAGCTCGTAGTCCCTTTAATAGCTCAGCATGATTGAGTTTGTTGAGAGGGACTTACTTATGAACAAAAGCGTAATGCATATACGCAGTACAGTTTGGAAGAGAATGCGCATGAAACTTGAGGGCAGAGATAGTTCTAGATCCTTTCTATTCATTAGAAATGAAATACCAAACGAATGGTTGTGGAAACCTAGGCCAAGGGTTCCTACGGACCCCTTGCGACAACTATTTCTTTTTTAGACAACTCCATTTTGGCAAACTAAAAGGTTTATTTTTGGGCAGCGCCTACGAGTAAAAACCTGGCTATTTTTGGGACACCCCGATAGACTGCGATTCCGTTGGTTTTTGTTATGCGGCTGCCACTCTGCTCGCTTTGGAAAAATAATTGGGATATCTATATCCAGATTGGACCCATTTAAGTAGACCCTAGGTCGATGTGGCTGTGAAGTTTTTAAAGTTACACTTCCCACCCATTGCCTATTAAATACCGCATGTCCATTACTGGTGGTCTTCTTGAATCTCTTAATCCTTTCGAGACAGAACCTTTGACAAAGAAGAGATCAACTAGGACCAGGCTTGTTAGCTAGTTCACTCTGAATGATTACAGTGACAAAAAAATATCATTCGTCTACTGATTAACACAACAATGTTAAAAAAAAAACGTAAAGCCACAATCCATCAATTAAAACACTCTTCCGCTCCTTATCGCACCATTCCCCAGCATATTATAATCCGTTCCATTGCCTATTTAAAATGCTCAACGGTCTATCTGGTTCAAGTGAAACGAAACCAGTTCCATATTAATTTATCATTTGATTACCACACCATTGTATGTGTGACTGTAATTTTGCACACGCAGTTTATCTATCACGCGAGTATATGTGTGATATATCTTGCCTTAAGCAAAGCCGATTCTACCAGCCGATTTCGAACTAAAACGAAAAATTCCAATAAATTCCACTCTCATCATCAGCGCGGCTAAATTAAATTTCCATTCACTTGGTATAGGCCTCTGCCGCACACTGCCATGCACATACGACTCTCGCATAAGAACTATCAAAGAAGTGTAATTAAATCCTCCTCTGCACCGTGCCTGTGCCTGTGCCTGGTGGAACAACCATTTTCGCCTGAGAATAATTAGTTGAAGCCAATGCATTATTTTAAATTAATACTTAAACATATGTTGATACACATTGTACCCAGCAAGCAGTTGAATGCATCGCACTCACGGCGCAGAGCGCGCACGGTCTTTCGTACTTCGCCGTCTTCGTCGATAGTCGTCGTCGTTTTAGCCATCACCATCGCCATCATCGTCATCGTCGAATGTGTGTTTTTTAATTGCACGTCCATTTCGTTTCGTTTCTTCTGTCGCCCCGGAAAATTTATGAGGGTTCGAAATTTTCTACACCATAATTTGCGCATACCTACCTATCAAACCAACTTGCAAAAACGCCGTCCTTTGGCTATGCTCTGGCACAGGATGGCGCAAAAGTGTTGTCAGTTGTTTTCGTTCAACTTTTGCTCAAAAAATAAACAAATTGTTGTTGATAGATTTTATTTGTTGGCTGTCATTACGTAGTCTAGTCACTGTTTAGAAAAAATTTTTGCGTAGGTCCGCATTGGACCCTTGGCCTACCTTCTCAAAACTATTACAGAAGAATAGAAGGAACCTACCATTTCGTGCCGATTTTAAGGTCGGTTTAACTATCGCATGTTTGTCAGACTCGAGGTGGCGCATCGGGCATAAAACCTTTGGATATCATTTTTAATCCAGTACTCAACCATGCCCACCACTGAGCGGCAGTAGCCGACTGCCTTCGGAATTGACATCGAGTTACCTCGTGAATAAAGTGTGCATGATTCTGAAAATAAAATAAAAGAGTACCAGTGATTGGTGAAAGGTGACAGCCCAGGTCCTACTTCAAAACCTGAATTCGTTTTGTCTTTTAAGCGAAGTAAACCGTTGATGTGACACGAAAAATTCCAGACTAATCTGACAAGACAATATACCATAAATGAAAGATGACATTCCTAACATATTTTGTTTTGCAGAATACTGTTCCAGCAGAAAATAACGCTTAAGTGACACAGAAGTGTAGTAATTTTTTCTAGGTAGAAGTCTCGACTGTTTTATGCAGACACTAATGGCTTGCGAATTTCAATGTCGCTGTTAGCGATTCGTTGTGTGATTTATTTGTTGTGTCACTTGTGTCACTTGTATACCTTTCTTATTTAGTTCAGCCCATATTCAATTTTTGTTTTTTTTATAACATTAGCTGCCACCATGAGCTTAAATAATATTTCCAACTAACTGAAATTTGACAACTAAGTTGACCACTTTACTGCTGCTCCTTAGCTTTTTCTCAATTTCCCTTTCGGTAGTCTTATGGCAATAGATTCCTTCATTAAACTTTGTTAAAATCAGCTTTGCCGTTCTTAAGAATCACACCAGCAATTGCTTCCAAATTTCTCTATCTATAAACACAGACCGGCAGCCCTAATTGCACTGATTCCGAAAGTATGGACAACTGTACACAACATTAAATACAAAATTATATCTCAATTTGTTTCAGCGAATTCTTTTGCACCATACTGTAAATGAAATTTATTCACGGCTGTCTTATAGTGCGGGCAATAGGTCGACTGCAGATGCGTGTAATAACAATTATTAAGATCAACTGAAATATCGTTTGTATTTATTATTGTTTTGGATGTAAAATGCAAATACAAACAATATCTTTCTCCAACTACGTACAGATACATACTTATATGCGAGAAAGTTTAAAATCATGTAAAGAGCAAATAGAAAATAGAATAGATCCATCCTCCTTTGATCTTCGACTGTTGGTGTGTTGGGAAAAGTTATTTCAGTTTTTCTTGAATTTCTCTTCCTGAGGCTCTCCTTTAGTACTTCAGACCAACTTCTCTGGCATTCGGAGTACTTCAGACCAACTTCTCTGGCATTCGGAGAATGCTGTTTTTTTAAATAATATCTTACCTTAATGGTAAGGCATACAAAGCAATACGTACTGAAGCTTTTTATGCAAATCTAGATGCTGGGTTTCATAAAATGGACCACCTGTCTGTTTTATTTCTGGAAGTTTTGCCACATTTCTTTTTTTCGAATCTAATTTTTGAGTTTTCTATTTGTATAAAACAGTTGCGTGGCTGACAGACATCGAAATTGCGACTTTAACGATGTCCTCAGAACAATGAAGCTGCGTCAATAATTTGGCATGTTACTGATGTTATTTGCTGGGGCACACGTGGTCTACGATAGACACTGTCTGTTGAGCAGATAAAGCCAAAAACTCATCGGTTTTGTTTTTCGATCCCCTCCAATGGTCGGTGGATTCCACACCAAAGCTCATTCGAAATCTATCACCAAAATTGTGAAAAGACACTCTTCACAAGACTGCAAGGCGAACCCTTCAACTTTAAAAGACTGCAATATCTCCTCAAGGGGCCTTACTCATAATCATTATTAAACTTCACGGAAATTTTTTTTTATTGGTTACAAGGTAATTTTATATGGAAAATTTTATCATTGTGAGTTCGAAAAATTTAGCCTGCACAATAGAAATTATTATTAGCACGAAAGCTCCCGATAGGAGTGAGTGCGTACACACCAACTTTATTAATGTAAAAAATAAAAAAATATCCATTAAAAACGTATTCAAATCACATTTTCAGCTTCTGACAGCTTTTTTTTGACATTTCAAAAATATTTAAAAATAAATTTGTTTGAAAATTTGCGCTTGTTTTGCAAACAATTGCTACCTCTTTCGTTATACACTTTTAGTCGCTGACTTTTCAACATTATAAATACCTATATATATAATGAGGACAAAATTTAGTGTCATACGGACTTAAACGGCAGCCCTCCAGTGGAAAATGTCACTGCTCTCACGAATTCGAAATATTAAAATATAGCCACGGTGAACAAAATATTTATTTATAAGGCCCAATGTTTAGATATGAAATTGTATTAACAATGCACGATTTTAAAGAGAGTACATAAATTGATTAGTCATCTAAGATGGCTGGTACATGAAGAGCGAATGGACACCAACGCTCCGGCCAGAAGAGTCTTCGATTCCAACCCGCAGTAGAGAAAGACCTCACCTTATATTGCGCACGCAATTGAAATGGGACAGTTGTTAGAGTCTTGTAAAGGGTTTTCCAATAAGAGGTTTTATTGTGAATGACCCGCTATTTCGGTAGCTGTCACTTGCAGCTTTTATTCTTTGACAATTGACAAGTAGAAACTACGGTATATCTAAAAATGGAACGATACACGCTTCAACAACGCATTGAAATTACAAAAATGGTGAAAAAACGTCGTGTCTTTGCTGATTGGGTCCTTGAAATGCATAAAATTGATCCGGAATTCCATCGAAAAATCATCTGGACTGATGAGGCCCATTTCCAATTCGGTGGCTACTTCAACAAGCAAAATTGTCGCATCTGGGGCTCGGAAAACCCAAGAGTTATTGTTGAGAAGCCTCTCCATCCTCAACGTGAGGCTATTGAAGACACAGGGCAGCCACTTTGCGATTTGGTTATGGAAAATTTATGAAAAAGATATGGCCCTGTTTGAGTGCTCGTGGTGGCCATTTTCCTGATGTGGTTTTTCATTATTAACGGCATACCTTCCTCTTTATTATGAAATAAACATCCGATCATTTATCCCAAAAAATGACATTTTTCGTTGAATACCAAAATAACACCTCTTATTGGAAAACCCTTTATAACACCCTCTACTAACTTATTAAAAGTTTTTCGAAACTTAAACCTGACTTGTCGATGAGAGCCTCACTCGTTTGACCTATAGTTGTACCCGTTTAATTGGTAACGAAACGGAAGACTGCGAAGTTTTTTGCTTTGAATAATTATTAACTTATCATTGGACACATTTTGTTGTAGGTTTGAGGTGTTTGGTGTATTTACGACCTAAATACTTAATAACAATAAAATAAACCTAGAACTTTGTTTAAATACTTTGCCTTTGGTTTGGTAGTATCACCATTTTCCTCTACTGGGGTGTCAGTGCAGAAAGTCAGAAGACGATCACTCACCGCCACCATACCTTTTTCAGCACTGCAAATAGCCTGGAGAAGTCGGAAATTTGTTAGAAAAATAATCTGCAAGCCAAAGTTAACAAAGACGTTTAGAAACAAGCACTCAACCTAGCTACATCGCCTATATATAATTTGTGATACATTGTCGTAGCTTGGCAGGTTGGGAAACAGGTACGCACCTTCAGGCAGCAGGTTAACGGCTTGATAAGAAAATCCTCCAACGCACACACATCCGCAGTGGATAATCACAGGCATACACACTTTTAATTATTTATCCATATAATAGGTTCCAACAAAAGTCACATCATGATCACCATCTACCATTGTACTTCACCTGCACCTAAATTGACAAGCAGGTGTAGGTGGGCACCCACTTGAGAGGGCATATAATACCTCTACCTACCCGAATCGTTCCTCATATAAATTCTCATATGGCCATGGCAAAGTGTCTGAATAACTTCAACACGTATACCGACCGACCGACACACATACACCAACCTTTTGTATTATTCTCGATTCTTTAGTCCACCAGGGGGTGAGTATTAATATGGAACTCGGAGTTGCATACAAAATCCTTAAGTCTCTACCGATACAAAACCCAGTGCGTATTCTTGCATTCACCCTTCAGACGGCTCCTTCTCATTTTACATAATTTCACATGCACTTGCTGTCCTAGATATTTTTGGTGAAACGATGACGACGACGACGACGATGACGATGACGATGATACCTACCCGGCGTTGCAGTAGAGCATAGATGTAGATGGTGATTTTGCAGGACCCCCTGCCCCACACCAAGAGTCATTTTATCCCACCGATGCAGCCCATGATTAACAGCCGTAGTACATTTACATTTTGTCCTCGCATACATACCTAGTTCTTATTTCATTTATTTTTGGGAAAATGCTCCTCGGAGTATGCCATGAAGGGACGCATAAGTCTTCCATTCACCGCCACCACCCCACATACTCGTAGTTGGTGTGTCTGCCCAAACAGTTCGATGGTGAATTATCTGTAAGAAGACGCAAAGTTAGAAAGAATATCCCCACCAGAACTGGCCACTGAGGAGGGTGTGCAAATTGCGCACAGAAATGTTTGTGTCTCTGGATGGTGTTGGAAAGGGGTTTACGGGAAGAAGCCTTAAGGGGTGAGTTGTTTCAATGTTATGCAAATTAGAGTTAATACAGACGTCCGAATTGCAAATTAAATTGCATATTCGGTATTAAAAACACCAACACACCCAGAGAGCGATAAAGAGAGAGAGAGAGTGGATTTGAACAGATGGAATACATCGACCCGTGTTACACGTACACGTATCTATCCTTAGTCATTGTACAAACGCTTGTTTGAGCATTGTATGCCGTCTCACTTCTTGTACGTAGGATTCAGTGTTTTCCTTATTGAGCTCATTCTGTTGAACAAATTCTGTTGGGGAATATCCTTCTTCCTGTTGGAGGACACTGGCTGGTATGGTTGAGCCAGATCTTCAAGAGTCCTCTCTCAGAGCAGCTTATAGGCCTGTGGCAGGGTGGTGCGTACGCATTTGCCTAATTGCGATAAATTTTGATAAGCCTATGTATGTACGGGGATGTATTTTGCAGCCCCGCAAAGGACTACAGATAGCTAGCCCTGCAAGCCTGTTCGAAGTAAATTATATAAAAAGAAGCCCATGGCTTTTTGGAAGTTTTTTTTCGGTGACTTGGTTAGATCTTGATGACAGGACTGCAAACAAGATGTTCTGACAGACCATCCGGCCTCTTAGGGGAGGGAAGTGAGCCGCCATTGAAGGACTTCGCCGATGAGAATGGCAGCTTACGCTTGTGGAGTGAGCACTTCTCTGAGTTGCAGTAACAGCGCACGGACCGGGATTACAGACCCATCGCTTCGAAATCGCCCTTCCCAAACTCTTTTCGCTACAGAAAAGCAAATGTTAGAAGTCGCTTCTTGGAGACATAATTTCGGGAAATCTCTTTCTTTCTGTCACTAACTAGGTCGAAAAGCATACGTTAGTTTTGTTAGCCAACCCAGAAAATATTACACTTCCCGGAACTCACCCCCAAGGATACGAAATCAATACGAAAAATGCCAAATATATTATTCACGAAAGGACTATAGATATATGCACCTCTACCCATCCTTCAAGGCCCGACAAAGGCGGCAACAATACTCCCATCTATTTGCACAATGTAGACGGATAAAAAAGGTCCCAAAAAACCGATACCCAGCTAATTTTTTTCATTAAATTTAAATCGATCTTCCACCGGATATTCAATAGTCAGTTCTCACCTCCCCGCAGCCGCAATATAATGTCGCATGCAAAATAGATACGTACATATCCACCCGCTTCCTGCGACCCAACAACAAGTAATTTCGTAGAACCACGAAGGACATTCCACCAGCATTTATCATTAAGGTAATTACAATTAGCCATTGCCTCATTAAAATAAGCCATTTACCTAGCCCACGGACGACATGCTCTGCCAGTGTGCGCCTCCACCACCTAAACGAGGGACACCACGCCATAGCGACAACGAAGACGGAGAAGCAATGGCCGATTGATAATTATAAAATGCAAAGAATAAAAAAATCGGTACCCATTTCGTCTGCCGAGCGTATAATCGAGGACGACGATAGCGCCAAACCCAAGACCAGCTGTAGACCAACCGAAAGTATACCACAAAGTACCGAAAATACCTTTGGCAAAGCAAGGAGAAGGAAAAAAATATTCCAACTCCTTGAACAAGTCGAGGGTTGAGTGAATAGAAGGGTGTGTTATTTCGCGCGCTTTTCACTCCACCGGGTGAGGCGTACAATTTATCGGCGGTGGTTTATCCCAGCGATATATAGGGAAAAGGTTAAGAACCATTGAGCAGGGACGCGAAGACGGGATGAGGACAGATTTTTTGTTCTCTTCCCCATTCCCTGCGGCTGTATTAAATGGATTTGTTGACATTTTTCATGCATACCGGGCGGACCGGACTTTGGATCACCCACCACCAGGTGGATGAAATATTGCCTTGTCTCGCCAGCTGGCAAATAATGGAAATGTCTCATATATCGGTCAGTGCAGGGCCAGTTTAAGAAGGGAAATAAAAGAACCACTTTAAAGGGGTACCAGAACCATGCACACACGGACTGAGTCTCTGATTGGGACTCGACAAATGTTGGAAGCACGACTAGACGGAGTCGAAAGGGTGAATCAATAAAATTGTAGACCATGCTACTACAATCATTGAAGCTTCCCTTTGTATATTGACACATGAAACGACATTGTGGAACTTAAGGCGGAAGGAAGACTCTGCATTCAAGAGGCGTTTGTGCTTTCATTGAGAGGAAATTTTCATTCATGATACTCGTCTACGTAGCTGGATGGTGGTTAGTGGTTTGTAAAACGAAAGAATTGGGGAGACAAAGGTCAACAGCCAGGCAGCTATGGGAATACGTTGCTGTGGCTGTGCCTGCTGCTTCTGTGGGCGATACATTTTTATAAGGGAGTTGGTACTCGTTTCGACTTCTGATATAAGATTCATGGGAAATTTAGTAAAGTCGATGAGTTGTCTGTTTACTTCTGGCTTTCTGGGAGGACCGTTGCTATATATTTGAACAGCGTCTAGAAAATCAGGCAAAAAATAAAATCACACAAAAATGGGAGCATATATGCAAAAAGGGGTCCCCCCAATTAAGTTCCAAAACTGGTTCCAAAAGGCGAAACTGAAGCGAAAACTGATGATCACAAACGTTAGCAATGTTTTCGAGAACAGTTCGATTAATTGCATCAAAAGCGTTTCCTATGGACTTTCTCACATGGGAGGACTAGTTATGGGCAAAACATGCGCCAAAAACTGCAAAAATGTTCCCCACTGATGGGCGGGGAATATACCTTCGCCCTATGGACACAGAATTTGAAATAAAAAACCCACTGTCATCTATATTAAATGGCGCAGGGGCATAAGTCCAGGGGACACAAATACATTTTGCATTTGACATAATGGGGACACAAGTTAAAAATGTTGTTATGGACTTATGTCCTACCGCAGTGGGACAAAAGTCCATGGAAAACATTTTTGAATTTCTGTGCCTTTTAATATGTTTTGATTATAAACGAATTCTTTAAATTTTAAATTTCATTTTTCATGTTAAATAATCGCCCAAATTGTTTAAAATGGAAGTCAAACAAAAATATTATTTAGGGCAATCGTGTATTTTTGGCTTCTTTTTTCTTAAATTTTCTGAAGTTAAAAGTCAATTTATTTCTCTTTTTTTTAAGACTTTATTATTTTACCTCCAGCCAATTATTTGAAAAAAAATGTCAAAAATTCGCGGAAACTTTTTTACTTACATTCTTTAAGATTTTTCTGAAGCTAAAAGTAAATTTTTTTTCACGTTTTTGTTTTTAAATCTCGAGAATTTTCTGCTAAAGTGTAAAGTTCTTTGAGATAAACTGACTTCTAGCTTCAGAAAATTTGAGAGCATGAAAGCAACTGACACAAAGTTTATGTTTCAAAATTTTTACTCTTTTACTTACCTTCGTATTTTCATTTTAATTTTTGTTACGTGCTGTTTTTTCCTTTTCATTAAAAAAATTAAATTGTTATATAAATATGTATGTCACTTATTAGTTAAAAATGTAAATTTTATTTTTATTCTTTCTTTGTGAAAAAAAATACCTAAAACGTGGGTTATGGACTTCCTTTAAAAAAGCATGTTCTTCTACTGGAAACGTGTTGGAATTATGTCCTATCTTTGAAAGATAAATCATGGACAGAACAAATTTTGAACTTATGTCCCACCAAAGTTGGACAAAATTAAATTATGAACTTATGTCTCGTGGACTTATATTTTTGCGCAAAAAAGAGAGTGAGTATTTTTGCGAAGAATGGAATGAAACTCTTTAAAGATCGTTAAGACAACTTAGTGTGCCCTACCGGATACCAATGAGAGCAGTACATTACAAGGGAAATTGTCGCAGGAAGTGTCATAATGAAGAAGCAACTTCAACGCAGGTTCGGTTCGGTCTTCGCCTCTATGAGGTCATCTCGAATTAGCGGGTGGGGAAATAAAAGTCCCCTTGTCTAGAGGTGCATCATAACATCTAGTATATTAGCTCGAAGTTGTCCTCTTCATCTTCAAACCTCGAAAAACACACAAATTACATCTGAAGGTCGCTGTGGTGTCACAAACATTATAGACAGGCTTCTTAACAGGTTCCTTCTATTTGTCAAAAAAAAAGAAAGCAAAGTGAAGGATAAGATAGGATTCGGTTGGACACCGAATTTATATTCCGAGTTATAAGTTTCATAAAAATTCCATGAATTTTCCCGTTGATAAAGCGACACATTATGACATCGCATCATGTAAATAAGCTGCCACATTTGTTAACAAAACTTTGGCCCCTGCTATTGTTCAAAGCTGTACATTTAAACATGCATAAAACTCGGAAGTAAAGCAACCTTGATCATAACTTTATAATGTCCTTACCTAAAAATAAGTATTAGCTTCTCTCGACAATACAAACGAACAAATGTACCTATACCTGCCTACAAATACCAACGGCAAACAATAAAAAAAAAAAAGAGTAAAACACAAATTGCACGCAGAGTATATACGACAATGAGTCCTTAATGCGAATCCAACTCCGTACAATGCTCCTTCTTTAGCGCGTTCACCACCTCATTGCCTTACTAATCGAACGACTTGCGGCAACCTAATTGTTTTCCGACACGCATTTCAAATTAATAAACCCACGTTGCTAGTGCTGCACATATACACGCAGTCCTTTGTTTGGCCGCCATCACTGACCTATTCGTTTGGTTATCGCATCTATGACTTAAGCATTCAAGCACATGGAATCCAGCAAATGAGGCAGCTAAACAACCATGAAACAGTACAGTTCATATATGCCACAACGAGCACGCCTGAATCGCCCTTCAATAATTTCCAATAATTAATCGAGTGATATCCCATTGTTAGCGTTTAATTTCCTGATTCATATGCGTCATACATGCATACAACTTAACCGTTTATCCATTCATCGGTGCACATAAGCAAAAACAAGAAAAACTGTAAATTGAAATAAATCATCGGATGATTGACCAAATTCAATAGAGCTTATGGATTTCGCTGCACAAATGAAGAAGACTATCAAGAAGTAGTGACTACGGTTGCGGTATGGGCGCAGCACACATACCTACCGCGGTATGAGTGGGTACTTAAATAGCACACTGCTCGAATGTCTACCTCTATGTAAAGGGGTAGTGGATGACATTAAATGAGCTCGATAAGGACTTGGTATTATGTTAATTGCAAGCATCGAATCTGGTGGTCGAGTAGGTATTTATGGAAACAAGGGTAAAAGTGGAGAGTCCTCGCACTGGAGACAATTTATGTAGCAACGGAACCGACTATAGGAATCAGATGAAGGCGATACGAACCAAGAAGAGGGGTGCCATCCTTGCTTGATGATCACAATCAGTCATCACGACACTTTTGAAGTCATACCGATAGACTGAGGCTATTGGAAAACTAAGGATCTTTTTTTAGCATAAAAATAGAGGGAATTAGACAAGAACCCTTCACCGGACCAGTAATAACCTAGGGTTGTCCCAGATGATTTTAAATACTAATAATAAAAAAAAAGTTTCACCTGACACTACCGACTCGACATTTGGAGGCTTTGGTTAAGCTAAGGCCGTCAATTTACACAAAAACGCCCTACAAAAGGTCGTCTGATATGACTCCAACAGGTGGTGATATATATCCAGACAATCATTTACAACCATATCTCAGAAAGCGACGTGGATATTCTATTAAAGAGGAAGCAAGGTTTATGCATTTGAGTCCCATTTGAATGCAAAGAAGTCTTCTTGAAAAAATACTTCAAACTTGAAAATGCCGTTCATAATGAACCAGAGGTGCTAAACTAGAAGGTAAACGGCTTTAAGTTGTACAAACTTGATACTACCAAAATAGAAAATACCTATATAAGAGAGCTAGCCTCGACAAGCTTTTAAATTATATCTTTCAATCCAACACCGATTGAAGCATGGGGTACCGTCAAAGCTATTTTCCGCCAAAATCAAAGACGGATAGGCCAAGATAGAGGCGATAACTCGGGTTTGAAAACTGACCATTTGGTCAACGACTGGTTCACGGAAAACTTTCTTTTTCATAGTAGGTTTTCAAATGTCAAATAAAATGTCGTACGAGTGATAAAAAAATATCTTAGGGCCGTTTGCTCATTCGACTCTTAACGATTTAAGTTCTACTTAAATACTTATGGGCTACTTTTTTTAGAGCATAAACCCTCACATAAGAGTTTATGTGGAACTTAATTCGCTATGAGTCGTATCAGCAAACGGCCCTTAATAGCTTAACTGCTGGCAAAGTCACAAACAATACTCCTTTTAGATTATAAAACATTTAAGTGACCTCACACGGTACCCCGTTCAAAAAATCGTATGTTAAATGCAGTGCCGTCAAATGGGGCGAAAAGAAGGAAATGCCCTTGGCTTACACGCGGGGCCCGGAAATTCGAAACTAAGAAAACTATAAAATGTATTGTACCTACCTATTTTTTTATTTTCTTAAATGTGGAAAGAAAATTAAAAAAATGCAGAGAAGTCACTATTGAAGTTGAAAATTTAAAATCTTCAGAGTTTGATCTCCGATTTGCACCTAATTTGAATTTTACAACAAAATCCCAAACAGTTTCGACTGCATTTAGGGCTGTTTCCACTGCCCCACCTTTCGCAAACGTCTGACACAGATCCGAGAGTAAGAGCTTCTCAATTAGGCTACCGGACTCGGCATACAAATGTAGCTTCTTTCCATCCATCTCAAATATTATTAAAACGGGCGTATGCAACATTTATTTGGCTTCAAATACTAATGTTTTTAAAATCAAAAATTAATATCAAAAACATCTTAAGGAGTGTGTTTTTCCGTGAATCAAACCTGACCCTCTTTGATCAGAAGCCCAGCTTGTCAACCACTGCACCATTTTTCAAGTTCAAAATTTTAACTATGTATACAGTTTTAAAAAACTTAGAAAATACATTTTGTTATTTCTGTACGAACTGCTCTTGAGCTGGAACGTATTTGGAAAGCTGCACTTGGTCAATACCTTGTCCACAGTTTAAACGACCTCGAAGATGCCTGTAGGTATGGTCCACATTTACCCAGCTGAAAATTAAAAGCAATTGCTTTCTGTTGTAGGACCTTAATGTGATCCATAAATGTCCCGCAGTGACTTTAGTCTAAGACTCAGTCCAACTTATTGCAAAGCTCTTTAAGCCAGCCAACCATTTATACAAATCCTGACACAAATTTTTTTCATGGATGAACCAGTTTAGAATATTTAGGTATAATATCCAAATAGAAATAGTTTCAGGAATTTTTTTGGACATTTCTCAGTTATCACCTTTCACCTCATTTGGATGAGTCGGGAAGAATGCAAAATTTTGATCTTCGTATGTCCCATTTGCGTTACTGTTTCCAATAGCCTTGGCCGCTTTGATCAAAAATCAGTTCGGTCCAAGTATTAGATAGACAGACACTATCCGACGCCGAGTGGCACCCCGAAAGCTGTTAAAACTGCAATAACAATAATAACGTAACCTTACAGCCAATGTTGGTCAACATGAGTCTTATAATAGAAACACGCTTTAGGTAATTGCAATCATTATGTGGCACAACACCATTTCCTCGTTGTTGTGCGGCGGCATAGACAAATTGTTTGGTAAATAGAAATAAAATGCCGCCGTCATTGATACTTAATAACAGACGGTCCTATTTTGACCCAATTGGTGGCCGAGCTTAATTATATGAAATT
Organism: Cheilosia impressa; assembly: GCA_948293265.1. Taxonomy (NCBI): domain Eukaryota; kingdom Metazoa; phylum Arthropoda; class Insecta; order Diptera; family Syrphidae; genus Cheilosia; species Cheilosia impressa. The sequence goes on from OX411884.1 coordinate 13,560,651, forward strand.
ATAAACTACCTACTGTTGTTCGGAGGGCTTTTCATGATTGTGTGTATCTGTATCCATACGGCGGTGAGTTTCGTGACGGGACAGTTTTACTGATCGGTAATTAGGATAATTGGTAATAACTTAATTAAATTTGTGTTTTATTATTGGCTTTAATGTTTGTGCAATACCTATGTATTACACGAACTTACTTTTAATCAATTGAAAAAGAATTAGCGCTGTCGAACTGAAGTTGAAGTGTCCCCATCAGCTTTGTTTTATTGGGAATTTCACATTAAATACTATGTGGGTGAGAGTGGGTGTTTTATTGGTTCGTTTCTATTGTAGGTGGGTGTAGATAGCTATATTGTAACTGTTCTGTTCTTTCCTCACTTTCTTATGTTATTATTCAGAGTCACGCACTTGAGTTTGGACACTTATTTGAAACATTTTCCATTATTCAGAGCTGTTCGGTTACCTTGAAGTTTAGAATGCCTTTGGTTTAGAAATGTGTGGGAACTTGTTTTGAGGTTTTTTTTTTAAATATTCCAAAGGTAAGGTATTCATCTGGGATTGGTACCACGGAGGTAAAACTAGGCACAAATTAAATATGGAATATGCATGCATTTCATATAAAACTTAAGAAGCGGTTCCACACTAAAGATGATTGCAGGCACTCAGAAAAGAAATGTTTTTTTCTGAGTGGGCGATATTTAATTTTTAAGCTTATGTTGGCCACTTGCATCGAGATGCGAAATGGCACAATCGTGGTACGATCTATGGACATAGGAAGATCCTGGAACTTGTCAAAAACGAGATTAGGGAGCTAAACATGCCTATGGATCGAATAACAAGGGTGCGTATTATGGAAAGAAATCACAAAACTCGTATTGAGAACGGATTACTTTCAGAAAAAAGAAATGGTGAAATAGTGATTTTCACGGATGGATCCATGATGGATGGCGGAGCGGGGGCCGGTATCTATTCAGAAGAGCTGGAACTTGCCCGTCACATTAGCCTCGGGAAATACACTTCAGTATACCAGGCTGAGATGATTGCTTTGCTTCATGCATTGGACTTCTTGCTTGAGAGTCAGGTGGAAGGAAGAAATATTCTAATAGCACTGGACAATCAGGCGGTGATCAGATGCATGGAACAAACAAGCATCACAACATCATTGGCACTGGAATGTGTACTTAAGCTCAATAAGTGTTCATCTAAAAATGAAGTAACACTGACTTGGGTACGAGGACACATAGGGATCGAAGGCAACGAAAAGGCGGACTCCCTTGCAAAACAGGGGTCAACTGAAAAGTTGCTGGGACCAGAACCATTCTCTTCATTTGGCAGAGGTATGGTGGAACAGCTGATTCACAAATGGATCACGGCAGAACACCTGAGAAGGTGGTCAACCGTGGAACAATGTAGACAAGCTAAAATGGCAATAAAGTGGCCGACCTGCTCCACTCAAAGAAGGGTTCTAAGTATGAGTCGAGGAACATTGAAATGGGTGGTGGCTTTGTCTACAGGACATAGTAATTTCGGGTATCACTTAAGGAAAATGGGCCTTAGAGAGGATGATACTTGTAAACTATGCCTGGAGGAATCTGAGACAGCGGCACACATACTGTGTCAATGTCCGGCGTTGGCTAGCAGAAGAATGAGGATCTTGGGACATCATTGGGTCGAGGCCCAGTCGATAAAACAGATCTCCCATAAACAGATGCTAGCGTTAACACTAGGAATCGAGCTCAGAGAAGAACTGTGGAGAAATCCAGAGAGTCTACCTGAGTAAGATTTACAGTGGTAGAGAGAAGAAAAGAGACCCGACAATGGTGGTTTGATTCGAATATCTCTCGAAATCTATATATATATATGTTGGCCACGTAATCTGATGAAGAAAACAGTTATTTATTGAATTGTACACAGACAAATTTACTATACGGAGTGCACTCATTTAAATGAAAAAAATATTCGAAAAGCAGCTCTAAAGTTGCCTCAAAAATAGACTACAGGAACAAGAAAAAACCCAGGCATCTGTTATAATCTCAACCACAAATCAAATAATAAAGATTTTTACCAAAGCTGCCAGTTTATCGCAATTGCTTGCATACTGTTGATGATTTTACTGAGTATTTTACTGAGTGATAGGTAATCTGGTATAGCCGCCTGGGAGCGAGAAATGGTTCAAAAATATTAGGCATAGTTGAATAATTTACAATTTAATTCAAATATTGTATCATATAAAATCTTACAAGTTACAATCAGTGTTGCCATTCTGACCGGATTCTATTCTTATCTGACCGAAATCTCTTCACTCGGACCGGAGAAAATTTTGAAATCTGGTCTAATCGATTTCTAACCGGAATAAAAAAAATTCTTTAACCGGAAAAACCTTTTTTGACCTGAAAATAATATTGTTCTAGACATAAAGGATATCTTTCTACAAGGTGGGCCAAAAGAAGTCATCCGAGTTGTTTGGCTCTAATTTTTTTTCTAAATGAAAAACTTCGATTCTGTTTTTTCATTATGTTTATTTGAACCTTTAGAATTTTATTGGTCAACGAGTCGAGAAGATGATATCGGCCAAATGGGCGCCGTTACAATTGATTGCCATACGGTCTCGTTTTAGCAATGGGATGTATGACAACAGTGGACGGTGCGCGCTATAGGGCCATGTCAACCGAGTTTTTTCTGCCGCAATTGGACGAATTAGGACTGGAGGACATCAATCAATTGTGACGGCGCCCATTTGGCCGATATCATCTTCTCCACTTGACCAGTAAAATTCTTGAGGTTCAAATAACGTGGTCAATTATTTGAACATTTTAAAGCTTCAACTCGGTCAAAACAACACATGTGGAGTATCCTTTCGATCAAACACAATTTTTTTAAATACTTGGGATGAGTGGTTGGGATCCCTCTAACTTTGGATTTGCTTTACTGAAACTTGTTAAGACAAAACGAAAATATTGGACTTATGTCTTTTTGATCAAACACCGTCGTACGTAGGCTATCGTGATACCACAAATATCGACCTTCACCAACCGTCTGATATCCCTTCAGCTAGCGTAGCCTTCTATTTGTAGTTCTTTATTCAAGACCAAGGCTTTCCATTGCAGTTTATACCCAGTTTTATGTTCATCTTCATCGTGCCGATTACATCCTAAATTTTAAGGGACTTCAACGATTTTTGCCAACCACAAATTCAAACGTATAGAGCTCCGAAACTCAGCTCGCACTCAGTTTGTGTTTTCATAGATTCAATCGCCGATCACTTTCAAATAATCATCTTGCAGTATTGACTCGGTGCCATGGCGACCGACGAATGATAGTTCTGCATTTTTAATCCGGCCTGCTGCCACACGACACGAAAGCTGTCCTTGGCCACGTCTCATTCTCATCCATCTCCGTGTTTCCTTAGTTTCAAAATCTATTGCCGTTCGCATCCGGCGAGTTACACGTACACCCTTCGCCGCACTGGCATCTTCACAATTCATTCATGCGAATCACAACTATTAACATGTTTTCGTAACTCGCTAAATGTAAGTGCCACTGTTGCCGATGGTAACTACTCATTTGCATAGCTGTTTGGTTAGTTAGCCTTTCCTTGCTCTCATATATTCCGTATTCTGTTTCTGCAGACTGCACTGCGGCAGCGAAAATTTTAAGTCAATAAGAGAGCACATCAACCTCATTACATAGCACGCCACTCGTTGGTGTCCACGTCCGCGTCCGCGTCGCACAAGCAGCTCGTCAGTCGTCACATGTAGATACTTGTGATGTAAAGTATGCGCGTTTATGGGTGGCATTCAAAATATATACCAGAGTAAGAGATTCGCTTGCATATTTTTCAGTCGCTGTCCATCGCCATCCATACTGTGGATACATTTTTTTATGTTCCTCTTTTGCATGTGCTCGAAGGTTTTATTCTTCCTTTGATTCGAAAGGATGGCATGCCAGTCACCAAGGGAAGGGGCAACCTAATCTTATTCGCTGAATTCGTAATCTCATTAAATTTACATATTAATCAAGGGATTTTAATTACTCTTGCACTAGGTGCTACAATGAAAGATTCCTCCGGACGATGTTTGTGTGAATGTGTGGATGGGCAGGGGAGCGGTGCGGAGGTCTGCCATGGCAGCCACGACAGCAGACTTTCGTCGTGGTTTTTTTTTCCTGACCGCACATTTTTTGTTCCTAATTGTGTGTGTTGCTGGAAATGAAAAACAATTGCTGAAGGATGTGTGTTGGTGTGCTGCTTTGCCAAGGACGTTCAAAATGAGTTTCCGATTTTTTTTTTCCTGTTTAAACGTACAAACTTTGGGACTTGAGAGTTGGTCATACGAAATGTAACACACTGGGTTGTTATACGAGGAAGGTGCCTTCGACTTCACTGCGACCACCGCCGAGTGGTAAAATCTGTTAGTTTGGTGGGTGTTTTCCGTGCCATTTTTAAAGTTCCTCTGCTGGTCACTGCTAGTCATTGCAATCGCGCATACGACTTTTGTACGACAATTGCAAAGACGACTTCTATACAGAATCAAAGACTCGAACGCTAAGATTTCATGGAGGTAAGTTGCAAGCATTATTTATAGGTATACCTAAGCTTAGTCCGCGTTTTACAATTTCCAGAAATTTGGTGTTAAAAATTTGAACTTTTTATTTACACTCTGTGGAGTGCGCAACTGGGCTTCGCTGTTTGGTCTGCGGTTCTAAAGCAATTTTAGCCAGAGATATGATAGGTATACACTTTTGGGAAAAATATTTCCATTTGAAGTCTCAGAATAAATGTTGTGTGGGTACTTGCTCTTTTGAATGTTCAGCTGACACGTGTAGGTATACTTAGTACAAGTTCATTCTTGAAAATAAATAAATAAATCTTTTGCGCATCAGGTCTGTAGGCACCCTAGACCTAGCTTCTCACAACCATTCGAGTTTTCCATTTTTGGGCCAAATGGAAGGACGTACAATTGAATGCTCAACCCGAAAGAGAATTGGAAAGCTTTTCGCAACAGTTGTTCTCTAGAATATTTGTCACGATATAAATGGAGTACCTGGCAGACGAAAACCTTAAAAATGTGGGTAATTGCATTTCCCAGAGCATCGAAACGGATACGCTTAGTAGTCCAGCGTAAAAGCCACTGATTGTGGTAGGTCAGGCTAGGTTAAGTAGGTCTGGGTATCTGGGTTTGTCACGTGTTTATAGTGTTACTGAAGGTCTTGCTCAACCAGTCGTGCTCTTAATGTCTTTGGACATGAGCTCTGACAGCGTGTTGCTTTCGCGGCTTGAATGACTCTTACTTTAATTCAGTTTCGGACTAAGATATTTTGCCTACCAAAGGTTTGATCTTTAGTGCGCTTAATTCGCAACCCGTCTTATCGCCGCCGTCCTTTTCAGAAAATTGAGTTGACCCCCAGCCGAAGCAGCCTCATAAATAAACCGCCGTAATTATTTTATCTTCTTGGCCGTTTCGAACGCAAGATTCTTCGAGTGATTTTTGGTCCCGTTTGCGTTGACGGGCTTTGGAGGAGAAGATTTAACAGCGAACTCTACAAGCTGTACAACGACACCGACCTGGTCAGAAAAATACGCATCTGTCGTCTAAGATGGCTAGGACATGTAGAGCGAATGGACACCAACGCTCCGGCCCGAAGAGTCTTCGATTCCAACCCGGAGGGACAACGCAGTAGAGGAAGACCTCGCCTTAGGTGGCGCGCGCGCACAAGTAGAAGGGGACCTCAACCAACTTGGAGTGCGCAACTGGAGGCAGTTAGCAAAAAATCGCGCTAACTGGAGAGGCGTATTGGTTGAGGCCCAGGTCCACCCCGGACTGTAGCGCCACCTTAAGTAATTATTTTTAGCCCAAAAACACTACCCGCACCTCTGCGCTTACTTTAGGGTTAAATTGCATACTCATAAGCGTAAATGAACCCAAGTATTTAATTGTAGGTATTGTAGGGGTCTATATGTCATATGCAAAGACATCTGCTTAAGCTTTGAATTTAATTTGATAGCTCGAGCTTGTGTTTGCTTGCAAAAATCAACTAAAAATGGCTTCAAGACTAAGCTTTGACTGGGCACATTGGTATAGGTCTAATGTCTAAAGTGAGATTTGAGTTCTGAGGATGCTTTTGCATCTTCGACGCACTGTGTGAATTTTTCTATTTCCCAGAAAAGAGAACTGGTTCAGTTTTGTGGAAGTCCACAGTCAATCTCCAATGTTTCGCTTACCTCATCAGCGGGTTGTGAGCATATTTTAGATGACACTGAAGTGCTTTCCTGTTGCTGCAAGAGCAACGAGCTATATGTATCAGAAATCCCATCGCAGCAACATGCCATGTCAACAGTTCATAAGCCATTGAGCTTAAAAAAAAGGGGGAGTATAAGACTATCACTTTTAGAGTTCCTCTACAGACAAACCTAAGAATTAAAAATTTTGAATGTGGCAAGAGACTCCAAATGTGTGAGAAAAAACTCCGTCGGCTACGTGATGTGGAGATTTTAGGTGATCAGAGATCCAACTTGACAGTTTACATTACCATGGGTACCTTCTATTTGAACTTAAAAAAAACTGTTAACAGAAGTAGTAGGTAGGTATTATTGCCTTAAAGTTGGTGACGAAAATATATTTTCCTTTGTTTGTTTATTTGCTGCATTTAGGCGGGCCAACTTTTAATTTTCCGCTCATTTTGGCAGTACGGATCAAATCGGTGTTTTTAATACTTCAGTACCCGAAGTAGGTACCTACGTTTAGAGCCCTTCGCACAGGTAAATGAACAATTAACGTCGAGTTTTTCATATGTCTTTCCAAAGTTTGTGTACCTTTAACGTCGAGTTTTTCATATGTCTATCCAAAGTGTGTGTACGTAGCACTTCTTGGGTAGTGACTTCCCAGTGTTTCGCATTACCTACGTCTACAATTGAAAAGTTCCTGCCAGTAGGCATGTAGTAGTGACCTTCAGTTCAAGTCTGAAGCACGAGCGGAAAAATAAAAAATTGGGGGGGCTCACTAAACCTTTTTCTCTAAATAAATACTAGTAACAACGAGTTCGTATAGAACCTTAGAGGCCTACATTTTACTTTTGGTGGGACAGACACCTATGCCGAATGCCAACAGCTGGATTGGGAAGCTTTCTCAGGGCAGTTAAAGGTTCTCCCTAATAGTAGATAATATTAAATGACTTGCCTTTAATTGCAGCCTTCATCTTGTGCAGGATAGCTTCCAACTCGACTTGTACCATCGGTCGCCTTATTTGTCGCAACTGCCTACTTATAAAGTTGCGTAGATATACCTACCCCCCACCTACATAAAATACTACCTCACTCGATCGGTAAAATGGCAAGCGTGCCACCCTTAATAAAAGAGCCACGATTACAACACCATTAAATCGTTTCGATTTTACGGAATCAAACGTGGTCAAATCAGCCGTAACGACAGCAGCAACCCCCCATAACCGCACCACTAAACCAACGCCCTCTCCAACTCATCCACTGTAGATGCCTACCCACGAGATAGCAAAGCAGAAACAAAAACCCAATAGAGGACCAAAGTAGAGTCGGCTGGGAGAAAGAAAAAAACACACAAAAATCATAAAACATACTACCTACAAACACAAACTGTACATTCGTCACACAAATAAGAAGAAAACCATTCCTCCGCTCTACACCGACAGCGACATGTGCCCATACGTACTGTCATTATATCCCATCCGCGTACATGTGTATACACACATATTATAACGGTTTGCTGTCTTCTCCATAAAGTTACTCACGCCACCCACCTGAATGCACCCACCCAAAAAAAGCCCTTAACGATCAAGTTTTCCAATTTGTTTCTCACTCTTTCGCAGCGTTTTTATTTCGCGCCGCGCACTAAACGCATTGCACAAAAAGGATCACGAAGAAAGAAAATTCTCTCTGGCACATAAGTGGTACAGTAAGTAGGGCTAGAGGGACCAGTGAAAATACCGGTAAAAAGAAAATGAGAACAAAAATTAAAAAAAAAAAAAAAACACAAAACACAGCAAAGCTCACCCATATACTCGCACACTGGGAATGGCATGGACTACGTCGAGCGTCCAGCGTCGAGCGCCAGCCAGCCACACAAGTGACACATGTGATAGGAAAACTGTGGGGCATAAAACGCAAAAAAAAAAAATAAAGAATACGGTGTGCAAAAAAATAAACGAGGGACCAGGGAGGCCTGGCTTTCTTTCGATTCTAAACCAATCGCAGCTGGACGCCGCCGCCGCCACGGCCGTAGATACTGTACTACGCTGCTGCCGTTTGCCGATGTTGCTGCTTGCTGATGCTGTTGATGCTGATTTTCTGAGCGTCACACACGGGTCCAGTTCCGTTTGCTTCTGTTTGGTGGCAGAGAGCACTCGTACATCGCGTAGCGATGGTGGTGGATGCGGTGGCGGCTTTTGTGGATTTTTTTTTCATGTTTTTCTTTTCCTTTTTCTGTAATTTCCTTTCTTTTCTTGTTTTTTTTTTCTGCGAGAATGTTTGCCTCTGTTTTATGCTTGATGAGGTCCACCGATGGCGATGGCCGCAGCAAAAGCTGAATTGATGCTGCTGCTGGTTGCCAGCCTGCTGCCGGAAACTTAACGCGATGCTTGAATTCGGCGAGTATGGGACTGGCGACGATGCCGATGTGTGCTGTGGTATTGATGGGAAGTTTCCTACCTTGCTAACGCCACTGCCACATCCAGTGAAAAATTGTCGTATTCGTCGAGGACGATGAGGGGGATTTTTCCCTATTTCCCAGTGGTAGGGGGCCACATGTGATTATTCGCAACTTTTGGGTGCTACGTATAGCTACTCCTGAAACTGGACTCTATGGTGGCATGTTTCCGAGTGTGTTTTGATCTCAATCTCGTAATCGAATTATTTTCTCATTCGAGTGTCATTTCTCGAGTCTTGAGATCGTTTATTTATACAACTTCGTTATCCTTGAGTGGAGGAACTGTTTATTTTCGAAAGAAAATCAATAGAATCGCTTTTTCTGCTTAGGTAGGTATATGCAAAGCAAGAGGGATTTTTCCGTGGAGAGAAAGTGGCATAACATTCATTGCGCTGCGTGGTTAAGTGAGGTTGGGACACGAGATTTGAAATACGCGGAAAACCATGAAAAACCTTGTTGGCAAAATTTTACCGCATTCTATGTGCGTAGATTTTTTTTATGATTGTGCTTAGACTCAGTTAAGGGGGCACATTTGCGCACTTATAATTAAGTTCCCTTGCTACTGCACCTTTTATTTCGTCCATAATTCATAAAAATCGGTTTCGACATAACGCCGCAATCGGCAGGATAACAAGTCAGCGAATTGATATATTTGATGGCTTTTCGACTGTCTACAAGAGGAGAAGTTAAAAAACAGACAGATACCATAAATTTTACCAAAGACATTTTATCTAAAATTTAGAAACGCCAACGACTAATTCTTCTGGCGAAGGGAAAAAGGCATCCCGATGAATCTTCTTTTTTTTGCGCCCACTTTTTTCGCAAGATCTGTTAAATCCTTGTGCTGGTAGTTTACAACAGACTCCACCAAGCAGGCTAAACCACAGGAACGCTTTTTTGGCATATTTTTGACGAGTTTTTTTTAAGCTCTTATTTTACTTTTGGGCTAGTGTTTTGTTGCGTTTTTCAACGAGTTTTCGGTGCCTTTTTGAACTCGTTTTTGGGCGCATTTTTGTGGAGTTTTTAATGTAGAGTGTCCGTTCTTCTTAACTGGTTTTAGGACGCATTTTGGAAACCTTTTCCAATGCTTTTCTGGAGCGATTTTCAGTGCGTTTCTTGTATTGTATTTCTGTGCCGTTTGAAAGGTCTTCCGACTGGTTTTTCACCATTTTTACGCGTTTTCAAGCGCATTTTTCCACTTTTGACAAGTTTTTTTTAGATATTTTTGGACCAGTTTTTGTGCCAAGCCTTTCGACTAGATTTCGACCCCTTCTGACGCTTTCTTCGATGTTGGTTTTGACGCGTTTTTAGAATGTTTTTGGCTTTTTTTATATGCGTATTTGGCTGGATTTCGATAGGTCTTTTAATAAGGAGTTTCCGTTTTTTAAATCGTTTTTGTACTCATTTTCCAAGCCTTTTTCAATGAAGCGATTTTGAGCACGTTTTTGTGTTGTATTTCTGTCCTTTTTTGACGCGTTTCAGGCACATTTTCCAACTGGTTTTCGACCATTTTTACGCGTTTTCAAGCGCAATTTTCCACTTTTGACACGTTTGTTTTAGATATTTTTGGACCAGTTTTTGTGCCAAGCCTTTCGACTAGATATCGACCCCTTCTGACGCTTTCTTCGATGTTGGTTTTGACGCGTTTTTAGAATGTTTTTGGCTTTTTTTATATGCGTATTTGGCTGGATTTCGATGGGTCTTTTAATAAGGAGTTTCCGTTTTTTTTAAACGTTTTTGTACGCATTTTCCAAGCCTTTTTAAATGAAGCGATTTTGAGCACGTGTTTGTGTTGTATTTCTGTCCTTTTTTGACGCGTTTTAGGCACATTTTCCAACTGGTTTTCGACCATTTAAAGCGTTTTAATCTCATTTTTCCTCACATTTTGACTCGTTTTTCACTTGTGTCTAGTTTTTGATGCGTTTTCTACAGTAATTTTCGACAAACAATTATTACTGTATTGCTATATTCTTCGTATTAGAATTTATAAGATAAGTGGTTTATTATATCCGTCGAAGACAGTAGAATAATTCAGTGCTATGAATCGCAAACAAATTTATCGCCGCTTTAGATCTACACTGATAACTTCATCACTCAATTGAGCAGGCAATACATTTTGAATTGTGTTACAAGTGTTTTTTTAAAAGGTGTTCCATGAGTTCGTGTTAGTTCAAAAGCTATGGTATTTAAAATTCTGTGTAAAGCTATAATATACGTCGGTGTTGGGTGTCCTTTTTAGTTGGCAGTATACTTTATCTTGCTTTTATGACCGCCAAAGATAAAATATATTAAAAAAAAACTATGTCTGAGCAATACGAGTAGGTAAGGAGCTAACAGAAATGCCACCAATACACACGCCCTAGGGGATGAATGTTATTTTAAGATCAAATCGTTTCGTATTCAAAATCAACGTGAAATTAGATTTCATTAATTTGAATAACGTTGCAAAAACAGAAAGAAAAAATAAAAACGCGCCTCTATACCTAAGCAATAATCGAATAAAAACCCTTCCTGCCGGTTGTTGCAGGACTTCTAATTAGAGAGGGTTGCATGCGTAAGAGGCGATTACTTTGTAGCATGGTACCATTGAGTAAAAATCATTTGGCGAAGGGTGCGTAATATCCACCAAGTCGCAAGTGCTGTTCAAGGTAAATTAAGGTATGTTTGCGTTGTTTGACACAAAGCAGGTGATGGTGATGGTATAAATGGTATAAATGGTCATAGTGCTAACAGGCAACATTATGGAATGTATGGTTAAAGACTATACTAGTTCACATCCCGGCATCGATATAGCAAAAATGAAGAGCTCATTCTTTTAAGTAGGTGTTGGCGTTTAGAAGTTGCTATATGTCAATTGACTCGTTTTATCGGGGAGTATGGGTCATTGCACTAGCATGTACTTACAAACAAGTTTATAGGTGGGTAAGGGGATAAAGTCGAAATGCGTATGCTTAGCTACGCATGATAACAAAAATTTGACCACAGAGTTTCAAGTTCCTATTTCAGTGGTGAATTTTATAAACAGAATTAAATTGTGGTGCACTTGTAATATTATTGAAATATTTTCAACCATTCTAACGACCTTGTTCTAAATTTTAACTCAAATACTTACACCTTTATATTTTGCGCATAAGTTGCAAACTCACCACTCAATACTGCATGCCAGTTTTAGTACCCAAACATCCCCATGACTCATGAGCGTCAAGGCAAACCACAAGTGCGAGTAGAGTTGATCTTATACTCTGCACCAAAATTTAGCCAAAACAATAGGGTATTGTACAATCTCAGCCACAGTGAGCGCTGTTTATCGCTTTGTAAAAATAAATGAGTTTTAGAAAGTCATTTCCTAATTATCGTATAATTATAATATTTCAAGGGTGGAGAATGCAATCCAGTTCAGACTTTATTTGCGCAACGGAAATGTAAATTGTGAATTATATATACGATTACGAGAGGATGGATAATAATTATTGTTTGTAGTACCTATGTACTGGTGGCACAGAATTCCGGGAACCACTTTCGTTTAACGATTTGTTTCTGTAAAGGGCACACGCATGACTCTACTGGTATTGATGATGGCAATGGCAACAGAGGAACAATTTTGCATAGGGGTTTGAAAAAAAGATTTCAACTCCGTGTATAATATGCATCTCCGTTAAGTTTTAACAAATATTTGAAATATTATAGAATTAAATTTCTGGTTTCGAAAATGTTGTCTTAATTCGGATGATTCTTAGAAGACGCCCGCATGACTGATTTAGCGAGGTTTGAGTTAAGAGTTTTTAACGGTCAGCATGAGTGTTACAACCTCACATATTTTAATGATAATCGCACATTCCTGGCATGCGGTTGGAAAGAGACTGGAACTTTCAGTTGACTTGGATACTTTTAAATTTTGTCCAAAGATTGTGGCTACCTCCTTTCATCCGAATACCACTTCTCAACTTAGATATTTATTATGGTGCCTTGTAAGACCCACGTTGTAATAACTTTTGGCATCACTGGTTTTCAAGATGCAGAGCTTTTTAGTTTAGCTGTCACTTACCGCGTATAATTTCGGAAGAAATGTCCAGGCTAACAGGAGGTATCTATCAAAGAGGATGTTCATTCCGTCAATGTAATCCATATAGTTTATCTGTCCTGTTTGTCCACTCAAAAAACTACAGAGCTCCGATAGCCCTACTAAATGTACCACCTCTGTTTTATGAAGTAATACATAAACAGCTAACTCCATGGCTGATATAACCAAAAGTAAGGTATACTCAGTTAAAAGGTATAGGGAATTTAAACAGAGCTGTGGGAACTAACAAAAAATATTTGAGACATCCAAGTAAGCTTTCAAGCCCGCATACAGAGCTACTAAAACCCCTTCACAGACCTAATGCGCATGCATCAGAGCCTATCACAGCCTCTTCAAAAATGTATTCCCATGCTGTCAGAACGTCATAGAGAGGTTGTAAACCGAGCCTAGTAAAAGTATTAAAACACCCTCATAGCAAGTGCATACCTTTGTGAAAGTTTTAGCTTATAAGCTTTATAAGCCCTTTATACTTGAATTCCTTAGAAATTTAGACAACTCACAGTCTGTCAGCTGTATCTTGAAACTCGGTTAGTACCTGTCTGTTTGGTTGTGCTGCAAATGCTTACCTTTTTTTATGAGGACTTGCAGGTTTGAAGGTGATAACGTTAGCCCAACTAAAAGCCTCTGAGGTACTTACTTGTAAGACAGGTCCGCATCGCAGCAGAGATGACAAAGCATGCGAGTCTTAGCTCTTTAGTTGCAAAAAGCCGACGGTAGAGCCATTGAATCTATGTAAATAAATGACAGAATCTAATTCAAGCCAATGCGTCACTTATGTCCACGGTGACCATTTGTACTCTTTTTCGCTAATATGTCCTCTCTGACTTGATCTGTTCTGAAAGAATACCTCTTTTTATTAAACTGACCTCCGAATATCATCTTTTTCGTCTAAAGACCTTCTTTCTTCGACAAGAAATACGCAAGCAGATTCTTTCTCAATTATGACAAAGCTGCGGAGCTACCTATATAGAAGTCTTGATATCTTGATTCGACAAAGATCGAGTCTATTCCTTTTATCGAACCTATGAACTTTCAAAATAATAATTTATTTTCGACTGTACCTAAGTATACCTAATTACTTAAAAAGAAGATGCCCCTTTTCATACGATTTAAAAAACGGTCACCCTACGCTGTAGGTATGTGTCCTTCGGATTCCGGTAGAAGTGTCAATCATCATGGTCCGGTCTTAAATATTGTTATCAACGGCTGTCTTGTTCGTGTTTGGATGTTTCTTTTCTCGAAAATCCCATAATAATTGTCATTTCTGAGCTTAAAATCGAAGTCTGTTAAAAAGAAACAACACATTTTAACTAGTTCCATCAGGTTCGGACCTACCTAGGGCGAAATTTGCCTTATCAAAAAATTAAGATTACATTTTGTAATAACACAGTTATACCTATAGCGCCTCCGCGATTAACCCTTAAAGCTGACAACGGTGGACATAAAACATGACTCCATCTCGAGATAGTGTTTGTATTTTTTCTCTCTATTTTGTCCGCTCCTCTCTTCGGTTGGTATTGGTGTTTGGCGTTGACTCTGAACAGAACCACGACCACGTGATATCAAACTGCCCAAAATATAATAAAACTGTTCAAACAAAATTGAAAAAGTCTTCATAGACGCCACAACTAACCGCGCTGCAGCCAATTTCACGTGTTGTTCATCGCCATCATGACGTTCATCATCATCACCATCTCTTGAACAAACTCAGTCACCTGCTTCTGCTTTATGCCCAGCAGTATGGATGGCAACGACAGATAGACGTCAATTCGTCTGCTTTGTTTTTATTCCATTTTCCCAATTCCCGTTTACCAAAAGCATCCACCATGTGCACCACGCTGAAGTTGGACTTTGAGTAGCGCAAAAAAAAAACCCAATTCGAATGCCACGATAAAAACAAAATAACGAAAAATACTTTCCCCTTCAAAGAGATAAAATTTTAAATTATTCATAAAAGAAAAACAAAAAAGAGAAACAACGGCAAGGAGAAAAATAGTAAGAGAGAGACTGCGCGAAAACTCCAAAAATGTCAAAGCTTTTTTCTTTTTGCAACTACGCTCTCTTAAAGGACATCATCATCCCCATCCGGCCGCACACAGTGGAACTTTCAGGGGGTGGGGTGTGTACTTCTCATTAGAAAAGGCGTCGAGTTCGAGAGCGGGTGGTGGAGGACGACATTAGGCGGCAGAGCGAGATACATCCGTCCCGCTTCAGCCTTCTTAACATCTAATTAGGAAAAAAATAGTGGTGAAATTTTCCCCAAACGCTCCCCAGAATGGGATGGGAAAATATTTCCTACTGTCACATTCCCGTGGGAGATGCTTTTTTACACCTTTTTCGTGGTGGGTATTTTTTCTACGGCGAACGCGATGCTGTATGCGCGCTGTGGTGACGCTTGTGTAAACAGACTTTCTGATTGGTTCGAATCGCAGATGTGATTCGAATTCATCCGAAAACCTGTGGGTGACGACGAAGGCAGCTAAGAAACAAAAAACACACAGAGCCAAACATCTCTGCCCGTGCATAGTTTTGTGTAGTATTTTCGTCACTGATTATGCGTAGACAATTATTATTATTTTTTCCTTTCCAAAAATTAAGCATAATACAGTGTACAGTCAGACTGGTGTGGTGGTATAAGAAAATCGACTCACTATCATGAGACGTGCGCGTTTCATTTGGGGGCGCGCTGGGGGGCGGAAGAACAGCGATGACGACGATGAAATTGGGAGGGGGGGACGTAGCCTCTGCTCGCGACTCAAAGCTTTTATTTTTCTTATATGCTGCATATTTGGGAGGATTTTTGTACCGTTAATTAGTAAATAATTGCATATTTACAGGCAGTGCCGCATTTGTCCAGCGTTTCGTGGTGTGGTATTTTGGGGGTGTGTTTAATCTATGGCCTACTGCTAATGTAAAACTGTGCTATTGTGTAGGGGAGATAGGGGTATGGTACTAAATTTTTTTTTGTCACGCTGAGAGGGACTTTCTTCTTCGCTTAATGTGATGCTATGCGGAGATATGTTGCGATGGGATGCGGAGAAAATTTTTCTTAGTGACTTTCTCTTATATTTCAGTCGGTGGATGTGTGCGTGCTTCATATTGTGCCACTCTATACACAACGAAATAATGAAAAAAAATAATTCGTGAAAAATGCGTTACGTTGATTGGTTGACATGCTTTTTCAGTGATTGTAGAGAGAATGTGTAATTTAGTTCGGGTTGGTTAGTGTGCGCATTTTTCCCAGAGAGTAGTTAGAGACGGCATGGGGACGGTAACTACATATTTAGGGGCTGTTCTAGATTTTGCTTTCTATTTTCAGATTTTTTTTTGATTTTCTGTTGGTTGGATTTGAATTCGCAGATATTTATTAGAGAGTTAGATTTGGGTCAATAATAATTATTGCTGTTGCAGTGACTCTGACTACTGAAGGAATGGGTTTTTTTTTGCAGTTAGTTGGGCTCTCGTACATGCCCACGTTTATTGGAATAGGTAGGTATTAGGTATATTTTGGTAGGAGCATAATTTGGGTAGATGATGTCATGGTATTGGTACGCACTGTAGGTACTATAGGTAGGTACCTACCGATTTACTGTAAGTTGAAGGGGACGATCGTCGTTAAACTCTCTTGCGCAAAGGTCGAATGAATGCGCTTTTGAATCATTCATTCATTTTCGATGACTCACCATCAGGATAGTGGGTGTACCTATGTACGTATGGTCAAAAACCTAGCTTTCATTAGGTACCTACCAAATATAGTTAATAAGCTGGTATTTTCCAGTATATGCACTTCAAACATTCAGACAAACCAAATAGTTGAACAAGGTATTTTTAAAGACAAATCAAACACAAAAAAAGAACAAAGTCTGACTTCTGGTGCCATGGGCCTATACCTACATAATCAAATAAACAATTTCATCCACTGGAACTGGAAAATTGAACATTGATTAGCCTTCTTTTACAACCTCAGCAGTGGCGAACGTAGTGGGAGCCTAAGGGCTCCTTCCCCAACGTCTCAAAGAGCCGCAAAAAACTCTTAATGGTTTTCATTGGCACACATCTCATCACAAAACAAAAAGAAGTCTCAGCAACCCAAAAAAAAAGTCCTTCGTAAACTACTGAACCTCAGCATCAAAGATCAGCCAATAAGTTATAAGGCTCTGATCATGCATCTTAACTGACGGTAGCCGTCCATGCAAAATCACTGACGTCATTAGTTTGACTTTTAAAACACTGTAAAAGTCATGGCGGTGGGCGCAGTGGCTTAGTTTGTTGGACAACTAAGCGATGGGTCCCAGGTTCGATGCCCGAAAAAAAAACAAATTACATTTTAAGGCTTTTCCACTTCGCCACCTCTCGCGTTCGTCGCGTCGGACAAATATCCAAGAGTATACCTCGCATGAAAGAGCTTCTCAATTAGCCGTTTAAGCTCGGCTTAAAAGTGTAGATCTTTCCACCCAAAAATTAAAAACTCACACAAAACGAATGGTTGCAGAAGCTAGGCCTGGTGTCCCTACGGCAGCTCCCAAGGAATAGATGAAACGCCGGGACACTACGAGGATCGGAACAATAAACACTGAAAACCAAGTCATACAGATATTGTACCTAATCAAAGTTCCACAATTTCGGTGTCGCTCTGAAACAGGTACGAGTATAAGTCTTCTTTTTGTGGATGTGTTGGCTTAGGTAATAATAAAACAATTCGGTGAATTACAATTTATAACTCAATCGGAGCTTTGCAACAGTCATCACGCATTTTTAAGGAAACTTCCTTTTGTAAATGTTTTGTGATTTTGACGCAAAGCAGACATGTCAAACAATAGAAAATTTCCCAAATTCATAGTAACTCCATCTCTGGTCGGTGGCAAAATAATAGAAAGAAGTGAAAGTTCCGCATCCTTCGGAATAATTTTCCCCCCAAATATCCAACAGATGGAAAAAAAGGTTTTATTGCTTCTGTTTTCCTTCTCGTTTCCTTTTCTGCTCTGGTCGTGCTCGCAAGGCGGTCTGTGAGAAACCGTCAGGGTGGGAGAAAAGAAAATATGTAAGAGTGAAAAACATGTTGATTTCCAAGGACAAAGCTGCTTCGGGCCATATGCATACGTAGCACGGGGGTGTAAATGTTATTCATGCAGAGAGCACCAGATTGAATGGTGGAAGGTGCAAATAGGGTCAAGGACTTTGCAGTGAATTCATGTCTTGCCAGTAAATTTGTGTTTGTTTTTAAATAAAGATCACACTTTTGGTTTACAAGGGATTGGACGGTGTGCCTAACTTTTGATATAGATATTGTGTTCACTGAAGGTTCTTTTTTTTTCTACGCTGGTTAATCACAATGAAAAGACCGACAGTAGAACCAGTAGAACGCTTTTGTATAATTCAAACTTAAAAATCGGTGGACGAGATGGGACTGAATAAGAAGAACGCCTCCTTTCATGCAATGATCAAAATCCTGACTCTAAATAGATTCAGTTATGACAGAGAATCAATGCGTTTATAAAGCTATAAGTCACAGGGAGTATAATATTTATAAGTACAAAAACGGTCGCTGCCACAATCCTTAGTAAGATTTAGATTCTACACCGGTGGGACCATTCAGAAGCAGAAAAACACATTGGGCTATACTTATAAACATTTTTAACCTCCACACTAAATATTTTGTAGGGCACAATATGCAATTTTGTATGGAAATTTTCGCCATTGTGAGTTCGAAAAATTTAGCCTAGACACTAAAAATTATTATTAGAACCGTGAATTTTATTTTATGGAATCATGTACCTGTGGCCAGCTTAGAGAATACAACTGCTTACATAAGTAAATTTGTGTCAAACAATCCCCAACCGATTTGTTCGCAATTTCGGCAGTTGTACAAACATCGATTAGAGCTTGACCTACATTCTCTCGCAGTACCTCTGTTTGATTGACAAAAACAAAACTTCATATAAAAACGTCGGGGCAATTTGACAAGAGCATATCAATTCCATCTATCATTTGCTGTAGGTGCGGAACTTAATTTTTTTATAATCAGCATGAAGTTTATTATATTCATCGCAGTACTGTGCGTTTTACTGGCTACCATCCAACAGAGCCTGTCACAGGATTCCAGATCCAAATTAAACCTTAACAGACCAATTAGAAATACTGGTGCTGCTGGTAGCCTGAAAAAGGGAAAGAAGGGCGGGCTAAACAAGCAAGGCATTTTATTGAATAAATATTTTAATACATACGATAAGGAAAATTAACAGACAAGGTTGAGCTCTCAGTAGTCAGTTACTCTTCGAGTGAATGGTGAAACTAGGGCACAAATCCGTCATTTCCCGGACTCCTTCCGAAAGATCACAAGAAAACCTACTACGGGAGCACTATACAATTTTTATCAGCAGTGGCAGAAGTGTGTTGGCCTTGGAGAAGAATATTTGATTGCCTACAATTCTGCCGGCCTTCATGGTACCCCCTCAGTCTTTACACAACAAAATTCTCCTATGATGTGCCCGTATTATGGATTGTCCTTAGCAAATCGGTAATACTGAGTTTCAATACTGATCAACTGGTAATCCTTCAGAAACCGGTTAAGAAAGCTGGGCTAAAACTACCCCATCCGTAATCGAGTACTATAGGTGACTGCATTTGTTATTGTTTTTCATGTAAAATCCACAAAATTCAGTGACGTATTTTGCTCGCTCACGGATGCAGTAATTCGACTCCTGCTATTATCTGGTTACTCACAAGCTCAAGGTGATTCGCGCTAATTATCCATGGCAACGCTTTTCAGTATTTAAACCATTCTGTGTTGTTTAAAGAGAAGCAGACAATTCGCGAACTTGTCAATCCGTCAAGACCAACGATAACTAACTATGGCTGCCCCTCAAGTCTTAAAAGCAAGTTGATGGATGTTTCATTGTCATGTGTACACTAATCACGATTGTCCCATAAAATAAATTTTAAAAAAGTAGGTATTGCATGCACCCAATATTTTTAAGCGAAAACTCATTTAACAGTTGTTTGTTCTACCATTCGTTTGTTAAAAATTCCAGCTACCAAATTATCGTTGCCTACAAGATTGCGCGCTGTAAAAATAATCGTACACTGCGATTAAAGGTGCCCTTGTCCTTAAAACCCGAATATTTTAATAACGCGTTAACATTGAAAGCAACATTAAATTTACCATCTTTAACAACAAAACAAATAGAACAGAGGTTTATTTTTTGTGCGGCTTAAAATATAATTCCCCTTAATATTTGTCTTGTTCTTTTTTTATTTAAATAACAATAAAACAGATTTTTTGGTAAAATAAAATAAAACTGATCTTGTGAATTGCCGACGGCTTCTTTATGAGGATTATGAAATAACAAAAGAAGAAGCTGTGACTGTGACATATCGTGCTGACTACGAGTATAGAATGACATTTGGATTTCCTAGAACTGGTAAATGAAATGAGAGCCTAAATAACATCAATAACAACAATTTAACGCCGACTCTCTGTTATCAGTATGTAGAAGGTAGGTTAAGCATAATTAAGTAAACACGCAGTAAGGGGCTTCATAGAGCCTTCAAGTACTTTGAATATTTTTCAATTTCAACTCCCAATTTTGTGTCATGTAGTTATTGTTTTTTACGGTTCTCTATCTCTATACATAGAAAACATAAAAAAAAATGTTTCTCGTTTTAAAAATAAAGTTTAAAGTTATGTATACCATCAGTGATGCCAGATCGTGGGTAATTACCCATTTCGTGGTCATTTTGCCTTTCAAAATAAGCAAAAAGGGCCAAAAAGGGAATCTGAATCTCTCAGAACAGAAAAACGAGTGTATTTTGTTGTTTTTTAACGTCGGCGTCAGCATGGGCAAAAAGGTCTTTTTTAGGTATTTTTAATAGTCGTGGGCGATGCAGTCCGAAAAGTCTGGTATCACTTCCTACTTGATTGTTTCAATTGAATTTTGGGACTGCTTATATGCACGATATTGACATCTGTCTGCGAATCAAAAAGAGTGTTAACCTCTAAATTGCCACAAAAATTAAAGAAAAGCTCAACCCGAAAAAAGCTCCGGGTTTAAATCTTATGGCGAGTGAGATAGGTACTGAAGAAAAACTGTCCTAAAATTATATGGAAAAATAACATAGCATTTTCGGACTAAGACGTCTTACTCATGAGGAAAAGTTTACTAATTATTTATGTAGACATTCACAAGTGGGTATTTGGCTCTCCGGCATTAGTTTTGGCGATTCGCATGTATCTAAAAACTATTTCTAAAAAAATTTTTTGTTGGCTGGGAATCTCTAATGAAAAATACAAAAACAAAAGCTAACAACAGCTTCGATGGTTTGGACTCCAAGCTGTCCTAACTCATCATACTGCCATTGTGCAGGCATTCTCTATAGATGGGCCTTGTATAAAACTTTCCATCAAGATCAAAATCTCTTATTGATGTTAATGTATTCGAGTTGGGGGTTTCACTTTTGCATATTTTACAATTGAATATCATGCGATTTCCAAACGGTTAAATTCATGACTTCTCCTATGACACTTGTGCTAAATGTTTGAAAGACTGTTACGAAAGGTAGGGGGCTTAAAAAACGTACCACCTTATAAAACAAATTAGCCGTCAAAAATTGTTTGGCTGTGGAATTAGTTGATGAGTTTTATACAGCTTCGGAGGTAAAACCTGGAATAGGTTAAACAATTTTAAATCATAGCAAAAACGTTCTACACTTTTAAAAGGAGTCCGAATTCACTGATTTTCAAAAAGATGTGTCCGGAGTCCATTTGCATTTGGCATACTATTGTAGGTCCCTTCCATTTGTCCCAAAAGTGAAAACTAAACGAATGGTTGTGAGAAGCTTGGCCTAATGTTCCTACAAACATGTTGCGTCAACTATTCATTTATTTATTTTAGAGGTCTAGTAAAAGCCATGAAAACGTTCATATTAAAATAGTTTCCGGGAACAAGCAAGGTCGAACTCTAACAAAAATAATAAACATACATAGATTTTTTTAAATTCCTATCTTAAGAATGCACACGACTAACTTGCCTCTGCTTTTTCTTAAGATTCGTCACAAACTGTCAACATTATAGTACCTCACTTACTTGCTTCAACCCATTAGCGTTGCATATTTTCAAAAGACGACATATGTATCTTCTTCCTACTTTAGATTTTGCCTGTAGGACGGAAAACGTTTGCATCATCGTAACTCTTTGTTGAGAAGTAATTACAAAGAATATCGCTTCTGTACAAAATCCACCTCTTGCCAAGATAAACACAAATCATTTTTATTTGTGTCTACGATTGGAGTTTGGAAATACGCATCTGTTTAAAGTAGTAGGTAAGCATTGTTTTACATTTCAGTCGGAATCGATGTTTACTTTGGTTCAAGTGTATTTTTAACTTTATTGGAACAAATCGAATTGAGAGCTAAAAATTTTTTTCATTCAGCTACGTTGATATATTTAATATTTATACGAAATTTTTAAAAGTGACCTACTCATTTCGATTTCGTAAATAGTGTCTCAGAAAATATGCATTTCGGTTGGTAAAATAGAACAAGAAGAGTCCAACTATGCAAATGTGTAAACGGTCTTATTCCAGGTGCTGAATTCTTCCTACATCTCGTTGGACTGTCGAACAATATTTTCAATCCGTGCAACCACACATATGAACTTCAACGAGATAGTTTAACTGTCTTACATTCATCGCACTATTCCCACAGATACTACTCATCTGGATCCACATTATGTCTTTATATGCTTAGGGCTCCGGTGGACTATCAAATTTTCGCTGAATGCGATATTAATATCCACAAGGTATGTGCGTTTATTATTTATACAGACAAGTTTGTGTGTCTTTTATGGTTAAGATACTGCCAAGTAATCGTCATCAATGCCATTTGATATCCAGAGAAAAAAAAACGAAAACGAAACGTGTTTCTGAAAACGAAAGAAATCATGCGAAAGCAAAACTGGGTCAGCATTCTGTAAGGCGAAACGTTGAAACGTTCAAACGTTATCATGTGCACAAAGGATATACCTACTTCTGCACCTCCATTCGTTTGCATGAAAACGTTTCAACGTTTCCGCGTTATCTACAGTATCTGACTCCTGGGACAGTGAATGATTTGCTTTAAGTTGCAGAAGTAAATGCAACTTAGCGCAAATCATTCGAACACGCACGAAATCGTTTGAACGTTTTGCTTACAGAATTTCGACCCAGGTTTCGTTTTCGCATGATTTCCTTGGCTTTATAATAATTCCTTTCGTTTGCTTCCTTCTATTTGCCAACTTTTAAGAAGCAGCGAAGTTTGACTTTTATGCTCTTAGGCTTTGGCCTTTTGACGGCAGCACCTGAGTGTACTTTTGGCCTCATCTGACATTTCTGTTTCTGTATTGAAAGTTAAATAAAGCAAACCAAGCGACTATCTTACTCAGTTAAATGCCTGCGAACTGATGGTAATAAGGGTAAAGCTGTGGCTTGAACTTGACTGAATGATCATGAACATCGCGCAGCCTTGTCAATGTGATGGCAGCTGTTGGGAATGCTACAACCCACTCGAGTGCACGTTTTCAATTTCGTTTCTTATCAGTTTGAAAATGGCGTGCATTAAGCTTTGCTACTTTGAGAATTGTTTGCCCGCATGGAATGGCAAACAAAACTGTAGCTGCCTTTGTGCAGTCGTCGGCGGTTTCTAGCTATTACATAATTTACAATATTGGGTATGGACTACGGGGACGTAAGGTAGTAAAGCCAGCACAGATTATTGTTCTTCAGAGCGCAATGAACTTTGAAAAACATCGCAAAATGAAGCAATAAATAATACGATCTGTTTGGTACAAGTTCACGTCAAACTATAATTCCCAAAAACACTTGGACAAACGTAAGTGTCTAAGTAGGTAAATATTTTCTCCGGAATCTTCAGACGTTCGCAAGAGTTTTATAACCAATTTCTGAAAAGATTTCTTATCAGGAAAGCTGATACTTGTAGGTGTACTAGGCCCGACAGAACTTGATCCTATAACAAATAATGCAGCTCATGGAAATCCGAAAATCATTAGATTACAAACTTACAGGGTGAACTTTTGCTACAGCAGCAAGTAGGACTGATAACTGCTTACAGATACCAGTTAACGATATCTACGCTCTGTGTAAATATCTGTTTAAAAGAATTGGAATTTAAAAAAAAAACAAAGAATGATAGAAGAAACATTTAACTAAATAAAACACAGTTGTAGATGAGGAGCAGAGATCATTTGCAAATAGCGAGTGTGTCAGCAAAGATGTTTTTTAATTCGATACCAGTAGGTTGGTTAAATTGTCGTAACTCAACATTTCAAAAGCAAATTAATTAAAATTTGACAAATTTCAAGGTGTAATACTGCTCCTGCAGATAGTGCGATTCTCGGAGGCCCTCTACGAAGGATGTGACCACGTATATAACCTTAATGCAAACAGTGTGGTTTACCTGCAGTCGCCGTACTATCCAAACAAATATCTATCAGCGTCTTCGTGTCGGTACAAGTTTACCGCTCCACAGGATTTTGAAATTTTTGCCGAGTGCGGGATTAGTCTTGACAAAGTAAGGTTTTTATTATATAAAATAAGAGATTTTAAATCGTAAGAAAATTAGAAAGAATCTTCCGAGAGGTGGTGCAGAAGCAGAAGAAGATATTGCGTCGGATTTGTAGACGTTATCTGTCCCTCCTTGTTGACATGTGCCTCTTCTGTCCAAATATTTTTAAAAGCTCCATAATGACAGCGCGCTGAGTTCTCCCATGATGACCAAGGACATAAGCTGCGTATGAAATTGTATGGACTTGTGAAAATCTCCATTAGCTTGTGAGCACAATTTTTTTTTTGAATGGTATAAGTTGGACAACAGCGCCCCACCTCGTCAAAGTTCTCTCCTGACATCAACGGCCTCGGTGAGATTGTTTCAGGCTTTATTTGAGCAACAAGCGTTTCTTTGGGCAACCTGGCGAACTTGGTATGGGTGCCTTAACTAGACTTGGAGTCGATATACGTTAGCTTGAAGTGAAAATGCTTTTATTAAAAACGAAGGCAATCAGAAAGCAAGTAGTATTTTTTAAAATAATGTTCGAGACGTTGGAGTTTCATAAACATCTACCCCCGTATTAATAAACAAATGTGCAC
Source organism: Cheilosia impressa (assembly GCA_948293265.1). Classification (NCBI taxonomy): domain Eukaryota; kingdom Metazoa; phylum Arthropoda; class Insecta; order Diptera; family Syrphidae; genus Cheilosia; species Cheilosia impressa. The sequence continues at coordinate 13,585,536 of OX411884.1, forward strand.
AAGTTAGTTAGCTAGTAGACATCAGATAGCATACAAAAATTTGACGTAACTTCTGAATAACGCGTTGATAACTTATACGCAGCGTTTATTAATAAGGGGGCTAATTGCCTTTAATACGTAGTTTCAAAGTGGTAATAATTATAGGCAAAACCTTCGGAGACTTAAATAGCTTTCTGAGGTAACTATAACTATGTGCGCAGTGCGACGTTAATATCCTTCTTGTATATTTCTTTTTTTTGAAATTCCATTTAATGGGTACAATTAGAAAATTTGGTTCAAAGTCGGTTTTTTTATTTTAACCTTCCTTTATGTATAATTACCTACCAACTTATCCAGGTATTTAGCCCTTAAGGGCACTAATCACGCGACCAACTTTTGAAACGACTATCGTCGAGAGGACAGACCTCCAAAAGTAGCAGTACCAAATTCAAAAATTACGAGCTCAAGAGCTTCATCTAGTTCATTCTGCATTCCCTACAAGTGTTTTTAAAACTTATAGTATAAAAAAAATCGCCCTGAATATCCTATTTTGCTGATCAAAATTTAAAAAAAAATATCATCGTCTTACGTGATCTGCGCCTGCTGTTTCAAGTCCAAGTATGTCTAATAACTCAACTGGTTTATGTACTTATTGAAAGCCTACTTCTCTGCTAAAAAGCTACCGACTATTTCTTTCCAGGGTCCAAATGCCTGCAGTACGGAGTACTTCTACATCTCCCGGGAAGGTGATTCCAATATAGACGGGGCTGATCAATTCTGCGGCTCGGGGAGTGTAACCCGTACTTCATTATTTCGAAATATGGTCTTCGCCTATGAATCAAGGGCTTTGCAAAACTCCGGAGTTGGAGGTTCTTTCAGCTGCAAATTAACTACTCGGCCGCAAGCTTGTGACTGTGGATGGTCAATGAATACAAGAATTGTCGGGGGCGAGGACGCGTCGAAGCTGGAGTTTCCCTCAATGGTGGGACTTTATCATGTGCCGTCCCGTACGGTTTTCTGTGGCGGAACTATCAGTAAGAAATGATTTTGGGTTTTTATTTTAAACAGTTTAATAACTTTTTTGTGCTTGCAGTCGACCATCGTACTATTGTCACTGCTAGCCACTGTACCAGGCTTTATACGAATCCGGATGAAATTCTTGTCATAGCTGGTGACCACGACTTGTCATCGAGTAAGTGTACATTTTTTTGGTGTCGCTGTAAAGTTTTATTCAACTCATTTTAGGCACTGAATCTCCGTATGCGACCACTTATAGGGTTAACAGGTACATTGAACATCCGAGCTACAATCCATCGAACGATGCCAACGACATCGCTCTGCTGATAACAACAAGTGACATCGAATGGAGCCGAGGAGTTGGACCAATTTGCCTGCCTTTGGATCAAACGTAGGTCTTTATACTACTGCCTTATATGTTCGCGATCTTCTTGAAAACATTTTTTTCGGGTTCCCTCCCTTTAAAAATATTTATAAGCGAGAGTCTGAGTAAGGTCCAAATCCAAATTCTATAAAAACCCTTCCTAAAAGCCTGCTATTTAAGAGGATTCCTTAAAATGTCAATTCCCCATTTTAAAAACATCTGCGGAATTGTTGTTTTTTCACTCTTACCCTTAAAGCAAATGTCAATGTTTTGAGGACATCTGTGAGCGTAAACTTATGGAGACTATGCTTTTCAAACCTGCAGTTTTATATGCCTTTTCGACCCTAGATTATATCTTCTAGTACTTTTTATTGCTTTTTATGACAAAAAATAGTTTTTCGTCATAGCATGGACTGTAAAGGGTGCGCTGAGGTTAAACAACTTCACACCAAAATTGACGAACACGACTGTTGAACATTATGTGCAAATGTCAATTGTTGCACGACTTGTGCGGCACAAAGCGACATCCTCTTGAACCAGAGATCGCTCTCAATTTCTGGCACATAACTTCATAAACCCCGCACCAAACAATTGGATGCTGAGAACAAGAATTTCGAAACAAATCAGTTTCGACATTCGCACTGTTTTAAAATACGTTTTCAGTACTTCAAAACGGTTTTCGAAGAGGGAAAGACGATCCGTTTTATGCCGATCAATGATACATCGTTTTTGATACTTTTTCGAGTGCGCAAAGCTTTCGGTGTCAAAATAATGCTTAAAGAGGAAACTAGCAAAATGGCCCACTGAAGCGGTTGGCATTAAGACAATGAAGATAGATCAAGGTCTTCAAAAGTTCGTGTCCCTCCGCCTCTATAAAATGGATGCAAGGAGCTGTCTGTCCTTCCCCTTATAAAAACAGCAGATTCTCCGAATTGACACAATTTTATTCCTACCTCAACAGCCTTACGGTTAACTATGCCTGGAGGAATCTGAGACACCGGCACATATACTGTGTCAATCCAGAGAGTTCCGCTGATGGGTAAGTTTCATCGCAGACATGACCAATAATTCGTCGGAAAGTTCTACTCTAAGTGCAGTATGAGGTCTTCCTTGTAGCATCAGCAAACGTCCTGAACTGGCAGTGTAAATCTTCCGTAGGGAGTAGGACTTTCCCATTCGATTCAAGAGTTTTTAACTTACAACCATTTTGCCAAAAACGGTTTTCGAGCGTGATTCTCCGCCTAATCGCCAAGACTTTGATTCATGGAGTTGATGCTGATTTACTCAATGAAGTTTAATCAGACCTAAGACTCGACATAACCTTTCTCTGTAAATGGGTTATATAAAGCTGCAACTTATCGAGACGACTAGTTTTCATAAAAAGTTAGTAGGTGATCCCAATGCCCTACTAAAACTTATAATTCTCATTCAAAGAGCTCTAATCATAAAGCGAAAAGCCAGTCACATTGTTCTTCTTGAGCATTTTTAGTTTTATAATGATTACGGGACATCAAAAAAGGCACCTCTTCTACCCAGTCAAGAACGACTGTGGCAAGGTTAAGAAAGTAGGGTCACTTACGGCATGATCTTTGGTCGCAAAATTTTCGTTCGTCTGCTGTTTTCTTTTAGGTTAGAGGGAAATAGTAGATAAACCGCATTACAAGTCCCAGGAAAAGCTAGTTTTAAATACGAAAAGAGGTTAGCTGCTTAACACCGAAGCACTGCGCGTTGGAGTTTCCGTCTTCTTATGAAGGACAGCGTCTTTATTGCAGCATTGCTGTCGCCCGCCCTAAATAATTGTACAAGGCTTAATTTTCCATGCAAGAGTCATTATTTTGGGAGCTTCACTGAACTTGAAGAACAAAAAAATAAAAGTGGTTATTAGCAACAGGTTGAGCTACGGTGACCTTTTTAAAGGGGTCGAGTGTTTGCCTGTTACAGGCTGGCAATGAAAAACTACGGCTTTGCTTGAAATCCTTTCTCCTTTGAAACCCTTTAAAAAATATAACTCCAGTCTAAAAAATGATATTAATCTATTACAAATAAAAATACGCTCATATTTTATTTTTTCTCATCTTTCAGATCCAACACCTTTGACTATGCAAATGTTTACGTGGTCGGCTGGGGAACAACCTCTTTTGCTGGCAGCAGATCAAACATTCTGCAAAAGGCGCTGTTGAACATTTTACCAAATTCGGCATGTCAGTCGGCGTATCCGAATTTGATGAATACGCAGGTGTGCACGTACTATTCGAACAAAGATGCGTGTCAATTTGATTCTGGTGGGCCAGTCGTAAATAAGGCTTCCACCAGGGAGTTCCTGCTTGGGGTGATCAGTCATGGACTTGCGTGCGGCACCAATCCGGGTGTTAACACAAGGGTTACTTCATTTGTTGATTGGATACGAAGAAATTCCGGTGGAAATGCATGCTTTAAGCCTTATACCTGAATATACCTGCAAAATATGAAAGCACACTATGTAGTTTTAATAAAGAGATCGACTGACGACGTTATTGAAGTTTAAAGTGAGTGTGGTTGTAGTAAGTATGTAGTTGAATTCAAATGGTTTGTCCCATAATCTGTATAACAATCCTTTTGAAATGCGGAATCACTCTGCAAAGTTGTCCTCTTTTGGTGAGTTTAGGACTGGGTTACAAATCGTCAAAAAGAGTCTTTGATAAGCTCTTAGCTCAGGCTACTGTGTGTTAAGCCGATGGTGATGTGCCAGAAGTGACTAAAAAGAACACCAGGGACTTCCAAAAACTTTATGCAACAGAAAGCCGTCTTAAACTACGTGCTACTCATTTGCCAAACTTTTTGGGTCCGTTTTTTTCACGAAATGTACGTTTTTTTTAGACTTTCCTGTATTTAACTTGTCATTTAAGAGCAACTGGGTGTGACTTGGAAGACAGCAAAAATCCACTTATTTCAAAAATTGTCTGCTATGAATCAAGCTCACCAGCTCTATCCACCATTTAAGGCTTATTTTAGATAGAGGGGGAGGAAAACATACAAATGGCACAGGGTTGTAAAGTCAGGACCCTCGGCCTAGCTTTCTCCTTTTAGACGAATGAAATTTACCCACCTATAACGATAGGTACTTATATTCGAATCGCCAAAATCAAAGAGCTATCGTTGAAAAATCACATTGCCCATCGGACGTTTTTGAAAGGTTTCTGAGATTTTTCCAACCACTGATCGATTTCATCCGCTAATACTTGCTTTTGACTCTTCACTTTTAGAGTACCTATTCATTCTGATGCCATATCTCGGTTTCCCACATCTAAAATCGACAACAAATTCAAAATAAACCTTGCAGTGCCAATGAAAATAAGCCCCAGTGTAGACATGTGTTCATGTCACCATTATTACCCAACACTTAATATACTTCACTGTATCTGTGTATATAAAATTGCAGTATCTTCTAATTTTAGAGGCAAAAATTAAATCACATCATTGGATAATGTACTAGTATTAAAATTAATTTTCTAAAATATCGTCTGTTTCAAAATCAGCACGTGTACCCATCTCATTACAAAAAAAAATTGGTCTGTAATCACGTGGATTCATGTACCGGCTTTGGACACGCTGAAGACGAAAAGTGCCCTCGAGCAAAGCTTAGTTCAAAACAGTTTTCATTCAGCGCGGCTGTGATGTGTAGTTGAACGCCTTGGTATATCAATTGCGAACATTGTAAACCGTGTTTTGTGGACTAAGAACGCACTTCCTTGCGATTCCAGTGACAATGCTTCTGAAAGAACTTCTGGGTATGTGGCCTTTAAAACACGTAGAACGGACATATTTAACCGAGGTTCTTGCAGCTCTGTTCCTTCAATTTTTCGGAAGGTCGCAGGAACGGTTTAGTCAGTGTAACAACACATACACTCTGCCCCCGGATAGTCTAACAATACTTCATTCACCGTATTACCCCAACAAATATCCCTCTGGATCGTCATGTTTGTATGCATTTGTGGCTCCGCTGGACTATGAAATTGTGGCCGAATGTTACATAAATATAGACAGGGTAAGTGGTGGTTTTTTTTCGGGCGTAATTATGAGTAGCTTGGTACAGGTCTTTGTGGGTGGAACTGAGCCGGAGCATTTGAAAAGATGGACTTTAAACCTTTGAATTCGAGCCATGTACTTATGGACTGTATTATGCATCTTTTGGAAGTGATGGGTTAGTTAGGGGCACATGATCGACATGTGGAATCTTTTCTCAAAAGCCCTTTCAAATACCTAGAGGGACATACAACACACAAAACTATTCGGATCTGCTGATGAATCTTCTGAAATCTGGTCGGGGAGTTTCTGCTAGATCGTCGAAGCTTTCAGAGAGCAATACTCCTATGTAAGAGAAGCAGCGTTCTGGGAGGGCTGTGCAGTGTCTAGAGAGTCTTTTTCCTCTTCATCCCTTTTGCCAGCAGACGGATGTGGTTTCTCTCAGAAGAGTGCCCTATGGATTGTTGGCTCAGTAATGTTTCAAGGACTTAGTTTGGCTTGAAAGAAGCGATAAAATGAAAGAAGCTTATGGAAAAAAAGTGAAAATAATTATTTCTAAGGACATCTTTCTGAAAGAAGGTAAAAAAACAGAAACTGGGTTGCAGATGAGGTCCCCAGACCCTCTCACCTTATATCTACAGCCTCGAAGGAACCTTGCAACCGCTGTCTGTATTGCAACTTGGTAAAGCTGTTTTTAAGTCTGTGTAAGAACGCCACTTTCTGAGTCTTTTGTGGCTTAAAAAGTCCGTGTCTAGAACCATTTTCCGATTTAAGGTTTCTAGCTGTCTGCGGAGTAGGCTTTCCTCAGTCTGATAAGTGATAGGTAGTTCATTCTTTCTCCACTAACTTTGCCTTCTGAAGCAGCGATCTCCTCAGTCCACCAGTGACCGGTTTTCTGCGTAAAATCGAGCTGCTTGGTCTTCTCATTGGGGCGTTGAATGCGCTTTTGCATGTTTTATAAGCAGCATTCCAGCCCTTGCCAAGGCAGTTTTCGTTTCCCTGGTTGTCTCACCTTCGGAATTTAGTCCAGCAGGGTTCTCTGAATTGATTTTATTTTTCATAAATTTATTGGCCGCACTCCCACTTCATTTTGGTCGGGTGAAGGGTCTTTAGTTTGATTTTCAAATAATTCCTCCTTGCCATTTCAGAATGCCACCGGATGTGGCACTGAACAATTTTACGTCTCTCAGGATGGCGATCGCACTCTGACGACAGCTGACCAGTTCTGTGGATCGGGCAACATAACGCGAACTACACTCTTTCGGCACCTAGTCATTGCTTACACATCTGAAGCAGAAACAAAATCAGGAATCGGGGGCAAATTTACTTGCAGATTAACTACCCGCCCACAAGCTTGTGACTGCGGATGGTCGATGGAAACGAGAATCGTTGGCGGGGTGGAAGCATCGAAGTTGGAATTTCCATCGATGGTGGGACTGTACTATGAACCTACCCAAACGATATTCTGCGGCGGGAGTATTAGTAAGAATAGCTTTGTTGCCGCCCGCAATCGCTTTTTAAATATTCAATTCGCTTTCAGTAAATCATCGCACTATTGTGTCTGCGGCTCATTGCACTAGACTTTTCCCGACTCCGAATGAGGTGGCTATTTTAGCGGGACATCATAGTCAATCTGATGCCGAATCTCCGTATGCAATGACTTACAGTGTTAACAAGTACATTGAACATCCGCAGTATGATCCATCGAATGGAGACTACGATATCGTTCTGTTAATTACAAACAACATCATCGAGTGGTCGCGGGGAGTTGGACCGATTTGCCTGCCGCTGGATCAGTTGTATGTTTTTTTGTTTACATTTTTAGTTATTCCAAAAATATAGCACACCCTCCCATATGAGTGTGGGCAATGGTACTGATAAATCACGGAACCGACGCGATGGTTATACTGTTGAACCTCTTGATAAGTCACTCGTCCAAAAGTGTGTCGACGACGTGTTCATTTTTATGAAAGGCTTCCTCAAAGTCCGGGACCGCTGTCAAAAATATATTTCTTGCAAAATTGAGTTTTTTTCAGTACGTTTCGTGTTAGAAGCTAACAGAACATTGCATCGTTTTTGAGGGCCTATCATAGTTTCAAAAGAAATTTTATGATAGATTATCCTTAAAGTTATTTAGGCTGACCTTTGCCATCATTCGATATAAAAGAGTCAAATTATACTGACAACGCGTTTGAAATTGCAACCCAATATTTAAAAAAAATTACGTTAGATAGAAACAAAATTTATGAAATAACACTTGCTCAATTGTATTTAAAGCTAACGAGCCAAAAATTCCGTTGAAAAACTCATCAAAAACGAGCCCAAAAACACGTTCGAAAATGTCTTAAGAAACATGTTACGACGCTTCCAAAAACCAGTCCAAAAACAGTAAAAGAAAGTCAAAAAACGCATTTAAAAACGCGTCAAAAAAAATTAGAAACAATCAAAAAACGTGTATACAAAACGCATCATTTGTTCTTTGTACAAAAACGCGTAGAAAAAATTGTCAAAAATCGCATTTAAAAATCATAAACAGTCCAGAACACGTCAAGTAATGTTTCCCAAAAATTGTCAAAAAACACTTCCAACAGCAGTCGAAAAGCGCGGCCACATCAAAATCAATTATTAAAAATCGCGTCTACCTACGCGTAAAAAACGAGTCAAAAAGGCGTCAAAAATACTGCTTTCAGCGGTCGAAAAGCGCAGCCAAAAACAGTCGAGAAGGGTGCTAAAAACGCGTTAAAAAACAATGCCAAAAGCTTTCGAAAACAGTCGAAATACGTATCCAATAGCGAGTCAGAAACGCGTCCAAAAATGGGTCGAAAAACGGGCCTAGAAACGCTATAAAAAGACATTGAAAAACGCGTCATAAACGCCCCCAAAAGCAGAAGAAAAATGAAAAAGTTGGCAACCAAGCAATTTATAATGAACATGCACTATTGTTCGGCCTTTCTGATACACGCCAATCAGAATTATTTAAGAAGGGTTCAGGCAGTATGCAAGAGCTTCAATGTCAGCTAATGAGATCTACTTTCTTGTAAAGGGAAACCGATGTGAACTGCAACTTCCAATCGACTTAACAGCTGAATAGTAACGTCAAATATGTTTATAACTATGATACATTTTCATTACAGATCAAATAACTTCGACTGGACAAATGTTACACTGACCGGCTGGGGAACTACGTCGTTCGCTGGCGTCAAATCGAATGCCCTGCAAAAAACCTCGGTAAATGTTATACCGAATTCGGTGTGTCAGCGGGTCTACTCCAATGTAGAATCCTCGCAAATTTGCACCTATTACCAGAACAGGGACTCTTGCCAATTCGATTCCGGTGGTCCTGTTGTGTATCGAGGCCCCATCAGGCAGTATTTGCTGGGAGTTATTGGCTTTGGACTACCCTGTGGCACTCAGCCGAGTGTAAACGCAAGAATTACCGCCTCCGTTGTATGGATTCTGGCGAACTCGGCCGAAAATATATGCTTCAAGCCGTTTCTTTTGTCGAGAATTTGATAGTTCTGTTTAAACATTTCTAACAGTCAGAGTAACTAAGCAAGTCCTGAGGAGCAGGTACCTTTGGCAATATAGGTTAGGTTATTGTTTTCATGTATTTCAAGCTGTATACATTTTTTTTTTAATTTTTACTGCAAATATTTAGAGAAATAAAATGTATCGCTGTATAAACATATGAGAGAATTATTTTAACAAAACAATTTCTCAGATGTATGCTTTCGAAATGAAAGCCTTTGGAAGATAAAGGGGAAAAGGTACAGGAATTCATCTTTAAATATAAAAAGACAATATTTTAATGGATTTGTGCAGCAGCAAAAACCAAAAACAAAAGTAATGCTCTCCAAGGACAAATCCATTTGATGCTTCATTGCAGCATATTCCGCTGAATTCATTTTTTCGCAGAAGATCTGGCCCTCAAGTGAGGCTGGGTATAATTCTTTTTTTTTTTTTTTAGAGCAGAACAAAAAATGTTCGCCGTAATGAAAAGGGTTTCATTATTGTTATGCCTGTGCCTTCCTTCCTTCCGTCGACTCATCCACTTTTCAGTGCTTTATTCTTTTAATAAGGTTTGTTCTGTTGATGTCCTTGTATTTTTTGCTACATTTGTCCCAAGTGCACTTATAAATGGTTTTAACAACAAAAAAAAATGTCTACTTTGTAACTTTTCAATTAAATTAAATAAAAAAGATAACGACTTAGGCATTGAGTTTTATTTTTTTGCCGTAGTGCAGTTGCTTTTTGGACGGTGTAGTGCTCTTAATTACCGCCAGTTTCAACGGGCTTATTTTAATTAATTTGTTTTGTTTAACTGTAGAGGTGCACAGGAATGTCTTGGAAACCCTCTTTTGTAAATGTGTCTTTAAAGACGAAAAAGTAGGCAAATTCCTAGTATTGTTATTGTTGAGTAAGTAATATATACTGGAGCTGCAGAAACAGATTCGACTGATTCGGGTCGAAAAATTTGTTCGATGGCTTCGCTTTCTATAAGAGTTGGCGGGTCACTCTTACAAAAGCTTTATCCTGCTGAAATTATTTGGCCAACTCACAGAAAGACCAAAACATAGAACTTCCTGCTTTTCAAAACACGTGTGAAGTTTCCTTGGCGCCAAAGGTACGTTTCACTGGTCAATATAATCACCAAGCTTGGCCCTACACCTGCTGAAGCTGCAAAAAAGCTAATAAGGGTAATGAACATTTTACGAAATGTTCTTTGCGGACGTCCAGTTAGACAAGTCCCCTTTTGAACTAACTCTCGGAATAGCCATCTAATTTCAACATCATCGTTGTCTTACTCAGCTCTAAGGATGGGACCAGGCTACGGGAACACTACATTCAGACCCGAAAAACGCATCCGTGAACAGAGCAAACTATCCAAGTATACAAGAAACAATTGTGGTTAAATGCGATTTTAGTGAGCATTGACTTAATAAAAATAAGTCCGCTATACTAATAATCGTTTTTAGTGCCCAGGTTAATTTTTTTCGAACTCACAATGGAGACATTTTCAATACAAAATTGCATACAATAACATTATGGCCTGCAAAATTTGGAAGCTGAATGTTAAAAACTAATTATTGTTAACTATTTGTACTTTCAAGGAACAGATGTTACCGGAGGTTAAACCTGAAGCCCCTCGCTCAGTGAACCATTTGCTTTTTCTCTGTGCGTTTGTATAGTTTCCTCTCTGCATTTCCATACCCTCTCTCTAGATGTTCACATTTTAATCCTCCGCGACTGTTTAAGCGAATCGGAGGCGATTCTTTTATCTGCATTGGCTGCCACTTCACCGTTTCCACGCAAACGTGAAGCATGTACTTCCTGTTATTCCGAAAATCAACTTACCGCTTAGGAACCTTCACCAAGGTCTGATTTATTGTGGGTGGTATTGAACAAAGGGGCGTGTATCTTCCCATACAAAAAAATTTTCATACAAGACTCAGAGGCCTATACGGATCTGTTGAGCCGCAACTACACCTTCCTTGGCCGGCGAGCAAAATCTTCTTCCGATGAACTCGAAGCGAATAAAATGCGAATCGCTTTAGCAGAAAATTTAAATAATTTTAATAAAGTAATAAATTTAAATAAAAAGAGTTGTTATTGTTCTTAACGAAAGGCATTAAAGGCTATTAAACTTGAAAGGTACACGCTAATAGCTTTCATATTCACGGAGGGGGGGAAGTAGAAAAATTCTTGAAAGCATTATAGGCATATAAAAATAAGAAAGTGAAGAAGAAGTGGAAGTCCAATCCAATTCCAAGACCGATCTATACCTTTGAACCATTCTATGCACCGGCAAGCTGTCCGAAATATGAGTTTTTTGTCTTGCAACCTCCCAAAAGCTGTGCCGATCGGCTTGACTAAGAATTATTTTGTTTTGGGCCTCGCACAGGAAGACTTGCGCTGGAGAAGATTTCGTCTGTGGTCATAAAAATTGAATACTGACTTCACGCCACTTCGAGCTGCCCATACTAAACCACAATCTTCATATTAAAAGAAAAAAGAAAAAGCTTTATCCGTTGAAAAAATTAGTCGCATATATATTTTATCCTCTCTCCATTTAGCTGCACGCGGTTTAGTTATACGGCTTAGCACAAAGGGCACCGGTGTAACCTTGAATCCAATTCACGAACGATGTCAATCGAGTGTTTACGCCTGGATTTGTACCACATGCAAATCCGGAACTTATTAGTCCCATCAAGAAATGCCTGAGAGATCCTACACGTATAACGGGGCCACCTGAATCAAACTGACAGGCATCTCTACCCGGATAATATGTGCAGACTTGCGTTGGTTGCAAATTAGAATATACAGTCATACAGTCTGCATTGGGCAATATATTAACAGCTGCTTTCTGCAGAGTGTCCGATGTGGAACCAGCGAAAGAAGTCGTACCCCAGCCGACAAGGTTAACGTTTGTGTAGTCAAAAGTATTCGTCCTGTAACCAAACAAACAATGAAACAGTTTTGACAGCTAGATGATGTGTACTCACAACTGATCCAAGGGCAGACATATAGGCGACACACCGCGGGACCACTCAATAGGGACAGTTGTGACCAGAAGTGCTATATCGTTGGCATTGTTGACTGGATCATAGCCCGGGGCTTCAATAATTGAACCGATAGGATAGGATGCCGCGTACGGGGACTCGGTACCTAAAGTGATGTTCGTTACATTCAATAAAAACATACGCACAAAAATATGTCCCGACTCTCACCTGAGGACAATGTGTGATCTCCAACTATAGCTAAAAGTTCACTTTCCACTGGGTAGCGCCGGGTGCAGTGAGTTGCTGTTATTATGAAGTAGTGGTGTACTAAAACAAGTGGAAGGTAAATAAAAAAAAAGGCATTTTGAGAGCAACAGTTCTTACTAATACTTCCACCACAAAACACTGTGGCCGATGGCATGTGATACAGGGCCGTCATCGAAGGGAATTCATTCAGTTGTGCATCGGTGCCACCAACTATTCTGGTGTTGCGTGTCCACCCACAGTCACAAGCTTGAGGGCGGGTAGTTAGCTTACATATGAAAGAACCTCCAGCTGTAGACTCAGGTGCCGCATCAGACGTATAGGCAAGAACCAGACTTCGGAATAAACTGGTGTAGGAATTGTTGCCTGTTCCACAGATTTGGAGGGCATTGTCTAATGTCTCATCGCCGTCCGTGGCGACATAGAACTTTTCCGTGGTGCACCCACTGGGGCCCTGCGAATGCAACAATAGATGTGGTTGAAAAAGTGACACTGATAATGACGTTCGGACAGCAGGCACATCCTGCAAGAAAGCAACCTCATAATAGGAACCCGTATATACAACTTGTAACTCTTCTTTTTGCCCTGATCACTGTTGCAGGTGCCACGCAAGAAGGCTCGATTGAGGCTATAAACGAGCCAACCTTGTAAACGCCTCGGTAACGTGCATCAGTAAGCCACATCTTTAAGGCATTGTAGAAAAAACTTTCTCGATGTTATGTCTTCTAAGTAGATGGACATGTATGAAACCCTTGTGTCCCGTGTTGACTATAGGCTAGGCTATTTAAGAAGGTAAGGTCGGGAAAGACAGTGACCCAAATTGTCTCAACTGAAAGCATTTGTGATATGCCCGCAAATGTGTTTGAAATTGATACTTATGAACCTCTTAGGTACCTAACTTTGAGACAATCAGCTAAACTGCGCATCCCTTTTTGATAAACTTTCTAATGGAATTCACTGGACCAATATTCGTACCTCTTTTATCACCCGATAGACGTTTAGTTCTGACAATCCTAATTGCCACAAAATGCTAAATTCCCCACAACTTAAGCAACACTTAACTCAGTACTGTGGATCGTTATTCGCAAAAGAAGAAACCATGACAAGGTTTCTAGAAACTGCTTTCAACAATAAAGAGCCGGGAGGTTGCCACCGAGCTTGAAAACCTAGAGTTTGACATTAGGATAGGTGATTGATGTTGTTATACAGGCGCCATTATTTCAGGAGTTGTCTGCTGCAAGTTAAAAAGACAATTTGGCTTTCGACAGAGTAGGGTCCTATCACCGCAGCTATGCCCACTTTTAGTGATCGAATTACTGATCACCTTTTGTAAATAAAGCAGCTGCAAAGGCAAAGCTTATGCGGACAACGATGAAGGATAGCTTTAGAAAAAAAAGAGTCGCCTATATGTTGAACAATATTTAAAGAATCGGCATTGAAGCTACAAGTATTATTCAAATCAAGGACCAGTGATTGAAAGCATGCCAAAGTTCTTGGAACTGCTAACAAAAAGTTAATGGGCACATAACTATACCTACGGTACTGGATTTTAAATGCATAAGACCCCAAGTAAAAGCAATGTAAAGAGTGCATTTGTTTTGCCCCAAAATTACACACAAACGGGGGTTCGTAGGTCAAAAGACGGTTAAGGAAGTACTTTCGACTACCAAGCAACTAAAGCGCTCAATGGTTAAAGTGGACCGCTATATAGTGCAAGATCGGGAAAATACAAAATCTCCTCTTGGGCAATGCGACAGACTATCAAAAGACTGTCCAGTTGCAAAATCAAGCGGGACAAGTCGGTTCTGGTCTTACAGCCTTTCAACAAGGACCACATCGAACCACGGCCTAGTTAAAGTGTCGACACAAAAGCACGCCGTCTTCTATTTTTAAGTAAACTCCCCACAGTTCGTCACTAAAGAATGCCTAAACTGACCCTTCCCCTACCACCAACCGGACTTTGACAAAAAGCCCGCTCTCCCCTTTACACCTGCCTAAGCGCCCCTGAAACACACAAAAGTTAGTTATATCCAATATTTGTTGACTTTACCTTATCCATGTCAATCTTACATTCCGCCAAAATCTCATAGTCCAGGGGCACGTTAAATTTGTAACGACATGATGATCCCGCTGGATACCTACCGTCGTAATACGGCGATTTCAAAGTTGCCACACTATCAGCTTGTAGATTGTATGTGTGGTCGCATCCTTCGAACAAAGCTTGGGAAAACCCTAAAATCTGAATCAGCAGTAAAGAGCCTTCAAAAATTCAAAAAAAAAAAAATGTCTTAGATCCGCTTGCCAAGGAAAAGCAATCTCACCTACCGAGTGCTGTTAACGCGGACGACGCCATCGTTGAAACACTTACAAGTTGTATATGATCTGCTATTTGCGCCCAACACTTCTTAGGCGATGTTCTTTTATAACTTGCTGCCAAAATGTATAGTATTAGCGGCTGCCTTGGGTAGGGTGAAGATCGTCTTTATCTCCCGAATAATCTTATCAGTTGGCAGGCTTAATTAGCAAGCTTTCAGCTCCATCAGTTGATTTTTTAATTTTTATTGATTTATCATACGTGTTGTGTGCAAATGATAGGCCTTGCAAATAGAAAATGTTGTCTGAAGACTCTTAAGACCGCAAACAAGTTGTAGTCTTTTTAAAGAAAGGTAGTTGCTGATGCTTTGGATGTTTTTTAGTTTATCTCTAGTTCACTGATTGTGTTTTTTTAGGTTAGCCAAATCTAGCCGTGTTAATTTAAGTTTGTCTCTTTTTGCGGAGCGAGAGATACCCCCAACTAAGATTGAAAGAAGTTATCTGTCACAATGAGCTGTACGACGAGTGCGTTTATATGTGTCAAAACAAATTTCATTCTTAATCGAAAATCGTTTAACTACATTGAACTTGAGGGCTTTGTTGTTTGTGCACAAGCAATGTCATCAACGCAAAGCTTTTTTATTTTTACACCCATGGTGGCAGTCAGTGGCGTAGGCAGATTTAATTCGACAACGTTTGAATAATAATCAGTACCTGCATGTAGGGAAATTAATTTTGAGTGACGAGGTTTTGTGGAACTTTGCTAAGGCTGTTCTGTTTGTATGCGTTGAACTTGTAGATATCCAGGAACATGGTCAATCCCAATGCCTTTCCAGAAAGTCTGTCGAAAATCGAATTTTTGTACATTCGTGCATAAGTGATCTCTGTATGGCTTTGAAACTTTTCAAGACTGAACTTGATTTTTACTGCGAATATGGAGTCGACAAGATGAATATTAACTAGGAATATATTTTGATTGCGTGATGTCATAAGAGTCTAGGTAAACATCGAGGGCATCGAAGGAGATGATTTGGTTCGGCCTCTGATGATCCCACCCATCGCAGATCACCATTCGGAGTACAGGTCACTTAAATGATCATATTTATCAATTATATGGATTTAAGGCTACCAACTTTTTTCTCGTACCGATTGCGGCTTTATTTGGAAACCGATCTTATGAAATATGAACCAAAGGAAAGGTGAAGTTCCTTAAATGAATTGACAAGTATTCTTTTTTTTATCAGGCTTTCCAACTACTACAGTCCGCGATGTCTAACAGGACTGAATGCCTGGACCTTTCAAAGGTTCAAAGGTTCAAGGGTTCAAAAGTGAAACAGCGTTTAAACTCAGCGCTGGTGTCATTGTCGCAGTTCATGGCGGAGCTAAGGTAGAGAAAGTCCCTAAATACCTCAAAGTTATAGCTGTCTATCGTGACGTTCTGTCCGGGACAAGGGTGTTAGAAGTCCTTTTTAGTTGACAGCATATACTTGCCCTCCTTCAACGGCCAAGGCCCATCTCCACCGCCTCAGTCTCAATACTCACAAATGCGTCATATAGTGGATTGTCTAAACAAAAGCTTTTTTTTTAATCATGCGTCATTTTGACAGCTCTTTCTCGCTTTCTCTTTAAATCAACATAATTTCTCCACAAAACTACATGAATCGGTTTGAGCTTCAAAAGAGAGAGATGTATTGTCCAAAAGTTGGGTAAATTGAAAATATATTTTGGCCGAGGCGTACTTTCATACATGTCCACGAACCAAACTGTCGTACTTGGTGATCGGAAAGCCCTCACTAGATTGTCAAAAGCAGAACGCATTCAAAGAGAACGAGAGACAGTTTGGTGCGGATTTTTGAGTGGTGGCTTCGATAACCCATGCTGGGGCTGGCTAGCATCGCCATTTCGATTAATGGTGAATGCTACAGACCCATAACTGCCCAATTTTTGTGGGCCAAGTCTTATGCCAAGTCCAAACAGCTAATCGAGAAGCTCTATCATGATCATGTCATGACAGTTATGCTCTGGGACGTTTGGCAGACCTTCGCGAGAGCACTAATCTACTGAGCCTAGCCCATTACGTGCCGAAAATAACTGATTTTTGATAATTCGCTTTATTTTTGAAAAGGGACTTGTATTTGGACCAACCTTTTATTCGATGCCACGTTTTGGAAGGAAGATAACCAATGTAGGTCCTTGACAACTATCAGTCTTTACGGCGAGCTTCAAATGAAACTTTACGGTTACTATTTGTGTAATTAATTTTAACATAACTCATGAATTTTTCGTTATTTTTGTATATTTAAATATTGTTCCTCTATTTTTAATTTGTTCACCCCAATATTAAATAATTTATTATAATGTGACATAAATTATATAAACTAATCACGAACTATTCTAAAAAAATTAGCGGCAAGTTTGGAAGTTTTGTAAATTGTTATAGGATAATTAAATAAATAAATAAAATAAGAATGGGATGTCCCCTGAAGCCTGACTAGCTTATCCTTACCTTGCCATCAGTTTGGGTTTTATCAGGCGGGGCGGATATGGGCATACGCAATCGATGACGTCCTGTACAAAAAAGGAGAACTCAACCTATGCAATTAGGCATACCTAAAATATTGTTCATTGACAAACCATATTCAACTGAGCACACACGAAAAAAATAAGCACCTAGCCACCTTACGCTAGACCTAGACCACATCCATGATCCATCCATGGTACTTCACTCAATAAAGCCAGACTTTTTTTGTTATTTTCATTATAAATTAAGAACTAGAAATTGTTTTATGCCTTGGTGCAAAAAAATACACCAGTCTCCGCTACATTAGTTTTCGAATTTCTTTTGCGGCCACTCCAAAAATTAAATGAATTCGTGTGGAAGCCATCAAAATATGACTCTAGCTATGTCAATGGAGACCGTTGGCATCCACATCAAAACACAAGAATGAAAGAGAAAAAAAGAATTAAATTTGAAAACCGTAAAAATAAAAAAAAAATCAGATCAAAAATGTTGCAAAGAATTAAATTAAAATGAATTTTCCGGCTTTCAAGTTGTGAAAAATTCATTATGACCGACGAAAAGACTATGGCTATGTTTTAATATTAACTTAATTTTTCGTTTTTGTTATTGCCTTTGTTTCGCCGTAGCTAGATATACAATATGCGAGTATTTGTACACTTACGTATGTGTTATTACTTTTTTTTTTGCGGTGCCTTCAATTTCCGTCTGTTTTATATTTACCGCAAAATGAAAGCTTAATTAAAAACAATGCATTTGCGGTGACATGCATGCTATATTGTTCGTGTGGGTAGAGTCTATGGGTGTACACACAAGGGGGAACGGCTGAATACTTGATAGACAACATATGACATGAGAATAAGACTTACCGGAGCCATACATACAACCAGATTCTAATTAGTGTTTTTGTGAATATGTATAGCTGGGTGAAGGCATGCGATTATTGTGCGCAAAGCTATTTGCAGACAGAGGTTATGGATTTAATTATTTGGAAGGGTGTTGCATTGTAAAATGATCTTAAGTTTTAGGATGCGATTTTGTCACTTGTTTTGTGGGTGAGTGCGGTTTTATCCTGCTGTCGCTTATTTCATTTGCAACAAGCCAACACAATTGATGAAACTAAGTTAAGTCGCCTTTAAAAGGACAGTTTTGATTGATTCAGTTTGGATTTGGACTTTTATGCAGTAGATGGGCGACTGATGAGTGAATTCGGACTGAATAAAAACCTCAGGTTAGGAATATATAAAAATTCATTGAACTTTTTACTTACACATGCTTTAAAGGCATGCAAACGAAAGTGAATATTTCAAACAAAAATATACTGCGCCTTCAAACATTTGTCCGTTTCATGGTCACTTAATTCGTATGTGGTTTCGCAAGGACTCACTGACCTTGAGGGATCACAGAAACAAGCTAGCTCGATGCGTTTGCCTCCACCTGTGCTTGGGACGATCTCAACATAAATAAATCCGCTGGTACTCGAAGGCAGGGCTGCAATTTTCTTCTCCAATTACCGACTCATGCTTGTCCAAACTTTCTAAGGAAATGGAAACGCTTATAACACGTCAGCTTATTAAATACCATAAATCACGGAAACTCCTTTATGAGTAGCAGTACGATTTTCGTAGCAACCAGATATACGATTGATTTGATAGCTGTTCCCATCTTATGGAACCAATCTCTCTCCATAATTCGAAGATTGTTGCGCGTGATATTTCAAATGCATTTTGCAGAGTTTTACATCTGTCGAAAATATGTTCTTATATGAGGTCCATGCGACTTTTATTCAGTGAACTAGACGCTTCCTTTCTGACCGTTCAATTCAAGATTTTCTGTTAGGTTTTCTGTCTGATGGTAACCATACATAAATGGCGGGTGTTCCCAAGGCGCTCTAAATTCTGTCCAGAACTTCCAATTCAATTCACTTTTCGCTAATGGCAACTTTAGCTTTCCATAAATACGCTTTGCAAGACTCACATGTCACGTCACTAATAATCTTCGGCAGTAAAACTGGAACGGCAACTTATCTGAAGCTCAATATACTCCATTATATTGAGCATTATTAAATGCGGTTCGGCTTAGTTAGAGTTAATGCTGCCTAAATGTCACTCGCTTTACCGAAACCCAAGGACTCTCTATTCTCGGTAGATATGTGTATTTTTTGCAACCTTTATAGGAATGACCATATCCAGGTTGCCTCATATACTTTACTGATCTTGCCAAAGCATGAGTATACGCTATTCATTCGGCCCAACTTATGGGTGGCAGTCTCATATCTACGTGGTATATGAAACATATCGAGACTTTAGTGTTAAATCCAAGGACTGCAACCTTTTTGTTTGCATTTTCCAAAGCCCGAAAATTACATCCAGTATTTCTACCTCGAACAATCGTCCATAACAGAATTTTCTTACCGTGCGGGAATAGAAATAAATAGAACATAATTACCATGTCCTCATTTTTATTTAAGTCAAGTATATTTTAAGATATCCTACAAGGATTTCAAGTTTTGATTTGTATTCTCGCTACAGTTTTATGGCACAACCAGCAGAAATTTTGCCAATAAGTATTTGCAGGGATTAGAGTATAAAAACGTCGTCTTAAGCTGTCTGTCCCAAATCTACTGCCAACCAGATTTGGGCCACTTATAGGTCTAATGATCTTGATTTGATACAAACGATCATGGTGCGCATCATTTTAGCGCTAGGACCTTTAGTCGTGCCGACAATGCGCCCACTGGCATATGTAGCTCTCATGACTCGTAAGGCTCCCAGTAGCGCAGTTGATGAGAGAGCTCCGAAAGTATTTTTTCAGGAACGGCGTTGTTTTCTAAAACTTCACAGAAGCGTAACGAAGTAAAAAAAAAAAAACCTCATGACTTTGGGATTAACACAAGATAACACATCTGACAGCCCAGTCAAAGATCTACTATAGGATTCATCGCCACGTCCGGCATCATGAGCGAGCTCTAAATGGAGAAAATCACAATAGGCGCACTTGTGGCCGCAGTGACATTTCAACTTGCTCCACATCCCCCAAACAACTGAATCAAATTTAACGAAATATTGCAACTTATGACGTTTCGAGGCTAACCCGTCTTATTCTCGAATGGTAGCACTTGGTTCCGTAGAGAGCCCTTTATTGTAGCACCAATCAAAATCCTCTGTTAAAAATCTCTACATGATGTTTGGACTGTATTAAAACTAATAATATTCGCCTATTCATTCGCGTAACCAATGGCAGTGCATCCTACAGTCGTTGACGCATGCAAAGGTATATATAGCACTGAGGCATAGGGTTGCTTTCAGACAATCTCGGCTCAGTTTTGGTTGCAATTTTAGCCAACTATTTCCATTACGACGTATACCTGTAAATTAACGTTAAGATAAATGAAATATTAATACCGGTACCCACAAAGGTAGGTCTTGCCGACTTCAGACGTCGGTGGTCGCACTCCCTCTCTTTATAGTTGATCCTCAACACTTCAGGGCACCACCTGAATGCATCACCGAGACATAATATTGAGCTTACGAAATTGCAGTTGCCGGCGACGCACATCCTTCCACATCCTTGCACACTTTTGCTCTTCACACGTTAGTAACCATCGATGCCCGATCGAAATAGAACCTCACTACAGCGTCTAACACTTTGGCACCATATTATTTTCATGAATCCATGTGAAGGAAGGGGATGTGCTGCTGGTGCATTGTTCTGATTGGCATCAGTGCCCAGCAATTTTATCTTAATGCACTTATAGTTGGGGAAGTCTCGACTTTTGTATTTGTCGCACTTTCCGTACGGTAGGTGCATGTGCCAGTGTGCACCAGTTGCATTGGCTTGCAAGCAAAAGATTTTCCACACTCTAATAAAGTAATGCAATTTCGTATGTCTATACGGACCATATCATAAGGATGACAACCTGACTGGACGTACCGCCGCAGTCTGTCATATACGTGTGTGTGAATTGTCCCTCTTATGTACATGGACTGAGATAGTTTTCATTCTAGAATATTCCACCAGTATAAGAGGTTTTGGACATTTACTTTGATTTATTGATTACTACGGTTTGATTTTGCGGCGAAGGAATATTTCCTGAATGTTATAGTCAGGCTGTCACGACGCATTGCAGTTCTATGGCCATGCTAGTGGGTAAATGACATTTTGATTGAAAATTCCGTAAAATCTAAAATCAATACTGTGTCATGCAGTTGGTGCAATGTCAAAGTGATGCCTCAATTAAAATGTTTCCTATGTAAGAATGGCTTCTGTTGTAGGAATTCTATGCTTTCGTACAAAAGTATTTCTGTACAGTGAAAAAAAAAAATGTTTTACTCAATTATTATGTTTCTGTAAATTTTTTTGTTAAGCTAGGTGTGAAATTTACATCGTTTTTACATCTTGTAAGTTAGGCCACGGTGGAAGCCTTTTGCGAAGCAAATCGAATCGTTATGAGCTGCTGGCAAAGTTTTCCTTCTACAAGGGGAGAAAAAGGTGAGCTTTGAAAGGATGATGTCCACTTATAGAGTCGTTTAAATATGAAGGGTGTTTTTTTACGGAGTTCATTTGCGGAGCTTGCAACACCTTTTCCAGCTACCAATTTAACAGTTTACAGCTGTCTTGTGTACGTTTCGTCAAGAGACTTATATTTGCCATTCCACCAACAACCTATTCCGAGATGTAACGCTGTTTATAGTCCTCCTTCAACTTGAAATACCTTTACTTGTTTAGCATTCAAGCAAAGATTCGAAATTTTTCATATCCAAGTCAAAACTACAGAATGAGCTTCGGCACGTAAAGTGTGTCGTGAAGAGGGTCTGCCAAGGTAGTCTCATAAGCTAGCTTACTGTCGAACTGATGTCATTAACTTAGCGTGGGACCGCAGATCCTGCTCTATGGACTGATATTGACACCAGTTTGACTGTAAGTGTAGGCGCAGCGGTTCAGTGGAAACTATGTGAAAGGTCTCAGGTTCGATCTACGGAAAAACGAAAATCATACATGTTTTTGTGAACGTTTGACAAACATCCGAGAGTACAACTGCCTTGAAGGAGAGAGAATTCTGAAGTTCCAACTCGGCATAAAATTCGACCCAAGAAAAAAGAGACGCACTGCAAAAAAGCCGTCAATAACCGTCGAAAATAACGCCAATTAGCGCGCAAAAAAACGACTGAAAAAACGACTGGAAAAAACGTTTCAAAAACGCGCGTCGGAAAACGGTGGAAACGGAAAATGATTCGGGAAACGCTCCAAAAAACAACATTTTCCAACAAGCAGAAGTTTGTTTTTACATCTTCAGATCCAGGATAGTTGGAAACTGTGATCGGGTAACAAAAACCCTGACATTTCTAACATGGCCGCCCTATTTAGACATCAGCTTGGTTTGGTATACTAAAGTTATCACAAAAAGCTTGTAAATACCCGCAGAATTTAAAAAAATGGAATAGTTTTTGCTTCTAATTAGAGACAGACTACATTTTTGTTTTATACTTAAAAAACGTATGCACCTTGCACCCTCATATATCAAGGACCTTCCATTACATCAAGACTTACAGGTGGAAGAGCTGTTTCCTCGCTGAAAGTTGAAAGTTCATAACCTCATTGACAAGTCCGTGCAAATATTCCATATTTAAATTTTCCCAATTTAAGATATCCTTTTTTTCCTTTAGAACTTTGTGCATCGGTTATTACTACGTCCTGCCACGTAGCTCATAATAAAAAAACTCACAGACTAATTAAAAAATACAGATTTTAAGGCAACAAACAACAAAAAATAAAAAAATCTGCAAACAAGGACACTTGAGAAATGCTAATTGCCAGCGAATTGTTGCATACACACAAGGAAGACTTAATTACCATAGAATTGCAACAATATAATCATCAAAAGGAATAAAAATCTAACACAGTAATACAGAAAAAAAAACCCGAACTCATTACGAGTAACCATAATGCGGGGGATATGTAAAATTACATCAACTGCAAGGACTAAATTCAGTGAGTAAAAAATAAAATTCAAGGGATAACTCTTTTACGGCGACTCAAAGACTCCGTCGTGCTTCCCATTGTGGCAAACAATGTAAGTACATCCACACCCGTACTGCTGATATAATAATAGGATTTGTGTTTCCCTTTTCAGTTCCCGTATTTTAATTCCTTTTCTTTTTTGTTGTTGTTTCCCCGTGATCCTTGTCCGTTGTTTCCTATTCTCATCGTGTAGTAGTCGACGTCTTGTAAAGTTGTGTGCCCCACTTGTTCTCTTGTTGTACTTCCGTCAAGTGATTTTTTCCCACATAAAAGTTAAAAATAGGTGGATACACTGACGAGATCCTGAAAGAAAGGACACAGAATTCACAAAGTATCAAGAAATCAAAAGAACACTTCACATCGGGTGTAGTGAGGAAGCGAGGATGGCTGGGTTCGCCGGGGGGTAGACTGCAGACAAGATAGACGGAATCAGCTGCCAGTGTACTGTGATGAGGTTCTGTATTGTATTGCAACACAAAATGAGGAAAGTTGATGTGTGTACCTACGTGCAGCCACCTCTGGAACATGTTGCCGGCGCTTAACAAGAAAAGCTACACTCCTAGCCGACTGGGCCAGACTATGATGAGTAAATAGTGTCATAAGGGAAGTTTAGTCTTAAACATGTCTTGGGAGGAATTTGCTATCCACCTTATAGACAGCGACTGATGGATGATGGTCCTTTGGACTACCAGAAAGACAACGCGCTTTTAGAAAATTGGTAACAATATGGACTGTCACCTTATAGTTAAACAGCATCCACCACTTGAATAGTCAGCCCCAAAAATCCTCCACTTGGGCTAGGAAAATGCGGGATTCAGGTGAAGTTTTACTTTTTGTTTGCGTAATGGCTGCGAGAGCTGTGCTACTTGGGGAGGCATTAAAGACTCAACCTGCGAAGCACAATTTTTCTGTCGCATGTATCTGTCCGAGAGAAAGTAAAGATTTCCTGAAGAAGCTTTTCAATTCAGCCGCCCAATCGACACAAACGAACGAAGGTATAAGAAGCTCAGCCTTGTGTCCTACCATAGACCTGTCCCGTTCGTTCCTTACTTCGATTGGCATTTTAAGTCGACAATAAAAATTCCTACAAATTGTCAAATAATGTAGATTCCATAATTTTTTAAACAAAAAATGTACTCCTCAAACTGCTCCCGTTCTTGTTAACCCTACCGTAAATTCATAAGCAGATTTTGACAAGTGCACAGCACTTGAGAAAAACTTGCTATTGTGATGCATCAGGATGTAGTCAGGTGAAGACGCACCTACCTACCCCAATGAAATTAATATAATGCATAATAATTTTCAAAAGATCCCAGCACAAGGCGACTTATTCTGCTTTTTGTCTTCTGATTCTTGAATCTCAATCATTGGGTTAATAATAAACGAAACAATGGGCTTGGGCTGTATAGCAAGATCTGGATCGAACAATTGACCTATTCATCGATGCACATGGACGATTTTTTTAATATCGCTTCACAAAGGTCGAAAGTTGGGCCTGAATACGAATACTTGGTATACTTACTTGGCATGTGATATCCTTACGGATTTGAGTGCAAAATCTGAGAAAACCTGTAAGCAGATATGTGATGGGAAATTGTGAAAAAGGGGGACCCTCTTAACTGGATCAATAGAGGTTGACCCCTATTTAACTTGGAATGCAAGAGTCCATCTTCGGTACGCCTGGAACTGTTTATAGAAAATTGATCCATAAAGTGAGTTTTCATGACCTTAAAGTGTACAATCAAGCGCGTATTCGAAAAGTACAGACCCAAGTAGTACAGATTGATATTCACTCATTTTTTTTTAACTGATTTTAAGAGCGCAGAGCCTTGTATAGGTTTGACGTGAAAGGCCTGCTGGTGCAAGAAGATCGGTAAGATTCTTACTTAGGATATGGAAAAGGAAGAACTGTGGCTTTTTTTAGATACTTTGAAAAATTGTGCGAAATATGCGAGCGAACGTCAAATTCAGCTGCCCAAAGTTTTCTTTTAAAATTCGGCATGTCGCCGGTACGTTTGTGAATATCGGGAAATGAGTTCAAAAGTGGGTTAAGCTTTGATTGCATCAATTATAAGCTGTCACCAAATATAGGCAGGTATAGGACTGAAAAACTATGACCTAGAGGTAGTTAGAGATTTGGTCTACCTTGGCTAGAAACTTTACTGCTGACGTGATATTGGAAATCGGATAAAGATTGTGTACCTTCAAAGTCCCCATATCGTGCCCTTATTTTTGAAATTTTGTTCATGGTAAGAGTATTGCTGACAGTCGAGAAACATCAAGTAGCTACGCATGCAAAAAAAAGTTTGTTGAGCATTTTTCTTAAGAATTTTCTTTCCACAGTTTTTTTTATCCCGCAAGTTGGTTTATAAAATCAATTTTTAGCACAAGTTTCACTTATTTTCCAGTCGCTGAAGGTCCTGCACCCTGCAAAGAGCTTGTTGCCACATTGGTCCTAGGTAAACCAATTCAAGATGCATTTTACTGACTGAGTAAACCATTACATCCACTTACAGCACTACTTAGCACGCATACTACGGGTACATGTACCCATATCTGTACAAATTATATAACCTACAAAAAAATATAGACTAGAAATTTGATTTACAGACAAAAGAGCTCATTTGCATTTTAATTAGAAAAGCGAAAACGTCGTTGATAGGGTTTGTTTTATATTCGTTTTCCTTGTAACGCTTATAGCTTGTATACGAAGCTTAATGTGTTTCTCTCTCTCTTGGCTGGTGCTATATTCCGCCACAGCATGGGCACCCAGTGTCTGACTGCACACTCCATCAAGTGTTGACATGAAATTTCCGAATGGATATCTTGTTCGAGAACGTTATTATAAAATAACAATAGTTTTCGGACGTTCAAGTATATAGATGTGAAATGTTTAGAGAGAAGTTTAATTGAAAATTATGAATAACAAATGAATATAAGTGGAACTGGTTAGCAGCTTTTAAAGTCATACAATTGAGTAGAATAATGCAACCACTGATATAGTTTAGAGCCGGACCGTTCCTTCTGATTTTCAAAGTGACGGTTTATGTTCGACATTTGAGAGGGAAATTACAGAAAATCGTAATTTTAGGGATCAATCGAAGGAGTGAGAGGTACCCAATCGAATAAAGTGGGATTACCAGCTTGCAGATGCTGCTTGACTTGGATAAACTACAGCCCCAGACCCTAGAAGCACTCAGAAAACTACAAAGCTACGATAGCCCTACTAAATGCGCCACCTCTATTTGTGTAGGCACATCAACTGCTTAGTTATATGGATACAGCACATTCACAGAGCCGTTGTAACCAATAAAAACTATTTGAAGAAAGCCAAGTTAGTTACGAGACCCGCTTACAGAGCTGCTAAAACCTCCTCACAGAGTTAATGCGACGTATTGGGGGCTGTCACAGCCTCTCAATAGATTTGTGGTACCCATATACAGAGCTGTCATAACCTTATGAAAGGCTGTCATAGTCGCTCAAAAGATTTGTAGTACCCATATGCACATGCACAGCTGTCAGAACCTCATGGGAAGGTTGTAAACCCAAAATGGGATGCTGAGATAGGCCAGTAAAAGTACCTAATACTCTCATAAAAAGATTATACCTTGGTGGATGTTTTAGCATGTTATAAACGTTATAATCCACTTATACAAAGCCTGACCTTAGAAATTTGGAGACCTCACAGTATGGCAGGTGTCTCTTGAAACCTGGTTAATTCCTACATAGGTATACATTCGTCCTAATCTGTTGTAGCATTAACAGTTATCTAGACAATAAAATAAAAAAATGTAAAAATAAAATTAAAAAAGAATCGGCATCTATTTTTCACTTTTCCAAAAATATTAAAGCCCTTACCTGCCAAAAATAATAATGCGTCTGAACAGCACGCTTTCTTCGTTACTAACAGCAGTAAAAACGATAATACAGGATTGCTTAGACCATGACAGAGCTGTCATAGCTGCATGTCAGTTGTTATATACCTAGAAACGACTCAGTTGTCACTTATTGTACAGAAAAGAGCTATCATAGCCGTATAGTAGTCGTTGTACCGCAACGACTCGGTAACGCAGCTGGTAAAAGGTTGTTGTAAACAAGCATAGCTGGCTAAACGGAATGAATAAAGACAAGCTATCTCTAAGTTATAGCTGTCCCCCCAATTTGACCATTTTTTGCTCGAGTTTGCAGTCAATTTTAACTTAAGTAGCAAAAACCATATCCACGAAAAATGTTGACCCCTCTTCGATTAAAATCTTCGTATGTTTGGCGATCAAAACACTTGAAAAACTATTAAGTAAGGAGTTGTTTAAGAGCCCTAAACGAATTGGTCGAAAGTCAGTCAGCAGGCACTCGCAGATTATGGTTAATCTTTTGGGCTTAAAAAAAATCATTCTGTAGCCAAAGCCTCATCAGACCAGTCCAAGACAACTGCAGGAGCTGCCAAGATCTAGAAGAAACGGAAACCATCAAGCACCTGCTCCTCCAAACTGCTCGATCTGGGGAACAAGACCTTTCAAAGCGACCTTGCGTCTAGCGCAGCTACCACAAGGTATCGAATTTTATAAGAAAAGTTCTCCGACACAAGAAAAGTTATAATCGACACGAAGAAGTAGCTAAAACCCAGTTGATATTGCCTTTCCTTTGCGGGTTCCATGTCTTTGCAAAATCTGCCTGACACTGACAAGTGAAATCGCCTTCTAATTTCGAACCTCTTTCCGAAGGTAGCTCCCTCATATGAATCAGCCAAACTAATTGACATTTGGGACCGAATTTTCCTATTTACGAACGAAATCTTCTCAAAACATTCAAAAGAAGAGAATTCCACAGAAAACGGAATAAAAAAAAAACCAGCACCCTTTGCCACCACCCTCACGAAGCTCTCTCTAACAATAGTCACATTTTCTAGCTTAGGCCCAAAAGGACAACACGCACAACAAGAAGAAAATTCCCATACAAACCATACATACAAAATCCGATCATGGGTGGTGGGACAAGGGGGTCACAGAGAATTCAAAAACGCTAAAGAAAACCAAACAAAAAAAATAGAAAAAACGAAGAAATTTCCTTTGAGTGTTGTATTGGTCCTGCGAAAGTTTCCTATAGCAAAAGTGCAACATTGCAACTTTTCGGGTCGTTCTCGATCGATATTCGATGCGAGATTAATTTTCCTGGACCAATCGCGCCTTGCGTGACCAAAGCAAATGATTTTCGTATATTTCACGGAAATTCTCTTGTAGGCGGAGCTCCATTTGCCTCCTTTATTGGCGGCAGTGTGTTCTGTTACGGTGTGTACTTTGAAATTTTCGTTATTATTGTTTCTTTGTTGTTCTTCTTTTTCTGTTTTTTCTTTTTTTTGCTTTTGACTAGTTCGGTTTATGTACCGCGAAAATTTTGTAAACGAGTCCAGTATTCGGTTTTTGGTTGTTGTTGCTATGTGTCTCTTGGTGTGGTTCTACGAAATATCCTGCCATCGGAAAAAGGCAAATCGCACAAGCGAAAATAAACGCGCAAGAAAAACTCTGTGTAGGTACACAGACTTGCCAGTATAGTGTGTTGCAGAAAACCTGACTTGATGGGAGAAATAAATTGGAAACAAAAAGAAAAATAGAGGAGCGAATATAAAATCGGTTAGCCCCGTAGTAGAAAATGTAAATTTCGGTTGACCGCGATTCTTTCTTTTTTCGCAGTCGCAGTCGCATTCGCATTTGGTATGGGGACGATTAATTCGGCGATGCACGAGCACGAGTGTGTGGCTATACTTTGCTCTTAGTTAGAAAAGATATAAAAACGCACCGCATATCGTGTGAGGTCGGATGGAATTTTAATCTTGTTGTTTTTTTTTGCAATAACAGAGCAGGTGCAATCAAAATCGAGATGACAAACTGTGGGAATTTACAAGTTTCCTTTTTATAAATCTAAGACAATTCGTACAAATTTTTTCTGTTTATGATACGAAGATTTGGCATCATGCGGTTGTATGGGACTACTCCCAAGCATCTTCCACCTTAGTTTATCTCACTTTTTCATTGCAAGCTATCAAAAACAACGAAATAAACTATTTTGTTCTGAGAGATAAAAAAAATGTCCTTTTAGCTTATTTTGACAGTTTAAAAGCCAACGAAATGGGTAGGTAATTAGCCACGATCTGGCATCACTGTCTTGTTGGCTATTTGCTGAGAGAAGGGAGAAAGTGTTTTTTTTTTTGTTCTTATTTTGCGAATAGCGTCCAACAGGTGGAACTTTACTAAAGGAGGTCCATGAAAACTTAAAAAAGTTGGTCGATGCATTTGGAGAAGTGGCAGCGTATTGGAAGTCATCTAAAGTCAAGCATGATTTATGTCAAAGTTTTGAGGTATTGGCATCACTGAGTAGGTAAGCTTTTTCGAGGAAGTCTTTTGTCGATGAATATTTAAAATCGCTGATAACGTTTTTGACAAAGATCGGTCTATCAACCGTCAAGGATCTCGTGGCAAAAGCTGTCAAAGTACAAGACGGCTGTGGATGAAATGTGAGGAGATTCAAAAAGTTGGAGGTGAAGCCAGAAAACAAATTTGTGTCGTCAGCATAGGAAACTTCAAGGCATACGCAATAAGGCTTCAGATTGACAAATGGCCAGGCGCTGCTGGAAGCTTTTTCATGACCTTTCACTTAGGCCAATACAAGTAGACGCAGCCGTTAGATCCATTTAGGGAGTTCATGTACTAAGCTCCATCTTTAGCAGTCTTTTGAGTAGATACCCATATACATTTTTTTTTTTATATTTCCTGTGTTGTTTAAGTCAATGTTTTTAAAGTCTTGTATATGACATTGCGCCGTACTATAAAAAGAAATTAAAGTCCCGACTTTAAATTTACGGAAGCTAATAATTACGAGATTTGTATGGAAAATAAAGCCACCATTTATGAACTACTAAAATTTAGAGTCGAAACTAAAACTGTTTATTGGTGAGGCCCGAAGATTTCAAAGTTCTTGTGTATGGCATTTAATTTTCGCCTAGTGTTCAAGCCAATATAGAACACAAACCTCACAACCATACAATAGGATATGAGAAAGGCCCGTTTCGATGACTAACAGCTATTTCAATTCTAGTGTGCACAGAGCCTTCTGTACACCACAAATGTTGAAGATCGTTGGATACTTTCCAGGTCCTAGCCGCAACATGAACGCTCCAGTTTTTCATTAAAGACTATCCCTAAATTTAATGCACTTATAACATTAAATAAAAAAAATCAACGTTTTCATGCTTTTAGGTAAAAAGCGTCTTTGACTTAAGAGCCCACTACTGAGAAACCTCTAGATCTCTGTCAGTTAACTTAAAGGCTCGACTAATCATATATCCAACGTTTGCTGCGTTGCCGAAAACATTTTAGAAGTCGTGGTAGTTCGTTCATATAAATTGCAAATAATATCGAGCCGAGAATGGAACCCTACGGAACTCCAGCAGTACCTATCACAAAAAATTATGACATTAGGTCAAGAGTTTGACTGACAGAAGAGAAAATAAAAATCATGTAACATCTTCTAACAGAGCAGACAAGTTCTACCATGTCAATTGCATTTGAAGAGGCTAACAACATCACAAACTAAGGGTAGTTGGCGGACATTTCATTGTGATTGTGACTTTAAATTTACGGAAGCTCACAATTGCGAAATTGCGACCACTCAAATTTAGAGTCGAAACTGAAATTCTTTATTGGTTAGAATAATATTTTTCACCACTTTAATCAAGGCAAGTCCTTTCCCATTTATGTCACAAGTCTTTGGAATTGACCACAAAAAGATCAGTTGTTACAATAATTATAATAGCCACTCATTGCTCTGTCAACTCTGTTAATTATTGAATTCCTTAGCCTTTCCAGATTTAAGCGCGTCTATAGCACCAGCTTAGTTCACTCGCCTTTGGACATTTCTATTTACTCCACCGCGATCACTTTAAATCGGAAGCACTTGCATTGGTCCTTTCTTAAATGCGATAGGCAATAATCAACTCTTTTTATTTAATGTTGCTTAAACGTGATTTCAAATTTTACCGAAGCTTTAACAACATACATTTTGCAAGTAATGTGGAGTTTGTAGTTTTGTACTCCATCAAGCAGACGCTCAAGCCGATCTTATACGATTTTAAAACCAAACACAATAAAGTATATTGTAAATGGACTATCTGAAAAAATGGATACCTAAATTAAGTTTACCTTGAATATAAGATGCGGTTTCGAGTTTTAGAGGGATCGCCTGATTGCTTCCTGATGTTGAAATTTAAATATTATTAACTGTCGTCGTTTACTCAAAGTTTTTTAGATATTCCTTTGATGGGAAAGAGTAGTAAATACATGGAAACATTGTCCATAGCGTTGCCAGATTTTGCTCACAACTCGACGGGACAAATGCGAGAAATAAAAAAAAGTCTGGGATTTCCAAATTTCTCCCAGAAATGAATAAAAACTCATAAAAAAGATACCTACGAAAATATTTGTTCCTTCTTTTATTAAAATGAGCTACTTTTTTATGAATTTGAGTCTCAAGTCGGGATAAGAGCTGTCCCATTGTTGCAACCGAAATTATGTCTTAAAGCCGTCTAAAAAAATAAATAAATAAATAGTTGGCGCAACAGGTCCATAGGGACTCCAAGGCTTCTCACAATAATTCGTTTTGTGTGAGTTTTTTCGTTTTTGGGACGAATGCAAGGGATCTAAAATTGTATGCCGAGTCCAAACGACTAATTAAAAAGGTCTTTTATGACAGTTATACTCTTGAATGTTTGTCAGACGTGCGCGAATTAAAACACTTGTTTCTTACTTTTAAAATTAAACAATATTTATTTGGAACTATGTCCTTTATTATTGAAATACTTTTTACTAATTCTAAAAGGAGCTTAAGGCTACTATGTAGTTACAATAAGACTGTTGATAAATTCATCATACAGTCGTATTTATATACTTTTCTTATCTATCTACAAGGAGACCCAAGCGTACAATCGTCTTGCTTGATAATGAAGAAGAGATAATATTCCAACATTGTATACAAACGATATTATCTCTTTTACATATGTTATCATTGTAGCGTTGTGTGCAAGACTGTACTAGAGACTAAAGATATCATTGAATACAAATAATGTTATCTTTTTTCTCAATATGTTTTGCTATGGATGCTTAACTCCCCCCCTTGTTAAACGAAATCGTCCCGATTTTTCGACGCTATTTTTAACATTTCTCTTTCATAAGTTTTGTTATATGCGTCAATCTTTTTTTGTTTTTGACGATCTGTTATACATTGTATAGTTTTTATCATTACGTACGTAAATGCTAGAATAACAATCAGTGTTACAATTGTGTATATAGTTGATAATATCGGTTTTTCTTCAAAAGGAATAATTAGTTTTTTTAAAGTATCTATGTTATCGAATTTGTACATTGTATCTTCTTTAATTATTTGGTCGATGTAAGACTCTGAATTATGATTTCTTAATATAACTTCTTTAATTTGCTTATGCATGTTTTTGTATATTTTATCGTCTAGATTTATAGTATTTTCATAAGTAACTAAGTTTATACCATTAATTGTTTGATTATTTAACTTATGCTTACCGCTTAATAACATAACACCGGATTCAATTTCTAAGTCGTAATCGTATTCTTGTTTAATGTTGCATTTTGAAGTTATATTCTTTAAAAGTGGAATAAGACAATTTTCTTCTTCAAAGTTAATTTCACAAATGTTTTTACCATATTTGTATATGTTTTCAAATTTCATATGCAAAGCTACAATCTTTTGGGGTTGTATAACTTCTTTCATCTGCCTTAGTAAAGAGTCTTTGTCCTTAAACTTTATTATGAGTCTTATTTTGTTACTAAAATAGATTTGTGTTTCTATATTATTTGTTATATCTTCAATAAGTTCGAACTGTGCAGTGTATGCATTAAAAGGCTGATTCACAGTTTTTATTATATCATTAGAAGAACTTTCAGCTGAATGTGCTGTTTCTATGGTAGAAGTATTTATGCGTTGACGTGATAATGCGTCAGCTACAAGATTTAGGTTTCCTGGTTTATAAACTAATTTTGCTCCAAAGTCTTCAATGATTCCCTTCCAACGTTTCAGCTTTGTGTTGGGATTTTTTCCTGATACAGAATATATAAGGCTCTGGTGATCGGTATATATGGTTAAGTCTGCT
This sequence comes from Cheilosia impressa, assembly GCA_948293265.1. Classification (NCBI taxonomy): domain Eukaryota; kingdom Metazoa; phylum Arthropoda; class Insecta; order Diptera; family Syrphidae; genus Cheilosia; species Cheilosia impressa. Next base: position 13,618,685 of record OX411884.1, read on the forward strand.
ATACCATATATGTAGTTTCTGAGTTTTTGTAAGGACCATATGATCGCTAATAGCTCTTTCTCGTTTGTGCTATAGTTCTCTTCTGTCTTACTCAGTGTTCTTGACAAGAAGTGTATAGGTTGCTTATTCTGACTTAGTACGGCTCCAATAGCTATGTTGGATGCATCAGTAGTAAGCTCGAATGGTTTACTATAATCCGGTTGAAAAAGTTCGACTTGTTCTTTCAAATAATTTTTTAAAATTCTAATCGCTTCTAATGCTGAATCATTCAGATTTAACTTAATATTTTTACTTTGTTTTTTGTTTACTTTACCGTTATCTCCTCGTAAATATAATGTCAGGGGCTTGGCTATGCTTGCGTATCCTTTTATAAACTTACGATAGTAACCTGTAAGACCTAAAAATCCTCTCAAATCCTTTACCGTTTGTGGGACTGGAAAATTTTCTATAGCTGCTATTTTCTCAGGGTTCGTAGTGATTCTACCATGTCTGATTATGTGACCTAAGTATTCTACTTCTTCTTGAAAAAACTTACTTTTCTCATTAGATATTTTTAATGTGGCTTTATTGAGTACGTCGAATACTTGACTTATGTGCTGTATATGTTCTTCCTCAGATGAAGAATATATCAATACGTCATCAATGTAAACGTGTACGAATTTACCTACAAAGTCTCTCAAAATGTCGTCCACGCATCTCTGAAATATGCTTGGTGCATTTTTGAGCCCGAAAGGCATTCGTTTAAAATGATATTTTGCGCCATTTATAGCAAAAGCTGTTTTTTCTTTGTCATCTGTTTTGATTTTAATTTGGTGGAAACCTGACTCCAAATCTAATGTTGTAAAGTACTTGGCTTTACCTAAATTTTGAATTGTCATGTTGACATCCGGAATGGGGTATCTGTCTGTTACAGTGTGAGCGTTAAGTTTTTGGAAATCAACAACCATGCGCCGTTTTGGTTTTCCTTTTTCGTCCAAACCTTTTTTAGGTACTGTCCATATGGGACTGTTATAAGGACTATGGCTTTTTTCTATTATATCGTCATGTAAGAGTTTCTGTATTTCTTTGTTTACGAATTCGTTATCTGCTATGGGATATGGATATTGTTTAACATAAACCGGATTATCATTGGTCGTCCTAATGCTTGCTTCTATAGTATCTGTAAAGGGTAACGGTCCTATGCTGTTATTAATCTTCATCAGTCTATCTATGTCTGCTTTATAAATATTATTTTCCCCAATTATGTAATTAATTTTCTGAATAGATTCGACACTGCTTATGGTAGTTAGAGTCATATTACTGAAATTTATTTCCGCGTTTAGAACTTTAAGTCCTTCATATCCTAATATCATATCAAAAGACTGAATATCCTCTAATTCAAAAAATGTTATATTTTTCTTTAATATCCTAACTACTTTCTTTGTATCTACCATAGAATAACCATGCATTGTTTTTATTTTTATAGGTTTAATTTTAATTTTTTTGCTAGAATCGCATTTTCTATTAATGTAATTATGGGTTGCACCAGTATCAATAAGAATTTTATAAATTTTCTTAGAAATAGTACTAGTTAAATTTAAGCAGGGCAACCCGTCTACTAGTTTAAATGATCTATTCTTATGTTATTATTTACCATACATTCCGTTTCATCTGCTTCTGCATATGTACTGCTGACATCGTCTCTGCGTTGTTGTCGGGAGTTATTTACTCTCTGCTGCTTGAAGTTCTGCTGATAAGATCGTTGCGGTCTGTTGTGTGTGTTGAAACTCCCGCTGTGTTCACGTTTCGCTGGTGGATTATATACATCGGGTTTGTATTGATTCCAATTTTGTCGCTGTGCATGTACAATTTGTCTCGAGTTTATCTCCATCGGCTGTGGTCCTTGATTGTGTTGCTGCATATTATCGTATTGCTTCTGGGGTTGATAATTCGTTGTTTGGCTCGAATAATTTGGTCTTCTTTCGTTTCTGCGTTCATGTGGCATATTTTTGTGGTGCTTATCCTGAGTGAGATGTAAATGCCTGTGCACATTATCATGTTCTATTCTGCGAGCAATTGCGAATGCGTGTTCTAGATCATTTATTGTAGCTGAATATAATGATCCTCTTGTAAAGTTGTCACTCATACCATCAATGAATATACGAACTGCGTCGTCGTTAGCATTTTTAATTAGTCTGTCGATTATATTCGGCGGATCACCTGACATAGTGATTTTTGATATTATTAAATTGAGATTTTTATTTATCTCGTCGTGGTATTCAGACAGTGTGCTTCTTTTTTGCGTGATGGCTTTCATCATGTCTTGTAGCACGTATAGAGGTTCTTGATTAGAGTACGTATAATCTAATCTGTTACGTATCGCCTCAAAATTAAAAATTGTGTTATAATTAGTTAACACATTCGCGGCTGCACCCTGTATTTTACTTTTCACTATAGTCAATGCTGCTGCGTACTTACTGTGTGTTTTGAAGTTTTTAATGCTGTCCATTAATCTGGATGCTTCTTCGCGCCACGACCGATAATTTGATTGATCGCCGTTGAAAATAGGTAGGCTTTTAAATGCGTCTAACTGTATTTCACTACCATCTGTATATGTGGTTCTTATTTCCTCTAGCACAGGTATGTTTGGTACTATGCCTAATCCAGATTTTACTTCATTTAGTTTTGTTTCTAAATTAGTGTTTATTTGATTTTGGTTAGTTATTATTGCTGCTAACCTTGCATTCTCTGTGCGTGTGTGCTCTAGGGTTTGTGTTACTGTGTTGCTCCTGGTTTCTAAAGCTTCTAATCTTGCCATTAATACTGCGAGTTGTTCCATTTTGAACTCGTGTCTGTTGTCGTCGAATTTGTGTGTTTTTTTTCTCCACATATACACTTTCACTGAATTGCTTTGCTGCTTCGTACGAAGAAGCTATATTTGTACCTGCTATGCTAGGTAATTCTTGTAACCGGTAACGCGAGTGTTCTGTTTATACTAGATTTCACTACTTGTTCCCGAGGTCCGCTCGATTGAAGTTAAAAAGTATATTTAACCTCCTGGCAGGATCGCCAATTAAAACACTTGTTTCTTACTTTTAAAATTAAACAATATTTATTTGGAACTATGTCCTTTATTATTGAAATACTTTTTACTAATTCTAAAAGGAGCTTAAGGCTACTATGTAGTTACAATAAGACTGTTGATAAATTCATCATACAGTCGTATTTATATACTTTTCTTATCTATCTACAAGGAGACCCAAGCGTACAATCGTCTTGCTTGATAATGAAGAAGAGATAATATTCCAACATTGTATACAAACGATATTATCTCTTTTACATATGTTATCATTGTAGCGTTGTGTGCAAGACTGTACTAGAGACTAAAGATATCATTGAATACAAATAATGTTATCTTTTTTCTCAATATGTTTTGCTATGGATGCTTAACTCGCGCCAATCTAATAATATTGTCCACGACGGACAGAGGTTTACCTACTCTTAAATAAAACGAAATATATGTATATAGTTTCCGATTTGTTCTTATATACGAGTTTGGTATATGAAACAAAGAGACGCGGCATGTTGCGAAATGAGTTTCTTACGATTTGTTCGTGTTTCTCATATCCGTCTCGGACTGTACTTTATTGCGTCCTTCTGCTTGTTTTCTGGTACCATTTCTTAAACAATTCTTTTGAACTAAAAGTCAAATATCTCCGTATAAACTCCGTCGGTCGCTTGAACTTTCGGCTCAAGCCTGCGGTTGTAAAGGGTGATTTTTTAGCTGGTTTGGTTTTGGCAACACTGGTTTTGACAGCTGACGTGTGTTTAGTACCTTGTGTCACTGTCAAACAGCTTCAGTTTGGTTTGCAATTTAACCATGGATCGTCTTACAAATGAACAACGCTTGCAAATTATTGAATTTTACTATCAAAATTCGTGCTCGGTTCGAAATGTTTTTTTATCGAAAAATTGTGTTCAGCGATGAGGCTCATTTTTGGTTGAATGGGTACGTAAATAAGCAAAATTGCCGCATTTGGAGTGAAGATCAGCCAGAAGCATTGCAACAGCTACCAATGCATCCCAAAATAGCCACTGTTTGGTGCGGTTTATGGGCCGGCGGCATTATTGGGCCATATTTCTTCAAAGATGATGCGAATCGCAGCGTTACTGTCAATGGTGAACGCTACCGAGCGATGATAACAAACTTTTTTTGGCCGAAATGGAAGTTCTTGACTTGCATGATATGTGGTTTCAACAAGACGGTGCCACATGCCACACAGCACGCGAAACAATGGCGCAATTGCGAGGCGAGTTTGGTGAACAGTTAATTTCACGTTTCGGGCCGGTCAATTGGCCGCCTAGATCGTGCGATTTGACACCATTAGATTATTTTTTGTCGGGGTATGCCAAGGCTAATGTGTATAGGGACAAGCCCGCTTCGATTGACGCACTGGAAGCCAACATCCATGCATTCATTCGTGAGATACCGGCCGATATGTGTGAAAGAGTATGCCAAAATTGGACTCAGCGGATGGGCTACCTGAGACGCAGCCGCGGTCAACATTTGCATGAAATTATCTTTAAACATTAAATTGCAAGGTTCAAACTATCGATTCAAATAAATATTTCATTCATTTTTTCGAATTTTTTGTGTTTTTTTTTTTTTTAAAAGTTCTAAACCTCTTAAAAAATCACCCTTTATTTACATGCGCGATTGTTCCTTTTCCAATTACAAAACTCTTTGTTCATTCTGAAACTAAAAAGCCTTAGCACAAAAGGATTTATATGGAAAGAGGAAAAAAAGAAAAACCTCCTCCTTAAGGTTATCCCGATCACGAACGCGTTCAAAATTTGTTAATCGTTTACGAGTCTCTATCATTTTGCTTTGGTACTCGGCACGTTTGTTACGCTTCCAAACCTATTCCAATTGAATCTTCAATACAATTCTCCTCGGCTTGCCAGCAGCGCTATTGAAAACTAATTTCTGCACACTATTTTTCGTTTTTTCCTTTTAATTTTTTTTTTTGTATTTTTTGAGTCGACGTGTCAGTATAGAAACAATGTAGACACACATAGAGATTCTTATGGCATTGCATGCGTGTTGATGCCATGTTCTTCTAAACAGGAAACAAAATTGCAAACAGCCACACCCCCATTTTTGTGCCTAGCAAATAGGAAAAACACTTTTTTGCGGTTTAATTAAGGATTCGAGCGCCTAGTACTGGTATACGTGTGCATGTGCAGAGCGATTGTCTGAAGCAGTTCACACTCTCGTGCACCCACAAAGGTTTCATCTCTGCGGAGCCAGGGATAGAAATTTCAGCGCGCACTTTTAAACGATTTTCAAAATTTGATTTCCTTGTTGCACTGTGTTTTTCTTTTCATTAGGATTTATACAAATCTAATGAATTCAAAAAAAAAAAGAAGAAGAGATTTCTCTTCTTTTTTTATCACTCACCTGCTTCTGCGTTTGGAATTTAATATTCCTCGGCAATCATGTCGTTCCACTTTGCCTCCGCCCGCAGCACTCACACATACCCCTGTGATTGGTTTTCCAGAGCGAGGTGAGCTGAATAGATTGAGGTAATGCTAAGTGTTTTTGGCTTGCATCATCGTCATCCAATGATTCCGATTTGTTTGACGGACTCATTAATTATATATTGGTAAATAGAAAGTTTCAAGGATGCATTTGACGTGTTTGCTTTTAATTAAATCCTGCCAATTGAATGTCTATAGATGCTCGTACTTGAAAGCGGTGTGCGGTGGTGTAGTAGACGCGAAGCGTTGAACCGATTTTCGAATGCATGGTGAGAAATTGTGATTAATTAATACGCATACTTGATGTAGCTAGTTGTTGAAATGAAAAAAAAGGTAATAAGAAGGTGCTCATCTGCTCATGTGCTGCGGGAGTGCTTCGGGCGATGCAATTGAAAGAAGTGTTGATTTTCGCACTTTGCGGGGGTTGCCCTTTTGCGCAGATCTATACCTGCACTTGTAAGGATATGTATTTATTTTCGGCGTTAATTGGATGCACTCCATGGTGGAGTTAATTGCGATAAGCTCATAAAGTGTACCCTGTCTTCCATAATCGGTAAAGGTGGCACAAATGTATTTATGAAGCTATGAACGTTATCCTTCAAACTTTTTGGTTGGTCATTTACCTTTATAAAGGGTTTTCCAATAAGAGGTTTTATTTTGGTATTCAAAGAAAAATGCCATTTTTTGAGATAAATAATCGGATGTTTAATTCATAATAAAGAGGAAGGTATGCCGTTAAAAATGAAAAACAACATCAGCCAAATGGCCACCACGAGCACGTATACAGGACCATATCCTTTTCAAGAAATTTTCCATAACCAAATCGCAAAGTGGCTGCCCTATATCCTCGATAACCTCACGAATTTTATCTTTGAGGTCTTGAATCGACTCTGGGCTGTTGGCGTGGACCTTATTTTTCACGTGGCCCCAAAGGAAGAAGTCGCAAGGTGTTAAATCACAAGATCTCGGTGGACAATTGTGATCACCTCTTCGAGAGATAACACGGTCCGGAAACCTTTCCCATAAAAGATCGATGGTTTCGTTGCTTGTGTGGCACGTAGCGCCGTCTTGTTGAAAGTAAACGTTGTCCAGATCAATACCATCTAACTCCGACGATATAAAATCATTAATCATCTCTCGATAGCTCAATCCATTCACCGTAACTGCTGATCCAACCTCATTTTCGAAAAAGTAAGGTCCAATGACCCCGCCGGACCATAAACCGCACCAAACAGTCACACGTTGAGGATGGAGAGGCGTCTCAACAATAACTCTTGGGTTTTCCGAGCTCGAATTTTTCCACCAATTGTATTGTAAAGTATTGCGGTCCGACAAGGTGCTTCACGACGACCAATATATGCTTTAGTTTTGCGAACTGTGACTGCAAGATTTTCACCATTTTTGTAGTGAATTTTAATAATTTCAATGCGTTGTTGAAGCGTGTATCGCTCCATTTTTAGTAATGCCGTAGTTTCTACTTGCCAAATGTCAAAGAATAAAAGCTTCAAAAGTGACAGCTACCGAAATAGCGGGTCATTCACAATAACACCTCTCATTGGAAAACTCTTTAATTCAAGGTAGTGTGCTGGACTACTGAGCTGGGCGTCTCAGGTTGGATTGCCGGAAAAACAAAGATTACTATCTCACATTTTTTTCGACACTTGCAGACAAGTTTTATTCTAATATTTAGCAAAAAGTGGTTCAAGCCTCCCACTGTCCCCCTAAATTCATTAAATTGCCGCCAACTGAATGCAGGTAAGCAGCATACTCATCCACAAGCAGAACGTTTGTGGTGTTCCTGTCCAGGACATTTCATCTTCTTGACCTGTTTAACTGGGATATAATATATTCTACATTATCGAGGCATATCATATGCAAATAAAAAAAAAAAAAAAACACTTTCAATCAGGTTGACTTTGTGACTAAAGTTGGAGTACAAACTCTGACAAGACAAGTACAGACTAATACTCCCATCGAAATCCGTTTCATTTAATCACAAAACAATCCAAAGCAAGTACTAAAAACATAGTCAACCTCATTTAGTTCCAATTAAAATTTCTCGATTCGAAGTGAAAACCAATAAACCAATTGCAGCCAATTTAAATTCTGTAATGAAAATTAATTAGCATATTGTGGTTGCACATCAGGCCGCAATCGTATCCCTACATGACAACAAATCTCCTCGCAGTTATAGCAGTTACATAGGTGCAAACACACGCACCTACTCGTATGTGTTAATAGCAGCAGTAAACAAAATCGGGAATCAAGCAGATAATACAATCGCCAATCACCCCTCGCAGCAATTACAGCAGCAATTCCAATGCGATGCGTTCTAAAATTCAATTTTATATCACATAATGATGTTATCACCACCAGTGATTTATAAAGCTCTCCGTTCAACGAAAACAACCCATAAAATATCAATTTATTCCAATTATCGTTGCTAAGTAGCATATGCGATGCGTGCAACTGCAACCACATTTGTATCCCATTTTGGGGTAATGCAAAACTGCATCATCATCAATTTGCATAACTAGATGAACTCGGATATAAATAATCAACAGATAATAATAAATATTTGCAGCAGCGAATATTTTCCCGATAAAGGGAATTAATGTGTATTTACAGCGTTCGCATAAGGACGGCGCGGCGCGTCGCGGCATCCCATACAGAGTGGTGAGAAGAATGTTACATGGCTGATGATTTCCAGTTGAATATCCAATTCAATTACTAAATAAATATTCATAATCGACAACGATTTCGGATTAAAGATAGCTGGGATAATTAATACCTACAAACCGAAACCGAGTTAATAGATGACTTTATTTTTTTATCTTCTGTTGCGATGCAAAAAACAAATTGTAGCCAGGTCGAAATTTGAAATTTAGATAACAGAGTGCTGTAATTGAATTTTGTAAATAAATGTGTGTGCTTACAGATTTTGTGAAGGGGTGGTGCAAATACCTTCCAAACGAATGGAAGCATTATTTTTTGGACTTTATTTCGTTCAATGGGTATAGCTTTCAAAGTGAGCAGTCAATTGTGACAGTTCTTTGACATTTGTGTTCAGTACTGTCTGACAAATTGAAATGTCATAACTAAAGCGAGTCAGGCATTTTTTTTAAGAGAGGGAATAATTAAGTATTGTTGCTTTGAGTGAACATGTTTTCACGAAGAAATCGCTGAGTCAATCACTCAACAATAAAATTCGTCAGATTCGTTGAGTTTGCTCTGTTTCCACAAATGAATGGGTCCAGTGATGAACATAAAATAGCAAAAAATCCCTACAGTACATAAAGAAAAATACTACTTTTTCCCTACACTGTCGAATAATTTTCACTACAATCTGTCTACATAACTATTTTACTAATGATTTTTTCCTTTTTGTTGACACTTCAAACTAGTCATCTATTTCATTCCTTAGCGAATATCGTATTACATTCGTAAGAGCAAAATAAAATAGGTAAACAAAAATAATAAATATTTTGTGTCTGAAAAAGGGTGTGTGGTACGATTTTTAGGAAAAATCAACTGAATTGTTTTTTTTTTTATAAAAATCCCTAAAAAATCTTTCCGTTTGTCATTTTTAGATCGAAAATAGGGATAGGGATTTTTCCCTACATGTACTATATAACTGAATAGGTCACATCTCTAGATTCATTCGACGATAGTTATGCTACGTTTCCATCGAACAAAAATCCTGACATTAAGTAGAAGAGGCATAAAATTAATCTGAAAGTGTTTCGACAGAATAAAAGAAGATTAAGTTGACGTATTCTCTCTCCTCGATACCAATAATCATTTTAAGTGTCCAGGCTAAATTTTTCGAACTCACAATGGCGACATTTTCCATACAAAATTGCATATTGTGACCTACAAAATACTTAGAGTGGAGCTTAAAAATGAAAATAGTAATAGTAAGGATTTCTGAGCTATGACTCTCTCCATTCGAAAAACAGATACAGAACAGAATCAAGTTTCACGGAAGGGGGATAGAGGAAAAGCGAGCAATTTTTTCATTTCTGTCAAATGCAGCTCTGTTTATTTTACATATTTGACACCTAGAGTTGTGTCAGTGGAGTGTTTTCACAAACCGGACTCTTATGCAAGCCGGGTTGGTTTTCGAAATTAGTTTCTAATCTTGTACGAGTACTTATTTATGAGATTACAGTTTGAATGATAAATTTCGAGATTTATAATTTATTCGAAATTAAGTTAAATTAATACTTATCCTGGGGTTAATCTCCGATGAAAACGTAGCATTACAATTTTTTATTCTCTTAATGTTTCCTCCCGAATTTATGTCCTTTATTCCACCTCTCACCTTCCAAAAGCTGGCGTGCAGTGCAATTCCGTTCTGAAAATCGGTTTCCTCACCAAAAAGTCATATTTTCCAATGAGTCTCACTTGACTCAATGGTTTTCAAAGTTTTTATTATATTTTTATGATGTTCCTGGATTGAGACTTAACGCATTTTGGAAGCTTTCGTAACAGTGTTTTGACCCATTTCAGACGCCTCTCAACGTGTTTTAACCATTTTTTGCAGCATTTTTCGAAGCGTTTTGGACTCTTTTTTTTAATAGGTTTTCTAACCGTTCTTCGACTCGTTCGCAAACGCGTTTGACACGTATTTTGGGCTTACTGTTCGAATCGTTTTTGGCGCTTCTTTGGCACATGTAAGTACGCATTTTCTAACGCCTTTTTCATTGTGTTTTCGGAGTGATTTGGGACGCAATTGCCTACAATTTTGACATATTGTTCGAGCCGATTCAAGTTGATTTATCAGTAGGTACACGTCGTCAAATTTTAAAGCTTTGGGGATCACAGCACCTAAAATTGAATCTTCCTTTTCGAACGGCATACCTATGAGCTATGACCGCAGTATATTTATTTATATTAACACAGTTAAAGTAGAAAGCAAATTAATGCAGTTCTGCAAATCCGGACGAACTCGAATCAATTTTGTCGTAGTTCGCCTTCAGTAAAACAAGCTACGTAAAACAACAACCACCGTCTGACAAGAACTCTTCAGTTCAAATTAAGAAAACTTGTAGTATTTCAAGATGTCTATCCAAAAAAAACCCACATCACAGTTAGATGAAATCAAAAGAATATTCTGACATTTATTCGTTGGATTTTGGACACGTTTCTGCCTCGTTTCCGAAGGCTTTACTTAGAGAGTTTTTTGAGGCTATTGTGATGGGGTTTTTGACGCGTTTCTTTACGAGTGATCTAACACGTTTTCGATGTGTTTTTGAACCACTTTAGGCCAGTTTTTCAATGAGTTCTTGGACTCGCTTGACAAACTTCTTGGATAGCTTTAGGCCACGTTTTTCCACAACATTTTTGTAACCAGCTGCATATGAGAGCGACGCTCCAACATCGGAAGGAGAAACAAGCAACGGATGCTCGCACAAGAACATTGCCAGCTGCTATTTGTAAAATTAACACTTACGGTTCGATTGACCGTAATAATAATCATTTTGGTTAATGACATTCGAATTGCAGAATCACACAAAAAAGAGACGACCCACCAACCATCCAGCCTTAAAGTTAAGTAGAAGCAGGGTGACTGGGTTACCCCCAGCCAACAGCAACAGACGATCAGCGCCATTTATCGATGTACTCCACGGACAAACAAATGAGGCTAGTACTCGAACATGGCCATGGCCCAGCAAACGCACGTGGCCACTGGATGCCGGGACGACAGAGAATCCGATTTGTATATACGATGGCGGAAGAATGGGTCATACTGCGCTGATGATGAGGTGATGCTGTTCCGGGTGGTTTTCGGTTGAATATTCCGAATTTATAAATTCATTAATTGTTTAAACGGTTTAAATGAGTAGACATCGTGTTCGATATTGAAATGGTGTTCGATGCCATACAACGTGTGGCAGCAATCGAAAACAATCTGCTTGGCCACAAATTCCGGATGATGGTTTTTACGCACTTTGCGTATATTACAGTAGTCGGTGAGGTGAGTTGTTCCATCCGGTGCGTGAGTATAATGATAGCGGCTTTTAAAATCTCCAACAGAAAGGTGGATGTGTTAAATATAATTTCATTGTGCAAAATATGTAATTAATTAACAGGTTCACAATTGACTGCCGGCCTAGTGGTGAGGGCAGTATAGTTCAGTTGTTCAGTCATGGGGAAGGGCCTTAACGCCTCTTGGACTTTTGTTGATGTGCGTTATGAGTGGATGTCAGTGCAAAGAGGTTAAGTTGAAATCAATCAGGTTGAAGTCAAACGACTAGCGTAATTCGCTGGGGAGGCTGTTTGGACTTGTCTTCAGGCACGATAGGTTTTTTATTTTCATTTAAATGGAAGGACCTTCCAGGTTTCCTTGTGCTCTGTGGACGGTAAATTGAGTAGTACATATAATATCACAAGTTGTTTTGAAAAAGACGATGCAATTCTTTTGACTGAAGGAAGCTTCAACCCTTTCAATAAGTCAGCAACCAGTGTTGGCCTTAGGGTGGAGGGTCAATCAGTGACTTAAGGTTGAAGAATGGCGCCTTTGCAACACAGCAAATAAAAACAAGAAATGTGCGCCACCACCAATAGGAAAGCTTCACCAATTTTTGTTATTGTTGCTTGAAAAAAATCAGTCAAAGATAGGTCGCTCAGCATTGTGGAGAGCGCCGGAGTTCAACAGCTGCAAAGAAGGTGGACTACATTTTTTGTCTTTCTCCTCATCGGAACCCACTTCTGACAAGCTTACCTAACAGAGTGTGTCCCGTTTTCTTATACAAAAAATAAGCCGATTTTAGTGTCAATATAGAAAGGAGACCGCTAGTTCTTTTGCCATGCGTACCGGCCAGACCTGCCTCGCTGTTTCGCAGGGCTTAGTACTTTTTCACCTAGTGGAAGCAACCTTTAAAGCCTCTTCAAAAGGGGTGAATATTATTGACTGCAATGGAAAATGCGGTCCTCACCATATGGCAGTTATATGGATCCCGCTGATTCCTCTTTTCTTTGACAACTTTATCCAACTTACAGCTGCATGGAATACCACTGGGACCGTTCCTCTAAAAATATGTCAGGGTAACTGAACATACATACGACTCTTTTTCAATCTCATTGAAAGATTGCCAGCATTGTTTAAGCAACTTTAGTCTGTTGGAATATCCAAGGCTTTTGCGGCTATCTGTGTGCCTGTGTAAAAGACTCTTCTCAGTTTGCTCTGCTTATAGTTTAAAGACGTCTTATGTCTTGTAATCCGCTTCTAGATATAAGACCTTGCATATATTTTGATTTAAGAAAAAAATATTTAGAGCACCAGATTCGTTTGGGGTTTTTATTTTAATTTTTGGTACGTTTTTGAATAGATATCGCTTTTGACAATTTCCCCTAAAAAAAACTCTTAAGGCTTGGTTGAGTTCACTTTGGTGCTGGACCGTCCTCTGTCACCTTTTTTTTGTTACCTTCATTTGTTCTCATAACACCTGTACAGTGCTCTTGTAGAAAGTTTAGACAATAGTTACTCTTTTAGATCGATAACTCGTCCGGGAAATGCCTGATTTTCATCCCCGCTCTCAGAACAAAGAACGGATAATATTTTCAAAAAATTAAAACTTGTCTGTCAATTTTTTTTTTTTCGTATATTTTAAATATCTATCCAATAAAATACTAAAACAGTTCAATTAAACGCTAAATTTGACACGGTTTGGTCCTCCTGAGTTTCCTTGTTGCGATTGCTCGATGACCTTTTGGAGTATGCCTTGCTTGTTTAGCCCGCCCTTCTTTCCCTTTTTCAGGCCATTTGCAGCACCAGTATTTCTAATTGGGCTGTTGAGTGTTAATTTGGATTTGGAATCCTGTGACAGGCTCTGTTGTACGGTGGCCAATAAAACGCACAGTACTGCGATGAATATAATGAACTTCATTCTGATTATAAAAAAAAAATAAAGTTCCGTATAGCAAAAGGTTGATGGAAGTAATATGCTCTTCTCAAATTCCAGCGACATTTTTATATGAAATTTTGCGGTAAAAATTAAGTTAAGCAAACAGAGGAACTGCCATAGAATGTAGGTCAAGCTGAAATCGATGTTTGTACAACTGGCGAAATTGCGATCAAGTCTGTTGGGGATTGTTTGACATAAATTTGATTATACGAGTATCTTCTTTCGGAAAGAAAAAGAAACAAATATTTTTGAGTTATTTTTTTTTTAGAGGGAAGCGTAGTAGGTACATAAAATTGACGTATGTCTGTCTGATTGGTTTTTATTTGTTTGCAGCACCTTTATTTCGAACACCAGCCGGTCTTCAGTGGGAGGTGTTTTGGATTAGGGGGAGTAGCAATCGAGGGATTTCGGATTAGGGGGTGTAGCACTTTCAACTAAAATGCCCGTGTTGGTAGAAAAAAAAATGTCAAACCCTTTATCTTCGTACCTGATGTAGTCGCATGTTCCAAAATTGCTTTGTGGATATAAATTATCTGTGCGAGGACCTTAGCAATAGGTGAGCGGTGGGCGCCTTTGAACAACAACGGGACGTAGAATATCCCGTACCTACAGAAAAGCGATTGCACTTTTACAGAAAAGCCTCAAGAATCCCTCTGCTGAGCTATGCGCACTTTTGCCCCAGGGGTGTTGTAAGTATTTTCCAATCTCTAAGACCAAGCATCCAAGGGATCCTGCTTCTGTTTGATTTGATTTCAAGTCGTCCTATCATCAATATCGAATGGAAAATTACACACAGATACGTAGTTCTGTTTCAATCTTCTTTAGCTCGTTGATCTGACAACCCCCGTAAATTGTTTCAGCAAAAGCACTGGCACTCGCAATCAAAGTCCATCCGCAACCTTTTTCAATATGATACTCGTAGCACATACCTTCATAGGTGTGCCAAAATATTAGCCTCTTTTAAAAGCGAGAATATATAGAAAAATCCGAAAACGTCTTGACCCAATTTGTAGAAACGTAAAGCAGCAGGGCCCAGAGGTAACTGTTTTTTTTTTTTCTATAAAAAATCCATCTCACCAAATGAAAGAACAGACTTTTACCGTCAAATATAAACCCATGCATATTCATGCAGAAGAATAAAGCAAGAACAATAATCACATCTCATCATAGAGTGCAGTACATATATATGTACAAGTGTGTGTTTCTGCAACAACGAAAACAAAAACAAAAAAAAAACCCTACTTCCTTATTCCTCCAATTAGCAAGGATATCAACTGTTATACTCCGTGTTGCAATTGTTATTTGTTCCGCCTGACATCCTTCTGTTTTTGCTTTATTATTTCGCTCTTCTCGTAGCGATTATCATGTTTATTTATATTAAATCCACTCCAATTGAAAAAAGGAAAGGTACTTAGCATAAATTCTATGCGCAGTGGAAGAGAAGTGGCAGCTATGGAAGCATGCAAGGACAATGAAATTGTGTGCCTTTGTTTAATTATTATTTCATAAAAATGCCCACAGGTAATTTGTCTTCATTAAATCCATCACCATCATAATAATTGTCATCTACATCAGCAGCAACATCAACATTGTCGTCGTCGTCGTCATCATCATCATCATCATGGTCCTTGTGACTTTTAGTGCTTTCGCTTTGTAAATGGTTGAGAGGAGAACAGGTCACACAAGACACAACACATGAGCTACAAAAAAGCAGTTTTGCTTTATAACTTCCTCTCTCTCGCTCGCTCATTATCTTTTGAGTATGAGCAGCACTGTAAATTATTTTATAAAAATTTTTGTTTTGCTTACAACATTTGTAGTTTTATTTTGTTTTCGATCCCTCTAAAGGCCTATTGTGTTGAGTGTCCTTTTTGGGATTTTTTTTTTTGTCACTTCGAACATTGGCTATAATACTCTCAGGAATAGTGGCAGCCTAAGCCGGCGCTAAAGTGGCCACGGGAAAGCTGGGTAGCTGCGTCTTGAGTGGATTGAGTTTTTAGCGAATGTCACGGTTTTTGTGCTTCCGACCTAAGCTATGTTTGGTACCTTAGCGCACTCAAATTGCCCTGAAAGACGACAATAGTTTTTTTTTCTAAAAACAAGCAATCCCTCCGTATTTTGAAGACTTACCACACCATGTTACCTATGATGTACTGGACACAGGTGTCGAGTCGAGTCACCAAAGTCTGTCAGATTGGGAGGTGGTTTTTTACTCACTACAATCTGTCTCATTTGTGGGCTCGTCAGATCAAATTTAGAAGTCGGTAGTTCAAGTTCAACACGCATCATAAACGATCTTAGTTGTGTATTTCAAACTTCTCTGATCGACTGGCCGAAGAATCTTGTCTTTTTAAAACAGTTTCTTGCTGCTTTGAGCAGAAATTAATTTCATCCGTATGAGCGTCTCTTGTTTTTGATCATAGCTTCATTTACGTGGAAGTCTTTCGTTTTTAAGGTCATTATTTCCAGGTGGGAGTCTGTCGTTTTCAAAGTCATTATTTGAGCCGTCTTGGGAAAGGTTTGGTTAAGTCGGATACTTGGACTTGCGAGCAGTCGGTCTACGGCTGGTTTATGTTTCCGAACTCTTAGTCATATCGGTCATTTGTAATCTTGCGGTGGAAAGTGTGGAAGACGAAAGGCAGAAATGTTCTTGGAAACATACATGGCAGATCAAGTTGTCGTCCGATGAGTCTGCATATCCCACAGTTTTTTCTTCTTCTTTTTTTGCCTAGAAGCTGCCAGACTATCCGATCTGTGCTTCATCTTTCCCTTCATGAGGCTGGCTACTTCTTGAGAGTCTTGTTTGTCACCCTGTGTCTATTGAAACCTTTGGCAGAACAACCGCCTGTTCTTATGATTGCTCCTCAAGATATTTCGTCTTTGGCCACCCGGTTGAAGAAGGCATCCATTTATCCAAATAGCACGAGGTTTTGAGGCCCACGATTTTTTTCAGAAGCGTATTCCTTTGCTTTGTCTTACCGATGCTTACCAAATGATCAGAGGCTTAAAGATGCTGCATGGAGTTGATGATTTCATCAACCGAATGGTGGGTCCATGCGTCCATTCAGTCTACGCCTCCATTTGGAAGAGAAGACGTTGTCCGTGAATTGTATTCACTCTCACTATCTATGCCTTTATCAGAGCCACGCAACATCCTCGATTCAATGTACAGCTTTTGATTTAAGGACGACAACTACAATTCATGCAGACACTTTACCTATCTGCCTTTGCACGTGAGGAAACTGTTTCTGATTTTCGATATCCAGCGTAGATTTTGGTCACTCGAGGTATCAGAAGACAAAATCATCATTCGCCAGAGCTGTGCGAGTAAGAGGCCCGAGGTTCAAGAGTTTTATTCTTCATCAGCGGTTTTCTTGTAGATTTGGTCAGTCCTTCCATCAAATGATCTTCGTGAATCTCCTTCAGCACTCGTAGGTAACACCCGTGTGCGAAACAGCTACCAGCAAACGAGCTTGGTCATCTCTAGCCATCTTTCCACATTCTCACTGAAAACTTGGCCACTAAGAGAACACCAAGATTATATTATTGGCAGATACAGCTGAAAAATGTTCTCAACATCAACCAACAAGTCAAAGTCCCATCTTTACCGACGCAGTCAATACCACCAACTCACACCCAGTACCCTGTATGGATAGATGAACCAAAATGATGAATTGCAGATGGGCATGTAATTTTTAATGACGGTCCCTTTATTCCGAGCTCTAAAGCACATAATATTTTTCATTATGCAAATTGCGGTTTCCTCAAAAATCAAAGAATATATATAGTGAATGCGAATGCGAATGCTTTCTAAATTCAAATTGGTTGTCTCAAAACGGTGTCTTAATGAAATTCCACCTCACTCGTAATTATCATCTTGGAATGGCGTCGAAAACCCTTTGATTCCCAAACCAAAAGTCAAACGGACCGCCTTGAGCCGCCATCATCAACTACAACATCATCAGCAGCATCATTTCGGAACTCGACGAAAGAAATTGAATAATCTCATTAATTGTGTCGCCTCCCGTCGTCGTCCCCGTCGTTGCTCAAATGCTTTTGTGTTTGTCCCCCCTGTCCAAACAAGCGAACAGGAAGAAAAAAAAAACCAGGCCATGTTCCATATTTATGAATTTTCACAAATTATTGTGTGAAACGCTATTCGGCCTTGCTATAGAGCTCGGCACCACCATCGGAACGCATTCGCCGTGCCATTAGCTTAAAATCGAAAGGATAACTTCGTCATCTTTAATGCTGCCCTTACAATCTTCTTGCCACTTTCAATGTTTGTTAAACTGTTCATTTTAATTTGGTTTCGTCGTCGAACGACCGACGTCTATACACAACTGGCAACGACAATAGTCGGAAGACTGCGAAATTTGAATTGGATCAACGAAACTCGTTTCGACGGGGTGGGTCGTGGGTCGGCTTCCAAATTTGCATACGACAAATACGAGTATCTACTTGAAAATGAATGAAGTTATCCCTTGTCAGCTCAATAAGGGACATTAGTTTAATTACGAAAACCGCGTTCAATAGATTTGAATTCATTTCCCAAGGATATCTCTATATTATGTCTGCGAGTACCAAGTTCAGTCCCAACCACAAGCGAGGGTATTTTAATGAGCCTTTATTTTGGCGCGGAAAATATTTAAAAACAGAAAGACAATTATTAATCCTCGAAGGGGCTTTGTCCTTTTCCACTGGATGGACAACAACGAACGACGACGCAGAGCATAGGTAATTAGAAATTCGACAGTGCGTGGACAATCGAAAGATTTATGTCTATATCCGTTTGCTAATTGAAATAAGGATCTGCGCGAGCTCGCAACGTTTGCGGAGCTATGTGGACATAGACACTGCGCTCATCGAACCTATCGGTATCGGTACTCTCATAAATTTTAGTCGAAATAATTAGGAAACTATTTTCATGGAAATTCCACTGCTGCGAGTATATGGCGTACAAAGACCGCGACTGAGAACCGGCTCTTTGACTGCGTATATAGGAGTTCGCGAAGGGATTCCATAGGTAGGCAAATGCGATTTTCCGAGAAATAAATGTTTGGGAAATTATTTCATTTCGCAGCATACGGTACGATGGGAGACAGTTTACCGCTTGCGGACGCGATATCTTTGGAATTATTTTCGATTGTTATTTATGAAAATGTACTTTTTGTGAATGAAGGATATCATCCATGAGGATAGTGGAAATGGAGTGGTTACCGCCAACGGTAAGTGGAATACCAAGTCTATGCCATCATGCATGGATTTGCAATAACGTTATTATTAACAGTATGGAGGTCTGAGTTTAAAACTCAGTCGTTCGCAGAGCCCTGCTGTGGAATCGGTCTTGATAAAAGTTCAAAACCACTTTACCTCATAAAAGGTCTGGAAGATTTTCAAATATGATTAAAGTCTTAATAAGCCGGGCTGCGGAGAAGGTCAGAATCGCTGCGAGAAGTCATCCCAACTTCTCAAAGAAGACGAAACTTTGTTACACCTCCTTGCGTAATGTTCGGCCCCAGTTGAGATCAGGAGTGGGATTCTGAAAGCGTTCGTTCTTATTTTTGGCACGACCGTTTTGCTTCATGAGTTACACAAGAAACGCAGGAAGTTTTCGTAGCATATTATGCATTCGAAGGGCAGCTATTTCCTTGACGTTTATCATCTGCTATCTGCGCAGTTTAGATACCTTTTGTGGCTTTCACACCCAACCAGCCTTAACAGGGAATTCAATAAAAATTCAATCATAGCAAAACATATTCAAAGATGAAAGAACCAATGAATCGGCTGGTTGCGGCTCCAGTTTTTGTATATAGGAGTATCATCTGCAGAGAGCATATACATGAAGAGCGAGGCAGTTTTCACTTTTCCTCGGACGATTTGGCCAACTAACAACACGGCTTGAACGAAGGGCATCATTTTAAGAACGCGTGCAGACATTATGTCGACTTATGGGTGTAAGTAAGGGTGACTCGCGAATATAGTCGCACACGCTTGGCATTGTCATCCGCACTAATAGCCACTATCAAAGCTGCGGGGTTATTTGGCTAAGCTAAAGGTTTGCACTCAGTTCAAAACTGACCCATTACAATATTAATCAGAGGAAAGAAACAGTCCCTTATCCGTGATAAACCTACCCATACGTGCTGTAAATATTTATTTCATCACAACTCTGTTATATACTATCCTGAGGACTTGATAAAGCTCAAGATCTGTCTGCGGACGTAATAGATAGCTGGTCTTATCTAGGAAATAAGAAAGTCACAAATACTTTGTCCTTGCAGTGTTGGAGACATGGCCCAGTGACATAGGAAGTGGATGGTGTCGTAAAAAATTCCCCTCACCAGCAAACCTCATCTGACACATTTTTCTCATTTAGTTTCCAGAAAGTCGTGCCCCATCAGGTTTAAAAGGGATCTTCTGCCATTTTTATTATATCTATTGGGCATTCTGAGCCTTCCTAATGGAGGTCCAGCTCTTTCGCTTTTTTCCACCGCCTTAAAGAATGAAAAATATTTAAAGAGGCAACAGCTTGCTCCAAAACCCCTTTCGAAAAATATCTTGCTATGGTCGGTCCGCTTTTCAATTGACCGCATATTCTTCTCCAGGGACCAAGCAGAACAAGACTTTGTGCTGTATTTAATAAGCCTCAACATTCTGGAACTGTGAAAATTCTTTCATTTTTTTGTAAATTTAAAACAGTTTTGTTAGTTGAAAGTAACAGAATAAGCCGAATTTTATTGCTTTAAGTTTGAAAAGCAAAGTTTTCTAAGGCAGAACTAAAAAAAACTGATTTCGAAAAGCAGAATTCTTGTGTGAAAGGACAGAATTTTGAAAGCATCATTTCGACTTGCTCCAGTTCACGTTAGCAGTTCACAATTTACGATTTTATTTCTTGGAGTCTAAACTGGGGGCCGCACACAGTGTTGAAAGCCCTCGCCTTAAGTGCCGTGTACAAAAAAAACTGGAGGCAATAACCAAAGGACCGGACTAACTGGAGAGGCTTGTAAGTTAACCCCGAACTGTGAGAAAGTGCAGAAAGCTAACACTCGGCTATCTCCGTCTACATGGCTTCGTATTCGTGATGGCCCAACTTGCAATAGAGAACGTTCAAATGTTGATCTTCGTCAAGGCGGATATGCAACGTTCGGGAGTGATTTCAAATATTGCTTCTTCCTTTATTGTTGCTTTTCGAAATGAGCTCTGCGCTGTTTGAACTTAAAACAACTAACTTAAGGCTTGATAAAAGTTCCAGTGACCAGTTGTCAATATACCTCTTTAAGCCGAACAACTGCCATAGCTTAAACCGGGTCTGATTGTATATAAATGTTGAAGTTACCCCGACTTTCGACAGACTTTTGCATAATCGCCTTAGCTGATATTTACAGCTCCACTTCCCATCTTATTGATACCAACCACCCATTCTAATACAGATGCGCGTATACCTAAATAATTGAAAATAATTTAAAGCATAAAAGTCTCTCTCTACCCCCCACAGAATAGAACGTATACACATTCGACAGACGTTACCCAATACAAATAGCCATCCGCGTTTTCGCCCAAAAAAAAAAAAAAGAAGAAGAAAAAAGTGGACCTGTTCCCCCAGCCCGCTCCCAAAAAAAGTACTTTATTATGATTACGGTGATTCTTTCGATTGTTCTCCTCTGCATTCAACTCCAGAAGTCATCTAGGTAGGTGACCAGCATTCAGCATTTCCGCGCGTCCCCCTGTCCCCACCTCCGCCAAATTGGATGATGACCAGTGGCCAGTCGTTGCGTTCATTTCATTTGCATTTGTTTTAAGTTTTTCTTTCGTTGTTTTTTGCATTAACCAGCACACATATACACTCCTGCCTTCTTCATCACTTGTTTTGCTTTTACTTCAAGGACAACATGTAAAAAGTAAATGTTGACCATAGGGCTAAGGGAACGGGCTGCTCTGCCAGAGTATCGCGAAGCAAAAAATAGAAGAAAACACTGCACATATCCAATTATACATTTTTATTGTTCAACTTGGCGTCCTAGCATTACCCCCCATGCTTATCCCACCTCTATCGCTTTTCTCATGCCACCCAGGAACTGTGGATACGAAAATCCTCCAAAAACGAAGGCAAAGTACAACGGACAAACAAACACGATGTGTGTTCCACTTGTGGTGCTCTTCCCATCGCTCGAACCAGGCACAGGCAAAGCGAATGCGAGCACAATTTGGGGCCACCACCGTCGTCTCACACCGCACACACACTCCGCCGTAGTTGACCGAGGAGGATTCGACTCGCAAAAGGCTCTAAGGACTCCGTCGACTATACGTACGTGAACGCTGGACGGCGCGAAATTTCAGCTAAAAAAAGTATAGAAATACGACGGACCTGCAGCTGGACAGGGACACTGAAAAAAGTAAACCAGGAATCAATTCCTATCAAAAAATGCTAAATTCATTCATTCATCGTTGTATGTGTCTTTTTGCGGCAGAAATTGTTAAAAAGAAGAAAAAACAACAAAAAAACAAAAAGAAGTTAAAATCGCGAGCTCTTGGGGGTAGATGGTGGTCACTGTTTGTGTATGGCAGCAACTGGGCGCGCAGTTTTTTCTCCGATTTTTCATTCGTCCCCATTCCTTCGTTTTGGGCATACAGCGACCAACGTTGTGTTTCCCTTATTCGAATACAATATTTCTCCCGGACCCGTGCTTTTGTTTGTCGATGATGTAGTGAGTGGGTGGTATGCAGTTTCACCCAGTCCTCTCCAGCAGTTTAGTATTATCATTCTTGAGCACACACATACTTATGTATGTAGATCAAACGTAGATGCAAAGGGATGAAGGTTGGTTTTTTTTCTCCCTGTTGGTTTCGTTGGTTTTGTGTGTGAGCTTGTTTTGTTTATTTATGTTCGCTTTTAGTTAAATTTTTCTATTTTCGTAGATTCTGTTAGCTGGAAGACTAAATGACTGAAAATGTCTAGAGTGTAGTTTTGTTTGGCTTCTTAATTAAAAAAAAAGCAAAAGAAAGGATTGGAGGCACTTTATGGCCTACGAACACATACGAATACACCTGTGTAGAGGTATTTATTCATTTAGATGGTTGGTGGACTGGATAGTAGATACTAGGCGAGCCGGACGAGTGCCGTCAAAAGTTAATTTAAAGGCTTTTACCTGTTCGTTAATGCTGCAAAGAATTTCAACCAAAATATATTTTGTACATGGGTATAGGTTTGACTGGAATCTAAAAGGCTTTCTATAAAATGTAAGGCACGCGGAAAACAAAAGAGCGGAATCGCATTAATTTCGGATGGTTGACGAAGTCTGTCTCTGCGATGCTTTTCAAAGTCTTTTCTATCGTAACGATGGTTTCGCTAACAGGTCATAGCGTTTTTCAACTAATGATGCGCATTTTTCTGACCACTTCAAAATCACTGTAAAGCTCGTAGAGCTCAGCGTTGCCGCTAAAGAATTTAAAAAAATGCGAATGAAAAATGGAACGAGCCAAAAAAGGGTCTGTTTTGACCATTTTGTAAAAAGTGAGGGTCACAGGTATTGAAGCTTAAAAAACCGGACTGGGAAGGGTTTCCTTCTGATAAGTATCGTAGGCACTATGAATAATTTCATCGCTGTGGACTTTGCTGTCTTAAAACTGAGCAGTCAATCAGAGAGATCCATTTTCAATGGGGCCACACAAAAATCGAATCGAATAGTCTCTTGAAAAAAGCAAAAGTTGTAATTGCTAAGTAACTTATACTTTTTTTAGAAACCACTAAAAAAAACCTCTGTTAGTAAAGATTATTAATAAATCGAATATATCCGGGAAAGAAAAACTTTACGCAAGTCACCACCGTGATTTTTGGCAAATTTGAATCATTATGTCAATGGGCTGTACTTTTCTTGTCGACCCGATTGCGGGTATATTTTTTTGATTTTCTTTTTAAACTAACTTCCTAGGTGGGGTGGCACAGGGTTCTCAATGTTTTACCTACCCGTTTACCTAACCTAACTAACTTCCTATCTGTTCAATTACTAAAAAAAAATGTTGGTTGAAGGTTGACGTCCTTCTGATATAAGCTCTCATGCAAGAAAGGTCTGCAGGTTGCAGAAGAACTTGATTTCTTTCATCGAAAGACTAGGTATTTTTATGATTTATTATTTATGTCGACAATTGTCAAATAAAATGCCAATTTCGAATTTATATGAATGATAAATAACAGTCATTCAATTCAAAATAATAGTCCATTTGGGCGCAATTTTGCTTTTGTTCCTGTTTTTTGTGTGTTGCCAAACAAATTTGTTTTGAGGTTCTTTTTGTGACATCATCTGAAACGAATTGATGTAATTTTTATTTATTTATTTGTTTCCTTGTATTTTTGTTGCCTCAACCTTATTTAGCTCTTAAAATGATCAAAAACATAGAAAAAACATATTGAGAATATTTTGGAGAACTTCTAAAAATCAGATATATCTCATTTTTATTTTTTTTGTATAGGTACCTATCTGTATTATTATAGAAATATTTTATGTATATACGTGTACGTACGCATAAATATGGATGTACCTACTTTTAGTATTATACATATTTGCAATAAACAAAGTTAATGATATTTCCTTCCTTTCAATTCTGTTATAAATAAAATTACATAGGTAATTTAAAAACTATTACTAATTTTTGTCATTTCATTTGTTGTTTTTTGATACAATTTTCGGTTTAGAACATAATACTCACAAAAAATAGTGTTCAAATCTTTTTAATGGAAGCCTTCGTAAGAACAAAAAAACATTTTTTTGAAATAGGTAATGTTGTCATTATATAAAACAACTACCTTAACTATTTAAATTTTCTTTAGAATGCTTTCAATCCGCTAAGTTTTAGTAGTAGGTATAACCAATCTTGTGTCTACTGATTGTAAGGTTGTAAGGTGTCGCATTTAACCTCAAAACAAGCGAACGACTTACAAACGAACTACATTCGACAAGATTAAAGAAAACTTTGAAAAGTTGTGAAATAAAAATTGTTTCCTGTACACTAATCGAACTCTTTTTATGCAGAAACCAATTTCGTTCTCATGACCGCAATGAAAAGACAATATTTAGTTTACAAAAACAAATCTATCGATAATCCTATAATTTGTGTCTGTTATGTTTAACCAAAGTCGAGCCTACTATCTAATTAGTAGTTTCCGTCAATACGCACTTTAAAGTTTGCCGCTACTTCCAAATCAATGAAATGGAGCTTGGAAAAACGCTATAGCAACACAACAAATGTTCGGTTCGAATGATATACCTACCCTATCACATCGCACTTAAATAAAAGAGTTCACCACAAAACCACATTCCTTGTAACCATTTATGTCATAATCGAAGTGACCCAGGCTCAGGTGCCAACTCTCACTCTCATAGGGTAAACTGTCCAACGCCCAAGACCACGTTGATGACTCTCGATGTTTTCTTTATAATCATAGGTCATTATCGGCAACTTCGAGCCATGCCCAATTAATCTAATCCCAGTCCCAAGATGATGGCGCTAAAGAAGTAAGATACAGGCCATCAGCTACCATGATACATTTATTAATCTGATGGTTTAGTTCAAGTTGAACCTGCGCTCTTACAAGCCGTGTGTGCTAGATTTTGGTAAATGTGATTGAGGAAAACTCCATGTGAAATGTTCAAAAGTCGTGTGTTAATTGTGATTTATCTGGTAGTTTGCTGTAGAAGTCCGTTTTGTATAGCGCTCTTTGAGAACTGCAATCACTTGGTGAAGTTAAGAGGTGAAGAGAAACTCTATATCAACTCACCATATTACCCAAACTCCTACCCTCGGGGGACATCATGCCGGTACACTGTGGAGGCACCTGTCGACTATGAACTCAAATTTAGGTGTGACGTTAATTTCAGTTCGGTATGTCTAATGGTTTATGTAGAAAATTTATCAAAATCAAATGATATTCCCCTATATCGGGAATAAAATTTCCCCGGGAATGTTTCCTATTCAGCAATCTGATTTACATTGCTGACAAGGGAAACATTTCCATCGGAATTTATTCGCGATAACCCTGATTTGTTCACACGAACACGATGTCTCAATTCAGAAACGTCAAATTAGTTGATAAATGTTTTGTTTCCATTTTTGTTTCGACTGAAATTAGTACAAACAATAAAAATATGTGACAGTTACACTGCGTTTCAATCGCTTAAGCTCAGTTAAGTAGGTATTTGTAATGGACTTCCGTGATAGATGATACCTATCATATATTTGGGTCAGCTCAATCGTGTTATCTCTAAAAAATATTGGTCTATATATCGTTACAAAAATTTTGTGTAATTTTTTTTTTTTATTCCTTCACAAAACTACATAAAGAAATATTTTCGAACAAACCCGCACTTTTAAAAGTTGGCAGCATTCTTGCAGTCCAGCAACATTGAACAGTCGTTCAACTTGCACCAATTTATTTTACAGGTATTTTGATTTTATAAAACACACAAGACACAAGCCACAGAGGCCAATTGCAGAAGATAGAAGTCAAATAAAACTCGCAATTGAAATTCGGAAAATTTTCAACGATTTTTGGGCAACAATTTTGGCCTAAATTTGTTTAAGGTTTGGGCGCTTAAAGCAAACTAAATTCTGGCAACCCTGGTTAGAGGGTCTGCCACTTTAATTCAAAAGGGATTCAAAAAAGGTTTTACATCACCGCACTTCAGTAGCCAGCTTTGAATTTTCTGTTAACGAAGAGCCGAGCTTCCTTTTATCTAGAGATGCTGGTCGCAACTAGGAAGTATAACTTGGTGAGAACAGATTGGAAGAACCACGGCAACAAAAATCTGATTGTTTAGTAAAATTTGTCCAAATTTCATAGGCGACATTTCAGAAATGACAAATGAGTTCCCCGAGCACTGCTATCAGTAAGGTACTCAGGTCTAGAATCTATTTAAAATATTTGACACTTCCCCTGACTAAAGTACACACCAGGACGTTATATTTGAATGACACAAATGCAATTCTTGGCCACAGAACTATTCGGCCGCCTTCTTTTGCCCGAACCATTCTAGCTGTATACGGTTTTCATCTGGGAAATTCATCATCACAAACTCTGCTAGTTGCATAATTTATTTATAAACATTATTGGGTACTGAATCTTATAGAGGGCTATGTCCGTCCCAAGGCCTTTGTGCGAAGGGAGAGGCGGCATAAACTCAAGTTAAAGTGTCACTCTGGGCTATCGTTAACCCATTAAGAGCTCTTTTACCACCAACTGTATTTAAAAGCCGCGTGATTAGTCTTGAAAACGGCCCCAGCTCCAAGCTCGCCGAAGAAGCTCATGTAAGGTGTCTGCCTTACTGACTGCTGCCGCCACTGTTTTAGTTAAGTGAATTCAACGGCAATACGTCTTCTACCAGACTGAGATGGG
This sequence comes from Cheilosia impressa, assembly GCA_948293265.1. Taxonomy (NCBI): domain Eukaryota; kingdom Metazoa; phylum Arthropoda; class Insecta; order Diptera; family Syrphidae; genus Cheilosia; species Cheilosia impressa. The sequence continues at coordinate 13,645,505 of OX411884.1, forward strand.
TGCAGCTTACAGTGCTAATGATCGTGCAGTCAGCCATTTCCGACGTTGACAAAGTTTCAAATAAGCCAAAATGGCGGCCAAGTCCTACATTAAAAAAAGTACAAAACCTATGCAAACAAACGAGTGACGTACACTTTTTTATTTTCTCTTGATGCGGATGCTCAACAATCACCAACCAAACGTCATAACTTGTGATTTTTATTTTTCTTGCAGTCAGACACAGTCAGCTGCAGCTCCGATATATTCTACTTCAACCACGAGGGTAGTGAACTCCTATCTGGTTCCGATTACTTTTGTGGGTCAGGGAGTTTGGTAAGAAAAAGTTTCGTCAATAGGGCAACGATATCGTACATTTCTTTGGCTGGCAGTAATCCCATTAGAACGACAACCGGATACTTCTCGTGCCTGGTGGAGGCGTTCAAGCCACCCTGTGACTGTGGGTGGAGTACAACTCTGAAAGTGGCCGGCGGCACTGAGGCCACCACGGGTGAGTTCCCCTCAATGGCAGCTGTAGTTCGAAAGACGGAGAGTATCGTTTTTTGCGGTGCTACCATAAGTAAGTTTAACTCTGAACCATGGACGAGGGTAAACATCCTTCACAGTAATTTGATTTCTTCTCTCGCAGTTCATCACCGGTACCTTCTGTCGGCCGCCCACTGTTTCATTGCTGCTGAGATGGCTCTCCCGGAATTGATCCAAATTGTTGTTGGCGAGCATGACCTATCAGAAAGTGAGTGCACACTCCCACACAAATTGATATGAGTTTTTTTTTTCACTTCATCCCTTTCGTGTATAGTTATGGAATCGTTTTATAGCCAAAGACATGACATTGAGGCGATCATCAAGCATAAGAACTTCCGCATGGCAAATCTAAGAAACGACATTGCATTGCTCAAGACCGCAAAGAGCATGGAATGGAATCGGGTTGTGGGGCCCGCCTGTCTGCCATTTCGTTTCGCAAAGAAATCGTTGAGTGGCTTTAAAGTGGACACTGCCGGCTGGGGTACAACAAGTTTTGGTGGCCAACAGTCGAGCAAATTATTGAAAACGAGTCTGGATGTTCTGGGGAACGATGTGTGCAAACGGAGTGTGGGTGCATTGACAGCCAGCCAATTTTGTACGTCGACGCCCGGAAAGGACACGTGCCAGTATGATTCGGGTGGTGGGCTGTATTTAAGGATGAGTCGATTGTATGCAGTTGGGATTGTGAGTTATGGCTATGCATGTGCTGGGGAAGTTCCATCGGTGAATGCCAGGATTTCGACATATTTGAAGTGGGTGCAAGGCAAAGCGAATAATGTGAAGTTTTGCGTTAAATGAAAAGGCACGTTCTTTTTTTTTGTTGCTGTTGTGCAAATAAAAATTTGAACTGAATTTCAAAATGTTTGCCGTTTTATTTAGTCCACGTTATACTGTATGGTGTTGGTGTATGTTCTTCGGATGTATACGCAGCTATATGCAGTGGTAGCTCGTTCTACGTTCCTTCGTACAATCAGGTCAAGGCAGGTTGCAATTATTGTTGCCACACAATATGTGGGTAAGGAAGGTGGTTATCGGATATGGCGGCGTTTTAAAAGTATTTTTAAAAATGTCGTGCTCTATCTGAGACCCCCAATGTGAAGCAGCAAGTAGTTTAATGTTTAGGTAACGACACAACTATACATACTTCGTGCTAACTGCGGGTATTCATTTGGTTATTAAAAATAAGTTTGGAATACCTATTTTGATTCTCATGACTTTGCAAGGAAATCTATAGTTAGAAACTAATTTCCCTACTTGTCAGCCCTAAAAAAAAAGTAAAGCCACAGTTTCTAAGTTCCAACAAACACCGGCCAGCTCAAATGGCCGAAGACTAGGCTATCATCTCTGCAGACCGATAACAAAAATAAAGTGATACTTTTTCGAAAAGAGTGATGAAAATATATCTACTACCTACCGCAAACTCTATTTTTTAACAATAATTTTTTTTTATTACAAAGAAGTATGGGTATGGGTCAAAAAATGTCAAAATTCGTCGACTATGCTGGCCTCATAAATCGAATGAGACAATAATGCTCCAACCTAATTGATCTTTAAACGCCGGATTTAAGGCCATTAGGGAAGTTAACCTAGATCTGCATTAATCGAAGCCACTTGTCCGTGAACGCAGAGGACGAAAGACTGCACTTCTGCAGTGTCTCGGATGGAGACTTTTCACGAGTTAAGGACGTTTCTCGATCAGCATCGTTTCCAAAATTCTCTATAGCAACAATATTTATACAAGTTAGTGCAAGTCCCCCAGTAATATGATGGTTTAACCAATTTTATTCAAATTTGCTTCGAAGGCAAAAGATTCGTGCGACCCAGTCGTGCCCTTTATGCATTTTTAAGTAATTCTTAGTAATGAATATCACCCTGGAGAATATAATTCGAAACCTGAAAACTATTGTGGGTTTTCTTTCTATCTGCTCAAAGCAATGAAAATACGACTATTTCCGCCTTTGCTAATGTCATGGTTTCTTCATCATCACAGTATCCTATAGAGCCTCTTACTGACAAATTATTTGAGCACCTTAAAACCCCACATGAAATGAGACAGATTTGCGGTTTTGGATGCCTAAATTGTCGGCAGTAAAGTTTAAATTTCTCACTTTTTTCGACAGCCTGCCACAATTTCTTGCTATTTTGGCAACTTTTTAAGTTGGAGAAGGCGCTTAAAATTTTTTTTAAAATGCTGTTGTTTCAAAATAAAAATCTTTTAAATGTAACGCAGTTGCCTATCACAACACTACCGTAGTATTTAGCCAACCAATACTTGTTAAATGTCGTTCAAAAATTCTAAATAAGATATTCTGCTTCAAAAATTACACTTTCTTCTCATGTTCCCTTTTTCTTGCGATGCCTTTTTCATAATTCTGCAACGGTCACACTGATTGTCGGCAACGATGCATCACAATCATATCGCTTCTGTGTCATTATATTGGATCTGGATGAACTTCTTGGCCAATTTGTTGGTCTATCGAGAGATTTTTTGAATTCAAATTCTCTATGATGTGACCTTTAGGTTCATGCATTGAAACAACATGTCTTTCAGTAAAAGAAATAAAGTTCTCCGCTGACAGAAATGCCACTGTATATTCTCACAAAAAAAAGAGATTTCTGTGAAATGTGCACCACAAAATACTGCTAGTACAAATATTTAATATTTTGCTGTGTAATTGATGATACTTCTTGCCAACCGCTATTTCTTGGGGCTAAGAAATCAATTCAGTAGTAAAGCCCTAACTTGAACTACTAACTAGATCCTTTATAAGAGCCTGATCATACCAGTCCTGCTCTACGGCGCTGAAGCATGGACCGTACCAAAAGTGGACGAAGAAATCGATGGACGTTTTGAGAGAAAAATTCTTCGAAAAATTCTCGGTTCCGTTTGCGTTGACGGACTACGGAGGCGAAGATTTACCCAGAAATATACAAGCTGTAGAGCGACATGTCCCTAGTCAAAAAACTCCGCATTGGACGTTTAAGATGGCTGGGACATGTAGATCAATTGGACACCAATACCCCAGCTCGCAGAGTCTTCGATTACCAGCCATACGGACGCTAGTAATCTTACTTCAGTAAGTAAGTAAGTAATTGAAGAAACTTCATTTACCTGATTGTATTTACCTACCTTTATTACGAACATTTTGTTTTTCAATTTATAACGGACATCTGAAATATTGAAAAAAAAAGTTTCACTGCTTCTAGAGTTTTAATTCATATCTCTATTGAAAAATGAGATCTGCCTCAAGCAAAACTCCCTTTAAAAATGAGCATTGGGTATTTAAAACACCCTGTGTATCCACCATAATGCGATGCCGTCCTAGCTACTTTTTCTACATTAAAAAAATTTAAGTTAAATTCGAATAAAAGAAAAACTGTTACCCCCACTAACCGTTTCAGTTACTCTCGCCGTAAAATTCATTCGTTAGAACATACACACCTAGTATCTAAAGACTGGACTGGACAGGACAGTACTAATAAAAAAATAAAAAAAAGACTCATGACGAACCATTGCGGCATCATCGTCATCCCGTCATCATCATTCCTGTCTTCATTTTATCGTCGTCGATCTCATTGCCACCCCGGGGGCAATGCGGTTGTGACAGAGAAGATGTGTGGGTACAACGTGCGAGAAAGAGATTGCTCTTGCAAACACCATCTATCAGGTTTCGTCGCTGGACGGGGCGCACATTCCCACAAAAAGCGACTTCAATTGGATATACCCCCCACCTAAGGTATTATTTTTAGCCGTTAGCATGCAGTCATCAGCAACGCGCACCCCTTGTGCATTTTAGAAATTTTCGATAATTTTTATTTTCGTTTTGTTGAAATACATTGCCAAGTTTTTGCTCATTTGCTAGCGTCCACTGAATGCGGCCTCTTTGTTGCTGGCTAAATGTTTTGATTACGGAAGGAGAAGCACAAAAACTGACTGCCGGACACCCTCTGTCCATATAGAGGTAAAAAATAAAAGGAAAAGCGCGTTTCGCCAGCCGTTAGCTTGCCATCACTACGTCGCGTCGGTTGGCATGAAAGCCCCTTGAATTAAGATTTCTTTTTTTTTCCCGCTGAAGGATGAGGTCAAATGGCCGCACTTGCACTTATTTACATATTTTATTCGGACTTACTTTTCATCCGGCTGCTGAAAGGCGTAGCTCTAATTCTGCCAAAGGTACGCATATAATGCTTGCCTTCGCATCTAATGATAGGTAATAGGTATGTCTAGCGGTCAGAGAAAGGTTTTGTCGACTTTAAGTTGTCAAACGAAACAGAATCACATTTCACATGTTTAAAGGGACGTATAGTAAAATTGTTTTTTATTTATTTCTCGCTTAACTAGTTTTACACAAAATTATGTGAAGACCGAAGCAAAAAAGAAGAAGCCAGAGAAAAGAGACAGATCTCCGCGCGTTACAATAAAAGAGGGCGGACGACAAAAGGTGAAATGTTGGTACCCTACGGAGGAAAGTTCTTTACATTTTTACTAGAGACGTTTGCTCGACTTGTAAAGCTGTCCAGGTTTTAAAGGCTCGCTTTTCCTAAAAGTAAATGAATTGAAAAATAAACCTGTCATACTCACCGGTTCCTGGGGACAGATTCCGCATATCAACGATTGTCTAAACGATATCGCTTTTAAAAGTTTGATAACCCAAATATTTTATATTCTGCTCGAATTTTTTTAGCAAACGTAAGCTTTTATTATATTTTTGGAAAATGAACTGAATTAAGCTCTCAAACTTGTAATTTGCTAGTTTTGGAGGTCTATTGTTTCGTTTGAAAAGTTACAGAATGAGTGCCAATAAGAAGAGTCGCGGGACAAAGCTTCCAACCTCACGATCTCCTACCACTGAATCTGTCTTTACCATCAACCAGAAGGCAGTCCGAATACCGGGCAAGAAAAAAGATGTCGGACTTGATTCAAAGCCTTGCCTACTACCAGGGAATCTATATCGTACCCACTTCCGACCTAGGATCATTGGCATACCAATTGAAGCATATGGACTGCTGCTCAGAGAAGCAGCTGCAGTCGACATAGATTTGGCCGTATTCCGTGTTCTATGGCATTCCTTTTACGATAAGAAGTGCGGTTCACTCTAGCAAGGCACAAGAAAGCCATCTATAATTTCTCAGGATGGTATCCGCGATCTTATTCCTTCGGCCAGTTACCAACAGACCATTTTTGTTGCAGAGGCTCCTTTGACTATTCTCCAAAGGAAAATGTAAAACTGATCCTGTACTGTTCCCACTAACAGCTTCCTTCTAAGTTTAAGTAATTGAAAATACCTCTCAGATAGTCACTAACCCAACTCAGTTGTTTATCATACAAAATGTCCCAATATAAGGGGGGAGGACATCCAATACCACTGTTGGCGTACATGTGGACAAACTTAAATCAGTTTCGAATGCACCATGCTCGTACATCCTCCTGCAATATCAATGATGATTCTTAATTCGAACGTCATCTTTTGGACTGAATGAGTATGTTCCAACCTTTGGTTTTCTTCATTAGCACGAAGCGAGCCCTCTTTCGATACTCCCAGTTATTGCATATAACAATTTGCAATACCTGTGAAGGAGGAGGAAACCATAAATGCGAATACATCACACTGCTTTGCACGAAGGGCATCGTAATAGAAAACAACTCATATGTACCGTATACGATATAACAAGACCCGAACTGAGCGAATATCATCGTCCACGTCCTCGTCGTCATCACCAAGACGGCACATAGGCTCATACATATATATGTGCCCCCCATCCCCCTGGACAAGTTTCGTTTGACTGAGCTGAGCTGGCACGACACGAGCAGCTGCGGAAGACTGCAATTGCAATGTGTAGAAGAATGGAGCAACTATTTGATGAGGTTGACAAGGATTTAACTTAATTTCATTTGCACCGAAATTGGAAATAAGGAATTTTGAGTTTTGATCTTATTCTCTCGTCCTTTGCTGCAAAGGTAATAGTGCAAGTACCAATGGAAGTTTTCATAATAGGTCATATGCACGGCACATACAAGTACGCGGCGTTGTATAACATCCTTTGCAAGTGGGAAGTTTTAATTTAATGTCATTAGAAGGGAGAAGAAAAGAGGCGGTATGCCGAACGAAGGACGAATATGAATTGATAAAGTTTGATGCAGAGGAATCGAATCCAGCACCGCCGCCACCATGCTCTGAGAAACTTTCCATTAGTTCACAAGATTATACAATTAAGTATTTCAATGGATATTGGAACGTGTGTAAGGGAGTTGGTGTGTAGCGTGTGCGCATGCATGCTCCGACATTAGGTAATTATCGAGAACTTTCGAATGGCGCATAGGGTTTCCGTTTATATATCGAATTTTCATTTTCTATGAAACAGTGTCCTTAATAATGGCCAAAAAGTAGCTGCATTTGTTCATGAGTTCTAATGAAATTTACAGCCGATCACGTTGCTATGAGCATGCTTCATAAATGGTGAGCAATGGAGTGTATGTAACGTTGGCTCTTAGCACACGTTGGGTATACAGAGGTTACGGACTCGATGGAAGTGTTATTGTTATTAATATTCTTGGAACACTTCGATTCGCAGAAGCAGTTGCTGCACTTTCCCAATTATACTATTATGTACCGGTACACCCATCGCTATAGGTACCTAGGTATATTGTAAGGTTGCGCCTTGAGCTAAACTCGTATTTATTTTGGCTTCTGGCAAGAAATTATGTACACAAGTTGGTGTTAAACTTTACAAATTTGCAAGTTTTGTTTTAATCAGTCAACATTTTGCCACTGCGCCATAACAGATTCAAATCTCGCGGGCATGAGCCATTGTGAACGGTATTCCTGAATTCTGACACAAAAGCTTACGCAGTTTTATCCCACACAAGTGTGACACGACTGTGAATGGGCTGCAAGAAATACAAAACCTCTTTCGTACGATCTTTTTGAGCTCATAAGTAAGAACTTATAAAAAAAAAAGAGAAAAAGATTATCAGTCTTATAGCTGAAATGGCTTTCCAATAAGAGGTGTTATTTTGGTATTCAAAGAAAAATGCCATTTATTTAAATAAATGATCGGATGTTTATTTTATAATAAAGAGGAAAGTATGCCGTTAATAATGAAAAACAACAGCCAAATGGCCACCACGAGCACGCATACAGGACCATATCCTTTTCATGAAATTTTCCATAACCAAATCGCAAAGTGGCTGCCCTATGTCCTCGATAGCCTCACGAATTTTATCTTTGAGGTCTTGAATCGACGCTGGGCTGTTGGCGTAGACCAATCAGCAAAGACACGACGTTGTTGAAGATCGGCCGGCTTGAGTTCTTGTGTTCACTGAACTTTATTAGCCTTAAGACTCAAGTCTTTATTCCAAAGAACAACGAGGAATGGACAAACCTGGGTTTTCTTCAACACTTTGGGCTACAGCAGCAATATTCTCAGTTGTTCTTGAGCGACGTATTCTTCACATCACAACTTGTTCCAACAGCTCGAATTTTTCCACAATTTTCTGTATTGCGGTCCGACAAGGTGCTTCACGACGACCAAAAAATGCTTTAGTTTTGCGAACTTTGACTGCAAGATTTACACCATTTTTGTAGTGAATTTTATAAATTTCAATGCGTTGTTGAAGCGTGTATCGTTCCATTTTTAGTAATGGCGTAGTTTCTACTTGTCAAATGTCAAAGAATAAAAGCTTCAAAAGTGACAGCTACCGAAATAGCGGGTCATTCACAATAACACCTCTCATTGGAAAACCCTTTATTACCTGCCAAATTTAGCAGGATTATTTAATTTTTAGCTTTTTTTTTTCAAATCATGCCAGCATTTTTTATGAATGCTGTTTCAGATTACAAAAATTTGGAACATTAAAAGTTCTAGTACCGACTAAAGCCCCACATAGATTATTGTTCCTCCGGCGTCTTTGCAAGCCTGGGTTCCTGATTTGTTTTATCTTATATCGTCATGAGTAAACACCGTAATACCCATGACAATAATCTTAATTTCAAATAAGCCATCAGGTTAATGCGATTCCCTTGAGGTGAACGTCAGGCAGGCTAATAAATAAGTTCCACTGCATTTTGCCACGTCTAGATGGGAGACAACTACCCACCACCAACTATCGCATTGCCGTCCCTGCAGCCCCCACCTGTGGCTCAGTGGCTGGCTTAATTAGAGTGAAATTTGCTCCCGAGTGTTCCTAATCATGGAGCTGCATTTTTGGAATAAAATTAGCAGATATTGCTGCAGAAACTATGGCAACCACTACACACACATAGCGCGTAGCCTAAGCATGCCTCTGGACCTTGTTTCTAATTTACGTTGACTTCAAGATAAATTGAGATTTAACATTACAAATACACACACTTCACCTTTCCGTTGGCCAGGGGAATGTTGCTGGCTATGTACCGTTGGTCTTCTGACGCTGCTGCTACTTGGCATAAAATTTTCTCTCACTGCAGTCTATGCGACGATGGTGACGATGATGTACGCCTGTAGTCTTCTTTTGGTATTTGTTTGAGGAATACCTATGTACTCCCTGAAAGGATACTGCTGATAGAAGGCCACCTTCAATCGGGTATACGTGCAGTGCAATTTTCCAGAGCGAAAATTACACCGAACCAAGGCGCAGTGTCTATCACTACGATGACAGCGATATGAACAGCGCCTAATGTACTCTTGCGGGCAGTAGGTAGGGTATAGTAGGGTGTACAGGATGTCTTCATATATACGAGCCGGGTGCAGACTATGGAGAGAAAATGAATTTCGCCTTGCCAGGTCTGTGGCAGCGCGCTCCTTCATTTCTGGCGCTTCTCATTATTATTCCATGGTGTGTCCTTAATTGCAGGAATTTCATTTAAACAATTAACATCTATTAGATGAACGAAGAACAAGGAGAAAACAGCTCTGGCCCGGTGTTGCATGGTGCAGATTGGTTAGCTTTCGACAGAAGATGGTAGGTAGATACGAAAGAGGAGACAGTCGTTGTGCATTGACACTCACCGATGTTGGTATACTTCAATGCATTATGCCCTTGGAGCCTTCGGAAGGTGTGTGGGTACGAAATATAATTAGCTTCATAATACAAAAAAAAAAACACGAGCAACCTGCGCTGGGTATGGGAGAGAGGCCAATTTTCTGCACGCTGCTAATGTAATCATTTTCAGTGTCCAACTTTATTCTTGGGTGGTCGCAGTGTAGTTTTTTTTAAGCCTTGACTATGCAACTCGAAGAAACGACTCTTGCGCCATCTATCGCAAATTAGTTTTCGAAGTATGCCATTTTGGATTGATGGATTAGATTTAGCTTAGATTTTTCACGGACAATGGAACATGAACTGGATTTTTGATGTTTTTTGTATTTGTACAGGGTGGGCCATTTGCTGTAAAATTTGGCAAAAATGTAAAATTTTGAGATCTTGTGACGTAGTAATTTGTTAAGAGTAAACACAAAGCACTTGGATGTGGCGGAATTTATAACGCAAATTATGTCACCATTTGTTCTCTCGTTTGAATATGTCTTTTGCTACGTCGTAGTCTAAGATTTCCTTAATTCATGTGTAACGAAGAAAACCCATTCGCATCGATGGGGCCTTTGCTCTATAAATCTCCATCGAAATAGAAATTGAAATATTAAAATTGTAAAAAGCGATTTGAAATAGGTACATACTGTTAAAAAAAAATAAAAAAAGTACTTGCAAGAGTTTTCCCACACAATTTTGTTTAATTAATTGGTGATAACAGATATGGCCTTTATGAATTATTTTTAGTATTTATTTAGCCAACAAAGAATTAGGCAGAGACAGATGATCTCACCTGGTGTAAGACGCTCTATTTCGTTTAACGAGTATATTGTGAAGTTCGGTCTTATTGGCAGCTTAGTGAATTATCACGTGTCCGCAAAAGGTACCCATATATCCACAAGATGGCGCTACTACGCATACCTTTCCGGGGTAAAACAAAATTATATGAATGAAGGCTCATCTGTATGCGGTCCAACCGAGGTGCGACTATTGCTAGTTGAAAACTTTAACTTTAACCAAAATGAATATTTCCTCTTATATATTGGGCTTAGACCGACAAACTTTAAAATTTTTATGAACGATCTAACAAAAAGTAGCTCAAGTCTCCCGCTTGCCCCCTACATAATTTCATCCAAACACTGGAGTGCTGCCAAAATTTTTCTTTGAAACAATTAGTATGTTGGAAAATTCCATTTCTTTTGAGTCTCGTGTTTTACAAAATCTTGTACTGAAAAATATTTATTAAGTGAGCTATTGGCGCATAATTTAAATACGCAGAACTTTTTCTAAAGTAGATACATATTTCGTGATGCATTCAAATTTGCTTGTTAAAAAAGGCCTCTGCCTTCTGTCCTTAATTAAAATCAAATTTGAAAACATGTAAAAAAAGAGGGTGATTAGGTTTATCAACACAAGAAGTTCTGTTCGTGCCGTATAGTTTGATTTTCAGAATAGGAGACCAGTCTATTGTGCAGAAAATGGTCGTTTATGCTTTTATCCTGAAAATTATTTCAGAACCACAAAAGTTATATAGAACTGATTCATTTGTAAACAATATAAAGTTTTTGCTAGAATTTGTGTTGGCTTGAATTTTAGTGTCATAAATTCTCAAAATGTAAGTTCTACCCTAGGAATTTAGATTTGAGTAAATATTCAACACTGGAGCTCCTCAGGGTTCGGTCTTAGGACCAATACTTTATCTGTTTGTATTAATTTTTTGTTTAAATCATTAAAAAGCAATAACAGATGTTGTAACGTATGCTCATTGACATAGCTCAGACAGTGCTTTGAATCTCATCTCAGAAATTAGTTTTGACCTTTTTTTTTTTTGAACCAGTTTGCAAAAAAAAATTGATAATCATCAGCTTAATACAGAAAATTTTGTTTTCTTACGTTGGTATCTAGAATTATCGAAGCAGACGCGTCTTCTTTCATGCAGCTGACTGGACAAAATTTAAATAGACACAGATGAAGATTGAAAGTGAATTTAAGTATTTGAGGCTCACCACTGACTCAAGGATGTGCTTTAATATCTACACGGACATTTTGGGAAACTACGAACTTTAAATAAAATCCTCGCAGTAGGTATTTGATCTAGTCAACTCAAAATCCTATGACCTCTGTTTTTTTGCAGATAGGGTGTATATTCCATAAAGGGGAGGAACTTTCTTAAAAAAAAAATTAGACTCTTTTTTAAATTTCAAAGCTGGTTTTAAAGAAATTTTACAAACACCCATTTACATGCAACGTAGTTAAACGATTTAAACATTCTCGCAGCACGTCGCTTGAGCTGCTTTTGAATTAAAATGTAGTTCTTTTTAAGAACGATGAATCTTATCCATAGTTTAGGTGGCAGTTTCTTAAAATATCCATGCTCGTTTTTTAAACATTCCCTCTCCATAACTTTTATAACTGTTGCTGTTACAAGATACATTCAAGAATCTGGTTTTGTAAGTCTGAAAGCAGAACTTCGACTGATGAGCAAACTCAGAGTCAGCTTTCCATATTTTCAGGACTTGCTTAAGACCTTCTATCTAAGCCTGTTTTGGGATGTAGCCGAATCTTCATGAATGGCTTCAAAACTATCCAAAGTCCAGTGCTGTTTGCTTCGTGTAAACCGACGAGACTTTACTACTCACTACGCAAGCTTGCGTCTTTTTTTCAAGAGGAGAATAATGTTCCAGTGCCTGCGGAGTAGGTGTATTGTTAAAAACAGGTGGGGGTAGGTATTCGCTTAAGGCAGTCGTAGCCTGTTCCAAAATAGTACAAGAGCTCTTGGAACTGCTTGTTTGATTGAACTCTTTGGCACTTGTCAGTATCCCAGGTCACACTAAGATTACACGAAATGAGTTTGCTAAGTAAGGCTTGAAGGACGATTTCTCGGGACCTATATTTTCATTATGTCATTCCTACTCCACCATTGACGATTGGGCTTCTTATACAAACACAATTCAGTATGCGACTTTTTTCTCTCCAAGATGACTGAACGTATGCTTCTGAACCTCTTTGAAAATCTGCGACAACCTTGATGTCTCTTAGCCGAAAAGACTGTAGACTATTTATTGGCATTCAACAGGGCTTTGCAAGTCTGAAGAAGCTTGTGGAAGGTACCATTTTATTGCGAGCACTCGTATTATACCTACAACTTACTCGTAGCGTGTAAGAAAATTAAAGACCGCAGTAACAGCAGCTCGTTGAGCATTTTCCTTGATGGACATCGGTTACCTGACAGTGGCATGAGGTTCGCCTTCGATCAGTTGCGATCTATGCTACTCGTCGTATACTCACTGCCACTTTTTTCTTTGCAGAAATTAAGTGTCAGATGTGACATTTAACCATCCCAACTTAGGTGTGTTTTCAGCCAAATCGTTTCTGAACAAGTCTTCCTTAGTATTGTTTCATTCGGGGTTCGGTTCGAGATCAATCTGTTAAGTTGCTACCCTCGGATAATTCCAAAAATAACCTCCTTTAGAACGACGCAAACTGGTCCACTTCAAGTAAGACTTGACTTAGCAATTTGAGGCGTTTACAGCGCCATCTTTTATTTACAAAACGTATAGATTCCTTTTTCACCCAGAACTGAAGAAGTGTCATCTAAGCAACTTGTAAAACGAATGATTCACACAACGGAGTTAAGGGACTGCCCTTAAAAAATCTGGCACCCCATACCATTGCTACATCCTTCGGGGAAAACAAATAAGAAACCCATAAACAAATAAACTTGAACTCAAAACAGAAAAATATACAATCCACGCACAAGGACTAAAAACAACTAAAAAAAGTTAGTGATCTATTCGCACAGTAAAAAGAAATAAACCTGTTACCACTTTCCGTGAACCTCAGCGCATACCATACTCATTTACATATCCTGACACAACTAACCTTCGAGGGAGACCTATATCTGCAACGCACCTGAAACTCTGCCATTGAAGAGCAAGAGCACACATCAAGAAAAGCTTGCTACGCGCAAAATACATTTTTACTGTGCACAACGTACAAGCACATTCACCCACATCCTCCCTTCGCATTAAGGCCCGAAAGAAAAAAATTATCGCGCACTCTCCTAACGGGCAAACGGGTCCTTGTTCTCACAATACTATTCACACATGCCCAAAAAGCTCTTAAACTCCCTACTAACTTACGAATGAGTTTCACATTTCGTGCGTTTTCGAGCACTTTTCTGACGTTTTGGTTGTACGCGGAACTATAGGATACAGGATGAAGGTATATACCGTTGCTCAGAGAGCATTTATCCATCTAGCGCGATAGAAAATGCGCTAGGCTCTTTCCTTTTTCTTTTTTTTGTCAGCGAAAAAGAAATTTGCTGCTGGTTTTACACCATGTATGTAACGCTTCTCTGTTTCTCTCTTTTCGACGATGAGGCAGAGGCAGAGGCCGCCGCTGCTGATGATGAAGATGATTACATTAATATTGTCCTTGTGGTAGAGTAGTGCTGGTATTAGTGGTAGTTGCGTTGTATCGCATCCTCCTTAGCTCATATGTCATATCATCCTAAAATGAGATTGGTGCAGAGCAAAGCATGCCCCCATCCTACTTCGCGTGTAGCTGGCCTAAAAGCTACAAGGAAGTAAATAATTTCCTATCTTAGTAGTAAATAATTTTTCGTCCAATACTCCTACACTAGGATGCAGCTCGGCTGCCGCGATATAGGATTCTTATGCGAAGCTTCTTCCTCGATATAGTGTAACTCCGCCCCGTACATCAGTTTTGTAGTGGTTCTGTAAAGTTTTCTTTTCGCATTTATTCTCCTTTTTAAGCATTTCGCTGTGCAGTTTTTCCGTTTTTTTTTTATTTTTTTAATTTTCATGTGTGTACGCTTTGGCACATCATCTATTCTCTATTTGCTACTATGGTGGTCCTCTTATCTGCTTTGGCATCATTTGAAAAATAAACGAAACGAAAGCGAAAAATGCTCCTGCAAGTAGGCGTTCTTTTGTCTCGTTAACAAAATAAACAGGACATTTGCTTTGATTTCTTTTAGCTGTGCTCGGGGGTGGGTGGAGGGACCACCGACTTACTCTGTGGTGGGATACAGCTCCTAGGTCCTTTTACTTGATGAATTGCTGTGCAGAAAACAAATGTCCTTAATTTGTTTTTATACTGTTGAAATTTGAACGGAAGGAAAGAGCAAAAACAACCAACGTTACTTTAGAATGAACCAAATCCTTGCTGGGAAATTGATATTGCCTGGCTGTGCTAGCCTCTGCAGTTTGTAATTAATTATTGCGCTCGTTTTTTTTTTTTCTTGTTTACTGTCCTGTGTAGGAAGCTAGCGCGCGAGTGTTATTGGTTTTGCTTTTCACACCTAACTCCCTTCAACTTATTATACACATCCTCCGATGTAGAAAAAGTATCGAACGAGGTATTGGTGAACGGGGTAGTGCCTGCCCTACTGTGGAAAAAAGCCCAATTTCTTTCTAATAAATGGAAGATATGGATGCACTAATGCCCGCTCTATACATGACAGACTATCGAGGTTGTTTTAGGTTTTCACCTTCTATCCCCAAGCCCCCGCTTCCGTCTTCGGTCCGGTGCATTTTCCATGGATATCCTTCGTCCGTGTGATATTCTTTTTATCGAAACAATTTCGCTCATGACTGTGTTATGTTTCATTTTCCAGTTAAATGTTTTTTTTTTGTTTTTCTTTCACCTAGGCTAGGTGCACATGGACGGTTTATGAATGGTTCTCGTTCGGTCTGACTCGGTGTGTTACTGTGGCCAAGTTGGTTTAAGGAGAGGTGGCAGAAATGTACTGCTGTTATTTATAAATAAGACACATTAGCACTTTTGGGCGCTCAAATGAATAAGTGTGTAGGCAGCTCCGAATTAGCTCAAAGATGCTCAAAAATGTGGCATAATGAACAATCTTTACAAAGCAATACTTGGATGTAAGGAGGCAACGACATTCGGAGCGGGGTTCAAGTCCTAAGTTGCCAGCGCTGCTATTAGTACTGATTTTGTAAACTCCCTAATAAACTGGGTCGGCATTCTGTAAGGCGAAATTTTTAAACGTTTTCGTGTGTTCCGTGTGCACGAAAACGTTTTCGCTTTACGGAATCTGTCCCCTAAGCCTAGAGTAACCTCTGTCGGCAACGCCATAATAATAGTCTCAAGAAGGCATGACTTTTTACCTCTTTACAGATGTGCTTTAGTCCAGGAAAGCCAGAGGTCAGATTATATAAGGCGAAACGTTCAAACGTTTTCGTGCGCACGAATGATTTGCCGTATGTTACACAAGCAAATTTCTCCGTGCACACGAAAACGTTTACACGTTTCGCCTTACACAATGCCACGGCAGGTTAAACCATCAGGCTTTTATAGGTTGTTCGATGTGGCTGGTCCTCGGTGATCATGGCACTAACACCACAATTCGCTCTAAAGTGCAGTTTTGGAACAACAGTTTAACAGAGCTCTGCCTAAAGAAAAGCAAATGGGAGTGGAGCTCCACAGCAACATATCGAGTTGATGAAGTCATTGCTGTTGTTGAAATTGATGCACGAGAAGTTTGAAAGGTTTTTAGAGAACCTTTTGCTCAGCGGTATGCCTAGTTGCAACCGAAGCCAGACCTCCGCCATTAGAAGAAGTACAATCATTTGCGTCTCTGAAACTTCGGATATTATTAAAATGTAAAGCTAAGCAGAGGAGACCTCTGCAGTGGTGGCACTTGTTTTGGCATCCCTGCAAAGCTCCTCAATATGCGCAGGATGACTGTGGAGAAAGCTCGCTAATGCCATACGAATCGGAAAAAACGTCAGAATCGTAAGGGACTTTGTCTACCTAGGGTCTGCTTAAAATTCTGATAAAAATATCCCAGCAGAAATTACCTTGTCAATCACTATATCTTTAACCTGTGAATAGAGCCCTATTCCTACAGTGACCGTTCGTCCTCTTTTTGAGAGGACAGTCCTCTTTTTCTCTCAGATTTTTTACTAAAAGAAAATAATACATTGACCTCTTTTTCTAAAATGCGAGATTGCGAGTAGGTTTCAAGTTTCACAAAGCTGAAGTTAGATGGTAATCTTGCGCATAGATTTTCAAAGACCGCACATCAATTCCTTTTATCAAGCCTAACAAATTTGATAGTTAAAATGTGTTTTCACTATTTTTGACTGCATAGTTATATTTACTTCAAAAGAGTTCTCTTTTAAGTGATTGGAAAAATGGTCACCGTATATCTAACCTATTCTCGGTGGCTTCGAGAAAAAGATTCATCGACTGGCTGTGGAGAAGGACATCCAACGACTAACTATACAAGTTATAAAGCGATGTTGACCTTGTCAAAAAATTGCACATCAGTTGTCTTAAATGGCTTCGAAATACAAGCAGTAACACAATTGACACGACCCGTAGAAGCTTCAATTGTAACGCGGAGTTGCTATAGGTGCGAAAAAATAGTAGAAAGGGACTTCAGCCGACTTGGAGGTCATATTCGCACAATCGCATCGCACCTAGAACTACATATAACAGGTTTCTAGCCAAGCCTAGCTCTGCCCAATAGTCGCACGAAAGGCAATAGTTTCCTAAAATAATCAGAGTTCGAATCGTGTCAATTCAACATAACGAATGTACTTTTTTTTATGGTATGATTTACAATTGTGCCCCTGCTCATGTGCGGCCAGCCTTAGACGAACACTCATCATGAACTAAATTAGTTTTTCGTTTCGTTTTTTTATTCTTGTTGTGCTTTCTTATGGACCGATAATTGTACGGATACAGTGAAATAGGTTAACTGACTAGCCGGTTGCAGTGTATACTAAAAACTGATGAGATTCGATTTTTGTTGGAAGAAAAGTGAATGACATTTACAACGTCAATAATTAAAAGACTTCCTAGTAATTCATTTGAGCCTTGTGATGGGTAGGTAGATGCTGCTTAACTATTTAACTTAACTTTTATTGGTAGACCTGACAATATTGTCAGATCTGGCAATCGTCTGAAAATAGCCAAACAAAATGAATGTCGATTTTCATTTCGACAGAAAAAGCACTTTCTCAGATTCAGAGAAGTTTTTTGCTCTAGAAATCAACTAGTTGTCAAAATTCATGTATGTATTGAGGTAAAAAAAAAAACACTTGTTTCAAAGTAAGAGAAATTTTGCGAATCTCGATTTCTGAGTGAGATTTACACCTACCTACATACACTAACCCCAAAACATATGTCATATGTCAAAGTTTAAGGTGTGCTTTTATTTCCGTTTTTAGACGACAAGTCTGTGAAAAATTTACAATTGGCCGCTAGAATGGATATCAACATAAAATTGAATTGATTCTTATAAAAATAAATCACAATTTAAAAACAGCTGACTTTTAAAACATGCACCAACACAAATGCAGTGAAAGAAAAAGCTCGTTTTATGTTTCATTGGGCACGAACATCTGAAATCTGAAAATCCCAATGGAAAGCGAATTAGCGAGTTATTTAACACAGCCGCAATTATAATGCTACTCTGACCAGAACCAACTTCAAGTACTACTTAAAATTATTGTCATTTTTGATGGACGACAGCAATAGGGGAATTTGGTTTAGTGTGCATGCATTTATCATTTTTGATATTGTAAATAAGTTTTGTTTCATCCAAAGTGTACCCTGAGATACCTCTATTGACATTTTTACTCACAACAAGCCACTCTGAATGTTGTATCCAGCATCATTTGCTACTTTTCCTTGCTTTGCTGCGACAGGCCAAAAATGATGTACATATTCCGGTAGGTACTTACCTATTGAACTCATCTTCATCGCCATCTACTGTGAATCATGGAAGTACCTGCTTCGGTTTTTGTCCGAGTTAATGCAATTAGTTGCTATAATTGTTGACATTGCCATAATAAATCGCCAATGGATTGTGATTTTAGCCCGAAAATGTGTGGGGTTGATGTCTACACTATTAGCGGCGAATCCAGTTTACAGGATTATGGTACTTGATATAAAATTTTAAAATTCCCCCAGTTTTGGAAGAATAATCTTTTGGTTTAAAAAAAATATAATAATATATTTGAAAATGGGTCGTAGTTGTGGGTTGCTTGAGTTTATATCATATTTCTTTTTGAAATACATACCTAGGTTGGTATACCTACCTACCTACCTACTTGCATCAATGAACCGGTTTTTCCGATAAATTTAGCGCATCTCTGAGTGAATGCCAAGTGCCAACAAATCGAACACAACTACATTCGACAGTTGACAGCTGCTGTCAAAGAATTATTAAAAACAAAAGAGAGGTGACGTTATTTTATTATTGTTGCTAAAATACAAATGATTTCGGGTTTCCTGTCGCTTTTTGGAATGCACAAGCCGTTCGATTGATGACATCCAGCTGGTGCAATTCTTTTGCATGCTTCCAAAGGGTCGGTTACAGTAAAAACAACAAACATCATTCGAAGTGGATATTCCCACGTCGTTCGGTCGCGGCTTTGGGGCACGTAACGAAATGTTATTACAGATGATCCAATATATGAACGAGTCAATAACGAAGCTATTGGGAAGCTACTCACAAGAATAGCTATTCTTAGCCTATTGAAAATGTCGTTCGAAGGTGCAGGTACTTTTGAAAATCAATTTTTGAAATACCAATGACTTTGAATCCGATTTGTGTTTGCAGGTGATTCTTGTATTCACTCCGCAACATGGCCTTCAATTAAAATCCAGCACAAAACGATAAAGTACCTCATAGCGATATCACCCATAGGAGGTATTATCTTTGGGCGTGGGATATAAAGGCAAGTGCAGTGAGAAGTCGATGTTTGATGGTTGCGGACTGTTTGACAACATTGAGTATGGTGGCATTATATTGTCCGACAATGGAAAGACTGTTAACCAATTGAAAGTTGTTGATGAACCCTATGTTCCCACCCAACGAGGACGGCGAGCAAGAAATTGAATTTATTTCGCCTTCATGTAGACCACCTAATGCGGCCACTAGCTTTAAGAAGTAACCACATCGCATAAGGACAAACGAAGAGAAGAGAACGTGAACAGGTGTCGAATCGCGTCGTCCGTGAACGAGCTATACGTTCACGGAATTATGTCGATTTTGCATGTGAAACAAATTCCGTCACGTAATGGTCTGTTTTATGATCACACAGCAAGGATATCTATGTTGTGCTTTGGCGCCTCTGTGTCCTTTCATTATAATCAAGCACTTGGGCTGGAATATCTACAGTGCCGTGTTTCTCATTCGGCTCTCTGTAGACTCAGGAGTGCAAAAGCGTCCAATGTTCGATAGTGAATACCAAATTCGGGTGGCTATTCGAACGATTATAGATTATGATACAACTACTACTTTTACAAATTGACTTGCGAGATTTATTCTTTAAAAATAAATACAAAAGAGTACAAATATTGGTGTAATCACACACTACCTAGCTAGAGCCTAAAACTAACGTTTCTTTGGATTCGAAAAAAGACTTACAAACTACAAACTCGTCCACTTAGAGCCTACAACACTAAACTAAGTTGTTTTCCCTTAAAATATGACTCAACTTTTCTTTTGCGCTTTAAATGTATATACATCGAAGTTCTTAAAGTAAAATCTTAAATAGATCAATTGAAATAAATAGTTATACGAAAAAAAGAAAATAAATTACAAAATCATAAATAGAAAAGACGGCAAAAATTCCCCCTAGGTCCACAGACGTCTCATGTAATACACCAGTAACGTCACAAATTGTACTGTGCCTCCCAGTGATAGCCACCGCAAGGACGATGCTGAAGAGCTCATTGGTGCGCTCTCCATGAGCATGTGATACGGACACAAGCTCGGCTGTTTGACGTAGGTCGTAAAATTCGGATATCGTATTATCTCCGACGGCTGGAAAAGTATACACAGTTTAGTTTTATTTTGAAATTTCACGTCTTGTTGTGAACTCACAATCGATATGGACTCATTTGAAACGCGACAGAAGGTCATATGTTTGCCGGTGATCATGCTCTGTTCAACGCGCTTCGTGAATAGCGGCTCAGACCATGGCAGCTGATTGAGGTGCGACAGGAAGGTCCTGTCGTGGAATTCCACTGGATCGGAAATAATTAATTTATCTGGAAGAAATTGCAAAAGGAAATCAGAACTAAAAGAGCTAAAAGAAATATTTATAAAACCTACTTAGGAGGGACTCCTCGTACAGCATGTCTTCTTCGTCCGCGTATGTTGTGGCTCCTTTGGTGCGATTGTTTTTCGACGTTTTTGGAAAAATCGTATTCGGCAGCAAGTCCAGAATGTTCCTGCAGAGAGATAAAGTTTCTAGTAAATTCCGAAATATTTGTGCTGATGGTGTAAGTGCTTTACAAAAATGAATTCATTGCACTTTGTTGGTTTTCAAGGAGAGTTAATTCAATTGAGGGTTTTTTTTGTAGGTACTTTGGAGTGTACCTTTGATAAGTTTGCAAAAATAGCCCATGGGTAAATTACGAAGTGAGGAGAACCGGATGGATAGTAAACAGAATTCTAGCGAATAAATTAATATTTATAACGTGCATTGAAAAGATTGCGAGACCAACTTTAAGCAACTTAAAAATGTTATTCAAATAGTAAGGGGAAAGTTTTACCGGGTATATGTTATTGAATTTTAACTTGCTGGTAGCGTTAGGTAGCTCAAAGAATTTAAGTTCGCATTTTTTATAAACTTCATCCAGTGTTTTTCTTTTTTATTATTCACTATAGTTGCTCAAAGGCAGTTTGTTCGCTTGTACCGCATATGAACAGCACAAGTGAAAGAGTTGATAGGCAGGATGGAATTTAAGTCAAGATTACTGCCAAACGATTGCACGGAGCAGCACTGTAGTAAAATCATAGTTGATGCTGAATTTTTGGAAGCAAGAGTGTCGAAAATGGGTTAAGACAAGGTGACGCGCAACTTCTTTAGGATTATCCTTTAAGTAACTTTACGAAACTCATAAGCCGACATCTAGAAGGCACATCATTACAAAAAGATCCCTTGGTACGAGTTTGGAAAATACTTCTTCGGGTAATATACAGTCTCGCGCGTTGAGCTTATTGGACATTTTCTACTTTTAATTTACACGATTTTGCTTCGAGAGTCGAATCATCGAACTATCAAAGTCAAAGAGCACAAACCGTTTTGATGTGTGAGCTTGATATTTTTGAAATAGGAATAAAGGCATAAAAGGCAGTGAAATAACGAACTAAAGAGTTTTCCAATAAGAGGTGTTATTTTGGTATTCAAAGAGAAATGTCATTTTTTGAGATAAATGATCGGATGTTTATTTCATAATAAAGAGGAAGGTATGCCGTTAAAAATAAAAAGCAACATCAGCCAAATGGCCACCACGAGCACGCATACAGGACCATATCTTTTCCACGAAATTTTCCATAACCAAATCGCAAAGCGGCTGCCCTGTGTCCTCGATAGCCTCACGAATTTTATCTTTGAGGTCTTGAATCGACTCTGGGCTGTTGGCGTAGACCTTATCTTTCACGTGGCCCCAAAGGAAGAAGTCGCAAGGTGTTAAATCACAAGATCTCGGTGGCCAATTGTGATCACCTCTTCGAGAGATAACACGGTCCGGAAACTTTTCCCGTAAAAGATCGATGGTTTCGTTGCTTGTGTGGCACGTAGCGCCGTCTTGTTGAAAGTAAACGTTGTCCAGATCAATACCATCTAACTCCGACCATAACAAAAAACAAATCATTAATCATCTCTCGATAGCGCAATCCATTCACCGTAACTGTTGATCCGACCTCATTTTCGAAAAAGTAAGGTCCAATGACCCCGCCGGACCATAAACCGCACCAAACAGTCACACGTTGAGGATGGAGAGGCAATAACTAGGGTTTTCCGAGCTCGAATTTTTACACCAATTTCAGTATTGCGGTCCGACAAGGTGCTTCACGACGACCAATAAATGCTTTAGTTTTGCGAACTGTGACTGCAAGATTTTCACCATTTTTATACCCTCCAGAGGAAGGTATATTCACTTTGCCAATACATTTGTAACGCAAAGAAAGAGTCACCGGAGACCTCATAAAGTATATATATTCTGAATAAGGATCACATTCTGAATCGATTTAGCCATGTCCGTCTGTCTGTCTGTCTGTCTGTCTGTTGAAAGCACGATAGCGCCCAAAGTAATTGACGTAAGTGAGCGAAATTTGGTGAAAGGACTTCTTTTTATTGGCGTCAGGTTGGTATTGAAAATGGGCTATGTCGGTCAAGTAGTTCTGGTACCTCCCATACAAAACCAATATTGGACCCATTTGTCTTTCTGTTTGTTAAAAGCACGATAGCGCCCAAAGTGATTGACGTAGGTGAATGAAATTTGGTGAGAGCACTTATTTTTATAAGCGTCAGGTTGGTATTCAAAATGGGTTATGTCGGTCAAGTAGTTCTGGTACCTCCCATACAAAACCAATATTGGACCCATTTGTCTTTCTGTCTGTTGAAAGCACGATAGCGCTCAAAGTAATTGACGTAGGTGAACGAAATTTGGTGAAAGGACTTCTTTTTATCGGCGTCAGGTTGGTATTGAAAATGAGCTATGTCGGTCAAGTAGTTCTGGTACCTCCCTCACAAAACCAATTTTGCATGACTTGTATGTAGTGGAGGGTATCAAAGCATCGGCCAGGCCGATGATAACACTTTTACTTGTTGTAGTGAATTTTATAAATTTCAATGCGTTGTTGAAGCGTGTATCGTTCCATTTTTAGTAATGGCGTAGTTTCTACTTGCCAAATGTCAAAGAATAAAAGCTTCAAAAGTGACAGCTACCGAAATAGCGGGTCATTCACAAAAAACCACTCATTGGAAAACCCTTTACTTAGCGGTAGGTAGATAATGCATTAACACTCCGTCAACGAGTTAAAGGTTATTTCATAAAAAGGGTACTACTTAGTTGCGGTTTTTCTTTAAAATTTCCATTCTACAATGTTAGCAGTTTGTTCTGTAAATCGTTGGAAACCATGGCTCGTAAGAGCACTTTAGTTTTGTTCTTATCTTTGAAAAGTTCCTTAAAACGCGGACCGAGGTGTGGACAGACTTTAAAAGACGTTTCCTGCTTCACCTTGAGGTTATGTGAATTAAGGTTGAAGGAATTCCAAGTGGTTCCAACCAGAGTCCTCTTCATATAATGCGGTAAAGTCTGCACTTACATAGTTCCATTACGTCTTAATTGTCACTCAACCATCGGCTCGCATTAGAAATGCACACCCTTGGAACTCACCCATTATAGAGGAATAAATTCTCCACATCGGTCATGTTCAGCGAATAGAACTGATACACGCCGAACGTCTCGAAGAACTCTCGCACCGGAGTCATGCTATAGCAGCCTGCCAGATCGATTTTCGGGTAGTAACTAATAAAAGATAAGCACATCTCCTGCTTTGTGGAGTATCCTCCAAATGTTGGTCGCTTTCTGTTCGTTGTCTGAAATAGTCCGTTTTAACTCGCACTCATCAAGAGAACTAATAACTCACCTCATAGCCGCAATCTGTTATAATGTAGTCACCAGGCAAGACCACAGTCTCGTTCTCCAGCTGTCGCACCTGTTGAAAGTTATAGTCGTAATTGTCGTCCTCAATGATGCGCTCCAGTTCCTTGCCGTTCCGCACATGACGTAGGGTCATCTTGCGACCAGCCCGATGGGAGTGCAATGTACCGGAAATGATTTTAATTCCGTCGTCAGGAAACATCTGAAAAGGCACAAACCCCACAGGATATGGGAATATTTATTAGGAGTTTGAATTTTATTGGAATTCTTATTTGAACATGAAAAGAGAGAAACAAAATATTGCGTCTGTCTGAAGTTATCAAGAAATCATATCCACCCCATAAAGGGGATGGTTTTTGTTTGGGTGCTTCAATTTTCAAACGATTAGATTTGAATTCTTTCTCCTACAAAAGTTTAGTTGGTTATTGGGGGGGGGGGGGTTTATATTGTTTGTTGGTGTGTGATGTTCTTTGTCACTTATCTGGGAATTGGGGAGATTTTTTGAATGTTCTCGGTTTGAAAACTTTTCACAGGTATATTCGAATATTTCTGTATCTTTCATCGTTTTGACAAGGATTCGGGTTTAATTTGTCCTTGGAAGTGGTGAACCGACTTTCTTTGTTTTGGTTCTTGACTGAGGTTGTCTTCTTTGAGTTCTTTCCTATTGTATAGATTTGTATGAACAATAAGGACGTAGTTGTTTTGAATGGAATTTTAAGGTAACAATGGGGTTTACCAAATCGTATTCGAAAATAATTTGTATTACATTCCTCTCGGTGGAATTTTTTTGAAATAAATTCGGGACTGGGAAAATGCTACAGTTTTTTTTTAATATGAAAACGGAAGTACGCCTTCATTCTATTAAAAGGTGTATTTTTTAAAGCGACGTATATTCTGAAACTTATGGCATAACCACCATAGACAAACCATACTACCATACACTGGATCCTGGAAAAGTAACAGTGAGTGGTATGTCAGTGAATTAGTATTTTCATTGGGCGTACATATTTCCATCCAACATTTCAGATCCTTGTAGAAGAAACACGTATTTCTTTGTAAAGGGGTAACCGAGTGCATCAGCTGTGTGCACTCAAATATGCGAGGGTTACCTTCCCTTTGACAGAACACCATTGTCGACGAAGCTACCATGCACCATGCAGGGTTCCGCGAATTCATATTTTGCTACATCAAACAAAAATGTTTCGAATGTGTCATGAAGTGACTTCGAAACAAAAAATTTGATTAAATCCACAATTACCTTCTACTAACTCCTTCAAATTAATGAATGTAGCAGAAAACAATAGTTGCCTGCCGCTGTTAAGGAAAATACTGGGAACACAGTTTTAAAGAAAATAACATAACATTATTTGATGACTGCATAGCATACGGCATACCTATATTGTAAAGGGTGTCCCATTATTCACGCAAAAAATAAACTTTGTGCCATTTTATGGTACAGTGATGTCAACGGAAAAAAGATAACAATGTGACAGCTGACAGTTCGGGGTTATAGTAAAAATGGAGAGTTACACGAAAGAACAACGCATATCTATTCATCGTTGAGCAATATTTTAAAAATAATGAAGGTTTGTGTCAGCTACAGTACGCAATTTTTAAAATACGGCCGTCATAGTGATTTAAGTCCATCAACTGTGAAGCGAATAATTGAAAAATTCAGGGAGATTTGATCAATTAGTGATCTTAAAGACTCTGGGTGTCCTGTCGCAAGTCGTTCACCAGAAAAAATCGGAGCTGTTAGCGAGAGTATTGCTGACAGTCCAGAAACATCAATTCGGCGCCGTAGTCAAGAATTGGGCAATGGTCATTTCGAGAAGCTGTCTACAGCGAATTCTCACGAAAGACTTAAAACTTCATGCTTCCAAAGTTCAATTGACTCAAGAACTGAAGACTACTCACCATGCAGCGCGAAGAGAGTTCGTTGAATAGATTTTGAAACAACAACAAGTGGATGCTGGTTAAAGAAAAGAATCGTCCTTTCTATCGAAAGAGCAAATCCCAAAAATGCTCTTTCTATGTTTCATTGAACAAAAAAGTGCACTTCCAGGTCAATTCTTAACACGACAGAAATGTCGCTTTTGTAAAAACAGATGCAAAACAAACATTTCAATTTAACATACGTACGATTTCATGCAACAACTAAATACAGTTAAATTCTCAACGCTATAGAGCGAATAGAGATGAAGAACAATAAACAAATCAGCTGGCAGAATTAACTTTTTGACCAATGGTCAGTGTAGATCATTTTGCGACTCTCATGTGGAATTCGACACCAGAGACAATACTGAGACCACCAACTTCGGCCGATTTCCCGTTACTTAGCCTACAAGCTATATTTCTATGGGGTGGCACATGCTAAGTGCGCTTGTATTGATACATAGAAATTCGTATTGACAAATGTCACGAAACTTCAGAACCAAATACATTCGCACCTTGCATATGCCACTTCCGCTTTGGGCAAAATGCCTTGCAGCGTTCATAGAATTTTATCCGTTGAATTTGAAATTGTTCGTTACGTGTGAATAATAATTTGTTTTAGGAATAAGTGTACATTTACTTAAAATATCTACGAAAAATTAAGAACGTAGGTTGGTTGAGGGAAAATAAAAACATTTTGAGCAAATTTTCCTTATTATTTAGGAAAAATTTACACACGAAATCGAAGTTAATTATATCCAAAAGCGGGAAATACACAACCATATTTGTCCCAATATATTTGTAGTATATAAAACATCTTCTTTAGATAGTTTTATTAACCACACAAATCAAATTATTCACCTTCAAAAAATTTATAATTACTAACCAATGGCATTCAGTTATGCTAAAATGTGGTATTCCCGAACTCTTGCACATTTCCCCACGGTTGCCGAGGTTGGCAGCATTTATTTTCCTATTTTTTGTATGTTTTTGCATGTCACACGGATTCATATTTGACATAACACCGATAGGAAAACAAAATGGCGAATTTGAAAAAAAAACTGAGGGGGCCAGCGGCAAGAGGATTGTGAGTTGGGGGTCTCAGTATGGTTTGTCTATGTTCGACACGTTCAAGTATCTAGTTTAGTAAGTCTGACAGCTGTCTGACTACGTGCATCTCGGTTTTGATTGGCTGAAATCGTTCATATGAGCAGCTGTTTTAGTTGACGTTTATGGATGGGGTAGCCGACGAATCTAGTCAAGAAATTCGTTACTGAGTACCTACCTACTAAGTTGACAGTTCGCATATGTAGCTGACTTGGAAAAAGTGACGTTCCTGATCAATCTAGATTTTTTGTTTAGGTAGACCAATCTAGTCGACTTAAGATGACTAGATTCTTGAATGTGTCCATTTTTCTTTCCAAGCGTCAATAGTGGCATTTATAACGTACAGGACTGAGTTTGACTGCAATTTTCGAACCAAAACAGACCTCTTATTGAAACTCATTTCTATTTACTTATGCAATCTAAGTCGAATTCCTCAATAAATTAGAATACAAAATGAACTATTGTTTTGTGTGGCAACAAATCGAACAATACGTGCATTTTAGTCCTGCACGTATTCAATACAATTGTCTGAGGTAGTATCCTATCCATGAATACTTAATATTGTGTTTACCTTCAATTAGTCAGGGGAATCCCAAAGCAAAAACAACGAGCTAATACTCACCACATTCGAGCAAGATGGTCCACAAATCCCAATATTGCGATACAATTTCTGGCCGGGCGGAATTAGTTGAGTATCAGAAATAGAGACGCCTGAGATCATAATTCCACCATCGTTTTTCCGCAAATGCCGAGAGTAATGAATTCGAAATCCAGAATGGTCAATAACTGGAAATAAATTGATAGTTCCGTCATACACTCTAGTCGTATCGATTTTAGATAGAACTGTCCGGTACTTACCTCTATTTGCGTTCGGATTATCGTAGTGAATCTCGAGCATGTAATACTTTGGTCCGGTTTTTCCCCCAATCGGTATGCCCACATGCTGGGGCAGAAATTGTCCTGGAAAATCAGCCGAAGAAGAGGAATTCTTGCATTAAAAGGATAGCAGGGATAAATTAATGATTGAGCACTCACCAGTGGATCCGATAGACCAAACGGCAACGGGTGTTATACACGAATCCCAGTCGCGTGGGGTTAGTAAATTACTATTACACACAGCGCCGCTGCTTTTAACCCAGACATCCCATGATGCTGGATCTGAGCCCGGATACGATTTCGTTGAACACTCGAACAGTGTCATGTGGTGAACGAGTGGTTCATCAGTCGTGCTGCAAAAGGAAAATTATATAA
Source organism: Cheilosia impressa (assembly GCA_948293265.1). Classification (NCBI taxonomy): domain Eukaryota; kingdom Metazoa; phylum Arthropoda; class Insecta; order Diptera; family Syrphidae; genus Cheilosia; species Cheilosia impressa. The sequence continues at coordinate 13,673,787 of OX411884.1, forward strand.
ATTTAGCTCAGATTGAGAGACATCTTGGGGGAGGTTTCTAATCTCCAGGAATTGTATCTAAACAAAAAGCGCGAGGGATAAAATGGATTTCTGTTGATTGATGTGGTTGTGGTTCGAAAGACATTAGAATGGAGTTTGGCAGCACTGGAAACTCAAATGGTTTGTAAAATAATGACACTTGCAACAAAACAATAGGAACAAAAAGGCGAAAAACTGTGTAGTGACATCCATATCTACGGCAAGATACCAGAGAGCTCTAGAAAAAATATCCAAAATCAGTTGTCGGCCGCAACCAAACATTCTTTAAAGAGGTACGTGGAAGACTTGTTATTGCTATCAATTGAGAAAAACGTGAAAGAAAGAAGTTTGTGTACTGCTTAAGGGCGGTTCGGGGGCGGATGTACATCACCTAAGAGTACACCTGTGATTACATGACCAGCAGCTTAGAACTCACTTCCTGCGGACAACAACTAAGAACAATTTACATGCAGAACTAGCAACCACTTGCAAGCAACTTGGGCTATACTGTTAAAGCGTTAAAAACTAGTATATCCTAAAAAGGGCTTAGAAATAAAACTCGGTGCCAACTGAAAAGTATACGAATTGCAGTACTCAGTATTGTTTCATCTGATGGCTGAAAATAAGTAAAGCTCTCGTTGCATTTCGTTATAAATCTCCCAGTTCGAAAAACTAGCAAAATCGTTTTGAAGATTCCTTCAAATCGAAGGTTTTTCTTTCGACTGCATTTTTACCGAAAAGTTCCGGAAAATATCAGGCAAAATGTACCAGCTTTCGTCAATTTCTGTTATCTGCGACTAATTCCAAAAATCTGTGGCCGAAAAATGTAACCCACTTAGGAATCATGGCTTTCAAAAACGAACCGTAGGTTGGTGCATTATTTCGACCGAAATGTTGTTTGAAACGAATAGTACAAATCAGTGATACCAGATCGTGGGTATTTATATTTACCGATTTCGTGGACATTTTCCGTTTCAAAATTATCTAAAAGGCCGAAGAAATGGCATTTTCATAACAAAAAAAGGGATTTCTGAATACTACTGAACCTGGATCTGAATCGAACTCAATAAAATTTTTAATCGTCTTGGGCAAGTCAGTCCGAAAAGTCTGTTATCACTGGTACAAATTACGAAAAACCAGCTGTCAAAATTTGACCGCCTTCTGCGGAAAAGTTGTGACGGGAATTCACCTACGAAAATTAATTTTTACTTTGTTTTACGAGTACCTATGTTTTATAGCAATATAGGGTGTGTCGTAAAAGTGATCAGTGCAAAATATTTTTTTTTAAATAGAAACCAAAACAGATTTTTTATATTTGATGTAATGACATTTGCTGTCATCTAAATCTAAATCAACAGAAGCCAAATATTCACGCCGACGAAGACTGGCGTCTTTACTACTTCCAATAATCAATTGCAGATAAAATATGACTGCGAACCTCACCAGGCAACTTATCAACATATAGAACGAAATTATAACCATTCAAACTTTTAGCGCAGTGATCAAATTGCCACATAATAATAAAAATTGATGTTCCGTCTGGGAAATATTTCTTTCATTGCAAAATGAAATTCCTGATTGTAGTCCTTTTCTACGAATTTATATACAAATGCCAGGTAATCGGCACCTCCTCAGTTGCTGCGTCGATACGTTTTGCCGATAAGGTTGTTGGGGTTCCGCCAAGAGCTTGACAAATTGGCAATGATTGCAAGTAAGTAGGTAAAGTCGTTCACTAACACGTGTCATTTTTCGCATTTGAAGGGACTCTGCGCCGTCGTCTCGTCGTAATTCTATTATCCTGACAAATACTTTCATCCAGTTTGGTTTCAAGGCGAAATCTTTGGTAGTGATAAAAAGACGCTCTTACCTTTCTCTTGTGAGGAGTGCTTCGTAGCCGATAATGTGATGTTTCTCTGTAAGCGTGGGCGCCGCAATAATCTTACACCAGTACAGCGTATCCATGTTGGCGTCAACCGATACCTGTGAGAAATAAATTGAAAAAGGATATATATATGTATATTGAGATAGATTGAAATGCCTTTGATTTGGGCAATGATTTAATAATTACATTTCAAAATATGATAGATACTGTCACTCGAATGATTGGAGGAATTTTAATTCAGAATCAGAATGCACGCAAACAGGTAAATTGCCCATTAATTGAACTGAAATAATGAGCATTTATGACATTCCATTGAACTGTGCGGCTCTGACCCACCCAATGACACTGACCCTACGCCGTTACGAACATTTGAACACCTACTCATTGTGAGCAGACATTAATTTGTAATTACTGCTCAACAGCAATAATTAGCACTCGTTTCAGCTGGACTTAACACAGCTATACTGCGCCACCTACGCTGATGCTCCTGATTGGACTGGCATTTTATGAAATTTAATTTTCGAGTTTGCCGTAATCGTGAGTGTAATCCTAAGTGGTCCTGTTATTCCAGAATTTAATGTGACTTGTTGGGATGTTGAAAACGTCAAAAATTTGTCTTCCCCACTTCTTTTGTATATAACTATGTAGATCCTCAATTAGATAACCACTTTGCTCCCATCTCTAATCTGACTATTTCTTTTTTGAGGTTTTTTTTTCGAGTTTGTAACTCTTTTTTCAGCAACGAACAATTTGACAAGCTGACAGCCGATTCTTGTTTTTTTTTTTTTGTTTGCCAAGACTTACAATACAATACAAATGGCTTCCAATTGGAATTTTTTCGAATCAGTAGCTAAGCTGGGCCTTCATGAACGAAGTCCTACACCTACTTCTTTGACAGTTTAAGCGATAAACTACAATTGGTCTTATAAAAGGATTGAAGATGGAAGGTTGAACCCTATCATATTTTGTCATTTAATTCTATTTTTTTTAAAAAATGAATCTGAGAAACTACATTTGGATTTTGGAAATTTAGCAGAATTGAGAAATAAGGGGAAGACAAGCACGTTTCGCGGGAAACTTTTGCTTAGTAAGTCTGACAAACCCTTTACTAAAGGCTTTACTACTTAAGTTAAAATATTTCCAATCATGTTGACCTTTTTTTTTTATTAACTTTATATATATCAAATAAATTACTTAATATAATATTTTTACTTACATTTTGAACAGTGACATCCCATTTGTTGACTTCGTTTCTATTGGAAGGCTTTTTGAACATTGGTCCCAATAAGTGTAACGGCTTCACTCCTCGATTCATTCCATGTCCCTTTAGGTTGCCATGTATTGGGTCTTTGTCGCCAAATGACCAAAGTACTTTTATTGTGTCAGTCTGCAAAATATAAATTATTGTTAAATAAAAAAATATATAAACTCATGTTGACTTATAAATAATACGACCAGGGGCCGAAAATTGCACTTCTGCATTTGCATTATTAGTCGCAGGGGTGCATCGTGTATCCTTTCATAATTTAAATGGCGGCGCAGGGCAATATCTCGGAGTTTGACTAATGCGACCCACAAGTAATGGTGTAGCTTTCTAAGATAAAGAATTGTGGTATTAAACAAGTCTGCCATTTCGGGTAGTGCTAGTGCACTGTAAAAATAGGAAAAGTTTGTCGTTGAAAGCCTTAGAACTTAGCAACTTAATGCAAAAGTTACAAGTCTGAAAGCGACATTCAGTTTTCTCTGTCGAAAAGTGATAGAAACACGATTACCAGAAAAAATCTTAATTTCGTCATCAACATTCGTGGTCTGCGGCCAGGCTTGCATTTTTTTTTTATAGAATTTTTTCCAGGCAACCCTTTGAAAGTAGGAAGGTATTGATATGAGCGCTAATGTTTACTTTACACAGGACTTTGGAGAAAGTGGCATTGGGATATTACATTTCCAACCAACTGCCTCTTGCTTTAAATTTTAAGCAACTTGAACCTGTCACGAGCACAATTTCTTCACAGCGTAGGAAAACCTTTGCACAGATGCAGCCCCGGTCGTGTGTGCGACAACATCACACATCACGGAGTAAAATTTTGTAGACATCACAACGACACCCCTTACCCTTAATCACATTGTATTTGTATTGTTCTGCTGGTTTTCCACAGCTTGACGTCCGCATACAAAAAACCTCTGTAACAAAAGAAGAAATTCAAAACTATTCCTCATCGTCATGTCGTTTTGTCCTACTTTTTCCATAACGTTGTAATGATCACATGTAGCTAATTCAATTCAACACTTTGTTAGTTTGAATTTTAGAAAGAATTGAATTAATACATTTAACGCACACAGCGACAAGTAGATATATTATAACATCTGACATAAGAGCTCTTGTCCAGATGGTATAGCTTTAAAGTTCAGCAGCTCAGAAGCGAAAAAATGTCCAGAAAAAAATAAAGTTAAAGTTGAACAAGGTAGCTCAGTAGCTGTACAAAGGTAAACTAAAAGTTTCCGATAAAAATTAAAATGGAAACAACTTTCAAAGTATGGGAATGGATGCTACTCTTTTGCGATGTTTTTCATAAAACTAAAAGTAAAGAAAAGAGGTTCAATAGAATCAATGAAAAATGAGGAAGACTGAGAAAAGGCATTGATTTTTTTGAGGGGAGTTAGTTCTGTTCATGAAGGATTTGAAAGCAATCTATAGATATTTGAAACTTTTGTATGACACTGCAATTTAGTCGGAGGTCCAACTTTTTTAATGATGATATCGGGAGTAACTTTCTTAATAGGGTTGCATGCAGACTTTGTTCATTTTAATACAATGATGAGGAAGCGAGAAATTTTAATAAGGGAACAAGAGGACAATGGTGGTGGGTAACTGTACCAACGGTCCTTAGTTAAAGTTATACAATGTAGTTTATTTTCAGCCCGCAGTGTACAATGGCTGATTGCACCAAGCTCGTCAATTGAGCGGGCCAAGGTGTTTTGTTTTACTCTGCTGCATAGCCCCTTAGGTGTTGAAGTGGAATAAAATCCTCGTTGGACTGGTGTTGTGCATACGCAGCGTTTATAAACATTTTAAGTTTGGTCCAATTCTCAGATCATTCAATCCACATATCAGTCGGCAACAACAATTTTCCAAAATTATTTGTTCACTTAAGCAGAGTTCGGATAATTAAAAAAAATGTTGTGTTTTAATTAACTGATTTTTTCAGTAAGGCGTAGTTCTGTTAAGCGGACTCTACTGTACATTGTATGCTGGACAGTTCTTCTGTATAATTGCTGGCTCTCAAATTTGGTTGTCATAAAAAAATACATGATCACAGATCGGACTAAAACTGAATACCTATTTATAAGGCAAAATGGAGTCAAGTTTTTAACCCATAGAACTTGTTGCATCTGTTTCGTCGATCTTTTTAACTGACAGGACGTACACCTGCTCTTGAATGTACCTACACAAAAATGTTGATGTTTTCCAAAAGAATAAGCGTCAAAAGTTGGCTTCAGGTGTATGAATTTAATTTTGACAGCAAAGGAGCGAAAAACCATATTAAACAGTTGATAACTTTTACGCAGTTTTTTTTAATACGGGGGTATTTTTGAAAAATAGTTGTTTTAAAAGATAGGCTATGCTTCATTCCCTACTATAGATAACAGATTCCCATTTTCTTTTTGTTTACTTTGGTCTGACGTCTGAGAAGTTTGTGGCAATTTTGTAAACATACGCCCGAAATTGGGGACGTTCAAGAATCTAGTTAAGCAAGTCTGACAGCTGTCTGACTTGATGTACCTCAGTTTTGATTGGCTTAGATCGGTCATATGAACAGCTGTTTCAGTTGACTTTTTTGTTCAGGCTATCGTGTGTGAGAAAAGTGTTAGAATGAATTGCCACAGTAAGTATAAAGCCCTATTTAGACAATCACTTCAGTTTTAGTTGAGCTATCAGTTAAGCTTTCAGTTAAACTGATGTGGAAAAGCGAAAATTGAAGCGCTTAACTGAAACTGATAGAATTCCCATAAGTTGTCAGTTCAGTATCAGTTAAACCAATATTTAAATACGTTTCAGTTCAGTTCAGTATTTATTGTAGCTAGAAAATGAATTTTAAAAACTTGCTTTGACGTTTCAAACATTAAAATCGAATGCAATTAAAGATTTTTTTAACAAACAGTTTACTACTTCCCTTCTGTTTTCAGACTTTAAAAAGAAAAAACACCTCTGATTTGTGTTTTTTTCGTTAACACAAATGTTGGTCGCCCTTGCAATTATTCAATGACAGCAGCAAAAATGGCGCTAAATCCCAAATGGGTGATTGACACAACACCAACTGCTTGCATACTTCTAGGCCGGAGCGAAGCATTCCCCTGATCATTTGACAGGCCAGAGACTACCACAACCACCCAATCCAACTCAATCTCAAAGTCAGATCAATTTGTTGTTGTCGCCATCAACAGTGTGCAAACATTAGTTCCGTGATCCGCTATCGTATTTCATTGTAGTTCGCAAAGATGACAAGCGGTAAATATAAATTTGTATTCTCCCTAAACACTTGTTTTAAATAATTGCCGCCCAGGAGGAAAACATTTCAAAGCAGCCAGTGACATACGTTCCCTAATAAAAGCATGCACCTCCAGCACACCCCACCAGCTGGAAGCGGTAGATTCCTACGGTAATACGGCTCTTCTGAAGGCATGTCGCCTGGGCAAAGTTGAAGCTGTTCGAGTGCTCCTATCGTTCCATGTGAATCTGCACGCGATAAATTACTTTGGTAATTACAAACTTAACTTGACTGACTGATTTAATCAAATGCTGTTGGCATCTACCTACTCTCATTCAACTTGCTGTAGGACAAAACGCTTTGACGCTTGCAACATATGCCGGTTGCTCGGACACAGTGCATGAATTATTGAAACACAGGAGCTACTATGACTTCACCTTATCGTCGATTATTCCGCCACTTTGCGTGGCTGTGCTGAAAGGTCACCACCATTTGGTGGAACTGTTTCAAAGCGTACATCCGCACGGAACTAGTGTCCGTACGGTTCATGGTAAGAAATAACATATATTTATTAAATTTGCATACATTTTAAGTGGAACCATTTGCAGGACTCAGTGCAGCTGAACTGCAGCGCATGCAAACTTAATAGGACCATGCAAAAACCGACAGAATGCTCCCGTGCGTCGTGTTGTAAAATTGATTCAGCTGTGTGTATTTTTATTTAACTTTTAGTGGCAATGTTATTCAAGCCAGTTCAGTCGGAAACATTCTTTGCTTTTATTTTGACTTTCTTTGTGTTTATTATCTTATTGGACTTTCTGTGAAAAAATCGAACAGGATGCGATGAAGATGAACTTTAACTTTAAGACCTTTTTGACATCAGTTCCATGCGGATTTTTACAATGCAAAAGAATTTGGAGCTTGAAGGGTCCCGTTGCAATGGCGTATCGGATATGCTACAGTTTCTTCATTCTTTTCTGTCAGTTGGTATGCAAGACAGGAGGAACCTGTACCCGCCACAAGTTTAGATCAATTCAGATCCATTGTGGTGCACTTGGTTTTTATGACTCACACACTAAGCAAACGGAATGGCATTCACAAATTTAAGCAGGCCACTTGTGATTTGTGTCACATTTTAAAGACCTGTCGGAAAGTTTTCAAAAACGTATTTTCCACGGAATTTATTTCCGAAACCACGGAGTGGAGCTGGGCAGTTGCAGAGAAAGTTTGGATTCTTCTAGTGCTCCAATTCACCATGGAAATGACAGCTATTTCCCCTTTCACCTGTCTCTATCTATTTCCTGTTATAGCGACTAATTTAACTTCTTGCCATGATTTTTGAACGTATCCCAGCTTTAAGCTGCTTAGGAATAGGTTTTCCAGATGAGAAGCTATAAGTCCCTTGTATTTTCGTGACAAACTCCTGCCTCAACACTCGAAATCGTGAGTCAGTTGCTACAGTGGATCAGTAAGGAGGAAAATGCTCTGGCGAATTAATTTTTCTAATAATATCCTGCCCTTCGCAACAGAAGCCCTTCATCACGTAACAGTAGGTATATGCACTTTATTTTTATTACTCACCCCAAATGGCAAATCATACGGATCACAGGTTTCTATTTGACGAAAGAACTCCACTTGTGTGTGAGTGGTATTTTGAAATCCATCAACGACATTATAGTTTTGGGTATCGTCCTGTATTGGTACACCATTTCCGGTCTGTGGTCCATGGCAGTCCTGCAAATAGAAATAGAAGCAGAGGGTCATTTTCTGAATTGTATCTTATAAATATTTCAACAAGCAAAAGACAAATTTGTGCAAAATTACTATTTCCAAATCTGTGGACATAAGTCTGTCCTACTTAAGAAGTCGTAAGTAATATAAATATGCCAGTCGAGTGGGGGTGTTGACGAATGGCAATTCGACTGCAGAAATTTCCATACCCACTTTTTAGTAAATTGAAGTGGCTGTGAATAAAACGCAAACAAATCCATGCCAGCCAAATAAAATGGAATACCTACTTGCATCAGAGAGCCGAGGTACTTATGTAGCTCTTCTGTGCCGTGCAGTTTTTTTTCCACAGAGCCTGCAATGCAAACGTAATGTGAACTTTGGTTTGTTGTTGCGGAGAGGATATCCTTTTGTTTTGCGCAACACAAAAGAAGCCCACAATCGTGGGTGAAACGAAAGTAGATAGTTCAAGGATTTTATCAAAATTTATAGAGCTCCATATGCATCGCTTCTTGACCTCAATGACTTTCATTGTGATTTAAAATTTTTTATTGGTGTACTGCGGCCCAAGTATTACTTCGTAATGATGAACTGGCGTCTATGGCAAGGCCAGCGTAGACCAGCATGGTTTAGGGAAAAAAATACACCCAGGGAGCACCATTTTCTGCGACCCAACTCTAGCCGTACCTGAAACCTCTTTCAATTGAAAAAGAATCGCAATTTGAAAATTGAATTTGAATGACAATAACGATGGCAAACGTAGAGGATGCCATAAACGGAGAGCTATACAAAGACAAGTGTTGGTCATGAAGAGCATTGGATAGTGTTCAAACTTACGGTTCTACGTCAAGAGAAGAAAACTATACTGCAATGTTGTCCCGTCAGGACATCAATCATAACGTTCATGGCGAATACGATAATAATGATGAGTCTATGAACTGTCGGCTGAATTCTCAGAAAGAAGGTCATCCTGACTGATACATGCACAGCACATGGAATAGGTAGGTATGCGAGTGTGTCAATAAACCGGTTGGAAAGGAGATAGAAAATATCGAACAAAGGACTGTTTTTGCCTGAAGATTCTTTCCGAAATGAAAATGTGTATGGCATGTGCAGTATGAAGTACTCGGCTTATACTTCCATCGAATTTCACAAAATATACGAACAGAAATTGAGTTGGTGCGATGCGGAAGAATTTGTTTTTTTTTTTTTTTAACTCCAAGGCCGGTATTCACTGATCATTTTTGAATTTTTAGTCAACGAGAGGTTTATGAATTAAAATTTTAAAGCAATGCTAATTTGAGGGCGAAAATTAATTTTCATTCTCGATCTTGCTATTTCTCGGGCAAGCTGCCATCGTCAAGTGCAGTTTTGCAATGAAAAATTCTCGCTTATCGAGGTCTTTTCTTGACGATTTGTGTCGATAAATTATTGTCGAATTGTCTGTGAGTTATTGGAATTGCAACTCTTAGACAGAGTAACCAATTTTGTTACCCCAATTTGTCAATTGAATTATTTTTAATTCTTTTTTCTTCATTGTTCGTTTTTGAGAAAAGACTATTGAATTCAACAAAATCTGCCCCCTGGAGCTAGTGGCGTAAATTTAATTGTATTTATATTGTGAATTGTCGGCACAGTGGCTCGCTGCTAAGCGAGGGATCTTAGGTTCAAGGATCAAGGTTTTTTTTCACTGCGCCACCTCTCGCGTCTGACAGACTTTAGAGGGTATAAATGTTATGAAAGAGCTTCTCAATAAGCCGTTTGGACTTGTCATAAAATTGAAGATCCCTCCAATTCGTTCAGAAAATGAAAAACTCACACAAAACGAATAGTTGCGAGAAGCTACGGTTACTACAGACCTGTTGCTCCAGCTATTAATTTATTTTTGTTTTAACATTGTAAATTAATTTTGCTTATTAATAAATATTAATAATAATAACAACCAACAAAACCTTTGTTTATCAATTTTGTAAAAGCTCTAGCAAAATTTACGCTCGTATAGTTCATTAAACTAACAAGTTTCTGAGTTCGCGAATTGTCGAGGCTTGAGTTTGCCCAACTTTAAGAATGATATTTATTATGTAAGGAAAACTGTTAAACGTAGTTTTTGTATTTATATTTCCCTTTAGTAGAAACATTGTCCCCCATATTCTATTTAAAGTTCTTTATTTTCCCCATGCGACTTTCTTTTTGCGCTGGAATTTAAAGAAAACAAATTCCCGCGACATGGTAACACTGTACAACCAGAGCTACCAATAAAACAATTTGTGAAACAATAACATGTGGTCTGGCAAATAGAGATAAATCAGGATTTTACAAAAACAAGTATAGAACCAATTTTGAAGCAACAGTGATTGCATAAAATATATCTTAACATAAAATTTCAATTTCGGTGACAGTTTGAAGGAGGTAGCACAAAAACACTAAGCGCACCTCACTACACAACTGCAACCCGCTTATATGCAGTATCGAGCATTTCAATTTATTATGATGTGCGTCTACGAAACTGACAGAATGTCATGAGATGCAAATATTTCATTACATATTCGTAACTTTGAAGGACACAGTGAATATTTTATGTAGTTACAATATTGCAATATATTGCTCGAGGATACGATATGCAATGTATAAAACGCTCATTCTGGAAGGGTTGACGTTTGACAGTAGGGTGGTCACATATTATATGGATCGTACAAGAGGAAAGCTACAAGTAGGTAACAGAAACTGAAATGGTTTAGGAGGCGAATTCGCAGTCACAGGAAATCGGCTCGCCCATTTTTATTTTTATGTAGGCACTCGCAGACGGTATACTCATTCGACTAGCGTTAAAATCGTTTTCTCTGTTTTTAATGATAGCCATTTTGAATGGAAACGCACGAGAAAGAAGAAGAGTTTTATAATCACGCAAGTGGAATTGAGATTCCTGTACAAAACTTAAAGCGTATTAACAGCTAAAAATTACCATTCAAATGGAACACTGTATATCGGACAAATCCAAAATGAAAATCCTTTTACGATTAAGAGTGCCTTCACATTGAGTCAAAAACGCGGCGTGAATCAATGCTGTGGACCAAAACCCGAGTTTCTGAGTAAGCTGCCCGCTAGCTCAATGGGACAGAAAAAAAACTCAAGAATTGCAGACAAACCACGTCTTCACAGAGAATTAAATTGTCTTATTCCCTTTACGATAGCATCAGGGAAATGGAATTACACAAGGCCAAGTTTCGGCACTACTGCCAAACTCTGTCACCTATGGTTTGGATGACAATAGAGAAACCTCACCGAACAATTGTACGATATTCAGAAGCCAACATCAGAGGTGGAATTTTCCAAAAGTGCATTCAACTTACCATGCGTGTTGTAATCGAACCGTTTGTTTAACTAAATACCAATAAAACAATCAATTGTAAATGAAAAATGTTCCCAAAAACGCGGTCGTCGCCGCGTTTGTGCATTAGAAAAAATTATCGTAGAACTTTTTAGTATTTACGAACAGTAGGAATGCGTTGAAACATTATTGTTTATTGACTAAGCAGAACTTCAATTCGACGGCACTCATATGGAACGCCATTAAAAAGCATTGTCCAATATCCACGGTGAGGTTGCAGCGACTGAGACAACGCTTTACTTTCGCGTGTTCGGAAATTTCAGAGTGTTAAGAGGACTGGACCTTAATTGTCAAACTCCATTTTGTCAAAATAAAATATGAAATACTGCCGAATATATTTATTTCTTCGTTTTTAATTCCGGAAAACTTTCCAAAAAGTCTGCAAGAGGTTAGGCTTTCACACATACGCTCTCTGGTGCCTACTATATTTCCAGAACAGCTTGGTGTTTTAAAAACTATGTTAGTGGAGTTCGGGTGGTATGAGATCATTTAGACTAGGGCGAATTTCTATGAAAATATTTTTATAATCGCATTTGGGATTCATTGGGGACGTTCAAGTATCTAGTTTAGTAAGTCTGACAGCTCTCTCACTAAGTGAATCTCGGTTTTGATTGGTCGAAATCGGTCGTGAAAGCAGCTGTTTCAGTTGACGTTTATGGAGGGGTAGCCGACGAATCTAGTCAAGAAATTCGTGACTGAGTACTAAGTTGACAGTTCTCATATGTGGCTGACGTAGAAAACGTGACGTTCCCGACCAATCTAGTTTTTGCGTTCAGATTGCATCTCATCCAGACCAATCTAGTCGACTTAAGATAACTAGATTCTTGAATGCGGCCATTATAATTCCTTTCCTTACTTTGAAGAGCCCCTATACCACCGCAGTCATAAGGTGCGATACTTATAATCATAATTGGTGTCCAGGCATAATTATTTTCAAACTCACAATGGCGAAATTATCCATACAAAATTCTATATGGTGACCTACAAAATATTAAGTGTGACGATTAAATTTGGTGAAGCCTAACGTGAAAAATACTACTGCAAACATTTAGCTGAATGCTTTAAAACAAACAACTAAAAAGTTATATACAAACGACATTGCATATGCATTAAATCATGTGTTTTGTATTTGATTCGTTTGTTAAATAATAATTATTCCCTCCAGAGGGATGTACAGAGTTCCTTTTCATTGCATTGCTGTTTTTGATTTATTGATGCTTCAATTTGACCAATAAATTAATTCCATGTACTTGTGGTTGTTGTTCAAAAATGCATTCATACAGTTATTACAAAAACAAAAGGGAAAACATTTATACTGATTAAAGTTGCCTTTTAAATAAATTTCATCTGCATCCAATTGAATTGCAAAATTATGAAGAAATATGTTTAATTTATACACAATTAGTTTAAACTTAATTGTTTTTCATGATCTGACTTTTATCATCTGCATTTACATAAATATGACGTGTCTATTCGTTTGAAGGGTAGATGGTACGAGTAGGTGGACACTTCGTCCTCTGCCACTGACTCTCAATTATTAGTGTGGTGGCTATGGCTATCATTACTCCATACTAAATGAGGAGATATGTATGTCAGACTATCTCATGTTGGAAATCCTCTATTTCAGTTGTCAGGTGCAGTTTGACTGTCCTCCGTCAGTATAGGGCTTACTATTGTACAAAATGACCTTTTCTTTGGGAATAACTATAACTTTTAAACAAATAATATAAAATATGCAAAAGGTTTACATTTTTCAAAAATCACTCTATAGGGTGTTGCAGAATCTTTGGCTGTGCGATTCTCCTACAAAAAGGAATTTTCTCAAGTTTTTACTATAAAAACAGTCCCAAATATTGCGCGGCTTGTAAAAAGGTTTATAATAATTGTGTTAACAGTGTTCAACAAAAAAAAAATAAAACATTATCGAAACAGTGGAAAGACGAACCAATTTTTGAGATGTTTTCAACATGTACTTGATTTTTTTTAGTGATGGAAATGTTTACATAAAACTATTAAAAAAAAAAGTAAATGGGAAAAATGAAATAAAATAAAATAAAATACGTTATAATTATGTCCTTTTATAATTTTAGATTTTAATTTTCAAAAAACAAAAAAACTCTTTGGCTGCATCATTATTTTTAACATTTAATATATGAATATACTTATTGGCCCTGAGCAATGCATTTTCTTCGGCTAATTTTAAGATCTGACCTGGTTCAAAGATAAAATAAGTGCGATGTAGCTCGTTTTTAACAAATGCCCATTTTCTTGTTTTCGTGAAACCTTGCAAAAGTGATTAGGTATCAATTTTGCTTGTAGCCTTTATTATTTATCATTTCTGTTCTGTAACAACACGTTTGGTTTGGGTGTTGGATGAATTTACTTCAAAAGGGCCGTGGAATCGGCCGAATTTTTTTTTAAAACAATCAAGATAATGATTATATTCAATCTAGTTAACATAAAGAACAAGTTTCACGCTCTTAACTCCTGTGAGAAATGAAAGAACTCAATTACGCCAATAGTAAATTTGAAAGCAGGAACCAGAAAAACGCCTTTTTCTCAAACAAGTTGAGACTTCTCCAAATGGGACAAACAGGAGCAATTTCAATTTTACACAATCTTCAACAAATAGTAAATGACAAAAATACTTGCAGATTTTGTCCAAAACTCTGCGGAATTTTTTTGTAATTCTATTCAAACCGAAAAAACCGTCTTTAAAAAAATACATTTTTCCTATTTTATTCGTTAAAAATGTTGAATATGTTTTTTTTTTACTTTTTATTGTACATTTTAGCTTATTAACAAATTAAACAACTGGGCAACATTTAAGAAAGACAATTTTTCTATGAAATATGTCATCATTGGAGAAAAATAAAATGGAACGACTTTCATTTTTGTTTTTTTACTCTAGAACCAAACTGCTCAGCTTTGAATAGCTTTATAAATAAAACAAGTTATCTGGAAACTATTTTGTATATGTCACAAGCAAACACTGTAACCACTATTCCATGGTCATTATTTCAACTCATTATATATTTATTATACATAAATGTAGGTGTCACTGACATTTTTTAGGGTGCAGTCTAAATTTGGTTCCATTGTTAGTAATGACAACACAAACAGACACAAAAACAAACAGTGTCATGTTTACCTAATTTAAAAACGTTAATCCGTAATTACTAGTTATCCAAAATGTTCTCTTACCCTAAAGTATAGAAAAAGCAAAAAACTCTGCCATAAATAAAAACACATTTTCCATTTGGCGACACAAAGTGGGCAAATGGCGGTAAACAAACTTTCCAACAAATTGTGTCCCACCCAAATTACGAACCGACATCAAATGGCCGATAAGGAGTTAATGGGAAAATGCTAAAAATACACAAAAGGAAAACCCATCATTCAAAGGATCAACCAAGGAACAGTATAAATGCGGTTATACCATACCACCCCGCACAAATTAGTGCGCGCGATTCCTGCGGCTGTGAGTTGACTTTGAATTAGGATGTGGTTGCAAAAGAATTCTGTATCAAGGACTCTTGGAAAAGCAGTCCAAGTAAAATGTAATCGCTAGTTAACTGCGATGCTGTAAATTAATGAAGAGCAGCGATTTCGCCGGCTTAGGACGATCTAAACAAAAAATTTCTATTCAAAGCACGGCAAGGAAAATCCACAACGGTTCGCCGTTTGATTGCATCGAGTAGTTCGCTGATGGTCTACCCTACATGTGTCAATAGACAGGACCAATGCGACATTCCTGTCAAGCATCCTTTTCCCTTATCGAATGGGGCTATATTTTTGGCAAACATTTACTTTTTACTCAACTGACACGAATAGATGCCCGTGATCTCTGTCTACACCTTTCACTTAAAAATTAAAGACAAACAGAAGGAAAATTAAAAACGTGTTGGAATTTTATTTTCGCCTTTGTTCAATCGACGTCAATCGAAAGTATTGATCTGAAGAAATCCTTTCATCTTTTCATCTTTTTTTGCCTTAAAAGTTGTCACCGTGGAAATGTTGCCCTTTTCTTTTTTAATTGCCTCGGTTTCCTCTTGCATGCTCCTCCGTGGCAGTAAAGCGAACGGCAAACATTGTTGCGGTAAATACGACCTACGACCTGCTTTTGATATGCGGATACTCTAAGGTGGCTATGGAAAACGGATTATGCTGTCAGGGCAGATATCGGACCACCCCAAGCGCGTGATGAAGGGTAAGCAATTTCACTTGTGTGGCATTACAAAAGGCTTTTGCCAGAATTTCCTTCATAAATGAGTGCCTGAATCTGCGTCTATGTTGACAAGAGCCATTTATATTGACTGATGTCGTTGTGGAAAGCCCTTTCAGCAATTCTGGTCCGCCACAATTCAATTGTGTGGAAAGTTGTTGACATAATTCTTCGACTTGTAAGCACCCATGATTGATGACAGTATTTGTGACGCAGTTGTGGTTACATGTCTCAAGGAGAATATACTGCATATTGACTGTCCATGTCCATGCTGATCGGAACGGTATTAAGTGTCAGGCTGGTGCGTTATGCATAAACGTGAGTTCTGCCACGAGATTGTTGGTTCAATGCCACCTAACGAGGGCTTGCGATTTTAATTGGAATAGAGGCGTCCGTTTTTGGTTGCCTTCTCGGTTTCCTTAAATATACTTTAGAAACGGTTTTATCGAAATCTGTCCAGGAGTTTTAATTTCAACAGCGACCAGACGCAGAACTAAATTACTACAGTTTAATGTTTACATTTGGAGAACCTAAACGGATTTAATAACTTATTGAATTTTCTGACAAATCTGTGTGCTGTTTGATTAAAGTTTCCAAAAAGAAGGCGAACGGAAAGTTTATCAAGGCAGGGTTCTTGACCTTAGTATAGTACTCGAAGTGGATATTGGTGAGAAAACACTTAAACTATGACGAGAAGGTAGCCGGATAGCTAACGCCGGTTTGTAACTAAGAGATTATAAAACAAAAGCATCAGTAGCTAATTACGAGTAGGGAAGTTACAACAATGATAGTCTGTAGAGAAGGAAGCAACGAAGTGACTTCCCAACTGCTTTCGTCACTCATGACCCAAGTCTAAGCTGCTAGAGGGCCAAATTCATCAAAAAGTGTTAAAGGAAAGATGGACCCCACTCGTCGTCCCAAACAAGTGATGGCTGGATTAAACGAAATAATGGCGAAGCAACCTTCTATCTGACTCAGATTATGCATAAAAAATTTCCCGCACATGACACCATCCCAAACAGTCCATATAACATGGGTGTATATCCAGCTTCCAGGTCCATATACAGATCTACATATTTACGTGTATACCCCTCAAATAGTTCAGCAGCCTGCTTTACCAACACACCAAAAAATGCAATCATTTTTAATGAATCGTATTATACCTACTGCCATTGGCGAAAGCGTTTCCTTATTTTCTTGTAAATACTTGCATCGGAACGTAATTACGCATTTGCAAATGTTAACTGAAGTGATGTTCAACAGACCGTAAGTCCTGGGGGAACCCTTTGCGCAGTCACTCATCGCAAATATTTATTGTATAGAAATCGTTGGCAAGAGAAAAAAAAACATCCTCCTTTACAGTTTCAAATGACATGACATTATGAGGCTGGTTTGGTTTAACTTGCACATTTAAAAAGGGACTGCTAAGAGGCAGTATCGTCATTATTCTCTTTTAATTTTTCGGAATAGCCAGAGATGGTAATATTTTTCCAACCGCGAAGAATCAGAATCAGTGTTAATTTATTTAAGTAGTAGCAGTTACATTAAATGGAATTTAATTTCGGACGATAAGTTATAAAAATCTACCAAGCAAAAAATACTCGTACAGATAATAGAAAAAAGGGTCTCGCAATTGTATCTTTGCTTTTGCGATGCAGGCAAAGGAACCCTTCGTTTGAAATGGAATGAAACAAGCTGTGTGTCAGGTATTAACGAAAATCCTTTTCTATCTGAAGGACCCATGTATGAAATACAACATCGTTTAAATGCCCAACTTCTCACGGTGGCACGGATTCGAGCGGTCCAAATTTGTAAGGCTGTGCCGCATAGATCGGGATGAATTTGAGCTATGGCATTACTGGCATACTGTTTTTAAGGGCGTCTTTTGAATGTGGCTTATTGTCATAGGCCTGCGACTTCAGAAAGCCCCACAAGAAAAAGAATGGCCAGGTCAGAACGCAAGATCTTGGTGGCCAATTCATGTCACCTCTCCAAAATATAACCATACGTTCAAATCGTTCATGCAGAATGCCTATCATGGCGTCTGCTGTGAGTGACGTAGCAACATCTGGCTGGAACCACATGTCATCTATCTCAAGTCGTTCAATTTCAAAAGAAATCAGTTAGCATCGTTCTGATGGCAGCCTCATCAAAGTCATTTTCGGAAAAGGACGGATCAATGAGGGCTCCGTTTCAAAATCCTAACTTAACAATAATTTTTTTGGATACATTGCCATACGTGGTGAACCTCGGATTGATGTCGTCTCATCTACGACAATTTTGCTTGTAAAAATGCCAAATCATTCATCCAGAAGCGCGCCTCGTCACAAAGAATGATTTTTCGGCCAAAATTGGAGTCCTGCTCTTAAGTTCGGTCAGCGAACAATCAGTCTTGTCTACGGTCATTAACTTTAAGCTCCTGGATCAATTGGATCTTGTACGGGTGTAGACCAAAGTCCCCAAGCAACATACGCCAAGTTGAAGCCTGCGCAAGGCCGACAGCGAGGAATTGACTGCATTGGGCGCTCCTGTATGCACTTTCAAGGACCGCGGCAACGTTCTCGGCCTATCTGACGTTTCTTTGACTTACGCTGGTTGGCTGGTTGCTTACCAAACCGGTTGTCTCAAATTTGGGCACCAAACTCTGAAGAGTCCTCTTTTATGGGGCACCGGGTCTGCCGTAAAATAGGAGCAACGCAACTGATTTTGATAAAAAAGCTTTTATCACTTGATCGTGCTGCTCAATAGCGTCACTTTGGCATCACTGACTGAGTAATAAACACAACATGGCAACCACAGGCTGCCAATATCGTCCCATTTAAAAAACCCTGTAAAACTGTAGGTAGAAATACAAATTAAAGTCAAATCACATATTCCTCCCGCCTGAATGCCTTATACCTTAGAATATTCAAACAGCACTTTGATGGTTTTTCTCTTCACTCACTTGAGGGCCAAAATCACATTTATATTAACCACTTATTTACGGGGAGCCAGGAGCCAGCTGCCTGTCATTCAATTCTTTTCTCCTCTTTTTGTAAACTGACAAAATATTGTCCACAAAAGGAATTTCCATCAATACCTAATTTGATTACAATGAAGATTCAACACATAAATGAACTCGTCATGGAAAAAATGCCATGGCAAGCTGATGAAATCACAGAAAGGATCACATTTGAATGGCAGGATATCAGTATTCACAGGGACACTTGTCTGAGGCGGAATTTCGAATACATCTCTTATTGGAATACGGTGAGTGCATTCTTACTTTTGAACTGTTTATTAGAAAAAGCTGGTTCAAGCAATATGGACCTTAAAAAAATGTATTCAGCGATTCAAATCGTTTTGTGGAGTCAAATTGAAAGAGAGTTGTTCATCTGAGCAAGAGATCATATTTTTTATAATTTTGTAACTGAGTTCATTCAAAGAAGACACTGAAGAAGGTCCCTTAGTTTGTAGGAGAGTAAACTTTTTGGCAATACTGGTTTAAATGGTTTTGGACTGACTTTAGCCGCATGTTATAATTGTGACTTGTGCGTGACTTGAACCATTGAAACTTAAAGGACTGCACAAAAAATACTATGGAGGTGATGGGAGAACAATGTTAGAGGAAACAATTTAAAAGAAGTCACTCCTGATGGTTGGCAATGCATGGAATACACTCAAACAATTGTTGGGCTCGTTAATAGCATTACTAACAACAAATTTTAGTTTCGACTTTAAATTTACGGAAGCTCACAATTGCGAAATTTGTATAGCCACTGTGAACTAATAAAATTTAGAATCGATACTAAAAATAAATAAATACCACATTTTCTCCTATTCAATCAAGTCGACCTTCCCATTTTATAGACAGATCTTGTTTTAAATTTAAACGAGCGGTTATCCCTTTGCCAAATACGTCGTATAATTGACCAACTGATTAAACCTTACTAATAATCATTTTTAACCTCTACACTAAATATTTTGTAGGTCGAAATATGCAATTTTGTATGGAAAATTTCGCCCTTGTGAGTTTGAAAAATTTAGCCTGGCACTAATAACGGTTATTGGTACCGCGGATTGTAGATAGTTTTAGTTTTGGCACCTATAGATGTACCCAGAAATACTGGCACCTCAGCCCGAATCGCTTTAGAACAATCGAGATGCACATCAAGCAAAGGCCCGGAAAGAATCTGACAGAAGTCCGAGAAATGGTTTTATGAGTCGCATAATAAACTGGCTTACGGAACTTTGAACACGCCCAGTCTTCAGACCCCTTCAGGTCAATCTACAGTCAAAACTGAGCAGCGCTATGGGAGTCTCGCTGACCTAACAACAGATTCGGGGTGGGCCAAATACAAATGCAATAAAATGAACAAAATTATTTTTTTTTAATAAATGTTGAGCAAACATTCCCATTAATAATTATGGAACACAACGTGGTTCAATTGGCGCATTCCGTCACTCCAATTTTCCAAGACCTTGTTTATGGTTTCGGGCTGTAGCTCACGGGTTGCTTGGATGATATTGACTTAAATCGTTTCCGGATTATTGGCATAACATCGGTCCTTCACAATTCCCCTCAAAAAGAAAAACACCAACTCAAAGAACCGACACTTTCTAAAACGATTTAAGCTATCAATCAGCTTTGTGCTCCATCCAGAAGCTAAGCTACAGCTCAAAATTTTAGCGCAATCAAGAAAAAAAAATTATTTCTACAAATCGAAATTGGTATATCAAGGTTACGGTCGCGGTTCAGTACTTCATGGGCGCAGCTCTTCTCAGAAGAAAGAATTATGTGTTTGATCCTGAAAAGCAATTCACAGGCGTCTTCTTGAATATTTCGCAATACTCCTCAAAACCCGTTTTTTTATATTCGAAATCAAACGATTACACCCATCCCTACCTCATTTGAGTCACTGTCGTCGATAAGAAGACCTAAATCCACTCAACTGTATCCTTGTGTGTTGGGTGTGAAGATTTAAGAGACATTTAAAGTCGCACAACCCCTTTCCAGAGGGCGAGGGCATATTTGCACAAGAATCCTCTTTGAACTTTTCATTAAATATTAAACACTGTGGGTTCTATTAAGTACTCGTATCTACGTCTGTATGTCGCATGCTATGCATCCTTGCAAAACAGGCAAACATACCCGCACACGCAGAAGCATCGTATTCGACGGTTCGAGTGTGATTTCTCGAAAATTCAATCCCACTTGTGTCACGTACATCGCATATTAATAATTTTCGGTTTAACCATCATTTGTGAACGTATAAGTGGCCATTATCCTGCTCTTCGCCACAGGAAAATGCCAAGTTAATCGAGTAAAAGTGGTCGACACATATAGTTACGCATTCCACGCACATATGGTTTTATTGACATTAGGGGAATCGGTATGTGAACGACATCTTCTCCTGGTTTTCTTTTCTTATTGTTGCTAACTTTTGCCTCCAACAGATGTGCGTGTGTGTGGAAAGGCGTTAGAAAGTAAATAAACTCGAAAACTATTTTTCCTCCCTTGGACCTCTATATCTCGATAATTGAACTTTTACGAGCAGATTTTTTGTTTTCTGTATTTGTTAAGTTGGGAGTTTCGCACTTGGGGGTTGTTGTCCTTAATCTGAGATTAATATTGACACTTGCCTGGATGGGTTTGATGGGTCGCTTAATGCCGAGAATTAGGTTCTTTTGTGCTTGACAATGTATTTCAAACTTAAATGGAAGTAGGAATCTACAGATTGGAGGTCTAAATAAGGTCTTGGCACGGATAAACTACGATAGGGACTACATTTCACAGCTGAACAAAATGCAATCTGACTGTCCTCGTGCATGAGAGATTCCGAAGTCAATACGTTTCTATTTTCCTGCTTTTCTGAAATGAATCGTATACGTTTTTAGGACCTTGTAGTGAGCGTAGTTTCAGCTTCCATTAGGGCCAACAGCTTCTTGTAACTAAAAGGAGTTTCTGTAGTTTCAAGTAAGTTGAGGCCTTGGTTCGCCCCTAACTTTAGTCGGTATATGTCGGCTTGAGACTACAAACATTAAGCTCTTGGCGGAATTTCTTTCTTCGAGTACTCCATAAAGCGCAAGGTCTCATTCACCAAAGCTTCCACTTCACTCAGCGTATAGCAAATTAAACTAAATAAATAAACCGAAACGGCGGAAACAGAAGTAAAACAATTGAGCCAGATGCCAATGTCCTTTTCATTTCCATTGCACACTCTGTGTGCAAAGTCGATGTGGATGAAATCGCCTTCCTCAAATACTTCTCTATATTTTTAATTCGCTTCCCGCAAATAGCAAAGCTTGTACAGTATGTTTTCAGAGATCAAATCAAGAGAGAGCCCCTTAAATTGCATACTTCACTTCAGAGTTTGTCCTATCCGCAAGCCTGTAAAACATGTGTCCGCCGGGGTAGCATACTTTCAACGTCCACGTATATAGGTCACACGAAACCCTCTCGTTCATTGCAAGTGTAGCAATATGTACATGAAGTACCATTCTAAGAGTGAAGTGAGTGGTCGATGATATAAAAAGAGGGAAGACTTAAAAGTTGTATAATTGAAACAATCCCTGTTGTCCTCGTTATTGCCATTCGCCGGGTGTTGATGTTGATGACACGAGGAAGCCATTGAACTCACTCTTTGCCGAAGGCTTTGAGCATTTTTGGGAGGACTTCATCTAACTGAGCCTTATGGTAGTAACAGTAAGTAACTCAAAATGGTTGCCTACTCTAAATATCATTTAGGCAGCATTTTCCTGTCATGGATCTCATTTACCTACGAGATTTTCCTCTGTTACTTTTGCCAACCACAGAAGGATGGCAGCAGCATTACGAAAACAAAAAACTTAAAATGATTGATTTTGTAACTTCCTCCCAAAACCAATCAGCCAAAACTAATTTGTCCATGACAAAGTCCCTTCCATTGAAAGCAAACATTAAAGGATATACCCCGGCCGAATAAATATAGATTTTTTTTTTAAAGAGAACTCCGCAAGTTCTCTTTAAGCGCTTCGTCAAAGAGGAAAACAAATTCCCACCATAAATCCTAATGACCAACAATATACCGAGAAAGATACACAGCACAAGCGTGTATCGAAGGATACGTAAACAACAACTGTCAGCGGTTTACATTGTCCAACCACATTTGCAATGGGGTAAAATTATTCGCACAATGAAAATGCAATCTTTGCATTCTTCTAGCTCAAATTTGTTTGCTTCAAGGATTTACTGTCGTACTAACATGATGGCAAGGCAAACACAACGTCATCGTCCATTTAATCCGTGCCATCGGTTGTCGTAAACTTGCTAATAATTTGTACTGATGGGATACGGTAACTACGCAATGGGACAGCTCAGCAAGGAATATTTTCTATCTTTTGGCATCGTCGAGCGACAAATTAAAAATCGATACAAGGACTAAGCCATCGCCGTAGTTGACAAAGTTTTGTGCTTGATTTGACATAAATTAAACGGGAAACGGAGAATTGTTTGCAGTTGTTTCAAGTATTTAAAAGAGGTCCATCCAAATGGAATTAACAACTAATCCTGTTACGTGAATTACGTGGGCGCAATTACTTTTCAGTTAGGTCATAAGTAGCCATGGCTACAAATACGTTTACTTTGGAAGTTTAAGACATTGTCGTTATTAATTGAAAGGATGATCTTGAAAGGGTTATCCGGGGTTGTTTAGAAGGTGGGTGGCAAATTGCAGTTGGTTACACAAAACAAACAAAGGACGAAGTGGATTAGACTAACTGATAGTAGGCACGAGAATTGGGAAAACGACTGCACATTGGCTGGCTTAATAGGATTTGAATTAGATAAATATTTTAAAAGGGAGAGAACAGCAGTGGATATGGATAAAATGCACGACTGGGTCGCACGATTTATTCTCGTTCTTTATGGGTGTGGCAATCCTACCTCGTCACTAGTATTCCCGTTTTCAATGTTGCTGCCTTAAAGCTAAATACCCATGTTCGAAGTAAGTAAACAAATTTAATTTAATTTTTATAATATTTATTTTAAATATTTAATTTCATTTATAAAATATTTAAATTTCTTTTGTCGGAGAAATTCCTCTGAAGATCATATACATCCTAATCACTATTCCCACTGTTTTGTTAGTCGTTGGCTGGTCAGTAATTTATTTTAAATTTTGTTGTTTACTTTACTTTAATTCATGCTTTAATAAAACTCCTTTAAATAAGTTAAAAGGGAGTGTAAAATAGTTGACGACAGTGTTTCCAAACTTAAAGACCTTTTTTTTACTAGCAAAATTATGAATTTTTATCTAAATTCGAATTTGCACTTGTTTCTATATGAAAAACTTAAAAACCGTTACCCGGTTTTATTAAAAATCTTAAAATAAGCATATAACATAAAAATATATTTATATTATACAATAATTTCCTTTTCTAATAGACACAATTTATCAAAACGAGTGAATGCATTCAGATACACAAAAACTCTTACGTACACTTTCGGTGGGCTGTTTTCGTTCATTTTTAATATGACCAATTCATTTTTTGAAATTGTTTCGTAATGAAAATAAGTTTTAATTTAATTTTTAAACAATTTACGTTTCACCCTTTTGATTGTTTCCCCTCCTTTTAAGTTTGTCCCTCGTCTTTCAACTTTTTCATTCAAAAAGTACCAAAATTGGCGCTTTTCCCCTCAATGTGGGATCACTGGTAGAAGGTAGCGATAAGAAGGTACGATTCGAGGATCAATTCAGTAAAGACCGTGAAGAGCAAAATTGAACGAAACGACATTGGATGCTCTCGATTCTGGATATATGGACTCGTAAAAACAAAAGCATAAAGCAGATGTAGAGACTCATAAACTCCAGCATCGACCATCCGGGAAAAGGTATCTTTTTAAGATTAAATATTAAAAGTAAAAAGTTCAAATCGAACAAATAAACAAATCTTGCACCAAAAATTTATTTCGGATATTTTTTGTTTGAGCCCTGGAGTAATACTACAAGTAGGTAACCACTTTTTGATGATTTATATAGTCAGTGGCAGAACATTGAGAGCTGTAAGGTCCCCTTTAGCATATAAGAAACGGCAATCCTCGGATTAAACTTCCTACATTCATTCTCCATTCGATTTCACATTTTTGTAAACATTATTTCAGTTTTTTCTTTCTACTTAAAAACTGACCGGTACGACGTCATGAAAGTCTGACATCTCACCACTTTTCTCTGACATTTTCTTTGACAGAAAAAATGTAGTAGATTTATTATTACGTATTATTTTTTTTTTTTTTTTGAACAAATGTAAAAAAAGAGAGCACTATCTACCTAGATTTATATAAAATTCAATACAACATGAAAAACGAATTAAATTTTTTTATTGGCAGTTTTATTGCAAGCACTGCACTAGGATTTTCAAGTGTGCGGTTGTGGTTTCAATGTAACCACTCGAAAATGGCTTTCATAAGCAGTAATCCCCTTCTTCTATCATGCACTTTGAGTGCGAAAAGTCTGACAGAATTGCGAAGCTAAGCCTGATCATAGTGTTGGCACTTGTGCCAGGATAACCTTCGTCTTAGAGATGTATACCTATTGCAAACTGTAAATCAAAAGTAAACAACATTAAACTCGCGTCTAAGACCAAAGAAATATAAAAGTGGATAGAACAAGGTCAACTGCAGTGGCTTTGCCATGGTGTGCACTTATACGCGTGTAGACGATAGTAAAAAATGCTTTCGCGCATTTGAAAGCAAAAACGCGGGAACTACACTTATGAAATCGATAAAAGGATTATGCTAAAATGCAATTTAATTTATGCACACATTCCGTTGGATTCAACATTCTTGCACATGGCGCTCTCAGCGAAAAACTTCTCCTTCATATTTCGGTTATATTTGCATACAAAAAGGTTGACGTAAGTGAATAAAGTGAAGCTAAAGTTTGTGGGTTTTATTGACTACCTTAACAGAAACTAAGCACAGAACAAGTTCTCTGGAGATAATATTTTTTTTTTCACTGAAGTTTTAAGAAGTAACTAATATTAGCGAAAAGTTGGACTTTTTGTTTCGATTTAAGTGTGAAAATCGCGCAGTCTTTATCAGGCAGGGGATGGTATTGAAAATCTGTTTCACAAATGAATACCAACCTCTGAGTGGGAGACTTTGCTTCAGTTTTTGTCAGGTTGATTTTCCTTAAAACTAAATTAGAGTTTAGGTAACTTTCGCCAGCAATCAATGAGTTAATAGAGCTGTGCCGCAGAACATCAGATAACCTTGCACCAGTACCATTTAACCAAATTTGAATGACCTATGCAAAAAGCAAGAGTTGAATATCTTTCTTTTGAATTGAATCAAATCTACATTAAGGCGTCGCTTAACTATACTTAGTCTATAGGTACAATTATGGCATATGTTCAGATCAACTGAGCGAAAGATGTGAGCGCCCTTCAAGACAGCCAATGCACATCACCCTTTCAAACTAAAAGGCAAGTTCGTTTATGAAACCGCTTTCTGGAAGCATATTTCTAAAAGACTAATACCTGTTTACAAGCATCTCTCATGCTTTGCTGAGACCGAAACTTTAAAAAAACACGCCTATTGGCAGATACCATAACTCTTTCAAGAAACTATGAAAGCCTCCGATAATTCTTTGGGAAGGTTGAAACAGCTCTGTATAGTAAGTAGGTGCTAGGCCTAGGTCTGTGTCTAAGGATTAAAATTTAGGTATTTGCATGTGGTTTGCTGTCGCAGATTGTTAAGTCAGCAATTTTGGGACAACAATAGCCATAACAACGGCCTGATAAACATACGTCGCCCGCGCTCCTTCAATCGCTGTAAGTATCCATCTGCTTCCGTCCCTATATTTGTCGAATTTATTTTCCACCTGTACCAACCTCAGATAATCAAAACACAAACAAATGGTTGGCATGTTGTGTCCATAAAAAAAATAATGTTCGCATTTTTAAATCGCAAAGCACATCCCCCCTGAGTCGTTGTTTTATTGTGTTTATTTGGATGAATTGAATTTAATTATATTTGAATGTCAAATGTTAGAGGATATATGCGGTTATGGTTATTTCATTTTCGGGATCATAACACCCATTTCGGAGTAATTTTATTTTGCAAACAACGCTGGCGACGACATTCAGAAATCACAAGCTGTGGTACATTGAAAAGGTGGGTATACGAGTAGGTTTAAGGTACGTGACTGCTAGGTCCAGGAGACTGTGTTTCTGTTTAAACAAGCACTTTGGGGTACCTTCTTTTACATTTGCATAAATACTTTAGTAAATATTTTGATTTTCGTACAAATGTAAACAAGCAAGGCAGCTTTCATACTTTGATTGGATATACCATTTATTTCAAAGTTGCAAATAATTCATCACATTCTAAGGATGTTTCCCCTGTACAAATGAGAGGGCAACAACGGTATCAGAATTCATTTTCAACCTTACTCCTGGTGATTTGTCAGAGAACATACTCTTCGAAATATTCAGCTACGCAGATGGTAGTAGCTATCCAATTAAACAACCTAAAGATGAATCAATCACTTTCACTTGCCTGAAAGTTTGAAAACGAAAGGAGTTTTCGTTTCCGCAAGAGCAGAAGGAAAACGAAATCTTTTAAGTTAACGAAAACAGCAACAGCTTTTTCACTGACGATTTTTAATTTCTTCGTTCTGAATAGTAGTTATTTCTTTTTAACAGATGGGGCTTATAGAAATTAATTCGTTTTGTATAAACCAATAAAATAGAACCAGAGAAGCCAGGGGTCAGATTGTGTAAGGCAAATGAAACTATCAAGCGTTTTCGTGCGCACGAATGATTTTCCTTATGTTACACGAGAAAATTTCTTCGTGCACACGAAAACGTTTGAACGTTTCGCCTTACAGAATGCCGACCCAGATGTTCGAAAGATACATTTAGGTGCTACTGTCAAAACTCTAAACTGCACACAATTAGAAATAAATTGATTCTTTGTGAAGAGAAACAAAAAAAAACGCAGCAAATTTTCCAAAAAGCAAGTTTTTCGTTTTGCTCGATTTCTTTCGTTTTTGTTTTAAAGCTATTCTCGCTTTGGTTCTTTTTGCAGAAAACATTTTTTAAAAGAGTCAAACAATCGCGTTTTCAAACTCCAGAAATCATGGCAAAACGAGTCATTTATTGGAATCCTTTCCTTGTCCTCATGTTCGTTTGTTTTCTTTGGCGCCTACGGATATTTTTTTCGTTTTCCTACTTAAAAAACCAAACGTTCGTGAATATGAAAATTTTTGTATTAATGGCGTGCGTTACTGCGCCTTCTTTATTTATGGTATAATTGTGGTCCATACGTACCACAATTTTTCCAATCCTGTATACGAGCTATAGACAAATCGTTATTTTTCACATTCTTATTGTTTAAGATCTGTAACAACCCTGGACACAGCCGCACTTATTCACCAACCGGTTGGCTGCCCTACACCGCATTCTTCAATGTAGGCCTGACACATAATTCTTTTCGTACTCTCTTCCTATTTTTCCGTATTGTTCAACTTAACCTTGAGACTTCAGTCTACCACGAGTAGTCTGACAAATAAAATTCATAAAAATCCCGAATTGGAAATAAATCTTTTACTTTTCCCCAACACTTATCATACAAACCATCAAAGGACTCAAGCATTCCCACATGACCTTATTCAATTTAATTCACCTACTACTTAAAATACCACTCAATGAAAATTGCAGAACTGTTCTGAAAAGCTGTACAAATCCAAGCATTTGGTATCAGAAATTTATTTAAATCATCCTATTCAGCCACAAAATACTTTCACCAAACTTCGATCAAGGAAATGGGTATAAAATCACATCACCTGGCCAAAACATCAATAGCTCCCAGAAGAGCTGTTACCATACGTATGCGAAATGTACCTGCAGGCACATAAGTACATTCGGCTACGTCAGGGGCTTTCATTGTTAACGTACCACCTTCCTGGCAATGAAATCATTTATTTAGGGCGAAAGCTTGATTGAAATACCTTCATCGCCACTAAACTCTCATGAATTTCTTTTGTGCAGATGCTGATAACACAAACTCCCTTACAGAATCAAATTTGCACGCCAATACAGCCGTAAATGGCCTACCTATACTGCTCGGTTGGGTATTTTGCGTGTCCAAACTATTGGTGCGAAGTATTTCAGCCATCACCGGTCCATTGCACATCGGAATATTGCATGCAAGGAATATTAATTAACTGCCGCAGGTTAAATCACTTTCCTCTGTCGTCGGACAGTTTTGTAAATTTTCCGGTACCTATAAAAATCAGAAACCCACACTAGTTACATATCGAGGACAATCATGGAGGGTGGTGATTTTGGTTGCGGGGAATTTGTACCTATTCATAAAACAACAGCGGTCAAAAACAGAGCAGCGGCAAAAAACCACATTAACGAGAGTTTTTGACGGGTAGGTTCACCTTCCAAGGTTCAATGTGTAAACGTGTAGCCCAAAAAGATCTGTGAACAAAATTGGTTTGTTTGTGGATATATTCAAAAGTTAAGCTTCGTCCGGATTTCAATATACACCTAACAGAACTAGGAATTTCGTGTGGTAACAAATTTAGGTAATAAATGCAAATCACTGCTTTTCATTGCATTCTTAAAGCGTTGCCAGCTTGCTGTCATAAAATATGCGGGAAAGCATTGCGCGGTACTAATAACAAATTTCAG
The DNA here is from genome assembly GCA_948293265.1 of Cheilosia impressa. Lineage (NCBI taxonomy): Eukaryota > Metazoa > Arthropoda > Insecta > Diptera > Syrphidae > Cheilosia > Cheilosia impressa. The sequence goes on from OX411884.1 coordinate 13,703,177, forward strand.
TCTGGACTTTAAATTTACGGAAGCTCACAATTGTAAAATTTGTATGGAAAATATTGCCATTTGGAACTAATAAAATTTAAAGTCGAAGCTAAAAATGTTTACTGGTAAGCCGATTAAATTGACTGGGATCAAGCCATCGACGATGCCTCTTTAGAAAAAAAAAGATTCTAAAGGAAGGTGCCTACTGAAACTTTCTATTCACATCTTCTGATGTCAAACAGTTCTAAGGCTATTACATTTTAATATTTTCGATTTAATTTTATAAAAAAATAAATAAAATAGTTGGCGCAACAGGTCCGTGGGGACCCTAGGCCTAGCCTCTCACAACCATTCGTCTTGTGTGAGTTTTTCATTTTTCGGACGAATGAAAGGTATGTACAATTTTATGCCGAGTCCAAACGGCCAATTGAGATTTGAGAAGCTCTTTCATGACAGATATACTCTCGGATGTGTGTCAGACGTTTGCGAGAGGTGGCGTAGTAGTGGGACAAAAAAACCACTACGCCGAATTTTGTAACACATTAATACAAATCTTTCGCTTTCGAGAATTTTTGTTTTGTTGTACATAGCTGGACTCTGGCCACTATTGATGATACCTAGACAATCCCGAAGAGTCCTTGTGTTGTGGCAACCTTACCTTAGAATAAAATTTGAGTTAAAAGTTGATTAAGAGTCCCAACCGTTTTCAATGCATTTCCCCAGCTTCGCCGACACATAATATGAACGGCTGATCAACAGACTATGACTGAAGTTCAGCTGTGGAATGTTCTAAATTTGTTTATGGCTGAATGCAGTGACTAATAATTTAACCTTCTACTAAAAGTTATGTAACCTTTTACTTCGAAATAATCTACTAATCTCATATCGATGACGCTATTTTTTAAGTATTTTTTAAGGCTTTTAGATTACGAAATTACTGTTTACTATAGGCGTGTTTTTTTTAGCTTCGATCTCAGCAAAGCAAAGTAAAGTAGGTTTTTCAGCACGCGATTACAAAAACTACTGTGAGTCTCGAAGTGTCAAGTAGACCGTAGTTTTTGTAATTGCGTGCTAAATATCTTACTTCACTTTACTTTGCTGAGATCGAAGCTCAAAAAAACAAGCCTTCATTGCCACGCCTACTTCTTGGGAGGTTTTTTGACCGAAATTAGTTTTTTTTTCTGACTTTATCTTTTTTTACTTAAACTATTTTAATCCATCAAAAAAAAACTTACTTAGACCAGGCAAAACTAGCGTAAATATTTTCTGCTTCATCCAGAAGCTGAGTCACAGACCAAAATCGGATCTAAAAGGAGTATTTGATCTCTAAATGGAAGAGGGAGGATTAAAATTCATCCTAACTCAACAAAGCCTTATTGATTTGCAAAAAAAAATTGTCTTTGCAAGTTTATTGGATATAAAAGGCTTTAGTTGAAATAAATAAATGCAGTAACCGATTTGGACATAAATCTCGGCTTTCTATTCAAGCTCTAGGTATGCGTCATTTTGAACTGCAACCTGCAAAGGTTCATGAATATAGAATCTAAATACTAATTTGAAACAAAAACCGAGTTACTTACCAAAACGTGTGCTGACGACCATTCGAAGCTCATTCGGTGAATACGAAATTCTTAACTCAGAACACCTTTTCGGATGTCTGCGCCGTACCTTTGTCACGTAGATATCTATGAATATGTCCATTTTGACAAATTCTTCAAACTGAATGACTTTTACATAAATGTAGGCACTAGGCTTAAAATGTGATTTGAATACATTTTTAATGCATTTTTTATACCCTCCAGAGGAAGGTATATTCACTTTGCCAATACATTTGTAACGCCAAGAAGGAGTCACCGGAGACCTCATAAAGTACATATATTCTGAATCAGGATCACATTCTGAATTGATTTAGCCATGTCCGTCTGTCTGTCTGTCTGTTGAAAGCACGATAGAGCCCAAAGTAATTGACGTAGGTGAATGAAATTCGGTGAAAGGACTTCTTTTTATCGGCGTCAGATTGGTATTCAAAATGGGCTATGTCGGTCAAGTAGTTCTGATATTTTGTATGACTTGTATGCAGTGGAGGGTATCAAAGCATCGGCCAGGCCGATGATAACACTTTTACTTGTTTTGACGTATACATATCTACATTAATGAAGCTGGTGTGTACGCACTCACTCCTATTGAATTCTCGTTCTAATGTTTCGTACTGCTCTAGTTTCATTTAAAAAGTATGAAAAAATGCAAAAAAAATTTAGTGTCATACGGGCTTTATTATTTATTCCCAGTCTGCTAATTTAACTTTATACTCGTACATAACATCTCAAAGTGCACATAAACTGACTAAGAAAAAGGAAAGAGCCTTTGAAAACTGCCAGCTCTATTTTAGGACTGCATTTACCTAGTCAAAAAAAATAATTGGCATTGGCTCGGCTACATTAAGCTCCAGAAACTCTTTAAGTCCCAGCCCCTAAAAGAGAAGACCAGGCCCACATTTTTAGACAGACTAATTGTGTTTTTTTAAGTTCTTGGTATAAATAACTAGAAGCAGTGTGTCCGGAATTGCAAGTCTCCTTCTGGATGAGGTGACAGTTTGGTCGCTTCTTCGCTTAGTCGAACTACACTGAGCCAAATACGTTTACGACATTTACCCCGAAAATTAAACTTCATATGATTTGATCTGACACATCTCACACAATCCCCTTCTGCCTAGACAACAATGCAAATTATAAGTTACACATCACCCTCCTGCTCCTGTGTAATCACTACAGTAGGGCGGATTTACAAAAATTGCAACCCCATACGTTTGCTATAAACCTCCGAGCTCCGACGTTGACCTATATCGAATAGTGCACGTTAACAATCACCATATATTCATCAATCATCCAGGCTGAAATGTTCTTTGTTTCCACTTGAGTACAGAATGCTCTCTAAGCCATAAGTACATTTCCATTCTTTTGTATGCTCACACACATCAATATTGAAATATGCCATGCGGCACACACATTAATAGGGTATTGGCAGTGACACAGTACATGCAGTCCGATATTAAACCCTACCTACCTTTCAGCCCGTCCATCCCGCCAACAACTCTGTGGCCAACTACTACACATGTAATTTTAGTCTTCATTCCGACAAGTCATTGAATTAATTATAATTTCTGAACGTTCGATGAATAAAAAATGCGATTTTGCTTCTGTGTGTCGCACATCACTATAAATCCCCATCTACCTGTCTGCCTGGACTGGAGAAACTACAAAAAGGTAAAACAAAAACAAAACACACGTTTAGATACAACAAAACTCCGGCAAAGTAAATTAATTCCTAAAAGAAATATTGAATTAAAAGCTCAGTCCAGGGTGTGGACGTGGAGGAAAATAAAAGAAATAGCCACACCAAAGTGAGTACCGAACACGCTGCATTTGGAAGTTCATCGATGCAAGGGGGAATAGAAAAACCTGCATAGTGGGGCTGGGAAGCACGGATAAGTGTTGGAATACACCCGGGTTCTGATTGGTATTAGTACTTCAAGCAGTTAGTTTGGAGATCAACAAAGATTGCGATCCAATTAAATCGCATTCTCCACTTCGCTTTTTAGTTTCCCTGGAAGAATATTACGTTCGCCGGGGAGTTCATCTGAGAATCCCAAGTGCAGATTTCGTTTGAAAGTTGAGGGACGAATTGCACTTATTAATCTTGTTTTTCCGTACCATCTTTAGAAAAACTCTAATTCGTATATCTTCTGAATAAGTAGCTCCCACTGTCTTTAACCAATCCAAATGAAACACAACACACCCTATGAAGCTCGGGTAGAAAACAAATTCACACGGAATCGCTTACACTCTGTGATGTCTAGCGATGCGTCTCAGCGATGACTTATGAAAGCATTTCTTTTTCTCGTTTTTCTGTTCTGTCCAAGTCAATTTGACTTGCTATTAGCATTTTAATCTGCCGGCTTGATCTCAGGTGCGCGTAAGAGAAACCACACCACACAACAAAAAGTTCTGAATTGATTTAATTCCGCAATTAATGATTTTGACATGAAACAGCGCAAACAAAGAGCGGTATAGGTATAGGTACCTCTGTAACTCGACTTGTATACAGGAGGACGCCGGCCGGGGTGACGGTAGAGTGAGTTGATGGGAGGAACGTAAACTGGTTCAGAATACTTATTATGTGACCAAAAGCGGTTTCGCCTCTGCGTCTCCCAGCGGCCAAGTCAAAGTGCCGTCTGGTTCTTCTTGTCGTCAGCGCCGCATGTCCTACTGGCGCTGCTGCTGGTGCATATAATTCATACAGTTCACACTGAAGCTGAAGACTAAAGTCAGCTAGGCGAAGGCGAATGGATGAGACGACGAAAAAAACAGAACTCAACGGTCATGTGTGTGTGCGGTTGGTATTCTGATATTGGTTTCTGTTTCTGGTTTCTGTGGCTGGATTTACGGTAGCCAATTACTTTGGTAAACCAAGGGAATTAATCATTCGCCTGCAGGACCAATTATAAAGAGGGATTATGTGTGTGTACAGTGTGTCTAGTGACATTGCACGATTTGTGTATATAAATGTAGGTCCTTTATAAAAATAGGTGTTTATCAGGTCCCTTTGCAGAAAATGTTTTTTGATGTTGATGAAGATTGCATGATTGGATGTGGTTCTAAGTGAACAAATAAATAAAGAAGACTTCGATTTGTTTAACTGTTCCCCAAAAGGCAGCCTTGTTTTTATAATACATCTCCTATATTATGTTGGTAGATTGTACAATTCAAATTTGGCCATAAACCTCCCTCCAACAATGTCGCATACACTAAGGGCTGCTAAGCATTTTCGGTAATCATTTTAGGCGTTTAACAGGTATATGACAGTTGACGATACTGTCAAGATATATACGCTTGTTTTTACGATCGATTCTCGAAGTTTTTTTCAGTTTGTTTTGTTGGCTGTCTGATTGTAGCCGAAATCGTCACGTGAACCAATAAAATATTTTTTTTCGTTGCCAAAATCATCAGTTTTAAAGGAGCAAAGAATTCGCTGCAATTTTCTCTTTTAAAGAAAAATTTTGTGGTTATAAAAACTGTTCATTTTGACAAAACTATTCTACAGGGTGTTGCGGAATCTTTGGTTAAAGTACGATATTCCAGGAGGTTTTCCTATGCTTTCGAAAGAGAGAAAGACCATTAAGCAGGACCGGGATGATTAGGGTCTTGTATAATATTTCATTTGTTCTATGAGAGAGACGTTTACTTCTTAGGGCCGTTTGCTCATACGACTCTTAACGATTTAAGTTCTACTTAAATACTTATGGGCTACTTTTTCAGGTCATAAACTGTCACATAAGAGTTTATGTGGAACTTAGTCCGCTATGAGTCGTATCAGCAAACGGCCCTTAGATGCCTTTTAAGCCCAAGAAATAGTGATTAGCAAGACTTATTCTTCCTTTGATCTCCGTGCCGATGTTAGAAAGAAGGTAAAGGATTTACTACTTCGAAGTTGTATATTTCCATTGTTTAATTTTGCCCGATTCAACAATTTCGAATTGTCAACGATCCTTGGGGCTGTTTCTTTACTTTTAAGTCTTACGAATTTTTACGAGTTCTTACGAATTTTTACAAATTTTTTCTCAATGCCGCTTCTTTATTGGAAAAATTCGTAAAAGAGAGCGTCATCCAGAGATCAGGGTCTCAGGTAGTTGTATGTTGTTGAAGGAAAGCTTGTGCGGGGTCTCTGTTTAAATACACAAGAAAGCTTGCACCAAGCTCAATCAGCTGATTACTATCGTTGATGGAAGGGCGGATTTAAAAATATTACGCTTTGTAATACAATGGAGTGAGCTATACAGGTTAACTCCAACATATTGTGTATACCTAGAGTCCTTTAAAATCTTATGACCACTTATTCAGATTCTCCCTTTTTGTAAAAGCAACGAACTTCGTTTTAAGACGATTAGAAGCAAGTCAGTCTCCGATAGGTTCGTCACTAATCCATCATGTCGATGTCATTTCTTTCGCGGATAAGCTCGCTGGTCAGAAGAGTAGAAAAAAGTGCATCGACATCATGGGCAAAGCCAGAACAGTGTCTCCTGAGCAACCCTCTGTTTTCCCTTGTCATCACATATCGGTCACCATCAGTACTTTTGAAGTTCTTAAAAGAAAAAGATCGCCTCATCAATAGCCCCCCCTCTCAAAGCAGTACTTATACCAACTATGAAGATTTGCTTTCTGTGACCTACAATGGGTATTACAGGTAAGACCCATAAACCATTTCGTTGCGTGGCATTTCATATTCATATTCTTGTGGCTTCCTCCCTTTTAAATTTCCCACTGACTGTTATTTAATGTTCAATTTAATATTTAGTCTTTTTCTGCTTTTACGACCACTAAAAGCGGAGTATCTGATTGGTATGCTGTCTCCAGTGAGCGACCACCCTAGCCTACATTAGTAACGAAGTTAGGAAACCTTTATTCCATTTACGAATATTAAAATTAGATTTATGTATTGGAAGAAGAAAATATGTTCATGCGACACCTGTGGACAAATGCAATTATAAAGCAGGTAGACTTTACGAGCTGTATTGTATTTTTTTTCAAAAAATCCCTTTCCCCTATAGATACCCTCATTTTCTGTGTCACTCCATTCACTCTCTTAATCGAAACCCATTTGGCTACGCACTACACACACACTCACTCATATATTAATCATATTTGAGGGGAATTGCAAGACGCCATACCCAGCTCTCATGTGTTCAATAAAACCCATGCACACATACAGGCACAGGTACAGATTGCCGTTTCCAATTTCAAAGCAGGATTGACACCCATATCCTGCCATGACACAGGAGGTTTCCTTGGCAGAACAAAAAATAGAAATAAACCGCTAAACAAACCGTAAAATAACCGGCTTAAGAGTATAGGATTTACAGGTAAAAAAAAAACTACACGGTAATAGGACGATATCCCTTAGTATATCCTTTCGTCTTTATTTCGGGTCCCATGGGATGAATTTGGAGTTTGACGGACGCACGTGATGTAACCACAAACTCATACTCTGGTCTGTCGTAATGTGCGTCTATGCGGTTATTGTGCCAAAATTCGTTCGCTTTGGGTGTCGGTCTTCTTACTGCTTAGAAAAGTAGTAACGATTTGGCTTAGGGATATAAAACTCGTACGAACATGGATTTGTTCCCAGTTATACATGGGATTAATATTTATAAATGATTTCGAATGCGACTCGGCTTTGAATTTAACAAATAAGTACTCAAGCTCAAAGTACCCCCATCCCCTACACCTACATACACCTATCCAGAACTATATAAAAAAAGGGATAGTCCGTGCCAGTGATATCATGTTTACCTTCATAGTTTATGCGAGATGTGACAAGTGATACATGCCCAAATGAAAACTGCTACCTGAGTTTATCTGAATTTTGGTTTTATGTTTATGTTAAGTATGCGTAACTACACCTTACAGGTGAAGAAAGGAGGGCATGGAGATAGCACGTCCGTGGTTAAACATCCAAAGGTAGTCAGGCGCGTATATTTCGATCAGGAAGTCGTCCATGTATAAACAACAAATTAAAAGTTGTGGACACTTTAAAGGACTATCAGCGGAAGTCGACCTTTTTACATAAGTTCTTATGAATTGTTTGGCATGCCATTTTCTTAGGGTGGCGAATGTATCTATTCCTAAGTCAAATGAAAGGTCGGTTAAAGACCAGTGAGACGGCAGAGTTATCCACCCTGGAAGTAGAGAAGCGGACCAAAACGCGCCGTAATAGATATGATTAACTAACCAACTGGAAATAGTTAGGCTCAGATAAATGGACGAACAGTGAAGAACACAGCTCCCATAAAAAAGCGGGTTTTGCCATAAAAGACAGATTGAAGTTAACCATATTAGAATTTTTACCCGACTGGGCGTAGGGAGGGTTGTGATTTTCGCGCGTATCCTACGTCCGATCCTTCGTAGCCGTAACGGCTCGACTAATATTTGAGCGAGATTCGTATTCATTCCCGGAGTGTCGTCATAGGCTTAACAAGTTAAAAAAAAAACGACTGACTGTAAAAAAATAGAACTAAAAAGATATGAACAAGAGTTGAATGTGTCTTGTATGAAGAAAACGGGCATTCCCTCGCAATCCTGCAGCTTTCACATTTAATTACTTAACGAAACCGAAGTTTTCTTTCTTAGTGTAGGTAGGTAGGTAGATAAAAGAAATCTTAAAATAGTTGGAAACCAACCTAGGGGACTACCTGAAACGTGCAGTTACTTTATTGCTTTGCCCATAGCGGGCTTTAGCAAGGATTTTAAAATTCCAAAGTGGAAGGCAATAAATTGAAAGTAGATTTTATACGAAGTGCCTTTGAAACCAAAGATTATCAACTACTTGTGGTTAATAATGAGCATTTGTTGTAAACCACCATTTAAATAAATAAATGGAATATTTACGTTCACACATGTGATGTGGACTATGAATGAACTCGAAAATTGCTCAATTTCTGTGAACATTTTACAGCTTGCTTCTATTCGTGCTGGCATAGTCCGAAGAGCTGTCTGAACGATATGCTGTCTTCGAGTACCTATACATTTTAGCATGCCCAACTGTTTACTTTTCAATGACTTGTATTCTTTATGTATGACTTAGGTTTTCTTTAAGAATATTCTTTGGCAATGCAGTTTTTGAAGAGCAAAGGGCATTTGCAACATGGTTATAAAATACGTCCCATCCTCGATGCCCGCTTAGAACACTGGATTTCCTCTTACTTGACTAACTTTATCCAAAGAAATTTTTTCGGAGCTGTTTTAGAATAAGCCAAATCGCAATAAAGAGAAGCACCGCATCCTCTCGATCTTGAGATTGCAAGGACTAAAGAAAATTCGTAGATCAGGGCTCTGGTTAGGTCATTACATATATTGTCATAAATTTTATGATGAGTCTTCTCCAGTAAGAAGTAAAAAAAACATATTTAATAAATCATCAATGAATTGTGTTCATTATGAGCGACTTGTTGGTCAAAATCACAAACACAAACAGCATTTCTGTTCTTCAACGCATTTTGCGCCCTTTTTAAGCATTTCAGAAAGCGCACGAACATTGGTAACATCCATCAGCATGACTCGTACTATCTAATCCAGATGAAGCCTTAGAGTAACCAGAAAAGGGACTCAACTCCTATCTTCAGATAAATTATATTGAATTAGTAAAATTGCTGAGAAATTCAAAGTTTGCCGAAACTTCTCTACCTTTTTGAAGGAGCTATCGCCAGACTTGACTGCTTGAGCTAATCAGTTTTCATATTTTTTTCTGGATGGCAGTAACTCGTATGTCTGTTCTATAGAAGTCTAACGTCTTTACTATTTGTTCGGTTCCACCTCCACGTGTACGAGCATTCATAGCGCTGATAGTAAGATTGTTCTTCTGGTTGTTTGCAGGGTTGTTATCCATTCAATTTCCAGATTTGTATTCGCTTCTGAACGACTTTCTGATTCTGTGGTAGGGAATTTTGCGCTTCACATAACCCATTTTGGGATACTTCATCGCTATATCTGGCGCTGTTTGCCCGCAACCGGATCAAAGGGAACTGTTTGCTGCCTTCGGCCTTCCTTAAGTTTGGGGCGCCTGCTTCGTAAAGCCTGATCAATCTGAACAGCGATTTTATAGCTTATGGCTGTTACCTCGCCGATGTTCACTTTTTCCATAGTTAAACCTTGGTGTGTCAACAATCGGATATTCGAATTAGCGGGGAGGCTGTTTTACTTGTGTCCCTCGGCTGCCATCTCTATGGTATAGGTTCCTCTCCTGCTGCCCTGACTATTGTAAAATCAGATTCGACTGTGACAAAAACACCTTAACAAAACTAATGGCAACACACTGTTTAAATGTAAATAATAGGTATACACCTGATAAGTTTTATTTTTGTTTAACCCTTGCTTGGCTGAACGGATTTTCGGAAGAAAGCAAGCCTACGCCCTGCCTAGCTGCGTTTTGTGGTGACAGTAATTGCCTGGATTGATGCGTCCAGCTTGCGTTTCTTCGCTGAAAAATCTACACTTAAAATTGCCATTGACACAAAATAATACACAGTTTCAGAAAAGCGAGGATCTCATGCATCAAAGGATAGCGTAAATGAACGAGAGTTTGGGCGAAATAAATTGCACCAACAATTCTTGCACATTTTGTGCCCAATTTTAGTTGGTAACCAGCAAGATGGCAATCGTGTTACCACGCCAAGTATTGCCTATTCCATTATCCTGTAGGTCCCCGTTTAACTCCACAATTCAAATTATTTATTTATGTAGGTTTCCCAAAAAAATAAGTGCGAAGGAAATAACTTCCCCTTGGATACGGTTTCGTTTCCAACAAAGGACTCATCCTCTCGAGTGTCCCAGGTCCCACTGAATGCCTACACACACACACTGTGCACTAGTGCGATACATTTAGCCCTAGCGTTGTCAATGAAATTAATTCATTTGTTTGTTTGAACCAATTTCATTAGCGAAATTCACCCTAGTCGTTCATTGTGCTCCCAGAATAATACCATCCAATCAAGATACCTTCATGAGAAAATGATTCTTTGAAGTGGTGGGTACTGGATACGTCTTTCAAACGGATTCCAAAAGACGACATGAATACCTGCCGTCGCTGCGTAGTTACACAGAGAATAAATCAACTAAGAAACAACACAAGTGATGATGGTTGGCGGATGTATTCCAATTTCATCCTGCCAACCCTTACCGACTTCCGTGAATTTTCCAAGCATGATGCAGGTCCCAGTTATGTTTTTTTTATATCTCAACTTCACTCACCAAGGCGTTTGGTTTTCCGGTGCGATCATCGACCCAAATGAGCACCAAGTCGGAGCCGGACATTCGAGCCGATTTTCGCGAAAACCCCAATCCAATAAATCCTTGGGTATTCACGGTCGCGCGAAAATATATCTCCTTGCCCTTAGTCCACCATTCGAGCAAGTACAATCCATTTGAATCCATGGTTTCCACTCTACGCCAGTCATCGTGACGCAATGCGGTTGAGGTGAGCTGACGGCTATTACTTTCGTGGGATACCGGTGGTGACGCGTGAGTCGAGGGGACAAATACTAGAGCCAGGTTAATCCAAAGGACCTGAGCAACACTAAACACTATTGCGCACTTCATGATTTCACTTTCGGATGTATTGCGCTCTTTTCTTGGGCACAACTTCACTTTTAGCACTTTCTTCCCTAAGGAACACTGTTATTTGAAAGCCGCAGCTATTTTTAACTCACAGATACGCGGAATTTAAAGGAAACCGATTAAAAAAGAAACCGAAATGCATGCACGTTTCGTTTTTGTTATTTCCACTGCATCCGCATCACTGCTTTTTCTCCTGCGCACACAGCACACTCTTCCCGGCGAGGGTAATGCTACAAATAAAGGAAAATAAAACGGCAGCTGGTTTCGATCGAGTGTGTGCGGAGGGTTTGGTTGGCCGTTGGACGACTCTATCAATCAAGCGACGCGTTTTACCGCCAGATGTTTGGTTTCGTATCTAAAAATGATCCGCTTGGCCACTGATAGATAGCGGAGAACTTTTATATTTAACAACAAATAAACGGAAAACCGATTGAAAAACACTATCGATCAACAGCAGTACGGCGACACGACGATCTAAACTGCGCGCGCATCCCTTTGCGAATACGGGGCACGCTACCAGCTGGAACTTGTTAGACCTGAATACCTCCTCGGGAGGTATAGGGAATTCTTTTTCGTTTTAATATTTTTTTGCCGGAATATTTCGGCTTCGTGATGGTATGAGTGTTACGGCTACGGGAGGGTAACCAGAATTCCTATGAGTTGGTTGCTTCGGTGTGTACCACCAGTACCTGTGTGTTCGCATGTTTATGACTAAGTGCTCTTAAACCATTGGGTTCGTTCGGCTTCGGTTTGAAAAGTACGTAACGTATTCGTATTGTATTGGGAATTCGATTCATGCTCTCTGGGTTTTGCTTTCGGTTCGTGTATCGTTTCGTGTATCGTGTTCTTCGAACGAATCGTTTTTGTTTTTGTTTTCTTGTTGTGCTACTGGCTACTGGTACCTCTACCGCTCTACCTACTTATAAGAACGCTTGGGAATTCGATACATTTTTTTCTGTGTTGTATTTTTCGAGCAGCTTTACTTCAGCTTGATAGAGGCATATGAGTGGAGCATGAGGGTTAGGTATACCTACATTTTGTGTGCACTGCACACTCTTCGGCAGATAGTGTTGTAGTTGAGAGGAAGTTGCTCCGCAACGGTTCAGTCTTCAGTGTAGAACATTATTGAACTGACTCTGACAGATGTAGCACTTTAAAATATATGTATCCAAAAGTGTGCTTCATACAGTGACAGAAAGTTGGCAACTGTTTGACAGGGGAACTTAGGTCTAGCTTTTCATAAGCATGCGTATTGTGACACTTGTAGCAGTTTTTACTGTGAAATAAGCAGATTATTCAGAACCTAGGCTGCTAAAATTGACAGAGTTTTTAGTGAACTTTGAAGAGTTTAATTATTAAAAATTTAATTACATTTTATTTGCATGTACCTACATCACAAAAAATTAACAACCAAGCGAGTCAAAGCTTTGTTAGGGATGAAGACTTATATCGATCATTTTAAACATTAAGATGCATAAAGTAGGTCGTATTTAATATTTTCGTCGGGCCCAGCCTATTGAATCCGAATCAGTCATGTAATATCACGTAGATCCGTCAATATTGACGTATTTGACGGAACGAGCAGTCGGCAGTGCCGCATTCAAGAATCTAGTTATCTTAAGGCGACTAGATTGGTCTGGATGAGATGCAACCTGAACGCAAAAACTAGATTGGTTTGGAACGTCGCGTTTTCTACGTCAGCCACATATAAGAACTGTCAACTTAGTACTCAGTCACGAATTTCTTGACTAGATTCGTCGGCTACCCCTCCATAAAAGTCAACTGAAACAGGTGCTCTCATGACCGATTTCGAACAATCAAAACCGAGATACACTTAGTGAGAGAGCTGTCAGACTTACTAAACTAGATACTTGAACGTCCCCAGTCCCATAGAATCCGTTCCATACGGTGATAGCCGATGACGGTTTCTCTACTTCTCTCAATATTTCCGCCATGCTGTGACAACTACTGTTAACGGGTGCAGCGGACAGAAAAGTACAAAGTAAAGCTACTTTATCCGTCGTATCCGGTACATGCGCTCCTTATAACCTTCCATAAGCTGTTCTATTCTATTAACCAGTCTGTCGTACATGTTGCCGCAACAGAAGCTGCGGATGGGTTGGGCCCTTCACAACTGTCACGCGCATATTGTTCCTATTGTCAGAGTCACAAAGGGCCGAAATGACCGATGCGCAACGTACTTTTACTTTTTGTATGTGATCTATGGGTCTTTATCGCCTGGTCGACGTTGACGACTTATCTGCGGCATCTTTAGCCACCGCGGCGATATTCTCTTGGTAACGAGCACTACGAGTCCTTCTGGCGCCTGTCTTCTGTTGTTCCAATCTTAGTTAGGACGAGTAGGAAATCACTGCCGACTACCTAATTGACGTTGCGGCAAGATCACTGACGGATTATCGCGTGAAAAAATCACGAGTAGATATCTCACGATTTTGAAGGGTTCAGCGGTCCATGAATTTTCGATGTGCATTCTGCAGCTTACAAGTTAGAAAGCAAAACTGATAGTTGTCGCTATTTGCAAAAGCTGCAGCATCTTCTAATAAGATGACACATTTTGGGACACCCTTTATGAAGACCTCACGTTTAAGTGAGTTTTTAGAACACTATTTTGTCCTAGAGCTATAACAAATATATATTTATCAATCCTAAGTTAGATTTTATTTTCAGGTGACATAAGTCTTCACTTAGGGGCTTACAGCTTTGCTAGAGAATTGTAATCTTTGGGGTTTGTGTTTTATGACATCTGAAGGGACATTGGGCGGGAACCACCGAAAGGCTTGCAGCCTGTTTTTTTCACAATCCCCATTATGACTAGCTTCTCGCAAGCATTAGCAGCTACTACCATATAAAATCAGAAAATATAAGCCAAAGTGTCAAAAAGCCTTCACGAGGGACACCCTGTATCATTCAAATACATGTACTATGTTGTGTTGAATTCAATTAAAAAATTTAAGTGCGGCTGTGGGTGGAACAAATAATTTTATCAATTTTTATATTTAATGTTGAGAAGAACTACAAGCGAAATGCATAGCTCTTTTTGTTTTGATTGAAGGAACCGAGTCACATTGCAATTACTTTGCTTAGACTTACTTGCAGAGACCCGGCTTGCACTCCGCTGCTACCCTTCCCTTTGTGGAAAGCCATTTAACGAATGCTGATTTGAATTTCTTTTACCGCAAAGAAATTTCTTTGGAATAATTTCCCGCACCGCTTTCAATAATAAATGACTTCAAAAACGAAATACATTTGAGAGAGAGTTCCCATGCACTTGACGCACATACTCGTCTTGATGAGAAGCAATTATGAGACACGTGCATCAACTTTTTAAAGGCTTGAAAACTTTTTGTCACGTGCCACATCCTTAAGTACGTTGATTGAGATGCCTCTTGATTCATTGGTATCCTTAGAGAAACAGTAGAAGACTTAAATTGCGTTTTTTACAAAAAATGTCTTGTCAAAGCCTGAGTGGACTTCATTTAGGAAAGCTACGTGCTACTACCTTAAGCTTCGATGCAGAGACTTGTTACGAAATTTAAACTGTACCTAAACAACTCCACAACCACGACCGTCGAGGAGACATTCTCTCAAGGAAAATTTTACAAAATCATACGGACTGGTTACCTCGTAGTCCCGTGTTTAACGACAAAACTAGAAAAACACACTCGTTTCAACTGAAGGATAACATTTATAGAAATACAGAAATTTCAAATGAGAATTATATTCGATTTATCAGCGCGAAGGTTTCAAAATAAATTGTTCACATTACGTTGCAAGCATTTCTTGTCAACAGCGATAAATTTCCAGCTTGTTACAACAGAATTAAAACCATCTGAAGATAAATCGCTGGAACTCAATTAAAGGAACCCATATAAGGGGGAGGGGGGTAGGAAAATAACATCACTTGGAGTACCTTTACTGTAAATATCCTTCTTCTACATTCACGCTCATGTCGTGCCATAAAGTCTCATTGCTCCAGAAGGAAGGAAGGAAGGAATTTTCATTTTAAGAAGGTTGAACTTTTCTCAACAGCGCGCCATTATAATTTAATTTTCTTACGACGACGCTGTGAAAGCATTTATGATGGATGAACGATGAAATTGATTTCGAAGAACACTACTCGTAAAAAATGTTTCGAAAGCGATTTCGATAAGACTTGAAGAACTTGCGCAAGAAAATCAATATTTCTAAATGGTAATTTGTGTCTTTATTGAAATACGATATTAAGTACTTATAGGCTGAAAAGAGGAGGTATTATTTTATTTGGAAAATTCTCAAGTGTATATTTATCAGATTACAAGAAAAATCTATAAAGATGAAAGATGGTTCAGACGTTTCAGTTGCAATCACCGTAAAAACCCAATTCACATCTCGACTGTTTTGATTAAGCTTCCCAGTTTAGCCGGCGACTTGGTAAAAAATTGAGTGAACCTTCCCATCATCATAGGTGTTTTTTTCTTTTTTTTTATATGTGACACCATAACATCTAAGAATGCAAACGAGAAGTTCTCTATCGTAAAACAGACAAATTTTTATAACCTCCACAGGTATATTCACTTTATGTTATTACATTTGTAACGCCAAGAAGGAGTCACTGGAGACCTCATAAAGTACATATATTCTGAATCAGGATCACATTCTGAATCGATTTAGCATGTCCGTGTGTCTATTGAAAACACGATAGCGTACAAAGTAATCAACCTAGGCAAATGAAGTTTGGTGAAAGAACTTATTTTTATCGTCGGTAGGTTGGTATTAAAAATGGGCGATGTCGGTCAAGTAGTTCTGGTACCTCCCATACAAAACCAATATTAGACCCATGTGTCCCTCTTTCCGTTGAAAACACGATAGCGTCCAAAGAATTCAACCTAGGTGAATGAAGTTTGGTGAAAGAACTCATTTTTATCGTCGGTAGGTTGGTATTAAAAATGGGCGATGTCGGTCAAGTAGTTCTGGTACCTCACATACAAAACCAATTTTGCATGACTTGTATGCAGTGGAGGGTATGAAAGCGTCGGCCAGGCCGATGATAACACTTTTACGTGTTTTTATTTCAAACTGTTGCTTGTAAAAAGCGGCCGACCCAAAAATAGTTTCTAATTGATGGACGCAATGCGTAAACGTAGAATGCATCTGAAAGGTCCAAGGAAAATGTCAAACGACAGCTCGGCGTTTTTAAGGAAATGAAGATCGTTTCTCGCTAGCAGAATCGTTTTTTTTTTTTGTAGACGGGAATGTAAAAAAAAAAACTGTAACCCCTGTAGCGCGGAAAAAGCTCTGCGGTTTACGTGACGTTACATAAACGGTCAAGCTCATCAGGTTCAGGAATTTTAAGAGACTGGTACAGAAATGTGAATAAACCTAAGCCCGGGCGGCGAGTTCTTCACGAACTGTAGAAAGCGTCACTACGTCCTTGCATGAGATGATCAATTCAGAGCGTTAGGTAGAGATGCTGCACAATTGGTAGCTGCCGGGTTTGCGAAACCATTTGTTCAGCAAATGGCTGTAATCAAAGAACATGCTATGTCACGAGTTTGGGAAATTTTCCCTCAAGTCTTGATCCCCATCAAGAGAGGTCACATAAATTTGCAGCCCTGATTTAAACCGTACGAATTTTGTTCATGTTGAAAACTCACAAATCAAAAGCTGACACAAACCGAGGTCTCTGATGCAGTTAAGAATAAGAAAACGTTAGACATGAAATGGTAGCCATCACAAGTCCGACGTGGTGATCTGTTCTAAGGAATTTAGCTGTTCGCTCAAGACCAGTGCCGTGGGCGAGAAGAGCTGCGCTTAGGCAGTATTATGTTTCATGAGAAGAATTTTCCTAAAAGTTCTTGGTGAAAGTCCCTAGCTCGCGAATCTTCGGTTATTACCAGCGACTATTTCTTGCCTAGGAGCACTTTCTGGCTACTTTCAGGTGAACTTACAAGTCCAAAATTGAATCTCTTCTTTCGGGCAGTTTACCGGTTCGTCTCCACTTACCCCTAAGTGGTTAGCTATAATTAGTTAGTTATAAACCTTTTCTCATACTTACTGAATATACATATAAAATTTCATCAAAATCGGTCGAGCCGTTTTGGAGGAGTATAAACACAAAAACTGTGACACGAGATTTTTATACATTAGAAGAGAAGATAGATATACTCCCCGATTGTCGCACGGAATATGCCCGCGTTGAGGATGCTATCTACGTGCCCAGCATCGATTATACAAGATGCTGCAAAATGCGTCAGGTGCTATCTTTTCTTGAATTCTGTGCTTACTAACAAAGCCGCTGAAGCTTATTTCTCTTCCGCTTAAGCATTGGAGTCCTTTAGCATATATTTAAAATCTTATTCCAGGGGCTTCGCGCAATAGGTCATAAAGTTCCTCCCCTGTAAGGTATTTGGCATCTTCGATGGGAGCTTAGTAAGTAACCTTTTCCGATTTCCGAAGAATCCGCATCAATATAAATGATGCAAACATGGGATCCTAATAATGGATATGAATTAGAGGACAACAACTGTGCAAGTGCATTTCTCGATTGAGCACTAAAATAAAAACATCGACTCCCCTAGAACTGCAAGAGTCTGTAGTTCAGTAATTTAAAGCAAGACTACAGCTTACTTTTAATACGAGTATCCCAGTCGTTTGGCTAGTTGGGGCCATATTGTGTGCATAAAAACAATGTATACCATTTGTTGGAAATAACCAAAAGTTTTTCATGACAAAATCCTTTTAGGTACTTTTTTATTATCTTCAAAAATGTACAGTTTCTCTACAACATCAATCAAATAAATATAGGTACATATAAAACATTTCTCTTTGCAAAGTTAGGAAAACGTACATTCTAAAATATTTCTTGCAATTATTTACAAACTACACTGTAGTCTATAAAATATTGAATATTTTTTTTATTCATTAATTTTTTTTCATTTTAGGTAACATTAAGATGTAGCAACATGCGTACATGTTGCAGGTGCATCTGTCTTGGACTGAAAAGCTTAAAACTATTTTCATTAGCGAATTTACATTTTATAGCGGACTCTCATTGTACTGCTTGCGTTTGGCCCAATTTCACATCAGATTGCTATCGTGACGGTAGTTGTAGTCGCATTCAGGATCGATGCCATTATTGCCAGCTGGTAGCATTGTCACCGTCGTTTCTTGCAGTCTGAAAGGATAAAAATTTGTGATCAAATTAGCATCGAGATTGGCTTTTATTTTCTGAACATTAAACTGTGAGAAGTTCAACGAAATGGGAGTAAAATCTTTGCAAAGGACAATCAGGTACTTCCAATAAAGAATTTAGTTTTATCCACCAATGGAGTTGACACAAAGGACATAGGGAATTCAATACTAGTACATTGCTGGGTGTAGTTTTAGTCACTAATAGTGGCCAGATGTTGTTTCGATGGAATGAAATGTGTTTCATTTCCGATTTCTAACAGCCGGCGCTAAAAACCAGCCATCGAAAAATATCCCAAAATGTTTTAAAAGTATTTGGGCCTTACTACTAATCATTTTTAGCCCCCACACTAAATATTTTGTCACAATTTGCAATTTTGTATGGAAAATCTCCCCATTGTGTGCTCGAAAAATTAAGCCTGGACACTAAAAAAGACTATTAGTGTCGCGGTTTGGGTTCGCAACTGAAGGGGTTTTAATGTCGTTTTGCAGTTTTATGAAAGGCTTTTTTTTGCACTATTTCATATGGCTACGTCGTTCACTTTCATTGCCACACCTACTTTTTGGAGGCGTTTTTTTGTACCAAAATTAATTTTTATTATGGTTTGACCAATTTTCAGCCGCTGAAATAGTTCTTAACATCATACAAAAAATAGAATACTTTAACCCTTCAAAAACATTTTAAGCTATCAATCATCTTTCTGCGTTATCCAAAAGCTTAGCTATATACCGACAAAAATCCCTCTGTATAAAATTAAATTCATTTCATCAAGTTGAAAAATATCAGCGATTGCCCTTGATCTTATTTTGCTTTAATCTAGCTTAAGTAAGAGTAAGACCTTTTGTGAACCGAAAATCAAGTGTAACATTGGACACTACAGATAAACCACAAGTGTAACAGAATGAAGAACTAAAGTCCTTCGTCCCATAACCATCAGACCTTGTTTCAATATTGCATAATTTTTTGTAAACTGTGTTTAACAATCAATTCTTACAAAGCATCTTAAATTTCGTCCAATTTTTTTAAGCTTTCCGTTCGTCTTGCACTTTTTATTGACAAAACACCGAAATTGGTGCTTTTCCCCTCAATCTGGGACCACTGTTGCAGACATGAAAAAAGATTTAATTACCTACCTATCGATCTACCAACATTCAGTTAACAAATTTAAATCTCATTTAAGGTTATCTTAAATTAAATGAAATGTTTTTTTTTTTTTTAATTTGTTCCTGATATAGGCATTAAAACTACGATTCGGGTTGGCATCACTGTGCCCAACGGCATGCCTAAGGAATTTGTTTTCCAATGTCTCGATGTTGTTGCTGCAACCAGAAGTATTATATTTGAGGGCAAAACCGCTAAAATAAATGTACCTACTCGCTTGAAAATGGGAAAATATGCACATAGCTCATGCTGTATGAGGTTCCAGTGTGCACTCCAGACATGCAAGATGCACCCTCAATTTTATGAGACAGCAGATATTATGTTCATATCAGATCTAAGCAGGAAGTGGTTCTGGTCGGAACCGTGGGAATGGTCTAAAGGACAAGAGTTTTTTATCAGATGAAATGAACTTGTATAAAATCGTAAATATTTCTCTTATAAGAGGACATCTTCGTTTAAATTGTGGACCGTATTTCAGGGAACAGGGACCAAAGCATTTTATTCAGAAAACATAAGACTCTGCAAAAAAGAACCTCGCACCACGTAGAAATTTTTTTAAATCAACCAACTTTCGGGTAAAAGCTACCAAGTAATACTTTTAACTAGTGGAGTTAGTGGATTAAAAACACCCTAGTCAACTTGCTTAAGGAAACTCGGTTAAAAATAACCGACTTATCAATTTCTTTCAAAGTTTCTTGGTTGAACAAACAAACTCTGTAACTGTTAACTCATAATTTTGTTATTACCTCTTAATAAATAATAATAATTCTGTAGAATTTACCCGCTTGCTGATATTAATCTTAAAACTGGGTAAAAAGCAACTACTGATAAAGTGTGTTTTTTCAGTGTGCCTGTACATTTAACTTTGCAACTTTTTTCAACAGAGACTCAGTTAATTTTAACCCGCTTTTTTTAACCAAGCAAAAATCGCACTCGGTTAGAGCCAATTTTTTACAAGAACAAAACAATTTACTTCCACAGTTTTGTGTACATTTTTAAGGATATCAAATTTTTCAAAATACACGACAATAATTTTAAAACTCACTTCCTTATCGTACTCTGGTGGTACGACCGTCTGGAGTTGTATCGCCGAGATGCGGTGCTTGTCAGTGATGTATCTCGAGCCCCCAGGGTGTCAGCCCGCTTTTTTCGGTCCGCAGCAGATCCTTGACAAAACAAATATCTATATAGATGGGCAAAAAGTGTTTCTTCAGTCCACATTAAATATAATTATTTATCAAGTTTGGTTTTGTTAAGTTTTACATTTTATTTTAATTTTATTTGTTGTCTGGTTAAAAACGTTACTTTACATTTACAGGATATGACACTAACACAGAATAAGAAGAAACATTGACACACAAATCGACTAGAAGCAGTGTTTAAGGTCTAGCTGTTCGTATATTTTTGGTCCTTGTACTTTTACAGTATACGATGCATTATTCTTTTGTTTAAATTTTATCAGTCGTTGGTTTTATTTCAAGTTTTCTTTTTTTTTTTTATTATTATTGAGTTGATTTGGTGGGTGGGCAAAATTTAAATGTATATCATGCGTCTGGATTGTAGCTAATAAACAAATACCTATTGAAGTGTTTTCGGAATGCACCACTGACAAAGTACAGTGCTACGGGGTTAGCACAACTGTTGGCAAACGACAGGCAAAAGCCAAAGATTCGCATAATGTGCCAGAATAGGTTGTAGTCTTTTTCTGCCGTCGGCCTGATAAATGAATATAAATTTTTATTTTATTTTTAAGACATTGGGAAATGGGGAAGTACCGAACTTACCAGTAGTAGAACCAAAGCATGAAAACATGCGACGGTAGGAAACAAACGCCGAAGATCAATACAAAAGCGAGAACGGTGACAGCTACTTTCTTGCGAGCTCGTACCTGAAAAGCAATGCAGATATTTGATTTTAATTATAAAAGTAAATCAGGTCGCGTATTTTAATTATGTTCTATTAAAAACCTGGGGTATACCAGCTTTTGTTTTCATCACGAAAACCAACCAAGAATTGTATATCGTACATAGGTTTTAATTGAGATTCCTTCTCAGGGTAGTTATACTTTCGAATGTGTTCGGAAAAATTAAAAGCCATTAACAGTTCTATCAGACGAAGAGCTTGCTAAGAAACAGAAAAAGCAAAGGTATATCGGTTTATGCCTTATACGACGAAGAAATGTATTTTCAACCGAATGTCTGTGCCACACACAAATTGATAAACTGTCACGTTACTGATACGTATTTCGAACAGAACCATGATTTAAAAATAAATTTGCACAATTTGGAAGCGTTGTTCAGGCGTCAGTCTATTCATGTTGAAATGCCAAACCAAACCTAAAATAAATCACTTGACAGCTGACAAAATGGCCGCCAGTTGAAATAGTGTTGCCAACTTAAAGCTATCTGCCTCTAAAAAACCACCCTATTAGATGTCGAGAATATTTAAAACAGTTTGAAAACAAATTTTACAGCTCCATCTTAATCATTTTTAAGCAGTCGAAGACCTTCTGAAATTTGAAAGGAAATTTGATGTAGCGACTCTCTGTGAGCAGTATAGGAACCAAAAATGAGGCAACTGGCTCCAAGCCACAACGAAAAATTAAATCGCAGATAAGCCTCTATTCGAAAATACTCGGAGGTGTCTTTGTCCGACCTTTTTACACGAGGCTAATTTAAACGTTTATAATTATACACAAAATATTTTTTTCTTGTTTCTTTTCCCAGCCTTAGCTTTCTTTTGACATTTTTGAATCGGTTTGGACAGAAAAGTCGCCGACATTCACGATAGAAATCTCGTCACAACCACAGGTGACAAAGAATCGACCTCGCTAGAGACAGCTTTTTTATATACAAATCGTAGAACAACTGTTTCTTTTTTAAGAAATATTCTTTGGTTTAGATATTGTTTCAATTAACAGCGGAAGCGCGGTCATCGGGATCTTTTACTTTTGCAAACAGTAGCCTAGCACAAGATGGCATTAAGTGTGTGAATGTTTTTGGAGCAGAAAGTGATCACTATGCTATTTTATTTATCGCCAAACTAGACGACCTTCAAGCAATCTAAATGTTGCTTTTCAAATACGGTACTCCTATTCATATATGATTCGGACGAGAGAACAAAAGTGCACTATCGTTCGAAGCAGCGTTGCCGTTTGGCCACAGCCTCCTGACCCGTGGCCCCCACTTTCTTAAAAATGATCAAAACGGGCTCACTTTCGGTAATAAGATTTTATTCTTTATTGAACAAAAAAAAGTTTTTGTTTTATATTTTGCTGTATTAGTATTTTATGTGGAGGCGATTTTTTTGTGGTCGGTCGCCTATTTGAAATTTTTTCAGCGGCAAGCTGATTTGAAGTACCTGTCGGTGTGGCACAAGCCTACCTCTCAACGGCGGACTCATCTAAGAACCACAGTCGCAACTTTCATAGAAGAATCGGTTGCGCTTTACCAAAATGCACGCGAAAGAACAAAATGTAATCATCTACAGAATGTACAAGACTATTAGGCTTCTGCAAGCTTTCTAGGGAACATTATCCGAATTTATGATGAAACTTGTGTCCCATAACAAAGAGTTGAAATACACCAGTAAAAGCCTGGTGACACAGAAGATACAACAAATTGACGCACATTGAAATCGTGGGGGCAAACTATTGATACTTAACTGGACTAATGTCAACTTGTGTACCCATCATGACAAATAATTCAAATTATTGGCACACCCCTTCCTAAAATCTGTTTTGTGACATAATTACGAACACAAACATCAAAGTGAAGTGGAAACTTTAATTCAATCAGATTCCTTTATGAGGACGCAGAGCTTTTGTTTTAAAAATACACAACATACCTGTCTAACGGCTCCCTGCATCTCACCAGGCACACTTGCTGTGTAAATCAAATGCCTCGCAATTAGCACATAAAATATTCCAATTATCACCAATGGCACGGCATAGTATACCAAAAACCTCAGGAGCACCACCAATTTGGCATACTGACGGCCCCATTCATCGGGAAAAGGATAACAGTACCGAAACGATTTGTTGCTATTAACGTCAACTTTCTGCAAATACACAAATCAAACAGTACTTTATCATTTGTATTAAATCATTACCAATGCTTATTCAAATTTAATTTCGCCCTAACGCCCCCATAGGGATCCAATAAATATCAAATAAATACCAAACCCACCACCACAGCGACTAGAAGTAGGCACAAAAATAATTTCATATACCTAGTCCCGCTGGGAAGTTTTGAGGGCGCACAAAAGTTTTCGACTCGATTCATTTCAAAAAAGTTATGGCGGGACAAGCAGTCCATGAATTGCGATCATTTGAATGCCACACCTGTCAATTACCTGTCAGTTACCCCAGTGGTGGCGGTTTGCCATAAACTACCTCCCATAAGGACCGACATACATACCTTGATGTTTGTGCCAATTAAAGCTGGTAGACCGCAAATTATCGCCAGAATCCAAATGGAAATAGCAATGGCTATTGTCATACGTGTGGCACGTTTGCCACCACCTGCAACGGGAAGAACGCTTAAAAATAAACACCAGTACGTCATACGAACCAACTTTACTCGTACCATGTGCATGGAACTTTCGCAACGGATCCACAATTGCAAAGTATCGATCGCCGGAGAGGGCGGTCAACGTGAACACCGACACCCCAATGGAGACGTCCTTCGTAAACTCGGACAGAGTACAGAGAAAACTGCCCCATGGCCAGGAGTCCACGGTGTACACGGTCGATGTCAGTGGGACTGTTGTCACAATAACCAGCAAATCGGCCAACGCCAATGATAGGATGTAGCTGCGGAGACAGAAACAAAGTCCGGTCTGAAATTCAAAATCTAAAATCTAAATCCCAACTACATAATTAGTTCAATACTGTCGGTCAATATCCATCAGAGCAGCTCGCACATCGTTGTCTCTATATATAGGCGCAAATGAGTAGCATTTTGAAACGATTCGGGTGTAGATGGCCATCATCCCACATAAGCTGAAAACAATTCCGAACTCCACCGAAGCGATTAAGTTCTCTGGTGCAGAAGAATCGTTTTCGGCCGACAAGATGAGTTTACTAAAGTACGAGTGGATTTTGGGGCGAATAGACCCTTGACTCGGGTGCTTTAGCTTTTGTTCTGTCCTCAAAAAACAAACTAATTATGCAGAGAGGGTTCAATTCCTATTATCCAAATTGTCTGATCGAATTGCATGTAATTAGGGAGGCTATTATTTCGTTCAATGACAAAAGGGGCAGGTGTATACCCACTCTGCCCTGTCATGGTGCTTATGGCTAATTGAAATACTTTTCCTGTGCATAGCCGCGGCAAAAGGTTATTCTCGCAGCCAGGTGACGCAAATAGCTGTTTTATCAGATCGCTGTTGATTAATGTACACGTCATGACTACTGCGGGAATTCGAATGATAATGAGGTAAAATAAATGTCTCCCACTGATGAGCTTTAGGTTCTCATCGTTCTTACGAAAGGGAAAAGTTAATCCTTCATTCGTTAATCACTGACGACAAATATCTATGACAGGAGGACAATGGAGTGTTATGGGTGCATTTGAGGTGTTTTTTCACCGGGAAGAGACACCTCTCGTTCTTTAAATCGAGTGGGGGGTAGTTTATTGACGCGCTCCTTAAATCGGATGGGAAGTCAGAGATCTTGACGCTGAGTTGGCTGAGTAATCCAAGCAAGCTGTTAAAAATTTACAAACTTTTCGAAAAGAAGCATGGAAAGAGGTTTGAAAAATCATTTCAGAAGTTTGATTTTGTGGACAAAAGCCTGCGTTTAGATTTATATCTGAAGCTTTGTAGATCTGTATATGTGGACCGTGGTAATTTTGCCGAATTTTTAAGAACGCCAAAAAGTCCTAGTGGCTTAGTGGTTACCAGGTTCAACCTCCAAGAAAACACAAATTCCGTCTTAATTTTTTTATGTTTTTTTTTTAACAACTGCGCCACCACTCGCGAACATCTGAAAAACATCCAAGAGAACAACTGTCATATAAAAGCTTCTCGATTGGCCATTTGACTCGGTATAAAATTGTAGATCGCTTCCATTTGTCTTAAAAGTGAGAAGCTAGATCTAGATCTGCGCCAAATATTTATTTATTATTTTTTAAGAAGACGCTCACGTCAGCTCTTCGGGGCTTATGTCTCATAAAGGCAAAGCCACGGCAATTACAGGAGAAATGGGGCGCTGTGCACTCGTACTCTCCGCAAAAAGGTTGGGTTACTTCAGTCTGACCTATTGAAGTTGACGGCAAGACTACTGCAGACTTTTAACAGACATCCCGCGCAGTTCGAAAAATAATGCCTGCGTGCTCATATGAAACCCAATAAACATTAGAAGCCCTTACTAATGAGGCCGTCATTTCGGTTTGAGGTGAAACCCGGACAAGACTTTTTTTGGCACCTGACGACATCCAGAGAGTCTTTAAGTTGTCACACTGTCGAACGCCTTGAACGATGTTTGGTTCTCATTGTCACTATATTCTCTTCTTTGGCACTTTTTGCCAATCCTTCACCAACTGACCTAACCTGCCACCATCGGTGGAATTATTTTCCGCAGTTCAAGCCATCCACTCTATGATTAACATTCCCCACTGCTAATGATAAGAGTTAAAGAAAAATATAAAACTACTTCTACCACTGATTGCCGCCCTTGTTCCCCTTCGTTTATTGCTTTCTAAATCAAAAGCCATCTGCCATACCTACATGGTAGACTGTGGAAATTTATATTCCAAATATTGCTATGCGAGGGCACTCAGGTTTGATCCTTTGAAAAACACAAACACCTCTTGCGAACGTCGGATAAACATCCCGTGATACAAATAATCATTTTTATTGTCAAGGTTAAATTTTTCGAACTCACAGTGGCGAAATTTTCCACACAAAATTAAATTTCATATTGTGACCTACAAAATATTTAATTTGAAGGTTAAAAATGATTATTAGTAAGGCCCATCGACTAGTACTCTTCTGGAAAAGCTTCTCAAACTCAGTTGTTCGATTCGAACAAAATATAACATTGTGGACCCTTTTCATTCGTCCCAAAAGAAAAACTCACACTAAATGAATGGTTGTGAGAAGTTACGCCTATGGTAGGTACCTACCTTTTCGAACCTGTTGCGCTAGGTATACATTTATTTTCCTTTTATCAGCAAATCTTGCATAAGGACCGACTGGACAGGATTGACTGATAAATAATGTAGATCCATGGGTATCGCTACTAAAACTCGCTGCTTAGACTTAAAAAAATTGCTAAACAAGTGCGTCTTGACGAGGGTGGCTCTCCGGAGTCTCGGACGATTAGCTGCCTGGTTGGTATCCACAGAAAATTGGAACTCAAGCGAGCCTAC
Organism: Cheilosia impressa; assembly: GCA_948293265.1. Classification (NCBI taxonomy): domain Eukaryota; kingdom Metazoa; phylum Arthropoda; class Insecta; order Diptera; family Syrphidae; genus Cheilosia; species Cheilosia impressa. The sequence goes on from OX411884.1 coordinate 13,730,044, forward strand.
TGCGACGACACTAGAGAAACTTGACCTCCAATTTAATGGGAAACTTGTTGTCTTACTTTCACTGAATGAACTGAATTAGTTCTTCCGGTGAGTTGGAGATAAGCTTCCGACATTATGATGTGGAAGAGAGCACATTCAGTTTCAGCGAATCAAAAGTAGCTTGCTATGAATTTGGCCTTGGTTTCAAAAAAGATTCTCGAAAACGAATAACAACTGACGAACAAAAACTTTATACCCTCTATATCCGTTTTGGGAAAGCTGAGCCATATGCTTGGTTAGTCAAATCCGGTTACGCCTAGCCGCGCCGGTTTCGACCTAAGTTATGATGGTCTTTGACCGTCGCCATTTCAAAGGACACATTCATGAACTGCATGGTGAGGACCTGAAGGCCGCATGCAGAGACTTCGAGAAAGCCATTAATTCTCGAATATGTAAATCACTAAAGTCCTCTTAAGAGCTTCTTTGAAAAATAAAAGTTAAAGGTGTCTTTGTGGTAGCATCTCCACCACCACAATTTGTATGCCTACATTACTAGGACAATGGAATACCATAAAGCGAATCATAATTCGTTCTGTTCTTTTCAAAATGTCACATTAACAGACGCTGAATCCTCATCAAACAGCGGACATCTCAACATTACAATCAATTATTTGCCTTCCCTACACATTGATGGCATGCGGCGCACAATGATGCTTCATAAAATCGTGTTCCCTTTGTCCCTACACATACATCTACAGAGATGTCGCATGCGACAATAAGAGATCAACCTTCACCCAGAGGCAGAGATAAAATTAATGAAAATTACAACGATACGAGTATGACGGCAAGTGTCGATGGGACATAACTTTTGCCGACTTTCAGCCAAGCGTGTGTTAGGCTCAGGGCATATATAGGCACACGGTTCCTTTCCTTAATCACTTAATGATTAGCCTAATGATTTAAATGAGCGTGCGATAATTTCGTACAATCCCAGAGATTTACGAGTATGTTGAAACATTTTCCTTTGTGTATCCGATATTCAATTGAAATGGCACGACCTACTAAATCCTCTAGCTAATATCCTTGGCAATCAGCAATTAATTTAATTGATCTGGGTGACAGTGGTGAATGTTCTGTTTTCTGCTCTGTGATATCCCGATAATGTCTACGTGATGAATAAGTTATTTCAATAATGGCTCAGCATATACGCGGTAGGGGGTAGGGGGGTAGCAAATCCAAATTCGAGTAGGGTACATCTAGATCTACTCGGACAATAATTTATATGGATAGAGGAAAGTTGTGCTGTCTCAGTCTTTGTGAGGAATTAATTTTTCCCGCCCACATAGTCGAGTTTGTCAAATATGAAGGAAACAAGACATTATTTTGATTGAGTGGCAATCGAAAGATAATCTTTCTTCTGGATTGTCCACGGGAGGCAGTCCGACTTTTGCGTTACATTTGAGTAGGCTACGCGAAATTAGACCACTGAATGATGGCCCCAAAAATAAAAATTAAGTAAGGAACAAAATTGGCATTCGTAATGAAACTATACCCCATTTTTCAAATAGAAATTACTCTCCAATGAAATCACAATCCACAAAATACACGCGACCCACAAACCCACGAATGAAAAACTCACTCTAACTCAACCATTTAAAATGAAACTGAATCGCGGGTATCTGGGACTGGAAAGAGTTTACATATGAATGAAAATGTCAAGAACTACGATCGTTTGCAGTTCGCGGGATTCGCTCTCATATGAATAGTCCTTTAGGAAGCTATTTCGGAAATCTTCTGCTGTTTAAAGTGTTGCCTGGTATTTTGTGACCGTCTCACAACCCCACTTAACCTAACCTTACATAACCTATGCATTTACCCTTTCCATCTCGGTAATTTTTAACAACAAATACTAGTTTTTTTTTCAACAGAGACTTGGATAGTTTTAACCCATTTTTTCGCACTCGTTTAGGATCAATTTTTGAGCGTGAGGTAGGTAGATATTTGTGGGACACCTTCAATAGATAATTTCCAAAAACAAACATCTGAAAACTGCATTGAGGAGGTCAGCTGTCATCCCGTGCGACGAACGAAACTACTTGCTGCTTCTTATTTCGCTGTGTCGCCTGTTGCCAGGCTGATTTGTTAAAGTATTAGCATTTCTCTGAATGTAACTCGGGCTAAAATTGGCCACAAAAAATAGCGACGCACAAACAAAGGTTACGACTTCCACGTGGCTGCGGTCTTCATTGTTAATGTTCAAAACTTGTGCAGATGAGGCGATTAAAATTAATTAAAACGCTGTCCTGACAACTAGTGCCTAATAGAAGCGAAAATGCAAATGAGCTCATTTCCCAAATCACGTCGTGGAAGGACATTGTTACTGTTTTTTTTATCTATGTACCTGCTCAGCGAATATAGTTTCCTTTTTTTAACCAAAACTTTTTGGTTTGAATTCCTAAATGAATTTTGGTGAGACGCTACCCCATTCCACCGTCAGAATAGGTGACTTGTGTTAATAAATTCCGTACCCAAATATTTCCGTCGTCAAGCAGTTCTGTAAGCTGTTGCTGGGGATATCTGCTGTTCACACCCAGAATCAGGATGCATTTGAACAAAAAAAACTTGTTTAAACAGAAAATAGAGTCGTGAATCGTGATCTGCTTTTTTTTTTGTTTAACTTAAATCCAACTCGTATGCTCATAGCAACGGATTTTTGGAGTCAGCCATTGAATACTGGTGAAATTTACTAAAAAAATGGATTGGTAACGAGCTTGGTTTTAAATTCAGCACCTACCCGTATTGAGGGTGAGTAAAGCATTACGATTTGAACAATCGAATAAAATAAATAAAGAATTGAATTCGGTATTTGGGAAATACATATTTATAAAACGGCTTTATTTACATTTTTTTTTTTGGGAAAAACCAAACACGGGATCGTATTTAAAATATATACTGATGTTCTCTTCAGTATCTATTTAAAAAATCAAAATCTTCAGAGCGATTTGTGTAAAACTATGCAAACAAAAGGTTTAACAAATATTGCGGAGTTGTGTTCGAAAATTACATTTCTTCAACTGCTTGGCTAAAAACTGGGCACTCATTCCGTAACTTTTCAGACGATTATCGTCGAAACGATAGTCCTCCAAAACTAGCAACTAAGTGCTAAAATTACAAGTTTGAGAGCTTAATCCAGTTCAGTTTTCACAAATATAATGAAAACTTATATTTGTCCAAAAAATTCAAACATAATATGGCAACAGAGTTGCAAAAACGACATCGTTTAGACGATCGTTAATATACGGAATCTGCCCCCGAGTACACGGTATTGTGCAGGGTGTAAGCATTACCTGTTTTTTTAAAGTTTGCTCATATAAGAAATGGGATCTTCGAGATATATATTTTTAAAAGAACCGTTTTCTGTTATTCGAAGGGAAAACAAAGGACGCAATAATTTTAAAAATATCAATTTTGTTTTATTCAAATTTTGCCTTTTGATAAAATTTGTTAAGTACCTAAACTTTCTATAAAAAATCACATTTTTTAAAAACCTATTGTTCGATATAAAAAACATAATTTAGAGAGAAACTAATTTTGCTATCAAGTTAGAAATGACCATATAACTTACGAATGCATTTTTGATACAATCATTTTTAGGGAAAAACTGGGTATGGAGCAACTTTAGCCCCACCTTCTCAAGCTCAAATTGAACCATTTTTGAACAAATCAAACTTGTTTAGAGCCTCTATTTGAGAAGTACCATTCATAATAGGGCAAATTTACAAAACAAAACAAATTGTAAGTCCACAAACTTCAAAAAACTCAGTTCAACCGTTTAGGCTGATAGACAGAATACAAGACCAACATTTTTGAGTTTCTCTATCGTCTTAATGTCAAAATAAAGTAATACTAGGTATAGGTATGAGAAAGTTAAAAGAGCAACGATTACCTATGTTAACTGACATTTTGTAGCCAAGGAAACTATGGAAGTTTGATGAGATTTTTGGTCTTGGTTTTCTGAAAATTTCAGAAACATTTCTCAGAAACATTTCTAAAGCTCATCGTCAGCTTTCGGCATCAATTTCAGGTTCCGCTCGTTTCTGTTTCTATGCGCATTCTCGTTATAAACACAAAAATACACAACTAGTTAGGTTGCTCCGCATCCATTCTAAAATGGCTTATGGTTGTCGGAAATACTTGTTCGTATCAAGGTCGTCTTGGCTAAGGACGCAGCTTGCAGCGAAGGGTTCTTTGGATTTTTGTTGCTACTCACTCAAATTTTTCCTGAATAAATTAGACGGCTTTCATCAAGTGATCGAAATGGCCACGAAAAAAATACAATTTTCTCTCCTCTCTAACCGAGACCCAAAAGAAAACATCTGTCCATCTCCCTTTAACCAAAATTTATGTAAATATCCATTTAAATGGAATCCGGAAAAAAGCCGTCACGGAAATAAATGCATGAATTACGTGGGTACGTGTTTTATTAAACAATAATACGTCCGAGGGTGGGAGATCCCACACCCTTCTGAGAAAGGAAAAAATGTTAATTTTCTCTTCCTCCCGTTAATTATCAAATCGTGAACTCAATTCAAGGATACCCGGTAGAACTTCTTCCATAGGAAAATGTAAAAAAAACTTTAATTGAAAAAATCCCCGAGTAAGTAAACCACATCAATTCCAGTTCCAGACCACCGGAATGTAAGCAAATCTCCTTAGCAAAGGATTTGAAAAAAAAAATCCATTTGATCTATAGGGCAAGGTCTTGACTAACCACCCAGTTTCAGGACAAATGCTACAACATCTACAAAACATACATCTAAGTAATTCAAACTCACGTATTCGGAACATTTCGCATTTGTCTTACGCCAAGAAACACTACAATAAGCGTTCCATTTCCCACAACACCAACAATGAAGATGAATAAAAACAGCACCGGCACTATGTACGTCTCTGGCCGGCTGACATACGGCACATAGGGTGTTTCCGTTGCCGATGCATTTTGCATTAGGAATTCCAGTGCGTCCTCATCCGCCATTGCTGCACTGCCAAACGAAAACTCTGTTGTTATGGCATTTTGCAGGAGTGTGATCGTCTCGTTGGCGGTATATGCATCCAAATCAAACTGCGGGATATCCTTCATGACCATTGAGGAGGAAAAGCCAAGTGTTCGTTTTTCGGGCTGCGTAGGTATTTGTAACCGTTGTCCTTAAAGTGTTAAATTTTAGTTTCCTTCCCTCCTCGCGAGGAAGTCGCTACTAGGACATGACGCGCTGAATGCCAAGTGTATGGTTTAGCAAAGTTGTGCGCCGTACAGTTGGTTACAGGATTCAGTGGGTGCCATCGTCTTTTATCTGGAAGAAATATTTAAAAGAAAATAAAATTTTAGCATAATGAGATTTATGGAAATGTGTTTATCCGTCGGACTTCAATGGGCTGTGGAATTGTGTTCATGGGAATTTATGCTGTGAACAACATATGGCGATGTTCAACTACTTGTGCAAAATGTATTTATTCAAAGTATACCCTAAAGCAAATACAATTAAGTGAAAATTTGAATAGGGTCGACCTGTGAGTGGCATTGTCAAAGCTCTCCGTTTCTTAGACTTTCCATTAGCTGAAGCTACATAGCTAAAAGAACACAGAGAATTGCGTTTGATACCTTGGAATGTATTAAATAAAAGAAAAAATATTGTCAACTGTTACGAAGCTGATTTGATTACGTTCAATCAAATAGAAATTGGCAGACTGTGTCGGTCACCGCGTTTTGAGGGCGTCCGTCTTAGCTGGTGTGACTAAATAATGTCGATTGAGCAGTAGGCAGGAAGTTAATTTTTTTTATCAAAATGATTGTTTTTTAGTGCAAAAGGTGCGGCATTGCGCCCATTTTACAGCAGGCGCGGTGGCCCTTCAAAGTCGAGTCTCGAACGTTTCGTGGCCAAAATCGAGGCAACCTGTTTGGTCAACAATTGGCCACAATGGGTTTATAGCAGAAGTGAATTGGCCACCAAGATCTAGCGATTTAAGAAGCTTGACTTTCTCTTTAAGGGTTTCCTGAAGTCGCAGGTCTATTCTTGTAATCCGCAACCGCCCGATGCCCTTAAGGCCAACATAACCTAACCAATGCCATCGCTAAAATTCCGCCAGATCTATGCGACAGAGTCATTGAAAATTGCACTACTCTGTTGGGTGCCACCGTGAGAAGCCGAAACAGACATTTGAGCGAAAGTTCTTATAATTCACACAGTGGGGTTCCTCGAATGAAAAAGGAATTTCTTTAATTCTTCATTCCCAGCATATTTTATCTCATTTCAACATCGACCCGTTCTAATTGGAAAACCCCTTAAAAGGGAAGTGAGTTTCTAAAAAGTTTTATTTATTTTTTTTAAACCAAGGCTCAAGATTGTTATAAATTGCTGACAAATTGATTTGCCATGAGCTATTTAAATAGAGCTTCGTGAGCCCTGTCGACATTTTCGTCAGAAAATTCTCTTACGAGACGACTTTGAGTGGAACTTTTTATTTTGCAAATCATTAACCAAGAAAGAATTTATACAGTGCCCAAAAGGGAATGTAAATAACCCTCCTGTCAAATTTCTTCCATCTGTTTGAAAGGCTTTATCTACTGACAGGAGTTAAAAATTCCTCCAAGTGATAGTTGACTTTCTGGTTTATATGGTCTTGTCCCCTAAGCCATGTAGATTACAGCATCAAAAAAATTTAATGAAAGTTCTATGACCCAAAAAATATCATTACAATGAGATATAAGATAAGGAACAGAACACTGAAGGATGAAGGTTCAGGAGACCCTGCGCCAAAAAAATGTAAATCTGATAGTAGAAGAACTTTCCTGAGGATAAAGAAGACCATCATCAGGCGAAGACCATCACAGATTATGGCAAAACACTCGGGTGGATAAGTAAAATAAAGTCGACAATTATTTATCTGATGTCCTGTTGTGTTTCTTTGAGCGTTCGGCAAGAAGTTACGAACATGAAATATGATAGAACGTTTAACCTCAAACGGACTTTAATTATGACCATATTTTTTACAAGACGCTTAGATTGGAAAAGTTTCGCTTTGAAATTTGAAGCTTTTTGTGAGTTGCGACCAATGGCCTGGCCATGGCATTAGGTGACTGGTTTATTGAAGTTGACCGCCATTTCCCAACCCACTGACTGGTGGGCGTTAAATATAATATTGCACAAAGAATTCGCTGAGAACTTAAAAGCTGTCTAGCTATTGATATAAAAGTTGGACAGGTTTTAAATCCAAAATATCCAGTTTAAGAATAATAAATACAGCCGCATATCTATACACACGAGATATTACCCGTTGTTGGGCTTTAGCTCAATGCGATGTCAAGTGAAATTGGGAAGCTGCCAAACGATCGATGTTGGTCGAGTTTGAAGTATATTAAGTCAACCAACATACCACCCTCCGCTTCCATTACACCGAAAATCTGAATGAAAAATATACTGAGACCATCAACTCGCAATCTTAGCGTCAGACAGTCCCCTGAAGTTATATACATGGTTCAGGGATAAGGAAGAGGGGAAGTCAATAGTGTACTTCCTGCTTACTTGGTGAAAGACTTTTTCGCTCTTAACTTATTTTACTCCAGTCTAAATGGCGAGAAGTAAAAATGTATTAGATCTACTCTGGCGTATACGTAACATTTTCAGTTCGTGCAGAATTCTAAGAGCCCGGAGCCCCTGAATCCCATTTAACACTAATTTTTTGCAATATAAAATGAGATCATGTTCCATATTACAGTAACAGGCAGAGTCCGCCCAAGACTTTTGATTGCAAACAAATTATTGAGACAATGTTGACCCCAACCCTGATAATAGTCGTAGTTGGGATCTTCCTTAAACTCTGCTTTCGACAAACACTCATCAGTGGCTTAACACTCTACATATAAAGTCCTTAATCGTCTCGATTTTCAAATAGTGCGATAGCTGACAATAGGAGTATATTTTTTTTCTTGCAGCTTGTGAACAATTTTTGTTCAGATCGATATTTAATAATCATGGCGAAAAGTATCAATCGGTTCAGTTACCGACTCCACACTGTCTATATTCTCTATGAAGTTAGAGAAAAGATGTCGGAATTGATTCAAGCTGTTGGTCGGTATTATCTAGTGAGAGAGGGCTGACTCGGCTTCTACAGGAAATATGTAGGGTACGTTCATTTCATGTGAGCAAGCTCTAAAGTAAAGACCGCTGCGTACAATGAATACATGAATTATATGTCACTTATTTGGGTGTTCCCTGCGAGCTACTTCAGCAACATAACAAAGAAGCCACATTTCGACAGGTTATCCAGAGCGGAATCGACATCGTATAGAAGGAAATTGTTTACTATTAATTAAATCAGCAGTCAGAAAGCAAGTAACTCTTTGCAAACGACATTTCAGGGAGCTGCTTTCAGAAAGTGGCTGGAATGGTCTCATAATTGACCATCTTGCAAAAGAAGCACAGAAAAGTATTTCGCCAGAACAGCAAAAAAAAAAAGCAAAACAAATTTAGAAAAGTGCGGCCGATAGCCAAAAATTCTGTGAGAATGTCAGCGCAGATCAAACAGCTCTGACAAAGGAAGTAGCATACCTATCCAAAGCATGAAAAGTTGAAATTCCTTCTTTTCCCAAACGCTTGAAAATATTCGATGCTTTGAAGGTTATCTACAAACCACATGCAGAACGTCATTATTTTGTGTGGGCAGGGCACAATTGAAGAACATGAACACACCGTGCTCGCTTGCCCTTTAGAGACGAACGAAGGTTTGGGGACGAACGAGGGTTTAAAGACGAAAGATAAATGTCACAATTTCGCCCAAAATGTGGCGTCGGACTGCAACTCTGCATACTCCCTACAAACATTCATCACTTTTAAATTCGGAAAGCTCAATTTATACAAAAAGTTTCCTTTGTTTGCAAAACTACACACCAACTCGTTGATATAACCCCTTTAATGGACAGTGGCACACAACTTCACCCAATAAATCATCCGGGAGAAATAAACGTTTTTCCTAGAACTCACCCTGAACTCTCGCTCCCACTCGATTTGTCAACTCTTTCGAAATATTTTCATTCTCGTCCTCGGGAGCCCATGAAAACATGAAAACATGAAAACCGTTTGATCATTTGATCACAAATGGAGTGAGCTAGAAGTGTAATTAAGTGTATACGCACCGGAGGGGTCACCTTAAGACATTAACCATCCAAACAAAGGCGCTTTTCAGTAAACTTTTGATTACATAATTAATTGGCAGCCCAATTTTGTCCTCTTGATTGCTTTCGTCTTAGGGCTTGACAGGAAAGCGTCGCGTCATATCGAATTCATTTCCCCATATATATCAGAACACAAAAGGAAAGTCGCAGAACTCGATGCGTATAAGAAATTCATATCCTTTGTCTGGCTGTTCATTTCAGTTTTCGTTGTTGCTTAATTGATCTTTTGAATAATCGGCATTCGTTTTGTTTGTTTCGACTTTCCCTGTTTTTGGGAAAGTGGAAAGTGAATCAATAGCGTTTGTTCGTGCCCCCCAAAGGACTTTCAATTTGCGATACACACATTTGCATAGGTACCTATTTTGTTATGCAAATGTAACATCGGGATGTTTTTTTATTTGAAATCCACGTGTACATTGTCAACACAAGTTCGATAAATGTGGCTTCTAAGTAGGGGTATCATTAAAAGCAACATGACTGCACAAACCGGTTTTTCGTCCTCCGCATCTCTGACTCTGATGCCTGTTATAGCATATTGACAATGGGGTTTCTGTAGAAGTGTGTACTTACCCAGGAAGGGAAACAATTATCCTTGCACATGAACTCAGGCAATCAGAGCTCGATTATTCTGTTCTGAGAAAGCAGACGGAAATCCTTCGGAAAGTTCCGCCAGTCTTAACATGACTACTTGGGCTAATTGCGACGCATATACCGTATTATTAATATCTTGGCGCCAATGAAGGATTTTTTCCTCGGCAGATAGTTATGAACTTACAAGGGCAACACCCGAGGGTGTTTTATCAAAGAAAGAACCATACTTGTAGACATCTCATCCGATGAGGGTCTAGTTCAGTTCAGGTTGTTTGTTTTCTGTTATCTGTTATCTGTTGACTGTTGTCTCCCACTAACAACACCTTCCTACTCAAGTCGATGCGTTGTGATGAAATGGGATATAGGTTTAGATAAAAGGCAGAGGAAAATCCAATCAGATAACCGACCGTCTTTGAAGACATAAAAAAAGAGCAGTCGGGAATAATGAGAAAGAAGGAAGCAGGCGAAAATAATCACAAACTTATTTAATGCTAAAAATAACCGAAACCAACTTCTATACTGGTCCTTTTCGGTTTTACTACTTAAAGCTGTCCCTGGTACAGAAGTATTTCGTGGCAATTAATGAAATCAAAGCCAGCAGCAGTAATGAATGTCTGAATGGGGGAAAGCGCACGCCATACGCATATTGCAATATGTTTTGACAGCAGGTGACAGCTTAGCAACACGCAAGGACATTCAGTTTTTACCCAATCGCCATCTCCCTACCGCAAGACTTTTGTGACTGAACCACGTCTTTCTAATGGCAACACTGCCACATCTGTCGCTATGCCTCTGTTTCAAGTATCTACACGGCGGCGGTGGAGAATCAGATTTCGTCTCTATCGTCTAAAGCAGTGTATCCTAAACATCGGTTGCCATATGCTTCTCGGGTTTGGGTACGAAAATGACACCATTCGAAGAATAGGTAGGCTCAAGTGTGGCTACGTACATATTACCATCACAGCATCGACATGGTGCAAGTTGAGGTTGACAACATAAAATGGGATAATCGCCTACGCAATTCGTAGCACAGGTTGTCCTTTCAATAATCGTGCTATGGATTTTCAGGCAAAAAGGTGAGAACTCCTGTGCAATAGGATTTGAAAAAAAGCAAATGGACTGCGCTACTTTTCAAAAAGGGGCAAGGACAAAAGACCTTGGCCAAACAACTCTTAACAGTCTCTTAAACTCTCTATGTAGACCTTATGCGCTGTGTCCTTAGTAAGTACACAAATATCTTCGAGGTTTACCGCGGTACTGATTTTTTTTTGACTCAAAATTTGTCAGAGTAAGTTTTGACTAAGATTCAATGTAGATTTGTCGACTTATTAGAGAGTCTACTGTTTAATGGATTTTTTGCTCGTACATTGGCCAGAGATGATTGCGTCCTGAATTTTGTTTTTGTGCAAGTTCGTCAGCTTCGTTTTCGGGAATGTGACTCCTAGGGTTTTGCCAGATTTCGACCGAAGCTCGACGGGACAAATGGCGAAAGTATAAATAAAAAAAATAATTTTATTGATTTGAATGACAGTTGTCAATTTGCAGAGTGATTGGGTTTGGATGAAAATTTTAACGAACGTTTTTTAAGGTCAAATTAAAATGCAGCCAGTGGGGATGTTCAAGTATCGAGTTTGGTAAGTCTGAGAGCTGGCTGACTGCATATAGGTATGCCAGTTTTGATTGGCTTAGATCTATCACATTTTCAGTTGACAGTTGGCCACCCTTCCGGCCGATGGATCCAGTAAAAAAATTCGTGAGTGAATAATAACTTGAGAGTTCGCATAGGAAAAGTGACGTTTCCGACAAATTTAGTTTTTGCGTTCATGTTACATCTTATGCAGACCAATTTAGTCGACTTAAGATAACTAGATTCGTAAATGTGACCAGTTTTGGTTTTGGTTTTCTTTGGCCGGACAACCGACTTAATCCGGGGGGTTCCCCGCAAAAACCGGGACGTCAATCAACGCGAGCTCGCATAGAGTCTCTGCGTTGGTACGTAATTAATATTTCATCCAAGTGCTCCTTTACCACAAGGCTTTCAAAGCTGCTTGGATGTCAAAAAAAGAGGCTGATGTTTTGCTGTTTTTTCATCTCCCCAACTGCTTGGGTTGCAGTGGCTATTTATTTATTTATTTCGTCTACCGAATTCAAGATCCTTACAGACTTTTGCTTGTCTATGTATGCTTCAAAAAACACTGCAGTCATCGATACTTATATGATTTTCACGGGTTCAGAGCTCCACAGAAGATGGATGTACCAGAACCCATATTCGCATTTAAATCGTGTCGTTATAGACCGGCTTTTCTTCCTGCTGTCAGAAGTTCGAAACACTTTTTGGCGGAGGTTGAGGTTAGGTGGCCTGCGTGTCTTTCTTCTTCAGAAGCCTTTTTTTTTTTAATTGGCATCCTCGATTAATTTTTTCTTTGTCAACATCGCAAAGCCTCAAGCTTAATGTCAAAATCGATCTCGTCCATAGAGAAATAGTTTCCCCAGAATTCTTGTGCTTTATATGGACAGAAGTTTATTGCTGAGGCAATTCCTTTTTTTCGTCAATCGTGCTGGTCTCCCCTACATCATATTCGGCAGACATCAGTGCAGTGAAGGCTTGGGAGTAGGTCACACATGTTTGCACGTGTTTTGTAGACTTGGAGAAAGCATACACCCGAGTCCCTCGAGGTAAGCTCTGTACTGCAGGAGTACGGAACTGGCGTTTTGATTTTGAAAACCACAATTATCTTCTTATACAAACTCTATTCGGGTTAACAAAAGAATAAATGCCTTATTCGCGGGCTGTGGTCTTCGTCAAAGCTCTATTTTGATCCCTTCTCGTTCACTACTTACCCGAGCTGGATTTTGCACAGCGCTGCCTTGGCGAGAAACATTCCATATTCGGAGATCTAAGCATAAGTCACTTGGTCTTCGCTGAATTTTTGGTCATTATTGGCCCAATATTGAAGGAAAAAAGAAAAGAACGGAATTGTACTGTCCTTCTCCAGGAAATGCGGAAGGTCGAGTTAAATCTAACGCACACTCTCAGACATGAAATATGTCGCTTACACCCACCCAATGCGAGGTACAAATGACTCTTGTCAATGGATTTTCAATCAACCATGAAAAAGCTTTTAAAAAACGACAAAGAGTGTTTGAAGCCCTTTTTAGCTTACTAATACCGCATCCCATAACCAGGTGTGCACACTCCGAATAGTGTAAACGTCAATCACGGAGGACATACCTAGACCTACGACCATCTGCCATAATAAACGTAATTTTAAAAGTTGTTTTCAAAAACCGAGCATCCAAAACAAATTCGATTATCAAAAGACATCAGCTTGCCTTACAAGTCAGCGGCATATGCATATTCAATTTGTTTTTGTGATTCCTTGATTTCCTCATATCCTCCCAGCTAAGACAACCAGAACTTTGCCTGAATTTTAAATTTGCAAACAGGCTTATGCATAATACTCGAACTTGTGAGATAATTCTGTAAAAGAAACCCTCTTTAAACGAAGGTAAACATCAAACGCACCCTCTCACTGCGATACCTTGCGCGTTAGATGATACTTTGTGTACTAAGTACTAAGGATAGGTCTTCGAAACGTTGGCATAGGTGGGGTGACACACCTTCTCATTTGGCAACAACTTCATTAAGTGTTCCGGGGACCGCTCGTGTTTCTTCGCTCCTGCATGACACTAACGTCCTCAATCAATGTACGACGACGTGTATGTACTCAAGGATAACAACGAGCAAATCAACGGCACTACATAATATATACCGTGCTCAAAGAAGATGTCCGACTTAATTTGTAACTTTCCGTCAGCGGCGGTGGGCGTGTGTGGCACAGAGCATCTTACCTCATGAGCTCCATGTTGGCCGGGGGTTAATGAGGAACTTTCGCCTCGTTCTGCCAAATATTCTCAAATTCTGCTAAATTATCCCGGAAAGTACTCGAACATTGACTAAAAGCGCTGTAGGTGGGCGGATATTTACTGCAACCATCCCCTGACATGCGTTATTTGAGTAGACATGACAGTTAAGCGGCTACACATCACAGCTAATACCTGTACAATATATTCATGCATGGAATCTGCCTGAACGGTCCTGATTATATTGGAGCAGTGAAATGGAAAAATGTGTTTGGCTTTCTGAGAGCGCGCAGTTGTTGGGGGATCGAGAAGGGATTGTGTTATTTGGATTTTTCTCGAACGTACGTCAATAGGCTCAGTGAATCGTATGACACACGGTGAATGGGTATTAGAGCTCACGAGCATCAGATTATCCAATATTTTTGAACGACACGTTGAGGCATACGCACCGTTGTAATGTCGATATCCTCATGTCAAGTATGTGCGACGACGAGAGGTCTTTCTGCTGGCGCATTGTAGGAGTGAATCAAGTCTACGAAGGGTATTGTTGTATGAAAAGATGGTTTTGATGATGTCCCTTCCCCATGGCAGTACAGATGTAAGCAATCCCGCGGTGTCTGGTTGAACGCAGAAGATTCATGAGAGAAAACAAAGGAGGAGTACCTATATCCGATTTGGGATAATGTGGCGAGCTGTTGAGACAATGCATGGATTCCAGAAATATGCACTGCAATCTGGTAAATTTCATATGTCAATGACTTGAGGCGATGATCCATCAGAAAGTACTTTTGTGTTTCGTACGTGGAGGTGTTGGGTTGGAAGGAAACTAAACAGAGCCGATAAGATGGCCAGTTGCGGTTCTCACATATACTTGAAAAACAGGCACACAAACCAGAGATATAGTTTTTTTTTTCGAGAGCTCCCAACAGAATGAAGGAACGTGAAGGATACCATAAGAAAATGTATACGTTAAACAAACGTAGCTTTTGTTATTTTAAAAGCAATTTTGTATTCATTTACATATTGCTTAAGGAATTTTGTTTTAAATCAAAGTTAATCTTTTTCAAATTAAACAAAATTTTTGCACAAAGAAAATCACTGTAGGTATTAAAACTTTGATTCACAAGAAGTATCGACTGAAGAGAGCCTTTAATCAAAGAAAGGCTTGAAAGTATAACCAATTTATTGAATGTTTGGAGAGAAAAAAATCGCTTTCGAAAGAAATAACTGGAAAGGACGAAATAGAACAGAGAGGTGTCAACTACTGCATCAGAAAAAAAAAAAAGATTGTGAGCTATTGTATCCGTGTTGGAATAAAATATTATAAAGGGTCTAACATAATTCACGTAAAATGTAATAAATGCAAAAATGTGCTGAATTTCATTAATAAACCTCCCAATTTCCTCTTTCAAAACGTTGGTGGTCGTGGGTTTGTTTCCATAGACCTTTGACCTTTGTCTTCAAAAAACCCCAAAGAAAAAGTCCAACGTCGTTAAATCGCAGGAAGTGAAAATAATTTTGTTTGAAATATCACCATCCACTTGTTGTTGTTTCAAAAACCCATCCAACGAACTCTCTTCGCGCTGCATGGTCAGTAGTCTTCAGTTCTTGAGTCAATTGAAATTTGAAAGCATGAAGTTTTAAGTCTTTCGTGAGAATTCGCTGTAGAGATCTTCTCGAAATGCCCAATTCCTGACTACGGTGTCGAATTGATGTTGTCAGCAATACTCTCGTGAGCTGCTCCAATTTTTTCTGTTGAACTAATTGTGACAGGACACCCAGAGTGTTTTAAATAACTAATTGATCCAGTCTCCTTGATTTTTTTAAATATTCTCTTCAAAGGTGATGGCTTTAAATCAGGATGACGGCCATGTATGAAAATTGCGGAAAGTAGCTGACAAACCTTCGTTATTTTTAAAATATTGCTCAACAATGAAAATGCGTTGTTCTTTCGTATTGCTCTCCATTTTTATTAACTGTCAGCTGTCATATTGTTATCTATTTTTCCGTTGGCATCACCGTACTATTAAATGGCGCGAAATTAAAATTTTCCGTGAATTATAATACAGACTTTAGCTTTTTTCAGTGCAGACCCCAGCTCACATTTTGCACACTTCTTGTTTTGGCGTTTTGCAACAAATTTTACTCTCTCTACCCAATCAAATTTTTGTTGTGGATTTTTCACGGTCTTGCTCTGACCTTAGACTGTACATCTTGTTTGGTACGCTAATTCAAATATGTAAGTGCCATACTTCTGTGCCCTTTTTAAGAGTTCCACAAGAGCTTATTTTACCCATAAAAAATTACAACTTCTTGGTATGCTAATTCCAGTAATTCAAACCAAAAGATGTCAGATGACAGATGGCAGATAAAAAACAATTCCAAAACAGATTGAAGTATCACTCTTTTATCACATCATATAGACATCCACATCAAAGGATTTCCAACACATACCAGCACCAATTCGATCAACTGGGAAAAGCAAAGGTCTACTTTGCTTGCAATTTTTTTTTTGTAGCTATTTACGTGCTCTTACCCAACGACAGAGTACTCAAGAAATCTGTCAGACTGACGTCTATCAGGGCTTTCCTCATTTTTCAATCATTTCTGCCTGAATGGCAATGAATTATCATGTGGTTATTGATGGGGTATCGCCTTTGAAGGGCAGTAAACATTTTTACAACCATCCGGTACTGATGATTCTATAATATCCAACTACGTTTACCAACGGAAACTGCAACATAAATCTGATGCCATACTTGGAAGTTTTACTTTTATGACGAAGTGTAATATAAGTAGCGGTGGTTACTTAATATGACCTATGGCATAACCTCAGATGGGTCTTAATGGATTATTCGATAGGAAAATTCATACAAAGTACTCGTACACCAGATATGCATTTAAACATCAGTAATGGAACACACCATCATCGGGACGAAACGCATTCGGAGTAGAGGTCACGTAGATGTTCAAAAGTTTATTGCTACACCACGCCACATAGTATATATATAAATATATTTTTTTTTTGTAAAACATTTCACTAAAAGGGGCTCTCTTGATCGACTTGAACACTCGGTCCTTACAGACCCATTTCCTCATCTCATTGCCGATTGTTTGTTTGTCTCCAGGAACCCATCTGAGATGGGTTGTTCACTGCCAGAGAAAAACCTTGAGCTCTTCACTGCTTGGATTTCATTCCGATAGTAGAAACCGCCTTGCTGTCAATAAATATGGTACTCTTTATGTCGTCCTTTGACGACATTACGACAAAGGACACCCTATGGGCTGCTTTGGCGATTGCCAGAAAATCCGCCTGGAAGACACTGCTCTGATCAGGGAGCCTGATTGGGCTGTGTGTATTTAATTCCTTCGAGAATTGTCCGGCAGTGATTTCACGCCTGTATGGATGGATATCGATTTTCTGTTTGTTAGTTCATTTGTGTTTGGGGAAGAGCAAAAGAATGGTACCTATATCAAAGTTCATAGAGACTTTTAGCCAAAAGTGACGGAATTCGTCACATATTTAACCAGAATTTGTTGTTTCCAGTTGTTTGCACGGCTGTACCTTGAGACAGCAGATTCTCCTTTGTATGGGTCCTGAGGTTTGCTAAGAATTGGCTCCAGTCCAGCTAATGTGCCCTTGATGTTCTTATGAATGATTTTTGATATGGATAAAGATTGCTGCTATTTTTCAATTCACCACCATTTCAGTGCTTGGCAGCTGTAAACACAGAAAGAGGGGATTTTATTTGGAAATTTCGCAGGGAGACAGCAACTAATTATCCAGTTCCTTAATAATCATCGATCAAAGCAATTCAAACTGGTTTATTAAAGTAGAAGATACACATGTCAACAGTCAATCAATCCAGCTGCAGACTGACAGCGATGGCAGATAGTTGCCGCCTTGGCACCCTTCCTTTACCAGTGAAATGATGGATTACCCACATAAATGTTTCAATTTTCTCTCCAGCTACTAAAATTTTCAATTTTACTGTCTAAACAGGAAAGCTATACAGTTACCCCATTAAGACGACAAAGTAAATTAAAATTAGTCGTATAAATGTAGGAAATTGACAAACACCACTTCATTCGTCTTCAAAGGATCTTGCGCCATGACTTCGTGATTCAATTAATCTTCCTAACAGATTATTAACACGGGGAGAAGGCATCACCACCAAACCTTGGAAACCACTAAAGCCATTTAATTATCCCCGAAACGATTAAGCCCAAGTTGATTCAAATCAAATCTAACACCACCCACCAGAGCCTAATTTTGTTTTTCATGTTATAGCACACGCACTGCCACAGAAACCAATTAACCGGTTTACTAACAAGATACTCCGTACATACGTACTTCACACATGTACCTATGTTATGAGTTCTATGGTGAGAATAAGGACAATTTCATTTTAGATTATTTTGACATTAGAATTCGAACGAGAGGGCCACTTGACAAGTACCAAGCGGAGAATGGTAAATGTTTATAGAGTATTTTCAACTAGAAATGATTGTTTCGTCAATTCCTTGGTCACCTTTCTGCCGAACAAGACGTGTCAATTTACATTGAAAATATTTAACTACAGGACTACAGATGGGGGGTGCTTAAATTTGCTTTCCACTCATGTCCTAGCTCCAATTCAATTACCTGACTGCGATTTAAGTTTCTATGCCCATCAGGGCGTTCTGAACGCAGGAATTTTGTATTTGGTATACAACATTTGAAATGCATTTCATTATGATGAGAAGCGAAGAGCTGTAAACACAAAAACAACACTTGCAAATGGATTCCCTTTTCCTAATTGAATAAGATCGAATGAATATTTTAGAGATAGCCCTAAATTGAATTTAATACTCGATTCAGTTTGAAAATCAATACCTAATCGGATTTGGGTTTAGATTGAGCAGTAAAGTGCGATTGGAAATTGTTTCCAAAGTAGGCGCTGGACGAAGCAGAGCTAAATGAAAATGTGCTCGGAAAACAATTTGTTACAGCCCTTGGTATTTTATTCTATATTTTTTTTTGCCAACTCACGAAAGCTTTTGTGCGGAGGAGTCAGTGTCAGATTATTCTGTTTCCTGCACGTGATTTGGCAGCGTCACTATTGGTAAAATGAAAATCGAACTGATTGTGGTCCCAATTGACCATTGTACAGCTTAAACATGGTGAGATGACACGAGTTATTAACCACTGCAGTTGGGTGGGCTTGGCAGGAAAGGAAACAAAAATGAAATGGGTTTCATTAACTTCTTTCGACAGCGGGATCTTCTTGTCATTGGCCGCGTTCCACTGCCCGCTAGATGAATAGCGGCATGTCAAACTCCATATAAAAAAAATTGACATTTCACCATTTGCGCTAGACGTCTAGCACTTTTTGTGAAATATCCCTTTCAGGGAAATTTCTCAATCTAGCGCAAAATTACCCGCTGTATTGAGAGAAAAAAACAAAAAAAAAACGACCTGTCAAAGGAAATCGTTCAAACGTTTGCAAAATAAAATTAAATACGAAACCGAGCAATTGGAATTGTGATAAAATTGTTAATAACGTAAGTAAAATAGCAATTCAGATATCGTTTTTATAATATATTGTATCATTTCTTTGATTATAGCGTGGAAATAATTAGTCTTAAATGTCACTTTGCCGCTGGCGCTAGGGTTCTAGCGCGGACGTTGCTTCATCTGGGATATTTTGTGCTAGACATCTAGCGGGCAGTGGATCGCGGCCATTGTAAGAGAAATTTGCACGAATTTTATCAAAAGTTTTTTTTGCACGAGTTTTTTCAACGCCTTTTTGAGCTGTTTTTTTTTTTTTATTTTTTTGGTTATGATTTAGGGGCACATTTTGGTTGGTTTTTCAACACATTTTTGGACCCGTTTTGGTTGGGTTTTTCAGCACGATTTCCAACCCATTAATGGAGACGTTTTTTGAAGTGTCGTTGGACACGTTTTTTGATTGGTTTTTGGCCCCGATTTTACAAGCGTTTGCCGGCGGATTCTGGGCGCGTTTTTCAAAGCATTTTGGGCTTGGTTTCTTTTTTTTCGGATATGTTTTTCGAAGCATTTTAGGTCGCGTTTTTTTTCCCATTCTTTGATTTTTTTTCATTTGCGTTTTTGGACGCGTGGTTTGATTCGATTTGGATGAGTTTTTAGGTCGTGTTTTTCCACCAATTTTTGGTTGTGTTTTTGAATTTTTTTTTTAGTACCGTTTTTGACCGCGTGACCTAATTCGTTTTGGACAAATTTTTTTACACAATTTCCAATTCAATTTTGACCTCGTTTTTCCGGGTTTTGGGATAGTTTTTCGTCTCGTTTTGGCATAATTATGTTCTTCTGGATGTTAGTTAATGTGTTTTGAGACCTTTCTTGAGCCTGTTTTTCATTTCAATTTTGGACTTATTTTTCTCGTTTTAGGATGTTATTTTCGACTTATTGAATTTGTTTAGGCTGTGTTTTTCGACGTGTTTTTGGTCGCCTTATTGATTTTGTTTTAAGTCATGTTTTTCGACGCGTTTTTAGTCGCATGCTTTGATTCATTTTCAACGCTTTTGCACGAATTTTTCGACACAGTTTCCGAAGCATTTTCGAACGCAGTTTCCTCGTTTTCGGTCGTGTTTTTGGGACCGATTTTTGACTCATTTAATTAAGCGTTTTCCGGAATGTTTTTTAAGTATGTTATGAGAGCTTTTTTAACCCGGTTTTCAATAAGATGTTTTCTCATTTTGGGACGTGTTTTGCGACACTTTTATGACAGAGTTTTTGTACATATTTTTGAAGGGATTTTTTGACTCTCTCTTAAGCTGTTTTTCTTCTTCTTTTTGTCTCAGATATCGGCGCTGTACTGGGCCAGTTTTTTGACGACTTTCCGATAAAATTTTGACTCGGTTTTGGTCCCTTTTTTGACACTTTTCAGATCATGTTAATTGTCCACAATAGCAAGTAACAAGCTCAGTGGAAACAATCAGTGAAATCACTAACAAAACGTAACTAATATCTAAGTAATTACAGTTTATAGTCGTGCGAAATAACTCTCCACCACTCAATAAAAGAGTGATAGAATAGCTCTCGTATTTACGTTCTACTAAGTAAAAAACGTATTCTCTTTTTTTTATCGCTAAAAGTAGTATTTCGGTAGAGTCGAGTGTGAACCTTCCATGCAGCAGAAGTCCGGCTTTTGCAGATCTTTAAAAAAAATTGCCTTCACTTCTAAGCGCTCATTCTCCGGATTCCACTCATCAAACAACGACGAGCCCTTCCTTCGAATCACAAATCCTTGAAATCACAAATCATACGAACTTAACCGACTCCATTTGGGCTGACGAGGGTAAAAGGAATCATGCTCCTGGTTTCCCTTATAATGGCCTCACTGATAAGCCATCCCAATTTTGTTCGGCTTTATTTATGCATAGAGCACCCTTCTTCAGTTACCGACACTAATGGTTGCAAAGAAACCGATTTACACAACATTTAACTGCCCCGCCAATTTAGCGCTTCATAAATTAGTTCTCTAAAGTTATAATCCAAGCAATCGCGATTCTCTGCGGTTCTCCGTCCCTTTCTTTGTTCGCTTTTCTTGGCTGGTGCACAGCTCCGCATGGGGACAGCACTTTGTAATTAACAAAATGTTCACGTTCTACATTTTGCTAATTCTCTTGGCGCCTGAACTCTTTAGGAGCAGACTTATTTATTTGCAACACAGGCGCATGCGAAAAATGCGGTTTTAACTTTGAATATACCCTGTGCATATTCGAACTTAAAATCTAAAATGGAAACACATTAATT
The DNA here is from genome assembly GCA_948293265.1 of Cheilosia impressa. Lineage (NCBI taxonomy): Eukaryota > Metazoa > Arthropoda > Insecta > Diptera > Syrphidae > Cheilosia > Cheilosia impressa. Next base: position 13,751,484 of record OX411884.1, read on the forward strand.
ATCCGAAAGCTGGCACCTTGGTGGGATAGTTGCTGTGCGTCATCAGCTTTCAAATTGAAATCCAATACCATGCGTTGTCCTTGTCCCGATAAACCATAAACATGTAGGCTAATGTGTGCAATTACCAGCACAGTGTCAGAGCATTTACGGCGATGACGGGTGGGGCTATCTGCTACCAACTCTTGATCCTTACTGACAACTTAAGTGACATGGGTCACTGCTTGTTTTCCTTAAACCATACCCCGAGATTTAACTGCTGAGTAAATTTTAATATTTTCTTCCATATCTCAAATAGTAGTTAAAAGGTTTACGACTTTCCCCTTTGTAACGATGGATTACCTTGGCTGGATTATAAAGCGAAATTAACTTCCCACCAAATCCCGTGAGATTCAGACTATTTCCCTGTGGTTGCAGCAGCAGCCACTAATCTGCGACTCCGAATAGTTGCGCTATGTCTCTTTGTTTTTATGTTGAACAATAAACGTCAGGAAACTCCTGATGCCCTGGTCACGGCAACATCAGCAAAGTCGCTTCCATGGACGAAGATATTTACACGAGCATTTCCTCACCGAAAATAGAGAACCATAATTAAATTCCAGTGGGTCCCACGGGGATTGCGGTTGTCCGGACAAATCCATTTACGCTGTGATGGTATCGCAAGTTTGAGGAACTATTTCTCTCACTGATTGCATAACGTGTCACAAGACCTTGGGTCGATTGACCAACAAATGACAGTCAAACAAACGTTTTGTATCCCTCCCCCGGCAATTGTGTGAAAATGAAATAAGGAAAAACTCGTCCCGAAATACACATGTGCGAGTGGAGCCCCCGACGTCGAAGACTTACTTATAAAATAGCGTACAAATGGCAGTGGTAAATTCGAAAGGTGAGCGAAATTGCAATTCCAATTTAAAATGTATCTATCCTTCACTATGGCTTTAGCCTTTCTATAGTCTACCACTTTACCAAACCCTAACCGCAAACAGCATGAGGAATTTTCGCAGTTCTCTTTCGGACTTAATTAACGAGCTCTCTGATTGCATCTAAAAAGTGCTGCAGGAAGTAAGAGCTCGATAGCAAACAACGTACGTGTTTGACAGCAATTGACGCGTCCGCAAGGCAGCATTCCAACGTGCATCGGTTTTTAGTTAATTAAATCTGCACAAGCTTCCCGACAGGGTGCACAAAAACACAGTCAAATGTAGTTCAAATTTGATGGCAGTCAGCGACTTTGTGAAATTTACATTCTTTTTGACAAAATCCCGTCAAATATGCGAATTTCAAGGAAATGCTCATTACGTTCCAAGGAAAACGGGGGGAACAACCCCCAATTCTCCGGAAGACAATAACTTCCGTTGTACAATGCAAAGTCAAATCCACTTTCTACAAGAACATCCGCTCGCTACTCGGGTACATGGGGGCGTATACGTAACAAAATTGAAATCAACTTGTTTGGCAAAGTATATCATCTGAGTCTTCTTCAAGCAATCAGTCCTCCTACTAAAACTGTCATGACTTTAAGTTATCCTTCGGAGTGTCACCCAAAAATAAACTAAGGTCTCTACGACGACAGTTTCAAATGGAATGCAAACGACATTTGGTACTGATGCCTCCCTGCACGAAAGGGTGACTCCTACGTTACTTTGAGCTGCCACAATCGGTTTTGTGGCAGTGGAACACTGTTCAGACACACACGAACATACTTGAAAGAGAACAATTCGTTATTATCAATTTGCCACACCATCCTAGTGTTAAGTTAGAAGCCAAGTCAATTTGCTAAAAGCTTTTAGCTTTGTACAAAAATTAATATAAAGTGATATTGAAAGCAATCAAGACAGCCACTATGCAAATAACTTTGTGTTTGGATATGCAGGAGTACTGGACGGCCAATGGGTTGTAGTGGTGAGCTCATACGCTCTTGAGTATTGAGTAATCGGAATATAATTTTTTTTTCGTAGCTCTAGGTACCTAGTTCTAATAAATGTAAACCGCAACATCAGGGAAAAGTGCGAGTTTGAATAAAAAATTCACGTACCTACTGCATATATACCTAGTTCTGGGATGTAGGATGGGAGCGATAGGTCAACAAGATGAAGGGGTATCCCCATACTCATTGCTTGTATACAGAAATTGTTATAGAAGGGGGAATATGAGTCTGCCTGGCAAGGATGTTCCAAAGTGCATAGAGTATCAAGAGATTTAGGTATAGGGAAATTCTATCGAAAAGTGATGGCGATGTTATGAAAGTTATTAAAGGCCGCATTCCGAACTCAACTCGGTATGAAATCTCGCTAACAAATTGCCAATAATACTGGGAGTTGTTTAAGAATGGCGAATAATATCAAACTATTTTTTTTTATTTAAAACCAAGTCGTTAGAAAAATTGATGACGCGAAACAGGATGAATAATCCAGGTGAATACTTATGTGCAAATGAATGAGCTGTTCTGTGGATATATGACAAATATTGAAGACGAGGGAGCCGAGCAAGTATCCTCGTTTGCTAAGATAACAGGAACAAGCTTCTGTCAAAGCGAAAGGTGACAAAATTCAATTCATAAAGGGATCAAAAACAAAGAAAGCCGAACTCTATGATCTGATCTAGTTTAAACTATGCTCAACCTTAGTTTACAGCTGCTTTTAACTATGTTTAACCCCAGTTTAGAGTATTTTCCACTTAGTCTGGGTTGTGTGCGAGTTGTACCAACAGCAGTTCTGAAGTCAAATCCCAAATTGGGTAATCGATTCCGAACATCCGGATCGTTTTCACAAAAAGTTCCATGAAGTACTAAAATGCTTACTACGTCGAATAGATAAGTTTAAACCTCCAGACCTTGGCAGGAAGTCTAAGTCTTGAGCTTTCAAAATGTTGGTGTAGGTCTTATGAATATCTATATCTAAATTCGCTATCAGCATACGCTGGCTTCAGTAAAGAGAAAACTCTCTTTACTATTTGACAGATATTCAAGAACTGATTCAAAAGCTAGAGCTTGTGCCATAGAGAAAAAACAAACAAGACTTCCAAAAGGCTTTTCTACTACCTCCTCGAGAAAATATAGGAGCAATATTCTCATCGAGTTAAGATCGCATGACACCTCTGTGATAAGTTTGTCGAAAACGGTACAAAAACATGTCGAAGAGCGCTTTATTGGGCGCATTGAAAATCCATCAAAAAACGCGTAATAAATCCATCAAAAGTAGTGTCAAACAACCCATGAAAAACGCGCGCAAATAGCCGTCTTAAAATACGACAAAGCGTCGAAAGGAAAACATTATTACAAACAGAAACAGACCTTTTGTATACTCGTACCAATTGCCCTATTAGAAGTGTCATGCTGAAGCCAGTTGTCTTTAGTTGCGTACCTCAATCGTCAGCTTAGTTGTTAGTGAGCTGTGCTCATAACAAATTTTAGTCTCGACTTTAAATTTATCGAGGCTCACAATTGCAAAATTTGTATGGGAAATATAATTTTTTTTAATTACTAAAATTTAAAGACGAAACCGTAATTTTTTTTATTGGTAACGCACTGTACTGCTCTAATGAAAAAAACGACTTCCTGCACTCAAGTAAAGTCAAAGCTATTCCATCCACACGCAGACAATTTAAAATTTCAATGTCGCATATAAATCTAAAAATCACAACCAAAACAGAAGAATGCAGCAGCTGGCAAACCCCGCCCGGAGTTCAAATATTTGAGCACAAACTCACACAGAGGCAAAACTACAAAACTACGACCGAATATGATGTGACTGAGTCAGTATCAAATTATTATAAAGATTTACCAAAGATTTGCAAAAATACTCGTCTCCATGTGACAGGTATTCAAAACCTGATTAAAAGCTGGAGCTTGTGACATAAGAAAAACATTTCCGGCTTGTAACATTTCCACCTGTGTAACCCTCTTTCGAATTTCCAAACTGACATGACTGGAGATAAACAGAACTTTCCTATCAATTTTGACGGCTTCATCAATGTATAATACGCAGCCTGAAAGCTACTTGACAACGGAGAATTCTCCCAAGGTCTCTTAGGTAACACGTAACAGAAAGTTATAGGCGAATCCTTGTTGATGAGGGTATGATGACATAAATCGAAATAAAAGTGTGTTTACTCACTTACTGTCATTTCGTGTTCGATTGGGGGAATTATAAGAACGTCATTCGTTTTCCCGAAATAGCAAACGGCTGTACATACCTTCCCTGTACAGTGAGATAGATACAGTGAGATGGTTCCCTGCGATAACACATTACGTCACAAGTAATCAGCTGCAGATACATTGTATAACAAGCACATTTCGCAGAATGTGGCTGATGTTTGGGTACAGTATTTATGACTGACGTTCACAATGAGAAGAGAAACTCATTAAAATCCATTAATCTCCAACGGGTCATTAACCACTGTGCGGCTTAAGTGTTTCGAATCAAATGAACTTCTTTGCGAGTATATAATGTACTGGTTATTTTATGGTGTGATTAATTCGCAACATTCCCCTCGATGAAGGACAAAGTTGCCACTTTTTGCAGACACTTTAAGCTGTCTAGTGGTGAAAAGTAATCACAGCAGATAAATCGCCCTTCAATTTTTCCTAATTGAGACCAATTTTGTCAAAAATGTTCCACACTCTGTCAGACGTCAGCTAAATTATTCCACATTTAGAAGTTTTAATGATCCATGTAATGTAATGGGATGAGCTGGCGGCCGCCAAAGCCAGAGCCTATAATAAAATATCCTGCAGAAAGCTATTAATCTTTATCATCTATTCGCATGGGAGAGCCGACTGGAAATATGCCACAAATCAGGACGAAAAAATTATTCTTCAAACACACAAAACAAATCCCCGGCGACAAGATTGCAAATAAATCTTCCGCTTATGCTGGGTGTTAATGGAAGATTTACAACATTGAAATAAAGCAACGTCAACAAATTGGTACATAATCCAAGTGAGAATCGCTTTTGAATCCTCACTTCCGCACATTGAGCGCAATCCTTTTTGTTTATAATCGGAATCTATGGAGATCAGTGTGGTGGGGAGGTCGCCTTATATGTTGTGATTAGGTCTTTTGCATGTGTGCTGGAAGTTATCTCTTAAGGCGACGACATTTTTAAACTGTCAAAATGGCTACGCAGAGATTAGTTCCTTGAAAAATTGTCCATGCGTGCAAATGCTATGAATATGAACTTAACTTTGGGGAATTTAGTGACTATCAGCGGAATAATGAACTAATGAACGGATTCCGGTGGAAATTTTTTTTTAAATGTTTTATAAGGCTTTAAGAAGGTTATGGGATATTTCGTTCATTGGAAATTTGGTTTTCTTGAAGTGTTTCTGACTGAAATAGGTTTTTTTCTGATTTCTCTGCTTTATCTCAAATATCTCTCAGTCAGTAGAGTACCTTCACGATCTCCAGGACTTCCTAAACTATTTTGAGCCAGCCTTTCTTTTTGCAAAAACAGAGCTACGTACAAAGATCGAATTGAAAAATATATCGTCAACGATTGTTCTTGATCGTGGTTCTGATTTGGGATGCTCATGGAAAGTACTGTGTGCTGTGGTGTGTCAGTGATGCCAGACTGTGGGTAATTACCCATTTTGTATACATTTTGCATTCAAAAGTAAACTTAAAGGTCGAAAGGACACTTTAACATCTCTCAGAACAAATAAAAAGGCATTTCAAATGCTGAATCTGAAGAAAAACTTTTTTTTTAATTTTTTTGTGGAAAATCGTGGGTTTTTTTTATAAACGTAGTGGGAAAGTCAGTCCGTAAAGTCTGGCATCACTGGAGATGTGCCATTTTTTCTGGTACGAAGGAGAGGAATGCGATATGTGAGCTTAAAGTAGTCAATGGTTTTTGAGGGTACGAATTGAGCGCAAGTGTCTCCACAGATCTTTGGACGAAAAATTTACTATGACCCAAGAAGGTCCGTGGAGTCCATCAGACTGTCCATTTAATTTTGTCGTACAGTCGTTGCATTTTCATTGTTAAATTTGTGAGCTGTAAAAATAACCAAGTTTGCTTTCACACTTAAAAAACTAATCAAGATCTTCGTTTAGAAAACTATTTTGCTCGGATCCTTGGAAATATAATGTTTTTACATTTTCAATCACACTCTTTATGAAGGGAGATATAGGAGTGCCATCCTCAGCATAGCTTCAAACAATTTTGTTAGCATTTTCATTGATATGGAGAGGAAAAAGAGTTGGAAAGAGTATAGGCCCTTGGGGCACTACTGCTTTCATAACAAAGAAATACGATGCTACAACAAACTTCTATCACCTAAATTGCTATACCCAGAAAAGGGCATCGATTCCATCCACAGTGATCTTCTGTTAGTCCATTGAAATTTGCTTAGAAGGCCCAAACTTCAATCTTTAAAGTCTAAATTTTCCCATCGGTGCCTTGGTTATCTAGCGCCTTAAAAACAACTAAAAATCTTCATACGAGGCCAAAAGGATAAATAAATTAAAATTATTACGGTTCCTACCTGAATCTGAAAAGTGCACTTAAACCAACCTCAAACGGCTACAGCCCTCCCATTTACGTATAACAACAATCGCCTTACGACCACGAACGTAAATCACCATAAATATTATCATCTTAATCGCCATGCAGTTATGCATAAAATCGATGCACTGAGAAAACACCAGGAGACAAGATATATCCCTATGTCTCTATAGAAGCTCCCTACAAGTGGGAAGAACAATTTGTAAGTCCACGCCGTACAAGGGGTTTAACTTTCTCCGAAAAATCGACAAACAGCAGGGTCACATCGCATTGGATAAGTTTACAGAGAGAGAGTTCGTTTTAATGAAGGAGGTAAGGATGAAAGTGGAGGACCCTTTTAAGTACTTTGCTTGATGAATTTGAGGGAAATTTAGTTTCGAAAGTGCTGCTTGAGATAATTCGGATGTTTTCATTGGACAAAGATTGTTATAAAGCAGCACAGTTGGTTGGTAATGACAACAGTAAGTGGATTACCTTTTTGGGTATTTGATTTCATTGTTAAAGAGCTGATAAGCATTATGTCTTTCAATTTCCACACGGCAAAGGAATGCCGCTGATTTTGAAATAAACATCACTGACTTGGATAAATTTCAGACTTCTTTGGTTACAGGCCAGCAAACTACGTAACTCAACTCACCTCCTGGAGATGGAATTCCAGAAGACCCAACCAACAGAGTATTATTTATGAACAAGTGTCTAAATGAGCTTTTGAAGTTTTCTTTGAAACGTGGCAAAAAATTGCAAAATTTGTCGGTGGGCAGTCTTAGTAGGAAAAACAAAGAATTCTCCTGAAAATTTAAGACTTTCAAAATGGCTTGTTTTATTCGAGGAATTAGAGATTGGAAACCAATACTTTTTTTTCATTGAACTACAGAATTAAATTATTAAAAAAAATATTAAAAGCCTTTCAATGAGATTACCCGACCGACATGCACGTTGGAAGAAGCCGGTGTGTCTTCTTTTTTAGTGTTAATTCGGTTGCTATAAGGTTCTAAGGTAAGATCGAAAAATGACGACGGGTATGCATCCGATTTCTTTTTAAATTTGTTGAAAAAAGCGCGTCGGAGTCTGGAAATCAAACTCATAAGCCTTTTATTTGAAATAACGCCACAGAATGGTTTTCAGGTGCTAGGTCCGAAATCAGATTCAACCAGTGGAATGGACTCATTCTTAAAGGTTTATTCGGCCTGCGAATATTTCAGTCTACACCTCCAGTTGCATTGGCATTCTCTGTAGAATAGCCAAAAATTCCTTTTACAAGGTGGGTCAAAAGAAGTCATCCGATGTTGTTTGGCTCTCTTTTTTTTTAAAATGAAAAACTTCGATTCAGTTTTTTGATTATGTTTATTTGAACCTTTAGAATTTTATTGCACAAGTCGAGAAGATGATATCGGCCAAATGGGCGCCGTCACAATTGATTGCCATACGGGCTCGTTTTAGCAATGGGATGTATGACAACAGTGGACGCCTAGAGCTATGATTGGCAATACTACCACAGTGCTTAAGCTGCCTATTGGGACTTGTTGTCGTATAGATGTCGGATCTCTGTTCTTGTCGACAGCATATATAATTCGAATCCTGCAAAGGCTGCGCGACCATCTCCAGATAGTAACAGGAATTTGTACATATCTGACTACTTATACTTTCGATGATTCGTTTAATTTTGGCAAACAATTTTTTGAAAACTTAATTTACTTACTTACAACGATGCCCCGACCTCAGCGTGTCATTCGTTGCTTTAGCATGTTCAGCGTCTTTGAAACGGAGTTTCGATCTTCCATATATCGTCTCGCCGAATGTGAGCGCTAGAACTGTAGTCTAGTTTTTGGCTCAGGATATTACATCTTTTATTACATCTTATAAATTTTTTTTCCTTCAAAAAAGGTCCTCTCCCTGTTCATCGGCCTGCAATAAACTTTACTATGTGATTTGGTAGATCAGTCACCACCACCTCTTTTTCACCACCGTGACAAGTTTTCAAAAATCCTTATCTTAACCCCAAATATGTAGTATCTAACGTAAGGTATCTGCCAACCTTACACCTAGTGAATTCATCCGGCATACGCCCTCTTTCCGAGGGGCCCATATTGAGCTGTTAGACACTAAACACTGGCAGGTTGATGCCAGTCTGAACTCACCCTACTTATGCAACTCCCAGCCACCGTCATAACAACAAAAGTGATTATAATCCGTTATTGGTTCGGAACGTGCCACACTTCCAGGTCATGTGTACACAGAATTTCAAATATTTCCTTGCATTTGCATTGCAAATTACTTCTTTGGATTGCGGACTTATTTCAGCTACTACACATTTTTCGTTACCTCCTTCCTTACGCAATCTTTCATTCAGTTCGGGTATAACCAGCTGTCTTGGAGATATGTAATGCTATTTCTTTTCCAAATGTTTTTGTCAGTTGTTACAATTTAATAACTGCGACGGTATAAAATTTATTCAAATGGATACATATACAGTGCCAATGCCAAGTGTCAAATTCAAAATGGGGGCAGCTGTAAATTTTATAATGTGCTTGTCACTTTTGCTTGTGTATTGTAATAGCTGTCGTGCGCGTTCTTATCACAAACTTCCCCAAAAAAAGAAAGAGAGCAAAATAAGGAGTCGTGTACCTTCTAGCTAATTTTGCTGGTTAGATTCTAAAATGGAAAAAATGTCAAGTTTTGGAAAAAATGTCAAGTTTTTCCATTACAAAGAGTAGACAAAACTATGAAAAAGTATTTCCAAAAGGTTGGTCGGTAAAAACCTTACTTAGTCGAAACAAGTGGGTTTAAAAATCAGCAACAAACAAAATTTAAGTACTGCTTTTCTTGACCCAGCTAATGGTGGAGGGAGATCCTACTTAATATCAACATTTGTTTTCATTCTTTTGTCATCCAGAAGTCACCAGATTTTTTTTTTCCTTTTCATCTTTAAATTCAAACATCGGTTGTTGACAACATCATTCATCGGCCAATGAAGCGTTATAGTTCGTACATGATGTCGGTGCCAATGCCTTCAATTTTATGCAATGGCGCCATCCATCACTGCATAGCCAGCGAGCCACCATCATCATTCATCATCATCGCACATCATTTCCCCCATGTGCTGTGCAATCGTCCCTTATACACACTCGTTTCTATTATCATTAACTATGAGGCACACTAGCTTTGAATTAGATGAATTGGAAGTTATATTCATAAAAAGAAGTCGTGTAGATTTATTACTGAGGATTTTTAATATATCGTGGTGGGTGTTACCCGTAGGCCAAAGGACCCATTAATAGGAAGATTTTGCAGATTGTGCCAGGACTCGAGCCAGATGCACTTAATGTGCTTTTGCTCTCAAGTGGTATACGCTTTCTGAATATCGGATTAACTTAGCTGGGTAAATTGAATTAATTTCAAGCTGTTTGTATGTTGCTATTCACAGTTATGACTTGACCAATGGGTACAAAAGGAAGTTGTTAATGTTTCCTAATGGGTTGGGGTGGCACTTGTTTAATTTAAATTCTGAAAAATACTCGATTCTTATTTTAGAAAAATGTTTACATTGTAGGGTAGTAATTTTTTGTATGTGCGGCAAGAGTATGAAAAGAGTTGCAACAGAAAGCCTTCAAATAGAAACCCTATGTCGAATTTTGTAGGCTTAGTGGTTAGTATATTGCGCTGTTTAGCGAAAGGTCCCAGGATCGTTCCCCTTAAAAAAAAAAACGCACACAAATTCCGTATTAAATTGTTTACTCTCTGCGCCACCTCTCGCCAACGTTTGACAAACAGTCGAGAGCACATATAACTGTCATGAAAGAGGCTGTCAATTATTTGTTTCGCTCGGCACAAAATTCGAGATCCCTATTATTCGTCCCAAAAATGAAAAACCCACACAAAGTGAATGATATTAGGGACTGCGGAGCTGTTTTTGTTTATGATATAGTTTTTCATTTGTGTTTTTGTGTTTCAATTTTACCATTAACAATATGACTATCCTGGATTATCTACGAAATTTATTTAATGGTGGTGACAGCTAATTTCTGACACTTTACACTTTGTTTGACCACATTAGGGCAACTCGCCTAGAAGAGACTGGAACTCACCGTTGATTGTTTTTCCTTTCTGAAGATAATCGATGAAAATTATTCCACGCCTATCCCAACAAACTGACACCATGACTTTGGCTGCAAATGGAACTGTCTTCGCCTTCTTTGGAGGTGATTCTCGCCTTTCAATTCATTGTTTTGATTCTTGCTTCATCCCGGGTGTGAAGTAGTGGACCCAGATTTCATCCATGGTTATGAATCGACGCAGAAACTCGGCTTTACTCCTGTGAAACTTCGCTAAGCACTCGATTGAAGGATCCTTATGACGTTGTTTTTGTTCCGAGCAATTGCGGCACCCAACTTTCTCAATTCCGAATTTTCAGTCAACATGCGACGTATAGCACATTTTGAAGTGCCTACGATGTCTGCTACGAGTAGTTCGCGCACTTTCATCATCCAAAACTATTTTGAGGACTTTTTTACTATTTCTGGCGTAGTCACCACTGCGAGATTTGTCCTGGCAACTCAAACGTCCTCGTTTAAACTCTGCTTAACAATATTTAATTGTGATAAATAAAGGAGCAGACTTCCCCAAAGTATAGAAACTAGCTCCACTTTCATATTGGTTGGACTGAGGCCTTTTAAATAAAAATATTTTATTATATACAGATGACCAATTTTATTCATAAAAATTCACTGAGACCGTTCACCATTGATGGCTGCCGAATTCATACTACTTACAGCTTAGCGTCATCAAAGCTCAAATTTAAGCTTTAGAAGGTTGGTACTTCCTATCATAGTTAAACAAAAACCGCCATCTAACCGTCAGGTCGGCTACTTTTAAGACCACCCTCGTATAATCGATCTTTCGTGTCGGAATCTGTACACTCGTATGTTGCAGAACACTTCGATTTGTAGGTTAGCTAAAAAGGACCGTCTATGCATCACTTATCGGGAATACTTCTCATAAGCTTTTGCAAGACTTAGCATCGGCTTTTTGTAGAGGCTGCTTACCTTCAACCTTGTACCTTAGTTGACTAGGCTTGTGATCTTTGCATACGTCATTACTTCTCTGAAGGCATTTTAGAAGCCGCTAAAATCATATGGCGAAGTGGCTTAGTGGTTAGTGTGTTGGACTACTAAGCCAGGGGTCGCAGGTTTAAATCCCGAAAAAAAAACAAATTCCAACTTAAGGTTATTTCACTGCACCACCTCTCGCGAACGTCTGACAAACTTCCGAGATTATAACTGTCATAAAGAAGCTTCTTAATTAGCCGTTTGGACTTGGCATAAAATTGTAGATCCCTTCCATTCATCCCAAAAATGAAAAACTCGCACAAGACGAATGGTTGTGAGAAGCTTTGCCTAGGGTCCCCACGGACCTGTTGCGCCAACTATAAATATATAAAACCATTTGACTCCCTGTGCTTTTTTACTATATTTCCTTAACTGTATCAACTACTCCGAGCTATAACAAGAAGATGAAAAGTCTGATCGAGTGATATGACTCAGCCATTATTGGACTTCTGAAAACCTCTGAGAGAGACTCAGCCGCACTTCGAACCAAGCTTTGCATTCCCCGATCATGATCCTTGGCACACAATTCGATACCAAATCAGTTTTTTGATTGAGAAGCCTTTGGGAAGGTATCAGCAACGCTGCCTACTTATGGTGCAACCTCATCTTGCCGAACTCTTACCGGTTGTCTCTATTGAAAATTTAATTAATCACCTGCTCACAGTGCGATTTACTATTCTTGATTTAAGTGTCCTTCGTCGAGGAAGAGCTTGATCGATGGCCATAGCTTTAACCAATTGCCATGAAACGATCTTTCGACACACACAAAATAAACAGTCGCTCGCAATATTGAGGTCTGATTTAAATTTAGATTTCTTCCAATCTTAAGCCCAGTATCATCGTAAGTCCCTAGAATTAGCATACAGCCTTTAAGACCAACATTTCTTTTATACAAAAAACTCTCAGTCTCAGGTGGGTCGTTCACTTAGAAACAATTAATCCAATTACTATTGGCCACGACGACGGTTACCAACATTGATTGATTTTACTTTTAGTCACCTTTCCCACCCACGTCAATCAATTAACTAATTCACTCCTCGCTGTGGAAATGTCACTTAAGTAATTCATGAGAATGCATATGTTTATCGCGTCAGCTTGTTTGTTTATCTTTGCGCGATAAGTACAAGCACACAATACCAAGCGTCAGAATGTTTAAACGACACTATCTGTCTGTCCTATAGCAGGAGCTAAAAAGTACTTCCATTACAAATATTTTGCTGACGCAAACTGATTGATCCGAGTCCAAATATAACTACACGAAATCTAAATGAACACAATCGATCTTAATGGCGACGAAGGTCAATGTGACATCCGACATGGGGGTGAAGTTAAATGTCGCAGCCACTTAATGTAATGGAAATCAAATTCAGACAGCGCAACTATTTTTCATTATAAACCATAAGTCACTCACTTAGCATCGGGCAGGGATGGCCAAAATTAATTTAAAGGACCCAACTCTGGCGATGTTTACTTGTATTTGGTACAGGAGTAAAAAATTCGATTAAGTGTAACTAGCGACAATTTTCTTCTTCTTGGTCCTGCATTCCTCAGAAGAGACGGATGGCGTTGAATTTTTTGTGTCGCCTGTGTGTAATTCCATTATCCCATTTGTCAGATCCCACCGCTATCTGTCGTCGTCTTCAGTGGGAATGAAAAATGATATAAGCGTTTAAATTGAAATGCTTAGTACGGTTCATTAAATTGGAAGGAAAAAGGAGAATGAAACCAGCACGTCCTTCCTTGATGGCGAAAGATTTGCATAAATCAAAGGGACCATAGGCACACGCGGTAAACAGTAGGCGTTGACAACGTCCATTTCTTTTTTCAAATGAATGCAAATCACTTTCCAAGTAGAAATACATATTGAGATTTGAGATGACTTCCTGATGTCCTTTTTTGTTGGCAAAGCCTTTTTGTTTTTGCTTTACCAACAAAGATTAAAACTTTATGGTCGAAAGATGTACTGTAGGCAATAAGTTTTAGTGGTGACAGAATGTTTTATGGCAGATTAAGTAGGTCCAACTTTGGGAAAGTTATAGATTCGAGTGCGGGTTTATGGGTCTCCTTCTCCTAGTGGAGGCAATTAACTTGGAAAAGGATGGAAATTTAATATATTATATGTTTATGAAGCAAAATTTATGCTATGAATAACTTTCTGCAAGACACTCGGAACAACATTAATACTTGGTGCTCTGTAGGGAGGGAACAACTTTTGTTTTACGAGTCGCCGACTGTATTATAAGGGTGATTTTTTAAGAGGTTTAGAACTTTTTTTTAAAAAAAAACACAAAAAATTCGAAAAAATGAATGAAATATTTATTTGAATTGATAGTTTGAACCTTGCAATTTAATGTTTAAAGATAATTTCATGCAAATGTTGACCGCGGCTGCGTCTCAGGTAGCCCATCCGCTGAGTCCAATTTTGGCATACTCTTTCACACATATCGGCCGGTATCTCACGAATGAATGCATGGATGTTGGCTTCCAGTGCGTCAATCGAAGCGGGCTTGTCCCTATACACATTAGCCTTGGCATACCCCCACAAAAAATAATCTAATGGTGTCAAATCGCATGATCTAGGCGGCCAATTGACCGGCCCGAATATTCTTCCGAATAGACTGCTCAGAAGGTCGAGAATGCCGATCATAAAATGGAAGCAGCGCGCGATGAACATTTTGAACCGAGCACGAATTTTGATAGTAAAATTCAATAATTAGCAAGCGTTGTTGATTTGTAAGACGATCCATGGTTAAATTGCAAACCAAACTGAAGCTGTTTGACAGTGACACAAGGTACTAAACACACGTCAGCTGTCAAAACCCGTGTTGCCAAAACCAAACCAGCTAAAAAATCACCCTTATATAATTGCTAGAGGGAGATACCTGGGAGCAGCGTTGCCGTTTCACCCTTTAATAGGCCAAATGGAGTCTGTTTTAAAAAGTGATCAAAATGGCTCCTTTTTCAGTTTAAGTAAGATTTTGTTCCTCATTGAAAAATACAAAAAAAAAGTGTTTCGTGAGTGAAAACTTGTTTTTTGTTATAAATAAATGTTTTTGCTGCTCTGGGCACTCATTTCGTAAATTTTCAGATGATAGTCCTCAAAACTGGCGATTAAATATAAAAATTACAAGGTTGAGAGCTTAATCCAGTTTATTTTCTACAAGAGTGTAATGAAATCTGACGATAGTGTTGAAAATTCGTCCAGAATATAACTTATTATGGTAGTCAAAGTTTCAAAAGCGATATCGTCCAGACGATTATTTTCATCTGCGCCCTGTTTTTTTTCTGCTTTATTAGTATTTTATGTGGAGGTCCCTTCTATGTCTCGGGCTCTTTTTTATTCCCCTCTTATTCAGCAACAACGCTGTCCGCGAGTAAAATTGAATTCTCAAAGGGAAGGAGACATAAACGACTGTCTGTTTGCTCCCAAGGCGAGCAGCCTAAACGGCTTTAACGGTACTTCCCAAACAACGGCTTTAAGCGAGTTTAGCTTTTTCGAAAACGGCTGCAACCTTTTCAACAACAATTAAATTTTGAGATTAAGTAGGCAAGAATAATATGGTAGCGTACCAATTTTCACTTTGAAAATTGGCCTCGTCTCGAAATCGTTCGATACGATTTCCACAATAATTCATGCTTAAGAAAACCGGGTCTTTCCCAACCTAGTGGCAAACTCAGTTTTTTTGAACATTTGTTTTTAATTTCTGTAAAAGTTGATTACTTACCAAAATTATTGCGTGTTCGCAATTTTTTTTCTATTAGAATCCCCGAGATGGGTACTTTCAAAATTACTCATAGCCAGAAAAGTACTTTTTCGACTTCAGTAGAAATTACAAATGGCACGTAGTACCTTCAACTTGAACAATACCTTGTTCTCAGTTGTTGGCAAAACAGTTTTCGAACGAAACATTGCAACTTTTGCTACAATTTTGTCTGTTTTACCACTTTTAATAAGATCCCGTTGATACGTACATATTTTATATTAAAAATAATGTTATTTGTACGTATTTTTTTAAATAGTCTATAGGTGTAAAAACCCCGCTCTTTTTCCACACACAGAGTTTAGATTTTTGTAAAGCTTAACATTCCAGTTCTATAATAAAAATAAACCACGAAAATGGTCTTCTAAGCGAATAACACCCAATATCTCTGTTCCACATCCGCATCAAAACTTATTGAAAGCTGCCACTATCACTTACACGTACTCACACGTATATCACTGTATTTTGGAACTTAAGAGTTTCCAAAGAAACTCTTTGCAGTGTAGACATACATTTTCAAACATAAATTTGTCATCCTCTTATTTTGGTTTAGCGACCTCCTTAAGTTGCACACAATTTTCCACGAAATTTGTTTAGGGATCTCCCTAAACGGTGCAAATTTTAACCATCAAAGCCTCCTTGTATTCATGCATATGATTTGTGCAAAGATCTGTGCATAAGCAGGTCTGCCCTTAGCTTTAGGCATCTAGTCTCAACATCACCAACCAATTCCACTTAACTGAAGAGCATCCTCTGAACAACAACAAACCCGAGCTCTTATCCCAAAACCCTTGTAAAGTGTGCGAGTGCCAGGGTGCCTCTGTTTTTCTTCCAACACTCTAACCAAAAAAGGTGACGCGAACAGCTCTTTATTTTATGGTAGTCGTATTATATAAAAAAATGTACTTAAAAATAATCAAATGGTGAGTAGATTATGTTCTGTCATTTCGAAGGAGTATAAAATAATGCAAAGCTTAAAATGTGCTATAACTTGTGTTGATGGTTTTGGATTTTCAAATCATCTCTTTAGCTAACCTTAGCGTTTTTTTAATATTTGTACTTATGAATTTTATTTTTTTTTTTTATATACATACGACTGGCAGACAGCCGGCACTCGCCGTGATTGTCCAGATATTTTCAGCCGTTTCCAAAGTGCCAACCATACATATGCATGATAAGAAAATCTAAATAAAAGCGGTCCGACACATCGATGAGAAAAAAAAATTGGAACCGATCCAGTGCCCATGTTCTGTAATTATCACATCGATATATTTATCACAAAAACAATATGAATTGAAAGAAAATACTTAAAAAGTATCGATGCGAAAAATTATTTATTAACCTCAGGAGCATTTTCTTTCAATTCATATAGTTTTTGTGATAAATATATCGATGTGATAATTACAGAACATGGGCACAGATTTCATTTTCTTTTATTTCGTCACGTCGAAAAATCCCCCTTCTGTGTCTCATGTCTCATCTAATTAGCACAATGAACACCAACGTTGTTCTTACTCATCATGAAACAAATTTGTATGGGTGTCGCGCAAGGAATCCCCGAATCAAAATGGTACTGTACCGAAGATATAAACTATTTGCAGAAACAAAAGAAGTGATCCATATAAACGCAGACGTTGTAAAACTGTTCTCAATTGAAAATCGTCTTTAGTCGAGGAAACATCAGCAAGCAGCTTAAACATGGAAGGTCTGTTCTATTACCAATGGTCCGAGTGAAACAAATAATACCGCAACTATTTTGTGTAGGTTCAATATCTTGCAACGGAAGTGGATGCAATGCGACTGTTGCCGCATCCAAGCGTGTAGGTGACCCCAGTCACAATGCCGGAGCTGGAGTGTTTGCAAGCGGAAGCACATCTGGTGGACCAGTAACAACAGGAGCATTTGTGGATTACTCGAAGTAAGTTATATCCAGATAGGTGAGCAAAACGATAATGTCATCCATTTTTAGGAACAACCACAGCCTATCAGTGCAGCACACCAAAACGCCAGGAATGGGAAGCACCCTCACCGGAGCGGGATCAATCAACTTGCACAAGGACGCTGCTCACCGAGTAGACGCGAATGCTTTCCACAGCACAACCAAGCTGGACAATGGATTCAAGTTCAACAATATGGGAGCTGGTGTCAACTACAATCATGCCAACGGTCATTCAGCTGCCTTAACCGCGAGTCAGATTCCACAAATTGGTGGAACGACAGTTGGGCTAGGTGGAACGGCTAATCTTTGGAAATCTCCAGACAATATGACCAGGTTGGATTTAAACGGAGGAACAACCCGCACGTTCGGCGGAGCATTTGACGGGCGCAAGAACACTTCATTTGGATTGGGAATGACGCGACGGTTTTAAATTGAGTTTATTCTTCGATGCAGTTCTTTAACATATTAGCAATGACATTTGTTTATAAATAAAAAAAATATGAAGCAATAAATAAGAGTTTGTTGAAAAAAAAAAATTGCATTTATGCAGGGTCAATTAACTGTTTGAGCAATATTCGAGCCCTAACCTAACATGTTGTGATTTTTAAGGAAGCAGGAGCTATTTCGGGCTGAAATTGTATGGCTCTGCTTTTGCTCTAAATGGTATAGGAAATATGGGTAACTTAGACAAGATGATGTGGTCCACATAACTCCAAGAAGGTGCATGGGTTTAATGAATTTGATGGGTTGGCCATCAAAAACGGCACACATTTTCATTTCTTGTGGAAGGAAAATAACGACGGCTCTTTCATCAAAGATGTCCATTATTTCCGATTATTTCCACAGCATAAATTGACTGTGAAAGCCGCAATTTAACAGCCTGCCAAACCAAACAAATAAGGTGTCCAAAGAACGAAGATTTTCTTCGAGCAGTATCGACTAACAATAAATAGCAGCTGTTTGTCTGAACACAGAGTCATAGAAGTCCACAGGTCAAAAATCGGTGGTAGTCTTTTGATACAACTGCATGGGTTTTAAGGCATTTTAAGTTTTATGGCTTTGAAAAGCTTTCTCGGGACAGCTATATTATAGCAAAAACATTTCCTGGACTTTATTTCGAGCAGTTTGCAAACTCATAGCGACTTAACTTACCGTGAGCTTTCTTTGGCTCCGTTTCAAGAAAATAATTGTGCTCTTATTCGGCTTTTTACTTAGAGAACTACTAGAAACTAATAAATAACTAAATAACTAAATAACTAAATAACTAAAACTACCTACGATTAAAAAATAAAAATTGTCAGAACCTGTATTTCCCTCTTAATAAAGCCAAACCTGCCACTGATATGGTTTTCATGTAGGGCCGAGGTATAGCTTGTCGGTTCCGCTGCAGGGTCTTCCGAAAGAAACTAGAATTGTTTACAAGGCTTCGGACACGCAGTGAGCAACCGATTGAGTGACAAAAAGCGACTACCGATTTGGTTATAGGCAGAGCGGTATCGATCAATAGCTCGTTGCTCACTGCGCGGCCGAAGCCTAAGAGGGTAAGAGGGACAATATTTATTTCCATAAGCAATTTACACTAATGATTTAAGACAAATCACAGTTGTTGTCAAAAAGCTTCAATTATGCTAGGTATATCAGAAAACGGCCCAACAACGAAAGCAGTTGAGAGAAGACCATACAACAAAGCGTCTTTTTTTGCAGGTTATCCAAAAGAGACTCAAAACCGAAGGAGGTTTGGTCTCAACAGGAAACTGCTGGTCTTGGATCACTGGGTCAAGAGGGAGGCATTTCGTTAGCTACGAAATGATATCAAGAACCGATAGAAATCATTTACGGGACTAGAAGTCTTGTGCGGTACAATTTTACAGGAACTCACCCTTATGATGCTCACATTTGGCTACCATATTTTCTGCAAAAAGCAAGTGTGAATTATATTTCGTTTTCCGAGTCAAACTAGTGGTGGTGCTTTCTTCTGCGTCTTTTAACATACCCAAAGTGTCTTCATAAGTTGTTTTGAAGTACGCCCAGTCGCTTGGCATAAAAACCTCCGGCGCAGTCCTCTGTAAGCTCCAGACAGTAGGTAGACGAATTTCATTGGGGTCATATATTTTGACAGTTTTCTTGCAATAGTCCTGGACGTCTTGCCTTTAATCAATGTGTTGTTTTTTCCGCACTATGCATGATTGTGTCAAATTTCTCAGTTTCAGACTAAGTCCACTTATCCGTCTCGAGTGGAATTGAAACACGAATCTCCCAACTGGTTTCGAGTTCACCTTCACAAAATTCGTCCACGCATCCACTGTTTGTGCTTTTCCCCAACTTTTTTTCAGATTGAACCCTGGCAAACTTTGAATGAAGAACAAAGCAAACATGAAATTTACCTATCGAAAAGTATACTTAATTCTTAGCACTCACCCTCATGACAACCGGGTACAAACAAAAAATAAAAACGAACAAAAGCGTGAGGAAATAAAATGCTACCATAACAGCACCTGATACATTTACTTACCCGATTTCCTTGTGTAGGCATATTGATTCGCAGTTCGATAAGTCCTTCCATAACAGCTTCCGAATTCGATATTAAAGACTGTTAATCGTCTATCCCAACAACCGCAATCTCCGACTTTATAGCTACATGTATACCCATTTCGGAGTTGTTCAGACATTACCGACTACGTGGGTCGTAGGTTCCTTCTGAAGGATCTCGTTAGGGTGGATTAAGGGGCCAGGCATTTAACTTAATTGCGGAGTTTTCATTAGAAAAAGGAAGACATTACTTTATCGATATCTTTCAATATATCTACAACTACAGAGATGACTGGGAAGCCCACTTTCAGATCATATCTTCAGAGTCAGCGACCTACCGCAATCGTAAAAGGGAATTCTAAAATCGTGTCGACCTGCAGCAACTCCTATAACACGGTTGACCCTATCCTTGTGTTAATGAACGACTTCCGATAGTTTATTAAATTCCAAATTTATTTGGTTAACAACAACAACAATTGACTAAAACCAATTGAATGCCATAATTCCATCTCATCTTCAATCCTACCCATACCCATTCTCGTTCGAAAGAGTTACAATTGGCCATGTTGCCAAGTTTAAATTGTACACTAGAAAAAATAAAATTTTCTTCCATAGTAAAAATTCCTTTAAATGCCTTCGGAATATCTACTTCTTTCGACATTCGAGTTGTTTACATTGGCTGAGTGTGAAAACCGCCAAAGGGATCCATACTACGAGAAATACTAGACCGGATAATTGCCAAGTGCGCTGATTATTTATTCAAACGCAAACAAATCCGGACCCAGTTTGATTTGCATACAAAATATTGACTCAAATGTCTTTGGACCCAAATTCCCACTACGACACGAGTCCATATTTTGAGTTTCATCAGAATAAACACATCCCCAAGGACACTCAAACATACGAATTCTTGGAATACCTTCCATTTCAAATGGAAATCTTGCCAATTCCTCAGCATCATAATTTCGTGGTGACATAATCGCATCGCCTTTGGCACTCTTTCAGTTCAAGTTTCCGATAAATATTTATAAAACGTTCAAGAAGATTTTTCTCCCCGGAAATCGTGTCGTTACGATGACTTGTTTAACGATTGAAAAGAACACGAACACGACTCAGACTGAAAGGAAAAACAAGTACGTTTAGTGTATGTTCTTACTACCAGACCCGATGACACCTTTTGATCTAAACGATGAGACGCAAATACTCGTATATAAGCTACCTCGTTGAAAAATATCCCCCTCGAACGTGGCACGTTTACGTATACACACTGTCGTATTCGGGGCAGTGTTTACATCGATCGATCCGTCCTCCGCCATGCGAAAAGGTCGATTTCCACCTTCCCATAAAATACACACTAAAAGTGTTTGCAAATGCAAATAAACAAATTTCCTCTAGCATAAACAAATGATTAAACTAATAAATCCCGTTTGATGGAGCATATATGTATATGGTACTCATAGGTGTTTGCATATCAGCGGTAGCCAGATATCCCATACATAAGCTATTGGGAAAATAATCTCACACGCTAAGTCTATCAAACAAGAAGGCGCATACGCGCGTGTACACCGCAAATGGAAAAATAAACACAGATTAAGTAGTGTACCATTATAGTTGCCGAGAAAAAAATGCAGAGCTTTTTCAAATTGGGCATAAATAAGTCAATATAAAGGAATAGTTTCCGATTAATCCAATTTGTAACTATACGAGTACTCGGCGTTGAAACTCATTTGCAGGGATGCTGATACGGGAGAACTTTATCCGCCGTGGCATTGTTTGTTAAACATTTTAAAGTGGCCAGTCCGAGTTTTAATATAGATTAACCATTTGAAACACTCTTTGATTTACTGTAACATTTTTTTGAAACAAAGCAATTTTGGAGAATTCCCCCTAAATTCTGTTAATACCCTCCACCCAGTTCGGTCCCTAGTTAGATGCTTCCAGTTACTCAAATGAACTTCGTTGAAATCCAATTATGCGAGTCAATTAATTGATCTTCTTCTGCTGCGTTAGGGGTGAATAATTAATGAAAGCCTGTTTGGCCATATATGCTAAATGCTACCTCAGTCGTTGTAAGTTAAGCCTTTCAGTAAGGTCAACATCGATGTGTGTCCCATAAAGTTTGTCGTTAAAATCTTGCAGCTCCACCCTCCAAAACACGACCGAATATAACCCAAAGAATCTTTGTCCGAATTATCTTAAGTGGTTTTTCACCTGCTTCATACTTTTTCAACATAAAGCAAAAACTGGGTGGTAATCGTTCATATTCACTAATCTTCTTGGTTTAATGAGAACTTCTTCAATCTTCTTAAATCGTCTGCCAGTCCGAAACAATGAACAAATTCGGTTGCTAGAAAGTCGTTAACTCCTACTTTAGTCAAGGTTATTTTTATTTCGAGCATGAGCTGTATATAAATAAACGTCCCTCTTGAGGAGAAATATTGCCCCAACATGGAAGTTAAATACGTAATTGCTCTTAATAAATACAGGCTCTATCTAGGGAGGTGTTAAATAACCTCTTTTGTAAGCGAGGTGGTTATATGATAAGCTCAATTATAGTATATCGAATAGTTTCACTGAAGCAGGAGTTTTTCGAATTTGTGTTATCCCAAACTAAATTGTTGCTCACTTTGCTACAAAGATCCATTTTAAATTTATTCTATCGCCATAATTAGAATCTTCAATGAATAGGACTTAAAAGTCGATAACAACCCGACAACTTCTCCAACAGGAAATGTTACCACTTACAACCATTGATGCTGTGTTTACGCGATAGAAGAGGTCAACGCGTAGATATTTTATATTGTGTTCATATTTTAGTGAACACAAACCTATACTTGCTTTTGTTTTTACTTAAGATTAAAAAAATATTAAGTAGTAAATTGAAGTTCTACTAAATCTCCATATTGTTCCATAAGTATTTTTAAAAAATAGTGTCCAAAATCTTTCATCACAATGGGCCTTAGCAATAAACATTTTAAGTCTCGCCTTTAATTTACAAAAGCTCAGAATTGCAAAATTTGTTAGGAAAATAAAGCCACTGTGCACTACGAAAATTTAGTGTCGAGAAAAAAAATGTTATTGCTAAGGCCCAATAACGCTAAAGAAGAAACAGAGAACTTTTTCTTTTTTTTGTTTTTCTTGGCCTTGGCATACCCCCACAAAAAATAATCTAATGGTGTCAAATCGCACGATCTAGGCGGCCAATTGACCGGCCCGAAACGTGAAATTAACTGTTCACCAAACTCGCCTTGCAATTGCGCCATTGTTTGTTTCGCGTGCTGTGTGGCATGTGGCACCGTCTTGTTGAAACCACATATCATGCAAGTCAAGAACTTCCATTTCGGGCAAAAAAAAGTTTGTTATCATCGCTCGGTAGCGTTCACCATTGACAGTAACGCTGCGATTCGCATCATCTTTGAAGAAATATGGCCCAATAATGCCGCCGGCCCATAAACCGCACCAAACAGTGGCTTTTTCGGGATGCATTGGTAGCTGTTGCAATGCTTCTGGCTGATCTTCACTCCAAATGCGGCAATTTTGCTTATTTACGTACCCATTCAACCAAAAATGAGCCTCATCGCTGAACACAATTTTTCGATAAAAAAGCGCGCGATGAACATTTCGAACCGAGCACGAATTTTGATAGTAAAATTCAATAATTTGCAAGCGTTGTTCATTTGTAAGACGATCCATGGTTAAATTGCAAACCAAACTGAAGCTGTTTGACAGTGACACAAGGTACTAAACACACGTCAGCTGTCAAAACCAGTGTTGCCAAAACCAAACCAGCTAAAAAATCACCCTTTATTATTCCTAACTTGTGAAACTTCATCCTCCTCACTTTTTGTCTTCGCGACAAAAAGTAGCCCATGTCATTCTCAGAGGTCCCATCTATCCCTTTAGGTACCAAAATTTGTAAAAAATTGGTTTGCGGCCGTGAAAAGGAAACAATCTGACTTTCGCATTTATAATTTTAAGATTATTCAAACCTACCTTGAATTTTTGGTGCAAATGACAACTGACAACAAAACTATGCTTTGAAATAACAAAGTGATGCCAAATTTGTACAGTTGTTTTGTGATCACCTTACGCATTTGACTATTACAAAAATTACTATCACCTATCACCTTACCTTACACAAATGTTGTTCATAAACTAAGCCCTGCCCAATTTTGCCGCAAATTTTGAAAATTAAATTCGCTTTTAGATTTCCTATCTGTGAACACGCGTGAAGAGCCATAAAAAATCGTTTCAAAACAATGTATTAAAACAAATTGAATTACAATAACTGTTGAAAGCTGATAAACATTTTATAACACTTAAAAAAATTTTGATAAATCGCAACGCACGTCTGCACAGCACACACAATAGTAGAGAAAGACGGTCCAAATCAATCAGCTGTCAAAATTTGATGCACAAAACGCCATATACTGGCAATACCGGCATTTGAAATCATGTTCGTTTTTAATGTGTGACAAAACAAAATTGGTACAAAAACAATTGTCGCAAAAAATTATGAAAAAAAGAAATTGTCACAACGTAATGTAAACATAAACGTCATCTGTCATGAAAATGGCGTCGTAAAATCGCTCCATACAAAATGTATGGGAAAATGAATTTTCTTCATAATTTTTTTTTTCGGGAATTTTTCTGGAATTTTCTTGGGTATTCTTCTGGTTTGGCCGGAGACCAGTCCGAATTGATGCGAATCATCGAAATCGGTCCAGGCGTTCTTGAGTTATAAGCGTAGCAACTAACGTCACTTTCTTTTATTACAGTACTCCCCGGATATAAGCAACCCCCTTAATAGCAAAACTCTTTTAATAGCAACAAATTATTCAGAGTTGAGATTTACAAACGCCATCCTATTCGTGGCAAGGATCCCCGCTTAATAGGAATTTTATTGAAAACCCGGCTAAAAGCATATTAATTTTGTACCCATGTGCATGTGCTATTATCCGGGGAGTACTGTATATAGATTTTTCCTGAAAAACATCACTTTTGTTAATTTTTTGGGTCTTAACATTTCAAAAAAATATTCAGCATGATTTTGAGCACTTTTTTATCCAAAAAAATACTATACTCCTGAACTTAGCATGATTTCAATTATTGAATTGGTCACACTACCTACGGCTCCATCTAATTTTATTTAATGAGCGACCAAAAGATTCGCTGCACTCTGGTAAATAAACTCTTTCCATTGATCAAATAATCGTACACCCAGTCCAATCAGAAATTCCGCCTCAGGTTGCAATTTGTGGAGTTAAGCCCGACAGAATGGAAAATGTTTCCTCATTCGAAAGTTTGTAGGTGGCTACCTAATTAAAAGCTGAACAGGGCCATAAACTTCGATATTCCATCCATAGACAGGATATGATATCGGAGAATTATGAAAAATTTTAAATCGACCCCAACTCACCGCGAAATGAGTTTCAAAATGTAATCAGAGCTGGTGGTGGAAACGAAAGTTTAGTTTTCGAACTTTCTTCCATGGAATAGTGTATTAATTAGACGCAGCTTTGCTTGCTTTTGCAGTTCACTGTCCAACAACTGAGTTAGATACCATAGAGCCCGCAAGAAAAAAAAACACACACACAATATTAATTAGTCTCGTGCCCGTGTACATGAAAATAAATAGCCCAATCTGTTGTCGAAAATATAATTGTCCGAGAGTACAACTCGTAGGTAGATTAACTTAATTTATTCGCAGAGAAAATGGCGCCAAGGCAAACAATCGCCCAGCCAAGCAGACAGATTGAAAAACAATCTAATGTGGAATTTCGATTAAATTTAAAACACTTTTCTTTCCTTGTTGTTGCTTTTGTTTTAGTACCTCCATCTGTCGGTAGTTTGTATTTATTTTTTCTCATTTGCCATTGATGCGAAAGCATTCCATCCACCCCTGGGCTCTTTGTATATTGTATATTGTACTGTGGACCTAAGTACAATAAAGCCTCGTCGGGAATGCAAACATATGTCCCGACTAATGGTCATAAATTTATCACCTTGAACTTGTGCTCTGAAATGTATCATGTCGACACACTGTATGGCGATTGATGAGATATTTATGACTCTAGTGTTATAAAATGAAATTAACGCTTTTCAATTTTTCTAATTCGATTTAGAATCGTGCGGGCGTGGTGTGAACGGTAATCGCTTGCAAACTAGAGGGGGATATTTTATTTGTCGTGTGCCCACTTTAAAGTTTAAAGGCGAGCAAGCCGACAGCAGATTTTGGCAACGCTCATCTTGAGTGTAAACATTTAACGATGATTTTTCTAATAAAATGCTCCTATGGTTTTCAACTAGATTTATATAAATTAATTCATCTTCATGGATGGTAACCATAAATTTGATGGCATCTTGTGGATTGTCTTGGAAGCTGGCATTTGTGCTGATGATATGCTGTCGTCGTTATGTGTTCAATATGTAGTTATAAACTGGGACTCTTATAAACTGTTTAAAGATCTACGCACTCACTTAAGCGGCTTGGCAGTCGAGGGTGGGTCGCTGCATCTTTCGCCGTAGTCCTTGGCTCAATACATTCAGTTGCGCACCTCAACTTCGTTGTAGACCCCTGTCACTTTTGTGCACAGCAAGGTCTACTCTACAAGGTTCATGCTCTTGGGCTTAGTCGAGGACTTTGGGGAAGAGCTTTATGGTGACCATTAGCTGTATACATCGTAGCCATCTCCCTCGACTGTTTCACATACTTTCTTGACGAGTTCTTTGTGCCTGTTAGATCTCCTGCTCCATAACCCTTCAATGCAAACAAGTCCGGAAATCAATCTTAGAGAATTTTGCACTCAAAACGATCAAAGTTGTCTTTAGAGAGTCTTGCCAGGGCCTTACCACTCAATTGCCCTTTTAGGCCAAAAAAAAACAGCAACTGACAAGTATTTATTACTGCTCTGCATGTGCAGGGAACCCGTGGCCATATTGCCTTTAGGACAAGTTTTCTTCAGAAGTGACGCCATCGATGTTTTGTGGTTTCACTTGACCTCTAGATCGAAACCCCATATTCGATGAAAAATGTGGCCTGGCATGTTTTTTCCAAAATCGATATATCTATAGCCGCGTAAGCATGAATCAGGTTAATGTTCGCTAACTACGGTTT
Source organism: Cheilosia impressa (assembly GCA_948293265.1). Taxonomy (NCBI): domain Eukaryota; kingdom Metazoa; phylum Arthropoda; class Insecta; order Diptera; family Syrphidae; genus Cheilosia; species Cheilosia impressa. The sequence continues at coordinate 13,778,439 of OX411884.1, forward strand.
GATGGCGATGGTCGTGTGACCTTCACTAACCTGCCAAGAGCTGAAGACTATTTGATAAATAAATATCCAAAAAAGTACTCCCTTCGCCCTATATCAATCATTGCAATACATGTCACAGTTTTCTATCCAGTCTATCCCATCCCACTTCCTGAAAGCCGGTCATGTAGGTGTAGGAACCTCTTATAAAGGTCTCACAAAGAAGAGACCGCCTTTAAGGTGAAAAAAATTCCCGCTGATAGGAATTCGAGAACCACAAATGGTTCCAATCTTTACAAATAATCAAAAATGAGAACGGGACAACCGCAAAGCGAGTGAACTTTTCACCCCATCTGGAGACTCCAAGAGAAATCTTACCAGTGCGTAATCGAGGTAAGTGGGAGTAGCATGCTCGACTTAGAAAGATAAAAATCTGTAGTATTGCAAACGGAATTTGTTCACGAGTTAGGGCAGATCACATTTATACCCACCCCACGCAACAAAAACGACGTCAAAACTCAGCATTGGCAGATGTATTCCAATTGGAAGCCTTTTAAATTGAAGCTGCTGCATATTTCAAGGAAATCACTCCTTTGTATTCGATAGTGTCTTCAAAAGGATGAAAATATGTCTGAAAGCAAACAGCAGGCACATTTATGTTCAAAGAAAATTTCGCAACCTTTTGTCCAGTTCTGCAAAAGTATTTGTTATTGCGGAATCATTTTGTTGGTATGACTTGATCTACATTTAGTCAAAAAAGAATTTGCAAATATTTTCGATGGCCTACAACCAGAAATTTATTTTTAGCCACAAGCACGGAAGCACTTTCAACTCCGATACGTTAGTGGGAAATATTGTAGCAGACGTTTAATTACAGTATATTTTCATGTTCAAAGGATTTTCTTTGATGATGTTTTGACTGGACTTGTATTCGGTTCTCGGTTTGGTTGGTAGAATCTAATTGAGCATTTTGCAAAGTGCCTACCGAATAAAATCGGGACCACGGCCTCAAACCAACATAAATGTTTGAATCGAGCGATTCACACAAATTGCCAGTTAATAGAACTGTGTTACAAACTCTTGCATACTTGCAGGGCAATTTATGGCAAATTCGCTCTAGACTTGTGTCACATAATTAATCCAATCTCTGGAGAATTAATATTTAAAACTATTTTCTAAATCTTATTCTAAATTCAAAACCTAGACATAATTGTTATAGTAGTTGGCAATAACCGACAATGTTCTTGAGAATCACATCAAAGAGTTGACACAGCGAAAAAAGCGCTAGGTTTGAGTAAACACTATCGTTCAGAACGCAGCGATGACACTGACTTCAAAGTCCCCCCTTATTGTTCTATTTTCGACAACTCAACACATGTAGGTACTTGAACTGCAACTAACGTATCCACTTTTTTAATTTTTATTTTAAGAGTTTTTCTTATAATACAGAAAATTCAAAAATTAGCCGCACAAAAAGTTATCCGCTTAGTTTTTCTGGACATCAAGTTTTGCTCAAAATGATGGAATTGAACCTCAGCAAGTGCAACAGTCTGTATGGAACTATATGAAACGGGGTTGAATAAACTGCATAGAGCGTAGACTGCGCTACCTATGGAGACCAGAGCTGCTAATGTTATGCGAGAAATTCGATGACAGAATGAAACGATAGACCGCCAAAACTAGTAATTAACTAGCTGTACCCGCCCGGCTTCGCCCGTGTAAAATGTGGTTTCAGAACAGTTGATGCAAAAAAAATAAAGAAATTTACTGTCTTCTAGGGGACACAATTTTTTATTTCTTTTGAAAATCGCTGGAAGGAAAAACCAAAAAATACTCGAAAGACATTGTAGAGGTATAAAGTGAGGAAGCCTTCTTCAATAGTGAGGGACTTGAACCCGATCTAAAAAAAAACGAAGACTGAGTCTGAGTGGACAATGAAAATGAGCGAAGATAATGTTATAATGTTTAACTCACTTTTTTTTATTAATGTAACACTTCTTTGTATACCACTATGTTGGCGGTATTGTTTCTATCGGCTAAGATAGTGATCATAGACAAATCATACTGAGACCACCAACTTCGGCCGATTTCCCGTTACTTAGCCTACAAGCTATATTTCTATGGGGTGGCAAATGCTAAGTGCGCTTGTATTGTTACATAGAAAATCGTATTGACAAATGTCACGTAACTTCAGAAACAAATACACTCGCACCTTGCATATGCCACTTCCGCTTTGGGCAAAGTGGCTTGCAGCGTTCATAGAATTTTATCCGTTAAATTTGAAATTGTTCGTTACGTGTGAAAAATTATTTTTTTTAGGAATAAGTGTACATTTGCTTAAATTATTTACGAAAAATTAAGAATGTAGATTGGTTGAGGGAAAATAAAAACATTTTGAGCAAATTTTCTTTATTATTGAAGAAAAATTTACACACGAAATCGAAGTTAATTATATCCAAAAGCGGGAAATATGCAACCATATTTGTCCTAATATATTTTAAGTATGTAAAACATATCCTTTAGATAGTTTTATTAACCACACAAATCAAATTATTCACCTTCAAAAAATTTATAGTTACTAACCAATGGCATTCAGTTATGCTAAAATGTGGTATTCCCGAACTCTTTCACATTTCCCCACGGTTGCCGAGGTTGGCAGAATTTATTTTTGTATTTTCTGTATGTTTTTGCATGTCACACGGATTCCCAATTGACAGAACACCGATAGGAATACAAAATGGCGAATTTGAAAAAAAACTGAGGGGGCCAGCGGCAAGAGGATTGTGAGTTGGGGGTCTCAGTATTGTCTCTGATAGTGATATTTCCTGCATTAATTACCCTGGAGCACGCTACATATAACTGCCCGTGTGTGAAGCAATTCTTTCTTAAATCAACTCCCGTTTTTCTTAAAGTTTGACCCTGTGACTTATTGATTGTCATGGCAGAACAAACATTCATAGGAAATTAAATCCGTTTAAACTGAAATGAATAACTGCTGGGAATTATTTGTAGGTATTCTTGTTATAAACACATAGCATCAATAAAGTTTTCCTGTAACGATATCACTCTTAATCTGGTTCCATTACAAAGATTGGGGGGGTTCAAATTGCGAAGCAACATAATGGGGTCTCCAACTTTTAATTCAATTTTATGAGCAGGAAGGCCTAGGGCTGTAATGCTATTTAAAAACTCGAGCGGCTAATTTACTGCCCTTGATCGCTCTTTTAGCTTATTTTGAAAGGCAAAATACCCTCGAATTGGGTAATTACCCACGATCTAGTATCACTGATACCTATACCTATTTGACATTTCTTTTAATGTTTTTTCTTTTCCTTTTTTAACAAACAAACAGCATACAGCACACTGCCTCTATCTGTCTCCCTCTCCCTTACAGGAGTAAAATAAGGTTAAAAGAGATGTAAATATATCGCGCGGTTAGTATGTTTGATTTGAGAGTGAAGTGCATATCAACTCACGCAGGTGAAAATCGTAGAAATCTTTCAAATTTTGCCTATTTCTTTAAAAACCTTTTAGTTTTCGAGTTAATGGATATCCTAAGTTGTACCCGCAGATGTCCTCTATAAGATGTTGGTGACTATATTTAAATGCTCCCAGTATTTTCGAACGGAAAGCGTTACAAAGAAAAAAGCGAAACGAAACGAAAAAATAAATTACTCTTGTCCAATTTTTTCCGGAATTTATAGAGATAGAGAGTTGAAACAAAGTGGAGATTGTAGGCCTAGGTATCCTCTATAGGACTAAGAAAAATGCACCAGAATATATTCAGTAGTTTCTAAGATTTTTGGATTTAAAGACATGTAGTCAAATTCAATCTTAGTCGAACAGAACTGCACCAATTTTATTTATATGATGATGATGATGATGATGATGATGATGATGATGATTGCTAAAAATATAAGTTTGAGATATAATGAAAGCTGACGTTTGCCAAAAAAAAATTCGACCAGAATATGGCTTATTTTGGTGATCAAAGTTGCAAAAACGATATCGTTTAGCTTTAGACGATCCAGGATTTGTTGGGATTATGTACTGTTCGTGCACATTTTAAAAAAAAAAATCAGCCGAATTTTGAAAGCCACTTCTACCTTTTTTAGAGATATTACTGCTCACTTACTTTTAAACATTCTTTTCATTTACTTATGTCGATGGTTTGAAAGCAAAACATGAACCGACATTATGTTGTAACCTCTACTGCGTTATAAGATTACTCAAAACGTTGGTACCGTCAAATCATTTACAAACATTGGGCAGTGTTAAAAAGTTCGGTAGAAGTTAGATTATTTATTGAATTTCCCGTGGTATTGAAATATACATATATCCAACCGAAGTGTACAAAAATGTTTCCTAGCAAACCGTTCCCTATTTTTCGAAAGTTTCTTCCCAAGTTTCTTCTGCACAAAAATGGAAAATGTAGTGCAACCAAATTGTTGATTCTGCTGAGTGAAAAAGAAATTCAATTGTATTCGAAAGCATCCTTTGTACTATTAAAATTGAGAGAAGTTTGAGTTCCGTCGGTCATTAATGCAGTTTCCGAGTAAGGAAAAGGGCGCCATAAAAAAACAATCAAAAATGGGATAGAAGACAGTATCCTTCCATTTGTTGTTTGGTGTTTGTGAAGTGCTTTTAGTAGTGCATATCCTTTTCCTTTCTGATTGCTGTTTTTTGATTATCGTTTTAAGTTATCATTCGTTACAGTTTGGAGAACTTGTTTATACGAATGAATTTGTTTTCAAATAATCGGTAGTAAAGCAGCTTTATTTGCTGAATAGGAAAAATAAAAAAAAAAGCTTAGTATTAGCAGAAATTGAATAAGTTTGGAATGGCTTCGTAATAACAATAATTGACCATTCATATTTATTTATTTTTTGTTAAAATAGTAAGAAACATATATGTAAGATCATGACGTAAATTTGTCAAAAAATTGTTTTGTTGCAAGGGGTTTTCCCGATTGAATAATTTTTTTAATGAAAACTCAAATGAGATAGCCGTATTTTGCCTCCGCGTTGTACCTTATCAATCCATATATTGTTCGGCGAGTGATTTACTTAGGCAAATTTAAACACACCGCCTTATCTCGGGGGAAGTACTCAAGCAGCTTTCTTAGAACAGATGCTGTGACTTCTCAGATGGGATCGCTATAAATACGATTTCTCTATTCGAATGGATTCATTCATAAGCTTTCTACTGAGCAGTTCTCACAGACGACTTTCGAATTTGTTTACTCTCCTTTGCCAGTGTCAACTTTATTTAGAATGAAGAGTTTAATCCTTCTGGTTGCTGTGGGGGTGGCCATCGCCAGTGCTAAGCCACAGTTGCAGGGCTCGATGGCATCAAATCCGATGGGAGGAAACGACGTGAACCTTCGGGCTGGTCAACGATTCGGCACCGACACCGCCAACATCGGAGGTGGCGTCTTTGCCAGTGGCAATACTCTCAAAGGGCCAGTGACTACAGGAGGTTTCCTCGATGCAAACAAGTAATGAAAACGAGTCTTCTCGAAATTTCCCTTTCTAATCAATAACACGTTCCCTTCACAACAGAAATGGCCATGGCATCGGATTGCAGCACTCCAACACTCCTGGATTTGGCAAAACTTTCGCCCAAAATGCACATGTCAACTTGCTCGAGAACAACAGGCACAAACTGGATGCGAACGCATTTCACAGCAGGACGAATATGGAGAATGGGTTCAAGTTCGATCGTGTGGGCGGTGGATTGGACTACAGCCATGCCGCGGGGCATGCTGCGTCGCTGTCTGCCAGTCGAATCCCCCAAGTGGGTATGAACAGCGTCGATCTGATGGGAAAGGCGAACTTGTGGCGCTCACCTGACAGACAAACTAGTTTTGATCTAACCGGCACTGCGTCGAGGGCCTTTGGGGGTGGAATGCCAGCAAGGAACAACTTTGGAGCTGGGGTCGGAATGACTCATTGGTTTGGCTAAGAACTGTCACAGCAAATGCCTGCGTCGGCTAAGTCAATTAATGTTAAGCTATTTATTTATTTAATGCAATTCTTCGGTGAAATGTTGGTCGAAAATATATTTGGGTATATTTATTTTGCAAAATGAGCGACTCTTTGTTGGGACAGGGAAATATTTTAATTGGCGAAGTGTTATCTGACTAGTTTCGACAATTTATCTCCAAGTGGTGCTCGAGTGTCTCTCGAAATGGAATGCAGCACTGAGTTTTGATTTTTGAGGTATGACAACTGGAATCCCTCTTGCTAAGTAGTCAAGCACACTTATAACTGAGGCATAGGTTTTTACAATCCGCAATTATTTTATTTCCGTGCCATGCCTCAAGACGTAACAATATCAACGACAAAAGTTCTTAGCACAATATTGACGGTGTTGAGAGAAAGCAAGCGTTTTTGTTTCCCTGTTAAATTTGGCAAAGTTAAACTGTGTTTTTTTTTTGCAGATTTATTAGAAAAAAAACAGATTGACCAAATTCCAAGCAACGCGATCTTTATTGTTCAAAAAATGTATATAATTTGACAGACGGAAGCTTGTAAGACATATAAAGAAAAATTGAAAGTATGTGTTGAAAGTCTACTTCAATTGGTATGAAAAAAGGGTTGGAATCTTAAGGTTAAAATACGTTAGCAAAGATTTTGTACTTTGGACTGAACAGACGGTTTTTTAAAACACTTTGAGGATGTATTTCAATACAGATTTCAACAACGAAATATGTTTTTATACAGATAACGAAACTAAGGCTTAATGTACCCGGCACAATAGACCCTCTCAGTCGACGTGCCCATTTTTCGCCTTGGCGAGTCATAAGTTTAAAAAGGGCTTAATGTATCGATTCAGCACACTTCTTTGAACCGCTTGCAGGTTATTGAAGAAAAACTAGAAGCTTGGCCTAAATAGGACAACTAAAGTTCTACATTCATACTGCTTTCCAAAACTTTGAGCATTTTATAATGTTTAATCATTTCAAAATGTGAGGACAATGGTCACTTGCATCCAACAAATTCATATGTATGGTTCAATATAAATTATTTATTTATGCAGATAAAGGTCCTCAAACAATAAATAAACACCATTCCGAACGCAGTAACAGAACTTCAAATAACGACGCTAATTTCAATGGATATGCGAATACATTTTGTCACGTTTGACAGCTGACACCTGCCAGCACTTTGAATGGAAGATGACAAATCTACAAAGTTTTGCAACAGTGGAGGTCTTTAACTTTTTTCATCCCGATAAGAGCTGAATGAAAGAAGTAGCTCTCACTGTGCTGCATCTCTGACATTCAACTACTCGTTAAGCGGGAATGGCAGCAGGGTTGATGCTTTTTGAAATAACTATCCATATGCGTTATGATGTAACAAAATCAATAGCAACATATGGTCACATACTTTAGCTGGATATACAAATTTGTGGAAACTATTTCATTAACTTAGTTTTTGCCAACAGAATGTAAAACTCTAACCTCGCCATCGATGGCGATGGGGTTCGTTTCGGGTTTACCACATATTTCCACTCGCTTCTGAGTTTTTTTTTTGGCTCTGGGATAACTATTTCTGTAGTTAACCGAGGATGTCCGGTCTTATAGCCAAGTGGAAATACAATAAAAGTGCTCGCTACCAGGTCTCCTATTGGAATTAACGACATAGTTTAGTGAAGGATATTTCCCTGCCCCAACAAAGAGTCGCTCATTTTGCAAAAATAAATAGTCCCAAATATATTTTCCACCAACTTTACACCGAAGAATTGCATTAAATAAATAAATAGCTTAACATTAATTGACTTAGCCGACGCAGGCATTTGCTGTGACAGTTCTTAGCCAAACCAATGAGTCATTCCGACCCCAGCTCCAAAGTTGTTCCTTGCTGGCATTCCACCCCCAAAGGCCCTCGACGCAGTGCCGGTTAGATCAAAACTAGTTTGTCTGTCAGGTGAGCGCCACAAGTTCGCCTTTCCCATCAGATCGACGCTGTTCATACCCACTTGGGGGATTCGACTGGCAGACAGCGACGCAGCATGCCCAGCGGCGTGGCTGTAGTCCAATCCACCGCCCACGCGATCGAACTTGAACCCATTCTCCATATTCGTCCTGCTGTGAAATGCGTTCGCATCCAGTTTGTGCCTGTTGTTCTCGAGCAAGTTGACATGTGCATTTTGGGCGAAAGTCTTGCCAAATCCAGGAGTGTTGGAGTGCTGCAATCCGATGCCATGGCCATTTCTGTTGTGAAGGGAACGAGTTATTGATTAGAAAGGGAAATTTCGAGAAGACTCGTTTTCATTACTTGTTTGCATCGAGGAAACCTCCTGTAGTCACTGGCCCTTTGAGAGTATTGCCACTGGCAAAGACGCCACCTCCGATGTTGGCGGTGTCGGTGCCGAATCGTTGACCAGCCCGAAGGTTCACGTCGTTTCCTCCCATCGGATTTGATGCCATCGAGCCCTGCAACTGTGGCTTAGCACTGGCGATGGCCACCCCCACAGCAACCAGAAGGATTAAACTCTTCATTCTAAATAAAGTTGACACTGGCAAAGGAGAGTAAACAAATTCGAAAGTCGTCTGTGAGAACTGCTCAGTAGAAAGCTTATGAATGAATCCATTCGAATAGAGAAATCGTATTTATAGCGATCCCATCTGAGAAGTCACAGCATCTGTTCTAAGAAAGCTGCTTGAGTACTTCCCCCGAGATAAGGCGGTAATTGAATCTTTGTAAGTGAAACACTGGCAGGGCAATCTGTGTGGATTGATAACGCGCAAACGAAGACGACGCACATTTCGGTTATCTTTATGGAACTTTGGCAAAAAATGTAAATCACAGCAGCTGGGCGCGGGAAAATCCCGCAAAAGCCTTCTTAATGATTTTGTTAAGGTGTACATTGTTTATGTTTCGAGCTCTTGATATGAGATGTGAGGAGAGGGACTGTTGGAAAGTATAACTTTTAAGATTTGATTAGGTCTTTCCGGGGGAAATTTTGCGGTGCGTCGTTTTTCACTTTTGCTTTTTGTAAGAATAACGAAAGATTTAATCCTGTTAATCCTTGAAACCCTAGTGTAAACAAAGCCATACGAAACTTTTCGTCGAGTTTGTTCTAGGTGATGCCTGGGGTAATGTCTGGGATCTGGGTGCTTTAAAAATGTATTAATGTCGGAATTAATTTTGAAAACTGAAATTGGGAGTACAGTGATTTAAAAAATTCTTTAGACTAAGAGACTCTATGGAAAATCAAAGGAAGGGAAAAGTATAATATAAAGTGGAAGCAGTCCTCCATTCGGATCTGCGGGTGAGGACTTAAGTCGTTAGGGCCACGTTCGTGGGATAGTAAAATACTTTGTAGAGGGTCTTTCATTAAGGACTTGACAATATATTTTTTTAAATAAAATGCAAACTACTTGAGCAATCTCAAAACCAATTTTATTGGCTTGAACTTGGATTACAATCAAAACTTTCGACTTTGTTCATATGTCCACCACGGGAACGTATGCAGCGCTCGATACGTTGAACCCAATTTTCGATGACTCGACCGATGCGGCCATTATTTCTCGTTCAATACTAGCTCTGAGCTCCTTTTATGTCGCCGGCATGTTGGCATAGACCAATGATTTAATGTAGCCCCATAAAGAAAAGTCTAGAGGCGTTGCATCACAAGATCTCGGCGGCCTATAGACGGGTCCGTTTCTAGAAATAACACGTTCACCGAAGTGAGACTTCAGTAACTCGATTGTTGCACCCACTGTGTGGCTTGTATAGCACCGTCGATGTAGAACTACATATCACTGATGTCCAATTTATGTAATTGCTAAGAAAAAACGTTCCAACATATCTCTGGCGTGGTCCATTTTCATCGACGACCCAATGAAGCCACCCGCATGAAAACCGCACCAAACAGTGACTGTATGCGGATGAAGTGCTGTTTCATGAAACACATGACTGTTCTCACCTGCACAGTAACACATATTTTGATTATTGACGAAGCCGTTTAACCGAAAATAGGCCCTAACGCTCTTAAAGTTGCGACCGTCGACTCGGAATATCGGTAGTAAATTTTAATAATTTGTAAACGTCGTTCCTTCGCGTACTTCAGCATGATGAAAATGTTGATTTTACTAAATATTCTGACATTGGCAGTTCGGTAATCGGTTTAAGGGTGCGTTCACACTGAAAGTTTGAAGTTGTCAAGTCGCTAATGAAAGACGCTTTACCAGCACGGCTTTGTAAACGTTCACATGCGACGGTGAAAATACCAGAAAGGCATTTGAATACCCGATTCTTTAAATTTGAAGTTAAATTGTCCTTACTACCTATGTATACCTAATAGAATACCCTATTTAAACAATTCGAGCCAATTAAACTCAGATAACAAAACAAAGCTAGTAAAATCAAATGAAGTTATTATTGTCAACTTCCATCGAACTTCATCCTTAACTCAGTTCTCAAGCACCATAGAAAATATAAGCTAATCTGATCAACCCTAATCGCCTGGAAGTCGTTGTACATTTCAAACACATAAAAAACAATTTGCGTTGCCATAAAATAAAATTAAAAGTTTACAAAACTTGGCTACAGTTCAGTGGATGGAAGAAGGTTCCTAGTGTGAGTTAGTAGAAGGTACCTAAAAGTTCAACAAATTGTGAACTAATTATAGCTAACCACCAGCAGCACTTATTCAAAATAAGGAGGGTTATTAACTTATAAAAAATGTTTGGCTCCATGGAAGCTGTCAAGAAACATACCCAATTCACGTTCGTATATCCTTTTCTTGAACTTGTAATGCACTTTCACTTGAAGCACCTAAACACTCTTTACAGACTTTCTTAGATATTTAAACAATTATTGCACCTCTTTTATGGACAGCACTTGGGGTATTTGTATTCCTTGAGAAATTTATTTTTGAACAATCTTTAAAGAAACTTTTATTTTCTTCCTTAAATTTAAAACGAAAATTAGTGACTTTCGCTGGGAAAATATATTTTTTCTTATTTAATGCTTCAATTTAAAATGACCACCAAAAGACCGCGAAAAACACTTCTGTGATATTTCATTCAAACGCTCGAAATACCATTCGCAAACTTTCTCGTTTCTCCGCGATGCTGTAACGTTTAGTGAAATATTTGAACTGAAACCACCGTCGGAGTCTCGGGCAACCAAAATAAACTTGTCCTTAAAGCGAAATGAGTTTCCCGCAATTTTCCCTGCTATGCATTTACACTAAGCGCGTAGCCATGAATGTAAAGATTGTATTTTGAAATCAGCATGCGCGCAAATGTACAATGAATACAATATTTCATTCATAAAATGTTGTATCATGGATGTTGCAAGAAGAATTGGTGTGTTTATAAACTTTTTGTATAAAACAGAGCTTTCTCAACTGCCGAGCGCAAATCATGCAATTGGTATAATAATGACTGATGGTTCGTGATTCAGCTGCAGAAAGTTGTGGCCAATTTAGCTTACATATAAAATTTCTAAATAGTTTGGTGACATCATGAATATCCAAGAGATGGCGCTCGGTTCAGGGCTGACCAGCATACAAAAGGAGACTTCTTAGTTTTGCGTGTTATGTGGATAATAGATACCTATGTCCCAGCCATTTTTGTGGCAGCTGTCTGACTAGAAGTATCTCAGTTTTGATTGTCTGAAATCAAAAAAATATGAGCAGCTATTTTAGTTGACGTTTATGGAAGGATAGCCGACGAAGTTGACAGTTCGTATACGTGACTGACTTAGAAAAAGCGATGTTCCCGACCAATCTAGTTTTTGTGTTCAGGTTACACCTTACCCAGACCAATCTATTCGACTTAAGATAACTAGATTCTTGAATGTGCAAAATGTCAAGCGCTGTAATGCAGCAGTCATATCACTCAAAAAGACGAAGGTAAGCACGCAAATGTTTTAGGACAATATTTTCTGTAGCTGAATCAATAGGCCTTAAGAAAGTCACTTAGAAAAGCGTTCAACAAATGGAACAAAACGGAAACGAACGCCCGAATCAATAAACGAACAATAATTAGTAGTTAGGTATTCAAAAAATTTCTTGCGAAACTTTTCATATCTTGTATTAACATGTTCTAAGAAAACTCTACTCATCTGTATAATCGGATGTAGAATACCGAAAAGGCAAAAAATGTGTCTCATCTTTTCCTGTCACAAAAAACAAAGATTGATGTTACATACTTGGAAAACACAATGCGCAACAAAACTAATTTTATTTTTGATAGTAACTGAACGCATCCATATGGTTCCCATTTTCCAAACTCACCCTTAAGCTATCTCTATCTCATACGTAGATGGCGCGGTCTAATCGATTGTCATTTGACGTTTGACAGACTTCCGCCTGTCTGTCTTTTTTCGCTTGAATTCGGTGAACTCTGAAAGGCAAAATGGTACGTTCCGTAAAAATCCGTAAAATACCTCAACATCCGTGCACAAATATGAATAAAAATATTGTGAAAATTCTTCCAATTCCATCAGTGATGTTTTGTGTGAAAACTTTCATCACTCCACTCATTTGAAAGTGCAGATAAAATTACATCAATCTTCCGCAGACGAAAAAGTAATTTGTTTTGTTTATTTTTCTCTTTGCAGTCTCTCGTAATCCCAGAAAAGTTTCAGCACATTCTTCGTATCATGAATACGAATATCGATGGTAAACGCAAGGTAACCATCGCTATGACCGCCATCAAGGGTGTTGGTCGTCGTTACGCCAACATTGTCTTGAAGAAGGCCGATGTCGATCTAACCAAGCGCGCCGGAGAGTGCACCGATGAGGAGGTCGACAAAATTGTCACCATCATCCAAAACCCAAGGCATTACAAGATTCCAAACTGGTTCCTCAACAGACAAAAGGACATCATCGATGGCAAGTACACACAGTACACTTCATCGTATTTGGATTCGAAGCTTCGTGACGATTTGGAACGCTTGAAGAAGATCCGTGCCCATCGTGGTATGCGTCACTACTGGGGTCTCCGTGTCCGTGGTCAACACACCAAGACAACTGGTCGTCGTGGTCGCACTGTCGGTGTGTCCAAGAAGAAGTAAACGCAGAAAGGATATTTTTGTATTTACGTTTGTAGAGAGATGGCACAGAGTCGTGTGTTCGGCGAATTTGTGTTCTTTTTTTAAGAAAATAAATTAAAACAACTGAAAATGTGAATTCCAGACAAATTGTGTGATTTAATTGTGCTGCGATAGTGTGTGTGAAGACAATCTGAATGCTGTGAGCCGAAATGAGTTTCTGATAGTAAACCTGGAGATGGAAACGTCTCAGTCTCGCAAAAATAGTAGTTCTCTGCCACTCAACAACTAAAGTGAGTATTCGTTAGTTGATGGTTTCGCTAATGAAAATGTCCGAGTTTAAAGAAGTTGCATCCTGGTTTTTATTGACACAAGACGAATAACCAAAGGCTGGTGCTATTCGCACGGCTTAGGTCGACGGCTACGGTTAAACGCGGCAAATAGGCTTAATGTTGCTCGCTTAAAGGGATCTAAACTCTAGTTTTAGGGCCGAACTTATTTCTTAAAATACTATTTTTAATTATTAGGTTACGTCAAATACGTAGCCGTCGACCTAAGCCGTGTCCCTAATGTCGAGCGAATAGCCACTTTGATAACCAGTACTAAGCAAATCAATTTGCACATGCTGTATGAATCCTTTTGCAGTTGATGTATGTACTTTTTTTTAAATCGAACTAATATCTTCGAGATGGTACAACTTTCCTCACTAAGGGCCGTTTGCTCATACGACTCTTAGGGCCGTTTGCTCATACGACTTTTAACGATTTAAGTTCTACTTAAATACTTATGGGCTACTTTTTTCAGGTCATAAACTGTCACATAAGAGTTTATGTGGAACTTAGTTCGGTAGGAGTAGTATCAGCAAACGGCCCTAAATGATCACCAGATGGTTTGAGATGGCTCTGTGACCGGTATTCAAATCTCTTGCGTTATTAGGTGAAATAGTACACCAAAGAAAACTGCATCAAAAAGATGACAGCCATCGCAGTATCTGCCGTCCTGGCTGCATGAGATGTCCGAAAAACTATTCCAAACAGCCAACTATTCGTTAAATGGTCGCTGAGGACGTGTCTTCGTAACGTATAGGTACGCGTCTATGCTGTGGCTTAACTGATTGTGCTGATTTTAACTTCTGGTCGGTAACACTGGTTATGAGAGTCTTGATTCTCTAAATCTAGCTTCAGACTTAAAACGGAGTTTTTGCACTTTAGTAATGGAATATATTATGTACTTTGTCTTTAGGGAAACTACCTGATAGCTAACGAGTAGAATATCAAGTACCTATCATGCCTTCGGGATATGTGCACTACAACTTTATAAGCGGTTCGAGAAAGTAATAACCTTCACTGTGACTTTGCTAACTTACTGGTTCACTGGTGATTACCTATATTCGCGTACTGTTTAAATTAAGAAATTAGTCCCACTACGACTATATGGGAGTAAGTTCATTTTGGGTAGTGGGCCGTTAAATCGAGAGGCAAGGATAATGTATGGGCACCTTCTGGTTAATAGTCCTCAAGCCAGCGGAGACCATGTTTCGCTGTATTAGGAATTTTATCAAAGAACACCCGCCCTTATGATTTTGTAATTTGTTTACCTTCTATTCGAATAATACCATTTGTTTTTTACCAGAGGGTAGGTATGATAATTTTACTCTAGACTGAAAAAAGTTCCTAAAGAAAAATTTTTCAATTTGTAGTCATTTTCTGACGAGCAATCCTATTTGTGGTGTGGATGGGAGTTATGCAAGGGCAGTAGAACAAAAATATACCGTGCAATATCGACCAGGATTGTCAGTTTCCGTGCATTAGTTGCCGTTTAAATTTTTAAATCAAATCTTTCGGAAAAGTTCAACATGAGCACGCTCTGTTCAGAGTACGATCGAAGTGCTCGGGCTCTGTTCAATGCTTTGCTCTAAACGATAAAAGACCTAATCATGACTTCGACTGTTCAGAAAAAAACAAATTTTTGTTTGTATAGAAAAGAAATAAAAAGTCAGATTAGGTATTTCGAATTCTAATCCTGATTTCTTGTCAGATCAGCTTTAGATTCATCAATGCAACTGCATGAGAGTTTGACAGCAGTGTATTTTATTTTGGGATTCAATGCAAGTGTTTATAAATCAATTTGAGAGTAAATTTCTGATACTAATTACCTATGTAGGTATATTCTATAAAAAGTAACCACTGAATAAAAAACCAACAAAATAAAGACACCAATTCAGGAGTGCGTTGAACGTTGTGTTTTGTTTAATAAACAAATTAACTGCTCATTACATTAGTTTGGGAAAAAGGGGCACTCTTTGTAAGGCCAAGAACAACTAAAAAGAATGGGCCATATTTTAATAAATTTTAACCTTCACACTAAATATTTTTTAGGTTAGGTACTTACAAGGGTTATTTTATATGGAAAATTTCACCATTATGAGTTTGTAAAATCGAATCTGGTCACTAAATATAATTACATATTTGTATCGCGCATCGTAATTCAGTCTACGGGGAAAAAATTGCAAAAATAGGTTTCCTAACAACTTTTAAGTCTTTCGATGATTTTTCTTTATGAATTTTTTATGTATAAGTTTCAAGTAGCAATTTAAGTAGAAACGTTCGTGGACTTTTGAACCGCAGACATATTATTTGGTCTGATTGTAGTTGTCGGCCGAAATGTTTTAATTCGCGGAACAATTTTGCTTTCTTAAATTTCTCTTGTAAAGTAAGTTAGTTTCTTTTTATTCGCGGGTCAGGTAAGTTAAATAAATTGCTGTTTTTATAATGAAAATATTAGCTGTTCATATACGCAAATTTGCTCTCATATGAATAGTCGGCTTATAATTATTGTAAAGAACGAAATAGGGCCCCTGGATTGTGCTTCGGGCACCAAATTCCTTCATTGCGGCCATGAGTGGGTACATATTTCAATCGTAATCGGACCAAATCGCTCGGTATAAACTCGCTCTTTCATATAAAGCGCCTTGCTAATTACAATTGTTGTTGGCGAAGTTATTTGTGAACTTTTAAAATTTAAATTACTAACTAAGAATGATTAATACTGAAGCCCACAAGATCGATATTGATCTAATTGGCTTTGCAGTAGGAAACGGAAAAATTTATCTCATACCTATACGAAATGCCTTCCATCCGAGTCGCTTTAAATGGGTCTGATTTCTAACCCAATATCTTATCAGCACAATATTATTTAGTACCTAAAGTCAATTCCCTTACCTACATCAATGAGCTACACGCGTCTCTATGCCTATATTTATTTATTCCCCTTATCACTATTCTGCTAACCAAAAAATATATAATTTTAGCTACCTGCGCCTATGCGACTGATATTGCGGATAATTGCAGATCTTGTGTTGTGTTGCTTTGATTTTTAAACATTTTACAAGTAGGTACTACCTACACTGTGATAAATATGTACTGCTGGCTGTTAGTCGTTGTTCGCGTTTTACTTGCTACCTAACACTGATAATGATAAGATTGCCCGCGCTGATTCAGCAACGACGCATTCGTAGCTTACTTATTGACCCTGGCATAGAAGGACGTAAAACTTTCAATCGCATATTCTTCTTATCTCGAACCGCATGTGAAAAATAAGCTCTTACGTGGAGAGATATTTTTTGTTAGATAATGATTTGCAAATTATATTGAACTTTGGTTACGCATTGTTAAAAAAAAGTCACCGCACATATTTGTGACTAGATAAACCTACTACATTGGTATTGGGTTTGTACTAGAGTATGGATATGTGATTAGTACTTCTAACTAAATGTTATAATCCCACGTGTTGATGCAGGTGGGCATGGACACCTACCCAAACTTCTTACTTTTTCCACTATAAATTAGTTTTATGGTATCATGGAGTTTAAAATCTAGTTACGAATAGCAAATAAAAGCTTCTTTGATTTTGTATCATCAATTCAATGAAAAGTTGAGCTAATCAAGCTAGGAATATCCCAAAGGTCGTTTATCGAGAAATTCAATCAGATATTCTGAAGCGATTACATTAAATAAGGTCATAGAATGTAGTAGAATACAGATAGTAAGACCTAATTTAAGCAGGTAAATTGCTTTAGCCTTATTTCAAACTGTTGTACCTATTTTTTAGAAACTGAACTTTTTGTTGGGGTCTAGTTTAATTTGCCCGACTGCTCGTCATCTGTTCTTGTATGTATGCATGCTCTGCCCTGTTTATCATTAACGGTATTTATTAAATATAGGTCGGTACACAAGGGTACAGATATTTGTTCTTAAATGTCCGCAGAGTGTTTTCTTTTGAATAACCTATGCAAACCAAAACCAAATAAATGTATCTACGAATTTAGTTCTTGTATGATTGTACCAGCTCCTTCAAACTATATTAAATGCATTGTTATCATTTACGGGCATTCGAAGATAAAATAGTATTCATTTCAAGTAAGAATATGACTTTATTTGCTTTTTGAAATTAATTTAGGAAGCTAAAATCACAAGCAGTTTGAGGCCCCAAAGTACGAGAAAGTAAAATGTGTGAACTCAGGCCCAGCGCACACGAATTATCTACACGAAAACTGTCTGGTAACCGCAAACCGCAATTTATTTTGACTTAGCAGCAACTAGTTTTATAGTTCAAGGCAGGTAATTTTTGTTACATTATATGTGCTGAAAATCTTACTTTACTTTGCTTTGCTGAGATCTTAGCTCAAAAAAACACGCCTATTGACCACCCAACTTTTGTTAGGGAACTACCTTTACGTTTTAGTACAAATCTTTGCTTCGAAATACTAAAGTTCAAAAGCAATCCCCCTTTCTTGTGTCATATTTATTACCCACTCCAGCGAAAAAAACTAAATAATTGAAATTTAATGTCGTTTTCCATTGGACAAAAAGAAGCGTCCGGGAGAGTCCGGAATCGAAAAAATGCTGTTCCATTGGCACAGAAATACTCTTCTGGTGATTCTGAGAAGAGAATTTCGCTTCTCGATTTCAAGTCAGAATCCACTCAAGAAGAACTCACACAAGTGCAATTTTATGTATTTATTACAAGTCAGTTGACAGCAGCCATAGATTATTTTTTGGCATTTCACCAATACTTTGGTGGATTCTGTCAGAGCAGTTTTGCTGTTCCATTGGATTTCAAAATGAGTGGATCCCCGAGTGAAACCAATGGAAAACGACATTAGAGTGGTCAATGTTAGCCGTTGACTAGTAAACTAGATTTTTGAATGTGTCCATTCGTATGTATCACTCAAACAAGATGGCCGAGGTAAAAATATTGTTCTTCTTCTGTTGTACCTATACCGAGATTGTTTGTTTACAAATTTAATAGTAGGAAAATTTAAGTTTAGCCAAAATCCCCAGCTCCGCTCAATCGAAAGCTCCTCAGTCGCTGTACGCATTTTAACGAACAAGTTTTATGTAGGTAGGTACCTTACCTTAGCTCCAGACTGTACTAATTGCTAAAGTCAAGTTCAATCAATCTGTACCAGTTTATGAAGAAAATAATCAGCTGTTCCTTCGTAAGAGCAAAATAAATCACATGCTTATAAGTAAAAATACATAAAGTCCAAATAATTAAAACCATGAGCGTTACATTTATTTATTTCGCCATCTTGCTTTTCAAAAAGAGTTGTCCCAACAGATTTGCCAACTTTGCAGATATGTCTGTTGACTCGTTGTCAATATGTCAATACGGAAAAATATTTGACCACTGACTTCGAGCTGAAGCGAAACTTCATGAAACTTTATTGACGAGTGGAAAAGTTTTCCTGCGACACCTGGTGGATAAAAATGGAATATGTAGAGACCTATAGAATTTTGACGTCTGTTTGTTTTACAAAGGATTTGGATAAGGAATACGTGTGTTTTCAAGTAAGAAAATTAATTATTTTTCTATTTAAAAGTTAACCTACCAATTGAAAACAAACTTAATTTGCATGTCTAAGTACTACTTGTGCGAAATTTATATAGTGTGACTCAATTCATCTGGTAAAACTAGCACAAAATTCTGTTCAAAGTAGTGGTGAATGTATTGTAAACAAATAATAAATTTGCTCTTGTTTATATATTTTGGTTGCTTTTTATCTTATAAAAAGTGTGCTAATTATGATTTTTACAGATTTGCTTGCTTTCATCATGGAGGATCCAGCCAGCTCAGAAGTTTCTGAGGTTGTCTCAATATCACTATGCGAAATAATTGAATATTTCAGTGGTATTAAAAGGCCTATCCGGGAAGGCGAAGAAATAGTAAAAGCTGGCTGGATACATAAGATTGGCCTCTCTCCACCTCCATCCAAAGATGAAGTTACTGGGCTGGTGGTAGCTACATCATCAATCACATTAAAGCCACATCAAGTCAAGATGAGAAACTTAGCGCAACAACATCAGCGGTGGATATTGACTTGCTCCTGTAAAGCTGGAAATGGCAGAAAATGCAAGCACATAGCTGCATGCCTTATTCAGGTAAACAGGTATGATAGTTTCATTATTTAAGTAATATGCATAGATACAATTAACACGAAATTCTTTAGACAACCCCATCTTCGACAACTGAGCACCACAGAATTGATGCAAAAGTGGGGAAAAGAGGGAAAAAAAATCAGTCGACAATATAATGCGGTTGGAGCCATGGAGTTGTGTCACGTACGCAAGAAATTGTTTATAAAAAACGATGCCGTAACGGAGGAAAACAGGAAGGAAATATTTTTGGAACTTTTAAAAGGTAATTTGCATTTAAATTTGAGTTTAAATTTAAGTAAATAGTATGCATTTATTTCATTATCCTTTCAGACAACCCTGACAGCGAACTCAGCAAGCTTTTCAACGGTCTTCGATCTACAGGAGAATGTGCCAGAAAAAAGGAACAAAAAGATGAAGCTGGTGACTTTTTTGCATTTATTGTAAAAACAAATGGGTTAAAGGAATTCGTTCCCATAATGAACTCCTACCTAACTTCGGAAAATTCTGCACATTTTTGTAAGTTATCGAAGACTGTGGAAGAAGCTGCTGAAATTTGCAAAAATACCCAGAGCCAAAATAGTGCACTATGGCTGGTGGAAAGGAAGCGGCGCATTACTGGGAGTATAGCCTACAACTTATACACCTACACAAAAAACAAGTCACCAAATTGGCAAAAGAAGTTATCTTCTATATATGACGGCAACTTCAAAGGCAACGATGCAACGAGGTATGGACAGTATGCAGAAAAGTTGGCAAAAAAGCTCTACGCCAGAAGGTATCTTTTCTTTGACGTCGGGTTGATAGTCTCCATACACCTTCCTTTTCTGGCTGTAAGCCCGGACGGAGTAGCATTTGACGGTGATGAATGGCGGCTCGTGGAAATAAAGTCTCCAGTAAAGGGTAAAGAGGTTTCTGCTAAAGAGCTCCTGCATTCCCTCGATTATTTGGACTCAAGTGAACAGGGATTTAGTTTAAAAAAAAATCATACTTACTATGGACAAGTTCAACTAGGCTTAGCAATTTTAGAACTAAAAATTTGTGATTTCATAATATACAGTTCCTATGATAATTCTATGAAAATTATTCAAGTTGTTTTTGACGAGTGCTTTGTGAACTCATTTATAAATACATTAACTCTTGTATATTTCCAACAAGTGATGCCTTTTTATTTAAAGAAGTAAAAAACAAGAATGTGATTTATTCTTAAGTTTATTTTAGAAACTTTAACTTATTTCTTATTTATATACTTATGCTATGTTAATTAATGTGATATGAATTCTTTTTTTCTCTTTTTCTTTCGTGCCTGAATATTTGCTGTATTATTTTTTTGTTTCTGATTTTGTTATTTTTTTATAACTGAGTTCCATTTTTATTTATTTTTTGTTATTTTTTGGGAATAGAATCCAGTTGTTATTTTTGTTTAATTAATACACTTTTCTTTTGTTTCTTGAAAAAAGGTTTTTGCTTTAATTTCAAATTCTTATTTTAAAAACTTTTGATCGTTCAGTAAGGGAGAACTTAGGTTGGATAATCCACATACAACTGTGATAATATCATCAATATACGGTATTATGGAAACACCAACCTTTTCCGACAGGACTTTGAACATTTTCACCCTTGCGAATCTCCTCTCAACATGAACTCTAGCTGTAGCAATTTTCGTACTTCTTTCTACATCTTCCTTTGAGAAATTCTGAAAATGAAACTCTGGTCTGATCATCTCTATTCCGGCTTTTGAAAGTTCTTCACCAATCATAAAACCTTTGTCAACCATCACAGCATCGCCTGGCTGAAGTTTTTCCAATAAGTCCGTAAGATTAAATATGGCCTTATCTGAAGATTTCCCAGTCGCAACTTTACTGACATAATTAATTGATCCAGATGGTGACACTCCAACAAGTACTTTGAGTGTATGGGAGCCTTTGTAATGAGAGTAAGTGCACGTTCGACATTTCAAGCACCGAAAGGTGACTGTTCTCATTTCCGTGCAGTCAAGTACCGTTTTCACATTTTTAAAGCTTTTGAAACATTCTGGCAAACTCCTTTTATTTTGGTCAACTGTTTGCCAGTATATTAAGGGCTTTATGATTTTTGATAAAAGTTGAATTGTATCTGCGAAATACAGTTTTGCCGTTTTATTGCTTATTTGAAACGATACTGATAGTTCTTCAAAGGATGGGTTCGACTTTAACTTGTACATAGTAAGCAGGATTCTCTCTCTCATTGCCATGTACGCTTTATCATCACTTCGAATCTTTTCGGATGCTCTTACTAAGATATTTAAAGTGGAGCTATTATGCAAACCAGTCATGGTTTTTAATTTTTTCTCAGTATCCCATAA
This sequence comes from Cheilosia impressa, assembly GCA_948293265.1. Lineage (NCBI taxonomy): Eukaryota > Metazoa > Arthropoda > Insecta > Diptera > Syrphidae > Cheilosia > Cheilosia impressa. Next base: position 13,800,209 of record OX411884.1, read on the forward strand.
TGCAGTGAAGCTAGTGAATGGGCTTAAACATGCCTGTACCCCTATGCTACGAAAACTCTTAGTATAGTTGTTAGATGGTTCTTCTGTATTAGTAGGATTCTCCGCCAAACTTATGGGTTGATGCGTCATGATATATTCTTGAGTAGATCTAGAGGATAAATTAAAAGTATATTATTAAATAAAGGAAAAACGAAATGTAGCAACTTGTTGTACCTTCTTCTGATTAAAGCAGCTGAACGTGAAAGTAACCGCCTTGAACGAATAATGCCCGGTTTCTTCGAAGGAATTGCTGAATACGGAAGGTTTAGGCTGGGAAAGGCTCCTTTCACAAGTTTAGTTCTATATTGAACACCATCCCGTATATTTGGTCGCAAAATGTCTTTATCTTTAAAATGAAGACTGCAGATGGAAAAACATTTAGGAAATTTTTTCCCCATCCTAAGCACAATCCCCCATTTAATCAAAAGAAGTTTAGAGTTTCGAACTTCTTTTGGAAGGTGGTACAATGTTATTCCCTCTTTTCGATATGAATTGCATTGCGGGACGCCACAATGCTGAGATCCGATTATATTCTGCATTTTCTACAAAAAATAAAAACTTAGTAGCTAATCACTTTTATATTAACACTTCTTGTCGCACTCACTTTAAGGATATAATTTTTGCTGTTATAAAATGAGTTTTTTTCTTATATTAAATGTATATTTTGATTTAATTATACAATTTTTCACAACAATGTCTTGATTTTTCATAGAAAAACATACCAGCTGTCAAAATCTATAGCAACCTACCGATGCGAAAATTTACCGCCAGGGGTTAGCCTCCATTCGTCAATAGCGTTCTGTGATCAACATATTTAAACAACAGCGGACTAAGTATACCTATATAGGAACATATAGCGATTTACAAATAAGGCACCCGCAGCAAACTCTTACAGATTGTTTTATTGTTTATGTACACAATATTTAAAAACGATGAACCCACTCTCAAGTCTTACTGCTATATTTGCCTTTTAGTTTATACACAACTTCCAGTTCATAAACTAATTTAGAGTCAATTTAAACGTTTGACAATAGATCCAGTAGAATCACGCCACACTGCGATTATTTTCTCTGAAATTATATATATACATATGCCAACGAGTAGATATATTCGTGATTCATTTTCTATTCTTGTGTCATTAGCAAAGTCCAAAGTCTATGCTAAGCGAATTGATTGTCAATTGATTTGGTGCTGCGCATGGAAAACAGCGTTACATATACCACTTTTTATTTCGAAATCATCGTTAGCAGTTTAAAGTTCAGTGACATTGCATGACACCACAAAAATACTCGTAAACATGTAAATTAAAGTGATTTATTTGAGCTCCCTCAGCTTGGAAAATAACAATTAAGCCCCAAGGCGAAGTGCGGGAACGCGTCAATTTAAATTTATGAAATGCCCAAGACGAAGGCAGTTTGAAAAGTGATACTGGTATACAATACATATTAGAAGAACGGGACTTAAGTATGGGGGATGACCGCTTAGAACATTCTCTTTTGAATCTTTTGCCTACTACTCAAAGTAATCCAGGGCTCGCATTCTGTAATTAAAATTACGAGTTTTATACTTTAATCCAATTCATTTTCCACAAATGTAATGAAAGCTGACGATTGTGAAATAAATTCGGGCGGAATATAACTTCTTATAGTAGGTAATCAAAGTTTTGAAAACGATTTCGTCCCAACGATAATTGTTCTACGGAATTTGCCCCCCAGTTTATTCAGAATCAACAATTCAAAAAGTTTCTGTACCGTCTGCCATAACCAAAACGATCAGACCCTCCCACGGCCACCAATCCGACGAACTAGATTATATTACATCAGATACTTACCAATATTTTTGGTTCTCCATTATTTAAATATAAATATTGCACGCACTACAATGTAACTATTCGTTTGTGTGAGATTTTTGTGTAATTTATATTATTTTCGGACTTACTTACGCGATCAATTTTTAACCCTGGATGGTTACCCTTATTTTACACACACTCAGGTTATGCTTCGTCTAATCGACGAAGTCCACTTTAAAACCTAGTTACTCCTAACTTTACTCCGAACTTTGTCTTACCTTTAAATTGAAATTTTTCAAAAAGTCTCTTAGGCATATTTAAACTAGATTTATTTTAGGTACCCACATGTTTTCTAATTTTAAATGTAAATTAAATATATCACTTATTTTTGTTACATTAACAGCCATTGATTTAAAAAAAAAAAAACAATAAGATAATAGTACCTCCAAAATAAATACATAAATTAAAAGTACAAAAACAAATCCATTTAACTAAAAACAATAAAAAAAAATTATGTACAAGAGGCACAGGCTTCAACTTTGTGCTCACCAAGAACATACATACCTGCAAAAAACAAAACAAAATAAATATTTCTGATGATAGTAGGAGAGCATAGGTCCGCTCACTGGTAGAAACCACAGCCAATTGATGTTGTAAGAAAGAAGAATAGGATAGGACTAATAGTTAAAGAGAAATCTTAAAAAATGAAATAGGTGTTCGTCGATACGACGAAGGGTAACCATCCAGGGTTAAATGAGCTGTAGAATGACATAGGCCTGTAAAGACCGGGAACAACAAAACGCCAACAATTTTAGGTGTTTTCCCCTTTTAGTCCTGTTATGCATAAAATCGTCCCGATAAATACAAAACTTCGTCCAATTATCGAAGCAAAAAAACATGAGTACATCGCTTGGTTGAACCAGAAAATTTTTATTAAAAAAAAAAAGAATAAACATATCAAAAATTTGGAATACAATAAAAAAGAATATGAACAAGTGCTGCGAAAATGTTATAATAAATTAAGTATAATGCTTAACTTAAGAATCCAGTTAATTTTTTTTTTAAACTTAAAAACTAACCCCCGTATATATAAACGCTGCGTAAAAGTTATCAACTCGTTATTCAGAAGTTACGTCAAATTTTTGAATGCTATCTAGCTAACTAACTTGTGCACATTTGTTTATTAATACGGGGGTAATAAAATAACTAGCAAAGAGAGCTGTTTGAAAACGGTCTTCATTGATACTCAAATAGGAACACAGTACGTTAAAAACCGTAACATTATTTGTTTTATAGGTAAAAATCAAGTGTCGAAACAAATTTTAAATCTGAACTTATATATATTTACACATAAATCTATATGTATAACTAAGTATTGTCATTTACAAAACGTATTACATCTTACACATTTTTTCATTTTTTCTAAAATACCAAATTGTTTGTAACAATTCGTTACTATTGGAAGACAATGAACATGGTCCACAATATCAGCAGTAGTTTTTCTTAAACAATTTTTATATATATCCTTTTCCACTTAATAATAACTAACAATTTTTGCTTATATAATATGCACGACTTAAGTACAATGTAAGACAAAAAGTATATATAAAACATCTTAGACGGTATTCCTTTGAGGACTTGATTTGTGAAAGGTTTTTATTTGACTGAAGCATGCCATCGGAATTCGTAAAAGTTTGTGTTATCAAATTTTGAAGTGGTAAAACTTGTTTTGTGAAATAAGTTTACATTATAGTTAAAATTATTAACAGAAAAACAAATATGAACTCAGTCCAAAAAAGCTGTAAAACGGAATCAGACGCAAAACGCACAACTTTTCCCAATGGCTGTGTTTAAGCAAAGGTGCACATTTTGAACAACTGGTTGCATTTTAAGATTATTGGACGACTTTGTTATTAACAATGCATACGATTTAGAAATACATAGGTAGTCTGTGCCACACCGACTGCGAACAAACTTAGGGTAGTTGATTGTGCATAAAGTTAGGTTAACAAATAACGTTCGTCGCCAGGCCAGTCTATTAGAATTCTGAATCACGTAGTCAGCCGCCTGTCAGAGACGCTTTAACTGATTACTCAAATAACACTCGGATGTGCCCATTAGAACCTCATTAGTTAAAAGCGGCAAAAATTGGAATGCTCTTGAACAAGTTGAGCGTTTGTAAAAGTCTATTCATTTTGAAATAATCTGATAGTTTTTGTTTATAAATCCACGATTTGAGACGCTTTCCTACTAGCAAACAATATTGAGACGAACATCTCTAACTCCAAAGAGACTTTACCTACTAATTGATTTAAAAACTAAATGATAAAATTAAATATTCAACTTATTGCCTATGGGTTTTTATTTTCGGTCTTGTAACTTAAATTATATTTCGTTTTGGCGCAATATCCATAAACGTACATAAAGTATGACGAAATGCAATTATTCTCGCTTTTCTTTGAAACACATTCGCACCACTGGACTGCGTAGTATATTAGTTCACGAAGTATACCCACGTCAGCAGTAATATTCAACATTGCAGTCAATTTGCTTAGCAATAAAGATGTCATAGAGAGCGAGCCGACCACTCAATAAATCTACTTTACAGTGCTTCGAAATTCTTTAGCTTATCATCATAACAAACAAATTAAGGGGTACGTTCTCAATAAGAAAAAATGCGCGCCACGACATAGCTGGGAGTAGTTTTCCTACTAGGTATCGATGTTCAAGAATGTTCTAATCGTCTTCTGTTTTTTACTGCATTCCACTAGTAGGGTTGGGAAAGGAATGACGCCATTGTAGAGAATTCTGATTTATCACTGTTTGAATCATTGAAGAACAGAATATTATGCACTGGGAACTATTGTCTTTACCATTCTCCGTTCGAGGTCATTACTAAACCGATAAATTAAAATTTGTTAAAAGTTAATTAAAATTCAGTGTTTTTCTGGCAATGCCCATTCAAAATGACCGTTTGTGCGAGGTACTTTCGTTTGAGCAGATTCGATAGCGGCGGAACGAAGAGATCATAATCGATTTCGGTTCTGGACTCGTCAATGTAAATCAAATCATTGTCAGCTAGATTCAGTTTCTCCAGAACAATGCTGAAGATGTAGCCCCCAATGGCAGTTACAAGAAATCCAAGTACAGCGAACCATAGGTAAGAGAGTCGGAAGAGATACAGGTAGTGTGTCTCGGTGTCGGGCAGGAGTGGTGTTGCGCATAAGGTTGCATTGTACGCCGCGCAACCAACAGTTGTCAACGGAAGAGCCGGTATTGGAGGTTTTGGTTGGCCGAATCCGATCCAAAATGAAAAGATGAAACCGCAAAGTAGGCCCAGTAGAGCGCCACGTTGATTAGCTTTTGTTGTAAACATGCCAATGGTAAATAGACCCAACAAAGGACCACCGACGACACCGAAAATGGTTAGAGATGCCTGCAAGACTCCGCCCATTGCTCCAGCACAAAACGCTAGGACCACACAAATAAGCCCATATAAGCACGCCATGATTTTCGATGGAAGCGTAGTATTGGCGTCCGACATCGGTCTGTGGAGAACTTTTTCGTAAAACGGCTTGACGTAGTCCTCCAGAGTGACAGCTACTAACGAATTAACAGCCGAACCAATGGACGATAAGCTCGCCGAGAAAATACCCGAAACAAAAAGGCCTGCTAGCCCGGGATAGGCTCCCATGGTGTCCACCACAAACAGAGGCATAAGTTGATCTCTTACTTGAATTCGTCCTTCCAGCACCGGATCACAGTCCTTGTAGTAGTAATAGATCGCCAGTCCACTGAATAGGGTCGAGAAGCTTATCGCACTGAGAATCGGTAAATTCCACCAGAGCGCTCGTTGGGCACTTTTCAAATTCTTAACTGACATTAGTCGCTGAACTTGTCCCTGATTTATAGCGTAAATACTCAAATACGTAGCTGATCCTCCGATCAAAAGCGACCAGAAACTATGACGAATGGTTGGGTCGGGAGTGAACTCTGTGAAATTCAGACGTCCATGCTCAGCTGCTGTGTTCCAAATGGCTTGGATGCCGTCCCCTTTGAATGCCGACGTTAGTATCACACAGTAGATGGCGGCAAACATTAAAAGCGATTGGAAAACGTCGGTGACCAGAACTGCTTTCATACCCCCAATTGCTGAATAAAATGTACATACCAAGCCCATCGTGAGGATTGCTGTTGCTTTACTGATTCCTGTAACAGCCTCTAGTGCTAGAGAGGGTGCATACAAAACAATGCCCATGTACAAGATCATTTGCATGGAAAACGCTATAGACGCCACCAACCTTGTCGTGTAGCCAAATCTCTTCTCGAGGTATTCGTAGACACTTGTGTTCTGCATATTGTAGAAAACTGGCAGAAACAAATATGCAGCAATCGGAGTGCTGACCACGTACGCCAAATTTATCCAGGCAAACATTGTACCATACTGATAGCTCTCCTGAGAAACACCCACTATTGTTATTGCCGACATAAAACTAGCCATCAGACTGAATGAAACCGGCCAAGCCGGCATATTGCCGTCCGCCAGCAGGTACTCCTTCGTTGTTTTTTGTTTTCCACCTGTCAGGCGATAGTAAATACCAATCGCGGCTGATATTATCAGCACTAATGCGAGCACCAAATAGTCCCATAGTGTAAAAAATGACATTTTCGCGTTAGAATTTTTAAGTTCGGCAAAACACTAGCTGGACTTTCACGCTCACTGGTTCAAAAGAATTCGGCTAACTAATACTGAATACTCTGAATCATCACTTTTCATTCAGGAACTTCCAATCGATGTGCATAATCGCGCGATTTCGAGAACTTGACATTGATTTTTCTTCGCGTGGCGTATATATGGAAATTTGTATATATAATTTCAGTTAAATGACTGAAGATAGCTTTTTGAGGGTTTCATGGGTTTTATGGGCGAAGTGGACTTTACGCGGCGCGTTTTCTCGAAATCATTGCATAAAAATGAGACAACTAGCACTCCTTCCCGTACACAGAACAACAAACCACTCGCTATCAATTTTTGCAGCTGACTAAAAGTGAACTGTCATTTTTCGTATTCGTAATTTGATAGAATCATTTTCATTTTCCAGTCCAATTGGATAAAGAGCTTGTGAAGCTCCTCGCGCTTTTTAATAGCTTTTGTTGGAATATCATCAGCGATGAGCACTTACCACTTACTATATGTTAATTGTAGTAAACGTGAAATTTTTATTGTAGTAGATTATATGGTTTGCATTAAGCAAAGTTTTGAAGTGCCTATAAAATCTTTGCAACGAAATTATAACTTAACCCTGTAGGCTGTAGGTACTTGAGATTTGCTCTACTACTACTTATCTACTTATCGCGAATAGTTGGAAGCTCTAACCGATTTTGACACATGTCAACATTTAATAGTTCGTGTTGACATATATTTGTGGTACAGAATCTACGCAATTTGTGAAAATGGTGTTAATATTACAACCTAAACTACACACCAAATGTTGAGACACCCCTTAAATCACAAGAGTTTTACAATTTACGCCATTTTATCACAAATAGTAGCAAAAATTTTCAGGCTGATTGCCCAGTGTGCGGAATAAGTGACTCAGGGTCGTTTTTAGATGTAATAGTTCATGAGACGCCTTTCGAGGTCTTTATGTGAGCCACTGTCCGAATTACAACTTCATACGTTTGCTAGTACGCTATTCCAGAAAAACCTAAAATTAATCCAACTCAATGGGCACATTCGAATGCCTAGTTATCTTAAGGGACTAGATTGGTCTGGACCCTGAACACAAAAAGTAAATTAATCGGTAACGTCACTTTCCTACGTCAGCCACATATGCTAGCTGTCACGAATTTCTTAACTAGATTCGTCGGGTAACCCTCCATAAACGTCAACTGAAAAGGCTGTTCATGTGACCGATCTAAGCCAAAAAAAACTGAGACACATGAAGTCAGCCAGCTGTCAGACTTACTAAATTAGTTCCTTGAATGTTTGACCTTGGCAGTTCAAAGTTCAGCGGGAAAACAAACAAAACAGGTTAGCATATCATTCATTAATTTGGTTATTCGATCCTGTTTTACTTGTTTTTTCTACATAACGTTCTTATAGTCCACTTGATCTGTCAAATTTAAGTTGTTGAAAAATGTATTTTTAATTTATTCACTAGCTTAAGGCTTGTGAAGACTTTTTGTAGGTATAGTGGGGAAATAATACATCCAGATTAAACTGCGTACCTGCCAAACTGCTTTGGTTAATTACGAGTACCTAGGTATATCTTTGAAAACATTTTTGTATCAAAGTTTAATTTTATCGCGAAAAACGTACCAGACTTACTAATACTGCAGAACAATTTTGCTGCTATTAACATATTAAGAAAAAATTCTGGCGTTTTCAGGTTCCTCCAATTTGATATCAAATTTATGTGAAAAAACCGTTCAGGGAGAAAAATAAGCCAGCTTCAAACTGTCAAATCGTAGAATACGCTTTGACGCCTACATAATAACTTGCAAGCCAACTGAATAAAGACACACACAATTATTATAGCTTTAATCCGATCGAACTTTTCTTTACCTTTCGTTCAAGGTCATGTGGTTTCCCTGTTCATTTGAAAATCACTCTTATCATTTAAGATGAATGAGTGATGTTGATAGTCATCTATTTTTTTTTTCTGCGTTGCTAAATTTTGTGTTTCCATTACGGCTGTAAATTACCGCAGATATGTTCTTCTGTAGATCTCAGGGGGAATAACCCACAAGATCTACGGCATTATGGGCGTAGGTATAAATACTCATTCTGCCCTCTGAAACTCAATCAATCAACAAGTGAGTTCTCCCGAGTACCTCCCAAAAATTAAGTAGGTAAAAAGATGAAAGGATTCCTATTCGCAACTGCCGCAGTCTGCGCCCTCGCCTGTATTGCAGCTCAACTGCAAGGATCCGTGTCAAGTAATCCCGCCGGAGGACAAGATGCAAATATTGCGGCTGTAAAGAGATTTGGAAGCGAAAATGCCAACGTCGGAGGCGGCGTCTTCGCAAGTGGCAATTCACTTAAGGGGCCCGCAACGACTGGCGCTTTTCTCGATGCCAACAAGTAATTTATCAATTAATTTCCTCTTCTTAGATGCTAATAATTAATTTGTTTAGAAACGGTCATGGAGTTTCCTTGGAACATTCCAATACTCCAGGCTTTGGGACAACGTTCAGTCAAAGCGGACGCGTCAACGTGTTTAATGACAATGTGAATAAGGTCGATGCCACGGCGTTCCATAGCAGGACAAATTTAGAAAACGGTTTCAAATTCGACCGCGTTGGTACTGGAGTTAACTATAATCATGCTGCCGGACACGCTGCTTCCTTGTCAGCCAGCCGAATTCCACAGTTGGATAGGAATAGCATTGATTTGACTGGAAAGGCTAATCTGTGGTCATCACCTAGTAGACAAACTACTCTGGATTTGACAGGGACTGCTTCGAGAAGTTTCGGTGGCAGTCAGCCTCCAGCAAATAACTTTGGCGCTGGACTAGGATTGACCCATTGGTTTGGTTAGAAAGATGTCACTTGTACAGTAGTAGAATAGCAAACAAATTGAGTTAGTAAGTTATTAAAGTTTCATGTCAAATAAAAGAATTCAGTTGACAATAGATTTGTTATTTTTCTTTCTCTCGTTGGTAGAACTTTAACGATAGTGTGCACATAATGGGGACGTTCAAGATCTAGTTTAGTAAGTCTGACAGCTCTCCGACTAGATCTATCTCGCTTTTGATTGGGGGATATCGGTCATATGAGTTTCAGTTGACATTTATGGAGGGGTAGCCGACGAATCTAGTCAAGAAATTCGTGGCTTAGTACTTAGCTGATAGTTGTCATATGTGGCTGACGTAGGAAAAGTGATGTTCCAGACTAATCTGGTTTTTGCGTTCAGGTTGCATCTCATCCAGACCAATCTAGTCGACTTAAAATAACTAGATTCTTGAATGTGCCCAATACCTATATTAGACTTGGTTTTCTGTTGCTACATTCGTGTAGTACTATATAAGTTGACAGTTGACAGTGCGTACATGTGGCTTACATAGTAAAAGTGACGTTACGGACCAATCTAGTTCATATTAGATTTTTAAATTTGCCCATTTTTCCCGTCCCATTGACAATAGCAGCTTTCTGGAAGTATTTTATGAAGAACATAAGATTCTTTCATTTGAAAGCGAAATACCTGCAAGTGCAAGAGTTATCTTGTGACAGGGAAACAAAAAAATTCTTTTCAAGTGGAGTACTTAAATATATGGATATTATTATTTAACTATTTAAAAACAATATTTTAAAAGGAGTCTGACGATGAATAAGTGTTGTAGTTGGCAATAGATTTAATTAGTATCCACCAAAGTGGCTTAGAGTGTAGTTGTGGTTTAAGATTGGTAACAAAAGTCAAAAGTCTGTGCAATTGACAGATGGCATAATTGCCATCATTGGCAGAACTCAGCAAGTGTGTTCGTGATGTAACAGCGAAATATCAATAAGTTGAGCAGTGCTTTCAGTTTGCAAAGCGTGAAAAGCAGTCGTCTTAGGTAACTGAGAGCTGGGACTTGTAGAACTTGGGATAACGCAGGGGAAGACCTCGACTCAGGTGGAACGCTCATGTGGCCACCAACTTTGACGGAAAAACTGGTTGAAGTTTCGGTAAAGACCTTGCTAACTGGAAAGTTAAGGCCTATGTTCAGCCCGAACTGTAGGTCCACCTAAGTGGGTGAGTATCATAACTTAAGTTGCCCTGCAAGCGATTTGTTTTTGTTACATTAAACTTGTATTTATTGCTTTCTTTTATTATTATTATTATTTTATTTCTTTTATTTATTTTAAGGGTGATTTTTTAGCTGGTTTGGTTTTGGCAACACTGGTTTTGACAGCTGACGTGTGTTTAGTACCTTGTGTCATTGTCAATCAGCTTCAGTTTGGTTTGCAATTTAACCATGGATCGTCTTACAAATGAACAACGCTTGCAAATCAAAATTCGTGCTCGGTTCGAAATGTTCATCGCGCGCTTTTTTATCGAAAAATTGTGTTCAGCGATTTTAGCTATCATTTTAGGTTGAATGGGTACGTAAATAAGCAAAATTGACGCATTTGGAGTGAAGATCAGCCAGAAGCATTGCAACAGCTACCAATGCATCCCGAAAAAGCCACTGTTTGGTGCGGTTTATGGGCCGGCGGCATTATTGGGCCATATTTCTTCAAAGATGATGCGAATCGCAGCGTTACTGTCAATGGTGAACGCTACCGAGCGATGATAACAAACTTTTTTTTTCCCGAAATGGAAGTTCTTGACTTGCATGATATGTGGTTTCAACAAGACGGTGCCACATGCCACACAGCACGCGAAACAATGGCGCAATTGCGAGGCGAGTTTGGTGAACAGTTAATTTCACGTTTCGGGCCGGTCAATTGGCCGCCTAGATCGTGCGATTTGACACCATTAGATTATTTTTTGTGGGGGTATGCCAAGGCTAATGTGTATAGGGACAAGCCCGCTTCGATTGACGCACTGGAAGCCAACATCCATGCATTCATTCGTGAGATACCGGCCGATATGTGTGAAAGAGTATGCCAAAATTGGACTCAGCGGATGGGCTACCTGAGACGCAGCCGCGGTCAACATTTGCATGAAATTGCAAGGTTCACACTATCGATTCAAATAAATATTTCATTCATTTTTTCGAATTTTTCGTGTGTTTTTTTTTTAAAAAAGTTCTAAACCTCTTAAAAAATCACCCTTTATAAATAAATATTAACATTACTATTTAACAAAACTGTATATCTACATCTATTTTTTTTAAAACCGTCGAGTCATTCCCAATCCAAATGAAGTGTTCTTGCGCCCGTCAAATGCTCCGCCAAATGTACGAGATGTTCCTCCATTCAAATCCAACCTGGTCATATTGTCTGGAGACTTCCAAAGATTAGCCGTTCCACCTAACCCAACTGTCGTTCCACCAATTTGTGGAATCTGACTCGCGGTTAAGGCAGCTGAATGACCGTTGGCATGGTTGTAGTTGACACCAGCTCCCATATTGTTGAACTTGAATCCATTGTCCAGCTTGGTTGTGCTGTGGAAAGCATTCGCGTCAACTCGGTGAACAGCATCCTTGTGCAAGTTGATTGATCCCGCTCCGGTGAGGGTGCTTCCCATTCCTGGAGTTTTGGTGTGCTGCACTGATAGACTGTGGTTGTTCCTAAAAATGGATGACATTATCATTTTGCTCACCTGTCCGGTCATAACTTACTTTGAGTAATCCACAAATGCTCCTGTTGTTACTGGTCCACCAGATGTGCTTCCGCTTGCAAACACTCCAGCTCCGGCGTTGTGACTCGGGTCACCTATGCGCTGTGCTGCAACTGCAGTTGTAGTACATCCGCTTCCGTTGCACGATAATGATCCTTATTTAAATGCGAAATAGATAATTGTGCATTAAATTTCAAATTTCAGCCAACAAACCTTCCATTTTATAGATAAGTACAAGTAGTGTGTTCTTGGTCAAAGAATATTTTCAATTGCGAGCAAAATTTCCTCAAATGCATCTTTTATACCTTCTGCCTATACCAAACTGTCAATAAAGTCCCCTTTTAGTGGGCATTCCCTCTACACATCGCAAAAGCAAATAAGGTACCGCATTAAGTTGTGAGTAATATGATATTTATTGTTTATTATTATCTGCAAAAAGCACGGCGTGGTCTTTATTGTTGATAAATTAACTACGAGAATTTTGCTGACAAAAATGGAAAATGAATCCTTCTGAATGAATTTCCAGCAAACAAGTAATTTTGTAAAAGTTTGCGCTTCCTTCATTTGCAGAATTTATTATCAATGATGTTTTAACCGTTAATTCTGTCATTCTGTAATGACAAGGCGCAGTACTAGCAATTATGTATATTTAATGCCCAGGCTAAATTTTATGAACTCACAATGGCGAAGCTTTTCATGGAAAATTATTTACCAATTGTGACCACATAAATATTAAATGTGAAGATTAAAAATGATTATTTCTGAGTCCAAATGAGTTTTCTAAGAGAGGGCAGAACTGTCAAAAAAAACTTTTACAATCTCCATAATTGGTATTCGTCAGAGAGAAATCTTTTACGACATTAGTATAAAACTATAAAAAATTAAAGGCAGGTTGAGTACACGTCAATATCTATGGGCCTTACCAATAAACATTTTCAGTTTAGTAGATCACAGAGGCTATAATTTCCATACAAATTTCTTAGTTAAGAGCTTCCGTAAATTTAGAGTCGAGACAAAGTTTGTACGGGGCTATGTATATAAAACTTCGTCAACGAAAAACGGAGAAAGTAAGGAATGAATACAAAAAAATATTTATATTCGATACAGGCGATAAAAATACAGTAAAAGAACATAAGATATCTCGAATTTCGAGTAGCCAGCAGGAGGTACATTTATACAACCTTGCACCGCTCCAGAAAGGCAGCGTTTTTGCCTTCTACTTCTAAGTTACTTTTTTTTCTGGAGATATACCACCAATACCTTCCTTGACGAATTTAATAAGACAAAGAGTAACGCCACCATTAACAAAAAACCTTCACAAAACACTTTTCAGAACTCTTAAGACGACATTCAATCAACAAAAATCGTATCGTGTTGTCTAAAAAGTATTTTCAAGCTTGATTACTCAATTATTATAGTTCACAATAATCCCCAACTGAATCTTTTTAGTCCGCATTTAAATACAGTTGAGACTCGATTAACCGGAATGGCTGGGACCGAACCCATAACGGATAATCGAAAATCCCGGTTAATAGATTTTTCTCTAAATTTATAAAAAAAACTCTAAATTTGATGACACTTTATTTCTTTACCTTATTAAATCAAAAAAAAAAATATTAAATTCATCAAAAAATACAACAATTCATTTTAAATAAATCACTTTAACGAAAAATTTTCAAAATTCAAAGATACAAAATGGAAATGTATTTGTTTCTTTACGGATAATAGAGTATATGCCGGTTAGTAGAGTTACGAATGGGAAATTAATTGAAAATAAATTTGCATAAAAAATGCCGGTTAATAGAATGTCCCGGTTAAAAGAATCCCGGTTAATCGAGTCTCGACTGTAATAAATTTATGCAAACATAATTTATCAGAAACAGTGTTTCTGTTCTGACAGCGTTGTAGCAGATATCAGTTTTCAAAGTACCAACATTACGAATTATAAACGTTCTTTTATTGTCAATGTCTGCTATGATTCATTGGAGAAAATTTGTAACAGAATAACAGATCTGCCAAATATGCTTAACTGCTTCCGCTACATTATTTCCTTCATGCATCTCTAAATGGAATAGATTTCTCATAATTGATGTGCCGCCCCATCTCTATGAACGCCATTTTCGATAACATTCTGACGAAATTGTTAAAGCATGCGCGAATAAGCTGGCACTAGGCTTCCAATTGTCAAAACCAGCTGTGCACTTAATCACAAAGGACAAAAGTGAAAATTTGGCAATACAAGAAATTTCTCATTTCCCAATTGAAGTTTTCTTTAAATTTTTTGCTAGTTCTAACGCATTTTATAAAGTTGAAAATCTTAAAAATAACTCATACTGAATTTCGTTTCATGAAAACGAAATCTCGAAAAGCAAAAACGTAGTTTGTTGAAATGGAACCAACAATTATAAACTACTATGGTAAACAGACAAGCAAGTGCGGCTACTGCAAGCACAACGAATGTAGCAATTCCCATGGTAAGAACAAAAGTCTAATTTATAACCAAATTGTAGTCCAAATGACCCACAAAGTGTATGTTTACATTTTAATTGAAAACAAAACGCCTTGTTGGCGGGGAAATAATTCTATCGCTCTCATACCCAACCACTCAACCATGGGGTAGTCGCCCGATTTCGATTTTAGATAATTCGTGATTAATTTTGTATATACCTACGTACATTTTCTTTCTATTATGATTATGAAGTTGAGATAAGATTTGCCGAATTGTGGTTTTTGTTTGAATGATGAGTTTGCAATAATATTAATACAGTGCACATTTGAGATTTCTATTTGCATACACAAGGGCGTGTGGGTGGTATGGAATGGACACGATTAACATTCGAATGCAAATATGAGTGCATATAATGTCCACCCCAATTTCAGTATACTGCCTACCTAATGACAGTAACGTGCCGGTCAACGGTCAGTCATAGACACTCTCGGTAGATTTTCGTCTCTGACGTAGAGTTTTTGATAAACTTTTAAAATAGCTTTTGGCAGACAGGCGAAGATGACTTGATGAAAATTAATCATTCAAACAGAGATAAGGACAGTTTATAAGTGTGGGAAGGTAAACAGTTCTGTCCATATTGTTGTTGAACACGAATCAATCGCACAAGTGCATTACTCATCATGGTGGTTGGTTTTATGTAGCCAGTAGAGTGGTTCATAGTTAATAATTTTCTGAAAGAACATATTAAAATTGCATTCAAATGTTGATAAGTCAAAAGAAAAGTAATGTAGTTAATGTAGTCCGAGTTCAGCTTCTGAATTTAGCTCGTATACAGTTGACTCCAAATCAGATAAAAATGTTGAATAAGCAAAGCTAATTATACTGTATATCGGGAGGAGGATTAGACTCAAAACGGGAAGCTGAGCAAAACCCCTGCAAATGACAGAACAGGTTCAGAACTTATGTCGGATTATGAGTTTAACAAGGAACCATTTTGTGATTTCTTGGTAGATGCGAATTGAAATGAAATGAGATGTTCCATTAGGGCTAACACGTCAAGACCTTTGCCTTTTTGAAATGTGCCCACGATCCATTGCCACTTTTGTAGAAAAATAGTGAATTCTATTGATGGGGTTAAAAATACGACAAGGTCAGATAATTTCTAAAGTCTCGCCATTTCAACACTTTCTGTAGATCGCAACTGCTGATTACATGTGTCAAGTGGTGGTAGTCATCAATAAAAACAATGCAGACTAAACTATGTGTGCGGGTTCGATGATAGCTGTTAATCTATCGGGTATATTTGGGGGATCGTCTGTTCAAAACCAGACTCTGTTCAAAACCAATGAATAGTGTATGTGAAGGGTGATCGACATTTGACGCACTGTTAAAGAATGCTCCACAACGTGCTCATGTGATTTAAAGGAATCTGTTCCACTAGTCTTTATTCCAGATGTTGCAAATGGCCAACAGTAAAATACAGCTGATGATGAACGAATAGTTACAATTGCAAGTCGAAATGGCAATTTGTCGCAAACCTGGGCCTCAACCAACATGACTCTCGAGTCAGCCAGAGCTAGGTACAGAGCTGATTCCCTTCAGTTGCGCTCGCTATTTTGAGTGGCAGTTAGTAGTGCAGGGAATAAGGGAAGTCAGATTTACACTTGTCGATTTTTGCAGCTGCGGCAGTGGGTGTTGACGCGGCAGGTTGCATTTCAATAGTTTAGCGCATACAGCATATTTTTAAGCAAAACGTGGAAGAGCTTCTGTGAAAGTTTTGTCAGCACATCGAAGCTGTACCCCCACCTATTGTGTCCTCTCAACTTCTGATTCTATAATGTTGTTTCTACCGCTGCTTACACTGCTACTTCTTTATATATAATTCGTGTTTTGAAAATAGGAATGCATGCCTACAACTTGGCACCACATGACTATCAAGATCTCATCGATAGGGGTTGGAGACGATCTGGACACTACTGCTACAAGCCGAATAACAAGACCACATGCTGCCCATGTTATGCTATAAGGTAAGAACAGTGTTTGAAATGCACTGCCAATCAAAATGCTATGTAGATTGTTGAGTTGAGTAACTGCTTCTTCTTCTGCAACTCATCTTCTGTTACAGCTAAACCACATATTTCTGGTTCTGTAGAGTTTTTTTTGAAATACACTTTGCTTTCTTTTGCATTCAGATGTGATATTAACGAATTCAAACTGTCCAAGTCACACAAGAAAATACTCAAGCGAATGAGCCACTTCCTGCGCGATGGTAAAAAGAATAAAAGCGACGAATCTACAAGACCAGATCCATCATCCACTGCCAGCCAGACGGGTGACAGAAATGACGAACACAAGCACTCGGAAGAAAGTCACGGTGGGGGTATACGCGATGAGCCGCAGGCTCCCAACGTTGCAATAAGATCAGTTGACATGGACGCTGTCGCTAAGGCGAATCCGCAGAAAAATTTTTCAATTCCAGAAAATGCAAAATCTGACGTTCTAGCGATTGTTGGCGCTACAGCTCAATGCAGTTCATTGGATGGATCAAAGAAATGTAAGACCGCATGCTGGCAACGGCAACGCCTTATTTACTGTCCATTGTATCGTTCCAGCATTTGACGAATCTAAGCCACCTTGTAAGAAGGCCAAACAAATGCGCAAGGAACGAAAAGAAGCTAAACTCAAGGCTAAAGGAGGCGACGCTCCGACACAGTCCAATCAGCCGAATCGTGAGAAATCTCTTAAAGATTACGTAGAATCAACATCCTCGAATGACTGTCACAAATTAAAGGTATTACACGCAGTAGATCCTTTCGCAGTACATTTATAAGGCCGTTGCATGCAGTGACCTCTTTATTTGATTTGATTCGTTGTGTTGATGTACTTCTAGGTAGTCCTAGTCCCATCCAATAAAGGGGTCACGAACGCGGTCTTCCGGGTTTATCGCCAATATCAATTGATCATCCATAACGATGACTCGGCACGGCTCAAAATGGCCAATTTCGAACGCTTTTGCTGCAAATCCCCCATAAAGGTAGTGAGTTAATGTTATTTTCTTTTCTTTACTTTTCCGTTTCCTGATCATATTGGGTAGCTGAAATTGGTAAATGCATCGAGCAGAAAGTTTACAGCAACATTAAACGAGTCATACGGCCTGTACGAACGGTATCAAACACAAATACACGATGATCCGCCAGAGGATTTAATGGAGTACTTGCGATTCTTACAGAGGTCACCGTTGAAGGTATTTGCCCTTTAGCAAAAGTGTGCCATGCAAGAGTTAAAATAATACACGCGATTTCCTGTGCTTGTTTACTGTCAGAGAACGCATTATTTATTTAAGCATATGTGTAATGGTTTATTTTTCTTTCTGCAAAATATTATTTGTAGCATACAAAGTCACAGGATGGCCCACCGTGTGGTTATGGTTCGTTTCATCAGCAGTATTGGTTAGATGACAAGTTGATTGCGGTGGGAGTTATTGACATTTTGCCACTTTGTGTCAGTTCGGTGTATTTCTTCTATGATCCTGACTACAGCTTTCTGTCATTGGGTACTTACGGATCTCTAAGGTGAGTTGGTTTTGCGTTTGAATGTGTTTATCATCCAATTTGGAACTGTACACAGTTGACTGAGTTATAAAGTTTGCGCCGCATGGTATGTGACCTATTTTATTGGTGAATCTGTCGTAGTGTAATATACAAACGGCCTTGCATTGTCTTCGAAGACACGGTGCAACTGGAAGAAGTTAGCAAAGGATTGAGTGCCTCGTTAAACTATCAGGCCTACTCCATTGATTTGTCAAACTTGAAAAACGTATTTGAAATAAATTGTATGTACTTGTATAAAATGGGCGCGTTTAAAACTCTAGTTTGTGAAGTCAGACAGCTGGCCAACCTTTCGTGTCTGAGTTTTTACTGGCCTACATTGAACACATGAGCTGTTTTTTCAGTTGAAGTTTATGGAGAGGGATAGTCGATAAATTAAGTCCATAATTACCCAACAGACTATCTACTTAGTTGACTGAATAAGTGACGACAACGTCCAGGGAAAATACACGCCAGTCAAAGACAGTTGATTGAATGATTATTGAAATTGTAACATGAATAAAACAAATGATTTAAACAATATATATATCAGTAGCTACTACTAACACAAAACAACACATGTTCTCTTATTTGATTTGCATTTGCATTTTTCTTACTTGATTGCAGAGAAATTGAATTCGTTCAGAAACTGGTTGAAACAGTGCCATCACTCAAATACTACTACATGGGCTATTATATTCACTCTTGCCCAAAAATGCGATACAAGGGCAAACTGGTGCCGTCTTACTTGCTTTGCCCCGAAACATATTCGTGGAATCTACTGACAAGTGGTATGTGCTCCTATTTTTATCCACACAGACTGTATTCCTCACAAATTGTATGCCCTCTTTATGCACAGAAATGCGAGATCAATTGGACATGCAAAAGTATCAGCGGTTAAACGATGACCCTGAAGCAAAGGACGTAGATGATTTCTTAGAGAATCATCTAGATCAAGTATTGTTATTGATTGAGAATAATACCTGCGTGACTTACCGTGAATATATACAGGTAATTATGGCCATGGCATATCGGTTCCATATCTGTCCATACTAAAACCTCAGCCTTTCCTACCTTGCTAACGTACTCTTAACCCCCTTCGTTTTATGTTTGTTTGTAAAAAAACTGGCTTCTTTCCTAACATACTACACCCTTTTGTGTCTGTTGTTTTTTTGTTTTCAATATTTATTATTTTTTTTTTATTTTTTTTTTTTTTTATTATGTACACATGACATAAACGCATTTTTTACAGTCTTTTAACATTGAGACGTTAGACAATATGTTGGATATGATAAGGAGTAGAATTTATAAAGAGGTAAATACATTTTAATTTCGTATTCTTATTTTTCTTCTAGTTGATATTTATATTTGAAAATTCGCTTTGAAACAAATATTGCGAAAGCTTCATTTTGTTTTGTGTATTTTTTTTTTTATTCTGTTTTCTGTTTCCTTAGACTAAATCTGTTTCCTTATTAATTTCCCTTAGTTGTTCTCACCTATTAACCTTACAAATCGATCGTCAAAGCAATTTATTCTCCAAATCCTTTCCTCCTCTGTCTTTTTTGTATATTGCAGATCACTGGCGAGGACGATGATCGTGAATCAATTTTAGAATACGGAAAACTAGTTGGTAAATCGTGCGCACATCGAATGCTGTATGTTAAGGTCTAAGTATTGTTCATTTTGTATTTCGGATCAATGAGGAGACAGTGTTCACTTGTGTTTAGTCTTGAATTTTTCTTTAATTTTCTTTTTATATTAAGTTGTTTTATTTCGTTTGAAGAAAATTATTGTTCGTATTGTTACTCGTAGAGTTATAAAAAAAAGAAAAGAAAATCTGTTTTGTTTATATGTGAGATGATGTTTTAAAGTAAACAAACAAATGAAAAAAGAAACATATTTATATTGGACCATATTATCTTACATAACGTAAATGCAACTAGTTTTATGCAAATTGCAACACGTGATCGAAAGTAAATATATCTGCCGAATCATTAAGTGATAGATATTTATTATACCTAATGTAATGTTTAAATATTTTCAGACTCTGAGCAATGTTGGCTTATCCTAAATTGTTTTTTTTTTTCTGTTTAACAACTCTTAGCAATATTATCATGATTGAAAATCAACTTAATTAATAAAAAGACAAATTAATGATTTCCGTTTAAAATCGGTGCATGATTTTATTGTAGGATATTAACTGGGAGTCTTTTAGGAAAAGAACTCCGGTTCAAAAAGAGTAGGCGCAGCCGGTCACTTAAAATTTAAATGCTAGTAAACGATGCACTCGTATGACCAGAGGTTATGCGGTTCTCTGCAGCCGAATGCCTGAGGCAAATCCTGGAAAAGACCAATGAATTTCAAGTCGAGACTCACCACCTATTCATCGACTTCAAAGCCGCATATGATAGCATTCATCGCCAGGAGCTTTACGTGGCGATGTCCGAATTCGGGCTCCCGACAAAACTGATCCAGCGATGTAGCGTGACGGTGGAGAACACACGCTGCAACGTGCAATTTGGATTAGTTCCTCCGAACTATTCCAAACATGTACCGGATTTCGGCAAGGAGACGCATTATCATGTGACTTCTTCAATCTCGTGCTAGAGCAGATAGTGCGCAGGGCAGGTGTCAACACGGAAGGCACTATCTTCAACAGATCCGTCCAGCTACTGGGGTATGCAGACGATATTGACATCATCGGGCGCTCCCAGCGTGCCGTGATAGAGGCTTTTACGGCGATTGAAGAACAGGCGAAATTCGTTGGTCTTGTAGTAAATGAGGACAAGACTAAGTACATGCTATCAACAAACAAACAAGCATCTGTCCACCGCCTAGGACAGAACGTCACTATTGATAGCAACAATTTCGAGGTAGTTAAGGTGTTTATCTACCTCGGAGTAAACATGAACTCCACAAATGACATCCTAGTGGAGATCCGGCGAAGAATTACCCTAGGAAACCGCTGCTACTTCGGTTTGGCAAAACAATTGGGTTCAAAACTCCTAACTCGAAGGACAAAATGTATGCTTTACAGAACCCTTATCCTGCCAGTTCTGCTTTATGGCGCCGAGTGCTGGGCGATAAGCAGGAAGGGAGAGCTGATACTTGGCTCCTTCGAAAGAAAAATTCTTCGACGGATTTTTGGTCATGTGTGCGAGGAGAGCGCTTGGTCTGGATAACTGAAAGCAGCGTGCCCGGGATCGGATGGAAGAGCATGGAAGGCTACAGTGTCTCAGGCAGAGACTCTTCACGGGTCGGGAGCCTGTTAAGTAAAGTAGTCTTTTAGGAAAAGAACTCCGGTCACTTAAAAATTAAATGCTAGTAAATGCACTCCTATGACCAGTTGTGCGGTTCTCTGCAATACAGATCAATCAAAGTATCATCATCAGGACGCGCAACGTCTATTGAAAATTCGAAACATTGTGCATTCAGCCTTGAATTGGAATGCTACGTGTTCGACTCTACTTCTCAAATGAATACGCTGTTAACGAAAAACGAAATGCAACCTCGCACCGACAACGGGGAAAAACATAATCACCCTTATTCCGAGTGGCGTTTTACTTTCACCGCCTTACAGAATGGCAGTAAAGTTTCTCACATGACGTTCGCCGTAAGCGAATAGGTTCAACACGAACTTCAGTGACAAAAAATGGCGTTCAACGACTGAAATTCCAAATTCAAATTGGCGTTTTTTAAAACGTCGTAAACGCCACTCGGAATAGGGGTGAATGATCCACTGTGGCCCGTACACAACCTTCGTATGTTCAGTAACGTACCTACTGAATATTGGTACTCGGCAGGTTAGTCTTGGATAAGTGGTGCTACACCTTGGGCCCAAACCAAACTGTTTGTCGAACCTATGAAACTATGAATACTCGGCTTTATAGTTGCGTATACGCCACAGTGAATGCAAATCTAAATGACACAGAAAACCAGCAGCACTCACATTGGAAAGTCGCATTTCATTACTTCATACATTTTAATCAACACAGAAAAAATTATTTTGGTTGAATTATGTAACAGGAATCTACGTAGCAGACTTCAATGTTTTGAAATAGTGGTCACATTCCTCTGTAGGTTGTACTACTTTTACAACTTTTGGCTTCATTTAAATTGAAAAAGGTAACAGTTTAGGTAACAGATCAAAGGAACTCGACATGGGATACTGCAGCCCTTTTGCTCCTAAAGGTAAATAAATTCCCTTCTAAATTCCTCAAACACTCGTAAAGTTTGTTACTAAACTTTGGCTCGTATTGTGAAGCAGCTCCTGCTCAAGCATGATTGCGGTGCGTTCACTAAATCATTTTTGTAGAGTGTTTAATTATTACGATAACTTTGGACTCTTGCCGATTGCAAAATAAAATACAATAAAAATCCAAACATGCATTTATAAAATATGTATGATCAAACAGTGTATACTTTCAGGGTGTTTGCAATGAAATATTTGGAAGACATTGGAACACGTCTTAAAAAGAAACTCAGTAGAGGAAAGAAGTAGTTCTTCCATAGTCAGTGAAAAGTCGGACGCGGGCAAAATCAAACAAAGTATTTAATTCGGCCGCTTGCATTTATTTACTAGTAGCAGTTTGAACGTAAACATCAAACTCAACGCTAGCACTGTAATGGCCGGATTAAATTAGGACGCCGCGTAATTTTAGCACAATTTGTTTCGACTGGCATTTATATTTATGTAGCAACCTACTGAAAGCAAAATGGCGGATAAGGAACAAAATATGGAGGCCACCCATTGTTGCTTACAAAATATTTAGTGTGAAGCTTAGTACGCTGCTTGAGCTAATTTTATCTGCTCTCCAACTTTTCTCTCCAAACATTATCTAAAATCCTAGCTAAATTTTGACATGGAGAACTCCACGGATAAGTGTCACAGAAAACAGCTGTTCTTTCAAAAAACTTCCTCTTATTTGAACTATTTCATATTGTAGGTACATCTCTCATCCTTGCATACTTTTCCGCAACAGAACAACAAAACGCAACGATCTGTCGCAATTTAGCTCGAGAAAATGTGCCGATCCATTAAATGGCCCAGGTTACTTTGACAGATACACGAAGTACATTATGACACAAAAGTTTGATTTTTTTTCGAGCTGAGTACCACTCGGCTAAAGGGATTGGCTTAAATTTAGCTCGGCTAAATTTTGGAGAGAATTTTGTATGAAAAACTTACTCCTTTCTCTCTTAATTTAGTAATTAAAAAGTGTGACCATTTTACAGCTACTTGTCCCAGTGCTTTTAATTTTTCTTTATAAACATAGCCAGGTTTAAAATGTTGTCAAGCTAAAACCAAAATAAACAAAGCAAATTATTTCTATTTTATTTTTGGGACTTGCACATCAAAATTCTAAAAAAAAACAATGAAATCCGGCTACCACCCGCAAGAGAGAATCCAGTCGATATTGGGTAAAATTGAAGCTGAACTGTCTCTAATGGAACAAGCAGATGACTCTACAAGCCCAAAATCGAATAATGATGAAGACACGCTCATAATGAACACCTACAAGGACCGCGCTGTCAAGGCTTATAAACAAAAGAAAATATTTACCACCTACGGCAATAATATAACCATTCGCAGAGCCCTTATTCGGCGTGGCTGGGTCGAGAAATGTGCACCGACAAGACTGCCGAAATTAGAGAAGCTGTCGTATAATAGGCTGCTAAAAGGAGTCCGACGGGGCAATGAATACGAAACGGCAATTCTTTCGAAGCTGGTACAATCCTATGCGCCCAACTTTATATGGCAGCCGAAGTATTTCAAGGACGAATTTGTAAATCTCAACCCATTTCGAAACCGTGTACGACGCGGAAGATGCATGGATTTCTCCACGAAAATTGGCCTGATTGCATGCTTGGAAAATTCCCATTGGAATACGATTAAGGATGTATCGGAGGTAGCCTACATGCCCTCTTATAAGCTGCTGTCCAAGGACGACGAACAGCATTTCCGGGATGACTTTCGAATCACGCAGTGCATAAGCTTTTTGTCATTCTTCGTCGAATCCAAGGAGCCGACTGATTTATTCGACACATGCGGTGAGATTTCCACCAGTGTAGTCGAGTTTCCAGTTCAAACAATTGAAGGCTTCCTTAAGAAGTTGGACAGGCAAGACATTGAGGCATACAATCGGAACGATGATCTAGCCCAGTGGGACAGTTTTAGCGCTAATTCCAAATTGGTGTTGAAGAAGAGTGAAAAAATCACTGGCTCACAAGCGGATTGTTCAGAATTGCGGACAAAAGCTCAACAAGCACTGGAAAAAGCCCGAAAATTCAGGCCTTTTATCTCTTCGTACGGCTATCGCAATCTTTGGATTCTAAAACCTGGCTTCCAATGCCGTGGCCAAGGAATTGTCATAATGGACAATTACGAAGACATCGTCAAGTATGCAGCAAGCAAATCGAAGTCCAGCTATATCGTGCAGAAGTACATAGGTGAGCTCTAGAACTGCATGCCCTTCTATGTTGCACATTTGATTCAGTGTTCTCATTTCAGAAAGACCCCTTTTAATATACAACACAAAGTTCGACATACGCCAGTATATGTTGCTAACTATTTTCGACACTATCTCCATCTGGATGTATACGGACTGCTATCTGCGTTTCAGTTCACAAGAGTTCAGCCTGGGGGACTTAAGGGAGTCAATACATCTGACAAACAATAGCATTCAGAAAAAGTACATAAACGCGGAAAAAGATGCACGACTTCCTGCCCACAATATGTGGAGTCTATCAGAGTTTCAAACATTTTTGCACAAACGCGGGACAGGAGAAGCCTGGAGTGAGACAATTTATCCTGGATTTAAAAGAAACCTAATATCGGTAGTTCTCTCCAGTCTGGAGGAAACTGAGCTCACTCCGAATTCATTCGAAATCTACGGATGCGACTTTATGTTGGACGAACGACTTGTGCCGTTTTTAATTGAGATCAACTCAACGCCAGACATGTCTCCATCGACACCGGTGACAGCAACTATATGCCCAGCAGCGCTCGAGGATGTTATTAAGGTAGTACTGGATCATTCGAAAAATTCAAACGTTTCTACGGGGCGCTTTGAGCGTGTTTATCAAATCGACTGTCCAAGGAGTTCAAGTAGTCCAAATGACTTGGTTGTAGAAGGGACAGTGAAACAGTTGCACATTCCCATGAGCAATGGGAAGAGCCGCACCATTCAAAAAAGATATAGAAGAAAAATTATTAAAAGGAGAACCGAAGTGCGATAAAATTTAAAAAAAAATCCGAAAATTAATAGTTGAAAGTTCTTAAAAATATGTAGAAATAGAAGGACAAACAAAAATAAATTTTGCAAGGACATGACATGTGCTGTGCATATCATAAAACTTATAATAGCCCACAAGTGTGCAAGGCTGTTGGGAACTGCGTCACATCAGTGAGTAGTAATACGGAACCTTCTTGAGCAGCGAGAATATTCTCCGTTTTACAATTGTTTTTAGCAAAACCTTCAGATTCCTTGGGTCTTAGATAATTGTTTCGGGTGGGAATCTGCCTTTTAGTCAGTATCTTGCACGTCCTTCATCTAGAATTTGACTTTTTGGACGTTTATAGTTGCAAGAGCTTCAAGTTTTTTCTTGTATTGCGGCAACTGCCCTGGGCCTCGTTGAAAAACCTCACTGCTGCTACTGCTCCTGTTCTCAGTCCGAGTTTTTTTTAGTGAAAAGGTTGCTTTCTTTCAGAACAGCTGCTGAAATTCGTTGCTTGAGCAACGTTTTAAACGTTATCCAGTCACATCGCAAGTCGTTGTTTCAGTCCTTGAGCAAAAGTCATTCCTTTCCTGTAGGCAGCGGCTGGAGCAGTCGTTAGGAGAGTTGGATCCTGTTTGATAGAGCTAACCTAGGACGTATGTATTTTGACCTTTTTTGCCGCGTTTTTCAACGGTTTTTTTTCAAACATTTTTCGACGCGTTATTTTTTTACTACCCCATTATTCCTTTCCCAAAGGGTTGCTTTTATTAAGAGTTTTCTCGCAGGAAATTACGCTTCTTAATTTTTTCTCCTTTCCTTACTCTAGTATAGGTTTTGCGTCTACGACGTAGGCATTTCTTCATGCGTTTTTGACGCGTTCTTTCGCGCGTTTTTGGGCAGATTCTTTGGCGCTTTTGACGCGTTCTTTGACAGATTCGTTCGTATGAGCTAATATATTTGGGTTTAAACAATTCTTGTCAATCCTGAGACCAGCTTTGAATGTGATGCCTTCTATAGACATTTCAAAATTACAAAATGTTTGCTTCGCTGTATAGTCGATGATACGAGGAAATCTACAGTTAAAGATATACCAAGACTGAGTTCAAAATATACCGAAACTGAACTAGTAAAATATTGAACAACAAACTGCTTTCAGATGAATCGGTTATCGGATAACTGCGTATAAGATATTGCACGCGTATCAAAATGATCTGTAAAATATTATTAGAAGCTTTTTATGCAAGAGTGTTGAAAAAAAACCCCTATTAGACGTCATTGTCTGGGCGAGTACCTACAGGCCCACCCGGTTCTTGTCTATTAATTTGATTTATCAAATGATATCCATTTCGGTTATTTTTCTTTTCGTTTATCTGCTTCTAGTCATCATCCATAAGTCTATCTGAAGCAATTTACATATTTGGTATTCCTTTCGATGACGAAAATGAACGCGGTTATCGAATTCAAGTGATCATTATTTTATAATTGAATATTCTTTCCTGAAATAGCTCTTTAGATATCGTTGTTCTGTTTTGCAGTTATCTAATTAATTTAGAAAACGTATGGTCAGGTCATATCCTTGTGTATAAAAAGATATTGGCTGATTGCAGTTTAGTTGCCCCACTGGAAAAGTGTTGGTTTCGTCAAAACATTTGAACTCGTTGTTCTGACAATAGGCATCGGTCTGCCTTTATATGGAACGCCAACTAAAGCGTATTTACGCTTGAAATCTACTGTCACAAAAAAAAAAACCCACTGACTTGTAATATCAACTAAATATGGGGATGCAAACAAGATCCATTCAAATATAACTATTTGACAATCGGAACACAGACTGACAAAAATATGTGCAGCCTGCGAGTTAAGTTTCAAACATAACCGCATTCACCAGCAAATTTTGAGCAAAGAACTTTCGGAAGAAGCTGTCAAATTAATAAATAGTCGGTTTTAGGCGAAGAGGAACATTTTTTGTCATATGGATTTTTGGCGTTGAGGTAAAATTCAGGTGCAGTGGATTAGTGGTTAGTCTGTTGGACTACTAAGCGAGGGGTCTCAGGTTCGATCTCCGAAAGAACCCAAATTCCATCTTCAGTTTTTTTTTTTCACTGCGCCAACTCTCGTCTGACAAACATCCGAGAGTATTTATAAATGCCATGAAAGAGCTTCCTAAATTAGCCGTTTGGACTCGGCATAAAATTGTAGATCTTTGCCATTTTGTCCCAGAAATAAAAAACTCCCGCAAAAGGAATGATTGTGAGAAGCTAGGCCTCTACGGACCTGTTGCGTCAACTATTTTTGTTTTTTAGGTCAAATTCGCTTACAATGCCATGACATGTTATAAAATTGTCTCTTGTAAGTTGAAACCTAGGAAAAATGTTTAAGGCGAAGCTTAATAAGTAAAAGTGCTATCATCGGCCTGGCCGATGCTTTGATACCCTCCACTGCATACAAGTCATTTAAAATTGGTTTTGTATGGGAGGTACCAGAACTACTTGACCGACATAGCCCATATTCAATACCAACCTGACGACGATAAAAATAAGTCCTTTCACCAAATTTCATTCACCTACGTCAATTACTTTGGGCGCTATCGTGCTTTCAACAGACAGGCAGACAGACAGACAGACGGACAAGGCTAAATCGATTCAGAATGTGATCCTGATTCAGAATATATATACTTTATGGGGTCTCCGGTGACTCCTTCTTGGCGTTACAAATATAATAACAAAGTGAATATACCTTCCTGTGGAGGGAAGGAATTGGAGAAAAATGATTATTGTCAAAAACTGGTTTAAAGGTTTAAGCTTTATTAGGTTCAAAATATGATTAAACATCCCTCCACTAAATCTATTTTTGGTTCAAGATATTACCAGCGGAAATATAACACATGTAAGAAAACTTCAGCTTTCCATCTGCTTCAATACGACATCATCGATCCTATTTCTATTTTTATTATTCAAAATTAGTTTAGGAATTTATTTTATATTAATGACAGCTTGATTATATCGTATTGGCATGGAACTCCATCACAAGATAAAAGGCAGTATACTTCTCAGAAATGTTTTTTGATCTTTGGACATGGGTCCAATATACTGGGTTTTTCTAATTCACGGTATTTATAACGTGAACAAGATAAAATTAACATCATAACTAAGAGTTTGATTGTGTATTATTGAATTTTTTTATGTCCGGGTTTTTTCTGTTGTTATTTTTTTTATAAGACCGCCTGCAATATTTGAACACACGCCAATTATCAATTATCGTGTGCTATGCATCATTAAGTATATTACAGATTTAGGATTTAATTGTTATTTTTTAATGGCTAAATAGAGATAACAGTTTTTATGAATATTGATCAATTGACAAAAGTTGTTTACTTGCATCCTTACTTACGAAAAGTTCTTATCAATGGGGGCTGGTTTGAATTGAAATTAGATCGATGACAAGCTAACCAAAAATTTTGTTAAAAGAGTAAGTTATATTTTGCGTTTACAATAAATGGAGGGAGGAAGGCTCAGTTTTGCTGCTGCCTACCTGCTGTTGCAGGTTGACTGATCCAAGTCGATGGCTGAAATTCGAGAATTTTGGTGGGACTAGTTATAATAAAATGCAGCTGACGGTGCATATTTGTGCACAGGGCTTGGTTTTAGGCCCCTGGCTGTAAAAGATGAACCGAACAAATAAATAAAACAAAACTACAGACTTTATGAATACTAGATGAAAATAGCTTCAGAGCCTGTGAGGTCAAGGAAGCTTGAATTTCAAACTTTATGTAGATCTTTTGGAAAATAAAAGCATATATGTGTAATAAGTCTTGTTTTGATTAACACTTATCAGATATCTTTATTTTATTATCGAATTAAATACATATCTCCGATGTGTCTCGTTCTCTGCTGGGTTGGTCTTCAACTGCGATGACGTTCTACAATACAACTGACGTTTGGCGATGCTCTTAAACTAAAGGCGTGTTCACATTTACAACAATATGTTTGTTAATACATTAAGCAGCATTGCATCATTTTTCACTACAGTAAATTCCCCAAGTAAAATTACTAAACGTGTGAAATATTGCTTCCAATTATAGAAGGGCGAACTTTGCTTCAATCGCCAGTTACTTTCTTACAAGGCCATTTATAAAGCCCAAGTTCTGGGAAAACTCTAAAACTTTCGAAGTTGATTTCTTTTAAATTTAAAAATGTGCACTAAATATAAATATTCAACTAAATTATAGCAAGCCATCATGTAAACATATCGAGCAATATGTGTTTATGATGATAAAGACACTAATTTTCCAAATATTCTTTTTTGTAATAACCAAGTGTAAAAATAACACTCAAATCTCAAATGTGTGAGCAAAATAATAAAATTCCAGAAAACTGTCTACCGTCTCGTCGTTTTCTACCGTTTAAATAAATTAAACTAAACGTTCCAGTACTCTTCTGTGTAACTACTTTTCCAAACAAACTGAAAAAAACGACATTTCTTTGCAACTTTTTACAGTGTTTATTACACTCCTATAATCAACAAAGCAATAAGTCATACATGTGTTAGCGTAGGTATGAAAAAAAAAAGATTATCAATACATACAAACCAAAGGCTTAATGTCAGGCTTACAAGCACTCCATTCAATAAACTATTTTTATCAGCGATGCTTATCATTGTACTAATAAGATGTACGTTTTAAGAAAACCAACAGGCTTAACAAGTCTGTCAATATCACACCCCTAATGTCATTCTGCCATAGATCCGAGAACTCTTTTCTACAACGAAAGCGCAAACCAAGTACAGCCAGGTAGTTCATTTGTTTTATAATTTTATTGCCGTGACGTTTGACAGTAAAATAAACTCTTTTAATATATTTTGACATTCAAAACAACAAAATGTCAATAAATCAAAACCAACCGCAGGTTGAAGTTCGTATTTCGGCAAGGGAAACGACCAACTCGACTTTGCCGTATATTACCGATCGATTATAATGCGCTAATTGCTCAAAATCCCCCAAACACGATATACCCAACCAATATTGGTGGCAAAACAAAAAAAAAAAAAAAAAAAATGGAGGAAAAAAAACAACTCGCTAAATTTTATACTCATCCATATGAGTGGCAGATCGCATTCGTTTCTGGAGCTCCGCCGCGATCGCTTCATATAAATACTAGCAATAGCAGTTAGTACTCGGTTCAGCTGTGCGATAGTGCATACGTAGTAGACGCCCTCCATTACAGTGTTGTAGATCACGGTTGGTTTAAGCCAATATTTTTATTTCATTTTGTTTTACTTCGTTTCGACTTCGAATTTGGTCGCATTTATTTCGAATTGGAATTGGAAATTGTCGGTTGTTGATCAGTTGTCGTATCGACTTCGTTGCCGTCGTTAAGTTTAAACCGAAATTCAAGTTTTCTTGTTGCAAGTGGCTCTAGTAATTTTTTTAAATAACCACGGATCTAACGAATTCGAAGATAGTGCCATTTTGAAATTTCAATTTGCCGTTTCTGTTCAAACAATACTGTGATTACCAAACTTGTGAAGATAATATTCTAAGACAAATATTTGTTCGAAAATTGTTCCCATAAATTAGTGAAAATTTGGCACAGTGAAAAATAGACTTTGCTTCAAATCCGAAAGCAGGCGCCTGTTTACGGGAAAGAAATCTTAATTGTTTATCTCGCAGAGCAAATATTGGTTGTGTTTCTTTTTCGTAATTATTGGAGACATAATAATTATCATTATCTTCTTCTGATACGGTGAGTACATTTTGAATTTATTTTTGTTTTACAAGTGTCTATACATATTGCGATTATTTACAGCTGCTTCAATGTTTAAAGAAAAAGTCGCGTCACGTCGGTGACTTAAAACAATCAAATTGACATGGCAGACGTTTTAAATCATTCTGACGGTTATTTTCTTTAGAAGAGAATAAACTCAGAATGTGACCTCGCGTTAGTGCCGAGGTGATAGCAGTTGATTTTTATTTTCATTTTATCATTGATTTTTGCGGTGTAGAAAGGTTGAAATAAATTTGTGTGGGAAAGACATTACGACAACCACTGGTTAGGGAATATTTAATTGACAAGTGGCGCGTCATTATTGAAATCGTGCAGTTTGTGGGTTCTGAGGCATTCCTTTCTAATAACATGTTTGTCGGTTTTTAATTTCCGACGATTTACCTTAAATTGTCGTTATGAACTGCCTAATGAGACCCAAATTGCTGCTGGGTAAATTAAGTTTATCGTGTGCACTTTCGAAGTATTTTTTTTTATTTTGTGAAATTATGGCGAAACAGCTGTGATTAACTTGGACAAAATTTGATAAGAAGAAAGTCACAAATAAAGTTACTCGTCTCAACGGACATTTGTTCAAAGGCAAAATTTAGTTGATGATAACATGAGATTGAGATCTCAGTGGCAGTGACAGGTTTTGGCTTGGCAAATGACATGTAAAACGAAAGTGTTTGCCTTTGAGGCTTAGAACTTATATTTATTTTAAAATATACGTTCCAATTTCAAGAGCAGTCCATGCTCTTATTTAATGTGGACTGGTTATCTCTCTCTTGATAATTACTTTTAAAAATAATCAAAAACAGAATCCAAGTCATTTATTCTTTTTAGAAGTAGCTGCCAATTTCCACCTCAAGTTTATTAAATTTTTGGAAAAAAATTTGGAAGTGAACTGCAGTGACAGACGAAGTTTCTGTTCACTTCAAGTTTATTTCAATGCTATCTGGAAAAAATTCAATATCTTAACTATCAAGTATGTCTTAGCTTAGGGGTCTCTTAACAATAAGAGGCACGACTTTGTTTCGAGATTCAAACCACTTTCCGTTTTAAAAATGTTCTAAAAACAAAAAGTAGCGAATGCTGCTCGCTGATAACTATTTGGTATTTGTAAAATTAATCGATTATCTTCAACAGCGCCCCGAGGTGCTTTCTGTTGGTTATTATAGTAAACTGTTACTTTTACAAGTAAATTGTTGATGAGTTGTGGTCTTCTGAAGATAGATTTATGGTGCGGAGTGTGCTCTAAATCTGTTCGCTTTTTTCGGTGTCACATTTGTGCAGTTGGTCGAAGATTTGTAGCGATTTCCTATCTAAATCACTCAATTTGGGCTTGTATGATACTGAGTTCGTTTCAGTAGACTGTGTAGTGCAAACCTTATGAACATATTTATGTACGAACAGCCAACCGATAGTTAACAACGACATTAACAAGCTCGTCTTTAGCCGAGTTTTTTTGAGCTTCGATCTTAGCAAAGCAAAGCAAAGTATTTTTAGCACGTTTTTACAACAACTACACTCTACTTGACACTTCGAGACTCGCAGTAGTTGTTGTAATCGCGTGCTGAAAATCTTACTTGACTTTGCTTTGCTGAGATCTAAGCTCAAAAAAACATGCCTTCTATCGTCTCTCTTTCGTGTATGCCCGTTGTCTGCTTATGGAATTTTTTGGACAACCATTTTGACGCAGTCCGTCAATCGCCTTCGCTGCCTGTCTACGAATTGCTTGTCATATGTCTAACAAGGACTTTGTCTTTGTTCTCTTTTTTTTCTATTTTGTCACAAGCTTGGTTCTTTATGAGTAGGAGCTGTTATACAATTTTTGTTGACTTTTTAACAAAACCTCACAAAGCATTTAATGATCCGTCGCTACATAGAACTAGTGCAGGTCTTTTATTTGGAAGTTTATATTAAACGTTATTAATAACCATTTTTAGTGTTAAGGCTAACTTTTACAAAATCGCATATTGTCACCTTAAAAATATACGAGGTGAAGGTTAAAAATGACTATTAGTAAGGCCTGCTGTCCCAAACGTAAACCACGACCTTGCAGCCAGACCATTTCGCTTCAAAATTAGTACATTCTTCGCATAAAAGCTGTAGAAATGTAGCGTTTATCATTTAAGACGACTCTTGAGACCAACACAACTTTTTGAGTAACGGAAAAAGAAATTCATTATAGCTTCAAAAATCCTTTCTGTTTATAAAGTACAGGACATTGAAAACATCAGCCAATTCACGAGTTGTCATTTCTACAGCGTGTGTTTGACATTTGACATTTTTGACAGATAGGAATCTGATTCTGTTGGATTCAAATAAAATGTTGCTGGTCAAGGAACGAGGGATTATATCAGAAACTAAAGTACGACTTTTAGTTAAAATGTATACCTACACTTGCTATTGCATTTGTTGAATATATTTATAAATCCATCAATGATAAATTGGAATTGGATGCGATTTGTTTGTGCTTACAAATTAGCAATAATCCAATAAATAACCACAGACCCTTAACTGGGTAGTAATGCATATGAAAATAATTGAAATTATATACTTAACTGCATTTCCACTGACTGGTTACATCAATCACGCGTGGCGACAACAAATTGTGATATCTAGTATTCAAATTAGTAAGAGAATAATAACTGAATTTGATTTTGATTCGTTCTTTAGTTTTCTAAAATGCTATAAGGGAGCGGACCATTACTTCTGATTGATTAGAGTTACCAGTGGTGCGCAAATCATTTTATAAGCCAACTGAAACTGATTACGCAACAGTTAGTAACGTCAAGCGCTGCAAATTATAAGTTGCAATAAATTATTCTATTAACTTTATTAGGTTGTTATCAATATCAATCGGTGTGATATTTTAGGACAACAAAGTAGTTATCGAGGAGATGTTGTACTTAGATTAAAATAAGTATTGTCGTTGTTTTGGAACTCTAATATGCTTGGATCTAATATGCTAGGTCTTCTTAAAATAAGTTTAAATATGAAGTTACTGTAGTAAACATAAAATTAGAGAAAATCCTCTATGAAGTCGACATTCTTTTTGGACTTTAGATAAATCTAATTGTAAATTTATGTAACTTTATAGTTTATATAAAAATTGTTCAAGTTTTCTTGAAGTATAGTTTTAACCGCATTAAAAAAAATACTGTAAATATTTAGACATTGAACTGAACAAAAAAGTGGTAACTCTGCACTACTTTTATACAGAAAAAAAGATAAAACACAGTTTACTGCGCTAAATCACAGTTTTTTAAACGAATACGCAAAAATCCCATTAAAATATATTTTTCTAGCTATTTGACGAGCGAATAGCTAAACAATCTCCTCCATCAACAAAATATCATGTTTAGATGACTTTTAATTGGATTTTGAAATATTATTCCCACTTGCACAAAATTGTTTGCACTGAGACGTCCAATAACTACTTACTGGCTTTTATTAATAGGAAATTCTGTACGTTTAGACCACTTAATAAGTGACCAGATGGTTTTAATTAATACCTACTGTTGTGAGTATTTAATTTCCTTACATTATTTTAGTTAATTCCGAATAAACGAAACTGTCCAGCAGTTGGCCACCTAGATCACCTTTTGTCCAGCAAAATCGACATGTAAACTTAATAAATCACTTTGACACATGACCTGACGTCTGAGTTTGTTCATATTAAAGTGCGGTTTATACGTTACACATTATATTACGAAATAGAAATTAAACGTGCTCGCAGCTGCACGTTCCATTGATATTATCTACAAATCTTTGAATTCATGTGTTCGTGTCTCTGAAAACGCCACGTTTCGCTGTTCGTCACTGTTAAAAGAATTCGAAAACAGATCCACTTAAATACTTAAGTCTGCCAAATAAAACATTTGTTTCAATTTCTATAAAATATGCTTAAAACAATTTTTTTTTAATTAAAAGGTGAGTTGGTTTGGTCAGTCATTTCATGGATCAACTCTAAATTGATTGATGATAACCCATAAATCGGTTGAGTGAATGAGTCCATTTTTTAGAATCTTTTTCCCTCATTGGCATGTGATCTTCTGTACCTATATTTCTTTATTACATCGCTATGTAACATGGAAGACCATAAACATAACCCAGATCAATCATAAACAATGTTTTGATATTCCCAAGAACTCACCCACTCTTCGTTCATGTTATAAAATTTCCATCAGAAATAGTTGTCAATGGCTGCATACGTAATACTGCGAATAATTGTAGTCTACTCGCGTGAGAAGGTTGCGTGCCAAAAATGAATAATGTTCATTCTTAGAGCAATCGGGGGGGAAAACACCCTTACCTATAAAAGCCGGGGAAACTACCCAACGAAAGTGGTAAAAACGACAACAAATGGAGTTTTAAATATAGCTAGGTACTTACTCTAAAATCTAAACCAGTAGCTAGCTGTGGAAATAAATTGAAAAGCTAAAATTCTGGTGATACCATTGCATGTTGGACATATTTTTCATGACATCTTGCGAAGGGGAATTTACCATACGAACTCATTACGCTCAACGTGGGGAAATACACCTGACAGTTACAATGCAACGCAGCGAAGAAGAAAAAACCCGACGCAATGGAATGCAAATTGCGCCGAAATTCCAACAAACACTTATAACTGGAAATTGGTTTCCAAGATTTAAGTCTTGTGCTATAAATAGGCTGAATATTAGCCAGGGTTTTACCCGTATTTATAATTAAAGCTGATTCACGGAAAGTTGTTTTAATTACAACGAAAAATGTAATTCTGTTCAGAATGGGTGCAAATAAAGAAGTTACCAACTGCGGGGTTAGTAGTAGTTGTAGTCATTGCATAATTATGTGAGTTACAGGTTTTGCTTGTAAAATATATATTAATATGTTCAAAACTGGTTACTCGTAGGAACTTTGGCTGCTGAGTGATGTACTCTTTAATTTAATGCTTTTAAATGTTTAATAAATAAATTAGAATTGCAAAATATAAAAACCTGATGTTCTTAATGCGGTTTTAAGCCCTTGACAATTGAATAGGCAACAGATCACAGAGAAGTGCCTGTATTAGAAGGGTGTAGATAATACAAACTTTTAAACAATTTGTAAAGGGTATAACTTTTTTTAAAGAAACTTTTTCTGGCTTTTTTATGGTTTTAAACTACACATACAGAAGAAGTTTCAATTCGCGAAAAAAACACTCGCATTCTGAAAACAGAAATTTATGGTTCTAAAATGTCAAACTCTTAACGTTGGACACAATAAAAAATCTAGTCATCTTAGGTCGACTAGATTGGTATGGACTAGATGTAACCTGAACGCAAAAACCATTGTTTGGGAACGTATTATCCGAACTGTCAACTTGGTACTCAGCCACGAATTTCTTGACTAGATGGAGGGGTACATATACGTCAACTGAAACAGCTGTTCGTATGACCGACCTAAGCCAACCAAAACAGAGATATCTACAATAAGTAAGCAAGCTGTCAGAGTCAGACTCACTAAACTAGATACTGGAACGTTCACCATTCCACAATAGCTAGTTTAAAGTTTAAACCAAACATCAGGATATGTATGCCCAGATCTTCTCTCCCATGCTATACGCATATTTCGCATGGCCGCAATGCCAGCCAAATCCCAAACCAGTATCGAGTAATAATATTCGCAATGCACATAATCACTTTTATTCAATGGAAAACTACTGAATCAAAATTTGGGAGAAACAAAATCGCGTGCAAGCAAAAGAGTGGGTAAGTTAATGAACGAAAAACAGTAGCAGTAGCTAATTTGAATAAATCACATTTACGCTGTTTGGTTTTATGGCCGCTTAAACACAGCTGTTGTTAAGCGTGCTCGTGATCGTGGACGATGGCCAGTAATTTATGTCTATCACATCTTATTATATGTCCATTTGCCGTTTCTATTCAAGTCCTATTAAGTCTTGCATACAATTTTCGTTTGCACGCTCGAATCGGAACTACTGATGTAACATGGGTTTTAGTGGTGTTTCTGTTTGGTGAATTGGTAATTCAAATGTAAATCCTTGCTAATTTGCCGGTGATATCTATGCGAACGAATGGGAGTGGTGACTCGTGAGTAGGTGGCATACTTATTTTCGTTATATAAATTCAACAGTCAAAGTCACAGGCGCCGAATTGTCTAGTTTATTATTGAGCAATATGTGGTATAACTTGGTCTTGTTCGGTGTTGAAAAGTCGGCCTAATCTCCAGAACCTGCAGCTAATTCACGAATGTGGCGATTTTAGATTGGGCTCAGTGCACAATATTTTTAAAGGAGCTCAAACTAAAATGAGGCAACGCAAATGACCGATTCTAGTGCCATTTGTTTGCTGTTTAAATATTTACCCCCTTATTAATAAACAAATATGAACAAGTAAGTTAGCTAGTATACATCAGATAGCATACAAAAATTTGACGTAACTGCTAAATAACGAGTTGATAACTTTTACGCAGCGTTTTTTATTACGGGGGGTAAACTATACTCCGGTCCAGTGATGCCAATCCGAATCGAAGTCTTTATGCCTAAACCCGATAAAAAATAAGTCTATTTCAAAAAAATGATGCCTCTTTGGTGAAAAATATAAATATTGGGCATTTTACAAAGGCACTGCAACGAACCTACAAGGTGATTAAAATTTGTTAATATTTTTTGTCGATCGATTTGTCGATGTTGGTCGATCGGCAAAACCTTTTCTTTATCTCTGTAATCCAAGGCTTGGGTTTGGTGAGTTATTCAATTAATGAATTGGGAGATAAGCATGATGCCCACTTGATAATGAAAATTAGTGATGCCACTTTGTTAAACAAAAATGTACCAAATTTACCAAATTCAAAGTGCATTTGTGTAAATTGGTTGTAAAAAACAATTCACAAGAATTAAACCTTGTTTTCAATTATTTCCCAATGCTTAAAAGCCATAATTATGTCTGAGTTGGCATCACTGCTCCCATCGAACAGCTCTTCTTTCGCCTTAAATGAAAGTGTTTGCTTCGCACCGCGTTGTTAGCCATAGGAACTGTATCGAAGTGTATTCGAAAATGAATATTTTTCCATTTTTAGATGTTAGTGTTTATTGGTTCCCGACTAAGACAGATCCCATTCTTTATGAAAAGCAATAAAAACCTGTTGGGCTAAGCAGTCTGAAAATATTTCTAAGTCACCTGCTAGCTCCTAACAAAAGATTTAGGTCGACCTATTAGTAAAAAGTGCACCGCGAATATAGAGCAGAGCGCGAGTTCTTACATTTAGGACAAATAATAAACCTTCACCTTATACTCTCCGAGCTTTATCGAAATTGCTAAAGGGTGGCGCAGTGGAGATATGGGTGTTTTCCGGGGGTTGAACCTGTGATTCCTCGCTCGTAGTCCAGCACACTATCCACTGAGCCATATACCCAAGAGAAACTGTTACTTCCCTAGTAAGATGCATCCCTTTCATGTTTCAATGTTTCATGTGTTTGATCGATCCGAACAAATCAAGGCCTATAGGTATACCTCTCTGTCTATCTGTCAAGTTTAAATTCGCAGGAATGTGAAATCCCAAACTTACATATTAAATGCATCCCTCAATAAAATGCAACATAAATTATTATTTTCACTGTTCAGCGTCCATGACATTGTATAACACACCAACGCAGGCCGCAGACGAAAACACAACTCTTGCTCAGAAAACCAACAGCTACGTGCCTGTATAGTAATTTTTATTGAGACACCTTATTTCCACATATTGCATAAGACCTGCTGTTTTTAATCGAAGATATGAATCGTGTAAAAAAAAATATGCAACAATACCTGGTATTGACCACACGCAAGCATCAACAATTGCAACCCAGTAGATTAATTGTGATTACTGACAGTCACCCAAGAACGTCTCAATTTTGCGCAGTCGGAATTCAATTACGCCAATTTGATACACCGATGTCGCCTAATCGCAAACAGGTAGTAGACGGCAGCTTTAAGTTCCCATGTGATTAGCTACAACTGCCTAAGCAGAGGTGCCGCTGAGATTGTGTATCAAATGAATGCACGCGACAACGTCACGCATGAAAACACCGATCGAGTTTGATTATTCCACTCGATCCCGAGGCTATGGGGTATGGGAAATGAGAGTGTGTGCAGCCGGTTAACACTGCTTAGGCCGGTTAGTTCCACTGTATGCGGAGAGTGTTTTAGAAGAAGCCTACTCGATTTACCAATGCAACATGGCGAAGCAGCGTGACGGGTCTCCGACGTCTTTTAGGTCAGAATTTATTTGAAATGCGCAGAGTTTTGTGTGGCCGGTGCGTTTCGAATGTCACGGTCAAGGTTATTGTCCGCAAAGTGTGATTGAATGTGCGGAAGGTGGCGGAATAATAGAGATCGTAGCTACAGTCGCAGCGGTTGGAATGCGATCTCGTCTGAAGTGTATTTATGAAGTAGGTATCTAATCTGCATTGTTTATGAAGAAATAAATATTGTGGTCATGCAGCGATTTAGAAGTCATAAATGGTTTTTGGACGCTAGATTGGGAACTTTTTGATTTCTCATTGTTTTTATTGGGCCTCATTTGACGATAAGTTTTGTTTTAACTAAGTGTGTTCAAATTGGTAATAAATTGGAAAACATATTCGAACCAGGCAACTACTATCGAATTAGCTTATCTTTCTGGGGTACCAGTGCTGCGGTTGCTCTAATTGTACCCGTAAGCAAAATTTAGGACACACGAAATATGAAAGAAAGGCGGTATGGTTGAAGTTTTACTGTCTGTCTATGAAGGTGTTTCTTTCTTGTGAGTGATTCTATGATTAGTCCGGCTGTATGATATTTTACTTTGAATTTTTCCCGGGCAATCGCAGTACTCAATCATTGGCCTAATAGATGTTGCCAGAGTGTGTAAATTTGTCTGCCAATTTATCTAAAACTGGGCTTAGAATTAAGGGTGGCATGTCCCCTCCTTGCGGGCGTCTTCTTACCGTGACTCCTTTAATAGTCGCGTCGATATTTGAGTCTCTGCTGATTTAGTGTTTAAAAGTTTGAGCATTCTCTGGATTTTGTACAGTTTTTTGTTTTCTTTTCAAAGATTTTAATAGCCTTATGGGAGTTTTTGCCAAACGTGCCTTTAAATTCCCGAAAGGCGTACAATACTGTATAAGTTGCAGTTCGGCCGCTTAAAGCCACTTTAGGCAGTTTTTGTAAATCTGACTGCTCTACATTGTCTACTGCCTTTTCTATTACCTTTAAAAGTAACGATGTGATTCGGATGGGCCTTTAGGCCTTCGGGTGCAATGGGTGCGATGGGTGCTTTTGCTCAGATTTAGTATGAACACAACTCTTGTATATCTCTATTGTCGGGGTAATAATGCTCTTCGTAGGTAGGATGTAGGAATATAATCTGCCCATTCTGTTGTTGGGCTGCAATGATGCCGTCCACGTCTTGTGCCTTGCAAGGCTTAAGCGCATTTATGGTCCATTCAATCTTCCCCTGGGGCAGATAGATCAAGTTGCTTCCCAGTCTTCTTTTAATTGTGCTTGTCAAAAATGGTTTCGAGTCAATTTTAAGTGATATTTCCGTAAAACGAGTTCCCACAAACAGTTCCTAAAGCCGTCCTGTTCTTATTGTCTATATAGCTAGACCGTGGTGCTTTCTTCGGAGACATTGGTACTCCTATTGAACTGAGTGATTCAGATTGTACTTCGATTTTAGTATACCCACCTCCTTATTACTTCAGCAGAAGGAATCCGCTTATTGTCAATCACCTTCGATGTAACATGTCAACCAAATATTTTATGGATGAAGTGTTTGGAACAATTCACTATTCGGTGGGCAACCTTACCTCAAGTAATTTGTAATCGCCCATTCAGTTAATCAACGTAACGATAATCGTTATATATAAATTGTGTCAAATTATCAACTGTAATAAAAATTTCCAACAACTAAGGGTTTTTCCAAGTACTTACGTATGGGTACTCAGTGTAATAAGTTGGAAGCCAATTTTATTTGTCTAATTGAATCGAACCTCTTTAAATGTATGTATTTATTAAAAAAAAATGTCATGCTTAATAAATAAAAGTAAAATATATCTGTTTACCGGTTTTGTACAATGACCAGGTGTGGAAGCTTTGCCGCCATAAATCGTTGACGAATTCACTGTTCAGTAGTTTAAATGATTGTGATTGCAATATAATGGACAGATAATGGGGAAATTATAGGGGAGGCTCAAACATTCAACTCGATAAATTAGCCAACGAACCACTTAAATCATGTCATCACAATTTAACTTACTTGAAAACAGAATGTAACTTTTTTGTAAGTTTGTTTTTTTTTTCAAATATGTACTGCTTTTGCGGCTGATTTCGAATCAGCGCTCTATTTTTATCTTTATCTAATACCAAAAATTAATATTTGAACTGTACAATGTTCGGTCCTAATAACAACTTTAACTTGTTACAAACGAAGTGTATTCTCTAAAAAAAATAACCCATTGTGACCTAACAACAATTTAAGGTGAAGGTTATGTTCCAATGAATCCAAAAGTCTCGTTCAAAGGCAACACGTTTAGTCACACCAAGGAAAGAGGTACATCCCACAAATAATGGCACCGATCACCCTCAATTTGTTTGCGTCAATAAACTAAAAACTTGACAAATTTGACGTCTTATATGGAAACAGAGGCAGAGACAGACTTAAATATAATCAACTTATTTATGCAAATTCGATTATTGACGTCCTTTCCTAAAATCACGTGCATATGAAACATCAGCACCTGATCGGCTGCATTATACAAACTGTCATCAAACTTTAAGTAATTGACGCAAGAGATGAGGGGTAAAAGTGTGCACATTGACATTAGCATTTAGCATTTAATTCAATTCGAATCGTTACCTTTCTCATAAATTATAATTTAAAAAAAGGCAGTTTTTGTTATATATATATTAATATTCCAAGTTCACCAAACTTTTACAGAAATAATTACGAAAAGACGTTATTAGAATTGATAACTTGAATTTTTAAATTGATGTGATATAATAAGTTCGAAATTCGATTCAAGATTATATTGAGAAAGAATCTGGAAAGTTCACAAAACTCGTTAGCTGACTAAATCAGCAGAGAGTCATTTGGGACTTTAGGTAAAAGGAATTCATAGGTAACAATATAAACCCCCTTAATATAGGTAGCAATGTAAACAATATAAATTTAATATAAACCCATTTAAAAAAAGGGGATTTTTGTAAGAGAAATTCCCATTTATTTTTTTGGATGATGCTCTTTTATTTGGCCCAATTTTTAGACTTTTTTTCCGATTTTGATTATTGTAAAGGACATAGGCAATCTAATTTACTTCATGTTGACGGTCAAAACTGTCAAAAAGGGATTTAACGATTTATTTGTGGAGGTTTTCTTTTGCTTGGGAAACAGACATTAAAACAAATCCGAACTTACAAATATTTTTTTCCAAGTCACAGAAATGTCAAGAAAATAGACAAAGAAAATGTTCGAAAAGTTCCAGTTTAGTAAGTCTGACAGCCGGCTAACTTGATGTGTCTGAATTTTGATGGGCTTTTTAATTGCTCATGTGAACTGTTCTTCAATTGGTGGTTATGGAGGCGGTCGACAAATCTGGTCAACTATTTCTGGACTAAGTACTGAGTTGACTTTTCGCTGACATTTCATGCAAAATTAAGTCCAGATAAGTAATCGACTTGAGACAACTTGTTTTTTGAATGTACCAAAATGTATACAAAGCAGTCCACTTTGTAAATGTGTAATTCTTGTATCTTTTTTGTAGATTTGTCTCACTCCAGACACGATAACATTTCTTTTTTATCAGCTCGCACTGAGCCAATGCTTCATCACTAAACACGGTCAAATTCAAGCTCAATCCGCGAACTCGTGAAACAAGCTACAGTGTCGTGACTTGCCCCAGCTGGGATCTTATGCAGTCGTATTCCGAATCAAAGGCCTAACTCTCACCGATTATACAACACTTTTGGCGCATTGTCATGTACAGCGTGTGCGGTACGATAATAAGTTACCAGCTCAGTTGGTCGAATATGAGGACCAAATAAATCACGTTATCTATACGTTTCGCGAAATAAAGGCCGATCTGAAGAGTCACTTCTCTGGTATAAGTCTATATTGAGCAAAAATATGAAAGAACTGTCAAAAATGGTACCACTTTTCGAATTCAAAGACAAAGCAGTCAAACAAAAAACGAAAGAGGGACTTAAATTCCAAGTTTTGTCT
This sequence comes from Cheilosia impressa, assembly GCA_948293265.1. Taxonomy (NCBI): domain Eukaryota; kingdom Metazoa; phylum Arthropoda; class Insecta; order Diptera; family Syrphidae; genus Cheilosia; species Cheilosia impressa. The sequence continues at coordinate 13,843,554 of OX411884.1, forward strand.
GTCAAATTAAGAATTTTCATCCCTCAATTGGTGTTATTTTTTGCACACATCTTTACCCATCAAATATATTCTGTATTTATTGTTTGTATTTATTGTTTAAAAGATGTAAAAGTCAAGGGAAACGAATCATCAAAATTGGCTTTTAAACATTTATACAAATTTATGTGAAAAGTCATAATGCTGTCTGTGTTGTCGTGAATGGATAGCAACGATCTTGCTACTTTCGTCCTTAAATGAGCCACTATGATCCTATTATGGGTACAACTTACGATTTAAATAAAATGGTACATAGGCTTAAGCTGGCTTACTCTTTAATAGAGCACGTCAAACGATTCAAAGAAGACACTTTAAAAGGTGAACGGCGATTTATGGTGGGATTTGTTGTTTATTCGTTTAAGCAGGCAACTTTCTTCGAAGGTTTTATTTTGTAGAGAACATTTTTTTCAATAACCCGCAATAGGAAACAAAAAACTATGTAACGAACAGTCCTGCAAAAAGACAATTTGAGGAAGATTATCGTTAGCATTCCTGTGGAGAATTTGCTTTTGTATTTTACTATACAGCGAAGCGGACTATTAGCTGCGAGGTTTATAAAGCTCATAGTCTTGGATTCGTTGATAAGTTGGATGATGCAACCTATAAAATACCCTGACTGCCGATAAAGTGACATCTTTCGAATGATTTTGAACTTTCCTAGATAACCAAGATCAAACTCTGTATGCCAAATGGAATGTTTCTTTTAAAGTGTCCAATATAGAAAAACAATAGAAAGTAGGTGCTCGTTCTTGAAAATACAACATGGAAGCGCAGTCCCGGTGCAGAGTCTAGTGCGAAACTCAACCGCCGTCTTGAAATGATCTAGAAAACATCTGGACAGGAAGTCCACCCTTTAATTACCTCTCGTTGAATAATTCTAGTTAAACAGATTAAGAAAGATAATCATATCGAAGGCACTGCACATGTGCGTCAATTTAGATCATAAATCAATCACAAGCTATCAGCATACCTAATGACTGCAATTAAACGTTTAATAACTAACAATCTTCATTCCCCAAATTGATTTATGTAACAAATAAGTGCAAAATAAACAAACATTTCAAAAGCAGATAAGGTTTTTCCAGTAGTCGATGCGTGTAATTATTGTGGGTTCGAGTACACCCATTAAGAACAAGCACACGTCTTTCTTTTCTGACATTTCTGTTTGCTTTAATCAATGTAAATATATTTAATTTAAAAAGGCAATAATCATTATGACAACAAGTTACTCTATTTGTTAATTTTTACTGGCCAATCATTTAAATCACTGATGACATATTTATTATTGATAAAAATGATGGTGCGTAGGACTTTTTACTTATGCACTATTAATCTATTTAATTATTTTAATGGTTGGATAAAATATTGTTTATGATAATTCGATATGCTATCGGGTCTTTTTTGGGAATTTTTGTTTACGTTTAGTAAACAACCGAGAACCGGTTTGGATATCAATGCTAATGTGGGTTTTAACTTTCTGCAGTTTTCATGATTGGTAAATAAATTTATTTAACTTACCTATATTTTCCGTACGCCAGAGTAACTAATTTTATATCGGAAACTTTGCTTGTAACTTGTAAGTGTGTTAAGCTTAAGATTAACAGAATGGGTACTAATGTACTAATACACATTTTAGTGTATTAGTACAGCGTTTGAATTTGTGGATCGCAGTTCTGTTTTTTTAATTTGCAAAAATTCAAGGTTTTTATTAACAGAAAACATGTACTTAAAATTTGGAACAATTTCCTCGTCGATCTTAAATGATCGAGCTATCCTTAAGCCCGTATGACACTGTACACTTTTTTTGTATTTTTCTGCTTTTAAAATGAAACTAGAGCAGTACGAAAAATTATAACGAAAATTCCCGATAGGAGTGAGTACGTACACCACAACTTTATTCATGTAGACAATAAAAAAAATCATTTAAAATGTATTCAAATTACATTTTCTAGCTGCTGGCAGCTTTTTTGACATTTCAAGATTATTTGAAAATAAATTCTTTCGAAAATTTGTGGTTGCTTTGCAAACAATTGCTAACTCTTTCGTAATACTCTTTCAGTCTGTTTTACACACCGCTGACTTTTCAACATGATAAAAATGATGAAAAAATCTAGTGTCATATGGGCTTTAATATTTGCAAAATATCTGTGCAAATTTTTAGTCAAAATTAGTAAGTGGAACACAAGTAAGTACATATACTTCGAATTTTTGCACCTTTAGAAAAAATTCATCAGATTTTTATTAAAACTACAATCATGTGGATTATTATTATTTTTCCTAACGTGTTATTTTGTTGGGTATTCTAAATCTCAGTGCACCTAAAAGGTAATTAAAAAATTGTTTTAGCTTTCAGTGTGTGATTATATTCACAATAATCATCATAAATTGCTTCTTTTTTTGTATTAACAACAACAACCATTCTGTAAACTTATAATACATGCTGTAGGTAGGTTCTTCCGATTTGATTGAATACAATTCTTTTTGCAAAAACTGCAAACGCGACCGAGCTGAGATAATGATTTTACCTGTACTAGTTTGCATAATATTTTACATAGCGAGTAGTCAGCAGCTGCTATATACAAATGGAAAAAGGGCTCAAAAACACCTGCTAATAATTAGTTGTCGGAAAATATAAAATTGTTTATACTTCTCTGTAGCAGGTGTTGTGTGCTTTTATATTCTGTTTTATTCTGTATAAAATTGTGATTGACATGAACGTGGAAGCGTCTTTGTGGTGAGAAATCTTTGTCGTAATGGAATCATAATTTTAATTTTGACTGAAAGTGCAATAAAAAGTATTTACCAAGTCAGAATGTTATATTTGTTATTCGCATCAATGGTGACAGCTGGCTAACTTGATTTAGATATCTTTGTTTTGATTGGTTTAGATTTGTCATACGAACAGCTGTTTCAGATGACTAGACGACGAATCTAGTAAAGAAATTCGTGACGGAGTACTAAGTTGACAGTTCGCATATGTGGCTGACGTACGAAAAGTGACGTTTCCGTTTAGTCAAGTTTGTGCGTTTAGCTTACATCTAGTCCATACTAATCTAGCCGACTTAAGATGACTAAATTTTTTAATGTGCCCAATGATTTATACTTTGCGGAAGCCAAATCTATTAAGCTATTTGCTTTAGTTTAGTTTACAAATACAGTTTTGTATTTGTAAAAGTTCCCCATGTTACTGTGTTAATTTTAGTTCTTCAAATCGCTCAAGAGGTCAATCACATGCAACAATTTAAAATATCCATCTCTACTCCAATTTAGTCCTCTTTTACTGCCACAATAAGTAAAGAATTTTGTGCTCAAAATAATTAATGACGTCTTTAAATACTTACTGAAAAAGATACGACCTGCTTCTGTCTCGCATTGGGGGGTTAAGTGAGTGTTTGCACGAGGCTGCGACACTGACAGCTCAGAACAAACAAAACGGCAACATCCCAAAAGTTGATGACTGTAGAAGGTCGAGCGATGCTGCCAAATACAACAATAAGAGTCATACCTTTATCCAATGATTTGAAAGCTATTCACTACAAAAACCACTAGAAGGTAGGGCAGCGTTTTTTCTGTAAATTGGATATTTTAAGTTAAGTTTTTTATATACAGACACTTTTCGCTATACAAATTATTTATGTAAAAACAGGACACGGTTTTTTGACAGTAATTAGTTTGACAGCAAAATGGTGATGGACCCCCGAAATACGGGCCTTACCAATAAACAATAAAGTCTGGACTCTAAATTTTAGTGGTTCACAGTGGCTATATTTTCCATACAAATTTCGCAATTGTGAGTTTCCGTGAATTCAAAATCGAGACTTAAATTTGTTATTGGTACGGCGCATTGAAAAACACACGCAATGTAGAGGAACCTTTCGGCCGTTTGGTTTTGTTGGTAGTTATTTTAAGGCGCTCTTTAAAACTTCATAAATTTAAATGGTTCGCGCATAATGTCTTTCTTAAAGCACTGCCACTGCGTTATAAGTCAATTTTACAGCCACCCGATACACACCTTCACAACTCGCCACTGCTAGACCCTCATCAGTTTAAGTTGTCAAATAAATTACAAATTACAAAGATGATGGATACCGACACACCGATTTGACCGACCCATTTATCAGGCTCTTCCGTGTCCAGGGTTTTTTTTTTTTGTTTTACCAAATCATATGACCATGTAACGGTTATCTGTTTACACTCTTTTTTTTTTTTAATTAGCATGCATAAAAATTCAGAAAAAGAATTGGTCTCCAACCACCCGTGTCCTTTTTCGAGTTCCACCTAAATTCTCAGCACATCACAGCAGATTGTCTGCTTTAAAGTGTTTAACTGACCCGGAAGACGCTCGTAGGATTCCCTTTAAACGCTCTTATTTATTAGTGTGTCAGGTTAAGAACCTCGGGCTCGGACCTACCTTACACACGATGGCTATTTGCGGCGTGTGTTGTGCTTCTTTTTCTTTCATTGCATCACATGACGTCGGTTGGAATTTCATGATACGTTTCCATAAAAAAAAAATTGCCACGACAAAGAATAAATAAAATTGTGGCGATCGAAATGACATTACAATCTGCAAACAGTGAGCGAGGTACTTCGAAAGTATAATATAAGCCAGTCGAAGCGATTGCGTATTTGACTCACGTTTGCAATTTTGAAGATCACCACGCCGTGGTGCGAACCTCGAACCTCGAACCGCTTCAATGCTGTTTTAGTGCTTTGATAGTAATAATTTGTATGCGTTAGACTCGTCTAGATACACCACTGCACATGACCAAATAAAGATGGGAAGTGGAGGTTTTGGGGTTTGGACGATTTTTCCCTAAATAAGACTAAAACTTCCTATAAACAGCGATCAAAGAACTTTCTTAAAAGCTTTGGGTATCTATAGGTTAAGAACTTAAATAACTCAAAGGATCCATTCTGCTTGCCCTAAGTAAGTGGTGACATTTTCACCGCCATTACAGTTCTGTCTACCTACCCTACACTCTTGCATGTACCACTGAAGTCAAACAAAGACCAATTTTGAAACGTCTTAGCTGCCACCACAGTCTCTCCAAGAGAAATCACATTCACACCTCGCACTTTCAGCTCTTCATTATGTACTCAGTTTTCCGTGGAAGCAGTGTAAATTAAATTAATTCACAGATCCACAGTTGACGCTAAAAGCACCTGATGTCAACAGTTGGTGGAATATAGGTACCGTTAACATCAAGTTGACAAATGATTGAAAAAGCCATTGAAAAGGTGCTAAGCGAACTATGAATCACCCATAACAAACAAATATTGATAATTGAATTCGAGTAATATTCAGTCAGAGTTTTTAAGCCCTATATAGCGGCATTCTTTACAAAAGTCTACCCTAAGGTATTAATTGATTAACGTGTTTAGGAAACGCACAAGTGCTCTTCAGTAGGAATTATGGCCACTTATACATGATACGACAACAAATGTTCATGCATTCAGTAGCCGGAAAGCATAGCTCTGCCGTTAAACTTATAGTTGGCGTGTTAATTTTATTACTTTATTTCTTATTTACACAGTTTAATGGTAAAGTGCTAAATGAAACAATTAAAAACAAAAACAAGGTTATGAGTTTGGGATTTTTTTATGTCATTAAAGAAATCTTTATTAACGTTTGATAATAAGCGTTTTTAATTCGTATATCTATAGAAACGGATATTATTAAACCTTTCATAATTAAAAGATGACGACTTTGTAACCACACCGGGGTTTCTTTGTTACCAAAATCTGCAAAAATATTTACAATACAAATTTTGATGACCCACCTTTGCGCCACTTTCATACTGTTTCACCGGATTATATGGTACTTTCATTTTTTATTGATAATCAAACAAATTATTGGAAAGCATTAAACTCCGAACTCATTTTCAAAACGATTTTTATTCGTTTTGCAGTCGTTTTAATCATTTGCGTTCCATTTAAACAAAATGTTAAATATTTGGAAACAATTCGCGGAATTATATTCCATGTCCAGCTTAAGTTTAAGATCACAATGGCGAAATGTTCACTATAAAATCAGATGCTGTGACCTAGAAAGAAAGCGCGCAAACTATTGGTTATACATAAGGCCTGTTTTTTTCTAGCTTCGATCTCAGCAAGGCAAAGTAAAGTAGGATTTACAGCACGCAATTACAACAACTACGCTCCACTTGACACTTCGAGACTCGCAGTAGTTGTTGTAAAATGTGTGCTGAAAATCCTACTTTACTTTGCTTTGCTGAGATCGAAGCTCAAAAGAACACGCCTATAGTTCTCTTGAACTTAAAATTGAAACCGGGACATTTGATGAATTGTTTTTTCATCTCTATTTGTAATTTTCGTACTGTTTTGATTTTCTTATCTTGGTGTATATCCTGACACACAAATCCTTTTTAGATCGCCCTAAAAGTCGAATAACATTTTATAGCAACAGGCGACCTTGCTTTTATAAATATAAGACTTTAATTGTTTGAAATGAATCTGTATTAAGAAAACTGAAAATTAATTAAACCTTTTAATTTAAATTTTTCATTACTTTCACATTCGTTAAACTTAAAATCTTTTTTTCAATATTTAAACGTATTTTTTTCTTATTTCATTACAGAAGCCATCGCTTCGTAGGATATGAACTCAATTGAAAGCTAAGAAGGACAAACTATCTCAAAAAGGCTGTGACTAATTTTAACCAATTCAAGATGACTTTTATTGCCCTACCATGCCTGAAGGGATGTAAGTATTATTTTTCACTTTTTACTATTTTTACTTATAACTAAACCATTTTATGGAAGCAGCTCTAAGAAAATTTTGTATTTGTGTTAATTTTGCTGCTGAAAAATATATAAACCTACAGTTTGGGAGATTTTTGGTGTCGCTTTTGATAGGTTTCACTGCAAACAGAAATAGAAAACCCTCCTGGATCTGGGACTTAAACTGGGTTTACATTCCCACAGTCGAATGCAATAATCATCACTCCAGTCTATCGACTAAGAGATGTTTTCTATTATTCAGCCGATCGTTGAACTTCAAGCAAACTACTGCAATATCCAAGCAGATACAGCTGCGCATGTCAGCAGTCACTAATTGCATATAAGGTATACAATTTCTGATATAATTTATGTCTATAAATAAATTATAACTGCTGATTGACGTTAATTTGTATTTACCTATTGGCATTTATTGACATAACCATTTCGATGATATAATCACGACTTCCTAAATAGCATCGTGATAATTGCTTTGATTACTCGTTAGCCTAGTACTGACAGGTACAACTGTCAAACTTTCTAAAGGGCCCACTAATGGAGGCCATGTTTTTGCAATAACTTTCCATTGTAATTACAGAATTGTATATTCATTGGATGTCAGCGTTTTTAACACGTTTCTTGTTAGGTAACGTTGCATTTTTTATTTATCCGGTTATTATGTCAGTTTAGGTACATTGTAGCTACCTACATTGCTGTAGCACTTAATTGAAGCGGCATCAATAATACACCGCAATTGCAGTGACATTTTGTGCAGATTTGTCGGATTTTTACAATTTATTTATTTTCACTGCTAAATTTCACAACAGCAGAGTGCAGAGATTTACAGCAGTTTGAATTCGTATTTACCCGTAAATCTCTTTCCAACTGTCTGTTACCTACTTATTTATAGACTAGCCCCTGAAAATATTGACACATTCTTGTCAAAAATGACAGAAAATTAGTAAATTAGCGAAATAACGAGTAACGAGTAGATCTCTAAACTCCATGATCTCCATTCTGAGATTTTGGTTTTCCATTGGAATGGAAAACATGGAAAAGTGATTCGCTTTTTGGTTAGTGGATTTTGTAAATTGCTTGTTCACAATTGAGACGATTCGAAACTAAATAACTGACGTACATAAGTACAGATTGAAGTTAGGCCGGCCCAGAGTTGATATGGATTACTGATTGCCAAATTCTGAGCTTCGTCAAACTTTAAAATGTATAGCCACAAAAGTCTACTGCAAATATTTGACACAAGGTTATGCACTATTTTTACGACGGTGTTGCATACCTACGTTTAGGTGCATTTATAATTGTCTGCAAATTTTGTGTGCTATGGGTTTTTACCACACACATGCTTATGTTCAGCCAATTGCGAAATTTCGTTCCATAAAAAAAAATGTGGCGTGTGCTTAGAATACGCTATCCAGATCCAGTGACCATTATGCCATTTGCACTGAAGTTGTGTGCAGATTATGTAAATAACGAAATGAACTGACATGCAAACGAATTGAAAGTCAAACCGATATTGGATTTCGAAACTCAAGGCGAAACATCATTTCCTCTGGGTTTTCACAGCTCTTTTGCGAACTTTTTGTTGATATTGAATATGACAGTACTCAGACTTTTCATTGAATTATCAAAAAGAAAACCAAACTTTAGTAATACGCATAGCAGACTTTTATGAGCTTTAGCTAGTGTCAAATATGGACGAGCATAGATTCATGTTTTAAACTCTTGGAATGTTTCTAAAATAGACACGACATTCAATCCAATTAAATTTCGCTTTGACTTAAGCTGGATTACTCGCTCACAAAGACGACGCGAGTCAAGTAAGTCTGACAGTCGACTGAATAAAATAATTTATTTTTTTTATGTTCATGGAATATGAATTTATGAATAGACGACAAATTTAGTCAGGAATTTTGTGACTTTAGTCGGTTGACTTATAAAAGGTGACATTAATAACCAATCTAGTTCTTAATTGACAGCACATCTAGTTCAGACCAATTTGGTCAACTTCTGTTAACTAAATTCTTGAAATGTTTAATGTGCTCAACCCTTGACTCTTGTCAAACGCTGTCATCAGTTCTGCCTTGTTCTGTATTAAGAATTTTATACAAGAACCTTTTTGTTGCCTACAGTTAGTAGTATGTCAAACAAAAACGAATGCGGTGCCGACTACCTATTTAATTTAACTATTTTAATTTAGGGAGCTTAGAATAGTGATATATTTTTCGAACGAAATTCGCAATTGTGACCTTCCGTAAATTAAGAATAGAAACTATAATTAGTTATTAGTTCCAAAGTATGCTTTTAAATCAAGTCACCCTAACAATGCTAAGGACATTATAGTGTTATCTATTTCACTAGCAAAATAAACACTTAATTGACACTGACAACTGAACACAGCTTGTGTTCTTCAACCCAACCTTAGTTAGGTTCTCCTCTCATTTGTCATTTGGAATTTATATTTTTATTTTGTTTATAAAAATAATTTGTCACGTAAACTCAATTAGCGCATTCAAAATCAAATATTATTTTGGTTACGTATTTTTTTGGCACCTAAACGTCACCCGACATTAAACGGATAAGTTAACCTGCAGAAACACTACTACGGATTAGGTGCAAAAATTCAACAAAATACGGGCAGGTATCTATCTATATTTTCAATTAGCAATCATTGACGATATCAATTACGTTAAAGTTAATAATTTATGCCACGGTGAAGGTAGAATGAGGTCACTGTAATGAGCTTTTCAAGGAAGCAACCGGTGTGAATTTCATTGATCCAAAGTGCAGGTATAGGTATGCGGAATTCTGATATGCGGAATTGGTGAGCTGTGGAAAATAGATTGCTTTTTGGTGCATTTTCGAGCTCGCTTTTACTCTTTTTCTTTGTTCGTTTTTAGCTACGAACATTTTTTTTTGTTGAAAAGAGAATATGGAGAAGGTAAAAATGAAGAGGAAAAATGTGTTTGTTTATATTTACTGTGGGAAGGTTTCATTTGAGGTGTAAAATTTGAGTGAATGAAAATGGAAAGCGGAACCAATATGTGAATTGTCATCACTCGAATAGAGATGGAGAAAATGAGTTTAGGACAGGAAGTATTTGAAGTATATTTTTAGCTATAATGCGACAGAATGAAAAGAGTGATTTTAAAATATGGCCGCAGACGGCTGTCAAATTTCTCACTTTTTAACTACTGAGTGACACTTGGCAAATAGAACTGACAAAACGCCAATTTTCCTCAAATTTGTTTTTGAAGTTGCGGACGTCAAGTTTTAGATAAGGAAATCTGACAGCTGTATGACTCGACGTGAATGGCACGTTGCTTAACACCCTGATTGCATTTTATCCAGTTTTTTTTTAGTTTCAAAATGATCGCTACTTCCATTACTTTTTATTAACAAAATTTACAAGCCTGTGGTCTAAGTAAATTTTCTTTCTGTTTTCAGTCACAATCCCGAAAAGATTTAACATCGCTGTGATGCTGTTCATGATGTGCCTGATGGGTTACATGATGCGCGTAAATCTATCGATCAACATTATCGCAATGACAAACACCACACAAAATGAAAACGACACATTGCCCGATGTAAGTTGCAGTGACTCGATTGCATAATGTTTCTTAAATAAAATCAATTTCCTTGCAGTATGGACCGCGCTATGACTGGAGTGCTGATGATCAAGCGCTCCTTCTGGGGGCTTACTTCTACGGTTACCTCTGCACATCGCTTCCCGGCGGAATGTTGGCCGAACGCTTTGGTGGGAAACCTATAGCCGGTTACTTTTGTTTACTTGCGGCAGTTTTTACAGCGCTCACCCCTATTGCCGCGTCTTGGGGCATGTGGCCGGTATTCGCTATTAGATTTGTTATTGGCTTCCTGGGGGTAAGTGTTGCGGCTGCCTTTTGCATTTACGACGAATCAACTCTGATTTCTCCCGTAGGGTGTAATATATCCTTGCTGTCACAATCTCATATCGAAGTGGGCGCCGCCAACGGAAAAGGGCAAATTTGTTGCCGCGCTAATGGGCGGTACTTTCGGCACAGTTATCACATGGCCGCTGAGTGGAGTCATCATCGAAGGAATGGGCTGGGATTGGGCCTTTTACATGGTGGCTATTTTCGTTGTGATCGTTACAGTGGTATGGTTCATTATTGTCGATGACAGTCCAGCTCAGCACACAACAATCACTGCTGAGGAGCGGGATCTTATACAAAAATCCTTGGGCGATACAGTGTCGGCGAAGAAAAAACTGCCCCCATTCAAGGACGTAGCTTTGTCGCTGCCTTTCTGGTCGTTGTTGTTCTTGCACTATGGCAGCATGTGGGGACTGTTCTTCCTGATCACCGCTGCGCCGAAGTTCATGAGTGAAGTGAGTACCTACATAGATTGGAGGGTGCGGAAGGAGTGTAACAATTTTATTTGTAGGTCCTTGGCTTCAATCTGGCATCAGCTGGCTTTTTGTCCAGTCTGCCTCACTTGGCGCGGCTATTGTGTGCCTTTGGCTTTGGGGCGATTGCCGATACTGTCAGGGAAAAGGGATGGATGACAGTCACGAAAATTCGAAAGTATTTCTGTCTGCCTTGTAAGTATACATCTTGACCATTTTAAGAGTGAAGAATGTCAACTATGACGGTATGATTCGCAGCTCACATCATCCCCGGCATCTTCCTTGTCATCTTGGCCTTCTTCGGTCGGGATCCGTACGTTTGCGTGGCCATAATGACTCTCTCGCTTGGCTTCAATGGAGCCGCAACAGTGACGAACTTGGCCAACTCACAGGACTTGGCGCCCAACTATGCCGGTACTTTGTACGGAACCATTAACTTTGTGGGAACCACACCTGGTATTTTCTCACCAATGATTGTCGCATACTTCACCAAAGATAATGTGAGTTCAACTGCTGGTCCGGAATGGAGTCAGTCGCGCTGTCGAAATTTAATATACCCCACCAACAGTGTCATGAGTAACTTAGTATATTAGTATTTAAGTGTGACAGCGCGACACCACACATTGAAAGTGACCCCATTCTGGTTTGCCCGAGTGTGTATTCCTTGTACTAATGCGGTATTCGCTTCCCCTTTTTTTAGAACACAATTTACGAATGGCAAAACATTTTCTTGATTGGCGCTGGCGCGTATATTGCTCCTGCCATCGTTTTCTGGATACTTGGCTCTGGAAAGGTCCAGAAATGGAATGACATTGATAAGGACAGCACGAAGAAGGACGTCATCGACTCTTCATTGTAATTGTAGAAAAGTCATCATACTCGTAACGTGTTTAAAATAAGAATATTCAAATAAGTTTTACATTTTGCGTAGAGCTACGTTTGAGAGAGATGCAATTACCTTCGCATTTGTATTATTAGTAGTAGTTTAATTTAAAACTTATACCTAGTAAGGATATTAAAGATAAACTTGTTTTAATTCTATTTGCGTGTTTGGATTGGTAGTTTTTGGTTGCAGGTAAGTAAGGAATTCATTTTTGTACGTACCAAATGAAGGGACCCAGGAGACGAATTGACAAAAATGTCTGTCAAAGGAACCACAAAAATATGGATTGCCAACCGATCGGTTGATTTTAAAGCTTTTTCGCTCTTTAAGTCGATGTCACTGGTAATTTTTTAGAAAAAGAAATATACGCCACAGAAAAAACGGATGTTGCCGCAAATAAAACTGTATCCATGACAGTTAAGGAGATCTATACAACACAAGCGAGTCTCGAAGTATGACGTCCAGATTATTAGTGACTTTCGGAGGAATTTATGGCGTTTTCGATTGAAGAAGTGCTCTTGGTATGCTTTCCATGTTTCATTGCAGGAAAAAGCGCACTTCCATTCTTAAAACACGACAGTAATGGAGGAATATTTTTAAAAAATTTATCAACAAAAATTGAACTTATCAGCACACTTTTGCTAAATGTCAGATGGAAAAGCCTGGTATTTTGGGGCAATTCAGCTATCAAGATATTATGTAAAGAGTGACTTTTTAACATCAATTCGTCTTCAAGAAGTCTCGCTCGACCATATAGACGAAAATTTTTAGTCGACACAGCAAAAGATATCGTACAGAATATACGATGTGAAAATAGCCTATTGGAAATCCTGTGCAGTGTCCATGGTGTAGGTGTGGTTTGAGTCATTACTAGTGATCAGCGATGGCGATGGTTTACACCCTGCGGGAAACTCTGCGAGTTTTTCACTCAGGTTTTTGAATTTGACAGACTTTTTGTTCTTGCTTCGGAAAAGTACGCACATAGACCTATATTATCACAGCAACATTGACATTGATATCGACAGCATTCCAAAACCCTAAGCTAAGGTATGTAAGCCAGGGGTCAGATTCTGAATCTCACCAAACGCCAATTTTAAAGGAGCCAAAAGCATAGCTCAAACTTCAAGCTTTTAATCAATTTAAATGCAACGTTCAAAAAATGGCAACATATTAGCCAGGTGATTATTTTCTTATCCGTTCCCGAAGAAGAACAAATTGTTGATAGCTAAAAAATTGTTTTTCTGATCTTCTATGACTGCAATAAAAATTCTTTAAAAGCGAGTTCGTATATTAGGCGTGTTTTGAACTTCGATCTCAGCAAAACAAAGTTTTGACACGCAATTACAACAACTACCGTGAAAGGTCCTCGAAGTGTCAAGTAGATCGTATACTTGTAGTAATTGCGTGTTGAAAATCCTACTTTACTTTGCTTTCCTAAGATCGAAGCTAAAAAAAAACCGGCCTATTATTAGTTACAATAACTCTTTGCTCAACAAATAAAATTTTAGGGTTATTCCTCAAAATTATCACACTTAAATTTAAGATGACGGACTCATCTGTAGACGACCACTGTGTATTTATTTTTTTAATGCCATTCATTACAAAAGATAAAACAAATATTATCTATCAAACTGGAAATAGTAAGAACCGGCAGTAATAGTGTAAACAAGGAAAAAAAAACAAAACAGTGTTTATTCACGTGAGCTTAATGTTTATTTCGTTGCGCCAGCTACATTCTATTGTCTTTTTACGGATATTATCTACCCATCTACCTACTGCGGCATTGGTTAGTAGTTGATTATTAGTCAGTTATTTACTTTTAGATGTGTCAAACAAACGCGTTTTCTATAAATGTATATTTGATATGTAGCGAATGTTAATTTGAATTTAAATTTGACGTAGAAATTTCGTTGAAGCTTATTTTAGAAGTAATTCTGCGCTTAAATTGGTGTAATCTTAAGTCCTCCTGATATATGTCTCCATGAAACGAGTTCAGACTCGTTTTAGCTAATTACAAAGAGCAACCTCTCTCTGGTCCGAATCAATAAAGATATGATTGCAGTGCCACATTTCATGTCAAATTTTGACATGCCTACGTCACTTTGACGTAAACATTTGTCCTAAGTGCACTCTCACGAGAGACACACGACTGACAACCGAATGGCCGAATTTTCGTTACTTCAGCATGTCAAAAATTGCTACATGCCACATGTAATCGTGGCTTAAGGAATAAGTTGGTTTGCTACTTCGGATTAAATAAATCTGGACAATTTTTACAAACAGTGGACCGTGAACGACCGACTAACTCTAGAAAATTTTAAATTCGAATGCTTTCTGAATGAGTTGGCCGATTGGGATGAAATACTAAGTGCTGCTCATATGTTAAGCCCTTTGTTAGATTCCGATGAATCCAAACACTGATTGGGTGGGTAGTTATAACGTTTCATCTTCACTAACAAAAGAAAAATATAAAATGCAGTATGCACTCCATTTGTCGATACTGCTCTTCAAAATGTGAATAACAGATTTATTTCCTTTACACTAAACGTCTTTATGACACATTAATTTGTTAATAGAGACCGGCATTTTGAAATCTGTGGTGAATTCGCCTTAAGTGCTAAAATTAGTTTAATTATCGCTAAGGTACATTTAACTACCAAAACAGCAATTACTAATACCCCGCTCATTCGCAGTATATGTTTATTCATCTGTATACATTAAGCCCAACAACCGAATCTTAGTCACACTTCAATTTCAACTACAGCAAAATCTTCTTCGCTTTCGCTCGGGGACTCACAGATTCACTGTAGTTCCACAAACAAGACAGTTGATGCTTCTGGTCAACTCTACTTCTTTGTTGGTGAACTATGATAAAAATAATCTATGACCGCGGGCAGTTGTTGACTGTTATAGGATACAAAAATTATAAGTGCAATTTGCAAGTGCGTCTAGAGTGGATTCTGACTAAAGATTTGAATAACCTTCTCAGAAAGTACCTACGTCGGAACAGTTTTTTTCTTTTTTCTGCTCGAATGGAACTTTTTGGTTTTATTATGACACTAACGGATGCTTATTTTTGTCTTTTCTCACTCAAAGTTGGTTGAGGTCACCTTTAACTTGCGCGGACTTCATAAGGCGAGCTCTGTCTGCCCTACTGTGTTTTATTCCGACTTTAAATCGTGGTGTCTCCATCAGGGCGGACAGCTCATGTGTATTTGCTCTGCCTGCATGTCCTAGCCATCTTAGACGACTAAAACTTTCTGACCAGGTCTTCTTGGGTTTTTTTCCTGGTTCTGCCGTAGTGTGAATAATTCGGTTGATGACTTACCGGGCTTAAAACCGGACGGTATACGGCAGAGAGGAACTTTTTTGTAATGTTACGGAGACTCTATAGGTAGCGCAGTTCAGAAGGTCTCCTTTCTTGAGAATCGGGCATACAGTGCAGAAACTCCATTCCTCAGGCGTATAGTTTTCTTAGACCAGTAATACTATCTACCAATCTCTCGCTGTCTTAAAAAAGCTCGGCAGTTAAGTAGCCCGGTCCAGCAACCTTGTTGGACTTCAGCTTGAATATTGAAGTATTGGCTTTCATGCTCTAGGTTGAATAGTTCGCCTGACAGCGGAGTTTTTGAAGTCTTCGCTATTAAACAGTCTGCATAAATGTTTAAAGATATTCTCAGCACGAACTGTTTTTCACAATAAGCTCTTCCACCGCTAAGAGTGAACCGTAGGAAATTTAAAGTAGCAGCTCTGCATTTGCATTAGTACGAGTCATAAGGAAAATGTGACCAAACTTGGCTGTCGTATTAAAAGAGCATAGCCTTTCGTGCTTAACTAATTAACATTTGCAGACATTGAGCCTTACCTTTGAAAGGAAATTTTCTTAAAATGATTTTTAGTATCGCGAAATGAGTTCTAAAACTTATTTTGTCACACCAGTTTAGTAGAGAACGACCAGTTCAAGCCGTTTTGTACTCGTAGTAGTATTAACGAATCATCAGCTGGGCTGGATTTTCGACGTTCACCCATAATAGCTCTAAAAACTTCTTACCACCAGGATCTTATATCATACTTAAGAAAAAGATAAGTGGACTACGACTTACGTTTTCTGTAAACTTTTGAAAATTTCGCACCCATAGCTACTTGAAATTAAAGCAATTTATGCGCATTTTTTGGATGGCAAGCCCCCTTATACGAAACCCCATCATACATTGGTTGTCACCAGCAGACCGTCCATTGATGTTATATCGGATAAAGATGCTGAAAGTGTATAAAACCATGCTGCCGCAAGCTTCACCTACTCGCATTTGCGAAAGCAACCAGTAGAATATGTCAGTCCAAAAAATAAAACGCACATTCTTATGCACACCTGATGTACCCAATATAATATAATTTATTTACTTTCTTTTATCAAAAATGACAATTTGGTTATATGCCTTGTACCTACACTCAACAACAGCAATAATTTCTCACAATGTTTGATTGATGGCTTAGTAAGCCAAGCACCCACTTGATGACTCCACTGTTTATTTAAATTAAATTACACTTTTTTAAAATTAAAATAAAAAGGGAAAACAAAAACATGGTGGACTTAAAAAATTATGAAAAATACCCAAAGTGCCTATCGAACCTATGACGTCCTAAACGAGTTTTGGCAGAATCTCATTGACTGACCTTGGTTCTTATTTTGAAAACAAAAAGTGAGTAACGCCGTCACATTGTGACAGAATACGATTATGCTTATCCCCGGTCATAGATATGCATCAGCTGAAGATAGTCCCCAATAATGATCGTCATTTGAATTAATTACGCTCGTTTATTTATACTAAATCAATAAGCAATAAATTGTATTCTGATTTGTAGTATTTACAATTTACTCAGAACTGCCGTCAAATGCGATTTCATTAGGCGAATAAAATTTGATTGATTAATTTGCTCTTGATCCAAGTAGGTACCCATACCCACCTACCATTCGTTTGGACAACGAGCTAAAAAAAAATCGTATTCGATAATTGGGGCGCGAAACTTGGAAGCACGTGCTGCTCGATTCGCTCTCTACAATGCTTTCACTTAACTTTAGAGGTTGTCATCAACTACCGTCAGTGTAGACTGACCAGTGACACACTGGCGAAATCTTGGGCATCTTAAATCGAAACTCGGTAGTTGTAACCGGAGATTAACGATATCTCATATGATGTGTACATAGCAACAGTGACAGCGCCAGTGTCGCGTTATTGTGGATGGGGATTGCAATTTTAGATATGCTGTCAATGTGTGCGATTTGTATCTTGTTCGCTTTTAAATGTGAGTTTGTTTACTTAATTAAGCCAAAGTAAACACGGTTTCAATGTTAAGTACAGTCGATAATAATTGCAATGCAAGTTATTCGTTGCACAGAGACTATTCTATGACCTAATCCGAGGATCGAATGCCATACTGGATTATCAGTTTTGTGAACTTCCGAGTGCGTGTTTGAAATGTGAGTCGCAACAACTTCTCAGAGATTTATCAATTTACTCGGCTTTTGAGCTCTCATAACTTTGTGGAACGGCTTTAGAACAACGAACGACTTAAGATGATGGAATGGTGCGCCATTGATCTTGATGTTTGTGGGAGTGCATGCATCTTGCCAATATCCACTGACAAGGCCACAGGTCTTTTATTGAGGAAAGCCCCTGGAAAATCTGTCTGTGACTTTATGCAAAGCTCTAAGGCACTGTTTGTGGTAATATTTGAAACACTGGGTTAGCTTTGGGAATAAAAGAAATTCAAAACAGCTGTTTCAGAAATAAATTCCATGAAAAAAAGTCTGCCCTAGTCATGTTACCTTATTTAGCGGACATCTTCTTAAGGGTTTATAACCACCTCAAATGTTATCCTATTCTAGATGAGGTGCGGTAAGTACCTAAGAAGCTGTTGACAAAAAAAAAGCACAAAGATCTAACAATCGCATAAAGCAGAAGCATGATTCTATAGGAGTATTTCATTAGCGTGCTTCTAAATCGGCCCGAGTTGTCACTAATGAATTGACAAAATGTGACGGCGTGGCGTGTGTGCAATAAACAAAAATATATAGGTTTCATTAATGTGTTCATTTATTTAATAGGTTCTAAAAGCCAAAAATACCTCTATGTAATTTAGATTTGATGAAATTCGATTATAGTTCTATACCCACAAACTACATAACTTTCAAGGTTAGCCAAAGCCATCTTCTATTACTTTCATTATTATTTCGACAAAAAAAAAACGTACTTGATATGATTGACATCCATATGCTAAAATGAAAAACACTATAAATAGTAAATGGATGACAATAATACGAATATTGACAGTAAATACTGCTGCTGATATTAATCAATACTGTTAGGATAACACAGGTGATCATAGTGCACAGTGCTTTATGCTACATGTATATTAAATTGTTTATACAATTTTTCTTAAATTATGACGCTCATTTTTCTGTATTTTGTTTAATTTCTTTAAAATAATAACCTAAACATTGAGTAAACGAAATTCAATGCACAAAATGATAATGCTAACGTGCCCTAACTCACTGAGCGAGCTATCAAGTAATCTAGTACAAAAAAATGCGTTCTATTTGAGATTTATTTAATGTTACTTTTTTTATATGGTATTTAACTGAATAATGAAAAATCTGTTGTGAAATATGTTTCTATTTCTATTGTTCATTTTTTGGAATGATCGCTGATCGCTTCGAGGAAAGTAACAAGTGGATTCTTTGGAACCCACACCGTGAGGAATTTGCATTTTCAATTTAAATAAAAGAATCGCGTTTTACATGTTAGCAGCTGGTAATATAAAAAAATGGATGAAAAAACTCAAATGATAATGTTTTTATCAACTGACAGCGAACTATTAGAATTCGTATCAAACATAAAACTCCTCCAACTGCTATATCGACTTCGTAACTTTTGAATAAACAAACAGAAAAAGAAGAACGTTTTCCTTAGCGGTGCTGCTGAAAATAGGTCATGTTAAACAAAAAATTACAAACTGCATTGCCTTACTCCATTACCGACACATTTGCTGCATCTGACTTTTATTCCCTACTTTTATAAATTTGAATCTAACCGTCATTTGAGATACCAAAATTGACGAAGTGGTTCATACATTTGCTAGTAGTTCCAAATTTGTTCACAGTACTTAAAAGTGGCACCACAATGTAGTAGGAGATTATGCTGACGTCAGGTCAAATCACAATCAAGCAGCAGAGCACAGCAGTGCGAAAACTGACACGCCGTCTTGCAGAAACGTCAAACAGCTGAGTAGAACTGACGTGCTAACAAGTGTTTCACCTTTGGCGTCGAAGAAAATTTTTAATTTTCCTTATCCATTCCATTAAAAAAAATTGTAATCGTATTTCCACATCCATTTAGTGATAGTATTATTCCCTTAAAATGTCCACAGTCGACGCAATAACAATAATCGCAGAAAGTTTGGTAGCTCAGGTAAGTGGAACCTTAAAAAAAAAAAAACTACAGAAATTACCCCCTCAATGCAAAGTCGAGAACTCTGCTTTAATCAAACAAAATCAGGAACAAAGTACAAAAAATACACAATATAGATGTACCTACTGATAAAAGATATTCGCTAATCTTTAGATAATGACTTATTTTGAAATAAATAAATAAGTTTCCGTGTAGATAAATGAAAAAGGCGACCTCCTCTGTGATGTACATACACTTCTTTGTTTCCTTTTCTTTCTCCAGGGAATCGAATATGTATTCGGCATCATTGGAATTCCTGTAGTTGAATTATCAATGGCAATGCAGGCGGCTGGCCTCAAATACATTGGAATGCGCAATGAACAAGCTGCTTGCTATGCCGCTCAAGCAATTGGATTCTTGACGGGGAAGCCAGGAGTTTGTTTGGTTGTTTCAGGACCTGGATTGTTGCACGTGACAGGTAATTAACGAGCACATTGGCATAACACATAATTATGGGGTTGTTGCTCTACAAAAACAACCCGTGGCCGTGGCAGACCTGTTTTGTTGGGGGAAAACAGTGGGGCGGTAAAGTACGCCGCCTGTTTTGTTTGATTTACTCTTTAACGTTTGTTAATTATTTAGCATAACTGTTGAGCTGCCACGTAGAACGGCTGGTGATTAATTGGCATTAAATATGCATCGAAACCGTCTGGGCAACGACTGCATCATGGTTAAAACCGATTTCAAGGACTTACATTTTGACCAAAACAAATAAAAATGTTGAAACAAATTTAAGGCGCATGATTGATAAAACCGACGGCGAAAGGTTAAGGGCCGCTTGCCTGGTACGACTTGCAACGATTTATGTTTTACATAAATGTGAGGCATAAAGCTCCGCACAGGTGTTATGTCGATCTTAGAACGCTATGAGTCGTATCTGTAAACGGCCGTAAATAGCAGCTGACAAGTTTGAAATGAGTCATACTGCTATACCTATACCAAATATTAAACTGAAAACACGTGGTACGTACTACCGAAGAGTGAGAAGGTACATACCTATTGCTGCACGCCACTTGCTGCTCTTTAGGATTGTTGAACACCTCTTCTGGGGTTAATGCAATTGGTTGGGCCAGGCAGTTAAAGAGTTCTTGACCATTATGTTGGCCGTTGTTGTCGAATCGAATGCAGAAGTTTAAACATAACCTGAAGTAAGTTGTTCTTAACCTCATGAAAAGCCAGTGCTGCCTTATATGGCCCGCCTTGGAGTGCCTAAAATGACATGAACTGCGACTAGGAGCCACGTTGGTCAATATGAGGATGATTCTCCAGATGGTTTATTTGCTTTAGGTAGTGGGAATAGGTACTGCAGTTTCGCAGGCTCGGAGAAAAATCCTTGCAGACAATTTTTCCTTGTCGTTTCAAAAATATCAGGACAGTTGTTGTTAATGCAATATTTGGGATGCCATCGATTTCACACAGTACAGACTAGGTTCCTCTTAGTTTGAATAAAGTCAGTCGCACACTATGACGACGTGCTTAGTGTAGTAGCTGGTATGTCTCGGGAATAAATGAGAATATTTTACTGCTAGGTCTATTTTGACTGGAAGCAACACCACTCAACTTTTGGTTTCTTTCAGGTGGCATGGCCAACGCTCAAGTCAACTGCTGGCCTCTTATTGTCATCGGCGGAGCTACCAACCAAGACCACGAAGGCATTGGCGGATTCCAAGAATGTCCACAAGTAGAACTCAGCCGTCCATATTGCAAGTACGCAGCACGTCCACCAAATGCATCCCTCATTCCATTGCACGTTGAAAAGGCTGTTCGTTATGCCACATACGGGCGTCCAGGTGTCGCATACCTTGACTTCCCGGGCAACATTCTCCAGTCGAAAGTTAACATTGATACTGTTGCACCAGTTATGGCTCACCCAGCTCCACCACTAGTTTATCCCGATCCTACAGATGTTCGTCGTGCAATGCAATTCCTAACGACTGCCAAGCGTCCACTGGTGATCATTGGAAAGGGCGCAGCCTATGCTCACTCGGAGAACATCCTTCGGCATTTCATCGAAAACACCAACTTACCCTTCCTGCCGACACCAATGGGAAAGGGTGTAGTCTCAGATACAGCTGCGCAGTGCGTTTCATCCGCACGAACACTGGCCCTACAAAAGGCAGACGTGATCCTGCTGTTGGGTGCCCGATTAAATTGGATTTTGCACTTTGGGCGTGCACCCAGATTCGACAAGGATGTGAAAATAATTCAAGTGGATTTGTGTCCCGAGGAGTTGCACAACAGTGTAATCAGCAGTGTTGCAGTCCAATCTGATATCAAACCATTCGCCGAGCATCTGTTCGAGCACATGAACGCAGTCAACTACGAGCTGTCACCCGACAGCGATTGGTGGAGGGAACTCAATGCCAAATGCCAACAGAATAAGGATGCCGTTCAAAAGATGTCACAAGACACTACATCACCGTTGAACTATTACACAGTGTTCCATCATTTGCGCGAACTGATCCCCAGGGATGCTATAATTGTGAGTGAGGGCGCCAACACCATGGACATTGGTCGCTCAATGTTGGCAAATATTCTGCCCAGACACCGTCTGGATGCTGGTACATTCGGTACGATGGGTGTCGGTCCTGGTTTCGCAATCGCTGCTGCACTGTATTGTCGGGATCGTTTCCCCGGCAAAAAGGTAGTCTGTGTTGAGGGCGACTCGGCATTCGGTTTCTCCGGCATGGAACTGGAGACAATGGTGCGTTACAATCTGCCAATTACAATCGTTATTGTCAACAACAGCGGAATCTATGGTGGCTTCGACAAGGAAGTCTTCGACAGCATAAGAAACTCGGGCGACTTGGCACAAGTGTATGTTGCATTTTAAATTTCAGCCCTTGTTCATCTGGTTGACATGCTTTTCTCTCTTTCTAGCACTCCTCCATCGGCGCTTGGTGTTCAAGTTCGCTACGAACAAATGCTTCAAATGTTCGGCCAACAGGGATATTTCGTTAAAGAAATTCCCGAACTACAGAAAGCAGTGAAGGAGGCACAACAGTTGACTGATCGCCCGACCATTATCAACGTTATTATTAATTCGACCGCCGATCGCAAGCCGCAACCCTTCAGCTGGTTGACCGAATCCAAATTGTAATAACTCCGTTTGCGGATGTATCTTCGGCCCATTCTCCCTAGAATTATGGTATTGGTTTAGGTATAGCAGTCTGGTTTTGTATTTTTTATGTGATGATTTTATTTCCTTCGCTAACTTCGAAAGTATTTAGCAATAAAAAAAAGATGCAATACGAGTTTTTATACAACAGATAAGAACTGCATTTAAATTTAAACTATCGGTAGTCATTCTTGTTTGTATTGTGAGTAGTATTTGGAAACGTAATAAACCCGAGACATTTTATTAAAAATAATATGAAAGACGTTTTTCCTTTTGGCAGTACCTAGTTGTTGAGATTGCGGCACATTGGCGAATGTCGTTTGACAATCCGCATCAAGTCTAAACAGTTTGATTTGTCATCGACATGTCTTATTGGTGATTTACCAGCAGTACTTCTGTTCAACCGAAACTTTTAACCAGAAAACAATTAAGAACAACTCAATCACACGAAAAATATTGTTTATTCGACGAACTGTCACTAGTCAGACTCCTTGGCCAAATCCTCCTCCAATCCGAGATGCTGTAGGAAACAATTCCAGTTCACCAGCCGACCTTTGTGCAAAAATGGAATTTTCGGACACAATTCGAATGCATAATTAATTGGCGCAATATCCGGCGCTGGATTGCAGTTTACATCAACGAAAGAAAGGAAGTCGCAGACTTCTACCTCGCCAATATCGTTGTGGTTCAGAACCATGAAAAAGTCATTGATTAGCTCGGCGGTAAACGGCAGACGGCATCCTTTTATCGTAGACCTCAGCTTGGTTTCCGAAAGGAATGCCTTTTTCATTGGATTTATATGGTAAATGTGTTCCTTGACATGATCAATGTCGTCCCAAAGATTTCTGCGAATTTCCGATTGTACAGCTGCACGCACTGTCTCACGGTTACAGGTCATCGGAGGAGTCTGTTCGGCTGAATAGTATCGGCATAGGGTGATTATTTCGTGATCGGTAATGCTATTTCCAAGAAGTTCAATGAGAGCCCGCTTAAGGGTCTCGTAGTTGATGAATTTAGTTTCGGTCTCACTTATGACCTGTGGCAAGTATTTGGCTATAAATTCCTTGTAGTTCGGTCGAAGGGCTTCGCGTATTTTTGTCATAATTGTTTTGACGTCAGCAAGTGGAAACTGAAAAGAGTAGAAATTTGAGGAGCGATATTTGTTTTGCCATATTGCTTTCGAAGCTCACTTCGAACGGATGTGACTCCATATAAATCAGAGTGTACTCGTCCGCAGAGACCAGCGTAAAAATGTGATCCTTCAAATTGACAGTGGCTCCGATAAACAAATGGTGCGGCTTGTAGTAGTCTGGCCTCTTCGATGAGAACTTCTCTTGATTTGGCAGCGAAATCCGACGTCTTTTTAGAAACTCGCCTCCCAAAAATCCGGAATTACGCTCAGCCACCTCGAATATCTGAATTGTATCATCGGAAAGGTAGTACGAAACAATGAACACCCTCTCGCAGTTCTCCCGAATCGTGGAAATCATTTTCGCCCCGAAGCGCAAGATAAATTTGTCCAATGTAATGAACTTCTTGAAATCTCCCTGCGGCGGCTTTGGCTCTACAGAAATGCAATTTCCCTCTGAGTCTTCGTAGGAGCCCCAGCCGTTATAGGGTGGAAGTTGCCTTTCTCTGCGCTTCTGCGGTATGCGGTCTTCGCAGCGATTCGGATGCGGCTTTGGGCAGAAGTCTTCAATTCCATACTGAAATTGGTTTAAATAAAATTTTACTACTAAGTAGTGAGAAAACATGTACTCACCCTTTTCCTGTAATACTCCTTTGTGAACGAATCGCAATCAGTAAGGACCACACTGCGGCCGTAGACATTGATAACAGCCCCAATTTGCAGATCTTGCTGTGTGTAGAACGCAAAGTCCTTCTTGCCGGTTCCGAGAACATCTTCAATGTAGCGACCAGATCGCAGGCCTCCGCCGAGGACATTCAGAACCGTCACACGTGTTTGCTCACCGGGAAGTGGAAGGCCTTGAAAGTCCTAGGACACAAAGTTAGCAAAAAAAATTTAAATACAAATTTAATTTACTTTGGGAAGCTTTCCGCGCTTGAGAAAAGTAGCCGGACCCTCCCTCCCAGAGTTGACGGGGAAAATCTCTTTGATGTCCATTGTGTCATCGGAAAGGTAGTAGCATATCTCTAGGTTGCGAACATCGCCGAACTCCGAACGGTCATCCCAGTATCCCATGAACTTGAGGATCTTCCTATCGAACTCCAGAAACTGAGCAAATAGATGCTTCTTGTTCGAAGGCACCGACACCTTGATTCCAGACCGCTTCCTCAGCTCTGTTGTTGGATCTCTGAAACACAACGATAGTTTTACACCATATATTCCAGCACATACCGGACTTACATTGGGGGCTCTACTGGATCTGGCACCGGGATACCGGCTCTGTTCAGAAAATGTCTGGTAAACAAGTCACACCCGGTTATGTGATAAACTCTGTCGAAGATTTGTATAGTCGTGTTGACGTTCAAGTCCAAAATTGAAATGCACTCATCCTGGCACGGCGAAGGCTTGGGAATTCTCTGCCTATGCACCAAACAGCCCTGTGGGATTCCGGAATTTTCCACCTTCGGTTCGGTGATCTGCATCGTACCGTCCTCAAGGTAGTAGAACATTTTGACTTTCCTCACCAGATATGGCGCGTGGTAGACCTCCTGGAGGGTCTCCTTAAAATACGCATTAAAGCAGAGAACCTGCTTGTCGTATGCCAACCAGGGGGGTAGTTTCGGACCAACTTTTGGCGGGTAGACAGAGGGTAGCTCTGGCGGGGGGCAGTTGGAATCCGAAATCATTCCCTGTGGATTGACCAGCGGTGGCGCCTCGCGATCGGAAAGCATCGCAATGCCATAGTGGTTGAGGAATGTTTGAGATTTTGCAAAGTTCGTCTTGGTGAGCTGCAAGCAGTTTGAAAGCGGTTGGCCATTAAGTGAACAGCTGTGGAGTGAACTTACGTCTCGAAACTGTGTACCGGGCAGCAAGGGCATCCCAGGAATGCGCAACATTTTTAGGACGTTATTTTATCAATTTTTGAAGGATGTATAAAATAAAATAGAGTTTCGTTTGTGAATTGACTGAATTGATTTTCGAAGCTTTCACTAATAAAATAAATAAACACGTTCGCAATTGCTATAGTGATTCATTTATACATTTGTGGGGAACCATGGAAGTGCACTCGCAGTTGGTAACCAGCAATAAAAAGGTGTGTTTGCAAGGAGTTGGAAGCATTACGCTGACGCATGCCATACTTGTTATTCGATTTAGCTAGTCTGATGCAAAAGCTTAAGAGCTTCTACAAGGATATTAGAATTAAGAAATTGAATAGGAGTTATCATCGAAGGCAATTCTCCTAAAACTTGATCTCACCACTTCATCTTGGCTCACCTGGCTGGCTTTGCGTGCCACATCTTGGGAGTCCGAGTGAGGAATATGCGTTTAAGCTGACCAAACCATTTAAGCAAAACCGCTCCATCCATACGAGCAGCTGCTCGACGTGGCCACGCATTCTGGGTGTTCCTTAGAATATAAAATCTCTGCAAGTTGCGATAACCTAGTCTTAAGCAAAGGAATCTCATTTGGGCAGCTTGTGTTCGCGATCTTTGACACCTTCAAGTTTGATCCAAAATTATGTAGCTGTCGCAAAATTGACACAGACCGGTTAATCGTAGATTCCTTACGACAATAATCGTCTGGACGATATCGCTTTCAAAACTCTGATAACCACAATAAAAGTTATATTCTGGCTGAATTTGTATCATCCGGTTTCATCACATTTGTGGAAAATTAACTGGATTCAGCTCTCAAACTCGTAATTTTTGCACTTAGTCGCTAGTCCTGGAGGTCATTCGACGAAAATCGTCTGAGGGGATCAATGTTACCCATACAGTAGCTTTCTATTGTTCTTTCCATGCAAAGTTGAACATTTTTGCGCTGTGTCGACTACCATATTTTCAAATTAGTTAACGTTTTTCTTAGCCATTGTACTGCTTTTTTAACAAAATGGCTAACGAGAATCATCGTATGATACTTTGCAGTTTGGAAGCACTGCCAGCTTTTATTTTCTAATTAAATGAAGTGTGATAAATTAGATAGAGAAATAAGCACCTGCATGGGCCCGGCATAGGGTTTAACAAGGTTTTTCTAAAAAAAAAAACAAGAAAAAAACAAGAAATGTAACGATGACAGCATTTCTTAAATGCCCATACGATATAAAAGTATTTTTAAACTTGCTGTCCAGTTTACCCTACTATTTAACTGATTTGTGTAGGTACCTACACCATAAAGCATAAACACTCAAAGCGGGAAACAGATAAAGACAGCAACGGGGTCCGCTGTGTGCTGATTTTGTTGTGTCAATCGGTTTTCCGCATAAAGTCCTATGTGTAAATTTGAAAGGTAAAAATTGATACAATTTGAAAGTAGCTCAAAAACACTTTTTCAATAAAATGTGCACACAGTCTGTGCCAGCTCCCTTGTATCGAACCGAACTGTGAATAAAGCGAATGGCGCTTCATAAATTGCATACTCACCAGTCACCCCCGTATTAATAAACAAATGTGCACAAGTTAGTTACCTAGTAGGCACCAGATAGCGAACAAAAATTTGACGTAACTTCTGAATAACGAGTTGACAACTTTTACGCAGCGTTTATTAAAAAGGGGGTCAATGTGTACGTCACTTTAAGAAGTTGGCTTTCAAAACAAATGCGCAAAGTCTCGTGAAAACCAAAATAAGGAAATACATATATAGCAAAGGATATAACTTTGGATGAATTATTATCTTCATCGTCTTCCCATTCTCTTAAAAATACGAATCACCGAAACTGCTCCGTTTCTATCTACAAAATTGCAAACATTTTTCAAGTCGATATCCATAGTTAATTTTTACAAAAACGAAGGCAATTTGAAGAGCTGATATTGATTACTGCTGTCAAATAGCAAAAGCAGATCAATTTTGTTGCATGTTCCATAAGCCGCGTTAAATCTGCGATTTGAAAAAAAATATTGGTGGTCCCAATGGAAAGCGACATCAGTTGGGAACTATCGTATCGTAAATGCGATCTGGCACCAAACTTCTAACGTGGTATCTGGTATTCGATTGGGCTTCTTCAGATTTCGTGTGTCTAATCGAACATAAAAACGTCACTTGCTATTTTTTTTTGTTGATATTCTTGAGATTGGAAAATGTGTAGCCTTCGACACTTTTCTGCGTTTTCCATTCACTGGTTCAATTTTATAGTAAAACATTCGAAATTTGCGTCCAGATTTGAAATCAATGCACATTTGGCATTAATAATTAACAAAAATAGATTCCCCGATGCAATACGTTTTCTTACAGTTGAAAACGTAAACAAACTTCACTAGTTGTCAAACTAAAACACACTTGGATTGGTAAATCTGATGCCGTCTATCGTCTTCCATTCAAATTTTCAGATTTTGCTCTCAGATTCCAAATATTTCGTGACCAATATCAAATGTTTAAATTTTAGTAAAAGCTGGTGTAAATCTCGCTCAGAAATCCAGATTCGCAAAAGTGCTCTAAAATCGGCAAAAGATTGTTAATTTTTCGTACAAATCGCACATAAAAAGTGACCCAGTGCAAAAATAAAAGTCTGAGAGCGCTCAATCGAATACCGCATTAGTGAGCTGAAATTCATGTGGACTTTTACAAATTCTATTTCAAAATGCGTGCCCCACGATCTACCAGCTCACTTAAAAACATTTAACAATTTTTCGGACAGTTTTTTAGCCTTTCAGGAAGGTATATTTCGTACATGCCTTTAAAGCCTCTGCAAAGGTTTAAATTTCCATCGCAAACCCTGCTCGGATTGTGACCACACATAAACTAATCAAGTAAATGTTTACCACTTAAATCATAAATCAGGACTTTCAACTCCTCATTCAGTTTATTTTAGAAATAGTTATAAACAAGTCAAAAGTTAGAGCTTGGCGCCCGCGTGAATGGCCAAAACTCCATCATAATCGTTGGCGCCTATAAAAATATTAGCACGTCCATCCGCCTTGACGGTCACATGTTTGCCCGTACATGTCGAGCCCGATTTGCTTCCGGAGATAATGTCACAGTACGTACCAGCTGGTAGGCATGTATCAATTGGCCGATTCAGGTCGAAGCCCTCCTGGTTGAACGCAACGAATCCCTTATCGCCGCGACAGAAGGCGATCTGATCACCGCCATTGTCCCACCAGTTCTTTAGAGCAGTTTTGGCCACAGCGTTTTTGAAACCAATCATATTGTAAATTTGACGCCAACGGTGTTCGCAGATCCATCCGTTCTGGCATGAGCCGTCGCGATTGAAAATCGGCGATAAAATCGTCTTACCACCGTCTCTGGTGGGTGGACCTTGATCGGTATTGTCAAAGCCAAAGGAGCTCATTACGCGTGTAATGCCATACGGATGGGCCAACATGAAAGCGGTGGCCATTTTGTATTTCTTCGAAGATTTGTAGGTGAGAACATCACCGCCACCGCCCCCATGGCCACGCTGATTGTCGTGATTGTCAATGAAAACGAAAGCCACTCTCGAGTCCATAAATCCCCACTCGGTGCCCCAGGTGGAGAGCCACTTAAGTTTGTCGCGCTTGTTGAAAGCCTTGCCAATTGCGGCTGAATGTCGAAATTCAGTAACAGCCCCGAAACCAGTGTATTCGCTACTCTTTATGGCTTCACCGCCCAGATCAATGACCTCCTGGTAAATAAACGCCCTGGAAGCTGGTGCGAAACCTTGGGTTTGATTCAGGCTGTTCAATCTGCCGAAGATCACCTAAAACGAGACAGGTTTTGGCTTTTGCACATCAAGTGGACTGGTATACCTACCTTCAAGTCGGATGGCCACATGTGTTTGCATGCGTCCACGCGGAAACCCGCAACACCGATGTCAATAAGCTTATTCAAGTATTCGACGATGCGATCGCGCACCCATTCCTTGCTTTGATCCAAATCTTTCAGCTCTACGAGTTCACAGTTGCGAACGTTGTAGGGGTCGCTGTAGTTAAACACGGCACATGTGGGATGGAAGTCCTGAGTCGAATACGGGACAGCTGGATAGAACTTTTTGCTTGGGTCCAATGTTGAACCAGCCGTACCGATTCCAGTGGCTGCTGCCATGTGGTTGAACACCACATCGGGGTAGATGCGCACTCCAACTTTATTGCAACGGGCAACCATTGAACGGAACTCGGCCTCATTTCCGGAGCGGGTTGTCAAAATGTATGAAACGGGTTGGTAGCGTTCCCACCACGGTCGGCTATTGACGATGACATTCTCGTTCGGCGGGGAGACCTGCAATTTTAAAAGTTTTAGCATTTTCTCTGGAATCCTTGAGTGTGCATGAGATTTAAACCTGAACGCCGGCGTATCCTTTTGGAGCGAGAAAATTCTCACATTCAGCAGCGATGTCGTTCCACTTCCACTCGAACAGATGTACTATTGTGTTACGGTCGGGCCACTGATTGGGGTTTAACTGGCCGTTGCCATAGGAGATAAGGCTTAGAAAAGCGATTAATCTCGGCAGCATTGTGGCTACTGCTGAGGACGATGCATCTGCACGAAGACGCATTTCCCAAACGCGTTATTGAGGTACGTCCTGCAAATGGAAAAGTGGAAAAAAAACATCAATTTGAAACCAAAACAAATGAATGTGTAAACGAGGTATAATAACATGGACGCAACTGGTTCGCAAGAAGCTATCAGAAAGTAGCTGTGACCCCGACTTCGTAGATCGTATCCGCCACATTTATACCTACTTTTTTATATTATTTTTCGTTTGCAGGAATCATACAAGGTAAATGGTGACGTTCAAGTATCTAGTTTGGCAAGTCTGACAGCTGCCTGGCTGAATGAATCCCGCTTTTAATTGGCTGAAATTGGTCATATGAGCAGCTGTTTCAGCTGACTTTTATGGGGCGTAGCCAAAGAAACTACCTAGTTGAAAAATTCGTGACTGAGTTGAGAGTTCTCATATCTGGCTGAGAGAGGAAAAGTGACGTTCCCGACCAATTCTGGTCGACTTAAGACAACTCGATTCTTGACTGACAAAATGCAATTTATTTAAGTCAAAACATGTTACAACTTGGCCTTAATATGAATGGCCAATACACCATCGTAGTCATTGGCTGAAATATTAATTGTACCCCTCCCGTCGGAACCGACCACAACTTTCTTGCCAGTGCAAGACGATCCCGACTTAGCTCCCGAAATAACATCACAGTAGGTACCAGCTGGCAAGCAAGTCTGAAGCGACTGGTTCAGGCCGAAGCCTTCCTGGTTGAACGCAACGAATCCTCTGTTGCCGCGGCAGAATGCAATCTGGTCGCCACCATTGTCCCACCAATTGGTAAGAGAAGTTCCTTCAACGACATTCTTGAACTCAACCATGTTGTAGATTTGACGCCAACGGTGCTCGCAAACCCATCCGTTTCCACAGGACCCGTCCGACTTGAAAATCGGGGACAAAATTGTGTTGCCGCCATCATTGGTGGGAGGTCCCTGATCGCTGTTGGAGAACTCAAACGAACTCATGATACGACTAACACCGTATGGGTAGGCGAGCATAAATGCGGTCGCCATCTTGTACTGCTTGGATGACTTGTAGGTCAGAATATCGCTACCGCCGGCTCCGTGTCCGCGTTGATTGTCGTGATTATCGACAAAGATCAGTGCCTGGGATGAAGGAAGGAAGCCCCACCCAGTGCCCCAGTTGACGAGCCACTTGAGTTTGTCGCCCTTGTTAAAGACCTTTCCGATCTTTGCCGAGTGGCGGAACTCAGTGACCGTGCCCAAATGGGTGTAGTCTTCGCGTTTAATAGCCTCCCCACCCAAATCGATGACTTCTTGAAACAGAAACGGGCGGCTTCCTGACGCGAATCCCTGATTGGTGTTCAAGTTCTTCAGTCTGCCGAAAATCACCTGAAAAATGTACGATTTTTGATATATTTTGCTCCCAGACAGAAGCAAGACGCACCTGTAGATCCGCTGGCCACATGTGCTTGCATGCATCGACGCGGAATCCAGCAACACCGATATCAATCATTTTATTCAAAAACTCGACAATCTTTTCTCGGACCCACTCTTTTCCCTGGTTCAGGTCCTTCAATCCCGATAGTTCGCAGTTACGGACCTGATTGGCATTGTTGTAGTTGTTAATGGAGCACGTAGGATTGAAGTCGGACGAAGAGTACGGCACAGCGGAAAAACTCTTTCCGCCGGGATTGGCCTTTGAGCCTGCGGTACCAACACCGGCTGAGGCCGCCATGTGATTGAAAACTACATCGGGGTAGATGCGAACTCCCACTTTGTTGCAACGTTTGACCATGTCGCGGAATTCAGCCTCATTTCCGGAGCGGGTAGTCAAAATGTACGAAATGGGTTGGTAACGCTCCCACCAAGGCCGGTTGCCTATAACAGCGTTTTCATTCGGCGGCGACACCTTTAACAGAATTCAAAAGTACACACTCAACTCATGGGCTTGTTAACGCACCTGAACGCCTGCAAATCCCTTTGGCCCCAGGAAATTCTCACATTCCGCGGCAATGTCTCTCCATTTCCATTCAAACAAGTGAACAATGGAATTGCGACCGCTTACGTAGTTCGGATTGTGTTGGCCGTTGGCGGCAGTGGCCGCCACCAGCAGTACAACTAGTGCTTTCGAAAATGTCATCTAGGCAATCGTCAAATGACTTCTGTCGTCTAGACCGGATCGCCACTCAGTATTTATAGAGCGTTGCCATTGCGTCACAAAACGAAACTGCAAAGTAGGTACTCGAACTTTGTTTTTCGCGCACTCAATCTGAAACAATTAGCTCAAGATTACACATGTAGGAATGAGTACCTATTTAAGTTCCACAATTAATTAACAAATGAAGACTGATACAATAGTCAAGATTTGATTTGTGTCGTGCACGTGACTTGGTGGGGCCGATACAAATTGCATTATATTCCCGATATGCACGTCAATATTTTTGAACAATGTACGAGCCAGGGAGGTGTGGCTGCATTTGGGTGCCAGGCCCCCTCTTCCCTTCCTCCCCCTACACGAAGATCAATAATTAACTGTGCAAATATAATAGAGAATAATATTTGCACAATTGTGTTGAGTACCTATTTCAAAAATATTCAGCACGGTGTACTGGTGTCATTTTCAATTAGCAGATGATAGACTGCAGTTAGTTTAAATATTATCAGATCAGTACCTGCAAATATAATGGCTCTCGTCTCAACGACTATTAAATAAATACGACTCTGCAGTTGAATTTGAAGGCAGGTACGCACCTGTTTCGGAACGAAAAGTCCCATACAAAAGTGACACAACGAAATCATGTGCGCAAAATTTCGTTCTCCTTTTCGTTTTTCAGTACACAGTTGCTGCGAAATGATGGGGGAAAGTGGGTAATTGTAGTAGATTGCTTGGTACAATTCTCCACTCCCCTTTCGCACATTTATTGTCCGGGACATTAATTGCTTGTGAAAATTTGACATTTGTAAAATCACGGAGCCAAAATTAGACAAACTCAAATATTTATAAAGATCACAAGTTTGCAATTTTTTTCAATTCTTTAGGCACACTTATTCTGATTACATTGTTTTCAAAGACGACAATATTAAATTAAAATAAAAACAGGATATACTCATAATTAAGAGACTTTTCTAATTTTCTTCTTTCAATGTTAAAAATGTTAAAAAAAAAGAAACGCAAAACGAGCTTTTATATTAAACTACACATTTCGAAATGGGTTTGTATAAATGTTTGAAAATCAATTGAAATGTACGTCCAGTGCAAATGAACTCAATACAAACACGAACCAATAAAATTCGGATTTAATGTTCGATTTGGCAGCAGTAATCTGAAATGTCAGATCAAAATCGAAAAAGCTAAATCGGAAACGACATAAGTTATCCGAAATGAGTACCTACGTTCGCAATAGAAGTAAATAATTTAATAAATTCCTAAGAGCCTAAAAATCGCCAAACATTAAAGTGAATAGCGTAAATTAGGAAAAATCTAAAATGTCAAATTTAAGGAGCCTGTAAAAAGTTCAAGCGTAGCCAAATCAGGTACATAATAGCAAGTGCTGGTTACACTGCTACTTGCGTATCAGCTGATGGAACTTTCACAAATTATCTACAGCTGCCTTTTCGCAGATAAATTTCGTTCCGGAACAGGTGCGTTCTAGGCTTTATGACAATAAATAGCCTACGGAAACGAGTTTCTATATTCAATTATTTCGAAATGGGTTGGTAAACCTGCGTGGAAGACCTTTGCCGTGGACTTCCACATAATTTAACGACGAATAAGAAACTGCTCGTAAATTTTTGAAGAGATATGCATACAGCACCTTATAATAACTACCAACAAAACCAAGCGGCTGAAAGGTTCCTCTACATTTTGTGTGTTTTTTATAATGCGCTGTACTAATAATAAATTTAAGTCTCGACTTTAAATTTACGGAAGCTCACTACTGCGAAACTTGTATGGAAAATAAAGCCACTGTGAACTACTTAAATTTAGAGTCGAAGCTAGGAATGTGTGTTGGTAATGCCCTATGTCTTTGGCTTAAAATAAGTTGATCGGCCTTTCGCAGATGCAACTGATCCAACATAGACGACGCCGTTTGTTCGCTGTATGGGATTCGGAGCGCTCGAAATACCCATTTAGCAACGAGGCTATGATTATCCTAGGCTCAGCCCCCTCCTAACTGACTACTGAACACGCTAGTTTTTTTTTTTCGATAACCGAGTATGCAAAATGAATGGAAACTTCAATCTGTCTTGATTCCCGCAAAAATTTCGAACAATTCTTTGTTTTTCAGTAGTCAGCTGTCAGCCCCCAGTATACTAGAGAAACGGGTGCTGACTATGAAAGACACAGCTCCAAAGTTCTCCAGTTGTCAGCTCTTATGCAAATGTGTAAATTAAATTGGGGCTGACTACTGCAACAAAAGGGCGACTACTTCAAAATCATACATACTTCACTTATTTTGTAAATTGCACAATCAATTGTGAAATACAATTTTTCATTCTAACGGACGCATTTTGGTTTCATTCTATTGGAAACATTTTATGCATCTGGAAAGAAAGCATGTCGCCTACTACTATGCAACGAATTCTTCGTTTTGTTTGGTCGCTTTGTGCTTACTTTACTTGGTACCTATTGGGCAAAATCAAAGTGCAGTGTTTTGCCTGACAGGTGAACACAGAAATATCTTAAAAATGGATTTTGATATGGAGATTAACCTTCATGCAGGAATGGCGCCTCGGAATTTATGAAAATCAGACAGAAAAAATCGTTAAAAATGTTTTTTTTTTTCAAATTCATCTTTTCCTTTTGTGACAAGGCAACTGCCATATTTCTAACTACTATTTATTTAATTAACCATAGAGTATTAAAATTAAAATTTTAACGGTTCTTAGAGATACAACTTTACTTCTAATGTAGAGCAATCATATCAGACGACTTTACAACTTAGCATTAACATGGATAGCCAATACACCATCGAAGTCATTGACTGAAATATTAATTGTACCCCTCCCGTCGGAACCGACCACAACTTTCTTGCCAGTGCAAGACGATCCCGACTTAGCTCCCGAAATAACATCACAGTAGGTACCAGCTGGCAAGCAAGTCTGAAGCGACTGGTTCAGGCCGAAGCCTTCCTGGTTGAACGCAACGAATCCTCTGTTGCCGCGGCAGAATGCAATCTGGTCGCCACCATTGTCCCACCAGTTGCTAACAGAAGTTCCTTCAACGGCATTCTTGAACTGAACCATGTTGTAGATTTGACGCCAACGGTGTTCGCAAGCCCACCCGTTTCCGCATGAACCGTCAGTTCTGAAGATTGGCGACAAAATTGTGTTACCGCCGTCGTTGGTGGGTGGTCCTTGGTCAGTGTTGGAGAACTCAAACGAACTCATGATACGACTAACACCGTACGGGTAGGCGAGCATAAATGCGTTCGCCATCTTGTACTGCTTGGATGACTTGTAGGTCAGAATATTGCTACCGCCGGCTCCATGTCCTCGTTGGTTATCGTGATTGTCGACGAAAATCAGTGCTTGGTTTGAAGGAAGGAAGCCCCAACCAGTGCCCCAGTTGGCAAGATACTTGAGTTTGTCGTTCTTTCTGAAGACTCTGCCGATCTCAGCCGAGTGACGGAACTCAGTGACGGTTCCCAGGTGAGTGTATTCCTCGCGTTTGATGCTCTCACCACCCAAATCAATGACCTCTTGGAAGATGAACGCACGAGCTCCAGACGAGAACCCTTGGTTGGTATTCAAATTCTTCAACCTATCGAAAATCACCTAGAAAACGAGTTGTTAGAGACTCCATATGGCAGACTTGAGAAGACTCACCTTCAAATCGCCTGGCCACATGTGCTTGCACGCATCGACACGGAATCCAGCGACACCGATATCGATCAGCTTGTTCAAAAATTCGACAATCCTATCACGAACCCAGGCATTGGCTTGGTTCAAGTCCTTCAGTCCTACCAGTTCACAGTTGCGCACTTCGTTGGCGTTGTTGTAGTTGTTAATGCTGCAGGTTGGGTTGAAGTCTGTAGAGGAGAATGGCACAGCTGGGAAGCTCTTACTGCCGGGGTTAGAGCTTGAGCCAGCGGTACCTTGGCCGCCAGCGGCAGCCATATGATTGAAAACTACATCAGGATAGATGCGAACTCCGACTCTGTTGCAGCGACTGACCATGTCACGGAACTCAGCCTCGTTGCCGGAGCGAGTTGTCAGAATATACGAAACGGGCTGGTAGCGCTCCCACCATGGCCGGTTGCCAATAACAATATTCTCATTCGGAGGAGACACCTTAAGGAAAATATTTAAAATATTAGTTGCTCAGGTCGGTTTGGACTTGAGGCCTACCTGAACGCCAGCGAATCCT
This sequence comes from Cheilosia impressa, assembly GCA_948293265.1. Classification (NCBI taxonomy): domain Eukaryota; kingdom Metazoa; phylum Arthropoda; class Insecta; order Diptera; family Syrphidae; genus Cheilosia; species Cheilosia impressa. The sequence continues at coordinate 13,880,166 of OX411884.1, forward strand.
TTCGGTCCAAGGAAGTTCTCACACTCGGAGGCGATATCTCTCCACTTCCACTCGAACAAGTGGACAATGGAGTTGCGACCACTGGCGTAGTTGGGGTTGTATTGGCCATTGGCGGCAGTGGCGGCCACCACCAGCAAAGCGAAAACTTTAAAGAACATCATGTTCAAATGACTTCTGATGTGTGGTCTAAAAATCCGCTCAGTATTTATAGGTCCGTCGGGGTTTCTTTTGCTAATCGGATGACGTTGAGGGCTTTCGCCATCGTTTTTGAAGTAGCAATTTGGAAGGCATTATCGTTAACTTGATCGAAGTGATAAGATACGCGTAGTATTCTTATGGTGGGGTAGAACTTTGCGGAATGGCCAACAGAGTGATGGCCAACACTTGAAACTTTTTGCACACTAATTTAATTTGGCAACGATTTGCAGATAGTGGTGACAGCAGTGATAATAAATCAGATTTTGAGGGTGGATTACTTTGAAATATTTGTTGGTGCAATTATTTATAAACTGCGCATTAGTAAGATGGCCCAATAATTTTAACACGTTGGGGGTTATCTCTATTCAACGCAGAAGGTGTGTCGTGTGCCTTTATATCTGCACTTGCTAAAATAAAATGTTTGCACCTAAACGGAGGGCTAGGAGGTATTTTCACGTCAATCGGAAATGATGACTTAACCGGTTTGAAGAAAGACAGGTACTTGCAGATTTTGGAATTTGCTAGTGATTACCGGATTGGTGACTGTTTGTTGATGAATGAATTAGGGATATATGCGGAACAGTTCGGAATAATATATGCAACTTGAACAGCTTTCCAGTTCATCAATGCCTTACCCTGTTGAGAGAATTATATTTCATGTAGTCCTCATGTTCGTAAGCCAGTAGTGACTGCAGTAGCATTGGCTCAGTGGATAGTACAATGGGCTCAACTTTTGTAAAAATTACCTTTATTTTACTGTCAACACTTCGCCAGCTCTCGTTAACGTGTGACAAATAACTACCCTGATCCTTTTTGATGCTGAATATGACAGCTCTCAGGAGCGTGAGTGTTACGCAATTCGCGAAAGTTTTACGCGGTTCAGCTGTACTCTTCCAAAAATATTGGTTAAGTTTTGTAGTGTCTGAGCTATTCGTAGACGTAGACTTTGACTGCGATAAGATAATGCCCCGAGTCTGTTTTGACGTCGTCGATCAGAACAAATAGCAAAATCAAGTTAACCGATGATCTACAGACTGTCTTTCACAAATAGGATAGGTTCGTGCGCACGTTGGCCGCTTGTCTTTCATCTTTGTAGGGGCGTAAGCGCATATCTATAACATGCTGATTTAGCGAGGTTAGTCTTGATGCGGATAGTTATATGGAGTACACTATATCCATGATCCATGATTTAGACTTCCATTTAACTTGCACACTGTATTTCTAACTTCTCTATAACCTCAATAATTTCGACACACAATATAAACTCGATTGATAAAAATTCATACGCGACTACTCGCCATTGTCCCACTCAGTCTTACTCCTTTTTGCGAATGCTTAAAGGTATAGTACGGTCATGAGGTGAAGCGTCGGTTTCCCACCCACGCTTCGTGCACTCACTCTCACCGAACTGCTCTCCACACCGCACTACCCCCTCCCGTTTCCTGTCGCTGTCTTGCTTCATCGAAGTCAGGCATTAATGCCCGACGACCTGTCGCTTTTTCGTTCCATAGGAATTCAAGATCACTGCGCCCAGAAGTCTCACTTTCAAGAACAGCCTCTCAGATTTACCCAAGTGGTATATTCAATTTAATATTACGCCGGCTGTTATTAATTGCAAACACTTTCAAAATGACCTAGCTTAAGTATAACCTAACCTAACCTTAACAATGCCAACGTATACCCTAACTTACTGAAAGAGCAAGCAAGCAATCTAGTACTAAAAAATGTGTTCTATTACTTTTTTTTTATACCCTCCACAGGAAGGTATATTCACTTTGCCCATACATTTGTAACGCCAAGAAGGAGTCACCGGAGACCTCATAAAGTATATATATTATGAATCAGGATCACATTCTGAATCGATTTAGCCATGTCCGTCTGTCTGTCTGTCTGTCTGTCTGTCTGTCTGTTGAAAGCACGATAGCGCCCAAAGTAATTGACGTAGGTGAATGAAATTTGGTGAAAGGACTTCTTTTTATCGGCGTCAGGTTGGTATAGAAAACCTGCTATGTCGGTCAAGTAGTTCTGGTACCTCCCTCACAAAACCAATACCAGTGGAGGGTATCAAAGCATCGGCCAGGCCGATGATAACACTTTTACTTGTTTTTTGATAAAGTGTTTCGAAATTTTTTTCTTTTTCTATCGTTCATTATTTGGAATTCTTAACTATGATCATTTCATAAGTGAAATGCATAAAATCAAAAGTTAATTGAAATAATTTACACTACTCACCTTCTAAAGCGTAAGGCTACTCCAGAATTATTTTGTAGATGATTCTGTTGGATCGGTGCTTGGCATTTGTTATCGACTGCACTCACTAAATTTTTTATTTTTCACAAAATTTTCACGAGATATGGGTCATATACTAATATTTTTTTTCATATGAAAATAATCGATTTATTTTATTCATGAAAATAAGTTCAGCATTCAAAATAATTAGAATACCGCACTTCTACGGAGCACCAAAAATAAAACAAACACGCAGAATTGAAACAGAAATGTCACTAGATCTTCCTACATCATATCAGAAAGGAAAGACTGTTTGACATCATCTATCAGCAGCAAGTAATTCACAGTACAGAATATCTAAAAATATGTCTGTCTATGTATGAACATAGACGTTTCGGTCTTTGTTTATATTTTTGTGCTCATCAACTTCTATATCAATTAGTTCGATGCCAATTTATTTCAATTGAACGATAAAATGTCAGCAAATTTGCATTCGGTACTGATATGAGAAGGTATGATGTGAATGAATTGTTTTCGTTTGTAGATTACTAATTCAACGAAGTTGGAAGATAACCGGCGATCTGTCTGTCAGAATTTATCACAAACTGACCGACAGCAAACACGGTAGAGTTTCACTTGCCGACGAATTTTTTAAATTGGTTCTGAAGGTACTGTCAAATCGCACATTATATTTATTTCGAATCAGTTTTTTCTTAATAAAGGATAAACTCCCTGGAGCAGTGGTTCCCAATAATTTTCAGTCCGCGGCGCACAAGTTTAGTATTTTGTCAAGACGCCCTTCCCTAGCTATTTGAAAAAGAATCAGTCGATAGGTATGGTTAAAAATTCACCACGGTATTAATAAACAAATGTGCACAAGTTAGTTAGCTAGTAGACATCAGATAGCATACAAAAATTTGACGTAACTTCTGAATAACGAGTTGATAACTTTTACGCAGCGTTTATTAATAAGGGGGTGTTCACAAACAGCTCAACGAAGCTCAAATTAGTTTGTATTTTTGTGAATAACTCACGGCACGGCGCCCCTCTTTACTTTCTACGGCGCACACTTTGGGAACCCCTGCCTTAGAGAATTGTTTAAGCTATGTAACTGATGGAGATTTTTGATCAAAGAAAAAAATGTCCCTTTCTATCATAAGAGACGATCTGAAAGAGATCTTTCTAGATCTTCACATAGGCTTAGGTTTCTAGGCTCTTTCTAGTGTTTCATTTAGGAAAAAAGTTCACTTCCAGTCCAGGTTAGTTGTTAGCCGACAGAAGAGTCTGGGATATTTTTAAAGAATTGTCATGAACTGACCAGCACATAGACTAGCGAAATGTTAGACTGCAGTGTTTGTTGTGTTGTAAAAGCAAAATTAGCGGTGTGTGATCCGAAAATATGAAAATAAGAGTGCAAATGTAAACCGTAAGTGGCATTTTTTGCTTTGGTCCATAAAAACCTTCATTTTACTAAGAGTAGCAACTAAAGTCAAACAGTGTTCCAACCAATTTAATTTTGAACACACCACGCACCATCTCTATAGGGAAAGCTTCTTAACCAAGCCGTTCGGTCTCGGACTGGGAATTGTTTGCTCCATTCGTCGCATAAATAAAAATCACACAAACGAACGCTTGTGGAAAGCTTGGCCCTGCTCGTTGCGTTTTTCCAACAAGATCAATGGGTCTTACTATTGAACAGTTTTAACCTCGGCCTCGAGTGTTTTCTGGGTTTAAATAAATATGTATATAATTTTTTTATAAAAAATCTCACTAATGCGAGATCGGAAAATTTATCTTGAGATTCAGAAATAATAATAGTACCGCGCATTGTCATCAGATGCACAGTCTTTGGAAGGTTTTGGTTTTATAATTTACTTGCGAGTTTTTCCGTTTAAATCTCTTTTTAACCTCAGAGGTCTTGCTGTTTCTGATGACAATGGAGCTGCTATCATTCTTTATTGTCATTTTGCACACCGAATAGGAACTCTTTGGTTTTCTACAGAAAAGACTAATCCTCACTGGCAAGGCCATCATGTGCTAAAGAGGCCTCCCTGCTCCCTTTGGTGTGGGTTAGGTGGCACACAATGAATTATTTGTGATATGAAATCCACTATAACGTTTCAAACGTCTGTTTCCGCCTGGCTTGTCTTGAAAATCCTTAACCCGAATGCATCGAAATGGCTTTGTTATGCACATTGCTTTCTGTTTTGGAACGCGTTCCCAAAAGTTATCTTTTATGGTAGATTTGAAATCTCGATTTGGTAGGCCTATCTCTATCTCTTCATCTTCAAAGTAATTAATGAAAATATTGCCTCCGCCTTAGATAAGGAGGTCGAAAATAAAATTGCAAACAAAATAATCATCGCCATTGAATAAAGTTCAAAATATTCGCATACAATGGTCGCGTGATGTTCACGAGGCAATTACGTGTAGCCCAAATACCAAGATAGGAGTTTTCTTCGCCGGTGAAAAAAAAGAGCGCCTACCCCACATGAGAGTAGCAGCTGGAAAGGGAAATTGAAATACAAAACTGGCGCCCACACACGACACATCTGAGGAGAGATTTTTGTACAGATGTCCTTTTTTGTAATATTAAGGACAGAACTCGGATTAGCAGCTAAGCAATAGAAAGTATTCAAAACACCTAATACATTATAAGTGACCTTACTGAAAATGATCCAAGTATAATTGAGAATCTTATGTCGTTTTCCATTGGGCAAAAAGAAGCGTCCGGGAGAGTCCGGAATCGAAAAAATTCACTTCTGAAAAAATACTCTTCTGGTGATTCTGAGAAGAGAATTTTGCTTCTCGATTAAGAAGCTTTAACACAAGAAGTGTAATTTATGTATTTTATGCAAGTCAGCTCACAGCAGCCGTAGATTATTTGTTGGCATTTCACCAATACTTTTGTGCATTCAATCAGAAGCAGTTTTGTTGTTCCTTTTGATTTCAGAATGAGTGGATCCCCGAGTGAAACCAATGGAAAAGGACATTAAATTGCCTATCTGTGAATGAATGTGAAGCAGCAAAAAAAGTTCTTAAAGGAAAAAAACTCAACAAACTGTCAGGTTACTATGTGCAAGTGCCTGCGTGCAGCTAATTTACTTTAACATGGCACACATACTTTCCCATATACGAGGTGGGCCAAAAGAAGTCATCCGATGTTGTTGTTTTTTTCTAAATGAGAAACTTCGATTCTGTTTTTTGATTATGTTTATTTGAACCTTTAGAATTTCATTGGTCAAGTCGAGAAGATGTATCGGCCAATTGGGCGCCGTCACAATTGATTGTAGTAACACGAAAAACAGCTTGTAGGCAAATTCTCTAAAGTAGGCTAAGCTGACGGTCTATTTAATACTTAGTTTATGACATTTACAATAGGTGCAAATCGAACGCAATCGATATAAATCGATCGCAATCGCACAAAGTCTATACACGTCCTCATCAAAAATGACAGAAAAAGAGGAAATTAGCAAAATAACGAGTAACGAGTAGCTCCTCTCTTGGCTCAGAGAATTTTAACCGGCAAGTACTAACAAATAACTCAAATGCACAAAAATAAAAGACAAAAGGCCACCACCGAACGGTTTTTCATGTTCACAAAAGGAAATTCGATGGCCTTTTATTTATGTTTTTTTATTTATGTTTTATTTGCTTTTTTAATAATTTGTTTGATGTCACTTTTTTTGAAAGACACACCTGAAATATCTGTTTTTATGTTTTTCACAAAATAGTAGAAATGTCAAAGACGTTAGTGGCTCAAAGTAGTTTAAAGCCTATACACGTTTCTGGAATTTTATTTTCCGCTCTCTAGTTGCGCAGCAGATGGCGCGCACTAGTTGTAAAGAAACTCAACCAACTTTGACCTTAGAGTGCGCAACTGGAGGAAGTTAGACAAAGACCGCACTGGAGAGTATTGACGTATTGGTTGAAGCAATGATCCACACCGACTGTAGCGCCAAAGTAAGTAATTTTATTGTAAGAAGCACGTTTCGTATGAGCGTATACGTATATCGCTATTATTCTTTAAATAGCATGCCACCAACAAAGCGAATGACATTCCCACGGGCGCGTGAAAATTGTAAAACAAAATCACTCTAAAGAGATAATCAACATTACACTTCTTATTTCAAGTGGGTAAGGGTCTTGTTCAGATAGGCAGTATAGTTCGGTGTCTTACTTTGTTTACCGAAAACGTGTGGGTCCACACTTAATTACGATAATCACTATCGCACCTGTTGTGATTATGTGACACTATCGGCTGCCACTTAATTATCAACTTCGAAAGTACTTTTGTTTGTTAGCGCGTCAAATCAGATTTACAGCTTTTTGGATAAGTTGAGATTTTTCGATATGCCTTAACATTTTTAAAGTACAAAGAAATGTAAGGCAGCGAACATGCATAAGTGTTCTTATCTTTGACAGTTTAAGCCTATATACTATGTCGCCTGTCAAAAGTTTGACAGTTCTATTGAGGTACAAGTTATATGAAAATTAGATAGATATGTTAAGAAGGATTTATGACAATTATGAGGCTGATGTGTGGTTACTAAGGATAACAGTGTATACTTTTGGACATATTTTATGTCAAACTAGTGGATGCATACGTCAATCAAATTATGAACAGCTGTAGCAGATAGCATGTTGCACTTTACCAAGTCGTTGGCTTTTTTCCATAGAATAGTTTTATGGATAGAAAGGGCAAACAGGTTTTGTTTTAACACTCGCATTGCCACCTACGACCAAGGTCTCAATCACCGAGAATTCCCAAGAATTCGAAAAATACCTGTAAGCAAAATAAACAAACCCAAATCAAAATATTTGAAGAGCCTTAACCTCAATCAATAGCCTGTAAGAAAATCCATTATTCAACTCTGGCAGACACAGCTGGGAAAAATCTGAGAGTAGCTACTCCAGTATCCATAGCATAAGCCTCATACGGAGGCTTCTCAAAATGGCCGCTCTGATAATGCCATTAGAATAAGATTGCAAGGCCCTTTCATTCCTCTTCAAAACAAATGCAAAGAACACACAAATAGTTATGCAAGAAACTATCTAAAGAAGTAGGTACCTACCACAGTGCGTTAAGGCCGCCAAAAAGATTTCAATCAATATAAAGGATTTTGCACTTTCACCAATATATATATGAGACGCAATGGCCATTTGTCGCAAGCGTTTGGTGGGCTTGTCCAAAGGTTTCAAAAACTTACCCCATTCAGCGGTCGATATCTTATCACTGTGATATTGTTTACGATAGCCCCACTGCCTCCGAACGATAGTGAAATTTTTAGGTAGCAAAAGAACCCCGACGGACCTATAAATACTGAGCGGATTTTCAGACCACACATCAGAAGTCATTTGAACATGATGTTCTTTAAAGTTTTCGCTTTGCTGGTGGTGGCCGCCACTGCCGCCAATGGCCAATACAACCCCAACTACGCCAGTGGTCGCAACTCCATTGTCCACTTGTTCGAGTGGAAGTGGAGAGATATCGCCTCCGAGTGTGAGAACTTCCTTGGACCGAAAGGATTCGCTGGCGTTCAGGTAGGCCTCAAGTCCAAACCGACCTGAGCAACTAATATTTTAAATATTTTCCTTAAGGTGTCTCCTCCGAATGAGAATATTGTTATTGGCAACCGGCCATGGTGGGAGCGCTACCAGCCCGTTTCATATATTCTGACAACTCGCTCCGGCAACGAGGCTGAGTTCCGTGACATGGTCAGTCGCTGCAACAGAGTCGGAGTTCGCATCTATCCAGATGTAGTTTTCAATCATATGGCTGCCGTTGGCGGCCAAGGTACCGCCGGCTCAAGCTCTAACCCCGGCAGTAAGAGCTTCCCAGCTGTGCCATTCTCCTCTACAGACTTCAACCCAACCTGCAGCATTAACAACTACAACAACGCCAACGAAGTGCGCAACTGTGAACTGGTAGGACTGAAGGACTTGAACCAAGGCAATGGCTGGGTTCGTGATAGGATTGTCGAATTTTTGAACAAGCTGATCGATATCGGTGTCGCTGGATTCCGTGTCGATGCGTGCAAGCACATGTGGCCAGGCGATTTGAAGGTGAGTCTTCTCAAGTCTGCCATATGGAGTCTCTAATAACTCGTTTTCTAGGTGATTTTCGATAGGTTGAAGAATTTGAATACCAACCAAGGGTTCTCGTCTGGAGCTCGTGCGTTCATCTTCCAAGAGGTCATTGATTTGGGTGGTGAGAGCATCAAACGCGAGGAATACACTCACCTGGGTACCGTCACTGAGTTCCGTCACTCGGCTGAGATCGGCAGAGTCTTCAGAAAGAACGACAAACTCAAGTATCTTGCCAACTGGGGCACTGGCTGGGGCTTCCTTCCTTCGTACCAAGCACTGATTTTCGTCGACAATCACGATAACCAACGAGGACATGGAGCCGGCGGTAGCAATATTCTGACCTACAAGACATCTAAGCAGTACAAGATGGCGAACGCATTTATGCTCGCCTACCCGTACGGTGTTAGTCGTATCATGAGTTCGTTTGAGTTCTCCGACACTGACCAAGGACCACCCACCAACGACGGCGGTAACACAATTTTGTCGCCAATCTTCAGAACTGACGGTTCATGCGGAAACGGGTGGGCTTGCGAACACCGTTGGCGTCAAATCTACAGCATGGTTCAGTTCAAGAATGCCGTTGAAGGAACTTCTGTTAGCAACTGGTGGGACAATGGTGGCGACCAGATTGCATTCTGCCGCGGCAACAGAGGATTCGTTGCGTTCAACCAGGAAGGCTTCGTCCTGAACCAGTCGCTACAGACTTGCTTGCCAGCTGGTACCTACTGTGATGTTATTTCGGGAGCTAAGTCGGGATCGTCTTGCACTGGTAAGCAAGTGAATGTTGGTTCCGATGGAAGGGCTTCCATCAACATTTCAACCGGCGACGCCGACGGTGTATTGGCTATCCATGTTAATGCTAAGTTGTAAGCATTTTTTAGCGAAATAAAAATCTGTAAATAAGTATTTCTTTTTTTACTTTGCACACAACGCGACGTTTCTGGCGATCTGTCAAACGAAATTAGACACAGAAATTTAAAATTTGCAGGGTTGAAATTTCAAACCTAAAATGTTTCACGACTTGTTTTTTGACGCAGTTTTTGAAATACATATTTGACCGATTCTTAGCGTTTCCTTGACCCGTTTTTCGAAAGCGTTTTAGATTATATGGACAGTGTTTGTATAATATTTTTTAAAAGAATAAAACAACATTCTGACTTATTAAAAATTGATTGCTTGTCATAGGGTAATTTTTTTCATTTTTCAATATTGTGTAACATGGTATAATAAAAGTTAAAAATTTCACCCCGTTTTTCATCCCAGGTGTGGATTGGATGACTGCTTGTGCTTATCTTATGACGACTTCAGAAATCGTTTTCATCTGAAAAAATTGGTGGTTTCTCGTCGATCTCTTCGCCAACTTCAGGCATAAGGGCATGCACCGGAAGCATTGTAGTGGAGGTTTGCAGTCTTGATGAATATTCGCTTCTGGTAGGCTCATCGAAATGACCCATATCAGCTTCGAATAATATTTGAGATATTTTGAATTCAACTTGGCTTCTAACGAATTTGTTATATGATTCCAGCTTCTGGGCTATGTGATCACCAAAAGCGCTCTGTGATCTCTTCCGAGATTCATTTGCAGCAGCACGAACGTTCTGCAATCGCTTAAGTCTTTGGTTTTGGGTTTTTCGCTTCTTTATTTTGCACACTTTAGGAGGTGAAAGTGCAGGTGAAGAAGACTCGCTTGCGATGTCGTTATTGCCCGTTTCACTTTTGCAATAGTTGCTGTCTTCCGGTTGAAAATTGATGCGTGACTGTACTTTTTGATGAGCTTCGTTGGCGGCTGCGTTAGTGTCTTGAAATTTGATATCTTTTCTTTGCTGTATTTTTCGTAATCTCGTAGATTTGCAGGGCTTAGGACGGGCTCGAGGATGAGGAATAGTGTCAATTGTAATGTTATTTTGATCAGCAGTTTCAGGTTCACAACCATTGCTGTTGCTTCCAATTTCGGTTTTACCGCACTGAAAGAGATTTAATAAAAATAAATTAGTTTCAATCGAGTGATAGCGATACGGCAATTAGAGGTAAGAGGTACTGCCAAACGCCAGATTAATTTATGGATCTAGGACGGCAGAGGTTATCTCAAATAGACTAAAAAGTCAGAGGGGCCTTTCCTTTGAAAAGCTCTAATTCTGCAGCATCAAAAAAGCTCCTTCAAATCATAAAATGATTTAAGCTCATTCTGCAATACCAATAATCAAATTAAGTAGCTACGCTTAATTTTTCGAGCTCACAATGGAGAAATGTTCCACACAAAATTGCATACTGTGACCTACAAATAATATAAACTGAAGGTGAAAAATTAATAAATATTAGTATCGTGGATTATTAGTTTCGCCAATAACGAGAAAATGTTTTTCAGGTTAACGTAAAAAAAGTAGCATTGCTTAACTCAGCTTAAGTCATTCAAACATTCAAAGACTTTTAGTACTTTTTTAGATTAACCCCGTATTAATAAACGCTGCGTAAAAGTTATCAACTCGTTATTCAGCAGTTACGTCAAATTTTTGTATGCTATCTGACGTCTACTAGCTACCTTACTTGTGCACATTTGTTTATTAATACGGGGGGAAGTCCCTAGAAAAAGGAATTTCGCTGTTACAGCAATAGATTAATTATAATCTTACTTTTTATAAATTCCCAATATACAACGAGTATTTCTTTAATCAAGAATCTAGGCAGTTTTAAAATAAATCGTTACTATAATTTCCAAAAATCAAGTCAACTAAATATTTATTCTATTTCAATTCTGAACATTTAGTATTGTGCCTGGCAACGCTATACACAGACAACAAAAATAATAATTACCTTCTGGTCTCGCTCAGTATCATTGTCTCTCTCTGGCCAACCATCTGCCGACAAGTCATTGTTCAAAAACGCATCCATTTGCTTGAAAGCAAACCACATACTCTCCGTGCAATCGGCATTCCCGCTTCGCTGCTTTGTTTTCAATTTCCTCTTTTCATTTTGGAAATATGTCCGTAGGTTTTTAAACTTTTTCTGTGCATCTTCTTGTGAGATATTGAATTTGTGTGTAATCTCTCGCCAAGCGCTCTTTCTTGCATTCCGATCTTTATAAATGTGTGAGTTGATGTCCCAAATAACTGGCCGAAAACGTATGAAATTGATGAAACTAATTATTTTATCGTTTGACCAGAACGTCATGGCGCACCACAAGCAAACACAAGCAATTGTCGACGAAAACTGTGCGAGTGTTACACGAGTTGCTTTGCTTTTGCTTCATCAACTTGGAGCAATTATTTGTTATGCGCACGAAATTTATGTGCGCTCTTGTTGGCAGTGGTTGTGGATTGTGGTGGTGGTGACTGCGTGAATGAGTGGAGCGATGCTATGTCTTACACAAACAAAAACGCAATGTATATCATTTACGGCAACTTTATTCCAATTGGAATTTGGAATTGGGGTTGGAGTTCGAATTGGACTTGTGGAGTCTGTACAGTGTCTATGGTACTGTTCAAAGATTGTTCACTTTGGCCATGGCAAACTGTGGATTATTGTCAGTCATTGCTCTTAAACACAAGCATTACGTATGGAGAAAGTCTCAGACACAACGCGCCGCAGACGATGTTTTACTTTTAGGGAGCAATTTTCCTATGCGCCCGTATTATATTGTATTTAATCGTGAACTTCTCTTTTGAAATAAGGTCACTTAAAATGAAAACGCTTATATGCATTGGACTCAGGCGGCAGTACAGTATATTTAAAACTTAATTTTGATTCACGTTGGTATCAACTATCTAATTATGATGAATAGAAAAGCAATACGAACAGCGGACGACGGCGATATTTTGACAGATACTCGTGCTGAACTGAAATGAAAGAGGCAATATTGCCAAGTTGCTTAGTGTTTACCGCGTTGCCGCTGTGGCATTTCATGCTGTCACATAAAGTTTGGAAAAATGTTCATTGCTTTTCTAATTTTTATTTTTTCAGTAAAGCTACCTATATAATATATGTATGTAGGTATTTTTTTCGATCAACATTTACGAATTTGTAGAACGTTGTTTGTAAAAAATGCTCGTTTTGAAAAGGAAACTTTGAAATAAAGAAACTAATTTCAGAATAGGTAAGTAATTAATTTAATAAAAAGTAGTAAAAAGTAATCCATTATTTTCTCAATAGATGGTTTTAATACTTTATATCTGGCTTTTCTGTTTCATTGATTTACAACAGATGTCGTTGTAAAGATAACAGTTAATACTTAAAAAACATCTTTGACAGTCTTGCATTTGATTGATTTAGTTTCGTTTGCGCACGTGTCAAAATAAACCCTTGCAAAGAGAAAATACGCTTCATTTTACAGGTTTTCTTCTATAAATGCGAAAATGCAAGTCAGGCTGCTGAAAATGTGAATAGTGTTTATGGTCCTGATACTGTAACAGTCAACCATGCGTAATTTTGGTTTCGTCAATTCCGTTCCGGTAATTTTGAGGTTAAAAATGAACCACTCTCCGGAAGGCCAATTGCCAAAAATGATATAAAATAAAAGTCAACCGTCATGAAGGCACTGTTTCGATTGCACATGAGCTGAACATTGCGCAAAAAAACGTTTGTAACCATTTGAATGAGGCCGGATAAATAATGCCCTTCAATTCCATACAAAAATAATGGATTTCTTTTTACTACACCTATTACATGCACCTAGACATATTTGCAATTATTGCTTCCATTTTTACCTTCTTGAACTTTGTGCTTACAAGTGTCATCATAAATGACGTTTTACCTGCCATGTTTTGAAAGCAACTTAAAAATGAAATTTTTCAATGATTCTGATCATTTTGTTTTATTTTCATGATCTGAACCGAATATGAATTGGAAGTCTTCTTTATAAATCTTTTGAACACTATAATGAACGGAGTAAGTCTTAAATTTTAAGGCTAAAACGGAAAAATATAAGAATTCGTTTCGAAATAAACTCAAACTGTCAATGATTCAGTCATAGTCTAAATAATTGACATATCTGACAGGCGTTTTTATTTTCCAGTTTTAAGAAGAGCTTGAACTGTTTTCCTTCACACATCATTGTCATGTCATACGTAATCTGACCCCAGATGACTCTGAACTTGCTCGATGTCATTGATTTATTTGATGTAAACTGCTAACTTCATGCAAAGTGATTGGAACGTAACCCGTAGCGCTGCTGGGGAGCAGTGGCGTTGTGTGGCATTAATTCAATTTTCTTCATAAAAAGTGTCTGCATCTTCTGTCAGGCCGAGCTAAAATTATACTTCCTCCATCTATTCGCTACTTCGTAACAGTTTTAGAACAGCGCTGTAGATTATGGAACTAGTGTGAAGTTGGGTACTAGCAGTGCATATAATTACAGAGCTTGTGCTCTGTGAAAATATTAAAATGGCTCACATTTCCATTGGGGATTTAGACTTTGTGTTAATTTGCCGTTGGCTTATTTCCAGAAATTGGTTTCGCAATAGTTTTCGTTATAGTTTGTCGGTAACATTCATTCGCATATATTTTCATAACCTCAAAAAGTAAAACTTTTCTCATATGCACTGAACAAGTCCACCCGAAAATGCTGACTATCATCAATTATTTATTTCAGTAGTTTTGTAAAATGTAAATATTTTATATATATTTTTCTTTCTAAAAAGATCACAAAATTCACTCACAGATCAATTCAATTTCAGTATTCTAACTACATTTCCCTATAATGAATAACAATCATTTGACAGTAGGTTTATAGTTTCCTAATCATCACAATATTCCCAGTCGATGCTGTAGTACTTGTTGCCAGTTTCCTTGGACCACAAGTTGGAGCAGTAAATGCTGCAAAAGCAGCAAGTGAAGATGATTTTTGATGTGCTGTTTCGTCTGCAATTGAACTTTAATTTTTAATGCGAGTCTTAAAATTTGACGGCCTTGTGTCATATATACCTTCTAACTGGCATAAAGTAGTAGGATGTGTACAGCGGATTGAAACAGTTTCTGTAGGTACATCGAGCAGTTGGTCCATTTCTTATGTGATCACCCATATATTTGGTTGGCAGTGAGTTCAATAATTCTTGGCATTTGTAAACGGGTAGATAGAGATTTAAATAGTTTAGGGCGTGTAAACAGTCGTCGTAGAGGGTTATTCGATTCTCCACCGAGGGCACGGGGAACACCTCCAGCGTTCCAATTGGAAGCAACAATTTCGTATTTGTTGCCTTTTCACGAACAAAGAAGAAATGAGGATGTTCCAGGCATCTAAATGAAACGTAAAAGAAGTTAACAAATCTTGTACGAATTGAAAATTTTATATTGAGCAATAAATTTTGAGTGGACTCTGTAGGTCCGTTCCAGTACTTCATGGAGAGAAAACATTCAAAAAGAACGAAAAAGATAATTTTTTTAAATTCTTCATGAAGTGGGTAAATTCATTCAACGCGTGTTTCTTACTTCTTTTTTCCTCAGTCAAGGTAAGATTACGAAGGAGTCTGTAATGGATAAAATTATATCCCACTCGGAGCCCTAACAGCTCCATTGTGAATACCCTGTTAAGTCAAGAATAAGACTGAAAAGTTACTGGTCGACTTGGGAAACAGTTGGTGCTCCTTATAAAGTGTAGAAGATCCGACATCTGAAAGCCTTTCAAATCTATGACGGTTGCGAAAAACACGAATACTTGGTCTTCTCTCTTGCAGAGCGGGACAGTGGCAAGTCGCTTTTGGATTGACTCCAGCTGGTTCTCATCTCAGCAGCTTTTGTATAGATCGTGGAACTCTATCCTCCATATACGAAGAATTACTCCAATTGCAGTTTAGTGTCCTGTGTCCAGTCACGTTTCGTTCCCATATTCCGCTTTGGATCAAAGTCGCTGCAAAGCTCCTAAATTTGCTGTAAAATTTCTTTCTTCAAGACAAGGTCACTCGAATAAGTTTGGTTTCAAAACAACGTATTTATCCATTCCCTGTCATCCATTGTTTATAATTCTATGACACAGAACATCACTGGAATGTTGGCAACTCTAGCATTAGTGGTACGAATCTTGACACGTTTTCTGACAGTCAGATTTTTTGCCATCATTTTACCAGAGCAAGTTTCGTTAAGTTTATGTTTATACAACGAAAGATGAATTTCTGGGTTGCTTCGAAGTTTCTGACGCTTCCTTAGGCGGTTGGCAGATTTCTTTCCGTTGGCGACGAAGATCGCTAAGTATGCGCACCACCTCCTTACTTACAATTTTCAAGTTTTCGTTATTTTGAAGCATGCATTTTACGACACTCTCCAAATGTAAGTTCACGTATTCGGCGGCAGTTCTAGTGCACTATCAGTTTATTTTTTAAGACTTTTGGCAAATATAGATTTTGTTTAAAGCTTCGACGAGCGTCAGTAATCATTCCAAGGTACTTCATAGACAGTTAAGAAATAACTTCATGCCCACCCACTCTTTAAGAAAGAGGTGCTTCCAGTTGCCTCAAGTGCTCAACCTGTTTTCAAGAGTCGCGAAACAACAGCAAGTTTCCGACAGATGCGCGATATAGAGCTCCTGGGCGATAATTGCCATCATATTCGTCTTGGAGGTCGTAAACAAGTTTAAGTTGTGAGCTTCAATTTGAAACTAGTTTATGGCCGATCAGCCGGACGGAAAGCTATTGAAAAGTGTGTTGAAAAACGGATTGAAAACGTCCACAAGGGCCTACCGTTTTCATGGTTCCCCCGATCGCGAACCTGTGAAAAATATCCGAGGTGCTGCTTATCATACAAACGCTTTTCAATCAATTGGCTCGTCATGCATTTGAAACATCACTCATTCCTAACACAAGCAAAAAAGTGATACCTATTTTCGTCGGCCATCTTGTTTACGTGGTATGAATTATGGGAAAGTTTAGCATGTTGAATTATGGTGTAAGGGTAAAGGTGCTAGGTTAGGTGGTCTCTCTATGAGCGAGAACTTTTTCCAAAATATTTGCAAAACACTCCATTTTAACGCTTTGGGGAATTCTTTCATCAAAGGTCCGAACCTATTCTACTCACTTGAAATTGTATAATCTGTTAAGTAAGGGGTCTTTCATTAGCGACTTGAGAACTTCAAACCTTCAGTGCGAACACACCCTTAAACCGATTACTGAACTGTTAATGTCAGAATATTCGGTAAAATCAACATTTTCGTTTACAAATAATGCAAATTTACCGAAATACCGCTGCATACGTTCCCGTGGTGGACATATGAAGTCAAATTCCGTTCATAAATGTTTTGATAAGAGTTCAAGCCAACAACTTTTTTTTTTGAGGTAACTTAAGTCTCTTTAATTTTATTTCAAAAGGAAGTTGTCAAGTCCTTAATAAAAGACCCTTTATTTCCCATGCTTTGCACTTTCAATCGAAATCTCCCTCGTCAACTGTCAGCAGAAAGCTTTGCAAACCTCCACCAACCAAAACGAAGTGAATACGATCCCCAATTGTTTACACTCGATCCATTGTGTGACGCCATGGCTACCACACATAGATAGGTACTTCTCCTAACAGCAAGTGCTTTGGTTTCCCAAATAATCACAGCGAGAGTTCAGAGTTCACATCCCGGATCAACTAGCTACACGAATAAAATGCTCACTATGCTGTGTTAACTATCAACAGCAAAATACCTGTGCCTTTCAAAATAAACACAAAAGAGTCAGTACCCACCTTGGCATCCCTGTCTGTATTGCATCATAGAAATTGGCAAAGAACTTCTCATAGATCATCGGAATATGCGTTATGGCGGGATTCTGAAAGATTTGCACCCTATTCAGGAACTTTGCCAAAGCAGCTGGCAGATAGAACAAACCGCAACCTAAGTAAATTGTCGGAACGCAATGAGAATGAGACAAATGAATAGGCAACTTTAAGGCACAGGCACTCACGTTCGGCCGCCAAAAATTGCAGCGATTGCATGTTGGCTATTCGCTCCGGTATGTACATCAACTGCGCGTTGTCACTCATCGAAAGCTCATTCAGACGGGCGCATTCGGACATCTCCATCGGCAGGTACTTCAGCAGGTTAGCACTTATGTCCAACACCTCCAGCTTCTTCAACCGGCCAATGCCTGGAAAAGAGACCGGGAAAGAGCACTATTATTGGTAAAATTTGTTTTAAAGCTGTCAACTACTAGTGGGAATCTCCGTCAGTTGATTGCCGCCCACATTGAGCCTCTGCAGAGCTTTCATGTCGCCAATAGTCTGCGGAAGACATGTAATCTTGTTATTCGACACGTCGAGAAATTCAAGGTTTTCCAATAAGTAGATCTCGTCGGGTATCTCCTGGAGGGCATTCCCCGACAGATGAATGAACTTCAGATTTGTCAAGTTCAGCAGCCACTTGGGGATTTGCGTTATAAAGTTCTCCTTGAGGTACACCTCCTCCAAGTCTTCGTAGAGGAACAGGTCAATGGGTACATTACGATAGTCGCGATAGCTCCAATGAAGAACCGTTTTGCTCATTGTTCACTCGCGTCGAATAAAATTTACTTTAAAACAGAAATCTATTGAAGGGAATTTTTTTTTTCCTGCAAGCACTTGAAATTATTCACAAAATTTTAAAACTTGAAGTGAGGAAAATTTGTCTGTGCCTTCTTTTTTACGAACGTTCAGCCATTGTCGGTCATGATCACAGTCACTGCACACTATTTTCGATCAGTTCTCGTATTTTGTATAAAAACAACGAAATTATTTTTAGTCCGCTGTTTTCGGTTTGTTGTAATCGCGCGCGTAGGTACGAATGTGTTGTGATAGTGACATAATTTCTCGTAGATGATTTTCTTTCGAGGAAAGTCCAAGCGGTGGTTGTCACCTTGACGTCGCGCTATATAGCTTTTCTCTGCTTCATAAGCTGTTACGCCATAGTATAAACAAATTGCTTAACTTTTCGATGTTCCTTGTATACAAAACAAATATATCTTTTTTTAAATTTTATAATAATATCTTCGCGTGCCCCTCACTTGATGGGGCATATTTTTAGGCGCTCTGCCTCTGTTGGAGCTTGAATAGCCACTGGTGGCAATGCGTTGTAGCTGGCAGCTGTCTGTTTTGTGAGCTATATTCTGTTAGGGGTGTATTGATTTTCACAGTGGCTGGAGACATTGAGAATGGCAACGGGGGAGGGGGAGGGGGAGGGGGAGGGGGGGCCAGGGTGGATCTTTAAGTGCACTTGGCATACAGCAGCGACAAGGGTAAGATTACGTGTGTGCTTCTGTCGAGGTGAATATGTTACAATTTACACTCATATCAATTCAGCCAGAATGTCTTTGTCTGATGGCGTTTCTTTTGAAATAGTTTTCACTCATCATCTATTTGAATGGAGTCCGATGCATAATACGCTGGGTAGGTAGTTTGCCTGACAGAAATGTAACACAGAAATTTCTTTACGTTAGAAAGTAAGTGCTATAAAAATCGAAAAATACTTCTGTCTGAAAGGGATTGCAACAAATTTGTTTTCTAATTCATTTCGGGCGAATGCAAAGAGACGAATGACGCCACACGCAAATTGCATTCTTTAACTTTGTATCGACTCTGAACTGCAGGGCTGCCGTTTCATGATTTTGTTGAGGAGTATATAAAAATATTTTTGCTGGGTACCTGGGAGTACAGAACGATAATTAAGAAACTAATTTTTTCCAACAGGTTTTTCAATTGCACGGGTTGATGTTGGCAGCCAGTGGTGGCCATGTTGTTATGATGGCAGCCGTCTTATCTGGGGTTTCTTATTCAGTCGCTAATGCCAAACCAACATGACTATGGAGAGTGATATTATTCTTGCTAAATACTTGACAACTTTTAAACGAGTTCTTGTTACGAAATATAATAGTTGAAGCCAGAACTTTTAGATTAAATTTTTTTTAAAAGATCTCAAAATTATTCAGTTGAAAACCTTTATTTTTCTCTGAGCGTACATTTTTTCTACAAAATTTTAAGTTCTCATGAGTGAAATCCCAGAGATACTTACTTTACTTACTTAACGGGCTCCCGACCAGTGAAGAGTCTCTGCCTGAGACACTGTAGCCTTCCATCCTCTGCGATCCCGGGCACGCTGCTTCCAGTTATCCAGACCAAGCGCTCTGGCATCCGCGATGGCTTAATCTTTGAAACGGAGGTTCGGTCTTCCTTGTCGTCTCGAACCTGGCGGCTGGGATTCGAAGATCCTCTAGCTGGAGCATTATTGTCCATTCGCTCGATGTGGCCGAGCCAATGTATTTTGGTCTTTTGGACTACATCCACAGCTCATAGAGTTCGCGGTTGTATCTTCACACAGGACCAAAAATCCGCCGAAGAATTTTTCTTTCGAAGGAGCCCAGTATCAGCTCTCCCTTCCTGCTTATCGTCCAGCACTCGGTGCCATAAAGCCGAACTGGCAGGATAAGGGTTCTGTAAAGCAAACATTTTGTCCTTCGAGTTAGGAATTTTGAACCCAATTGTTTTGCCTAGGGTAGTTCTTCGCCGGATCTCCACTAGGATGTCATTTGTGGAGTTCATGTTTACTCCGAGGTAGATAAACACCTTAACTACCTCGAAATTGTTGCTATCAATAGTGACGTTCTGTCCTAGGCGGTAGACAGATGCTTGTTTGTTTGTTGATAGCATGTACTTAGTCTTGTCCTCATTTACTACAAAATCCCAGAGATGGCGTTTTTTATTTTTATACCCTTCACAGGAAGGTATACTCACTTTGTCATTACATTTGTAACGCCAAGAAGGAGACACCGGAGACATCATAAAGTATATACCTACATGTCCTGAATCAGGATCACATTCTGAATCGATTTAGCCATGTCCGTCAGTCAGTCTGTTAAAAGCACGTTAGGGCGCAAAGGAATTGACATAGGCGAATGAAATTTGGTGAGAGGACTTCTTTTAATCGTCGTTAGGTTGCGAGCAATGTCGTTTGTATGTTCGTTTGACTAGACTGTGCTATAAAAGAACACCTTTCTGCCTTGTTCTGAAGCTAAAAAAATGTTTAAAATAATTCAGCATAAAATCGTAAAAAAATTGTCCATCAGCGGTGGCCATAGCTTGTGTTTGGTTATGCATGAGCAGTAACCAATTCGCTTCGAATTCTACTGCATGCGTACCGTGTGACATCGTGTGTGTTTTTAAAAAAATCAGTACTCTTAAGCAATAAGGGACTGTCTTTGGTCTTCCTCCTGCTGGAAGACCTCGTGCAGTTCGAAATGATGCGAACATTGCTCGGGTGCCAGCAAGTATTTAGGAAATCCCAAAACTTCCCCCAGGTGACGTTCTCAGCAGTTGATGACATCTAGGCGGTCTTTCACTCAAATTACACCTTTGTTTATAAAAGCTTCGATTGTTTCACGCTCTTCGATTCCATTTTTTTTAGATATTGCCCTCACTCTGTTTCGCTATCATTTTAGCATTCCAAAAGAAACAATTGAAGCGCTTAGACGATAACAGGCTTAAGCTGCATATTGAAATAAAGGGCTTAAGCGTGTTTAACACCTTCTTCCACTAAGTTTATGGACAAAGTGGTTGCATATAACACCTTCATCCTTTGCTAAATTTTAATATAGAGGCATTAGAGTCCACATGAGACAGAAATAAAAGTTTTCACATAGGACATTCATCCGTTGGAAAAAAGGCAAATTTTAAAAAAATGTAACTTAGGACCTTCACCTTCTATACGCTTCAATTGTGTTCTCTCCTGACCTACTATAGAGACAATGACCGAAATGAGTAAGTTGTCAAACTTACAGGCCAGATATGCTTGTACACCTCCAAGAATACCTTGATTAGCTTTCCACAACTAAGACTGTCATAAGAATGTTCAAAATCCTCCGGCACGCTTACGTTCTTAGGACTATCTAAGCTTTCAAACTGGTAATAAAACAGTCAATAAAAATGAATCCGTATAGCTCTTCATTCGCCGAATTCGTGTCATAAGCTCTGTCTTACATCGATGTTTATTTTTTTGAATTCACTATCACTGAGGAATCGCCACCGCCTTCCTAAAAGCATGGACACTTCTTTCTCCACAGCCTCGTATGACCTTGAAGATCGTCTCAGCCACGTGTAGAACTCATCAGACCAATCTGGATTCCGTGGCCAATCACAGCGCAAAATAACCGCAAATCGTCGTATATACAACTGCTGTAGATTCTTGCCAGTCTTCGCCAACAGCAAGACTGTCGAAGTGGACATCTTTTCACGAATTATCTAAAAACGGAAAATGCTGAACTGAACTGAGAGACTGCTAAAGCCTAGACCATTACCAAAGTTTGAAGATTCCAGCACTGGCGGCAGAGCAGAAGCATCAAGCTGTCCACCCTATTGTCGAACGACTTGCAACTGACAAACTTGGGCAAGAGCTCGTGGCCGTAAATGGTGAGATTCTCCTTGTAGTTGTCCACCATCCGAAGAAGCAGGTCTGGTTTCACCTGAAATCAGTCGAAAAGTGGATTTAGTTTTCAAACCAACTGAGATTAGTGCTCACCTTGGTTTTGGGAGAGTGGTATAGTATACTGTAGACTGGGGCCTCGGGCTGCAACACGATCTCTCCATCCGACGCCGACTCCACCCGAAGGTGAACTTTCAGCTTGGGATTGTCCCTTTTCAGAGCTCGCCACGCTTTGACCCCGCAAGACGTAATGGAACCCGATGTTGGTGTATACCGGTTCTGGTAGATATGAAGATGCCGAAGTTTTGAGTCTGCCAGCAGAAGAACAACGTCATCGTCGATATTTTGGGGCGAGATTATAAGGACCTGAGGTGAGACAGTTCGTTTGAACTTGCATAAGTGATTCCACTATGACTTACTTTGAGATTTGCAAAGAGCCCGACGTGCATTATGGGGCAGTGAGTCGTGGTCACATTGACCAAGTTCAAGACCCTCATGTGCGAGAAACACGAGTCCAGAACTTCGTCCAGCAGGTGGTTGGCCTCGAAGCGCTCCAAAACAAAATCAATCAGCTTCAGAACGCGCAGCTTAGTTAGCTTTGACATGAGGTTCTTTAGGCATTTCAGCAGTTGCCCTGGAGAATGCTTACATTAGAAAGGGGTTCTCTTTTTCTCTGTTTGTAGGATCATACCACCGGTGCCGAAAAGCTTTATACCCTCGGGGTCTTCAGTTTGGGACATGTTGCAGGGGAATTCATATACCAGGCTCCGAATTTGCGCGCCAACGCCACGCAGTTCCGGCAGTTCGTCTCTCTAAAATAATGTATTCAATGCGGGTTAGTCATTTGTCAGGCCAAAACTGTGCAGAGGTGTGTAGAACCTTGTCTATGCTCCAGGCCAAGAGTGTCATAAACTGGAAAATATTGTGAAAGCTGTGGATCGGCCGGAAAATCAAGCCTCGCATGTAGCGGCCAACGCGTTGCGTGCAATTTTGTGTCCGTATGTGGTCCAAAGTGTACTGCCAGCCGGAGTAGTAGTTATATTTGGCGCGGGTAAGTGTCCTGTCGTCAACCACAAAGTTTGACCAAATGGCAGGCATGTGGAAAGCGGAGTACCAGTGGCGACATACCTGGTGACCAAAGTCTCTTGAATATTGTATATTTATATAGGGAAGGCATGGTGATGGACTTACCAAACTAGCGTAGTACCGCTCCTTCACGGTGAGATAGGAAAATATTTGTTCCAAGAGTATGTCCGGTAAGATGGACCATTCCGAGTATTCCTTGTTCGAGTTTACGATTTCTTCTTCATCTTCCTCAATGTCGATGTAACAGGCTGGAAATTAGAAGCATATACAACTTTCTATAAGGGATAGGCAACATGAGAGGCTTGTAAGACCGCTCAAGTTTTAAAAGCTGGAGCAGGTGTCTCGGCATTTAAATGACAAGCACCAACTATGGCTGGACATGCAGATGGTATACCAGCTTACAAAGTTGACGATAAACTAAGACACTATTCTCGTAGAGTCAAGAGACTACAATTTAAGGTGCAGAGCATGGTAAACGGGTATAAAGGACTAGGCCGGGCCTGCGTTGCGGAGCTTCAGAAACTGATACTCCCTGTTCAAAGTGAGCCCTAGTGAGGGGCTAAAAGGGTAGCCAAATTGATCGCCTTGCGATCGACACCAGGCATTCCTACAGAGTCTTTGATATTCGAACCCAGTGGATGTCATAAAAATGTAAAAACTTTGGCGTTGCAAGGCTACTATCGCAAGAGGCCAACCGAACTTTTAGGGTCTGGTGGTGGAAAAGCTGCTAGATCGACTGCAGGATCGCCCAAACTACTGTCTCGAATGTTGAATGGAATAAATGCTGACAGGAAATCTAACCCCTTGACTTCGAGTACAAAATGGAAGTTTTTAATTAAATGGAGAAATACTGTTGATCAAAACACCGTCAATTCAAATAAAAAGCGGTGAGATGACCAATCGCTTGATATTTAAAGGAGCGATCTGAATATCCTTCCTAAAATATTTCATGTGATTTTGTTACTACTTTTACCTGTCGCGGAGAGATCTGATACTTATATACATTCGCTTCTATTTTACAAATTTAGCAGTTTAGTGAACACTATTCAAAAGAACACTCTTTTACACAACTTCCCGATTTACTACACTGTTTTAAAGAAAGCTTGCTTACACTTGCAAAACTGCATTTGGGCAACTTATGAAAAAGGCGCTCATTTGCTTCGCTTCGGCGAGTCCTATTCCGATCATATTCGAAATGGTTAATACGTAATCACAAACAGAAGCTACATCGAATTGAAATTTAAAACAAAACACATCGTTCACCTTCGTCATTCTGGTCAATCTTCCAGCAGGCTTTTTGTAACTTTTCAATGTTTACCGACATTTCTGCACATAATTCTCAGCCGAATGGAATTTGCTGAATTTACTAACAAAGACGTGATTTTTTCAAATTTTTATTTAAGGGAAATGCTTAGCACTAGGAATTTATACAACTTCTACACACTTCACAAAATCCGGCAAATGCATCGAAGACGAATTTCTATTCTTCTACTGGCACCGCTCCCAAATATAATTTTTTTTGATTCGGACACATAGTTGTTGGCGTATTTTTTTTTGTTCTTCTTCACGTCATTCTAAAAGTTCAACGATACGTTGCCAAAATAGAAAGAACGAAACAGAGAAGCAGGGGAAAAAATAATTTCCAATTTATCTCAAAATACAGTCTTTAAACGAATCAGTTAAAAATAAACAGTTTTACGAAAATAGTCAGCTGTTTGGTGGCAACACCGACCATAAGATACAAGTTTCCTCTCATGCGACTGTTTATCTGTAGCGTCTGACACCGCGAAATGTTTTCGGGGCGAGGGAAATTCCCTATAGCTTATTTTTAGTTCTACACCTAGCCCCATGGCGGAGTATTTAAGCGCAAGACTGCCCTACTAATTCCGCCTGTGTACCGATAAGCGGTAAGCGCAATCAATTGTTTACATTGGCGGAATTAAATGATTGTTGTTGTACCGTTTGAATCTATTTCAGGATTTTTAGCAGAAGTAAGAGTTTTTTTTCATTTATGATGTTTTGGCCACTTGTTCTCCAGATGTGCGTGTTTTGAGAAATATTTGCATTACCTTCCTGGGGAAATGTGAAACAATTTTGAAAGTGATTATTCGCTTCAAAGAATCAATAAAAAGGTAGTACAAACGTTGTCTACAGCAAAAAAAAAAACCTTATTTAACTTATTTTACTTCTGAACTCAGACAGAGAGCCATTTGTCATAATTCATTCCACGAAAAATTGTACATCAGCACTGTAGAACTTGCTTGGAGCTCGTCCATCTTATATGTCATTTTTATGCCAGAAACGAAAACGCTTTGACAGATGATTTTTAGAAACAAGACTGAAGTTGCACCGAACAAGAAATGCTGTCGTGTTGCTGACAACTTTTTGTTGCGCATCAGCTTTCAACCCCCAACTGTAGTTGTCAATACTAAAAATTGCATGTTTCATGTTTTACGTCAAGCTTCATCATTTGCTTTGCTCATTAACAATTATTTTCGAGTTACCTATTGAATTAATATCACATTCAAAAATCTAGTTATCTTAAGTCAACTGGTCTGTACTGGAAGTACCCTTAAATCAAATACTAGTTTGGTCGGTAACGTCAGTTTTTCTACTTCAGCCACTTAAACGAACTGTCAACTAGTACTCAGTCACGGAATTCTTGGCAAGATTCGTCGGCTACCCCTCTGTAAACGCTAACTGTTCATGTGACCGATCTAAGCCAATCAAAACTGAGACACATCAAGTCAGACAGCTGTCAGACTTACTTAATCAAATTTGTAAACGTCCCTAATGAAATTGAAAACTTGCAAAAGTCAGTCTGATGAAAGCAACTGTCGAACTTATTGTGTGAATGTGATTTCGATGCAGATTTAGGTTTCGGACTTGGGCAATTCAAAAAGTGAAGTGAATTCAAATGATGCGCTGTAGGTTTTGTTGTTTGTGCATTTTCTTTGTAGTTTGCTATGAAGTTTTATAAATTATTTGTGTAATAACTTTATGTTTATCCATTCACACGTCACACCTATTCAACTGTAGATGATAAATGCATGACTGAAGGTTATTTCATTTCTTGAATGCTAGCTGTCTGCATTCCACCAATTTTGAGTTTAGGTGATACCAGACTTTATAAATTTCGTTCTGAATATGGATACGGATTATAACTTAAACTTAAAACACAAAAAAAATACTTTTATTCAAAAAGTGCAGTAGCGCATCAAATGCGTTTTTTTTTATTCAACAAAAAGGAAACTTTACTGCAATTGCAGTAGATCGACTGCACTTGCAGTAAAGTCCGAACTCTGTGCAGAACCACTGGACCACCAAGAACAACAACTGTCGCTAATAATGATTACAATTGATTAAACAAAATGTTTTTATGGTGTTTAGTTTTGGTCAGACTCTAGAGCTCAGCTTCTGGTTTCTGGATGAAGCAAAAAACTGATTAATAGCTTAAAATATTTGAGGAAGTGTTGCCTATTTGAAGTACCTATGTTTTTTTTATTTTTTGCATTGATTAAGTAGGTACTTTTTTATTGATAACAAGTTAAATGCAGTATCTAGTCAGAAGACAATACATTTTAGTCAAAAACGCCCGCAAAAAGTAGGCGTGGCAATGCACAACATAGCCTAAGTAGTTCGCGTAGACTTAACAAATGCATGAATTGGCATCACTGCTAGCCAGAGAATTCATAAAATGTAGTTAAGCTTTATTCATTGCGCAATTTTAAGCGCAGTTGTGCAGCTGTCAGAATCGTTCTGCATTCGCATACCTAGTTGTTATTGCGCTGCTGAAAATGAAAGCTATCGACGAAGATTCCGTTTTTACGCAGTTGTTCGTTTATGAACGTCTTATTTGCAAATCTTGTATTTCTGAATGATTCCTATCTTCCTTGGATTGAAGCCTTGGAACCCCGAAGCAGTGTCGTTATATCCTTGGATTTATCCCTTTTTGTGGGAATTTCGATGTCCGAAAAGCCTTCGGTGGGAAAAAACACCAAATCGGGGGAATTTCAGAAATCTAAAAATTACCACGCTTCGTGGGATAAATGAAGCGAGACAGTGTTGCCACTTTAAAAGAAGGGGAGCGCAGTAGATCATGGAAAAAAAAGCAGTAGATTGGATTTGGATAAGCTGCCTTCTTTTTTTTTTACAGTGGTTATTTTTATGCATGACAGTTGACGGTACAGCTGTCCAAGAGAGGATTTATCAAATAAAAAAGTGGAGTAGATTGGATTTAGTGGCAGCAGATTTAGTTTTTGCGAAAAGTGCAGTAGATCTATTGCTCTTGCAGCAAAGTGGCAACGCTGAGCGAGAGTGCTGTTGTTAGCTGTTGCCCCGAAGCCTTTGTATTTTCATATATCGATTGAATATGGCAATTATTGTGACCCGAAGCAAGTTTTTGTGACGCTACTGACGGAGGAGAAAACTTCATGCAGAAACACATAAAAAATTCATTGCAAACTCGTACATCTCACCGGTCAAACAAAGGATGGTGCGTCTCAACCACAATCATGGGAGGAATCATGTCCTTCAGCTATCATTGTTAACAAAGGCTCCACAGCCCCACTATATGACATTCGGCAAGACGAAAAAAAAGACTCATGTAATATTATTTTATTTATAGGATAAAAAAAAAGTGTTAATAAAATTAAAAACATATTTCGTTCTCTCTTTATATTTAGTTTTGTTCCTTACTGAAATTTGACGAGATTATCAAGTTAACATTAGTTTTTACGTAAGTGGTTGACTAAAGGCTACTTTCCGCTCTGTTACGATATTCATGCTGTTTCCTATCTGTTGATTAGCACCGGTTATTGTCCTGTTATTTAAATTCTGCCGCCTTTTCTATTTGGTTAAATTGCTGATTAAGAGTGTCCACAACGCATGAACTTAATAATTATCTATATGAGGGCGTGCAGCTGCAGCGTTCACTTGCGCCTAAGGGTCTCCTTTCGCGAGTCAATTGTTGACGAGAGGTTTGACTTGGCAGCACTGGTGCTCGATGAGTTTCGAATTGAAGACAGATCGTCTTTCGATTTGGCAACGGGCGTCTGCCGTCTCGTTCGGGCCGCTGGATCGACTTTTTTATTTCGCGTGAGTGTGCTAGTTGACATGTGTGCGGATGTGTTCTTTCGCGGAAGTGTTGAGAGCTTTTTGTCCTGCAAATGGAAATGGTAAGAAACCCCTGCTTCTGTCTTAATAAAAGCGTACCTTTTCATTCTGTTCCTGTGAGTAGTTTATCTCGTAACCTTCACTCAGGTGTTTCGGTTTCCATGGTGCCAGCATCGAGACTGATCGCGAAACCGTCCTTGTCATCGGCTGTAACTTGTTTTTACGCAATTCTTCACGCGATGCGGCGCGACGTCGAGTGGTCGTCTGGTATGGCTGTGGTATGGCACCCACTGTTGTAGCATGAAGATACACGACACTTCGCTGACTCTGCATACTGGACTCGCCCTCAGTACCAGAACTGTCTGGAAGACGGTCAGGATCCCTGAAATTGGAAACAAATTTAAAATTCCGAGTACATGTCCAGTAACCAGTAAGCGTTCGAGTCTCACCTCAAGTGATATCTGCGGTCGGCGTTTCTCGCTGGCTTGGGCGGAGGTTTGCCCGTCTGCTTGTATGCATCAACTTTGGTCGGGTGGTCAGGCGACCTTTTCAATGTGGACGTTGATGCGGTTAGGTGCCGTTCGTTGCTCTTGCGGTCATCGTTTCGATAAGAGCGATCCAGCTTGTCCCTGGACACTGACCTATTTTGCGGAGTCAACGGCTGCCTCTTGTACTGATCTTCCGTCTCTGATCCGCTTTCGGAAATATCATCGAGGTGGTTTCGCGACCTGGAGTAATGACGCCGTTTGCGAGTGTCGATTTCATCTGTGCCATCTTCTTCGAGATTCTGAAGAGAATTGCTACGGAGGCGACTAGATGCAGCTGATTGAGGTGTTTGATTGATGCGATCGAGATTGTACGCACTTTGCGAGTACTTTTGGGTTCGGTTTAGGGTGGAAACTGATGGTCTCGACCTGCAAGATCAGTCGCTTTTAGGTTTGTTTTGGTAAATTGCCAGTATTTTGTCTTACCTGGGAGTTGTGGTGATTCTAGATACCGTTGGCGGATTCGAGTCTAAGTCGGTATCACCGAAGAAGCGGAAATTCTTCGGTGGAATCGGCGGTGGCGGTGGGGTGCGATATGTGTTGCGCTTGGGCGTGTGACTGGAATCCGTTTCACCGCTCAGTGTCGTATCCAGCTGTGGAGAAATTTTTTTTTAGTTGATTTAATGCGATAAAAGAGGATCAAATTGTGGGTACCTTTTCCTTTGATTTGCTTTTTGCTCTTCTGTCGATGGATTTGAACCAAGACGTCTTTTCAGGCTTGGTTTCGGCTGCGTTCTTAGCTGCCAGTGGTGACCGTACGCGCGTTGTCTCCGAGGAGGTACGCTTAAGCAAAGGACTTGCCTTAGGCGTAGATAGGCGGCGGCGCATGGAGATATCTGTAGCCGTCTGAAAGAGAGAGTAGAGACAAGTGGTTAATAATTATTGGCTTCATGTTTGCTCTGAAGGTCGAAGGTTGGAATATGAGAGGCAGAACTAACCCCTGTTATGATGCGTTTTTCTAGCAAAAGATTGATCCATCAGAGAGTAAATGGTTCATAAGCAAAGGGCTGCCTAACAGTGATATACATGGTGGGACACACTCTCAAACTCAGCGTTGCCCAAATGCGCTTTCTACATCAACGAAAGAGAGAGATTTTCTTCCAAAAGCGTCGTCAATTCTTACAGTTTTCAAAGGGCAGTCGCGCTGATTTTCCACTCAGTTGGTGGCTCTGAAACTGCCAGAAACAAAGTTGGTTTCCGAAAGCTAAACGGTGGTTATCTGGGGTCAGACTCTGTAAAGCGGAAACGTTTTCCTACACACGAATGATTTGCTCGACGTTGGAGAAGTAAATCGCCTCCGCACAAGAAAACGTTGCAACGTTTCGAGGTACATAATGCCGACCCTGATTTCCCGGGAAATGAATTTCCAGCCGGAACTCAAAGGTTTCAGTTTGACTCTTCCGTCTTATAGTCCCTTTGTGATCCGTAAAGGTTCTATTCTTTTTCTAAATTTGTCTTGAGAAACGCATTAGAAATCTTTTGAAAAAATCGAAAAACAATTCAAAATAAAGTCAAGAAGCCCAATTGTTGACAATGCGAAACGATACTCTTTGTGAAGAAAGAAACATTTGAGTTCGCTCCCCAAACACAACCTTCCTTAGACCGGAGAATAAAACGTTCCTTTTTCATTTATAATTCGGAATAAAAAGAAGAGACAACTGACAGATGTTAAAAGTCAAAAAGCTGCTAACCTCTTTGTAGAGAGATTGGCCGCATTCAAGAATCTAGTTATCTTAAGGCGACTAGATTGGCCTGGATAAGATGTGGATAGATTGATCGGGAACGTCACTTTTTCTGCGTCAGCTACATATGAGAACTGTCAACTTAGTACTCAGTCACGGGTTTCTTGACGAGATTCGTCGGCTACGGCTCCATTGAAACAGCTGCTCATTTGACCGAATTCCCCCAATCAAAACCGAGATATACTTAGTGAGAGAGCTATCAGCCTTACTAAACTAGACACTTGAACGTCCCCATTCTTAAACCGATTTAAAATGACTTTTTTTACGTCAAAGCTCTGCTAGTTGTAAGACATCCAAAGTTGACTGAGAACTCCGCTTATCTGCAACAGATTTTTCTGCAAATTTTGCGTTCCAGTTAGGCTAAGCCGACTTAGTGTGAGTAGAAAGACACATTGACGGGGCAATACATCATATCGCACCGTATTTCCACAAGTGCTCAGCTTCCCTCGTCTAACCACTGTGCGACAGGCCAATGGAAAAAATCGGCACAACTCTTGCCGGTCTGACGCAACTGTTCACTTCTCTGCATCAAAATATAAACCTAAACACCCAACGGCTATGAATGCATGATAATAAAAAACGAAACTCAATACTCGTCAGCATTGTCTGTCCCGCATAACTCCATCCACACCCGTCGCGATTACATTCTGAAACGAAAACTACAAACGACCTTCACATCGGACATTTAATTCCCAGCAGGACAGACAGGTGAATGCTCTCCGGCTGCCTCGTATTTCAAACAGCGGAAGGCCCTTTTCCGATATGAAGTAATCTCCATCTCACTTTCCGTGGAAATTTCAATTCGTCTGGGTTGCGCTTGACTTGATGTGATTACATCACTAGACACTAGCCCATGCATCTCCAACTGGCCGTAAAAAAATTCGAAAAAAAGATGAGCACGGCCAACTACTCTTAGGCCGCTGTACAAGTTTATTTCGCAACAGGGTCTTGGCCATGCAATTACCACTGCGCAGATGCACAAGGTGGTCTTTAATTTCTCGACTCGAATCCACTGGAAGCGTATATAGCTAGCGTGATCAGCTACGAGAATTTCACCCCCACAAGTCTGAATTTGGAAAATCTAAACGTGGGCAAAGCCAAGAATCGATGACGAGGTGAGTTAAACGTGTGGGCTTGACTGTAGAAACAGAATGCGGTTACGTCAGACTGCTGGTAGAACGGATGGTATATGTCTTTTTGCCGAAGAATTAAGTCATTGTAGGCACATGGTTCTAATGCCAGACGACTATGAAACACACACGCATGCACGGTCTTCAACCGTAGATAGAGATTTTGAGTGTTCGTCTTTTTTTTATGTACACGATGTGGGTTGCGGCGTTGTGGGTTTTCGTTGGAATTGTTTAAGAATGTCGGTTATAGGAAGTGGCATAGAAGTTTATGGGCAAGTACCAATGCCGGCAAGTCTTCTTTTGTCAACTAAACTGAAGATAGCCGAAATTATTTGGAATTGTATTTGCATTTGAAAGTTTCGGGCTTGTGTTTCATATGAACTTGTTGGGAATGTAGACAGTGTTGGCCGTGATCGATGATTAACACTTTTTTATGTGACATACGTTTGGTGGGTATAGGGCCGGAAGGCGGGTCAAATTCTTCGGAAATGTTGACATGTTATGACTTATGACGTCGTCAGAAATTTAAAGGAACGACCAAGTTGGTCAGTCTAAAAGCTTAAATTACGTAATCTTCTTGGCGTCACAGGCAAGGTGATACTATAGCAAGTTCCAGAAGGGATTGTTACGATCTCAAGTAACTTATAAATAAAATTAAATCTTTATTCCTGAAGTTTGAAATTTAATGATAAATCCAAGATCTACAGTGGATGCAAGATTCCTCAACTGAAAGACTGACCAAAATGTAACCCGAATGTGCCAGAGTTTTAAGTTCTGTTTATAGAGACCTGTACTGATGACAAGGGTTTACTTCTTGTAGAATCCCAGCTGGTGTCGTGCTTTTGCAAATGAAGCTGTGCACACCCTCTGCCTGTGATGAAGAACCGCGAAGACCAGCACTCCGCTGTTTGGCAAAATTAACCTTTCAATATAGAAATGTTGAAATTCAGAACCTCCGTGTATGGGGATTAGAAGATCAGCAGGTCAGAATTGACGAAAAAGAGAATTCCCCTCAATTGGAGCCTATGGTCGTAGGATTCGACACCTTTGGATAACTTTCTGTCAGACTTTGATGTCATATTAAGCCAGTAGCCAATCAATCATGCCTCGGAAGCGAAAACTTTTCGTAGTTTTTTTTCCCCCGAAATTATTAGTCTCGACTTAAAATTTACAAAAGCTTACAATTGTAAAATTTTATGGAAAATATTGCCATTTGGAACTACCAAAAGTTAGCTAAAAATGCTTATTGATAAGGCCGATTGGTAGGTATTACATGCAGGTGACCCTTAAAGCATATACCGGATGCAAAATATAAAGTTATGGGACTTTTTTCCATTTTTGTGTCGGGCGTTGAATCTGTATAGACAGTTTGTACAAATTGAGAGCAAGCGCATTTATTGGTGGAAACTTTTTAACGACGCACAGTTACACATTCAAAAATCAAGTTATCTGAAGTCAACTGGATTGGTTTGGTCCTTGAACGCACGAACCCACTTTTTCTACATCAGCGACATATACTAACTGAAGACTGAACTGTCAATTTAGTACTAAGTTTTATTTGTTTTTTTTTTTATTTAATTGGGCTTCAAAAATGGCTTCTATCTAAATAAATACCTAGTTTAATTTTTTAATTATAATTTAAATGATCGTAAGCACTTACTTGAGAGTTGAACTATATTTCATAAATCTGTTTGAACAGGTTTGATCAGTTCCACTTTGAAGTGCTGGCATTAATTGCAATGTCAGAAAACGTTTGACAGTTTGTTGAATATATTAAAAATAGCACATGATTGGGCATTGAACCTTGTACAACAGAGCTTAGACAATTTTGTACGCCGACATTTTTAAGTTGGGCGGTTTAAAATACCTCGAAGTTGTGTTCATTTCGATTTGAAGTCGGAGATCGATGGTTATTAAAATTTTGTGAGTCGAAATATGCAATTTTGTACTGAAAATTTCGCCACTGTGAGTTCGAAAAAATGTTCGCCAAACTGTATACTTTTGAAATTTGGACATATCTCGAAAACGGTCAAAATCCATACGATTGAAGCAAAACTTCTCTAAGATCTTGTAAAGTGTAACATCTTATGAAATAGTATAAAAGGCGCATACAACTCTCTAACCAGAACTTGCAACAATTGCCTGTTACTGAGAGCATTAACTTTTAAAAATTCACATTATTATTTGATGTGTACCTACTGATATTATCTGCTTATATTTCCAATTATTCACAAGATCCTGGTTGGTTTTTCGAATAGAGATAAAACTGACATTTTGTGGTCAAATCTGGCAACTCTAATGTCATTTATGTTCATGGTTTGCCATTTTATCATGAACAGGTTGACAAAAGAACAACGGCCGCAATCGCAAATCGTGCAAGTTTATTTCGAAAATAATGGTTCAGTTCGCGAAGTTTACCGCAAGCTCCCTTCATTTTATGGTCGACTTAACCGTCCATCAGAGCAATTAATTCGGTTAACCATGGATCGTTTTCGCACTACGTTTACTCTACGTGATAATACGCATCCGCAGAGACGTCAAACAGTGCGCACCGAAGAAACAATTGCCGCTGTAGAGCAAAGTGTTGAAGAGGACCTTGGAATTGGAACTTTAACCGACTATTTTGTTCTCGAATTGGATGGCATGAATGTGGATGAGATGTGGTTCCAACAAGACGATGCTACATGCCACACAGCGCACGTCACAATCGATTTATTGAAGGAAACATTCGATGAGCGCATAATTTCGCGGAACGGACCTGTCAATTGGCCCCCAAGATCGTGTCATTCGACACCATTGGATTATTTTCTTTGGGGATATGTGAAGTCGCTCGCCTACGCCAACAAACCAGAAACGTTAGGGGACTTGGAAGCCAACATTCGTGGCGTTATTGCCGACATACAGCCCCAAATGCTCGAAAAAGTGGTTGAAAATTGGACCTCTAGACTTGGCTTTATTCGAACCAGCCGCGGCGGCCACATGCCCGAAATCATATTTAAACATAAATGGCATAAAATTGTCCTTCCAATAAAGCCAAATTGATGGACATTAAAACGATTTTCTTGTGTTTTGTTTCAATTCGAAGTTCTATACCTCTAAAAAAAACACCCTTTATTTGTGCGATCCAGTCGTGCACTTTTTTTGCGTGACGGAGACAAGTGAATTCTTCATGAACTTCACCGCACAACAAAAAGATGTAAGCAACCAATTTAATTTATGCCAAATTGTCGTACAAATTGCTAATGGCAAAACAAGTATAACTCGTTTAATTGATTTGATACGCAATACTCGTATGTATACCTACACACAAAGAATTCTCGATATTGACTCCCTCACAGGCAGGTCTATAAGGAGCACTACATCACTAGGAACACCCACGCAATTCTATGCAAATCAGCCCGCAATTCGCCAAAACAAATAAACAAGAAAGATAAGCAACACAACAAAAGAACAACCGTTCAGAGGTGGAATAACAATTCTTTCAATTAACCATCTCAATGAGCACATAACCTCCGAATTGTTTACCCCGCCCCCAGGCACACCAACAATAACAAGGTTTGATTGATGCGCACACGATTAAGTTGTTAAAAATACAGTTATGCTTATGCGATACCTACTTTTCAAATGGGGAAAAAAAAAGAAGAAAATCCAAAAAGAAGCAAACATACCTTTGGCTCGCGTAGGTCATTCTGACGACTCCCACGATGTTCGCGATACCGTGATCGCATCTCTTCTTCCTTCACCATGTACTTGTCCTTGGTGCCATCATGCACTGAAGACTCACTCTTTCCGTTTACCATAATTTCCGGTTCGTTTTCCTTCTTCCGGCTGCCGCTGAAGAGCTGTTTCACCTTCTGGAAGCCACCGACTTTCTTATTCCGTTTGAGGGTATCTTCCATATGAGAATGACTAGTTGTCGTCGATGGGTTTCCTTTGGCACTTCGTCGCAAAGTGGATGTTGCCGATTTCGGATATTTGTCCAATCGTGGGTCATAGTGCGAGCCATCGTCGATACTGCGTTCACGGTAAACAAAGTCGTATTTTTTCCGCTGCGGATGCTGTTCTTCCGTGTGACGTTTTTCCTTCTTAATAAACTGTTCACAGGCGACTACATCGTCGTGGAAAGTTCGCTTGCGCCATCTGCAATATGAGATTTATTTAAATTGTTCAATGTGTGTGAGTGTATTTAACCAACTATTTGAAAGCTAATGGTTTGTACAGGAAATTCGGGGAGTTTGATATGATGGACGCTAATGAGTCACAGTCGGCCTAAGAATTGGGGGAAAATTCGTCTACAGGCTGTAGATCGGTGACGAAGACCAACATCGCCCTGTTTGGCTGAACTAACTTAGACGACGATGGCCAAAATTGTCTGATCCAAGATTAAATCCAACAAATCTGCTGGACCGAGTCCGAGTTGTTCAAGGCAGCTGGAGACGACTTGGTGGTAGGGGGAGGATGCACAATCTCATTTCGTATTTGTATGGAATGAAAAATGGCCTCGTTTGCCCAGATCAACAAGAAAGGCACCCATTGCCAATTGCAGAGGTATTAGCCTGCTTAACATCGAGTACAAGACCTTACCTGCCGTGCTTAGTGAAGGTCTGTACCTTTGAACATCGACGTATTGGACAGAACGTCACAAGTGACAGATTCATCTTTGAGTAAGTAGGGACCTAATTTCTATTACTTCTGAAACAAAGTCTCTTCGAAAATTGCAAGGATAACTTGCAAACCAAACAGCGAGCAATTGAGTAGTAAAGACATAACTCGAAGAACTAAGAAGATTTCAGGAAAGATCTTGATCTGCTTTACTGCGCTGAAGCTTAGACTTTGTCTAAAGTGAAGAACTCCTCGGCCACTTCGAGAGAACAATTCTTTGCAAAACTTTCGGTCCCGTTTGCATTGTCGGGATGTGATGTAGGAGATCCAACTACAAACTATACATAGACCTAGTAAAAAAAATATCGCATCGGTCTTTTAAGAGGTCTAGGATACGTAGAGCGGATGGACACAAATGCTCCGGCTCGTAGAGTCTTCGACTCTAACCCAAGAGAACAACGAAGTAGAGAAAAACTTCGCGTTAGGTAGCGTGGACAATTGGAAGGAGACCTTATCCGGCTTCGAGTGTGCAATTGAGGGCAGCTAGCTAAGAGCCGTGCTTATACTGGAGGCATTTCTTATCAGTGGAGGCCCAGGTTCACTCTGAACTTTAGCTCCACCAAAGAAGAAGAAAAAGAAGGCGACTACGATGACAACGACGACGAAGAAGACGATGTTAAATTAGAAGAAGAAAAAGAATAAGATCCCTTGCACCACTAGCTTTGAAGCCTTACAAAGCGGTTTGGATATCTCACAAATTGAGCCTTTTTAAATTGCCAACCTTCGGCCTTCAACCTATTTGGCTTTCTAACTTGGAAATCAATTTTCACAGCGTTTGCCATAAATCTAAAATGATAAGTGCCGTCAGTAAGACGCCAAGATCGCTCCTGGCAACTTTAAACCTCAAATTATAATGGTGGTCATTTTTGACAACATCTCCGGAAGCAGATTTAAACTTCTAATCGAGTTTGCAGGCGGTGGAATATTTTCATTCGCATTTGCGATTGCTACACCTCAACTTGTAATGGTGGACAAGGCCTAAAGACCGGCCAGCAATCCATTAACAAAATTGATCGGCGACAGATACACCTGATGGATGTCCGAACATTCCGAGTCAACTACTCCACTTCTTTGTGTCAAAGTAAGGAAGCATATTATCCTGCCATATGTACAGTCTCTGCCAGGAGCTCTCTCTCAGCAAGCATAGGAGACGCAGCAGTGCTGCCAACAAGCAGCGACGCCTATCAATTAGCCCAAACACAAATCTCCTCAAAGAGAGCTCAAGAGCTCTGTGGAAAAAACCAGACAAGACGCACTTTGACTTTTCAAAAGGAATAGCAAAAATATCGAGAAGTGGGTGGTTGAGTCTTAAGTAAGGAAATATAAAGGTGGGTGCTAAAATGACGTCAAACAAATCGCTGGAAAAAAAACACCTCCTCTCATAGAACACAACATTTGCATGCACACTTACTTTGAGCTGACGTCTCCGTTGAAGGACTCCTTTCGGAAGTCGTTCTCGATGCCAGAGTCTCCCTTGTCGAAGCTTCGCTGCTGCCGTTTGTCCCTTTTCAGGCTGCCTTGCCAGTGGTCCGGTTCCAGAGAATTCGCATGGCTCACCGAGTGAACTTGTACGTGGTTCTTTGGCGACGACCGGTACCTCTCTGTTTTGTAGTGCAGCTGTGAGTCCAAGCTCCTCGGTTCGTAATCAACGGGCGTGGCGGTGTTCTCTATCGACCTGCCAGGCGAGTCCACACGTTCCCTGCGTCGCGATTCGCGCACAATGGGCTTACCTTGATCGTCGACGCCTGCCTCGCGTTCGTATATTTCCTTCACACCACCAGTCCCGTCGTCGTAGTACTTGGTGTGGACGTAGCGTGAAGTATGCTTGCCACTAGAAGCGCCTTTACTGGGAGCGATCATGTCCAAGTGCGTCCTCTCCGGCGAATACTTATTCATGACCTCCTCCGATCGCAGCTTGTGGTAGCGATTGTACTCGTCCCGCTCGGGAGTGAGGTACTGGCGGTGATTTGATTCGTGAATCTCTTCGTGGTAGCGGTTTCGCTCGGGCGATGCGCGATACTTGATTGTGACCGTTTCCGGCGGTGTGAAGCGTCGCGAGCTTATGCGCGACTCCAGCACTGCGCGCCGACGACTTAGGGCATTGATCTCATCGGCGGGCTCCTCACGCATGAGTCGATGATTGGGAGGCGTTACGCTGCGAACGATCGGCACAATGGGAAGCTCTGGAGGAGTTTTGCTCCGATCATAGGAACGCTGCTGCAGATCTTCGTCGAAAGTCTTGCGCATCTCAATGCCCAGACCTTCGTCCTCGTCGCTGAGGTTGCGAGGGCTTAATTGCTGCCACGGCGAACGCGTCTGCTGTATACGGATCATAGTGGGCCCCGGCGAGAAGGAGTCTCTCGCGGGACTCATGGTAGCGCGGGACGGTGTCTCTATCGTTACCCTGCTGCTGGTATGATGACTAGACGGATGATCAAACATGTCGACCGAGTTGCGGTGCCCCGTGCTACTATGACTCACCTTGAGCGGTGTATGAAAATCGGTAGGCCTCTTCGGAGACCTGTCTTCCTCTGCTGCTAGCTGGGCGTAAATTATCTGCTCGTTCGGTCGTATATACGAGAACGCTGGTCCTGATATCGTGGGCGGCGGTGAGAATCTTTCCATAGACAATCGCTTAACCATTCCATTGACTGTGAGTCCTTTCGTGAGTGCCGGCTTCTGTTGCGGTAACTGGGAACTGTGCATATCTTCCACAGACTTCGACTTGTTGTCCTGCAATGCCGAAATCGTCTCAGCGATAGGTTTCGACGGCACGAAATCCAAATCCTTGTGATTGGTGTATCCAATATTCCCGCTGGGTTTCTGCTCGGTATTATACTTGGCTAAGAAGTCATTCAGATCTGTTGCGTTCTTCTCGTGCGCGGTGATCGCTTCGGATTTTCTGCGCTCGCGATTGAAGAGCTCCTCGAAGTACTCCTCCTTCTGGGCGTTCTCGATAATGGGACTTAACTGCGAGGGCAGCTGTTTGCTACTGCCCGTGAGCTGTTCTTCTTTCTCGGTGTTTCGTTTCTTCGAAACCTTTGGCTCCTTATACGAACCAGCATCACTTTTACTGCGAACCAAGCGACGGCCACCGCTTTCGGCGAAACGCGACACACGTTGATCTTGATTGAGATTCGAGTCGCTTTTGCGGCTGAATATACTGAAGATGGACGGCTTTTTCGATTTCTTTGAGGACGCGTCACTGACACTACGGCTGACTGGCTTGTCAACTGGTTTCTTTTTGCGCGATGGCAGCGAATGGAATTTGTTCGGAATGGAGGAGCGTTTGTGGTTCGATTTTTGGGGCGGAATGTTATTCGCTTTGCATTTGATGCGCTCGGCTTGTGCTACAATGAGGGCGGCTTCCTTGCGAATGCTCTCCTCGGACAGATCTGCTGGTAGTTCTCGTCGCAGATGTTGCGTGCTGGGCGGCTGCAGATTAGTTGTTTCGATTTTATAATTCGCGTTTTCGTTGGAACGTGGGCCTGCAAAGAGATGATAGGAAAACTGGTTTTGAGATTATCGCCGTCAAATTTTGGCACGCGAAAAAAAAATGTTTAATTTATTTTTAAATGCAGAATATTAATATTAACAAAGCTGTAGGACTGGTTTCGGATTGACTATTGAGTGTTGACAAATCGAATTAAATTGGGCCAACACTATAACCTCGAGTCAAGGTACGATAAATGATACCTAAATCGCTTAAAGAAATAAGGTGGCCAGTTTGGACGCTTCATCGCATTTCGAGTTTTTTATTTTCGAAAGAAATTGCTTCCATGAGCACCCAACACAATTTTGTGCCCTTTGCCCTTTTGTTGGAAAATATTTATTTTTTTGTAGTTTTAAATCGCCTTACAAATTTTGTGCAAAATTTCGTTTGTTTTATTTCTTCGCAAAACTATAAAATTTAAATATTTTGGAACAAACCCGCACTTTTAAAACTTGGCAGCACTTTTGCATCGAACAGTCGTTAAATTTGCAGGCACTCCAATTTATTTTGCAGGCATTTTTATTTGACAAAAGCCAGTTGCAGAAGATAGAAGTCAAATAAAATTCACGGAGCGCATAAGTGAGATGGGTTAAAAAAAGTACTAAAGGAATTTTGAAAATTTTCAACTTTCAACGATTTTTTGGCTTCTTTCTGGGCAACGATTTTAAGCTACATTTTTTTAAAGTTTCAATTCTGGTAACCCTGTCTGGCGTTTGTTTTTGTTTGCGTAAAAATTTACCCGACTAAGTCGCACGGAACTTCCTTGTCCACTGCAGGTTTGTTGTTTGTTTAGTTCTGTACCTTTAAATTCAGAGGCGATCCACGATCAAATTAGCGTCTTTCTGAAATTCTGCTAATTTGATCAACAGAAACGAGTTCCTCCCAATAAATGCTACCACACCTGAAGCAAACAAGAACCAATAATGAACAACAGAAGAATTTGTAACCTACCTTCGGGGGCAGAGTAGTTAACCGAAAATAGCGAAGGAAAACTTTTCACGCGTCGCGACGTCGCCAAATAAAGTCTCAAAATCTAACAACAATCACGACTTTTCTTGCGCCACATCACTCAAAAGTGAAACCACCAAATAAAATTATTTATGCGCACAAAATGCACCTGCCCATGTCCAGGATATATGTATAAACAATCACCTTGCTACCGCTGAACAAAATCGACCACCAACTGACAGGTCATGCAACAATTGCCGTATAATTTGTACTTAAAGTTATTATCAGAAAATCTCTTACATCGCCTAGCTGCAAGTCCACCGCAGCAGTATAGTGGACAACTTTCACATGCGCGCAAAACATGGCAAGACTTGAGGTCTCTTGTTAAATGGGTATGGATAAAGTAGTTCATACCTGATTCCCAGGGTCGCGTCATGAATGTTTTGCATTTAAAGTTATGGCCGTGTGCTGCGGACAGTTTAAATCATCGAATGGAATGCATAACTTGGTTAAAATATTGATCGGTGTTGTTACCTTAGTCCAGCTCCGCTTTAACCTCCGTCAGTGTGTATACGTAGTCCATTTGTTTCCATTGAAATGGAATGGAATGGAACCCAACGATCACGATTTCATTCACTTGTGCTGTGCATTGGCATGCAATGTGGGACTGCGACTGGTGTGATATGGCCTCACGACACGAACAGCAGACTCAGGACTCCTCAAGGCAGGCGAAACGCACGACCAATGATTTGACATATTTCATTCGAAATGAAATTTAGGAGTGATTGGGCAAGTTTTGTGATTTTCAGTTTTCCACTGACTGAATTTTGGTTTACTGCGATTTGATTCGATGCTTTACAGCATTGCGCAAGCGATCATGATTGGAAGGGAAGAGTGTCCTTTCAGTCATTTGATAAGAGATATTTTGGATGGTTATACTTTTTAACTTATAAATTTCTTCGCCACATTCGGCGAATAGTGGACACATTCATATAAATTCGTAGCTAAATTTAGAGAGTAAATGAGTGATAAACCAATGACATTGCCGACGCCTAGCTCGAGGCAGTGATGCCAGAATTTTTATTGAACTCGAATGGTTTTTCCTCAGATTTATTATTTGAAATTCCTTTTTTTTTGTCCTAAGAGATATAAAATGTCCTTTCTTCGCCCTTTAAGCTTATTTGCAAATGAAAAATGCGCACGAAAAATGTTTAATTATCCACGATCTGGCAACACTGATTTCAACAGCATTTTCTAGAGATGGGAAATATGCAGTTCCGCCTTTCGCCACCGTCTCAACTTTTTTGTCGGGCTATCAATTAAAATATCAATCAGACAATAGAAAGAGTGAAAACATTTTCGTTTCACTTTTCACAAAACGAGAATTGACCCCTTATTTTCAGTTTTATTATTTTTGTGCTTATAAAAATAAAATACCTCAAAGGTACCTAGAAAGTAAAAAACTAATAACACGAGTCGAAGTTTTAAAATTATTTTTAAACTTTAGAAATCAAAATTTAGAAACTCTACAAATATCCTTACACTAGTAGGTATTTTAAAATAGAAAATTATGTTTTTCCCATTTATTATTTATATATTTAAAATTCTTTTATAGAACTTTGAGACTGAAACTGAATTTTTTAAACTTCTCTCTCCGCTTTCAGCTGTGTATCTGGCTTGAGGCGTAACATTTATTTTATTTTACTGCTGAGACCCCTGAAAAACTTTGCTCTCTCGCTAAGCCTTTTGAAAAAAAAGTTTTGGCACTAAGTCATCTGAAAAATATATTTGAGTCCCTCAACATCCTGAAAGAAATCATTTTACCCTCTGAACCGTCTGACAAAGTTAAGATTTCCCATAACATAAATGTAGGTACCGAATTAATTTGCATTGTTCTTAAACTTGAGCTTAATAGTTCTAAGAAACTATTGTTTGCTAATTTATAAATATAAGATAAAATGTTTTATTCATTATTTTATTTTACGTTCCAAGGACCCCAAGTTCTTGCGTGCCTAAGGTCCACGACATGGTTTCAGGCGACCCTGCATATAGTGTTCCTAGCTGCTGTGTGTTTTTGGCGGCACTCAGAGTCAGAGGAATTGACTTGCAGTCATTTTATTTAGATGATTTATTTCAAACATGTAGGGTAGTCTACTAAGTTTTTGACATCCTGCCTGCGTAAGCGTAGGTTGACAATTTGCTTGGCTTTAAAATTGATTGGCTGAGTGGTTCTTTTGAGTTTGTGTTGTGATACACGTAATGTGTTCTTAGCATTTCAGAACCGAATTAACAGTAGGTGGATTTGAAGAGGGTTTCTGAACCTTTTCTATGGCCAGTTCGGCAGCTCTTTTGTTTCCCTCAATATGCTCATGCCCTGGAACCCCACCATGAAGCACTGCAGGAGGGACTTGCAAACTATATAGTTTTTCCACTGCGCCACCTCTGACAAACATCCGAGATTATAGCTGAATTGAAAGAGCTTCTCAATTAGCCGTTTGGACTCGGCATAAAGTAATTCATGTAAAACTTACACAAAAATGAACAGATATGAGGAGAAGGAGCTAGGCCTACGGTCCCTCCGGACCTGTTTCGATTTGGTCCATGCAAACTAGCTCTCACAGCCGAGGCGCTTGTCGAAACGTCCGTTTACAACTTTAGGCCGTTTTCACTGTTGGGTGGGACATTGCTTGCCTTTTCTAACTAAGTATGTCCATTGAATTCATCCGAAATTCGTTCGGCAATTTACGTCTTGTTTGTTGAATTTTTTAAAACTTTGGACTTAATTTGATGCAACAACCGACACTGTATTTCTTGCGTGTGAAAAGCAATACCAAAAATACAAAAAAAAAGAAAAGTTGCAAATCATCCAACTTTCCGGACCTCAAATAGTACGGCTCCAGCTGACATTGAATACAAAAATTAGTAGGTACGTCATTTGCTTTCCAAAATACAAAAACTTTTCGAGTCTATTTTAAAAGGGGAACCCTTTAATTTTGAAATTTTACAACTTACCCTGTTACTTTTAGCACCGTCTTCGCCTAAATACCAGTAATGCATCTTCTTAATGATATAAAGTTTGAGGTGTTATTTTGGTATTCAAAGAAAAATGTAATTTCTTGAGATAAATGATCGGACGTTTATTTCATAATAAAGAGAAAGGTATGCCGTTAATAATGAACAACAACATCAGCCAAAAGGCCACCACGAGCACGCATACAGGACCATATCCTTTTCATGAAATTTTCCATAACCAAATCGCAAAGTCGCTGCCCTATGTCCTCGATAGCCTCACGTTGAGGATGGAGAGGCTTATCAACAATAACTTGGGTTTGCCGAGCCCCAGATGCGACAATTTTGCTTGTTGACGTAGCCACCGAGGTGGAAATGGGCCTCATCAGTCAAGATGATTTTTCGATGGAGTTCCGGATCATTTTCATGCATTTCAAGGACCCAATCAGCAAAGACACGACGTGTTTTCACCATTTTTGTAGTGAATTTTAATAATTTCAATGCGTTGTTGAAGCGTGTATCGTTCCATTTTTAGTAATGGCGTAGTTTCTACTTGTCAAATGTCAAAGAATAGAAGCTTCAAAAGTGACAGCT
Organism: Cheilosia impressa; assembly: GCA_948293265.1. Lineage (NCBI taxonomy): Eukaryota > Metazoa > Arthropoda > Insecta > Diptera > Syrphidae > Cheilosia > Cheilosia impressa. Next base: position 13,924,352 of record OX411884.1, read on the forward strand.
ACCGAAATAGCGGGTCATTCACAATAACCTCTTGTTGCAAAACCCTTTATGTTCGATAAAAAGCTCTCTAGTTAATTTAGGTACTTTCGAAGAACGCAGTTTCAAACTCGCAAATTAAGTGTCTCCGCAAGGAACTTAAAAAAAATATCACAAACTGTTACTTTCAGTTTCACTACAGACCATTAAATTACGTAGGTAATAAGCGAGTAGTTCACCTATGACCCAGCGCTCTGGCTCTCCTAACTAAATAGCTTTTAAACAATCTGTTCCCAAATACAATGCCTTGTTAAGTACTCTATTCTCATGTTTAATTGGCGCACCACTCAAACTCAAACTGTATTGCAATTTGTACAAGTCCCACCGCAAAACAAAAAACAAAATCATTTTTAAGACATTTTACTAAGCAACTTACAAAGTTCGGTTTGGCAGCCTGCCAACCGCAATCCAACTCCAATTTCAATTTCTCACGTAGTCAGTTAATGTCCTACACAAACACAACTCCGTCGTATCTAATTCACATTAGCAAAAATCTCCACGATAATCACACAAAATTGATGGCAATTATAATTTTATTCACTCGTCCGACAGCAACGACGTCCAATTTGTCTTAGACAAGAAAATATGATTTAATTTCATTTTCATTGGCCATTTCGGGTTCAATGTCAACAGTAACAAGGAAATAAAAAAAATAAAAAATACATACAACGAATAATGTCTTTTAAATTGCAACCCTATAGCTGCCACTACAAAGAGCTATTAAACTTGTTTTATACATTTAATTCGTCGCACGTGAGGAGCACACACAAAAATAAAAAAAAATATAACTACGTCCACCAAAGACGACAGGAGGAGTTTAAAATGCACATTTAGATTCACTAGAAGAACAAACAAGAAGTTGCGGTAATTTAAAACCGAGCTTGCTTCCGAAACGAACAGAAACGCAAGCTCCGGCTTCACTGTCGGAACCGCATTGAAGTTTGCAATGAAGTAAACACCTTTTGCAACCTCCCGCAAAAAAAAAAGCGGCACACAAAAAAATCGTATATGTACAGACACACACATCAGCGCCGCCGCCAGGTAATTTAAGAACACCTCCGCTTTTTTGCATGACGGTGTGAAGCTGAAGAGTTGTGAAAAAATGCCCATTTATATAAAAATTATACAGCCAGCCACAGCACCTGAGCTGGTTAATTCAGAGATACTCCAAAAGGGGTCAGAGCGGAGACAAATCAATGAATGCCGTTGCCGTGTGCGAGACGCAGGCATGGAAGGGTATAAAAACACACAAGAGAACGCTATAAGCTGTCCCAGGCGATTGCATGGCGCGTATATCTTACAAACAAATAGCTAAGTAGTTTCTACATTGTAGAACGGAGGGTAAACCTCTGTCGGATCAGAGTGATTTGTGGAATGACCTTTCGAGTTGAGATGTTCGAAGCCTTTGCAGATTCTTTGCGGGCCATTGGCACTCGTAAATCTGTTTTTAATTCATCTGCATGCCTCGGCTGTGGATGGTGGCTCCCCGGCGATTAACGAGCATATTACGTCAGGTGGTTCAAAGTACGCCCGGGGCTTGAGCTGTACTCGAAGTTGGGCTTTGCTGAAAGTGCGCCAAAGTCACATATCCACCTGTAGGTTTGTCGAGTCACATATCCACCTGTAGGTTTTCTGTCATAGGAGTCAGGCGTTCAACTGATGCTAAAACAAGCAGTTAGTGGTGCAGCTATAATTTCATTCGGAGTGCTTCTCAACCTGTTGCTGTTTCCATGAACAACGCACCATTTACGGAAATGCGTAATTAGGTGAAATAGCAAAAATGGAAAACGAATACTATTTTGTTGCGAATGTTTGCATAGCTAACCGCACTCAAAACTAACAGAAGAGCCACTTTTGGCTGCAGCGAGGTAGTGATCGGAGTCGGTGATGGCCGCTTGGAAGGTTCAAACTTTTAAAATAGACTTGGCCAATTTAGCTTACGGCTTGATTCAGAGACAGCCATACTGAGAACTTTTTCAGTTTTACTTATAAGCCTTGAAAGTGCCCTAACAGCTTTTAACGACTTTTTGAACATATGCTCTAAGTTGTGTTAAACGCTTAGACAAGTGTCAGTGATCAGAGTCAGTGATGGCCGCTGAAGCTTGCTGAAGCCTTCAAAGTTTTTTTTTTCTATTCTTGCTTTAAAATCGCTCAATATGATTTTAAAGGCGAGTATCGAGGAGCAGTAGGTCTGTTTGGAGAGCTCGTAGAAACTGCCTTTGGTAGCGTCGTTCTTTTCTTTGGTGAGCAAATAAGCACATATAAGGCTTATAGTGTAAAACAGCCTTTATGCGGACTGTAGTACAAAGAACAACGACTAGGACTACTACAGAGTTCAATAACCAAAATAGACGTGGGGAACATTGCCTCCTCGGTAAGAGCCCGGGATATAACTGCAGGAACAACGCACAGATTTTTACGGACGGCTGACAAACATCCGAGAGTATAACTGTCATAAAATTGCTTTTCAATTCAACCGTTGGGAACCTGTTTAAAATTATAGGTCCCTTCCATTCGTCCCAAAAAACTAAAACCCACACAAACGAAAGGTTATAAGAAGCTGGGTCTAGGGCTTTATGTTGCGATGGATGGTGGAAATCTTGGTCAAATGACAATTGGTAGTACTGGGTTTTTACCAGCTAAATATTATTGATTTATTTTTATTTAAACCACTTTCCTCCCGTTCCTAGATATAAGACTTAACTTCCTATATTTCTTGATCTTATTTCTACTGCGTACATGAGTATTGAACTTGCAATTCTAGTGAGAAGGGGTCCTTGCTCTATTTCAGTTTCATAAGCCTTCAAAGTACCCTAACAGCTTTTGACGACTTTTTGAACATATGCTCTAAGTTGTGTTGAAAGCTTAGGCGAGCCTCAGTTATCACGCCAAAAGACTTTTTGAACTGTCGAGAAACCACTTGCTTAAGTTTGTTGAAAGGTTTTTGTTTTGATTTTGCAAGTTTTTGAACCTTTTCTTAAACCAAGAAGATGTTTAGAGAGTATGGAACAAGTTCGGCTCAATAATTCAAACTCGGTTAGGTATAAAATGCATAGTTTCAACTTAGTGATTTTTTATTCAATAGAATCGAAACAAATTCAAAGAATTTAAGAATCCATAATTTCATTCGAATCGAAACCTAGCTTCCCAAAAAATTACAGCATTTTCCATTCGAGTTTTCGATAAGATGACACACATCTGATCTGCACACAAATGATCCAGCCTTATAGAGTGTTCATATATAACCCGGAGGGACAATGCAGTAGATAAACCCCTCGTCAAATTTAAGGGGACCGTAAACGACTTGAAACTGGAGGGTCTTGCTAATTGGTCAAATTGAGCCATGGTTTACTACAAACAATTCATAAAATACGCACAAGTTTTGGACTTAAACATTTAAGGCTAAACAACTACGGACTGCCATTGATGCTGACCAGAAAAAGAGCAATCTACACGGATATACTCAGCATTAACGTTCCAAAACAAACAGTGAATATGCACACCCTATCGAAATAAAAGAAGAATCAGCTGGGAAACTGTTGCCCAGATAAATAAACCATTTACAAAAGCTATCTATCACGAGAGCTGCCTTTGCCTTATATTTATTCAAGGTGCATACAAGTTTAGTGTTTGTGTTTTTGTTATTGTTTTTTATATTTCTTGCGAAGTCTGCTCTTTCAGCACTGCTTTCTATGGGAAACTTGGACTGTCACAAGTCGTAAAGTGGGCGAGTGATTATAAAGTAGCGAATGGTGATTGACTCAGAGAATACTTTTAAGCGATTTTATTGGAGTCTTGTGGAGCCGAGGATGATGTCAGGCGATGAGCTATCCAACGCTACAAACACTCATGTGGTGTGAACTACATTTGATTTTACATAATGTAGGTTGCCTTTCGTTTGGGGTTGTTGTTGTGTTAAACTCGTCAACTGTAATGATTTGCGTCTGTGAACCAACCTACGACAATTAATTTTATTAGAACATTTAACAATATTGACACTGAAAACAGTATGTTGGACCATATGGGCAAGATTATTGGATTGGACCGGTTCATGTTTAAGCCGAAAATAAAGTGATCATGATCATATATAGCCGAACCACGACATCATGCTTGTGTGCAGCAGTTGTGAAACTATCCGTGTCCACTGAGGAGTGCGGGATGTACATATATACTGTGTAGCCAGTTAGAGGCGGTTACAAAACGAAACTATCCGTTGCGATGAAAGTAGACTAAACCTAACAGGGATGGTGACATTTTGTGTCATTTTTTGTCGATTCCGGTGGTCGGAGATTGGTTTTTTTCTTGTCAACAAATGTTGGCACATCTTTGGTTAGTTTTTGGGACATTGCTAAGGAATACGTGTGAACAAGACGAGGTCGAGTAAAAATATTAAAAGTTACCTCATAGCGAAAGCTTGGGGTCTTAAAATCACATAAATTTAAGTGCAATCATTTTTACTCCATGCAAGTGGGGCTTTAGGCACTACAGCCCCATCTCTTTCTATCTGTCAGTTAAGTTTAAGTAGGTACCAAAGTCGGCAACATGGCAAAATTCGATTTCTTTCTACACTAAGAGATGTTGATAAAAAAATAAAACAAAAAATAAGGTTGGCTACGTGCTTCTCTAGAAAACTGACAGCAAATCAGTCAAATCAGGCCTACAGGGTGGGAGGTGAAAAAAGTGGGTAAGGTTGCTGCCTACAAAAAAATTAAAACCATCGAAAACATAGTTAAAGCCGGAATTATATTTTTCCGAAGCCGTATCAACCGACTACACTGAGAAAATAAATTCTAAAAAATATTGTACAACAAGATGCGCCATCGATTCATCATTTAGTCATGTCGGTGCAACAACTGTCATACGGCTGATACCTATTTCTGGTAAACTTCCGGAAATATACGTATTTTAAATACAATACGCGGAAAAGCTGCGCAGTGCATACTGCGACAAACCATTAATTTCAATGTTAACTTTTGATACACGTTTTCGTCATTCCCACTCACGGCGACAAGTTGTTTTGCTAAAGAAATTCTGGATTTATTGTCACAACTATTAATAAAAAAAAACCCACATTTAAAACTAATTAACCTATAGACTGACTATAGCCAACTCGACATTAAGAGAGTCAACTTTTTTACAAATAAACCTTATATAACGTCGTGGGTTCCTCTCAAAAAAGAGACATCAATGTCATTGTGCAAATTAAATGGGAAATTATCAAAAAATATATATCAGTCACTGTATTTGTCGTTGCAATCTCAAAAAATTAACGTGACCGGATATCTAGGTATGTGAATTTTTTTGTTTGGTAGATGTATTTTAATGAATACAATGGCGATTCACTAAACTAAATGGTGGGATTGATTTATCGGTTTATGAGAGGCAACAAATGAAAATTGTCATTTGACCTTTACCACTCACAATCACTTGTTGCAATAAATAAAAATTTTTAGTCATTGAACTGCTTTTGAATATACACCAGCAGGGAATAACTTCCTCTGTGACAAATAAAGTGCGGGACAGAGTGGCACGAAACTTTCTCGTTCAATGCAGCCAATAATAATAATTGATTTAATAAATAGAAATAGACGAGTCTATAACTAAAACTATATACGTAAATTTGATCATCCATTAAATTCCTGTCGAATTCATAATTTTTTAAAATCAGTTTGTTAATTGAATTTAAATTGGAGTGACAACATCAGCAGTGCTGTCAGTTTAGACCTTTCGGGGCCAGATCTGGCGCTTTTTTCAATCTTAGCGGGCATTAAAAAATTCTAGCTCGTAGCTCTTTTTATTTGATAATTTATTTCAATGTCATCGTCGTAGGATTCATTTGGAACCCTGGTTAAGGTGCAAATTTTGTAGCCTTTTGCAGAAATGGAAGAATTTTTGTAAAATGACGAAAAAATTCCATCTCCCTAAGATTCAATTGAGTGTACGTGATATAGACGCAAGTTTGCTGATTTGACACCAATACTATTAGAGTTGAAGCCTTTCAAATTTCCTAACATAAACAATACTTCATAACTTATCAAAATATGTATTTCAGTACTGGTGCTAAATTTACCTCTTTAAATTCAATAAAAAAAATTGTTTGCTTAATCTAGCGCATTTTAGCGCTTTTTGTTCAGGTTTTTATTTCCCTATGGTTAAAACGAACTGGTAGCACTGATTACATGCTTCCACAGTTTAAGAGAACACAAAAAACACTTGAATCGAAAAATTTAAGAAAGTATTGGAAAGTTTCGTTAAAAGATTAAACTTTTGCGAAATCCCATCTAGTTTTTTTCCAAAACCAGTTCTAGATATACAAAATTTTTATTAAAATTATTATTATATTAAATTTGATTGACATTTTTGCTCCACCCTATACATTTACAGGGGAGTCTCAATAAAATAACATCGCTTAGCAGCAAAAATCGTTTTGTATCACAATTATGTCCAGCCATACCCTTGCAGCTTTAAGTCACACAAAGGCTTTCATAAGCACATCGGATAAATAGCATAAACCTTTTTTTAGCAGGCAAAAATATTTAAAAACTTAAAGAAATGTATTATGTCAAGTTATCGGAATAATTACTGCAAAAAAGAAGTCAAATTTCACATTTTTTGTTTCACTTTTAGTGAGCTGAATTTTTTATCATTGTTATTTTTTTTTTTCTTACAAAAAAAGTGCTGAAACACCCTGTAGGCACTTGCGAGTAAAGCTACATAATTCGACTATTTATCGAAAAGAAAAAAAATAAACCAAACGCTAGAATTGCCACTTTTTGACGGTTTTGGTGTAATTAAGTCGAGCTCGCAAATTATAAGGAAGTCGTTCACATTCGCCAGAATTGATTTCTGTCGCAGAAACGCGCTGCATTGCCTTTCCAATTAGAGTGCATTATTAGGTACGAAAATCAAGTTTGCCTCGATCGAAGGAGAGTACCATTGGAGACCTTCAAAACTCTAGCTCAGACTTGACGAATTTCAGTTTTTGGTAACTTGAAAGGTTTTTCTTAATTGACAGCTTCAGAGGTTTGCCGACAAATTAAGTCAAGAATTTATCTGCAGAGTGCTGCAGTTGACATTTCGATTGTAAGTTTGGCATAGTAAAACCGACGTTAACAAACAATCTAGTTTTAGCGTTGAAGACACTTCTAGCCTAGACAGTTCCAGTCAACTTAAGACGATTTAAGTTTTGAGTGTGTCCCTGTCCATTGTGGATGAAGAGACATAAATGACAGCTGAAATATGCCAGTGCTGCCGTAGATAAGAACTACTCCCATTCTATTGACAAAGGTTTGATATTCCTACCGATTTTAGTTTTAAAATTCGCACTTGAAATTTTTTTTATTTCTTTGTAAAGGAGGCAAGGGTATTTCTGCTCCAAACAAAAGTCGAACAAATAACCACCGACAATGTATAAAAATAACTCACAGACAACTATAAATATGGCACCCAATCGCACTTTTGTATTATGTACTTTGTTCGCCGCTATTATGGCGATGGAACTCATTGTTCGATGCTGATTGAAGGCAAGCAAAGAAGTTTTATCAAGGACGGCTTTTGTTAGTAAATATTTTGAGAAAAATGTAAGCAATAATGAATTCGAAAACTAACCGATTCTCTTAACATGTACATCACGATTGAATGAAACTCTTGGACCATTCGCTTGCAGTCTTTGGGAATCAGTACGCTGAACACCAGCTTCCATTGTACACTTGCCCGTTGTTCGGATTTGATTTGTTTTTGTCAAACTTCTTCGCGTGTCGACCGAACCACTTCTAATTTTGTATACTTTTAAGTCATTCGAAATCAATTAGTGTTTTGCGAAAACTAGTTTTGTGTATTTCTCAGTCCAGTAAAGTAGTCATTCTTGATTCGGGTGCGTTGGGTTTTTTTTGTTCTTACTGCTGTATGTCCCCAAGCTCTCTTCAATCTGGCAATTCCTGTTTGCTGAGCGACAAAAAATTCACCGCGCAATAATGATGGATTTAATTGCTCAATTGCTGAGGTCGAGTAGCCTATTCTTGATCTTGTTTTGGTCCTCCATTATTTATGGAATGAGATTTTTATATTTCTCACTTGGCTCACAGCATCGTTACTGATTTCATATCTACCGGCGTATTCTGAAAATTTAAAATAAATAAATATACAGAAGCTTTTTCTTTAGAATTTTGGATTATTGTTCGATTATGCTCTGATGAGCAATTGTGTTGTTTATTTGTTTAGTAGATATGATGATAGTGAGCTTGTTTTTTGAAGACTCCTCATCCGGTTTTAGTCACATCTGATGTATGAATGGCAGTTGCCTGATTTTCCTTTATTAGTTAGAAGTTCGGTAGTATTAGACATTTTTTTTCTTTAATTTTTTTTGCTGTACTCATGCACGGCACATTATTTTGAATATTTTTAAATTGCAGCTCTTAGGCGAACATTTTATGGTCAAGATGTTAAATAAGAAAATGTACATTCCGAAATTAAAATATTGGTTATTGTTAGGGGTTAATATTGTTTGTGGTTGGGTTTTCGTTTTAAGTGTAATTTTAGTCCTATCGAACACAACTTTTTGTAGAGTTGGTATCATTATGTGAAGTTTAAGTTGGAAACAGGGATTGACTTGTAAGCAGTCCCAGATCTTCAATGATAAAGGTTGTTCATTGGCTTATAAAATCGACCTGAGGTGGCATGCAAATATGTCCCGCGGTTATCATTATGAGGTATTCCATCATTTCCGGATGGCAATTGGCCTTTAAAACGATAAAAATATATAAAATTTGAGGCTCGTACATTTTTCATAATAAAATAATAAAATAGGTAAATTCAAAAGTGAAAATGTTTATACTCATATAAGTATACTACTTATAAGCAAACAAATCAAATGTGGAGTTGAAGCAACAAAATCAATAAAGCCACCAAGACCTAGCTTCAAACATCGATTCGTATGTTTTTAATTTATTTTTGGGGCCAACGGAAGGAAAATGTGTCTCTAAATTTAGCGCTTGTACAAATTTAAACGAGGGACTACCTTAAAAAGGGTAAAAAATATGAAAAAATCTCTGTCAACCGTAAATTGTTTTAAAAACGCATTTTCATTACAAACAAATTTCAAAGATTACTAAGAAGGAAATTTGCATGCTAAATATGAAAGAAAACAGCCCATCTAACATCTACGTTTAAACTTTTGTGTACCTGAATGCAGTCGCCTTGATATTTTCTCGAATAGAAAAGGAAATCATTTCTAATTCAAAATTTACTTAAATGATCCTTGTTTATAATGTACATTTTTATGTTACAGTTTATTTTAATAATAGTTAATGAAAACGATCTACATCTTTTTTTATTTTTTTCATGTGAAAATAAATAAATTTAAATAAATTTCACCGAGGGGAAAAATGGAAAATTTTCCCGAATTTAGGGGAACACAAGGGCCTTTGCTGATAAAGAAAGGGGAAAACATTCTTCAAGGTCTGGGAACACTAGGTGCCCTCAGATGTGATTTGTGATTCCCGGGGATCAAGCCTGAGATCTCTCGCTCAGTAGAACAACACACAAAGCCGCTCACACTAACAAATAACAGAAAGAGAAAACTACTAAGGAAACAGTCATAGAAACAAATTAAAGCTGTTTGTAAAAAATGATTAAAACTGACTTGCAAGAAAAAGTTTGCCTACAGTTGGTTGCTAAAATTGCTAAAAGGACAAATATTTTAGTAAATTATTCATAAATCTTTTTAAAATTTCGTTAAGATGTATGCTACATCTGTATGTATGTATGAATGTATGATGTATGCTATATATGCACAATGGAAACAAAATAAAAGTCGTTTTGTTTAAATACCTTCGTAATGAGTTTGCACATAAAAATGTTAAATGTAAAAATGTCATCACCCTGACACTGTTTTTGTTTCATATCTCATTTTATACTCGATCTCGTATGTCCATCTACCCACATCAACAGAGCTAATTAAGAGGTATCTGTATTGCAATTTAAACCAAGAACCCAATCTATAAGGATAGCTGATGCCTTGCAGGAATGTTTTGTTCAATAAATACTTGGAAATGGAGACACACCTTTAGCGCCCCCTCTTCCTCTTTACCCACAAAAAGCATGCTGGATATACTTCAGAAGGTGTCTGTTGACGTAATCTTACTTGGTTACGTATTGCACGGAGTGTCGTGCTCTCGTAATGTATATTGTCAATCCATCTAATTATCCAATTGCAGATATATTTATTTAGCTGTCCGCCAGCTAGTGTTATTATTTTACTTGATCTCATGCAGTGGCAATGTAACCCTACTGAGAATGAATGACTTATCTATTCATGCAATTTATATCTGTAAATTTAAAGGTTTGAATTGACTCAACGACTGTTTACATAAGGTATTTGTTAACGGCTTTAAGGAGGAAGTAAAAGCGTGAAATTCAAGGAGATATGCATACGTGTCATCTCCTGAGAACGTGGATCACGAGCGATTTTTTCTTTAATCCAATAGTGTGGTGACTTGAAAAACGTAGTGCACGACTGTTTCGCATAAAAATTGGTCGCTCATTGACAGCAGCCACAGAGGACACTTGCTAACAGAAAGCATCCAAAGGTACAACTTGAAGAAACTTTTATAGCATCACAGCGTCACTTTTCTGACCCCTTTTTTTGAAGCTTTTTAAGTGGTACGATTCTCTCCCCATCCGTTCAATTGGTTTTACAATGGCCCTGCAATTCTGATATAAGACTGGCTCTACTTTGGCCAGGCAACATACTAAAAGAACGTAACCTCGCGAAGCCTATTGAAAACAGTATAAACACGGTTGACATTTTAACACCACGGTCCCGAAAATAACCCACTTTTTAAGTACCTAGAACTAAACTTCAGATAATACACTAAATAAATATTTCGGTCCAGCCAAAAGGACATGTTTGGCAACCGCCTCGAAAATCTACCGAAGCAGACATCCTCCGACTATAATTTGTGAACAAAATCCCGTCTTTCTGTGGATTACCGAATGAAATAGGGAGGCTACTTTGCTTCTAAATAAGAAGGCAACAGGCAAAACTATGAACAAAAAATGCTGCGATCATCTAAGAACTAGGGGATACAGATTGGGAAATAATCCCTTAGAGTTCATGGGATTGGTTTTATTGCCTATTATTATGTGAAAGGGGTTGTTTCACTGCGAATTTTTGGTCTTTTGTACCCTGGTTGCATTGCTTAGTGATCTCCCCCCAAAGACCGACCATGAGGGTCGTATGGGGAAAGTTAAAAACGATTTATGTAGACAGCGTTAAGACTGGGGTCAGATTCTGTAAGGTGAACAGCAGAAGTAAATGGTTTTTGCATACGAAAACGTTTGAACGTTTCGTCTTACAGAATAGCGACCCTGATTATGGACTTCCAACAGCCTTCTTCTGATTTGGAAGACGGCAACACCACAGTTATCGAGTTGTGTGGAGTGCAATGTTGCTAAAACTGATACAATTTAACCTATCACTAGGAACTAGCATCAGCTAATTTATTGTGCGGAATGAGTGAACATTTTATACTTACTAAAAATAATAAAACACAATACTTGGCTCAAGAGGATAGTAAGGCGCTCAAAAGGTCTATAGCTTCTCACAAGAACCCTTTTGTTTGGGTATTTTTTTAATTGTTGGACTGGTTGGAATGAAAGGAATGCGCAAAGCCGAGTCCGATTGGTGGAATTAAGGACGTGGATGTTTTTGGATGAAAACTGGGTGGTAGCCCCCTCTAATCCAGCATACTAACCGCTGAAAACCTCTTATTTAAGGACAAAGAAATACTTGCTCCCCGACAGAAGATCCAAAAGAGAAATAAATACAAGACGGATCAAAAAGATTGCCTGTAACTTAACAATAAATAAAACAGAATTAATTTTGAAACAATAAAGCTTTTGAAATATATACAAGTAATTTAATAATTTTCGAAATTTTACCGCAAAACCAGAATAATCAACGTCCATCGCTGCACAGACTATTTCAAAAAAAATAATCCCCCTCAATGGAAATTTATTCTAAATTCCCAAATTTCTGTTAATTTTTCTGTCAAATTCCTCCAAGCCAATCAGCGGCAACTGTCAAAGTAACTGCACCAAAATTTGTGCTCTCTCACGCTTATCGGCTGGTCCTGTGTTCCGCGTTTCGGCTTCTCCATTAGCATCTTAATTTATTATTTAAATTCAAATTCATCTCAGGAAACCAGTTCTTTTTCGCATTATTTACGAATTTACCATACCACTTCAATTATGACCGTAATCAAGAGTTCGGTATGGTGGCCATTAATCCGATCATATGGCATATTGATTAGAAGTAAATTTATTTTGTTCCTTTATTATTCTTTCTTCGCAGCAAGGTCGTATCAAAATCCGATTATATTCGAAACAGGCTTTGGACACCACACAGAAATAAAGTCAAGAGAGCTTTAGAGCTCTGCCCTGGTATTTATTTGTGTCGTAAATTAGTTGTTTAAGCGTAAACAAAATCAGTACACAACTCGGACTGGGTTAGGATGAAAAGATAAATAAAAATAAAATACGTGAGCCAATTCGAGACGCCGTCGTTTTGTTTGTTAGCAATATATCACGATTGTAGGGTTTGCATTCTAATAAAATAATAAAAAGATAATAAGCTACGAGTATCTGTCTAAAATGCCTGGCCGTTCTTTATTCTTAAGGTGGAGCCTTGTACATGTAGCTATGCTTATAAAATACTCGGCAAGATTATAGGTAGAAACGTGCATACCATTCTGACAACATCACCATCGGTTAGATGTATGTAAATTTGAAAGGATTTTTTTTTGGGATAAAATATTCATGGCGGCTTATAAATTAATATTCTCGGACATTTTCGGAATGTATCCCATAAATTCAGAACGGAATACGTGTTCCTTCATTTACATCTAGCTTCCTTTGCCCGAGATAAAGTGATACATATCTAAGTTCACATCCCTCTCAAACTTGTCCGTTTCTACAGGATGCAATTGTAAATCCTCGCTGCTCTATAAAGGTGGGTTAAGACACCACCGAACCGTTTGATGTCTGAAAAGCCCTTAGAATGTGAGTTCTTCAATACCATACCCGACAAATTGTAAGAAATCTGTCTGCCAACTTCGGAGACACAATCCTTCATAAGTCAGGACATAGTCATAAGAATTCTGAGAATACTGTCAGCAGTGCATTTGTGAGTACTGAGACAGAAGCGACAAAAATGGAACTATCGCGACTGAGCATGATGCCCAAAAGAAGAACATTCGACACCGGAAACTTTGACAATACGTCGCAAAGGACAGATATGTTATTGAGGTGGCGAAAGACGTTGTCTACCTTTAAGCTCTAAACCAAAGACCAGCCATGACATCAGCGTCGAAATCAAGCGAAGGATTGAAGTCTTGCAAACAGGCTTAAAAAGCGATAAGCTAGAAATGCCTCTGACGAGCAACCTTCGACCTTTATCGAACCTCGTCCTGCTAAAAGCCGGAAGCCAAGTCAATGAATGTAAACAAACTAAGTTGCTTTTAACGAAAAACTAATTATGTGAGGCAAAAATTACGACGCGTAACTACAATGAAGAACTTTACTAGCTGTGCACTTTACAGAGTTGCCACTTTGCGGCAATTGCAGTAGACCTCTTGCATTTTTTCTAAATTTAAACTTACTGCAAAAAGAATTTGAATCCACCGCATCGAGTAATCGAGTAAAACTATCCCTTTTAGCAGAAAATATAACAAAAAAATTAATGAACTAATGATTTGTTTAAATACTCGTTTGAATTAATTTTTAATTGTTTATTTTATTTTTGTTTGAAAAGCGGAGAAATTCTATCTGCTGCAATTTTTTTCGCGAATCTACTCCGAAAAAATAGTCCAAAAGTGGCAACACTGTTATAGACCTATATTCAAGAAGATTGTAGCAATTTTGCTAAGATCGCTCGGTCATTTGAGCGTTTGAAACGAGAAAATTTTAACTCTTCCCGAGATGGACAGGGAGTTGGAGGACGACTGCACCCTTGGTGGCGCTGAAAGTGCAGGGGTGGCAGCACGTAACTTGATACAATCGAGTTCAGTCGATACAATCGAGCTCTGGCAGCACCTAATTTGTCTTAATCGATTATCCGCGATGTACCCCAGTGTACAACTGAAGGCAGGCAACGATAGGTGAAGATGGCTGGAGAGACTTATAGGTTAATGTACAGGACCAGTCTGATCTGTAGGTTCATCAAAATCAAGTAAGAGGTCGCTCTGTCTTTCGCCTAAGAAAACTGTTGGAGAAAGTAAGCTCTTGTCAGTGAATACTTAGTCCATCACTATTCAAATGTCTCGCTGTGTATCGGAGTAGCCTGGCAGTGGCGGCAGAAAAGCCGTTACTTCGTTTGAACTTGATATGAAATTGTAGATCCCTTCGTCCCAAAACTTAGAATTCTCACAATCCGAATGATTGTGTAAGGCTAGGCCTAGGGTCCTTACGGACCTAATGCGCTAACTATCTATTTGTGTTATGTCTCAACGCGAAATTCGTTGAACGATCTTCCACCTTTGGGAAGGACATTCCAAATCAAACTCTAAAAGCAGCGTACTCGCAGGTGTTTGAAATTCCGTTTCGGACATCAGAGGTCCTACTCTCTATTTCGTTCCGAAAGTCAATCCTACTCTAAATTAATGTCCGCTCCGCTCTGTTATAAGTCCGTAAGTCCGAGAACTTAAAATACTTTGAGGTAACTGACCGACTAAACCAATTCCGCTGCCAATTTGTCATCTTCCGCTTTAAGAAAATTCCAAATGACCCACCAACCATGTAGGAGTAAGCCCCACTTATAGGTAGAGTCAAAGGCACTAAGCTTTATATCGGCTCTCTCCCATCCATTTTACGATGCTACTTGTACGGGGTTTTATATTTTATGGGTCGCTTCACCACCAAAATGGAACCGAATGAAAATAATTTCTCACAGCAGTCCAACTTTGCCGATTCTCAAAGACTCCCAGCACGACTTCCAAAACTTCGAATGCAATTAACTTATGATTATGTGATGATGATTTACCAATCGTACACATCCACCTTCCGTATACATCCACTGCGCATACCATTGCTCGCAGCGCATCGTTTTCCTCATCAACTGGCCGTTTCCATTTCCGAAGTGAACTTTGCCCTTTCGTGGAGTCATTATTGATTGCGCACGGTTCACAAAGTCTGTCTAATGCTCCGAGCTATATGGCAATCCATTATCCAAACCAAATAGGATGAGACCCCATGACGAAGAGAGACAAGTGTGTGAGTCTGGACCAAAAGTTGTTGCTGTTACCACAATAACCATGGGACATCGCATTGCAATGTTATTGAAGCGCTCCTCTTGATCCCTCCACCTTTTTTCGGTGGGTTCCTCTGTCTTTCATTGGAATGGGGGAGAAATGCTCTCATACGATCAGTCACCTTTTTAAAAACTGATGCAGTCAGTTGGCGCTATTAACACTGTATTCGATCGGTAGTTCTTGCAGAGATACGTCAACAGTAGTACGAGCAAACTCGGATTTATATGCAGCCGAGGTTAGAAAAATGTTTTGTGAAATACGTCACCGAAAATGACAGCTTCCCCAGGGCCAGGATTGCCAAACGGCAATCGGACGAGAAACTCAAGGCTGAAACTAAAATCGATTAGGGAGACGAATTGTTGACAGCCTCGATGGGTTTACAGTAGTAATTGATATTGTGACACCGCATACCATCGTGGTCTTCAAATTCGTTTCCCTCATTATGCAAATGACGGCTGTAGACGATTTAAATTATTTTCTAGTTCTGTTTGGAATAAGCCTCCATGGGTGCTGAGCTTTTATGCAAATGTAGCCGTAAATCAATTCCATTTTAAAAGTTTTGCTCATCCTTTTGATATGGCTTTGCCCTTATTAGATGACATTGACTTGTGTGAACAGCAATTTGCATCTTTGAATACAAAGAGCTGTTTGAATGATAAGAAATAACGGTTCGCGAAATTTGATTCCATTTCAAGGTTAGTCATCGTTTGTGTTTCTTTTTTACGAACTTCCCACTAGAACTTCTTGATTTATTGTCTCTCGGAAAGGCTTTAGTATTTTTATTTGAAACTTGCATTCCATGTAGCTGGGGAGTGGAGTTGAATATTCACACTTAGGGTATAGGGGCGTGGTTAATGGGACAGACTATGTTAGTAGCGCCATTACCAAGTTTTTCAATCAATAAATTGTGTCAAAGCAACGAGGTGTGAAAAGGTAGCTTTTTAAAACCCACGACTTTTATAAATTATTTTATTGAGTTTCGCTTGAGTTTTATTCTCCAAAGCTTTGCTAAAAATGTCAGGAAAAGCATTTAAAAAATTGACAAAGCTGCAGTTAACTGAATTCGTGTGGTTTTATTCTGATTCAGTCGGCCATTTAGGCTTAGCTCAATTATTTTTGTAAAAATGTATCCGTATACTGTTTGCTCTTACACAACATTGTTAAATCAAGGAAGAAGAAGTCTTATGCTGCATTTAATACAAGGTGGCGCAAAAGTAATCCTCCTATCAGAAAATGCTATAAATTTTGCGATTGGCCCCTAATGTCAGTTCTGTTTTAACATTTGTGTAGTAAACACATGCGAAATACACGCTAATAAACAATGTTACGCTACACTGCTCCAGAACGCGGAATATTGGTGACTATTTATTTGAGCAATAATCGGTCGGTGACTTTGGCACAACGTGAATTTCGTCGCAGATTTCCTAGCCGTCCAACGCCTACTGGTGAAACACTGCGACGTTTTGCCGCTCGCCTCGAAGAGACTGGCACAACACGAGATGCTGCCAGGCGTGGCAGACCCCGGAGTAGCCGTTCTGCAGAGAATATTGCTGCTGTAGCCGAAGATGTCATGGAAGCGCCGTCGACATCGACCAGACGACGTGCCACGCAAATGGGTATCAGTCGACGGTCTTCAACGAGTTCTTTTTGCCGCAACTTGATGAATTGGGACTGGAAAACATGTGGTTCCAACAGGACGGTGCAACGGCACACACTGCACGTGCCACAACCGATATGCTGAAGGATGCATTTCCCGGGCGCCTAATCTCCCGTTTTGGCGATTTGCACTGGCCAGCAAGATCGCCTGATTTGACCGCTTCAGACTTCTTTTTGTGGGGCTTTTTGAAGTCGCGGGTTTATGTCAACAAGCCTCAGACTCTTGCAGGTCTTAAAGACAATATCCGTCAAGAATGTGAGGACCTATCGCCGGAAGTTTTGGCCAAAGTGATGGAAAATGCCATAAAAAGGGCTCAAATGACAATCAACTGTGGCGGCGGCAATTTACATGACATCATATTCTCGACAAAAAGGGACAGCATTACCTAACACGCAAAAATATGTAACACATATGTTGGTCGGCCATCTTGTTTAAATGGTAGGAATTATGGGAAAGTTCAGCGTGTTGATGGTTTTATGGCGATGGCTTGCGAAATTTCGCTTTCCTATAAAACAAAATGGCTTCCGGAAGTGATGAATGGTCAATTTAATTTACGTGCAAAATGCGCTTGCGTGACGTTGTAAATGGAATATTAGCTCCTTTTAGATCTACTCATATATAAAAATGTCGAAAATATTTCCTTCCGTTTCTGAATATTTCATTGTCTCGTCGAGATTTTGGACTTTTCCCTCAACTATGTTCTGAATTTGGGTAGTACACAAAGTACAGCGAAGTCGAGAAAATTATAGGCAAAACGCAAAAAGTAGGAGTGAATCGGGATAGGAAAATTGGCCATTCATGGAACGACGAAGAGTAATCGCGTTTGATTGTGGCAATGCAAAAGCAACGGGCGCTTTGGGATAGCTCAGTTCCAGAATACAAACTTCAGCATGGCAAAACCGATTCTAGGGAAATTGTTGTACTAGAGCTGGCCATCAACGCCAAATACTCCGTCGCGTTTTCTCGTTATCCAGATCGTCGCCACTGCTTTCCAGCATACATGTTCGAAAAAATGTCCGCGTAATCGTTACAAAAATAAATAAATAATCAATATGCAGATCTTTCCATTATTCCCAACACGTAAACAAAATGGCCGACCAAAATACATGCCGGGTTAGGTAATGCTGTCGCTTTCAGACACACGGCTATTTAGTACTTTATTTTGCCTTTAAACTTCCGTGTTAGGAATGTGCGACGTTGTAAATGCAGCGTAAAAACGCTGACCATTCGTCATCTTTCTAAAAGGACAGTTCTCTTTTTCGCTACTACGTCCTGTCTGATTTTTTACTAAAAGTAAACAAAAAAATTAATCCTCTTTTTTTTTAAATGTCGTCTTTTTCCCCTAAAGACCATCTACCTACCATAAGAAATATGCGAGATTGCGAGTAGGTGCCTTTTCAACTCTTACAAAGCTGGAGTTATATGGTAATCTAGTATTGATTTGCAAAGACCAAGTCCATTCCTTTTATCAAACCTACAAATGTGCTTTAACCATTTTTGACTACAGGCATTTTTACTTAAAAAAAGACCTCTTTTTATGACATTTATGTGATTACAAAAATGACCACCGTAAGCATAAGGCATACTCAGGGATTTCTGGCATCTAGACAGTCAATACAAAATGATTAGTTTGAATAACAGAGTAAACCAAGTCTTTAGACCGACCCCCGCGAAGTAATGCGGAGGTTCTGTGTGTGTTGCATAGCTTTTTCAAAAACTCGCCAAACTCATCATCAACCTCCTAAAGACATTCCCCACTTAACCATTCCACAGTAAAATCAGTCTGTTGCTGCTGAAGGACATCGAAGTGCCTGAACTCACATCCCGAGCTCACATGAATAAGAGCAACCATTTCACACCTAGTATCCGATCGACGGAGGTCACGCTAGCAGTTGCCCTTTCTTACCTTACATTGTATAGTCAATCAAATAGGATCTCAATTTTTTTCGCCGTCTATTGTAGTCCATATTGCAAAACCACACAGCATTAACAGTAAGCACCCTACAGATCGAATGTGTTCAAATAAACGGAAAGAAACCATTAAATCGCCAAGAATAGAACCGGCACCGGCCATACCATTGATGAGCCTTGTTTAGCAACCCAGTCGCAATCTAAAAATGAGGCATACAAATTTTATGGTTATTACGCCTTAATGTGTGTTTACAATTGGCACACACTCAACCCAAACCCAGAGTGCTACACACTCAGATCTATACTTTTAAATAGTAAACCGAGAGAAAAGCCCCAACGAAAGGAAGGAAATCGAAACCGCGCTGCCTGCACCACCGCCACACCACCTTTACCTTAAATGATAGGTTCCTGCCCGACATTGTTGTTGGTTTTGGTAATAGCATACCACGGTATACACGGGTGCTATTATAATAACACGGTTTGCATCTAGTCATTGATTTCCATTTCGGATAGCACGGCTGAAGGGAAACATACACGTTGTTAAGAAAACGCAAAATCTGTGCAGTTGATTTGGATGAGACGCGCTCTATATATGTGCACGTGCACGTGGATAGTGGACGGCATCTAAGTTGCTCCGTTATGGGCGAATGTAGGTATGCGCCCCCAAATAAGTCTAAAGCAAGGCGTACTCCTTCGATTTGGCCAAGATTTCATTGAAGCTTTGCGATGCGCTGTTGCGCGGCCTCCTTTCGCTCTTGTGTATATGTAATAGCTGAAGGCATCCTCCTTTGAATATTATCACAATTGTTTAATCTAAATTATCTTCGCAGATTGAGCCAGCACATTCGCGGTTCGGCAACAAGTTGATTTCGTTTCGTTTTTTACCATCGCGCGCAACAAGTGCTTAACAGTGTAACTGAATATACTCGTATTTGTAGAAAAAACAAGAAGAAGAAAAGTTCGGACCTACCACATAGCACACTGCAGCTCAGCAGCTATAAATATATGGGGGTAACTTCTTCTCTTGTTGTTTCCGACGAGGAGTTCCATCTACAGCTTGTTGTGAAAAAAATGGAAGTGCGATCCCACAATTGATTTGGTTGCCGGGGCTTCGATTCGAATGCGAGACCACCGATGCCTAGTTGACTTGCTCAAATAGCTCTAAAAGGCTATGAATGTTTTAAAGTTTAACGTAGCGGCCATACGACAAATTGCGTGGCAGCAGAGTTATGGTAGGTAGATAATAATCACCCTCCAAGGATCCTCTTTCGAAAAATAACGCGTGTTTAATTTTTTTCAAATGGCAGCACTTTTCCAACGTCAAAAATGCGAACAATCAAAAATCTAGTTCAATAAGTCTGACAGCTGATCTGACTTGATGCGTTTATGGCTTTATTGATCTAGATCGGTCACGTGGATTGTTTTTCCATTTGAAGCTCATGGAGGGGCAGCTGACGAATCTAGACAAGAAATTGGGGACACTCAAGTGTCTAGTTTCGTAAGTCTGACAGCTGGCTGACTAGATGTATCTCTGTTGTGATTGGCTGAAATCGGTCGTATGAGCAGCTGTTTCAGTTGGCGTTTATGGAGGGGTAGCCGACGAATCTAGACATGAAATTCGTGACTGAGTACTAAGTTGACAGTTCTCATATGTGGCTGACGTAGAAAAAGTGACGTTCCCAATCAATCTGGTTTTTGGGTTCAGATTACATCTTATCCAGAACAATCTACTCGACTTAAGATTACTAGATTCTTGAATGTGCCCATTTGTGACTGAGTACTACGAGTAAGTTGACAGATGTCGTGTGTGGCTGACGTAGGAAAAGTGACGTGACGGATCAAAATAGATCTTGCGTTTTAAGTGAGATCAAGTTCAGATGAATCTAGACGACTTAAGACAACTAGAAGGCGCAGTGGCTTACTGGTTAGTATGTTGGACTACTGTTTCGAATTCCGAAAAATCCCAAACTCTCGTAAACGTCTGACAAACATCCGAGAGTACAACTGTCATAAAAGAGCTTGTCAATTAGCCGTTTTGACTCGGCATACAATTGTAGATCCCTTTCATTCGTCCCAAAAATTAAAAAACTCACACAAAACGAATGGTTTTGTGAAGCTAGGAATAGCGTTAGGGTCACTACGAACTATTTTTTTTTACCTTGTTTTAAGAAACCTGAATGTGCTCACTAAAATTCAAATGACAGTTATAGTTTTTGCCTAGCTGGGTTTGCTATTGCGTTGCAGTCAGTGGGAAGTGCTACTGACTTTTCCATTCTCCATTCGAATGATACTCGCATTAACATGAAAGAGCTTCCTACATTAAACGCAAAGAAAACGGCGCAATCTGACACAGAATAATCGCCACAATTCATTTGTTAAAGAAAATTATCGACGATTTTATTATTTTGCTTGATGGATATCTAAATTAACCTCCAAAATCGTTTGATTGAAACCTATTGATTCTGGGGTTACTCAAGGTCGATGAAGTTAACGCCCGTAGCCAAAATACGACTTGAGCATTTGAGTACGAGCAAACAGCAACAATTCGTAATCGAGCTTTCTATCTGAAACAATATTCAAGATCAAGATGGGATTGCTACCTTTCACCTGCAGATGTCGTTGATTGTGTTTCAATGATGCAATCGGTAAGGTAGTGTTTCAAATGGTGGTTATGGATGAAGTACGAACGAAGACAACACTGATTGGACAGGGTTGTTTACCCAATTAGATATGTCAAAAGGTACTCAGATTAGAAAGGTTTGCCGACACCGCTAAACGGAAAAAGTAGAACCAAGTTCACCTGTCAAGTGTAATACGCCCGAGTAATTCACATAGGATATATCGAATTTATTTTCATGTTATCTACCCCATCAATTTGATTTTACTGCGTTTATGGTGAGATGGTTTAATTTTATCAACTGACTCTATTCTTACAGAACCTACATTTCAAAAAAAAACTGCAAACAGAAAATATTGCCAAGAAGTCACTTAGCAGATAAGGCCTATAATTTCCAGCTCGCCTTGGCTTACAATGCGCGTATGGCGAGAAGGTGTGAATTAAGAACGACAGACAATATGCACCGAAAGATATTGTATAACTCAAAGCAAGCTCGCACCTACATGCAGTTAACCTGTGCAGCGCAGTGCCTACATCCAACGAGCGATAAGTGACAGCTGAATAAACGTCGGCGAACAGCAGCTAGTGCTACAAGTCATAAAGACGTCACACATCGGCAAGTCCATTTAAAGTCACCTCCGCCACACAAATTCCATCAAAGTTCGCTTCGATGATAATGACGAACCCGTCTTCAATGCTATTGAACCATATTTGGCAGCGCTGACCGAAATCAAAACGCCATATGCATACGCATGAGTAGATGAGTCAAGAAGTCAACCCAGCGGCCGGCAGAGCGCAAAGGAGAGGAACACATCGATAAAGTTGGCGACCGTCGTCATTCTGAATTTGGTCAAAAAAATTCTATACATACGCTCACACGTCACTTTGACGTACACAAGGTGTTTTGTAAAAATGTGTAAAATGTCTTTCAACGGATTTTGGGACTGGCACCTCTCTCTCTTTGATGAAACAAACTTTATTTTTGTTTCCTTAGTAATATTTAGCACTTTCAAATGATCTTCTAATCAAATTGGAAATCGAAAACCAGTTCTATTCAGAGTCACACCAACGTCAGTCGACGGTCTCTTGTGGTGGTTGCGAAATGTTTCCTAAAGAGTGCGGAGCGCCGCCGCTGACTATCAATTCATAAAATCAATGTGGCCGGCGGCGGACGCTGCTCCGATGCTCAATATACATGAAAGCCATGAAATGATGTCATCGGCGGGCAGTCGAAAAATCGGCAAAAAAGTCAAATCCTTGATTGCTAAACCAGGCAAAAAAAATAAATACCTCTCTTTGGGCAACTTTTACTCAGGCACTAGTCGTTGTTTTTATTTGGTTTAACCCTGGGGCGCCCGTGTATGGAGAGTTGGTTCTGTTCCCTCAGGTAACCAGTAGCCAAATCCGAAAGCAAGGGAGTAGCCAAACCACTCAAACACATGAACCTGTTGAACAATGCTCCACAAACAAGTGGCTTTCGTTCGATTCGGACAAGAGGCATCTTTGGTGGTTGTATGTGTCCTGGTCAAAAAAAAAAACAAAAAAACAAGGTTTGGCCCGTACTGAAAGGCAAATTAAAACGTAACCTCTACGTTTGTTTTTCTGCCGTTTTATTGAATTTATTTTTAATCTGGATTTGTTTTTCATTATAATATGGAGACAGTGAGGCCATTGGTGTCGATTTTCGAGGTCATTTCGTTTCGTACCTGAACACACTTTAGAGGTGGTAAGTTTTGTGGCAGATCATTGCAATTCGATACGTGGGTGATGATGACTTGGTTCGTTGATATTTTTGCGTGTTTGTTATTGGTTGTTGTAGCTCAAGCTATATGCATGTCAATTAAGTTGGAATTTATGATGTCATAAGGTGGTTTTGTAAATGCGGACAAGTATGCAGACGATAATTGGATTTATGTTAAGGGAGGAATGGTCTGTTGGATGCATGATGGAACTTTTTGGTGGTTCAGATTTTGTTTGAGTTGCCCAACCGTTTTGTGTTCCTACATCCGAGTGAGAGTATTCTTCATATGGGTCGTGTTGGACCGAACAATTTGTTGTGACAGTTTTGTGAACAACTCAACCAAGACCGACCGACAGGCTTTAAATTCGGTTGCCGAAACCATTACAAAACAGCAAAAGCATGTGCAATCGTTAGATCAACATAGAATTGTGACATGCGTCCCGTAAATCATCGGGAGGCGCCGTCTAAAAATAATTTCTTGCCTGATTTAAGGACATTTGGAAGTCTAGTAAGTCCAAGTCTCTTAATATAAATATCGGAGGTACCTATACTGTGCTCTTAGGGGCTCTACCAAGTTGAGAAACTCTACTGAAGAGATGACTACTTGATCTTTGTCTATTACAGTGGCCCCAGTTTTATTCCTTTTGCTTCGGTCGTGCGTTCTTGTTCCCTTCTGAAAAAGAGACTATATGATTCAGTGATGGGATACTTTGCCACTAGTGAAAAAAATTTTCGAACCAGCCCAGTAGGTTCAGGGACTACTCCCTACATGCAAACTGTACTTCTTTATTGTGTATGGCGGAAGAGGTAAATTGCCCGTAGGGCAATCAATTGTGACGGCGCCCATTTGGTCGATATCATCTTCTCGACTTGACCAATAAAATTCTAAAGGTTCAAATAAACATAATCAAAAAACAGAATCGAAGTTTTTCATTTAGAAAAAAAAATGAGAGCCAAAGAACATCGGATGACTTCATTTGGCCCACCCTATATAAAAGCGGCACGATTGCATTGCAAGAGCTCAGTAAAATAAGCCTGCGTGCATATGAACCGCGAGAAGCCTGGGGTCGAATCGCGTTTTCCGTGATCGAGCATTACGTGACGGAATTTGTTTTTGTTTCACATGAAAATTTGACACAATTCTCGTTCACGGAAGTGACGATTCGACTCCTGCTTTAAATTGCGGACTAAATGTTTCGGACCTCGATCAAAAGTTGAAATTAGTCCGTTATGACTCATAACCCAATCGCGATCTTTTTTGAAAATAATTTTGAGCACCGCACCGCACAGTTGCGAGTGGAAATAAAATTGAGTGCAAAACGGGCTATTTGTTTTACGTTTTTTTTTATTTTTATTTTTTGAGACGAATCAGTTTGTGCAGGACATTCTATTCATAAACACAACCCCTCCCCCATTTTCCTTTCACACGTCCTCGTGAAAAGTTGCCTGGGGTCAGATTCTGTAAGGCGAAACGATCAAACGTTTTCATGCGCACGATTGTTTTATTACACAAGCAAATTTCTTCGTGCACACGAAAACGTTTGAACGTTTCGCCTTGTAGAATGCCTACCCTGAATTCCCGATGTCTCTATATCAAATCGGATGACATATTAACAAACCAGCAGTCGTCAGATTTTAATGCAACATACAGTACCTGCCTTTCGTTACTGTTTTGTTTTTTGTTTTTGAAAAAGTTTCCAAAATAGGTCAGCCGATGATAGCAAAGCTCACAAAACTATCAATAGTTTTCTTCAAATTTTGAGGAACACCGATGATCCACAGACGCTCATCATCAATATTCGTTAAGCTAATGATTCACAAGTAGGTTGGTTGGTATGTTCACACAGAAAGAAGAAAATAAATAATTGCTGAATAGCGAAATGGCTGTAATGCCGCTGCAAGCTTCTATTGGAAAAGCGTTCTTTCTAATAATCAAAAAAAAAACAAAAAACGTACAACATCTCAACTGAAAAAGCAATAAAACTCTTAACAAGTGTATTTGATATTTTGGGGCAAAAACAAATCTATTTCACTTTTGTGGAATGTTGGCAGAGGATTATACTTTCTTTTTGCCCACAAACTAGCAGATTAGCTCTGCCGAGTGACCGACCGCCATCGATACTCGTATTCGAATCTGTTGTGCTAGTTAGTTATGCTCATTAAACTCTACACAGTAGACAAGGCAGTGGGATTATACAGATTAATAAATCATTAACTGGGCTCCTTTCACTGTGTCAATGCCTTGAGGTTAGTATTGAGTTGATTTAAGCACTGCAGCATTATCTTCTTCGTTTTTTTTGACTTTAATTTTGAGAATACTCGAATTTCAAGCTGGAATTTAAAATTGGTTGGAACAGATTGTCTTGGGGAGGGTCTGGCACTGCTTTAGATTGGATTCTGTGGCCGCCGAGTCATTAGTTGGTGGTAATGATGGGTCATGTCGCTCCCATTTCGAATTTATTTCCGTCTTCTTAAACTGGGTGTAATAGAACACCGGTGTTGTGGTAACAAACACTATAGGCTGTAGCTATGTATATCCAATGTGAAAAAAAACAGTCAAAAGACGTAACTCAAATGCAAACATTTTGAATTAAATAGAACAACAGTTGGCAATATCCTTGGCATTGGCGGAACATAATAATACCCTTGATGTTTTGTTCTCTGCAGTAACCGTAATTCAGAAATCAGGTTTTTAATTAATTACTCCACCTAACTAGTGATTAAGTCTATCGACTTTTTTGAACATCACACACACACAAAGAATAACAGAGACAATAATCAGCAGCTGATTAAAAATAGGGTACCTGACGGATGTATTTTTTAAAGAGGTCTATCGGGGCACATGCGTGGTAAGCCTAAGCATTATTCAACTGAAGAGCAAATAATTCAAGGACAGGCAGTGATCCATCGTTGAATGCTGCTGATGAGTAGCAAAACACTGATGCACTATAGGCGAACCGGTTATGTTGATATTAATGAGTCGCACAAATAACCAAATCATTAGGGTGTACATTATTAAGTTGCCAAATTAAATTGTATAATGCCGAGCTTTGGCAAAATGCTGTCAATAGGCAATTTTTTTTTTCTTTGTCTATTTCATGTTGGGTCTGTCATAAATCCATCGTATTAATCTAATATGTAAAGAGAAAAGCGACATCTTGTCGAAAATAAGGAAATTGAGGTTTAACTTGAGTGAATTTGTGGGTGACATCTATTGACGGTTGAAGGTTGCACGAGGACTTATTAGGAAATTTGGAATCAGTCAGCCCGCATTGTTTTGTATACAAAGTTCTGAAAATGGAAGTGAATAAAAAGTAAATTTAGCAAAAATGGAAACGTATTTTATAGTCGGTAGAATCAAATTTTCAACGCCAGCCTCTGACACGAAATTTAGTGCATGCTCATTCACCAAGTTTTTTACCAGATTTTGCTGGCTACACCTCCATAAACGTCAACTGAAAAAACTGTTCACATGACCGATCTAGGCAAACAAAACCGAGCTGTCAGATTTAACAAACCACGTTCTTGAAAGTTTCCTATTATGCAGCAAAAATAAATGCGCAGCCATTAGTATGATGATACTAAACGACTCATGACACCGTCCATATTTTAACTTTTAAATTTACTTAATGAAACGTCTTTTCAGAGATTGAGAGGTAATTGTTACGATCACATTTTCATTCATGAAATAAATTTTAAGAAATCGCAACATTTTTGTCATTTCTTATGCGAAAAGTACACACAAATGATCAGCAAACTGGTTGTTCTATGTATTTGACAAGTGGTATAATCCTTGAAACTTGAGACATTTGCAAGAGGTAAGAGAGGCAAGATGCCCGCTGAGAGCCTTACTCAGCAAAATTTGTTGTAGAAGATGAAAGAATTGTCAAATGTCTCATAATTGACAGATCATTTTAAATTTCTTGTCATTGTTTAAATATAAACAAATAAATGTCCTTTCTATCAAAAGAGCAATCCTAAAAGTATACTTTTCCTTTGTTTTTTTTTATATTTTATTGAATGAAAAAGTTCAATTTCAGGTCATTGCTCTGCACTGGAGTGTCAAATGTCAGATTAAAATGTTTGTAGTTTTTGCAAACGACAATTTTAATTTAAAATGAGAGATTTCTTTAATAAAATCATTGTCCACATATCGTAACCCAATTGAATTAAAAACTACAACAATTGAGCTATTAAATTTGATTGCTTATGGCGGGGTTACATTCGCAAAATATTCTGCTTGCTAGCTGAGCTAAAACTTGGAACGCTTTTTATGAATTTTACCATAGTAAGTTTCAAATTATACAATTTTGAATTTAGCAAATAAAATAAATGGCCTCATTGATCACCTAGCAAAAAAATAAAATTTACATAAAAAACAAAAACAAATTCAGTCACTCAAGCACGGATGTTGTAATTGAGGCCTAGTTCCGGACAGGGTTCGCTTGAAAAGGAAGAAGTGTGACACACCGGGAAACTTGTTTTACTCTTAAAAAAAATAAACCAAATATAGCCGCAGAAAAGAAAGACCTCGCCTTAGATGCAGCACATAAGAAAACCGACAACAATTCCAATTGTGCAATTATAGGCAGCTGGTAGAGTACCATGCGCCAAATGATCAAGAGCTTTATTTATTGAGACGCACTTAGGCCCGGTCTGTACTTATCACGTAAGCACCCTAATTTTTGGTAGTGGTTAAAGTTTATTGCTGCGCCCTACAAGAGATAAAGACCTCAGCAAGTGTGATATAATGGGACGAAATTATTTTGTTTAATTGTGACGTATATGCACGGAATGCTTGAAAGCGCAAAGCATTAGTGACGGAGTTGTTTACGCAAAAATACGCCAACTACAATTTTACTGCCTAAATCAGTTCCGAAGTCAATCTCCAACTGTCACCATATTTAGTATGGTTTTTTGCAATCTTTTAACACAGGTTTTTGACGTTTTCCGAACGTTTAGATATTATCTAAAAATATTACCAAAGTTCGAGCTAAATTGTTGGTGCTCAATGTGATAGCGAATTGGGTGATCTAAAATTGGAGCAACTGGGTGCATCAGTGTAACCAAGCTTGTTCAACAACGAAAAATGAAATTGTTTCGTAAACCGTTGTTGTTAAACTAAAACCAAACTATTATAGAAAAGAAAACCAATCCTATATTTCCTTCTCTAATGTTCGTAAAGCACGTTAGTGCCAAACTTCATAATCTGAAAAGTGCCGACACTGTTGAAAGCAGGAAATAAATAGTACCTAACCCTTACTGGAATAAAAGTAGGCAAGGATCTTATATCTTATAATACAAGTTCCAGAGAGGACCTTCACCTAGCTTCTCACAACAATTCGTTTGTGTGAGGCTTTATTTTTGGGTCGAACAAAATTTAATCAACGATAAGTGATAACCAATACTAACTTGATAATGAAAAGCTTTATTTGAGTGAGTTTGCCATGCATGGCATGTGACTAATTTTCACAGTTTAAGCAGAGCTCGAGATCGTTAAACCCTTTGCCATAAACCTCTAAAAAAAACGAAGCGTTTCACTAAAAGATCACTTGGTCTTTTGGCAGAAAAGCAGAAACCCTCATTATCATTCGCAAAAGTTTTTATTACCCGACCAAATTGTATAAGCGCATAGGTTCGGATTACACCTCATTGTTATGACAGTCACACAGCACACGGATCGCTAAGGAGTGTGGCGGTGGGAGTGAGTTATTTTTTTTTTGTTTTTGTTATTTAGAAAAAGCTCTGTCTTGTGTTATTCGATCCCATTCAACACGGAACAGTGTTTCTCCTTCACTTCTAAGCTTAAAGATCAGTTCAGTTGATGAATGGTCAGATAAAGAAAAAAGGCCTAGATAGATACCTTGCAGTAGACAGGCAACAAACTTGATGCGTGGGTTGCTTCAAGTAGGTATTTGGGTTGATCTAATCAACTTGATCAACGAAAGTTTTGCAATAGAGGTTAATAATAGAAGTTGCTCTGCGGATCTTCCGCCGTCTACAGAACAGAAAAAACACCTATCGGGCATCTGTGCAATCCGAAGCCATAAACAGCTGGTGGCTGACAAGTGCAGTTTTGAGTAATCAAATCAATTGATGTTTTTTTTAAACAGGTAGCCAGCCCGCGCAGTCGCAAATCGCCCACTAGGAAGACAGAGAAATTAGAAAAGCCTTAGGAGATCTAGGTGTGTAGGTATGCACAGGCACACATATCTGTCCTACTTCCACACAAGTCTATCCTCCTACTTGTCAATATTTTAAATAAATTATGGCCAAGTCGTACGAGTGTTATATTTTATTAATGTATATTTGTATCTACAGGAAAGGTTATTAGAAGAACAAGAACACCTGTTGTTATAGAACCCGCACAGAAATAGCTAAATTAATTTACGATCTGTACAAAGTATGTATGCAACAATATTTTTGAAAAAAAAATGAATAAGAACTCACCGTTGGTTAGACGTTACTTTCAGGAAACACTATTTTCACACACAAATCAGAAGCAACAAACACTTGATTTTTTTTCGCTAAATGAGCAAATGACGTAACTGTGTCTTAATCTATTTTTTTTCTTTTCTTTTAACTTTTTCTTACTATACCAATGTATAAGATAAATGCACTAAACCGACAGTGTAAACACAATTACCCAGATACAATTACTAAAATGTGAGAATGCAAGGTAAACGACGACGACGAAGAAGATGAGGATTGAAGAAAAGTTGCGTTGTTTGGTATTTTTAGTGGTTCGTTTGAAAGGAGAACGCAAGGAAACTTGTGAAAAATCCTTCACTCAAGTATGTGAATGTGAATTCGTTAGAAACTACGGTTGAATTTTCGTTAATTCGGTCAGACGTCGATGGGTTTTAATCTATTATCGTTTAGCAATTGTTTTCGCACAGATACAAATGAATTCGAACCTCAGAGTAATCGCGACCACGTCCAAAATGAGACTGCGCGCAGCCCACTCTTGAAAAACTCACCTCTCGTCGATCTCTCAAATACTACTTTCGATTTAAATTTTTGAAACTTTTTTCATTCTCTGTGTGGAAATACAAGTACGACAAATACAGATGCTCTATCCGTGGGGTAAGCTCAGCTTCAGCTCATGCCGATTGGCATTAAAGTCTTATTAAGTGGCCAGCAGCTCTACACACAACAGACAACACACAAGCGATAGCGAGGCACAAAGAAAGAGAGCAAGAGCGAGAAACGTTGTTTCACCTTTAAGCTAAACTGGTTACACATCTATTAATGATTGCAGCGCACTGTGTTGGCTGTAATGTGCCTTTGGACGGACCACCAACTTGTGGGAACACCCCAAACAAGTGCGCAATTGAAGCTTTTTTGTGCAAAAACAAAACTGCCAGCTATAGCATAGTCTACAGGCCTTAAGTCTGGATCAGGTGTGGCGAGGTGAGCAGGTGTCGTCGGCGTCGGAACTCGGAGTCGGAGCTTTTGCTACAGATCTTTTTCTTTAGCTGTTGGTCATCCGTTTAAGTCGGCTTTATGCACGACATATCCACAAAGCGATCGAATCGAATGTGTCTCCATTCTGTAAGCTAGCGTGACCAAAACGAAAAACGTGAGCTGAATTCGGAAGCTTTGATAAAAATGTTTGGTGACACGACCGACGAGGAATGATCGTTTTTATGAAGATGCATGATGTTTCTGGGATTAATTAATAAAATTTCATTCATGTGTAATTTAATTTGAATATAACAAGTACTGCTGCTGAGGCGTTGACAGGCGTTGGAAGTTATATACCTGCTTAGTATGTGGAATCACGATCACTTGTCTGCCGTTGCTGCTGTGGGCGTATTTGGCGGCAGATTCTATGGTGTGTGAGTTCATCTGTCATCGTGTCGCTTTGCGATTTCTACGGTTTACAAAGAGATTTCATGGTTAACTGGTTTCATTGTTGTTTAGTGAATGAACACGAATATAGAGTTAATGTTCAATTACCTTGACGCGTGACTTGTGACAGCTTTAAGAGATCAATAAATATGACAGTTTCGAGTGAAATGTTAAACGGAACAGTTAGGCGTTTCGATTAAGAGGGATTGGTTTTTGTTTTCGATGAATGAAACTTCATTGTAATTGCTTATTTTCTTAACGGGTTAGCGACCCCTGACTGAGACACTATACAGCACTTCAACCTCTATAATGGTTCGGGCCTGCTTGTCATATCGAGCCTAGAGGCTGCTATTCAAAATAGTATTGACTGGTGTATTATCGTCTTGGTCCACGTTTACATCCTCGTACAGTTCAGAAAGTTTGCCGTTGGATAGTGTTCTTTCACTTTTCGAATTGGCAACAATTTTGGCAGCAGTAATGTGACAGTTGACTCCTGATTAGAGCGCACTTTGGTTTGCCAATTCATCATGAGTAAAGACTTACGATACAGAGTTCTAGTTAGTCAAAAATTATTAACTGAATAAATGTGTTTCTTACAGCGGTTTCTTGGTTTCTTTTTCGAATTGGCAACACTTGACAGCTGACAACTGATTTGTGTTTACTGTGGTTTACCGTTACGATAGCTTGTGGCGGTTTTTTTATTTTACTGAACATCCGCGAGAAATGACCCCAAATTTAGAATTGTTCTAGTCAATAAAATTCGTTGGAGCATTTTTCCATTAGTGAAACACACCTTAAGTTTTATAATATGAAATTTGGTTTCTAGCTGCTTCTTCTTATGTCGTTTCTTCTAATGAAGGTTTTTATGGACCAAGTCCAAGTATTTCAATTGAAGTTTATATTTGCACTCTTATTTTCTAATTTTCTAACAAAAACAAAAAACAAACATTTCAATCGGACACTTGGAAAGTGTGTGTAAAAACAAACAACAAACATTTCAATCTGACATTTGGAAAGTGTGTGTTGGTGAGATCTGGGCAATTATCTCGGTCTCTTCTGTCGGGCTAAGATTTAGGAATTGACTTGGAAGGGTACTTTTTTCTTGAGTGAAACATAGAAAGAGGACTTCTAGATTAGTTCTTTTATATAGAAATAGAATAGAAAGGTCAATTGCATATTTTCTTCAATCGAAAGCGCTACTTGTTTGCCTATTACCACGATTAATACTCGTATACACGCTCCGACTGATAGAAAGAAAATCAAAATTTACTCTTATAGCCTCCGCTTAATCCAGACAAATAGTGGCTTGTTCTAGATTTATGTAGAGGAATCTTCATTGAGAATGTGGGCTACGATTAAATAAAGACTAATTCAGACCTTTCCAAAATGAGAAAATTAGTCATAACATAATCTACTTCCAACTGTACCTACTAAGAGCTTCCACATTTTTTTTGCAAACCATGCAGTATGTAGTATTTTCTTAAATTAATTTAAATTGCCAAGACCCTGAAATTGACATTGCAAACTTTAGCATAAGCTGCTGAATAATAAATGTTAGTAAAAGAGCTAATGAGGTGTTTTTAACACTTCAAAAACTGCGGAGGGTATCTCAGTTGAAGGCAAGGCCAAAGGAATCTGCAACTGTTTTCAAATTTCAGAAAACATGGAATAATATAAGAGTCCCTGAAGTGATTGAAGTTTGTTGTAACTTCTGTACCAAAATTGTCGGAAATTTTCAAAAACTGTAACACTTGGATGCTTTTTCATTGAAGTATTTGCATCCCTCTGACTAGATATCCTATCCATAGCTTTGGCTGAAAATATGGTACGAGAACATACTGTTGCTGTAAGCCACGTAAGAAATCCCCTAATGGTGAGAAAGACAGGCTTCGGAGAAAAGGCAAAATCCATAAATATCTGTTCAAAAAACATGAATTTTTCCATTCACTCTACATTGCACCTTTATCTTCTTACTAAGAGCTTACCGACACTCAACTGGCAGCAGAACAAACAAATTCTAGGGCTTCACCACACCAAAAGTGAACACTTTCCATTTTGTTCTTGTCCATCCAACTCTATTACATAATCCATGGCACGTGAACTGCACACTGTTTCCCTTAAAAACCAGCTGTCAAACGTATTTTCCTTCCTTCTTAAACTCACTTTCAGGAGCCCTGCTCCTTTGTTTTATTTCATTTTCTTCTGATTATCCTTTTGATTGCAATCACACGCATGTGACCAGGCACTGAATGAAAGCAAGCTTTCCCCACACCTTATGACAAGCTTAAGTTTTTCCATTTTCCTTTTCGCTAGTGACGCAAGCCACCACTCAGCACTCAGAGCTCCCCTACACAATCCACAAAAATAGTGATAGTAAATGATGTGCTCGTGCTGCGTCGTCAACCCACTTTACTCTTTAAGGGAGGAGAGAAACGGAAACATTTGCTATAGAAAAATCTTCCAGTGCAGTGAATAAGATACCAGAGACCGGACTACTTGCAACATAAAACACCCCACCCTTTAACGCAAATTTCGTGATGAAATGTGATAAGTGATTACCTAATCCCAATTGCCATTGCCTGATATTTGAAAATTAGTCAGATACATGATAAATTAAGCAGTAAACACTAAACCATAAGCCAATTAGTTGAAATATGATTCGATGGGAGTAAAAGTCTCCCCTTTGCGACCTTTTGCATTATTGTCGTGTATTAAATAACTTAAAAGCTTGTATAGCATGTGTCATTCTGTTTACACTTATAATTGTCAAGTTTGATTAACGAAAATGCGATCTGATCTGTAAAGCTGAGCTGTGCTGTGTTGTACCTTTACCTATACGTATTATTTACACAAATGTGCACATTTATTAAGAATAAGTAGTATTGCTGCAAGTGTGCGGCTGTGGTGAAGCAGCCATTATGGATCTGGTCAAGTGCTGTTTTGAACCTGTGGAACTTCCGGAATTTTTCGACACCTTTGCGCAAAAGTGTACCGCACCGGGGTGTAAGTATAAGTGTGTTTGTGCAATTTAATTACAGTCAAGGTTAAGTTCAATTGAAAATCATAACATGTTCTGATAAAATAAAGGAAGTTAGGAAATAGCTTGCAGTATTTTACTCTCGTACTACTTGGTATGTTTGAAATGTGTCCGAGTTCAACGACGTTTTTTAGTGGCCTTAAACAGGTGGAAAGAATATCTCGATTTGAAAGACAAATTAAGAGGTATACCAGTATACCACTTTTTAAACAAATCTGACTGGGCCTTAAAACCTATTGCATATTCGATTACTTGACTTTGGTGAAACTGGTTTGAATTAAAATTGAAGTCACGCCTACAAAGCAAAAAGACCACTTAGATAAAGTACCAGTTATGAATTCGTATAGTATTATTTATCTTTTGACTTTGACATTTGCATTTGACAATATAGATACAGCGCCGTTATATAATAGTAATCATTTTTAGTGTCCGGAATGAATTTTGCCAACTCACAATGGCAAAAATTGTCATGCAAAATTATATATTGTGACCAACGAAATATTTAAAATTGAGGTTATCAATGGTTTAGTAAGGCCCATATAATACAACTTGTTTATATTTAAGAACGGTTTCACATATCAATCAAAACTTAGGTATAACGCCAGATAAATCCAGTCGAATAAATTCTTTTCCAAGCTTTGTTTTCACAATAGCGAAAATACGTACACTAATTTCGAAAAAATTAACTAGACTCAAATTCTTACCGAAAATATTGATGAAATTTAACACTCAAAAAGGTGACTTCGTAACTAAAGATTTTTCAATAAGATAAATTTTTTTTTAAAAAACAATAAATTAATTTTTTCGATTTGCAAAAAAAATAATCCTTTTCTTGATCTGAGACAATTTTGAGAAATCTAGATTTTTTCTCAGATTTCACAAATACTTTCAGCTGTCGGTTACGAATTGTTTATCGTTGGAAGGATTGTTTTTTTTAACAGAAAAATTCATTTTTCGGATATGGAAACTTTTTTTTTTTATTTTATTATTTCGAAATGCGTTATAATAAATGTGTGGAGATCAATTGAAATGGACTTCCAGTACAAATGAAAAAAATATTGTTTGCGGCCAACTCAATACAAAAAAGAACCAATAAAATTCGTAAATCTGAAATCCCAGATCAAAATCTGATGTGCCAAATCGAAAACGATATAAGTTCTGCATTAAACTCTGCCCATCAAACTGGAAATAAAATTTCACCAATTTAAATGCAACTGGAAAGATTACTTGTTGTTGCTGTTAATGTAGTTATCGTTGTTGAGTTACATCTCCTCATTTTCAACTTATTTTGACAATCATCGTGTTTTCTTTACGAATTTCAAATTAGAAA
The DNA here is from genome assembly GCA_948293265.1 of Cheilosia impressa. NCBI lineage: Eukaryota > Metazoa > Arthropoda > Insecta > Diptera > Syrphidae > Cheilosia > Cheilosia impressa. The sequence goes on from OX411884.1 coordinate 13,959,840, forward strand.
CAAAAACAAACAAAAAGTTATAAATTCCTGTCTTGGTGCACAAAAACTCTGATCGATTAGCCTTTCTTAAGTAACTATGTCGGGTACGTGTAAATCTTAGTAAATACTCCACTTTTTTAAGGAAACTCTGTTGATTGCATAAGCATCAAAATATTGGACTAAAAACACATTTTTGATGGTTTCTACTATTTTTCTTAGGTTGCTGCGGGTGCTGCTCCGCCCTGCGGCCACGATACAAACGTCTGGTCGACAATATATTTCCGGAGAACCCTGAAGATGGACTGGTCAAATCGAATATGGAGAAGTTGACATTCTACTCGCTGAGCTCCCCGGACAAATTGGATCGTATTGGAGAGTATCTCTACCAGAAGGCGACAAAAGACATAAATCGGAAACGCTACAAGTGAGTCATGGCTAATCAGTGAAAACATCCAACTATCTAGTTATTTCGTCTTCAAGGTTTGTTGAGATCGCAATGGAAGCAATGGATTTGCTGCTTGTGGCTTGCCATGCACAAACTCTGAATCTGTTTGTTGAATCGTTTCTCCGTATGGTTCAGAAACTGCTGGAGGACTCAAATCCAAATCTGCAGATCATGGCTACGAATTCGGTAGGTGTAAACGAATTACCAGCCTTCTGTGCTAAAACAAATTCTGCTTTGTAGTTTGTAAAGTTCGCCAACATTGAGGAAGACACTCCATCGTATCACCGTCGGTACGATTTCTTCATTTCGAAGTTTTCGTCAATGTGTCATGGAAACCATGATAACATCGAGCTGAGGGACAGCATACGTCTCGCCGGTATAAAAGGCTTGCAGGGTGTTATCCGGAAGACTGTGTCCGATGATTTGGTAGAAAACATCTGGGAGAAGCAGCATATGGAGAAGATTGTGCCCTCATTGATGTTTAACATGCAGGTATGAGTGAGAGATGAGAGTTGACAAGTTGATACCTTATAACGTATCTTTTCTTTAGTTTGGCGACTTAACCCCTACAGAGGACCCAACTGAAAGAACGCCGCCAGTGTTGGCCGAAGATGTACTAAGGGAGCTGGTGGGCCGAGCATCGTTTGGCCACATTCGATCAGTCCTGAAGCCGCTCCTTACGTGAGTCCAACTTTCTAAACCCTCGTTTTTTTCTCAATTAAAGGAGATTAGAAATTTTTCGACGAATAATTTCATTTGTTTTCTCTTCGCAGGCATTTGGACCGCCACGAGCTGTGGGTGCCAAACACATTCGCTATACACACCTTCCGTATCGTGATGATTTCCATTCAACCGCAGTACTCGTACACAGTTGTCGAGACGCTGATGCAGCACCTCGACAATAACTTCAAATCCTCTCCGAGGACCAGGACGTCGCTTGCCGTTGTCCTGTCCAAAATTATTGCGATTGCTGCCGGTGAGAGTGTGGGTCCATCTGCGTTGGACATCATCAACAATCTCCTCACCCATCTGCGGACAAGTGTGAGCACAACAACCGAGATAACCGCAGAGGAATCGCAATATCAAGAAGCCCTCATCAATGCACTGGGCGAGTTCGCCAACCATCATCCGGACTATCAGAAGATCGAGATTATGCTTTTTATTATGAATACAGTGCCAGATCTAAGTAAGACGAGCAAGGGCGACCAAATGTTGCAGAACATTCTTCTCAAGAGTCTGCTCAAAGTTGGCACACAGTACAGCACTGTGTCGTTTGAAAAGGCGTTCCCGGCATCTTTCTTGCAGCCATTGTTGAAGATGGCTCGCGCTCCACACAACCCTACGCGAATTATTGTGATGCAAATCTTCCAGGCGCTCTTCGATCGCCACCAAAATCAAGTCTTGCTAAGCAATATCACAGTCAAACCGTACAAGGCTCTGTCACAAGAGCCTCCATCGAGATCGGACATCATTTTCACTCACAAATACGGCGCCAAAATCATGCAGGCTCTAATTAATAGTTTGGCACTGTCAGACTCCATAGAATCCCTGGCATACAGCTATACTACGGCTGCATTGTTGATAGTTGAGATGGCGAGTACCGAGACAGTACAAGAGTTTTTGTTGTTCATTTTGGGGTAAGTTTTCAACTGAATATTTCGTAAAGACACCACCTAATGACTTTTTGTCAGTATCCAACAAGTGGCGCTGACCACTGATGAACTTGAGAATGTCCACCAGTGCAATTTGCACTCCATAGCGATTGCACTTTTCAGCCTCACAGCCAGAGTGACTGGGATTAACAATCTCATGGAATACGGTGAGAAAATAGTCGATGCGCGACGTGAGGAGGGATCACACATCTTGCCTCCGCTGATGGACCCAAAGAATCATTTAGGAACAGTGTTCAATCTAAGCCTGCCCCATTTGTATATCGATAAAAATGCATTGTGTGAGAGCCTTGAGAATGCTGGAATGGATAAAAAGCGCTTGCAGACAGGAAACCCGTACTCTCTCAATCAAATGGATAATCCTGGACCTGTGCCTACGTTCATAAACACGAGCGACAGTTCAGCTGATTTGACGACGTACAACAATGACGCTGACAGTGTAAGCAGTTCGCCAGGTGTTTCGAAGGTTAGAACAATTGGGACACTTTGTAGTTGCTGATAGTAACATGCTCTTGATATTACAGAAGGCACTTGCTCCAGAGTTCAACTTCGACGCAATGAAACGAGCTCTGACCGAGACATCGGAGGCTGCTAAGCAGGAACAGCGTGAGAAACAGTTGCAGATTGGGCGAACATTCCGTGAAGGAGATTTTGACGATCTTGTTAGACGCACCGAACCCAAGGTAAGACAAACAAAATATATATTAGTGACAATTGTGACTGTGCAAAGATATGTGCGTCTTATTATGTTGAATCTTTAAACTTCTATTATCGTTATTCTCGTTGCAGCACGATGTTATTCAGAACCGCCTAAATGAACTCTTCAACTCGCTGGCAATCGAGCGGCAAATTTCCCAGAGTGATATTAAAAACCAACAGCAGCAACCGCAGAAGCCCATTTACGAAATCAGTTTTCCCGAATTATTCTATTACTAATGCATAAGCTAATACTCGTTGAACCTTTTAAGAAGTTGTTCGATTTTAGTCCACTATACTTGTTGTATTATTTTTGTTTATTTATTTCTCGCTTTTTATATATTTTTTTAAAGTTTTTTGTCTGTTTAACTACTGACCAGATATACTAGGAAAGGGTATACTAGTTGGGAGACCGAGGATGTCAAGACGTGCAATAAGCGAAAGCAAAATGTATTACAAAAGTTGTTTTTAATGATTAAATTGGAAATAAAATACTAACAGAGGAAAATGTGGAATTTTTCTTTACACATTAGAAGTTGTGTTGTTTTCGTTACCTTATAGTAATGAACTCGACTATAGACCAAATTTTCACACTGAGGCAAATCCTGGAAAAGACCAATGAATTTCAAGTCGAGACTCACCACCTATTCATCGACTTCAAAGCCGCATATGATAGCATTCATCGTCAGGAGCTTTATGTGGCGATGGCCGAATTCGGGATCCCGGCAAAACTGATCCAGCTATGTAGCGTGACGCTGGAGAACACACGCTGCAACGTGCAATTTGGAAGTAGTTCCTCCGAACTATTCCAAACATGCACCGGATTTCGGCAAGGAGACGCACTATCATGTGACTTCTTCAATCTCGTGCTAGAGCAGATAGTGCGCAGGGCAGGTGTCAACACGGAAGGCACTATCTTCAAGAGATCCGTCCAGCTACTGGGGTATGCAGACGATATTGACATCATCGGTCGCTCCCAGCGTGCCGTGATAGAGGCTTTTGCGGCGATTGAAGAACAGGCGAAATTCGTTGGTCTAGTAGTAAATAAGGACAAGACTAAGTACATGCTATCAACAAACATACAAGTATCTGTCTACCGCCTAAGACAGAACGTCACTATTGATAGCAACGATTTCGAGGTAGTTAAGGAGTTTATGAAAAACATGAACTCCACAAATGACATCCTAGTGGAGATCCGGCGAAGAATTACCCTAGGAAACCGCTGCTACTTCGGTTTGGCAAAGCAATTGGGTTCAAAACTCCTAACTCGAAGGACAAAATGTATGCTTTACAGAACCCTTATCCTGCCAGTTCTGCTTTATGGCGCCGAGTGCTGGACGATAAGCAGGAAGGGAGAGCTGATACTGGGCTCCTTCGAAAGAAAAATTCTTCGGCGGATTTTTGGTCCTGTGTGCGAGGAGGGCGAATGGAGGAGAAGATGCAACCGCGAACTCTATGAGCTGTACCAAGATGTGGATGTAGTCCAAAAGGCCAAAATACGTCGACTACATTGGCTCGGCCACATCGAGCGAATGGACAATAATGCTCCAGCTAAGAGGATCTTCGAATCCCAGCCGCCAGGTTCGAGACGACAAGGAAGACCGAACCTCCGTTTCAAAGACCAAGCCATCGCGGATGCCAGAGCGCTTGGTCTGGATAACTGGAAGCAGCGTGCCCGGGATCGCAGAGGATGGAAGGCTGCAGTGTCTCAGGCAGAGACTCTCCACGGGTCGGGAGCCCGTTAAGTAAGTAAGTATAGTAATGAACTCCTAACCTTATGCTTTTTCGGCCGAGGTCAATGGCGCTGTCCAACTTATACAGATGACTGGTAAGGCCCATCAATGCAAACGGGACCTAAAATGTGTAAACAAAAATATGCATTCAACAATTTTGTATGAGAACAAAGTGTTGCACCATTGTGGAAAAACCCGCTATAGAACGCTGCAGTTAACACGCAACTCTTCCAAAGCCCTCGCTCGATATTGGAGATCCCTGTAGACCTACCTTGGCCTGACTAGAACTGTAGAGTAGACGCCCACGTTTAATTTTACGTAGGAAATTCGTCGACTGATGCCTGAAAGAAGAAACTCCTCCTCCCTTCTCACGACCGTTGACGAGCTGGGTTGGTTACCCAATCTTCAGTACAGGTAGGTACTAGGCATCCACCAGTCACCAAGGTGGTGATTTTCAACTTGAAATAAAAGGATTAAGGTACAGCGAATCTTTCACCTAAATTTAAATTCAAGTATGTATAGACGTTGCGCTTAAATATTGACCCACCAAATTTACCGTCAATTCGAAAAAAGAGTTGAAACTTCCAAATTGCCACCTGTATTCGAAATAAAGGGTTTCCAATAAGAGGTGTTATTGTGAATGACCCGGTAGCTGTCACTTTTGAAGCTTTTATTCTTTGACATTTGATAAGTAGAAACTACGCCATTACTAAAAATGGAACGATACACGCTTCAACAATGCATTGAAATTATTAAAATTCACTACAAAAATGGTGAAAAAACGTCGTGTCTTTGCTGATTGGGTCCTTGAAATGCATGAAAATGATCCGGAATTCCATCGAAAAATCGTCTTGACTGAGGAGGCCCATTTCGACCTCGGTGGCTACGTCAACAAGCAAAATTGTCACATCTGGGGCTCGGAAAACCCAAGAGTTATTGTTGAGAAGCCTCTCCATCCTCAACGTGAGGCTATCGAGGACATAGGGCAGCCACTTTGCGATTTGGTTATGGAAAATTTCATGAAAAGGATATGGTCCTGTATGCGTGCTCGTGGTGGCCATTTGGCTGATGTTATTTTTCATTATTAACGGCATACCTTCCTCTTTATAATGAAATAAAAAATACATTTTTCTTTGAATACCAAAATAACACCTCTTATTGGAAAACCCTTTATCTAACCCAACCTTCACTTTTTTAGTGCACCTAACACCCTTCTTAAAGTTACATTTGAAAACATTGCAGTTCGCTACCAAAACAAACAAGTCCATTGTACCTTTGTCTTCTGACACTCAATTGTTCCAAGAAGAAGCAAAAAATTAGCCTAACATAAAACTACTTAGGCTTCACCAGTCACCACTGCAAAAGAGAGCATTTAACACTTTCCATTTTCCCCAGTCTTTCCTTCCATTTCCATTTCATTTTCCCCAATCTTAGCTAGCTTTTTACATCATAATTCATAAGTCATAACACACAGCACGTGCTCACTACAATTCCCCTTAAGGCTCAACTGTGGAATGATGTAGCTTTACCCTAACCCTCCTTAGGGAAGTCTTTGTTTTCATTTCGTTTTCTGTAGGGAATCCTATTCATCGCACGCATGTGACCAAACCAACCCAAAGCTTTTCCCACACCATAACGGCGACCTTAAAGTTTTTCAATTTCCTTTTCCCCAGTGACGCAAGTCACCACCCGGAATGAGGTTCCGAGCCAACCCACTTAACTCTCCGGAATGCTGGCAACGGTAAAAGCTTCCTTCGAAAAATCAGTTGGCCATGAGTAAGACTCCGGCCTATTCGTAGCTGTTGGCCTGCTGCGCTGCAATCGATTATATACAGAGTCCTCGGGGTTTATTAAACCTTCTCGTGTTAAATCTCATATCAGGAATTTCGGGATAAATGATGAAATGTGATAAGTTAGTGATAACAGTCCCAGTTGCCAGTGCGTGGTATTTCGAATCTCTATAAATACTAAAATCCACCTCCATAGGCTATAAGCCAATTAGTTTAAATATGTGTCAATGGTGACGAGAAGTACATATCTACCCTTTTATGGCTTTTGGTATTTTCTTCTATTAAACACAGTTAAAAGCTCGTAGCATGGGGTGGCATTCTGTTTACACTAAAAATTATTATAAAGTTTGATTAAAAAAATCATTCGGATCTTTAAAGTTGAGCTGTGCTGTGCTGTACCTTCACCTTAACTTCTTGTTTTTAACTCAAATGCGGGCAGTTACTGATAAGTAGAGCTGCTTAGTGTGTGTGTGTTTGTGGTGTAGCAGCCATAATGGATCTGATCAAATGTTGTTTTGAACCTGTGGAACTTCCGGAATTCTTCGATACCTTTGCCCAAAAGTGTACCGACCCGGGATGTAAGTATAATGTGCTTGTCCAATTTAATAAGAGGCAGGGGTAGCTTGAAATGATTTAGTTTGGGGAGTGTTTACAAAATAAAGGAAATAAGCGAAACCGTTTGGAGCGTTTGTTGAACGGAAAACAAATAAATAGTTGGCGCAACAGGCCCGTAGGGACCTTAGGCCTAGCTTCTCTCAACCATTCGTTTTGTGTGAGTTTTTAATTTGTGAGACGAATAAAAGGGTTCTACAATTTTATGCCTAGTCGGAACGGTTAATTGAGAACCTTTTTTATGACAGTTTCAAACTCGGATGTTTGTATGACGTCCTCGAGAGGTGACACAGTGGGAAAAGAAATCTTAAGATGGAATTTGGGTTTTTTTTTCGGAAATCGAGGCTGGGTTAGTAGTCCAACACACTAACCATTTAACCAACGTTTGTTTTATAGTATCAATAAATATTATCGTGCCTACAATTTCACCCCTGTGTAATGCACTTTACGATAAGTTTCACGTAATAAGCCTAGTAAAAGTTTAAAGTCTCCATATAAAAATGCATTCAAAGATAAAACTGATCAGATTTGTCCAAGTTGAACCTGTTTGCCAATGTTTAAATGTAAAAAATGTTTTAAATACATTTAAAAGTCTCCTTAATTTTGACAGATCACAGAAAATGTCAGTGTCTACGATACAATTTAAAATCAAAAGAGTACCTATGTTGACATCTCTTGACATCTCTTTAAATGAAAAACCTTTTAATGCAGAAAGACCTTTAAACAACGGTTACTTACTTGCTTAAACTGCATTTACACCATCACGCACGCGCATTTTTGCACGAGACGTGAAAGAGAGATCCGTTTTTCCGCAGTCAATGCTAGTAAAGGAGTAAGAATGAGATCACAAATCAGACGCCTAAAGTGTCATGGATGTGTTGCCCATAATTATAGATACTTAATACGGAAATAAATACAAGATCCGGCAAACAACAGCTCTGTAATCACTTGAAAATATTTCTATTTCTGATTTAAAACATGTGATATGAGAGCGATTTTAAGTTTCAGTAAATTAAACCAAAAATGCATCAATCAGTTATACGAAATTAATAAATAGTTTTCCGTTCATCACTTCCAGAAGGCATTTTGTTTTATAGGAAAGCGAAATTTCGTAAGCCATCGCTATAAAAAAGATCAACATGCATAGCTTTCCCATAATTCCTAACACGTAAACAAGATGGCCGACCAAAAAACGTGTCACGTTTTTTTGCGTGTCAGGTAATGGCGTTCCTTTCAGTCACACGGCTATTTAGTATTTACCATCCCTTTAATCTTCCGTGATAGGAATGTGTGACTGTGTAAATGCGGCAAAACCCTTATTTTCTTTTATTTTGAAAAGGAATATTTTATCAGGCAATATTTGAAGGAGACTTTAGTAAATTAACGACAAAAGTAGGTAGTAAGAACACCAAATGAGAGAAAAAAAAAACGACTTTTTTGTTTGTTTTTCTTCTGAACTGGGAACTTTCAAAATTATGCAAACTCACGATGAAGTAAATAACAAGCTTTGAAGAGGTGCTTTGTTTCGAGTTTGATGGAAATGAGAAAAGTATTAAAAAAAGTATTTTCCACATCGATTGAAACAAGAAAGTTAAAAACGAAAACAATTAAAATTATCGAAATTATGAGTAACTTCGACTCTTGACAATATTCTATATAGTTGAGTTATGCGTTGAACTCTGCCCATCGAACTGGAAGCAACGATGTTCAGCACTTCCAATGCAACTGGAAAGTTGCGTTCGATGATTGAATTTGTTGTTGGGTCAACTCATTTTTGACATCATCTTTTCGTGTTTTCTTGATGGCAATAAAAACAAAAACAGAGTTAGGCAAATAATTTTCTTATCTCGGTGTATGAAAACTTTGATCGATTACCCATTCTTAAGTAATTATGTCGGGTACGTGTTAATAAACATTTAATTTGTGATTATCTCCGTTTACGTTTTGAACCACAAACGCTTTTGATTGCATAAGAAGCATTAATACATTTAACTAAAAACAACTTTTTTGATGGTTTGTCCATGTTCGAATACCAATGCGTACTATTGTTTTCCTCAGGTTGCTGCGGGTGCTGCTCCGCCCTGCGGCCACGATACAAACGTCTGGTCGACAATATATTTCCGGAGAACCCTGAAGATGGACTGGTCAAATCGAATATGGAGAAGTTGACATTCTACTCGCTGAGCTCCCCGGACAAATTGGATCGTATTGGAGAGTATCTCTACCAGAAGGCGACAAAAGACATCAATCGGAAACGCTACAAGTGAGTCATGGCTAATCAATGAAAACATCCAACTATCTAGTTATTTCGTCTTCAAGGTTTGTTGAGATCGCAATGGAAGCAATGGATTTGCTGCTTGTGGCTTGCCATGCACAAACTCTGAATCTGTTTGTTGAATCGTTTCTCCGTATGGTTCAGAAACTGCTGGAGGACTCAAATCCAAATCTGCAGATCATGGCTACGAATTCGGTAGGTGTAAACGAATTACCAGCCTTCTGTGCTAAAACAAATTCTGCTTTGTAGTTTGTAAAGTTCGCCAACATTGAGGAAGACACTCCATCGTATCACCGTCGGTACGATTTCTTCATTTCGAAGTTTTCGTCAATGTGTCATGGAAACCATGATAACATCGAGCTGAGGGACAGCATACGTCTCGCGGGTATAAAAGGCTTGCAGGGTGTTATCCGGAAGACTGTGTCCGATGATTTGGTAGAAAACATCTGGGAGAAGCAGCATATGGAGAAGATTGTGCCCTCATTGATGTTTAACATGCAGGTATGAGTGAGAGATGAGAGTTGACAAGTTGATACCTTATAACGTATCTTTTCTTTAGTTTGGCGACTTAACCCCAACAGAGGACCCAACTGAAAGAACGCCGCCAGTGTTGGCCGAAGATGTACTGAGGGAGCTGGTGGGCCGAGCATCGTTTGGCCACATTCGATCAGTCCTGAAGCCGCTCCTTACGTGAGTCCAACTTTCTAAACCACATGAGCCCTCATTTTTCTCTCAACACATAATTTCATTTGTTTTCCCTTCACAGGCATTTGGACCGCCACGAGCTGTGGGTGCCAAACACATTCGCTATACACACCTTCCGTATCGTGATGATTTCCATTCAACCGCAGTACTCGTATACGGTTGTCGAGACGCTGATGCAGCACCTCGACAATAACTTCAAATCCTCTCCGAGGACCAGGACGTCGCTTGCCGTTGTCCTGTCCAAAATTATTGCGATTGCTGCCGGTGAGAGTGTGGGTCCATCTGCGTTGGACATCATCAACAATCTACTCACCCATCTGCGGACAAGTGTGAGCACAACAACCGAGATAACCGCAGAGGAATCGCAATATCAAGAAGCCCTCATCAATGCACTGGGCGAGTTCGCCAACCATCATCCGGACTATCAGAAGATCGAGATTATGCTATTTATTATGAATACAGTGCCAGATCTGAGTAAGACGAGCAAGGGCGACCAAATGTTGCAGAACATTCTACTCAAGAGTCTGCTCAAAGTTGGCACACAGTACAGCACTGTGTCGTTTGAAAAGGCGTTCCCGGCAGCGTTCTTACAGCCACTCTTAAAGATGGCTCGCGCTCCACACGATCCTACGCGAATAATTGTGATGCAAATTTTCCAGGCGCTCTTGGATCGCCACCAAAATCAAGTTGTGCTTAGCAATATTATAGTCAAACCGTATAACGCTCTGTCACAGGAGCCTCCGTCGAGATCGGATATAATTTTCACTCACAAGTATGGCGCCAATATCATGCAAGCTCTGATTGACAGCATGGCACTGTCCGACCGCATCGAAGCGCTATCTCACAGCTATAACACGGCTGCATTGTTGATTGTCGAGATGGCGAGTACCGAGACAGTACAAGAGTTTTTGCTGTTTATTTTGGGGTAAGTTTTCAACTATTTCGTGCAAGCACCACCTAATGGCTTCTTTCAGTATCCAACAGGTCGCATTGACCACCGATGAGCTTGAGAATATGCACAAGTGCAATTTGCACTCGATAGCCCTGGCACTTTTTAGCCTCATAGCCAGAGTGACTGGGATCAACAATCTCATGGAATACGGGGAGAAAATAGTCGATGCGCGACGTGAGGAGGCATCCTACATCCTGCCACCGCTGATAGACCCCGAGAAACACTCAGGAACAGTGTTCAATCTTAGCTTGCCGCATTTGTCTATCGATAAAGTTGCATTGTGCGAGATTCTTCAAAATGCCGGAATGGACTACAACCGCTTGCAAACAGGCAGCCCATACTCCCTCAATCAAACGGATAACCCTGGACATCGGCACTCGTGGGTTGAGACTGGCAATTACATGCCCACAAGAAACAGTTCAGCTGACTTAACAGCCTACAACAATGACGCAGATAGTATTAGCAGTTCGCCAGGTGTATCGAAGGTAAGTGCAGCTGAATATCGGTGTATTTGGCAATAGACACATGATGTTTGAATTGCAGAAAGCCCTTGCCCCAGAGTTTAACTTTGATGCAATGAAACGAGCTCTCGCCGAGCCATCGGAAGCTGTCAAGAAGGAGCAACGTGAGAAACAGTTGCAGATTGGGCGAACATTCCGTGAAGGAGATTTTGATGATCTAGTGAGACGCACCGAGCCAAAGGTGAGGTCGTAATGCCAACTAAGTCTAATTCGTTCGCTTCTGCGGGCTACCAAGTACCTGATTGGCATTCGGAGATTACGCCGATGTGGCCTAGAAATATTTAGTTTGTGCATATTTGTTGCTTAAATTTAATTAACTGTTTCCTTTGTTTATCTTGCAGCATGATGTTATTCAGAACCGCCTAAATGACCTCTTCAACTCGCTAGCAATCGAGCGGCAAATTTCCCAGAGTGATATTAAAAACCAACAACAGCAGCAACCGCAGAAGCCCATTTACGAAATCAGTTTTCCCGAACTATTCTATTACTAATTCTAATGCTAATACTCTTGTTAAAGGTTGTTTGTTCTTATTCTACTGTACTTATATCATTGTATGTTTATTTATTTCTCGCAATCTATCGTTTTTTAATGTTTGTACGATTCTGGTTAAGTGATTTAAGTGATCAGCTGGCCAGATACTATAGGAAGAGGTATGCTAGTTCATGAGACACCGGGTGTCTCTCCGTGCAATAAGCAAAAGCAATAAATGTATCTAACAAACAAATTGTTAAATATATGGAGTTAAAGTATTAAATGGAATTTTTTCCTATTTCTTTGTTTCGAATTATGATGAAACCAGTCCAGTCATTCACATTAATGTGGTAACCTAACCCAACTTAACCTATTACGAGAACTGCGACATAAAAATGATTGCAGCGTTAGTTTGTGTGTCATCAGACATCACTGCATGATAAAAAGCTAGATTGATGACAATGCACTTGACAGAAGGGATGTCTGCAGTATTTGAGACGTTTAGACATTCAGAGGTAGCAGATAAGGTACGTTTGTGGATATCTCGAGCAGTGAGAAAGTTCGACTTCGAAGGCTGAAAACCCAAGCGGCTCCCAGAGCATTTGCCAACCGCGTTACCATCAATCGCTTAGGCAAATTCCGTACCGCCAGATTTTAGTCAGAAGAACAGTAGAAGCGTTGCCAAAAAGCCATCGGAAGTGATAGGTTTACCGGGCGACGACCATGCAGAAACCCATTGTTGGGTGACGAATATCGGCGAGCTCATGCTTAGAATGAGGTATGTCTCGTGTCGCTACACACTATATCCAGGGCTGCACTAAAAGCCACGTATGCGACATTTAGGAGAAAAAAGATGAATTACGAAAAGTACGTCACTCCATGAATGAGGTTAGGATTCAATGAAGAAATGTGTGAAGGGTGGGGTTGTCCAAAAAAATCTTTACGTGTACATAGCTTACTTATGAGTTTTTCCAGGTAATAGACTCACAAACTCTTGCCACTAACCACGAAGCTACTCCACAATCACGATGATTCGCGCAAAGTTAGACGTTCATAATGACTGTTTTTTTGGTTTTGTGTTTGGGAAACGGTCATCGGCACATTGATACCTTTGAAACAAGAAGCCACTGCAAATGTGGTTTGTTTACCTTCGCTTATTCATCTAACTGGTGATTCAGAAAAAATGATGAATTTTTGATGATGCAGAGAACTGCCTTCAACGGTTTGATGCTCAATCTTAATCATTCATCACCGTAACTAGCGCAATTATAATCACTGTAAAATTGAGTTTCTATTTTCAGTAATGAGTGGGTTTGGTCAATTCAGCTTGGAATTTTGTTTGAACACTTCGTTTGCAAAATACGGATCTATAATGCAATGCTTCAGAAGCGCTCCGAGCAGCGTAACCGTTGTTACGTTTTGTTTTTTCCAGAGCCTGCAACAATTCAAAAAATTCCAAATAACCTATTCTGATATTTTTTCCTCATTTTTCCATTTTAGAACGCTGCAACGATCACACTGGCTCCGAGATGTGTGTGAAAATTGTCCTTTAAATAAGAACTTTTAGAAAAAGAACTTATCAATAAGCAAAAGGGATTAACTAAAGTACGAAGAGTAAGGAAGAAAATTCCATGTTCTAGGGAACGTTTATAGATCTAGATCTATATGCTAGATCTGATTAATGGAGCCGGCCAAGTGCTGGAAGATGAACTCATAATTTGTTGTGCCCGTTTGTGAGGAGGGTTAATGGATGAGAAGATGCAGAAATATGTGAACTGTACAAAGATGTGGGCGTAGTAGAAAAAGGCAAAATATGTCGACTGCATTGGATAGGCCACACATCGACGGAATAGATAAAGATGGTGTAGCAAAAACGGTCTTTGAATCCGGATTGTAGGTAACGGACAGCTGCAGTATTTTCTGAAAAGGGTAAGTGTTATTGAACTGTCCAATTTAAAAGAGGCAAAAGAGGTAGGTAATGATAATAAATCACTTTTAACCCCCACTCTATTTTGTAGGTCACAATGCGTAATTTTATATGGAACATTCCGCCATTGTGAGCTCTAGAATTTTCAAAGTTCGCACGACGTTAGAGATACGGCTTTGGTCGACGGCTACGTATTTGATATAACCTAATAATTGAAAATAATATTTTAAGAAATAAGTTGGCCTTAAAACGTACAGGCTCGTGCCCGAAAATTAAATACTGGAATATAGATCCCTTTAAGCGAGCGAAGCGAGCCACATTACCCCTATTTGCCGCGTTTAACCGTAGCCGTCGACCTAAGCCGTAAAACAAAATATCTATCTAAGGTAAATGTAAGCTATTTGCGATATTTGCTAAACGTTAGACACAAAGCGACAAAGGATTAACCAAAACTCAAACAAAAGTCCACTAACAGACGGAAAGTGAAACTATTAACAAACATTGCTTTCACTCTGCTGTAATAAATATTTAATATTTCCATTAAATGTCTGAGAATCAAGCCTCATACATCTATCCACCCCAATTAAGAAGTTCAATATATATCTACTTTCTTGAATAACTCCACCACATGAACAGGTGCCATAAAACCTAACTGCTGTCGAATGCAATAGAACAAAAAAAAGTGAATTGCCAGTGCCAGAGAAGCGTAGAGACAATCTAGCCTTAAGGCACATTAATCGTAACACACCCAGTCTGTGGATATCAATGAAACTGAATGCCGTTGCGGAGATCGCTGATTGAAAGCCTATGACGAGGCAGCAAGACAGCTGATGTAATACCCACAATGCAGCACTAAGTGTTCTCCATAAACATGTGACTAACTTCACAACTCTGGCTTAAATATAGCCATACAACCGATATTGTTTCGTGCAAGTTTTTAAACTCATAACTGGCAGTCGTTAATCGACCGCCGCGCTCAAAAGAACGCAATAACCGTAAATAAGTTGAAATTTACCGTAAACCTTAACTGCAATTAGTTTAGTGTTTTAAATAAAAAAAAATCAAGTAAGTAGTGAAATACTTGAAGTGCCAATCACAAGTGTTAATTCAACGTCGCTGGATTATAATTTATTATTTCTATGTGATCAATTAAAAACGTCATCCAGCATAACTACACAAAAATTTGCAAGTAAGTTGAACTAGTTCATGGACTTTTCAAATATCTGAAAGTGCTTTGGTGTTAGATGAATGGGCTTTGAATTTCAATGTTAAATGAAGCTGCACAAACATTTTGCTAATGCTTCAAATAAATTAAGTTTTTTATATATTTGCGTGAATATTCTAATTAAAATACAAAACAAAAATTATTTAGGCTGTACTTTTGAAATTCTACACTTTTACTGGTTTATTGCAGTACAAAATATTTAAAGACACAGCTGGCTAGTTTGTCTTCTAGCCAATGAACATTTCGGGTTTCTTGTATTACAATGGAATAAAACATGGCACTGAGAATAAACTTTTTTGCTAAAGCCTAGTATTCGCTAGAGCTAAATTTTTGTCTCCACTTCGTTTCTCCACACAAAAGATAAATAGTCGCCAAATTAATAAACACGATTTAGATGGGACAAAAACGAAACTTAAATTATAATCGCAATACGGATTCTTTGATCCACAATCTAATAGGACGATGGATAGGGTTTTGTTTTCTTTTATTTATCACGCAAATATTCTCTGCGGTTTCCTTCAACGAAATTATAAAGCAAACAGAATACATCCGTTTTGAATGCCAAAATTTATCTTCGAGCTAGATAAGTGGAGACTTGTCATCGGCCTATCTACATATATAAAGTTAAGAATCTAGCGTGCGATCAAGATATTGCTTTGCTAAACTGCCTCGCTAAATTTTATCTTTGTAGAAACTTTTGTATGAAAGATAAAATTTAGCGCGATAAAATTTAGGCCTCTTAAAAAAAAAGTTGTTACATACCTACTACAAATACATCTTGTGACATATGAGGAGTTTTTAGACTTCATTCAGTTACAAAGAAAACCCTTTTCGGCACAAAAACTGTACATTGTTTTATTTTTTAACTCATTCCCCTCGTAGCTTGATGCACTCAGACCATTAAAGTTCCGTTTTTTCCGTTTCTAAGAAAATTAAAATATTTGACAATACCCTACCTATATGGTAGTGGGTTCGTCCGTAGGTAAAGCTTTTATTTTTTAAAATAATGGAAGGAACCTACAGTTTTTATTCGAAATATAAACCGGCTTAGCCCGCATGAGTATGACACTAAATTTTTCATGCTTTTAAAATAAAATTAGAGCAGTACGAGAAATTATAACGAATTTTCCCGATAGGAGTAAGTGTGTGCACACCAACCGTTTAAATATCATATCAAAAAAAAAATGCATTGATAATATATTCAAACGAAATTTTTCACCTGCTGGTAGTTTTTGTTTTTGACATTTTAACAGAGCCTAGTTCCTAGTATGCTGTTCCAGCTAAGCTAAAATTAAGGGCCTCTCCAATGTTTCTCTCCACCACTTCGCTTAATGTTTGCTTAATTTTTTGACAGTGTAAGTTCCGTAAAAAAAAAGAACTGTGTTGGTAAAGTTGATTGACTTGCTACTGTTAATTTTCTGTCGTTTGAAATTTTGTTGCGAATACCGATATTTTCTCTGATCTGTCAAAATTTAGCTGTGGAAAAATTACTTAAAATTACTTACTTAAATTCTGCGTAGAGATTGTTCGTACAGTGGTTAACAAATTTAGCTTGAACTGCGTACTGCTTGGCTTAACCGCTTTGCTTAATTTTATCTTTGGACTTTGGAGACATTTTTGTATGGGGGCTTAATTGAATTTAAGGCTTATATTTGAAAATAAATTCGTTTAAAAATTTCTAACATGCCTTTTGTCCCTTTTACACGCAGCTAACTTTTTAAATTTCAACTTGATAAAAATGAGAGAAAAATGTCATACGGACTTATAAGCTAAAAATCATCCGTTCTCTCAGTGATAGGTGGCGCAGTGAAAAAAAATTGTGTTTTTTTTATTTTTCGGGCTTCCGTTGAATCTTTCTCAAAATCCAGCATTCCAATAGATCACCAATCCAGTATGCTTCCCCAGCTAAATTTGTGCTTCCCTACAAAATTCTCTCCAAACTTAAGCTGAGCTAAATTTAAGCGAATCCCTTTAGCCGACTGGTACGCAGCTCGAGCTAAAAAATCAAACTTTATGTATCTGTCAAAATTTAGCGCGTCCATTTAAAAAGGCTGTGCATTTTTTTTAAGATAAATTTCGACAGGTCGTTGTGGTCTGTTGCATTTTTGTATTGCGGATAAATAAACAAGGATGAGTTTTTTTTTTTAAATATGAGGTTACGAGGAGTACCTACATAGAATCGGATTACGGTTGAAATCTGTGAGAGTTGAATTTTTTTTAAGTAAGTTATTTTTAGAATACAGCTGTTTTCTTATTTACGGCGCTTTATGTCAAAATTAGCTAGGATTTTAGCTAACGTTTGCAGAGAAAAGTTGGAGAGCAGATAAAATTTAGTTTAGCTCAATATAAATCACTCCAATTCAAATCAAATATGAAGGACTCCAATAGCATTTTATCGCAGCTTTAGGTTGGAAGAGGTTAGTTGTGTTTTTTTTCTTAAATCTATATGCAACCGCAATAATCTAGTACTAAATGAAAGAACAGAATGCTCTGTTCACAAAAATATGCCATACGTTAAACTAGCTAGACGTGCTAAAGCTTAGTATCCTGCTCGCGCTAAATTTTAGCGTCCCTAGTCTCCACTTCGTTTCTCCACACCAAAGATAAATGCTCGCTAAATTATTATTACACACATAGATGGGACAAAAACGATTTGTTCATGACAGTAATCTGTAAATATAATTTTTACAATTTTCGAATTTAAACTTCAAAGACATCGCAGTATTTGAATAATTCCAAAACAATGGGTTGAAGAAGATATTATTATTGCAGCAGCAGCTCAAATAATTTCTGTAATAGCAAGCAGAAGAAGACACTGTTCTTCGTGTCCCATAAACGCAACACAAACTTCTTCCTCCGGTGGAGACTTTTCATCGACCCATCTACATGACGTTAAGAATTTAGCGTGCGAGCAGGATACTGATTTGCTAAACTGCCTCGCTAAATTTTATCTTTGTAGACATTTTTGTATGGGAGATAACATTTAGCGCGAGCAGGATACTAAGCTTAATAGTAGAGAAAACAAACATCCTTGTACTGTTCTCGCTCTTGGTCATTCAGAGACCACTATGTATTTTATTTTTTGCAGGTTCCTGTCAATCACTTAGCAATAAAAAATCTCATTTCGACTTTTCACTATAGCTTTTGACATAAAAAACTAGGGCTGAGAGTTTTTTTTAGCCTCTCTAAGTATGTTTAAGCTCAGATTATTTGAATTTTGGTCTGAGTAGCTTAGCTTCTTTTTAAATGGAGCAGGAAACTTATATACATATTATACAATTTTGGAAACTTTTATTTTTTGTATTGATCACGAATAGTTTTGAGTAATTTGAGTTTAAAGCAGTGAAGTCGGAATAAAATACATTTTGGTCAAAGCCGAAGCTAAAAAGTAGAACAACCTATTTGCGAGCATTATAACCGTTTCCCAATATTTTATGATTTGAGTGTGCTTCAAAATATATTTCCACATAGTCATTTACTATCACTTGTATGAAGAACACTTTTGTCTTTAGACATTTTCCGCGATACTAACAATCATTTTAAGTGTTCAGGCTAAATTTTTCGAACTCATTCTGGCAAATTTTCCGTACAAAATTGCATATAGTGACCCAGAAAATATTCATTGTAAAGGTCAAAAATGATTTTTAGTAAAGCCCTGAGAAATTTCCCAATTTTGTGTCCACTTTATCTGAAACTAAAAGTAGGTACATTTGCCATCGGAAATATTTCGATACGACTATGACGCGCACTACTCCGTTACAAGTACCTAATTAATCAAGATTACTACATCTTTGTGGAATACTTTGTTCTCTACCCACCATAAAAAGTGATCATTTACAAAGTACAAGTACTAATTGTAAAATGCAATAAAGATGCAATTACTGGAATTTAATTATGTGTAACCACGTTGTTTATGTGAATAAAGCAGCGCGAGCTCGTTTTATCAACAATGATCAATCTTTAAACAAAAATCAAAAAAAAAAATCAGTTGCGAAAACCAACTCAACTGCTCAGTGTAGTAAATCAGATTAACGAATTTTATACCGTAAATCGAAGTTTTGATTAGATTTAATCACGATTGTGTGATAAGATAAACAAAACAGCAATTTAAAGAGTTAAGTCATGCGGACAGGAAATTCGGTTGCTCTACAAACTAAATGAATTCCCATTGAGTGTCTTTGGAAAAATGTTCGCTTTGTTTCCGAAATTAAAATGTTCTACCTACTCTCTTTGTTGCGTTGAAAGAAAGCTGTAATTAGATGTGACGTCTGATTCGCCGCTGGATTATGCAACTTACCAAAAAGCGTTTTGCTCTGAATGGACTTTGGACAGCGTCTAACTCAGTTTTTCACATATAGTATCGCTGAGCAGTGGCTTATTTACTGTCGAAATTACGGATGTAGAGAAATGTAAAAAAAACTAGCGAATTCGTATTTGATGTGGTACTTCCCAGTGCATAGCGCAAGTTGCATCTTTTCGTGTTTACCTAAAATAGTGCATTTTGCCATTTGTTAGATTTTTCCATTTTTCCGGTGCAGTTTGCTGTTGTTTTAAAAAAGGCAGAAGATAAAGGAGCACATACTTAGCAAACCAGAGGATTCGCATTTCGTTTGCTTTAGGTTCGCCTGAAGTTGATTTCGTTCGCCGGCGAGTTCATCTGGAAATGCCAGGCGATAAGTATTTTGTTTAAAATGGTTGGCGTCGTAGCGAATGTCGGTGATAGAATCCCCCGGGATTCGCCAAAGCCCACGCAAAAAAACCATATCCGAACATCTAAAGGAAGTTTATTCGAAAATGCGATGAAGAATATTAGAAATAGTCGACACAGCCTTTCCAGTTGCCCTTTTTAAGTGTTTTACAGGACTCGCTTCTTGCAAATTAGTTTCTCCCTGATCATAGATAAAAATGTGTGATGTAATAAGGAGCTTTCAGAAAACATTATCCGCAATAATCAATCATTTTTAGTCTCGAAATTTTAAGAACTCACAATGGCGAAATATTCCATACAAAATTGCATATTGTGACCGACAAATATTTAGTGTGAGGGTTAAAAATGGTTATTAGTAACGGCGGCGTCCTAATAAAAAAAAACTAGAAAACCGCTACCTTTAGAAGGAAAAGAATTACAAACTAATTTCATCAATCGCACTTATATCCTGGCTCACAAGTAGCCTTATACAGACTTCCAATTCTTTTGCAATTATCTACATAAAACCACTTTCCATTCCCATTGAATTTGCTACCTCTGACCACATGCTATCTGAATGTTTAAGGCGGATACGTATCAAGATCTTGATTTTACTTTGTCAAGCCGGAAAACATTTGAAGCATATTCCACTTAAGCGAACATTTAAATGCAAAAGATCTCTCAATTGATTTTAAATGAGTTCGACGTTCGAGCTTTAGGGTTCTGTTTGTTTTTGTAATTTGTAGGTTAATTTTTTTTTTTTTTTTACAAATGACGAATGTTATTCACCTCAGCATTGCATGAGTAACCACAAATGTGAATTAAGTAGCGCGATGTGAATTGTGAATAACAGCGCATCGGTGTGGCTTGAATAATTAAGTACACACACTTAATTAAGACTGCAGGTAACACAAAAACCTTCCCATTTAAAAAATTTCTTCCGGTGGTTTTTTGTATACGCGACTGATGCCGACAGGTTTTGACAATGTTCTCATCACGTTTTCTGTGTAAATACAAGCCATTTGCATTCAATGAATATATAAATAAAAAAAATAGTTTTTTGTGTAATCAATGCAAGTTGAACTTGTGGGATCAATGGCTGGGTAAATTATTATGCGCATTTCATAAGACTTAGACCGATCACCTTGACGGCACAATTTTAAAATTCAATCTCATGAAGGAGATTCCTGATGTTTTACACATTGCTATTGAGTGGAATATCATATTCGATGTGGCTACCGATAGCAAATCATAATTGGCAGGTGATGAGTGGTTTTGATGGACACCCACGAATCACGTATCTGTTGGTAGCATGTAATAATACTTGCCCAAGGACGTGGGCGCACATTTATTCAAGAACAAAGGTGCAACAAAACTGTTTGTAATAATGGCTGTTGTATAATATGCGGGTAGTACAGAACGGGTATTTGTTTATTGTGCAATACTTAAAGTTAGTGTGTTTCATCATGTGCGAAAGTGCACGGAAAAATGCTTCCCGGTGTGTACATTCAACAACTAATGAATGCGAGTGACAAATCTCCGGAAATGCACTGAATTTCCTTATTCAACGGAATTTCTACATTACATCAGTTAACGTTTTGCAAACAGCAGGTCTACGATTTTATCACTGAATATTTTTTGTAAAGTTGAGTTGAGTTGTTCTGACCTTATGATCAATACTTCACCTAATGCTATTGGGATTTGAGTTGGCGTGTTCTTCAGCTCGATTTATAGTCAACTGCGTAGACCAACTTTGTTGAGATCCCCTTCCAATTGTTCTAACTGCGCCAATGGTCAAACATTTAAGAGGTTCCTTTCGAGCGGGCTCCCTCTGGAGTAGGTAGGTAGGTAGGTAGAAGTGGCGGTTTAACCTTGAAAACCCAAGTAGCACTATGATGTGCCTTTTTGTTACCACGACTCGTGTGACCTAGTTTGTGATGGTTGTTGAGATGATTTATGCTAAACTTATATCCAACCTGTGGAGTTGGGGAAACGGATTATATCTAATATTCCTTTACCCGAAAAGTTGCTAAGGTCGTTGAAAAAAGGTTGGTTCAGTGTTCGCAATCTGGCTCTTGCTAGTGCCGGACATTTACAGAGGAAATGGGAGAGAGTTTCTTTCTCATTTGTATTTCCGCAACTGCGGCAATGAGGGTTGTGTGGGATCCGAAGTTTGGTAGCGTGGTCTCCTATTGGCCAATGCCCCGTGATTATTGTCGTGACTCTGGCAATATCTGGGCGGTTCTGTTTAGCAGGTTTCTTGTTCTATTTTCATCGTATGAGGGCCATATCTTTCTTGATATGACGCAATTGTTCAACCCCCTCCATTGGAGGTTGGCTTTCTGCAGGAAGTGTGAATGGATTTGTCCCTTGACAACTCCTAGTGGAACGTGGACCCTTGCCGCAAGTGAGCTTTGTAGAGCAGACCCCTGCCTGGCCAGCTCATCTGCACACTCGTTACCTGTTATGTCACTATGCCCTGGTACCCAGAGAAGTGTGACACTGAAGCGTTCGCCCAGACGGGCAAGTTCGTTCCTTAACCTCTGGAGTAAGTCCTATATTTTTCTGTTTGGTGGCCGATTTTTACGGATTACGAAAAAAATATTACAAAAAGGAAATGAGAATTATGTCGCCTGTTGCAAGGTTATAGTTTTTTTAAATATAAATAAAACAACTAAAATAAATACTTGGCGCCCAGGGCTAGCTTCTCACCTACGTCCCAGAATTTTCTGAAAGTCCGAAAATATTTATCTCCCAACACACTGCCAATGAACATAATTCAATCATTGATTAAGATATAAATTTCAAGAAATATCAACACCACTAATGACTATTCTACGTTTGTTTACCAAACGTTCTTTGCGGTTTGCATTAGTCTGTGCTAAAAAGAAGAGTGCGCCAAACAAATCGGACATTCTGCCTGCCCCACAATGCACGATGTTCTCTTTGTTATTTCGCTAATAAATTAAATCAATCAAATTTAATATAATTAAAAATATTTCCTCTATAAGCTTGAGTAAATAATTTAACTAATTATTGAATAAGTGCGGGGAGGGGATAGATAAATTCAAATAAAGATTGCTACTAATTGATGGACGAGAAAATAAATTTTTTGATTTGCAACAGTTGATTGAATTGTTTTTAATTAGACGTGTGAGTGTTTCAACTTTCAAGTGGCCTTTTAGGGAAAAATCGACTTGAATGCACTGCAGTGTGGAGAGATTTAATTTCTGACTCCTTTTTGTCAGAATAAATTTGCGGAAAATTTCCGTTTAAAGCAACCATAACCATCGTCATTTTTAATATATTGGAACTTAGCTATAAACATTTTAAGTCTCGACTTTAAATTTACAAAAGCTCACAATTGCAACCCTTGTATGAAACATGTAGCCACTGTGAACTACGAAAATTTAGAGTCAAGACTAAATTTAAGTTTATTGCTAAGGTCCATTGTCTCTTTAAGGATGCTCTGTTTACCAATTTAGTTTTCTTTTATTTATGGATTTGTATTAACTGTGACATCTTTCTTCTTTGAAGATATGAACATACCTAAGGACGTCATACGGAAATGCAACTGCTACTATCAATAGCAACTCTTTGAAAGTCTATGAGATTGAAAATAGATGCCTCTTCAATTTGCCATACCCATTCCGCGATACTAATAATCATTTTTAGTGTCCAGGCTAAACTTTTCGAATTCGCATCGGCGATATTTTCCATACAAAATTGCATATTGTGACCTACAAAATATTTAGTGTGGAGGTTAAAAATCAATTAAAATGATCGTTGGGATTACGAATTTTTGCAATCACGAATTTTCGACGATTCATCATGCCATAAGCACTTGAATTGTACAGTGTTCCTACTAGATTCGAGTCCGACAGTGCCATGCCCATAATAGCTCAGAAAGTATGCGCATTCGATAAAATAAATTGTTTACAGAAGAGGTTTCATTGATGAAAATATGAGGTGGTCTTTGAACCAGGCACCTCTCGCTCAGTTCTACTACTTTCTTTTTGAAAGAATGTCCTGTTTTCCTGTGACCTAAAACCCTTTTGATACGTATAGCCCCATGTACACTACAGTCCAAGCAGATACGATATGAGCAAAATAAATAAAAGAAATGGAAAAAGTGTCGACCCTTGTGGCACTCCAGCGGTTATAGCAAGGGAAACCGATGACCATCTACTAAAATCTGATCTGTTTAGAAGGAAGCCTCATTTTTATGAATTTTAACTTATTCAATACTGTACCAGACAAGCCGTTCAAAGGCTTCTTAGATTAGGTTGCAACTCTTTTGCAAATTCAATACTGACTGTCACTTATTGACATAGGTATTTTATCTGTGCATTTATTTGCGGCGAGCCCGCCCTTCTTTCTTTGCGAATCAATTAAATGCCAGCGGTCTTGCAGTAAAAAGTATGATGGAAGAATGCTTAAATAGTTAATGTACAAGAGTGCAATGCATTGGAACAACAAGTTTCACAATTATTTGCCTTTAAATATGAATTATATCTCGGAAGTTAAATTGTCAAACCCTCGCGTGAATTTTTCTCCAAGCTACGTGTAATTTGTTAGCACCAATTTTAGTAAGCAAAAATATTTTTCTATTAAATTAGGTTAAATGAAGATATTTTCCTTTTAAGTTAGTTTAAACTCCACTAATTTAATAGAAAAATATTTTAGCGAAATGACATCAGTTTCTTAAATGAGCGCCACTACCAGTAGCAAAGCTAAGAGCAACGAATCCACGTAGATAAGTTCCAAATGACAGTGACATTGACATTAAGAAAATCTTGTAAGAATCGAACGACAATTATGCGGGAATCAAAAGCAATTTTCTGGTTTTGTTTTGTTTGAGTTGGGCCCATTTTTAGGACGTTGCGAAGGGAACGCTGCATACCATTGCAAATATTGATTTTCATCTATTGATAAGCGATACTAATAATCATTTTGAGTGTCCAGGGCACTTATTACTTGCGTCGATTATCGCCAGACGATAGTGTTTCGACAATTGCTTTGCTTCACGTGACTAAATAATTGAAACTCTATCACCTAGACGATACAATTTGAGCGATATCTAATGAGCTATCATTTTGCATTGATTTGTATCTTTTTATTGAATTTCAAGAAGAATAATTAACTTTAGATATTTTTTCAAATTCTAGGAAATACATAAATAACTACTTATCTACATTAGGCGCACTGGCTTGGTGGTTAGTGTGTTGGCTTTTTAAGCGAGAGGCACAAAAAAAAACCCAAATTCCAGCTTAAGGTTTTTTTCACTGCGCCACCTATCGCGAACGTCTGACAAACATCCGAGAGTACAACTGCCATCAATTAGCCGTTTGGAATCGGCAGAGAAATTGTAGATCCCTTTCATTCGTCCCGCAAATGAGAAACTCACACAGTACGAGTGGTTGTGAGAAGCTAGGCCTGGGTCCCTACAGACCTGTTGCACCAACTATTTTTATACCCTCCACAGGAAGGTATATTCAATTTGCCAATACATTTGTAACGCCAAGAAGGAGTCACCGGAGACCTCATAAAGTATATATATTCTGAATCAGGATCACATTCTGAGTCGATTTAGCTGTCTGTCTGTCTATCTGTCTGTTGAAAACACGATAGCGCACAACGTAATCGACATAGGTGAATGAAATTTGGTGAAAGGACTTCTTTTTATCGGCGTCAGGTTGGTATTGAAAATGGGCTATGTCGGTCATGTAGTTCTGGTACCTCCCATACAAAACCAATATTGGACCCATGTGTCTCTCTGTCTGTTGAAAACACGATAGCGTCCAAAGGAATCAACCTAGGTGAATGAAATTTGGTGAAAGGACTTCTTTTTATCGGCGTCAGGTTGGTATTAAAAATGGTCTATGTCGGTCAAGTAGTTCTGGTATTTTGCATGACTTGTATGCAGTGGAGGGTATCAAAGCATCGGCCAGGCCGATGATAACACTTTTACTTGTTTTTTTTACTCATCATTTCATTCAAAAGAAAGAAATATTGTGGGAAGGTATATTGCCGTTTACAAAGGTACAAAACTTGAATCATTTACTTTCTAAAACATTAAATTACGAAACCTCAGGTCGATGGAGAGTTCTACTTAAAAAAAAAAGGAAAAGTAGTTACGAAACCCGAAAAATGTTATTTTTGCAAATTTGAGTGGTGCTCTAAATTACAACTGTATCTACTACAACGTTGATAGTGTGATAGGACAGCAATCAGATAATATTTACTTAGATTTCGCTAGTGCAATTTTAAAAGACTCGTAAGCTATAAGCAGAAATAACCAGACGAGACAGTTGACTTGAAAAATAATGAATAAAATAAGACACTTGCTTTCCTTGGTGGCTATTTCGCTTATAACCCTTGGTCAAGTCAACGGAGTTATGAAATGAATGCCCAGGCTACATTTTTAGAACTCACAATGGAGAAATTCTCTACAAAAAAAATTGCGTATTGTGACCCACAAAATATATAAGGTTCAAACATCCTTGAAATGAGTTTATTAACTTAACTCTTTTAGTACTAGGAACAATAAGAACGTTTATAACATCAGCATCTTCCAGTAATGATCTTAAAAAATAAATTAACTCCACAAGTCGAGTCATTCTCAAACTAAACTCATCATTCCGGGTAAACTTAAGATGTACAATTCAAGGACTCGCAGGAATTTGTGTACCAACTTTTGTTCCAATAGACCTAATAAACCCGTGTTCGTAAATAAGCTTATTAGTGTAGTCGACTGTCAGAATGCCTACAGATATGCCCCACTTCAAAGACAAAGTTAAGGAAAAAACCCGAAAAGTCCTACACAGTAATAACAGAAAACCAACTGGGTCAGACCCAACAGTGTCTATAGGAGCCTTAAATTGTTGTTTTGCTTCCTCGATAGCATCGAATAAGGTGTTGGTGTAGTAGTTCTTCGTTTGTAATTGGATCAGAAGAAAATTCCAGCTCTAAAGAGACCTTTGGGATAAGGGAGGTAGGTTTTCGGTCTAAAAATGCAAAGATGCCAAAAATGAGTCGAAGGCTTTACATAATACCCTATTCTTCGAAAACTTGTAGATGCATTCACACCGAACACAAACTAGTTATCGTTTGACGTTTCAATCAACTGTGAGACAGTAGTCGCGAAACTTCTGTGTGAACTTTGGTTATAACTTTGGTAAATTTTGGTTACAAATTTCGATCGCATTAATTAATAAGAGCATTTAAAAATAATATTAGCCCATCATTTAATTGACTTCGTTCTGTCAGCTGTTCTGCTAAATTTGCTGAATATTGCAAAAGGTGTGTTTGTTCCAACAATCCAACGATTGGAAGTCGTTTTCGTTTTCGTGGTGTTCTCGTGGAAAACTGAAATATGTATGGGAAAACTTATTTTCTTTTTTTTTTTAAATAAATCATTTAAAATTGATCTACTAGTACCGCGCTTGTGGTTTCGTATTAAAAGCCCCTGTTAACAAAGATGAAATTTATTGGCACTGGTAACCAATTAACACCATCCCTCGGACTAAGTATTCAAAACACCAAATTGAGGCTTTCCATTTTATGCACAACATTTTGCTCTTCCCTCGAGGTGAATGCTTCATTTGGTTCATATTTTCACTCATTCAGTACCAAAATGTATTTCTATGGTGCGAAATACTGACAATCTTGACATCTGCTTCCCACGTGAAATGATTTTTTTCCTTATTGGACCGGATTTTATATTGCTCTTTCGCCTTGCTGCTTTTAATTATTTGTCACATAGGTGCCTGGCACTAATTGTTTACTAAACAAAGTGACACTCTTTTGGCCAGTGGAAAATTTCTACCACTATACATTTTAGACTGTCACTAATGTCTAACTGACATTTTCATAGACTCATCAGCAATGTCCGGCATTCTTTCGTATAATCTGGATTCATTTCAACGACAATAATTCGAAATCAATTACTTTTAGATAGATAATAGTTTTCTTAATTGAACCAGTTCAATTTGCAATCGACAGGTATGTAACTATCTTCAAATCTTGAA
Organism: Cheilosia impressa; assembly: GCA_948293265.1. Taxonomy (NCBI): domain Eukaryota; kingdom Metazoa; phylum Arthropoda; class Insecta; order Diptera; family Syrphidae; genus Cheilosia; species Cheilosia impressa. Next base: position 13,987,559 of record OX411884.1, read on the forward strand.
TTAACGACAAAGTACTTGTACTTCAAATAATAATAGTCGTTCAAATTTAATCGAAAATTTGGTTAATCAGCAATTAAAAAAAAACACACCTACAATAGAAAACTTTCCTAAAATCCCAAGATAGGGATCGCTCAATACAAACTTCTCAAAAAAACAAATGAAAGAAAACTTTTCAAAGCCTAAAACAAGATATGGAACAATGTACAACACCAACCAACCCCATTTCAGATACGGCAACTATCTATCTGTGTAAGCGTCATATTTTTTGTTGAAACATTCAGTGTTAAATAAAAAGATTAACACATCGGCTGCAGTTTAAGTTAATCGATCGTGTTTAGTCTTTCGTTGGCGGTTAGTTTGCTCGGTTGTCTTGTTTTGATTTATTTTCGTTCAATCAAAGGTAAATCTAGTTGAAGTTAGTTTTCTTTAAGTTGCAAATATTTTTTTTATCGCAAGGATGTGTTTTGTGTGAAAGTGTACAGCTAATGTTATATTTTCAAGGACATTTCTCGCTAAGAATATTTGTAGAGTTGAGTTATTTTTAATTGAGCGCAGTGTTCAGTGAGATTGAAAAGGAATTAAAAATTTTTATTAACAAATAGTTCTTATTAATTGGAAACTTTAAAACTGATTGCTTTTGAGACGGGGTTATTCTCAGTTCAAATTCAAATATTATCCAATTTGGATATTTTTTAAAAACAAAAAGACTGAATAAGACATTTTTCTTTGTCAAACTTTTGCTGAAAATTATTTAAAACCTACAGATTCATTTTTATTTGTGATCCTGCTGTCCAAATTATTTTATACAGGTGTCCTTATTGAGATTAAACACAAACTCAAATTTTCATATAAGTTGTGATCGTGTACGATAGTATATTTAAAAAAAAAATACTTCCAAGTCTTTTTTTTATGATATTCCTCTCATTTCCTTTCAAAAAAAATATGCATCCATACATATATGCTTTCTAATCAAATTTGTAGCTAAATGCAGTCAACTATGCTTTCATCAAGCTTCCAATGTCTCATTTTTTGTTTTTAATACAAGAAATTCATTGCGAACCGGGTATTGGTGGCGTATACGCAACATTTTTGTCAAATTCAAGGCATAAATTGATTTTAAGTTTGTTTGCTATAAAAGTGATGAATAATAAAACCATAACCTGAAACTGTCTTTTAACTATCCCAAGAAATCCTTTTTATCACAAATACTAGTAACCTTTTGTAAGAAGGCTGTACAAATTATTAAAATAAAAAACACAAATCATTGACAAAAAAAAAATTATCGGTGATAATTTTCAAACTGAAATCAATTGTACATATTAATAAAGTAAGAACTTGGCATTACTTTTTTTCCTAAAAGTTAAGATTTCCACTTTAAACATATATTTCCAATGCCGATAGGAAAACTATACCCGTTTTCTCCTAAATAAATTAATACTCGTAGTTGGCGCAATCCTAGTCCTTCTCACAACAATCGGTTTTGAAAAAGTACATTTTAAGGACAAATGCAAAAGATTTGAATTGTGTTTTTCCACCACACTAACCAATGAACAACTGTATTGCTGATGTTTCTCTTTCAGCTCATAATAAACAAAAACTATTAATCTACAATTTTTGTTCATCCAAATGCAAAGCATTTTCAACAGTTACATTTTTTTTTGTTCAATTTTGACAGATTCATCTCAACAACACTCTCATCTCCTCACTTCAGCATTATCGCTGCATGTTGTGTTACCTCTCACAGTGAAAACGAAACATTTCTGTCAATTTGCAGAAAATATATTTCAATATGTCAACAGCAAATAACCTCTCCAACTGCGTAATTTTTTTCGAATGCAGATTCAAACATTAGAGCTGTCACATAAATTGGCTACTTTCAATACCCTCTGACGTAGGCAATTAATGCGAATTGTTTGACAGGTACCAACTTTTTTTTCCAGCTCTCGTCTTAAAACTCGTCCTGTCTTCTTCTAAAACATACGTCTACTTGCCACTGCTACTTCTCTCCATAAAATATTCAAACATAGCCTGCTTCAAAAAAAAAAAACTTCTTAAACCAGTAGGTATATACTTTTGAAGCACGTGATGGTGATTTCGCGGTTTTTGTCTTACGTAAAGGTCAGTCAACAAGAGAATTCTGTTAGATCTGCAAAAGTTTTGCATCATTTTTCCCATCGACAGCAGTACAGATGTTTGTTCCGAAATTAGTCGACTCTGCTATAAAAACCGACTCGGAGGGTGTTAGATTGTCTGTAATCGGCTCATCTGCAAGCTGAAATATTTATATATCGCAAATATTTCAACTCCCTTTTACTCTATTTCGAACTTCTATCAACGAACTTCAGGATCACTGTTCTCCTCCTATTTCTAACCGGAATTCCAGACCCTTTCGCAAACGATGCACTCTAAAAAAATAAATATTTTTATCAATTTTTATTTCAATGGCGGTATGTATGCAGTTTGTCAGCGACGTGTGTACGACACGTGCGAATAACAAAGCCTTCGTGTTTAGCCACGACTTTGATTTTATTGGCGTTACCTAGCATTTTGATGAGAGAGAGAACAGCAGAACAATTTCTCAATTTGTTTGCCACCGTCTGCCGAAACTTTGTCGTAGACATGTGTACGACAAATATTTGCAACGTGTTTTGCGGCTTTTACGTTTCCAACAGCGCATTATGACCTTTATTGACTTATTCGGATAGATTTTTTAAAAAGCTTCTCCAGGGGTCGTTCGCTTGTTGCTTTTCTGCCAGAGCACATATAATAAGACATAACTCTCTGGACCTAACCAGTAAACACTTTTAGTTTCGACTCTAAGCTTTAGCAGTTCACAGTGGCTCACAGGAAGCTCACAATTGCGGAATTTGTATCGAAAATGTGATACAAATTCCGCAATTGTGAACTACCATTAATCTAAAGTCGGTACTAAAATTTGTTATTAGTAGGTACTTCGATCTGCATATTTCGTTTGATTTGTCGTTGGTCATTTAGAGGTTAATGGAACGTATTTAAATTTGTATAACTGCTCACACAATTTTCCTATGAATTAATTACAAACTTTTCGGTCGGTTTAAAAAGATTTCTTATGCAAGAAATGCATTTAGCTAATAGAGCAATAAAATATCTCATACGTTCCTTGCTAAAAAAAAAAAACCTCGCAGAAAGTGCCGCTTGCCATAACTCTCGTGAAACTAAAAATGCACGTTTACCCTTAAAGCACAAGTAAAATATACGTAAATGCATTAGCTAACCAATATTTCCTAGAAGCGAATATAAAGACTACTTTGCATCGCAACATATAAAACAAGTTGTGTGTCATATTTAAAACACAAGCTTCTAACTCCTCGGAAGATAAAAAATACTACCGAAGTCGTGCACATAAATTCCGCCAATAATGAGCTATTTACGAGTGTTTAAAGTCAAATCCGTGATGATGAGCAATATTCAGATATTCGTCAGTCATCGTTAAAATGTCAGAATTATGCACCACAATCATGTAACTGTGATTAAAATATTCAAAGTTGCTTCCTTCAGTAAGCTGGCTCTTACTAGAACTACAAAAATCTACGAGTGGGTGAAGGCTGAGTAACTACTATTAGTTTCATTATCGGACTTTTTTAGTACCATTCTGATTATAAATGAATTACTGCTTCTATCGCTGAATTGGAAAATAGAAATTGGGCAGCATTTAAGCCATTCTTTACCTTTAGTTATAGGTTTCTTAAAAAGTGTTTTTTTTTAGCAGAATATATTTAAAGACGAATTTAAAAACTGACAGTGTTGATTTATTCTAGCTCTCCAGATTTTAGCGAGCGCTCTAAACTCAATATCGTTCTTGAAATTATTGTGTTTCGGACTTAAATGTGTTGGACTGCTATGCGACATGTCCCAGGTTCGAATAACGAAACAAAAAATAAATAAATTCGAAGTCGATGAGTTTTTATTTAACTGCGCCACCTCTCGCGAACGTCTGGCAAACATCCGAGAGTAAAACTGTCATGAAAGAACTAGGCCAAGGGTCTGTCTTTTCAGTCGCGCGTTAGAGTTAAGAAGCAATTTTCACTGTTATGATTTCTCAGAAAAAAATTAATGAAGGTTCACCCAAGAGGTCTACATGGAAGAAAACTAATAAAAATGCTCACCTATTTTGAGGCAATTGCACTGCTTTAACTCTTAAACGGCCAAATGGAAATCCATCGATATCTCACTCCTTCACCTGCTGTATGGCAGAGGACTATTATTTTCTTTATTTAAGTCCATTTATTTTTAAATAACACATACTACAAACAATAATACATTCATTAAAAGCGAACTAATTCGCTGCGACTCTATCTGCCTTCCACTGAATAAAGCTCTTTGAAAACAATTTGTCTATCCATCATTCTTTGTTTTAATATTAAAACGTGATCAATGAATAATTTTTGGGCAAATCTGATAAAAACAACTAATATTAGGTATTACCTTCAAGTTGTTTTTAATCAGTCCATTTGGTGTTGCCTTTTCGTTTGACTAAGTCCAGGGAAAGTCTGCCCCTGCTCCGACTATAGCCTGGGGTACGAACATGATTTTCAAAAATTGTTTCACCATTTTGACGCCGACATCTTTGGAATGCTTTCGTTCGAAAATAGATGAAAAGGTTAGTTCCAGTTAGCCGTCTTAAACGTCACTCTAAAGTTGGTAAAAAACGCGCATAGCATTTTCTTGTCTTGGTTTAAGTAGAGTAGACTTCCGCAGTACTTGTTGAAACCTGTTGGGTTAAAAGTTTGATAAACTGTGAAAAGGCTTTCTCTTAACAGCGCCTGGCACTGATTTAGCTTGCTTTTTGGTTTCACCCACTTTCCTAGATTTGATTTCATTAGTCCAATTTTGACGTTCATGAGTTACATGCCTCTGTAGTTGGCAGTTGTAGTCGTACTCCGGCCTATTGTAAGGACGCCCTTGAACCACTACACGTCACCTACTTCCTATCAACCGCATACTCGCATTCTATACTCGTTTTCATGTCAACTGCCTTCGCAAACAAAAAACGCATAGTTCCGCTGTCGCTCATATCATGTCATGCATTTGCCTACGTACGAACTTTGATAAATGTGTCAAGATCACCCGATCAAATGACAATCAAATTGATTTCGCGGATAACCCCCAAAAGCAATCTGTACGGCGCGCTTTAAATTGATATAAAACAAAGAACACTCTTGTTGCCAATTGCGCCAACATGTGGCACCGATTATCTTTCAGATAGCTACAATATTTGATAACCTGTAAATCACAATATCTGCTTATTACCCAATTCAACATAACAACGAAAAGCTCAATAATTTTTAACAGCATTTTATTTATTACCTTCCAGATGGCGAGTAACGATTCAATTTCGAAGGAAAAGTCAAACTCGGTGTTTACCCTAAGCGACTTCAGTTCAAAGTGAGTTGCACTTTTTAGATTTATTGAGTTTCCTACAAGGTTGTCAGATAACATCAAACAACAAATCAACAACTACTCACTTTGTTATCGTTTTATCGCCCCCCGTGTTATATAAAACCCACTGTGTCATAATTATTGTAAAACAAGCTCATAAACATTATTTATTATGGCAGCATATATAGTTTTTATTTTATTTTTTAAACTTCTCAGAACTCAGCTTGCTGAAAAGGGACAACTCGATGATGACGATGACTATAATCCGTTTGATCATCGCGATCAAGTGAATGGCGGCTCGACCGGTGGATCCTTGGCGCATCTGCTCAAAAGTTCCCTAGGCACTGGTATTCTAGCCATGCCAATGGCGTTCTACAATGCTGGCTTATTGTTTGGAATGATTGGCACACTGGTCGTGGGATTCCTGTGCACACATTGCGTTCGCATTTTGGTAAGCATTGACCTTTGAAATGCCTGTTTTTCTAAAACTACTAGTCCTTTTTAACTGAATTGTACCGACTCAAACATTCTAAGCTGTCCGTTCTAACAAGTTTGGGACCGTACGTCACTGGTTCCGGCCCAGTCCCGTGCTTATTTGGAAAACCCCCCACTTATCGATCGATTTTTTTTAATCACATGTGAATGTCATGAAATAAATTTGTTTAAAATGATTATTAACACGGAACGAGTAGTTACCAGTACGTATGTGACTTATCGCCCAAATGAGAATTTTAATAACCCAAACAATAAATAGGCAATAAGAAGAGAGCGCCAGCCAACAAATCGTTGCGGCTATTTTATATTTGTTACTGAGGATAATTTTGGAGCAATTAGAAATTAATCTCAATCAAGTTGATTGAATGTCATAAACCGCATGTTTTACCCCCTAGATGATTCAAAGGTAGAATTTAATCTTGAGAAACCGCCACAGACAAAATTGGTTAGATATTATTGGACTTACAAGTGGGCCGTGTATTTTCTGACGCAGAGAAGTAATCGGCATAGCTTAAGGGTCATTGAAACTCATTCGCAGCAGAGACGTTTCATCTTCACAAAACGTCTTTGAAAAAACTGAGATTCGGGACAACTCATGAATGGAGATTTCATTCAAATTGATTTTTATTGTATAAGGAATGAAAAGTAACTACAGTCCGGGGTGGACCCGGGCCTCCACCAATACGCCTCTCCAGTTAGCGCGATCTTTGGCTAACTGCCTCCAGTTGCGCACTCCAAGTTGGTTGGAGTTGTTGTAGCTAAAAGTCCTCGCTGCGAGTGAAGAGTGACACATACCCTGAAAATGACTGTGGATGAAATGTCCAACAGATGTGTCGACTTGGAACTCAATTATCCGATAGAAGAGTTGTACGAAGGTAATTTTCGCCCAACCTCATAGCCGGCGACATAAACAGTAACCGCAAGTCGTATCGGCTGCTTATGTCCGATCGCCAATACTGTTAAGGCATTTATTTTAGACCCAAAAAGTTAGAGTCCTTACAAATTCCTAAAAAATCCTCAAAAAGCAAGGCTTTGGCTATAGTAATACAGCCCTGCGTCGAAGATAAATAAAAATATGGCGGTCGGAATCCGAGTAATTGGTCCTCCAAATCCATTATTAATTCTTTTTTAACTTAACATCTATTTTAACAAAGTTACATCTATTTTTACAAAGTAAAGTAGACAGAAGCTTTATAAAACAATTCACTTAGGTACTCAAACCCAGCCTACATGTATGCAATCATTTTTTACAAATTGCTGTATAAATTGTGTTGGTGGTGAATGTCTCGACTTTTGGTTGAATTTAACATACCTGCGGTCATTGTTTCCAGTTCGGCTTCAGCTTCGGAGGATCGATCGATCGATAGTGAAAATCCCCAGGGATGCATCGAGTTTCGTAATATGCACCAACGGTACAGAGTTCAAAACGAACTCACCTCGTCATGCAGGTTGCAGTCCTAGGTAGACAGATATAACGTCTACTTTAAGCTGCTGTCATCTTGATTGTAAATTTCATTGAAAACTTGACTTCTCGAGTTCAAGATATCGATTGCCTAAGCGTAGTAGGTATATTTCATCCCAAACAATTTGCTCCTATAAAATTTTGTACGCAGGTTTATGTCTATGTCAGCCCCGCCTACATTTATGGGGCGGTTCCAGCAGAATAATCAGACAAATGCTAAAAAATTACACTCCTTAGCTGGACTTAAAAATATTTTCACCATTTAGTTAGCAAAATGGAATTCAGTTCGCGTGCTGATTTCTGAAAAGTAATTTTTTTTTTCGAAATCCATATTTGATTCCAATTCCTGGAGACTTTGGTCTTGTTTGAGGATGCACTTTACTACTCTCGGCTAATATTTACTCGATAAATAAATGTCTACTATAAACCATTATTCGTTGACACTATTCCACGCGATCCAACAAAACCCAAAAGCGTGTAATAAAATAAAGATAAGACATAAATGTCAATTACATTATTAATTCACACAGTCATTAATTATTTTATTACACGTTATACTTGTACGCTATACCTCATACAACTTGAACTACATAGTTTGGCATCATAATGTGTGGTTACTGGTTACCTATCCGCGTGCCAACAACAATTTCTTACGGCAGTCGTCACTCTATTCCATTATCACCTAATCACTGACAAATATTATTACAAGACAGTCACATCAGTCTGCTAAATGATTAAAGAAAAAGTTCGCTTTGTTTATTTACATAAAATAATATTCTCTGTGGGCGAACACCCAATTTGTCTACCGTTTTCATCGGTTATACCTTAGCTCGTATAACCTTAAGCACATTTTTGAATAGGGGTTAGGTTTATGATTGGAAATTATTTTTTCGGACAAATTTGAAAGAAGTGACGTCCAGTATAACCGCGTTTTGTTCAATCAGCTCAAGCCGCAGTCATCTGTGGTGGCAGTCAGTCGGTAAGTCGCTGAATTAGAGTAAACTCATAAAAAATATACCAGCTGTTTCCCCCTCGGCTCTACCGCCAAATGTTGCTTTATATAGGGTTTTAAAATTTTGTGTTGAAAGTAGCTGTCAAAAGTCCTTGTCAAATTGCAAAATGCACTCGAAAGGCAATGTTCGTTCATTTACCACATTTAGAAGATTAAGCTACCATAAGTCCTAAGCGTTTTAAGTAAATATTTTGCATGGGAGATGCCACGCCCCAACGCCTTATTCCGCCTACACCCTCCGAAATACTTGACTGAAACAATTTATGTGACCAATCCGAGTTATGACAAAACAAACAAATCCGCAGTCAAAATTTCTCAAACAAAATAAAACAAACAACCCACACAAAAAAAAATACCTCACATTTACGTCATTAAGTGGGCACTGTGTACACTCGTTCGGGTGTGCCAATATATTCCATTATGCTAAATGAACGCGCCAACAATGCCTCTCCCAGTTGTCACTTTGCACCTGTTAACACCTTAATTTGGAAACCCCAATACGCATGTGTGAATTAAATACAAATTTGGCAAAAGATCTATCGCAATTGACATTCGGTATAATAATAAACAACAGCATCCGGTAGAGAAATGTCGGAGATCAAATAAATAACTGAATGTTGTGCCAGTAGCAGATCGGGTGAATTACCTTATACGTATTGGGCACGTATCCTGTTAACGGCGGGCTGCAATGCAGGCTATTCAAAACGTGTTTGTCTATGACGCCTGGATGACAGGGTCTGGAATAAAGTCCAGCTTGAGGTGTTTGCAAAGGAGTGGTGTTTTAACATGGTGAACAAGTTTTTCTTAGCGAATTTCAACAGTTTAGATTGTTATGCAAAGAGTCGCATTGGGGGCCAAGAAAGACAGTTTCAGAAACTGCTGATAAAAAATTACGGGTGCAAGAAATGAATTTGCCAGGAGTTTTGAAGTGAGAGGAAATTCAAATGAAAGCAGATCCATGAGTTTTATGCCGTCAAACAAAAATAAAAAAAGTAAAATATCGAGTTCGATATTCGAGGTTACCCTATAAGTCGCTTGAAAGTTGCACTGATAAGTTCAAATTGCGTTCAAAATTCTAGCTGGCTTAAGTTGGAATTGAAGTCTGAAGAGAATGGTTAAGATAACTTCTTACTTTGTTAATGAAATGATTTCGCCGACCTTGGACAGTCCCAAGTATTTCGGAATAGAATACCTCTCCAGCGCCGACGTCCGTCTTTGATTTTCACACGTTTGAATTTTCCTGTTCCTCTCCTTTTTCCTCTTGTAAACCAAGCGGCAAGAACTGTCTTCTTGTTTTTTTGATTTCAGTATAATATTGCGCCTTTTTTAGGTCAAGTGAGACAGTTTTAAAGCCCCAGGTCATGCTTATTTCACTTTTACAAAATAATGAAAAGCACATTTTAAGCCTTCATAATTCTGATCCTGTGAGGGTGAGGTGTGAAGTTTGAATTTCTAAAATTATGTCAAGAATATTCCTCGTAACTTGTGTGCTGAAAGAGTGAGGAGGAAAAAAGAGGCCGTCCGCTTCGAATTTATTGCAGACTGTGTTCCGTTTTCATTCCCCCTAGTTCTGTATTCGTATCATATTTAGTATCCGCTAAATTTTTGGAACTAAAAACGCCGATATTTTAAATACAAAATCAAATATTGTGACCTAAGAAATATTTAGTGGGAAGGTTAAAAATGATTATAAGTAGGTAAGGCCCAGTCTGTAATTGTGCATTCTATTGCACACAAATCATGTTCCTATTCAGTCAGACACATTGACAAGTGGTTTTCAATGTTATGTCCCCCACTTTGTAGACCTCTTTACTTCGTAAATGACATACTTTCTTATCTCAGCTGTCCCCGATCGAAGGTTAAGATATTTTGTGTAAGAAATGTCAATCCGAAGATAAATATCTCCTATGCATATGTAGGTACTTACTCGTATCTTCAAATCTCAATTATTCATTATAATGCAGCAAAAGTGCTGATAATTTATCGGGTAAACAATATTTTGTCCGGTTTTTTGGGTTTATTCGGCAGTTGCAAAATGTATTTTAATTTTTTTTTTAATTTGATTGCGATCGATAAGTTACAAAAAACTGATTGGTTCACACTTTTATTTGTTTTTTTGTTTTTTATTTCAAGGTCCACACATCGCATGCCATTTGTAAGGATACCAAAGTAACAGCACTTGGTTTCGCAGAGACTGCAGAAAAGGTTTTTGAAAACGGCCCGAAGAAGTTGCGCCCATGGTCCAATTTCGCTCGGTAAGTTTGAGGTCTTGTTAACACAACAGAGTGGGGCTGTGTTTACTTGTGGCGCTGGATATCTATATTATAAACGATTTTGTCACCGTAAGCTTAGCGATGATCGATTAGTTGCTCAAGGCTGTCGCTCTGCGCATGATAATGTTTTTTTCAGTCAAAATTTGTGTGCGTTATCTAATATTATAATTCCTTCGGGGTGAAACTCGATGACGTTACAAGTTTGATAACCACTGGGCCGGCTTTTGTTTTTTGTTTTGTTCGTATTGCTGAATATCAGGTTTAGGCAGATGGAAAATTCCGGAAAACCGATTTATTCGCAATTTTCGCATTTTACGAAAGGTGGCGTTGGGGGTTGATTTGTATGCGCGGATATAGACAGTTAAGAGCACAACCACAACTGACAAAGAGCATTACAAGGTATTGTGTGAAAAGCGTCGACCCAGCGGAATACTGGCCTAGAGGCTATGTATTTAGAATAATAAAAAGTAGACATGGGCACAGTCTTCGAGCAAAGTGGGATAAAAATATAGATGGAAATTACTACAGGGTGTCTAATTAGAAAGCCAACTTATTGGCAGTTAGAAACTAAAAAGAGATAGCCCTGTTGACCAATTTTATGTTTATGTGTTATTTGTGGAAATGGTTTTTTCGTCGGCTTGTTTTGGTCATAGGTGTTTTAAGTTAAAACTTAATTAGTTCTATAATATTCTATAGCCACTTGAACTGGCCCTATAATATCAACAAAATAAAAGCGGGTGGGAATAATGAAACAGTGAAAACAGGGTTCAGATTCTGTAGGCGCACCGTAGAAACGTTTTCGGGCGCACGAATGATTTGCTCTAAGTTACAGAAGTAAGAAAATCGTGCAAACGAAAACGTTTGAACGTTTCACCTTACAGAATGCAGACCCAGTATTTATATCACGGACCTTAAGCTCAAAACTTTAAGGAAAACATTTACCAAAAACGATTGGTCGACAAATATCTAAGTATTCCTACACTGTCAACGAGGATGAAATAATGCTGAGCCTTAACACTCATTCAGAAGGCTTTCTTACTACAATCCCAGTCTGGGGCACGTTTCCGAATGGAAAACTTATTGAGATTGGAACGTTAACCTTCCATACCGTAACTCAATATCTTATCTACTAGGCCCACTTACCAGATGGTTGAACCTGACGAGCTGTGTCATTTCAAAGAAGATCTGGCCAACCTACGATGATGCCAGAACAAACAACCTCTTAGCCAGAACGCGTGTAGATGTCGCCAGACTAACGGCAATTAGTACGGGTCATTGGCCTCTAGGAACCCACGCAGCCAAGCTTGGCATCCCCCATAACACCCACTGCCGTAGTTGCGCTGACACAAACAAGAGTGAAACCGTGTTTCATCTTCTTTGTGAGTGTCCGGCCCTAGCCAAAACCAGACGCAGTGCTCTAGGTCATCCCTTTTTTGATGACCTTTCGGCCATCCATAGTATCCATTTCAACAGGATAATCAAATTTCTTAACTCCTCAGGCTGGTTGTAAGTTTTCCTACCGTCCGTCTCCTCCATTATTTTTCAGGTTTTCAGCGAGTTGTGGTCTCAAAACGGCGCTCTATGCGTTATTTGTGTTTTTCCCTCGTTTCGGAAATACAGCCACTTAAACCAACCAACCAACCAACCAGGCCCACTGGTATAGACACTAATACATCCAACATAATCTAGACAGCACGACAATCGGCAAACCGGACGTTGCGTAATCTCGACAAATGCTATCCGCTTTCATACACATGATAAATATGACAATAAGTCGTTGTGGAATGATAAGCGTGACCTAAAACGCTAATTAATCGACACGTTATTTTTCTGACATACATAGATATATAAAATGCCAATAGGTCAATATGAACGATACTTCCGTCTTTTAATAAAAAAAACAAATAGTTGGACTAAGGTTTGATATGGATTGAAGATTTGCATAAGAAAAAATGTGACATAAAGAAATCAAGTTATGTCCGAAAATTACGTTGATTTGCAAAATAAACTGTAACATACATATTTAACCACCTTTCCGAGGGTACAGTGGTTTGGTTAAAACCATTCCCAGGTGTATGAGCGTACTACAACGTATCATATCTTGCTTCGCCAGCATTGAATACCTTCCAACTTGCATTTTGACCAAGACGAACGTCTGAGGTGTTCGTCTTGTAAAACGTTCGGCACCTGCTTGCACGCCATCTAGGTATTTCGTTTCATACCGCGTAGAAAGTGATGCCTTACATGTATAGGGTGTGTTTTTCAGAGTTAGCGAACTTTAAAATTCAATAAAACACATACAAATCAGTAGGCAATGACAATAAAATTGGCTTTGTTAGAACGATAATATCATGCAATTAAGGTCCCATGACTTATGGTCAGGTGAATCAATAGACCACGATCGAAGAATTAAGTATAACTACTCGGTCTTGTATCATATTACTGTCGCTGATGATATTTTTAAAACGTCCGTCGTAAAAAATCATCCGCATTCAACATATAAACAAGATGGCGCAGAATTTTGCAAATGGGGCCACACGTCAATCATATTTGACATTTGTGAACTAGACAGCTACAGTATAAAACCGGCAAACAATGCACATTGGAAAGAAAGCGTTTCCTGGTCGCGTAATATCCCGTTTTGTGAATTGGCATGGCCAGCGATATCGACCGATTTAACCATCCCAGACTGCTTTCTTTGGGGCTACTTGAAGTCGCGGGTTTATGCCAACAAGCGTCAGACAATCGCAGCCCTTAAGGAGAATATTCAATAGGAATGCGAACAGTTATCACCGGAAATCTTGCGGAAAGTCATGGAAAATGAAAACGGGCATAAATGTGTATCAACACTGGCGGCATCCACTTGACGTATGTCATTTTTTCCACTTAACAGAAAAAACTTTCTGTTATCGAAATTCTTATAAAGTAGACAGACCAAAATATACACAATTCAGCTATGAGCTGTCAAATTAATCACTGTCACCGGAAAAAGTGCTGCCAATTTTTCGGAAAAAAAACACTTGTAAAAATACCACTCTTATTGGCCCAATTAATGAGTAGCCGTAGTTTACAACGGTAAATCTCTGATTACAACGCCAGACATAATATTATTTGTTATTTGTCAGAAAGTCCCAGAGCCCTACAAAGTACTCGCACTAAAGTGTGACTTACTTCCGGGCTGCCATCGCGCAAATTCGAATGTATGACCACTTGAACCAATTAAAGCCTCAATGGTTAATCCATTTAAGGTTCATTCCTATCTCCGACTCTTATCTCAGTACAATGGTCAATGATTTATTTGAGGCTGAAAAATAGCGTCGCTGTCTTTGCAGGTAATTAACTACATACAATATTATCATTTAAAGCACACGACTTTAATATCAATAATAAATATTTATCCCTTGATAATCGTCAGTTTGTCACATGCACATGTTTGCCAACCGCAGCTTTATAGTTTCATTGACAGATTCAGCGGTCGTTTAACTTGAACAGATAAGAACAGTCTGCGTAGGTACTTATGAATTCGCAGTTTGGAAAGCAATTGTTGCGGGGATTAAATTGTTACGACAAAGGGTTTCCCAAATATAAATTTTTTTTATTTATTAAGTGACACATTAATTGTCAACGCAAAAGGTCGATAGTATTGCCCGTTCGCGGACTTTGCGGACCAGTTTCCTGCAGTTCAGAAGAATGCGTTATAAATTTAAGAAAAACTTCCGCCAATCTGAAAAAAAGGATAGCAATATCGATCAAAAAAATCATCTGGGCTTTCACTTTACCTATCGATCTTTTAAGAGCGGCTTAATAGACAGCATTCACCGACTTACTTCTAAGATTTGGTCAAAGGAACGTAGGCAGGTCGGACAACATCGTTCGCCCGGTTCATATTAGAAAGGAGACCGAATTAACTGCGCCAGCTGTTGACGAATCAGTCTCTTTAACATCGCTTATAAGATCGAAGATCATGTCTGCCTTATTGTGTGAATGCCTAAAACCGATCGTAAATAACCGCTTCGACAGATCCTGAAAAGAACTCATTTTCTATCGATCATACGAGCATTTTAGTCGGTTTCAAAGCTGCCTATGAAGGCGTTATGAGCTATAGAAGGTCATGTTTAGCTTTGCCAACTCGGCAAAAGTCATCTGTCTATATTCATGTGGGATGAGGATGGGAAAGAGAAGAATAATCCCTGCTATCGCTGTTTGTTTAGGATATATTAGAAATTTTGTTCTATAAGGTTTAGTGGGCTGAGTCATCGATTTTTGCAACCTTTTTGAAAACTTAAAGGTATTGAAAGAAATATAAATAGCTTCAAGTCGATCCTCTTTACTGTCTTTGTCGTTCTTCCTGTAGCTTGTGTCGAACCACAGCCAATTAAGCAGCTGCAACGCCCGAAAAAAAAGTCAAATATTAAGTGCAAGTCTTGGCTGAAAAAAATGTAGTTGGCTGCCTACAAGAATTACGGACCGAACCCTTGTCAGATTATAGAGGATTTACTTCATTTAAGACAACTCTTACTCACACTTTTGCCGAACTTGTTGCATCCCAAAGAGGAATGCCTTTGATGCCACTAACATCGATCATTGGTCATGCGTGGTGCACACTTAAGAGTGTCCCCAATTGCACAGGTGGACAATTGGAAAAACCTTTTTGTACCTCTGTCGACTTTATACGACCACTTGCGAACGCCGAAAAATGTAAAATTTGTCAATATCTAAACGACCAGCTTAACACATCAGCCGCCATAAGTCCCATAATCGATAACTCACATCCATTAAGGTGTACGCATATCATCGCCTTCTTCTTAGTCGACTGCTCTAGTTCTAATTCTTTTGTTTACTTCCAGGCAATTTGTGGACGGCGGCCTAATGGGTACCTACTACGCCGCCGTATGCGTCTACGTCGTCTTCATAGCAACGTCTTTTCAAAATGTCGTCAACTACGAGGCCGACCTCAAATGGGATATCCGAGTCTACATAGCGATGACCATCGTGCCATGCCTGTTTATCGGCCAGATAAGAGATCTAAAATATTTGGTGCCGTTCTCGGCGATAGCCAATTTCTTCATCGTAGTCACCTTCGCCATCACCCTGTATTTCATGTTCAATGAGCCTCTGAACTTTTCCGACAAGCCGTTGTTCTCGAGCTGGGGCCAATTGCCGTTGTTCTTTGCAACAGTCATCTTCGCCATGGAGGGTATTGGTGTAGTGATGCCAGTGGAAAATTCGATGAAGAAACCGCAGCACTTCCTTAAATGCCCCGGTGTGCTGAATACCGCTATGATCACCGTCGTGTCGCTGTACGCAATAATCGGATTCTTTGGATATGTCAAGTATGGTAAGCACATTGAGGCCAGTATTACACTGAATTTGGAAGAAGGAAATTGGTGAGTTGGCAAATCAATCACAAAGAGGTTTGTGTGATCTTGAATGGTGTTTTGATTCTTGCAGGATTGCGGATACTGCTAAATTGTTGATGGCGCTGGCAATTCTATTCACTTTCGGTCTACAGTTCTATATACCGAATGACATTTTGTGGAAGAAAATCGGACACAAATTCTCGGAGAAATATCAAAACATCTCGCAGATTCTGCTAAGGACTGGAATTATTCTGATTGTCGGTGGAATCGCTGCGGCCATTCCGAACTTGGAGCCGTTCATTAGCCTGGTGGGATCGGTCTTCTTTTCGTTGTTAGGTAAGATGAATAATGTTCGGCTACATAAATATTTCTGCATTGGGTTCTTTTGCGTTTTTATTTGTTCACCCATTCACTCAAAAGGAGAGTTTTCGAGAAATTATGCATCATTCTCTTTCGGGACACAGTGTAGAAAAATACTAGTTGGTGTCATAAATGGCTTGTTAGCTCACCGCTTGAGGGTTATAAGATCCACAGTCATGTATGAGGTCCTGGATTGTGACATATCAACGCAGAGTTAATGCAGAGTACTTGTGGCGGAATGTTTAACGCAGGGCAGCGTCATGGATATGTTTTCTTTTTGGAATATGTCTCTTGTTACGTAACAGGATAACAGAACGTGGAAAAAACTGAAACCGAATATCGTATTTCCTTCATTCGTGAAGAAAATATATTTATTCTCTCCAACAGAGCTCGCATGTTAAAATCAAAGTTTTCGCCAAAGTTAGATATTGCTCCAGCTTTGGAAACAAATTAGGACTACAAAATTTTGATCAAAACTTCGAATGTTGTCTAAAAATGTCGTTTCGAATGCAAACGCTTTCGCAAGTAACTTCTTCTTGATTCTGGTCCATAATCAATTGTTTCCCGAGCCTGAATCATCGGCGAAAATTACGAGGCCTGCGTAAGCTAGTCTTCAGACAAAATTTGACAGTTCTTTTACGAGGTGGCACGTTTCAGCCGTTTACCAGAGCTTACTTACGAGCTTAAGTGAATTTTCGGTAAAAGTGTTTGATAAACGACCGAATAAATATACTTTTGAAGTCTCTTACCCCAATCGGTTTTCCGTAGTCATAGGATTTAGACAAAGTTGAACAAAAGAACTTTAAAACGAAAGTATTCAATGACCAATGGATAAAATTGTTGACGAAAGGTTTTTCTTAATAAATTAAATTCTCAAAGCTATCTGACTCTAGAATTGATACTTGTAGCGACACCTTTTAACATTTTTGAACCAATGCCAAGAGTAGCCTATCCAAAACACCTGCAAACACGTTTTTTTCTTCGGCCTCCAGCTCGTTTAAGCCTTTTCAGACTCTTTGATCTTACTAGGTCTTACTGTACTTCTTTTTAACTGCGTTGAAGGTATCCAACATGTTTCTTGAAATAAATAAATATATAGTTGGGTCCGTAGGGACCTCAGATCTAGCTTCTCACGACCACTCGTTTTGCGTGAGTTTTTCATTTTTGGGACGAATGGAAGGGATCTACAATTTAATGCCGAGTCCAAACGACTCATTGAGAAGCTCTTGTATGACATTTCTAATCTTGGATGTTTGTCAGACGTACGCGAGATGTGGCGCAGTGGAAAAGACCTTAACATGGAACTTGGTTTTTTTCAGGAATCGAACCTGGGACCCTTCGCTTAGTAGTCCAAGGCACTAACCTCTAAGCTTGCAAAATTTTATTCAAGTACCTAAGTTAAAGTCACCGCCCACATGTCCATTTCATATACATACAACTGTAACTGATTTTTAGACAACTCATCCGTTGCTTTACTCCTGAAACTACGATTACACATTCATGTCCCACTTTCCTTGTCAAATTTTTACATGACGACGTCATTTTGACGTAAACATCTGTCGTAAATTTGTCACGTAAATTTGTCACTTCGTGTGCCTGTCAAGCGTCTGGTTCCGCGGACTGTTACGAGTAACACTAGCACTCCTACGAGTGACCACCAAATGGCGGAATGTCAAAATTTGCCACAGAAACTGACCCGTGTAATCGCAGCTTAATAGTAGTACCTACTTACAGCTAGACCCCGAGTGTCCTTAAAATTCTTAAATCAATTATTGACGGTAAAAATTTGTTTTAACAAAGAACTCCAAATTTTAAGCAACAATTTCTAAATTTGTTTTTTTTTTGCAGGCATCTTTGTTCCAAGTGTAGTGCAAACAGTCTACCTTTGGCCGAATGTAGGTGTGTGCAAATGGATTCTCGTAAAGAATATCCTGCTAGCGTTGTTTTCAATATTCGCCCTCATTGCTGGATCGACTGTGAGCATAAAGGAAATCATTAAAATGTATTCATAGGCACGAGTTTCATCCTAATGAGCGTCCTCAACATTTGGAATGGCTTGTCACTCTAAAAATAGGCTGAATTACCGTTAAAAGTATATCGCATTGGCATGTGTCGCGACTGCATTTTTTTTATAAACAATTGAAAAGATATTATAATGTGTAGATATTTAACTATTTGGCATTTTTTACTGTTTTCCAGTAGACGAAAATATGTGTAATGATAAGTAAACCTTAAACGCAGTAGTGTGACCAGTGCTGTTATATTCAATTCTCCATTTTAAAAATTACAAAAAAAACAACGCTCTTTACAAAAGTTTAACTGGACTTTTGTAAGTTTATTTGATTTTAAAAATCACCACAAACAAAAATGTGGCTAGCAGTAAGTTTTAAATATAAATAATTTGTAGTTGAATTTATGTGTACATATTTAAGTATTTAATGCTAGATCACCAACACACACCCTTAGATCGTAAGAAATGCACGGTAAATATTCACATAAACGGAAGAGAGAATTTTATTCAAGAATTTAAGTTTTGCCATACTCTTAAGAGATCTTGTCGAGCTTTATTTCTTTCTAGGAAATGGAGTTTAGTACCTTAGTCCTGTTGGATTTAGATTTATTTTATGTATAGGTACGTAGAAATATTTATTTTTATAATTGATTTTGTTTTGACCACTTACAATAAGCGTACAAAATTATACGATATTTACACAATAAGTCTATTTTGTTTAATTTATTTATTTATTTGTGATCTTTAAGTGCAAGGAATGGGTCGCGTGCGACTAGCAGGAGGTTCATTAAGTAGGTATGTCTTTGGTAATGCTTTGTGCCAGCATTAGCAGTGAAATACAGCCTTTCGTGGAAAAAAAAGGTAGTACCTCCCTTAAGCTTGAACGAGTTGACGAAATCTTTTACATCGGGGATAAAGATTTTACTTGGAACGCGAGTATAGACAGAAAAAACATCTTAGGATTGACGAAATGTATCACAGGGAAGACAAGCACTTAGGTTGGATGTTGTCTGGCCACAAAATGAAGGAAAATCGATCGTCATACGTGCAACTTAAGGAGTTGTTAGGAGGATAATGGGTGAAGGAGCCAAAGAGCAAAGTCCGCGAACGATCACTGGGTCAAATAGATCCTCAGAGACACACATTAGCGATAACAACTGGTTTACCATACTTAAGGTCTAGGGGTTCTAAAGCAATCGCCATAAAATAGTTTCTTGGAATCGAGGTAAGACTAAGTGCAAACGGCGAGCTCAAGGAAACTCTATATGAGCTGGGTCCCATGATACAAGTAATTCCATACCATTTCGATGTTTCTCATCATTTCGTCTTGAAAGTTTGTCACCTTGGACGCATCGGGCATAAGTGGCCCACAGCATTTCACTGAATAACTTGCAGTGTGTTTAACTAGGTTTAAGAAGGTTTCAAATGAAAAAGTTTGCTTTCAACCATCAGTTACTATCAGTCTTTGCTGACACTAGGAGTGACAGATCACAGCACATCTTATATGACCTTGATTCTGAGACTGGCATGCTCCTAAGTGGATAAGGCGAAGAGGAGAGCTACAATGCGCCTAATATGTAAGCTGATGAAGCAAGTAGTTAAAGTCGCCTCGTTTACAAAGAAACACGCTTAGGTGACCAATCGGCTGAAGTGTTATCAGGCGCTGTCCGGGAGTTAGACACTGGAGGCACGTCGCATCCGAAACACCCCAGCAGCTCTGGGCACGAGAGATATTAAAGAAAAGCTACCGAATGGCAGTATGACCCACAGTACCTCAAAAGTGAGTTAAGCTCTTACTTAAACAACAGCAGCTAAGTCACTGACCTCACAACCTAAGGAAACCTAGATTTGGATCTTGCCAGCGGTAATTATTACTTACTGGACGGCCATTTGCAGATCCGTTGGTCTTTTGGTTAAAGACATCAGGTTGATAATGTTCGTTGTCTTCATCCCTAACGCAAATATTCTTGTAAGACTGCATAAAAAGAACAACTTAACGGTGAAGAAGAATTCTTTTTCGATTTGTTACATAGGTACCAAGGTCACAGGTAAGCTTGCGCTAAAAATAGTTTTTAGCTCCAAAAGTGAAGCCAGACTCGGTACACATTAATACCAATAAATATTTGGCGCAACTGGTCCATATGAGACCAAGGGACTAGCTTCCTACAACCGTTCCTTTTGTGATAGCTTATTTTTGATATTTTTGAATCGAATTCGAGGAACCTTTCATTTTATGCCGATTCCGAATGGGAGTTGAGAAACCTCTTCAAGGCAGTTATACCCGGTTGTTTGTCAAATGGTCGTGGTTAAAAAGCCTAGAGCAGTAAAATGTGTTTTACCGGTGGTCCAGCAACTCTAGCCATGGCACCCAATTGCCGACGTTCGTCGTTAGTTACAGCCAAATATCATCTCCCATACAAAAAATTCTACAAAGATAAAATTAAGCGAGGCATCTTTGCTTGGAACTTATGTCCCGGTGGCGTGGGCCATAAGACTCAAATCGAATTTTAGGACTTATGTCTCACTAGAGTGGGATACAAGTCCCAAAAGTCCAAATTGGGACTTATGTCCCTGCGAAACGAAACGAAATCACAATTTCGTCAAATTGGTTATGCAATAGACGTCAACGATTTAGTCAAGTTCTTGAAGTCGACAAAAATCAAATCAAGTCAGCAATTTTGAGTTCGGAAGTCAAAGCTAATTGTCTGTAAGTTTCAAATATTCAAATTGTTTACTGGACAGACTATGAGCGATGGCACTTTGGTCGAAGGCTCCACAGTCCTTTTGAAATTGAAGACTCTACACCAGCGGTAACTGCGTGTTAAATAACTTACATGTTGCAACACCAAGGTCAAGGTGAGAACTGCACTGCACATTGCGGTTCGGGGAAGGTCATTCACAGTCTGCATGGGCCATTCAAACCCCTCTCTCCGAAACAAATAAACATTCTTTAAGCGATAGTTCGATTTTATTACAGAAACTTCCAAACATCAGCAGAAAACAATTAAACTCGATGAGTAAACTTGATTCATGCCCACGTTCATGCGATATAAAAGTCATACGACCCGTCCACTGATACTGTATCGATTTACCCATAGCCTCTAGTTGGCTAAATGTCTTCGCTACTCGCGCTCATAACTGCACACCATATGCTTGGTCGAGAACCACCACCACATTAACGCGACTGCCGCCAAACAATCGACTACACAGGGAGAACGTCATCAGTCGGCCAATGCAGATTACATACATTCCAGTTGCGTAGACACCGAAACAAAACACACGGCCGGGGACTATTTAAGGAAATCTGCCGGAACGGGCCTTAGGCCAAACTATCCTTCCACTATCCCTATATAGCCATTCCCAGATGTGTACCTCGATGCGTCATTAACGCCAAGGTGACCATAACAGACCAGTCAGTCAGGCTGTCAAGGAGTCTCGGGCACATTTACTGTTCGCAAGCAAACACTGTACATGTTGGTATTGTTTTTTTTTTTTTTTGTTTTCTTTATCGGCTCGACAAAAGTAGCGCTAGAAGCGGCAGCTATATGTCAAATTACAGGCTCTTGTCCCTTAGTCGACCTTAGAGTCTAAAAAGGATGAGTGTATCGTTGCCTGCCTTCGCGGTGCCACTCTCGTGCTTATTATTTCCACCACACACAAGACCATGGATATGTAGCGGCGGCGGCAGCAGCAAATTTCAAATATACCAACGATAGTAAGTCCCCCCACCGCCCCCCCACTAGACATTTCGCAGCATTTATATAGCAAACACAGGCATGGAAGAGCCGAGTCAGCCGCCCCTTTCGTGTGTCGTGCTTATTTTTGAAATTGTATATTCAAAGGCAAAGTAAAAATCAAATTTCCACACTCAGTTAGTTCTTTTCGAACGGCGGAAGGATTTTCACGCAACACACGCTGTCACGTTGTCCTTTTGCCGATTTATCGCTTACAAATTGGCTGCGTTGTCGTCGTCGGGGATAGCTATTTACAAATCGATGTGCATACCGGTTGACAGGTGCTGCAGTGTGTGACGCGCTTTGGTGTTGGGTCTTCCTTCGAGCTGTCGTTGTTGTTGTTGTGAGAAGTGTTGCAAGTGTTTCAAATGTTTATTTCTTTCGTGTGGTTATCCTGAAGGTGATTGATTTACAAACCATATGGAGTTAAAAATCCCAAGAAATGCGGAAATCTCAATTCGAACAGCAATCCGATAGAAAACGTATCAGGTTCCACAGAGAACGGTTTTACTGCGATGGCCGACTGGGAATACTTACACACTGTGATGCGAAATTGGATATCTAAAGCGAGAGGGAGTTAGTTAGTGGTGACGGATTATTTTTTTCCGCAAAACTAAATTCAAGGGATACTCGCGAAATTAAACTAAATATTTGCACAGTGTGCTTTTTTATGGACGAATTAGTTGAACTTCAAGTTTGACGCCAACCAAAAGGCGACAGTGGTGACACAGTGGCGAAAATGTTGACATAGTGGTAAAAATGGTGACACAGTGGCGAAAGTGTTGACACAGTGGGCTTTGTGTAGTTTACCGAGCGGGGAGTTCCATTTTAAGTCTGATTAAGTCCTAAAATTGGACGTCTCTTTTCTTGATGTCAACGAAACTTAGTCGTTGAGCTAAACTTAACTTTTCCCTCCACATTTAGGGGTTGTTCTGGGCGACCGGGGAAATCTGTGGGGAGAAATTTTTCGATATTTTGTTTTATTTGTTTTTAGTTAAGGTATCCTTTTTTTAATCTTAAAACGTGCTAAATTAATGGGCATTCTGCGAACGTCAGACACGCAGAGTACCTAACTTAAACTTAAGAATGAGGTAGCGTATAGAATCTTCGTTCCGTTCCGTCCACAACCAAATGATTCAAAATTGAACATGCCAATCGAGGATAAAATAAAAATAAATGTGTGTGTTATTTTTAAATCCTGTTAAATAAGTTAAATAATCGATCGATCCTCCGAAACTATATTTGTCAGTGAAAATTATTTGTTTTATTGTCTTTGGACTATTCTCGTTTACAAAATAAGTCCTTCAGAAAAAGCTAACGTCATTGGGCCTTACTAATAATCAATTTCAACCTTCACGCTAAACATTTTGCAAGTCACAATATGCAATTTTGTATTGGAATTTTCGCTATTGTGAGTTCGAAAAATTAAGCCTGGACAGGACACTAAAAATAATTATAAGTATCGTGGTTTCATTAGGAAAAAGTTATAGTTTTTTTTATAAAGTTCCTTAAACATTTTTTCCCGGATTTAAGCACAAACTTCATTTGTATATATATGGATTTCGAGAGATATTCGAATCAGACCACCATTATCGGGTCTCTTTTCGTCTCTCTACCACTGTAAATCTTACTCAGAGAGACTCTCTGGATTTCTCCACAGTTTTTCTCTGGGCTCGATTTCTAGTGTTAACGCTAGCATCTGTTTATGGGAGATCTGTTTTATCGACTGGGTCTCGACCCAATGATGTCCCAAGATCCTCATTCTTCTGCTAGCCAACGCCGGACATTGACACAGTATATGTGCCGCTGTCTCAGGTTCCTCCAGGCATAGTTTACAAGTCTCATCCTCTCTAAGGCCCATTTTCCTTAGGTAATACCCGAAATTACCATGTCCTGTAGACAAAGCCACCACCCATTTCAATGTTCCTCGACTCATGCTTAGAACCCTTCTTTAAGTGGAGCAGGTCGGTCACTTTATTGCCATTTTAGCTTGTCTACATTGTTCCACGGTTGACCACCTTCTCAGGTGTTCTGCCGTGATCCATTTGTGAATCAGCTGTTCTACCATTCCTCTGCCAATTGAAGAGAATGGTTCTGGTCCCAGCAACTTTTCAGGTGATCCCTGTTTTGCAAGGGAGTTCGCCTTTTCATTGCCTTCGATCCTTCGAACTTCATCTGTAAAGTTTATAAACAACAATTTCATTGAAGTTGCATTAGGGCTGCGTAAATTCAAACTATGGTTTCAAAATGACACATGCGTTGTATTTATTTGCCGCACACTTATCCATTCGGAAAACCAAACTGACATGTGCGTATTTGAAATTCGAAAATTCTACTTTGAAGTCGTATATGAAACACGTTAAAAAAATGAAAAAAAGTTGAGGATTTGCTTGGAAAAAATGGCCAAATCTGGGTTATTTTCAGATTTATTTTGACAGTCAAAACTGACTCGGTCACAAAAATGGTCTTAAAAAGTTTTTCATTTGCCATGAAAGGGCTGTTGCGGAGTGTTAGTGGTTGAACTATTGACGGAGAAGACCCGAATTTGTCTCTTGCAAATATCTACGAAACATCCACAATTTTGGGTACGGAATTCAATTTTAGTTCTCTTCCATTCTTTCAAAAAACGGTCAAAATTGGCATTTCGTTGGCATTATTTCTGTTTTAACCACAGAATATTAATTTTAATTAGTGTGAAGGTAAAACACAGAAATTTTTTTTCGAAATCTTTGCCACAGACTGCGACTTGACTCTACTACAATTTTCGCTCGTACGTCATTGGGGGCTTTGCTTTGGTAGTATTTTGACAAAATGCTGGAGCCTCAATTTGAAGGAAAATCAACTCACGGCGAACTGAACTGAGAATGAGATAAGCTCCTCTATAAAATCTATAAATAAAGATATCAATAGGTGTTGAACATGTTTTAAAATCTTAAAAAAAAAAAAGGAAATATTTAGTACAACAGTAGCGTGTAGGACTTAGGATCCTGCCACTCAGAATTATTCATTTTGTGCATCCTACAATTTGTATCCCGAGTCTAAACATCTGAATTGAATAGCTTGAAACTGTCCTAAGACAGTTGTCAAAATACTTAAGATGGAACTTGTAGTTTTTCTGAAATCGACCCTGCACCCGGCACCCCAATTACTTACCCACTTAAGGGTAAAATAAAGCCTTAAATACTTTCCTGCGGATTTGCTAAAGCGACAAAAGCCAGTAATTTGCAAAAAAAAACTTTTGTCTCCCACAATACCTACCATTCCCAAATTTAGCTTGAAAAAGTTCCACTATCCACTAGAATATCAAGCAAACCCATGTACAGTTTCCACCAGCAACCATCACTAACGGAGCATTAACATGCGAGTACATCTTAGCTAAATCGCAACCATGCGTGTGGGCTGCGATTGACATTTCAATAGTTTAGTTAAATTAATTCGCCCACTGGCCGAAAAACCTTTTAAATTTATTTAAACACAACTTGGAACCGAGCTGGCCGGTCCATACTCGTACACGAGTGTGTTATTCAATTGCGGATATAAACAATTTTATGTAGTATGACCTACAACGAATTGCAATGACCAACGAAGCTCTGCTCGTACGTACCTCTCGTAAAATTGTAATTAATATTAATTTATCTACACATGATAAGAGAAACAATTTGGTAATTAACATTGACATTCGGAACTCTTTGTACATTGGCGAATTCAAGATCAGATTCATAGGCGGACGACTCGGACAATTTGATCGCGAGTTGGAACCGAATAAGGGATAGCTTTCAAGTTCATCGCATAATGTAACATTACACGATTGGCAGTTGAATTTGTGGGGTTAGGTAGATAAATGATCATTTGACAAGAAGGCAAAGCAAAGGTTTGTATAACCCATGAGCACGAAGTGCAAGTTGTAGCGCAAGTAACCAGTGCCGGATTTTGGGATGCACAATGTTTTTTTTTTAAACGAAACTGATGTTTTTCGAGCTATCACCATGGGCGCTTTAGTTAGTATGTTGGATTACTGAGCGAGGGATTACTAGTTCAGTCTTCGGAAAAGACAAAACACAGCAAGAAAAATCTGACAAAAATCGAAGGTTGACAAATTTGGACCAACTTTCTATTTTGTACCCCCTATATATGTACCCCCTGCGACGCCGCTCATTTGGCCGATAAAATTCTAAAGGTTCAAATAAACATAATCAAAAAACAGAATCGAAGTTTTTCATTTAGAAAAAGAATGAGAGCCAAACAACATCGGATGACTTCTTTTGGGCCATCTTCTACAAGTCAAAATATTTTTCTGTTTCAATTTACTTCAAGCGCCTGAGTCGGTCTTAGTTCTGCCTCCATGGCCACCTGGCTTCACAGCTAGGCCCACACTGATGAGGACTTCGCAGTTTTTTCACGATCGGCTTTAGGATTTCAATTACGCTGTGAAGTTGAAAAGAAGTCACCTCTGTAGTTAACGAGATTAAAAGGTTTTTTTTCAGGACCCTTCCGCCTTCCTTTACCTGGATGGTTACATAATGAATAAGTTATTGCATGCTCCCTATTCGGTTATCACCTTCAACTTTGAATAGTCAGCATTTTAGCCGGCAGCTTTTCACCAGCTTTGGATTAGTTTAGAAACTGCTACCCTCACTTTGCGATCTTTACTGCCGTTCGCTCGAATCCTGAGCAGTTTTGTCGGTTATGCGGCAATTTTCGACAACGCTGTCTGAACACTCCCAACTTCAGTAAGAAGTTTGCATTGTCCGTCGGCAAAATAACGTAACATAACAACTTGTGGGGCGCCGCAGGCTTTAGTTAAGTTCCCAGTACTGGCTTCGCGTATTTTCAGTTCGAACTTCGATTTAACGGCCTGCAGATGCAGTTTTTTGTGATAGTTTTTCATTTTTGTCGACTGTTTCATCGATTATGATCTTTTTTTCAGTTTAAAGAGCAAGCCCTCCTAAAAGACTCCGCCACATTGCCGACTCCTAACTCTGAGAAGTATTTCTGTATAAGAGAACTTCCCCTTGGCTCGATACCACAGTTTTATCTAGCAGCGTATTTTTTTAACCAGCACTCTCTTCTTCCTGGGTTTCTATGTGTTTCTCACGATGATTTTTGTCCAAGCGGGGGATTTTTCGCCGGTTTGCTATTTATTCATCACTTTGCCAGTTGTGTCAGTTTTTTTTAGCCTTTTAAGCCTTTGCATCATTTAAGAATCCGCTTTGCTTCGTGGTTCCCAATAACAGGGAAGACCGATCTTAATGTCGTTTTGAGATTGGGTTTCACTTTTGAGGTGAGTTCGACGGCTTTTTCAATTGTTAGTGAAAGAAAGACGCCTCTTTTGCATTTCCACCAGATTTTTAGTTCGTTCTCTCAGTTTGATCAAAATAGACGCGGACCTCCTTTTCTTCAGGTGCGGTTACTAACTCTCCTTACCTCCTCTCCTTACCTTACTCTCCCGGGCAGGCATTATAAATGTCCTTGTAAATAAGACTTTTTTCACTAAACCTGCTGACTAAATTGCGGTTCTAAGAAAACTGAGCATTAGTTTGCTCAATGTCGTCAAATGTCACTTCACAAAGCCGTGTCCCGGTCAATTACATTATTTCCTTTAAAATTCGAAAGAAGCCCCTTTCTACCACACAGCAACACGTGCCTTCATCACACTGTCTGACAGTACTAATCCCTAACATCCGGCATAAAATTCCCAATACAGATTGACTCGAACGCATTGCACAAGTCCATTATATAAAATTAAACGAACCTAAATGATTTGACGATCGTTCTTCACAGGCTTACTTCTCAAAATTAATTGGATTGATTGATACCAAATAGATACCACATGTGTCAATAGATAAGCTGTACTTCCAAATGCACACAACAATCGATACGATAATTAGATCGGCGATTCGAAGCCGATACAAAACCATCTACGAAAATACCTTTTTCGTCAATTTACTAAATTAGAATGAACTTTCTTTCTGCTGTGGTCCCTCTTAATTGATACATCATTTATGTGATATTCAATAACTCAATCTTGTCTCGGTAATTTGTGAGTATACAGTTGTTGATATTGTGTATTTTCTGCCCAGAAAAATGCAATGATTACTTTAGAAAGACTACCTCGCCAGAGTACATCTTGTCGTACATGCATACATCTGTCATTCAAGAATTCGTAGTTTCCATGATCTTGAGATTAGAAAAAAAAACACACAAAAAGACAAACAGCATTTTACATTAGGCATTCGTTTACTTATTCAAGATCATGACTGTCCGCCACTTCGCAGTGGTGACCAAAAGTCTTCAAACAGTAGAGGAAATGCATGAAAGTCGTAAATCAAAAGTTTTAGCGGCGCGATCAGGAAAATCTATTGTCTCCTGTTGGTTAAGGAGACAAAAATATGCAAAAATATATTTATTGATTTCCACAACAGAGTGTCCTTGTCTGCAGCCATGGATTGGCATGATTTTGTTAAAAACGAAACGTAAATAACGTTCGCAATAAGACAAAAAAACGAAAAAATCACTTGAAAACGAAAATTTTGCTCCATGCAACTTCTTTCGTTTTCCTATTTTTCCCAAACGCTTACGAAAAAATCTAGTTTACACTGTATACTTTTGGATCACTTTTACAGCTCCAGCTTAGAGAGGCTTAGATTGGTGTGTAAAAAGAGTTGGCGCCACAGGTCCAGGGGAACCCTTCTCACAACCATTCATTTTGTGTGAGTTTTTAATTTTTTTGGGACGAAGAGTCCTAATTGAAGAGCTCTTTCATGACAGATCTATCATGTTTGTCAGACGTTCGCGAAAGTGAAATTTGTTTTTTTTTGAGGATATAACATGGGACCCCTCGCCCCCAATTCTCTGAAATAAAAAAATGGAAATGCAAAGAACCTAGCAAAACGTTAGCGGAAACTAGCCTGATTAAACGTATTTGTTTTACAGAGTTTATCCCTGTTTAAGCATGTGGGATTCTTTAGGATCTAGGAATGGGAAAAACCTACGACTACTTCTTGCGTTTTAAGCCAGGCTGACCCTCCATCCTTATAAGGACTGAGGTGAAGAAATCGTGTGCTGGCTGTAAATCGGTCGTCTATAAGCGGCTCATTTAAGACCTCTAAAACTTGCACGTTATATCCGACAGAGCAGATCTTTTTGTCAATTTTTCTCAATACTCGCTTTTATAAGTTCAGCAAGTCCGATTTTTACCACAAGAAGGTTAAATAAACACAATTGATATAAGCTTACGTTACACTGAACAGCGTCAGGTTGATGCCAACTATTGTCTAAAAAACCTACAACCTCTATCAACACATCTTCTTAAGACACTTTTTTCCAGACTCAAATTTCTCAAAAATGGTTAAAGGCTTCAAAAAAGGTTGAAGAACGTACCTATTTCCTAAAAGCCCCACTCAATATCTCTGCATCCAAGCAACCTGATACCTTATCCTGAATGTTTAGACTTTCCCCCCTTTGGCAATTTAGAAACGATTTTTATTGAGTGCCATCGCCCGCTTTAGGAGGTGCTACTTGCAACCACCACTGTAAACGCAAATTGAACGAGACATTCTGAAAATTACCAGAAGTCATACCTATCAGTTGCAATGGATAAACTTCCGATACTATCAACGTAAATATAGCGGGCAAGTTCTGTTTCACAACCGTCCACACACGACACATTGCAATAATGAGGAAGTTTTAAGTTCACTATCACACAGCAGGCAGCAGTCATGCAGTCAGGCACACTTTACAGTTCCTCACATTAACCGCCGCACCACACCACATACTGAACTCGACTCGACTAGCATGACCGCATGAATAGATGTCACTTAAGTATGTCCATTAGAAATGAATCCCATTCGGCTAAACACTTTCAAGTGAGATAGGCACGCGATTCAATTGTCACACTTGTTAAGGCACAAAATTCACTTGCAGCCCACCTCTGTACACTCGTATTCCGAATAGGCATTGCACCAGCTCTAGCCTAGTGCGGTTTGGAATAAATTCGACAAAAATTAAACGACTCTCGGCATTAGACTGTTTGGTTGCGAAAATATTTGCCAAACGGCGACAAAAAAAATAAAGATACCCTGTGCTTCTGCACCACTAACTCTCGCGCTACAGTGTTTTCGTATTTCGAATTGTTGGGTCGCCGTGTAAAACGAATTAAAGATTAAAGACTTTTGAATCGGCGGGCGCGTTTGATTGCACTAAGGGGGAAATTAAGTGATTCGAAACTGCTTTTCAGTTGGGCGATTTTATTCGATTACACGAAGGACGCTCAGGACATGCGAATTGTGATAAAAAATAATTTCTAATCATCAGTTTCGAGTAAATTCAGTGTGAAATTTATATTGCATTTGTATACGCAATCGTGTGAAAAATTAATGCCGCCGCTGTGCAGTTCTCAAAGGAGTGCCTTATTTTCCTGTTACCTTTTAGTGTTGAATGTATCGAGCGGAGCTGGTTTACACGCACGGAAAGAGTGATTCGGTTCGGCTGGCTTATAAGAAAATACTCGAAAGGAAGTGATGTTCAAAAGTATGCGTAAAGTGAGATGATTTTGAAATCATAATGTTGAGGAATCACATCAGTTCGCCTGTTTCAATTGGAGTAGGATTCATACTGCTATGGTGAGTAAGCAACTGAATAGTTTCCTTAATTGCAGGAATTAATATCTGCATCTTATAAAATAAAATATATAAAATAAGCGATTGTCTTTGGGACGTAAATGGGACTGGGCAATTGCTTTACTCAGAAGAAATGCCAATTGGACGCTGATTTCAGGTAGATCCATCTTTTGGTTTTGCGAAAAGCGGCCCCAAGGATCTTTTACTCAGATCAGTATGAATTAGAGCGGTTGCTGCGAAAATTTCAAGGCTGTTTCTTTGTTCACTTTGAATCTTATATGGGATTTTGTTTACAAAAGAAAAACAGTCTGAGCCCTGTGAGTTTTCGCTGCTCGTCTGTTAACCAAAAAAGATGGGTGCATACAGCATTGTGCCAGTTTTACCTTTTATTGGTAATGATCGACAAAGAAGGACTAAAGCAATTGGTCACGAAAGAAATTACAAACAATTCATATTGTTTCACGTGATGAAAAATTCTTTAAGATGAAAATTGGGAGAGACCGGACCGGACTTTTTCCTTTGATAGTTAAATATTTATAAGATAGGGGATTACGTTTAAAAAATGTCTGAGTTTATAGTTTAACTAGTCAAAAATGAATGCGCTAAGGTTGGTCCGGGAAAAGATCCCTGCGCTCACAATTCAACCACTTTCTTAACTAATTGGGAAAGGTGTTAAAAAAACAAAACCTCCTACATGATTACATAGAATTTCTGGCCTAGGGATATATAATTCCACGAGTCACAAATCCATATGAAGTGCGACATAAGTTCAAAATTTTGTTATGGACATATATCCCACCGAAGTGCGACATGAGTCCATAACAACATTTCTGTTCGAGTGAAGTAAAATGTTCACTCCGCCCCCAAAAAGTGTTGTGAAATATTTTTGTTTGAGATTTTTTTAAGAGACATTTTGTGGGAGTTGAAGAAGATCTTATCTTACCTATAAAATAAAGAATTATTATTATTACTCAATAGTCAACTTGTGCACACTTTTTCTACTAGAAAAGAGAACAGCTGATGGAAACAAATTGAGAGCTTCACTTTTTGTAAATCATGCGAAACAGTAACATGTATTGGAAGATATTCATCTCTGTCCAACTACAATCAGTTATTGCTCTACAACAAAATTTTGAAGCCAGTATGGACCTCCGGGCCCCAGTTATTGGCATGGCACCAAAAGAACTTCTGGAAAATTTAGGACTTTCAAAATAAATTACAAAGGAACATTGTAGTCGACGCATCTTGTCACATACACAACGCTGATCTACATAGAGATCTTAAAATTGAAATGGTTGAAGAAGACGTTAAAAAAGTCTAGAAGTAGGCTTCTAGACCGCGTTAGATTGGAAATAGCCGAATTATTAAATACATACAATGTTATCTGGAGACTTAGGTGGATAAAACCTCTTGAACTATAAAAATAAGCTGGGACAAAGAAATTCCTCAATATTTCCAAAGAAAAAAGTCCAGAAACTCGACAAACGACGGATTTTTCTTTTAAAAGTTTTCAAAAATGCAAAAATAAATTGCCAATTATTCGAACGGTTAGGTGCAGTCCCATTCGAGAGTCAGTGCCCCCGGGATGTACCTATTTTAGATTAATTTTATTTTTAAAATAAATACCTCACTATTGCAGAAAGCACAAGCATCTCTTCGATGATTTTCCCTTCTTACAAACACAGAAAAATCTGTGTAGAAAAATGTTTTTGTTCTTCTACAAAATATTAAGTGCTAAGGTAAGTTGAAAATCATTATTAGCAATGCCCAATTCGTCTGATGGTTGCTTCGTAACCGATCTACCTACGCTTCAAAATTTAGGTTCCTAGGCCTAATAAGCTTTTTTGTCTGACAGCGGATTGCTTATTGTGGACCTCTGGTAACCCCAATTGCGATAGTTCGCAGAAACAAATTGACTTCCGCGACTTTCAATATTTTTTAGGATAATCGCAGGGATTATACGTGAAGATGATTGGTTATTGCTTGCACTTTAAGGAGTTTACACTTAATCAGGTGAAGATTTGGAGCGTTTTTCAATAGACAATTCTCAGACGAATAAGTATTTCCAACCACTTAGCTAAAAGTCTAATTCAAAAACACCCTCTTTATCAATTTCTGTCCAAACTGTTTGTAGACAATCGTTTCAAAATCAATTTACCTTGCAGAACAGGAGTTTGGGAGCAACCATATTTTTTAAGTGCTTCGTCTCGAACATATTTATATATATATTCTCTCCGGCGGATACTTGACGTAGCTTTATTCGCGTGTTTTGCGCTGGTAGGAGTATTATTCTTTAGAGGTTTTTTTAGGCTTTCGACGAAGCGGACAATTGCTAGGTAATTGAGTAAAGAACTCAATTCAGCTTTGTCTTTTTTGAAGCCTTTTCAGTTGGTATTTCGATGGTTTTGGTAGAAAAGACTTTCTTCAAGTCAAACACATCTGGCAAGTTGTATTTTTGCAATGAAGAAATCAGCCGCATAAGTTATTAATCAGGCAATTTGCCGCCTGTCGAGCTAAATAACTTGTCATACACCTTTCGAAAAGCATTTTCTGCCTCTTCGTAACATACATCTGGATCCCCAGAAATTATTTTGGCCGTCTAAGATGGCATGTTTATTAAAAGAATTGATTCGATTTTTAAAATCATTTTTCTTTATTCTTAAAAGGAGTATATTCTTGATTTGTAACGGCTCATGTATAAATTCGACGTCACTTACACTTTCCTTAAATTTTTGAGTATAAAAATAAAACCGCACCGTGTGTCAGAACAATCGC
Source organism: Cheilosia impressa (assembly GCA_948293265.1). Lineage (NCBI taxonomy): Eukaryota > Metazoa > Arthropoda > Insecta > Diptera > Syrphidae > Cheilosia > Cheilosia impressa. Next base: position 14,021,077 of record OX411884.1, read on the forward strand.
TTTTAAAGTAATTTTTACAATATGGCATTTTTTACTGCCAACAAAGAATTAATTTTAACATTTCAGAAATTTTGACATTTAACTTCTTATATGTATTAAACAGTTTCATGGCCCGCTAGACTTCTAGCAAAAATTATCCCAGCGGGTAGTTCTGCACTAGATTGAGAAATTTCTCTGTTTGACATGTCATCTAGTGGACAGCGGAACGCGGCCAATTGTATCTACCAAACAATAAACTCTTAAAAAGTTGACAGAATGATACAAAAAGTACTAGAAGATTTTAAATCTTGTTATTATGCAAGTTTTATATTTATAACTAGAATAACTCGAAAGGCATTGTTTCAAGTTTTTATTCATGAAACTTCCCGTAGCCCTTTCTTACGCAACATAAGTGCCTTGTTCTGCGGGTGAGCTATGAATGGCAGTAACCTCGATCGATTCTTCTTCGTTATGTGTATTATTAGAGCCTCGAGTTTCGAAAAAAAAAAATAGCAACAGTGTCTGGTGAATTATTTATGTATGCGTTACATGATGTTGAGGTGGACGTATGTTAATTTTGATATACAGTAGAAATCGGTTATAACAATACCTGATATAGCGATGAACCGGATATAATAATATATTTTCCAAGTCCCGGCAAAACTCCGTTTAACTCAAGGTAATTTGCTATCGGTTATAACGATGCCGGATATAACGATGAAATCGGTTATAGCGATGAAAATTTATCATATTTAAGTCTAAAAACTGTTTATAGCGATGGTTAAAAACGTTTTCTTACATGCCTACAGCCCGTTATTTTCATTCAATATCACCGAAGAGTTCATTCATTAAGTACATATTAATTTCTCTTTGAAACAAGTTGAGTGTAGAATTTTTAAGATGGTGACAATACAAAATAAGCGGAAATCATTTTCCATTGCCCAAAAATATGAAATGCTTCATGGTCCTGAATCCTATATGGGCCCCTTCGAATGCAAATTCAAACGTTGGAATCCAAACATTGGACAACTGTCTTCGAAAAATATTTTACACAGCTAAATGTTCAAAACAAACACAAATTAGTGATTTCTTTCCTCAACAATTTTCTTAAGCATTTGAAGCAATTTTTTTAATAAAGGTCTAATTTTTTTATTATTTTCATTGTACCGGATATAACGATGAATCGGTTATAACGATGAAATTCTAAGGTCCCTTCGATATCGTTATAACCGATTTCTACTGTATATAGCCCGGTTGCCTTTTTTTAGGATTTTCCGTTTTTGCCCGATATTCCCTCAATATTTTATTGAGTACTTCTTTGGCTTTTAACAGCTCTTTAGCAACTCAAATAATTTACTCATTTAATGTCAATCTTAAGTAATAGCTCTGCAATAATCCCTCACTAAATTTTCATGAAGGCTTGACAGATTTTATTGTGAGTCTTATGGCCAAATGCTGCCCAATTCTACCAAAATAACAACACAACAAATATTAACCGTTCTATAATTGCAAATATTGTTCGTAGATATAGGTAAACCTTCAAATGTCGAGCATATATATTTATCTAGTTATTTTTTCTCCAGGCTAATTAGGAGCACGGATGCCCTCATGAACTACACAACAAAACCACGAGTGGTACTTCCTCACAACTATGTCAAGGGTAAGTCATGTCGAAAAGAAACCAAGTCGAACTTAAAAAACCTGAATATGTAATTTCCCACACTTGTATGTATTTGTATATGCACAAACTCGCACACACATACACACATTACTCTGTCGGCATTCCGTACAGAAATAGACGGATTTTGTTTATTATGCATTTCGCTTTCCCTCATATAGTTCCCTTTTCCGCTTCAACTTTACAACAAATGGACAACTGCAGTTCTCAAAATAAAATCAAATGTGAAAAACCAGTTTTTGTAGGACATGCCATATTGTGCTATAAGTAGCTGGCTTACATTCTCTAGGGCACGACTTAAAGGAACGACAACAAAACAGAAAAACAGGGTAAACTCCACTGAGTCAGTTGATGTGTACCAGTCATAGCATTGTACTTGATGGGTTTCGCGCGGCTCATTTCGAGCTGTTTTTGTAGCCGTGTTTTTTTTTGTTGTATTTTCCTAGCTATAAGGGACATTAACTCTTTACTAGGACGAATTTTGCGTGTTCAGTTGGTACATGTGAATAGAGTTGGTTTTTTGCTTTCTATTTGTTTGGTATTGGATTTTACTCCAAGGTCTTAGGGGAGTCGTGCTGGCTTATTTGACGTCACTTGTTTTGCATCATGCCGCTGCACTTTGTTGGCATGTTCAGTTGAATGATTTTGAATTAGAGTGATATACCTTGTGAAGATGTCTTGTGAAGCGATACTCAAAAAAATAAGTCGTATAGGTATATAAAATACAAAAAAAGGGTGAAACCATCTTTTGAACTAAACTTAAATTGCATAAAAAGAATGACTACGATCGCGACTTCGGGCAGATGCCCTTATCGGTCAAATGTGTGAATGAATGAGAACTACACTCAACATCAATGTATGATACACCGAGCTGCGAAGACTATTTAATAGATAAAAGGAATTTCCCTATTTATATTTATTGGGCCTTACTAGAAATCATTTTTAATCTTCACAATGAATATTTTGTAGGTCACAATGGGTAATTGAAAAATTTCGCCACTGTAAGTTCGTTAAATTAAGCCTGGATACTAAATATGATTATTACGCATAATATTGGAATTTTAGTAGTGTCCCTTTACACTCCAGAGTTCTTCAAGAAAAATATATTACCGGCGAGTGATGGGGGCGTATACGTAATATTTTTTCCTTTTTGGCATACCTGAACTAGCGCGAAGATTGTTCGCTTTAAAAAGGGATTAGTTAGGAAATGTTGAGTGAATATAATATAAGAAGCCATTTTTCGAATAGGGAATACATCATTTTAGTTACAATAGTTGCATATGCAAAGGCCGAAGGTACATACTCAATTTAGAGACGAAAACAACTGCTCAAATCTAAAAACAAATTGTGGACGGAAATCCAAACAGTTCTACCATTTCTGAATTAAAATTCATTCCGCGCCAATTCAACTGCCAATTGGTATTCGCAGTAGAAGGCATCATTTTTGTAATAGAGGTTTCAGAATTTATCGAAAAACATCCAATAAACCAATGGATATTGAGAACTTCCAATGCATGTGGGTTTATTTTAATTTAATTACATATAAATATATGATCGAGTTGCTGTGTATTGTTGTCGGAGGGAATATGTTCTTCGAATCTACTACTATCCTGTCGAAAACTCAGCACTTAGTGGACCCCAATTCCCATTACCAAGAGTGCCCAAAGTTTGAAAACTGAATGATATTACATAACTCAAGTCACAGTGATTTTTTAAACTGTAAAAAATTGGAAAATTGTCTTTGTGTTAAATGTTTTTAAAAAATTGTTCAAAAATATCTCTCTCCTTAGTGAATTTAGACAGGGGAAATTTTTGGCCAAACCACATTTATTGTAGCCTACATTTGGTACTCATTATTAGCTGATGCCCAATTATTCTCTTAAGCGAAGCGATTTTCTATTCCTTTCACTTGTGTAGCTTATTTTCCGTACTCCATGTAAGCACTTTTTGTTTAGGAACAAAGACAAAATTCAGTTACAATATCTTAGAGGTAGTAAAGAAATCGAGCAAGTTCCTCAGTCAAACGGTTCAGATCATGATCGCAAGCACTCCGGATATCGTTGATAAATGGTAAAGATCCTTGTCAAGATTCATTGCATTAAAGAGAACTTCTAATCAAAACCAAACCTCAGCGAATATATAAATTAAACTTATTCAAACACACTACATCTTAGTTAGGAGTTTAGCTTTTAATCAATAGCTTCAACTAGTCTCTATTTTATTAAGAACTGAATGCCCAGAATCATGGCGCATGGCCGTAGTCTTGCCCATCGTCCTCAGTCATCATAATATGTTACCTATGCCCTATTCACACCGAGCCAAAAACGGGGTTTTCACGAAAACTCTCAAAAACTTTATTGAAATTAAAAGTTTTCCCATACATATTTCGGTTTTCAAAACGAGTTGTTTAAGTCGTTTTCCACGAGAACACCACGAAAACGACTTCCAATCGTTGGATTGTTGAAACAAACACACCTTTTGCAATATTCAGCCAATTCATTTTCCAAAATTCTACTACAAAAAGGATCAATCCAGGAAAGTAGAAGAAGAAGAAGCCAAATTTGGTTATTTTTGCGAAAGGCTTACATTTGTTGAAGTATTCTACTACAAAAAAGCCCCCTTCCAAAAATTTAGAAGACTGCCCTTTGACAGTTTAATGCAATCGTGTGTTGCACCAATTTGTACCAACTTAAGGAAAGTCACCCAGGTTGAAGCAACTAAATTTAACAGTGTTGTTCCCCTTGAGCACATTTATACATGTATAACACAATTTACGAATTTAGCAAAAAGGGACTACATTTCTTGGGTGCAAGAAATGCAGTCCCACCTGCGTGTTTTTATTAAGTCGAGTTACACAACTGAACAACTTCTTCTATTCATTTTATTAAGGTTGTGCCACAAGCGAAAGAAAGACACAAGTCACAGTTCAGATTTACAAGAAGTTCAAGGACCATTATTTGCGATTCATTGGTGGGTTCCCTTGTGCTATTAAATTATACGCCAAGAAACTCCAATTCGATATTAATATTGCTTGATGTGACTCTGACGTTGTGTCACGGAGAACGAAAAAATGTTAATTCATTCTTGGAGCTGTAGTCGCGATGTGCCATGACATCCTCTGTCATGCTTAGCTATAAATAAAGGCATTAAATGCTTTGCTCGTTTTCCCATTGCTTGCCGGTATAGAAAAAGTAATTGGAATAATTTTTTTTTTATTATCAAACGTGTGTTTGAAAAAAATCATATTCTTATCAAATAGAGAAGTTATTGTTGAATGGCAATTGGTTACAAATTATATAGTACTCGGAATTGTTCAAGTGATTCTAAACAATTTTTATTGGGGGGAATAATTATTTTATTGCATTTAACTCGTGGGCGCTTCAATTTCGAGAAATACCCCAACTATTACAATCAGTAATAGCAACTTGTACGTCATTGGTAGTTAGGAGACTACTTACTTCCTGTTTGTGCTTTATTATGAAAGAGCGATTAGTGTTTCCAAGGGAATTGAAACGATAGCAGTAAAATCATTGTAATTGCCTTTTAAGATGTCAAAATTAATCACAGCAAGCAATTTCAGACCAAAATTTAATCCTAAAAAAAGTAGTAGACTTCAAAGTAAATGAGGAGCAATTTATCAGCTTAGTCGCAAAACTACTAAAAGCATTCTCGGTGACTTTAATGGAGGTGTCGTGTCTCTCCTGTCATAAAATATCTCAGTCAATAGATGCCTTAATCAAATAAAGAAAGGACTGAATGCTTTTTGTTAAAAATAGTTAAAAAATAGGGCATACAACCGAGCTTAAAAGTTGCAACGATCTTTTCACAATTTGTAGCTGGTCGGGTTATGGTCGGATACTGCATCATTAGGAAGATTGTTACAAGGCTACCATTCTATACAAATCACTCCTGCAGACACCCAGACCTTTAAAAACTCACTCAATCAATTAATTGTCAACTTTTATTTCTGTTTTTGCTTAATACAGCCGATTGATGGCGCTAGTTGCATCTAAACTTGCTTCAATCCACTATCTTTCCATTACAATATCAGAACACATTCATCTAGTACGTAAAAAATTACCACCGGTCGTAGCATCTCCAACTACTACAAAAACACTTGATTTGACCCAAACAATAACTACTGTCATAAAGCTTTTGTAATATTTAATTTTATATTTTATTGCATTTCAGAAATTCGACCGCCTTCTAGAAAAGGTGCACCGGTGACAGTAGACTTTAGCATATTCGTTGTAGATATTAATTCAATAAATGTAGAGGATATGGACTTTAGGTAAGTTTGACATTTTGTATGAAACGAACTTTTCCTGTTTCCTTTAATTTTACCCTTTCTGGCGGTGTTATGTTAAAAAAAAGTTTACCAACTCCTTTCTAAACCTTTCAATTGGTTTAGAAATTAATTTTAATAATGATTGAAGAAACGTTGATGGTAAAAGCAGCACACACTCTTAACCGCTATGTCGCCATATTGAATAAAGAAAATATACGATTGACATAACGGCCACCAAGAGAGGCAGTTGAAAAAGAAAACATTAGCATGAAGCTGTTTTGGGTCAACGATTCCGCCACAAGTGCTGTAAATTTTCTCTTGCCATGATACGTCACAATATATGTGTTGACTACGCTCAGGTAAAGTTCGCCATTTAAAAACTTTTGCCTATAAGAGAAACTTTCTGGCAGGAATTTTTTTGGTCGAAAGTTAACGCCGCCGACACTGAAACAAAACGTCGTTTTTTCAAATAATGAGTAACAACAAGTGCAACACCTTTTACTTTTTATGAGAAAGAAAATGTTGCCAAGTATGCTTTTGCATAATTTCTAAGTTCCAAAATGGTTCTCCCGACAAACCAAGAAACTCGCATGACGTTCGCCTAAAGTTCCCTGTTTGGCAGCGGCAAGTTCTCCTCATAATCCGAACTGACATGCGATTTATTGCAAATGGCTGTTGTCGCACCGAACGGCTCATGAAGGAATCACCTGCGATTCTACAAAATGCACGCGAAACAAATTAAAATAAGTACATTTACAGGAAGCTGTACTGTAGGTACGGAAAGCTTATGCAACTTCCTAAAGAATGACATATAATTTACGTGATCTACTACATAAAAATAAAAATTGGTAAAAATATTTCCTACTCAACTTTATCACTGGCGCAATACAATTAAAACTGACTTAACAATATTCTAGCAGCTATTTAAACAAATAAAATTGGATACACTCACCGGAAAAAAGCCGCCAATTGACAGTCCAACAAAACGTCATAGTTCTTTACTTTTCAGCAGTAAACGGCGAGCTGAGAAATAATAATTTTCCATACTGGTAACGTTCACTTTAATACACAGAAATTAGCAATGAGCACCATAAGATTGGATGTGCGAATACCTAATACCATTTTTCCGGTGGTTCTCATAATCGCCGACAACATTATAAATTAAAACCTATTTAACGTATTTTTATTTCCCAATTTTTCTACGATCCTTCTTTTCATCTTCACATTTCTATTTCCAGAGTAGATATGTTTGTACACCAACGCTGGTTGGAGTCTCGCCTAGACATATCCGATGACATCTTCGAGGAAGGTGATGATTATGTGACGCTGCTTCCAGAATTTTTCGATAATCTATGGCAACCCGATCCATATTTTCTAAACTCAAAAGTAGCAGGTAAATACAATGATTTGTTTTTTTTTATTTGTAAATTCGTGTTGAATGTTAATAAAAAAATAATAATAATAATAATAAAACTGTGTGTAGTGTCTGTTGTCCTTGCAGTAGTAGAAATGTACTTACTTTATATAATTTTACAGTTTGTTTAAATTATTACGAATTTTGTGCATGTTTTCTAAACAATACTAGATTACGCTAATTAAATTTTTTTTTATTTTTGTTTTTATTATTATTTTGTGTAATTGAATTGTTTCCCAAATAATTTAGGATACGGGAGTCCATATATTGCTGCGACTTCTATGCTACGTCACAAGAGCGACAAAGAAACCAGACTCTTTCATCTGAATAAAGCTTTAAGTATATTGAATATTGTCTGTCATTATAAAAGTTGTTCAACAACTAAATAAGAAATAAATTCTTAAAATACCACTATAAAAAGCAAATAGCGTTGATCAATATTAGTTTTATAATTTTTCTGTTCAAACTTCTAAGGGGAGACCGATTTATGTTTATGGAAAGAGCGCAATTGGATTTTGCAGATATTTTTCTTTTCTTCACCACTTTTTCGTTTGTATGGTTTTTGTTTGCATTTTTTGGATTCTCTATTTTTTTTTTTCTTATTTTTCGGAATTTAAAGAGAAATATTTGCTGGAAATTTTTGAATACCTTTCTTAATATTCTCCCTTTGCATTTATAGGATTCGTCAGAGGTTGTGGTCTCTATGAGAAAAATGAGAGCCACAAAAAATAGTAGACCAACAAAAGAAACATCATTTGGAGCGTTATTGAGAATCCAATATGAAAAACGTCCATTTTAAATCTCTGACAATTTTTTTTACGATTTTTCAAATGCAAAGTGCAGGTTTCGAAGTTCGGAAATTTCGTAAGATTTTTCACGGGCACCTTTTCGATTAATCAACTTAATTAACTTCTTTAACAAAAAGAGTTTGGAAAAAATACTCAAGACTTCGTATAGGATTTAACAAAAATTTGGTAAAATTTATAACAAACTGGAGCAGACCTTCTAAACCCAATCAGTTGGGTAGCTCAACCGAACTGTTAGTATATTTCTAACGCCAACTTAACGAAAGCTAGAGTTCGTCTCATGGAAATGCTAAAACTAAATATGCACTTTTGTCAAATTGGCTCTCAGAAAAGACAAAAATTTTTTTTTGTACATCTTCATAACTAGCCTAGAAGTATATCAGGGCAAGTTCTACTTGCATACTTCTTATGAAACCTCCGGTTTTCAAAAAATTGAAGACTTTGTCCCTTCATTATTTTTGACCACATTCTTTATGCTGTCATTGATTAAGCATTTAATGCAACTTCTTTAAATTTCTTACACTTAAGCCTGGCATTATGGGCTTAAAAATTAAGCGAGGAATGCTGATTACACACAATTGGTCTTAAATAACTGGAATGCATTTAGAGAGCAAGGAAAAAATAATTTATTTCGAAGAACAGACTTTGTCGGAATAAAATGTAACAAAAACGGGTTTTCCAATAAGAGGTGTTATTTTGGTATTCAAAGAAAAATGTAATTTTTTAAGATAAATGATCGGATGTTTATTTCATAATAAAGAGGAAGGTATGCCGTTAATAATGAAAAACAACATCAGCCAAATGGCTACCACGAGCACGCATACAGGACCATATCCTTTTCATGAAATTTTCCATAACCAAATCGCAAAGTGGCTGCCCTATGTCCTCGATAGCCTCACGAATTTTATCTTTGAGGTCTTGAATCGAGACTGGGCTGTTGGCGTAGACCTTATCTTTCACTTGGCCTCAAAGGAAGAAGTCGCAAGGTGTTAAATCACAAGATCTCGGTGGCCAATTGTGATCACCTCTTCGACAGATAACACGGTCCGGAAACTTTTCCCGTAAAAGAACAATGGCTTCGTTGTTGATGATCGGCCGGCTTGAGTTCCTGTGTTAACTGAACTTTATACGCCTTAAGACCCAAGTCTTTATGCAAAATACGGTGTAATGACGTTTGTGGAATGCCCAATTCCAAAGAACGACGAGGAATGGACAAACCTGGGTTTTCTTCAACACTTTGGTCTACAGCAGCAATATTCTCAGTTGTTCTTGAGCGACGTGCACGGGTTTTATTCTTCACATCACTAACTTGTCCCAACAGCTCGAACTTTTCCACCAATTTCTGTATTGCGGTCCGACAAGGTGCTTCACGACGACCAAAAAATGCTTTAGTTTTGCAAACTGTGACTGCAAGATTTTCACCATTTTTGTAGTGAATTTTAATAATTTCAATGCGTTGTTAAAGCGTGTATCCTGTATCGTTCCATTTTTAGTGATGGCGTAGTTTCTTCTTGTCAAATAGCTTCAAAAGTGACAGCTACCCAAATAGCGGGTCATTCACAATAACACCTCTCATTTGAAATAGTCACTGCAAAAATTAATTGAAAATTGTTGGTTAGTAAAACAAGTCGGATCTTAAATTGCTTGTAGAAAAAAAAACAGGGGTCGAATCGCCATTTCCGTAAATGAGCTATGCGTTCACGGAATTAATTTTACATGATGTGACGCGATTCGAACATAGACTTAAGCAATGCTACTGTTGTAAAGTTGTAAAACCAATGTCGGCCATTCGATATTGTTTTATTAGAAATTCTTTCAAATTGTAAGAATATTCTAAAGTGTCAGAATTTTAACGCTTTTTGCAAAGTTGGGTAGGGTATGTTGGCCTAGAACTAGGTTATGTTATGTGTGGGTTAGGTTAGAATAGGTTGTTTGTTGTAAGTCACAAAACAATCAAAGAGGGCCGAAGGAAATAACCAGAGCATACCCCACTCACTGTTCTTAACTTTGAACTGCTAAATTTGGCACCGATGGCTCAAAAGAAAACAATTTTGTTCCAGCCTTGTTTTCGAAATGACCAGTAAAATGCTGAATGTTAATATTTCTAAAGCGCACAGTTTTTTCCCACGATCAACACTTACTAAAACCAAATTTTAAAAAATAACAATTGAAAAAGTAAAGTACGATAGTATTGCTTTCGAAGATATATGAAACTATTCTTGTATAGACACAACATATTTGCTTGATTTTTGTTGGAAAGGTTGTGAAGAGATGTAGCGCTGTATGTAATTTGTTTTTCAATATGTTGTGTAAAAGCCAGCCCAGGAATTTCTAAATGAAGAGATTCAAATGAAGTGGGAGTAAAAATTGTTCGGTAAAAATAAATAATTAAAAAAAATGTATTTAATTTTTTGGAGAAAAACCAAGTTATATTTCAGAATACTTATATTATCAGTACCTAATAAGTATTTTGAAAAATTACCCAAATCCGGGCAGACGTTTAGGCTGTAGGCCTCAGGAGTTTCTCCCGTACCGCTATTTTTCTTTGATAGCCCAATCATTCGGATCAATATATCTTTACACTTTACGCGTATTCCCGAACACCGCCTGATTGTCCATCACTTCAAGAACACTCTTCCCTTGAATAGCTAACCCCCGCCATGTGATCCAGTGAATAGAAGCCCACTAATGATCATGACTTGAAAGTGTCTTCAATCTGTAAAAGCGCGGACCGCCAGGCGTCTCTCTGTTCTGTTTACCAATTGATTATTTTGCGACTTGATTTTGATGCATCGCTAGCATTTCGTTTGCCTTATTATGTTTGCTGCTTGCTATAGCTTTGGTCGTTCCGTCTCAGTTTCAGTTGACTAGCACAACTAGAAGCTCTGGAAGTAGACTTGCCAACGCGTTGCAATCCCACAGCTGGTTCTGTTTTTATTTTTGTAAACTATACAAACCCAATTACAAACAGCGGTTATTTGGTTAGTTTTTGTGTTTTTTTTTTTATAAAAGGAATGAAGTTGCTTAGCGCAAACCTTTTCAGTCTCCCCTTATTGCACTTTTTGTATACCAGTTTTAATTGCAAAGCACGCAAGAGCTTTGAAGGTGCTATTGCAAAATGAGCCTACAATGATGATTTTTGTGTGTGTTTTTTTGTTTTTGCTTTTTTAAATCACTCGTGACACTGTAGCACGCTGTTTTGCAGATTATTTAATGCGGACGTCCGGAAGACACTCCAACTATGACCGTAGTCAAGGTAATTTTTGGAAAAAAAAAATGGTAAATTTATAAGGTTAACATTTATTGCGCAATCAGAGTGACACTTCAGTCATTTTGATTTCGATCAACATCTATGGAGCTACCTACCATTCACATGATGTGAAGCCATTTGTTGTGTTCTACTTGCAAAAGTTAAACCTAGGCACCAACCGTCACCATCCATCAGCAGCTGAGAATGCATTCTTACGAAATGTCTTCGCCCGCATAACATTAGCGATTTGCATAAATTAATGTTCATGGTCTACCCGCGCACCGAAAATAATCAATTGAATATCGGTCACGGTTGGGCGATTAAACTTGAAATTCGCGAAAAATCAACCAACTTCAAGGTCAAATCTATTGCTAATGCAGTATGTAAATATGTATATATACAACCCCTCAACACATTTAAGCCAACATCTGACCCCACACCGTATCGTGTCCTCGAATGTCCGCGAATCATTGAGGTTGGTTGGGGTAGGTAGTTTGTAGTAATGCTTTGTATCGTGACTACCAGCGATTTATAAGCGAAACATTGATTTTGGATCTAAGTTCATACCTACATATGTGTAATGAGCTTCGAAACAGTGCTGCCATTTGTATTATTTGGAAAAGGTATTGCAACTAGGATAAAGAGTGTGCGAACTGCGAATTAATAAGAAAATGTGCACTATATGCGGTCGTTGATGCAGATAAATATGATATATAATACAGTAAAACCCGGATAACTACCTCTTCACAATTTCAGCTTTATTTGGGTACTTAAGCGGGTGAGGTAGTTAAACGAACCCGCTTAAGCACACAAAGGAGGCAGAAAAAAAAATGTATATGAGATTTGTGGGTACTTAAGCGTTTTGGGTACTTAAGCGTGAAGTACTTATCCGGGTTTTACTGTATATTTATCTGCATCTGACATTATCTGGTTAGCAATAACTGCTGCTCAACAAATTTGAATCGTCAAAAAATAATCTGTGGCCGCCGCAACTTCTTTCGCTGTGTAAAATGAAGGTTGCATAATGTATGCACATTTTTATATTCAACTAGGCTGAAATATTTCAGGTTGAAGGAATTCAAGCAGGAATCCGCCTTCGCCTTGACTTTTGTGAGCAAAAGGTTTTTTTTTAAGCATGACGAAATACTCGTAATCAAGTTGTTCCTCCAAAACCTTGGTAAACACTCGCACGCAATTTGTACTCACATCTACTACTATTTCACAAATATTGACAGCTGACAATTCTACAAAATTGTTGCACTTTCCTGACAATAATTATGTCATTGTCATATTTCGAACAAATTTATAGTGACACGCACAACGATTTCTTATATTTTGGTTGTCCTTATGATTGATCTGAATTGAATTATAATCCGAAATGCGTCTATTACAATAAAAACTTCTGACGCAACGATAAGTCAAACTTTTTTGGAACATACTCCCCCAAAAACATGTAATGCACAATGAAGTTGTATTTTAGTAATTTCTATCTGACTGTAGATTTCCACAAACATTTTAAATCGTGCTTGTCACTAAACAATCAATACTTGACCAAAGCCCATGGGCTTTTGCAATCGCCTGTCAAAATTATCAATTATCAGGCCTATAAAACAATTCAAATACACTCTGCTAGGTTTAGAGCTATATGAACATCGCAAGCGAACTGACTTAAGTCTTCGAAAGTAGCAGGATTTAAAAAAAACTACACTTGCTTTAAAGGGGTGCGTTAAAAAATTGACTCGTTTTTGACTTCCGCAAACAGGAATAAAAGCAGGCAGTCCCAAAGGTCTAGGCAAACAAAAGAGGCCTGTTATTTCATGCCTTCCCCAATTTTTTTCTTTTTACGATTCCCAACACTTTAGTAACTAAGTGTCCTTTAAAATCTCCTGAATTTGTTCCAAATGCAAGAATTTTCAATCTCCTTTCAATCTTCTTCTACTTCTGCCACCTTCCCGTTGCTCAATGCTCTTGCCACGTTTATTGAGTTAACTATAAAACGCGCCCGAGATTGATATCACAAATTGTCGCCTATATTATTAGAGGTAGGACAATTTCAAGCACAACAGGAAATACTGAACCGTTCACCTACCACTAACATCATTAAGCTGGACGGATGACATTCTCGAGGTGTGATTTCTTTCATTACAAATGCCCAGGTCCACTTCGGACTGCAGCGCCATCTAAGTAACAAATGCATCCTAGATCCTACTTTTAAGGTATTTTACCTCATAAATTTTTACTTACTAATTCACTACAAAAAATGGAAGCACCTTCAATTCAAATATGTGCATTGGCTAAAAACTCACACTAACCTAATACTAAGCTTTGTTTGCTCTTTGCACTTAACGCACACGGGAAATATCTACTTATGCCGAGGCGGACAAATACACGTAGATACCCCACTTTGCGCATTGGCCACTGCTAACATCTAGACTCGCTTCCAGTTATTAGCATAACACAAACACACTCACAGTGTAAATATTAACTTTTTCGAAAATTGTTTCCTTTCAGAAATTGCTACTTTAACTCACAAATTCACATCTGTCACTCTGTACAAGAACAAAACAATCCGATACGCAGCCCGAATGCATGCAATTATCGCGTGTCAAATGGAATTTCAGCTCTACCCAATGGACATACAAGTCTGTCCAATCTACATAGAAAGTTGTAAGTTTCACAGTTTGATACCTGTAGCGGAGGTTTTCATGATTAATTTATGTGAATTCGCCTGCATACGAGTGCTGAACAGATTACACGCAACTCCAGTGACAGTTGGATTAACATGGAATATGTTGGCAACTTGTCAGACACACTGTTCAGCACTTTTAAGTCAGATTGCCAATAAGCTTGGCTCTGATTTACAATTTCTTTTCTTTTTCAGTTTCCTACAGCAACAAAAAGGTCAAACTGCGATGGTCCGACTCTGGTGTGACACTGAATCCCGAGTTGAAGCTCTTGCAATATAACTTAGGACAGCCGCTGCAGTTGGAAGAGAGCGACGGTTATATGCCCGAGAAAGTTGGCAACTTCTCTCGTTTGACCGTGTATTTTCGATTCGAACGGCAAATCGGCCACCACTTAATACAGACATTCGCTCCATCGTCGTTGGTTGTCATGCTGTCGTGGTTTAGCTTCTGGTTGGGATTGGACGCAATACCGGGAAGGGTTACATTGCTTGTAACATGCATGCTCACTTTGGTAACAATGTTTACAGGACTACGAGCGGATATACCACCAGTTGCCTATGTTAAGGTAGGTTAATGGGACCCAAATTATTACACCATTGCAATGAATTTTGATTGAATGCAGGCCCTAGACCTTTGGATGGCTGGATGCATGGTGTCTGTTTTTGCTGCCTTAGCCGAGTTTGTTGTGGTCAAGGTCCTCGAAGTTCAATATCAGTATCAGATCAATAAAGTGCCTAAAATTCTTCCAATGGTAAGCATATTTCAACGAAAATATGAACTATGAACTGTAATGGTAAAAAGAAGGACTGAAATATTCGGCACGTAAATAAAAGCAACTACACATCTATTTGACAGCTGAAGTTCCTCTCTGGCGATGAGTTCATGAAATAAATAGTTAACTATTTGCAGCGCCATTACTTTTCAGCGAGGGGGAACGTGGATTATGTTAAACCAAATTAAAAGTCAAGACAGACAACAAAACATACCAGTTTATACCACTAAATCAGAAGTGTGGAACTGTTTTATTGGGGACGTTCAAAAGTATACGAGTAGTTTAGGAAGTCTGACTTCTGACAGCTGGCTGTTTTTATGTGTCTCTATTTTGATTGGCCATACAATCGGTCACATGAATTGCTTTTTTAGTTGACGCATATGGAGGTGGCAAATCAAGTCCAGAATTCTGTGGCCGACACTGAGTACGAAGTTGACAGTTCGTCTATGTGGCTGACGTAGGAAAAGTGACGTTACCGGCCAATTTAGATTTTGTGTACATCTAGTCCTGACTAATCCAGTCGTCTTAAGATAAGACAAATTTTTAGATGATCCCATTAATCTAGAGCTCTTACTAGATGTCAGTTCGTTTTATATAGAATTCGATTCAACGTATTGCTACTTAGCGGTGAATAGACTTGAAAAAATTATGTAGAAGAGCGCGTTTGAGCTGCGATTTACTAGGACAAGATTACTGCTGACAAGTAAAACTTATGTCGTTTTCCATTGGAACCACCAAAAATCTATATCAGATCTCAGATTTGACGCGGCTCATGGAACATGCAACGAAATTGATCTGCTTTTGTAAATGGATTAGTGCGTTACTTGACAGCAATATCAGCTGTTCAAATTGTACTAGTTTTTGGAGAAATCAGCTTTGGATATCGCCTTGAAAAATGTTTTCCCTGTTGTTGACACAAATGGAGTAGTTTTTGGGATTTGTAGTCTTCAGTTGACAAGGAAGATAATAATTCCTCCAAAACGATGTCCATTACTTTATTTTGGTTTTCACGAAACTTTGCTTTGAAAGCAAAGCAAAAACAGCTGCGCAAAGTATATTGGTATTTGTGGCAGTATGTGCAAATCTAAAAAAATATCGAGATCTGCAAAAAGTGATCCGAATCAAAAAAAAGATTGATTCTTTGTCCCAATAGAAAACCACATAAAATGTAAAAAACAAAAATGTTAATTCAAGTGGTTGACTGTCCCTCTCTTACCGCCATGTTGAAATTGCTGAATACATTGGCTGTGGGTGTGGGTGTGGCAATTTCATATAAAATAATTTTACATTGCCGGGTTTAATTTATCAGTTTTTTTTTTTCTTTTCTCCAAATGCAACATAGCGAATAAGCGCAATGGAAAAAGGTCAATGTGCAAGTGTCGCAAATTGGGAGGGCGGAGCTGTGCGGTCACGAAAGGCCACACAGACCCCAACAACGCCAGGACAGGTAAAGTGTATTCCTGCATTCATTTGTCGTGTGTCCTTGGATTGTGATCGAATTTATTTAATTTTTTTGTTGTTTAGACTTCCCTTCAAGGAAACGGTGGGCCGCCCAAGCCCGCTCGTCGCCAAAGTTTGCTGTCTGTCGCATGGACTGACATCGACACCGGAGTGGAAAGGATTATGTGGCGCGAAATCGATAAAGTATCGCGTGCTGTCTTTCCGATTTTGTTTTTCGTTTTCGTATTATTGTACTGGCCGATTTTGCTAATGAAATCGTCCTAGGATTTAGGGAGCTCCAGAATGTCAATTTCTGGACTCCATTAACAAAGTATATAGAAAAACATAATCAGTTGCTATGGTTCTTCAGCTGAAGGAGTTCAATAGTTAGTTCAATCAAATGTTCGCGGAGGACGAATAAAACGATCCACTTAGAAACAAGATGTCGAAGAGATTTTTAAACAATAGACTCAAGCACTTACTTGGAATACTCATTAATTGCTTTGCCCCATCTCAACAGTAGTACGACCTTAGCCCCATACTGACTTGCTGAACTTATCGTGTAAATAATCAGAATCAAGGAAGCTCAAACTACTTATTTGGTTGCCTTTAAGTCAACAATAAATAATTTGAAACGCAAGAAGTGAATAAGAAAATGAAACAACTAAAAAATATGATATGAAACTGGTGCTTTAAAATTGATAATAATTGTGATTGTCAGATGTGAGACAATTACTTGTAGGTTTGTTTATTTTTTAAATATATTTTATTTATATCGGAAAACTATTTTTTATATATTAAAGTTTAACGACAACTTTTTACATAAGTCGCTTTTGCGGATATTATATACTCACACACCTCGAACACTTGTTAAACATATTTCTATCAACTAAGCACAAACAAACTATACGCATGCATGTAAATTAAACAATAACTATTTGTATATATACGAGTACGAGTTATGTAATGAGACCGAAACCGCTTACCGATGATAGTGGCATTTTGCGAGTACGTGTTCGTCAGCACGCTTTCAGACACCCATGCGCAATACGATAGATCAAAAGATGAGTTTGCATTATGTACCGACAGATATGAATTGATAAACTTTATTATTTTATAAATGAAGGCACTTTGCATGTGCCTAGGTGATTATAATAGTTTTAGGTAGTTACAAATTGAACGACATAAATTATAAAATCGAATATAAATAAATTGATAAGCTTAAATCGTATAATGTACGTTTAATCAAAAATAGTTTCTAGAGTAGATTTTAGTACATAATTAGTATAAATGCATATTTACGTAATCTACTTATATTTTATTGAAATCATTAAATGCGTAAAATCGAGATGAACATCGTTTTTGTGGTTTTAAATTGAATTGTGGATGTGTTTGGTTTTTGTTGCTGTCGAAAGTAGAACCCAGGTATGCTTGCTGCAATCATAAACTGGCGACTTCTCGGAACAATGGGGTAGTGTAACTATTAGCCCTTCAGGTGAGCTCAAAAATTCCAAATAACTCAAGCCAGGGTACACGACAGGAACTTTTGTTTGTCAGATAACTAAATATCAGAAGTAGAAGTAGAAAGTGAAGAATCTTTAGCAGTTGGGACTATGTCAACCTGAAAGGCTTTTAGTCGAGGAATTGGTTCAGTAGAAAAAAAACTCTTACTGCAATAATGTACTGCACGAAATTGACTCGCATTTGCGCTGCAAATTATCGCAATTAAGAAAGCAGCCCTTAGACGGAAAAACACAATCGGCCAGCGAGTATCCGAGGCTTTGTGGCCGGAAATGGAAGTGGATAAAGAATCCCTTAAACTAAGCAGGACAAATCTGAGACTAGCGATGGAAATCCCGTCTGGGAACTGACTCCTTAGAAAGCATGCCAAAACGGATCTGTGTAGACTCTGTAACGACATCGGCGTCGAGGAAGACAACTCACATCACAAACTCAGCGAATGTCAATGGCATAGCTCGCACGCAAAAGAAAATTCTTGAAAACTACTTCTTTAGAAGTATAGAAGAAGTAGGGTTTATGGAACACGCAAAGGTATTTAAACGGCGCACTGGCTTAGTGGTTAGTGTGTTCGACTACAAAGCTAGGAGTCCCAGGTTCGAATCCCGAGAAAACCCAAATTTCAACTCAAGGTTTTTTTTCCACTGCGCCACCTCCGCGAACGTCTGACAAACATCCGAATGGTTTTGAGAAGCTAGGCCCAGGGTCCCTACCGACCTGTTGCGCCAATAATTTATTTTTATAAAGGTATTTAAACGTTGTAGATAAATAAACTGCTTTCGGTAGAGTGCGTAGGGCGCACTCAAATGCCCGGTGTGACGGTTCTCCTCACAAACCCCGCGTCTTATCTAACCTAAAATTAAATATACTTTTCTTTGTGTCCGTGTTTCGAAAGCCAAAATCTGATATTGAAGCAGAACATATATATCACGAATATAAATATAGTACGCTTTCCTTCAAATAGACTGTAATTATGCAGCTGGACGAGCGTAGTCAAACATCCAAATTATTTGGAATGGCCTCAAAATTGAAATTGAATTCACGCAAAATAAAATACAGACAGTAATCGTCTTAATAAATATTTTATTTTTGTAAACAAAACTACATCTATTTGGTATTAAACTAGTTAACATCATCGTCATCTGAACTTATATCTTCATCCTGATCAAAGTCTGAAGCAACATTTTCGTTTTCCAAATTATTGCTAGTGCTTAACAAAATCATATTTTCATCCTCATCCTCATATCCTTGGCCATCTGACGCACCTCCGGTTATAGCATTACTGCTACGAGTCTCGCCCACCTTAGATAGCACGCTCAACGTATACTTGTTAAAGTCACACCTATTAAAGAGAAAATCGAGCGATTACATATGCTAAAATTATAATCAATTTCCGGCACTGCGGGTGGGCCCATACTTACATCTTATTCAACATTTCGTATTTCCTCGACAGACTTTCGTGTAATCCCAAAAGAGAGTGATTTTGAAATACGTTGTCTGTGTTCCCATGTTGGGTGAGGAGGCAACACGCCCATCTTAGGTAGAACTCCACATGCGGCGATTTGCGGAGCAGTTGCGTTACTGTCTGAAGTGTTCGGTGTGCGTATTCATTCGGAAGTGACGCGCAAACTAGTTCAACTGCAAAGTAAAGAAAGACGGCAGTTGTAATGGTCAAGGGCACTATTTGAAAAGGGCTTGTTATTTTTATAAATAAGGCAAAATGAACCCCTCTTCAGACTTCACATAGGGACACGTGTGGGTGTTTATTGTATTGCGCCAAAATGGTTTTTCGAATGGGAGAAATAAATTCTCCTAAATGGTTTCATTTGCACGTGTGCTTGAGGAGAGCCAAAGAGATATTTAATCAATAATACGGTAATTTAAATATGTACATTAAGATAGCATTTGAGGGGGAAATATTTTAACTCTCACTTAATAAAGGGCTTCCGGTCGTTAACAAATTATCTGTACAAGAAGAGCCAAGGCTAGCAAAAAGATAAATAAACTTTATCACAGATCGCCAAATGATCTCTTTTGTTGGGAATTGATTCGGCTTTTCGGTTGCTGAAGGCGCCCTTCTTGATCTCATGCCCACGCTGCCGTTGACTACCACTACATTTAATCCATCAATCAAAACAGCAATGGCGAGTGTTAGGCGTTGGAGAAAACATGCCGGAAATAAAAGTGTACTCACTGTCATTCATAGGAACCCCCTCGATGATGGACGTAACTAAATTGGACTCATTTAGCTTGAGTGCCATAATCAACGCCTTCGAGTACTCCTTCTGTCGGAGACTTTCTGTGGCTGCCTTTGGCGTAACTTCGATTGACAAGTCAAACGGATCGAATACGACGCCTAGAAAAAAACGATCAAACTCACAGTCTGTCTCCCAGCAAATCACAGTCACTTACCTTTGTCCAATGAATATATCAGCAATCCCTCAGTGCACGCCGCCGCAAACGATTGTCCTGTTGGTGAGAACCGCACCGAAAACACTTTCACCTCGGGTTTGAAGCTTCGCGAAGCCATGTCTCCCCGTTGAACGCCGGGTAATCTTATCGCCACATTGCCGCCCTCGAGTTCTTCTCGTTTTTCCAACAGAGCCATGTTACCAAACTCGGTTATATTACGGCGACTTATGAAATCCTGAGAAGAAAGTGAATTGTAGGGAGACGCACTCAATCGGCCGAAAACTCACCTCCAAACCATCGAAACTGTGATTCTGTGTAATGGCGAATTTTTTCAACAGCACACCCTCCATCACATGGTATATGCAAATGAAATGGGACTTCCCGCCGGCCAGAATGCACTCTCCATCTGCGGAGAATTCAATCGACGAAAAGCATCTAGAAATGGATTTCAATTTGATGTGATCTTTCTCTAAGGATTATCGCGCTACACTTACTTTCCCTGCAAGTTCTTCTTGGCCGTTATTACGTCGATTTCCGATCTTCCACTAGACAAATCGTTTCTGCCCTCAATCGATGCCACTTGACTCGACGTCTTTACATCGAACACTGTAATACTGCCACTGAGCGTACCGACTGCTACCTATAAAAGCAAGTCAATGCAACAGATGTTCCTCAATTTTATTGCTGCTCAACAAATACCAAGCAACACAATAACTAATGATAATGAAACACTTTTTAAGAGAAAAGAAGTCAGACTACGTATTTTTGGGAATAAATTTCGCAGTCCATTGAACAAATACAATTTACCGACAGTCGCACGATGTAATTTTTCAGTTCATAGCTCGTAAGAACTTACCTCTTCTCCGTTTGGCTTGAAAGCAACACATGTCACATCCGACAGCATGTCTATTGTCTCATGCTCACTATTGCTCTCTAAGCAGTTCCAGATTTTAATTGTTTTATCCCAAGAGCCGGATATCAATGTAGATGAAGTGGGAACCGGGGTGAATGCAATTGCAGTGACTGGTCCTTCATGCCCACTCAATATTTCCAGCAGGTTACCCAGCTTCATTGACCATAGATAAATTTCGAAAACATCTTGTCCGCCAGCGACGACTAGTTCTCCCGAATGATCAATAGCTACGCAAGCAAACTGCACTGGACGAGGAGACGTGAATGTCCGGAAATTGCGGTATCTGAAAATTGAGAGGCAAATTTTTTTGTTTTCGATCATCTATCCATTTGTTATAAGGTACTTTTAGTTTATAAGGAGGATTGTGGGAACGAGAAGGATGTTTGCCACGAAAAGTCGAAAAGTTCCACAGTAGCTACAACAAACGCAGGAGTCAACTGGCAAATGCTACTCAATGAGCATATATTTTATATTCACCCGAAATCGAAATCAGAATGCAATATTTGAAACTGTGGACAGGTCTTACCTGACAATGTCGAACGCCCTGACAGTGCCATCCAATGAACTGCTGACCAAGAACTTCTTATTCCTGCTGAACTGGACACCAGTCACACCGCTAGAATGATCACTAAATGTCACGAAGCAAAACCCATTCGATGTATTCCAAAGCTTAACTTTTGAGTCTTCACCACCCGTTACAATGTACTGGCCATCGGGAGAGTATGCAATGCAACTCATTTCACTACTGTGTCCCTGTTGCTTCATTATATATTGCTCACCTGGAAGGCATACATCAGAAAGTGATTATGCGAAATTGAAAATGAACTCACTCTGCCATTCCCACACCAGCAACTGTCCCAGGCCCGAAGAAGCCAGAGCTACCCAATCGCCCGTAGGATTGAAGCATGCCGAAGTGATCGCATAATCAGATATGCTCAACGAGTGGATCATATTCACTTCGGGTAGTTCATATAGATAAAATGACCCCGTTGAGAATGCCACAACTATGATCTTCGTCTTTCGATTGTAGGTGACCGCTGTGACATATGCATTACGATTCTCCTTGTGCGCTTCGTCAGCCAGATAGTGTCTGATTAGTTTTTTGTAAAAGAACGGGTGACTCTTCCTGGAATCTTCATCAGCCACATCATTTTCGTCTTTCTCCGGAACACTTTCGTCATTTTTGTTTTCAACAGTATTCTCAACGTCGTCCTCAGATTCTTCTTCACTGTCCTTCCGTGTTCGCTTTTCCTGTGGCTGATCTGCTACAGCTTTTCCTTTTCGTTCTGCTATTGTAATATCAGAGAATCCCAAGCTGCATTCCCACATGCAGAGTTGCCCATTCTTACTGATCGTGTTTAAGTTGAGATTTCCCTGGTCAAAGAAACACCCAACTATGGATTCTGTGTGTCCACCAACAGAGTAAGTTCGAAAGTTCGTCATGTATTTGATTGCAATGACCTTTGTGGAGTTGTCCCGACATCCGACCGCAATGAATCTCGAATCAGATGACCAGTCCAACCACGTGATATCATCGTAGGCAGCAAGGAAATGTTTTTCCAGCACAAACGGATTGTATTCGCCTGTCATCTCTCCGGGAGCTTTAAAAACGAAAACCAGATTCTCCTTTGCAACAGCAAAGTGTCGACTGTCTGGACTGAATTGCACATGTTGGACATTATTTTGGAACTTGTGCTTATGAATAACAGCACATGAAACCAAACTTATCAGTTGTGCTTCGCCGTATTCGTTGATGGCAAGCAACATGCTTCCATTGGGCGAAAGGGCTATTGTTGTGTAATTGTATCGACTCTCCGATGACAGGGTTTTTGTTTTGTTACTAGAATATACAAATGGAGATGTTGAAAGTGTATTGCAAATGTTTTGCCAGCTCTTACTTTTTGAGATCGTAAATGGTCAATCTGTTGCCCACTGGGCTGATGATTGAATTGCCGTCAGGTGTGAAACAAAGGTTACCATTGCGATAAATTGTTCCTAAAAGGTTTGAAAACTGTAAAGCATTCGTTAGGGCTTCGTTTGAATATATGTTTACATTTATTTTTACTCACTTTGTAGGAAAATTTCATGATTTATTTAGAAGACTGAAAATCTGCCGAGACTCACGAAGTAAACAACACGTGCTAAGTAGAAATAAATGTCAAAACACTTCCAGTCAAACTTGCCGAAGTAAACAAAACATTTGCGGAAGAAGAAGAGTTCGTTAAATTTTCCAATTTATTTTCATTTGTTAAGGTAGGTGCCTACTTTACTCGATCCACAATATGCCACAGTTTTAAATTCTCTGAAATTATTATGGGGCCATCGAAAATTAGCTGCTACAGACAATACATTTTGACATTTTATATCACTTGGGATTCGGTAGAGTGTTTGGGAGAAAATAAAACTGAAATATCAATTTAAAAACGGACAATTAGAGACATCTTCTTTAAAACTGGGGTGGGGAAAACTTCTTTGTAACAAATCTAAAGATGTTTATATAGCCCAGTTGACACAACGCCTTATTATTCGCATTGCCATATTTTGTTTATACCCCAAACATAATCCCCCGTATTAATAAACAAATGTGCTCAAGTAAGTTAGATAGTAGGCATCAGATAGGATACAAAAATTTGACGTAACTGCTGAATAACGAGTCGATAACTTTTACGCAGCGTTTATTAATACGGGGAAATTTTTTTTATTGCTAAGATCCTGTCGGGAACACAAAACAATGAAGATTACAAAATGTAATATTCGGGTCAGAGTTAGGCCATCAAACATTAGATCGTCACATTAATAAATTGCAACAGCGCTAGTCATTGGTACTTACCATATTAAGAACTAAACTCGAAACCTTTTGCTATATACAAAGTATGAAAAGTGTCAGCACTATTTTCTTCCATTTTTGTACTGTACTGCATAATTCTTTAAACTGTCACTGTCACACAAGTTTCTGCATGAAAATTGCTCGGATCGAGTAGAGTAGTGAACTTAACTATTTGTTTATACATTATCCTCGATCCTCTGCGAAATATGAAATAAGTAATAGTGTTTGTAATTACATTAACCACCTTCGCTATGGAAGTAAAAGGCACCAAATAATGTGGGTTTAGTTGTGCATTAAGATTTTCGCAGAAGGTTGCTATTGCTATCCTTCAACCTCAATCGGAAAATGTCAAATTTGGAAAACCCAGAGACGTCGGCGAAAACGCAACTATTAGGAGCCAGCACCCATACCCAGTACTCAGCAATGGGATCGTGGTTTCGGCACATCCGTGTTTATAAAATAATTTTACTGGTTTTAGTTGTGTTGTTACTGCTGCCACTCTTTGCGCATAGAAATTTGCGAAATGTTAGTTTTAAATGGATGTATGTGATTCTAGGGCACTGAATATTTTTTCCAATTACATTTCCAGCCCGACAATGATGTGCCATCAAACGATATTCATAGATCACGCTCCCAATTGGATGCATATGAGGACTTTAGTAGTATGCGAGCCAGCGACTTGAAATTACGGATAGAGGAAATGCTTCGCATTAAGGTATGGTTACTTCTTTTTTGGTAAGGAGCTGTAACAAGCACATCACTCTGAAGGCGGAATTGTCAAAGATGAAGGCAAATTAGAGCTATGTTTGTGAAAATAGATTGTAGTTCCTGCCTGTCGAACGTCATCGGTAAAAGAAAGGAACTCGTACCCTCGTGATACTGCCTAGCCGACTTCGTTGGATGACTAAAAAAGACGATACAATCGCAACTCCTCAACTTTCTCCTTCTTTCTTCTCATTTTAGAACACAGTCTCGATTGAACTTCGAGAGCTGGAATCGCGCCGTCAAAAGCTTCAATCGGACATTGGTAAGTACAATCAGAAAATCGAAGACCTCAAACAGGAGTTGCTTCGAGAACAAACTGAATTGGAGCGTCTAAAAATCTCAGTGGAGCAGGCACAAGTCGCACAACGGGAAGCTGTACAGCGTAATACTCCCGATTTGGCATTGCCAAAGTCCATTTACCCCAATTCTCTACCAAAAATGAGCAGCCCACTTACCAAACAGTCGGTTGCCAAATGTGAAATGCATAACTGTTTCGACCACTCGCGCTGCAGCTTGACCTCGGGCTTCCCCGTATACCTTTACGATCCGGATGAGTACAGTGTACTCAACGCTGGATATGATATCGATGGTTTCTTGAAAACAACCATAAAGCAAACCCTCGGCTACAACGCACACATCGTAAAGGATCCCAAGATCGCTTGCATTTATTTGGTTTTGGTGGGAGAGGCGATGCTCGAGAACGACGTTGTCAAGAGTAACCGCTACCTGGGAAAGGACGAAGAAAAACCGAATATTCCTACAAAAACTAATCCACTGGACATGGCAAAGTTGTATCAACTTCCATATTGGGGTGGCGACGGAAAGAATCACGTACTTTTGAACCTTGCGAGGCGGGATCTGTCATCGATCGGAACGAATATTCTCACCGAACAAAATACGATGCGAGCGATTATTGTGCAATCTTTGTTTGATCGGCTTCAGTTTCGCAGGGGATATGACTTGGTGGTTCCGCCTATACTTGGACCACCGGGCGGTGATGTCTGGCAGGAGTGCTCAGTTATGGTGCCTGCAAGGCGGTTGTACTTATTGACTTTCCAAGGTGAACTGCGTCCGATAGACACCCATTCGGCGGTGAACTCATTAGATGAGTTCATTTTGGAACACTTGAACGATATGTCGCAAGGATCTACACAGGATAAGTTTCTACTGCAGTTTCAATGCATTCCGGCAACGGAGCAACACGACGAGCTTTCGCAGAGCGACTGGGTCTTATGTGGAACTGATTCGTCCAGAAAGAACGTGCTGAAGGATTCCACATTTGCCTTGATATTGCCACCGCCCGGTGGGAATCGTGTCAGTTCCACCTTGATGCTGGCACGATTGTATGAAGCCTTACGCTCTGGAGCGATTCCAGTGATATTGGGTGCCGATGAGATCCGGTTGCCATATGAGGACACTATTGATTGGAAACGGATTTCCTTGATGCTGCCAAAAGCGCGAATTACTGAGCTGCATTTTCTGTTGAGGGCTGTCCAGGATGCAGATTTGTTAATGATGCGTCGTCAGGGACGGCTAATATGGGAGCGATACCTCAGTTCGGTTCAAGCAACAGTCGATACAATCATTGCCAGTCTCAGAGATCGTTTGGGAATTCCTCCTCGGCCTGTACCGTCGATAATAGCTCAGTCTGTCTTTAACAACACGTTTATTCCGCTGAAGTCTGATCCTCCGGTATTGGACGCAGAGCCGGAGGAGTCGTTAGGGCCTATTGAACCACCATACCCCAGTCCGCAATATCGACGCAATTATACAATACTACGGACGCAATCCAGAGAGTCCTGGAACGATTGGGTTGATCCGTTCTACCTGTATCCACAGTTGCCATTCGATCCAGTTCTACCGTCGGAGGCAAAGTTTCTGGGCTCCCACATGGGATTCCGACCCATCGGCAAGGGAAGCGGTGGTGCGGGTAAGGAATTCAGCGAGGCATTGGGCGGCAACTACCCCCGCGAGCAGTTCACTATAGTCATGTTGACCTACGAGCGAGAGCAGGTCTTAATGGATTCCCTAGGACGTTTGTACGGCCTGCCGTACCTCCATAAAGTAGTTGTCGTTTGGAACTCCCCGAAACCGCCACTGGATGATCTTCGTTGGCCCGATATCGGAGTTCCCGTCTCTGTGGTACGAGCACCACGAAACTCCCTCAACAATCGTTTCCTCCCCTTCGATGTGATTGAAACTGAGGCGGTTCTCTCTGTCGACGATGACGCCCATCTCCGTCACGACGAGATTCTCTTCGGCTTCCGAGTATGGCGTGAGCACAGGGACAGAGTGGTAGGCTTTCCGGGTCGCTTCCATGCTTGGGACCTAAACACAAACCACAATTGGAACTACAACTCCAATTACAGCTGTGAGCTGAGTATGGTTCTCACTGGAGCTGCATTTGTGCACAAGTACTACTTGTACCTGTACACTTATTACCTTCCACAAGCGATTCGAGATAAAGTCGACGAATACATGAACTGTGAGGACATCGCTATGAATTTCCTGGTCTCGCATATAACAAGAAAACCGCCAGTCAAGGTTACTTCGAGGTGGACATTCCGCTGTCCTGGTTGTCCGGTATCCCTTAGTGAAGATGATACCCACTTTCAAGAAAGGCACAAATGCATAAACTTCTTTACGCAGGTGAGTGCTTTCCTATCTCGTATATAGTTTCCTAATTCATTGACTATTGGTTTGCATATATTCCAAAGGTATTTGGCTACACTCCGCTGCTGAACACGCAATATAGAGCAGACTCAATACTGTTCAAAACCCGAATACCGCATGATAAGCAGAAATGTTTTAAATATATTTAGGTGAATTGCAATGATTCCTGACGAAAGGAGGTGATACAGTACTGAAGGAAATATCCAGAGTTGTTTTCTTTTTATCGGAATATGTGTCATAGTAGATTTTAAGCGGATAGGTTTGTATTGTAAGTGTAAGTTAGCAAATTTGTGTCGCTTTTAGGTGGAAATTATTACAGATGCGATTCAATTTTTATTAAGATGACTCATTAAATATAAAGTTTAAATCTCTTTATGATTTCTTTGAATTGGACAAAGTCTTGGTTGCTCGCAGCGGGAGTGAGAAAGCGTGATCCAACTAAAATAAGGAAGATCCGAAGAATTCGTTGCGCCGAAGAATACAGTGGGCCGAAGTAAAGTGGGAAAGTTAGGATCCCTGTGGAGATTATTAAGATCGCGGTTTGTTGCAAGAAACATTGACATATTCTCCGTTGGCATTCGTTACAAACTGCTTGCATTTTATTTCGTTTTAAGTCAGCGTAAGTACATTTTTGAAGCCAACAATTTGAAATGGCTGGAAGCCAATTTTTCACTGGATCCATACTCTGCGAAAGGCGATACTAATCATATTTAGTGTTAGATGCCGAACAGTGGATAAGTGAAGAGCTCGAATTATTATTCGCTGTTTTTAAAATAAGTGGAATAGAACGTTGACTTAAATGAGTTGCTTTTACTAAATGAATTACTGGAATAGTCGATTTCTAAATATAATTTCAACAAAGGTGTTTCCCTTTTTTTTTGAATTCCACCCTGAATTCAATAGGACTCCTCCCCACATTCTTGTTACAACTATTTGTCACATTTATATCGATGAGGTTATTACAGCTTTTTGTGATCGTCCTCAAGCAGTATCCTAATCTCGTTCCTAATCCTTCAATGTAATTTCTGCTAAGATCTATTACTTATTCTTAGTTAGAAATTCGAATTTCAACTCACAACGACTAAATTTTTGTCCAATCAGGATTATAGACGGACTATGTCCTGTCTATAACTCCTTTTTTGCACTGCACTTCGATTGAAAGGAAAAAATGTAGCTGCCAATTGGGCTCAGCTACGCGTATTACATTTTGGTTTGGGGGGACTCGAGAACTATTCCCTTTAATTTGGCTATTTAATATAAACTTGTATACCTATATTCTTTGTCGATTGAAATCAATCAAATCTTTTCCACGGTTATTTAAATACACAAAACACAACCAATTATATTATAACTTTATTTATCAATCAACTGTCAATTAAAAAAACTACTTTTTATGTTCAATCGGTTATTTAACGAAGGTTCTAGTACTTTATTGTGTCTCACAGGTTGGTTCGTGAATGAGCTGTTTCCGTTCACCATCACCATAATTATTCAAAATTCGAAAGTTTTTGGATACCTACCTTCATCCATGTGTCTAAAAGAAATGCTAGATATTTTGCAATCCAGTATTTTTCCATCCACATAATATATCACAATATGCAACACATGCATAAGTGGGCTCTAATTCTTATTAAGGTGCACAAAAATAACAAAATATGACATCGATTAAAATAGATTTCCTTGAAGAAACAGAACATTCAAAAATTCGCCTTTAAATGATGAACAAGACATGAAAAAAATGTCACGGATAAAGTCAAAATTGTTCGTACCTAGTCCGATCTTCAAAGTACAATCGCCTAGATTCCCTAGATGAATCTTTCATATCATATGGAGACGATTTTCTACATTAAATTTTTTCGAAATGTGTAATTAAAAATGTAAAAGTGTGAAACTCAACTGAAATGGACTTTCAGTGCAGGTGAAAAAAAAAAATTGTTTGCGACCAACTCATTACAAACAAGAACCAATAAAACTCGGATTTCATGTTCGATTGGGCAGTAGAAATCTTATCGAAATCTGGAAAGCCAAATCGAAAACGACATAAAATTTAAATTTACATAGATTTGGCCTATTTACTAAAACATCCATGTTTAATACAGCACACAACAAAAGTAGCAACAGAAAACCAAATCTTACATAAATGGCGTCTACTATTATAAAAGTGTTCCGCAACGAATTCCAAAAGAGAAATTCTGAATTTTTGGGGCAATTCTTTGGGATCTTCAATGAAAAACGCCATTTAGTAGCTTTTTACTACTTTAGTTTCGGCAGTGAAGCCAATTTCTAATGAGAATAACCTAGTTTAATGCATTCAAAATAATTTGGTTTTTCGCACATTTATTTTAGATCTGAGATTTTTTGTCGCACAGGAAATATACAAAAATATCTATTCTTTTTTTTTACCTTTTGGCACTTTAGGCCTTTTATTACTTTCTCGTTTTTTTTAAATGTTGAATGGAAAAGCAGCAAAGCACAAATAAAACAAGGTTTTATGCTTTTTTTAAGAATCGGCGATCGCATTGCCATAAATTATTTCTTTAAATAGTACGGTTCTTTTATTTGGATTTAGTTATTTCTTCAAACATTATGCAGTAGGCGTTTTTATTTTGCCCTCATGATCTATACGATCATTTATTTCCATGGTTTACCACAACAGTTGGATCTCGTATTATTGGAAATGGAAATCAATGATCTCTATAGATCATGTGGGTAAAATAAAAATTGACTAGTGTTACCACTGCTCACTTACGATGATTTTTAAACAAGTGCATTCAAAGAAATATGATCATACAGTTTAAATAGTCCTTAAAACTTATATAGGTACTGTTCCATGCATGATTTGTATGGTTTCCTAACTTATGTGGTATTCGATTGGGCGCTCTCAGAGCACATTTTATGTTCGTTCGGTACAAAAAAAAACAATGTTTCTCAGATTTCCGAGCACTCTTGCGAATCTGGATTTTTTCTCAGATTTGCTTCAGATTTACTAATACAAGTACGTTTGAGTTTGACAACTAGTATAGTTTGTTTACGTTTTCGTGAAATTTTTCAACTGAAAAGAAACAAATTGCATCGGGTGGATCTATTTTTGTTAATTATTAATGATCAAATGTTCAAAAATCAATCTGGGCGAGCATTTTAAATGTTTTCATTTATAAAATTTGACCAGTGAATGGAAAACGCTGAGAAATGTGTCGAAGGCTACACATAATCCAATCGCACAGATTTCAACACAAAAAAGAGAAAGTGACACTTTTACGCTCGATTAGGAAATCTGAAATCTGAGAGCGAATCTGAAGAAGCCCAATAGAATACCACATTACATTTCCAAAACAGCAACAAGTGCTGCCAGCTTATTTTAATTTTTAGTTAACGCCGCGTCCCATGTTGCCGCTATTTTGATTGTACTATTACATACCTGCCTGTTTTATTGAACACCTTTCTCAGCAATGTAAAGTAAAGTAGACGAATGAGTTCACAGCCACATTCGCGTTAAACTGGTATAAACTGGTACATACATGGTGGCGCCTCATGCAACCTTCTTTTAGTTCCTTCTTGCTGTAAATAAATCGCGCTAAATGCATTTTACTAGCAATGTCATGAGCACATAACCAGAAAGGTGTCAACTTAAACTGCTGCTATCAATCGACTGCGTTAAATAGCTGGTGCGAATCCCGAAAGGCTCAAATAGAGTGTAGTTGTTGCAATTGCGTTCTTGCTTTTTCTTCTGCTATCCCTCTATCTCCCTCTCTTTCTATTTTTTTACTCCCATAATGTTATATTTCTTTAGTTTATGTAAGTTTTACTGAAGTTTTTGTTTTTTATTCCAAAAAAACATGTACAAAAGACTTTTTTCTTATTTGTACTTGCCTTTATAAATAAATTGAATTGAGTTGAGGCTTCTTCTTTAACTCGCTTTGTTGTAATCTGTGATAGAAGTTGAATAAAGCTCTCCTACTATCCTCCCACTGATATTTGGCTGGCAAAGCAAACTTGTGCAAGCTTTTACGTTCATCATTTTTGCACACGCAGTCGCTTGTTGGCGGCTCCCTAGATCTACACGGCATTAAACAGAAACTTTCAGGTTGAAAACTCATCAAAGAGGTACCGCGTACCTACCCTTTCAAAGAAAGGAATAAAACGCAAACGTTTATTGCGGGTTATATTTCATTTATTATCCAGCTAAGTCGCCCCCGACACAATCCACTTATTCAATTATAAATGATAATTTTTATTACATTATTACCACATCAGTATTAATATTAAGTATACTATATTAGTTTTATACGACTTATATGATATAAAAGAAACAAATAATGCAAATCGGTTTTTGTTTTCACTTTTTATTTATTCATGTTTTGTATTCAATAATTGTACTCCCCTCGTCATCATCTACTTATAAGTTCGGCATAGAAAATTTTATCACATTTATTTTTACTATAAACAATTTCAGTTTGCATTCAGTTTGTTTTCTGTTTTCCTTGTAAAACGACGAAAATTTAGAAACAATAACCATCTGGCATATTACCTAAGCCGTGATGCGTTCTGAGTTCAACAATTAAAAAAAAAATCTTAAAATTAGCAGTATAGAAATTTGTTTAAAAAAAAATTGTTTTTACACAGAATATGTGTAGGTTGTAGATTTCAATTTAAAGTTATAAATTAAGTTATTATATTAATAACATAAAAAAAATGATGGAAAAAACTATTTAAATTATTTTGTATTTATATCTAGAAACTAAAATACATATATACAAAATAAAAAATAAATAAATATTAACATTGTAGTAGGCGAACAAGTATCTGGATTACATAATCGAACATAGGCCGGACGCCTCCGTGCCACATTCGATCTTTTTCACCTTTTTCAACTTGACGTTCTGCAACTCCTCCTTGAAGGTGAAGGTGGGCTCCTCCTCCTCTACCACAACGGCAGCGGTGGCTATCGGTGATTTAGTAACTGGCAGGGGAGGAGTTGCACTGTCTCGCGCTAAGCTGCCAAGAACTGGTATACTACTTGAAAACGCGTCCATATTAGCCGGCCCGGTGGTCGTGTGGGAGGTGATTACCTGAATAACGTTCGTATTGATGGAGTTTGCAATTGCCGCACTGCCATCAATAGCAATGCGGTCCGGGGCGACCGGATTGCGCAACGACGAAATACTAGAAAAGGCCGAACGGCCAGAAAATATGGAATCACATTCTTCTCCCACGGCATCGGGGAGCATTCCAGTTATCGTGCTGATACTCATACCACCACCGCTGCAAAGAACTGGAATTGTGGATATATTGCTAACACTAGAGGATTTCAGTTCATTTGGATTAAGACTATTCGATTTTGTTGTTGTTGTAGTAGAAGTACTATTATTTGAGGTAACAATATTCTTAGTCATGTTAATTTTAATTTTATTTACACCGACCATCTGTGCGGTCGTTGCTAGTGGGTTGTCGTGCGACTCGAGATTACCATCCATTGAGGTGGTGGTGGCTTCGGGTGTTTCCAATGTTGCTACTGCTGAAGTTTCTGTTGACAGAAGGACGGGTGGCTGGGATGTTTCGCCAGATGCGTCCGCAACAATTATTGGCGAGGGCGTGGGGGACGACACAGTCGACGATATCGTTCGTGTTGCTGTATTTTCATCTATTCAATTCACAAGGTAGAACGTTATTTATGTAAAATGTTTATAGATAGGGGATTGCTGCTAACTTACCGCTGCTCTGTATGGAGATCTCCTCCTCGGGAATGAGTACGATGCCCACGTCCTCGAAACCGTCGTCTTCTTCATCATCTTTGGGCTCCTCCTTGATTTTAACATTGCGCAGCGAGGACTGTGATGTTTCGTCCAATGCGGACGGTTTCTCAATGTAGGTGTCCAAGTCGGTGAATGGTATATTGGGTTCTTGTATTTCCACGTCCGACTCCATGGTTTCGTTTAGGGGAACCTCAGTATTGTCGTCAACAACAAAACCCATTTCCTCGCGGCTCATGTTTATTGGAATATATTCTTCATCGTCGTCGATTTCAGTGATAGAGGGCTCCTCCGGTGGCACAACAATGACGTCGTCATCATCTTCGTCGTCGTCGGGAATAATAGCCGTTGAATCTAATTAGATGCCAAATAGCAGTTAGTCCTAATGTTCTAGTGAATCTTTCTAATGCGTCACAACTTACCGTTCACATTCTCCACCTTGACGATAGCTACATCCACAGCGTTGTCGTCGTCAATTGTGATTTCTGTAATATTAAGATCTTCGGATTTTGGTTCAGTCTCTGGCTTCGGCTCGGGCGGATTCAATGATGCCTAGGAGATAGAATATTTGAAAATTAAATGGTGCAATCAAAAAGAGAGGCGGATTGAAGATTTTATTATAAAGTTTACCAGCCTACTGTGCGAATACCACCTCAAAGTACATACCTTATAGTCCTCGTAGCACAACGGATGATAGATCTTGTCCTCCACCCGGATAGCGGCACGCAAATGCCATTCCTCCAAGTCTTCGTTGTAGAATTGCTCAAATTTCTCCTGGCACATGTCGCATGCGCGATCGACGTCACCCATCTCGGCGGGACAACTTGGAACTGGTGAGTTTGCCGTGCGTTGATTTGAGTTTTCATCAACGTTTTCCAAGTCGACGGTCTGCGATTCGAAGAAATTCTTCTCACGATCGTCCAAGTCTTCGATTTCTTCGTACTGGAACCAATCGGAAATTTCGTAGTACCACTTCCTGGAATGCGCCTTTCGCGACGAGTCGCGTTCCCTCCGATTCTGGCGGAAATGCCAATCTAAATGCTGACTGTACTTGATAGTCTCTTCGGGCGGGAAACGAACACCACAACTACTGCACTGCATTCCACAGAACAGTGCGTTGATTATAGCAGCCTGGCGGGTTTTAATTGTCTCTGCGACGTTGAGATTAATCGGTTTGATTGGTTCGAGATCCCTGGCGACCTTATTTTCAGCTGGGTCCTCCTTGATTGGCTTACTCTCAGCGACACCATTATTGTTGGTGATTGTGTTGATAATGCCAGTCGATATGAGCTTTTGAAAGAGTTCGTCAATGTTGACATTGGGTAGCACTGCAGCAATACCCGGAATTCCAGATGGCAGGACTGCCAGCGGATTCACTGATGGCGGAGGTGATACTGATGAGGCAATTGCAGGTGCCGATACATCGGGTTCAGTGGCGGGAGCTGCTTCTGCTTCTGAGAGAGGCAATGTCGCTGGCGGAGTTGGCACTCTTTCCGCTGACGGTGGTTGCATTTTCAGATACTTCATTCCCTTGATAGCATGATGACCGGGAATAATTCCCGTTGGCAGTGCACCGAATCTTATGAAATACTTGCGGCCGCCTAATAGCATGCTCTTGGGCAAACCACCGTATTCCACTTGCAATGGCTCGTTGTTGATAATAACCGTCTTCAGGTTGTCGGCAAATTCAATTACATGCTGCTGTCCGTCCAGCATAAATGTCTGCGGATCGGCATCAAGGAAAACGGGAATAATATTCCTGGCGTCGACAATCAAGTTGATTTTTCCACACACTAGATCCCTTCTCAGGATACCGATGTGCACTTGAGGAGGTGGACCTTCCGCTTGTAGGAGGTGTATTTTATTGTTGATTGGAATCGGCATAGCTGGACCACCAAAGTACACCTCATACCAGTGTTCGTCGATGTAGAGTTCACGTGATGGGAACGCAAATCGCATGCGATGGGGTTCCCCGTCAATAGTTACGTCCTTGAAATTCTCGTTAAAGTTCAACACTATTGATTCCTTGTTATCGATGGTGATGGTTCGGGTGCCGGGCTGGAATCCAATTTCTCGTGGTTGATCCCAGTCCATGAAGACAATGGCGACATCGCCATAGAAACGAATTTCCTTTGTGCGTCCATCAATCGTGATTGTGCGCACAACATCCGCCTGTGGATTGTCTATGGAGTTACATGGTTTGGGTATTATCACTGCTGGTGGCGGCTGTGGTGGACTTGGTACCGAGATTTGAGGTGCGCTAGCTCGAACCTGTGCATTGCCGTTGAACACGCTGTTTGGATTCTGCCACGGGCTTGGAACGAGCATTCTGTTGTTAAATGGCGCCCTGTTGTTGCCAGCACCAAATCGTTGCCGTTGTGACAGGAGCACTGGATGATTATTCGCCGACTGTGAAGGCGCCGACCACTTTGAAACCTTGACTCTCTTCTCCTTTTCTCCGCCTTTCTTCGCTGGTGGCCCCAAATCTGGACTTTCCTGTGAGTTGTCATCCATCGCAAGTACATTGTCCTTGGCGTCGGTTTGATTTGACGTCGACTGTTGCTGCTGTTCCTTGGACAACTTTGGAATGCGTTTCTTGTGAACAGCTTCACGAGCTATTCGGTCAGGATCCTCTGGCACGGTTTCCACTGATTGGTCACTCGAATTAAGTGATTCAAGCCGCTTGGCCGCATTCAATTTATTTGTTTCATTTATTTGCATAACAGTTTTAACTAAATTGTGATATTGCTCTTCCTTGATGTTCCCATTCTCCAGCAGTTCTTGCGCTTGACTAATGATTGTACGAATCTTTGCATCGTTACATTCTTGAGAAGTCGTCTCGTCTTGCAGTTCATGGATTTTGAACTTTTGCGACAATTCCTTTGCCGATTTCTCTGTAAATTCAAATGAACAAGGTGGTTATTGTTAGTTGCTGCGCATGTTTATCAATCAGATGGGAGGGGTGGATCTACTTACCCATTCTGTTAAATTTAGCTGCTTTCGCTAGTTTGGCTCGAACATCGTCCAGACTCGACTTGGTTGGAGATATTTTAATTGCTGGAGATGAGCCCTATCATTGGAGGAGAGAATTTTGAGATGTGTTCGGTGTTGTGACAGATGATGTGACCTACCTTAACCTTAGCCCAACTTTCCTTTTCGTTGGAAATAACAGGCGGTGGAGGGGGCGTCATTATGCCGGTGTTTGCATTGAGGATGGCTGTTGGGATGACTGTTCTCAGATCGACGTCTTCAGTACCAAATAGGCTGCAGGGAAATTTGCGTTCATTTGTTATTATATTTGTACATAAATTGATATTCAAGAAAAAACAAACAAAAAAACATGTTTAAAAGAAGAACTAAATCCGTCGTTTTTAAATTCGATTTATGTGCCTATGCATCAGTGAGACAGCGGGTATTTGAACTTGTGCGGTATTCACGCCACGCTGTCGCTTGTTCATTGTCCAACCAGATTTATTATTTATACTTACTTAAAATGGCGAAGCAATCCATTGTGGGCCTAAACCACAAGCCACTCTACTTTGGATACTTCGATTAAAACAAAATTTCCAATTCATTAACCGATTGACCACCTTTTTAAAAACTATGCAGCATGTGTTGGGTCGGTGGAAACACCATTGAACGTACGATAAGAGGCTCAAATACCGCATACCGAAAGACATATTTTAGTAATTCATGTGAGCGGCAAACTCACATAAGGCGCATCAGCTACTGTGGCAAACTGTGGTACTTATAGTTTGCCTTATGCTATGTCACAGCAAAGCAAGTGGGCAGTACAAAATGAAGGTAACTTTCTTTGAAGACATTTTCAAACGTTGGACGATTTAGGGCCGTTTGCTGATACGACTCATAGCGAATTAAGTTCCACATAAACTCTTTTGTGACAGTTTTTGACCTGAAAAAAGTAGCCCATAAGTATTTAAGTAGAACTTAAATCGTTGGTCGTATGAGCAAATGGCCCTTAGTGGCTCAATTAATTCCATTTGGCATTATTTACTTGAGTTTTTGCCACCATCCTTGACGTTCATAAATGCTATAGGGGACTTGATTCATTTCTCATCATTTTTCAAGTACTATCCGTTGTTTAGGCTTCTCTCCAGGCCTGGTCTAGTCTTTAAGCTATTTTAGTGTTTGAGTTGAGTGTGTAGCGAAATGTTTGCCAATAACAATCGCGTTTTAGAAAATGAACACTATAACCCCCAGTGATCAATTTCGGACAGATTTGAACTTCTAGGATTACCAATCGTATCAGAGCAAAAATAAATAAAGAACCGCAGCGAATTCGTCTCAAACTAAACACAAATCAAGAAAACCGAAATTTTAATTAAGTGAATTTAGGGTCGGAATTGATCACAGGCTAAAGGTTATGCACCCAGCACTTAAGTCAGCCACACATTCTATCAACATCACCTTTTATTCAATGTGTCGAGCGTGTGCTAAGTCGAATTTTTTTCGCCGCTCTTCAGTTTGCATACAAAACTATTCTGTCTTCTTCAGGTGGATACCTGCTGCGAGCATTCCGTTCATTAAATCACAGCGTAATCATTTCTTATCTGTTTATAAAGTTAAATGCTCCTTTTATGGTTATTTCTGCTCACCAGTCAAGCGAAAATGTGTTTTCTTTGTGGGTCCGAAAACCTTCACAACTTTTGCTTTAAAAGTTAAATGCTCCTTTTATTGTTATTTCTGCTTTGCCTTGACACTCAAGGGAGTATGGGAAGTTTTTTCTCTTAAAATGTGTTTTCTTTGTGGTTCCTAAGCCTCTTCTATGTCTACACGCGGTTGACTTCCTTCCCAACTGATATTCTCGTTGCACTGTATAAGTAGCTGCGAAACTGTCTCTGCCTCTTCGAAATGTGTTACCGATGCTTTGCCACTACTAGAAAATGGCTGCTTCAATTATGGCGTAATGATATACACCATTTGCTGTTTTTGCATTGAAAATATGCAAACAGTCGGCGCAGCGGTCCACACAGGACCCTACGTCTAGCTTCTCACAACCATTTCCAAGTATATGGGTTTTATTTTTTGGATTAGGGACCTACAACTTGATGCCGATTCTTAACTCAACCATTGATTTAGTACTGTAGGTCCCTTCCGTGGGTACCAAAAATATAAACTCACACAAAATGAATGGTTGGAAAAGATAGGTCCTATATGGACCTCTCACCTCAACTATTTATTTGTCTTAGAAATCACCAAAAGGAATACGTTTTAATTCTTGGCTTTTTGTCAGAATTATATTCTTTTCTTCATCCACTGCTGACTAAGGACGTGATTATTTATTGCTGGTGGAAAGTGACAATTTTGTGCAACTTTTTGTTGATGCTATTTAAATTAACAACAGGTGGCAGTACAGTTATTATTATAATTCCAACTATTAACTAATGATAAGTGCAAAGTTAATATCGAAAAAGAAAATATAGCGCTAGCTACAGTTGTTATATTTTGTTGCAATCCACTGGCTTCTGTCTTAATTCACAGGAAAGGTGACTACATTTTATATCTCCTTTGAAATCATATGAAGGACATTACAAGAGAAAAACTAGTCATGCCATGAAATGTAATATGAAACGGACTGTGGGCCTTACTAATAATCATTTTTAACCCCCACACTAAATATTTCCTGGGTCACAACAGGCAATTTTGTATGCGAAATTTCGTTATTGTCAGTTAGGAAAATTTAGCCAGACACTTTGGCGTTTTTCATTGAAGATCCGAGAGAATTGCCCCGAAGTTCAGAATTGCTCTTTTCAATAAAATTCGTTGGGGCACTTTTGCAACAGTGGCAGGCGCCATGTGTGATTAGATTTTCTGTTGTTACTTGTTTTTTTGTTTTTTATAGGAAATATGAATGATTTCATAGGCCAAATCAATATATTTTAATTTCAGTTTACATTTTGCACTCGTAATTGTATATTTTCGGATCACAAGCGAAAAATTTGTTTCTAATGAAATGACAAACATTTAAATCTGACATTTTGCTAGTGTGTGTTGGTGAGTTCAGGGCAATTCTCTCTAAATATTCCGGACACTTCTGTCGTGTTTAGAATTGACCTGGAAGTGCACTTTTTTCAATGAAACAAAGAATACATAGAAAGAGCACTTCTAGATTTGATCTTTCCATAGAAGCCAAAACGCCATTAAAAATGATTATTAGTATCGCGGTACCTATGTCTGATTTTGAGACAAATGCGGAACTAAATTAAAAACCAAACACAATATGGGCTTTTGCGATGACGCTCCGTTGGAAATGTTTCGTTTGTCAGCGAAGTAAATCAAATCGAATGGGAAATCAGTCGAATCCCTATAAGTCGAACCTCCTTTAACTCGAATTGTTCGACCCAATTTTTGCATTCCCTTCAGTTTTGCATAGAAAAGTCATCCTCTAAGTCGAATTTCATCTAAGTCGAAAGTCCCTCTAACTCGAACATATTCTTTTAATTCTTGACCTGTTACAATATTCCTCGAAGTCGAATTTTGCTTTCTTTAAATAGAAATATCTATTAAACGAGTGAACACTGCTACTTTCACATCCCAATAAAAAATAACTAATTTCTTCAAAATGTACCTACTTTCCTATTTTTTACCTTAAATAAACTCGCTTAGGAAAAATATAGTATATCCCTCTAACTCGAATTTTTTTCCAGAAATCCCTCTAACTCGAACTAATTTTTATCTCCGGTAAAAATTCGACTTTGAGGGATTCGTCTGTGTTTCTGCTTTGTTAGAAAAATTTATTCGCGATAGTGTTCAACTACTTGGACTTCCGTTGCAGGACTTACTGTCGACAATGCGCATCGGAAATGAAAATGTCAAGTGCAAGCAGCTTTAACAAAACGGTGATCTATTTATGTGAACATACTTCAATTGTTTTCTACTTCCTTAAACCAATTTATTTCCTTAAGGAAATTTTTCTTTTTTCGAAGAAAGGTCACAACATTGTCACCAAATGAAATTTAGTTTGGAAAATGCGCCTTTTCGCAGGCGATCATGTTCCCTTAAAATGAAAAATAATTGCAATTCGCCTAATTGCGAGTTCACCCAAGTTCTCATTGGGTGATAATGTTCGTTCTACTTCTGGGAATGCGCACCCTAGTAGAATACACAATAACCTGTTCCAGCCGTGAAAATAAAGTAACAAAACTCTTGTTGCCCCAACCGATTGCTATATCTACGACTACAATCAAAGTTTAAATAAAACGGTAATAGTAATACACTCACCCGTCCATTTTGCCGGATTTAGTCCTCTTGGCGTTTGGCTCGCCGGGATCATCGGTGGATGGGCGCTTATTCTCACCAATTGGTTTACCATTCAAAACACTTGAATCCTCGTTGCGATCGTCTTCCATTCGTTGATCTGTGTCGACGGAGTCGGCGCTACGCTCATCCTTCACATCATTCTTAACGACGACGACGACATCGATATTACTGCTGGCCGTAGGTAAGTCTGAAGATTTTTCTAATTTATTAATCGATAGTACAACATTCGCTGGTGTAGAAGTAGTCTGATGAGGCATACTTGTATTTCTTTGAAATTGTCTTAAGTCAACATCCTTTACAGAATGAAGCGCTTCTAAATCTATAAACAATTATTTATCGTTTTTTGTTGTTATAAACAAAATTGTGAGTATTTTTTTTTTTTTAAAGGGTGAGGTTTTTTTTGAGAGAGACACAGAGAGAGAGAGAGAGAGTGGCATCCGAAGCGATCGTTAAATTAAAACAAAACTAAAAGTCCCTGAATAATGTAAAAATCGCAAAAATATTTCTTTTGTTTGTTTGATTTTTTTTTTTTTCATTCACTTGTGGAAATATTTTATATAAAATGTTTGTGGTTTGAAAAAATGGTTTTATTTATTTTTTCTGTTTACTATTACTTATCAACTAGGTTATATCATATTTTCTTTTTTTCTTTCTTTTTTGTTTTGTTTAATTATTTTTATAAACTTGTTGTACAATTTTTACATTTAGCAAGAATGAAAATCGATTATCTAGATGTTTTTTTTCCCCACGGAGCAGAGCACATTATGTCGAAAGGAAAACGGAAAGAAATCGAAAGCTTTCTGATGAAAGGAAGGAAAGTTCTTTGGTGGTAAATAAAAAATACGAAAAAAATAATAAAAAATACAAGAGAAATCCTCCAACATTCAAGAATAAAAACAACAAATCCAGTTTTTATATTTTATTTCGTCATCTCATCATTAATCACTTTTTTTTTGTTCAAGTTTGTACTTAGAGAAAGTTGTCTTCCCGTGAACCTGTCAGCGACACATCTAGCTTTGAGTAGCAGACTAACCAGCTGTGAGATGCTTAGTGCATGTGTACAAGTGTTCCAAGTAAAAAGTCTAGTGTACACACAGTTTAATTGTTCAGGTTATACCCAACTCAGTGCCTAATACAACAACTAACGACGAAGGGAAGCTCAATTTCGTCCCGAATTTCGATGGTGGACGTACTAGTACTAGTACCATCATCATATGCAAAATGTGCGCTACTTCGGGGATAATTGTACGGAAACTCTCTTTGCGAAACGTAATTGTAGAAATACTAATTGTAAATTTTATAGAATCATTCTTACTTTGATCTAAACTTTTAGCAGTAACGTTGTTGGTTAGTGGTTCAAGATCTGGTGTCGCAATTGCTGAGGTCGCCTCGGGCAGTACTTTTTCCTCGGTTTCCATTTTTGGTGGTTTCATGTCCATTGATGGTGGTGGCGGTGGCATAATAGCAGTTTGCTGTTGCTGATCTGCCTCAGTTTCGATCTTGGGCGTGGGATTCGGATTCAGCCTCGCCCGTTTATCGAGATGAAGAACTCGCAGGTCGATGTCTTTCGAGAGGCTGGGCGATGGAGTGCGGGACTTATGCTTGCGGCCTGAATAGTTTCTTGAGGACTTCAGCGACGATACAGATTTTGATTTTGAATCCCTGTATTTGGCCGGTGACGATGCTGGTGAGTTGGATTTTTTCTTAATCGCATCACCGCCGATATCTGGTTCTTCTTCTATTTTCGGACAGGCAGATGAGTACTTTGGATCACTACTTCTGCTGCTGTTGCTGGGCTTTCTCCTATCGGAGATACCCTTGTTGCTGACTCCGCGTCTGTCTTTGTCTCTTAAATTGGTTCCACTGCGATTGGACGATCGGGAAGACGATGACCTTACCCGTGTCGGCGATTTGCTTTCACTGCGTGATCTGCTTTCACCTCGTTTGTTGCGATTCAATGATGAAATTCCCGACTTTGATCTACCACCACCGCTACCGCCATCTGAGTGTTCTTCTTCACTGCGAGACTTGGACGAACGCTCACGTACGTTTCTATCGCGCGAGGATCGATCGTGGTTTAGACGATCGTTGTCGCGGCGTTTTGATATGCGCGATTCAAAAGTTTTAGCTGCCCTGTATGAACTCGATCCTTGGGTACCGCTATTGCCTTGATTTACGATTTGCGGCTGTGGTGTTGCACTGGAAACCGGCCCATTTGCTGTTGCAGTGTATTTCGATTTCACGTCTGACGATGACATAGAAAGCGATTTGTCTTGACCGGCGACTGCTGCTGGCGGCAGTTGTTGCTGTTGTTGTTGGCGAGCAAGGCGTGGATCACGTTGTCGAATTGTGTTCAACAAAAGCGGATTAACGGGATGCACCTTTGGTTTCTGTTGAAGTATATGCTGTGCTGCGATGCCAGGCGGATAACCCTGTAATTGAAAAATATGTTACATGTTGTTTCGGTAAGAGAGAACAGCTGTTACGTCCGGGGAGAAATAATGTATACAGAGCAAGATGAAAAAGAAAGAAACTCGGAAGTAAAAAATGGGTATATACAAGAGGAAGCCAGAAATGCTTTTGTTTTATGGAAAATCTGAAGACAGACGGCTGCCCGAACGGATCATGGTTCTTTTACATTGAAAACTATGCAACCTCAAATATAGTTATTCACTTTCTGCACAATTACCTCATATTTTGGAAAGAACACTGCCTTTGTGTGGTAAACCGTAAAAAGGTGGACTTTTGACTACCTACCGATTTGCGTTCGAAATAAAGCTAAAAAAGTATGGGCACCGGTTTACAGTGGTCCGCCACAGCTTTCTCTTAATTTGGATTTAAAAAACCTTCATTTTCCGCTAAACCTTCATTTTCAGCTAACTTTGTCCAACTAGTCACACATTTTTGATGGTATTGATTTTTGGAGGTTAAGGGCGAACGACTTTCACTCACGAGGTATTAAATATCAAATTTTTAAGAAAAAAATTGGGGGAGTCGTGGAGTCGTCGCTTAAATTGTTTAAAGTTCACACAACTAGTGGAATTTGTTTCCAGCTTTGGGAAATATTTCAACTGATCGGGCAGATCTAGTTTCGTCAAATAATAATTCACCAAAGCTAATACAACAATTTGGGCGTACATTTAGAAAAATTCATTACTAAATCTACCAAATAAATAAATAAGTGTCAGGGGTATAGATTTTCTAATGACACTAATACCATCAACTTAGAGAACAATGCCCAATACGACATAAATCGCGAACCCCAATTGATTGTAGTCTGTTTCAAATGTGAATTCACCTCGCGCATGTTTTCTATTTGAGAGCGACCACTGACGAGCATTCGAATGGGATTGAGAGAGGTAGGGTTTAAAGAAGGATAGGAGTACATAGTTCGTTGCTATATCTCTCTCCGGGCAGCTTTAAATAAAAATTAAGTTCCCGACAATGTCAGTGTCAATGTCAAATGAGAAGAAGAAAAACAAAGTGCTGGGTGAAAAAATTTGTAACAAAATCTAAAAAGTAATTTGGATCGAGAGCTCGATTTGACACAACAAAAATTTTAAACAAAATTTATATAAGATCAACTTCATTTTATGGG
Source organism: Cheilosia impressa (assembly GCA_948293265.1). Taxonomy (NCBI): domain Eukaryota; kingdom Metazoa; phylum Arthropoda; class Insecta; order Diptera; family Syrphidae; genus Cheilosia; species Cheilosia impressa. The sequence goes on from OX411884.1 coordinate 14,065,128, forward strand.
AACTTTTGCTGTTTTACTAATAAAACACTCGCGCGAAGACGGGCTATTCAATCTGGTTCGATGTCCTCAACACTCAAAAGAAATACAATTCCACTCTGTATCAGCAATCTGTGGATATACTCCTAAAGCGGCAGGTAGCAAATTCGAAGACAAGAATTTCTCATTTTCTAGTTCTTAAAATTCTTTGCAACATCCTCGGGCATTTCTTTCTGTCGTATCATTTGCCAAACAAAATCGCCAGCTGCCGCAATACTAGGAATGGTACTCTTAAGTTCACTTTCTGCAGTACTATCAACTATAAAGATTATTTCTAGAGCCAAATAGGTAATGCTCTGCCAAACTGTGTTTGTCCTAACCATTTCTTTTTGCAGGCATTTAAAACGAAGGGCCAGCGGTGTCTCCTGTCGAATCCAACACCAGAGTAAGTAGTTACAACTTCTTCTTAAGCGCATGTCAAGTACATAAAGAAAAAGAAAACCTTCTCGTACTATTGCCCTCAAACCTTCGTTTCCATTCGATGACATGATGTTTTGTGTTTGCATCCTTTTCTGAAATCGCAAACAGCTTCCACTTGAAGTCGCAACGAGGCACAGCAGCGATGAACTTAAAATTACTAAACACTCCTTACAGACTAAACAAAGGTACAAACTACAAACGTAAATGAAGAGACTCACCTGCTGCTGCATATTCATCATGTTTGGGGGCGGCTGCCTTGGCCCAGCGTTCCGGTAGTTATGATACATATTCATGCCCCGAGGTGCAGGCTGATGCATTTGTCCCTGCATCGCTGCCATAGATGGATGGCGAATCTGTTGCGGATGCTCTGGTGCAATCTTGACACTCTCTGTCTGCTTACATAGCTGCTTCTCCTGTTCCTGTAATAGTTTCTTAGTTGCCTCGAGTTCTAGTTCAAGTTTGCGCTTTTCCAGCTCCAACAGTTCGCGAGTTTTCACCCGAAGCGTTGCCTCCATCTCATTCTGCAAACAAGTTTCAAATCATTAACTCTCTATCAACGTTTATTTTTTGGGTTACCGGAACTTACTTTCTTGAGAAAATTCGGATTCACATGAATGGATGGTGATTTAATAACCTTTGCTGTTATTGGCCAGTTTCTGTCCATGCAGTTGACCTTAACATCCAGTGTGTACAGTTTTTGGGCAGTGAAAACCTCATTCCACGTTTGACGCAGTGTGTACATTCGTTCGCGAATTTTTTCGCTCACCTTAAAAGTTTCAAAATGATGATGAGTATCTCTATTCGAAATAAAACTGCCACTCCAACAACATACCTTTTCAAATACTCCGCAGAATATATTTACAATGCATTGGCTGAAAAGCGAGATATAAGTGCTTTTCACATTTTTCACAATTGAATCGATCAAATAGAGAATGGGCAATTTTATGTCTGGATGGACCTGTGTTGTGTTAAGCCAATGCAACGAAGAAAAAAGAAGAGAAAGGAAAAATAATAAATAATTGCTCCGTGATGGTGTTTTTTTCAATCTATTTTTTATAAAACCAATCGCCGATTTTTTGTGTGTATTCTCTAGGAATAAGTTTTAAACTACATTTAGTAACTGAACTATTTTTCAAGTAACCCTTTTGTTTAAGGTGTCATGTTAAAACTATTCAACGGAAAAGGATTTTCTATTTGAATGCGATCGATTTTATCAGCTAATACCCAAACCGAGACGTTGCTTGTGGTGTGTGTTTGGATGGACCTAGACTAGCAATGAAAATATCACTCCCAAGATCTTGTTCTTGTGCACAGGCACAATTTCTGACGGAACGGTCAAACGTTCATCACAAATGCAGGCACACAAATCGGGGGTGGAATCGCCACTTCCTTAAACGGAATTAAGCTGATTTTACACGTGATGCTCGTGCTCGTTAATGGACAGACGACGCGATTCGAGCCCGGAACTTAGAATCGCTGACTTTGCGTGAATAGTTATGAATTTATTTCTTCGTATCCAGCACACGATATAAAAGAATTATATTTAAATGCGAAACTCAACTGCCCGCGCTTGTTGCAGTCAAATTAAGGTCATATCTGGTAAGGATGAACTTCTTTCCGAGTTCGTGCAGTTTTACTCTAACAACTAACTAACTTATTTCCCAGCATACATCATCATCATCATCAGCTCGATGAACATGAGATCCTGAAGTGGAATCAAACCGGCAATCACTTGTGATGAGAAAACAACTCTAATGCCTGTTGCTCTAAGCGCCATTCACTCTCAGCGAGCGGCTACTAGGAGAACGCAGATTCAAAGGTTTTCAAAAAACTGTCTTGCGCGTTCGTACCAAGTGCCAGGAAGACATTTAAAAAGTAAGAGAAGGCTCTGTATATTTTTTGTCGGCATATCCCACTTATGCATCTCCGAACTGTGCTAACGCAAAACCGCTCGTAAAAATGGGCTTTCAGTCATAATCGGAATTCCGAATGTTCCTAAGATCTCGTGAAAATTGCACAAGTAAACATTTTTCAAAGCAAATTCACTCTGTGCACCAATTATTCCTCTGGAGACAGCTACATCTCAATTAAGCTGTAGTAAAAATTGTCAAATTGGCTGTAAATGATATTCCGTCTGAAATTTTGACAAATGACTACGACTTATGTTTCAATTCATCGATCCCATCGACTTGGATGAACTCGAATTGGAATTCAACGCGACACCTCAACCCAGTCTTTGACTAACACAGTGAAGACGCTTTCAGGACTACATATATAGCTCCCCACTCTCATTACGATCGTTTATGCTATGCTGAGTGTAGACGTCATTTGCTTTTCTTGTTCATTGCCTGCGAATACCTACGAGTGTACCGCACCAATCAAAAGTAGACATCTGGCTGAGAGCGCATGACTCTCAAAAGCTTTCACCAGAACTTGTCAAACATTTGAATGGGACACGCACGTTTACAGCGGTTAGCTAGATAAAGTTAAGCTTTAGCCAGGAAAATTTGCTAGCGAGGAGTTTTTTCAAAACTTTTCAACGACATTTTAATGAACTGGTTTTTATTCTGAAGGGCCCAACTTAAAATATATAGTGGAAGCAAGAGTGGTTTGTAAAAGGGGTTTCGAAAGGACTTTCTGGCAAAATCGTGTTTAAAATTAATCTAAGAACGGACTGTGAATCGATAGGTGGAATCTTTGTCACAAACTTTGTAAGGGGCCAACGTTATAAATTATAACTCTGCGGATTCGCAAGCCCAAGGCGGTGAAAAAGCAGATCAGCCAAAAAAATACATGGAGCCGAACTAGTTGCCTCAACAGTTCCATATGGCAAAACCGGAGGAAGTTAAACTTCTAAGGACGGGGTAGATAAAGCAGAGACGAAGAGAAATAGAATCTATTATGATACTGCCCAAACCACAAATATCACTGACGATGTAGCAGTCAGATCTATTCATTCAAAGATTGGAATTGTTTTGTTTTTAGCATGTCCTGCTATGTACTTAGCGGGTTCGCAATGCGCCTTCATGGCTTCCTCCTATCCTCCTATCCATATACGACAATCGTACAATCGAATAAAAATATATATTCTGGAATGGGGTGATTTATTCTATCAGACTTGTGCATATTCATCTTCATTTTGGGCACGTTATTCAGTGAAAAATGCACTTCGATTGTTTATCTTCTAGAAGAGCTTTTTATTTTGTCGCCGGAATGGCATTTTTGAGGGACCGTCTCAACTCCGTCTTCTTTCTCACTTCTCTTGATTCTTGTTCTCATAGAAAAACTTTTACAAATCAATGTGGGTTGCTTCTACTGCTCGACACTACACAATCTATCTACCCTTTGTTACATATTGTTAAATGTTATAAACAAGACGCGGTACCTATTGCAGAAGAAATTTATCGCCAAAAATATGACGAATCGAATCTGTTTGATTTTTTTATACTCCATGAAAAACTAAATCAACAAAAATGCAAAACTGATAATAGAAAACTATTCAAGAGACGCTCTAAAAACAAATAAAAGTTTCACTTTAAAAACCGGAATGACAAGCAAAGTTTTCATCGCACAAAAGGCACTTCCCGATCCCGAATCGCGTTATCCGTAAACGAATAATACGCGAAGGAGTCTGTTCCTGTTTCGTATGCCAAATGGAATTATTTTTGGAAATTCTTCTTCCGATTTGCTTTTTCTCTAGCAGATAAAGAAACAATTTGTTCCTTGTTCCAAATTTACAATAAATTGCCCGCACTTCAAGTTAAAACTATAAGGCCTGTGCAAAAGCCGTGAATAAATTTGCTTCACCGAAGTTTTTTCGATGCCTTTTTCTTGTTGGTTTCGTTAATTAGTCGAAGAAAATTACTTGTTTACCACAAGGAAATGTTTGAACTGCCATTGAGGACATAGCGACAAAATACTGTCATTGGCGCCATTTTTATAGGCGAAATTCAGACATAGGAGTGATCGTACGAGCTGGCATTGGCCGACCGAGAGCCACTGAATAAAGCTGTCTTTGGGGCTTAGTTGCTAGAATTACAAATTCTGGAATTAATTCCGCTTCAAGTCTACGCGCGCAAATGAATGTTGCTACTGAAATACTGTGTGGGTCTTTGGTTGATCTGATTTGCTGTTCAGGATCTGCTTCTGCATTGGGCAAAGAAATGGTAAACCCAAGGAATCTGACTGCTGAAACTATATAATATAATAAAATCTAATATAGGTATGAGTATCGTTGGCGTTCTAGAAAATGCAATGCTAAAACAAAATCTATGTGCGACACTTTCCACCCGTGCGTTTATGCTTAGCTAGAAGTCCAACGATATGCACACGAAAAGGAATATACATTTGTCAAGTAAAATCATAACTAGAGTACACAGTAAAGATGTGCAATTAATGCTTGTTTTAGTCAGAATATTTCCACTGACAAGTTTTATATTTGTTTCCAGTAAAATCGGCAAACGAAAGTCCATCAATTTGTTACATGAATCAAGTTTTAGTATGCCTTTGTTTGTTTTTCCTGATTATTTTCATTACAAACCATTATTTGAATAATTGGCTGACTTTTTTACATTTTCGTATTCGCTACGTTATCTTGTTTAAACAAATTTGTTTAGTTCTACATCAGTCTAAAATATAGAGCAAATATACAAAAGATACAAGTGTACGGTGGCTAGACGGGTGGTCATGCTACAAGTATCATTTCTACTGGGATCTTGTAACCGCTTTTAGTGCTACTTCTTAACAACTACGATTATAATTAATTTTAAATAATTAAACGATTATTTCTATTAACCTTAGCGATGTGTTGTTCGACAACTTTGACGATCACTGATGCATGCTCGATGTTTTCCTCAGCCAGTATCGTCAGCATATTTATGAGCGGCTTGCTGTTCACATTCAAGTCAGCCAAACTGGATAGGTATTCCTCGGCAACTTTTTGATCCTTTTGATCCTTAATTTCGGACTCCATTGCTGTGTTTAGGATTTATTTACCAAGAGCTGCAGTGTGTTCCTCCTCCAAAATTTGTACAACGAACTTTGAATTCCGTTTGTAGTGTTTTTGGATTGTTATTAGGTGGTTGCTGCTGATTACGTTTATTGGAGCATTGCCTGCAACGACAAAGGCCAGACACAACATAAGTACAAATTTAACAATTTTATGACTGCGAAAAAGTAACTATACTACTACAGCGAAAAAGCAGCCATAACTAGGTATATATGGGGAAATTATAAAAAATGTTCCATATGTACATGGCTTATGCAATGAAAAGAGCACGTAGTCGCACTTTCGACGACATGGAATTTTTTCTTCCCAAGTTTAGGGCACAAAAAAAGTTAATTTATAGATATGCACTTGTATTTTTATCAAATCCAAGGTGAATATAACCAAAAATGCACACCAAGCAAGACTTAAAATTGTACACATCACCAAAAACGCTAAATACATTCAGCATAAAATCATTCTAAAGTCCAATAAATAAAAAAAAAAAAAAAAAAACAAATATGGACACAGGGAAATACAGTTAACTAAACGAATTTAATGCGTTTTATCAATTTTTTTTCACAATCACGCTTTCGCACAGATAGAAATTAATCACAAAATGTCTGCCATATAGTGGTGAATGTACGTTTAGTGAAAAAAAAAGAACAGCTAACGAAAATCTTGTTAAACTTGCCTATTCCGATGAAAACTGATTGTCTTGTTGTTTTAATTTATGGTACTGCTGTTTATCGTTAGTTTATGCACTATTTTAAGAAGTTATATTACTATTTAAATAGGAAAAAGAAATAATTTATCCACGTAACAACGGAGCTGCGTGCTCCTTCGGTGATATTTGTCTTCTTTATAAAAATATTTTTCGGAGTAAGAAAACATGGCGGATAATTTGTTTCCCAGTTTGGAAGGCTCTAGTACAATTACCTAATGATTTGAATAAGAGCTGCCACTTTATGTGTCAGTGTGTCAATTTGGACATTTTTTCTTGCTGCAGATGGAATCGAAAGAATTTCTTTTCAGAGTTTCTTGATATTAGCCAATGAAATTGAGTTCAGTTTTTAGTTTAATATCTAGTTCTGTTTAAATTTTATATTTTATTTAGTTTAAGAATTTATTTTGGGGTCGAATAATTTGGCATGACTGATTTTTTAAGAAGGTAGATAATTATTTTTCTGTTGTGAGATTTCAACATCGATTTGTTTATTTCCGATTTTAGGTTCATTAAATAGGTGAACTAGCAAATCATCGAGTTTGCCAAGTTTGGTAAAAGCTTGATATTGGAACCGCCACGATTTTCTCACATGAAACTAAATCTAAATCTCTCATCGCATTCGGAAGCCATTTTTATAGTTAAAGTAGATTTCGTAGACTATTTCTATGAAAATATATATATATGCAGAACATTTTCACAACTCGTATCAAGATGGCCGACCAAAATACGTGTCACATATTTTTTCGTACCAGGTAGTGCTGTCCCTTTCGGTTAGAAGTCTATTTAGATTATGCATTCTTTAATAATCTTCACAGAGGAGTAGGTAATTTGTTTCCATTCCATCTTTTATTACTCCTTTGTTGTCTGTCCTACTCATTCAAGTCTAATTATCCTCAGAACGCAATAAAGATAAATGTTTAAAAAGCGTTGTATCTGATCTTAGAAGGGCTTTAAAAGAACAATAAAACAGCACATAAAGTAGATGAACATGAGAGCGCCCTTTAAATCCTTCACAAAACAATTTCAGGTAGATTTGTAAGAACCAGCTCCTGGTACTATCGGTGTGTTTTTTGAGCTCCGATCTCAGCAAAGCAAAGTAAAGTAGGACCTTCAGCATGCAATTACAAAAATTTTATCGGAGTCCTTGAAGTGTCAAGTAGAGCGTAGTTGTTGTAATTGCGTGCGAAAATCCTACATTTTACTGAAATCGAAGATTAAAAAAACAAGCCTTATATTTATTTTAAAACTAGAAATAGAAAATGAGAAAAAAAAACTTTAACAACCACTGGCCGAAGTAGGCGACTACTAAGCGAGGTTTCTCAGATCCATCCCCCGAAAAATACAAACAACATCTTGGTTTTTTCCACTACAGATTCCTATCTATTGTCAGCTAAACCCAGGCTTACCTCAACACAACAAATTTATGGTGAATTTTTACTATCAACTTTACTTCGTAATTGGATATTGGAAAAAAGTTGGGTATAGTTTTTTAACTTGCCTGGAAAGCCACGATTGGTATCACTAAAAACTTGTTGACATCTGTTATGTCAGATGTCAGCCAAGAGCAACTGACAGCAAGTAGCCCGCGGTAATACTTTGCAAATAATTCTCCGCTGCGATTGTTGATTTCGGAATGTGATATATTTTCGGCATCGAATAACAATTCAATTTATATTTTAAAATGGAAGAAAACCAAGATGTAGTATTTGTAAGTAATTTCAACTTTAGTATCACATCATAAAAAGCAAGAATTTCCTGTTCTTCTATCAAAGGGCATCGTTGATGAGCTTAGCACGCGTTGCAACATCTCTCTAACCGGCAAATTCGTAAATGGGAGTACAATATCACTTTCAGCCTACAATCACATTACAAGGTAAGTATTTCATAGAGCTTCACATCAAATAATAACACACCACTGCATTGATTAGCACCACACAAGACCGTCCAACTGAATACGCTAATAAGGACGAAGTAAACATCTTTCATCTGGAGCCAGAGTTTATATTCGATGATCCAATTTTAAGAAGTCTTGTAGCAGAGGCCAACAATACATTCGTGACGCTTCAAGATCTGAGCAAAAACGGAAACAAGACAGGCTATTTAAAAATCTCTCGGACCTATCGCAGCATCATACGTGCGTGCTTGGAAAAACTACAGGAGGAAAATGCTGCTCAATTGGAGCTGACAGACGAGAGTTCCAGGTTTGTGGTATGCCCCTTAAATAACTACTGGTTTTGATTGTCTGAACTATTAAGGTACCAAAACTACATCACGATATTCTATTCGGTGGAATGTTTGTGGCATCTTTGTGAGATATTCTTCATCGAACACTCGCCGTCGAATTTTGTGGTACCCCAACTGCTTGATTGGATCCGCTTTCATTTCCCTGCTGCCGAACGTATGGCCACAGATCTTCTCTTGCTGGGACGAGAAGCAGGCGACAGCGAGAATTATTGGCCCACAATCAGAGGTTTAGTCCTTCAGGGACAGGTTGACGTTGTGAGAGCGATCTTACAACTACACCCGTTGTCGGAGAGCGCTGCGTTTAAAATGGCCGAGCAGATTTTGAGAACAATGCCCTCTGCAAGCGTATGTTAACTGACAAGCAACATTGTACGAAATGTAACATAAAAGTTCGTTCTCTGTCTTTAGCTTTACGGAGGTTTCTCAATACAAAAGTTCCGCGCACAATGGCAGTATTGGCTGGTTGACACAGAACGAAAACTTGCCGCTGATATTATATCCATCGATCCTAATCTGGAGCAGATAATCAAAGTAAGAAAACTTGCGTCAGCCATTTACAGCTAAAAAAAAACATTTATCCAACTTCAGTTAGTCACTGGAGACGCAAGAACATGGAACGAACAAATCAAAGAGTCAGATTACTGGTACGAGTACCTTCCAGGATATCTCTTTTACACAGACCCTTCGTGCAAGCATTTTCAGTTGGCTACACTAGCGGACGCCTGGATAGGTCGTTGGATAGCAAATAAGGGATCCTCCTATGGTGGCTCTTTAAAGTACTTGGATAAAGTAATTCTTAGTCTGATGGAAAATGATCTGCACAAGGTAATACATTCCATCCAGTTCATGGGCGACAATCGCTGGTTCGTGACCCATCTAACAGATTTGCTATATCACTGCGGACAACTGCAGGCTATTGGTGAGCAACAAGCCAAGTAAGTGTGAAAAGTGGTCATACAAGTTTGATATTTGCAAGCCTCTCACTTTAAGTGACCCCGTCAAGCTCAGGGAATCCCTGCTCTTTGAGTTCGGTTCGTGTCTAATGTCGCGGAACTCCCTATGGCAACTGGGCATGGACTACTTGGAGCAATGCTCGCATGAAGGTGACTCACACACACATATATGACAAATTAACACAGTTTCCTCCCGCTCATCTCAAATTGAATTAAAAAAAAACTCCTCTCTTAGGTCGAGGTGCTGTGGAAATTCTTTTAACAAAAATTCCAATTCGAACCGAGAAGCAGGCGTTGAAAATTATAGGCATTTGCCGATGCAAGAGCCTCCTTCTAGCTGGTAACTATCCTACGTTGTTCCCCCTGCAATGTGTGTGACAAAGACAATTTATTTCAGAAAAGGAAATTTGTAAGGTACAATCGAAAAAGGCATTCGACGATGAACAGTATGGCAATGCCTTAGAGTGGGCCATACGTTCGAAGGACGCCATTTACGTTACATCAATTGCTGATTTCTTCCTCAAAGTACAATCCTTTGTTGTACGCGTTTTGCAATTTTTGCTAATAATTACTTCTATCCTCTCCAGCACTACTCCAAGACGGGGGACATGATTTGCTCAGATGTAATCTCAAATATCGGTCCAAAAATGTTCATATCACCACGTTTGGTGTTTCTGGTGAAATACTTTGATTTTTATCAATTTTATCGACGAAGGGACTTCCTACCTGCCGCTGAATTGCTGATTAATCTGCTGGATTCGAAACTCACTCCCGAATAGTAAGTTAAGTAGCGGCCTGCATGGTCTCTGCTACAAGTGCTATCTATTTACTTTCAGCTTTTGGCCCTCATTGCTGATTGATACAATCCCATTGCTGGAATCGAAGGATCCAAAGATACTGGCGAAGGAAACCTGTGCCATTTTGAATCATTTGGAGTCGCAGTTGATGCCGCTGATTGAGAAAAAGAAGAAAATTATGGAAAAGTCTCCAGATGTAGGTGTACGCTGTGTTTGTTGAAATTAAACCTCTTTTCCTGGAATGTAACTTTCTTTTCAGACACCTGTCGACATACTGAAGGACTATCGCATCGAAAACATTGAGGAGATTATCAATTTGTTGCGACTGGCTTGCGCAAGAAACCTCAGCAGAGCGATAATTATCGAGAATACAGTTATGGCATGAATAAGTTTCTATAATATTTTTTAAATAAATTAAGTTTTCAATATGACATCGAGCTGGTTTGTTTGCAATTAGTTTGGTTGCCTCTCCTGAGCTTGAAGTAACCGGTTTGGAAATATTTTATGTCCTTGTCAGTCTGAGGAAAGAGGTCTAAAAATGTGGGGCGCCGAATCAAAGCACCAATGAACTGGCAGACATCACGAAATAAATAATTATCAAATCAAATTTACTAAAACCCTCTTCACAAGGCCCTTCATGAACAACTTAACAGTGCTTGTATTGTCCTACAAACTACAGAGATGTGCTGAGGCATTGAACATGTCAAAGGCGAATCGGAATATTCTTGGTTGTTCATCATTATCATAGCGTCCCGCATATCCATCTTACTTACTTAAGGGGATCTCGACCCGTGGAGAGTCTCTGCCTGAGACACTGTAGCCTTCCATCCTCTGCGATCCCGGGCACGCTGCTTCCAGTTATCCAGACCAAACGCTTGGCATCCGCGATGGCTTGGTCTTTGAAACAAAGGTTCGGTCTTCCTTGTCGTTTCGAACCTGGCGGCTGGGATTCGAAGATCCTCTTAGCTGGAGCATTATTGTCCATCCGCTCGATGTGGCCGAGCCAATGTAGTCGACGTATTTTGGCCTTTTAGACTACATCCACATCTTGGTACAGCTCATAGAGTTCGCGGTTGTATCTTCTCCTCCATTCGCCCTCCTCCGCCGAAGAATTTTTCTTTCGAAGGAGCCCAGTATCAGCTCTCCCTTCCTGCTTATCGTCCAGCACTCGGTGCCATAAAGCAGAACTGGCAGGCTAAGGGTTCTGTATATCCATCACAATAGTCGAAAGTGAGTGATGCTGACGCTCAAACCGAACCCTTTAGAGCTTTCGATCTCCACCATCGACTTTGAGTCATAAGGCTTGATCAAAAATATCATCCTCAGGATACCTTGTTGTGGACATGCGAATAAGATTACCAAACCATCGAAGGATGCATTCGTTTATATTTTATATGGATTCCATTGAATTTGTCTAAATCTTTCCTCTGTGTTTCGTTCTCTAGTACTTGGGTGCAATTTCCTCCAGTATTTGTGTGACCATCCTTGGTTTATGAACAGATACAATTTGCACATCAGAAGGCTGTTTAGTCACAAAAATCACAAATCCATGTTTGGCAACGTTGCGATAATTAGCGACTTCTGCCTTTCAACAGAAATGCCTGTCATTTAGAAAATTCCGACCCAAAGTTTAAGGTAATGTTACTTATTTATTCAAGTCCTAAATCACCTACAAACATGCCTATAAGCCAATCCAAATTTGCATAGTCTAAAATAGTGAGAAAGTTTAGCGCTGCGCTGCTTTGATGCCAAAAACGGAAACAGTAAACTACTCACATTCTGCGCATAATTACTGTCACCCATTGACAATTTGGGCTGTTGCCAAACAGAGCACAAACTTGGGGTAATGAGCCAATAATTAACTACAACTTATAGAACAAACGATTGGCACGTTCAATTAAACGAAGGGTGACCTCACATTTGAGTTTCGTATTCGGGGTTCGATTTTTATGTTGCGATATTTGCCGCATTATGAATTCAAAAAATCTGCGATTACAATTGAGACGCGGTATGGTCCCCCAAGCGGACATTTCAGAACCTACAAATTGAAGAATTTTCATTTCATTTTCTCTTCAGTGTCTCTGAAAGAACCTCAGCATTTCATCTTAAGTCTGAGTTGGTGGGGTAAAACATTTGCATCATCACAAGGCTTGCAGTCTGACAACCTAACCAAACAATTTATCAATGATATCTCGACACACCCACTCACGTATACCTAACCACATCCTGATCCCGTGATAGTAATTAGTCATCGTTTTTTATATACCTACTTCGATAAACAAACCATTATAATTATTCCGGCCAAGGATGTTTGTGCTCACACGTTACATAAGCACCAATGAGCGTCATCCTTGCACGCCATAATGTCGCCAAATTCCGCATACCCCTTCGACTTCAATTCGAATGGGGTATCGCCTCATCAGCTCCAGAATCATCTCATCTTCATTACTATCATCAAGATTGTTATACGCGCGCATTATTTGCTCTCACAGGAGCTTTAACTTAACTCGCACCAATAAGGACATGCGGGTGGAATGATTTGAAGCAAACAATTTAAAGAACGCGTCAGCGTCATATCTCGTTGAGAAACTCGATTGAATGGGTGTGTGCTACTTGTCTGGATGGTGGTGGTACTTTAGTGGTTCTTGTGGTGTTTTGTAATATTAACCCAAATTCCTGTAACTGACATCAAATGTGGTACATGATATAGGTACCTCCTTAATGGAGAGTGTTAGTAACAGCTGAAGTGTGGACCATAATTCCCCACAACATCAAGTAGAACATGAACGAGTTTTTATTTTTGTAATTCTGCTTTTGACATTAATTTGCATTGTTATTCGATGCATAAGCACACACCATCACCATCAAGATGCGAAGTGATTAACGTGTGTAGCTGCTGCGCTATTGTTCTGTTTAGCATGTTTGGCACTTTATTTAGGTTAACTGAGAGACCACTCATCGTTAGCGTTCCATTAGCGAAATGTACTGCCATCAGAGATACGCGAACGCTTACGCTTTACACGGGCTTAAATGGAATCACCAATTTGTACAATTAAATTGCGATTGTGTTTTCTTTTTGTGCCTGCACATTTACAGTGAGAGCTATGGGAAATCTATTTGTAACAAAGTTATCAATCTATTGATAGGAAATCAATGGTCATTGGATGTCAAAAAAGAAATTTGACATAATACTTTTCATGTGCCGAAATAGCTCAGTTGGGAGAGCGTTAGACTGAAGATCTAAAGGTCCCCGGTTCGATCCCGGGTTTCGGCAGTTCTCTTTTTTTTTTAACCAACTTTCCCATCTTATGCTGTTTTCTCGGTTGGGATATCCCACTTTTAATCGAAGTTTAAATTAAAATTTTATTTTATTGTGGAATGTCCTTGTTCTGACTTGGTATTGCCACTTTAAATATATTGCAAAATATTTAGTTGCTCTTACACATATATTCCTGCGAATGGCCCGTATTGGTGCCTGGTCTTTTGTGACAATCTCACAACCCCACTCAACTTAACCTAACTTAACCTACACATACATTCCACAATATTTCGGCGCAACTAGGTAACTACACAACAGTTTCCTAGATACTTTTAACGAAACAAATTTATTTTTAGGCCATATCATAGGTAGTTTTACCTAACCTAAATCATAATGATTAATTTTAACCACACCTGCAATAGGTACGTGGTAGTAAACATATTTTAACTGACAACAACTAAGTAAATGAAAAGCATACAAATTGGGCTCATTCAAAAATCTAGTTCTATTAAGTCGACTAGTTTGGTATGGAGTACATGTAACCTGAACGTAAAAACTAGATTTGTCGGAAACGTCACTTTTTCTACGTCAGCCACATACGAACTTTCGAGTTAGTACTCAGTCACGACTTTCCTCACTAGCTACCCCTCCATAAATGTCAACTGAAACAGCTGCTCATATGACCGATTTCAGCCAATCAAAACGGAGATACATCCAGTCAGACAGCTGTCAGACTTACTAAACTAGATCAAGTATACGTCCCCAATGTGAAGTTAGTACTCAACGATTTTCTTGACTAGTTTCGTCGGCTACCCCTCCATAAACGTCAACTGGAACAACTGTTCATATGACCGAACGAAGCCAATCAGACTGCTGTCAGACTTCTAGACACTTGAACGTCTCCATTGCTTTAGCGTATTGGGCATGATATTTTTGCCATTTCTCTAACCAACACTGCAACAAAATGCTTCGCTCACTTATACGTAGGTATTTCCATTTCGAATACGCCACGATCAACAAATCGTTCGTCGCGTCGCAATCTTCTGCAAAAATACTAAGTTCGATTGAGGAAAACATCAAAATCAGAACATCAACAACCAATAAACTTCTAAAGGAAAATCAAGAAAGAAATAAAAAAATGCTTTATTGCACATCCAGTTCAAATGTTTTCCAAATAAACAGTTTCCCAAATCTTAAGCTATAAACACAAAATCTCTGTCCCAAACTCTTTCATTTACGTTCGAAGTCAAATCCAATTCCTTAGGTACCGATTGCAGACTGCGACAAACTGCAAATCTAGGTCTTCCATAAAACATTAACAAAATTTGAATTGCAATTCGAAATTCTATTCATCTGTCTAAAAACAAAAACGTTTGTACCGCACCGAATCAGATTTATACTTTTCTTCCATGCTTATTTGGGAGCAATAAATCAATTCCACTCGAACTCGAATGAAATTAGTTTTCGAATAAATCACTCGCTTACGACGACAGTAAATTGCTTGCTTGTTAGTAGCGTTAATGCACCGATGGCTGGGGTTTACGTTTTGACAGTTCGACTCTACAAGGGCATCCACCTGTCATACACTTAACAATTCTAATTGCAAATTTCCATGAAAAAATTCTCCCAACTTAATATTTAAGTCACAGACTTGTGTTACTGGATATGCATACATAAATGCTTTGGTGAGTCACCAACAAAAAAGAAAAAACAAATGTTGCTTCAATTAGATCACCACAAATACTTTTGTTTTTTCTTCAAATGCCACATGGTGCACGTTTATATCGCCTTAGAATGTTTATACAAGAATTCATTGAAGCAAACGTATGTGCATTATGATTATATTGAGCCAAATAAAATAGTTATGGCTGGTACTGAATTATCACCCACGGTGAACCGGAAATAAATTCATGACGTTGGGAAATATGTATAATATTGCTGAATGTCAGAACGTTAATTGTGATTGCTATAGATCTGGTCAATTTGAATTGTCGGTAATGTTCCACCAAGAAATTTGGGATGGAACGGCACGTTACTAGCTGGCTAAAAAATTGTTTGCTTCGGAACGCATGTGTGCAGATATTCTGTATGCTAAACTCCAAGAAGTTCACTTCAGTTTGACATAATTTGAAGCGGTTGCTGTCAATGATGAAAATATTTAAAAGAGTTTTCGTCTTTCTTTCGACGAACTTTCTGGGTTAGATTTAGATTTCCTAGTCTTTATTGGATATAAATAATGGATAACTGGACTCTTAGAAAATTGGCACATTCAAAAATATAACGCAAAAACTAGATTGGTCGGCAACGTCACTTTTCATTCATTCATGACTTTCTTGTCTATATTCGTCGGCTACCCATCCATACATGTCAACTGATAGAGCTATTTATGTGACCGATCTAGGCGTATTAAAACTGAGATACCTCAAGTCAGCCAACTGTCAGACAGAAACTAGACGTTTACTTCAACGTCCCGATATTTCATTGATTTGTTTAAAAATGGCTTCTAATGTTAAATGGACACGTTTAAAAATCTAGCTGATCTCGTTTGACAGCTTGGAACAATTGGTTTGTAATCTAGCTAGCCGTGAACATAGGCCCTATGTAATTTAGTGCAGACAAATCTAGTCAACTTAAACCGGTGTCTACATATTGGCCCCAGTGAGCTGACTCTTTTGACGTCTACAGGTGAGAGGGACAGTAGAACAGTACAACAAAATAAATAATTACCCTAAAAGGCCCGCCGAGACCCTAAGCCTGTTTTTTTTAGACTATTAGATTTGGGTAATTAAAATTGCTTGCGCCATTTTGAAAATTGTGAAATATCAGAATTAAAAACATAAACAACATTTGACAACGAGATTTAATTATTTATTTTGTTTAAAAGGTTCGTTGACTTTTTCACAAGGGATACATTCACAAGTCGACATTAGAGATGTTCAAATTTTAAGCTTATTAAGTATTCTCTTGAATACCCAGTTCAGTTGACATTTCGTTCCGAGTCCTCGTTGTTAACTAAATTATTAGCACATGATAACTAATGATGAAGTAGTCACCAGGCCCATAAGCAGCACGTCAAAAAGTGAATGTCAAACAGTTATATCTCAGAGAAATTTATTACACTACGAACACATAGTTTCGGACGAGTTGAGCGACCAAACTTAAAGTCCTTATGCACGGATTATTTGTTAAACGAAACATTTTTCTGCCCTGCATGCCAACTAACCTTGAACTTTTTCCATGTCATAAAGCTGCGTCGTCCTGCAGGCGCCATAACTCTCGATTACATGCAGCTCATTGGCCATAAAGCTATGAAAGTACATGCTTATACTCGTAATGCGTATTATGTACAGCCAAAAGCAGAAACTTCAAACGAAAACACCAGCCAAGTCCTTTATACTTATATGTTGACCCAGACTTGTAGTCGGCCGTTATAATTTCGCTGGATGTCCATAATAAAGTGAATTGAATTTGTCTTGGCTTGCAAATGAACAGAAAGTAAAAATTGGATTGTCGCCAGGGTTTTTATATTATTCCCAAGGATTTTCAACTGGTCCGTGTATCAGTGCAAGGAAACATTGAACTTGAGAAATTGAAACGGCGATTTTAGTTTAAGGAACCTACAGCACTAAAAGGGAGTTGGCTATGCAAGGAAAATGCAAATGCAATTTGGCAAGGATACATAAATTATATCGAAATGAGTTTGAAGACATCAAATACTAATTTAGCGGAAAAGTTCCAACAGTCATTTACGATACAAGAGGGGTTTTCTGTTTCGTTTTTGTTTGTTATATGATTTTTTAGTGTGTTTTTTAAAGCGTATACTTTGGGTCTACTTTTTCAAGCCCTTCGTTTGCAATATTTCGGTTCCTTGTAGGCGGGATTTTAATGCGCTTCCTTTTTTTGACACTCATTTGAGGGGGAAATTTTCTACACCATTCCGATTGTATTTTTGACTTGATTTTTCCAAAAGTTTTAAACACGTTTTCCCATGCTTTTTGGAAGCACTATTTAAAATGGTTCGAGAAGAGGCTTTCAAAGGTTTTTCATTCTTAGCTTCTGAAGGCAACTTTTGAGGGCATATGTATTCGGGATTTTTAATGCGTTTTCAATGATATTTTTGAGGCGAATTTTGCAAACTCCTTTGAGGGACATTTTATTAGTCGGGTTTTGAAGCATTTAAAAATTTCTGAAATTTTGTACAACGTTTTTAGGGTGACTGTCGATTTTGAGCTACCTTTTCTTTTTTTTCTACTTTTTCGATTTATTTCTAAATGAAATATTGTCAATGGACATTTTAATCTTTGACAGATAGTTTTTAGCTTATCGTAAAAATATTTTGTCAGTCAGGCTTTGGGGGTTTGTTGTTCTTTTTTGTAAAAGCAGCTCTCAACGAAGCTTCCATTTGATGTCTTAAAAGGTCGACTCAAAAAGAAGTTTTGGACTCTCCTTTGAGTAGGTTTCGACAAGATTTTAAGTGGAATTTTTGACGAGTACATTTATTGAGGTATTTTTGATTTCAGATTTGAATCTTTCATTTTAAAATGTTCGCCTGGAACTACATGTCCATTTTTCGTAATCCGTAACAATATTTATTGACATTCCATCAAAGCAACATTTGGGCACTTGGTAGGTGCCTTTAATCAGTCCCTAGCTATGATAGTCTGTTTGTCATGTTTTTCTACCGAAATCATGCAATAATTGTCTAGACAAAATTTATTTACGCATTTGATGTGGATTTCCCCAAAAATTTGGGAAATCCCCACATGTGGCAATGTGGACTACTACACCAATTGAAGCACTTCGGAAGCAAAGGAAGAGGGCATATCAGCGTGCTCCTAATACAGAAACCATCCGATTCAAGTCTCGAACTGGCGTCTGTCATTCGCTCACTCGGACATTGTAATCTCCAAAGTTCTTTAACAAAATGTCGTCATAATCATTCCCATTCAGAGTGAAGAACTGAACGCTACAACTAAATATGTACAACAATTAACCCCACACCTGTGAGCCTATGGCATACGTTAATTTCTCATTCAATAACGCGGTCCGTCGCATAAAGTTTGCTCTGGACACATCAAATCGCCCCTATATTCCTATCTTTTGCCTTACTACTCTCGTAACTACACTGATAAAAATCCACATACTCTATACTGGGATGGGGACTATAAAAAAAAAAAAACTGCCCACACCCAAGTGCGTTCCGATTTCCACTCGAAAACAAAACCGGGGTGAGGCTGATCCCAAACAGAACCACACTTTTCCTCTCTCGATAGCCCAGAATGGAAATACACAAATCGAAACAATTCCGATTTTGAAATTGGGTCAGATCCAGTGTTCCGATAAAGCAAGCGAGCACACACCCGATCAATCGCTGTGACCACGAGTGTATTTTCAATTTGAATTGTGGCCCCTCTTTAGAATGTGGGACATCCCAACAGTAGCTGTGGTTGTGGCCCGGCCGTATCAATTGAATTTCGATTTAAACAAGGAATTATCTCGTCGCATCTAATGCTGGGCATCGTCAGCAGCCAGCGCGTCCCCATCAAACCGCGCACACTTAACAACGAAATTTGATTTGCCTGAATGTGTCCAATTTTGGAGGCAGGCCGGTTGTTCGGCGGACTGACAGACAACAGTGGTAATGGTAATACGGAATAATTATGCATTCGCACTTGGGTCACATTAATTGGCCAGTCACGACAGCTATTACGCGGTGATTTGCACACAATAACACGGTGAGTGCAGGCACTGATGTTCATGTGCTGCTTGCCAAAAACTCGTATAAAATGCTGTGTAGGTTGTTTGGGGTAAGTTGCACGTTTACTTTGGATTGCATGTTAAACGGAATTGTATACATGCAGGAAATCAATCATTCATTGGGTTTTGGCGCATTTATAAGTGATTAGGTGTCAGTGGAATATTGGCATTTAAACGCGTTGGCAACGCCTCGAGAAAGTAGCGAACATTATCGGTAAGCCTTTCACATGTCAGCGAGTAGAAGGGAAACAAGGTTTTACCGACCAAAGCAAATTGCATGTGAAAGCGTAAATGATATAAGCTGTTTTCAAATGAGTATAGGTGTACCTAAGGTCGCAAGAGTTGGACCACTGAGGTGGTTCTGCAAGCTCGAGGCTTAGTTGCCTATCTTGTGCATTATACGGACGTCTGTCATTTTCCAACGTATGTAAGAAGTTTAATTTAATTTTAAGAAAGCCCCTTATTTGCTTTATGACCAGTCTTGTCTATGACCTACTTTTGAGTTATTTGTTTGTATGTATTACCGCGTTGCCAAGTTCCAAGCTCACGATTTGCTACTTCGACTTATTTTGAGATAAGAGATGTAAGAGCTTATCAGAACTACATACAGTAGACCCGCGTCTGTGTCCAACGAGTATTCTCTACTGCCTTTTTAATCCAACTTAGTGCCACATCACCCTTTTCCTACGCCCGTTTCCTGTCGCTTTTTCGTTTCATCGTTGTTCAGAATTTCGGCTCAGAATATTCTGCCTTAGCGTCACCACTTGTTCCCCTTTTCCTGTAGCCGTTTTGATTCTTCGGTCTGAAGAGTTACTGTTTCATCGTTGTTTGGAATGGGACGTCCAAGTATCTAGTTTACAGAGTGACAGCTGTCTGACTAGATGTATCTCGGCTTTGATTGGCAGAAATTAATCGTATGAGCAGCTGTTTCAGTTGGCGTTTATGGAGGGGTAGCCGACGAATCTAGTCAAGAAATTTGTGACTGAGTACTAAGTTGACAGTTCGCATATTTGTTTGACGTATAGGGAATGTGACGTTCGTGACCAATATAGTTTTTGCGTTCAGTTTACATCTTATCCAGACCAATCGACTTAAGATAACTAGATTTTTAAATGTGCCCAACCAACTGTCCAGTGACAGTCGATTTGGCAGCTGACAGATGTCACCATTTGACGCACCATTTCCGATAGCTGCTCGATAAAGTGGTCAAAAAGTAGTCTCCCAATCCAGATCGCACTTCCTTCAACAAAGTTGCGGCCCCATAGGCCCAAAGTCATATTCAAACACAAAATATCTTTTCAGTAAAGCTAACGCCACGGCCATTATAGTCTTTTTATGGGTTTTAATTAAATTTTAAGTTGTGACCCTAAAAGCAAAACCCCTTACATGCGATTTCAGTTCAACTTTGTCCCCTAGAATGCTACAAACTGTCACTACTAACTATTCCCAATTATTTTTTTAATTATTCGCTCAAGTAAACATAATTACTGTCGCGTACACATAAAAATAAGGAAAAAGAAAAAAGAAATGTGGAACGCACATGAATTCGAAAATAGGAATTCGTTACGCAATTTGTGGATTCGCATGAAAAAGCTGCATGTACTCAGATATGTAAATTAAATTGCTGTCAATGATAAATCTATGCATGACTTCCAGAAACCAATACCCGGGGATGCTTCTCTACTTTGTAGGTTATCCTGTGGCTGTGTAAATTGTCCACTCGTCTCCCATGGCTTGGCATGCAAGATACAACTGCCATCTGCTGTTTTTGCTGAACACACATTTTCATTTTTGTCAATTTAAAACCAAAATATCCGAAAGGGTTACACCACAATATGACGCTCAATTTGCAGCTAATCGAGTACTGAGAGTGGAGATGGAGAGGAATTCTTCATCGATTTTTTTTGTGTGGGGTTGGTTGATATTTTTCAACATAAAAGTGTAGGGGTGGCTGTAGATTGGAGTCCATGTACGACATCGAGATAAGAACGTCGAATGAGTATATTTTATAAATAAATCGGTTTGGCAAGAAAGCCTTCGACAACCGATGGCAATAAATTTGATTTGTCGAAGATATAAGTCGCTGTCACTGCTTTGTACACTTGATGGAACTGTGCAATAAGTTAGATATTTGGGTGGTTTACATGCGTCATCCACTGTATATCGAACTTAATGATCAGAGATTGAGAAGTTCAACTAAATTACTGTCAATGATACATTTTTATGTTGCTCAACTCACGCTTTTAAATTGGTTTCCGACGCATAACCTCAAAAACACAATTTTTCACACGTTGCATAGAGAACAAACATGCACATGATGAATGCTAATTGAAAAAGCTCGGCCGGTGTATGCACATTTTGGGAAGTGAGAACAACTTAACAAGGCATATCTAAGCGTGGAGTACCTTTACGAATATTCACAGATAGGCGGCATTCGCCCATAGATCAAAGACCAACTGCATTGTGCAAGTACCTATTTCTCATAAGGCTGTAAATTATGTTTCACATGTAAATCAAAGAACAATATGAACAGTGAGACCCTGGTCAAATCATGGTTGGCTACACATCAAAAGTACGTAGAAGAACTACGAGTACTTATATGTGTACTTAGTGAAAATGCTTCTAATAGGATTGCTAGTCGGCTGCGGTGAAGACTTTGGAGCGAGCTTTGATTAAATAAATAAAAGAAAACGGCCGCCACCGGTACGCAGTAAAGTTTTTGATCAGATAAGTCAGGGGTTTTAATTATTTGAAGGTGTAATAATGCCATTGACTTTTTGATGTTTGACATACGGAATACGGACGTTCAAAAGTTCAGTTTCGTAAGTCTGACAGCTGGCTGACTTGATGGGTTCTGTTTTTTTTTAATAGTTTTATTTTTCAGTTGACGTCAGAAATTTCTCGACTGAGCACTTAGTTGACATTTCGTTTATGTGTTTGACTTAGGAAAAGTGACGTTTCCGTCTTATTGTTACGCAGGTAAAAAGTAAAAAGGCAGGAACGACATAGCGGATGAAGCCTTCTCGGAGTCTAAATGATATTTCACAATAAATTTTAGCAAAATTCGTTCAGTGTTTTTCACGGTAACCGCGATAACAGGTGTAGAACCCGCAGTTGTATTTTTTTCCTTAAAGTATATAAGATATGAACCCAAAGAATGAATCGAGTATTTTTCATACAATCTACGGGTGTAAAGTGAATTTTTTCCCGTCTTTTCAAAAACAATAATTCTAAGTCACTGCGATCCGGAACGACAGACAATTCAGCGGTGTTTTGTAGACCTTTCAATAGAATTGCCTGATTTTTAGTTCAAATTCGGAGTTCGGTTGAGAAAAGGAAAGCTTGCTTCAATTTTTAAGGCCATTTAGATCCCCAGGTGGCTTGAGCCAGACTTGTTTTAGGACAATGGATAAAAAATAAAGGACTATTCACATGAGAACGAATTGCGAATTGCGTTCCATCAGTTTCATTTTTAAAGGTTAAGTTTGATCGAATTTTTTATTAGTGGGAAAATTGCTTTAATTAATTAAGACTCAGTTTCTTTTTAGATAAGATGTTAAAATAATTAAATATATTGCTTTTGTGGTAGAACAAATAGGAATTTTCAATTCATTAACACAGTTCAATTGATGTGTTCGCAATTCGCCCATTCGCCCTCATGTGACTAGCCCCTAAGTGAGAACAATAAAAGACGAAAGGGCAGCTTTATCTTTTCCACCAACCAATACGACAACTCTTCAGCACATATCCCTTAATAATGTCAGTATTTCCTTCGCGTACATCAATGTCGCACTCACACTCTCATTTTTGGTTAGAGTTACCGTCGTGTTCTTTTTTCAACATTTCCCTTTGAGAACCACCAAAATTACGAAAAATTCCATCACATAAATAAGACTCGCATTTGATATTTATCCTATTTTCCGAATTGTTTACTCCCTCAAATTATAACCGACGTCAATTTATGCGCCATAGCAAGAACTTGACAATCGACTGCTGTTCCTATTGTAACAAGAAGTGTGTCCAAAAGTTGTACCTAATAAATTTAAATAAACATTCCGTGGACTTCGAAGCACTAAAACCCCACGCGCATTCCTCTCATTCTTACTTACAAATGGAGATCTGAATCAAACCAGCACACACATTCAATCAGAATTCCAACTGAACCGTAACAAATCCTCTTTGAGGTAGTCAGCCTAACCCCACTGATAACACCATTCGAACATCAGTTTTGAATTTTTCAAAATTAATATGATAATTACTCGTCCCCATTTCGACGAGTTCTCAACGAAACTGTTTGGCGTTCGCTGTTGTCACCCTTTTTGGGATTTAAAAAAAAAACAAGATTTGATGACCTAAATCTTGGCGCCTAATACACCACACAGAGAAGAAGAAGCGCCTTGTTTGTGTGGAAGTAAAATTTGAATCAAAAAAAACTATTGACCTGATCACATCGACTAATTGCCTTCATTCGGAGTGCCGGCTTCCAAGAGGGACGGCCCTACTTATCGCCGCAGACGCTAAGAAGATTACGCTCTTCACAAAGCGAGACTTGAGCTGATTTTTATTATTTTTGGAACACCACCACGAATGGATTACAATTATTCACATGATTTGTGTAGTTCCCCATGTTTTCGTTCAACCAACACGATGAACTTGGTGTCGCCCTATCTTTGGCTGAGCCTAGCCCGCCATCTCATGCTCATGATGACATTTTATGCGTAATTATCTGAATGGGTGAGGTGGCTAAAACCTCACTGTTTACCTTTATCCGAGTTTATTTGCACAAGCCGCTGATGGAAGTGCACAAACAAAAAGTTTCTGCAAATATTCATCGGTTTGGTGAAGTTCAGGGAGTTTTTCGCATCAGCTCGCATAATCAGATGGGCGAGTCGGAGATGGTGTATCCGGGGAACGGAGATTGTGGCCAAGATTAAGTTTGCGCTGTGAGATATTTGCTTTTTGGTTAAGCCTTTTAGATGACAACAATATTTGCCTGCGACACTAGGTTTCGTACGAGTACCATTGGTAAACATTGCCCGCTTCTCGGACACACTTTCTCGTTGGCAAGGGAATTTGAATACGCGCACTCGTGCGCAGTTCAATCGAGCTCGTGATTCATTACAGTTGGTGACGGAATATGCGCTTTTGAGTCCAGGTGAGTTGCTTTGATAGTGAATGCATGGGAATATTGCAGCTGCAAGTCACAATGTGGTATTGCACGCATGATCACGATCACTGATCAATGACATGGAATAACCGCGCAATTCGATTGACCCAGATTTGGGATAACGAGATTAAATTTGGAATTTTGCCTACCGCAAGCAGCTGCAGATAGCTTTGAACCTCAACGAGTTTTGTTAGATTTTAAATAAATTCGCCTTGGGCTAGTTGGTTATAGCTGACAGATAGTTGTCAAACCAATCAAAATTGGTATTTGTTTTACCAAAAAAGGATTATATTTAATTAATCTAACATCTAACCTAAAAAGAAGCTGAGTCTTTATTAATTTAAATAGCGAAATTTGCAATTACAGCTATTTTCCCGCGAATACAAAACTCTTGCCGCGAACTGTCACACTTTATTCACAATCCACATAAAAAAGTCGCGATCCACAAGTCCGCGAATGAAAAATACGTTCGAACTTAACCTTTTAAACTTTCATGTGAATGAAGTGTCAGAAACTGCGAATATTAGCTTGTTCGCAATTCGCTCTGATGTGAATGGTCCTTAAGGTTCTTATTCAGACGGAGTTTTAAATTGGTGCAGGGCAAAACGAAGGGGAGGAGGAGTTTATTTGCTTATCTTGGGTATTCAAAAGTTTACAAATATTGCTCCATAAGACCTTGTATTATGTCTGAGCTATCCATGCGGATTGGGTGAGTAATTTTAACGTTATGCGTTGACAAATCCAACTTCCCATACAAACTGATCTTCAAATTTAAATTTAATTTAAACCACATGAACAACCAAAGTGGGTACGCTTTTTTAGTATTTAATATGAAATGAGTAGAATGAAACCCATATCATTCGAAAGGTTCCTACTGTGCCATAGATTTGCACAAACAAAAAATCGTTTGTATATGTCGCCATTACCATATTCACACCGAGTCGAAAACCGGGTTTTTCGCGAAAACACTCGAAAACTTCATCGAAAACAGAAGTTTTTCCATAAATATTTAAGTTCTCAAAACGAGTCGTTTAAAGTCGTTTTTTGCCTTTATTTTCTTTTGCAATATTCAACAAATTCAGCAGAACAGCTGACCAAACTGAAGTCACAACTCACAACTGACAACTTGAAATCATTTTCCACACCTATTTGATGGGCTAATATTATTTTTAAATACTCTGAATCCATTTTATTTGTTAATAAATGCGATTGAAATTTGTAACCAAAATAGTTTACACAGAAGTTCCATGACTAGAAAAATAACACACAGCTGATTGAAACGTCAATCAGCTCGGTGTGAATGCATCGACGAGTTTTCGACGTGCGGTGTGAGGATACCTATAAATAAGACTGCTTAAATGAAGCTTTTCAGTTATTGGTCATCGCCGTATTGCCATACCAACATATACGTATATGTACAGGGTTAACCATTCAAACTTGTTGTCTAATTTTGAGTGATGGAAATCTTTATTTGGACCTTTACAATTTTTTTTTAGTGGAAAAGATGATATCCATCAAGTGGCTGCCGCGAGTGTTGATACACATTTGTGGCCGTCTTATAGCATTTTCCATAACTTTCCGCAAGATTGCTGGTGATAACTGAAACGGGTGATTACGCGACCAGGAAACGCTTTCTTCCCAATACCCATTCATTTTTCCACGCTCTTGCGGAGTATAGCGCTCCTTTGCTTGGCTGTTTTATACTGCAGCTGTTTAGTTTAATGTCAAAATCGGTTATAACGAACTCGATGGGACTGAAGAATTTGTTTCGTTATAACCGATCTGTCTGTATATGATTGACGTACGATACGACGCCATTTGCAAAAATTATATATACATCATCTTAGATTAGAACCCATTTTCGAAGGAACGCCATTTACCTACGCCTAAAATAAAGCACATTTTTATTCAGAGGCATAGTCTTCGAGGTGTTGACAAACATTTTTCGAAATAGATTTTTGATCTAGATTTTCATAGTGACGTATTAAAATGTTAATCGTGAGTAAAGGATTGTATTTTTTTGATGTCTAGATGTCGCTTTTTCCGCTAATAAAAATAAACTCTTAAATGAGTAGAAATAGTGGTGACCTTGTCCCTATACCGCTGCTGCTTTTCTGGTTGTGTCGCACGATGAATTTTGTTGAACTTTGATACCACTTTTGCAGATGTCACTGAAGTTTCTAATAGAGCATTTTAAATTCAATGCAAATGCAAGTCCTAGAGCATAACTTAAGAGAATATATCTTTATAAAGATAGACTACGAACTGCCAGGCTGTTTAACTAGTGAGCAAAACTAGAACAGCCAACATTCCGCTTTTTAACCTC
Organism: Cheilosia impressa; assembly: GCA_948293265.1. Lineage (NCBI taxonomy): Eukaryota > Metazoa > Arthropoda > Insecta > Diptera > Syrphidae > Cheilosia > Cheilosia impressa. Next base: position 14,091,798 of record OX411884.1, read on the forward strand.
CGATCATAGAGACCTTCGCGCCGGGTCGCCCGTGCCATGGAGCATATTACCTCACCACCACTCGGCGTTTTTTTGGGTAAAACTATTTTAAAGCCAACTGCACGTTTCGCAGAAAAATTCTTTATTCAATTTGAAAGTATCTGTGTATGTGTAGTCACACGACGACTTAACTGCGCATTGCGGCGATACGATATGATACCCATTTAATTGAAAGTCACGTTTCTAACTGTAATTATTTTTAGTACGAGTATACACCTACCTACCTTTACCTACGAGCGAGTGCATTGAATATTGTGCTTCCTTAGTGCTTGGCGAGGTTGTGCTAGCTCTTCTCCGAATAGGAGGAACAAATAACTTTGTGGTTATGACGTTTCGATTAATCATGCACAGCGGCTCTGCGCTAGACATGAATAAGTGTTGTATACATCGCGCTGATGTCAGTCACCATCACCATCGCCACAACCGCATTCGACACTCAGTCTGGCAGCGCTTGGCGTTGGTCCGAATTAAAATTCATTCAGCGGATGTCAGCGAACACACCCAGACCGTCAGTCATGCTAGTACTGATGCGCGCGATCATCGGATGCGATCGTGCCGCGTAATTTAGTTGTCTCCCAATAATTAACCAGCATTCCTACTGTTTGTGCAGTTTGCGCAGTATCTATTCACTGGAATTGGAAGTGATGATATTTTGTAACGACCGAATTTTTGCACGACTACACGCACAAGTTGGTGTAGAACAAGCGGAAAGGGAGCGGTTCGCTCGCTTGGATGGGTTCATCAGTTATTTGCCGCGGGCGTGTCGGCTTTAGAAATTGTAAAGACGCACAGGCATTTTCGAAATTCTGATGCCAAACAGGTGAGCCTTATGCCCAAGTGCAAGTTGCTGCAAAATCGGTAAGGCAAGGGCCCCCATGGCCCATGTGGCCAGAGAGCATTGGTTCGGATAGGTTATGGCTAATGGATGGCGTCTTGTGCGGTCGCACGCTTGAATGGGCAAGATCACTGGTTTATTGCCTGAAATTGATTTCTATTATTGCGGCGCGACCGTGGTGGGTTCCCTCTTTATAGTTCCTTGCCGTACCCTTTCCATTGTGGTGCCGCGGCTCTGTGTGTTCCTGTTTATATATGAAATGGGTTCAATTCGATGCAGTGCGGTGGAAGCATCTCTGACAGTGATCCTGTGTGTATCCGAAACGACCGAGTGAATATTATCTTTAGGTGTGTGAGATGAGATTGCGTCTAGACGTAGAGAGGTTCGATGATAGTGCTAAAGTGCAGACCCTTAAGAGGTGAACTTCTTTTTAAAGTCAATGAGGGGCGATGACTTTTGAATGCGGAAGAGTGCGGAGCATTTATACAGTCGGCCATTTGCGGGTAATTCGTTTGAAAAATTAATATTCTTATGGAGGCGCATATGTACAAGGTTATTGGTCATTTCATTGGTCAGGTCGAGAAGATGATATCGGCCAAATGGGCGCCGTCACAATTGATTGCCATACGGGCTCGTTTTAGCAGTGGGATGTATGACAACAGTGGACGGTGCGCGCTATAGGGCCATGTAAACCGAGTTTTTTCTGCAGCAATTGGACTGGAGGATATGTGGTTCAAACAGGACGGAGCTACGGCACACATTCTGATATTCTGAAGGCGGCGTTCCCGGGTTGCCTCATCTCTCGTTTTGGAGATTTGCACTGGCTCGCAAGATCGCCCGATTTAACCGTTCCAGACTTTTTTTTTGTGAGGTTTTTTGAAGTCCCGGGTTTACGTGAACAAGCCCAAGCCCCTAGAAGCGTAGAAGCCCTCAAGGACAACATCGACACGAGTGCGAGAATCTGTCGCCCGAAGTTCTCGCCGAAGTGATGAAAAATGCCATAAAACGAGCCCGTATGGCAATCAATTGTGACGGTGCCCATTTGGCCGATATCATCTTCTCGACCTGACCAATAAAATTCTAAAGGTTCAAATAAACATAATCTAAAAACCGAATCGAAGGTTTACATTTACAAAAAAAATGAGAGCCAAACAACATCGGATGACTTCTTTTGGTCCACCTTGTACATCCGATTTTAACAATTTGTTTGTACTTTTCTTCCATTTTGTTCCGATGTAGTTCAGGCTTAAAACTTTTTTTCAAGGGAGCGTATTTTTTCGTCTCATTGTTGTTAATAAAAAAACAACATAAATATAGAATATTCTGGTACGTTTTTTAGCCTTAGGTGCAAACTTATGAAAGGTAGGGTCGATTTTCGACCACAAGCGAGACTAGTTTTATGTATATCACATTTGAATCGGTCTTGTTTTAATGCGTATCGTTCCACCCATAAAACCACATCCGCTGAAGACAACTTTGATTTTGAACCCTAGCTGAATGCGGAATCTCTCCTCTCCTCTCCTCTTGCGGTTGCTTCACTTCGTCGCAATCGAATTCACAAATCAAGTCTGAAAATGTAAACATAAATTTCGAATCATTTCACTGGTGAAATGTGCGTTCTATATAAGGAACAATTAAGTTTTTTAATAAAACTACCGTAGACTGGAAGAGGAGTGGCTTTCTAATTGGATGCCGTGTTCCATCGGCGGCGCCCGTTGGCTGGGCACGCACTCGAGCGTGTGACTGCGGCTCAGTCGTTGGCACGTTTCAACACTTACGATCGATTTTAAGATTGCATTTGTGAACAAATGGATATCCACTCTATATTCCACCAGAGGCTTAAATTGCCGCCTTCTACAGTACAAAAGGCTATGAAGTTGTCATGACTTAGACTTGGACTGGAACTCAAGCTCTTTGTTGCGTTGAGTTGTTGTGAGCTAATTTTCTTTGAATTCATAAGTAATGGGGTTTGAGGGGGGAACAACATCACTGATCGGTCGTACACAAGAAACAGCAAGTCGAGAAAGCGCATCAAAAACGAGTCAAGTCCCGCCTTCAAATGCGTTTTTAAACGCTGATTTTTCACTGCATACTTTGTCTACTTTGTGAAATGTATTTTGAAGAATGAACTGTTGCCATGATGAAACTATTAAATGACATAACGATTCCAGTATTGCTCATACGCAATTACCCTGAAAAGCAAAATTGATAGGTTGAGCCAACACTACAAGAAAGAAGACGTGTCACCAAGCGGTTACGTGGCTTTTCGAGAAGAGCAAATATTTTGCAAAATAACCGAGTAAAGATAAACACAGGTAGGTGGGAGATAAAATTATGGGAACTGATTTATCTCTACTACCAGCGAATGCGTAATCGCGATCCGCTGCCATGTGTGCAATTCTACAGCGACAACGACGGGTTTCCGGCTAATTAAATTTTCAAACAACATCGGATAATGGCGTGGAAACGGAATGCCAATAAACAGTTTTAGTGTCCAGAGAGCAGATTCCGTCTAAGCGATATCGTTTTTGCAACTTTGATCACCGAAATAAGCCATGTTCTGCTCAAGTTTGTTTGACACACGTCAGCTTTCATTTTATTTGTTTTAAGATTAACTGGGTTAAGCTAGAACTTGTAATTTTAGCACTTCGTTGCTAGTTTTGGAGGTCTATCATTTCGACGACAATCGTCTGAAAAGTTACGAAACAAGTGCCCAGGTTAAGCTTTACAAACTCACAGTGGTGACATTTTCCATACAAAATTGTGTAATGTCACCTACAAAATATTTAAAGCGAGGGTTAGAAATGATTATGAGCAAGGCCCATTCACAAGCCCTCGAGTAAAAGGGATCATGTGATCTTAAAAGTCTGTTCAAAGTAGGTAGGTATACCTACTTGCGTACTTCAATCTGGTTTTTGCCCTAATCACGATTATTTAATTACGAATTACAATTTCCCTTACAGCATAAGCCACTTCATTGTGTCGCTACGTTGATTCATTACCGCATCCACTCTGGGAAGTCTTGATGCGGATCATTTGTGAGCTGCAGCTCCGGCGATTGATCACGAAACAGAAAGCCCCCAATCCTTGGTCCAATTGGAGTTAATTTCCTCTCGAGAGTAATTATGCTTGTCCGTCGGAGATGAGGTCTCGTTTTGTTTGTTCGCCATGCAATTTACCACCAGTACCCGAGTGCGGTTAAGTAGCGCACTGTGTTTACTACGTATGGCACTTCTGTGTGTACGACCACGAGCCAAGCGTCTTATTGCAATCGGCATGCAGCAGTGCACTGCAGAGCTATGTTGAGCCTTCTCGGGGGCCTTGTGTAACCTGAGCGCAATAATGATCGCATGAATCGATTCGATAAGTTTTTATTGATTAAGCAATCATGTTGCCGTCAATTAGAGAATCGCTCTAATTAAACTAATTGATCGATTTACGAATGATGATCTGAGTTGATTGCGAAGAATTGAATTCTGGCAAGACTTGCAATGGTAAGCCAAGTGGTAACTTGATGAGCGGTTTTAGGCCCGGAAAGTCCATAGCCGACCAAATATTCACACCACAACAGATCCTGGTAAAAGCTGAAGAAGTCCAAATCGACATCCACCACCTGTTTATCTATTTTAAGGTCGCAGTATAACAAAATTTATAGAGGCGAGCTACACACAGCCATGCCTAGTTTTGGCATCCCTGCCAAACTTGTCAGACGATGGAGACCGCTCGCTGCTCCATAAAGGCCGCAAACAATCTCACCTTTGATGTCAAAAAAACAAGACAAGGTGACGCGCTGTCGTGAGAATTTTACCAACATCATTCTTCAAAAAACTGTGCGAAGCTCACAATTTTCTCAAAAAGTCGGTGCAACTACTTGAATACGCTGACGGCATTGACATCATCGGCAGAACACAGCCAGCTGTCACTGATGCGTTTGCAACTACAGTACAGAAGCGACAAAAATTAGATTAGTGGTGAATGAGGGCAAAACAAAACAAAGGGATAACAACATCGACGAATCGGTCAGAACGTCACGATCGATAGATATAACTTTGAGGCATATCCGGACTTTGTCTACCTCGGCTCCGCTATTAACTCGAAAAATGGCATCACCTCAGAAATCAAGTGAAGAATCACACTTGCCAACCGCTGTTGCTTCGGCCTTAGAAGGCAGTTGATTAGTAAGGTCTTATCGAGAAAGACTAACGAGGCTCTATATAAGACCCTCATTATCCCAGTCCTGCTTTATGGTGCAAAAGCATTGACGTTATCAAAGGAGGATGAAGACCTCCTTGGTCGCTTCTTCGAGTGATTTTTGATCCCGTTTGGAGGAGATTTAACAGCGAGCTGCACAGCGACATTGACCTAATCAGAGAAGTAGTTATCAGTCGTGTATGATGGCTGGGACTTGTACAGCGAATGGACACCTACGCTGCGGCCCGAGAAGTCTTCGATTACAGCTCGTAAAAACAACGCAGTAGAAGAAGATCTTGCCTTACGTGGCCCGCACAAGTGGAATCGGACCTCAACCAACTTGCAGTTAGTCAAACAAACATTGCGGTAACCGGAGAGGCGTATTGGTTAAGGCCCAGTTCCACCCGGACTGTATTGCCACCTAAGTAAGCAAGATGTGGTCAGAAGTGATAATATTCTATAGAGACCGCACTGTCAAGTCTTTGACTGGGACTATGCATGCATGCATGTCTATTGGAAAATTTTACGACTCCTTTACAAAACCAGTTTTTGGATCCATCTGGGAATCGTTAACACAACCGGATATCAAAATATTTTTACTGTGGTGTGGGATGTAGCGTGGAACCTAAAATGTTGAAGTGTAAGCAACCCATCAGTCATCAAACAAGTTCCACTTCGAATTGGAGACTTGAATCTGTCAAATAAGTGGAGAGTTAAGTGAGCTCATTCTAGAACCAACGAGTTTGCTCGGGACGAACAGGTGTAAATTAGAAAATTTCTCGATAGATGGCAGGGCGGAAATAAAAGTCAGATTTGAGAACAGGGAGGGACGGGTGATTTTAAACAGTGATTGCTAAAGTTCGAAATAGTAATCGGTTGTGAAGATGAATAAGTTAAAAGTAATACAGTGAATTAAGAGATTGGTTTGAATCGTTTAAGAATTGTTTTTAAGTACTAACGTTTTGGTACCAAATAAGTTTATTAGAAAAGTTCAAGAAAGTAGTGTTTTATCTCTTCGAATTTCAGCTCGAATGTAACAATACCAATTCCCTTTTAACGTCCGGCAAAATTAAATATTTTCGTTAGTGAATCTAACGAGCTCGGCAGTTTTCAAGTTACAAGTTTCCAAGGAAACGATGACACAAAAGATCTATTACGTGATATCTTCAGCCATGGTTACGTAAAGAGTAAAGACGAAACAAAGACATTGGACATCCCTACAACAAAAGAAATGTGATACTTCCTTAATACCTCTTATATTTACAAGCATAGCTTCCATCAGCTTAGTCCGTCCCTTTGTTACAATGAAGAATGAACTTGCTAATTATTTTCCAAGGCGTTTGTGGTAATTTTTCAGGTGCAGCTTTGCTTTTCACAAAAGCAGAAGACATCTCCATCATAATTACTAATAGAAGGTTAAACGTTTGCCAGGAGATAATGGCCAAACTATCTTGATTAATGCCTCATTTTCTCGAGCTGTATTGTTGTCTGACTGATAGCTCTTTAATTGATCGGTTGCCTAATCTTTTCGTAAAGATGCGGTCACAGATTAGGTCAGTACTTTATAAAAAAGAAAAGAAAAACTTACAAAATCCAATCTACCAAGGTAAGAATAACAATTAGTTTGCTTCACTATACGTATACTTATTGTTTACCTTTGCATAACTAATTGTTTACAATGGACTATGCCAGCGGCAGCATGGACTGCCAACAGTCTATGCCACAGCAGCAGTTGAATTGACGACCAATTTGGAACCTCGTAAAAAAGCCAGATTGTCCTAGTCCCCGACTGACGTGCAAAATTTATTTTCGTAAGTAACTTCTACATAAACAAAAATAATTTACTTGCTGGCGCGATCTTTTATATTTATGGTTTATCTTGTTGACCTGCCAGATGTATTCGCATAAAGAAAAATTAAACAGATTCGGATTTACGAAACGGAAAAAACAGCCTAAAACCATTAGAAGGAAGCGATGATTTTTTTTTTACATTATACTCAATTGCGCGCCCCCCTTTTTAATTACAGCCCCCATATCTATGACTGAAGCTTTCAACATATTGTGGCTGGCGTACATGTGCTGTGTGTACTTCAATGCCATACAGCCTATAGGAGCTGTCTATTTCGATATGACTTTTGCAGAGGGTATACATCATTTTTGGTGTACGATGAGATGACAACATAATTAAATATAGGTATCGAGATCTACAAGCAGATACTAGTCTTCTTCTGTTACTAATTGAGTCAGAGATGTCCCAATTGCTTCCATTCACACTGCACTATGTATTTATATAGACGTCGGACGGGAAGAGGTGCTTTAAGTTGTTCGAACGGCTCAACACTTTGACAGTTTTAGGTGGTTGAACTCTTATCCAAAAGGCTATAAAAGACGTCCATTTTGAACGCTCCGAAGCCCAGTCAGTCTTGGGTCAGTTGAATCAAGCGGGGGTTTGAGTCTGCGAAAGGCCGACTTCGGTTTGGTTGCCCTATACACTTCCACGAACCGCGTTTTTTTTTTTTGTGTTCCTTTGACGTACGGGTATTGACTGATCGTTTATCTGCTTTAAATATAATTTTTCCCACTTGCAAATGGAATTAATTTCTCGAAATGCGACCTCCTAAAGGGGTATCCAATAAGAGGTGTTATTTTGGTATTCAAAGACAAATGTCATTTTTTGAGATAAATGATCGGATGTTTATTTCGTAATAAAGAGGAAGGTATGCCGTTAGTAATGAAAAACAACATCAGCCAAATGGCCACCACGAGCACGCAAACAGGACCATATCCTTTTCATGAAATTTTCCATAACCAAATTGCAAAGTGGCTGCCCTCTGTCCTCGATAGCCTCACGAATTTTATCTTTTAGGTCTTGAATCGATGGTGGGCTGTTGAAGTAGACCTTATCTTTCACGTGCTTTCAAAGGAAGAAGTCGCAAGGTAATAAAGCCCCAGATGCGACAATTTTGCTTGTTGACGTAGCCACGGAGGTGAAAATGGGCCTCATCCATCAAGATGATTTTTCGATGGAATTCCGGATCACCATTTTTGCAGTGAATTTTAATTATTTCAATGCGTTTTTGAAGCGTGTATCGTTCCATTTTTAGTAATGGCGTAGTTTCTACTTGTCAAATGTCAAAGAATAGTTACAGCTATCGAAATAGCGGGTCATTAGCAATAACACCCCTCATTGGAAAACAATTTACAATACAGATAATCTTTCAAAAGTGCATTACATTTTCAAAGCTCCACTCAGGACAGGTAAAGGTGGAAACCCGCTTCATGTAAAACCTGCAGATGATTACAACTTTCAGCAGTTCAGAGGCAGAAGAAACACCCACATATGTAGCTGCAAGCATCCCGTGGCACAGTAGGTAGCTTCACATTTCCCGAGAGAACTATTTGAACAATTCAAAGTTAATCCACCGAGCATAGTTTATGCACGCACAACGTTAGCTCGTTAAAATATTTTACGGTCCAGTTCACATAACTTGAGACCAAATTAAATGAGCAAAACTATTTCTCCTTCGAAGTCAGTCGTCAAGTTATTTAGAACGCCCTACGCAATTGGGTCACCAGTGCAGGGAGTTAGAGATGTTTTCAAGGCTCATTCACATCTATGTGCTCATCGGCTTCCAACCCGATAACAATTGTCATTCCCGTGACTAACCTCCGTGGCTTTTCTTTCATCACACTGTGCGCGCTCGCAACACAATTACTCCATCAACAATGTCCCCGCAAACTCTTCTTCCATTCATAAAACAGAAAAGATGCTGCACCATCAGCTTCAGCATGTTCCCAGCAGCCCAATATTCACAGTGAAAACAAAAACAATCAGCTACAGCTCAGCTATCCGCTTTTCGAGTTCACCACGGCCAGTGGTCCACTTTCCCATTTCGTCCCGCAGTATGTTGCCATTGCCAGCAGAACAGAATTGAGAAACCCACCACGAGCAACAAAGTGGCTTGCTTACCGCTATGAAAAAGTTGAAAAGCAAAAGTTATCGCATGTGTCTGTATTTTCTGGCCTTCTTCATTCAGTAAATTGTGGTTCGGCATTGCTTGCGGTATTGTAACGAGCGCTCTGCAGCGATTTCTTATCAATTTCCATTCCGCCCCAAAGAAAACAAAATCTTCCTTCACTCGCTGTGTTCTGTCCGTGCTACAACACAACACTCTGCTAGGTGCTACCTGTTTCGAGATAGAAAGGTGCATCCATCTGCTCCGACAGATACTTCTTCGTTATTTTTTTTTTCCCCGTATCTTTGACCGCAAACCGGCGAAAGGCGGGTTTTCGATTAAAATTAGGTTCGTAGGTTCAGTTCGGTGGATTTTTTTCCGTTCGTTTTGTAAGTTGATTTTCATCCAACGGGTAATTAACTGACCAAAATTATAGTGCCACAGAGCGTGTTACAGCAGTTCGACTTCAGGGAGAGAGCGAAAGAAAGAAACGTGTGGAATTTTCCTCCGCCCGCCTGGTAAGGTGAAAATTAACCACAATTACGGTCCGTGCGGTGTTACAATAAAAGAGATTCTTCCAAGTCTGCATCTTCATCTGCTTTGAGTTTCTTCTGATTGTGGTAAGAGGTGCGCGCCAGTGTTTGTTATTGTTGTAAATTGATAGTCTCCCCCCGCGAAGGGTGTCTGTCGTGATTTAAGTAAAAAAAAAGGGAGAGCTCTAAAGCAGCTGCTCCTCTGTGATTGTGATTGCAGTGCTTTAATTAAAATCGATATTAAAAGTCGCATTCCAGACCGCCGGGTGTTTGTTTTCGTCTCGCTATAAACTTCCTCTATAATTGGTTGCGTCGTGCAAACCGCATCCAGAGCACTATGGAATACTTTAAATGGATGCTGGTAGCTGCCTGCTTGGTCTTTGGATTTATAAACACAGGTTAGTGTCAAGGTGATCGGCGATCACTGCTCAATCGATTTCGGGCACGCTGCGGTGGTGGGTGGTTATGTCAGCTTCAGTGGGAGGCGCTGAGCTGTTGCAGTTAGGTAACACATCCGATTATAGGTATAGGAAGGTGCTAAACTATTGACGGCGCGGAATTTATCGACTCGTCGCGATGAGATATCCACTTGACGATGTTGAACTTAGTCACCGCGCCACCTACGCGTATGATGTTAGGTATACCTTGGATCGGCTGTCAATGGATACGAACCTAAATTAAGTGTAGCTTGTAGCATCGTGAAGTGCTTTACTGAGTTGGGCAAAGTGCCGGGGGGTCAATGAAATTTAAGCTAGTTAACCGATTTTAAGTGGAAAAATGTGTCAGCGAGATAAAAACGCGTGATGTCCAAAGGTTGGACGTTAAATTGAGTTTTATTTTTATTTTTTTCTGTTTGCATTTTGACAGTGCCTATGGCTGTTGGGTCTTTATGTCGCTTGTTATCGTGATATTTGAAAGGTGGTAGCGATGCGTGAGGTAGTTCACAACGACCTTAGCTCAAATTGTCTAAATTTTGAGATTGATGAATTTGCTTTTATAGGCAGAAGTTGCTTATGTGTCTTCGTGTCTTCCAATTGTTTCGACGTCAAATAAATTCTACGAAAGAAATTTAAGCATAGGACGAGAGCTCAACGGGACGGTACCAACTTATCATTCTGTTTAAGTGAAGGGAGGGTGATACTTTTTGGACTTTAAATGCATAATTTCTGGCTGATTCATTTGTTAAATTAATATTTTCAACTTGCTCTTCAAAGTTTAAAAATTTAAGTGGAGTCTACTCTAAAAATGCGTTTTGTTCCCATTTGGCGGATAGGCTCATCAGGGACGAACATTACGTTTGCTCCAGGTGCCTGTTTGTTAAATGATTCCTGAGACATTTTAATTAAAAACAGACTGTGAATCTTCACCTTCAAATATTCGGTCGAAGAGTATCATTGGAAGGTGGCGCTGTAAAGGAACGCTAGACTTGACCCTATCCAAAAAGAGATGGAAGTCCAGTCTTGTTTGAATGAAAACTGCCTAAACTACGAGTATACCCACAGTCAGGCCGACGGTTAAGGCATTTCTCTTTTCAAAAGAGCTTTTCAAAATCGGTCGCAACGCTCAGCTTGTTGATTCTTGTCTAAGTCGCAGCTCACCTTGGGTTTGCGCGAAATAAGATCCTCGATGAGATTGTTAAGCTCAAATTAGACCTAAAAGTGATTTGGATCTTCTTCACAAAAGAACACGAGTTTTATTGCTAAAATCGTAGAAGATCTACGCCGAATGCAAAAGAAGACAGTAATCTTCTGGTGTGGCAGTTTTCACTAGCCTGTGCTGTTTTGTGTGTGTGATTTCTTTTGCAATCTGCAGCCGATCAAGGTCTAACAAAACGTAAATTTTTTACAGTCAAAAACTGAAAAATATTTGATAACATTTGATAAAATAAACTCTCAAATGTTTGACGTTTTGTCCAATAATCTGAACAGAGGTTGCATTGCGAGTTGCTCTACCGGTCGGCGCCGATAAATTGCTGATAGTAGGTACCTACATATAAATCGCATTGCTGAATACAATTAAGCACACCAGTACTTGCTGGTCTCTCTCCCCTTTATCAGTTTAGTCAGTCAATAGTTAGTCATAGCCAATACATTTAAAAAGAATTAACCACACGAAAAGCAATAGGAGCAACTATTCCCCAAGTTGGGGAAATACCCAGACACAACTGGCTATAAAGTTGTAATGAAGGACGTATAAATATCTAAAGATGTCATATTTCATGGCTTAAAGTACTAACACCTTGTAAATATTTCTCAACTGAATAAAAATATTTGTGTTGATAGCTTACTCGTGTACAGATAAGATTGCATTAACAGCACACTCTCTCTCTCTTCGCAGGCTTAAAATGTTGAAAGGAAGAGTAGGTTGCTAAGACCAATATCATTTATTTAGTATTTAATTAGTACAGGGTGCCCCATTTGCGAAAGTTGACAAGTTTCATATTAATTTTGTGATCAAAAATTGTACCCATAACTAGGTTTTCTTTTCAAATAAAATGAGATATTTTAAGATCTATTGAAGATCTGCCAAACCTTGGGTTTGCCTTGTAAGGTCCCTTTCATTATGGAACACAGCGTTTCCGATTGCAGTGTTGTTCTTTCTGCTCAAATAATGCGCGGCACGTTGGAGATATCAGTGCTGTCGAATATTTGAAGATGAACCCTGTTGCGTAACCTTTCAGAGTTGCTTTTTAAGAGCTCAAATATGTAATTTTTAAATTTAGGAAATTCTACTTGTTTAAGCTGAAAAGGTTGACACTCTAATTAAATTAAGCAACTGTTTAAAAAAACGAACAAAAATTTGTTCTTTCTTTTTTCAGCGGTAGCACATGTGTCTATACTTATCACCTGTAAGACAGTGGGGCCTACGTTTATTCTCCCAGAAGTACATTAAAATGACGTTTTTCTAGCACTCAGTATTTCCATATTGGCTACTCGCTATATATTTATTATAGCAAAAACCTCCCAATCAATAGATAGAGTTTTGGAAACTTAAAATGTCAAGTTCATAGTCAGACACAGAAATCTTTGTGGAGAACAGCCGAACAACTTCTGGTAATTTTGCTACTAGTCTCAGTCTCAGTTATGTGCATTTCACAAATTAACTATAATCGTGTACTTATTTTGAATCGAACGCCTTAAAGAAGCAAAAAATTAAAAAATAGAAAAAAAATTAAAATAACGAGTAACGAGCAATACCACTAAACTACTCAAAAAAATGCTTCCGGCTTCGGTGAAATTTAAGAGATTGATAGGTAAAATCTAGTAATATTAATAATGGTCTCATTTCATGTAAATTTTCGCTATATGTAGTCTTAAACTCTAATTGTTTTGCGTAATTTTCATAATATTGACGGCATGTTTTAAGCAGCGTTGCCGCTGAAAACTTTCAAAAAGGAGAGTAGAAATACTAATATAGCAAACAAAAATGTAGGGCCCATTGCTCTTGAGGCTCTAAAAGGGGCCAAACGGCAACGTTGATTTGAAGTGCTTCGATCAAAGAAGTAGAGGCAAAAGAGCGTTTACTCGTTACTCGTTATTTCGATAATTTTGGTTTTCTCTCGGTTTTAACACGCTCAGACTTTGTGCTACTACGATCTATTCAAACCGAACAAAGTTCTATTCCAATAAGCAGGGCTTCGTATGCTTGAGTATGAGTAAAACTTCTTTTGTTCATTTGAAGGATCATTTTTATTTTTTTGTGTAGTGGGGAATTTTTAGTTTAAAATTTAAATGAACAAAAAGGTAAAAATGATGAAAAGCTATAGGTACGCAATCGTTGATTATACCAGATTATACCAGACTATTGAGACCATTGAGCGATATCAACCCCAATAGCGACATATATTTTAAAGATCTCACTCTCGAGGGCGGTCCACCCTGTATATTTACACACGCAACGCACTTTCGATTATATTCTCCGCAATAACCCCGTTTGTGGACGCATTGCTAGAAAATAACTCATTATAACTGTTTCAGATAAGATAACACTACCTACATACCGCATACATTACCTCCTATACTAAATATGAACGCGTAGAAATGCTTTCCGATATCCCAGAGTAAACACCCAAATACCTGTGACATTCCATAATCTAATCTGCGAAATAACTTACTAACACAAATTCTGTTCGATAAAGTTACCAGCACGGAAAAGTAAAATTTTCCAATGCAGCAGGGAAAGTTTTTGGCTTTTCATTAATTAATATCGAGAGCCAGTTGCATTCAAAGAATGCACATCTTCCGATGACATAATCCACCACTTTCAGTCCGACTGTTGAGTCATTTTCTTGGGTAAAAATAGGTACCCAAATTTGGGAAGAAATTCAGTTTCAAGGTGCGGTGTGCGGTTTTATTTGATTGCCTTTTGATGGGACAGCAAGGGAGAGGGATCTCAAACCGTGCTCCGCCACAAAATGTTAATTACGTTCTCAGTCTTCTGAGTTGGACTTGTATCTTTTTAGTTCTACCTATTTTTTTTTTCGTTTGGTTTCACTTTCTCAATGCGTGTCCGAGAAATTTAATCAATTACGATTGTCAAACAAAATGCTGGGGCACAGTTTAAAAGCGGTGCCCTCGTCCAGGAGCTCTCTGATTTCAGATAAATGAACTACTTTGTGTCGGCGCGGCTTAGTTGTAATAACCGGTTGCCATAATAACAGACGGGGCTTGTGTGGATCAATTTAAATAGAAAAATAATTAACAGACTTTGCTCGTTGCTTTGTCTTGATCGTAGTTGATCTGTTTTTTATTCCACCGGTTATGATGGTAGAGCTGCTTTAATTTTTATAGTCTCAACGAAATGAAAAGAAATGAAGATAAGATTTGAAATCTATTTTTGAAGTTTTGTTTTCATAAAAACTCAAGTTTTTGTTGTTAAACAGGCAGCAAAAGCTCACGTACGTGGTAGTAAAATGTGCCTACTGGCGCACGTTCATGAGCCAAGAAGCAGAAGCTTGATAAGAGTGTTGCGGTCGATTCAAACACTCTTTTAGGAAATAGGTTGAGTTGATGGGCACTGGGAATAATAAGATCGACAATTAACTTCATGTTACAATGCTTAACTTCATTTTCTTCATTGGTGGCGTTAGAGTTCGCGGTTAACAAGGGCCAGAGAAAAGTGTAACACTTTTTGAAATTCACTTGTTTTACAAGTTGTTGTGCTATAGGCCCTGGAGTCGAATCGCCTCATTCACGAATAAGAATCAATCTGCCGAGTACTTTGCTTGTCAAATTTTTCTTCCAGGTACTCAATACTGATTTTGAGTTTCTGGGCCTTGCCAATCACTGTCATCATTTTTAACCTTCACCTTATATATTTTGTAGGTCATAATATGCAATTTTGTATGGCAAATTTCGCCATTGTGAGTTCGAAAAATTTTGCCTTAAAATGGTTATTAATATCGCGGATTGTGTCTCGCTTTGCATGACCCGTGTCTGGCAGTGTAGGAATTTTTCGTCTCACTGCCTTGAACTAGTCTAATAAATGAAAGGACTGCATTACGTTTCTCGCACCATAATCGATGATTCCCTTATGAATATTCTATTGAAGAAACTGTGAGCTGGCTTCAATAACGTACCGCCCAGCTGCAGAGTCAACTGGCCAAGGGATGGTAGCAAATTTGGCCTTGATGCGGTTTGTCAGAAGACCTTATATGTTTTCTGTCGAAAGACACAGACTTCTTGCAATAAATGCACATCCAAAAAGACTTCTTTCTGAGAGTCGTCGTCGTTGTAAATGTCCTAACTCCTTCCACTACCTCCCTGATGGATTTCGAAAATATCTGCTTAAGCAGGCTACGGCCTCCGCTGATATTTCTTCACTTTTCACTTATTTTAAACAAAGAATTGTTAAATTTAAATAAGAAACAAATTGAATTAAATAAAAATGTAGGATCAATGCGGTTTGTTCAGAGTTCGAACGTTTCGTGTGCGGACCCCAGAATTGCCAACATTAGATCCAACACTATCCGCGGCTCAAATGATTTGTTCGGTGCCTTTTTCGATAGTTGCATTTAATTTTTCGCTGCCAATCACCATCTTTTTGTCGGCAGCTTGACAAGTCTTGAGAAAGCTCTATCTAATCAAGCTCAAAATATGTCAGAGGAAGGTATGTTTACATACCATCTTGACTCATGGGGACACATTTGATTCAATCTAAGAAATTCCTCTATGCAATTTTGACACATTTGGTTCAACTTAAAGAACTCCTCTTCTACCAATGAAAAGTGCACTTTGTTTCACTTACTCTGTACAGAAGTCGGCACTAGCCACGCTCACACATTCCGCACTAGTCAAACCCCTCTGCGACGGCATTTTCGACATTTTTAACCTTAAATTCAGTGGCAAAGTCAATTTCCAATATGAATATGATGCCTATAAGAGAAGTGCTGTTTGAGAGCCTGAATACCTCTCCAAGTCCAACAGACGTACGTTGACAACCATATCACGGGGTTATGCTATTAATAGGTGCACAAGAGTTAAATTATGGTCAGCCACCTCAATACCTATCAATCCCATAAACCTATCCCCTGTCGTAGCTTATGCGTCAATATATCTTCTCATTTCGACTGTCCATCTGTCGGAATAATAATCGCAACTTCTTATCTCAGCAAGCTCACAGTCAGTGATTTCATTCTTAAGGTTTAGACTATGCGAGCGAAAGGCGCCTCTGTTTTATCGTTTTGTCCCAATTAGCTCACTTCACTTTAATTCGATTAACTCTCATTCTAATAGAGTCATTATGGGTATAGGTATGCGTGGCACTACACCACTTAACGTGTTAAGTGCATTCTTGTTTCAATGACCCTAAGCAGTTGATTAGCTCAATTAGGTACTAATGAGCTTACTTACGCATGGCAGGGTGCTTTCGTACCCAAAAATGTATGGTTCTGGATATGGAACCAACCCGACGCTTTTATCAGAAGAACTGCACATTTTCCATCCATCGACAAACAAACCTACACCTACGGCTAAGGCTAAGCCTTGTTAGTTTACTCTGCCGATCAGCACTGGTAGCTCTAGACAAATAGGTTCTTCAATTTAGCGTTCACAGGCACACCCCGATTCTTGTTTTTAATGAACGAAAAGTATACCTACTTTCCTCCGCACCAGCCGCACCCATACCTACGTCAAAAGCAAATATTTAAAAAATAAATTTTACAGAATGAACAAAATATTACCTCACTCGCTTTTTTTTTTTTAAATGTTACTTTCCCATGAGTGGCCGCGATAAGATTAATTGAATATTCAATTATATACGCAACGTAATGTTTAGTACCGTGTGCAGGTCAACTGACGATGAATTTGGTAATTAATTTATGACGCAACTTCGAATTACGTTTACTGATAGAGTATGCGGTCTACTTCTTATGTTCTGCAAATTACTCGTATAGTGCGTCTGTTTTCGACATTTTTATATTGGGGCTTGAGTGTCGGGGTAGAAGTGAGTTATTGTGCTGATTCATTGAGTCGATTAGTGATTGAATTTGATTTAAAATTATTTATTGAAATTCGCTATCGAAATAGATAATGGGTGTAGGTACTCAGCTGGTTCTTTGTTACACGTGATGGAGGGTGGGCTGGGAACAATTTATTCGTTCTGAACGCACCAAGAATTTGAATTAGTGGCAGCAGATCTGATTTCGAAGGTGTATTGAATTAAATAAAATTTACAGCACTTAATAAAAATAAAGTGCACGACTGGGTCGTACGAAACTTTCTCGTTCAAAGTTTGGTTGAGTAGGTATATAAAAAGTTGCAGAAGCAAACTTGCATAAAATTTAAGAATACGTGGGTAGTGTTAAATAAAATTCACTTTCAGGTTATTCATTTGCCCCCGCATTAATAAACAAATGTGCACAAGTTAGCTAGTATACAAAAATTTGACGTAACTTCTGAATAACGAGTTGATAACTTTTACGCAGCGTTTATTAATAAGGGGGTTGGTATATATCAAAACACCTTTTTACAAAAAAATTAATGAAACAAAGGGAATAATAGAAATGCAAACTGAATTAATATAGACGCAACTTCGAAACCCCAAAGTTATGTGAACGACGCAAACTGATAAATACTACGCAGCTTCGAAACCACAACCATTTTTTAATAAAGCAACTTCGAACCGACGCAAATCGGAACAACGCAAAGCGTGGTTTTGATGTATGTATTTAGCTGAAAACAGACTATAAGATATTGTTCGGGATGTAAGCATTGCTCGGTGGGGTTTTCGAGATATGAACAGTTTCTAAAATTACGGTTTCCACTGATTTGAATTGAAAATTAACGACGCAATTATTTTAAAAAAACATAAATTTTACTCCAAGTTTTCAGATAAACTTAGGAAAACAACATTTTAAAAAAATTTATTTTTCAAAAACTCATTGTAAATACTATAAATAGAGAAAAACTGAGTTTGCCAAATTAAAAATGTTCATATTTCCTTATGAATGAATTTTTAGTGGCAATCGTATGGATCGTTTTCGAGATATGTATGTCCAAAAATCAAAAGTAGGTATGTATTATTATTATGTGAAAGGGGTTGTTGTACTGCGACCTTTTGGTCTATTGTACCACCTGCTTACGCCTCAGTGAGGTATGTAAGTTATTCGATTTTTTAAGCGAAAAACTGAGTACGCGGCCATGTTGGCCTCACCTACTTAAGCTCAAATATGAACCTAGAGTCGTTTTCGAATTAAACTGGTATGAGCATTTTATATTTGAAGTGTACCCTTAATATTGAGGTCAAACTGTTAAGCCTGGAAACTCCAAATCTGAAATTTTAGCCAGAGCTGTTTAGGCCTTAAGCCTCAGGAGAACACGGACAGACAGGCGGATGGACATAATTCTTAAATCCACTTTTTTGAGTTCCTCTATCATTGCAATTTCAGAATCGATTAACATATCGAGTTCAAAATTTTCCACGAATGCAATATCTTTCTCTTACGTTACGTGTAATTTTAGCTACTGAAAGCAATGAAAATCAGTTTGAAAATATTTTCCAAAAGACTATGGTTCGCACGTAACTTACTCGTTGCTTCTTCATATCCTTTAGAGACGGCTGTAAATTTCGAGGTTTTTTGGGGAAAAGAACTTACAATATTAACACCTATAGGTACTAATAGCAGAACTTAAGAAGTTCTTGTTCATAGTTAACTAGCATTCTCAATTTTGTTATTGCTAGATGTATATACAAATTTCATTTTATTTTAAGAAGGAAAGACAATTTATTTACGGAAATAGGTCAAAGAGAGAACTTGACGGAAACGAAATCCCGAGACTATTTCTTCTGTTTGAATAAAAAAGTTGACTGAATTAATCTTTTGGTAGATGAATTATTTAATTCAAATGTAAAATCAAATCAGCAGATTTCTGCAGTGAATGTGGGAGTCAAGGAAAAGGAATTTCCCTCCAAAGACCGCAATCAAAGGAATGCAAAACTTAAATGGTTGAGTCCCGACAACAACTGTCGGACGTTCTTTTCCAAATTTTCCACCTGATACGCCGCAACATTACACTATCTCATATCTTTCTATTGAACAGTTTTGTTTCTGTTTTTAAAACCCATGCGACACACTTTAAAATATCCACAGGCGGACAATTACCCCCGCAGCTGGCTTATCATGCAAGGCATTTAATGTTACCTGATAAAGCGAAACGCACAGCTAAATGCCGACACACTGTTACACGGCGGAACGTGACTCCCAATTCGATACGAAAGTGAATTACCTTTGATTTCGATGTTCACAGAGACCCCTAACGACTGTTTATCTGAAATCGATTTCCCCTACACTACCGATGATATCAATTTGTCACTGTCAGAATCATTTACAGATTGTAGACAAGTTCACAGCGAGCCCAGCATTTAGTTAGATACCAAATGCATTCGTAATGGATTCCCCCTCAATGCAGGTAGTTCAGCAGGTACCTACACCTGTACCCATACATATGCACATCCCCTATTGAATTGTTATGCAGAAGTCCTTCACCCGTTTTTCTTTTTTGGGGGATTATTTGGCTGTGCCACTGCCACATGCAGCTCAAGCATTCATGACCTTACACTGCTTGCACTACACCATATTAAATATTCTCTATGCAGCGGCACCTCCCTTCGCGCACCCTTCATGCAGACGATATGTCGCTGTCATCTCATCGTTCTTATTTCTATTGGCGCAGTGCTGTAATTTCCAATATTCTATAGGGAATTTTCAACCGGAGATGTCATGTCATGATATCATCGCCATCGGATGGGGCGAGTAAAAGGTTCTGTAGTCTTTCGAAGGAATAGCTCGAATGGAATACCCATCGTTACCATTTGTGCTGCTCACGTATAGGTTTACCTTAATTAAATTATAAAGAACAAAGAAGTTCGTGTTGACGCCATCAGTGCTGAGAGCAGAGTGTCATGTTTCCAATGGCTTACAGTTGGGGTGAAGAGTTTTCAAACGGGTTTTTAAAAAAAAAAATTGTATATCAAAGATCTGTTTCATTTTGCGAGTCTTTCAAGAAGACAAAATTAATTCAACAATGCAGAATCAAATCCAAACAAAATACTAGGTACCTATACTGAATAACAGGCACGAAAAATGTGCCTCAAGGTGACAGGGCTTGAAGTTCTGAACTAAATGTAATAATTGGAGTGTGTGACTAAAACACTAAGCAGCTGCTTATAAATATAACTGAAAGGAGATTTCTACACTATGTACGTCAAGCTGACATATCCGAAACTAATCTTATAGCTTTAATAACAATATTTTTCTCACACCGAAATTGTATTTTTATTTTGACAAGAAGTGTCCCTAAAATTTTAAACCCCACTGTATATTTTCTGAAAGGTGAACTGCTTGATGTACCACCATTCAAAAGATACTCCCCTACTTCGATTTCATTTAAAAGTCATAGAGTTGATAGAGATCGCCTCGAAATTAAATGACATTCGCATAAAATCGAATTTATGCTATCATCACCATCTCCAAGGTAAGATATAAACCATTCGAAAAGGGAACATTCAAATTAAAACCCAAACTGTTGAGTCCTTTACTACGATGATCCCAATTCCTTGTTATTTCTTTGGGTAGGATTTTCAAAAGTTTATTGAGTCGGCACCTGCAAAACAAAAGGAAAAGTAAAGCAGTTTGTACGAAACAAAAGGAAAACACTTAAGGAGAACTAACGTGTTGAATGTTGGTCCTATTTACCAAACACACGAGAAGTGATTCGTCTCGATATGACAGCAGACGTATATCAAAGATGCGCGAAATCTGTTCCCACACGTCTCTTGGTGTGAGTGCGTTTCTTAAGTGTGTTTCTTAAGGTTATTTGCGGTAGCATTTCGGAATGCTCACGCTCACCTGCCTTCTTCACATAGAAACTAAGAAAATGAAATAAAGCAAAGGATGTTTGTCTGGCTGTTTATTTGGGTGCAGACAATGCATTGGCGTACCGAAGAGGAAACTGGTATTTTATTTGCAAATTGGGGTTTAGCTCCGACGATAAGATTGGGACGATAAATGTTGTGGTCCATCAGTCCGTAGTTGACCAGGGCCACGATGATGACAATTGAGGAACTCCGCCACATTTTTGCAAATGCATATACGCACTTATGTGGCAGAATCCCGTTGATACAGCACGCAATTCATTATTTCAAAGTCTGGAAGGCGATTTTTACTTAACCTGGTAAAATGTACCTTATGTGTCAATAAAAGTTTCCGATAAAAATTACTTTTTGCATGATTTTTTAGATATCTACCCTCAATCTATAAATAGAACGGAAAGTTCTTGACAACTTTCCTTGGGAACTTCCTATCAATCTAAGATATGTTAAAGAATTTTCAAAAGTTTAAGAAAATTATTGACATTATTCAAAATATCGTATTATGATTGATGAATGTAGAGTACACTATTTCAAGGGGGCTCTGAATATTTGGCAATCGAGTTTTGCAGTGGTTTTCCTTTTTTGCAAGCGTCGTCCTTTTTCTATTCGTACGTTGCTCTTTATTTTTCCTTAATTTAACCTCCAAAACTCAGGCCAAGTGTAAATAAGTTTTATATAGTTAGACAATAATTGTGTGCACATAGGTTGCCAATAAAATTACCCCCTCGATTATGCAGAATCGAAAGAAAAAGGTTAAAGATATTGGGCCTTAGCAATAAACAATTTAAGTGTTGCTGGTGAATTGGCGGTGAAATGAAAAGCGAGGTTCATTTCCTGACCGAAGGCCTTTACAAGAAAATCTTAAGCGAAGCGAAGCCTTAAAAAATAAAACTAAACCTAGAAGAAACTTATAGTAAAGGGTTTTCCAATGAGAGGTGTTATTTTGAATGACCCAAGATTTCGGTAGCTGTCACTTTTGAAGCTTTTATTCTGACATTTGACAAGTAGAAACTACGCCATTACTAAAAATGGAACGATACACGCTTCAACAACGCATTGAAATTATTAAAATTCACTACAAAAATGGTGAAAATCTTGCAGTCACAGTTCGCAAAACTAAAGCATTTTTTGGTCGTCGTGAAGCACCTTGTCGGACCGCAATACAGAAATTTGTAGAAAAAATTCGAGCTGTTGGGACAAGTTAGTGATGTGCAGAATAAAACCCGTGCACGTCCTTAAAGAACAACTGAGAATATTGCTGCTGTAGCCCAAAGTGTTGAAGAAAACCCAGGTTTGTCCATTCCTCGTCGTTCTTTGGAATTGGGCATTCCACAAACGTCATTACACCGTATTTTGCATAAAGACTTGGGTCTTAAGGCGTATAAAGTTCAGTTAACACAAGAACTCAAGCCGGCCGATCTTCAACAACGAAACCATTGTTCTTTTACGGGAAAAGTTTCCGGACCGTGTTATATGTCGAAGAGGTGATCACAATTGGCCACCGAGATCTTGCGATTTAACACATTGCGACTTCTTCCTTTGGGGCCACGTGAAAGATAAGGTCTACGCCAACACCCCAGCATCGATTCAAGTCCTCAAAGATGAAATTCGTGAGGCTATCGATTACAAAGGGCAGCCACTTTGCGATTTGGTTATGGAAAATTTCATGAAAAGGATATGGTCCTATATGCGTGCTCGTGGCGGCCATTTGGCTGATGTTGTTTTTCATTATTAACGGCATACCTTCCTCTTTATTATGAAGTAAGCATCCGATCATTTATCTCAAAAAATGATATTTTTCTTTTAATACCAAAATAACACCTCTGATTGGAAAACTCTTTAGTTTAAAAGTTTCTCTTTTATCCCTTTCGGTATCTTGATGCTATATGGCTGCACGGATGTTCACATCACCCAATCTCTGTTTTTGAGTATATTCAATCACTAAAGGTAAAAATACAGGTTGGTGGTTGACGTCTTCTGCTTTTAGCTGTCGTCCAAGAAAGGTCTGCAGGCGAACTCGAATTCTTTCATCGAAAGACTAATTTTGTGATTTATTTAAATGTAATTAAATTAAAATAATTTTGTGTTAATATTGATTATTTTCTTATTACAGGTACGTACAGCTCACGCTAAGGATTTTTAATTGCGTAAGTTGCATTTTATGCATTTTATTACTGATTTCGTTAAAGCTTTCGACAGAATCAATCACTTTTTATTGATTCGAAAATTAGCGAAACTTGGGTTTCATTCAAATATATTAAATTGGCTTTCGTCTTACCTTCTAAATAGGAAACTTATCGTTAAAGTCGATGGTTTTCTTTCGAATGTGGTAACCGCAACTTCAGGTGTTCCTCAGGGAAGCCATTTAGGTCCGTTGTTATTTCTACTATATGTAAATGAAATCGCTAAGCTTTTCAAAAATTGTGAATGTCTCTTATTTGCAGATGATTTCGTAATGTTTTTTAAAGTCGCAAACTTCTCAAATTGTCTATTATTTCAACGTGAGATTGACCTATTCTTGCGATGGTGTTGTGAAAATGACTTGGAGCTCAGTCTGTCTAAATGTAAGGTTTGCTCGATTTCTCGTTCAAACAGTCCGTTGATTCATTCATATGTGGCTGGGAAAGTTCTTTTTTCTAGATTAAAGATCTTGGAGTTATTTTCGATAGCAAGTTAAGCTTTAATTTACATATTAACTACATCGTCTCTAAGTCCTTCTCACTACTTGCTTTTATTAAAAGGAACTCAGAAGATTTCCGTGATCCTTTTGTTCTTAAAACTCTCTACTGTTCTTTAATTATGTCAGATTAGAATATTGCTGTGTTATTTGGGATCCTTTCTATGGTGTTCACTCTTCTCATGTTGAACGGGTTCAAAAACGCTTCACTCGCCTGGCTCTGAGGAGATTCAATAGGTATTCTGAACTGCCTTCGTATAAAGCTCGCTGTTTATTGCTACGCCTAAATTCTCTTGTTGTAAGGAGAAAGTTGCAGTGCTTGGTATTTCTAATGGATATTGTCTCTTATAGAATTCATTGTAGTGAACTCCTTTCTAGTTTACCATTCTATGCTCCAAGCAGAACGCTTAGAGAAAGAAATTTATTTTTACCTCCTGCACATAGAACTAATTTTAGATTGTCTGAACCGATAACTCGGTGCATCTATTTGTTCAACTCGGTCGATAGTGCCTTGGATTTAACCTCAAATCGGGATTGCTTTAAACGCAATGCTCTTGATGTATTATCCTCTAATTTTATTTAAATTATGCCAACTTTCTGTTTTTTCTTCTTTTTTAACAAAAACTATTATAATTTATTACTATTATTGCGAAATCTGTGAAGGTTATTTGCCTTGTAGATGAATGAATGAATAAATTGAAATATATTTTACAAATGATAAGTTTAAGTCAAAGAAACTGCTGATCTTAAAGTCAGAAAGTAAACTTTATCGCTTGGGATAAGTCACAATAATAACAACGACCATAATTGACTCTTTTTCGAATGACTTATTTTCGATATTTGGCATTAATTTCATTATATTTGTTCGACTTTTAAGTTTTAACCTTTGCCACTGATGGCCTAACTCAGGAAGACTATATTCGTCTGACAATTTTTGTGATTAGGGCCTTCAAAAAGGCCAATTTTTAACAATTATTAAAAAGCATAAAAGTATAATTCTTTTACTATTCACAGTCAAAATTTTTGTCCGACTTCTCGAGATGGCAGGGTGTCTAGACGAGATGTGGTGGTCCAGTTACCAATCCACCATATGTTGGGAGAACTAGTATTGAAAATTCACAACAAAGGCCACTTCAATTTGCAACAACTGTGATAGTTCTTAATGTCTGTCAAAACTACGTTCCTTTTCTGAATCTTATGTCAAGTAGTAAATTTAAAGCTTTACAATTTTAACCTTTTCTCCAACACAAGAAATAATTTTCTTCTTTGGGTCCTATTAAATAATATATTATTATCTGTAATCTTAAAAAAAAACAATTGATATAATAACATTTTTAAGCAATCTTAAATTGAAAAAACTTTCCTTCGTCCACTTGAAAGAGTGCCCCACTGTCCCCTACCATTCATTTCATTTATTTATCCGCACAACTGCGAATGGATAGTAAAGTGCATCTGCGGTTCTTAAACAAATCGCTATAAAGTGCAGAATTTATTAATTTTCCTTTTGACGTATGCAAGTCTGGGCCGAAAATACATTTTTGCAAACGAACAGAATAAACAATTGCACCATCTGCCTGCCATTCAAGGTATGAAAATAATTGTTGCGCTAGTATTCGTTGGTATAATTCAAAAGTGTTTTTTTTTTAATTAATTCAATTCGCTGTAGTTGAATATCTGCATTTTTGCACAAAACTACACCCGCCCTCGGGATGGACCCACGCGCTCTCTGGTTTCATTTCTAAATTTAAAATCTTTTGCAAAATAGAACAAACAATAAAAAAAAAAGTTCAATCCTATATGCAAGACTTTGTTGGAGTTTAAATTATTTTTCTATTTTATGTTGCATATTATAGGAAAACGGGGAATACACCTGCTATTGCGGAAAAAGAGCGAGTGGTTTTTTTTTGAAATACTGCCAATATTTATCGGAATTCCGAACCATAAACAAAAAGGCTAATTTCGTTGGATATTGTTATTCGAATCGGGAACTAACGATAGACGATTTTTCATAATTTCCTGTGGGCGGTGGTGATAGGTAAACATGTTCGCAATCAAACAGGAGACAAGTGTACGGCTACAACTCGCATTCTCGCAGCTTCGACGGGGATGTCTGACAGTCTGATTCATGCGGTTTTAGAGGAAACGCCTTTATTGATTCAATCAGCCTCGATTGATAAGTTTGAATTGATATATCGAAGAAAATTATAAAACAAATTTACTTATCGCATCGTGGGGAATTTTATTTACCTACTCGAAGATAAAGGGACATTGCACGATGGGCAGTCACTGGTGTGAGTTAATTTTTACTGTAAGAACTGTTTGAATTTTCTGGTAGGTTCTTCGAGGCTAGAGCTAACTTTGGGCCTACCTGCAACTGCGATTATGAGTAGACAAGTGGTTTTCTCCTGCTATCGAATAGCAAAAGATCGGTTCGCAAATAGTCGCCTGACTCATGCACCATACGGTCGCACAGAGCCTATCTAAAATTCAGAGCACTCGTGATAGCCAATCGATGCCGCTGAATGCATCTGCATAGCTCGTCCAACTTCCACTCGCATGTAATCCATTTTTAATTACCCCAAGCGTCAGCTCGCAAGGCGCCCAAGTCGTTACATCATTGCTGCGCTACAACCCTACAGACTGAGAAAACAAACTGCCAGCACATGTGTCGTTTATCAATATCACCTAAATCCCCAATGACAATGTGCACTTGCAGCACACATCCAGCTCAAGTTACAGCTCAGCAAACAAGTCTGAATAATTTAACCGAGCCATGGTACATTAGCGCCATCGTTCGCATTATAAAAATTACATATTCACCAGTCGCGGCTTCTATTTTTACGACTCTCTCACAGCACTGACACAAATTGCGGCATTATCGCGCGGAAATGTATAATTGGCGCAAACGTACTCGTACTTAATTGTCAATATTTCACACATCCAGCTTTCAGTTAAATCGATTTGGCAATGAATCTAATGCGAGCCCCTTACACCCCATTGCATTAACTTCTGTTGCTAAAATTGGAGTCACCGCACGTTATCAATCGAATGGAAGATTGCCTTACATCTCTGGGGGCAAATGTTACGCGAACGGCGACGCACGTCAAGGGTGCGCGCGATTAGGTTTCACATTTTCCAATCAAAACGATCATCTCGGCGACCACAACAGTTCCAGGAAAGCAACCGCATAGAGGCAGCGCGATCATCTTGCAGTTTTGCGATTCAATGATTTTCCATTATTTCCGACGGAAACCATGGGGAAAATTTGCGATTTTCTGCATCTTCGCATCGCGCCATCAGATCAAAGGAAATTGCTGTTACGCATGCAACATGTGGACGAGTATACGGGGCGCGGTGGTAGACCTTTGTGGTTTGGCCGAGACCTAGACTGCGACAGCAAGTTGCAGTGCAATGCACGTAATGCGCTTTTTTGATCGCAAAGAACCTGATATCCGAGGGAAGATGAACTCGGCGTCATTCCCTGCGCCGCCAGAGAATAACTAGCAAACACAATTACACTTTTTTGCCGAGCGAAAGCAAAAGGATGAAGGAGTCGAATGGAAGGGAAAAACGGTTACCAACGGAGAACATAAACTTTAGCCGCAGTGTTGTGCGAGGACAAACGACAGAGGCGGGTCCATGAGAAAACGAGTGAAATCGGAACTTTGGGTTACGTGGATGCACCTACAGAGGAATAGGGTAAATGCGGTGGTGATTCAAAGGAGGTGGAAAACGAAAGAACTTCATGGGGGATATACTTGTTTGCAAAAAGTCTAAGCGACTATGTCTTAGAGAGGACGGTAGGTTTGTTTCAAAATAGAACTTGAAGAGGTCGCGAACGAGGTTATGAGCTTGTGAGTACCCTTCAAACTGTTTAAACAAACAATCAAACCTTGGTTAAAAGAATTAGACGACGGATTGAGTGACAGCAATCTGCATTATTTGAGGACAAACTCTCCATTCACAGAGAGGCTTTTTTTTTTTTACAAAACAAGACGCAGTAGGGACACAGAGGCTTTTTTTGCAAGGTAGACGCAGTATTTTTAGTCAGGGAGTAAGCCTAAGTATTGAGCTTAATCTGAGTTAGATACAGTTTTTCCATTGGTAATTTTTCAAAAACGGAGCTCGGTACGCACTGGCTATGACCATATGGGAGTCTCAGCTGCAAAAACCTTCCACTCTGCGGTGCTGCCATTAAGCATCAAATCGCGGTGTCCAGATTAGAATCCGATGTAAGGTAGGTCGTTCTCTGTATCTCTGTCTGTGAGAAACTTCATTGTTTGCATTGCAATCCCAGCGACTGCCATCTGCATGGTGACAACTGATTTATCTGCCTTTCATTCAGCCGGCAGCGTATTTTGGACTCTCCGTATTTATAAAAAGGGTATCGTAGTGCTTTCGAGCTACTATTGCTCAGTCTTGAGCCCATTGATGGTTCCGCAAATATAAGCAAAAACCTTCTCTATAGCTCCTTTAACAGAGCTCACTGCACAGCAAAAATCAGCGGAAAGTAAGATGCAACTTATCTGTTTGCAGCCAGCTGATCTTAACTTTATCGGAAAAATTAAAGTTGGTCACACTATGAAGCTCGTGAAAAGAACAAACATATTTCTATATTCATTAAGACTAAGAATCCCTGGGGATGGCAATGTGCCCGGCTATGCTGTCTGGTCTTTTATTACGGTCTTAAAACTCTCGTTATAACATAAGTAAAGCCTAGTACGCAGCTGCTCCAGAAGGAAAACTGCCATACAAAAGTGACACACCGAAATTATAACCCAAAAAAGAGTACTTTCGCAAAAAGAATGCAATTTTTGTTTAAATCCTATGAAGCCTTAAAATCGTTAAACTTTAAAGTGAATAGACTAAATAAGGATAAATCCCAAATGCTGGTAACACTGATGGCACTCTTCACAAATCTGTTTCCACTGCCATTTCGCTCCAGAACATCGGAAAATTCTGTTCCAAAACAGCTGCTAACTAGGCTTAAGACTTAGAATCGTACTTAGTTACAAATGCTTCACGGACATTTCGGTGAAGCCTTAGTGAAGGGCGAGTGCTCAGCTTCACCAACCAACAATAGGTTCAGAGGGTTAGTCGTTTTGTTTGCGCGGGATTAGGTACTACAAGGTGGCGCAAAAGTAATCCTCCTATCAGAAAATGCTTTAAATTTTGCGATTGGCCCCTAATGTCAGATCTGTTTTGACATTTGTGTAGTAAACACATGCGAAATACACGTTAATAAACAATGTTACGCTACACTGCTCCGGAACGCGGAATATTGGTGACTATTTATTTGAGCAATAATCGGTCGGTGGCTTTGGCACAACGTGAATTTCGTCGCAGATTTCCTAGCCGTCCAACGCCTACTGGTGAAACACTGCGACGTTTAGCCGCTCGCCTCGAAGAGACTGGCACAACACGAAATGCTGCCAGGCGTGGCAGACCCCGGAGTAGCCGTTCTGCAGAGAATATTGCTGCTGTAGCCGAAGATGTCATGGAAGCGCCGTCGACATCGACCAGACGGCGTGCCACGCAAATGGGTATCAGTCGACGGTCTTTACAGCGAATTTTGGTACAAGATTTGAAGATGTTTCCATACAAAGTCCAGACGGTGCATCAGCTGTTAGCTGCTGACCGCCAATCGCGTCTAACATACGCTCAAGCCATCCTTAATCACCACCAAGAGGAAGATGATTTTTCATCAAAAATAATCATGAGTGATGAGGCCCACTTCCATCTTAGCGGGTACGTAAATAAGCAAAATTTACGCTTCTGGGGCACTGAAAATTTGGCGATTTGCACTGGCCAGCGAGATCGCCTGATTTGACCGCTCCAGACTTCTTTTTGAGGGGCTTTTTGAAGTCGCGGGTTTATGTCAACAAGCCTCAGACTCTTGCAGATCTTAAAGACAATATCCGTCACGAATGTTAGGACCTATCGCCGGAAGTTTTGGCCAAAGTGATGGAAAATGCCATAAAAAGGGCTCAAATGACAATCAACTGTGGCGGCGGCCATTTACATGACATCATATTCTCGACTTGATGTAAAAAAAATTAAAAGACCAAATAAAAATAATCCACAAGAAGAATCAAAGTTTTTAATTTTTTTTTTAAATTATGGCCAAAAAACATCGGAAGGTTATTTTTGCGCCACCTTGTACATACGCGATTTTAAATCTGTTTTGTGTTTCGCCAAGTACATCATTTCGCAGATGTGGAATTTTTTGGGGTTGAACGTTGAAAAAGGTGTAGGATCACAAACTGGAACCAGAAATGGCTATACGCTGTAGTTTTATTACAAATTGCTATCACACGCAGTTGGCTGTAAGTCTTTATAAAGACAAAATTTTGAAAAAGTTGAATGTTTGTCCCTATTTTTAATTGGTGACGTTTTTTCCTTAATATGGACATCATAACCTTTTTTCGATTTTTTACTGAATTTCAGGGATGAACAAAACATCAAAATCTAACCAAAAGTTCGCCAAAAACTATTCTTTAAATAAATATAAATTTTTAAATCACAGTTTTTGGCGAAATTTTGATTACCTTTCTGATATTTGCAACCGGTTGAAGATTTCTCCCCAAACTGATAGCTCCGTACTAATAACAAATTTTAGCCTCGGCTTAAAATTTACGGAAGCTAGAAACTGCAAAAAATAAATTAATATATAAATTGATAAAATGTATAACTTTTGAATGTACAATTTAAAAAAAATATACAAGTTTCGAATTACCAAAATTTTTAATTAAAACTTAAAAATGTTTATTTGTAAGGCCCTACGTGCAGCCCCTCTGTTTGTTTTTTTTTTCCTCCAAAGGGAAGTCTGCAGTCACATTTGAAGCAGTTCTTAGTTTACCACAAGCAATGCGATGCAGGCCGAGAGTATGGATGCGAATTGTTAATAAGTTGGCGCGGAGAATATTAAGTTACATGTGCAACCAAGTCCCAGCGATCTTGTGATAGTAATTGCTTTTGACCTTTTGCGGTCGTGAGGTACATTACTTTTAAAAGTCGGGGTACAATGTGCATATACCTCTACTGTAAGGAAAGACCAGAGAAAGGAAACTCTTTCATTCATATTTATAAAGAAGTGAACTTTTTTGTTTGCAGGAGCTGTGCACTTTGTGCGGCCTTTGACTAAAGGTAACTGAAACCAGGTTCTGCCACAGAAGACGAACTTATTACAACTTTTTGCTTAAGAGTGGCCAACTCTTGAAACACTTCAAGGGGAAACTGTTTTTATTTCTCTGCCGATTGATAGACCGCTGTTTGGACAGTTCCTTGAAGCAAACTCCATAAATTGTCAACATGCTTGCTGTCAATTTAGGTCCTTTGTTGAAATCAGCCTAATGAATGGTTATTTATGTATTCAACTGGAGCTCAGTGTGCACACGATGCAACTTTAAATTTGGACAAAATTTCGCAAACCAGGTGTTTCCAATTCCATATTGGCATTATTCGGAAAGTGCATGTGCTGCATTGACAATAAATAATAACAATTGGGAATGGGTACGTGCACAATTGCGTTCATCCCCTTGAAACGGATGAAAGGATATTTCGATTTACCTGAACCAAAAACAAACGACCATGACCTCTCCGAAGGAGGGTTGGTTTTATTATACGCTTCGATACTTTTCGGTATACCTAAACATTTTGTACAGTTTTATGCACAGGAACGCGTGTGCCATTGAGAGGGTGTTATTGGGAAATTATTCTGAATACCTTTAAGAGGGAGTTTTACATCTGATTATGCTTGTTTAGAAATCCATAGCGAAAGAAGAACAAAGGATATTTGTAGATCAAAGGAAAATTAGAGGTGTACGTGTACGACACATGCTTTTAGGCGATATCTCAATTTTATTTTTATTTCACCTGGGGGATTAATAATCGGATTTAGTGTGTCGGTTTAGGCTGGATTTTAAGAACTCGAAGTTCTTCATATAAAATTTCCTATTGTGACCTACAATGTTTTCAGTGTAAAAATAAGTAAGACCCAATGTGTCGAAATAACCGATGAAGTGTCAAAAAGAATATTTTTGGACTATTTCGCATAATTTTCATTTTAGGAGGTGATATCTTTTTTCTGTTTTACAAAACCGCAAGAAGCTTTCGGGATTAGTTGGGCTACTTCGGCTTGAGTCCACTCCGGACTGTGGCTGTCATGGTGACCACCACAGACTGCTTTATCTCTTTTTGCTCTCTCTTTGCAACATGTGAGATTTCATATTTCTGTTCTCAGCAAGGTCAGAAGAATACAAATTCTCACGAGTCGTAGCTGGCTCTGCTTGACAGCTGGCAGTTTAAGTTGTAAATATTTGAACCTAGCTTTAGCAATATTTAAGTATTTAAGGAAGAGGAATAGAACTATCATTAGACTTCCCGCCCCCAGCGGTAAGGGGCCTTGCCAACATTTTCTCTAATCTTTGCATATGGTCCTTCGAGCCGATTTTTTTTCTAATTTATGCAGTAGCGCCACCCTGAGTTAAGTTGGACTTTATAATTTAATAAGCTCTCCTTTAGGTACAGACAACCAGGTTTCACTAGTTAAAACAGTTTATAAGATGTAGTACTTTAAGCACTCATATGTCCAAATCGGACAGACATCCAAATGACCTCAATGTCCCTGCGATACTATTTGTACCTTTTCCTAAAACTTTGGGAGTCTCCATAGTACGTGCCTGTCTGAATGATTTTTTTTTTAACCTTGATGAAAAAGGTCCATCAAGGTATTTGCTTAAAATGCATCTTAGAATAGAGAAATAAGCTGCAAGTGTCGATTTGGAATTTAAGGGTAGGTATATCCAAGATCTGCTGTTTAAAAATTTTGTAGAGGGAATCTTGTGTGAAATGTTGAGCAGGCTTAGTTGACGTAGATCATAGGTCCTAAAGAATGGGAGCTTCAATTTGCAGGTATACTTCCATACTTTCATCGAAGCGAACTTTACAGGTACCTAAAAACAGCACCTCCTGCGGCTCTGAAAAGATCATCGTATTCTGGCCAGCAGCCTTTAAGACCACTCGCCTAAAGGCTGTAAAATATCAAAAACAAACTCGCATTGCAAGATACCAGCGTATAACTCTCAACTCTAACCGCTGGACTTAAGGGTTCCTCTCAACCTAGACATCTTTGTGCAATCATTGGTTGCCGTTTAGCCCCCTTTTGAGCCTCAAGGCCCCCATTTTTTTTAAAATGATCGAAATGGCCCCTTTTTCAGTTTATGTAAGATTTTATTCGTTATTGAACTAAATAAATCGTTTTTGCGGTGTTTTTTATTCTTGCTGTATTTTTATTTTATGTGGGGGACTTTTTTGCCTTGGGCTCTTTTTTACTGACCATTTTTTTTTATTTCAGCGGCAACCTTGGCCGCAATTGTCTTGAGAATCAGCCATGCAACAGACTAAAACTGGATCTGGTCGTTTAACGATTTTACAGACATTCTTTAGCCACATACCTTTCAAGGACTACTTCACGCAAAACCTAGAATTTTCGAGACCTTCGTCTAAGTACACGGAAAGGTCTTGCAAATCAACTCTATGAAGTGTTCAGGTCCGAAAACTTTTAGTAGAAGTAGCCACCTATATCTTAACTAAATGTTCAACAAATAGGACAGGATAGCACGCTCCGCTAAATGCCTGGTTATAAGCTTGCCTGGTAAGACTCCCTCCAAACAGTCGTCTTGACAACATTTCAAATCAGCAGCGTCATCTGTGAAATGCCTGAATCTAACTGCTGCAATTAACCCCCACTGGCCAGCCCAGGACACCGTCGCTACAAAATCTCCTCGCTAGTCATGCTCAGAGATTAGTCATCGACAGCAACGATTTATGCACACAGCCAGTAATAGGAACACACAAAAAAAGTAGAAAAAAATTGTCAGAGAAAGGCACAACAAACCAGTCCCTGATCGGCAATAATCCGTAGTGTACATAAAATCTTTTCCGATCTCATAGACTCACTTATCGGCTTCGGCCGGCTTCTTAAGCCGCCTTACTTTGGCACACACACGTACTCAATCATCCAGCGACCCGATGCAGGGACATTGTCGGCATCGTAATTGGAATCTAACATGAGCAACCCAAATTGCCTCTCCAGTTGGCGGTACGCCGCAAGTTGTTCAATGGAACTTGTATCCACACCACCGTGAGGTGATCGCGGATTGCAACAGTTGCCAGCACAAATGGCTGCAATTAGAAAGATTTATTGCGCGCAGTGATTTGTGTTGCACGTTACAATTCGAAACGAGTTTGCGACAAAAACAAGGCCTCCCCAAACCGCTTCTTGTTGTATACGAGCTTCGCTGAAGATCTAATGGCCCCGATCCATTGTCAAACGACGGCTCAGTCAATATTTCCTCATTTGCCCAATCGACAGTCAGGATAACTATAGTAATTGGATAATGAACGGATCCCATCAGGCCGTCGCTAAAGTAAGTCCAACGCTCGATAATCGGAACGAGCGCACAGACAGTGCTCATCCTTGATGGTAGCCAGCGGCTCTTGCATGTTATCGCTGACTTATGGGCATCCCAGGGAATAACATAAATTCCCGGCAAGATTACATCGGCTTTGGCAATTGTGGTCCGGTAGGCATTGGCCGCTTTAGATCATGTTACTGAGCGTGCAAGACACGTTGTTTAAGGTCGCCGATAATGCAGCTTCGGAGGGCTCTTCCTCTGCGAGACGTGCAGCGTGCACATTGCTCAAGTGCGCGATTGTTTGCAACTATCGTGTTACACCTTCGGGGTGCGAACTTGTATTATTTTTTTTATATATTTCATCACATCGGAGGAGCGTGACCTTCACAGGCAAAGTGGCTCACAATAAATTGGAAAAAGGGGGAAGTAGGTAAACAGAGAAACAAAAACCATGAATCCGATACATTTTCGATCTCGTCCGAGGCTGTAATGTGATCGGTGGGTTATAAAAATGAAATAAATTGCGAGACTACGAAGAATCAATAAAAAAGCGGAATGGTGGCGAGAATTTGATACATGTGTATACCGGTGTGGGCTTGTATTGTTTTGTCCCGCCTCAAGCACTCAGAAAGAATATCGAAATCACCCAAACTCTCAAACCCGATCTTTTGTGTTTAATTTGAGGGCGTTGACCTTGCTTGGAAGTTGGCGGTCCATTAGCACTTTCCTCCCTCACTGAAAAAGGCACTTATCTCAAATAGCTTTTAGGAAGACAGTGAATAGGAGTTTCCGTTGCAGTTTGTTGTTTGAAATATTATGACATCTCCAGCCCGGAAAAATGGCAGTGCTCGTAGAAATTCCCTCATCCACAGACGTTTAGACGGAACTGGTTGCCAACAGATTTTGCAGATAGTTTTCAATTGAAACGGTACTCTAAGGTGCCTGGTCTTTTGTGACGATCGATGACCCCACTCAACCTTACCTTACCTAACCTAGGTCGATCGGCAAAGCCATTTTTGCAAAGTAAACAGACGTTAGAACTAGTGCTGACCTAACCGCCTCCGAACCAAAAACTATAGAAAATAGACTGTCGGCTGAGAGCAAAATAGGGAAATTTTCTTACAGGTTTTTTCAAAGGGTTTGTGCCCGTTTAAATCAAAGGAGTGTCAATGGGCTCGAAAAATCTGAAATCTGAGAGCCAAATCTGAAAATTCCAATGGAAAAGGCATAAAACTTCCCACAAAATGGCAGCTGACATGAATTTAAAAAAGCCGCCGCTGTTGTGCCGCTGGTCATGGTCAGTCTACAAAAGAAATTTCTACAAGCGGCCATCATTCAAACGTATTCAGAAATAGGAAAGTTAAGGTTGCTCGGGAGGGGATTTTCTTTCCACGGAAGCTGACAGTCTATTTTTATGTAGTCTTTGGTCCAAACGAGTTGCCAGAGAAACTAAGCCACTTTATATTCTGTTTTTGTGACCTCATGGCCAGATGAATAAGCGAAGGTTTTTGGTCTTTGATACGTAAGTTAGGTCGTGCGAATCGTCTCAAATCTGCCGGTGGGGACTCCGAGATCCCCTAGGTCGTCCATTAAAAGTTGCTGATCAAATCTATAAATTCGGCATTTTTTTTCTTCTTTGGGTTTTTGAACAACGTCAACGGTTTTCTATAGCAACAGGTCGACATCGATCGTCTGTTACCAGATAGTGCCTTCCTAATTGATACCTGCAGTCAAAAAGCAGCACATGTTCTTGCCGAAACTCTTGAGCGATACTGTAATAATCTAAATGTAGTGTCCAAGCGAAATTTTTCATACAAAATAGCCCATTGTGACCTATTATAAGATTTATCCTAAGAATCCTATTATTTTTTTGAGTGGCAGCGAACATAAGAAATAAACCTTATTGTGTGTCAACTGTCGGAACACTTGCAAAATACTTCTAATGATGCCAAAATAAGTATACCAACAAATGGGAAATATTCCGCGTGACAATTATTTACACAAGCGGTACAGGTATCTCACCTTATCAGCCACTAACGTCAACAACAGTTCCGCCGATTCCCACCAAAAAAGAAAACGAAAAATAAACCTAATTACCACATAGAGCATGTCACATTCCAAGATAAGGTTAAACTTTGTAGTCACGCTTTTTCAAATATAGGTACGTTACGCAAGCAGCTAAGTTAGTTTTGAAAACTTTTTTCATATTTTGAAGTCAACAACTAAAGCCTGTCGTTGTTGTTTGTGTGCATAGATTTTTGTGTGCTTCCTCTGTCAAGCCTTATTCAGTTGATGCGTTCATACAGACAGTAGAGACACTAGAGACACTAAAGAGACTATCAATGGACGCGCTTTATACGCACTAATTCCATTAATACGCGATAATGCTGGAATGGGTTTGATTTATTCCATCGGCCATAATTATTGCGAAATGCTAGCTTCCGGTGATGTAATCTACTTAACACCAATTTGTATAAATGTTGTGGGCTCGGAGGCACAAGTTCGATTAGTCCAGTGCGTGGGGAAATTCTCTCAAGACACAAAAATAAAATTTCAAACAGACCGCTGGTGGGAATACTTATAGCAGTCTAATAATCGAGGGTAGACACTTGGGAATGACCAATTAGTCGAGGGAGCTCAGCATACGGTCATCTAAACGGTTCGGTGAGCTTCAAAAGTTTTTTTTTACTGTAAGACTTATTTTTAGAGATTTAGAGATCCAATTTGTCATCACAACACAGAGGGAGGTCCTCAAAATTATTGTGTCAGTCTGTAACTTTAGGGTAATCTCTAGAAGCTATTAAAAGATCTGAGTTTCTCGTGCATGGTTTATATGCGTATTAAAAATTTATCAATTGTTGCTGCGGTTGGAGAAGTTCTCAGCGCTGCTAGTCTAAATGTTGGGTCTCCTCGAGGTCCTTTTAATTGCAGCTTCTGTCCACAGCCGGCCATACAACGATCACACAAATATTCATCGAATTAGAATGGTGTAGGACCAGAACATTATATTGAGTTAAAGGCCCCATTTGGAGCTACCCTCTCTCTTGTAGAAGCTTAGCCTCAAGAGCCACTAGTTCAAGGTGTGGTCACGGCTTTAACAATTTTTAATTAACAAGCACCTTCAGCTAGCTCGGTCAAAAATTATCATCCACCAAAAACTGACACATAAACGATAGATCAGTGATTCCTGATTGAGGCGTGACAAGCTCAAAAAGGGGGGAAACAAATTGAAAATCTCTGTGAAACTTAAGCTTAGAAGTAAAGTAAAAACGCATATTCATTGCAAATAAATTTTAAAGTTAACTCAGAATAAAATGTTCACCCCAAATATGAAAGAAAACCGCCCATCGAACGTCTACGTAAGAGTTTTTGTGTTTCCGATCCGAATGCATTCACTCGTTTTGAAATTATGTCTAATAGAAAAGGAAATCAATTTTTTTGTATATCTTTATGTGATGCGTTTATTTTAAGCTTGTAAGTAAAATTTTTTCGTATAAAAATACTGGAGAATTTCACTTTGGGGGAAAAAGGTGTAGGTACTTTTTTTTCGAATTTAGGGGAAAACTTTAATAGTGGACTCAAAGACCTGTCAAGCTGATAGGGCGTCCGACTAACCAAGTAACCTCAGTCGTTGCATTTTAAGCCCCTTGGCGAGACCACCATCGCTGTATAGACCGTAATAGTCAAAGATAAATTTCCTTCTCGATATCGGATCGAATATCACCCAAAGAATGTTTTCAAAAAAGGGATAAAAAATGAATCTTGTGCAATATCTCCTTATTTCTATGAAAAATGACTCGGCTTTGCGAATGCCTGCTAAGCATGCAAAAAAATGTGATTGACAAGACTGACACTGTCACACTGTAGTAGAAAATATGAAAAGTCGTGGTAAAAATAAATAAATCAGATTTTTTATTTCTTTGTTATTGATTTTCAATAAAAATATATTAAGAGAGTTTCAGGAACAGCGAACAAAATAATTATATGATAACTCGTTTCATTTATAAAGCTCTTCAAAGTTGGTAAATTTTGGTCTAAAATAGAAAAATCCTTTAATTCCTTTTTTGAAAATGAGGCATTATTTCGTAGAAAATGTTGTCGAATATATTAAAGTGAAAAATAAAAATCAGTAGCCTTAATATTTTTAATAAATAAAAAATAATATCACATTTTTTTGACCATTTTTTTGAGTTTAAGTAGAGCTAAAAAAAAATCCGGAAATTCCCGAAAAAAAGGCCTGAAACAATAAATATTTTACTATTTGTTTGTTCAAACTACATATTTTAAAATATTTAATTTTTTATTAAGAGAGATGTGTTTGATGTGTTGCTGCATATTTTGAGTTATTTCATTTCTCCAACGAGCTTAGATCTAAAATGTTGTTCTTATAAAGGGTGATTTTTTAGCTGGTTTGGTTTTGGCAACACTGGTTTTGACAGCTGACGTGTGTTTAGTACCTTGTGTCACTGCCAAACAGCTTCAGTATGGTTTGCAATTTAACCATGGATCGTCTTACAAATGAACAACGCTTGCAAATTATTGAATTTTACTATCAAAATTCGTGCTCGGTTCGAAATGTTCATCGCGCGCTGCTTCCATTTTATGATCGGCATTCTCGACCTTCTGAGCAGTCTATTCGGAAGATTGTGACCAAATTTCGCACCAAATTTACTTTGTTGGACATTAAACCACCAACGCGTTTACGTACTGTGCGTAGTGAAGAAAATATTGCGGCCGTATCAGCTAGTGTGACAGAAGACCGCGAAATGTCGATTCGGCGCCGTTCCCAGCAGTTAGGCCTTTGTTACAGCACTACGTGGAAAATTTTGCGGAAGGATTTGGGCGTAAAGCCTTTTAAGATACAGCTGGTGCAAGAACTAAAGCCAGCCGACCTACCACAACGCCGATTTTTTGGTGAATGGGCTCTTGGAAAGCTGGCCGAGGATCCGCTTTTTTATCGAAAAATTGTGTTCAGCGATGAGGCTCATTTTTGGTTGAATGGGTACGTAAATAAGCAAAATTGCCGCATTTGGAGTGAAGATCAGCCAGAAGCATTGCAACAGCTACCAATGCATCCCGAAAAAGCCACTGTTTGGTGCGGTTATGGGCCGGCGGCATTATTGGGCCATATTTCTTCAAAGATGATGCAAATCGCAGCGTTACTGTCAATGGTGAACGCTACCGAGCGATGATAACAAACTTTTTTTTTTGCCCGAAATGGAAGTTCTTGACTTGCATGATATGTGGTTTCAACAAGACGGTGCCACATGCCACACAGCACGCGAAACAATGGCGCAATTGCGAGGCGAGTTTGGTGAACAGTTAATTTCACGTTTCGGGCCGGTCAATTGGCCGCCTAGATCGTGCGATTTGACACCATTAGATTATTTTTTGTGGGGGTATGCCAAGGCTAATGTGTATAGGGACAAGCCCGCTTCGATTGATGCACTGGAAGC
Organism: Cheilosia impressa; assembly: GCA_948293265.1. Lineage (NCBI taxonomy): Eukaryota > Metazoa > Arthropoda > Insecta > Diptera > Syrphidae > Cheilosia > Cheilosia impressa. Next base: position 14,131,273 of record OX411884.1, read on the forward strand.
CAACATCCATGCATTCATTCGTGAGATACCTACCGGCCGATATGTGTGAAAGAGTATGCCAAAATTGGACTCAGCGGATGGGCTACCTGAGACGCAGCCGCGGTCAACATTTGCATGAAATTATCTTTAAACATTAAATTGCAAGGTTCAAACTATCGATTCAAATAAATATTTCATTCATTTTTTCGAATTTCTTGTGTTTTTTTTTTTAAAAAGTTCTAAACCTCTTAAAAAATCACCCTTTATTATTTAGATTGCATTTTATGTCTATCTTCATTGTTAAAAAATCTCTCTTCAATAAAAAGAGTTTTTTAAACTGCTGGTGACTTTACAACATGTTACATGTAATAGAAATTAATTCTTTTACGCTGCAGCAAAAAGGTATATAGTCAAATATGACAGAAGGAAATGAATAACCAAGGTCTAGCTTCTCGCAGGTTCAGATGGTTAGAGTTGAAATGCGTTGAATTCGAAATTGATGCGATTTCCACATGACCACATCCAGCATTAAAAACCATACGCATTTCATTTCAAAACGTGTCACAAATTGCACTCTAATTTTACAACAAGAACCTCTACCACACTGACACGTCTAGTCAAGTGCACTGCAGAGTAAAAGTGCTTAGAAATAATACTAAAAAGAAAATTGAACCACAATAACAGTTTAACAACTGATAACACAAAAAGAAAAGAGAACAAAAATGCTGCCCATGGTAACAGCTATATACGAGTATATGAGCATGCACTTATCTGGAGAATCATCGACGACGCACCGGTTTTATGGGACAGCTTGACCCAATTCGATCAATATACACTTTGCTTCTTCTTCATCGATGTCGATGTGTTTTTCTCGTATCGTTAAGTATCAAAGTGAAGTAGGTACCTACACAGCTGCATGATGTTGAGTCGTTTAAAGGGATATATGTTGCAGACATGAGTTTTATCATACAAAGCCCCATAAAAACAAGTTTACTTGACAAGCGGTCGTTCTAGATCAGTGGAACTTGCGACAGAAAAAGGGATTTTGTTTGCAAATTATACATATACCTTTTACGATTTAAGAAAAACGCATATGCTAAAAAAATTCGCAAACGAGTTCCTCCGCATTTTTGAAATAACTTTTCAGCTACAATCACAAAATGTCCGTCTTTCAAGACCGACAAATCAAGACAAGGATTTGGACAATTTGCCAATTGCCTATATAACTTTTTAGAAAGAAGCTCCAAGCTTCGTCTACCCAGGGACCACGCATAAGCGTCTCACTGTTCGTATGTTTAATCCAATCCACTGACTTCGATTGGGTTTCTCTAAATACCTGAATGGGTTTAAAAGACCAACCCATAAATCTCTGGAAACGATACCAAAACGCATACTTCTGGTACCTACATTATAAGAAGCAGTGTTTACCACAGCACCCATGAGTACATACTCACAAAAACCGCGTTGTCCACCACGTTTTGCTGCACATAAACGCAGCGCGCGCTGTCTTGAATTTAAAATCAATGCACGGCACAGACTCACGTTCCGTTCAAGCTTTTTAAAGGTAAACACACAACACACATCAACAATGCAAACGTGCGGACCGGGGCATTGCAAAAATAAAGTAATAAACAATTTATGCGCATTTTGCGGAAAACGTGCGTTGCTTTTGCACGTACCGCTTGTTTAGCATTTCTGTACAAATTCGTATTAAATGTTTACGTAATTTTTATGAGCGGAATTTACAATTTTTCCAATGCTATGGCGGTTTTTGCGATGCACAGCTACAATTTTGACCGTCTCTGGGTAATTTTGCAAGCGACTAATTTTAAATTTTATACCAGCCAACAGGTGCAGACGGCCTGGCGGCAAGACCTAGTTTTTCGAGTTCAAAAAAATTATAAAAATTTTCTGTTTCAGCACGACTTGTGACTGAATATTTTTTTACATTGACCAGAAATGGAAGCAAGAGTATTTCACTTATACGGCAAAATTGCGACAGCTGTTTTAAATTAGAACCAATCATCATTTTTTAGTATTCAAGTACTAAAACTTCCAAATTTTTCACATTCAAAGTAAGAGTGTTGGTAATACATTGGGTCGTATGACTAAAAACTAGCATTTGCTCTCAGCAAAAGGTTGCAGCAAACGCCAAACCCCTAAGCAATTGCTAAGGTATGAATTAAAACCTACTTTGAAGTAAGTTCGAAAATTAGAACACGGTACTTGTTGCTGTTCCTGTCAAACCTGCCAGTAAATTTTAAATTGTGAATTTTTCAATTTCACCTGTAAATATGATTTTTGTTTGCCAATAGCTTGTTGATGTTTCACTTCTTCATCAGGAGCCGGGAATTGTATCTGACCATAGGCTTGGTGGAAATATTTGTTTACACAGTAGCCAATTAGTTAAAGAAGAAATATAAATTACCGACAGGTTTTGAACTGTCAACCTAAAGGCCTGAATCTGCTACAAACCTTCAAAATGGCTCTGTCGAAATATTTTCATCTGAAATAAACATTAGCCAAATAGTTCGCGTGATGCAAAAGAATTTATATTTTTGGCATAGGTATATATGGTAGTTTTCCTGTACAAACAGAATTTATACAAACTATTTATAAACAAAACATCAAAAATTCACAATGCGTTCAAAGTTTTATGTTAAAAATGTGCGTACAAAATATTTAGCAAAAGTTCTGAGTCAGCTAAAAAGGCAGACTTGGCTTTCATTCATAGGAATTTTGTAAATTTTGTATTTTGATCCATCCAGAATTTTGAGCCCATCCCAAGAATTAGTAACAACTGAGACTGCAGGTTTGATTCAAAATTGCCTGCAGGTTGTCGCACGGGGTTATTTCAGAAACGATTTCTATGAAATGCAGACGATAAAAAACGTGAATTTCCGTAGATGAATTCCCATACAATATTTATTTGTGAAAACCGTAAACCAAATACTTGGAATGCTGTTAAATTTTGGCCGCTGGGTTCGCCTCGTTTTGATTACTGTTCGGCTGCTTTGTTTTTTCTAACCCAAGGCATTTGGGAAGACTAAAATTCACAACAAATTACTTCTAAACGTTTTTTTCCACCGCGCAACCTCTAGCAAAAGTCTGACAAATATTCGAGAATATAGCTGTCATGAAAGAGCAACTCAATTTAGCCGCTTGGACTCGTCCTAAAATTTTAGATCCCAAAAATAAAAACACACAAAATGGTTGTGAGAAGCTAGGGTAACTATTTATACCTGGTTGCGCCAACTGTTTTTTTTTTATAATTTTATATATTTTTATAAACAACAGTCCATTGTGATCCGTCTCTGTAAAATACACCATTTTTTGAAAAATGCTCGAAACAAAATTAAGTACAAAAATAAAGAATGGAGCGTAAATGACGTGAAGTCGAAGGAAATGTTGTTGCGCCAGCTATTTATTAACTTATTTGTCTATTTTAAAAACAATGCACACATTTCTCGTCAAATCGAAAATGTTTCCAAATCACTTTGTGGATTTTGCTACTATTCCTATGTAGAATCTGCCAAATTTTGAATACTGTCCAAGCGGTATGCAAATTTTCTTCATGGTATCGACTGTAACCATGCTTTGCGTTTTTACATTCAGAATAAGTAACAATATTGTTTTGCTTATCAAAAAATGACAGGCCAATATTAGGCACTGCTTGCACTAAACAAAAACTTATCGCCCTCTAAAGAACAGCGTTTTGCGGTCCTTTTGGCATATAGCATTCATTTTTGTAAAATACATTTTTAAACAAGGAGCAAAAATTCTAAACTTAATTTCTAATCAACCTATCTATAGTTTGAAAAGCGTTTTACTTGTTTGTGTTTCTCCCGCCAGAATGCGCATGAGTCGAACTATTTTAAACTCGATTATTTGCGGACAGATTTTTAAAAACATTTATGAACATAAAATGCCAATCGACATTGTAGATAAAAAATATTTGCCAATTATTTAACATTTGCGAACTTTTGGCAATATGTTTAAATCGTAACACTTGCATGTATCAAGCCGCCTGCCAAAATGGTCTACAATCTGAAAAAAAAAATATAAAAAGCTGCTTGCAGATCGAGGGAAGTGGTCACGACTGTGCTAATGTACAAAGTGAATGCGGTTACCTATTAGCTTGCTACCCATTCAAATTATTCTTTAGAAAAAAATCTGTTCCGTCGCATTTGCCACAAAGACTGGCTCCTTCGGGAAAAGTCCATTTGAAATGTAAACATTTTCCGGCACCATTGCCAAGCGAAAACCCAAACAAAAGGGAGATCAAAACGAAATATTTTTCTACACCGAATTGTATGCAAATTTAAATATAGATGCATGCCAACGATTTATCAGGACCGCAAGCGCACTCTCAGTGCACAGCGCGCGCATTTTCTCACTTCAGGAAGGGCCACCGTCGCCGTCGTCGCTTGGACGGACTTTAGCGTCACGATGGACAGATGAAATGCAAAAGCAGAAGATCAGCGCCGATTTCGATGCCAATTTTCGTTGTAAATCGGTCTGCCCGAGGGGCTATTCAAGTCACGTCAAAAGAAACAGAAAAAAAAGAAGAAAAATCGAAAATCTTCCTTCCCGCAGAAGACGTCGCATTTGACTTTCTCTTGGTTTCCATTTTATGCATTCCAAGTGCAGCGAAGGGCACACGAGCGTTTTTGGTTCTTTTGTCAAAACTTTTTACGACCCATAGCCATCTATATGAACGAGGCAAAGTTGTAAACTCAATTTATTGCACAGTCGTCCGTTTCCCTCCCCGGCGGGGTCGGTGGCAGAACAAGGTTCCATTTAACCACAGGACGCAGCGGCCGAATGCGGGTGCCAGAGATAATCCTTTTTCTTGCAACGACTCGAGAATAAAAAGACTGAGTATAACTTGCGAATGGCAAAGTCCATGTGGGCAGTTGTATATGCATAGGCAAGGCATCTAGGAACTTGTATTATTATCTTCTACTGCAGTGGCACGCACAGTGCATAGGGAACTAAATTAACGCGGGACGTTCGGGTCGTAGTTGGATCGCTTGGCAAGGTGGCGGAGACGGCACTGCGCTAGGAGATGCATTGCATTCTCCAGATGATTTATCGTGGTGTCAGCTGGGTCTTGCGAGCGTGGGACGAGCCCGTGATGTGTATACGTACTTGGATGTCTTTGTTTCCAGTGCGGGTGCGAACGCAATCGAAGGGTAGGGCATCGATATACAGAACATGCCAGGCGTTGGTAGTAAATCGGAAGACGAGAACAGGTTTATCCAAGCCGTTGTCGCGGAAAGTGTGTTTTTGCGCTTAAGGATTCCAATTAGGAATTCGTGTTTACCATCTGTGATAGTGTGAGTTGAGATGCGGCATTCAAGGGAATCAATTAAAAAGGAGGCTTCGTTGTGGAATGGCTTAAGCTAGATAGAGGAGTGTGTGGGAAGATTAATGGCCGTGACGTTGACTGTAATTATCGTGAATGAACTTTGTCTCCTTTAAAGTCAAAATATTGCGAGGGCGAGCGAAACTATGTTAAACCCCACTTAAATACTTTACTTTTGATGGCGTTCCATCAGTGATGGGCTCACTGGGAGTTCAATCTGACAGTTGTGCTTATTTTCCTACAATTCAATTCAATTCAATTTATTTTTGTTATATATTTTTAGGGTACACTAAGATAAATATCTTGGGGTCGCTACAGTCCGGGGCTTCAAATTGTATGCATCTTTCATTAGCGCGCTCCTTGGTTAACTAACCCAGTTTCACAATTTACACTCTAAATTGGTTGAAGTCGCCTTCCATCTGTGCTCGCTTCCTAGAGCGACATCTACCTCAACTTTTCTTTATACCTACATCAACCGCTTTTATACCTGCAGGATTGAATCAAAGACTCTTCGAGCCGAAGCATAAGTGTCCAGTAGAGGAACTACATAACTTTTAATTCTTAGATGACAAACTTGCAATTTTCTGACCAAATCCATGTCGCTACAAAGTTCATAGAGTTGCCTGTTAAACCACTTTCCGACAGGGAAAACGGGAACGATAATCACTTGAAGAATTTTGAGTTAAAAACGACCTTTAATAGCTTAACCCTCCTTTGCTAGCTTTCATGATTTTACACCGTAGAACAGAGCCAAGATGATGCGTTTTTTTCGACAAGTCCTTGCTACCCAATTGCCTTCTTAGGTTGAAGATTGGCAAGCGCAACTCCTTGTCTTACAAAAAGATGTCATTTTCAGAGTTCATAACGGCGGCAAGGTAGTCCAAAGGTGCCTCCATGTTGTTATTAATATTCTAAAATTAAATAATTTACAAAATTAATAACAAGATAGCACAAGCTGTCAGGGATGACGGCTGAAACCTCTATAATATAGCTGGTCCTTTATGACATTTCGTCCGGTTCGTCGATGATGCGTGTTCCTTCTTTTTGACAGCATTTACTTGGGGTCGAATCGCGTCGTCCGGAATTTGTTTTTGTTTCATTCCAAGAACGTACAGCTCGTTCACGGAAGTGGCGATTCGACCCCTGGTCTTGTTCTCATTCACGACTTGGCCCATTTTATGCCACTTCTGTCCCCATATTTGCAAAAGTGACAGTGACATCTCGTTGAGTTGGTGCATCGCTGTCAATGTCATCAACATTATGGTTGTAGTTGGACAGACTTGTGGAAAATAATGACCTCGGTGGATATTCTTGTGAGTTCCGCACAATTTTCGCAAGTCGAAGTTGTCACATTACTGCTTTTCATCTTTTTAAATCATTTAAGAGCTTGTTGAGATTGTTTCCAAACAGCGAGCGCTCTTCTTCTTCATTCTGAACAACCTAATCACTTTTAGAGATTTTTCGAAGTTCGCCACGATTGCTCATAGTTCCAGACAGCTCTTCTCTAAACGCTGTCTCATGCGGCCTTAAAAAAGAGATGCCAAATATCCGCCTGGGCGAAGGCATTTTTTTGACAGCTATATAGAGTAGAACAAGACCATCACAAGGTTTGTGGAATCGTGTACACCTCCACCTAAATATGTGCTGCGTAGACATGAGGGTTGACACTTTGACAGCCCCACCATCAGCTCTGAACAATGACCAAGAAAGTGAAACAAATCATCTTCATCTTCATCGACAGAAGGACTCATTTGCTTGTCCCTTTGTCTTTCGAATGACACATTATTCCCTGTCCCTACTCGCGGTCTTGCTATATTCTTTAGAAAATGTCATCAAACCGCATAGTTGTAAAATACAAATACCGGAATAAAGAGACGCAATAAAAATAAATTGAATTCTGTAGCATGTAGTGTAGCAGCCATGGCGGACCGCGTGCGTGATGGAATTTTATTTTACCTTTAATTAGTTTCATGCAAGCAAACAATCTCACACACGGCCGCACTCGTGTAACTAAACCGCAAGGAGTACGACAAAGACGACGAGATACACGATATGAGTGTGAGTACGAGTGCATCGTGCATGCCAGCAACTATTTGGACATTGCACAACCCAGCCCAGAGACAGAGAAACTATATGCCATCCGTGTACTCGCACTCGTGTGTAGTTTATGAAGTCGCGGACTAATCGCGGAGCAAATCTTCAACAGTTTTACACTTGAAGTTGATTTATTTGCATAGAGGGACAGACATTTTACTTTCCCGCAACGTTCTGGCGTGCGGGTGTCAATAAACCCCACAAGCGCGAAGAACGTCTAAATTCGAAATTGACATACCATCCACGTACGCTCTACGCACACCGACCCTGTCGCCTCTCTATACACACCCAGAGAGGTGTACGTTTGGTTAGCTAAATGCAGATGTACAAAAAGTAAAAATTTTCAGAATTTCTCTTGAAAATTATTCCCGCACTACACGCACTACAGTTAGAGGTGTCCGCGGGCGATTCTATGTAGTGCATGATGCCACTGTGAGATTGTGTTTGGCTCAGCTGGGGTATTTTTGGGATCCATTAACCGAGTTTCACTATTCATACGCAGTTTCTGGTGACAGACAAAAGGGCCATCTTCATGGAATGGGAAACGTATGGCTGGGGCTGTGACAGCTGTCAAATGTGTCAAGCACTTTAACGACTTCAGGAAACACTTTGTGGCACTGCGCCGGAGTTGCACCATTGTACTGAGCAGGCGAATTGTCAAACAAGGGAAACGCATTTCTGCAATTGAAACTTTTGCAAATGGCTATTGCAACAGGTGACTTTGCAGCCAATAAAAGTAAAATGGTTGCGTGGAGGAGTTAGAATTTAGTAAAATATCCACATCCCTAGCAAGGTATGTCCGGCACTGCAAATGTGACTGTGATTAGTAATTTATGGACCCATCCTACATTTTGACAGCACTGTAGGGACCGACGCCATTCCTCGCAGAAACCTTGACCCCACACGAGCATCATCCCCGGCGAACCTTATCCAAATGTGGTTTTTAAGTGCCCATTGGTAGTTTAGACGCGACTCTGTCATTCCCCAGCTAATGGCCAGTACGTTCTAAGCAGATAAACTCCTACGCTTTCATAACCCTATTCACTACACCTATCGCAGTACTGTGTTGCCTTCGCCGCATCAACTAACGACCGACCATTTGTCGTGGTGAATAACAATGCATTTGGCAGCATGGTACTAAAAAAACGGCCATTACTTTCTTGATGGGTGCAGCAGTCGTCGATACATTGTAATTTATCACCACCGCCGTAACGGAAGAGACAAACTTGCTATGTCGCCCCACTTTATTGGGTGTTCACGGAAGTGGCAGCCCAGCCCGATCGGTGGCCTTCGGAGGCCACCGCAAACATGCACTTCACTTAATCACTTGGTGCGCTTCCTCCAGCACAAATGCATTGGGTGGCCAGTATACCTACAACTACATCCAAAAACAGAGCCAGAATTTATTTCCAATTAAGCCCTGGCCATTATATGGGCCATCAAGTTGTGTCTTTGGCTTTTCACTTTTACGACCCCTTTAAGTGTGCGGACAACATTGTGATGGTGATGGCCGACACCATTAGTCAACTTGGCGATTTAAAATCCGTCTTCTTCATGAGATGACGGTAGATTGAGGGTCACAAAATCGTCCAATTGGACTGCAGTGTATACAAAAATAAGAGATGCTTACCCTGCTTATGTTTTCGGTCTTAACATGCCCTGATTCTCTGGCGGTGAATCATCATCGAGCGAGCGCTGGGATGGAAGCGAGGATACAAAAATGTTTGGCGACACTGGGGCGAAAAACATTTTCAAGGACACCGAGCATTCTTCTTCCAGTCGGTTTGCTCCTGCTGGAAGGGGGTAAACTGTGGCGCATTGAATTGGAAATGGGGTGTGAGCTGGCTTGTGCCAAAAATAACCGGCTTCGCACGGGTCGACTGTATACATACGAGTTGTTCGAGCCAAAGTATTTGGTGTAACAATTCGGTGGGTCGGCGTGTGGCGCCGAAATGGAGGATATTCATAGTCCTGGTGTGAGTGCTTGCAAATGAATTTAAGTTGTTGTAGGACATTCTCTTTATTGCCTTGACTCGGGTGAGAAGATGTACAACATCCCGCTGATGTGATTGACAGGTTTTCGGTGAAGGGAACTTGTTGAAATATAGGTCATGCTGCACCTACATTGAGAACGAAGTAGCTTCAGAATGTCAGCACTTGGGGAATGGAATGTTTAGGTAAGTGTTTCTATTTTCAAAAGGTAAAGTGTGAGGTGGGTGCTGACATGGACATTCCGAGGGGGTTATTCGACATACTGCAAACTGCAAACCCGGTGATCCGATATTTGGAGTGCGGCAGGCAATTTCTTCTGACTGTAATAGAAGAATTGGCTCGGGAATAGTAGCGAAAGGAGTTTTTTACGACGTCTCATTAAGGCCGCTGGAGTTTTTTTTTTAAGTATGAGGTTTTGTTTTCCTAGGGGTTCAGTTGATTGTGGAACAGATTCTTAGGGAATGCAGCACTAAACAAGAAAGGAACAAGCGAATATTCGTAGTTTCTGACATTTCATTCACGTGGAAACTTTTTTTAGTCGCAAATACCCGCGATTCGGTTTTATTTTTTAGGTTAAGTTCGATCGAATATTTCATTCGTGGGTTTGTGTGACCGCGACTGTGTTATTCACGTCTATCACAGAATCTGTGGTACTTGGAATTTTGCTATAAAACCCGAAAGAACTGTCACAGAATCCGTCGTAGTGGAAATTTTTGCTACGAATTTCGAAAGTCGTAGAAAGTGGTATCACTGAATCAAAATGAATCGGTATTTTGACATTAAATCAAAAAGGATCCAAAATACAAAAACCGTAAGTTTGTTACAGAATTATGGAAAAATAATAATTATTTGTTCATTAAAGGATAATTTTGATATGATTTCCATCGATGTACATAACAACACCCGGAAATTTTGCCTTTGAGTAGAAGTTTAATTTTGCTTGTCTTTTGTCCGCATCGTGCATGTCTATAAGTTTATCAAGACTGGGCGCAGCCTTCTTTCCAAAACATTCAACAGCATTTTTAACCTGCCTGAAAAGGAAGACTGTGCAATTCGCCAAATCCATCTCTTGTGAATAGTCCTTAAGTTCGGTCGACGGTCCCTGTCAACAATATCGAAAGGGAGTTTCAGAATACCGAATTTTTCCATCGCTTTAAGTGCGCGACGATTAAAACTATCATTCACGTAAATGCGGAGACTTTGATGATTCGATGAGGACTCAAACGCAGACGGGGGAGGACGATTCGGCTCAGGATCAGGAAGTCGAGACAATTCCGAATGTAAACTTTCCACAGTGCCGCCTTCGGAAAGGATACACGCAACACGCGCAAGTTGAGGAGATGCAATTTGAACAGAATCGCTGAGAAGCAGTGCCAGGTTAACTGATTGAAATTTGAGAGAGCTTTTGGGAAAACCTTTCGTAATTCCGTGATCGGTTAAGTGGTGATCATGAACAGTTAGCGAGTGATTGAAATTGATAAAGCTATCGGAACACATCTGCAACTGAAAAAGCCGATCGTGGTTTATTATTTGTCGGAGTTTGGAACCTTCTTTAAAATGTTGACTAAGTCAGTCCAAAGAGCGCTGGGTGATCCACTGTTGAGTCTACTTTCAGTCGATTGATATCCTGGAGTTGTAAGGCTTTTAAAACGGTTTAACAGAAGGATTATAGTAACTTTATATTGATGTGGACCATGGCTTTATAAGCAGTGATCTCGTGACCTCGTGAGTTCCTCCATGATCGGTTTGGATATAGAATGTTCTTCTATCGGTATATCAAGAGCACGGTCGTGTTTACGATCATTGATCCTCGAGCAGTGTCCATATGGGTACTTGTGCAAGTGCGATTCTTTTTTCGTTCATGGCAGAGCACTTAATAGATCTCGAATATGTCAAGCACGACCCAAACCAGAGCGATCTAAGCGATGAAACACACTTCAGCACCAGCTGTCAAATGGATTAGAAATAAATGGTTTTGCCAAGCATTTGTGTTAGATTTGGGTGTAACCAGATCCAGACCAGACCCAAGGACTAGCTTCATCTGAGTTTTTATTTTTGGAACGAAAGAAAGTAAACTAAAATTTTATGACAGGTTCGAACGGCTGAATTGAGAAGCTTTTTCAAGGCGGTTTGTGATTGCCATCGTAGAATCGAAGATCTTTTACCTACTTTGTCGTGCTTTTTGCATCTTTTGATACAGTTTTCTAGTAAGTAAGTCGACTGGTTTTACCTAAATTTATGTGAACGAAAGTTTAAAAAAAATTATTACACAGTGAAAGCTTCCTTTAAAAGTCAACGACGACACAAAGTTTGTCTTCCTAATAGAGTTGTCCAATCAAAGGGTAAAATTCCATGAAAATGTTTTTTCTACATTTAAAAACGTATCCAGGAAGTGGGATTTGCAAAGGGTAGATTATACCATCGAAAGCATCGGCATTCGTGAGCGGTTCGAGGTTGCTACTCCAATAGCTATAACTCCGACGAAGAGCAGCAATAAAGTCCACTGATCGCATTCTTTACTGGCGATTGAAATAATTACAACAATAACATTAACATAGAACCAATTGTTCATTCAATTGGGTCGAGTGATTTTTATTTTCGTATTCAGTTTATAAAGCGCCCTTTTAACCTCGTTCCGCTCCACCCTCAATCCGGCACTGGTTCAAACTCCAAAGTGCTAGTATAGAGCCAATCTATTTCAAGAACTTGTCACCGCTCGAATATAGGTCACATCATCTCATCTCTCAGGTGGATTAAGTGTAAGCTCCTTCGAATATCGTTCCCTTCAGTAAAACTAAAGTCCTCCACGGATATAATTTCCTTTTTCGAAACTCATGGAACAAATTCCTCCACGGACTGCTGCTGTATCAATTTAAATCCATTTGAGACAAATAATCCTATTGTTTCGCTTCGGTCGGTGGTGCCCCAAATGCCGAGATAATAAAATCGATCTCTGTTACGCGGCCACCCTATACATGCAATGGACGGGCTTCTATTTTTATGACGGCGCGTTTTATTCCATCGCAACCATCAATTGGGATTCGATTTGATGGGGATTTTTCTGGGTGTTTTGTTTTTCTTCTCGTTTCCCTTTATTTGACGCCGGCCGTCCATTCCATGGAGAATCGATGCTTTTATTTATCTGCACCTAGAGATCTTAAATTGTATTGATGGCATCATTTGTATCTTTGGCTGTAAAACTTATTTTATTGATCGAGTCAAATGTTGATGGATTTAATTGAACTCATGGCGTACATTTTTGCTGCGACTTTGGGGTGAAATTGTATTTTTCGGTAGAGTTTTTTTTTTAACACAATACAATCCAATCCCATGGGGTTGTTGTCATCGGCCTAAATTAGTTTGGGGCGCGTTTTATTGTATTGTTGATGGATATGTTAATGCCAACCATATTTAGAAGGTGTTCGATTAGGGGGGAAAAGACTATTCCCTCAAATTAGCATTTCTAATCACAAATGTGACTGTTGGACCAGAATGCTTCGACGCACAATCTTTAAACAAATCTACCTCAAAACATTGGCAGCTCAGAAGATCGCAACCAAAGTTTTGACCATATTTAGTTGGGGAAACTTTTCAAAGCCAGTTGTAGGTGATCTGTTAAAAATTGGTTCTGGTCTTACTTCACAAACCGCAAACGAAGCACACGGATTTAAAACGATCTCTGTTCCAAATGTGGTCAAAAAGTGGGTATTCCGCAAGGCTGCGTATTGGGTACCATAATATTATTTCAATTGTTCGGTAACTCCTTTTACTGTCAGTCATTTAGTAGGCCATTTGCCAAAGAAGCTGTTTTTTCTTACTTCGAGAAGAAAAATGTTGGCCCGTTAGCTGATAGGACTCAATACTATTTGGTAGGTATCTGCTTCTTGTTGTAAGGCCCAAAATATCACATTTCAGCCTGCGTACTAAAGCTAAAACGATTCATGTCTTATATTTCGGTCAACGCTTAAACCAGCCACAGTGACAGACAGTAGAGTGCGCAGGATTTTGGGTTGGGGGGACTGAAACTTAATTTTGTGAAGAAATGCTTGCCAATGGAATCCATCAAAGAATTTTTACAGCTTTCTGATCTTTTGAGCTTGAAATTTGTGGGAGCTCAAGGCCCTGAGCCCCCCCGCTTGCGTACGTCACTGGTGACACATTTTTATTAGCATACAAATACATATTGCTTGTTGAGGAACTAGAATTCGAATTTTGTGCAATTGAGTGCTGAATTCTCATTTCACAAAGTGGCAGCCCTAATGAGGCCTTCTCACCGTGGTACGCCCTTTCCCCGCTCCATTGGTTTTCAACTGAATTTACGCCCAAAGTGCAGAGGTGCAATTGCAAGGCCATTATTAAACTGCAGCGACCACACGCAATACTCAAGATGCAAAAAGTCGTATATCTCTTAACCTTTAAGCGTCAGTATCAAACACAAGGCTGTGTGTGTGTGCTAGAAAAAAAAAATACCTAATGGATGGCAGATTGGAAATTTCCTGCTGTTCATTGGCAGAGGAAAAACAACCACGAAAAAAAATTAATTAAAATGTCAAGTTTGCGCGCATTAGTGCCGATTCTCTACATCAAACAAGCTCAGCGGGCGAGTTCCGCTGGGTAGGTTGTTATTTACCGAATTGCTAGCCGATTTGGGATACCAATACCATACACGCTACACTTTTGTGTCGATGACTAATTGTACCAAGCATGCGTTGTTCGCTGCAGACATAGCCGCCAGGAATTTAGGTCGAATTGCAAATTTCCGTGTTAAGTGGAAAACTGCGTTCACCGATTAAACGCAAACAAAACGTTTTGCAATGGCAACAAACGAAAAACCCTGTTTACAGAGGAACATAGCACGAACGTTAGCTGGGCTAGTGCTATGCCAGTGGACTACAAATCGATGTGAAACCGGCACAACCGCCGAGATCTGCTTCTTGTGTTATTATGGCGTCCGCGAGGAAGAAATAGAAAGTCCATTTTGGTTAATTGCCAGAAAGTGCAACAAGACGACAGCAACCTTATGAAACATAAATAAATTGGTACGAGGGAAGCAATGTGCCAGAATATACATTAATATGCTGCGGTCGTCGCGCTTACAAGTGCACTAATACACATAAGCCGCCTGATGATTCAGAGAAATGCAGTTGCTTTTATGTTGAATGTGCATGCGGCTGCATGGGTGGCGGGACCGTTGATAAATTCGTCGGGCTATAAATACGTTTGTGAATATATGCGCTGTTTGGATGGTTCCTAGATAAATTTGAGCTGAATTTTTCAATTTGAAAACGACGCAGAAATATTCCAGGAAATGCAGATGCATTCCTGCAAAGTAGCGTCTTGCGAACTTGACAGATAATGCTGCCGACAATCAATGAAAGCTGTCAAATTTGAGTGACAACTGTGCATTTAATAAGTCTGAAGTTTTACTCAGTCGGTCTGTTGCTTTACATTCAAATCTTACGAGTTTTTAATAATTCTTACGAATTTTTTCAAATTTTTACGAATTTTTACGAATTTTTACTCAATGCCGTTCCTTAACTTGAGAAATTCGTAAAAGAGAGCGTTATTGAGAGAGCAAGATATTACCACTCCAACTCCACTGAGAATCTTACGAATTTTTACACAACAAATTTCCGGGTATAAGAATTCAAAAAGCTGTCACTGCTGTCAGTCACCTTACAATTAACAGCTGATTTGAAATTTATTGTCCTATTTGACATATCAGTGCATTTGTTTTGATTTCTTGCGTACTAAAATGGTATCAAAAGGCGGGAAAATAAAATTTGCGAATTCTTCGAGTTTATCAGACATTTTAACGACTTTTCGTCATACTTCTTTGAATTTTCTAATTATGTGTCTGTCATTTTGACAGTCTTTTGCATTCTTACTACAAAAGTAAAGGAACAAACTTAATATGTTGGATTTCCCTTCCTCAGCTTTTTGAGGGGCTTTTGACTTTTAAAAAAAATTAAAAATAGTTGGCGCAACAGGTCCGTAGGCACCCTGCACCTAGCTTCTCACAACCGTTTGTTTTGTGTGAGTTTTTACTTTTGGGACGAATGGAAGGGGTCTTCAACTTTATGCCTAGTCCGAAGGTCTAAATTAGGAAGCTCTTTCACGACAGTTATGCTCTCGGATGTTTGTCAGAAGTTCGCAAGATGTGGTGAAGTGGAAAAAACCTTGAGATGTAGGTATTTCTTTTCCAGGGATCGAGTCGTCATTCAGTATAGTCCAGCTCGCACTAACCAATTAACCCCTGCGCTCGGAGGTACGTAATGCAGGTTAAATTACTAAAATCGATGAATTCTCTAAAGGTCAAAGTGAAAGAACGAAGCTTTCGTTAAAATCTGGGCTAGAGGGGAGCGGAGCACTATACCTTGTTAAGGTCAACCTATATGAGCTTCTCTATGATTGCTGCCTCTACAAAGTCCAAAGTCCACCATTGTTAAGTATTCAGATTTCAGACCGAAAGCCACTAAAAACGTTACATTCAAAGAGCTAAATACGTGCCTATTCCCCAACAGCTTTGATTTATGGGTACACATGCGTGGTCTAAGCTTAGGTTGTAAAAAGCGTAAATCAAATGAGTTATATCCACTTCAGGCACTGACACAAAAACGCTATCTATGAGCTGTGTGTAAGCGCGTTTCATTTGGGAAATACCTCGAGAGCACGTCGCGCAAGAACAGATCTTATCAGGAGTAAGCCCACAGTTAGCTTACAGTTCCAAGATTCGGCGTGTACCTTTAGAGAAAGCTTGTAATTCAATTTTGTGCCCAAAATCTATTTATCTTCCACATTTTTCCGAGGCATCTCACTGCTTTGTGACTCATGCCGATATGGCTCATGAACGACGAAAAAAAGCCAACCACATGGTTAATTTTTTTCCCCAACATACCTATACTAATGAATCTGAGAACATATTATCATTTATCACACTCAAATAAAACCTAACGAGCAAAGAAACGCCAAACAGAGGGCACAATCCCCGCAACGAAAATGATGCAAGCAAGTCGTTCGAACGAGAACTCTCTGTCGAAGAGAAGAATCTAAAGTACTTGTATGCTAATTCACATCTTGAAGATTTGTATTGCATAATATTTTCGGATCGATCATCTTATTTAAGATGCGACTATGTAGAGTCGGAATGAATGAATGTTTAGTAGATACTCGTACTTGTGTTGTTGTGTGGAAATTTACAATTTTGATTAGGACTGCAACAAACTAATGCAACGTCGCTAGATCTATTGTGACAGCAAAACCGGTCAAGTTAGAGTTGAATCGCTGATGCTCTTAGCGTTGATGCGACGGACGATTAAGCTCACAAAAGCGATTGGAAAATAGGCAAACACTGTTTAGCAAGTCTGTATTAATGGGCAAACAGTTCTGGAACGCCGTTCTCAATGAGGCGTTGAGTTGAAGCTATTCTTCCTCGGCTGACCCATTTAGCAGTTGGCTGTATACAATGGACTTGGTTCATTCGAGGAAGACAGTCGTTTCGAGTCAATCAAACACGCACTCATGGCGCAAAGTTGGGTCCGCAAATCGAGCTAGCTTGCTTATTTCAATTCGGTCCGAAGATTTGTTTGTTTGAGACTTTGCTTGTACAGAAGATTGGTTATACGGGAGATGCCGGTGTTTAGAATACTCACTTGCTTGGCACGCGAAAAGTACATAAAAGTGTGCTCTAATGAACTTGATGAATTTTTAGAACGAAGGCCATCACTGACACAAGTCACTGCAACTTTTCATACTCTGGTCATGTGGCTTTCAGATATTTTGTGTAAGAGATGTATAATTCGCGATCTGCCTTGAAACGCAGGTTCGGTCTTGATTTTCGTCTTGAAAATAGGCCTATGCCTCGAGGATCCACTTGGCTTGGAACTGGTTCCCCATTTCGTTTGCTGTATGTATTATTTTTAAGGAAGATATATGTTCTTCTGTGGAGTTTTGATTTATTCCCCGTACTTAGATCTTGGAGATATATGCTTCCTCTTAAAAGTCATTAGCGACAGTGAAGAGTCATTTCGAAATAGTTTTTGAGGTGCCTGCTACCTGTACTCTTACTGCGCCTTGATAGAAGATATCACTCCTAAAGCACCTTCTCTACTCCGGTTTCCATTAAGCATGCAAAGAAGACAGCTGAGACGATATTTCCTCGTCTAAGAAATGGAAGTTTCAGTTGTTCATCTGCCAAGACCACAGCACATATCCTAGGATTTTACTGAGCTCATCGCAGAATCTGCAGAGACCTTCTTTAGATGTACATAGTTCCCATAGGCGCTCCTAAAGTCTATATTTGCCTGTTAAAAGGCTCGTTAGTATTCAGCTGTTTTATTGGTTATGTTCCCTGGGGGTAGATTTTGTATAACAATAACAATAACCTGCCAACTGGAGTATAAATGATGATGATGATAATACGGAAATTATAGTCATTGTCGCCTCGGTCGCAACCAGTGATGCCAGCATGGATCAAAGTTTTTCTGCGTAAACCCGAAAAAAGTATTCATTTTAGAAAAGACAAAAAATTTGCATACTTTACAATAGTTCAACGAACCTACAATCTGCTTAAAATTTGTCAACAAAATGTTTGTTGATCAATAGATGAATACAAATTTGTTGCTCTCTGCAACCGCAGGTTTGGGTTGGGTGAGTAAGTCAAGTAGAGGATTGAAAAAATAAGCATGACAGATGGCACAGTTGTAAATAAGACTTAGTTATTCCTAAATGCCTCATGCATCGGAATTATGCCTCAAAGGTTTAATTATATATGAGTTGGCATCACTTGTCGCAAATACGTTTACTTGAGAGCTACCGCCAGTGGTGGGGAATGTTGTTAGTCCCTGCAGTCTTGCACCAGCATTTATCACCGGGAAGTTCGTTGTCGATGTCGGTCGCAACTACCGCTATAGAAATGCACCATCGATGAAGATGAATGTGCTTGTGCCAGCCTTTGTATGACTTCCTATGTCGCAGCTCGCAGCTAGTTGTCGGTCGCAACCAGTGTTCCCAGATTGGTGGTTTTTCCAACCAAAATGGTGGGAAATCAACGCTATGGTGGGAAGAATAGGGGGAAAAAATGTATGGTGGGATTTATGGGGGGAAAAATTTTAAAGACAAGGCAAGGGATGTTCGCGATTTTAGTTGACCTTTACCGGATGAAATGGATTTTCAATAGAAGAGCTATATAAAGGGAGAGGTTTTGCTCTATTTTTGGCACTTTTTAACGAGATAGAGATGGTCAGATTTTCATCGATAGTACAGGCGCAGCTGATAATTTTAATTAGGCTGTGTTCGCTGGGTATGGCCAGGTGAAATCTTCGCAAATCACTGGTAGAATTCGGATATCCAATACTAGTAGTTAGGTACTTTAATCATCTTGATATTGTTATTTTCACAAACTAGCGAATATCTGTTTTTTTCTTTCGCTTTGTTTTGGTCGCGCGCAATATGTACCTAGATCTTTTATAGGTACACATAAATTAATACTTAATATATTACATTATACAAATTATGTATTAGGAATAAATAAAAGTATATCTTACAGTTGTAAATATTGGTACTTAACAGCTTACGAACACGTCCCTTAGTTCCAAAAATAAATTATTTACATTCCACTGGAACTAATTAAAAGGGGAAACCCCTCACAAAAAGCGAACACCATACATCATTTAAACTCTTTGTTAATTTTTGTTAAATCCCCAAAAGTGTGTGTTTATCTGTTAAAAATGTCACAAAGATACCGTAAAGCCTGGGAAACTGATCCTAAATTTTCATGTAAGTTTTAAAAATTAAATTTATTTTACATATTAGAAAAAATGACAACTTTTCAGCATGGATCGCTCCAGTTCCTGGTGAAGATTCTAGGGTGCTTTGCAAATTATGCAAATGTACAATGAATGCACATAAATCCGATTTAACTGCTCACGGTAAAACTAAAAAACATGTAGAAGCATATCATTTTATACATCTAGCTGGTACTTCGAAGAAAATTACACAATTCATGCCGAATCAAATTTTGGAGAAAAGAAAATTGGCGGAATTAAAGTTAGCTGCATTTATTTGCGAGCATTGCTCTATAAAAACAACGGATCACCTGGGTTGTCTTTTGAAAAATATTGACAGTGCGTCGGAAGTAATAGAGCAAATGAAAATACACAGAACTAAATGCACTGCCCTGATCAAAAACGTTCTAGGACCTTGTTTCCATGACGAACTAATCGCCGATATTGGTGATTCATTTTATTCAATGATTATTGACGAAAGCACATCGGTTGATACAAAAAAAATGATGTGCATTATGGTTAGGTACTTTTCTACAAAAAATAAAAAAGTAGTGACGACATTATATAAGTTGTTGGAAGTGAAAGCAGGTGATGCCAAAACTTTTGCCGAAGATTTCAAAAAACAACTTGGTGCTGACGGGCTCAAGATTGAAAAACTGATTGGAATTGGTGTAGATGGGGCTAATGTAATGGTAGGAGCTCACAATTCATTTTCTTCAATTTTGAAGGAAACGGTTCCAGAACTGATTACAGTAAAGTGTATTTGCCACTCCCTTCACCTTGCTGCAGAGTATTCTTGCAAAGTTTTGCCGAGACATTTAGAGTTTTTAGTTAAAGAGTGCCATAACTGGTTTTCGAATAGTACCAAGAGACAACTAGAATATGCGACGATATATAAACTCATTACGGGAAATAAGCCTTTAAAAATTCCAAAATTAGCTGATACACGCTGGTTGTCAAGGTATGAGGCCATCGTCAAGATTGTCGAGCAGTGGGATGAGTTAAAACTCCATTTTGCCTTAGCGGGAAATAAAGAAAGATGCTATACAGCCACTCATCTTCATCAGCTGTTAAGCGATAGCGGAAACAAGCTGTATTTGCTTTTTCTCCTGAACGTGTTAAGATCATTAACGAATGTTAATAAAATCTTTCAGTCCGCTAACGCAGATCCATTGAAAATGCTCACGGATCTGAATGAACTACTTTATTTGATTTTAAATATGATAATTCCACCCGCTAGATTACAAAAAGTTTTGAAAAAAGATTTATACAGGTTTTCTTTTCGGGACTTGGTTATGAGATCAGACTGCATAAATTTCGGTCACTATTTTTTAGAAAGCAGCAAAAGTGTACCAAGGTCGGAGCTAGACTTATGCAGAGAAAGATGTAAAGATTTTCTTATAGTCCTTTGCGAACAGCTGCAGCTTCGAATACCTGAAAATGTTGAAATTTTGGAAAAGATTAGTGATTTCTCTCCGCAATCGGCTACTTCGCAAATAAAATCAGATATAAAATCAATTGTATTGAGATTCCCAAATATTTGTGAAAATGTGGACGCGGTTTTAAGCGAGTGGAATGTTCTTCACCGCGTTGAGTGGCGTCAACTCGACACTCCAGAAAGTTTTTGGGCTGAAGTGTCAGGTGTTAAGAATTCTGCAGGGGAAGCCACTTACAAAAATGTATGCCACCTCGTTTTGGCACTATTAAGTCTCCCATTCTCCAACGCTTCTGTTGAAAGAGCGTTTTCAATAGTAAATATAGTGAAAAATAAGCTTAGGAATCGACTAAGTATAGAAACAGCAAATGCAGTTTTAAGAGTTCGCTATAGCTTAGGCACTCAAGGCTGTATCAATTTCGAACCTTCGAAAGCAATGCTGTCTAAATTTAATTCAGAAAATATGTATGTTATACAGGGCACCCAAGATGATGATGATGAGATTGAGGAAACTTTGGAGGCATTTGTCTATCAGCTAAATGTGAATGGTTAAATATAAATAAAGTCAATTAATTATTTGTAAGCCTTTTTTTTTATTTACTTTTTAGAGCAAACATTTTAATTTTTGTGAATATCTTTCCTGTTTAAAAGCGTCTTAATTGATTTTTATTTGCATCTTATTAACATGAGATTTGAATGTTTAATAATACAAAATGAACCAAAGTACAAACTATTTATGAATTCCCTTTTCCTTATTTTCTTATATAGGTAGGTATAGCTATTATTCATATCTATTTATTTATACAAAGAATTAATAATAAAAACTAACAGATTGTCAATCTATAAAAAAAAATGGTTTTAAGTGTTTGTTTTCTTTAGTGCATTTTTTCTTAAGACTTATTTTTAGTTTGCTTAGTTGAAAAAATGAGTAGTAAGTATTCGTTCAATTTTATTACTAAACATAAAATCATTATAACATAATTATTTGTGTAATAGTTGGTAGAAAAATTATGGGTTTTTTTTTTCGTCCCAGTACAAATTTGGTGGGATGTTTTTTTAAATATAGTGGGTTTTTTTCAATTTCATCTGGCATCACTGGTCGCAACTACCGCTATTTGGGAGCGGCCGACTGATGGTGTTGATTGAAGGCAGGTGTGCTCCACATTGGACAGTGAATTGACATGTTTGGGAGACCTTGCACCGCTGTGAGTGATGCGATATGTTTGTGTGACATGGCTGTGTTTCAATGATTTGATTATTTTTAAGTAAAATAAATCAAGAAGCCCACAAATTTTCTGTAGGGTGATGTTCGGTAATATGATAGTTGGGAGAACTCAGTTTATTTTATTTCGAATGTACATTTATATCTAAAGATTTTGCGAGCAGCACTTTACCCTAAAAGTAGATTAGCTTGCCTCATGCCCTGAGTGTTGGTCCAGGTAGCCCGGTTTTCTTTTTGAGATGTTCTTGGTCCCCTATTCTAAAGAATGGTTCAGGACCTATAAAAGGAAGTAATGCTATTGATATAGGCAGACCAAATGTACTTATTCGACATATTTTAAACATTATGATCAACTCGGTCTTCAACTCGTTGCCATAGAGCTGGAGTCAGGAGCCACATCGACGTATAGGTACATATCTAGCAACAGTTGCTTAAGGTTATTCTTCGTTGGATCTTTGTGTTATCTTCGTGTACTTCAAGACTAGCTAATTTCACCAAAAGTTCGCTCTTTTAGGCCAAACTTATAGTGTCTGATCACCTAAACTTACAGATACCGTCTGCATATGCTTGTAGCTCTAGCTGGACGAATCTGAAACAGATACCTAATGGCTTCCATTTTGACGCTATCTGCTGCAAAACGAGACTGATTGGCGTGTTTCAGTACTCGGGTATGTTTTTTTTCTACCCATGTTTGGTATTTAAATATTGGGTAATATTGGGTTAAAGTATTTCAGCTTTGCTAAAGCTCACACTTGCCTCGAAACTTGAACTTTTTATCTTTAAATAAATTAAACAAAAAATAAAACAATTCATCAAATGAACGCACCCAGCGCAATAATTCCAATTTGCCGCTGATATATGACAACTTTCCTAAAGCTGATGTAAATCTGAAGAAATAACAACTTAGGTCCCACTAGTTAAGGGCTACCTTTCATCATTCCCCATCAACTTCGTTGACTTCCAAGTAAACGAACTAAATTCGCAGCACGTCTGCTTTTAATTCAAATCTCATCTAAAATCTACTTACAGCAGCATCCCTTGTCTTCATCAATCAGATCGACTGCGTGAGTGATGCCAAAGTTGCGCTTTCACCTTTTCCGAGTCTCTGCAATATTGACCATTTTTCTATGACACTTTCTCACTACCAATGAATCACACAATACTTTTCCACTGTAGGTAAATATTATTTTCACTTTCACAACAACAATCAATACCAACTGGCCTTGACCGTTTTTTTCCCGCCCATCCTGCAGATAACTGCATAAATTAAACAGCGCAACGTGTAAACGAAATATCAAAATAGAATGAATAAACTAAAAAAAAAAAAAAAAAACAAATAAATACAACAGTGGAGCAAAAAAATCTCGCAAAAACAAATCAATGAAGCTTCATTAATATTCACAAGGCAGTTTGGTCCGCTCCTCTCCTTTGCTCCTCAATTGTACTGTCCACAGTTACGCAAAACATTTAAATGAACGTTTTTAAATGCAAATGTTCAGTATTGGCGCCAGCAAAGAATGACTTTTGACACTTTTGCACAAATAAACAATTAAACCTGAGATACTGTCCAGTATTTTGTATGTGGATAAGTATACTCGTATTCGAGTTGTTATTAAGTGACGTCTTGTTTTGGTGGTCAATTGAATGAATAATCGAAACGACATATTTGGAGAAATTTGAATAATAAAACACCAGACACTTGGATTAATTTCTTAACACCTTTGTAATTTATGACATAAATTGACGTTTGACGTTTTTTAACTGAGACTTTAACATTTTCTTTTGTTCATTTTCAGGTAATTATCTGATCAAGTCACTGGCCCATACGAGAAACACATTCTAAAACAACAATAGATCAGACCGCGCCCGCTTTATTATATAGATGAGTGCATCAGATCCAAGTTGTTAACGTTTAGGAAGAGGTGCCTATAGTGAATTTCAGAAGACGAACCGGAACCGGCGAGAAAGGGGTATTCTCAGCGTGGGCTCCTTAAGGGAAAAAGGAAGACTGGTTAGTAGGGTAAAAAGACCAACTGCATCCTAAATTATTACTCTCGGGAATACACTACAACAGATGTTTGTGCAGTCTTGTACCCCCTTTTAAAATATTCAAGATCATTTTTGTTTTTAAAACACGTTTTCCAATTTAGTGTATAAAAATGAATTGCAACTCTCGTTTGTGCTTCGCCATCTCGAAAACTACTCGACCGATTTCCCTGAAAATTCAACAGGTTATTCTTATTACCGCCAGCAGTGTTTAAGGAGTGATTTGAATGGAGACCGACAGGTGGCGCTGTTGTTTTTAAAGTCACGCGTCTATCTAAAGGGTTTTCCAATAAGAGGTGTTATTTTGGTATTCAAAGAAAAATACCATTTTTTGAGATAAATGATCGGATGTTTATTTCATAATAAAGAGGATGTTATGCCGTTGATAACGAAAAACAACATCAGCCAAATGGCCGCCACGAGCACGCATACAGGACCTATATGGCTACTCTATAACCTCGACAGCCTCACGTTGAGGATGGAGAGGCTTTTCAACAATTACTCTTGGGTTTTCCGAGCCCCAGATGCGACAATTTTGCTTATTGACGTAGCCACCGAGGTGGAAATGGGCCTCATCAGTCAAGATGATTTTTCGATGGAATTCCGGATCATTTTCATGCATTTCAAGGACCCAATCAGCAAAGACACGACGTTTTTTCACCATTTTTGTAGTGAATTTTAATAATTTTAATGCATTGTTGAAGAGTGTATCGTACCATTTTAATGGCGTAGTTTCTACCTATCAAATGTCGAAGAATAAAAGCTGCAAAAGTGACAGCTACCGAAATAGCAAGTCATTCACAATAACACCGCTGTATCACAAGAGCCACTGAACGGATATGGATGCGGTTTTCACTATGTGACCTGTTTTTTCCAGGAATCTATTTATGGGTATCAACATTTTTCGATCACATAAAGAAGTTGAGCGTTCTTGGTTTTAGTGGCAGAACTTCGGTGGGCTTAAGTCCAATAGCTTATGGAATTTAAAAACAAAACCAAGAAATGTTTTCAGTGGATTTTGTCCCTGATTCATTGCAGCTTTAAATAGGGAGACCATTCGTTCGTTATGTCAATGAACAGTTTGGTATTTGGAGACGGCATTTATTATGAATTATGAATGTTTTACCAAAACGGCAGCAGTGTTTTTTGATAGAGTGAAACTTGACCAGCACATTCATTCTGTGGAATGTGGCAAGACTCGTAGATGGAGTGATGCAGAGTGCAGTTATGTACAAAAAAGAAACGCCTCGCACTCAGTTATAAACCTACTATACAGTAGTAACCGTTTAAGGCGAACCCGGTTAAAGCGAACCATTTCATGAAGTCCCAATCAATGCCCCATAAGCATTATGAATTTAAATTTCGCATATAGCGAACCCGCCTAAAGCGAACTTTCGCATATAACGAACCCATTCTGCGCGTGAAATACAGAAAATGCCCGGTTATAACGAACCAAAAATCTGTCGCTTTACATTGTCATCCAGATTTTCCCAACTTTTCGGGACTTCCCCGAGAACTGTATAGCTGCGTACGAACCAACATTCTCAAACGTCAAAATTTTGTCTTTCAATATAATTTGTTCGGTACTTCCCCGAGTAAGAGTAACCTTATGTTTACAAACGAAAGGTTTAGTGAAGTGACTCGCTTAAAAATCATTTAAGTAAAATGTGATATTTAGAAACAAATAAAAGAAAATGTTTCACATTAGACAAATAACAAAACTTGATGATTTTTTTAGCGTATCACTTATAACGAACTTCGGTTATAACGAACCAATTTGGTCAGTCCCTTCGAGTTTGTTATAAGCGGACACTACTGTACTTAAATAGCTTGTTAATTATTTTTTTGTATTTTTCTTTTTCGTGTATAAATGTTTTATTGCTTTAAAAAATAATTGATTGTTTCGGCTTTAGTTTTATGTGGAAACGAAAGAATTGAAGTCAACAAAATGCAAGAAAAATATAATAAATCTTATAAAATACAGACAGGGGTTTCCTGATGCCATTTCCAATGAAACAAAAGGTATTTTAAAATTATAAAAACCTAACAGTCTCATGTCTTTATCAGCTGAACTTCGATAAATGTTCTGTATTTTAGAAATTGTTCATTTCTGTATTACATTTAAATTCTAGAGTCTAACGTAAACATTAAGAAATGAACAGTAATGCTTACGCGCCCTAACTTACTGAATGAGCAGGAAAGTAATCTAGTACTAACAAATTTGTTCTATTCGTTTTTTTATTAAGTTTTTCTGCTATAAAGTTCCTATTTGCAAATGAAATAAGTGGGTAATTGAATAATTGAAAATTGTGTTTAACTTATTTTTTTCTTCGTTATTTGTAACTCTAAAAAAAATTTCACTGCAGCTATAAATCGCATCCTTTTGTGTTGCCCTGATATTGAACAATGTTCAACTGTAGTCAGCAGTCATTCATCAGTGACTAACATCGCCATATTCTGTGTGGTTATGCACGGGCAGTAATTGATTGTATTTTGAAGCTCCGAGGGTGCTCTCGTCTACACATTCATTCAAAACATTCAGAAATTTCTCAATTTGATTAGTTGTAGTAATTACCTGTGAAGAGAACTCGCAGTGTACCTACATTTTGAGGCATTTTTCATTTTGTTAGATGCGGTAGTCTTCCTTATTTTAATGACTCAAAAGACTTGAAATAAATTATGAACAGGGTGGCGTGGGCAGGTTGAATTCACATACATAAATCAGAATACAATACGTTTTTGAAAAATTCTAATTGAAAAGTAAACGACATGACTAAGAAAAGTTTTAAACCACTAAACAGGGGGTTCCCGTAGATCTGAAAACTTGCTGCCTCACTCAAGTTGGGAGAATATTTTTACAACCGCAACAGGTGTATGAAATATTCGTCATCCATTGTGCTCTGATATTCCCCATATTTTTTGTCATAAACTACGTAAACAAACAAATTCATAATTTCGACAGAGTGGAAACTGACTCGTTAAGTTTTGTAAAAATCAATGGACTATAATCATACCTCATGCTAGGAAAGAAAACAAGAAGCACGTGTCAAGATGTCACCCACCGACATCCGTTCAGTGACACGACAGCGACCTTACAGCTTCTAAACCATGTTAACAGTCCACCTTTAATAGAGCCAACATTCCCAAACACACTCCATCACTGACTTAATCGAACGCTTAACGCCCCCCATTAACAACATAATCCCTTACCCTCTGCTCGCACTCTCCCACTCAAGAGCGTCCGAACTTGGGCAGAAATTTAATTGTCATGTCCTCAGCTCTACTACATCAGCCACTCAACACGATATCATCATAAAACTAATCCATACGTCTCAAGATCACAGCCAACAAATTTATTTATGTCGCCGTATCTCGTCGGCTGCGTCGCCCCAAGAAGATGCACCCTAGCGCCCTCGGCATTCAATTTCTCTCGAAATTAACATCTTCCCGAGATGGCTACAAAAATCCAAGTTGACACATCAAATAAATTAGTATGTTGCTCGGTGTGGGGATATCTTGTGGCATTATCTGTCACACATCATGTCTCTCCGCTTGGGTGGCTGCGTATTTACCTAGCCTGCCCACACAAAGTATACACTCGCACCCACGTGCGAAGGTCGACCCAAGATGTAGAAAGACCTGATCAATAAAATCATCTGAAATACATCTTTTTGAACGGATGCGATATGCGCTGTCAATGTCATTGTTATGCAACGCACCGGCAACAGAAATGCACAGGCACACATTGTTCGAAAGATACTATTTAATTTGTGGCCAGACCGGGCACCGGGGCCCATAGGGCTCCATTATGAGTGCGGTCAGTTTTCGGTCCCGTTGGAGCAATTGGAACAACTTGACAAATATTGACCGACAATTAGGTATGCTGGAGCACGATTGTTTCTGAATTTGAAGATCAGAGAGACAGACAGCGGGATACGTTCCCATGCGTCGCTACTTACGACTGGAATTGGAATTTGAAAAACCACTTGAACGTACTACGGAGTATCTGTTTCCATACGGCGCGTTTAAGTGATTGGCATGGCACTGCCACATGCCACGCTAAAGTGGATTGTGGAGGCACATTATCATTAGAATTTATAATTGATATGCGTGTACATCATGTGGATGGTGGTTGGTGCGGGTAAATGGAAACTTCCTCTCCAGACCGCTCTCATTATGATCTTTACATCAAACGGCGCAAGCATCCGAAATCTGTATATGCACATGGGGATGTATATAGTTTGGAAAACTTATTATTGCTGATGAGTTCTTATACAACAACCACGACCAGTTGGATAGACTAGTCGAGCTAAAAATTTAGCGCAAAATCGGGAAAGAGTCAGACTTTTTACCGATCTTTTGGTATCGTTTTTCATTTTTGCCTGCACAATAAGTGGCGGTTCTCTTAAATGTCAAAACTGGGGACATGCTATTGATCGCGATGCCACTTAGACAGAGCCAGAAGATCCACCCTTATATCCATCTTTATTCTGCCAAAGTCAAACCTTTTAATAACACATTTCGTAACGACTACGGCGACTGTCCTCGAGCAATGTCAAACTAAAATGAAAACCCCAAACTTCACTTTTGGGTAGCTCTTCTTAAGTTCTCTAAAACGTTCCACACACAGATTAGTACCGCCTTTGACAGCAAACATGAGGGCAGAACCGGCATTACTAAGGAGGTACGACAGGTCTTCCAAGCGAATTTAGTCGACACAAAGGTACAAAACAAATAAAAGTAGGTGGCGGTGATGGACAACCTTATCGATAGAAGTCCGTCTGCGGAAAACCAATCTAAACCGGGAAAACGAAAAACAACTACCAAAGATATAAAACAACCCTTAAATTGAAGAGATTTTTCATTTTAAGACTTATGAGAAGCTGGTGCTTGGGTCCTATTAAGACTTATTGCGTCTAGGATAACTAAACGCTTTTAGGCTGGAGGACCAGATATTCAAGGAGTCTTAACTGCGGGTCGGACTTAAGGGCAAATTTTAAAAGTCAAGAGACAAGATCGAGGATTGATTACCCTGCTGATGGACTGATGAAGTGAATTACGACGCATACATGGGGAGCTATCACAAGTTTGGGTGAAACCTATGAGTCAAAAGGATTGAAGCCACCAGTTTTTAAAAAAAACGTCGGCTATCGCAATAAAAACGTAAATAGATTTTAATTTGCGCAAAAAATACCTTACCTAGAAGCACTTCAAAAGCAAGTCAAGAATGCACCAAAAAAACGCACTTAAAACGCGCCGAAAACAGATAAAAAAAACTCTAAAAAATCAGCATAAAAGCGAAATAGTAAGGTGTCAAAAACGGCCTCTAAAACACGTCAAAAAATGCTATCGATATGCATAAAAAAAACGCGATAAAAACTGGTCACAAATGCATCAAAAACGCCTGAAAACCCACGCGTGACAAATCAGATCTGTTGGTCAGTGAGTCGCCATAAGTGTCCCTCCCGACAACTAAGACGAAGATCTGTTGATACAGATTTTATAGCGCGTCCTGGAAACCGATTTAAAGAATTGCATTTAACGTGACCAAACTTCTGATTAATGGACCGTTTTTTCCGGTCTTCTTCAAACAGACCCTTACAGTGGTTCTATATGATGTCGAAGATAGGCCCTAGCATAAGAATGTTCATTTCATATTTTGACAAAACAAGTTTGGTGCAAGTGTCTCACCAAAACTATTGAGGGCTGCTTGCACTGCTTTCATCCCCTAACTACGACACTCATCACTGGATTTTTCAACATCGCAAAAAGTAAATAAAAAGGTGAAGGCTTTACCTACTCTTAGCTCTTGCATTCCCTTAGCTTCTAAAAATACTACCCTTACAAGCGACCAGTCCCGGTATTTACTTGCAAATTGAAAAATGTATCACTTGCTGCCTTCGGACACATTATTCTCACTTCCACATGACACTAATTGCACTGTATACCTACTCGTATAAGTATCGCTATCGCAAAAGCAGATATAAAACAATTTCAACCTTGTATGGGTCCAAGCTCCAAGTTACAAAATGTATTTCTCGCATGTTAACATTAATTAATTAAGAAGCACGCAATACAGCGGTTTAGTAAAAAAATATTTAATCACTGACACCCTCCGAGAGTAAGCATTTGGGCTTACAAATTGAATTGAAAACAAACTTAAATGAACCGTTGACTTCTCAAATTCAACAAAGTCGCAATTATTCAGATGTAGCTGTCACTTTCAGAAGGAATTGTCTTTGGGAAACTATCGCGGTAGTTAGAATTAATAGGCACATTCAAAAATCTAGTCGACTAAAACTTCACTTTTCCTACGTCAGCCACATTTGCGAACTGTCAAATAAGTACTCACTACTCCGTCACGAATTTCTTGTCTAGATTGATCGACTACTGCTCCATAAACGTCAACTGAAAGAGCTGTCATATGACCAAGCCAATCAAAACTGAAATACATTACTTCAGACATCTGTCAGACTTACTAAACTAGATATTTTAAAGTCACCAATATTTTCGAACATTGATTTGTGTCATTTGTCAAATGAAGTAATGACCATCGACAGAAATGACGATCTATTCGCATCCAGGCAGCACTGCAAAGTAATCTGTGGAAATATGTCAGAAAAAACTCCACAAATATTAAAACGCTTATAGAAAATACACAATAATGTGTCAAAATGACAGACATTCAAATCTGTGTCACTGCGACGGTTGCGTTGTGGAAAAAACGGGAGCCGAATGAGCTACCAACTGTCGAAAAGTAAAGCTGCCATTACCTGACGGTTCATCACTGTCACTGTCACATGACATTAATTATCTCAAAGTCAATTGCATGAGCGACTCCTCAAGTTCTATCTACTCCTGAAGTCCTGAACGCAGTTTTCAGGAAGGCTGCATTTTGACGCCTTCTTATTTTGCTTTCGTGGGCGTTCTTGGAATTGTTTTCGAGACTTTCTTTGTACGTTTTTTTTGACAAATTTTTTATGTGTTTAAATACGTTTTATAGCGTTTTTTGACGTATTTTTCTACGTGCTTTTTTTAACTCGATTTTCGACGCTTTCTTACTTTATTTTTTTAACCGTTTTTGAACACTTTTTGACGCAATTTCTTGGTGGGTTTTTTGCGCTCTTATAGAATTTTTCAACACGTTTTTAATGCGTTTTTTTGAAGTATTTCTAATGAATTTTTTCGAGATCGCATCTCCCTAATCTGAATTTGGTAGCGGTACGGGTCGACCTGGTCCTCAACTAAAGGGCCTTTGCAGTAGCGCGGTCCTTGGCTTAATGCATTTAGTTGCGCACTCAAATTGGGATGAGGTCCTGGTCCGCTGGTGCGCGTCACCTTAGGCGAGGTCTCTAACTACTGTGACGGTCCTTTTGGGTTGGATTTGAAATTTGAAGGCTCTGCATGTTCGTGCCCTATTAAACCACTGATTCACACTTTTCTGACGAGGTCAATGTCGCAGTGCAGCTGGTTGTGTTCGGTGTTAGATCTGCTTCAAATTTCGACAGTTCCGCCTACAGCCTTTTTCAATGAACAACAAGTGAAAATAAGATCTCAGTTCAACTCCCGTTCACAGAAATTTACCAGCAGATCTTTATCGAGGGATTTTCGTAACCTCTACGTCAGTCTTTCAATTACCTTCGTGAGACCATACTTTCAGTCTCAGTGTTGCCACCCCTTATCGAGTTCATATGCATTGAAGCTCGTCGGCGAAGAGTCAACTCGTCCTCCTCAAGTTATCGGACCAATATGACTTGTCCTGCTTCTTGAGTCCACCGATACAAAGGAAGCTTCCTGGAACTACTGCCGGAAGTGCACCAAACTTCCACCAACAACCTATTACACTGACCGAAAATAAAGTTGCTCGACGATGCAGACGAACAATATTGAGTGCAGCTGTTAGTAGCCACAGCCGGCAAGTTCAAGAATAGAATAAAGTTGAACATCCAAAGTAAATATTTAAAAAAGCAGACCCACACCATCATGCACGTTCTTCCAAATCGAATCCTCTGCAGATATTTGAAGGCGCCCAAAGGGGGCTGCTGGTTTCCCCTCGCTCCAAAGACAACAGATGCTGAGGCTGATGGGTGCAAGCGCATTCCAAAAAACCAAAACGGAGCGGAAACTCGAAAGAGTCTCCCAATAGCCGCCCAAATCGAAGGCCTTTTCCTCGATATTTATTCTTCTGCTTGTGTATTACATGATAGTAATTACTGCACATGAAGGCATTGACCCTTGGATGGGCACACGGTGTCTATACACACAAATGCCCCACGGGTATACTCATGGAGCCACAGTCTCATGCAGATACTCCTCGGCACTCTTCGATTCGATACGTGTAGGTTGGCTATACCCGCATAAGGTGACCCGACCACCAATTCATTTCGTTTCCCATCGTGGCTAATTGTAGGCCAAAAGGGCATTGGAAGAGTTGCCCAAACGTGTAGATGATTACAGACGTCGAATTGTTTACGTTTTATTGGACCTCTATCGGGCAGACAGATCAAAGTTAATCAATCATTGAAGATATCGGGGCTTGGGTGTATTCGGTTGGCAATTTGTATAGTGGAGCCATCCTATGGTGCGTGTGGGTATGTATTTATTTTTGGACGCGGGTCGAGCTGTTTAAAATTAGATGCAAACATTATCTGGACGTGGACGCTAATGTTAGACGTCTCTAAGTCGAATGAGCTGGTGGCTTATTTATGTTTGCTGTTCAATCAATTAGCTTCCATGTATGGATGTGTTTTTGTTGGGTGTCTTTCTTTGGGCTTTTGTTTTTGAACTTTTTACACATGAATATTCAAGTTCAAATTTATGCTGGCGGTGGGTGTTGCTTTTGAAACTGATATCAACAAATGGTTGCTTTCGATTGATTTTGGTTTGTAATGCGTTTCTGTATAAGGCTGTGAGTGGAAAAGAGGAGAACGGTGATAGCTTGGACAGGGTTTCGGTCTTTATGGCTGGGGAAGTGGATCCATGCAGATTTGTTAACGAGTCGACATTGACAAAGAGTGAGCTTCCATGGGCGGCAAGTGGATTTGTTCGTCATAAGTTCAGGATTAGGTACAGGGTTGGTAAAGATTTTCTGTTTGAAGACCCAAAACTACTCCACCTAATTCGTGCAATGTGAAATGTCTTGGATTTTGGAGAAAATTGGTGTGGTTACCTAAAAACTGGACTTTTTTCGGGAACTTCTCATGCGTCTTTCAGGGGCGTGGCTGCAGCTAACATTCCTTGGATAGGATAGGATAGGTATACCTATTTGTGATGAGAAGATCGAAGTCTGTTAATTAAGTTTTTAATATGCAGTTTATTATCATACCAACCGCCCAATTTTGAAATCTTACCCAACGACAAATTCATGGGGTTATATCTCAAGCCCAAAATTTATTGTCAGCTGTTGGTTTTATTTTTATATTCGGAAATACCCGCATATTTCACTTCAAATTCATCGAAAGAGCATTTCAACCGGCAGTAAGGAAAAAAAGGCTGTGGAAGTTCAGCATTTACAGAGCTTATCCAATCCATGCAGGCATTTTAGTCTCTTGCTACTCTGAGACTTCACAGTTGACAGCCACACCTACTTTTTGGTGAGCTATTTTGACCGAAACATGTTTCATGGAACAGGTGGGCTTAAACTAGCAATTG
Organism: Cheilosia impressa; assembly: GCA_948293265.1. Taxonomy (NCBI): domain Eukaryota; kingdom Metazoa; phylum Arthropoda; class Insecta; order Diptera; family Syrphidae; genus Cheilosia; species Cheilosia impressa. The sequence continues at coordinate 14,164,845 of OX411884.1, forward strand.
CTTTCATAATTCTTTATCAGTACAAATAGGAAGAGTATACTTAAGGATGGCAACACCTGCTTAAATATTTTAAGCCATCAATTAGCTTTATGCTTTTTACAACAGCTGAGGTACCTACATCCCAAAAGCTGAGGTACGTCCCAAAAGCTGAGCTACATCCCAAAATCTAGCATCTTTAAACCCGCGTAAAATATACAGTTCTTGCCAGCCTTAAGAAAATGTTGCGTAGCTTTGGTTTTTTAAACCAAATGTTATACATTTCAATATTGCTTAAGGAATTTTCTTTTTACTAAAAATTAACTTTTTCGAGTTGAGGGGTTTCAATTTAAAATTAAATAATTTTTTTTAAAGGAATATTTCTCCAAAACTTCAGCAGTTGACACTATGCGGAACTTCACTAGTTGGTGTCCAAATATAACGATTAAATAATAGGTACAGGTTTATTAAAACGCATCTTATGCTTCTTTGTTAAACAGAAATGCGACTGTTTGATAACTTATCAATATTTAAATAAAATAAAAAAGTATAGGTACATAAATCAATTAATTTCTAGAAATGTAATAAATAAACTAAATATAATACGAGTACATTTAACAATTTAATTTTTGTATTTAACAATTAAATTTACAGTTTCCTAGTCAAAACGAATTTATTTCAATTTTAATATTTTAATTCAAAAAAATTTTATTGCAGAATTAGCCAGTTGTAGCCAAATCTCAAATTTTGTTCTGTTTAGGCATTTTCGAAATCTGGAAAAAAAGTAACCTTTTCGTTGTTGGCACCGTCAAAAGTACAGTTACACCTGTGGTCCCATATAAACAAGTTATTGGCAATAATTGAATCTATTGCTCTTCTTTGATACAGTAATTGGCACCCCTCATATTTAATATACTAGCTGTTAGTTTTAATATTTAAACTTAAATTAACAACATTTTATATATTGCCCTTTGAAATAGCCAAAGTTTTTATACATATTTTAAGAATTACAGAAAAAATCCTTACCAACAAAATTGGAAGTCCTTAAAAATATTCAAATAATTTTACACTAAAAAAAGACACTCATAAGTGCTGACACTTTGATTTACAAGTATTGACTGACGGGAGCCTTTAAGAAAAGCAGGGAAATATATCAAATTCATTATGTGTTTGGGGAAAAAAAATCTTTCTCCAAAGAAGTAACTGCGAACAGGGGTAATCGCTGTTGAAGAGCGAGGTGTATCCGTTGCGATAAATAGAATTCATCAAATGCAAACAAATTTCAGCAACAATATTGTTCTTGGTCGTGTTTATGCCCTGCGATGGTGGCTTACATCGAAAGCAGTGTGCATTACTCTCTTGGAGTGGAACAGCCTTGTGCAATTTATATGGAAGTGGTGGAAAATGTTACCAAAGTCGTGAAGGCTGCGAGAAACCTTTTAATTACTTTTGACAATAATTGTTGCAGTAAAAGCACTCTTGTGAAGATGGATCTAAATGAAGGCCAAGGCGCATTTTTTATTTCCATTCACTCCCCTGACGTACACCTATCCATAAATGTATCCAAGCTACCACCCTTGAAATACTGTTTCCTTCCCTTGCCCCCCACTAATGGACGCCATGTTCTCAGAATATCCTTCGGCTAAAAAGAAGGAGATTTAGACTACCTACACCTTTACTTTCATTCATCTTCCGCCATGCTTACGAAGCGTCATCGTACAGTAATCCTCTTAAGAAAAACTCACCTTGAACAGTGTAAAGACGCCTTGAACGCGTCACATATGTGCTGGCCCAGTGATTTAAAAAAAAAAATCTACCGCATTCATACTTGATGCCAACACGAAGTACCGAAATAATGCGATTTATGACATCTCATTCTGAATTGTGTCACCCGCACGAATGAAAGTAATAGCCCTCTTACACATAATCCGCGCAGAGGTACTTTTCTCCTTGAGCGTTCCAAGGTGTCCCTTCCATCAGCACAGCAGGTGTATAGTTTCTCTATTCCCGAGCCATAACAGGGCACACATTTGTATGGGATGGATGTTAAGTATCTGCTTTCGATCTGCGCCATCATCACGTAACCGCAAAAAGGATTGACGTCCGGAATCCACTTAATCCAATTACCACTCGCTTCCGTCCGACACCTGAGCTTGTGTCAAAACAAACCAAATGCCACTCGCACAGCACATTCCTGTACATCCGCATTACATTTGCTTTGGGCGACAACGAAAAAATGAAAAATCCCATCCAGAATGGCATAATCAACACAAAGTGTGTTCTCAAACCCGGCCAGCATCCCCCCCGAATATGAAGAAACAATCCATTGCTGTGGAAGAGCCACAATAAGTATTCCGAGTCCCTATCTCTGCGAGTGTGTATGTGTACAGCATGCTGACGCTGAGCCAACGACATAAGTTTTGTTATGTAAATCGGCGCCAAATTGGCGGCTGCATAGTTCCACCATGACTCACGATGGCAGGGGCAACCTAAGCTGGATTTCGGTTACCACAAAGTGTACACTGTGGATGTAGATGTGTGCATAAATATTTTTGGTATTGGAATGGAATTCATCGTGGCTGGCTTGGCTATACTCTGACTCTCTCCTTTTCCCGTCTCGTCGTCCTTGTTCTGCGGCGATATGAAGGCCAAATTCCAAATAAAACACGAGTATCTCTGCGAGGATGAGCATTCAGATTCAGTTGTAATTATTGGGGGGTGGGTGTTGCTGTCTGGGGAACTTACTCACCACAGAACAGTGTGTTTAGATACATTGTGTCTCGCTCATGTTGGACTCTTGTATCTGTGCTGGTGTAACTGCGCAGAAGATTGTTTTGATAATCGAAACCACTTGCATTACAATAATCCCGTGGTATGTCATTAGCTCGGCATGCAGATGCAGGTGTTAAGTGGCATTCTTGCATACCCAACTCGGGCGGCAGCAGCCGAGTAATCAGTGATTGGTGGGTAAGTGCGGTTGGTATTTATGTAGTTGCGGAGTGGGCTTCTGCGGTTGCTCGACCAGCTGGGTAAGTGAACCTTAAGACTTGCAATTTGATTGATGGTATTTAAAATAAATGTTAGGAGTTTGTTACGCTATGACCACATGGAGTTTGCTAAGCAGCAATCAGATTTTCGTCTCGAAATTGCAGACCAAGCGGTAGCCGACTTTGGGTAGTTTAAACTAACCGACAATAGCGCCCTCTTCCAGCGCAATTATTACGAAATCGGTCAGGGATTTCGATTTTAAGGAACATCCATCTCCGGAGTGTTGATGAACCGCCATAGGATCGAACTTCTTTACTGTCGACTTTTCAACCGACATTTAGCAAATTTGTTGGGGGCTCAACCGAACAGAGATTTTGTTTTCAAAGAACCACCATCAGTGTGTTGATGGAGCGTCATAGGACAGAACTTCCTTACTGTCGACTTTTCAATCGAATTTTAACAAATTTATTGAGGCTCAACCGCCATTACCAATTTCCATGAAATTACTAACCAGAATTGCACTCCCAAATCGCATTACTTTCGCTGTCCGTAATTAAACTTCAAGGAATCGCTTCGTATACGGATGGTTTAAAAATCGATTTTAGAAGTGAAGCTGGTGCTTTTACCAAGGGAACGCAAATAGAGCTAAATACCTTTCCCTATTAAAATAGGTTCGGATCTTCCTTCTCCCATTCTTTAATCATCTGGTACAATTGCAACGAATCACCCACAAGTCCTGCTGCCTGTAGTGCCCCTGCCCACTCTATCCAATCATATAAACCCAGGAAAATATTTATATCCTTGAACTGTCAACGACATTCTAATGAATACGATCCACTTGAAACAGCACACAATCTTCATTCAAACTGTTTATCGGTTATCGGTAACACAATATCGTATCGAATTTATATTCAGTGCTTCCAGTTGCAATCGCAAGTGAATGTCAATGAGAATGCGACTCCTTAATGAATTCTCCCCATTATTTGTGCTCCCGTAGACGAAGACGACCACAAAGCGTAAAAGCACACAAACAGCACGGTAAACGTCAAAGCAGCACCATAGTCCCATTGAATGAAGTGTATATCTGCGAGCAATTGAATCATGTTCCATCGATTCCGTTCGATTTAAAATGCCATCGTAAATGAACTCACTATGGCAGCAGGGAAGACAGAAAAAAAAAGAAAAAAATGGGGAAAAAACTGAAAATAAAACAGGATTCATCTGAAGTCGCATCGTCCGTTGAACTTGAACTGCGCGCTTGGCTGGAATATGCTTGGGAAAAAGTCCTCTTAAATGGCGACGGTGGCACTCGAGGCACCTTTAATGCGAATACCAGTATGCCAACAACCAGATGTAGAACTGCAATGGTATCGCCATCGCCGCCACCACAGTAAGTTTAATGATGCCACATACGATACAGCCAGGAGCGGGCTGGACAAAATGTAGTGCGGTGTGTAGAGAGTGTGCGGCTCTATATCTCGACAGATGCGGTCACAAGATTGAAAACTTGGACTGAGATGAGTCGTATCCATCCATCTAACTCGAAGTGCGGTGCATAAAAGGTACTATAAGAAAAACAAAAAAAAAATTAAAATATAAGGCGGATGTTGGTATTTGGAAGGAGGTTTTATGATGCACCCTATGAGATTACGATTACCAGGAGGAAGCTTTCTGGCATTCGTGAGGGATTGGTCTTTGAAAAGTACGATCAGTTTTCCATTTACGATTTATCAGTCTGGAAAAAATGGACGCCAAATAGCCGCATTTGTAATTGAGCCAGTTTTTAAGTCGACAACACTCGAAACAAAACAAAAAAAAAATCTGTGATGTATTGTTTCGACACGGATAGAAATGAAAAATTTAATTTTACCTGTTGGAGATTGTTGTTAAAGGCCAAAGACCGACCAGTAGCTCTCTCCAATGAAAAGTAGTAGATCAAGAATGTAGACGGAGCTATGCTCTCAAAACCAATATTCAACAGCAGGCGTTTCGGAGATACGGCCAGCGTGACAATTACCTGGGAAACGCGGCACCAATCGTATAACTTTTGCGCAACTCTACTCAAGTGTTCAAGCATTCGAAATGAAATAGAAGTTGTGGTAGTCGCAGCCGCAGCTACGAGCACTAGTATCAGTGATGGGACTTCTACCACTTAAGTGGTATTTCTACCACTTTTTACACTTTCGGAAATTCTACCAACCTGGACTCGAAATCTACCACCTTTTACTCATCGCTACTAGCTAATAATATTTCTTTTCCATCATTGCATTAAAATGAAAATTGTTCCGATACCTACTAGCCTTAGTTTTACCCATACAGACTCAGCTTTATGCTATCAGTATTTCTCTCTGAGATTTGCATCAGCAAAAACTTCCAGTCCAGTAGATCATTTACTGCGCTAAAATTTCTATATTTGACTGTATATGTGAGAGGGTGTTTTGCTATGTTTGGATATTTTGTGTTTAATGATGAGTTGAATCTATGACGTTTTTTTAGTAGTTTCAAAAACTTTTAATTTTCGAATAATATTTAGAACTATTGGAAGCGAAAATGCGTAAATTCTTGGTTCCTACAGCAAGTTAGTGTGCTTTCTCTAATGCTAGCATTATTTTAGTGCAAGTGTAACATTTTATGTTCTACCACTTTTCTACCACCTTTTTTTAAGGCTATCTACCACCGTTTCGCTTTTCTCAAGTCCCATCACTGACTAGTATTCTTAAAATCGGCATTTATATTATGCAAAATAAATGACCAGATTTGTCAAGTCTTTTGCTTGAACTTGTTGCTAAATTTGACAGTCGCTTTGCAGTTTTTTCCGAACTCAAAACGTACGACTATCCTCTATTTAATGGTCTTTTCATATTCGGTATTGGCAAAGCGCCGACTTACTTTTCAATGGAACTAATAGATTTGCAATACTTCTTTAAAAAGCAAGTTCAATGAAGTTGACATTTTAAAAAAACTATACTTCAAAGATCAAAATAGCTATCCTAACTTAAGGAACCATGTTGCCCGCATTTTATGCATGTTTCCAAGTTCATTTGTGTGTGAACAGATGTTTTCAACAATGAAGATTGAAAAATAGAAGTACCGTTCAAGATTTACGGGATGAACATCTTTAAAGCATTTTAAAAAAATTAATAAATACAAGGATGGTCTCAACCAAAAATCGAGGAGATAATGAAGCGCAAAACAAGTTAAGTTTCTGAATCCTCAAAATAATATTTTGGTTCATTCCGTCTCTACTTCCAAATTGTATATAACTTTTTTCTTAAATAAAATATTTGTTTTTTTTTTTTTAACTTTTTACTTATAAATAGTATTAGGTGTATTGGGATTTAAATTTTAATATGGCCCGCTGTCATGCTTGAGACAAAATAAAAATGGGACTTAAGAAGTTTGTGTTTGACACCCCTGATCTATAGAGATTGTTGTCGTTGCAGCTGTGCCTATCAACTTACCCTTCTGACTTTCTCATAAAAACCTCTGTTTTTTTTTGTCGTCCTATAAACATATCAAGACTGACATTATTGAAAATGGGTAATAACTCGTCGGTGATATTGTTTTTATGGCGATAAACGCAAGTCCACATGATAGCATTTTGACTAGATTCGAACGCAGTAAACGCGGAGCACAAAACTTTTCTTATTTTGGAGGCCTTGAAATCATTAGACCCTTTTTTTTAAGTTCCGCAGGCAGTACCTACACTTTTTCCAAAGCCAATAGAAGACTTGTAGAAAAGTTGTCTATCGTAATATTTCGCTTAATCGCTTTTTTTTAAATGTTTTTCCATATCCTTAATTTTAAAATTAAAACAAGAAATATATAAAAAATTGCAAGAAAACGAAAATGCTAAATTATAGCTAGCCCGTGTTTGAGAGCTTCTCTTCACACAAGTTACAAGCATCCTAAAGCACCGAAAAAGCTTATTCCAACTTTCGCTCAAAAGCTTATACTGCCAACTAATTTACTCCCAACAATTTGATAGTCTGTTCCCTTACTTTCTGGTTCTTGTTAATATTTATATTGGATTGGCAATATGTCACATTTCCCCCATTGCGAGAGAATTCGCTCACGGAATAGAAAAATAATCAATCAAAAAGAAAAGTAACGCGTTGAACCACAAATTTAAAAATTGTGAAGTTTTCCTAGTCGGGAGTTTTAAAATACTAATAGAACAAAGTAAAAGTTTATATTTAAGAGCAAGATTTTATACTTCTATTGCAGAAATTTAAAATTTTCTTCCTAAATCTATTTTCAAGCCCCAAATGTAAATGAAATCAAATAAAAGTCATGTATTTGAACGATTTGACAACCATCTGTCAGCCATAACCAACTTTTGCAGGCCTTTTTATGGAGGGGAAATGTTTTGATCTCTTTTTTCCACCTTTTGCGTAAGGGAACGAAGTTTGACTAAATTTGGCTAATGTGCTCATACGGATAATAGTTAAGAAACATACCTTAGGTTGACAAAAATTTGGTCAAAAACTTCCAAATGTGAGAGCTCTTATAAAAAAAAAAATAAATATCCCCTTTTAATAAACGCGGCGGAAAAGTTATCAACTCGTTATTCAGAAGTTACGTCAAATTTTTGTTTGCTATCTGATGTCTACTAGTAACTAACTTGTGCACATTTGTTTATTACGAGTAATACGGGGGTATATCTTTAGAGCGATTATCAGTTTGTTTTGTTTATTTTTTTTTTTTTGTTTTATTTCGCTGATGACAGGTGACATATCATAATGACGCTAAAAACGCGTTAATTTTTTTTCGATGTTTTGTGTAGTTTTAACATTTTTACAAACTGATAGGTAACTATTTTTAAATTCTGACTCGCCGTTACTAAGACGCAGATTGAGTGTCAACCTGAATAGATCTAAAAATTTTAAGACTGTTAGGATTTTTACTTTCCTTATGTAGCTGACGATGCATTCAGCGATTAAGTGGGCTTTATAAAAAGACACTAACTGCAACTTTTGTATGTTAAAAGTCAACTTCTTCTGGCTAAAATTGTGCAATAGTCCACCCTTCTTACCAATTATGTATGGAAGATCTAAGTTGCTATTGCAATTGAGATTTGAAAAATTGTGGACACAAAATGGTCACACACACTGCACTATTTCCACTTTTTTTTTAATCTTTTTTTAAAACTGATTTCCGAATTAAACTAGTTGAATTTTCAGTTGCGCACCTACCCCTTGTTACAATCTCCCATGTACCAACTCACTGCAGAGGCACCCTATGCGATGCAGCATACTGAAACAGAACCCCCCTCTTCCGTAATCAACTAATGTATACGACATCTTGGAAGAGTGATGCGGAATTTGTTACAACTAAATGGGAACGTCGCCGGTCCGTCGGTCGTCGTCCCCCTGGACAGAAGCGAATGAATTCATGTTCTTTCGCTGTTTCACAAGGACTTCAGCTTCGTTAGCAGGCTGCCGAGAAAAGAAAAAAATGGGAAAGCTGCCTCCAAAAAAGGTTACAATCATGCCAATGCCAACCCACTGACTTCATACATTTCTCTACAGCAACTAAACGCGGAAGAAGACAAGGCTGCCTTGTCTGACCATGTTTGGCTGCAAACGCAAGCAATTATATCTCGACGGCGAATGGCGCGCTTGCGCTGCGCGCCAATCAATGTACACGATTAATGTGGATCTCAGCAAAGAGAGAATTGAATTCCTTATCTTCTGCCACTGACACAGAGAGTACGAGATACGAGTACCTGCTACCACTACGTGCCACCGTAGTCGTCTCTCGTCCGTCGTGCACTTAATTGTAATTAACATTTTTTCTATATTGAACGTGAGAAAATTGTCCAAATCCAGCGTCTAATCCGTAGTTTGGAATTGTTCGCTAATGAATCTATAAATGGGACTCACTAACAACTTGATTAGGTTTTTTATGGAACCAACGGCGGTGCGCGAATTCCATAAATGACTGTCCCAAAGTGTCCACTGTCCACTCATTTTTATGGCTTAGTGTTAAACAAATTGAAATGTTTGTGTTTTCATTGGGTAGTAACTTTTTGCTCGAACAACTTTGGAGCGTGCGCTAATGCACAAGATGCTAGGCACTTCGGAAGTAGCGAAGGTTGTGTGGTATTTGTTTTGATGGATAGTGGTGCTCAATGGCTAATGGATCACGACGGTTAAATAAATCAACACCCAACCAGACTTGGTTGCAGCGTTGGCGAAAATGCAGGAATATAGCTTCCTATAAGCAAAACAAATGAAGGTCATTTGACTTGAAGTCGGTGCGGGGCCTTAGGAGTGAATTTAAATGCGAAGGCCTTCCAATTTCGCTCCATGGGTTATGCCCGAAGATTGAAGGTGTCGGCTGCGATTTCTTTACTGTCAGTGGGGAAAGTTTGTACTCATGCTCCAAGAGTCGTTGTTTCGAGTCGGATATCGAGGTAGAGCAACTGAGCGGCATCAAGAGCAATGAACGTACGAATTTTCTGCACCCAATAAGAGCTTGTTAGGTTACTAACTTTTTAAAACAACTCTTCCAGACCTTTCCCTATCAAGGGCCTTAAAATATCGATTTACCGAACTTGTAGGATAAGTTTGCCGGCCTTGAATTCGTTGTACTACGAGCGGGGGTATTTTCGAAAACAAAAACCTGCCCATAGAAGAACTTACACCCTATTCACACCGCACCGAAAATCGTGTTTGCGTCGAAAACTCGTCGACGCATTCACACCGAACACCAACTAGTTTTCGTTTGACGTTTCAATCAGCTGTGAGACACTAGTCGTGATACTTATAACTTCATACAAGGTTTAGGTAAAGTATGCTTCATGAATGGAACCTCAGCATCGTTTTCACCATCCGGAAGATCCTCAAAACCAACCGAATAGAGGAATCAGTCTCCTTTATATTGCATACTGTGCGAATGCCTAAAGTGATTTATCAACAAACTCAAATAGATCGGCCCCAACCAGCGCGGGTAATTGCCGCCCGGCAAGCCTACAACTGACTTAATATTTATAACGCACTTTGAAACGCTAAGTGAGCAACCAATTGAAGAGCAATATTTGCAAAAAGTCGGCTGAAAAAAAGGTTTTTGAGTAGTAACGCCTTGTCAAAAAGCAGTACAGAGACTTCGTATAGCCCAAGCCCTCCTCTATGGCGCAGAACCTGAACTCTTACTAAGGCGGATGGAGATATGCGTGGACGTTTTGAATACAAAATTCGTTCAGTGGTTGTCGGCACCTTTTGCACTCGTATTTTGAAGAGGAGATTCAACAGCAACCTCCGCGAGCTGTGCAACGACATCGTCCTCATCAGAAAGCGTAAATCGGTTGCCTTAAAGTGGTATGACCTATGGATCTAATGGACATCGACGTTTCGCGGCAAAGAGTCTTCAAATTCAACCCAAAGTGACAATGCGGGAAAAGGAAGCTCTCGACTAAGGTTGTGACCACAAGTTTATATTTTTGGCACTCACCTGGAGGCACTTATCGCTGTATTGTTTCGCCACTTAAAGAAATAAGGAAGTCGGCTTAAGGGCCGCAAAATAGTTTTCAAGCTAAAGAGTCCCAAGGACATATGCTTAGGATCGTATTTGCTTCTACAGTATTCGCAGCCGAACCAAGAAACGGATCCAATACTTTGAGCGCATTTAAAACGAAAGCTTCCACCCCAACTCCCCATATATCTGGATACCCAAAGCCTCAAATAAAATTAAGAGCTATCTTATTTCTGCTTCAAAGACTACATTGCCTAGATTGGGCTTTTCGAAATCAGTTCGATAATGTAAACAAAATAAGGTTCGCCTGGAATACGCTCGTGTTCCTCATTCTTCGTTTTCAGCTTTATGTGCATGTGCATGTCACCTCACGACACATGTTGCATTTTTAAGCACACATGTGTGTGTCCCCAGGGCACAAGTGAATCCAGACTTTTTCTCAATTAATTGAATAGCGTTCGTCACGTTTTTTCGTCGTCGTCGTCGTCGTCTTCTACTTCTCATCGTACATTATTGGGCTTGTTGTTTCTGCTCTTTTCCTGGTAATGAACGCGCTATTTGGGATCATGAACATGTCATCTCCCTATATAATATATGAGAGATTATTGACGTCCCCATGTGTGGGGAGACTTAAAAACATGTTCCCTTACTTTCGCGGGAAACATTTCCAAGATAAAAATCTGTAAGAAAAATACAACAGCGAAAAAAAAACCAACTTACTCAATTACAAGAAAACGAGGTCAGCATTCTAATTTCTGAAGGAGCGAGTATGGAAATTCTCTTCTTGGCGTCCGCGTCTTATGGAACCAGCATGGAGTACGAGTATCTGTGCATATTTATAATAACGTGAGGCATGACAGTTTACTGCTAATTGACTCAGCAGATGGTTTCCATATACAGTTCTCATTTATAGCGAATTGCTTGGTGCAATATTTTGTAGTACGCACCAAGACTTGCGGTTAATCTGTGAGCCTTTAACTGATGGGTGATTTATGGTGGTGGCAGCGAGTAACCAGAGACCTCCGAGACATTGGTATAAATTTAAGACCTTTTTCGGTTGGCCATTGGAGGAGGTTTATAAACTTTGAACCTTAAGATTTCGAGTTGGAAAATGGTAGACACTTTATTTCGCATTTTCCACTTTTAGGGGCTCAACCGGAATGTCGGCAATATTCTACTGTTTTAAAAAGCGAAGCAGCACCTTTGACCGGTGGCTTTTGATACATTTCCAGCACTTTTATGCGAATAGAGATCGATTATAGACTGTTGAACATTTGCGGGAATGTTTAAGAGCCCTTAAACAACGGTTTTGCAATAGGGGGCGCTGCACCCTTCATCGACCAAAGTCGTTCAAAATACCATATCTTGGCATTTGTAGTAGCTAGAGCTTTGAAATTGAATACATGGATGAAGGTTCATCGTCCGTCTGTAGGACTTTGAAAAATGTGGGCGGATTTGTACAAGAGGGAGTGGCACCTCCCATTTGGAACATAAGTGCCATTTATGTTTCTTTTAAGTTTAAAATTTGATATATGTTGATATATTGGCTGTTGGGTGTGGCACTTCCTATGCAACAAACATATTTTAAATGCTATCTGACAGCTAAAGTCGTTCAATTCGTGATGTGAAAGTATGTTTTAAATATCAAGCACTTTACAAAATGTGGGCGAATTGAATACGGGGCGTGGCTCCTTTTATTGGGCGAAATTTGGGAAATTCAACAAGGATTTCTTGCAAACCGGATTCTTTTAAAAACTCGAAAACAGCGGTCGGTTTGTCTGGCTTTTAGAAGGCGAAAACCATTGGACCCAGTTCTTGAACTGCTATTAGATCTCCCAGCTTCAGATGCTTCCGTCTACGGGGCTATCAAGAGATCTGGCTACGGTATACAGTTCCTTAAACGTGGAAAGTAAATACTTGGGACGAGTGATTTAGAATAGAAGGCCTCCGCTTTGAACAGTTGACTCTGCAGAAAACATTTGCCCAAGAGCTTTAAAAAAAGGAACAAGTTCCCAATCCTCAAAAGAACTTCTTTATTTTATTTATATTTACAATCCAAGGAGAGCGTGTATGTTGCTATAGAAACGATGGCTTCAGGACTTTTCAAAGATCGAGCCTCTGATGTTGACATTTCAGTTTTGCAATATTAAAAATTAAAAAATACATACATTGTTGGCGCAACAGTTGAGAATAGGACCCTCGGTCTAGCTTCGAGTAACCGCATCTCTGTGATTTTTTTTGAAATAAATGGGACCTTCAATTTTCTGCCAGATCTAAACCGCTGATTTTTGTTGAACATTGGAACAGCTAGTCAACTATTCATTTGAGTTCTTCAATTTAGTATAATAGCGACTACCTATTTTCTTGTTTATGATTGACTTCAGCAAGTGACTTCAAACAGCAATGTTGAGATTTACTCGTACATCACTTATGACAGCCGTTACAGAGTGCAACAACTCCGATGACTTCATGCATTAGCATTACTCATGTTCACACTTTGAGCCGCACTTAAGTTGGTCACGATTAATGAAACTTAATTTGATTGTTGTCCAAAATAAAATCTGCTACCACGAACACCAGGAAAAAATCGATTTAAAATCACTTGATCGGATATCTGAACTCTGGCATACAATTGAACGCCTACGGAAAAGCCATAAAAATAACAACTCTATACAAGCATCGAATTAAGTGGCCGTGTTTATGGTGCCTTTCAACTTTAAACTTTCAGTCAGTGAGTGCTGAGTGGATATTTTTCATTTCTGAGGTCAGTTTTCCATACACGACAATCAGGCTTTAGTGAAGCTGCACAATTCGAAGCACCGACCTTTAAAATTTGAATTTGTGTGACTTATCAGGGTACAGACCGGATTGGACCTGATGGCCCTCTTTAGTTAGTGTTGTGTTTGGATAACTGATTACAGTCGCGCAACCCACCTTCTTGCCCGAGGACCTTTGGACCGAACCTACAGTCATCTACATTCAACCGCAGTCATTTGAATTCTTCAACAGTCAGCTGCAGTCATTTACAATCATTTTCATAACTTTATGTATTCCCATTACCGATCACGTTTAACCTTGCGTCTTCTCTCTCCTTTCAGGTCATTGTAAGCCCGCCACAACAAGCACACCCGATACATACGACTACGCGGATGACGATGACTACAACTACGAGAGCTATGACGAAAATAAGTCGGAAGGCGCAGATAGCGGCACGCCGATTGAAAGCAACTCGATAAACAGCGAACCGCCCTACTTCGAGACCTCCGAACTAAGCGTGAAGGCCAACTTCGGCGAGAATGTCATCCTCAACTGTGACGTGCGAAATTTCCAGTGTAAGTGCCAAAGTCTGTCCATTTTCCAAACTGATCTTATGCTCATCGCCTTGCAATTACAGTGAAGAACGTCGTCATGTGGTACAAGAAACAGAACCTCATTGTAAACGGTCGGATATCGCTGGACAAGCACATCGAGGCCTTGAAGAATAACTCCATCCGAATCTTGAACGTTCAAGAATCCGATGCCGACGACTACTATTGCTCTGTACTGCCAGAGCTGATACGGCTGCATGTCAACCTGGCAATTGGCGGCAAGTTGGCGATCTACTCTGACGGTCGTGATGTTACAGAGAAGACTGTAACCGTTCGTCAGGGCGAGAGCCACACGCTCGAGTGCAAGACCTTCGTCAACGACAACTCCACAATCAAGTGGTCGCTCAATGTGAGTATCTGTCAGTGGATTGTTGCCTTGAGTACAGTCTTGAATTTTACTTTTCCAGGGCGAACGCGCTGACAACTTTGACGTCAAGCTGGAGAGTGGAAAGCTAATAATCGAATATTTTGACGCCGAACACGCTGGTATCTACCAGTGCCTGGGCGATGACGGATCCAAGGATCCGCTGCACGGGTCGGTGACCATAGACGTCCACTACGCTCCAAAGGTGTCGACTCATCGTCACCACGTGAACGCCCAAGCCGGTGGCAAAGCGGAGTTGTATTGTGATTACAAGGCGGTGCCCATTGCTGTGGCTCAGTGGAAGCGCAAGGGACAGTATCTGGAAATGTTCTCCGAGAAGTATTCAGTGAAGAGCTCCACACACAAGGGAAAGAACCGCACGACCCTAATGGTTAAGGATGTGGCGGAAGCCGATTTGGGCGAATACGAATGCGAAGTCAAGGTAGGTCTCCTCCAGTTCCTTTAAATGGGGTTGATTAATATTTTTGCGTTTTTGCTTGCAGAACGCAATTGGTTCGAACGAAGTGAAAGTACATTTGATCTACGAACCCGAGAATCCCCAGTTTGAAACCATGAAGATCGAGGGAAGGAAAGTGACACTCTTCTGGCTGGTCAGGAGTGTGCAGGCTCTTTCAGAGGCTGTCATGGACTACAAAATCGATGGGGTAAGTAGGGTCGTTTACGGACAAGTTTTTTGGCCGCGCCATGCTAGAATACAGAAAGAAGTGTCCTGACATTAGGCACTGAGGGGAACCTTGCCATTTTTCAATTTGAACGACTTTCTATGTTCAAAGGAAAAATGGGTTTGAAAGGAGTGGGTACGGTATTTTATTTTGGGGATCTCTTAAAGGGAACAAATTTTTACAAGAAAACTCCAAGAAGCCCCCATGCTCTTTATCCTACCAAAACCACTTCTACTTTCGTAGCAACGATTGTGTGAACGATATCGTTTTTGAAACTTTGGTCACCAAAATAAGTCATATTCTGATTGAATTTTTTTGACAAACGTCAGCTCTCATTATATTTGTGGAAAATGAACTGGATTAAGCTCTCCAACCTGCAATTTTAGCACTTAGTTGCTAGTTTTGAAGGTCTATCGTTTCGACGATAATCGTCTGAAAATTTACGGAATGAGTGGCCTTTTCGTCAAAACTAAAAGCGAGGGAGACTTCTTTTTTACTGGGTCAAAATCTTTCAAAAGTCTTCAGCTAAAAAGGTGAAGAAGGTGATGAAGAGGTTTCATTCTGTTCGCCTCGACATCAAAATAAAAGAACGAATGCCAAAGGTGAAGGTGCTTTAGAGTCGAGAAAGTTTTGAAGCGTTTACTCAACGGATGCTATATGATTTTGATCCTTTTGACATCCTCACTTGCCTCCCAGCAGCAGCAGATGTTAAATCATCCTTCACAGGCTTTAAAAAGGTAGTGGGCACTGTGCAGTAAGATGTTGATTATTTCACTCGCGGTTCTGTCAATGAACCTGAGTTTAAAAAACAAAAATTTTGCCGCAGGGACCCTAGACCTAGCTTTTCAAAACTATTCGTTTTGTGTGTGTTTTTCATTTTGGAACCAATGGAAGGGATCTACAATTTTATGCCGAGTCCGAACGGCTAATTGAGAAGCTCTTTCGTGACAGTTGTACTCTCGGATGTTTGTCAGTCATTGGCAGTGAAAAAAAAGCCTTACAGCTAGGTTCCAGAATCCGAGCGAAATGAAATCGAAATCGAAATTTCAAATCGAGTGAGTTCGATTTTAGTGTTCCACATTTCCACCGATTTACTAATATCAAACATTTTTCGAAATCACTTTCTGTGAAATTAAAAACGGCTGATATCTGTCATTTGAAACGTTACAAAAATATAATTTTGATAGAAATGGTATGCTTGTTTTAAATTTCGACTCGTTTTCGCGATTTATTTAATAATGAAGAAAAAATTGAAAGGCGTATGCTGAGAGACCATTCAAATCCATTGAAAAATGCAGATGCAGATGCAAAAGTTAAAATTTTTTACCTATTTCTTATTCCATATAGATTTTTATCATACTACCGACTAAATAAATGTGCTTTCTTAATGGTGCCTAACAATCTTCGATTCCTTGTACGTTGCAGTTAGCTGCAGCTCTTCGTTTTCTTGCCAAGGAAAACTTTCGGAACGTAATTAAGAATACAATTGGGGTTTTAAAAAACCGTTTTAGGCGCTTGGCGCGTTCTCTTAAATAACAGCCAAAAAAGGTGGTACAAATAATTAATGTTTGTTGCGCGTTGGACAACATTGGTAGGCAATTTAAGCTACGAAATGAAGAAAGTTTTGTGGTGCGGAAAGACGCAAGTGAAATTGAAGAAGACGGCGAATTTACAGAGAAGTTGCAAATCTCAATAAAACCCTTTATTTGAAAAGGTTACAAAAGTGCAGTCTTCTTATGCTTGTCCGTTAAATTATATATTTTAATAAATTTATGGAAAGAAACTCTAATGTAATAGTTATTATTATACATTTTCAATGCACCTGTCGTCTGCTTTTTACTATTTCACCCTGATGGATATGATCGATTTGAAATCACTTTTAAATCGATAAAATCGAATTGTGGAACCTCTCAATTTCACTCTGTTTGAATTTCGAAAAATTTGAAATTGATATCGATAAAAGTGAAATGTAGAACACCAAATTTTACTTTTAGATCGATTTCGACTTTGTTTCGAGTGAAAGTGAAATGTGGAACCTAGCTGTTAACCTGGGTTCTACTTTAATCAAATTGACAAGTATGACAGGAGACACTGTGACAGCTGACAAGTGACAGTTCATGTTATTAAATATTGGTTTATTTAAAAAATCTAACTATGTACTTCAAGTCGAACAGTTTGGGCTGGACTAAGTGTTACGCAAAACCCAGATTGATTGGTAAAATGCCACTTTTCCTGCCACATTCACATTTAAGAACTGTCAACTTAGTACTACTACTCAGTAAAAAATTTCTTGACTAGATTCTAGACTGATATCGACCAATCAAAAATAATACACATCCAGTCAGTCATCTGTCAAACTTACTTAACTAGATTCTTGAACGTTCCCATTGGCAAATGACATTTTTCTGTTGGCCATTTTGGATCGAAAGGAAATTTAAAGAAAATAACGCATTATTAGGAGTATACATAGAGTAAGTTCTCAAACCATTTTCAACATTTCCTTGCACAGACCTACACCTGGAGCACAGAGACAGTCATCAGCACAAGTAAGCACCCAGAGCAGACTGGCGTATGGAAATTGCGTCACGAAATCCAACTGGCTCCCGGATTCTGGCATGCCCGCGTCAAAACAAGAAACACGGTCGGTTGGTCCAAGTTCTCCGCGCAGCATAACTTCAAAATCGACGAATCCAACGAAGAAGGTAAGTACAAATTTTCCACTGTAAAAACAGTATGAACCGCAACAAAAAACCTTTATCCTTGCAGACGACATGGAGAATAGCATTCCGCAAGATATGGTGCTGGCCGCTGGTATCGGCTCTAATGTTGTTTCCAAAACTGACGACTCATCCAGTTCCAGTCGATTGACACTAGTGCCGTCACTGATCGTATGCCTCAGCCTGCTAACCCTATACAAACGTTTGGTGCCATCTGTTATGAATTTATAAAACCAATTCGGAATATAAATGCAAATATAATTATTTTATGTAAACTATTGACTATTTATGTATATTATACCCCAAACAATCCAACAGAAAATCACAAAGCATAAAAATAGCAAACAAAACAAAAGAAAACAAAAGTCTCAATAGCTAGTAAAACAGAAACGAGAACGAAAGGCAAATGCGGCACAGTCTCCGTACAAAGAAAAACACCCAGAATCCATACACGAAAAAGTATAATATTAAATTAATTTGTTTAGTGTTTAACTTTATGTCTAGGAAGCTATGCGCTTTTTTTATTTTATAATTTAATTAATATATAACATATAGACCAAAGCATATAACTAATTGTAACTATGGTATGCATATTAAGAAGGAGGTTAGGAACGATTGCACGGACGATGTAGGCGTATACTTACTATTTTCATTTTTATTTAAACAACCGATTGTATAGAGTTGTAGAATGTTTTCAACTAAACTTATGTAAATGTTAAATACATTAAAAAAAAAAGTAAATTGTTATCTTTAAATGTGCATACCAATTCAGCTCTAATATACCTTGTTTATAGTGTCATTGTAGGTAGCTACTAAAAAGTGTGCAACTCGTGTTCACGCAATCAATTATTTACTTAAATTCATGTGAATATTATAATATTTTTGTTTGATCAACTAATTTTGCGAGAATGATGAACTAACGAATGGAAAAGTAATTGTGTAGACATGTTTGCTATAATGGGTGGAAGCCCGCACGTTTAGATTCATGATTTAATTTAAATACTGTTCACTGCCCGTTATATCCACTCAAATATGATTTTGTTAAGC
The DNA here is from genome assembly GCA_948293265.1 of Cheilosia impressa. NCBI lineage: Eukaryota > Metazoa > Arthropoda > Insecta > Diptera > Syrphidae > Cheilosia > Cheilosia impressa. The sequence continues at coordinate 14,183,464 of OX411884.1, forward strand.
ATATTTTTAAGTTCAATCAGTTTGTTCTTAGATTGCAGACGTAATAAATGTTTTTTTGTTTAGTCCTAGTCACATAAATGGTTGCAATTGCAATAGAAAAATTGTTTAATAAACTTTGAGCACACTGTAGTCTGTAAGGCTTGAATATGAATGAGTAGGAGGACATTGGTTGCGATTCTCAAATGTCGAGAAAGTAGGGATGGAAAGGAAGTCTTCGATGTATACCTACAAGTTATTGGCTTAACAGCTTCCTTTACTGGCTTTGTTGAAGGTCCTTTCTTTGAAGAGCTTGCATTTCGTTCAATATGCGTTGAATGCCTATTTTTGTATATTATGTAATTTGAAATGCAATGCAATAACCCATTCGTTTCGTTAGGGTCAAATATAAAAGACTTGGAGTTATGAGACAACTCTTCTATGGAGACTTTAACCATTTTCTTAGTTTTCACTTAAAAATTTTTTTTTAACGAAAAAGCTGTCCCAATCGCCATGAGGAAATGGTGATGAGAAGGTAGCCCTAATTTCCTAAATTTAAATTGTTCATGGCAGTCCATGTGTCCCCTCTTGGTCCAACATCTAAGTAGCTCTTATCCCAAGCGAATCGGGGCTCCTGTCAATTGCGGTCCAATTTACCTGCTCTTAACGTCTTTAGCTCTAAACATCTATTTCGAGTTTGATCTTTCTGTTGCCTCTTCATACAACTACGAGGTAGGCTTTCATAGTCAAGGAGACTTATAAACTTCTGGTTCGACTGGTTAATGCATCACATTTTATTGTAATTCTCACAACAATTATTCACAGAAAATTCAACAAGAATTTCTGTTGTTACTTCTCGCCCTCCAATTAGGTAGTCTTTATTTAAGTTCCATTACATCGGCTATTTCGATTTCATTTAAGTAGTTAGCACACTCATTTCGACAATAGCAACTCTGTAACTCTCGACAAGCTTAACGGCCTCCCAAACCACGAATAATGTCTTCCTGAGACAGTCTTTCATTCTCTCCAACTTAGGACACTTAAAAAATATTCTAGGCCAGGAGCTCTAGGTTGATTAGTCTACGAAACAGAAATTGGGTCTGGCTTGTAGTGCCGAAGATCTTCTTGGCGGAAGCAATACTTTCCATTCCCTTTATTTTGACGAGCCAATGCGGACGAAAAATGTCGACTGTTTTGTACACATCTTTGGACAGTTAAAAATCTCTTTCATCCGTCTTCCGCGCACCCAAGATCATAAATCCAGAAAAAATTATAAACATCCCTTCCACACAAAGTCCCAAAGCCCTACTGTTCGGAAACATAATTTGTCACAAAAAACTGACTGATTAAAGTGATCCCATGACTCATTTGGTACCTAGCAGTGGAGTAAAAGGCTTTTACGGCGGGCCATTGGACACCAGAGTTGTAAGTTTGCTTAGCATTTACACAGTCATAAATGGCATAAATGATTAAGTGTTTTTGCAAGTCCATTTTGAAACCATACTTGAGGTGATTTCGTCAGCTTAAAGATCTCTGCTCACCAATGCTCCCTCTCTTGGCATCTTTGTTTAAATCTGTTTGTTGAAGAGTGATATGTTTTAGATTACCTAAGCGCACTTCATATTCCTGCCTTACAACCACTATCAGCTGTAGGTGTCCTTTTGAATGCAAAAAGTTATTTTCATATATCTACGAGTATAACAATCTCACGCAATATCTTTTCCGTCGGCACAACATTCACCGAGATATATCTAAATATTTTATTTTAAAATTAAAATTAAAAAAAGAAATTAACAAATAATGTAACAAACAACCTTAAAATATGTGCCTCAAAACTTAAGAAAAAAAAAAAAACAATGTTATAGTTTAAAAAGAGAATAATAAAAACAAAAAAATGTGTATTATATAAATTTATTTAGCATATATATTATATAGAAAGAAAGAAATCATTTCAAGATTGATAAATGTACGAGTAGCGAGAAGTTTTGACGTTTTGACGTTTACCCCCAGAAAATCCATATTTACACAGACATAATATATATTTTCGAGACCCGCACTCTTGTTATTTAATTATGTAAACAAATGTTAATGTATTTTCGATCCAATTTAAATCAAACAAAACCATGTACCTTTTCACGAAACAAAATGCACAAATAACGAGTGTTTGCCAATTGACAGTTTCAACTATTTTATTCATAATAACCCCTTTCCCAATGGCCAACACAAAATAAAGGAGAAGCTTCCTTTATCATATACAATTTTGTCTTCTTTTAATTTAAATTAAATCAAATCAAGTCAGTATTTATTACCATTTTTTTTTCAACGCTTTTTTTATGTGTTAAGAGAGTTAATCAAATGCTAACGTTAAATATAAAAGTTAGAATTATTACTTTTCTTACGCTACACACACGGAAATACATTTTAAATAATAATTTCGTGTTAAACTTAATATGGGATTTTCTAAATAAGTTCAAACAATTCAAAAGAAAAACAGTTTTCAGTTATGCACAAAAAGGAAAATTCAAATTTTATTTGTAAATATTAGTTTGTAATAGAATAAAAGAAATTTAAATATTGTACGATGTATGGGAGAGATTAAATTAAAAAAAATATATATAAAGCTAATCCTTGAACTGTTAAACGGGATGTTGTTTTGTTTTACTTCACTTTTGCTTTGCGTGGGAGAAGTCAGTTACAGATGGCTCGGACAAGTTGGTGGCGCATAATTATGGTGACTATTTGTAGTACTTTTTCGAGAGAACAGTTCTTGACTGAAATGTCATCTTTCCCTTCAAAATGCGATCTTTCTACGATGAGAAATATGAAAGTACGGTAATTTTATATGGAAAATTTCGCGACTGTAAGTACGGAGATTCATCACTCATTTCGTAACTTTTCAGGCGATTATCATCGAAACGATAGACCTCCAAAACTAGCAACTAATTGCTAAAATCACAAGTTTGAGAGCTGAATCCACGGTCGTCATTCTGTATGGCGAAACGTTTAAACGTTTTCGTTTGCACGAAGAAATTTACTTGTGTAACGTAGGGCAAATCATTCGTGCGAACGAAAACTATTGATCGTTTCACCTTACAGAATCTGCCCCAGTTCGTTTTAAACAAATAAAATGAAAGCTGACGTTTGTCAAAAAAGTTAGAGCAGAATAAGACTTATTTCGGTGATCCAACTTTCAAACGGTTTAGACGATCGTTGATATCTGCCCCCAGGACAGTAAATATGATCTTTAGTATAGCGCCGAGTCAATTCCTTTTATCGAACCTACAAATTTTGAGAATATTAAGTTCGTTACCCATTTTCGACCTTTACTTAAAAAAATGTGTCCTCTTTTATGTGATTGAAAAAAATGGTCACCGTAGCATGATACATCAATTGTCTGTAATTTTTTCAATTGCATCTAGATTGTCTCCTCGCGCCTCATTTGGACCAAGGACCAAGGTCAGTTTTTGAATATCTTTCTATCTTTCTCAGCAAAGCAAAGTGCCAGAGCGACTTGTCCGCATCAGCCTGTAGGCTGCAAGCATCTGCGATTGACATATTTTGGCGCATGTCTTGAAAAGCCTTGCCGAGTCCGAACTTCGCCTTGTGTGTCACAACTAATCAGCTCTAAAAAAACAACTTTCAGACACCCAAACATTGTGTGGTATTGTGAAATAAATTTCGTTTATTTCGAAAGAACTCTCTATCGCGCTGAGGGGTTCCCTGACCTACTCATGTTTAGAAACATGTAATCTCAACCGTGCAGCTATAATTAACTTTCTAAAACAAGCGCAATCTACAGATGACATGCGTGCTCACCGCGTACGCTCGGTTTTCGGGTGAATAATGTACCACAACCGCAAGTGAGTAATGCAAAGCAATTAAAAAACCACACGCGTACTTTCATTTCTTCGTTCAATTGCGCATTTTTTAGAAACATCATCTATACAAGGTCAATTGAACCGGTCTGACGCATCTAACGTATAGCACTGCAAAAGACCGACTTTAGTATAAGCTAAGTCAAACGGCTTAGTCACGCGAAGAAATATATAGTCACATCTGCCATCAGCTCTAGGAAGTTCAAGGGTTTTCTCTTTTTTTCAAAGTCACGTTTGACATTATGACTCAGAAGTTTGACCAGGTACTTTTTAAACGATCAAAGACTTAAACCGATTTCAATTGAAATCCTGTGGATCGAAAAGGTTAAATAAATGAAACGGAATAAAAGATCTGAAAGTGCACAGTAGGAATGTCGTTTCTGGCCACATACGTGCGCTGGAGGATCTGCGGTTGTGGTCACAAGTTGACAAGGGCATTTTCACATCACATGATCACATACCACTTTTTATATATATTTTTTGGTTATACTTCTTTTGGCGTATTCAGGGTAAGTCCCTCATTGTTGAGGAAGTCGTGGTTACGGAGAAAAGTCCCTCTTCAAAAGCACCCTTAGACTGCCACAAAACTAAGAGCGCTTTGGCTTCGACTTCAGTTGAAGTTTCTTTTATAGAATCACTGCCAGGTTTTTCGCTTCAGCTTCATCGAATATCCGGATATTGAAATATTGTAGCACTGGTTGAGTCAGACCGGTTAAAGTTGTCTGTTTAGCCAGAAAATGAGTCTTTAGCAAAAGTCTAAAAGTCTCCGCTTTCGTCTCAGTGTAGGTCCCGGCAAATTTTCCGAGTTTCACCGGTTTGCTTTAGAACTGTAAGTAACCTATTCTAGTGTTACTAAGAGTCTTAGTGACGCACTAATTAAAAACTTTAGCCTCGACTTTCATCTTCCAAAAGCTCACAATAGTAAAATTTGGATGAAAAATATATCCACTGGTCAACTACTTAAAAGTTTTAACCGAAAATGTTTATTGGGAAAGCTCTCAATCTTATCATAGAAATCCTTTTAGGAAAAGGTTTCAGTCACCATCTGAGTTTGTCTTGAGTGACCGATTCAGGGGTTTCTAAGTCTCTAAAGATATAGGTTCTTCCGTCAGGGAGCTTGCAGTCTAGAGGAGGTTTTAACTTAACTCAAAACTAATGTTAGTAATGAGGTTTTGAACAAGTCCCTCGGACTTCCGTCTGTCTGAGATTCCAGCTCTCAAGTCGAGCTCTTCTCTCAGGCGTATCCAGTAAGTTTGTCGCTGGTTTCTCTTCTCCAGCTAAGTAATGGCTTCGCATTTGATTTGGAAAGCGATGTGATCCGAAGGGGACCGTTCAGGCAGAGCTTGCCAGTTTGGTGGATTGGCTCACAGAATGGTACAGATCTACTCTAGATGCACTGTTTACCTTTATGAAACTGAAAAGGGTCGTTTAACGAATACGTCCTCCAGCATGTAGAATTTCATAGGACCAGTTTCCATCTGCCCGGTCGTATGTACATAAAATTTTCAACCTCGATTGTTGTATCAGCACCAGCAGAAGTCAACTCCACACAAAAGCATTGTGTTACTGTTTCTTTAGACAGACTCATGAGGCTTCCTCGTTAACACTGAATGACTTTTTGTATCTAAGCGCATAAAATGTCACATCAGAGCTAAGTGAACATAATTAAGGGCAATCATCTAAAAAGGTAAATAGTCATAGGGCTGGCAAAAATGCTCTACCCCCATTGCAAGTGGTGCACCTTTTCATGGCATTTCTGAGCTACTCCCTTACCTTGCCCCGCTCACTCTCGTCTCTGAATATATGCAAAGAATGTATTTCAGAGTAGAAGTGCATTTCGTAATTAGAACGAGAATACCCTAATGCATGTGGAAGGAATATCCATCTGCGACTAATGCACAGTGTCTGTAACTTTCCTCCGGACGCCAAATGCATATTTTTATGAATCAGTTCACGTGTTTAAAAATAATACGTATACCTACCCCCAAGGAGCACACATAACAATGGCACAAGCCCACAAAAAGGAATGTACTCTGTACGGAAGCAAGGAGATAAGAAAGGCACCCTCTGAAGTCGCCATATGGAATGCCCCAACGGATGTCAAAACAAATGCATTAAAGTGTCTGTGCATGTGACACCGTTTACAAGGTTTCTTTGGTTTTGAAAAATGCAACATTAGCATCATGAACACAACAGAACAAGAAAACATTGTCCTAATTGGGGAACGTTCTTGTGGGGGAGAGGGACAACAAAGCAACGAGGGGTGAAACTTAAAACCGGCCTTATATTGAAGAATTGTTTTAAAGCTCGTTGAAGGGGCAGCAAAGTGACAGGACAGTTTTGCAGATACGACTCTGGTTTAGCCATGCAAATTTGACAAGTTTTTTGAACAGGCTCTTGCTAAACCGATCGCCAGTAGTAGAGAGGTCTTTGACGGAAACGCTGAGTTTGGAGCCCTCTTCAAAAAGCACGCGAAGTGACTTCATTGGTTTGGGGTAAGGCGAATGTTTGGGCTGCAAGGTGTAGACATTTGATTTGTCCCGTTTTCCACATATCCATCAAACAAAATATTCGTTCGTATGCTATGCCTTTTCATTCTTTGCTTTGCGCCATCAACTTGACTTGTCTTGGACTTTATGAAAAAATGCATCCAAACCCGCAATTAAATCGCATAAAAAACTCGGGAAAAATGCACCAAGAAATTAGGAAAAAACGCATCAAAAACCTTTTTAAAAAACACACCAGAAAAGGCTCGAAAAACTTGTTGAAAAAAACGTAAGAAATCAAAAAAAGGATACTTAAAAAGAGAGGTGTTTATTGACAAGTTTTTATTTCAGTTTTCAATGTTTTTTTGAATCTTTTTTTAGTATAACAGACGAGTTTTTTTTAAGTCATTTTTAAAGCGTTTTTAACCTGTTTATCTATAAGGTTTTTGATATATTTTGTTGCATTTAATATTTCTTAACATTCCTTTTCAATTGCTGTGAAGTTCTCCTAATCCGTATTTCAACGCTTTTTTGATGAAATTTTTGCAGTGTTTTTGATAAGTTTTGGGTAACCGTTTTCCAAAGCTTTTTGATTGAGCTTTTAATGTGGTTTTAATATGTTTTTTGTTTTTTAACGCTTTTCGTTTCATATACTTAAATAAACATTTTGGTGTGTTTGTTGTGCGTTCTAATCCGTTTTTCTTTCAGCTTTCCTAATGCGTTTTTCGTGTTTTTCTGCTGCACTTATTTTAATGTTTTTAATGAGTTTTCCAATAGGTTTTCGAAGGCTTTTTTTGACGCGTTTTGTTGTACAAAATTTGACGGATTTTGATGAGTTTTTGTCGTTCGATACGTTTTTTAATGGAGGTTTTGAAGTGGTTTTAATGTGAGTTTTTTTTATCGGGGTTTTCAGCGATTTTCAAGCGTTTTTAAAATGTCTTAAAAGCGTTTCTTTAGTGTTTTTGGTGCGTTTTTGAGCGCATTTTTTGGTGGTTAATGTAAAGCTTTATTGTTGCATTTATTCAAATATATTTTTAGTGGTCATGTCTCATCTCTTCACTATTTTGAAGCATCTTTTGATGGTTTTCGTAACCATTTTAGGTCGGTGCGGTTTTACAGATCATTTTAAATATTGTTTTTAAGAATTTTTGATTTATTGACGTGTTTTTTTTTTCAAATCGGTGTCTTTATTGCGTCTTATTTAATTTTGTAAAGTTTTATCACATTTATGATGACCATTTAACCGTGCATTTTCTGTCCCCTTTGGTTCTTACTTACAGCTTTCCTGTTGCCAGTCAGATCATTTAGGTTACTTTCCCAGGTGATCTTGAGATGAGTCGGAGGGTTCAGCTGGGATACAAGAACTGTTTCCGATCTTCTAGGAGTTTTTTCCCTGCTCTGCCTCCACCCATATTTCACCCAACGAATTTAATGAATATCCTCAGACTTTTAATCAGCCCATGCGCCTGATAGAGACAGAAAGATAGACCATCCCTTTCCATCTTGAACTAGTATTTATAAGACGAACAATACTCTGCGGTAACATATTTGTACAGGAAAAATTCACATAACTAAAGAACAAATTGGTAGACGGTGACGATGGCGTTCTTAAGAAGCACTTGCTCTTTATCTAAGGACTACAAAAGCAGTCCAGCATCAAGGCCTTAAAAGTGAATCCACTCGTATTTACAACCGACATTTGGGTGTGGCGCCCGATTGTTATTCTAATTTGACTAATTGAACAATACCGCAGTCCACTTCCAAAAGAAGCTGCCTTCCCCATTCAACGAATAGATGTCTCAAACGATAGCTACGTTTAGTATGATTTGTAGGTCCCCAATTAGAGATGGTCCGATTGCAAATAAGCCATATTGTCCCAAATACGCTCCACCGCCATACACCGTCCAACACGCTGTATGACATCAATCATCAACCTGTACATTCGAATGCTCGTTGATATGCTAATTCATCGGCCTTTCTGATCACCGACATACCCACTATTCCTGAAGAACAACGAAACTCTGCCCCTCTTGCCTATGGGAAGTGTGTAGAGCGTATCCAAAAATCAAGTGAATCCCAACTAGGAGTGGGTGCGTTTCATTTTAAAATCGTTACACGTAGGCCTACCATCGATGGGACATAATGTGAATTTTTAATGTCATTAACAAGTAATGACAAGTTCACGTTCTTATGCATGCGGTCCTGACGCCGATGAGATCAGCCACTTTCTAAATAACTGCGGATATCGCTATCGCATAGTCGCACACGCATACCTACTGCAAAAGGACAACGCCCATTCGCAAAGTGATTGATCGAATGCACTGCCGCGTTTTGCATTCCAAACACCTCCGGGTGACCTTTACTTCTTGTTTGTAATTAAAAGAAGAGCCGGACCGCGAGCCGTGTCCTAAAAGTCGTAGCTCATGATAGTAAGAGTGAAAAAAGAAAATTCCTTACATTTCAAGGTGCATTGGTGGAGTCTTTCGTTTACCACTGTGGCTTGGCTGACCTAGAGAATGGTTTATGACTTCATTAGCTGGGTGGGTGGGTGTCTATGTGTGCTGCACAAAAGGGCTAGTGAAAAACTGCCTTTTGGAATGCGAATAAAAATGAAAGTCGGGAGAAATTGTAAAATGTTCGCCGATGAGTGCTGAATTTTTAATGGGTCAGGCCCTTGATGAGCGATATCTATCATCGGCGTAGGTCGCGCGGGCAGAACTTTGCACGATAAAAGCAGTATTAGTCACCGCCAGAAGGGCTGTATAAATAGTCTTGCTCCTGGGAATAGTCATTCGATGATAAGTCGGTGCCTAGCTTAATGTCACCCCAGGGGCGAATGGAAATTAGTCAGTGGGACACGTGTGCTTTGCTGGAACTGCAGATAACTCGAAGTGATCGCACGCAAATTAGTTGGCATTGTGGGGATTCATAGATATGACCTCAGCCGAGCTAAAATGCGATAGGAAGGGGGCGTATGCGAGCAGTGTGGTAGTTGCTAATGGGGAGATGTTACTCACTTACAGTCCCGGATGAACCTGGCCCTCAACGACTTCAGTGATCTTTAGGGGCGTTCCTTCCACTTTCTGCGAGACCTTCCTCTACTGTAAGGTTTGAGTTCAAGCCAAACTTGATGATGCTCTCATTGAAAACTAAACCGTGCCAGTATTTCTGCGAACCTGTCAGTGAGAGGTAGTTAAACTCTACCATATGCATCCGCCTCTTTGTTCCGCCACAGTTGAGTTTGATATTTACGAGGTCGCACGATCACCTTGGGTTTGCTCCTCTTTGACATCTAAAGTCGAGATGGAATGTTTACGATCTCGATTTTTTCCCACCTTCCTGCACAGACTATAGCAATGGCTCTGAAAGACTTTACTTCCATAAATGCTGTCGTAAGTGGCCTTAAAATTTGACAATCGAAACCTTCCTACATCTGGAAGAGTGCACGAGTGCCTTACGCCGAATAAAAGCTCTTTTATTTAGCCGAATCTGGTTATGTATTGGTAATTGACAGTCCTTCCTTTTCCTTTCCCTTTTGTAAGCCGTCCTTTCCTTAGCTCATTTTTTGTATTCGTCCACGTCTGTTGTTACTTTTTCCTAATATTAAACATTCCCATTCACTCTCTAAAACAGATCGAATTAATTTATTCGGATGTGTGTGTGCACTGCATTTGATAATCTTTCGATAGTGGAAAAAATTGTTCATGTACACAGGAAAACTCACTCTTGCGGAATTGTGACCCATCAAGTTGAATTTGAGGAAGAATTTCCAAATAAAATTATCTATTGTGACCTACAGATTATTTAAGATGATTATTTCCAATTTCACTGATGTTTGCCCGTTTATTCAGTGCACACCTACATAATGTCTAATTTAACCTTAAGTTTAAGTGTAGTCAACCTGGTAAGTGGCACTCAAGTACAGAAAACTTGGCAGCACTTTAAAAAAAATAGGTTTACCTTTCACGTTTACTTTGATTTTCAAAATGGATTGTGAACGACAAAATGTTATGAAATATTTAATTAATTTGTTCCTTAAAAGTTCTTAGTGTTGCTTAATATTGGTTTCTATCTCTTGCAACACTTTGAAATAGTTCTTGCTGTGTTTTGATTCGAATTTTTTTTAAATAATATGCCACGGGTCCTCGAAAGCACTGTAGGGTATGGAACTAGTGTGGAGTTGGGTACTAGCAGCCATTGCAATATATTTGAACTGCACTTTAATCTAAGAACGAATATATTGCTAAGAAAAATATTGGTAAATCGATGCTACGTCCACACTGGTGTCTGGTGCTATATGCACGCTCTTCAGTCTGCACTTTCTCTTAAATAAATGTACCTTTTTCAATAAAATTCCCTTTTAAAAATCTACCTTACAAATTACAATACACAAGAGTATGTTCTATGTTCCCTATCTCTGCCCATCAGATTTCTGATGGGCTGGTGCTGTATCTCTGCTATGATTACTCAGCTGCCAATGTCAACACCTTCAGTCAGTTGAGCTTCTTAAATTCATTAAATTCGATGATTCATACTGATTAAATAAAATCTTCCGTTCCAACCACAGTGTCATAAAGTGAAACCACATCCACCGAGTAAATTCAAATTGCCAACGAACATTTTAAGAAGACGGGGAACTTCTTGGCTGCCCCTCGCCGACTTCCAATTAAAAATTCATTCGTCACTCACTGGAAGGCTGACTTGCGCGCGTTCGCCTTTTTGCCCATCAACTTTCCAGTGTTTCCACTCCACTCTCACACTCTCCCAATATTGGTTGCGCTTCGAGGTTCATTCAAAAATATTCCCTTGCGGCGACTGGTTGCAGTGATCGTGAACAGCGCATGAATTCTAAATTTAACAATATTCTGTTGTTTTTTTTGCATTTTCTTTTGAATTTCAACACAAGTAATAACGAGTTCAAAGAAACGTTTTGGAAAAGAAATTACAATAATTCGCGGTATTGCGTCACAGCTGACTGATTAAATTCGCAAAGTGATTTTCCAAAAGAGATTCAAATAAATTAGTGTCACCAACTGCAGATCCAGTTAATTGTTAAACGATCCGCGATACGTTACGGAAGTGCAGTGCAGAGTGTGTCTTGTGCGAAAAATAATATAAATAAATTATCCAGTGGAAATAATTCGAGCAACAAGTTCAAGGAGTTTGCAATTTATTTAAAAATAGTTGGAAATATTATTTTGTTTCGATAAATAAAATGGATCGTCAAATGTTTTACCACGTCTTGGCTGGATTAATCTTTTTCGGTGCTTGCAGTTTAGGTAATTAGCAATTTGTTTAAGAAATTTATTTTTTGAAAAGGATTTGTGGTGCGGGACCGGGTTTCTGGTTACCGAAGAATTTGAAATATTGATCGGTTTTTTTTTTTTTAATTTTCTTATTAGTTAATAATTGAATGAGTGTTCTGTTATACAGGAGAATCTGAAAAAAAAAGAACAATCTCAAGTGGTTCGCTTTAACCTAAGAGTATTGTAATTTTGAAGTGATGGTTGAAGAGCTTGAAAAAGGTACTAGAACTAAATTTCGAACACTCTCCAATTCAAGTCGTTTATGCTGATTTTTTTGCACTTGTCGCTTGCGAGTGGAAGTAGGTGCTTGTGCTTATAGAGTTATAGCTCTTTAGTTCTCGGGAAATCTGACTGGCAGGTACTACTAGAACAACTCGCAGGAAAGACCCGATCTTGAAAAAGTAAAATCATTGTTGGCTCTAAATTTCATTGGTGCTTTGTATAAGTCATAGTAACATAAAAAAAGAGTTCGTTTAAACCAAAATTCACCTCAAATGGGCTCGACACAAGTTGAAATATAGTTCGCAGTTTTGGTAGGACTTTCATTGGGACTTATCTACATATCTACTTATCTCTTACGACTATTACCAACATATGGAAAGCTAATTTTAGTCCCTTTTTAGGAAAGAACTCTTTATTGATTTTTATAAAAGGGCTAGGTACCTATACCTAGTTGCTTTCAATCATAGATCAAATTGCAAGACATTGATCTAGTGACAACTCGTTATGAACAAAAACAGCAGCTGTCATGAATAGGAAAGTTTTTAATATCTACTGTAATAGCTGCGCAATCCCAGTGATGGAAAAGCGAAGTGCAGGGCTCACTTTTGGACAGTCGAAGAGTAGTGGAGAAAAATACGTCTCTCAGGTGTCAGAATATGAAGCTCGAAATAAAAATAATTGAGACTAAAGTTTTTGTAAAAAAGAAAACATTTCTCACGCTTAAATAGATATTTTGTTATTCAAACCGTTCGCTTACTTTTACAATTGAAAATGTACAGTTTCCATTTATGACACATTGCGAAATTTTATTGACAACCCCGTGTTTTTTTAAATCTTTTGCGACGCAACTGATTGATTGCCAAACAATTTCTAAAGGAATTTTTTAAACATGTCTTAAATGTCAAATATCTGTCCGTTTGACAGCAAACAAACAGTTATTATTTTGTCTCAGACAGTGTAGTCGGGTGTATAGTGATATGGTTAGACCATTTGACAACTTTTCCTGTGATTTGACAGTTCGCCACTCTGTAAAACAGTCAAGCGTCAAATTTGTGTCAAAAAACAGTGCAAGGTAGCAGTGCTTAGAATCGAATTTAACACAATATAGCGAGACTGTGAGACAATTACACTCATAAGGGATAAGGGGGAATCAAAATAGAATTAAACAGCAGTAATCTGGCGTTTCGTTTATTTGTTCGCATTCAGTTTATAGTTCGAAGCAATTAATTGCACTAAGACACATTTTCGTTCATCTGTGACAGTAGCCTAAGCCAACGCTAGGTAGTTTTAAATGGCAAAAAAGAAACAAAATTCACTCGCGGATAACGCGATGTTGGGCACGCGGTTTTATATTGTATTGATTTTTAAACACTTTACACAATCGAATGTAAGGGTCCACTCTTAAAAATTGCTTAGAAAGATCAATTACTTGTGCAGGGTTCCATGATCTTGCAGACCGACTTGGACTTTTAATTTCCTCAAAAGTCATCCTTCCTGAAAAGAACTTGTTTGCCAGCTATCTAAGAGCGGTCCGTTTGATGCACCCAATTGCTCATACAATCAGATCGTCCCTTGTGGACCACAGTCTCGGCGGCAGCAACATTGTTATCTTTTCCCATTTTGAGAATGCAAGAAGTCCCCGAAAGTAGTTTGATGTCGCTACATGATGAAAGGCCATTTTAAAGGTCACAGCACATGGCATTATAAAAAAATAATTATCACGATCATTTTACTTAACTTCCAAGTATCGTAAGCGGTAAGGTTTTCTAAGGTCACAGATAATTTTACATCACAGAAACTACTTTGTTGGATTAATAGGTAAAATGCCTCACTTCCGACTCTGGTTTTCAATACCACCGCAGCGCAAAATCCCCCTTCTTCATCCATTAAGTACATTTGAATACTTATCCAATAAACCATACTTAGAAATTTCCGACTGACACTTCTCTTCAGACGGAACCTAAATCAACCCCTTTTCACATGATCTTTCCTAAAGAGTCTTAGAACATAACGGTATTTGCCGAACAAAGCAGCTGATCAGATATTTACACTTAAAATTTCGAAAGATGAACCCTTTCATTACCCATTTGATAGCCCTTCAAGCACCTAACCATTTGTGTGAACCTTCCATTGTTCCCACCTCTATGCAATTGGATTTGCTCTTCTTTTTTTTTTCAATGATGCATATCCCGATTGCCGATCCCCATTCTTTCTACACGCGCATTTAGACAATCCATAGGTACCTACGACAAGAGAGCGTCTACCCGTTTTGGAACTGGGACAATGCAAATGGATTCTGGGTTTTTTTTTTTTCTTTTACGTCTTCCTCTTCGTCGTCCTAACAAAAGGTGTTTGCTCTAGAATGGAAGATACACCAAGTTCAAGGTTAATGGATGGATGTGGTGTATCATATGCATTATGCATCTGTGGTAGAGATCCATCAGCATCTATCAGCATATAAAGTGAATCATGGTGGTGCCCACGTATGAATTTTAAATCAATGCATAGCAGCAGAGAGATATCTACACAAATGTGAAAAGTGAACCCCATGAGAACAGTATTGGATTTCAATTTGTGGAAACAGGAGTTGTCGTCGCCTCTGTCAGCGTGGGGATGATGAGGGTACACCATCATCGCATCGATATGCGCGGCATGTCGCACTCATATCACACGCATTGATAATTCACAGCGAATATTCTTCATGTAGGAATGTTGTCGGCAGACTGGTTTAGTTTTAAGCCGAATTAAGACGTTGTTACCTGAGCTCGGATACACTGTAAATATGGGTGACCAAAAGTGGTGATTTTTGGAAAGTGATCCCTAAAAAAAGAGCAAAAAATTGTGTCTTCTTTGGGTTCCGTTTCTATCGTACTTGATTTTTGATTGCAAAATGACCCAGTCGATCTCCTTTGCGAAACCAATTGCTCCCATTCACAGGGTGGCCTTAAAAAAATCAGCGGATCTCCACTTTGAGCAACTTTTTACTTGACTTGTGAATTTTAACGGCACGGACACGGACGTATGTGTTACAGATTGTCTATGAGTGAGTTTGAAAAAGCGTCAAAGAAAAACTGCTCGGGCCATCTTGTAGGTACTTATTTTTTCACCGAGGCGGACAGTTTTTCGGGAGAACGTCTCAGCTCATACACCACCACACGGTCAACTGCAGTGAAAGCAAACAGCAACAGAAATAGTGTGCTCCTTAAGCTACGATTACACTTTTCCGCTTTTCATGTAAAATTTTGACATGCCGACGTCATTATGAAGCAAAATTTTGTCCTAAATTTATCACTACGTGTGATCGCCTGTCAAGCGTCTGCTCGCAGCGCACTCTCACGAGTGACCACCGAATGGGCGAATTTTTGTGGCGTCGCATGTCAAAACTTGACCAAAAGAGGTCTGTTACAAAACCCGTCTGATTTATAAAAATTAAACACTTGCATTACTACAACTTAATGGGTCAAGTAAACAAATCACCCAAAGTCACAGAGCAAACTGCATCAAGACCTGCAGCAGCATACAACCGCGCTCCGGTAAATCACACGCCCTCCAACTTGTAACCTCGTGTCATAAATTTCAACAGAATGCACCTCTTCAAACACGACACCCTACCGAATTGTTTCAAATGTCTGCGCCTGGGTGGATCCCCCTTTATTTCCAACATCGCCCAAGAGATTGGACATAATTCGATACTGATATGCTAAAGTGGCTTTAATTATCATCGGAGAACTATGTGAGACACTTCTGAAATAAATTATGTGTCTCATTAATAAAATAAGAGTCACCCGCACGTTGTCACAAGTTCGTCTGCCCAAAAATAGCAGCCCTCCAACGACCCATTTCATAATTCGTATTATGAGTCATCTGAAATTATGTCGGCTGCTTTAATTGGAACGATGACTTTGCAAACTTCAGCTTCAGCGTCTGTCGCCAAGGTATAAGCGCATTTATTTGTAATTCGACAAACGATATCCAACCCTCGTGGTCTCATGACCGACATTTGCATAAAGATCGCATCACTTTTCGGCTTATCAGAGTAGATTTGGCGAACGTCAATGCGAGTGTTAGTCATCGGCGTTATTTGAATGGGGGGGGCGTTTTAACACTCTTCGAGTTCGATTCTTGTCAAAGATAGTTTGTTTCTTTTTCCAGATTCGTTACTCATGCCAGGCCGTAATTTAATGGGAAAAGGAGTGGCCCTTATAATTGCATCATTAAATTACACACGCACACGTACGAGTATGGCACTCAGCATTCGTATTCGTATTCGTTTTCGTATTCGTATTCGTATTTGGATATTCAAAGGGAGTTGCAACTCTGCGAGTATGCCAGTTCATTATGCTCTCGGTTGGGGTTGGGAATTGGGTGTGCACAATATTTCAATTGTACTCGTTGGTAAGAGTGTCTGCGCCTTTCGTCCCCACGGTCTACAACTTGAGCCACCAACCAACCAGTGATGGGACTTCTACCACTTAAGTGGTATTTCTACCACTTTTTACACTTTCGGAAATTCTACCAACCTGAACTCAAAATCTACCACCTTTTACTCATCGCTACTCGCTAATAATATTTCTTTTCCAGCTTTGGATTAAATTGAAAATTGTTCCTCAGATTTAACGCGACTCATGGAACAGGTAACGAAATTGATCTGCTTTTGTAGATGGATTATTGCGCTATTTGACAGCAATATCAGCTGATCAAATAGCATTCGTTTTTGGAAACATCAGCTATGGATATCGACTTGAAGAATGTTTCCTCTGTTGTAGATACAAATGGAGTAGTTTCGGTGATTCGTAGTTTCCAGATGATGAGGAAGGCAATGAAGATAATAATTTCTCCAACATTATATTGCTTTTTATGTATTTCTTTATTTTGGTTTTCACGAAACTTTGCGCATTTGTTTTGAAAGCAAACTTCTTAAAATGACGTAAAACAGCTGTGGGAATTTGTGTAAATCTGAAAAATGATCGAGATCTTCAAAAAGTGATCCGAATCGAAAAAAAAATTGATTTTTTGCCCAATGGAAAACCACATTAGTTTTACCCATACACACTCAGCTTTCAGTATTTTTTTCTTAGAATTTCATCAGCAAAAACTTACCGTCCAGTACACCATTTACTGCGCTAAAATTTCATTATTTGACTGTATTTGTGAGAGGGTGTTTTGCTATATTTTGACATTTTGTGGTTAATGATGAGTTGAATCTATGGCGTTTTTTCTGTAGTTCGTTTTTATATTGATGCGTTTACTTCAAAAACTTTTAATTTTTAAATAATATCAAGAACTATTTAAAGTGAAAATGCGTAAATTCTTGATTCCTAAAACATGTTATTGTGCTTTCTCCAATGCTTGCATTATTTTAGTGCAAGTGGACAATTTTAGTTTCTACCACTTTTCTACCACCTTTTTTTAAGGCTATCTACCACCGTTTGGCTTTTCTCAAGTCCCATCACTGCAACCAACCACCGCTTCTGCCTCTCTCCCCATGGAATGTGTTTCGTTTTCCTCGTGGCCATATATCAATCTGCGAGATGTTTTCGATATTAATTTATCATTTTTATTCTGTAAAACGAACACAAGTCGGGGTGCCGCCGCCGAGTAATGGGGGATATCGAATGTGCAGTGCGGCCGCCACACTGGGGGAGATGGGCGCGATGCACTCGATTTGATTGAAGATGCGGAGAGAATCGAGTAAACAAACCGAAGACGAGAAATTTCCTATCGATTGCCAGGAGTTCAATGTCAAGGAGGGGGCTTTCACCGCGCATATAGTGGAAAGTTATCTGTTTGCCCATCGATTGAATGAGGAACACCACATGTACAACATTTATAGTCATAATTTTGAGAAAATGTTTTCAAAAACAACCCCGAAAATATTGAAATAAAATACAACAAAACATCTCACAGTCGGAGATGCGATGTGGCAGCCGTAAAAGAAAGGGAGATGTACGTTTTTATCAATTGATCAATTGGATGTGATGAATGGCGGCGGGGTGGGGCGCCCGGATCGCTTCTTGTTGCTGTCTCTGTTGAAAGAAGCAATTATGATCGATTTAAAATCAAAACAGTTTAATTAGTAAAATGCACGATACGGCATTTTATTGCAGGAATTTTTATTGGACAAAAAAAAGCAATTTGGGATATTATATTTAGTTTTGTGTGGACTTTGAACTGCGTGCGACATTGGCAAAGATGCAAAGCTTTCAACGTTGGAAGTCGTAAGATTTTTTTTTATACACAAAAAGGAAGCATTGACATGCATAGAACGATACTCGTATTATGAAACGTTTTATGGCACAGCAGGTTTAGAGCACTCTTGGTGAGTGATAAATTTTAAATATGCAAGGTAGGTTTATGTCTTTTTGGGTTTATGTCGAAAGGGCTTAAAAGAACTGGCGGATAGAATTCAATACACTAGGAACAGTTTGGACGTTTTATTTAAAAAACGCGAAAGAAAAACGCTCTTAATTTGTTTATATTTAGAATTTATGAACAAAACTAGGGAGCAGAAAGTTCAAAGAAACTGAAATTTGTTTAATTATATACCAAAAATCATCTTTTTCGAGTTAAGGGTCTTCAATTTGGAACTACATGCGTTATATAAAAATGACTCTTAAAAACTGCGGCAGTTGGCACTCTACGGAACTGCAGTTGTTGGCACCCAAAAATAATGATTTAATGGTGAATTAAAATGCATTTAATGCTTCTTTATTAAACAAAAAAAATGCGACGGTCTCATAAGTTAATACGTAATAAAATATAATAATAAATATATAAAAAGACAAATATGTATAATAAATTTAACAATTCAGATTTTTGTTTAACAACTAAATTAAAAACTTTAAAGGAACGAATTTATTTCAATTTTAGTATTTAAGCTTAGTATCCTGCTCGCGCTAAATTTTATCTCCCTTACAAAATTGTCTACAAAGATGAAATTTAGCGAGGCAGTTTAGCAAAGCAGTATCCTGCTCGCACGCTAAATTCTTAACTTCATGTAGATGGGTCGATGAAAAGTCTCCACTCATTTAGCTCGCGAAATAAATGTCCGGTACATTAAATCGAAGATAAATTTTGACATGAAAAACGGAGGAAGAAGTTTGTGTTGCGTTTACCATGGATATTTGCTTGAGGAAGAAAAGAAAACGCAAGGGCAAAAAAAATCAGCAGTTTGTTTGTCTTTTTTGCAAATAGGAATTTATGGGACACGAGAAAAAGTGCCTTCTTCTGATTGCTATTACAGATATTATTTGAACTGCTGCAGCAATGATTGTATCTTCTTCAATTTTTTTTCATACCGTCGTTTTGGAACTATTCAAATACTGTGATTTCTTCGAACTTTGAAATTTGAAAATTGAAAAAATTACATTTGATGATGAACAAATGGTTTTTGTCCCATCTACTTATATGATGTTTAATAATAATTTTGCGAGCATTTATCTTTGGTGTGGAGAAACGAAGTGGAGACTAGGGACGCTAAAATTTAGCGCGAGCAGGATACTAAGCTTTAAATTACAAAAAAAACTATTTGCTGAAATAGCTACTTTCTAATCCCCAACGTTTCTGTTTAGGCATTTTCAAAATCTAAAACAAATTACCGTCTTATACTTAAGTTGTTGCCACTGTCAAAAGTACAGTTCCAACTGTGGTCCCATTTGAAAAACTTATTGACACTTCCTCTTTTATTAAATTTATTGCTCTTCTTTCAGACAGTTATTGGCACCCCTCATATTTAATATACCAGCAAATCATTTTAATATTTAAACTTAAATAAGCAATACTTTATACATTACCACTTGAAATAGCCAAAGTTCTTATACATATTTTGAGAATTACTGAAAAAATCCATACCAACAAAATTGGAAGTCCTTATTAAAATTCACAAAATTTACACTAAAATAAAAAGTCACAGATAAGTGCTCACACTTTGATTTACAAATATCGACCGAAGAGAGCCTTTGATACAGGGTGGCGCAAAATTGATCATCCAATTTTGTTTTAAGTAAATAAAAAAATAAAATTTTGAGTGATGAAAACCTTTATTTGGACCTTTACAATTTGTTCTGTTAAGTGGACAAGATGATATCCGTCAAGTGGCTACCGCCAGTGTGAATAAATATTTGTGCACGTTTTCCAAATAACTTTCCGAAAGATTTCCTCTGGTAACTGTTCGCATTCCTGTCGAAAGTTCTCCTTAAGGGCTAAGATTGTCTTAAGCGTGTTGGCATAAACCTGCGACTTCAAAGAAATAAGTTTTGGATGGTTAAATCGGGCGATCTTACCGGTCATGCCAAAACGGGAGATAACGCGACCAGGAAACGCTTCCTGCACAATGTCCATTGTAGCTCGTGCTGTGTGTGCTACCGTCTTGTTAAAAACACTTGTCCACAAACCCCCACTCGTCCAATTCCAGCAGTAAAAAGTCGGTTACCATGGCCCTGTAGCGTTCGCCAGTTACAGTAACCGTATTGCCGATGGCTTCCTCAACGTAGCACTCGCTGATTTGTAGTGACCCACACAAACAAAGACTTAGCTTATTGACGTAACCTGCTTGTGGAAATGCGCCTCATCGCTCGTCGCTCATGATGATTCGAAGTTCACGCTGCGCTAACACCACCGACCGATTATTGGTTAAATAAAATCGACACAATTATTCCACGCTCTTGCTGAGTATAGCGCTCCATTGCTTGTCTGTTTTATACTACAGCTGTCTAGTTCACAAACGTCAAATATGATTGACTGACGACGCCATTTGCAAAAATTATAACATCTTCCGATAGGGTGATTAATTTTGCGCCACCTTGTGTATTACAAATTTATTACATGTTTGGAGAAAAAGCAATCTTTCTCGAAAGAAGTCAGAAGAGGAGTCAACTACTGTATCAGAAAAACAGAGTGTCAACTACTGTATCCGTTACGCTAGTGTAATAAATGAAGTGTAAAAAATATTTGTGTCAAACAGTCCAACCTGCGCGTGATAAATCATTTCGCACTTTTCCTCGGTTTGCCAATTAAATGCGACCCTAGACTCGCGTTGCATTAAAAGCTAACAAAATTTTCTCATTGTGCTCGCAGACCATAACCGTTCTGACAAAATACTTCGTTCCGTTACGTAGAGATTCGATTGTGAAACAGCTTTTCAAAAACACCTCTGTCCTGATAGCCTTATCAGCTTGTCAAATCATTTGAATATTTCCCTGCTGCTGATGTAATTCGTTATAATTACGTGATGGCCGCTGTCATTGGGAGTACGTAATGAATATTTATAGCTCACAACAAATATATTTGTGTATCCGCAATGGAAACAGCACATGGCCACTCCACTAGTGGTGCTCAAAAAGGCGAAGTACAACAAGTGCCGGCCAAACTGAGTGTATGCGTTCAGCGATCATCTTACGCTAAGGTCATAAAACATTGAAACTTCCGCGACGCTAAGTCGTTGCTTACATTTGCATTAAGCGAACTAATTATGTTGTTGCTGGTAATGCGAGCACGAAATTTATGTTCAACAAAAAGAAGTCAATGCAACGCATGCATATTTTCGTTACGTAACACAAGTCCCATGAAAATTGCATACGAGATGGGTTATTTATAAATTGTAATAACAAACTTTTCACAAAATGGACGCTGCCGATATGCACAAGGAATAATAATTGTGATCCCATTACAAATGAGATGGAGCATCTGATGTGGCTTTTCATTGGCGTGGCGTGACATTGCAACTACGAGATTTGTACGAGTATGAGTCGTGGTGCAATCACAATGAATGGACACGGACTGTATTCAGATCTACTTAAGATAAGTCACAAGTCTCGTCTCGTGCGTGCTTTGAAGTTGGGTCGGCTGATGAATCAAATTCGAACGGCAGTCAATTGAAACGAGATTAAGGCAGTAAAACATTAGTTTCATTTATTTTCGGTTCGTAGAACTATTTATTTGCTTTCCAGAAATTTAATTGAGTGCACTGGGAATGGTCAGTCAGTCAGTGAAGCCTGAAGCGAATCTATTTCAATTTTATGACACGCTAAATGTTGGCAGTCTCGCATCGTAAATATTTACACAGTTGGATGAAACATGCATGAGAGACGGAAAGCGAATTAGCAAGCATTTCGGGGAACAAGTCCACTGGGTTGTAAATATTTTGTATATTTGCAACCGACTGGGTGCAACTTGAAATGTTTACATTTGCATACTGCACTCGTTATTAGCTAGGTTTCTATGAAGTCAAGGAGGGCGCTTTCAGTCTATACCTTTCAAAGGGGCAGTGGGTTTCGGAAATCAATAAAAGCGAAGGGTGTCAGATCCGATCCATGGCAAACACATATTACATCTTACAGGTTTTTTAGGATGCAAGGGTATATTTTTCATGAAAGAGCTTCTCAATTTGGCCACTCGGCCTCGGCGTCAAATTGTAAGGTAGACCCTTCGTCCCAAAGAATAAAAACTCACACAAAACGAGTGGTCGTGAGAAGCTAGACCTAAACGGACCTTCACCTAACTACAAAGCGTCGGTCCTCAATCGGAAAAGCTCACCTTTATCTCATACCTTGACAATTGATCTATATGGAGTGACTGAACGTCAAGCTCATCGATTTGACACTTGATCCATCGTCATAAATATTCTTGGTGTGTTGTTCGCTCCAGCTATTTAACACCGTTTTTACTTCATCCTCTCTGATTAGGACGCACAACATTTCTTTTAGAAAAGCCAATGAACCGCCCATGGATGAGTTGTCCACAAGTTTAGTTGTCCCATCGATAAATTGTATGGGTATGAAGTGGCCATGAATGACAACTGTGTCTAAATCTTCATTTAGAGAACTGGATTGGTTGCATCTCTCACAGGAACTCGGTTCAGGAAGGAAGATATTTGAGTGCTCTCGTCGGGAATTTTATTTACGCAGATCATTTATGGGAGTTGGAGTAGATTGGACCACAAAACCTAGAAGTGCTTTTTCTTCTGCTGTGTTCATAGCCTGGGTTAGAACCAAAGACTGTACGGGATGGAGCGTTTATATCCAAGAAGATCCCAGACAAAACATTCATTCGTACGGACTTCTCATTTAATGGAACAGCGTTTTTATTTTATTTTTGAATTTTTTTTCAACTCTCTTTTGGCATTAATCCAGCTTAAGCCACTGATCAATTACAATAAAGTGGTATACTGTGTCTATGATTGTGACACATTTCAGCGGTTTCTCTAAATTGGAGTAGGTACATTTTCAACCAATTTTGACAGTAGCTTAAGTTCACTTAATTGCATTATTTAAGTTTGTTTGTAGACACTCAACGTCGATCGATTTTAATGCATCATTGATTCCAGGCTCCAGCGTTTCAGGGACACAGTGACCTAAAAGATCTTTTGTATCACAGTGTCAGCTTGAAATACCAGAGATTGCTAATTTATGATCGTTGTGGTCTAGGTGTATTCTCTGGGTCTCCTATCAAGGGTTTAGTGAAGAAATATTGTCTTTTTTGAGGGGAAAGAAAGTTTCATTCGTCCCTTATGCAAAGGCGACATTCAACGAGCTATACGTTCACGGAATTAAGTTGATTTTACATGGGAAATAAAAACAAATTCCGTCGCGTAGTGCTCGTTCACGGACGACGCCATTCGACCCCATAGTTTCTTGAATGACAATCTTATGTTTTCCCTCTCTTATTCTATATTTTATGTAAGTGGCATTCAAGCTGGCAGTGACTAGCTTGGATTGAGAATAATTCAAAGCTTTGTGCTTATTTGTTTTATTGTGAAAATGTTTTGTCGCCCTCTATTTCAAACCATTTGCGACCGCGACTTTGTGCGCAGATCACTAAAACGCGCTGATGTTATTTTATTTCTATTATCTGGCTCTTACCGACCTTAAACGATGGAAAGGCAACAACAAAAAATTAACCAAAGCAAAGCGCGATTACCACCAGTCCATTAGCAAATATTTCCACATAAGACCAACCCTTGAGTTGTCATCTGGTAAAAAATGCATGAAAAATAAATAAAAAAAAAAAAGTTTGTATAGGTATACCTCCTCAGAGTAGGCCAAACCTCATCTTCAAACGCGAGTCATGCAGAAGGTATTTATACAAATGCCTAATCATCCAAATCACACTTGATCACATAAAACACTGTTCAACACCAACGGGTAGTTACAACCCACCAAGCAATTTAAATTTCAAAACTCCCGCACCAAATCCGCTTACCAAGCAATTCCAACTACAAAGCATTTCAATTATCTTCCCATAAAAAAATCGCCTCCTCCACCTCCTCCTCTTCAACAATGTAACACGAAAAAATTTATTTTAAATACCCTGCTGACACCATCACATCCATTCAGCACTTATCCGTTTTCTATCCGACCGACCGACCGACGTATGACATTGATTCGTAAATTGCCCACGACTCTTGAACAATGAATCCAGCTAGACTTTGTAAACAGAAAAAACAAACAGCGAACCTACAAAAAAAAGGAATGCATCGCTTAATAAACAACTCGGCCATAAGCTCCATGCGACTCTGCCCCATCGGGGCGCACACAAAGTTGTGCCGTGTATGCACTACTGCGTGACTGACATTGGATGCTCCCATGCATATGGACCTCGCTCGAAAACAAAACACAGCAACGCACGGTTCGTGATTTTTGTCGATCTTCGACTTCGGTCGTCCTGTTTGTTTATTTTGGCCGCCACTTGTGTGACTTTGTTGGGATTTTATGAATACTTAGTGTTAAAAAGTTTTCGAGTGCCCAAGGCGAACTATACTCAAAGCTACGATATTACAAAGTCAGTCCGGCACACATTTGCACATTGTCCGGCAGGGATTTGATCGAATGTGGCGGATATATGGATCAACACATAACTCAACTGAACTACTGGCTGCTTCCTTCGGAAGTTTTAAATCCAAACAAACAATATTGGCAGCGGCGGCGGGCATGATCGTAAACATAAATGTGGCGAAAGATAAAAGCAACTCCGGAAATCGTCTACCACGCGGGGGAATTTGGTTTGCGTTAATAACAATTCATGCCGCGGCACACAGTACGCACATTGACCATGCACCCAGTCGAGTGTAAAATGCACCATGACCACTTTTACAAATTTGTTACAAAAAAAAAGAAATGTGTGTGAAAATAAAGAGAGGGGACTGCAACTGTATGCATTTACAGCTGGACGTGAGAGATTACATCATTTCACGGACGAGTGGAAATTCGTTCAAAGTCTGTTGTACAGCAGGATTGTGCCGATTTTATACCTTGATCTCTTGAGATAAATCGGAGACAATCCCACTTCCTTAATGGAGTTTCTACGCAAAAGGTTTGAAAAATTAACCATTTCTGATTTTACATGGAAATTTCTGATTCAATCAACAAAGTCTGTAGTCTTTTACCCTCTCAGTATCAAAACCTAGCCTAGTGCATATTCTCTCGACGATCTATCGAGGCCTTGAGGGGTTTAAGCAAGAAAAATAACCCGCACCTCTTATCTGAACGTCTAACAAACTTTCGAGAGTATACCTATGTAACTGTCGCGGAAGAGCTTCTCGATTCAGCCCTTCGGACGCTTCCTAAAATTGTAGGTCCCTTCCATTCGTCCCGGAAATAGAGACTCACACAAAACGAATGGTTGTGGGTTCAAACCTATTGCGGCGACTTTTTATTTATTTAGCCGGACTTTCCAAAAATCCCACTGACAAGCACCTATCAGTTTGTTGACGATCGGCTTTATGCATTGGCAGCTTACAGGCACAGAATTTGCAACGTTGAAACGACTCAAATGCATATTCTATAGTACCACCAGAGGCCAGGGGAGGCCAGAAAACTCCGCCCTCAAGACCTCCAGTAAGGATTAAAAATAAAAGCAAATTCCAACAAAATGCAAAAACAACCAAATCTACTGCGCAAAATTTCAAATCGCAGAACTTTTCCGAAAAATCTATTGCGTAAAGGAATTTTCAAGGCCGAACCCTGTCTCTAGAGTTTCGTTCGATGTTGCCAATACCCAAAAGATCAATTTCCGGCCCAATAAACTCGACTGTCATGGTCCGGTACCACCCAAAAAGTCAGTTGTTTGACAGCTAGCACCTTGTCGCTATAGATGTTTTGTGGATCAAAATTTGGATCGGTTTGCAACTGCATGGTCAGTTCAAGCAGTCTGAATATCGTACACAAACTGGCTGTCAAATCTCTTCGCGAAGTTCTTGAGAACGACATGAAACTGACACGTTTTGAATCTCGCGCACACTTTGCGCCATCGTCGCAATATTTTTGCAAGACTTCGTGTTTCGTTGACGTTGGTTAGCCGCAGCTACGGAACCACTTTCTTCGAACTTCTCTGAATTTCGCCGAATTAGGAGCTGTGAATGAAGTTTGTGCAACGACGGTGAATCGTATACGTAACGCGTGGAACGTTCTGGGAACATAACTTGGGTTTAAATGCCGAATTTTGACGATTTCCATTCGTTTTTGATTCATGGTGAAATGCTAACTATGACAGATCAAAATGGCAGCGGAATGACAGCAATATAATTTCAACTATGGCTATATCCGCTGTCAAAATTCTACCACAGCCCTTGCTCTTGTATAATTTTATGCTACATGTCGTAGACTCGTTGTATTTGAGTGGACTTTTTCATCAGTTTGACAGGAACTTTTTTCTGTCATCATCAGTGCTGAATAGATGAACCGTCTGACAGCAGAATCTGCTTGCCATCTGCTTCAGCAGCACTTGGGTTACAAGTAAACACACTCCATACCCCCTCTACCCAATCTCTCGACTCCGTTTCAATTCCATTCAATTAATGGGCTTATTGCGTACTCACACAATACCACCAATTGAACCCATACCACGATTCATAACTATAAGGGCTGCATAACTGCGCTGCTTAAAATCTAAAACGTGATCGCAATTCTCTGTGCAGTGTGCACTGTGCATGTGCTGATTGCACAATTCCAATATACGATTCGATTTAACAACAGCGACAATCGGAATTGGTTTCACCGATAGAGGGCGACAGCCTGACGAGGAGAGGAGCAAGGGCAATCAATGTCTGCCGGCTGTGTCTGTGGCTGGTCGTGGAAATTAATTTCAATTCGGTTCTCAATCGAATTGAATCGCCTGGATTTCATTAAATATGTCGGAAAGGTCCTGCTCTAGGATTCCCTGGTTTGCAACCGCACGGGCGGTTATCCAACACTATAACAGAGTGTCTGGTGTCCGGTGTCCCGCCTGGGGCCATGCGGCGGAACAATTTCCAATTTGTAATTTATCGGTCAAAGTGCACAGCCGGAAACCAACATACAATCAGATTCTGTTGCAGTCCGCACTCCGCAGTGCAAAATGCAAATGTACGATAATCTGCGAGCTTGTGTTCGGGGTGGTCCTGGTCAGATAAAGACTTAACACAAGTGCTTGTTAGAGGTTTCGCACAAACGAGGCGCCCGCTACATGAGTGTGGATACACGACCGGCCTAGTGCTGAAGTGTAGTTTGTCGATTTTGTTTTTTGTGCTCCGCGTCATCATCCTGCGCGGCGGCTACATACATGCGGACATGGACAATTTTTAATGACCACAATAGGTCGTTTGTTATACCATGTGCCATGTCGACTGTCTAAGCGATGCCGCCGCGGCGTTGGATTTGCCGTATTCACTCACGTGGCCGCTGTATATGTTTTACAAAAGAAACAACAGAGAAGAAGAAGGAAAATGGGTCAACGTGAATAGGGAGGAAGACCCCCAACTACAGCGCCGAAGGGCCATTGGAATTGTAATTGCATTTACGGCGTCCAGCAGGACTCTGGCATAATAAACTCGAGTATTTTATTGCCACCTCTAAAAGTTCACAAACATACACGACTGGATGTACGAGTACTATTGTGATTTGCATTCTGCAATGTTGCGGGATACATCCCTTGAGGTGGGGGTATGTTTCGTATATTTGCGGCTGAAACCGATGTTACATGTGATGGATAATGGACTACATTAGTCGGGGTTTATGACCCAATTCGGACCTGTATCGATTTTATGTTTCTCTGATGTAATTTACTGCGTGTGGTGGCAGGGGAATACAATTGCTCATCAGGAGCATTATTCAAATTCGACTGGGTAAACGCCTTTATGGGGCACTGACCGTTTTATTGCCGGATGTCCTCTGCATACTTGACCGGACTGACTCTAATTGTTTAAGGACAAAACAACTGGTTGACTTGTTTTGGCACGACCCGATATATTTTATGCCGTTGCCGAACGTCTAAATTGAGAGAAGCTCTCTCATGACAACAATGATGTTCTTCCTTTCAGGATATTATCCTTCGCTGCAATAATTTATCTGGTTGCTCCCTAAATTAGTTCAAAAGTACACCGATCGAACGAAATGATTGTAACAGCCACACCTAGGCAACTGTCATCCTCATCAACCACCACAATTTAAAATAAACTGGTCGTCAGGGCGCTCAAATTTTGTAGCTTTCGATGCTAGCTCACAGATGTTTCTTATTGCGAAATGCTTGTTGCTTGTACCGCCGCTAATCGTGTGTCGCGCTGTCTTAGTTCGTTAATCGTTAATTTTCGTCGACGTTTGAAGTAGGTAAACTGCATCGTTGCATATTTCAGAGGACTGCTCGAAGTAAATTGCCCTCACCTCTTGCTGGCAACACAATCGATACACCCTGTACCGTGAATGATATAAATGGCTGTAGAATTTTAAAATCGATAACGACTTTCTTAATTCATCGCATCGCATGTGTGGTACTAAATTACCACTTTTTAAAAAGTCCGCCGCACTTTTGCACCCCTGAGCCTGACCACTCAATTGTAGCAGCCATGACAAAGCCTTAGATCCGATTTGATATCCCAATCATCATCAACCACCCATCTAGTGTGCCAACAGATGTCCCACTGTCGACCCACGCACCATGCACAACCAACATTCCCTTGACCAGATAAGGGACGAAGCGACGCTCGCATCTACCCTGTGACGGTGACCTAATGAGCTCACAATGTGCACCCGCAGGACAATGTAAATATACCTTTCTGACAGATGGTCTGGCTGCACATTCACATCCGCAGTTATTGGGCGGAATAATTATTTCACTGTGGACAATGGATCGTCCTCCTCCTCCGCGTGATAATTTTATTTTCAGTTGATGACGAGCAGGATGCCTCTTCTCGTCAATTGCACTCTGTTCGCAATTGTTGCAAATAAATGCACACAAAGGATAATTCAAACGACTTCCGTTCCATTTCAAAGGAAGCTTAGTCCTCTTACTTGTAGCTCTGTGCAAACGAGTGCGCTCAGCTCGTATATGTATAGACCCTCTCCATGGACGAGCCCAACAAAAGGATGTATAATTTGAGTCGAGCGAACGAATGGTTGCCGGATGTGAGGATTTGCGCAATTGAATTGCTTTTGTTATGTAAGGGAAGTAGCTTTCTAGTTTTCCCTGCTGAGGATCCTTGAACTTTAACGTATTCAAATACTGAGCACTTTTGGTTGAATGGGATGCGGTTCTCCTTGACTCGGCCAGCCAAGCTGCTTATGACTTAAGATAGTGGAAATGCCTTTTACTTATGCAGCATCCTTTGGTTTGTTCTTTCAGCTTTTGCCAGCCCGCTGTCAGCATCAGACGACTGGCAGGACGATGCTCAAAACGACGACTACCAATATTCAGATGACGAGAGCAGTCCCAGCAGCCACACCAAATCGACACCAGCCAGTCTAACGCCGCCAATGGAGCCCTTCTTCAAGGAGAAGCATGTGACTGTGTCAACAATTGTGGGAAAGAATGCCACCCTGGAGTGTCCAGCCAAAAACACATCAGGTAAATACACGACGACAGACCGTTCTAGGACTCAATATAATCCTTTTTTTTCCCTTTCCCCCCCATCAGACAGCAACGTGATCTTGTGGTACAAGGACAGCAACTTGCTGACAACTGGTAACCAGGTCCTGAACTCGGAATACGCCCTGGATACAACAAACTTCGCCCTGACCATTATAAACGCATCCAAAGCGAGTGAGGGCGACTATTTCTGTGAAGTTCTGCCGCAGAAGATCCGCCAGCACACAGCGTTAATTGTCAGCGAGCACGCCATTGAGGCCATCGTCCCGGAGAGCTCCAAGTCGTCCCAAGAATCGTCGTACTTCAAGTCGGCAACATCGGTGCTCCTGGCGTCTGTGATTGGTATTTTCTTGTTCTTGAGGATATAGGACGTGTCATCTGTATGAGCTAGTGGTTAGAATACGCATTGTTAATTTTATTTTAATTTTTATTTTTTTTTTTTGTAATTTGTAATCTTCTTCTTCGAATAAAACTAATTTTAATTTATTTAATGGATTTGGTTTTTTTTTATTAACTGTGGGCATCCGTGTCGGGATTTGAGCAATGATTTTCGAAACCTACAACTGTTAGTCGTGCGACTTTTAAATGTCTGAAACTTGGTAGGTATTTCCAGCCAGAGCCGGCCTCAGCTATACGGGCGCCCCGAATGAGATTTTCTTCAGCGCCCTTTATTTCTTATGCGGTTAAAGCAAGTATTTACAGCCAAGAAACGTTCTTCTTTACATTATTTATGATATTCGAAATAAGCATAAATGATATCGTTTCTTTTCAATCAAAAGTTATGACTCCAATCGAGAGAAAGCTCTGAAGCAGCTTACAATGGGGAGTTAACCTCATCGCCATCATCATCCGCAAACGCAATGACAACATTTACCGGTAAATCTCTTGCCTCTTGCTCTGTGACACTGATTTCTCTTTGGTAGTTAATGCACGCGACAAGAGGCCTTTTTGACACTTGCGCCCGGGTCGACAGCAACCCCCAAAGCCGCCAATGGATGCAAAGCAAACTTGGAAGAAGACGAGAGATGTCATCCAAAATCATTTCAAATCTTGAATAAAATATTCGTTATCTAAAAATATGTGTCTTCCAGGACTGACAGTAGGGAGTAGCGATAAATTGTCACGAAGGTGATCCGTCTGCCTATAAACAGGGTGGTCCAAAACGGAGACGAGACTTTGGGGAGGTGTTTTCTCGTAAGCTCTAAACAGTAAGATCGTTTGTAATGTTGCAGGTGTTTATCAATATCAAGTCAAATGAGTTAAGGAGAACCTGTCATTTCTAAGGTACGATGTAGTTTCGTTTTTTGCCGAATTTTTTATTGGTTTCGGAGCCAATCCGACCCGTTTTTGGGGGTTTTTTAAGACTATGTTCTTTTGGGGCGTTTTTGCGCGTTTTAAAGCTAATTTTTTACTGCGTTTTCTGATAAATTCTACCAAGTATTGGCCCGCAGTTTAGATCGTGCTTTTTCGAGCGTTTTTGCCTTGGTTTTATTCACTCGTTTTGTACATGTTTTCGGAAGCATTTTCACGCATTTTTAGATGCGTTTTCAGTCGCATTTCTTCTGTTTTTTTTAAATTATTTTTAGACGGTTTTTGACGCGATTTTGAAAGCGCTTTTTTAGACCTTTTGAACACGTGATGGGTTTTTCGACGCTTATTTTGGGTCGTTTCTCGATGCGCTTTTTGACACACCATCAAGAAGGATTTTCGACTCACCTCGCAGGCGCTTTTTTTTTAAGGATTCCCAACAATTGTAAACCATCTTACGTCACTGCGGCCGATGCGACCTAACCTAAACGTATCGCTTGTTGTCCTTAAAAGAGTTCTGTACCCATTATGTGACGATTTCTCTACGTTCTTAATTTTTTTTGTTCGTCCATCTTCAAATAGGTACATACCCAAGAAAAGTTTGGTCCACCTGCGAAGTAAATTTTAAATCTAAATTTGTTATTAGCTGAATAAAGAGAGGTTGTGCCATCACCAAAATAAAAAAAAAATTAATAAAAAAAATAAATAAATGAAAAAATCAGCTAAATTTTTCATAATTTCATAATTTTCGTAATTTTGAATAAGTCGTAAGATTTTAAATGTCTCACATCGGTTGGCAAATGTAAAAAAAACTGTCTTCTCTTTTACAATGTTAAAGAGTTCACCCAGAGTGTCATAGGCTGTTGAGTGCTTGATATAGGAAGACCCTACTTCCTTTCGCGCCATCCTGTATATGGTATCCCCTCCTGTCTTTTGAAAATATATTCTTAATAAAGTGAATAAGTTTTGTAGGCTAGAATTCGTAGAAAATGCTGACATTTAAATTTTGCAGTTCTTGATTTTGATTTATCATAAGTCTACAGATTTTTTGTCGTACAGACTACGACGTAATTTCAAAACCTCTTTTTATGAAATATAGACCCAGTGAAAGGTGGTTTAATCGCGAATGGTACATTGTGCCACGAACGTAATTTTTGGCAGCAGGATTTGCTTACAATTGGAAATAACTTCCCATAAGCCACCTTTTCTTAGAGAAACTCGCTTTTTCCCAAGCTTATTGTTCTCTGTAACAAAAGTTTATTGCTTCGTTTTTGCAATCGTTTTGCTGTCTATTTGGAGACCACTGGAAAAGGACATAACAAATTTGATTTAAAGAAAGAGAATCATATTGAATTTTCAAAATAACGAACTCAATCTAAAAACCCTTTATACTTTCGGGTTGTTAATTTATCCCAAATGTATTCATATCCCAACAAATGATTTACCTAATTTATCAATTATGCACCCCTGCTCAGTGCTCACGCGTGCGTAGTTAAAAATGCAAATTTAATAAAATTACTTTGCCACGTTTTCAAATTCTAATTCGCATTACAATGTAATACAGCATTCTGGCCACGTATAGGGCAAATAATTTATATTACCTCTATATGATACTAATTAAAAATTCAATTACTTAACAAATACTTTCCATATGAGGCAGTCCCTCCACACAGACACAGTGAGGCACCTACAGTTCTGCCAATTAGAACGGACTTTCAGTGAGTTTTTATATCCAAAGGGTCTCGTCGTCTGTTCTGAATTTAATTTCTGGCCGCGGTGAAAGTGAATTTCCGGCGTTAAGCGAAAAGGAAACACCGCTTGTGGCCGCCATGCAATTAGGCTACGTTCTCACTTTTCCTTCCGTCGACGCCAAAGATATTTGATTCTTCGCCGATATGACGTTTATAGCGTTGGATTGGATGCACCTGCTATGCTTTGTTATTTATTTCCACTGACAGAGAGAGTCGTGAGCAGAATGTCATAACACACGTGTTCTTCATTTGCATGCGTAATTAATGAAGTTTAAATCAATTTCAATGAAAGCACTTGCGTTGGAGCGCAACAATGTAATTACACATATTTAGATGTTTAAAATTGTATTAAGGGTGTCAACCTACTTAGAAAAGAGGACGGGAGAAGAAAAGTCTCACCGGTTTAGAGGAAATGGAAGGGAGACTTATTTCGTCCTTTTAGTAATTCTTACAATTAGTTTCGGGTGCGACTTACGATACTAATAATCATTTTTAGCGTCCAGGTTAAATTTGACGAACTCACAACCGTTAATTTATCTACATAAAATGCCCAGTGTGACCTACAAAATATTAAGTGTGAAGATTTAAAATGATTATTAGGAAGGACCGCTTTTGTGGCCGTTGAATGCGCTTTCCAAATTGAGACGCACGATGTACACATTTAATGGTGGAAACTTTAAAAGACCGATGATAGTTCGATGACAAAACATGCTTTCTGTGGAATTATACAGCGAAAATGTTTTGCGCAGCGCAGAAGAAATGCGACCAATTTTATGAGACTCTTCCAATCGTTGACCCGTTGACACAAGGAACACAACGAATTGGGCCCCAAATTTCTTGGTCTGAACGTTGACATGCCGAACCACAATTAAAATTTATTGAATTTGCATAATTGACAATGACGTGGAAAATAAAAGTCCATGTGGCCTTATTAGGGTTTTCTTTTTCTTTTAAATTTTACGTATTTTTACTAAATCTTACAAACTTTTACTCACGGGCACGGCCGTTCCTTAGCTCGAAAAGTTCGTAAAAGAGAGGAGCTTCGAGAGAGCAATATTTATTACACCTCCACTAAGAAGAGAATGTTACGAATTTTACTCAACGAATTTTTTGGGTAAAGAAAAGAATTGGAAAAGCTGTCAGCAACATTACTGATGGACAAAATGATAAAGTCGCCAAAAAAAGTGGCCGAGAGCTTAAAAAGGGGGCATAGTAAAAAAGAACAAAAACAACAAAGCAAAACATAGGTCATAAATAAGAAGTATATCCAAGTGCATAATCAAAGATAAGAATGAAATGGAACAGCAAGGGGAACGGAATACTCCACATTGGAATGAAGAAAAAACCATACTCTTTGGACACAGCAAATATTTCCTTAAATGTGTTCAGCTTGTATGGGCAATGGGAATTATTTGACAGTTTTGAGTACTTTTTATGGAAATATTGACCCGAAAGTCGCCAATGTTGTAAAAAGCCGGAACGAAGAATTTTTAAAAATCGTCGCTGAGTTGCAAAACGTTGCATCTGTAACTCTGGCTGTCAGTCAACTGACTCTTAAAAATTAAACTGGTATTAACAGTGGTGGCAACGTAAATATCCACTGAATGTTCTCTGCTAATCAGTCATTTGTCAGTGTCGATTTTTAATTTTCTCGAATGCTTGTAGTTCAGACAGTACAAACTCTTTCAGATTCTCGGATTCATCAAAAAGATGTTCGATTAATTCCGAATCGCTTTCTTCGCTTGACAATGTTCTTCGTGTTTATAAAAAAATTGAGAGACTTTTCTGCACCGCATTTTTTAAATTTTTGAATTAGGTATCTGTCATTTTCCATAGATTACTACAAGAGCCGTCACTAACTTTTTCCTAAGTCTCTAACTCCATTTGAGAGAATTTATCCCCACCACTCCCATTTTGACTGTTTTTTCGATTCTTTTTTTAAAAGTAAAGGAATCAAGTGCAAAATTAACAAACACTTGTGTGCGTGTAAGTATAGATGTCAACCCAGGGATGTCTGGTATCCACTCTTTGACAAGCATCAAACTCTGCCCGAAACTAATAGAGCTGCAGTAGAGAGACACGTCCATCGACAGAGGCATGTTCGAGAAAAGTCGATTTTACATCACAAGCGAAGTCACTATAGCGCCAACTGATGCAAACGGTCACCTCATCATTGAGTAGAAAGAAGGTCAACTAGAAGAATGGACAACGATTTTATCTGGCGGTACGGTAAAGTGAAATCTCTGTCAACATGTTTCCAGTAACTACTTACAAAAAAAAAACAATTCTGGTACGTAAATGTTTGGCACACTGTCAAAATTAACGGTCGGGAAAAATGGTGGCTAGCGATCTTTTGAGTTCCAGAAAACCCTTCCTGATGAACTGAAAAATGTTTGATAAATTTTCAGTTTGTTGTGTATTTCTTATAAATTTATGTGACAGTTTATGACCTGAAAAAAGTAGCCCATAAGTATTTAAGTAGAACTTAAATCGTTAAGAGGCGTATGTGCAAACTTCCCTAAGACATGTAAAAGTGACCGAAAGTCTTTCGAAAACACTCAACTAAGGTTAGGTATGTTTTTTTTTATTACGAAATTTACCTCGTTCCCATAACGTTCAATATTTCGAGAATCAATAAATCAATATTATGGACAAAAATGTCACGTTAGGATATTTTATTTTGAATTCCATTCATATGTGCACACTCCATGCACTGCCATTGAGAATTTTTGTTTCCTACTTAATATGCCATTGATATCTCTGGCGATTCATGGGGGAATAACTCTTAAGAACAAAAAATGAAACTACACCGCTCAGCTCGTTTCGAAAGTAAACATTTCTCGGTTCGTGGTGAAAATTTAATCCGTTTCCTCAATACAAATATCATTTCGTTGATATCACATTCCCATAATATTGGAAATTCGAGGAAGACAAAGGCTCATCTATCCCTTTGTTGTTTTTTGTAATATTATTCTCATGAGACTCGAATTCGATTCGATAACCAGCCGGGTAAAAAGAGGAGAACAGTTTATGTGCAGTTTCATTGTCTCAGGAACGGGAATGTATTCAGGAATTCGCAACGCGTCGTGATTAGGGGTGCAGACACTTCTAATGGCCACAGGGCGTGCAATTTACAGGGTAATAATAATTTGTTGCGACCTTCGAGATGGGATGCGTTTTTTTCTTTGTCTTTTGCGGGTTACGGTGGTTTTAGAAATATAAATCAATCCCAATTAACCGAGGGTAATCATGAGCGATTTAAGGTACGAAAGGTTCCCATTTTAGCAAAGACAGAGACATAGACATAGACCATATGCAAATGTACAAATGTAGGTTGTCAGAGTGACATTTTTTAGAAAATATTAATTTGGGGTTAAGTGTCAATGGATCTTATTGTTATCCTGTAATTTGGGCATCCGATCATTGATATTCGCACATGTGGCACTCTTGTAAAATTATTGGTGGCATTTCTGACGCACTTCATAGCAAACTTGAACTCATTTGACAAGAAATTGATTAGCTAAGAAATTCTTTAATTTAAGTGTGTGCTCCACAAAAGAAATCATCGAAATGTTGTTCTACGTTTACGTCGACAAAGACCAAATTTCCGCAAAAAAAAACAAACCATTACGATGCTGAAAGACAGGACTTCTACCCGACTGAAATGAAATGAGGGAAGAAATGTCGCATCTCAAGTCCAACAAAGCTAAACGGTCTACCTTCCCATTGAGGAGTATTTACAGCATCGCAGTTGACTAAGTTAAAAGTGGAATTGGTCCAATGGCAGTTGTTTTTAACTGATTTAGAAATAGCAGACCTACACACACACACTAGTTTGGCAATAAAGGTTTTGGTGAAATCCTTTTCAACCCTAATGGGGCATTCAAAGTGCTCCTTCGACATTCTTGCCAATCGGATGAGTCTGGATATTGGGGCAAAACTAAAGACAAAGGTTTGACTAGGAAGGGTCAACAATTGTGATACCTATTCGTCCAAACGTCTATTGAAAGGGATTTTTTGGGGCATTGACAAAAAATATTTGGCGCAACAGGTCCGTAGGAACTCTAGGCCTAGCTTCTCACAACCATTCGTTTTGTGGGAGTTTGGACAAATGGAAGTGATCTCCAATTTTATGCCGAGTCCAAACGGCCAATTTGATGTTTGTCAGGCGATCGCGAAAGTTGGTGTGCAAGTGGAGAGTGGAAAAATATCTTCAACACAATAACCACTAATCCACTGCTCCGACCAAGCTTTAACTAGGAAGAGTCAAAATTTGTGGTACCCAGTACGTTTATTGGAAGGGATTGTTAATGGGGCATTAGACAAACGATAAGATGTTGGATTCAAAATTTGGAAACTAAAAATGTAGGCACCTAAGGGGACCATAAATCGGATATCGCGGGAAATAAAACATTAATATTCTCAAATGGCCATGAAGGATTAATGATCGGGTCACGAAGGTTTGATTTAAATCGAAAGAGACGCGTTTACGGAAAGGTTGGAGTAGTACTTTTGAAAAAGAGATAGGAAGCTTGTTCAACTCGTGCTCGTGCATTACTCGTGGATTTTCGGTGCCCCAGAAACCATAGTTTTGCTTGTTCACGTACCCGCTGAGGTGGAAATGAGCCTCATCGCTCATTATGATTTTGGTCGAAAAATCATCCACTTCGTCCCCGAGTTTGAGGATGACTTGGGCATAGGTTACACGCGTTTGGCGGTCGACAGGCAGCAGCTGATGCACGTACTGGACTTTGTATACGGGAACATGCGCAAGTCTTTGACCAAAACTCGCCTTAGGGACGACGGCTGATGGCTAATTGCGAGGCACGGCGTCTGGTCAATGTTTCCGGCGGCAGCTCGACATCCTCGTCAACAGCGGCGATGTTCTCGGCACAACGGGCGCTACGGGGCCGGCCGCTCTTGGCAAAGTCTCGTGTGGTCCCATAGGTACTCTTCAAGATTGGTGGCCAAACGGCGCAGTGTTTGCGCAGTGGAATCGGCGACGGAATTCGCATTGCGCCAACACTACAGATGAATTGTTACGCAAAAAAATAGACACGATTATTCCGCGTTCTTGGGGAGTGTATCGCTCCATGATTGTTCACTTGTATTCTACATCTGTCTAGTCCACAAATGTTAAAACAGATTTGACATTGGCGGCCATTTGCAAAAATAAGAGCATCTTCCAATAGGGTGATTTCTTTTGGCCCACCTTGCTTGTTCAATAGGTCGGGACTTTAGCCCCAGCTCCTCACAATTTTTCGTTTTTGCGGGTGTTTATTTTTGCTGGGCCCAGTAATGCCAACCAGTGGTTATGAGTGAACCTGAAAAAAAATAAGTCGTCTTCAAAAAAATTATGCGTTTCTGATGAAAAATATAAAGAATGTATATTTGACTATGTCAAACGAACCAATCGTGACTAAAACCTGTTACCAAAACATTGGTCGGTCGATAGGTAATTAACCTTTTCAACTCTCTCTACGTTAAGAAGCTAACAGAGGACTTTGTTCCCACTTTTATGTATATAATTTTATTTGACGCCGAGTAAGTCAAGTTGAGAATTGAAAAATTCATAACAGTTGCGATTGAAAATTACCAAATTTACAAAACACAAAATTTTGTTGTTTGGATTGATTGTAAAATCATTTCACGAAAACGTATGCAATTTTTCAAAATAATTCCTTAATGCCTTAAGCATCGGAATTTTGCCGAAATGGCATAATTATGCCTCAGTTGGCATCACTGCATGTGATCCACATTTTTGTTCCGAGTTGGGGCAGAGTCTCGGTTGTTTGTCAGACGTTCGCGTGATGCAGAACAGTGGAATAAAAACCGCGTAGAATGTAATTTCTGTTTCCCGGGTGCTGAACCTTTCTTAGAAGTCCGGCTTGCAACCACTTCTCGATCACTTTACAAATATGCTGGCCGGCCCCCAACTGACCGCAATGATTCTATCTTTCCAGCGGTGCCTCTTCAACACCAAGTACGCTCATCATTAACCTAACAGTATATCAAATAATTAATTTGAGCAAACTTCTTTCAAATTCGCAATCGAAATAGCATTCCGTGCAAAGCCCAAGAGAGGAATGTTGTTTTTGGTTAACTGTTTCCTCAGTTATGGATCAACGGTACCTAGTCACTAGTGCGCTGCCCCTCGTGCGTCGCTTTGTATTGAAATTCAGTTGAAAGACACATCTGAATCGATTCAATTGATTCATCGCGCCGGACAATTACGAATTCAGTGCACAATCCGTGCTTCCCATAAAAGTAGCTGCGGCGACAACTGTCATGCAGTGTCAAAATAAAACCAACAACTCCAAGTGCATTGTATGCGAGCCAAGTAAGTGTCAGTGCCTGTGTTGCACTCTGGTGCTAACAATGGCCCATAAATGCAGTCTTTAATTACACGAGTGGATTCATTGATGACATATCTGTTGAGGAACGCTCTTCGGTCGGATGAGTCACAGTATGGAGGAAGCGAGGATGGCAGCTCGGCGGTTTCTGGTTTTAGGATCTAACAGCTACTTTCATTAAAACATTCAAAGGCAAGTTGATGGGTACAACTAAAGGTCATACCGACAACACATTCTCTACAACCCACCACCGTATATGGCCGGGGAGTAATGTCATGTTCGCCATCGTGTCTTCCGATAGCCATTAAAAGTCAATTGATCTTTATGGCAGCAGCACCAACAACACAACAAGCCAGCCGCTTAATTTGCAACGAGTGTCGCGCGCCTTAGCAAGAAGTCGGCAGAACATAACTTTACAGTTCGGCAACAAAAAAGATGATGTCAGACATTCCATCTTTGATCCATTACATCGTTTCATTGTCGAATCGGCACAACATCCTACTTCGCCCTAAACACTGTGTCCGCACTGTGTTCGCACTGTGTCCGCACTGTGTCCGCACTTTGTCCGCACATTGGGGACGAGCCATTGGGAGTGTACGCAAATTGGAGGAACCAAAAGCGGCGTCAATTTATTAATTAATTTGGTAATGAAGTGTTCTTTGAAAATTTTAAATGGACACAGCAAATAGTTTTTGGCTGCCAACGAACGGCGATAGATTCCGAACATCAAAAGCGGTGACTAATATTGTTTGATGTGCGCTTGTCTTCATCGGTGGTGTGGTTACGCTTGTGCTTGCGCAATTGTTTGAACAATTTAAGTCCAGGAATTTATATACAATCGTCTTTCTGGATGCAGGAGTGTTGACAGTTGACAGTTGACACAAATGCCGGCCAATATTTGAACAGCTCCATTTCAGTGTAAATACTGCAGAAATGCGGTCGGTCGCTGCTGGGAAAAAACGACTGTTGCATGTTTGCACGTGGGCGCAGATATACAATATAAAAACAATCTTCGACAATACTGCGATTAATTGGAGATAAGAGCGCGCATATTGGCACATTGAAAAATTACCCAGAACATACTGCAAATAGAAGCCAGTGGTATGCATTAGTCATGGAATGGATCAAGTTGCTGTCCGTCACGTCGCATTTGCCTGATAAAGAGTCACCATGTCACATGAGCGTAGAATGACTTGGATCCTTCGGTTTCGATGATGTACTCGTATTGAGTTCGGATGTGGCTTTTCTTTCGAGCCATTTGATGCGGACCCCATGAAGGCTCAAGTTCCCTTTGAGTTTGTATACCTTGCTGCATATCTGGTAAGAAGTGGCGTAGGAGTTGTTAGTTTGTGGCCGTTTTTTCGCTCTTTATTTGAACCGTTTGTGGGCTCTGATAGACGATTTCTCTTTCAATACCAAGAGTAGCCAATGACCCGAGTTGGAGTGGAGGCAACATTTTGGTAATTCGTGTAAAAGGACGGATCCAATCAGTCTCTGATTAAAAATGAACTTGGCGTCCAATATTTGGTCTCACCCTTTCAGCTCACCATCAACTCCTACTTCGTTGCTGATAGCCTAGTGGCAAGAACATCCACTGGAGATTGGGAAGTTTTGGTTGCATGAGCGCCTATATCTCGAAGCGCGTTACTTGTCCTAGGGATATATGCGAAAGTGGTCCTCCAAGTTGCGGGCTGTGCGTCAGGACGACCTCCCTACAGCGGAAATAAGATTCCAGTTGTAAAGCAGCTATAAAAGCCTCGGTAATGACGGGCTTTCAGGCAGACAATTATCTGACTGATACAGGACAGGCACAACCGGAAGTTCGATTGGATAGCCCGGACGGTGACTGGCCAGAGAGTAGAGACAGCAATTGATGTGTCTGGCAGACTTAGATGGAAAGTTCTGAGCTATCGGCACTTCTTCTGACAATCATCAAGCCTGAATTTGCCAACATCGACCCGATATGCTCTGACGACGCTACGAAAGACAGTTTTTTATATTCATGATTCTCGGACGAGTAAATACGTCGTTAAAATTTTATTAGGCCACTTTAACCCCATCAGGGAGAGAATCTCTAGTGAGACAGTTACAAACTGCATGTATGACAAAGATTTCCTGCATTCGTGAGAGGCTGCTGGAATCGCCTATCGTGTATCCTGATGTCTACCACAGCAACAGCTATTGCAGGAGACCAGTGTCAACCAAAAAACCATCTTTAATGCCGCCAATGATGTACTGGGTTTCTCAACCAAGAAACCTCTGGTTTGATGAAAAATTTCGACGCAGCAAAACAAGAGGCAGGAAGGGAAAGAGGACTATACGACTACAGCGGCTCAAGAGCTCCACGAGCAGGAGCACGTCTCTCTTGCTCCTGGATTTTATGCTATATTTTGTTAAGCACACGTAGAAGGAGACCCCAACCAACTTTGTAGCCGAGCTTATGACAGCTCCAACTGAATATGCGTTCTCGTCAAGGCCCGGTCCTCTCCCCTAAATGAGTAGATGTCATTGACGTCCTATGGCTTATTTTCCTGCAATTGTCGTCATTTGGGTGTTCAAAAATTCGACTTCATGCAGTAACGCCACCTGTCGAACTTGCTTGTTTGTTCAAATTCTTCCATCAAATCTCTGTATTCACTCATATGCGCCCCCTATCTGTCATCTGTCAAAAAACGCATCAGTTGAGGTAGAGGTCTGTTCACATTTTTATCAAAAACAAAAGAAGCAAAATTGAGGACAATGCCCGACTTTGTGCAGTCTTTTGTGCTTTTGAAAATAATCAACAGGAAGCCTCCCTGTGCAACATATATCCTTTGAGGTGAAAGTTTACGGGAAAGCAAACCCGCACTCCAGGTGGAGTGAATAATTCTCTCAATGAGTCGTTTGTTGAATGTCTTCTTACGCATGGCCCGTGTTTATTATTTTTTTATTTCCGTATTTTCCCGCCGCATTTATACAAGACACAAGGAAACATTTCCAAATTAACATTTACTGCGCAAACAGACCGTTTTTTTTCTCTCCCTCACATCCCGCATAATTCTCAATGCAAATGTTCTTATAGGAATGGGAACTGCCGACTGCAACTGGTTCTGGTCGTGACTCGTGACATTGTACCGGGAAATCGACGTGCAAAGTATCTGCACTTGCGAGGTTCTTTTCGAACGAACAAACAATTTTGTACAACGTATCTATTCACACGTGCATCGTCAATCGTTTCGCAGCAAACACACCATAACAAATGTTTATACTGAGTCGTCGGCGTCGTAGTCGGTCGGAAGTTAGTAATGCAGAAATAGGAAGTCTTCTTGGGCTTTAAATGGCGGGTCAACGGACTGATTTTGATTTGGGTGCACCGATGGAAGACATTTGTTTGGGTCTTTCTATTTGATTGGATTTTTAAGAACAAATGGGGTTGTCAGGCAAACCATGTATTTAATCGAAAAAGAATACTTAAGAGTTGGAAACAAAAGAACAGCACTAGATATACAGTCAGGGGTGGACATGGGCCTCAACCAAAAAGCGTCTCCAGGCAGCACGGTCTCTATCCAGCTGTCTTCAGTTTCGATCCTATAGGAAGGCAAAAATATTGTTGCGGTATTTTGAATTTTAAAAAGGTACACAGTAAGTTATTGGCCACAGTGGCGCCGCGACGAGTACTATTATGGTACCTAAATCAGTTAAACATTGAGCCTTATGTTGTAGGGCCTTAAAGCCAAATTCCGATTTAGACAACAAACTTAAATAAGCCGACATTTTGCCAAATTTGTAAAGAAAAAGCTATTATAAACTCCTAAGGGCCTACCAATAAGCATTTTTAGTTCCAACCTTGAATTTATTGC
The DNA here is from genome assembly GCA_948293265.1 of Cheilosia impressa. Lineage (NCBI taxonomy): Eukaryota > Metazoa > Arthropoda > Insecta > Diptera > Syrphidae > Cheilosia > Cheilosia impressa. Next base: position 14,226,412 of record OX411884.1, read on the forward strand.
GTTCCCTAAAATTATACCTTGTTCACACAATAATCTAGTAAAAGTAATAACTTTTTGTCGAATATTGATTTCGAAAGACTCGTTTTATTTAAGTTCAAAACTATTGGCTATAAGTAAAGCAATGGCTACGTTAATTAGCTATTACAGCATCCGAAACTTGTTCAGGGCGCCTTCCTATATTTTCTACCTTGAGTAAACAAAAACTATTTTAAATAGATCGTCATTGTTCTTCCTGTTTAAATTCAAATCAGTTGTAACTTATTGCAATTTCATTTAAAAAAAAAACTGTTTTGTGATTTGTGACTTGTGTAAGTAAAAGTAATATCGACAATGGCAACACTTATCACCATTTCGTATTCGTATTCAATTCTCTTTCTCTTACCATCAGCTCCCTTTTGATTTTTGTTTGTTGAATGGAATTTCCTATACAATTCTCTTCCATCCCAGAAAATCCCGACGAAACTAATTTCTCAATTTCCCCTCTCGCAAAGTCGAATGGAAACAATTTTCCACTGAAAAATGAACCGAATTCATCGCAGGAAAATTCATTCATTCTTTTGCCAACTGGAATGGTAGGAAAGCAACTATCAACTCGGTTATTCGATGCATTTTTCTACTCTTGGTTGAGGCAAATTCATTCGAGTTCCTTTTGCGTTCGGTGTCGGTTGAGGTAAAAGGAAGATTTCGCTTATCCTTATCGTGGTCGTTGGATTAGTAATAACACAGAGAAAAAAGAAACAAGTGGTGTGTCAACTAAATCCTTGCCCAAACAATAACCCATCTGTTCAATCGGTTCCACCGCGAATTAAAGTTTTAATTGTTGCTGGAAGTTCAACCCTCATCTGGAGATAAAAACAAATTAAAATGGATTACAAGAACTACATCCTTTGTGGACTAATTGCCTTCGCAATGATTGTCACAGGTAAGTGATGGATGATTTGAAATAGAATATGCTGTAAAAAAGTCTTGCAGCCATTTAGCAAAGTTTGCAAATTGTCACTCAAAAGTGGGTGGCAGTTTAAAATTTGACAGGTAAATGGTTGTGGTTTTTTCTCTTCGAACAACTTTAATTATTTTCTGGATTTCCGGGAAGATAGGTAGTTTTTTTGATTTTCTTTATTCATATTGGTCAAGGAGCAACATATGGAATGTGCATTTGGGTCACCTTTACAAATTTTGCAAATTATTACAAAACGCACTAAGGGACGGAATTTTGTGTCAAAGTTATGTTTGTTCTTTATGTGACCGCAGACATGTCATTTTTAAAGGAAGTTATTTATCTTGGAACTTTTGCAGGCATTTTTAACAAATTTTTCACAAATTAGTTGCCTACCTTCTAAAGTGGGAATTATTTTCTGGATTTTTAGCTTAGACTCGAGTGTTGTATAAGGGGTCCCATGAGTCATTGCAACTTTTGTTAAGAACTAACTTCTCGGCTTGTGAACTTTCCAAAGTCGGTTTTCTTGTCTTAAACGAATATTTGATAGAACTCCGCGATGCCAGTAATCGTTTTTAGTGTTCAGGCTAGATTTTTCGAACTCACAATGGCGAGATTTTTCATATATTGGCCCAACTATTTATAGAATTGAAGGCATCGCCTTCTTCTTTTACCCTTCTTGTTCTTATAGACCTAGTTCCGATTTAAGATTTACCAGTAGGTACCTATTTAACTTTAATTTTTGACTACGTCCAACAAATCCAATTGGTAATGAAAAATTTAAAGCTTGACATATAAACAAACTCTGCGAAATTTAGAACAAATTTGAATGAAATCAGACTGAATTTCCAACGTATTACTTCAAACTTTGTATGAGGACATATACCTATAACAAATAATGGTGCTGCAGTAAAAAAAAATCGCTTTTAGTGTCCAAATTATATTTAAAAAATTGACGATGTTTTTAAATAAGCTTATCTATTGTGACGCACACAATATTAAAGATGAATACATATTTAAATAGATTTTTTTAGTAAGGCGCCTGCCTTGGCTGCAGCGTTGCGTTGCTTCTTAGTAAAAAAAATGCTGGAGGCATTCGATTGGCTAATTAATTTTTCTGATTTATTTTTAAAACTACGCTCTCGCTATTTTAATCAAAAATAAGACACATTTAGAGAATATTTCGCTAGTGTTTGTTTGAATGTTTTCCTTTTAAATCTTTATACAGTCAAATAAATTTTGCTCACATTTTCTTCCCATGAACTCCGTTTTTAGTTGCTGAATTTCGCGAATTTCAGCTGTCAGACAATCAGCTACTTTTTTGGAATTCTGTTCGAACGCAGTGTGGATCGCGACTTTATTAGTTGTGGATTTTGAATAAAGTTTGACAGTTCGATTGAAGAATATTCAAATTCGCGGAAGCATTTTTATTGTGGTAAATTTCTCTATAGAAAGTAATTCAGTCTAGTGATGTCAGTGGCTATTTTTTTGTACAGTTTTAGCGCGCATTAAAAAATTCTACCACTTTTTATTTGATAATTTATTTCAATATTCATTGGCATTAAAAACGAATACATATTGAAATAAATTTGAATTGAATTTTGACATGGAGTTGTCCAAAAATTCACTTAAAACTCTGTTTAGGGTGCAAATTTTGAAACGTTTTGCAGAAATTTTTAAGACTAGATACATATTTTCTAAAAAGACGATAAAATTGCATTTCCTTCAGGATATCCTTCGAAAGATGACCGCAATGTCTGATATGAACTCACTGTTTGATCGATTTGTTAACTAGACTGTTATGTACATATTTGAGTTCAAGCCTTTCAAATTACCAAATTTTTTAAATACTTGTACAAGGTTGGCCAAAAGAGGTCATCCGATGTTGAGAAGATGATATCGGCCAAATGGGCGCCGTCACAATTGATTGCCTCGTTTTAGCAATGGGATGTATGACAACAGTGGACGGTGCGCGCCATAGGGAAATGTTAACCGAATTTTTTCTGTCGCAATTGGACTAACCAGGACTGGAGGACATGTGGCTCCAACAGGACGGAGCTACGGCACATCAAAATATGCGAAAATTTAAGTACTTGTGCTAAATTTACGTCTGAGTTTTTGATCAAAAGAATTGGTCGGGTAATTTAGTGCTTTTTGTTAACGAACTCACAATGGAATTTTTTTCCATATAAAACTACCATTGTGACCTACAAAGTATTTACTGTGAAGGTTAAAAATGGTTATTAGCAAGGCCCAATGCCACATTTCCAGTGAAAACGATAGCGAATTCATACGAAACTCTTTTGATGTCAGAATATTGCTTACATTCTCATATTCCAAAAATGCATTCTTGCTAGTTGTTACATTTACGAACAACCTCACATGAAAAACAAAACAAAAAACTCGACCGAAACCTCGAAAAAGCATGTTTTCGCACGCGCTACATCTCTCACGATAACCCACAGCGTCTACACATCAAACAGCACGATGCAACTACACACAACATCGCCGACTTAGCCGGCAGGGCCGACTGAGCTCACTACAAGCACAACTGTGTCGATTATTTGCCACAACTCGGATCGGATGTCATCGAGATCAATACACGTTTTGTGGTTATGATTTATGAATTCGGTTCAGCTTCATTGGGCGGCAGCGATTTTCCTGTCCAAATCGAAGCATAGTCCATCGCTTTGTAGTTTGTCTTTGTAGTGCTATTGAATATGTATGCTCTCCAGTCCGATGGGGTGCGTGTGCGAGTATGTTTACAATGCAATGTAGGTTAGCAGTGGCAGGAGTATCGTTATCAGTATAGGTACTTGGGGGGGGTTACATGTGTAGAAACACCCAAAGCCCTTCAACTTATTTATTTGAGTGAATTCCTACACAACGCGCTTCGACGAATTAATTCGTCAATCGTCGAACGGCTGTCTATCGCATATGCGCTTCGATTTAAATAAACATTCCTAACAATATCCATTCCATTCACAAGAAATAATTACCGCTGACATAGTTAACGATTTCCACTTCGTTACGATGGAAATCCCCCTAAGTTCAGGGCCGGCTATAGGAGGGAGCGCGGAACGCGGAACACCATAGCAATAATGCACCTCGTGGTCGTTGTCAGTGTCGCTTGTTTATTTGATTTCTACAAATTTGGGTTAAATTTGGAAATGCGATATTTGTTTCTAATGTTGTGCTTGTGACAGCTAAACTTGAACTACAGTTGTGAGCTTTGGATCACCACAATCTTGGCCTGAATTTGGAATTACGACTCAAGACGAGCCGAAGGTCAAGTATGAAATTTTGTTCAGTCTGTGCGGGAAAAATCTAGGTGACACTTCAATGGCATTTGTGAATAACAAAGTAGTGAACTCGCGCAGTGAGTGCTAGGTCTTTTCGGGTACTTTCCCACCAAAAATCTGCCAAAATCCAAAAATAGATCGAAAATAACTCAGAGAGCGGAAAATATACCCAAACGTACGTGGGTAGACTTCAGCAGTTCGCGTGGTTTTGTAACCTATCAACGGAGCTCTTGAGTAACTTTGTTTAAAACACGTTCGACACTTCCCACGTCACCAAATAATATCCTCTCCGTAGACAATATTTCCCAGCCGCCCCTTTTGTTTCGAATCATTTTCGATCAATTCCCAATAGCACCCGAAAGTATTCTGAATCGCCAGCTCTGCAGCATTGCTTCGGTCTACGCTCAACAAAATTCGGCGCCGGACGAAGTAACTACTCCCGAATCCCAAATAAAGTGGCAAATCCTTTAAGTGCTTGTAATTCCTGCAAAACATGTGGAAAACATCAGCAAAGCAACCGTTTAGCAACCCCGCAAATGCCTGCCCACCATCTGCGCACAACTCTTGGCCGGTTCCGTTTTCGGTAAACAAAATCGCCACCACCCGCCCTTGCCGACAATTCAAATACAAGTACCGACACTTTGCAGCGCCTGTCTACTTAATTTGCGGTTGACAAAGGAGCTCCTTGTTTCCGTTTCCTTGCAACTTCCCCCCCGTTCTAGATGAATGCAATCGTCCGGCCTGGCGCAGAGCTGTGCCTCACTCGAAAATTGTGAAGTACACCAGGAGAATGCACAGCAGCACCCCCAGAGGAAGCAAGGGCACAGCGCATCAGCAACAGCGAAACACACTTGAGCAGCATCACTCGCTGGTACGATTTATGGCGACATTTCCGGTTGATCATCATAATCATTTCTTCCACTGCCGCTGCCAGTTGCCATCAGTCTAATTTCTAATTTGTTGTTTTGTCTTTTGTTGGCGTTTAGCCGAGATTGGAAAATAATTTACCACCGCCAGGAGATTGGACATGATTGCTCATATTTTGGGACGAGAAGCGAGCTGCACGCCAGCACTCGGTTTCCTTTGCATGTGCGGTTCGGGCCATAAGACTGCACACATTTCATTCAGGCGATGGCACTTGAAGTGCCAGGCGAGTGTGTGGTGTCTTGGGATGCCCTTGGGCAATGCTACCGTGTAAATGGGAAATTATTGTGAAGTTTATTTATGAAAATCACAAGAAGTGGGAAGGGGCTGTGCACATGATGAAGATATATGGACATGGAGTTGGATGGGGAATTTGAAATGCTGCCTGGAAGGAACTTAGATATCGGCCTAACTTGAGCGATTAAAAGGATAAGTGCACTTGGGCGCAATTGAGGATGTCTTGAGACTGTCGACCTTGTGTGTTACGGATTTGGGGGCATTATACATAAGTCAGGCACTTGTTTGGGAAGTTGTTGTCAGCGTTGGGTAGGATAGGGTACACCCTCAAGGGTCTCAGGCTTAACTTAGTGAATGGTGTCATAACAAAGGGTGGACTATGAGCCCATCAAAAGCGGCCACGATTTTTGTATATTGACGGAGAATGAGTTTTTTTTGGTTGGTTTACATTTTTGTTACTGCTTTTGCATACATTTCAATCAAAAAGTTTTCTGAACAGTTTTACAAATTTTCAATTGAAAACATTTCTTTTATTACACTTTCACGGATCATTCTAATAATCCACTTCAACACAATATTTCCGGAAACAATTCTTATCACTTAATTCACTGAATACTTAACTTTACTTTACTTCTTCATCTCCAAAACCGAATACTATTTCGAACTTAAGCAGTCACTGCTTACAAATCAACTGTTTCTCTCTCTGTTCTCAAATCTGCCTTTTTATACTCCGCTGCGCCATCTACCGGAAATTTCTAGTTACTTCCGGTTCGACCCGAACAAATTTGATGTTAAGTCTCCACTTATTTGACAGATTCAAGTCTCCAATTGGAAGTGGAGTGATTAGTGATTGGGGACGTTCAAGTATCTAGTTTAGTAAGTCTGACAGCTCTCTCACTAAGTGTATCTCGGTTTTGATTGGGGGAAATCGGTCAAGAGAGCACCTATTTTAGTTGACGTTTATGAAGCGGTAGCCCACGAATCTAGTCAAGAAATTCGTGACTGGGTACTAAGTTGACAGTTCTCATATGTAGCTGACGCAGAAAAAGTGACGCTCCCGACCAATCTACTTTTTGCGTTCAGGTTGCATCCCATCCAGACCAATCTAGTCGACTTAAGATAACTAGATTCTTGAATGCGGCGATTGTTTACACTTGTCACTAACATTGTACTGCCCTCGTTTGAACTTATATCGCGCTCACCCACACCTGCATTAATTTGAACCAATTGACGTTTTCCATTATTTTCTTACAAGTACCAAAGAAATGCAAATAATGGGTCAACGGAAGGAAATAAACTCCATCAGCTTTGCGCAAAAGTTTTCTAATTGAAAAGAGTCCCAACAAAGTTCCGCCTTGGAAAACATTCTCGGTATACACGCTGTACGCTGTCTACCCCCAGTCAAGGTAACGAACATCTTTCCGACGCTCTTTTCTGACAACATCTTGCACTCTCTCTCTCTCGTTTACATAATATTACATAATTACACCGTACAATACCGGGAAAAGACTGCAATTTCAACTTTTGCCCGTCCACGAGCAGGCAAACAAAGAAAGCGAAGGAAAATGGGAAAACTGCTGCACAAACACGCCACGCTCTGGAAAAAAAATATCTAAATTAAAATGCATTTCCATCCGCCAACGTTTGTAACTCGAGACTCCAATATTTGTCTTCATTACGAGGAGGAAAACCTTCAGGACCTTCTAATGGACGCAAGAAATATTGCTTAAAAATGTAGAGTCTGCTTGGTCGCGCAGCGTTAGGCGTAACCCGTGCGCAACCCTTCGAAGGCAGTCAGTTGTGCCAGAGCCTTCCCCCATGTGTTCGTAAATCAAATTTATTTATCTGCACTCGCCGTATGCGCTCACTGGCAATGGCAACGGCACCATCATATCGAACAATTAATGTCATCTAAGTCTATCAATTAAAAAAGGTTGTTCCCAGGGCTACAGGCTGCTTCAGCCATCAGCGACGGCGGTCGGCTGTTGCAGGGCGACAGCGGCATGAGGGCTGGCGGCACACCAACGAACGACATCGATTATGGTGCGGTTCCTCTGGATCTGGATTCGTTTTGTTGTATCTCCGTCCGCCGAGCACAAGCACATGCATATTATGTATCTCAATCTCAATTGAACGTCAGTTTCTGGGATGAATAAAATTCCATTAGCCGCTGTGCTGCTGCTGCTGGAAATTGTCGGTGCGTTTCACCCGTTTTAATTAGGACGGACATTTTCTATTGATCTCGAACGTCAAAGAGGTTTTCGTTTTCATGTTGCTGTTGGGCCCCCCTCCCTCCGTCCTGGGGCAACTTTATTGCAGATGAGTCACCAGTACTACCGCGTCCGGATTTGATTGGAGTTAATGATTGCCGAGGAATGTTCTTCCATGGTTGGGACTGGGATTAGTTTTGTTTTCTGCTGCACTGCACAGTAGGGGGGTTTGTTTTGAATATAGAGCTATGTGCGCCGTTGCGGTATATGTATACAGTGTATGCAGTAGGGTTTGGTTTATGGTTTGCAAATAAAGACAGCGCAGTGGCTCTGATCCTGTGACATCTAGTTGTGTGTTTTTATGGGCCAGTCGTACTTGAGAACGTACTTATTTCGAGGTTCACATTGAATCGGGTGGCCTACATCGTGCACCAAAATCTATACGTTCGTTTAATTAGGTAATTAAAATGCCCGAGCGAAATGCCACAGCAAGGACATGAAATTGAAGACTTTTCGACTGCACCAAGGGTGGTACACGATAGCTATATGCAGCTTAGAGATAAACTCTTTCTTAAGGAAGGCATCAACTTAAGGTAGGTGCATGGTGGAACATCTCTTCGGTCACAGGAAAAGACTTGGAGGCTATAGGATAGGTCCAACCAAGTGTCACAAGTGGCACGTTCAATATCAACTCAGGTGCCGCTGTAGAGACACTCAAGTGCATGCACTTGACCCCCTACTGTGCAGTAAAGCAATTTGGAGTCTGACTGTACGCCGCCTTCTTAGATAAAGGAGATGCAGCCCTTAAACTGTTTGCAGATGTGATTTATAGGTCCTGATAGGTGTCACCCTTTAAAGCAACGGTGATCCCAATCAAAATGCGATGGCGGAGACAATTTTTATCATAAACACCGAAATGTTCTTGTGCATTATACACTTTTCGCCTTCAGCAGAAATCGCTGGTCCTAGTCGGGTGTTGAGAAGGCTCCAAGGTATTATTTAGATTGTCACTAGGTGCTGGGCGCATTCTGTAATGTAACACTTGTTGCTGACAATGGAACCTGTAACCAAACGATCATCAACGTCGAATTTGTAACTCTCTCGAATAAACAGTAAGAGGAAAGAAGGACTCAAGAAAGTGTGTCGCGAAGTTCTGTCCGTCCTTCGGTCTGCCTATATGTCTGTATGCCCCGAGGCCTACAGCGTAAACGGCTCAAAGTTCAATCTTAGTATTTGGAGGCTGTGGGCCTACAGTTCGAGGCTGTTTTTCCAAGGTAACCTCAATATTAATGGTCCTTCCCATATAAAATGTTCATGCCAGTTTGAATTGTTAGAAAACGGCTCTAAAGATTTCAAAACCAAAATCGCTATTTCAGCTAAAGTAGGCGAGGTTAACTGCATACTCAGTTTTTCGCTAAAAATTCAAATAACGATATTTTTGAAATTTGGCTTTATCTCGAAAATAGTGGATACGATTGTAACAAAAAATATTCCTCAGGCTTTTATGGTCATTTCTGTCTTAATATGAAATTCAGTTTTTCTCTAAATTATCGTACAACGGATTTTTTAAAAAAGACATTTTGAAGTATGAAATATAAAATTGATGTTTTCAAAATGATTGCGTCCTTAATTTTCAATTCGAATCATCGAAAACGCTTATTTTAAGAAGTGCTCGTATCTCGAAAACCCCATTTTCGAATGAAACTTAAAGAGCCAGGTACCTTATGCTTATATCCCGAACAATATCTGATAGTTTTTTTCAAATAAATACACCAAAACCTCGCTTTGCATCGTTCCAAGTTGCGTCGTTTCGTCCAAGTCATTTTGAAGTTCCATCATTTCCAAAATTCCGTGATTTCGAAGCTGCGTCGTTTTTATCAGTTTGCGTTGTTCACAAAATTTTGTAGCTTCGAAGTTGAGTCGATATTATTTAAGTTGGCATTTTTGTTATTCCCTTTTTTTTCATTCATTTTGTTTTTTATAAAAAGGCGATTTCCCAAGGGAATGGAGCTTATACTTGAAGACAATCAGTTTGGAGAATGGAGAAACACATATTAATTTAGTTAAGGTTAAGAATCGTTATTTCGATTTGCGTCGTGTTTTTCTGGTCACAATTAATGACGCAAATCGGGGTTTTGGTTTGCAGTATTTGTTACTGTTTTATCTGCATAATTTTACAAAAATCGCTCAACCAATTTTGCTCAAAATACATATTTAGGATACTAAAATGATTCTAATTAGGGCCCCGTAGTTAGTTTTCCTTAAAAAATTCGAGTAAATCAATTTCTTAAATATTTCTCAAAACTGACTACACAAATATTTTTGAAACAGTAACAATGCCAAACTTCCAATCAAAATCCAATAACAGTTCCGTAAAACTTAATTTTCGCAAATATTACCAACTTCTTCTTTTTTCAACAATCGAATATGCACTTTAAAAATATTTTCAACAACTTGGAGCTTACACAATCAGCAACTCCCGCTTCATTTGCGCGAAAACTTTTGAAGAACGAGAAAGTTACGTTCGACCCAGTCTTGCACTTTATTTATTTATATAGTTGTAGCAATGCCTTTTTAAGATTTGCCTGACAATAAACGGAGTTGAGAAACTCTCATTTTTTGGCGTCAATTGGTCACCAAGATTGTGCCGACCTATGCGGATACGTCTCTAGACTCTTCGGCTTAAATTCTCTCAGAAAAAAACCTTTCTTATCAGCAACAACCCGCGTGGTTTTCAAAAATTAATCTGCCTGCCTTGATCGCCCTGTCACCTTGGTTAAAGACTACGTTCCTCTTCCTATACCAATTTCTTGAACCGCAAAATATCATTGAAGCAGGCGCACCTCGACAGTCCGAATAACTTTTCGACTTGCAGTGATGCTCCCCGTCCCGCCCAAATGGTAAAGTTGATTAGTTCTTGTTTCTTTTCGGACGCCAAACAACTCTTACCCAAAGACCGATGTGACCCTCATTATAGATACCCTTACAAGGCCCCTGAAGTGTGAACAATTACGAATTTTGATAAAAACGCACGCATTGTCCATCAATGGGGTGCCATCAATCATACATGTTTGTCCGAGAAGAAGTCACACGCACAGGGTCACATAGGGAGCTAAATAAACTCATCTGTCAATCAGACACAAAACACAATGCCCAACAAAGGTCGATGAACAAAAACATTGCAGGCACACACATTTGGGAAATCCCTCAACCACATCCAACTCCAATAAGAGCGGGCGAGAACACACCTCTCACCTCACCCGCAATGAAGATAATCATCTGTTGTTGCACCCAGAAATTAATAAAAAAAAAAATTAACCTTTTCCGGGAACATTCCGAAAACCCTATGATGACGTGATGTCACCAGCTGTTTCGACAAAGCAAAAAAAAAAAAAAACTGTCAGTCACATGCCTTTGATCTTTTATTAGGTGATCGGAAGACGTTCGTCACCGACTCATCCCCCGTCCAGTGTCATTAAGGTGCGATGAAGCAACGATGCGGAATTTTCTGCCAGCCATTACGAGTTCCTGCGGCGATATTTTAAGACTCCTCCGAATGCGAATGACCCAATTACACTCATACGGCTGTGGACCGTTGCACAATATTTGGCAGACGAGTTTATTGGGGCAATGGCACAGCCGCATTGCATTAAAAATGGGGAAACTGACAAAACGATCGGCCCGCGTTTTAAGGTCAGCCTGGTATGATGGATACTTTTGTTTACATTTTTGTGTTTTTAAATTTAATATATTTAGCTATCGGGGGAAATGATCCGTAAACCGATTTGGCAACAGCTGATGTGATATTGTCGGCGTGGCATAAGGTTTATAGAAATAGATAGAAGATCAGGTAGATCAGTGGTCTTGTGGAGTGTATGTGGGGTAGGAAAAAGATGTTGAGGGTCGTGCTCGGCGCAGACTTTTGGGAGGTTCGTACATCGTGTGATTGTTTGGAGTGTTGTATTTGAGCCGACCTTTTCAAAGGCTGATCCGACTTTTATAAAACAAGAGAATCCATCAACGTCTTCCTCGGAAAAGGGTGTTTGACAGAAATACCTATGTTAACCAATGTTGACAATCGCTTTATTGATTTGTTTCTTTAAGCGACTTGAACTTGCTTGCTTACTTAGGTGGCGCTACATTCTGGGGTGGACGTGGGCCTCAACCAGTATACGCCTCTCCCCTGTAGTAGGTTCTTTGGCTAACTGCCTCTAGTTGCGCACTTCAAGTTGATTGAGGACGCCTTCCATTTGCGAGCGCCACCTAAGGCGAGGTCTTCCCCTTCTTATTCGTCCTTCCAGGTTGGAATCCAAGACTCTTCGGGCTGTGTCCACTCTACATGTCCCAGTCGTCTTAGGAAACTGATGCTTGATTAAAGGCTTCCTACCTTAAAATTGATATAAAACTGCGAGGTCTTTAACAAGAGCTGTCAATCAGAAGTGGAACTACCCGAACGGAACTTGCAATGAAAAAACGGTGTCAAGTCATTGTCCATCCGCTGAGTTATTGACAGATTTGAGAGAAAGATCAGTCGGGTGCAGCTGCTATAAAAAATAAGATTTACCGCTTAACTTTGCGGACTTTCTAACTTAAAATAGAAAAGAATGATATGCCTAGAGTGCGTGGAGCATGTATTTGGAAAGCTCAATTGTCTAACAAGACTTGCAAGGCAACAAAGCAAAATAAGAACCCACCTTAGGTAGTTATGCCTTCTCCAAGTTTATAAAAAGTTTATAAGAGTTCTAAAGTACCGCCCTGAGAATGTATATAGATGGTCTCTGGCCGGGCAGAAGCCGCACGCTGCTCTTCTCCCAGACTTGCCTCGACCAGAGCCGAGAACTATTTTCCAAAGAACTTTTTTTTTACCCACTGACGTATCTCTGTCTCAGTCACTGAAGCCTCTCATTAGTTTCGATCACAAGTTGCTTCTAGTTATCCAGATCAAGTTCTGGCGCATTCACTTTCTCTGTGAAAGTTTGTTCTTCTTTGTCGACTCGAACTTGTAGGCTGGGATTCGAAAATTTTCTTACTTCGATCACTATTGCGTTATCCGCCATTTGCTGCTAGCACACAGAACCAAAACTTGGTCGAAGAAACTCCTCCAACTTTTTGTTTTACTTCACACCTTCTGTAGATTAAGGCTCCCATGTGGATCGTGAGTTTTGTCCTTCAAATCACGACTTTTAAACCGATTGGCTGCCCCAAAGGCACTGGAACTCCACAAGTGTGCCAGTCCTGTTGATAAAATTTATTCAGAAGTAGATAAACCCCTGTTATCAATAGGCGCCTCCTGCACTAGACTGTGAAAATAAGTTTAATTGATAACCTACATATAGACCTCTTCCATTTTAACAGAAGCAAGTCCATCCAGTGCTGTAAAGGCCGTAAAAGCCTCTATTATAGTCCGCTTGCGGAGGTGCGCATTCCCAATAGCTAAACGGATCTACCGATTTTTACTCCCGCCCCGCACTCTTCAGAGAGAATCTAAATAAGTTCGAAAAATGGCAGTTTGAAGCAAGGTTGAAGTATATTGGAAAGACCGTATGTCCTAGCGTCACTCGACACAATTGGACCGCATTTGCCGGAATACCGATTTCAGTCATCGTCATAAAGATGGAACTCCTGCCGTTGAATGCTTTCGCATGCGGCCTTGAAGTTTTGACGAAAGGGTGGTATTTCTAAAAATTCGTTTGCCTTTTCCGGATCAAGAAACTACCTTCGTATTCGAAGAGCTTCTCTAGTAAACCATGAAGACCTTGCTCTTGCTAAGCTTTATTTACAGCTGAGACATTTATTCACCTTTTTTTCAATATCCATATCCATCGCAAGAGTCCCTGGAAAGACCCTTTCACAGCCCCGAATAAAAATCAGATAAAACAGTTGGCGAGATGTCGAACTTGGTCTAACTATCTGGTTCTAGTCCTATATACATGTAGCACTAGGTTCTGCCTGACAGAGTAAGGCCTGACTTGCTATTCCGCCACGTTTGCGAACAGCTTTTAAAAAGGTATGATACGACTGAAACAATCCGCTGGACCCCTTTGCTTATACCAGACGCCCATTCACCTATCTAGGATGTACGTTGTCTTCTTGAGGCCTTTGTCCACTCGGGTAGATTTGCAAACTTTGACAGATATCCCACTGCGGAAGTTCTCTCCGCCAGGTTTTCATTTCAATTACTTGGAATAATAAACATGCCTCAAAGAAAGTGATTTGCTTTTTTCTTACCGATTTGGGAAACCTTTTACATTGATTACCCGTGCAGACCGTTCCCCGTAATCGATGCACATCCAACGTCCTTTTAACTCATGCTCTATATGAGTAATAAGTTCGCCATTCAACTATAGGGATAAGAAAATCAATCCAAGGAAACGCATTCAATTCAAAGTCCTTCTTCCACTCCTTTTCATTCACTCGCCATATTCCTAAAGCCAAACAGAAACAGCCCATACAAAGGCACAAAGGCAGAAAGGCTATCCAAGCCAGATGCCGGGACCGAGTGAACAAAACTCTCCTCACAATGATCTTTAAGACTTTATTCTGCCAATTTGGCCCCAAGTAGCGGTTGAAAGGCTTTTATGGAACTTAAACGTACCGCACCAGGCCCACTATATGCGAACTGTGTGTGTGTGCTTCCAGGAGTCAAGGTCCATTAATATGTAATTTAATTAAAGCGAAAACTTTCATCTATTATTCGGCCAGAGTTCACCATACCATGCAGGAATTAATGAAAGAAGCTGCATTTACATTACTCTCGGCCAAGGACCGTGACTTGATGTTTACCCCGACTTCCACTCCGACTCGGACAGCTTTCTGTCAGAAGTTGATGTATAGCTTACACTTTATGTTGACGTTTCCTATTGTCGGATCAGAAATTTGTTTGTTTATTTTATGAACGCAAATTTGCATACATGAGGTTGCTGCATAATGTCCGGGACCGGGATGCCAAAACAGTTCAAAGGGGAACAATTCTCCTGCACGGTTCGTTAAGCAGATGACGAACAATGCGTTAAATGGTTTCGAAACTCCATAGCTGCCTTTTCAATTGGGGGATTTGCAGTTCGTTTGTTATGCGCATTTTTGAAACCCTATAAAAAGGTATAGGACTTGCATGTTGGCCATGTGGAACTGGGCGGGGGATTGCCACGCTTTTGTCCCAATTGGTGTTACACTGGTTTTCAGTTGTCGCACGTGGTGGAAGCTATGAAAGCAAATTGCGCTCAGTTGGCACATGTTCAAGGATTTGCCAATGGATTGGTATTTTTTTTTTAAGGAAGCAATTAGGGAATTTGTATTCACATTTGGTATTCATAATGAAAATGTCAGCAGAAGGACATACCCTTCCCGGTATGTAACAGGAAATATTTTCCTTGGGAGGATGTTAACTCTGCAGTTTCCATCGCACACCTTCGTGTGAATAGAGGGTGATTAGGATGTCAATGTGTGTGTGTATGCACTTCCTTCCGTTGACAAAAGTTTCCTTTTTGGATGAGCAGTTGTAAGGAGTTGGGTGTGTAGTATGTAAAAGAAGGAGACAGCTACAACGTGGAAAGTGGGACACAATTTCGATTCCTTTGAGCAGACAGGGTGTATCGTATAAAGAGGTCAATCTGCTTGCCTTAGTTCAAAAGTGGAGATCAATTTGATGGCGCAGCTTGTTGTCACTCCTTCCCATTGTCCAATCTATTCCACATTGTGTTAAACTCTTTCAACAGACATTACTTCCAACAGACTTTGTTCGTCTTATATTTTCAACTTCCATTCGAGATGAAGTGTCTTAAAAAGATTTTCTGTTTGGGGGTGCCACGCCCCCTCCTTCTATTCCGCTTAAATTTCGCTAAAAGTGTAATCAATGCAGATCAGTGCCCCAAATTTTGCAAAATTTAGCTCTCGCGAGTCTCGAGATATAGCGTATAAGATGATTTTTCTTTTATATGGGTCGATTTTCGAAAACATTCGCTTATTCGAAAGTAACTTTGCGCCGAACTTTCATTTTACTAAAAAAAAATTACACGCGTATTAAAATACAAAGTTGTATCCGAATTTCAAGTCAATCGACAGACTGCTTTCCAAGTTTTGTGAAACAGGCAGGCTGAATTTTCATATTAAGGTTGATTTCGAATTCGAAAAACTATAGCTCTTACTTACAAACGAACTCGGCATAATGACAGAAGAAATATTGCTCGCTTCAGTCTTTATGTCATAATTACAAACGCATTTAAAGCGGTTCCAAAGACTTAACAAAAATTCTACCTTTTCGACAGCCAAAATTTGAAGCTCTTTCGAAAATAAGTCAATCAAGCGGTTTGCTTAAAATTTAAGTTGTTTTTTGCCGTCTTGTGAACTTGAAGAATTGCGAACACTGCAGAGCAAAAGTTATAGGAGGAAAGATGCAATTAAAACATGTAAACCTCATTCAAGCCTAAAGAGGTTTGTAGTAGCTCTATTTTTTAGTTTTTAGACAAATTTGAGCCGTTCTATACAGAACGTTCTAGGGTCTCCACATTGTCGGAAGCCTCTTTGCAATAGGTTGAATATTGTAAGACTGCAGTGCAGAGCTCTTAAAATGATTTTGATGCCATATTTTGTCAGTTTGCCCTCTAAACGGTTTCAAGATTATTTTTAAATCCTAGGTCCTCGGCTTTGAAGCGTTCCAAATACGTTTGCAATAAAATCAGTGCCTCAGAAGTTAGTGTTGTGCACTACAGACCGATTGGTTTCAGGTTGAACTAACCGAATATTTTCGTAAAATATTGACCATGGGCAAAAATTCGTAAAAAGCTGTGAAAAAGCTTCGTTTGAGCAACTTAAGTCGAAAGTTAAAATAGATGAGCTATTTACCAGTCGCTTTTTTCCAATGGAGCCTTACATCATTTTGTCCTCAAAGTTGTAGTAGGTACCTAAAATACAATTTTTCAAAAGATTTGCATTGTGTATCCCAACTTGTTAGCCATACTAGCCGCAAATCAGTTTACGGAGCATTTCATGCTCAAACAAAAACTGGTTCCAGTTGCAGGAGAGTTTATTGATCCATTTTCACATCGCTTTCGTTGCTCTGATGTTGACTCTCTGTGTTTATCTTTGCTCCTTTCGTCTGAGTCATTCCCAGGAATGTGTTCTTATGTGGTGTGACTTTTTGTTGTCTTTTCCTTTGCTTCTCTGTCCCCTTCGTTTGCTTCGCACAGTAGCTGAAATAATAAAAATATTTCCTATCTGCTAGGATGTCCCAAGGAATAGTTATATCAATTGCCCCGCATAAACACCATAAACGAGAAGTGGTCGATGAGCTCTCATTTGACGTTAGGCACTGGTGATGTTTTTGATGGCTGAGCCAAGTTCATGATGAACCCAAAACCACAAAGCACCATCCTCCCGTCAAACAATAAACCCGATGAACGTCATCGAAATGCAAATATTATTTTATTAGGGTCTCGAAAGGGGTCCATCGCCCATGTCCATGTCGGGCTAATGCACGCGATCAGCTCGAAAGTCGAAACCGTTTATGACAATTCATTTGAACTCATAAACACTTCGGGCGGCTGGTTTGTGCATTTTATTACTTGGCGACGCGGACGAGTAACACTCGTAAAACAACAACACAAAGGAGAATCAAATGAAAATAAAACTCTGTGTGAAGTATGAGGATGAGGAGATAGCTGCGGGATAAGTTCGGCGTGTGGTTGTATGGTGCTCCTCCGCAGCACGTTCCGCGTACGAAATGCAACGCGTACGCTGTTTTTACGATGTCTTCGGTGGCTTTCTGTTGTTAGAGAGGGCGACGCAGACGAACAGTTCTGGTGAAACTCGACGCGCTTTTAGTACATTGCCAGTTCAAGGAACAGAGCAATGGAATCGGAATCGAGGCTGTGGGTTATTGTAGCCGAGTGGGGGTGCTTAGAAAAATGATTTCTTTCGATGGTCATGCGCATTCCTACTAGCGAGCAGTGCATGGTCTATATTTGGCTTTGTGTTGCGTTCAAAACGCTCTGCGACAGCTGCCAGTTGAACGAAATTAAAGGTTTAAAGTGTTTTCGATCTTCGTAGTGGATTCCTCTGTTTATGCGTTATGCATTAACGACTTGGTATCCAAGTTCCTGACATCCCTTTGTCTCCAGTTTCAGTTACCATTAATACTAATATTGCGCCGTGCTAATATCAAATTTTGGTCGCGACTTTAAATTGGCGAAAGCGAAATTTGTATGGAAAATATAGCCACTGGACCTTACCAATAATCCTTTTTAACCTTCGTATTTTGTAGGTCACAATATGGAAATTTTGCCATTGTGAGTTCAAAAGATTTAACCTCGAAACTAAAAGTCATTATTAGTAGGATACTCAAAATTTAACGTCGAAGCTAAAAATACTCTCCTTTTAAATAATAATAGTAAAATATACTTTATTAATAAGTAATAAACTACAATATTAATATAAAACAAAAAAACAACATTGTAGCACTAGCTCCCGGGGCTTTCAGCTAGCCCTTTTTAAAACAAAAGGTATACCTTGGAAAAGCTGCCTTTGACGGAGCGTGATGGCGTTATGAAGTTGGTCAATTTAAGGGAATTGCTTACCCATAGTCTGACCATAATGACGTAAATTACACTTACAGTACGTAAATTTACAGTCCAATACCGTGAATCGAGCGATAGCTCAAAATCACGAAAATGTACGCAAATTGAAGCAAGGATATGTCGTTGTTACCTGAAATGTACATCAACACTAGAAAAAAAAACAAAGAAAAAGTTGTGTGTTGTTCTCGAAACAACAAATATCAAGTGTTTTTATTTGATAGTTCCCATCACTAGAAATAGATTTAGACAGTTCCCGCGTCACTTTCACTGCGCTCAACTGACATTTCGCACATGTATTTCTAAAGTGACACAACTCAGAAAATTCATGTAGGTAATTTGCAGAAATAGCGGAAAACGGTTTTGATTGTTTTTAATTTCGTTTGAGAGTAAAAAAGTGACATAAGTGACAGAAGTGTCATCTGCAGTCCCAATAATGAATCCTAGTTAATACGCTTTTGATAAAAAATATGGCTATAAGTTTAAAGAGCTTTTTAATTTTAGTTGTTTTTTTTTTATTAATTATGTCACTTGAATTGCATGTGCAATTTAATACCTCTATTTCGTCCGTTCGTGTTGCATTCGTTTTGGGTAAATTAATCGAAATTATTCTGCTGAACCAGCCGATAGCCCCTGTAGCTAGTGCTGTAAATTATATTAGTACTGTAAATTTATTTTACTTATTAATAAAATATAATAATAATAATAATATTCTGCTGAAGTGCCACGAAAACGTGGTGCAAATGTGTCCAACGAAAAATTGAGAGAAGAATTTTCATGTATTAAGGAAGCAAAGTCCGAAAGTGACATTACGTCCATTGTGAGGTGTGCGACACGGGTTTCAGTATTGTGCATAGAGGCCGTCAAAATATTGCACGCTGCCTCGTCCAGCCACACGAACTCAAGAGATATTCGAAAAGTTCCACTTTGACCGAATATGAAGCCCCTGACGGGGCGTTTGGACGTTTCATATTTTTATCAATTCCAAATCAGAGTTTTCATTCGGCCGATTGCGCTTCCAAAATCATGCGGAGTTGTTTCTCAATAATTGCAAATTCACTTGTGCGCGAAATGCGAAGTTATCGGAACCGGAGTTTTCGCCTTGCACATAATGCGTGAGACTGTCATTTCGATGAGTGTTGGAGATGATTGTCAACAAAATTTGTATTTTTACTGAATAATTAGATTTCGAGAGATGAAAAATCACAGTTAAAATTCGAAACATTGCGAGATCTTTTATATATTCAAAATTTTGACAAAATGACTTGTACGGAGTTTTTTATAATTTCTAAAGAAGCAGCCTCAATCAGGATAATTGAATTGATTACACAGAACGATAGTTTTGCCAACTTTGTAAAAATATCGACTGCATTAAAATTGCGTCTAAAATTTTAGTGAATGATGACAAAAAATGTTGCCTACATAAATGAGCTCTTGGAAAGGTGGTTGCACTACTTATCCAAGGGGATTTTTGATGTCTTGATTCAGAACTATTAGAAACAAATAAGAAAAATATTCATTAGTTTCGTCTGAGTTTGAAATCAACAAATTTTGATATGTTTTCAATGCCTGATACCCAATATTTTGAGCCCTGTTCTTAGTACCCTTGCAAGGATAGGATAGGAAGCATCTTGAAAGGTTTTGAACAAAATTGTTAGAAGGAAAGAAAGCAAAAGCACGAAGAATGATATTACTGATAATGGAGAATTGGAAAATGGTCTTGTGATAGCTTCCAAAAAACAGGAATTTGGGCTACACAATATTTGAATATATACGGATGAAAGCTTAAAAAGCCATTTTCGAATCACCCAGCCTGCAAAGAATGGATGTCAGCTTACGAACAGGAGGCTTATATTGACAAAAGTAGCATTTCACTTAATTTAAAACGGGCTATAGAGACTGGCTTCACACAGTTCCAGAAAAGTTCAACTAACCTTGAAGTCTTTGCAGAGTTATCTTCATATTTAACAAAGACTGTGTCAACTTGTTTAAATTTAAGCAACGATGTTTATGGCATGCTTCCACTAGCCTATACGCGGAACACCCCGGTAAAGCTGAAGACAAGAAACCACCTATTTAAATCGGCAACACTAACACCTACCTGCAGGCATCCCGGGGTGCTGTGGAAGCCTTTCCTGCGAAAAGTAGTACATATTTAAAAAGTGGAGATTGCATATAAGCTACAGTCTCCTATGGACTTTCGACAACTGTGGAGTGGAGTGGCATTATACTCGTAGAGGAACACCGTGTCATTTAAACAGCCTCCCTTTTTCAACTCGTACCTTACCTGGCTAAAGGTGTTGCAGATTCTTAAACGTTTCGCAAGCGCTCACCTCTCAGTTAACTAACCCATGTGACAATAATTCAAAAATAATCTGTGTGTTAAAACACCTTCGGGTACAAATCAAGTGACGTCAACGGCAGCGGTGCCTTACCTGCTCGGAAACCATCTCATATTCCCCTATATACCTATACTCGAATTCCACTTAACCTTGTTTTTTGTTTGTTTCACTTTGAAAGCAGAAAAAGGAAACATCCATGTAGGTACACACATGTATGTTTGAACCATAAATCTCTACCGACGATAAGCAGAAACCTTTGTAGAAGCAGATCATTCAATCAACTGTACTGGGGATGGTGATACGCGCGCAGGGCGGTTGAAGGAAGAACACTGAACAAGTGCATAAAGGTGTTTTTCTGTTTAATCAAGACACCAAAATTGTGCTCTCGTATAGCCCCCCCACCCTGCTCCGCGTTGCGACAACAAAGAACACATTCTGAAACAAAAGGGTCGTTCTTTTGCTGCGGCACAAGTGAATGAGTGCTCCTCGCTCGCCGTGTACCTTGTTCGGGTTCGAAGGTGAAATCTAAACACAAGGTGATAAATTAGATTTCCAAAGGAACAGTGTTTGCTTTTATTCAAGACTGCTTATCTGTGGCCATTTGTTTGCCCTATAAAAAGTTGGAAAAAAATAAAGTAAAAACCGAAACTGATAAGAATCAGCTTGCATTTGGGAGAGGGAGGCCTGCAGCAGTAGGACAGGGCCTATTGTGTATATGTAAACATGGCTATCACGGGGACATAAAGGACAGCATTTAAATAGGAATCTGAAATTAAGTTGTTGCAGGTAGCACGTCATTGACCGAGACAATATGCGCCTTCGGTTGAGGGGGCATGTGTGCATTGTGCTCCTATACAGTTCCGGATAAGGCCATGGACAAGGCCTGTGCTTATATTTGTGAAGTGACTGTAGGAAGCCATGACTTTGGCATTGCATTGGCCGGAGAGGGTCCTGTGATTTTTTGTTTTGGTATCCAGTTAAGAAGTGTCAATAACTTTGTGTATCTTAATGGGAGGTTTTCTGGCGACATTGTGCCTACCGGCTGCACTGCGACATGAGTTCAACCTTATGCAACCTTGTGGAAGGACATTTCGTTGATGACGACCCACGGTCGGTGACTTTTGGATGTGAGCAGGGGGCCTTGATAAGTCATATACGTCCTACCAAACAGTAAGTAGGCTTTTTCAAAGCTGACATGAAAAGCAAACGGCCAGTTGGCAGAAGGTGTATGCGAAACTGGGTACTGGCCTTTCAACTACGGCGATTGAGGTAAAGAGCAGAGGGAGCATCTGTTTGCAGGCGAGTTTATCTTTAGTAGACCTAGACATGACGTGAGATTTAAACGTAAAAGCTAACAGGACAATTTTCGACAGAGGATAAGTCGACGTTGTCAAAGCAAACTTTAATGAGCTGCCGTGGTGGACCTATATGGGAAGTGTTCAAAGGATTTTAATGCCAGAGTGGGCAAAGCGGTCAACTTTGGCAAAAGATCCTGCCGCCCTTCGTCTTGACACCAGTCTTGTTGCATAAAATGCAGCTAATGCCGCCAAATACTTAAGACTTGTCCCCCATTCCTATACCAGGTAAAATCTCTGTTGACGGAATGTTGTACGTAAGTTCGTTTGAGCTTTGTGATATTTGAGGTAAATTCGCGAGCAACTACTCTACAGAGTTAAGGAATCGGCTCCCAAAAACCACATATAAAGCCGTTCTCGATGGCTTGAACCTAATAGCTTTGGCGCGTAGGCTTCTCTCACTTCTTTATGTTCAACTTATATTTTTCTATAGGCCTTTTCCTTTCAATTCACTCCGTTGCACCCAGAACCAAATATTGTTCGAAGAATTTTCCTTTTAAATTAGACCAGATTAGCCAGTTTAGCTCTTGCTTTTGTTCAGTACCTGGCGATGTTAAAACTTAGATTCAGGTCAGGAGCTTTGACTCAAAGAGTGTCATTTGACAAATTGATGGTCACTCTGAAATTTACGAACTACCAAAGTAGCTCAAGTTGATTTAATTCGACGTTTCTAAGGAGACCACTCACGCCGTGAATGCCTTTCGCATGCGGCTCTAACGTGGGATAGGATCTTTTGGATAAGTGGAACGTGAAATGGTTACTACGCCGATTCGGTTGCTTATCCTATGTCGGACCTTGATCAGAGTCTTGAAAATCATTTAATCCGGATCTAAATAATTTTTTCAAGCTTTTGAGACTTACAAAAAAATTTTATTTGAACGTAGGCAAGGGAGCAGATATAAGAAGACAGTAGGAAAAATGACCGCCGATTTTTTCACCGAGCATTTGTGCTCGAAGAAGCAAAATTCAAATTTGGGGAAGGTAAAGTTCCAACAGTGAGACACTTCTTTTATGTTCTAAAATTATTGAATTCAAAAAAGTTTGAGGGTTTCCAGGTTCGATTCCCGAGAAAAAACCCAAATTCAATCTTAAGTTTTTTTTTGCCACTGCACTACCTCTCGCGAACGTCTGACAAACATCCGAGAGTATAACTGTCATAAAAGAGCTTCTAAATTAGCCGTTTGGAGTCGGCATAAAATCGTCCCAATAATGAGAAAACGCACAGAAAGTGAGAAGCTAGCCCTGCAGACCTTTGTGTGCCAGCTATTTATTTAATTTTAAAGGTATTAAGATTATCTAAAGTCCTTTAGGAAGCTTAAAGAATTGTTCTATGTTTTGAATGCCAAAAATGTGTTTTAAGGTTTATCAAACAAAAAATGTTACTTGCAATACTTTTCCAGCTTTGGGTACACCTGAATCCACAGCAAGGCAGTCCTCTTCCAACAGTGAGACACTCCTCTTAAAATGTTGGCTCTTTTTAAACACATTCTACCTTTCTTTTCAAGCAGTGCGATTATAGTTCTTTTTTAAAACAAGAGCTTGTAGCTTGCGGTGGTAATTTGCATGACTCGCAATATATCGAACAAGCTGAAACCTAAAACTAAGGTGTTCCGAGGACAACCTTTGCCTCCACCTCCCTCCATCTTATAAAGACTTTATATACGTGCATTGCTTTGGGAATCACCAATGAGGTCTTGAAAAATTCAGACATTCGCAACTGAAACAAGCCTGGATTTTCCATAAAGGGCCTTGCACCATAACAATATGCAAAAGTCTAGACAGACATGAAAGTGACAAAACCACGCACAGCCTTACATTTCCAGCCACCACAATGGGTATAATTGTTTCGTCGGAAAATCCTGAAAGTACTTACAGACAAATAAAATGCTTCCAAAACATGTACAACTTCCGCATTCCTCTGCGGCACATACAATCGCGTGCAACAGACGCCTCAAACGTTTCACGTTACATAATGTAAGTGTTGATTTTGAATTTGAAAATACAAAATTGTCGTCCCCTCTTTCGAGAAAGCCACATAAACCGATTCCGCCCCGAACCAATGTGCACCAGAGTACAAATAGTTTTTGTATGGAAATTCCTGCTTTTGTTCCTGCCTCGCCCTGTTCCAAATCCATCGCAGACAGTATTTCACTCCATGACGTGGTGGCCTCGTTTTATATCTCTCTCTTCAAAAAAAAAAACACGAGCAGAATGATGAATTTCCACGCAAATATGCGGTGTGGTGCTGAGCCACAATGAAGCGAAAGGCTAAACATTTCCAAGCACTGCTCCCCCTGCGTTTGTGGCAATTCATACGAGTCGTCGGCCCGGACCGAAATTATGAAATTTGCATTTCCCATAAGTGCAGAACTATGCCAACATGATATTTTCATTTGCAGTCGCTTAGGTGGATATTAAACAAATTCAGGGAATAATCGACTTTGGAGTTTGACCCAAATTTACGGCCCGGATTTCAGCTTGTTATGTGTGTAGGTGTGCATTTATCTAACGAAAGAAATAATTCTTAGGACATTTATGCTGTAGATGGAGTTGCCCATCGTTTATTTGCATCCCTTTTGCATTCATGTATTCATGGATATTTGTTGCATGGTTTGGGTAACATTTTTTACAATTATGAACTCCCACAAGGATCAGCCTAGCAGCACCCTATCTTTTGAGAATTGACACATCTGATCCGCAATAGATTTCAAACAGATGATACAATTATTGTCCCAGGCATAGACTTATTATATTTACAAGTAAATTGACTGCTAGTAGCCAACTTCGCGTTGGTTCCAACATGAGCGCTGGCGCTCTTGGTTCGAGCGGAATAAATTGGAAACATATTATAAGAAGCGCAGACACAAAGTTGGTTTATTGGCTTTATTATTAGTATGAGGAATTTAAAAGCAGCATTTTTAAAATACATTGAAGATAAAAGAAGCTTACAATACATTTCGTCTTATAAGTTGAACAAGGAAGTAAGTTTGTTCAATTGCTCTCCTGTCATATATTTGTAAAATTTCCATAGTTCAGATAATTTGGAGCCTCCAGTAAATCTTTCAGAACTATTTATGAATCTATCCAATATATCAATTGAAAATTTGTAAAACTGTCCAGAAAGCTTTGTTGATTGAAATATAATATGCAAAAGTGCTATTGCAAAATATTTTCAAAAAAAATAAACATGTAAAACACCCGAAAAATCTCATTCGTCTCAGAGTTTTTAATAAAATTTTGTTGGTATCATCTTTAACAATTAAAACTACCACTTTTTCGATGCGACATCTATCGTCAAAAATTCCGCAATTTGCATTTCAACCGTTTTACTTAGGAAATCTGCGAACACCCAACAGGTGTCTCTGGCATTTTATGGAGGAATCCAAGATGGTTGGCATTTGGTTACACTTTTCATTGGCTCTGCCTCTGAACCAAGAGCGCTTCTTATGTTGGCGTCATTTTTTGGGCAGAGCTCTATCTAGGGCCGGAATAATTGGGGGCAGGTCAAGTAAAACGACGGTCGTCTAGACGATATCATTTTTGGAAATTTCTTGATCCAAATAAGTTATGTTCAGGTCAATTTTTTTCTTTTATCATAAGTTTTCAATACATTTTTGAAGAATGGACTAGATAAAGCTCTTTAACTCGTACTTTTTCAATTAGCTAAGCATGCCTCTATTTTCCAATGCGAGATCTTTGCTACTTTAATGGCTGGCGACCATACTCTTATAGGAATAGATGGCAGGGTCGAAGTATCTGTTTCTGTAGCCCCAAACCTTGCCTAACTTGGAACCCGATCCAAAATAGTTTGGGAAAGCAAACACTCTCTGAGTTTGCCGCAAGATCAAATTTTACCATTGTTTGTGCCTTATAGTCAAACTGCAGGGTCGCGAGAAATGAAATCTTCGATGAGATAGCCAAGCAAGGCTTGAAAGATGTTTTCCCGGGACCTAAACCAGTTTTTGGTCTTCCTGTGTTCTCATTATATCGACGATTTTCTTTCTTTCTAACACAATAGTGTCTGCCAGTTGCGAGTAGAATAAAGGCATGCTGGCGAACCGTCTTTCTGTAAGAAATCGACGCCATATTTGCTGTCTCTCAGCAACTAAGACTGTAGAAAGCTTATTGACATTCTTACGGGAGACTTAGGTACCTTTTGCTAAGCGTATAGGGCTTAAGCAGCACTACAGTCTGCTGCGATGCTTTTGGGGAGGGCGAAGGTACTTCGGATTGTCCTGCCATCGATCGGGATTTATGGCGAGTCTTTTGTATTGGTTTGTTTGCCTGATACTTTATACTTTAAGCTCCTCATTGCTGAGCTGCATTCTCGATAGTTAAAAATTGCCAAGAAAATGGGTAATACCGGATTTTCTTCCTGGTTAGTAAATGCTATGAGAAAAGACAAATGACAGATGACAGATGAGAGATGACACATGACAGATAAAACATGACACATGAGACACATGAGACATGACAAATGATGAATAAAATGTATAAAGTATGCGATTAAAATGATCGCTCCTATGCTGTGACTGGCATTGGATGTTCTGAACCAGTTTCAATTTACGACCGTCAAACTGTTACAGCGTTGTCAAACACGTTGTACAAAACATTCGGAAAACTCATGAATTTTCGATCAACAAATATGCCTACTGTCGCAATAAAAGTTTGGTTTCTGGACCCAATGGCTCAGTGGGAAGTATGCTGGACTACTGAGAAAGATGTCTTACGTTCAATCCCTTAAAAAACACGAATCACAGCTATGGTCCACTGCGCCACCACTTTCGAAAGTCTGACAATCGTCTGAAAATAAAAAATAAATGTTTTTAATTTATATGTTTTGACAGATGCCTAAATCTTATGTAAAAGTACCAGAACACATTTAAACCATTAAAAACAGCAACCCGCTGCAGTGCCACACAAATGTCAGAAAACGCATTAACGCACTCGCAAAATACCGAGTCCCACTTCAAGTGTTTTCTATTATTTAAAACAAAAACCCTCAGCAGCTCAGCTAGTAAATCAATATCTGCCAACATCTTATGGTTGTTCCGATTCCTCGTCTTGGCCCCATTAAAAATATCCGTTTACCAAACTGCACAATGCACATTGGAAAGACTGCACGAAAACGAACTCCCCTGCCGTGATTATCCTCCTGCCAATTTGCATATTATGAATCGGAAAACATTTTGTTTCGTCCTGAATAGAATTCCTGTTTCCTTTCATTTATTATTCCGACGGTAATCCCGCATTTTCATTGCGCTCTGCTGCATCTCATTCATACCTCTATCTAGTTCCACTCCATTCTGGTTAGCGACTTCGCTTCATCATTTCGCCATCCTCTCTCTCCGGCCAAAGTAATGCAAAAGAAGAACAAACTTTCGTTTCACCCAACAATAGCATCCTGATTAGTATTCCTTGAGCGCAGATACAACAAGCAAAAAACAAGGGAAATACTTCCGAAAAAGTTTCCTCGTAAACCAGCTTATGATGATGATCCCTGCGCCCCCCTGTACATAAGTTTCCTCATCTGTATCTCTATGTGCACATGCAGAACTGAAAATGGCTCTAGATGCAGGAGATTCTTTTATCTATCTCTTGACAAACAGTGCACTCTGCCAGACGATGTTCATTCTACGATACATTAAATATGAGAACGACGCACGAACACGGCACACTGTAGAAGAATGCAAGCCCAGATACGAAAGACTGCACTCGGACACCAACGAGTTGGTGATGGACAAAATACAATATCCTTTACTCGCATAAATTCAGTTCGTGTTGTGCTTAAAACAACAAGCGAGCGTCGATATTCTCCGAAAATTGTCCGCAAGTGGGTGGATGCGGAGGACACAAATACGGGCAGAGTGGCATATTTTATAGCCACAATCCGGGTCGGGTGTCGTACGAGAGTCTAGTGCTTATCGATCCGTTTCCCTAGAACGCCACACTACCCCAGTCTCCGAGCTCCGAGGTGTATCTGTTTCTGTACTGTATGGTATTGCTGTTTGAGATGAGAGTGCAATCGGGGAGAGTGAATTCGGATATGTACAGTGTGGCTGACAAAATTGTGAAGAGTTAGCACGTGCAACTCGACGAATTCGAAATAGCAATTGCTTATGAAAAAGTCTCTCAAGTGGAAGGCTACGATTATCCTCATTCTTCGTGGCGAATTTTGACGTCACAAAAATTTAACCATTCGGTGGTCACTCGTCTGTCTTTTGTGGGAGTGATCAGAAGCTTTACAGGCGATCACGTGTAGTGACAAATTTAGAACAAAGTTTTACGTTATAATGACGGCATGTCAGCCATAGAGTTAAATATGATGGCAGTCCCGAAAGTGGACGAGTAGGTACTCTTTTCGAGTCAATTTAGTAAAGACTTATTTACCTCCACGGAACCATCTGCTTTATTTGTCTACCGCGATGCTGCCACCATTAACATGTCAGATTAGCTAAAGGTAAACACTAAAGTACTTCGACTTAAACCGTAGACTCGTTGAAGTTAATAGCGAAGCAACAACACCGAAGTTTTAATGGTAGGCACAGTTTATTCAACTGATCGTTTACCTTGATTTCATCTGCATTTCTACACATGGTCACATGCCCATCTGCATCTGTTATCCGTCGATTGTAATTGTAATTCTAATTATCTACACCGACCCTTACATCGATATCGCTTCCAAAGATCGAACAGGAAGTGATCAAATGGCAACATCCACGAAGGAAAACAAACTAAAAGGACATCTGCTGTGAGCCCTCCTGCTCCTATAATCGTGTTTCAATATCACATGGACCTAGCGAACGGAGGCGTGCTTCAATCTGGAAAAGGAGATATATTTATTCGCATCGCATCCTAGCTGCGGTTTGTTGTTCCTCATTCAATTGAATATCAATTGACTGCCTGCCACTCTGCCAGTTGGGCATAGTCTCCGTCTGTCTCTGTAGTCTGTACTGTAGTATCCCTCTTTTTGTGTAGGAGAAAGGGAGTTACGATTACTGATCATATTATAGATACACTACAAATGTGCGCGTGTGTATTTTTTTTTATTTTGCAATCGATCGCTGTGCCATTAGGAACATCTGACGAACGTGGTGGGATTAAATTTCACAGCCCTACCCATCTAGATTAGCAGAAGGAAATTCGCTAATAAAAGGCAAAAAGACTGGGAGATCCTTTGAGATGGGCGAGTATAACTACGCAGGAAAGTTTCATAAATTTTGTAATAAACATCAAATAAATTGATAAAAAACTTTCACCAGCTGGATCAACGAAGAGAAATACTCGATGGGCCCTTGGAAGCAGTTTTGTTTGGAAAAACACTTGTTTAACTGAACTTGCTTCCCAAGTCATGCGATAATTTTTAACTTGCTTCCCAAGACCTGCTATAAAACCAATAACAGTGTGGACTACAGCGTTTAGTACATTTCATTTAAATCTAGTACTATTTGTCTAGGCTGCGCGCTTTTGTATTTTTTAATCTTTCACCTTGAGGAGCTTTGCCGTGGTTTTAAATTTGGTGAGAAAACCCATTGGAAAACATTTTTATTTTGAACGCACCCAAATACAAAATTTCAAAGCAAAGCTTTTTGCCAAAGAAACCAATTTTAGCAAGAAAACCAATTTTGTTTTCTTTTCAACTGTCAGAAAAATGACAGTTCTTTGCTTACAACCTAAAAGCCTTATTTTGCACCCCTAAATGCTTGCAACCACTTAGTGACTAACGAGACGTCAAATTGATGTCAGACTCTGAATTACAAATATCATCTGGCTTCGCGAAATAAAGCGAATAAGATGAATTAAAGCCCCAAAAATGCGCTTACAAAACAAAAACAAAAACAAAAGTTGTCTAAATTCAGTTTTTGAGGCTTCTTCTAATTCTTTCAATTTCAAATTAAACAAGGCCCCAATGAATAAAGACCCCACCATTATTATTGGCGCCAAATTTCATTATTTTTTAAAATATAACACATGACTGCAAAAACTGTTTGACAGAACAGCGGAAAAACGCGATTTTTCCAGCGCTGAAGGCTTTCAAAGCGAGGCTTACATAAATTTAACGTTTTTGTAAGCGACTAAGAGAACAGTTGCACAAATCGAGCGATTTATTCAAATTGAAAGTCTCTCGTTGAAAACCATCAACGAGTAACAAAATAGATGAAGAAATCTCGCTATTTTCAAAACGAGGAAACCTGAAAAAATTCGAGTGTTGAAAACCGTTGATTAAAAATATAAACCTCATTTCATTGGCCTAATTTCTACTTTAAAAATGGTGCATAATTTTATTATGAAAATTTACGCCAATTTTGAGGTTTATTTCATTTAGGGCCTTCTTTCAATTTATTGGGGCCTAATTTCAACCTTTAAAATGGGGCTTATACACTATAAAAAGTAACCAATTTCGACCCTAATTTAATTTTTACCTTTGGGGCCTTATTTCCTGGGGTTTCATTTCGTGGAGCCGTCAAATGTTGATACGCAACACCTGCAGCTTCCCCCATTGGACCCTAAACAAGGACCATTTTTCCAAAGTGACGAATTTCACTTTGAAAAGAAGCTAGCTTTTCATTGGCGTTTTCGGCAGCTATACATCCTCGCCATTCTACCTGTCACTTTTTTTTTCCTCTTTACGTCACGCATCAGCAGAAAACCGCCAATTTGTTTACACACCTATGTCAAAACAGCTTTGTATTGAAATCCATCGACCTGTTCGGTGCCTCTGCCCGCAATGACGCAAGCCACATTCTCGGCCTACCACAAGGCCCCCGAATTTGACCTCTTTGACCCACTCCATCCATCATTCTTTATAACCAGGCGTGTACAAATCGCCTCAAGACAAATATTACAACTCGCCTCTAACGCCAAGTGTACACATACCAACTCTTCGACCTTCAATGGTCAATTACCGGCATACATCTCTTTTGAAATGTGTGTTTAGCGTACATAGATACTGTGTACAAAGGTAAATCGAAGACTGCCCCGCACAGAATACTTAGGCAAATATTTTTCTTTCTAAATATAAAAATTTGTCGGGCCCGGTGTATCTGTAATTAATTAAGTTGGCATTTCGTATCGTGCTGGCGGTCAATAAAACATCAATCTTCTCCTTCGCCCCGACCGTTAGTAACATTGCCAAAACGTCAGACAATAGGCCGTAAATGTTGGGGCCTTCTCGAACTTCGCTCTTTAATTGCACCGAATATGGCTTTAAACTGGTTTATAGACCGTGACGCTAATTAGTTCACGGTAAATAAGAACAAACCCGGTTCCCTTTGACACGACCAGACCGTGGAGAAATAAGTTTGTTAATTAACACAAACAGAAAAGAAAACAAGAAAGGATCTGATAACTTGTAGCGCTGGTGTTCGGCCCAAAAATAGAGCAAGCGACAGATGCTCGTCATTGTGCTGGTGCGGGCCCATCTATATATGAGTGTTGGACAAATTTTCTCGCACTTTATGAGCCATCAAATTTTTGTGTCTTTTTTTCGAAGAGAGAAAAACAAAATATCGGGCATTTTCTTCACTCAATTTGGGCTGCTGGCCAAATGTTTTATCGTGTCAAACAGACAAACACAAGCACACTGGCTGGCAAAGAATACTGGAAGAGTGCAACAGCATGACCGGCAGATACGTGTTGAACTGAAATAACTCTGCGCGATGCTGGAGCTTTGCCAAGCGTGTGCATGATGAAGGGGTTTCCCTCAGCCATATGTAGATGAAGCAAAAAAAACGCATTTTCGTTAAAATTAAAGCTGACGAACGCGACAGGCGGCGGAGGTGGTGTTTTGATGGTGCCTGTGGTGATATTGATGAATTTTGAAGCACGAGGCCACTCGCAATCTCGAATGGGCTTGGTCAGGTAGTTTTTTTCTATCATGTTTTAAGTTCTACTACCAGGAAGAAGATTTACTTCGCGGGCGAGTTCATCGAAGAATCACAAGCGATGCACGTTTTGTAAGAAAAGGCTAAAGTCACGGCGAATGCCATGGGAAACATCGAAATGTCATTTGGAAGAACCATTGCAATCATACAAACAAAAGCTTCCGGAAACTTTATGGAATTGTATACAAATTTTCTTTGACAGATAACGTCAGTTTACAGGTGAAGATTATGCGAATAATACATCAGCTTTATTTGTAATTTTATGAGGAATTCGCATTTTTGGATGCATTCTTCTAATCCGCTCTCACGGTCACTGACAATTAGAGAAATTAAGCTGTCACATTTTGTGAAAGACATAAAACTTTGGCCTTTCATACTCATCAAAGTTTAGCTACGATTGCAGGTGTCATTTTTCGTGGCAAAATTTTGACGTCACAACAATTCGGCCATTCGATGGTCACTCGTGTGTCTTAAGTGAGAGTGCACTGCGACAGCACAAGTGACCAGACAATTGACAGGCGATCACAAGTAAATAGTTACAAATTTAGGACAAATGCTTACGTCATAATGACGTCGGCATGCCAAAATTTGACATGAAAAGTGGCATGTGTAATCGCAGCTTTAGAGTTTGTGAAACATCGGTTCTGACTTACTTACTTATAGACGGGTCGGCTCTACAGTTGGGGATTAACCGAGGCCTAAACTTGCATTCAAGTCGGTCGATTTTGTTCAAAAATAACCGGCTCGCAGAGTAGCTTAGACGAAAAATTCTCTAAATGCCCAGATCATCCCCAATCATTGCAACCCTAATAAGTGGGTGGGTGTCTATCCTACCTTTTCCTTCTGTCGTCAACAACTTTTCCATATTTCTCTTGATACTTTTCAACATTTTTCCTCTGTAACATTTTTCAACGGTAACCCTGACGACGTGTTGTCACACTTTCAGCGACATTTCGCAGAAACGCATCAGTCATTTAATTTCAAAAGTCGAGCGATAATTTTTGATAAAACAAATATTTTCCTTTTCCAATAATCTGTCTTTGCATAATGCATTTGTTCAAATATTTATTAGGTAAAATTAACTAAAAAAGGAGACACGCAAATTCTTTTCTGGGAGGGGTGTCAAACATGCTGTAAACCCTGCTGCATTTCGAAGGCTAAACGTCGATCCGCTTGAATTTAAAAATCAATCCGCTTAAATTCATAAAGTGGACAGCAGCTGGGCTTGACGATCTTGAACGGCAATCAATTCTTTTCCGTAAAATGTAGTCGCCAACCCCACTAACATATTCTTTCCACTTTCTCATTGCAGGTACGAATAAATCAGTGTAAATGACTTCATCGTCTACTGGCAAGAGGTAGAGTATTGAAATTATTACCAGAAACCTCGCTGCAATCAGCATTCCAGTGCAGCCAACAATATAAATTAATTATGTCTACGTGCACCTGGAACAGCAGAAAGGCTCACCGCCGCACAGCTATTCCATGGAGGCACTTTTAGGTACAAGCTCTTATTTAATTCATAAATCCCCTCGGCTTTGAAGCATGTGTCCGAAGACTGTAGGTGGGGGATAGGCATTTTCCTAAAAGCACCAATCAAACAATAAACATCACGTATCGATCTTCAACGGCGCACTACCCAAAAACACAAACGGAAAAAAATGTGGAAACATGTCTGACAAATTTATGGTAATTTTTATTGCAGCCGACGACGATTCCCTTTGACAGTGGATATGTTGAAACTTGTACAACAGACTTACGCACATCAAGAGAGAGAATTTTTTTGTTAGCATTGAGAATATAAATTCCAAAAATGATATCCAAAAGCATCATCTCGGTTTGACGTTTAGTTGGCATACGTTTGAATTAAGTGAATTAGAATGCTTCATTTCTTTGATTGATATTAATCCTTCCCGCTCTGATGTGGTCGGCTGGTTGGGTCTGGCTCTGTGGCAAGCTGTGTATGATCTTTATGAATTCGCGCATTAAGTCGGTAGTAAGTTACGTCACAAGCATACGATCTTAATTAAAAAAAAAAAAACGCTCTTCTGTACTTCAGATCGACGACGACGCGTACGATGCTGAAATGCTGGATGATTTTCTTTGTCTGCGGACTTTTCAGCTGCTAAGTCCAGACAGTCTTCCATTGAAGTCGGAGATGTGAGTGAGATTCGCTTCCAACTACTGGCTCTGACCTAGTAGCTCGACTTGAGTCGTGTACTCGTTTTTCGTGTTTTAATTTCCTTTTATTTGCATCCACTTCACGGAGATGGGTATTACTCGTACTCGTAGCTATCGCAGATGTATCTACAATTTTTAACAGAAGCCAATGACTGGATGGCGCATGTTGTGTCCATGGAGAGTTCATTGCTATTGTTCGTCGTCCTTCTGAAGAGGTGAATGCCCATTGTAATTATGGCGGGACCTTCCCCGCACATATGACGGAGACGAACTTAAGCTCCCATTTAATTGGAGTGTTTTCTGTTCTAACGAGAACCTGATTAACAACTCAAAGAAATTCGTCCGACTGATGGAACTGCGTAACTGGATTAGGTATTCCAGGATTCACTGAATATAATATCACTAGAGAGGCCACATCAGAGATGTCATCATTTATTGTCTAACCGATCATAGTTTAGGGATCTTAAGGGGGTTCGGCTATAAATCGTATTCGAACAACTCATCCACGGACATTGCAACTCATTCATGAGACAATCGAACTGAATAGGTGGCTGAGGTCCCATTATTCTCCTAATATTCAGAACGATTTCAGAGGCAGTTGAGGGTGGCCCGCGCCTCTTACTTCAAACGCTTTTAAATTCAGTTCATTTTTAGACTTCGAACTTACGATTGGGACCCATCCTTTTATCATAAATCGTATCTATCCCACAACTTAGGGACTATTCATATGAGAACAAATTGCGAACAAGTGAGTATTCGTAGTCTTTGACATTGCGATAGGGTAGTTCGCGACAACGTCAGTGTCAAATAAGAAAAAGAAAAAGCCAAGTGACAGCTAAAAAACTCGTAGGACAACAAACCAGATTTTATATTTTAAAGACATATTTAAGTATTTTAAAAAATTACTGAAGAGTTTCTAATAAAGCCTAGTATGCTTCTCGCGCTTAAATTAAGCCCCCATGCAAAAATGTCTCCAAAGATAAAATTAAGCAAAGCGGTTAAGCCAAGCAGTACGCAGTTCAAGCTAAATTTGTTAGTCACTGTCCAAAGAACTCTACAGAATTTAAGTAAGCGTATTAATGCAAAATACATTTTTCCACAGCTAAATTTTGACAGATCGGAGAAAATATCGATATTTGCCACAAAATTTCCAACGAAAGCAAATTAACAGTAGCAAGTCAATCAGCTTTACCAACAAAGTCAATACAGTTTTTTTTTTACAGAACTACACTGTCAAAATTAAGCAAACATTAAGCGAAGTGGTGAAGGGAAACATTGGAGAGGCGCTTAATTTTAGATTCCCTGGAACAGCATACAAGAAATAGAATAAAATCATTAGAATTAAAAAAATACTTTTGTTATCTGTATAAGGTAGAAGCCGTGAAGTTAAAGTAATGGGAATTGTGTATTTTATTTAAATAAAACACTACTTTGGCCATTATCCGGCTTTGTTATCCTACAAGTTTTTTTGACGGTTGAACCAAAAAGATAGCCCATCTTTAAAGGATATTCATTTTCAATTTTTGGAGAATCTAATTTTGTAAGTCTGACAGCTGAATGACTTGATTTGTCTCAGTTTTGATTTGGCTAGATCTGCCACGTGAATAGTTTTTTAGACGAAATTTATGGTTGCGAAGACGAATATTGTCAAGAATTCGGTGACTTGGTACTAAATTGACAGTTTTTATATGTGGCTGACGTAGAGAAAGCGTATTTACCGACAAATCTAATTTTTGTGGTTCAATGTTCATCTAGTCCAGACGAATCTAGTTGACGTAAGATACCTAACTACCTAGATTTCCAAATGTGCTGCTTTTCTTTATTTGATGTTTAACGACAACACGTTGATTTTTCAAAATAAAATAGATCGATTCACCTGAAGTTGGTGGCAGTTTAAATTGTAAGCGAGGGAGACAAAAAGTAGTAGATTAATAGCTTTTGACTTATTGTCTCCGCTCATAGATGGCGATTACTTTCAATCAGAAATAAAAATGCGTGCTATTGGGGACGTTTAAGTATCTAGTTTACTAATTCTGACAGCTCTCTGACTAGATGTATCTCGGTTTTGGTTGGGGGAAATCGGTAAAATGAGCAGCGGTTTCAGTTGACGTTTATGGTGGGGTAGCCGACGAATCGAGACAAGAAATTCGTCACTGAGTACTAAGTTCACAGTTCTCATATGTACCTGACGCGGAAAAAGTGACGTTCCCGACCAATCTAGTTTTCGCGTTCAAGTTACATCTCACCCAGACCAATCTAGCCGACTTAAGATAACTAGATTCTTGAATGCGGCCATTTTTTCAGTCTGTGGTGTAAAATGCGTTTCAAAAACTTTGACTGATACCTATGCCATGTTGGATTCCATTTCTATGTGCCACCATCTAAAGAGTCATCCTTGACAGTTGACTTGTAAGACCAAAATAATTTGTTTTTTTTTTTAAATTGCGCACACTTAAAGAATACAATTTCAAAATAGTTTTCCGCATGTGGAAAAGGAATTTTGAATACACTATTAATAGAAGTGGGAAGCAAGAGGGCTAAGCCGGCTGATATCCCAACGATGTTCTTCGTTTTGGCATATCGACGTTTAACAAGCTAAAAGCACTAAAAATATGGTTCGAAAAAGCGGCCCATTTACATACAACTGCAAATACACACTTGCCGCGTGTTCTCTGTAAGTTAATAAGAAACGTGCTGATCCATTAGTTGCCTTTCAACAAATAATCGAATCAAAATGGACTGTGATTTATCTGCGATAATCATTTCGGATAGAGTGCCATAATATGTATAACATGTTAGATATACACAGACACACATCATGATTCTCAATCAACGCATGATAGATCCGCCGATATATAGGGCTATTTTTAAACTTGATGCGTTTTGTTTCCCTTCGTTTGCATCAAAAATTGGATTTTTTTTTCAGAAACCAACAGTTCCTTTTCCTTGGTTTAAGATAGACAATTGCAATTAATGAAAGCTCGACACTATCATTCATTTTGTGGGTTTATTTCGGGGGCGTTGAGTGTGAAATGGATTTCCGTACTTTCTTTGTTTCCCGAGAGACGAGGCGGATTTTTTAAATTCCTTCAAAGTGTAGCGTCCCAAAAATAGCTCCAAATTGATGATGATTCATTTAAAAACACCGATTTATTGTATTCTCTATGAAATGAATGTTTCTCTATATCCACTTTGAGAATGCATGACCACAAAAAAGAAAGAGTGGTAATCATTTAAAGTGATGACATTATTTAAATGCGTTAATCATTTCAACCGAGTGTGGTATTTGCTTCTCATGTAAACAAATAAAAATAAATATAGTTATTTCTCGTATGGCATTAAATTTGATAGACATAGTTCCTCCGGTCTATCGACTTTTGTATGTACTTTTTGTCGGACACTATTTAAAATTAGAGTTCAAATTTTAGAGATTTGGCTTTGGTAAGTTTGAAAAAAAAATGTTTCCTTTAGTTGAACTGGGACTCTAAATGCATCTAAAGATTCAAAAAAAAAAAAAATAGCGTCCATAAAATTTGTCCAACACGCATCTGAAAACCCACAAAAAAAAACTTTAAGAAGAGGGTCCTTAAACGGGTTTTAAAAAACGCCCAAGAAATCGTCGTGAAAAGCTTCCCAGAATGTACAGATATGCGTCGAAAATTTAACCAAAAATACTTCAAAAAATGGTCCAAAAAACGCCAGACAAACAGGTTAAAATTAATGAATATAAGAGTTTCCAAAAACTGTCCAAAAATGCGTCAAAAACGCTTGGAAAAGCGCACTAAAAACGCTTTGAAAAGCGGCTGAAAATACGTTTACAAATCGTCAAATACCACCTCCGTAAACTTGTCAAACTCGGAAAAACGTTTCGGAAGCCACGTCCAAAAGTAGGTACTCCTCAAATTGGGCTAAAAAACACGTGAAAAAAACTTTTAAAAACGCGCCTAAGAACATGTTAAAAATCAGTTTAAAAACTGGTCGAAAAAGGTATCCAAAAACCCGTCAAAAACCATGAATCGAAACGCATAAGAAAAAATCAGGGATCAGTCCAATCTACCCTAAATTATTGTACTTTGGTTTGTACTAGTTGTTCCTTTCCTGACAGAAAGAAATACTGATTATACGGTTTCATAAAAATATTGTAAACAGAAGTTTGTCGGAAAATGGTTTTTGGTCGCAACAATTTTCGAACAAACGTACGCACTGTAGGTTGTATATCGCGTCAAAAAATTGTTCAAACTTGTTTCCTGTCGATTTAGTGACAGCCATTTGGTATATTTCGCTCCAACTTATCTCGTTGACAAACGATGATTGTAATAGATTACATTTTCCGAAAAATGTCAATTACATCGATGGCCAGTTCTGACTTTAAGTCCACCAATTATTCACTTCAATATTTCTGCAGAAAACTGGCAGAAATTTTGTACGCCACACTACCACCTGTCAGGACAAACGGCATGAGGCCCACAAAAAAATGCCACCATAACTACAAGTGCATTTCTGTCCCCTGCTCACATCCACTGGTGTTTTTTTTTTTTTGAATCCAACCCAAGTGCTCTCTATATATCCTTTGAGACGTAGGAAGTTTAAGATACCACTACACACGTACGTGATTCGCATCTATGATATTCCTCGGAATTCAGTTTCAAAACTTTTTAACGTAGAAACACTCACATCGCCACACTTTTCAACTTTACCAACCAGAGCACACATTTTCCAAAGTACCACTAAGGAAGATGCTTCTCATTTTCCATTTTCCACTTCATATTCGGAGAAAAACAGAAAAATCCAACAAGAAGTGGAATCATCTTGACATAACGCAGACCAGAGGTGCATGCCACAACAAGAGTGCTTATAGGAGCACAATACCTACGCTCTTGGCAACGAATGCAATTCCGCACACCGCAAGGATAATCCAAATAAAATATTTCTCTCTTCGCTTTATTTCAAATTTTACTGGAATTCAACTCAAATGGGGATATAGCATTTCGGATTGAAACAAATAAACGCAATTCCAAAAGAAATAAGAGGGAGAGCGAAGATCACGTGTAGGTTGCCTTGTAGTTGCCGTAGTATTTTAATGACAGGAACGATGAAGGATTTTCGCATAAATTGTTCGGCGCAACATGTTGTCGTCATTTATTGCTCGTGACAGGCTTCAGTGTTTTTTTACTCTCTCTCTTTTTACCCCCCATTGATCATCGTTTATTGTAATAGATGGGTTTGTGGGGAAAAATAAATTAAAATGTTCGCCAAGGAGAACGGTTTCTTTGGAGTGCATCTTGTGAGTTGCGAGTATGTAATTGGAGGCATTTCACTTCTCAACAGTGGGGTTTAGTAAGAGGAAAGGAGTGGTTTGAAATTACAAATATTTGAAACGGGAAGTCCTAACCTTACTTATTGAGGTGCGCACACTAGAGAGAAACAATGGGCCTGACCAATAAACATTTTTAGTTTCGACTCTAAATTTTACTAGTGTTTAATTTTCCATACAAATTTCGCAATTAGAGCTCACGTAAATTTAAAGTCGAGACTAAAATCTGTTTTTAGTACGGCGCAATGTTTTCTAGACTCTATATTGTTGACAGGCACTTTGACGTTATGCTGTTCACACCCAGCTTTTTGGACGGACCGAAACTCGGAATAGTCCTGGGCACCGTTTTCTTGGATAGGAATAAGATAATATTTATTTTTTAGATGCTGGTTGCGTGTCGTCTAATTCTTCCAAGCCGACGCAGTGGTCCTCATTTAATGGTCATTCCAACGAAGGTTGCCTGATGACACTCTTGCGGCTTTTGGTGTACTCATCTTAAAACACTCACTGTCGCTGTTGTCCCCTTTATCTTGTGTGCAGCTATAGCTCTCTATCCAAGGTTTCAATCAGTCAAACTAACTCCAAATTCACTCTGTCTACGAATACCAGCACTGAAGAGTATTCTGAGCCAGCTTCCCCAATCCACATACCTACAACTCAATCAGCCTCAACCCTTCGATTTGAATTCGCTTCGATGGAAGGACCTGTCACAACAATAACTTAGCCATAAACAACACATGTGATCCGTTTGCCACCCACTGTACATGATCTCGAATATGGGTACAGCGACAACGTCGCTCCATTTGAATCTGACACACAGTTTCCTTTATGTCCTGTGTCAACCGCAGCCAGGCAATACCGATTGCGGACAACCAAATGCGACCACATGGAAAAACCAATCAAATGGAAACCCATCCTGTGTGCCAGGGGGGAAGACGTCCAAAATGTCCATTGTGTGCAACGTGCACTCCACTCAGAGTCACTATGCTATGCA
Organism: Cheilosia impressa; assembly: GCA_948293265.1. Taxonomy (NCBI): domain Eukaryota; kingdom Metazoa; phylum Arthropoda; class Insecta; order Diptera; family Syrphidae; genus Cheilosia; species Cheilosia impressa. The sequence continues at coordinate 14,266,660 of OX411884.1, forward strand.
CACTGCATATATGGACATCGTGCACATCCAGATATGTTAACCGCAAGCAGACAGCACGAAGGACTGCAATAGTTATTGTAGGAATACTCGTATTGTTCTCGCTTGAATGGAATTACTAAATTAAGATCCGCCATCATCAATGCGGGGCTGGGAGCGATTGCAACATCCATTCAACTGAAGACCTCCGACTGTAGTTTTGTGCAGCATTACAAAATGCTCGCATTCCCAACCTGAGTCGTTCGTCCTCTTAACGGCTGTAGCACTCGGCTGCAACCCCTGCTCTTCAAAGTTGAATAATTAAATTTTGCACTTTTTTTTTATATATACCACCATTATGTGCTCGAGAAGTTCTTAGCTCTGAACCCAGAAACCAGCAAACCACTTGTGAAAATGAAGAAAACTTTACCACTTTGCCGGAACTAACTCAATGCTCATTAGAAACAAAAAAAACATAATAAGTTTCAGCTTCAAACTCAAGTGAAGGGGTGTCCCTTGCATTCGTTTCGGCCAAATGCAAGCATCCATTTCTCGTTTGACCGATATACATAGCCTACACATAATTTTCATTCATTTGCTTGACGACTGTTGTTCTCAAGTTGGTAACAGTGGTTGCGCACGTCATTCGAGACAGTCTCAGAGTGCAAGAGCAAGATGACCGCAAGAAAAGAGGAACTAAATGTGTTTGTATGTACCCAGATTATGGATCTCAACTTGCTATTGTGGGAGAGCTCATATAACGCTTTAGACGTTTTTTTCCATTTTATTAAAGAGCACTGTCTGAACTGTCAAAAAATATTTCGTGTTTCTTTTTTAGGTTAGACACACCAGACCTGTGAGTTTGTGTTTCTTTTTCCATTCAGTGACCACAGCGCACTCTATAAATTGACTAAGCAGTCAGACTCAGACTATAAATCTGAGACACAGAATATTTTGACAGCTGACAGGAATGGATCAGGAATGGTACAGAAAAAGATAGGAGATTGCGCAAAAGTGTACCTGAGTTATAATAAAATGTTTTCCAATAAGAGGTGTTATTTTGGTACTCAAAGAAAAATGTCATTTTTTGAGATAAATGATCGGATGCTTACATCATAATAAAGAGGAAGGTGTGCCGTTAATAATAAAAAACAACATCAGCCAAATGGCCACCACGAGCACGCATACAGGACCATATCCTTTTTATGAAATTTTCCATATGGTCTTATGGTCATCAAAGTTTTAAAAACGATATTGTTCTACGGAATCTGCCCCCTGGACAATGAAAATTATTATTAGTATCGCGCAAAGCCTCTTATTACGAGTATAACACATGAACACATCCCAACTTATTTTTTACTAACCCTAGTACGCAGCTGTTTCGGAACGAAATTTTCCCGTGGTCTCTAAATGGACAGCGAAACATCTGCGAAACGCCAGAGGAAAATAATTTGTGTAAAGTTTCATTAGCTGCTTCAAAAGTAACAGTGTTACCAGCACTGGCTATTTCTCACCGATTTGGTTACTCAAACTTTTCAGTGACTAAATTTGTATTTCAGATTTATGCTAGTTTAGGCTATTCACTTTAAAGTTTGGTGATTTTTAACCTCCTAAGGAATTTATAAAAAGAAGGGCACGCTTCTATTGCGAACGTTCTCTTTTCGTGTAACTAAAACTTTTTGCCCTTGATCCAACTCCATTTTAAACCAATTTTTGAACAGGCTCTCACAACTCAGCAGTGAAACACACTATCCAAGTATGCAGGTAGGCCCTCTCCAGCAAAAGGTTTTTTGTTGCTCTGTTTAACTTTGGAAAATGTAAAGTAGAATCTTCAAATTACGAGTTTGTCATGTTGTTTTTTTAATTGAACATTTTATTCCTTAAAAACAATTTATTTGGAATAAGTGTGCACAGGAATTACAAAAACAAATTCGCATTTTTGATCTTCATATTTGAGTTTGGCTATTTTTGGCTCCAAGATTTTAATGGACATTAAATGTATGCGTGAAGAATTGTTCCAGGCAATCTACTACAATTCGTATGTGATTTCGCTGCGTCACTTTTGTGTGGAGTTTTTCGTTCCGGAACAGCTGCATGCTCGGCTTTAGGCAAGAGGAAGTTTCCTAAAAACAAATATGCGATCCCCGGTAAAATACATAAAATGTAAAAGAATACGTGTAAATAAAGTTCCTCCTATTCATTCGAAATGACCATTTTGTATAATCCGCATACAGTTGCAACTATAGTCTTGCAGTGCTGTTCGACATCTCCCTCCGGTCTTGCCATTTGATTTCGTAACCCCGCATGCACATTTTGTTAGGATTTCCCTGTTTCGATTCCGTTCTGGTCCCCAATTGCATAACTTTTCAGACGATTATCGTTTGACCAAAAGGCTACCCAGAGCTAACAGCTCAGTGCTAAAGTTAGAGGTTTAAGAGCTCCATTCAGTTGAACTTTCGCAATGAATGCATCCAGAGGAAAGGTTATAACGCTCGCTAGAATTTCAAAAGCAACACCGTTCAGCCGATCATGATCATTCGAGATTTTCGCCAGTCTTATGTCGCTTTTGATTCAGAATGATTTCCATGCTAACTGCAGCAAACAAAAAAAAATATTCCGCCAACAATTCACAATTGAAAATTCGATTAGAGGGAGGTAGCACCACAATTGGCTCTGGCCGTGCTTGTGCAGCGCAACTCATTCCGCATGTTTCTGTGCTTGCATGAGTTGTTCCCGAGGTGTATCGAATCCACTTTAATGGTTTCAATATTTCAAGCACGTTGCAGCACCGATGCAGAATGCAATTGAATAGAATTTATTGCTGAGGCTTGTCTTTCGGTCACAAAACACTCTGGTGTCCATATCCAAGCGACTATGACTGAGAAAACCTATCGACTAGCTCCTGCATGGTTCCTCTGGTATACCTACCCAACTCGCATTTGAAATACGGAAAACATTACCCGTTCGCTATCACTAATGGTGCAGGTATAGGTAGTTGCACTCACTTATCGCCTTGCCGCAAAGACAGCCATTCCCGGCTTAGACCTCAGTTCAATAACAATATTGTGGACCTCACGTGCAAAGGCGAATGCACTCAGCTCTTAGATACGAATACTTTCATCGTGCAAAGTGAATACCGCTATAGGTCTCTCTGGCCTTGGTATATGCTGCAGAAAAAGGAAAGAAAACCAACTGCAGGGTAAAATGAAATTGATTTCGGTTTAAGAACGCGTTGACCTACATAGACACACTTTGGGTAGATCGGTAGCACAAAGAATGCCTCGCATTAGTATCCGACATCAATCTGCTGGTATCCACGTCCACCGACATCTGTATCTGTATATCGCATGCACCATGGAAAGAGAACAACACTCTGATCCACATCCATCGCATCGAGCCGGGCCTTTGAAGTTCTTCCCACATACACCACGTACATAGAGCTTCTGTGCTGCGCGCTCTGGCTGTGTGCGGATAAAGGAAGTTGCAATGCCTCTCCACTAACAAGTGCACCATCAATTTTTCGATAAAGCCGCCACCGCCGCCGCCACGCCAGCCTCGCCTGTATAACGATGCTGGGGCTGACGTTATTGATTTTCTCTACGGCAATTAATTTAACTTAAGAGAATCGGCAAATTTATTGCGTCATCATACTTGGATACAAAAGGGTTTCACAGTTTAAAGTTAGTTTCAAGTGATGTTCTTAACGGGAGATAAAGCGACATCAAGGATATGCTTGGGGGTTAATTTTAATGATTTAATTTTACCTACTTTGCGAGCATTTCATTTGAGTGAAGTACTCCTCTTTCTGTGGAAAGGCTGAGCTGCAGGGAATTATGCACTTGCACTTTTGGTTACCACTTTAACCGCTTAACTCTGCTCAAAGATGTAAATGTGGAGTTAATAAAGTAAAAGCTGGGAGTGCGACTAAGGGCGGTCGCACACTGCGTGCGCAAAGCACAACTGGGTTTAGTTGTTTATTCAACAAACTGACGCTAATTGCGCATTTACCGAGTTGATCAACTCATTCAACTAGTTCAATTGTTGAACAGCCACTTCCAACTTGTAGATAAATTTTGTGTGATTTTGGCAAACAAATCTGTTGCTCGACAGTGTTTTTGGTAAGATCTGGCGGCAAGTAGATCGGTCCTTATGCAACACGTTGAACGCACTGGACAACTCACAATAGTAGCATACCTTATGCGTGCTATAAATGGTGTCAGCTGGAGCAAACATGCAGTGCTCAAAGTACCTTCCTACTTCTAGCTAATGGGAGTATTATCGGAGAATATCCAAAGCCAATGTGGTTTGATGGCAAAAGGAAGCTGAATCGGCCACTTCCCCTAACATATTAAAATACAATCCACAAAACTTGCACCAACGGAACATTCAAAAAAGTTAAGCGACGCGTTGAAAGTACGATACGCAGCCCATGACGGGAGTTGTGCATAGCCTTTTCTTGACTTTCTTGAATGTTTTTCTGATTCGATTTTGGTTAAGGGCGTCAAAATATGTGCGCACTGCTTGTTCGCTTTGTCCAGACCTTTGAGGTGGGCATATAAAACTGGCATAAGTCGCAGCGACTGGTATTCTATACCGCAACAGTTGTAGACTCGATTTTAATCTGAATCTCGTGTTAGTCGAGATTTTTAAAGCCTTTTCTATCTTGCGGCACGGTAACGATTTTATGTCAACATAGCTCAGAAGTATGAAGGCAATCTTCCAGAAGCACGTTAAACCATTTATTGGTAGGTACAGTAGCCCTAAGTAGACGCAATGTTGACAATTTTAGCCTGAAGCTGTTTTTTTCTAAAGCTGCGGAAACCTCTTTCCATGGTCTGCATATCAAAAGACGTTGTAATTCGCTCTATAGTAACGTCAATTCCATTCCATTCCATCCCAACTACTACTTCTCCTTTTCGCAGTTCTGAGGAACGTTTTCCAATAAAAGTCCTTAGGCTTAATGTGAATAGGACGGATTTCCTTCGTCAAGACAGTAACCTTTAAAATGATTTCGAAAGGAATGGTAATGCAAGGGGAACTCCTGCGAGGGAATAGGCATCTCTAAGGGTGTACAACAGACCAATAGGTCTCAGATCAACAACACATTTTCAAATAAAAATTTATAATGTGCATGAGTAAGCAAAGCAGTTGTCCATATTTCATTTGCATGGATCTTTAGAACTTAGAGCCATCATTTTCAAGGCGGCGTTTGCTTTGTTTTCAAGCCTAAGGTGACTGAGTTTAGCAGGTAAAACTTGCGGTCCTTGTTATGACATCTGAGTCGCTGTCAAGTCCTGCTTCTTACCACAAGTATAGTTGCTCGCAGCTGAAACCAAACACTTAATTAGGCTTTCCTGAGTGTAAAAAGCAATAACTCAAAGTCGTGGACCTCTTTCAAGCCTTCGCGGCTAATTTTCGACAATTATCCAGCAGTTCGCATGACATTGCTCGGTCTCACAATCGATATCCTTGTGCTTAAGTGCGTTTTTTTTTCTATAATTTCGCTAATAAAGTATCCCATTAACCAACATTGAGTCTTGACCTATTGAAACATCTGCAAACATCACCCATTCATTACGTTAGAAGCTAGAAGATATCTATCTGCCGCCGGTTGACGCTTTATGACCGTCATTACACCATTATACATACCAGTTGCATTTTGCAGCAGGCAATTCTAGTCGAAGGCCTTATGCAACGATGACTACTGAAAAGTTCCACATGATTTGTTTTGCAAACTGATTGCGGGTCACAATAGTTAGTGTCGCACTGCGAGTTCGTAAAATTTAGAAACGATTATTGCAGGCAGTCTTTCGTCCTAACCTCTCACACCGAAAACTGCTAAAAGAACTGTCACGTCTGAAAGACTAAATCCAAAGTCAGAACTATACTAATTGCCTGCTCCCCTTGACACCTTATTAACAAGGGAAACTTAACAACAACCGTCTGCCGAAACTCACAAGTCACACAAGTAACGACTCACAACGCACGATGCAATTTCTATAGATGCACATATGCGGCACGGTATTCAATGAGTCAATGTGCCTGCGGCGGAGGCGGAGATGGTAGACTGCAAAAACAACACTTGCGCGGGATACCATACCACGACGACCACGGCGACCACCTATCAGCACATCCCGTCGTCGTTCTGCCGTTGAGTTGCGCCCCATTATGAGCTCATCACTGCCACATTGAGGAAGTTTACCGCCGCCACAGTGCCAGGAAACCAGGCCGCATGTAGGTATCAGTACAGTACTGCTCGGACGAGACGACATCGGCAACATATGCTGTACAGTCAGTCTCAGTATACGAGTACACATCAGTGCGCCAGTATTGTGCAACCGATGATGGTTATGGCGACCGAATAATATGTTTTGTATTGCCATCGTTCTTGTCTCGCCCCCGGCGCAATGCATCCTCATGTTTATTTTAAAGCCTCCAAGAAATTCGCTTTCATGCACTCCTTATGTAAACAGCAACGCATCTTCGTGGCAAAGCATTCTGCAAACTGCCGCCGCCATCATCAACATATCAGTTTGGTTGTATGATATCTGTGCGAAGTTTATTCCGATATTTGCATGTGAATTGGGTAATGAATGTAACTTTGTGTATGGATGTTTTGGGGACACTTTGACGTTCGGCATCTTTCAAATAAATAATTTGTTCGTTATGAGTGTTATTGGCGCCCAACGCCGAGCAAGTTCTGTCAAAGTTTGTACTCAATTGTGATAATTTATTTATGATGATAATTTTTCAAGGAGTGCATAATGGTGTAGGCCATGACTTTATTCAAGAAGCGCCCTTAGTGGGAATTTTAACAGGTCCCGGTCGGAAAAAAATTCTCAATGCTAAGTCAACACTTATATCCAGATTGCATCATAACGCACACTTCTACCAAATTACAACCAAGATAGCTTTAAACAGTGCAAAACGTATAGTTGATTCATAGACATACTATAGTCATCCTACATATATGGACCTCAAGTCAAATGTCAGTTCCAATTGACGAATGGAGGCTAACCCCTGGCGGTAAATTTTCGCATCGGTAGGTTGCTATAGATTTTGACAGCTGGTATGTTTTTCTATTAAAAATCAAGACATCATTGTGAAAAATTGTGTAATTAAATCAAAATACACATTTAATATAAGAAAAGAAGTCATTTTATAACAGCAAAAATTATATCCTTAAAGTGAGTGCGACAAGAAGTGTTGATATAAAAGTGATTAGCTACTAAGTTCTTATTTTTTGTAGAAGATGCAGAAAATAATCGGAGCTCAGCATTGTGGCGTCCCGCAATGCAATTCATATCGAAAAGAGGGAATAACATTGTACCACCTTCCAAAAGAAGTTCGAAACTCTAAACTTCTTTTGATTAAATGGGGGATTGTGCTAAGGATGGGGAAAAAATTTCCTAAATGTTTTTCCATCTGCAGTCTTCATTTTAAAGACAAAGACATTTTGCGACCAAATATACGGGATGGTGTTCAATATAGAACTAAACTTATGAAAGGAGCCTTTCCCAGCCTAAACCTTCCGTATTCAGCAATTCCTTCGAAGAAACCAGGCATTATTCGTTCAAGGCGGTTACTTTCACGTTCAGCTGCTTTAATGAGAAGAAGGTACAACAAGTTGCTACATTTCGTTTTTCCTTTATTTAATAATATACTTTTAATTTATCCTCTAGATCTACTCAAGAATATATTGTGACACATCAACCCATAAGTTTGGCGGAGAATCCTACTAATGCAGAAGAACCATCTAACAACTATACTAAGGGTTTTCGTAGCATAGGGGTACAGGCATGCTTAAGCCCATTCACTAGCTTTACTGCATTATGGGATACTGAGAAAAAATTAAAAACCATGACTGGGTTGCATAATAGCTCCACTTTACATATCTTAGTAAGAGCATCCGAAAAGATTCGAAGTGATGATAAAGCGTACATGCCAATGAGAGAGAGAATCCTGCTTACTATGTACAAGTTAAAGTCGAACCCATCCTTTGAAGAACTATCAGTATCGTTTCAAATAAGCAATAAAACGGCAAAACTGTATTTCGCAGATACAATTCAACTTTTATCAAAAATCATAAAGCCCTTAATATACTGGCAAACAGTTGACCAAAATAAAAGGAGTTTGCCAGAATGTTTCAAAAGCTTTAAAAATGTGAAAACGGTACTTGACTGCACGGAAATGAGAACAGTCACCTTTCGGTGCTTGAAATGTCGAACGTGCACTTACTCTCATTACAAAGGCTCCCATACACTCAAAGTACTTGTTGGAGTGTCACCATCTGGATCAATTAATTATGTCAGTAAAGTTGCGACTGGAAAATCTTCAGATAAGGCCATATTTAATCTTACGGACTTATTGGAAAAACTTCAGCCAGGCGATGCTGTGATGGTTGACAAAGGTTTTATGATTGGTGAAGAACTTTCAAAAGCCGGAATAGAGATGATCAGACCAGAGTTTCATTTTCAGAATTTCTCAAAGGAAGATGTAGAAAGAAGTACGAAAATTGCTACAGCTAGAGTTCATGTTGAGAGGAGATTCGCAAGGGTGAAAATGTTCAAAGTCCTGTCGGAAAAGGTTGGTGTTTCCATAATACCGTATATTGATGATATTATCACAGTTGTATGTGGATTATCCAACCTAAGTTCTCCCTTACTAAACGATCAAAAGTTTTTAAAATAAGAATTTGAAATTAAAGCAAAAACCTTTTTTCAAGAAACAAAAGAAATGTGTATTAATTAAACAAAAATAAGAACTGGATTCTATTCAAAAAAAATAACAAAAAATAAATAAAAATGGAATTCAGTTATAAAAAAATAACAAAATCAGATACAAAAAAAAATGCAACAAATATTCAGGCACGAAAAGAAAAAGAGAAATAAAGAATTCATATCACATTAATTAACATAGCATAAGTATATAAATAAGAAATAAGTTAAAGTTTCTAAAATAAACTTAAGAATAAATCACATTCTTGTTTTTTACTTCTTTAAATAAAAAGGCATCACTTGTTGGAAATACACAAGAGTTAATGTATTTATAAATGAGTTCACAAAGCACTCGTCGAAAACTACTAGAATAATTTTCATAGAATTATCATAGGAACTGTATATTATGAAATCACAAATTTTTAGTTTTAAAATTGCTAAGCCTAGTTGAACTTGTCCATAGTAAGTATGATTTTTTTTTAAACTAAATCCCTGTTCACTGGAGTCCAAATAATCGAGGGAATGCAGGAGCTCTTTAGCAGAAACCTCTTTACCCTTTACTGGAGACTTTATTTCCACGAGCCGCCATTCATCACCGTCAAATGCTACTCCGTCCGGGCTTACAGCCAGAAAAGGAAGGTGTATGGAGACTATCAACCCAACGTCAAAGAAAAGATACCTTCTGGCGTAGAGCTTTTTTGCCAACTTTTCTGCATACTGTCCATACCTCGTTGCATCGTTGCCTTTGAAGTTGCCGTCATATATAGAAGATAACTTCTTTTGCCAATTTGGTGACTTGTTTTTTGTGTAGGTGTATAAATTGTAGGCTATACTCCCAGTAATGCGCTGCTTCCTTTCCACCAGCCATTGTGCACTATTTTGGCTCTGGGTATTTTTGCAAATTTCAGCAGCTTCTTCCACAGTCTTCGACAACTTACAAAAATGTGCAGAATTTTCCGAAGTTAGGTAGGAGTTCATTATGGGAACAAATTCCTTTAACCCATTTGTTTTTACAATAAATGCAAAAAAGTCACCAGCTTCATCTTTTTGTTCCTTTCTTCTGGCACATTCTCCTGTAGATCGAAGACCGTAGAAAAGCTTGCTGAGTTCGCTGTCAGGGTTGTCTGAAAGGATAATGAAATAAATGCATACTATTTACTTAAATTTAAACTCAAATTTAAATGCAAATTACCTTTTAAAAGTTCCACAAATATTTCCTTCCTGTTTTCCTCCGTTACGGCATCGTTTTTTATAATTAATTTCTTGCGTACGTGACACAACTCCACAGCTCCAACCGCATTATATTGTCGACTGATTTTTTTTCCCTCTTTACCCCACTTTTGCATCAATTCTGTGGTGCTCAGTTGTCGAAGATGGGGTTGTCTAAAGAATTTCGTGTTAATTGTATGCATATTACTTAAATAATGAAACTATCATACCTGTTTACCTGAATAAGGCATGCAGCTATGTGCTTGCATTTTCTGCCATTTCCAGCTTTACAGGAGCAAGTCAATATCCACCGCTGATGTTGTTGCGCTAGGTTTTTCATCCTGACTTCATGTGGCTTTAATGTGATTGATGATGTAGCTACCACCAGCCCAGTAACTTCATCTTTGGATGGAGGTGGAGAGAGGCCAATCTTATGTATCCAGCCAGCTTTTACTATTTCTTCGCCTTCCCGGATACTCCTTTTAATACCACTGAAATATCCAATTATTTCGCAGAGTGATATTGAGACAACCTCAGAAACTTCTGAGCTGGCTGGATCCTCCATCATGAAAGCAAGCAAATCTGTAAAAATCATAATTAGCACACTGTTTATAAGATAAAAAGCAACCAAAATATATAAACAAGAGCAAATTTATTATTTTCACCACTACTTTGAACATAATTTTGTGCTAGTTTTAACAGATGAATTGAGTCACACTATATAAATTTCGCACAAGCAGTACTTAGACATGCAAATTAACTTTGTTTTCAATTGGTAGGTTAACTTTTAAATAGAAAAATAATTAATTTTCTTACTTGAAAACACACGTATTTCTTATCCAAATCCTTTGCAAAACAAACAGACGTCAAAATTCTATAGGTCTCTACATATTCCATTTTTATCCACCAGGTGTCGCAGGAAAACTTTTCCACTCGTCAATACAAGCTCTGCCCAAAAAATGACGCCAACATAACAAGCGCCTTTGGTTCAAAGCGGATAAAAAGTGCAACAAAATGCCAACCATCTTGGATTTCTCCATAGAATGCTAGAGACACCTGTTGGGTGTTTGCAGATTTGCTAAGTAAAACGTATTTTATTGCCAAATAAAGTGCACGCAATATATTGTTGGACAGGGGACCTATTGAACAAACCTACCTTTTACAGCTTATAAGACGAAATGTATTCTAAGCTTCTTTTTAAAAATGCTGTGCTTAAATTCCTCATACTAATAATGAAGCCCATAAAACCTACTTTATTTCTGCTTCTTATAATTTGTTTCTAATTTATTCCGCTCGAACCAAGAGCGCTAGCGCCAATGTTGGAACCAACGCGAAGTTGGCTACTAGCGGTCCATACAATAAAAAGTCTATAAGTTGATTGAAGGAATATTAGTTTAGGTATTTGTACCACCTGACTAAAAGCAAAATCGTGACATCTGTACATTCTGCAAACGTCAAAACCGAACAATAAATCTCTATTCATAGTTAGCCAGTTGAAAATAAAAGCCATACGACAAATCCTGTTTGTATGTAACCTTAGCGACTCTCGCAAGGCCCTTACCTATGCTTAATATCACAAGTAACCAAGTCCTTCCGATTGACCACCCCTCCGCAAAGGGTGACATTAATATCGTGTTATAGACAATTCATTAGAACTAGCCCACCCCTCGATTTCCTACCATCAAATACCGTCCACATTTACTTGTAATAGATAATTTGTTCAACAACGTTACGACCTACGTTATGCACCTGCAATTGACAATTAATTCCAGTTTCCAGGTGTTGTGTGTTATTTATTTATTTCAATGGAGTCGCACAACAACAACATCGGGTGGTCAATGTACGCATTTTTTGATACAAAGTTAAAATGAGTGTTATTTTGACTCCTGAATGGGAAAGTGTAAGTGCCTATATTGTTTGTTTCCTTTTTTTTGTTTCTGCTACTCATTTGCATTATTTTGTAAGTAACTATTGCTTAAAATAAGCTATTTAGGTACAGTTTCTTTGGTCCGGTAAATGTCAAAGTTACCTCCGATTTAATGTTCCCAACAATGAATTTTCGTCGAGAGCTGAAATGGGAGGTGACTTTTAATAGGCCGAGTAAAACAAAATTGTTCGTACTACTCATAGGTAACACATAAATACATTCGAACGACAAATGTGTTTCGTGACGTAAAAGGGAACGAAGTTTGATTAAATTTGATTAATGTGTCTAATATTGGGCCTGTCTTTTTGAGCTCAGACCTCAACAAAGCAAAGTAAAGCATGATTTTCAGAGCGCATTTATAACAACTACGATCTATTTGACACTTCGAGACTCGCAGTAGTTGTTCTAATCGCGTGTTGAAAGTCCACCTTTTTTAATTTGATTTTCGAAACCACTTCCGTTTTTTTCACATAAAGAAAGAACAGCTGGATGCAGCTGGTTCTATATTCCCGATTAAGCTCCTCGCCGTCAACTTGCAACTTCCAAAGTTCAAATGCCAATTGCTTATTATGCTGCCTACTAAGTGAAAAACAACAGAAGCACAACTGCAAGCGCTTTCGTTCGGTAATAGATGTTCTTGTTTATGATGTTGCTCGTTCAGCTACACAAAACTGGAATAGATCCACAAAAACATGGCTACCCCGTTCTTCTGTCAAACTGTAATTCGTAGGTAACGTCGGTGATTACTGATGACGATGAGCAACTAAATACTTATAATGGGCCTGACCAAAAGACATTTTCAGTCCCGACTTTAAATTTAAGTATGTGGCTATTTTTTGTATACAAATTTCGCAATTGTGATATTCCGTAAATTTAAAGTCGAGACTTAAATTTACTATTAGTACGGCGCAATGTGTTTATGATACATAAGTCTATTATTGAAAACATAAAATCGCATTTTGGAGACTATTATAGTGAAGAAGATTTGTATTTGCATGCGGCGGGCCTACTTGTCTCCCATTACGACTAGTTGTTAAAACACGAAACAAAAGCTGGTACAATAAGCATATTCCAAAACCTATTTATCATAAGTCGAATAAATTAGTCTGCACAAGATGTGCCCTGAACGCAAAAACTAGATTGGTCGGTAATGTCACTTTTCCTAAGGCATCCACTTAAGCGAACTGTCAACTTAGTACTCAGTCACGAATTTCTTGACTAGATTCTTCGGCTACACCGCCATAAACGTCAGCTGAAACAGCTGTTCATGTCACCAATTATTGCCTATCAAAATATCAAAAAATCAAGGCCTCTCAAAATATCAAATATCCAGTCAGCTGTTTGACTTAATAAACTGGACACACAACCGCAATGATAAATTGACAACCATTCAAAACTTGTGTCTGTCAGTAGACGGAAATATTCTGTCGCTAAATTGCGTTTGCTATACGGGATGCTGTCAGTTCCTAATTTTGGTATCTGACGGCTTTGGCCGATAAATTTGAGTTGGCCTACTTTTTTAAACATCGTAAAAAGCTTTTGTCAAAGTTTTGTGAATGTCACTAGATTATAACATTCGAGTACAAGCAGCGACATCTTCAGGGAAAGTAGGTATATAAGAAAATCTATATGATCCGCATTTACATCTGTGTGTGTAACGTTGTTTTAAGTTAATAAAGCGAACGCACTTATAGGTAAAACTATTGCTAATCGCGACATCCTTTAACGAAACAAAAACAAATTCAGAGAGGTACCTACTTCTCCATGGATAACGTAAATCGGCCGCAGTTACATATCTCTACCAGAACGGAAGCTCTATGACGGCAAAAATACACCAAACTTATATTACTGTTGCATATTTGAGAAGCTATGATCGTAAAAAACGTTCCGTGTACATTTAAATTGCATCTATTACAACAGTTGAGTGATGGCCACGAAATAAACATAAATTTGAATGATAGTTTCCATTCTCGGATAATTGCATAATTACTTCATTTTCAGCCGACGATAATCTTCATCACGCTTATGGAATATAATATACCCCTTGCTGACTTTGAAGTGTTTCGAACAAATCCTCTTCTGTTAGATTGCGCATTAGCAAGCAAATTGTTGCAAAATGCAAATGCCCGACATTTGCATAACTCACGACTGCCATCATTCGCCTGGCATCCTTTGCGGCCATATCTTTGTATACAGAATGCCGCACTTTAAACACTTTACACCCTACACCCTATGCGGACTTTATTTGCATGAACATTAAATCCCCATCCACACGCACACAAACAATAAGACAAAAATGATTCACGATGGTCTCACATTCATACAGAAAAATGTGAAACAACAATTCTGCGATGCGTGACGAAAAGCCTTCTCAACTCGAACTCAGTTACATCAATCTCTTGTCGCACAATCTGAATGTCTACGCTTCCTCCATTAGCTAAATAATTTCAAATCAAAATGGTGATCGACGTCAAAAATACAAAACTGACGTACGTCAGGAGATAAGATCCGAAATGAGGCCAACCAACACACTACTACACTTGACCCGAAAAGACTTTCAGTTCAGGCCCCCTCAGCCCTCACTCGACAGTGTACACTCCGCGTCAGTTGCAATCAATTTTAATTTAGACAGCAAGGAGTTCTCAAGGATATTTTTTTCCACTTTTATCTCGGTGAAATCCTGGCTGAGTGCTCACCAAGGATCCCGTGCGCAACGCAACCGTTAAAAGTGGAAATAGAACCAAACGGAAATATTTGTCCATCAATAACATTTAATGCCGAAATGGTGTTGGCCCACGCCTTGAAACACCACCACCACGGTCCCACTGGGGAAATCGGCCAAACGATGACCTAGTCTTGGGACGAGTGAGAGTTCGCCATTCGCGTCTTTGGTGACTTTTCGGATTGGAAGAGTGCCTCGTCATACCGCACCCACCACCACACATATCCATGTCTACATTTGGGCGCTGCGGGAATTTTCATTTGATAGTAATAATAATAACGGCCATCGTGTGCGCAAAATTAAAAGCCATGGAATCAAATTAAGCGGATGAAAAACCGACATTAAAAGGAAATGCCAAATACCACCTTAATGTTGTCCTTAACCCAAAAAGAAAAGTAAAAATATATACACGGCGCGAGTATTCCCTTTTCTTATCACCTCGACATTTCTACACTCTACGGATATATCTAGCGTAATGTCCATACGTCAATGTGGGAACCCGAAGCAGGATGTTATACATACGAGCAAGAATCGGAGGACATATTTGCTTCGGTGAATGTGATGTAACTTTCCAGGAATAAAAAAATAAATGAAAATAAAACAGAAACGATTCTCGACTTGGCATTGAGACGTGAAGGATCTAGTACTTGTCCTTGTATTCCCGGGCCGTCAAGCGTAACGTTTTAATGGTGTGAATGGCAAACAGAATTTTCTTTTGTATCCTTTGAATAAAATTGGATTAGAAGTATAAACAGGACAAAGGTGATAAAAGGAAAACTGAGCGGAAATTCGTAACAAGTGATTACGATACAAATCAAATATTGAGTCACATTCTGTTTGGCAGGATGTTGTGGTAGGCGGAGTTTATGGCGCAGATTCGCCATTAATGACGCTCGAACAAATTAATGGCCCATTGGATGTTTGGTATTCGATGTCAAAGTGGTTGAGGGGCAGTCCGGGAAAGTTTTTATCTGTTTTACCTTTTTTTGCATATTATTTCTTGCTTTCACGAAGCCCTATAAGTTGTAGTAGTCACTGTCATTATTATTAATTATTATTCGATGGAATTATAGAAGGTGTTCAACAGGTTTGGGTAAAACTCGCACAGATTAAGAATGGGTGCAGTGTTATCATATAAAGGGATTTTTATTAATCAACGAGGGGATATTTTTCTCAATTGAAAATAGAGTTATGGAAACCACGAAAATGTACTCCTAACATTTATTTATTTACGAGTATTAATAATTGCAAACACTGTATGAAATTTATCAATTTTCAAACAATTCGCTTGACTGTCAAAACTGTACAAACGAAAAGGCATTTTGAGGTTAATGGACTTTGCTGCCGTCCACACAATATTGGTGCCGGAAAAGTACCTATGCGATAACTTTTGTAACAATTTATTATTAAACTGTCTCTTGTTGTTGAGTTTAGGAAATAAAACATGTCGACAGATGGTCATTGGGCTGTCAAATCTTTTTGATATTTAGTTTAGGATAAAGGGGTTTTCTCGTACTTTTGTCAGTGAAATCCAAAAGTTATATCATTTAGAAGAATGAATACCAGCAATCTTTGTAAAAACTCAACCTAACTAAACAGTTTGTAAGTTGGAAAAGCGGGCCCATATAAACGTCAGTGTATTGTTTGGATTTATTCTATTTGACAGATTATTTGCACTTTGGTAAGGTAGGTATCAGCACCAATTTATTTCCTACAATTTCTTTTGATTTTTATGTTGGTATAGCTTTTCTCTCTATTTAGCTAGGTACAGTTTTTTTTTAAATGGCAAAAGGATTTATTCAAACTTTCTATTTTAGTATCGTAAGGTACCTCTAAGCAGCGACTAGTCTCCTGTGCACCAGCGGCTGTAGATTTCATCTTAGTGTGGAATCTCCTTTTAGGCGGACTGCTCGTTTGCTGTCAAGTAGCTTAAGCAAATGCTTTGGGAAGGAGCTGAACGGGAGCAATATTCGAGGCTTGGTTTAATCAGAGCTTTAGAGAATAAGAAGCTGCATCTGATTGATGTCGACTATTTGGGTAGCTTGCCTTTGTAGACCGTAATAAGTGGTCTTATTGCCATGACTTTAAGAAGTTGCATGGGTTTCTAAAGTCGGGATAGTTGCTCGTACATGTGGTGGGCAACCGATGCATTTTTCTTTGTAAATGTGGCTAGCTGGGACTTCTGTCCAGATTTTCTTTAGAAAAATGTCTGCTTGCATATCTTTGACTGTGGTCTTCACAGGCACATTGTTTGAGAAGGAAGATGTAAAAGTGCTGCAAAGACGTTCCTGTTTCGGAAACCATTGCCATTGATATGGAAAAGGAATGTTCTTATTGGAAGCCTAGGTAGGTATATGATATTTTTTGCACTCCAGCATTTCAATCAGAGGTCTCCGTTGAAATATCATCTACGGGGTTCTATACGTTTACCCTGATGTTAAAGGTCATACCTATAGTTCATCTTACGAAATAAAAAAAAACTTTAACTGATATTTAATTCAGTCCTTTAAGATCGTATTCAAATGCGCACGTATTACAATTTACAAGTAGCTCCGTCTCTTCCTATTAACAAGCAGATGTCGCTTTCAACGTTTGCATATCCATTTCAAGAACCACTTACCTGCTGAATGGTATAAACCGTATAATGGTTACGATCTCGGATTCCTTGATATCCTGGTAGCGGTATTTGTTGATAGATGGCTCTAGTGGTTTTTGTCGAAGGAAAAGTAACGATAAAATTTTGTTGGATTTTGATCGGAAATTTTCGATTTATGTTGCCTAATCAAGCGTACTCAGAAGATAAAATAAATTGAATTTATTTTCTTCTTGAATTAAAGAATACCCAACAGATATGTCAAAAATTTGACAGCCATCTGATCACAGGATTTTGCTCCTTCTTTCTTATCTCACTCATTTTGTTCTTCTAAGTTAGCGCTAAAACCTTCCCTAACTACATCACACAAATAATATATTAATAACGTCACACATGCGTTTAACTTATTAGTTTCTTTTGTAACCTCAGTTCTAATACTATGACTCTTTTATATGTTTTAGTAATTTCTAAGCCTGCTGCAGATGACCGTGCCGCAACCATTGACCAAACGCAAAATGACCAAAACGATGATTACGAGTACGAGGACCACAGCCAGTCGTCCGATCAAATTAAATCCACCGCCTCCAGTCCAAAGTCCACAATGTTACCCTATTTTGACACTAAAATCGTCCGACGTACTGTCAAGCCCGGTGGCAATATAACTCTAGAGTGTCCGGTTAAAAATTTGGCAGGTAAGACAAATTCAACCATTTTCATCTTCTCCTCCTAGAGTATACTCAAATTCTCAGTTCATTTCGCAGAAACCAACGTGATCCTCTGGGTCAAGGGGGACAACACCATCACCAACGACTTGAATGTCCTCAACAGCGCCTACCAGGTGTCAAAACAAAACTTCAGCCTAATCATTAAAAACGCTACAGAATCCTTCGCCGGCAAATACTACTGCGAAATCGCTCCACAGAAAATTCGCATGGAAACAATTTTGAGAGTCAGCAATGAAACTGTTCCAGTGGTACCAACTCCACCAGAACTACCACAGGTCAAGGAAGCAGCCACAGCTGCTAAATCGGCAGATTCATCTGCAACTGACACTTCAACAAAGTCATCCGTACTCTCGCTTGTTCTGGTGTCAACGCTACTGTCACATAGGAAATGCTTTCAATCGTTATTTACTTTTTAAATCTTTACAGTTGCTGCTTATGGCACAAAAACTGTACATTTTAAGTTAAAACAAAAAATATTGTTTATAGTTTAATTGGTGCGTGGGTCAGAGGGTGCGATTGTTTCCCAATTGGTTGTCAATCAAGCGAAATGAACAACCGCAACCAGAATCAATTAAAAGACAGGGCAGCCGAGCCAATTGGTTAATTAGTTATTAATTCTTGGAATTGAACTGACTGCTAGATTCGCACTGGATAACCTCCAAAATAATTACTACCGTTTGTATTGATTGATGATTTGTTAAACAAAAAGTAATAACAATGCCGAGGCATTGTTTAAGTTTAAATATTTTGTAAGACATAATGGTGATACGTTAGCCCACTGATTTTTTTTTTTTTTTTTTTTGTTTTATTAAATAGACAAACTTTGATTTATTTATGTTGAATTTATGAGCTTCACCAAAAACAAACGTGTATTTATTATAAATATATCCTAATGGGTTTTTCAGCTTGGACTGGTATTTTGAATATAATAACTTGGAATGAAACATTCAACACTAATTTCTTAATAAGTTTATACTAAAAAATATACTTTAAGTACAAATTGGATAAAGTAGTTCGTATAGGTATGGAATATTTCTTTAAATGAGTGGGTGGGATATTTTTAATCACCCCTATCGGGAATAATATTTCCCTCGGAAAGTTTTCTATTCAGCAATCTGATTTACATTGCTGACAAGCGCGACATTTCCATCCAAATTTATTCACGACATCCCTGATTGTGAATGCGTATTTGATTTGAAAAAGCAGGATGTTTGCAATTTTCATTTTAATTCGTTTGCTTTTACTGAATGCTGAATGCATTCACTTTTCACTTCTGAGTGTATTGCAACGTAGCTCTGTTTCTTTATGCATTTAGGAATTCAGCCATGAAGATTTCTAGTCAAAAATATTTGCAATGATTGGTAGTTAAAGAAAGGGAAACGCAAAATGTCTGCTAACTTAGACACGTGTTATGTGTTCTTTAAAGACTCAATTACATCGGGCTTACACATACTGATCATCGTTTTTAAAGTCCAGGCTGCATTTTTCCAACTCACAGTGGCGAAGTTATCCATGCAAAATTGCATATTGTGACCTACAAAATATTTAGTGTGAAGGTTAAAAACGATTGGTAATGGTAAGGCCCAATGACAATCGTTTTAACTTAAATTTAATGTAGATCACAATGGGCCTTACCAATAACCATTCTTAACCTTCAAACTCAATTTTCCCGTTTTTAAGTTAGTAAAATATTTTTAACCTGCTTTAGAGCATATCGTCAATTGAAGGTGGATACTGACAGCACAGATCCGCCCGGATTGCAGTACAACGTCACCAAAAGCAACAGCTATCAAAAGCTATCGCATCAAGTATAATATCGTGTGGCGCAGGTGATTAAACATCAGAAATGAGATAAACTTTGCATTTACATAAAATGTCAAGGAGCAGTGGGCCTTACTTACAATCATTCTTTTTACCTTCAAGATGAATATACATATTGTAGTTCACAATAGACATCTTAATAGGAAAAATTTCGTCATTGAGAGTACGTTAAATTTAGTTTAGTCACTAAAAATGATTGTAAGTAGGTATCTCAGAATCTTGGATCTTGCAGAATACGAAATCGGAGTTGCCTAGTTTATTGGGTAGGAAGTAGTTTTCGATGGAAGATTAATGAAACCAACTGACTGACCGAAAGTTTAAATAATTTTGTTTGCACAAATGTAAGGCAGAACGAAATTTGTGTGTCTAAATTACTGATTAAAAAGTCAAACAAAATGTAGCTGACGTCCGGTGTTCACATTTCGAAGAGTTTTGAAAAATGATCTCGAAAAAGAAGATTTTAGTGTCATTCTAAATCTAAAAATTTAATTTGGGACTTTTATTGATCAAATGATATTTGTATAATGCAGAAACAATTTTAAAAAGGTTATACTCGTTTGTTTTAAGTGTAAAATTTGGCTTATTTCCATCTTACAAAGAGTTTACGCGTCGCTGTACATAACTTATTATGAGTAGGTATGTCCAGTGCCGAGCAACTTGTTTTACTGCCATGTGCTATCTACTTTACTTGGTAGATAACTTCTTGCCCAGCTTTTGTGCTAACCTTTGCTTAAACTTTAAGGGCGTAAAAGACGTCTTTGGTAAATTCTTACCAAGATGCTGTCAAATTTTAAGAACAACATTCTACGAACTTTCATTCAAATGGGAATGTCCGTGCACAGTAACATAGCACACGCAAAACAATTCAGAGACGTATTCAATGCTTAAATTTGAATGACGTTTGACGTATCCAATATTTGAAAACAATGATCAATCTATTTGATATTCTAGTGAACGTCGTTCTTTTTTAGTGTAACTGGTCTTTTGAGAACCATTTCCCAGGCAGCACAGTCTTAAAAATGACACACATTTTCAAGTTAAAAACTACCAACAAATTAGAATGAACAAAATATAGCAAACATTGTAATAATGACAACTTTAACGCCACAGCGTATGTAGATTAACAACCCTGCTCACCCTAAAACAAGAAAAAAAAATATTCTTATATCTAAAACCAAAAAAAAATTATTTTGATTAGCTTAAAGCAAAAATAATACATATACGCATATGATATACAAAATAAAAAGCTTAAATATGCATTTACAGTATATAAACATAACCATAACTTTAAAAAGTGCTTCTTAGAATAGATTGTAGGTTAACTAGTTTTAAGCCCTTATACCTAATATACACGAGTTCTATTCTAAAACTTTACATACCAAATTTATATATGTATACACGCACACAAAATATTAATCTCTACATACGTTTTGAGTGGTAATCAACTTCAAGCTTACCACCAAACCAAAATGACCAAACAAAATTCCACTTATATACCTATACCTTAAATAAGTTTACAATTTAAGTTGTTCGTTTTGTAAATTTTGTGTTCGATATATTTTAAAACCGATTGTAAGTTTAACAAATTGTTTATAACAAAATTCATCAAATTAGATTAACATCCTTAATCATATCACAAAACTCTCTGTGTACTTTAATTATGAGAAACAAGGAAAAAAACGCTGTAAGACACAACATCAATATTTATCAAAAATACAATTTAATTAAAAATCTATATACTAATATTTAAAATATCTATGTGCAAAGGCTCTTATAAAAAAAACAAAAAAGAGAAAACCAAAACACTTTATAGGCAAAATTTAGCGTAAATCTATGAATCACGAATAAGACACATTTAAATATTTATCACACACGCATTAAAGTTAAAAGCATTAAATATTAAATAAAAATAAATGTGCAACAAATTGTGTTAATATTTTATCGGAGCGAACGAAGAATTTTGTAAGGAAAAGTAATTTAATTCGGACGAAACGTTTTATATAAAAGTTTACATTTTAATTTTTACTTATTAGACACAACATATTGAAAATGTACTTAGGATTATTAATTGTAATGATTGCTATTTGAGTAAGAAATACTTTCAAATAATAAAATCTTAAAGAACTTGATGGACGCAGATATTTTATTTTTAGATGGTCATTTACAATGAATTCTAACTTCGCCCTCTTTAATCAGTGTGCCTTGTCAATTATTAGTTTTGACAGTTCAAATTTTAGCAGGTAAACAAACAAAACCAAACATTCGTTGGGAGATTTCGATCCTATTCTAGTTGTTTTTCGACCTACATCACGTTCTTAATCTGTCATAATTGAGTTGTGGAAAAGTTTATTTTTCATTGGGCCTCGACTACATTGGTCTGACTTTTCCTGCCATAATACGAAATGTAAACTCAGTACTCAGTAATGAAATTCTTGACTGAATTTGTCTGCTACCCGTCATTAAACGTCAGCTCAAAAACCTGTTCATGTGATCAATCTAGGCGAATCAAAAGTGAATATCATCCAGTAAGCCAACTGTCAGACAAATTAAACTAGATTCTTGAACGTCCCCAATGCAATTCGGTTAAAACAGAACAAATTGAGAACACCAAACAAAAGTGAAAATGGAGTTTGCTTATGAAGTTTGGAATGAAGTGAGTTTTTAAATTAAAGTGCGTTATAGGAAAATGTTCTATTTTTGGGAATGAAAAGAGATTTGAACATAAACAAATATAACTTCTGATTCGCTGGCGCTAGAGTGAAATGACCAGTGCAGTGGTTATTGGAATGCGGCTATTATCATCTGCTTAATTCTGACAAATTAATAGAAAGAAGGGCCTTACTAATAATCATTTTTAACATCCACACTAAATATTTTGTAGGTCACAATATGCAATTTTGTATTGAAATTTTCGTCATTATGAGTTCGAAAAATTTAGCCTGGACACTAAAAATGATTATTAGTATCGCAGAGAATCAATGTGTGCGTCAGGACTTCATATTGAAACAGGTTTTCTTAATGGCGAAGGTGTTCCATGAAGAAAGGTGTTTAAAAAGCAAAAATTATTATATTTATTTAAAGGGATAAGGGATACAGGCATAGATCACTATGCGGAAAATTGTATTAGTTATACCTACTAATCGGTTGGGTGCTTTGTTTTTACTGGAAAAAAATTGAGAAAAAATTGTAATGCATTTTAAATACGCTAAAATTGAACTTAAAAGGAAGAAAACGTGTTTACCTAACGCGAAAGATAAATAAAAAGGTGTCATAACTCTGGGGGAAACGAACACATCTGTCAGTCACAAGAGTCGAGTTTAAAAAAGAAATGGATCGGGATACCTACCTCCATCGAAACAAATTTCTATATTTCTATAGATAAAGGTAGGTATGCACTTTTTTACCTCTAGGGGTGCATTTTATCTTGAGGTCTTTCAGCCGTTTTGGAGGGATGCAAGTGCTGGCAGCTGTCGTAGTAACGAAACGACATGTTGCATGCTATTAATGGGTAGTTGCAAGAAGTCGGGAATGGAATCAGCTGTGTACCTGCTTACGAAAATATTTCTTCGTTTACGGATAGCTTTTTATAAAGAAATATGCAATTCGAGATCTGCTCGAATTTGTAACTCCATTAGTCCCCAAATTCTTAGAAGTCAAAGGTGACAAGGAAATAAAAAATAAATAATACGAATGTGCAAGTTGTTAAATATACTATACACGTGCACCTTCTCAACACAATTAAGTTGATATGAACCATTCATTATCTACTAGAACTAGCTTATCGCAATTGGGCACATTCAAAAATCTGTTTATCTTAAGTCGACTAGATTGGTCTGGATAAGATGTAACCTGAACTCAATAACTAGATTGGTCGGGAACGTCACTTTTTCTGCGTCAGCAACATATGAGAACTGTCAACTTAGTACTCAGTCACGAATTTCTTGACTCGATTCGTCGGCTACCCCTCCATAAACGTCAATTGAAACCGCTGCTCAATTGACCGATTTCCCCCAATCAAAACCGAAATACATCTAGTCTGACAGCTGTCAGAATTACTAAACTAAAGACTTGAACGTCCACATTGGCTCGGAATCATACCTACTTTAGAATAGGACGGACATTTAAAAAGATAAAGGTAGGTATACCAACTTTGCAATAGTTCGTCAGATCCCTGTTAAGGGCAAAACAACACGAAGGAACCCATCTACTTGTGTGGACCGAAAGCAAAAAAAAAGGACAAAATAGTGGTGCAAGATGAAAGTTGGAAGTCTTAAAAAAGGCATAAACAGCAAGAATATAAATGCAATAAGACCTGAATATACCTGTAAAGAATTAAATATTTTAAAATATAGGCACACACGGGTACTTTTGACAGGAATCCAACAGAACAGTTTACAAATTGCATTCGCGAAAAGCCCTTAAGAAAGACCAAAAAGTATAACTTCAGTTGCTTGATCGTATGGCCTACCTAAAGAGCTATTAAGGCCAGGTTGACAATATAACACAATTCTCAGCTACGTTAAGTTTTGACACTTTTCCAAGCTCACAAACTTGCGCAGAATAAAGATGAAGGACGCTTGTAGGTACCTTTTCTGTCAAAAAAAGTTAAAAATACCTACCTTTCTTTACCTAATCAATGTCTTTGGCCAAAGAAGCGAAAGAAGTAGTTAAGAAACTGAACCCCACCCATTGTTATGAAGCAGTAAATGTACTGAGATGGTCTTGGCCGTCATCCTCTTCATTCATTCCAAATTATTTTTAAGAGATTTAACAGCTAACTCTAGAAGACCAGACCTTTAGCCTCACAAGTCACGAGTCATGTCACAACAGCCTCCGAAAATTGAAACAAAATCTTTCGTTAAACTACGCTGAATTGTCAAAGGTTTTGTGTAGGTACCTGTGCAATATTCAGCACTGATCCTTCCTTTTCCGCTGAAAGTTCTAGCGAAGCTTTATCATTCATTTTCTTCGACCTCAACCGACTTGCAGTATCTACGCTGAAAGAAAGCATTGAAAGACAGGTGTAGGTATAGGTGCCTATATATAGGTTATGCGATGCCTATATTCCAGTAGATAAAATATAAATTGATCAAGAAATGGCATAAAATATCCCTTCAGTTGTTCATCAGATTATTCAATCAAATGGGTAGGTTGAAATGCACGTGAACTAAAATAGTTTGCAACCCTCGTGCTATTGTCCCACACTCAAATCCTTCAATGAATTCCTCTTATCAAAGCACTTCACCCAAAATTAGATGGGAAAACTGCCACGAGGATAGAAGATACAAAAATAATGTGGCCCGCACTACACTAGCACGCCTCTGCGATACTTGAATAAATTTTATTTGGTCGTGCGCGCGCCGGTCGCTGGCGATTAAAGGGTGCCACTGGCATTATAATAAAGGGAAGGGGACTTTTCCGACTGTATGGTGTAATGTCCTACTCTACTCCCTGTCCCTAGTGTTAAAATTTAAATGGAACATTTTTACTCGTCCCAATCCCAACTGCATTTTCCTTCCCGCTCTATTCAGTATTCCTGCATCTATCTGTACATTAACAACAGGGGCGATCGGAACTGTAGTGAGAGCCATTCAGACAGCACATTCGACTACGAAACGAAGATCCGTGCAATGGTGAGGTAGTAGAGACAGTAAATAATTGCGCCGGCTGCACATGTTCCTTTGTTGCGCTTGATTAGAAATACAGTCTGGGTATGAAAGAAAATCGATATCCTTATGGTTCTTTTAACACTTTTTTATATGGAAATATGTACTTTGTTCGGCGTGGACAATTTTAAAGAATTTTCATGTGAGCACGACCAACTACGAACGAATGAATATTCGCGAGTTTGAACCGTCTATTCACAGGAAACTTTCCATTTCGTTGCTGGTACCTAGACGAGAACCCAAAGAATACCTATGCACAAATAAACAGCAATTATGCAATCATTTCGATTTTGAAGTTAAGTTCGAAAGAAATTTTGTGTTCGCTGGGTTTAATGCAGTATATTGTGCTTAAACTGTGACAATTCGCGGTAGGTATGATTTTTGTTCGCTGCAAAAAGTTTGGAACTCGAAAGTCTTTATTTAAACTGTTTCCAACTTGTTTTTTAATACATTTCAATTATTTTTCCATCATTCTACTCCTATAATATAATACTGTGCCGCAATAATGTTCGCAAAACAAACGTAGAATTGTCTGTTGTTAACTAAGACTTCGCACTTGTTCAACATACTGTTGTTGTCTACCAATGGATGTAGGTAGGTTGCTTTCCCTTTTCGTTGCATTGATTTTTCCTGTTTTGCCCTTTCCACACACCTCCGGCTCTGACAGATGCGAATGCGTTTGGTTCAAAAAAAAAAACACTTCTTCCCCTACCGAATGAAATCCTCCCCATTTCCCGTTCCTTTGATACAAAGCGAGTGCCAGCCATGCCATATGTATTTAAAAAAAAAAAAAACTTGTTCGGAAATAGGAAGCGTGCACGTTCGGATTCGGCGGAGGGTTCAATGGTGGTGTACGCACGCACGCACATTAAATTGCAGCAGCCGCACACGACCAAATAGAGGATTGTCTCTGGCTGGTGTGTGTCAGTCCCTTAGGGGTCGGGTCGGACGGTTGGATTTGGATGTGGTACAAGTTCACCACGGATTGCAGGCAGTCAGCAAATCGATTTCGGCATTCGTCGCGATCACTTCGTTGTAGTATCACCCGGTTTGACATAGGCACCATCCTATCGGACTTGGATATTGCATTTCGGTTTCTCGTAACGGTGATGGTTGTTTTGTTCTCATCAATAAATATTCTATTCGTGTCTCAATCAATTTAATTCAAACAAGTGTCGCAAATATGAACGGAAAACTGTTTCTTAAAAGAAAACGTGATGCGGAGCAGCTATCCCACTCTGGAGAGGCCAAACGCGACAAATTCGAACCTGCTGAGTGCCATCCCCAACAAAGGCCAACCGTGATCAGTGAACACCATAGCCACACCACCCCACCTCCTTCACCACCAGCAGTGCCTGACAACGAATACCCAGTGACTGTTCCAAACACAAGAAATCAAATCCTCCTGGAAGCTCTGCAGAAAATTGTTGAGCTGCAAAAGGAATTGAATGACTTCGAGAGGGACTTGGACTACAGTGACGAGCATGGCTTACCCGATGAAGAGGACTCAGACTCAGAAATCTCCTTCTATTTAAATGAACACCACAACCAGGTCGACAGACAGTGCCAGAAGCACGAAGCCGAAGCTCTGGGCTTTGCCATATGCGCTCGTGAAACGCTTCTATTCCTACAGCGAGAAGGCATCCCCCAGGATAGTGTCGTCTATCGGACACTTCGGGAAAAACTAGTCGGACAAGTCGACCAAAGTATCCCCATTTAGTACAGAGATGGTTATTCTTATCTAGTCTCAAACAAAATTCTAGTCATAGGCATTAAGTTGATCATCCCCTTCTGTAAATAAAGCGCTACAAACCAAATCAATAAAAAGAACAAAAAATACCAAAAGCTTTTCTTTTCATTAATTTATTTATTGCATTTAACATAAACACTAAAGAACATAAAAACTAAACCTTTCGATGGCATTTTCTTTGTAATATCATGAGGTGACTAGGTAGTTTGAGAACAAATACATTTTTGGTACATAAATTCGAGTTACACTTAAATAAAAAATAAAGGGGAAAACTGAAAGAGAACTTCTCATTGCACCTGGAATCAGTGCAGCAATAGCAACGGCAGAAGGATATTCACTCAAAACAAACAAGGATATCCGCCGCTACCGTCACCATGGCTGTAGGTAAATTATTGTTGTTGTTTCCCTCGTATTTTTTTGTTAGTTTAGAGGGGTTCCGCAGCACCTGCTGCTACCCCTGGACGATAGGATAAACTGGGTCCTGTGAAAGCAGCAAGCCACAATCGCTTTGTGTCTGTCTCCTTATCGTCGTCCCTTTGGTTGGATTGTTGTTCATGTTGTTTTTGTTTGTTGGCGATTCGTAGCAGCTGTTCGTACATTTGCCATGCCATCTGCGGGCGAGCGCACGCACTAGATTCAAAATGATGAGGTTCATGCCGATGAATGATAGTGCTACCGCTGCCTGCAGTGTGGAAAACAGTCTCTGGTGATAATGGCAGCATCTAAAAAAAAGGAAAATGTTCATTTACACGAAGACGAAAATAGGCTACAACTGCTGGCAAGATATAGAGAATGAAATCTCATAAACAACGGTAAATATGACTACATAATTGTGTTCACATAGGTACGGCAAGTTAGAGCTGCAAACTTGCCCAGACAGAGAACTAAATCTCAAGATCTTATCGACGGTTATATACCTAATAAATCAGACAGAGGTAAACACCAAACTTACAAATGACAGTGCTCTAAAGTAAGAAAGGGAACATTTAGACGCTTGCGCCGTTTTTCAGGAAGTTTGCAGGACATTTTCATACGAGCTGTTCCGTACTATTAAACAGTGAGAGAGGGAACGACGATCTATTCCGGAATCCTCAGAATGTTTCAGCTGTCAGGTCTGAAGTGAATTGCAGTTTTGGTAACAGTGACAAAATGCCCATTTTAATAAATACCTATGTGAGAAAAGCAGAGTTAAGTAGAAAGGTGTTTAATAAATCAGTGAATCGCCCCGAATGATCCAGCTAAGAGGATCTTCGAATCCCAGCCGCCAGGTTCGAGACGACAAGGAAGACCGAACCTCAAATTGCGTTCGAAGTGCATAAACGCGTTCATTTCACATTAAAATATTCCGCAGCAATTAGTTGTCGGAGATTTCGTACAAATCGGAGAAAATTCCGTTCCGAACGGATACCTCGATAGGGGTGAATGTTGCATGAAAGTTGCATTCCCTCCCAGCTGAAGTAAGCCAGCTCCAAGTGGAACAAACACCTCACTTGAATCTCGGAAGAATCAACTTAAGTACCGTTGTTGGGATTACGTGCTGAAAATTGCACCTTCAAATGTTAATTTTAACAGGCCTATTGTAAAAGTCAGTAGAATATGCAAGTAGGTATGCGAGTTGTCAAGTAGGCGAAATTCAGCGACCGCCATGTTTTGTTAACTTCACAACTGAAAGTATGCAAGGGATATATTAAAACACTCGGTCCTCCGCCCAAGTGCAGGGAGTATAAAGGAGAATTAGATAATGTGCAGTGAAATGTACACTGTATACCTCTGGCGGTGATGTGTTTTTTTTTATATAGTGAAAAATTGGCAGCGTGAATTTAGTTCGCAATCGAAAAATGACACTACGCGGTCTAGTTTTATATTTTAAAACGCAATCGGGAATAGGTATGTTGTGTTAATGGACTGGACATTACGGGTCAGAATTGATAGACTCAAGTCTAAGGCTACGGTTCCGTCGCAAGCGCATTTAACTCGCGCGAACTAAGCGAATGTATGCGAATAGAACTTGAGCGAATTCCCGCGAATAGGATGGTTCCGGTGCAAGCGAGTTTTACTCAGGCGAAGTTGAATTATTATCAGTGTTAGGTAGAAGCGTTTAGAGTGTCGTGCTTTGGGAATTCGCTTGCACCGAAACCACTTCCTAAGTTATTTACACATAATAAATGGGTTTTCCCGAACTGAATTGAAGCCCTTACTCGATAAGCATGGAGCTAAACGTGAACAGTTCTGAAATGATGTTCATCTGCAGAACGCCTGTTCAAGGAACTTTGTGAATTAATGGATCAATATTTCCACTAAAACAGCCGGAGAGGTTTCCGTATCTTGGGGTCTAATTCACGAGCAATGGAAGAAGAAATCTTTAGTTTTCCGGCTGAGTCAGTTTCGAAAGAACTACCTAGTCTTTCTTGTATCAGAAGGATTAAACTTGTTGTGTCAAAGGTAAATTCTTATCCTGTTTTTCAGCTCTTAGATATGATAATTTTATTTGGGTTCCAACTGAAAGAACAAGATTGCAGGTACAAGAAGACGATTAAGAAAGGTTGTCGGAAGGTCGAGGGTTATGTAGAGTCTACTACAAAATCGTACACCAGCGACACTTCTAGTGGATAAACGGGTCATGAAAATGAATAAATGCCCTAAAACCAGTTACCCTGTGTGTAAGTTTCTGGACGATTCTTTTGAGTGTCATATCTAATTTTCACTTCTTGGACAGAGACAAAATTTACTTCAGTCACGCCATCAATAATTGTTTTCTCGATTGAAGTAGTAGCATTTCGTTTGACGTACAGACTGTAACGTCAATGTGCAATCGGTAATAAGAGACACAAGCGGTAAGTGGTAGGTACCGAATTCATCGTCAAAATTACACTTTCTGAGTCGTCGTGCACAATTTAGAAAAGGTATAAATTATGTCAACAATTAGATGGTCATTTTCAGTGTATCACTGAATAACATCCATAAAAAAAACATGTTTCTACGTTTCAAACGAGTAAATTACTACATACGACAATCAATTTAAACACCGAAATATCCACCAAAGAATTAAATAAACGCATCACTGCGCAGGACCACCACTAATCAAGTCAATTGAAGATGATATATATATTACAACAACAATGAGATGAGTCAATCTATTTCTAGATAAATTAAACATAAACACTGTTTGCAACTGTAAATACAACTTACGGTTCTAGGTGAAATATGCAGCAATCCTGAGGTTATATTTTTGGAGTAGATACGTAATCCCACAATGGAACAGGCACAACTTCCGTTGATATTTTGATTATACTTTATATCAATCAAAACCAGCCCTGCTTGGCAGTCGCTGTCGCAGTTCGCAGATATCAAACACACAGATTACAGTTACAACATACGCCAAACAAAAACAGATGTTCTGCTCGCGACACAACTTTCGTCCGTCTGTCCGGCAATAACAACAAAACAAGATAAACAACAGAGAAAAAGGCGACCGGCGCACAATGCACAAAAAAAAAACGGTATCGTTCGCTCCACGTTACATTCACAGTGAAGTAGTGACGGTTCAACTCAAAATGAGTTCAACTCGCAGCCGGCTATGTTTGTGGGATATTTAAAAAAAAACTCGAGTGAGGGGGCTCAACGCCCATTGCATACATTCCGATCCCAATCCCAATCCAATTGAGACAGACGTTCCTACGTACATTCGTTTCGTACCCTCATGTAGGGAGGACGATTCAACCAATTATTAGGCAGAATAAGCTAGGCACCCTCGGTGAAGAATGATTAGAGGGGACAATGTGAATGGATAAATTAAACATTTTCCTCACTCAAATCAACTTCCATGCGTGTGCTTTCAGAACTCAATATGAGTGTGAGTTCAACGAACGTGAAATACCAGTCGGCAGCGGCATCGGTAGGATTCCCTATTCCCTTTTGTAAAAAGGGACCTCCTCTGTCCTCTCCATCTACAACGTTATTGACGATGGCAAATGAACAAAAGGGAAAAGAGAATACTGACAGACGCTGCGCGCTGCTGGCGGCCGCACACATGTGCAACATATTGAATTGAATAAGAAAAGAATAAATTCGTAGCATATGTTTGGTTTCATGGGTTTAGATTCGGACATAGCACAAATTGAAGGATTTCCCTTATTTTCGTCTCAAATAGGGTTACCATCTCTTATTTTACTGTGTGCATTTGTAACTGCAAATCGCTTGTAGAGTTCATAAAGTTATAGACTTGTTCATATGAAAGCAATTTGTTTAGTACCCTTTTTAGTAGGAGTAGAAGTAGTAGTAGTAGTGGCATATACATAATACAGCGTTTATAATAATATAAACAAAACAGCTGTCAATGCTTTTAAAGAACGAATAGGCATAAATGTTATTAATAAATAGGTACCTACTTTAAATAAGACTATTTGACGTTTAGATAACGAACCAATATGTAGCTAAGCTACTTGCAGAGGTATCTTAATATGTCGTTTTCAATTGGGACAGATTCAAAGCAGTTTTCTGCTCTCGAAATCAGTTGGCTGTCAGATTTCATGTTCCATTGGCCGCAAAAAAAAGCATCTCGATTTCTGAGCAAGATTTACACCTACTTATAACTACACTAACCCCAAAACATTTGTCATTTTGTCAAACTTTAAAATGTGTTATCCCTTGCGTTTTTAGGCGACAAGTCTGTGAAAAATAAAGAAAAATTTACACTTGGCCGCTGCAATGAATATCAACATAAATTTAGAAAGATTTTTATACTTATACACAAATTAAGAACAGCTGACTTGAAACACACACCACCACAGACGCAAAGAAAGAAAAATTTCATTTTATGCTCCCTTTGGGCACGAAAAACCTGAAATCTGAGAGCAAAATCTGAAAACTAAAAGTAAAATCTAGATCATAAATAACTAATGGAAACAAAATATCAGGCGAGGATGATTTTTAGTTGGAATTGCTCCCATTTGTATACGGTTTTTGGAACTGAAACGTCAAATAATTATTAATTAGTAATAAACGCTGCGTAAAAATTATCAACTCGTTTCAGAAGTCACGTCAAATTTTTGCATGCTGTCTGATGTCTACTAGCTAACTAACTTGTGCACATTTGTTTATAAATACGGGGGTTAGTTTGTATGAAAAAGTTACAAGCCCCTTTCTCACCGAAGATAGTTAACAGCCAAACTGTTGAATAGATCGTTAGTATAAATGGCGCTTTGTGAGAACGAATAGCAGTGAAAATGACAGCAGGAACTGCAAAATGGTTATTTTCCTAAAAAACCAGCTGTAAATATGAAGAAAGTAGATTAGCGAAGGCAATTTTACTTGAAAGTTGAAACCCTAAAGAAATGTTGACTTTGAGTAACCATTACTTTTTCATTTACTTAATTTGGTAATATTATTAGAAAATACCGCTACAAGCAGGTGTGTACGATGTGCATTTTTTTAGCTTTCTTTGTCTTCTTTGTCTCCCATTGAAATTAGTATTTTGCATTCACATTTTGAGCTGATTTGCTGTAGGTACTCATACGATAAGCGCGCTGCATGCTAATGAAGATTGTACGGTTTTGGAGTAGGTTGCGACAGCATTATTAGACCCGTTTTATTGAACATCGATTTTAACAAAGTTAAGCAAACCCAAACAAACTGGTATATTTTTCGGTGTATTTAAACTTTTATTCCGATTCATCGATCTACTAAATCCCGCTCGCTGAAAATTAATAGCAGCAGTTTAAAAAAAGTTATGAACCATCTAAAAAAAAGGTTCTAAGACGCGCTGATGCTGTAATAATGATAAATACAGAGTCTGAATCTGTAACTTTTGTAATTGCATGCCGAAGACTCTAGTTTATATAGCTTTACTGATATTATAGATGTTCAATAAAACTCGACTTATATTAGCCATTCTTAGATGGAACTCTGAATCAACCATCGCAGAAACCCCAATTTCAGCCAAATTTTATAATTTAAAGTTTTCAGTAACAGACCGTAATGAAAATTAAATGCAACAGAAAAATGTTAAATTTCTTGTAATATGGATAACAGTCAACTTATGGATGACTTCATTCCAAGTAAATCGGTTCATACCTTACCGAGGAACGTGTCCGAATTTGCTCCTTGAGTAAAATCGGCAAGTTCATCCACGTATGCAGCGATTTTACCCGTCTTTGTTTTTGTATTATTTACCACAAAAATATTTTACTTTAACTGTTATTCACACGATGTCAAGGGCATCTGCCCCATTCTAATTTTCGCTGCTGTGGTAAAATGGGTTATTGCATGTGGCTTCTATGTTCCAAAAGCCCAAAATTTCTCCAACAATTGCGGTTCGAAATAACAGCAACTATACTTAGCCCAAACTTAAAAACTAAAAACAACGCTTTTGTTTAAATATTTCTATTTATTGTAATTGTAACCTAATGTTAAATGACTGACGATCTAATGAACTCACGGTACTCTATAGGTACGTAAATAATCGGTTGTTTCAATAATTAATTGTAAAATAAACACGTCATTGTTAATGACACGAGTTAAGTGTCTTTTATGTGTAATAATGATAAGCTTCCTGTCTGCACTTTTATTTATACGCAGCAACAACTTGGTTAATTAATTAAGGTATCGATCCTCCGAAATTGGTCTGTTGAGGCTGAGGTGATGGCGATTTTCGTTTACCGGATACCGTCGAAAAAGAGAAGTCTGCGAAGGAACAGTACCAGCGCCTGGCATATAAGGAACTGGGAATGCACTCGGAAGTTTGTGTGTAGCCAAAATCGGTTGCAATGTAGGACGACGCTGATGATGAGATACATGATGATGTTGGTGCGACCTTGGCTTTATCTGCTGAACTTCTTCGTTAACTGGCGATATGGAAATGCCTTTGTTTTCCGGGAACAGATCGAAAAAGTTCAAATACGCCGATGCTCGCTGAAAGAATCCCAACTCTGGCTTTGGTGTGCTAACTATTTTCTGAAGCAGTTCCAAATCTTTCTGAGCGGTTTCACCAAGAAGGCTCGTTGGCAACGATGGACCCGATGTGTCCGCTTTTATTTGTACTGGTTCCTCAGTTGTCACTGTATTGTCGGTGTAGTCCGATGATTCAATGAACGCCTTGATCAAGTCAATTCCACTTTCGGTCGCTGTCAGCTGCCGTATGGTGTCGATAGTTTCCTCGCGTGATTCGGTGCCCAGGAGTTCAGCTAATTCACTTACGCTTGGAATTTCATTCAAATTCTTGATGCCCAGCTTTGTTGCAGCAATTTGTATTAGATCGGCGGGTAAACTGTCCGACTTTGATAACACAGGTGGAGCTGCAGCTTGGTTGCTTATAACGTCGTAATGTGGATAGTCGACGGGGATGAATGTATGCCGCTGCGGGAGTGATACTTTCATGGGCTCAGTGGCAATCACGGAGTTGTCTTTCTGGAAAATCACTGGATGACTTGCGATGGACTGTTGTAGAGCGACAAACGTTGCAAATATCTGGAAGTTTTCAGACCGTTATCAAACTATATTTCAAAACTTTATATTGTAACTCACCTGCAAATACATCGTAGAACGAGATATGGTGACACAGTAAAGGAATTTGGAAACTATCCGGCCGAAGCGAAGCAAAGGACTAAACTAAACACTTGCAGCTACTTTTGGAGAATGCATTATTTGCGTTACTTAAAAAATTTAAGGTAGCAGGTAGGTGGTTGAGGCGAAAAAGAAATGCAAACCAGGTAGGAGTAGGAGCATGTACCATACACAATCGCATTTTTGTATACATGCGCAGCCTAATATGCATTAGCATTCATCGTATTCTTGGAATTGCGGAGGAGAGAGAGAATACAGAACCGTTCTCCGTTTAGATTTTAGGAAAACCTTTTTCCTGTTGAACCGCATGGAAAGACCACTCATCATCCACTCACCAATACATATGGACACGGCAGGGGACACAGGATCTTAATGTGATTTAAATGTGTTTCCGGGAAATTAGTTTTAAATACCTAGTTATAAATTAAAAACAATAAAACAAGTTGCAGTCATAAAATATACATTTCTATTTTCAACCGAGTAACGGGTGGTCCCAATGCAAGTGTTAAATTAAATGAAAGGCAGATATTTTTGATGCATCCATGACATTGGTAGAACGAGCTACATCGATCTTTACCTCACAAAAAAAAAATAGTCTAACGAGATCAAATCGCAGTTCCGAGACAGCCAATTAACATCTCCAAAGCAGCCATATTTACCGAAATCAATCGTTCTGCGGAGACATTAAAGTGGAGACTGTGAACATTTAGGAGTCAATTTAGAAAGTCCGACATTTGATTTGATGTGTCTCAGCTTTTAGCGGGGTAGATTCGTCACATGAACAGTTTTCCCAGTTGACGTTGATAGGAGTATGTATAATAAAACACTCCTGTTGATGTTCCAATGTTGTTTCTTCTTTAATTTTGTTAATAACAGCCTCTTTTTTTCAATGAAAATATTTCATAGGTATTTAGAAGAAGTCCAAATACCCAAATCTTTGCCATAGGTTAGGTTAGGTTTAGGGGTTGATAGAGCAGGGTAAACCCTACTATACCACACTTAGGTCCTCGTGGACCCATTGTGATGCCCATTGGGGGTTAACCTTGGTGTCTTATGCTTACTCATATATATTCTTCCTCTTCTTGTGCTACCCAATGCCGTCCAGCCATCCTGATGTCCTCAAGAACCTGCAAAGATTAGAAAGTGTGACATCTGAAAGTTCTTGTAAGTCGTGGAAGTAATAGCTTCCAAGTGTTCTGTTTCTCAAGTGACACAGGCTCGGGCAATGACAGAGGAAATGAGGTGTGTCCTCATGGACCTCTTCGTCTCCGCAGCCTCTACATATATCGTCATCTTTGAGATTTAGTTTCATCATGTGGTTTCTTAGGAAGTTATGACCAGTTAGAGCCCCTACCAGCTTAGATAGCGATGACCTGTCAAACTGTAAAAGTTTGGTGGTTCGACCTCTGTCAACTGTTGGCCATAGCTTCCTAGATATTTCACAGGTAGTTAGTTCTTTCCACCTGTTATTAATTTTCATACGAATTTTGTTTTCCACTCGCTCTATGAGATTACAGAGTGGAGGCTTGCCATGGTATTTTTTATTTTTTCTCCGCACAGCTTCCAACTTCCTTTTTTTATCTTCATCGCTGGTGTTTGACTCTTATTTAGCAGGTTAGGATGAAATTGTGGAATTTAAAAAATTGTTCTTCGTCCATACCAAGTGTCCGCCTTTTCGAAGGTAGGTCTGTAATTCTCTCAAGACCTTGTTTTTCGGGGGAAAAGTGTTTTTCATTTTGTTTCAAGTTGATAGATTTTATCTTTATTCGCTCCGAAATTTGGGGAACACTTCAACCGTAGATTTGTCCGTGACTCCAGATGTCAAAACGTGAGTGGAACGTTTTCGCTAAACTTAACGAAACATATTTTCATTAATAGCAAATGGAGCGGCGCACCCTTGAAAATGTTAAGGGAGTACACTCTTACTGTCTCAAAGTCCTTGTGTTGATTTTGGTTGTCCCTTCTATTTGACACCACATACTTGGTCTTGCCGTCTTTAACTGCTAAACCCATTAAATCTTCCGTTTCTATACGATATCGGGCGCATCAGTGACAGCTCACTGTGGATGCAAACAGAAAAAAACTTGTTCACAAACATTTCAAGACATTTTCCTTGCAAAGTAGTGAGAAGGTCACCCCACCATTTAGATAAAAGAACAACTAGCAACATTCATATTTATATCGACTTTTATTAAACCGAAATAACTAAGAAACTATAAAAAACATGTGAACATAAGGAAACACGAATTGTTTGCTAAAGTCTGGCCACCAGCATTGAGTTCACGGTTACAACATCACAATAAGAAAAGCAGATTTCTTAACCGTTAATTGAATCCCTGCTCTGACCTCATCGGCAAAGGCAATTCTCTTCACATCTAAATATAGTAAAACATTCATAAGGTAAAAAAAAATGATTCATTCTCGCAACTTTCATCAAAGCAAATGATGAAAACAACAAAATCCAAATTGAACAAAAAATGTAACAAAGGATATGGATTATCCTGCTCACGAAGATTTTGAGACTCCAACCAGCGCCGGCCGAATACACCGTTCATGCAGTTTGTAGCCAATCTTGCTGACCACTACAACGGTGTTTGGATCGACGTTGTTATCCTCCTAAAAACATATATAAACAATTTTCAGTCGGACGTATTGTGGGATATAAGTTGTAAGTAGGTAACTCACCTTTTGGAATAGGGCTTCGTGAAGATTGGGATCAAACTTCTCGTTCAGGGGGTTGATTGTTTCCAGCCCATGCCGTTTGAATACTTGTGCCAGGGAAGCTTTCGTCATGGAGAGCCCTTCGTACAGGTTCTTTAGGTGTTTATTGCTCTCAGTTATCTGAAATATAGAGTTGGTATAAAGTTAGTAATAAATGATGTAAAGCAGCAGTTCTTTGTGTCAACGGCAGCACTTCATCTCATGAAGGTGAAAAATGAGTCACAAAAACTGTTTTCACTACTTCAGAAGATGTGTCCAATGAGTACCTAATACACACAATGAGCGAAATCAAATGGAAACATGCAAACATAATGGTGCGTCTAACCCACCGTGCGATGTCGCTGTCACACTTTGCTCATGTTCTTTGAACGCAGAATACAAGTATCTCACCTCTTCTTTTGGCACCGCTTCAGTAGCATGTCCTAGAATATCAGCTACCTCCAACAGATCCTTGCAGAAGCCCTGAATGCCAAAGATCTTTGCATCGCTTATTTGCTTTGTTAGGCGCGTACGCAGATTTTCACTGTCAGCTAAGGATCTCTTGTATTTGTCAGTAAGTTCCTCGGTCTTCTCTTTCAGTGTCTCCACTTCCTTGGTTAAGGTTTCAATTTCTGCAGCCAACTTCTTTTCGTTCTCTGTTAGTTCGACGGTTGTTGTTTCGGTTTCGGCTTTTTCACTTGCATACCGGCGCACAGGTATGCTATAAGTTGCTGCACAAATTGTTGTTCTATAATACAAATAAAGTATGAGTGTCCAAAAAACCGAAAACGACAAAGGTTAACATATTACGTCACATTGCGCAATATTTATGACTTGTTACTTACCGCGGATTTTGATGAGTTCTCAAGAACGAAACCATTCGATTTGTTCGTGAGAAGAGTGTTATTGTTTTTGTCGTCATTTTAATTCAAGATGGTTTTAGTTTGTTTCAATAAAGTAATGAATTTACTAGGGTGATGTTATCAGTCGTAAGTTCGCACATTAGTTAATTCGTGGAATGACATTTGACAGTTGATTGGAAAAACACGAGTCTTTTTTTTTTTTGTTCTTGTTGGACGAAGTCTACCTTGCGATGCTAGCGCTGTGGGTAGATGAGAAACTTTTGTGGAGAAAACCCTACAAATGCATTTTCGTACGCCTTGTTGTATGTGAAGAAAAACAAAACACATTTATTAAATTATAAAACGGAAAACGGTAGGTATTGAAGATGTTACGTTTAATATGATATTTTTTATTTTACCCACTATCTATATTCTATATATATCATTGATTTCCATGGTTAACAACAGTTGGATCTCGTATTATTGTTGTAAATGTGAAGCATGAAAATCAACGTTCAGACGGGTAAAATAAAAAACCGCCAGTCGTCAAATCTCTTGAATGCAAATTTGTTTCAAGAACTCAACCAAAAAAAGAAAACAAAACAGAAATTTCTAAGAAATTATAAAAAACACTTGTTAGCACTTTCCAAAAATAAAATGACAGAAATCATATTTCACAAATTAAAAAAACAAACAAAGAATTACAATTTACTGCTTCTAATTTGGAGGTTTGTCTCCAAATATCCTCTTGGCGTCGGTTGGGCAAGCCGTTTTATGTGTTTTGTCCTTTGCACTGAATCCACTACTCGATATCGGTTTCCCTGTTGTGCTTCTGCCTTTCCCTTTATTCGCCCTCGGCTCGAGCAGGGCAAAACAATTTCATCTTTCTGCCTTCCGACTAAAACTCGGCGAAAAGAGTTTCGCCAGCATTCATTTGGAAACCCTTTTCGCCGGCATTCATTTGGTCCTTCGAGCCAGGAGTTTTGAGCAGAAAATTAGCTCGCGAAGTAAGGTGATATACATTTTGCGGCGGAATTGCGGACCTATTAGTGCTGGCTGGCATCCAATTTAACCTAACCTATTGCGGAGCAATTAAAAAAAAAATAGCTGTAGCTAGAAGTTCACAGTTAGATCTACAGTCTGATATCGCAAGCATGACCGACGGCCAACTATTTTCAGCTGCAGGTTCATTTGGTGAGCACTTGAAGGTCGTTCTCTACACGATTACTCATTAAATTACTTATTTCGTATCTAAATCTAAACCTAATGCCAGTTTATAAGAGCAGACAACACCTCAACGTTGCTGCCACACAAGGTAATCAACATTTAAGATAGCCTCAGCGTTTGATACAAATTCGCCATTCAATGTAATGAACAAACACTGCACCTCGCCACAGACACTTTAGGCGGTAATAGACCTTTTATGTCGTGCCGTAATGGAGAGCTATGCTGGCAGTAATCAGCCAACAGCTTAATCGATATTTATCGATGCTTTTGGTGCTGTTACTGAGACTTAATTACATTTATTATAATGATCACCTACAACTTGCCGGCTGTCTTGACATAATTTGACACAGCTACACTTTCAGCTGGGTACGTACCTGTTTTACTATGATGCTGACGGCATCTGCCAACCAAACGATAGTCATCCGATATTTACTTACATGTGTATTTAGTTTAAATTTTTGCATCTCGTCGACTGAATACACCATTAGGTAGATATATGGACAGACATATGTTTTGCAAGTATAGATAAATAGTAACGAGGCAAAAACTACAAATTTAAAGTGACTCATGAGTCATGACAAAGTCAGATAGTGTAACTTGAGGTTGCCCTGGTGTTGAAACTGTTAAAATGCATGCAAAACGGCAAAAAAAAGCATGAGGATGCACGAGTATCGTTATCATTACTTGTACGAGTTGGCAATGAATTTTTAACAAGGACTTTATTTTGTTTGAACGAAAAGTAAGTCTGTAGGCATTTGCTTATTGCTATATAATTGTATTTATTAAATTGTGCAAACAATTAAATACATATCTCTATAAGCGTGTGTACGACATATCTTCCAAATGATTGTTGCGATGATTGAATATGGAATCAACATGATTTCCATTTTATGTTGCACGAGAATACGGACGTTCAAGTATCAAGTAAGTCTGACAGCTCTCTGACTAGATGTATCTCGGTTTTGATTGGGGGAAATCGGTCAAATGAGCAGCTGTTTCAGTTGAAGTTTATGGAGGGGTAGTCGACGAATCTAATCAAAAAATTCGTGAGTGAGTACTAATTTGACAGTTCTCATATGTAGCTGACGCAGAAAAAGTGACATTCCCGACCAATCTAGTTTTTGCGTTCAGGTTACTTCTTATCCAGACCAATTCGACTTAAGATAACTAGATTCTTGAATGCGGCTAATATGATCGAAGAACACGACAAAACAAGAGCCACATCCTTTGGACTTCTTCAGAGGCTTTAATCGTTTTTGGCGTAGAAATATATTAAGCACGATTAGATACTGATGGGATTAATGCTGTAAGCTCTGCTGCTGGATGTTCTTGAGGGCAGATTAGTTAAATTTGTATAGAAAACAACCACTTTCTTTTTTAGTCGTTTCTCAACAAAGGTCGGTGAATAGATTTTACTCTATTACTTTTAAGGACTGTTCACATGAGATCGAGTTGCAAATTGAGTTGCTATTTCTTCTACCATAAAAGCATTATATTTGATTACTCTAACACCTATTCCAAAAAAAAAACACGAGTCGCAATTGGTTTACATAGCGAAATTTACAACTAAAGCAATTTTCCCGCGAATACCTAAAAAATTCCTGCCGCGAACTGTCACACTATATTCACAGTCCACATAATACAGTCACGATCCACAAACTAACGAATAAAAATTCTTTCGAAATTAACCTTCAAAAATGAAACTGAATAGCGGGTATCAGCAGGTTTGTTTGACGTGGCTAGCACAAATGCCCACTAGTGCGCACTGGGAAATGTCAGCTAATTTTCACGCCTGTCAAAAACCCTGCACAACCCTGAAAATTTGACTTCTTTATCGAACGCAAAATATTGCCCTGAAGTCTGTCAGCTGTTGATATTGACAAATATTTATCTTTTGGTAACACGTTTTCCTGTTTATTGTTAAAAATGAGTGAACTAAATTCTGAATTTGGGTTTGTATATTGCAAATAGTTGATAAAAGTGTTCGCAATATATATGTCGAGTTTGAAAATGAAATGACAGCAAAACTCAGCACTGAATTCTTGCCCCCACAAATTAACTGGGGTCAGTTAAGGGCACAACTAGGGTGCCCTAGAAGCCATGTCAAACACAGGTTTTCAGTACTAGGGCGGGTTCATTGCTATATCGAACGCATTAGGGCCCACGTCAAACAAACCTAGAGATTAAAAAAAAGTTTTCATGTGAATGAAATGTCAGAAACCACTAATATGCGCTTGTTCGCACTTCGCACTCATATGAATAGTCCTTTAGGTGTTTGTGGACCCATCTTGATTGTGGGAAGCATAAAGTTCGGCCTCGTGTTCCTCATCCTTGCAGACAGACTTATAAATGTCCACATAAACTCGACACCGATTCAGTGATACCAGATCGTGGGTAATTTCCCATTTTGTTTTGCCTTTCAAAATAAGGCCAATTAGATATTGGGACTTCGGAAACTTCTTGGATGTCTCAAAGTACTTGCGGTAACTTCCAAGTGTTCTATTCCTCAAGTTGAAAGACACACAGGCAGTGACAGGAAAACTGAGGCGTGTTCGCGTACTTCTACCTCTTTTCATAGGTCATAATCTATTGCATGTATTGTCAAACTGCAAAGTTGTCACATTTTGTCCAAAACTTCTTTTCAGGTTGTTAAAGTCCACCACCTGTTGTTGTGTGTGTTTCGAATATTATTCTCCTCTCGTTGTCTCACATCGCAGATGTCTTTCTTACCGCAGTTCGTCATAGCATTCTTATGTGGTATTCTATTGCTCTTCTTCAGATTTCGTTAGGCTAATTGAATATCGAACATAAAAACGTCACTTGCTCTTTATTTTTATTGATATTCGTGTGTTTGGAATATTTGTAGCCATGGACACTTTCCTAAGCGTTTTCCTTTAAATTTTATGTTAAGACATTCGAAACTTGCTCCCAGATAATTAGTAAAAGGAAATCCACCCGATGCAATGCGTTTCTAGGCAGTTGAAAATTTTTCACGAAAACGTATACAAACTCCACCAGTTGTCAAACTCAAAGGCACTTGTATTGGTAAATCTGAAGCAACTCTGAGAAAAAAATCCAGATTCACAAAAGTACTCTGAAATTGGAAAAAGATTTTTTTTTTCCGCACCAAACAACGTAGAAAGTGACCTAGGGCAAAAAAATTGCTCTGAGTGTGCCAAATAGAATACCACACTAGCTTCGCCTCTGTAAACAGGAACTCAGCACAGATCGTTATTATGCTGCGAAATATCAGATCAAAACTAGCTGGGATATCATTTTAGAAGCAGAAACAATTTTGGGTTGGCAATAAAATAAAAACGCACCTTGTAATACTCGTATCTCATCTATTTCCGTTGTCCTTGTGCTAACTGCGAGTAAGGCAGTGTCATCGGCAAACTTAGCTAAGGTAGTACCTACCTTCTGAGTGCGGTATATTATCATGTGTAAAGCTAAGATTAGACTGTATGCGAATTATGCATATGAATGCCAATACGCAAATGACCGCATTAGCTGTCAAATGACCAAAATGCCAGGATTATCAAAACTGTATATTAGACTATATGACCAAAATTACGAATATGGTCATATTTTCCTTGATGGTCATTTAAGGCATTTGTTATTATATTATCAAATATTGTAGTGAGGTAATGCT
Source organism: Cheilosia impressa (assembly GCA_948293265.1). NCBI lineage: Eukaryota > Metazoa > Arthropoda > Insecta > Diptera > Syrphidae > Cheilosia > Cheilosia impressa. Next base: position 14,309,747 of record OX411884.1, read on the forward strand.
GTAAAGGAAAACAAAGCAAAAAGTTGAAGTTGGAAATATTTATTTATTTACAAAAATTAAGAAATAGATAGCAAACAATTTCTACACAAACATAATTTCACAGCAGGAAAAAAGTATATATTAACACAATTACTGGAAAAAGACAAGACCACTTTCTAAACCTAAACAAATTACAAAGAAAGACGCAATTAAATAGTTTACACAAATGATATATTGAATAATCCACAAAAAAAAGAGAACGAAAATGAAAATAAATCACAATTCCACGAACTCAAACACCGATGACAACAAAATTATTCGTGTTCTATCAAAAATGACAGCAATGCCATAACGAAATTTCAAAAAAGTGCATATGGGCATATAGGGCTTTATGCTGGCATTCGTGCTTATTGTCCGATTACACTATATGCTATTTCGGCATTTTTATCTGTCAAAATCAGCCTGGTCATATGTGGCATTTAGGTCATTAGAGCATATGAGATATGCCAATTACATTGTATGACCATATTTTGACAAGAGAACTGTCAGAAATTGGCATTTTATGACCACTTGGCATACAGTCTAATCTAACCTTAAGAAACAAACTGGAAGAGCGGCCCAAGAACGTTTCCTTGTGGCATACCTGCTTTTGTATTTGACGCGCAAAAGTACAGTAGAGTAGAAAAGAAACAGTTGAAACACACAAAAATATACCTACCACTTTATCAGAACTGTTACTCTGAATCGTTTTATTGAGCACACCATCTCCTTCACTTTACTCCACTGATAATAGGTGTTCAATAAAACAGGCCTAATTCAATCTGCCAGAAAACACCAACACTTTCTAATTTATCGGTTGCATTTACATTTCTCTGGGTTTATTGGAGGCAAGCTATTTATAAACGAAACTGTTTCCATGCTTAACCAGTGTTTTTATTACTTGACCTCTCTCCACCGAGTTAATAGTATTTGGCATCAGGTATTTTAAATAAAACTTCAAGTCGTTAAGTTCATTAACAAGTTCTAAACTCGCCAACAAAATCGTTAGAGCAATAGAATGATGCTATTTTTTTTGTTACAAAAATGCCTCGCTTTACTCTCGCTCAACAACGATCGTTGAACAGTGATCGCGTCACTTGGAAGTTTGAATCTGTTTAGGCTTTTATTTTGCACAAATCTGTAAACAAACCAGAACCGCATTCGCATTCAAAGTTCGGCAATTAGCTCGATTTACCCATACGCGAGTGTTCCACCATAAACAAAAGCACACCTCTGAATAAATTAAGTACAAACAAAAAAAAAAACACCTCATGGATACAAATAGAGAGAGAGCGAGAGGGAGAAAAAAAAAAATAATAATACGACTTACTGAAGGAAGTTTGGGTGCTATGCAAATTTTTCCCTGACACTGAGAATTCTTTGCCAAAATCAATCGGGCACCTATAACAACTACCTACACCGAGAACGGCGCAGCTGTACACAGTGCGCACCTCTCTGCTCTGCGAGTTCCAAGATCGTGGGGTCTGAAATGCGGTCCAGTCCAATAGTCACCAGACTGACCAGAGACACACAAAAGCACCAAGCCCCAGATCATGAATAGATGACTTGAATAGATTTTCCAAAGATCTCAGTACTGAGTAGAGTACTCCACTCAGTATATTCTGATCGGTGATCGCGCAAAGTTCAGTCGCAGTAAAGGCACAAAATTCCTGCTGCCTTCGTGCGAGTGTATTCAAAATCGTTCTGTTTGAACAAAATAAAAATTCGATTGCATGCGAAATTCCATTCCCTGTTTCATTAAGTATTTGTTTAGGAATTTCAAATATTTACTCAATATTGTCGCGCGGTGGATCTTCCCAAGTGATCGTCTCAAGTGCATATTCGCGTTGACTGTGAGCAAAATATAACCCAGTGTTTCACTGATTTAAGCAAAATCGCAATAAATTAAAAAAAAAAAAAATCGTATTGTGCACTATAGAGTGAGTAGCTGTTACAGTAACGCAACTATGAGGGAGGAGGATCTAATATTGGCGCGTGCAATGGTTGCCGAGTCCAGGGAATCGTCTCCGGGCGCATCACCGGCGCCCATGCGGAGGACTCGGGTGACTGAACTAATCGATAAGACCAAACAATTTCGGTAAGTTTGTTATACACAAATACAAAATACGTACCTATATTTGGACTTACATGTTCCATCTTGATTCTTGAATATAGAAATATTGAAATGAGCTCTGGCGCTGGGAGCGGGTATTTTTGGAAGACCTTTTAGGGCATGGCTGTTATGTAAGCTGGAAGATGTGTAAACGCGGCGAGCATCTGCAAAATTATGAATGAATTTACGTACGAGGGGTTTCTGTTTCTGTTGTTTGTGCGGAAATTCTATTTTGGGTCGTTTGGGTTCATTTTTAAGAACTACACTGTCTCGTCATTTGGATCTGGCTTCATTTTGCTATATAGAAAAAGCTATCAACATCAATCAATCACAATCGTTGAACAGCTAAAACTTCCTTTTATGGCAATAGCAAGACACGACTCTCAAAATTTTGATGTCATGTTGAGAGACAGTAATTGATAGTAGTTGCTTTGATATTTTGATTTGTAAGCGATATTTCGGGTTCAGCTTTCAAAATCGTATACCGCTTTGTATTATATTTTAATTTAAAATTTTCGCCTCGAGGTACAGTCAGAGCTGTCAGTTAACCTGAGACAGTTAAATTTATTATTGAGCATGACAATTGCCAAGATCCCAGTGAAGTATGCTTAATAAATGAATCTACATTTAACATTTCAATTAATTAATAGTGAATCGAGCTCAAAATGACAATCTCATGCGATCGCTGTCAGTTACCATAATTAAAAAAAAAAAACCTTTCCTAAGTGTACTTTAAACAAAAATCCCTGCTTATGATAATGTTTTGCAAGGACTAGAGTGTGTCATTTGTTAAAGGTCAGAATTAAAACAGCAACGTAAACTGTTCTTTTGTTGGAGGTTTCTACTATCCAGCTGAGTAGTCAGTCATTGTATAGGGATGCATCTCCACATTCGCGAAAACTGTGAGGAAAGAATTGCAGCCATAAAACCAATTAGTTGTTGTAAAGTGCGTTTCCGTAATTGCGACAAACCACAATCCACAATAATTCAAACTACGTATTTACACAGATGATGTCAAAAATGTTTTCTTTATGACGTAGGTAAGAAAGTTCCAGTTCGAGCTGTTAGTGCAATAATGTACCGGTATTCTACTACGTTTTCTTTACATCTCAATGTGGATATCCCCTTAAATGCGTAAAAGCATATTAAACACTGCGTAAACGACAAGAAAAAACTGTCAGATTGCGTATAAAGAATAGGTGTTACGCTCGAACTCACAAATGTCGAACATATATGGGAAATTTTATGATTTTGTAACGGAATCTAGTGGCATCTCGCATCCTCTTTTGTTCCAAAATAGGTTACTCATTGACTGTCTTCTTCAATTTCTTCAAGAATCAAGTTTTAAAAACTTGAAAAAAATAAAAAAAAAAAACCTCACAGTTTCCTTCGAGCCGGATTTGAACCAGCGACCTATGGATTTCCGCATTTCAATATCTTTCTACAGTCCACCGCTCTACCAACTGAGCTATCGAAGGCTTGTGTGTTGCTTGTCAAATGCATAACAAGATAAGTTTGCACTACTCAAAGTCACTGCCACATTCGTACATTATTTCTCATATATTTCGAATTGTCTTTTCATATTTCAACAGCTTTTCTATTTTGTTTGTGATAACAAATTTAGTTTTATATTCTTCTATAATTATTACACATTTACCAAATTGCCCTGTAGCGCCATCTCTGAAGTCAACGCAAATTTATAACTCCGAACCTACTCTACCGACATCAGCTGATTTCTACTAGTCATTTTTCCACTTACCTACGCAAATTGTCAAACGAACAACTGCAACTGACAGCCAATCTACGGGAGTGTAGAGCATAAAAAAAAGTTTTAAACTTCATCTACGAGTTTGTTTTCGAATAATTCTGCTCAAGCTATTCTGCTGAACCTAAAATCATTACCCATGCAATCCAGATAGCAAGCAAAAAGAATTCCTCACGAATCAAGTGCTCAAATTGTGTTTTTCTCTTGTCTTCCCACCGAACCAAATCAGGTTTACCAGTGCGGGAGTGAAAAAGTGTTTGATTCTAATGAGTTCATTATTCATCTATCAGTGGGCAGAGTAGTAAGCTGTATTTATGTACACAATTTCATCATAGCAGCACCCATTGTCTTTGCGGTGGAATTGCCTCACAGTCATCGTTTCGCAAATCGGTCACACGGAAGCATTCGGAGAATATACACACCAGAGACAGATTTTTCTTTGACCCTCTTTGGCCGTCTTCATCGGGATGAGTGAGTGATTGAAGAAGAAAACTTAAGTGCTTTTGAACGTGCATAGTGAATAACATTTCGTAATTCCAAGGAAATTATCATAGTTAGCAAAAATGTCACAACAAATACTGAATGGGATTGCGGCTCAATCGACAACAAGTGTGGCCAAGAGTGCGGACTCGGCCGATGTTGAAGCGATGAGGGAATGGTGGTAAGTTTCGCTCCTAAAACCAATTATTAAATATATCCAACTCATTTTGAAACAACTGCAGTTGAATGGGAAACTTTCACGACACCACCGCAGATGTCCAATACCAATACCAATCCCAAGTCCCCTCCCAACCCACTGCGATGCGAGTGAATTTAAACATCAAATGTTAAAGTGATTGATAGTGAATCGGTGAATGAATTCTCGCACAGTAGTGTTGAAAAGTGCTTTTGCATTTTCCCTAAACCATGCACGGACAACTTTTTATTATAAAATCGAACTAGAATTTTTTGTTTCCATGGTGGAGTGTAAAGAAGTCAACCACCGTACTCATTTGTGGTCTAAAACAGACCAACTTTTTTCAATAGGTTCCATTATTGGACACAGATTATGGTTATGCCTACCTTATCAAATTGTGTCTTGTACTTAGGTAACTTGCTCGTGCAGGCAGGTACCTAGTTGTTCCGCTTGCCCAGGAGTCCGCCGGGCTTTCAAAATTAAAAACACCCAAAGACCAAAATCGCCTCAAACCTCTTGTCGTTTGATGTGCGTTTGGGACATGGCACAGACTTGTGTTTTTCAGTTTGAAAAATCAAATCTGGAAAGCAGATTATGCAGTCGTCGTTTGCCGATTTTGGGGCTATGTTTGCCAATCGCAGTTTTTTACTGTGCGTATGATTAAAAATAGTCTTTAGTCTGTTAAAGAAAACCTGCTTACGAATTATCGATACGTACATCATAGATAGAAGTACATACCTTTAGCGGATACGGCAGAAAATAAGACGGCTATGGCGCTGATTGGCTTCTCAGACAAATGAATACTTCCGTCAGAATTATTGTGCCTCTAACTCGTTTCGTGTCTTCAATGCTGCAAGTGCATCATACGCACTAGAAAGACTACGCAACATGCAGTTCAATTCTATGATAACTGATATCCGCCGCCTGATACTGATATGAAGTGAACGTTGGTGCTTAGCGATGACTCTTTATGACACTGCTGCAGTTTTTCCCATGCTTCCTTATCTGACGAATCTATTCTGATATGAATGTCATTTGTAATTATTGTCCTCTACCACTAAACCAATGAAGACAGTCTCTCGGAATTCCTAAAAATTAATAATGAACATTATAAACTAGTAAATAAATTACTTTATGGTTGTTCGCAAATAATTCATTTAAGCGTTTGTTGACTATCCACTTTGAAAGAAGGCTGTGGTAGCGGGTCTTAAATAAAACTAATGGGCCTAAGAGAACGAGGCCAATGGCAGTAATTATGAGTAGTATAAGAAACCGTGCCTTCTGCAATTGCAGCACAGTATTTCTATCTGATTTTGTGGCATATTTTCAACCTTCATTCGGACTATGAAAACATAAAACCGAAACCAACTTCTCTTTATTTACACACCAGTGATTTTGGCAATAGCTCTCCGTTAAAAAAAAATCGGTCAATGACCGTAAAAGCAGCCGGAAGTAAGCGGGATTTGAAAATAAATAAATTAAATGGCAGCAATCTATTTGAATGATGTGTTACTTCTTGACTGACCTTTATTAATTGTTTTGCCATTGTGCCAGCAGATACAGTACAGAGGTCGCAGCGTTAGAAGTCATTCATCTCAGGATTGCGTTATTGTGCCATTTACTGGTTGGCCTGGTATGGCCATGTAAATATTTAGTTATTTGTTTAGTCATGCGATGTACTGTGCAGCAACATCTGCGGTAATTATAACCGAAACTGGCCGTCGGCATCGGTCGTTTAAAGCAGCTCAATTTAGCAAACAAGTGAAGCAACTTGATATATATTCTGTGCAATGCTAATGCCATTCAATGCAGTTTCGCAAAAATGGAACCCACTTTCCGATCCACCTTCTGACTGACTGACTGACGTATTAGTGAAGTGCTGTCGTTGACTCGCAAAAAGGTTATCCACCTGAATGTTTTTGTTGTCCATTTGTTCGAAGAATGCTTGCTAGCCAGTGTCTTCTCTTCTTTCTTGCTACACTTCTTAAAATGTTATTGCTCATGCGAGATGATTCAATGTATCACTGCAAAAACACTGTTCTCCTTTTATTCACTATCCGGATCCGGTTTAGATGTCATCATGTCGTTACTTAACTTTTGCTGAAGTAGTCTGTAATCGATTTCAGATTTTTAGCTCCTTACTCGTACTAATTGGGATTGTCGAGAAGCAATCGCGTGGTTGTGACTCATTGGTTTTGAGTGGGAATTATTTATATTTAAAGAATTTTGTTGAAATAAATCATGCAAAGGAAAAAAAAGTCGCTACAAGTGATAAAAAAACTCAAATAAACAAAGCTGCTCTAGAGGCGATCATTCTTATTCGGTTGGCTAAATTCAGGGACTTGACCGGATTCTGTAGAAGCGATGACCGCTGTCTGGAACGTTTGTAGCAAATGTAATTCCCTACTTTGGTCCTTACATTTTGTTGCTTCCGATATTGTTTTCGACGAAATATCCTTCGTTAGTGCATTGGCTTTCATTTTGCACATCGATGTATTGTTGTAAAGCATTTAGGTCAGTGGAACAGATTGATGCTGTGACTGAAAGTCTCACTGAAAGCCCAAGGGCCAGATTCTATAAGAAGGTTTCGTGCGCACGAATAGTTTGCCAACATATGTTGCACAAGCAAATTTCTTCGTGCACACGAAAATGTTTCGACGTTTCGCCTTGCAGAATGCCGACCGAGGTTTGTTCAATGAAAGCAATTGTATAAATATTTCTTATATCGCAAAGCACGATAAACCCTACTCTGCCAGACAAGGGAGTTTAGCCGGCCAACCATTGATTGGGTGTTATAGAAATGCAGGCACGTGGTGTATGATTTTTTTTTTCAAGAAAAAAGCGACGAAGCTCTTTTCAATCTGCAGAAGTCGCATCTGAAATAGATGGCGCAACAAGCCCTTAATGGATTCTGGGCCTATCCTCTACCAGTCTGGTGTAATCTGTGTCTTTTCGGAACTAAAAACTGCGACCCTCGTCTGAGTGTCGTTTGCGTACTTTCAAAAGTATTAAATGCTCATCAACATTGTTTATTTAAGAACCCACTCGCATCTGTAGTACCGGGTAAGCCCCGCTTCCTTAGAACAAATTAAAGTTTAGTTAAATTCTGTTTTCATTGTTATTGCTAAGTGGCTTTTGTCAGTCGCGGTTCGAGTATGTGGAAGGGTATTCCCCTTGCCAGCAATTCACTGTCCAATTCTATACAACGTGATGTTTTCCCGCTACCCCACCCGAGATGCAAATGCAACCATAATAACTTCTAGCTTCCTCCTCTAGCCGTTCTTCTTGAAGTTGTTGCTGCAATGACACTTGGAAGTAATTATTGTATTGCAAGCCTAGTTGCATTTAAAAGCCGAGGTGGATCTGAGTTCCATAAAGGAATTATCGGGGATCCTATCATTAAATTGAGTTTGTCTACAGTTGGATAATTGGGTGCCTGCTCCTTGAGCTTCAGTCAATTCTTATGTCGTTCCTTCAGCTGGCAGCTTATTCCGAATGTAAGCAAGTTCATGAGTACACATTAGAGTGAAGGGAATGCATACCTTCCAGATCCATACTCTCAACCAGTAGTCTGTGGAACTTCGGAGTCTGGTTGCCGTTTGGGGGCTCCTCATATTTTTTTTATATGTACCATTTCTTCTAAACATGTTTGGGACAGACTTCCTGGTGGGCCAGGATATTGTTTGACCCCAGGTCGGATATCTCGCTGCCATAAAAACACTTCAGGAATGTGAGAGCTGCTCTCTTTTTCATCACCCTGACTAGTCCTGAAAAATGGTTACTAATCTCAGCTCAAAATATTTTAGAGTAGATCACTGTCATTCGGACTATTGGCGACAGCCTTGATTCCATTTGGGGAATTCATTCTCCGTACAACCTCTTCCTCGGAGGTGCATTTCAGTCTTCTAAGGAACATTCAGCCAGTCATTTCGACAGAGATAGTCATTTCACCCTTAAAAGCAACCCTAATTCAGATGGGCAAGACCGGTGACCAGTGGCTACCTCTTAGAGAAAAAATATAAACAGAACTGGTAAAATTGTCAATCACCTCAACCTCCCCCTGTTCATGCAGTAACCGCGTGTCAAAACTGAACCGCCTTCATGTTTGCCAAGAGTGCGAATAAGTCGTCTTAAATGACTTGAAAGTCTAGGACAAATGGCCACTAACGCTACGGCCGGAAAAGTCATTAACTCGAAACTCGCTTTAGGGGGGGAGCACAAAAATGAAAGCAAGTTGCAGTGGGTAACTGATTTTTTTTAATTATATAAAGCAATGTAAGGGCTTTTGTTTGTAGGGCGCCACGTCCAAGTGGCCCAATCCCGCCCACAATTTGTCAAAGGCAATTGGCCTAACTACGAATCGCGTTGAAACCTTTACACTAAATATTTTCTAGGTCACAATTTGCAATTTTGTATGGAAAATTTCGCAGTTGTGAGTTCGAAGGACTTAGCCTGGACACTAAAAATGATTATTCGTATCGTGGAGGGCCTGAATCCATGTAGCAACTTTTGCAACTTATACAGTCCGGGGTGGACCACGGCCTCACCAACAAGTCCGTCCGCAGTCTGATCGATCCCTAGCCAGCTGCCTTCTGTTACGCCCACCAAGTTGGTTGAGTTCGCCCTCCAATTGTGCGCTCCACCTAAGTTGGGGTCTTCCTCTGCTTCGTTGTCCCTCAGGGGTGGACTCAAAGACTCATCAGGCTGATGCGTTGCTGTCCACACGCTCCACGCGCGACTACTGATGTCGCAACAAGTTCCAGGACTTATTTTTGTTGTAAGATGCAGCGTCTAACTTGTTTTTGCATTTGGAGGTGACACTTTGAACTTGTATTGGCCTGATAACAACCACTTTTGAGACTGCCGAAAAATCAAACGGATGGACAAACAAAGAGACGGCCAGATTGACTAGTTGCACTCATTTTTACATAATTTAAGATCACAACTCTGCGGTCCAAACTTCGCAGCCGGCACACCCCATCTCACATTTGTTTACCACACATTTGATCGGTGCGCCGTTCAGATTGCATAAGAATTTCTCTTTCGCTCGCTGTTTATATAGTTGACTCAACTCGATGGGCCGACAGGCCGACGAACAATGAAGAGGATGACTCCGATCGCCCATAAATGAGCCACAGTACTGCGACTGTGGGGCCAAACACTCGAGCTGCCATGCGAAACAACAACAATAATCAAACGAACGTCGCATAACTTTATAACACCACGAGCCAGAGCTATCCCCATCCGCTGTCAGCCGCATCAGCCAACAAACATTCGAAACAAATTCAAACCAATATCGTATCGCAATCGAAATACTTTCTGTGTTTGAGGCCCTACTGTCTATATCTGTGTGGTGTGCTGGTGAGGCCGTGTGCCGTCGCACCGTGTCATAAAAGTCCAACTTGTCCAGGCCAAATGTTTCGCAGCACAAGTCAGTTTGAATTCGTTACTAACCGCAGTCGAACGTGTATGTCCATTAGTAAACCGCCGCAAGTCTCATATCGTAGCCCCGCCTCGCGTTTTCGCAAATCTACTGCCCAGAGTTGTTGCTTTGTGATATGGTACATTTAGCCAATTGTTTATAACTATCAGTGTGACAATAGAAAAGGGACCATTAGACGGTGGAACTGGGGATACATAAACTTGTCAGTGACCAAGAACTTTCTCTAGCTGCAGTTTTGTGAACTAGTGCCTAGTTGATGCAATTAGTTGCCTTGATGTGTGTTGTTGTTATGCGTGTGCTGCATGGTATGTGACACAATTATGGGTTGTTATCCATGCCCCACATGTGGTGCTTCGCATGCATAAAAGTGAAACCTATTTCCCTTTCGTTGCGGCGCGGTACGAGCTTTCGTTTATGTTTCATTTGAGTTTGTTGTGGTTTTCCTTGTTTCTTTGTAATTTCCCAACCACAAGATCTTAAATGAAAAGTCGACCAGTGGAGACTCGCACTATATGTCGGCCGACAACTTTCAGAAATAGCGATGTGTACCAGCACAGCTGTCACGCTAATAATTTCAGACGTGTGCTGCATACACACTACCGGTTATAAATCAAAGAGTCCTACTTAACCTGATGGCGTTTGTTGTTTGTATGTTGTTGTTGACAACATGTGTTTTTTGTTGTTGTTGTTGTTGTGGCGTTGTTGTCCTAGTACCGGAATGAGTTGGAGTTGGAGGATATTAATGCCAGGAAGTGCCTATAGTAATAATCAACCGAAGAGGGACTTTTAACTGCATTAGCTGCCAGCTAAGGGGAACCAATCATATCGATTATTTTACTATGGCGCAGAGAGGAGTTTTTGTCTCCCTCTAGTCTAACGCTTAAATATTTATATTGCTACAGCGACGACCTTAAATTTATAGTTCGGAACTGATCTATAAACTGTCTTAAGCCCAATCAGTGCAAAGTACAGACAACGCTTGAGGTTGTTAAATGTTAGAGAACTTGAACATGCTTACAAAAAATTTATGAAACTTTGCAGCATATTCTTCTTCTGTTTGCTCGCATAATCAACGCATAGGCATAGGCTTCTTTAAGACGTTCGCAATTTGATCGTCCATGTTGTTTTTGACAGTTGCCTTGCGTTCGCTTTGAGTTCCACAATACGATTTCGTTCAACGGCGCTCATCTGAGACTCCCAGGCGATACATATTTCGTGACGAATGTTGTCCATTTATTTTGGAATTATCCAAAGCTTACTTTCATTTTTCTTGTACATTTTCTTCGTACGAGTATCTGCAGACCATTGGGCCACCTCTTGATAAGATGCTTTCCAACAAATTCTTTTTGAAGTGGCTCCATCTGGTAACATTTCTCGGCCATTTTCCACTGCACTGAGAACTCTAGTTTTCGAAATGTCAGCAAGCTTACATTTGTGAATCCAGCTATAAGAATTGTCTATGTCAGAGGTGCCATCTACTTGGATTCATTTTCAACTCTCTATAAGCTGGACGCGACTTTTGTCAATCAAATTTGTCGCAACAGGTCGAAATATTTATTTTTATATATTTCTTGACGAATAGAAATGACCTACAACTTTAAACGGGCGAATTTCTTATGTCAGTTATCCCCCGGATGGATGTCAGACTATCACAAATTGGACTAGATTTAATCTGAACACAAAAACTAGTTTGGTAACATTATTTTTTCCTACGTTAGCCACATATGCGAACTGTCAACTGAGTACTCAGTCACGAATTCCTTGACTAGATTCGTCGGCTACCCCTCCATAAACGTGAACTGAAAAAGCTGGTCATTTGACTGATCGCGGCTAATCTAAAGTGAGACGCATTGAGTCACCCAGCTGTCAGACTTACTAACCTAGACTCTTGAACATCCCCATTGCTTGCACGCACTTTTTTTAAGAAAATTATTTATCAATTTTGTGACAGGCTTAAATGAATATAAATATTTCTTTATTTTAAATTTACAGAAGAAACCGCAAATGATAAACAGAAAAAATATAAAATAACTTTTTTCACATAGAACTGCCAGTAGTAGAACTATGATTATGGGATTTTGTTGAACGTACCCATAGAAAAAACTTCGAAACCAAATAAATATTGGAAAAAATTAACTTATACCGTTGTATCGTACCTAAGAGCAAGACAGAGTTGTGCGCCAGCATGTAGACTCAATTAAATTCGTTAACTCCTGTCCAGCGTTGCCATAAGTGCAGATTTATGTGAATTTTACAGATTTTCACCCTAACTGCAGACTCTTAACAACAAGAATTGCTGATTTGTCCAAACATTTTTATGGCAACACTGCTTGTGTCCAAAATTGGTACTGGTAATATTCACATTTGAAATGTACTTGCTCATCAATCTATTAGCACAGCAAATGCTTCAGTCAGCTTTTGTTTGCTTTCGCTCGAGTTTTGGCATACAGCAAATAAACAGTATAATCAATTTTAATTAAGTGCCGACCGAACTTGTTGCGATAAGCAGATACGTTGTGTGAATTGTGATTTCTTTCAAGTCGCATAAATCACACAGCAAGCATGTGTTTTTGATAGGGCCTACCATTCCACTTGTAAACAAAATTGGAGCCGTCCGTGTACGACCGCATACAGCAGTCAGGTCTGCTAGTAGATTAGATTAAGTTTTCAGCAAAATTGAGTTTAATTCGAACCGAAAATCTAAAAATATAAAAAATTCAATTGGGGACAGCATATTTAGTCAGCCAGTCAGTCACCCTCTGCATGGCAATGGTAATGGCGTGCGAACGTCCAGTTTTTGCAGAAAAGACCAACAGCAACAGCAGGCATGCGGGGGCGTCTCGCGTCTGCCTCCGAGTCTATATCTATAGTGCCTCGCAGCACGTGTCTATAAACACGAATAGTTGAGCCAATTTGTGAGTGCTCCATTAATTTCTGTTATTGTGCGTATTTACTTCTACACAAGTGGTTAACTTTTTTTAATGCCCGAACGGCTGTATATAGTTACTCGCGTATGGTGAGATCATTTCAGTAAAAGGTCCTCAACTGAATTGAAGACGCAAAGTAGGTACCTACATTCTACATACTCAGCGGGCTTTGATGAGTGGGTGTGCTTTTCAATTCAAAAATCTGATACCTTATCATGCAATTGGATTTAATTAATTAGGCGACAAGAATGAGAAATTAATGTTGACAGTGTTTGTTTGCCAACAATTATCAGGCCTGTGTGAACTCCGCACGATCTGCGTGAATTGTTTGCTAACAATAATCGTTGACAATGAAACGAACGCTGCCAATGAAAAAGTCAACAAAAGGTCAAGATCAGAAATTTCATTTCTTAAGTGTTGACGCGAAGTGCTTGCGAATTGCGAACTGCGAACAGGCGAATATTCAGAGTTTCTGACACTTAATTCAAATGAAAACTTACCTGCGATTCTGTTTCTTTTTGAAGGTTATGTTCGAACGAATTTTTCATTTGTGGGCTTGTGGATCGCGATTGATAGTGTGACAGTTCGCTGCTGTAATTGTAAATTTCGCTATTTACCTAATTCAATTGAGAATCAGGTTTTTTTAGACACTGTGCCAATCGACCACATAATGCTTTGTTCAAATACACACTCTGCACCTTTGTGAGGTGTTAGAAACATTGACAGCTACTAGCAATCAAAAGTCAAAAACAAAAAGAGGCAAAATCTCTTCTTGGCCTGTCCCGTTTCTAAGAACAAACATTTTCTGGTGAAACTTCACACTGTCAGCTGTCATATTGACTGTCGCTTGAAAAATTGTTGCCCAGCCATCCCAAAACATCCTGTACAATCAGCTATTACGAATCCATTTCCCTCACAATTTTTCGGACAAATGACTGGCCAATTGTCTATTTGCCTTTCATTTTTGTCAAATTTTGTATCAGAAGACTGGAAAGAAGGTACCTAAAAATGTATGCTTGCAGATTGAAGTCAATTGAAGCTAATGTCTTTATTGTCGATGCTGTTCCTTATACCCGAATCGCACCGAAAACTCGTCGATGCATTTACACAGAAAACAAAACTAGTTTTCATTTGACGTTTCAATGTCAAACACTAGTCGTAAAACTACTGTGTAAACTATTTTTGTTTCAAATTTCGATCTCATTAATTAACAAATGAAATGAATTCAGAGTGAAAATGATTTTGAGTTGTGAGTTGCGACTTCTGTTCTGCTGAATTTGCTGAATTTTGTAAAAGGTGTGTTTGTTTCAATAATCCAATCAATAATTGGAAGACGTTTTCGTAGTGAAATATGTTTTCTGTTTTCACAAAACCCCAGTTTTCGGCTCGGTTAATAGGATATTAACTTAACCTTTACTTTGTAAAATTGTCTCAAAGTTCGTAATTTTCCAAATGTTTTTTATGTGACAGTACTTTTAGGTTTATTTTATTTGGGTCTTACTTTTGAGGTTTTGGGCAAAGAAATTTAAAAAGTATGCAATGGTGGTTGCTCCAGCCAATTTTCCAATAAACCGGAAAGTTTCGTGCGACCCAGTCGTATACTTTAGATTGTTTCAATTGTCAGAACCATATTCTCTGACAAACACTTTCCTAGTTACAGAAAATATGCAGGTACGTACTTAACTTTTCCAGCTTACGCTGTCGAGAGTCGAGCTGCCGCTGCATATTAACCTTCATATAAATAATTAATGAAAATAAAAAATTGATTTGCAAATTTCAATCAATACATCTGCGGCCAGTTGCACTCTACCACACACTGAAGTTGCATAGCTACACGTGAGTAGTCACACATATCCGAGCAGTTATGTGCCATCGTCTGCATGTAATTTTTACGGCGAATGGGGTATTGATTCGACACATTTGTTGTTGTTGTTAAACATCAACCAAAATAAATACACAAACTCGTTTGTTCTTTTTTTTGTTGTGATGTTTGCAATGCTGGCCCGTAGCTTCTCTTTTCGTATGCACACGAGAGACGAGAGATACCAATACCTCATTGTAACCTTGATCTGCTTAAGAGGTAAATAATTTTTGGGTTATTTTTACTTTTGTGGAGGTTGACAGCATTCCATGCTTGGAAGTTGCAAGTTCCGTAACAAAAACAACCTATACCCACCGGAGGATCACATTTTGATTGCGCATTTCCACGCTCGAGGAACGGGGTCAGAGATACATTCTCGAAAGCATATGTGAATGGAATAATAAGTGGCTATAAGTTCGATGATCTGTCGACATTCAGCTGGAAGAAGTCGGTGTTTTGTGACTGCGAAGAGATATATACCCTTGACAACGTTTACCATACGACTAGGTATACGAGAGTGTTTTACGGTGCGCCAGTGAATAGCGCTCAGTTCGAACATGAATGAATTGGCTATATACTCGTAGTATGACTTGATTGCCCTTCACAACTGTATGTATTATGCGTATGATTAGCAACTTTTTATCACGAAAAGTATGTGAAGTAGTTATGCAATCTCTTTGGTAATTATTGTGATGTGTCACTGGTGTAGATGATATTGATAACTTTTAAGTCTGCCGTTAAATACGGAGACGGAGAGTGACTTGCAGAGTTTAACTTTCGATAGCAAAGTTATCGATGGTTTTACTTTTTGTTATTGTATTTTGAACACGATAAGACTGAGTGATTTTTAAATAAATGTGATAAGATGAATGATTGATACGGTAGATAAATTTGTATTTCACTTTAAGAGGGCAATTTTCAAATGTTTCAACACTGCGCATCCAAAATAAGTTGGTCCAAATGCTTTCTGCAGTAGAGGCAATTTAACCTTTAAAACATTTGACATTCAAATTCTGCTAAATATGACAGTTTCTGTTTTTAAATGTTACATATACGTAGTCGTTTCCATGAAGAGGGAATCAATTTTGTCTCCTAGATTCGGCCTACAATATATCTAGAGCGATGGGTCTTTTAGTGGTTAAACATGATGACCGCTTATATCGAATTTGAGGAGAACTCATAACTTGAAACCAGGGTTTTCTATAACTAAAGGGCTTAAATGCAAGGAAAATTAGAAGCTCTGGTTCTTGTTCTAAAATTGGTGGAGTTACCCCAGAGTTACTTAAAAAAAATCGTGTCTTTTATGAAGACAGTTCTAAACTTGTTTGGCGCTCTGTATGATTGAATATTTATGAAACATTTTTAACTCGTTTTAACCGGACATGTGTTTTATTTCATCTGATAAAGTTCACTGTAGACGCGGTTGCGTTATAAGCTAGGCTTTGGTTGAGGCGATTAAGAAATGAAGTAGTTCCGTATGATCGTAAGTTCGGCTTAACCGTGTCCACTTAAAGCGGGCACTTTTGTACTTGGAGCACCAAATGTGTTTAGAAAGACATAAATCGGTCGGAACATATTTAAGATTTTTGGAATAGAACAAAATAAAATAAATAACAGGAAGAAGTAAATTGAGCTGTCAAGTGTCATATACTAGAGTTCGCCCAGTGGCAGAAATTCTAGCATTTAAGTGACCTCGCTTATACACAAAATATTGGCAAGTAAATTACACACAGCATAGCACCGCTGCACAATCTTCCCAACAAAAAAGACTGTAAAAGCGGTTCTTAACTGTTTCCCTTCGTCCATTTATATATAAGACTAGCTGTACCCGCCCGGCTTCGCCCGTGTTAAATGTGGTTTCAGAACAGTTGATGGAAAAAAAAATAAAGAAATTTACTGTCTTCTAGGGGACATAAAAATGTATTTCTTTTGAAAATCGCTGGAAGGAAAAATCAAAAAATCCTCGAAAGACATTGTAGAGGTATAAAGTGAGGAAGCCTTCTTCAATAGTAAGGGACTTGAACCCGATCTAATAAAAATCCCGAAAACTGAGTCTGAGTGGACAATGAAAATGAAAGAAAATAATTTTATAATGTTTAACTCACTTTTTTTTATTAATGTAACACTTCTTTGTATACTATGTTAGCGGTTTTGTTTCTATCGGCTAAGATAGTGATATTTCCTGCATTAATTACCCTGGAGCACGCTACATATAACTGCCCGTGTGTGAAGCAATTCTTTCTTAAATAAACTCCCGATTTTCTGTGACTTATTGATTGTCAGCAGAACAAACATTAATAGGAAATTAAATCCGTTTAAACTGAAATGAATAACTGCTGGGAATTTTTGTAGGCATTCTTGTTATAAACACCGTTTTTCCTTTACCACACCCAGTTAAAATGAAAGCATCAATAAAGTTTTCCTGTAACGATATCACTCTCAATCTGGTTCCATTACAAAGATTGGGGGGATTCAAATTTCGAAGCAACATAATGGGGTCTCCAACTCTTAATTCAATTTTATGAGCAGGAAGGCCATGGGCTGTAATGCTATTTAAAAACTTGAGCGGCTAATTTACTACCCTTGATCGCTCTTTTAGCTTTTTTTGAAAGGAAAAATACCCGCGAATTGGGTAATTACCCACGATCTAGTATCACTGATACCTATACCTATTTGACATTTCTTTTAATGTTTTTTCTTTTCCTTTTTTAACAAACAAACAGCATACAGCACACTGCCTCTAGCTGTCTCCCTCTCTCTTACAGGAGTAAAATAAGGTTAAAAGAGATGTAAATATATCGCGCGGTTAGTATGTTTGATTTGAGACTGAAGTGCATATAAACTCACGCAGGTGAAAATCGTAGAAATGTTTAAAATTTTGCCTATTTCTTTAAAAACCTTTTAGTTTTCGAGTTAATGGATATCCTATGTTGTACCCGCAGATGTCCTCTATAAGCTGGTGTTTACTATTTTGAAATGCTCCCAGTATTTTCGAACGGAAAGCGTTACAAAGAAAAAAGCGAAACGAAACGAAAAAATAAATTACTCTTGTCCAATTTTTTCCGGAATTTATAGAGATAGAGAGTTGAAACAAAGTGGAGATTGTAGGCCTAGGTATCCTCTATAGGACTAAGAAAAATGCACCAGAATATATTCAGTAGTTTTTAAGATTTTTGCATTTAAAGACATGCAGTCAAATTCAATCTTAGTCGAACAGAACTACACCAATTTTATTTATATGATGATGATGTCAAGTATATGTGAAATGGGTCTAAATCTGACAGCTGGCTTACTTGATGTTGATATTTCTGAAACTGGCTTCAATTGGGGACGTTCAGTTCAGTTAGTCTGACAGCTGACTAAATGTATTTCAGGCAAGTGAACCAGCTGTTCATATGACCGATCTAAGCCAATCGAAACTGAGAAACATCAATTTAGACAGCTGTCAGACTTAATAACTAGATACTTGAACATACGGTGGGGACGTTCAAGTATCTATTTAGTTTAGTAAGTCTGACAGCTCTCTCACTAAGTGAATCTCGGTTTTGATCGGTCGAGAGAGCAGCTGTTTCAGTTGACGTTTATGGAGGGGTAGCCGACGAATCTAGTAGAGAAATTCGTGACTGAGTACTAAGTTGACAGTTCTCATATGTGGCTGACGTAGAAAACGTGACGTCCCCGACCAATCTAGTTTTTGCGTTCAGGTTGCATCTCATCCAGACCAATCTAGTCGACTTAAGATGACTAGATTCTTGAATGCGGCCAGTGACTTCGACACAAAAAGGCACGTCCAAATTATATAGGCTTCTGACATTTACTACCTCAATACCTCTTAACTTTGTCTATCATCACGGATGTAGACGCTTCTCACATATAACGGCTCCAGGTATAAAAAAACAACAACATTTAAACGCGTTTTCGTAATAGTTTTCGTAGAGACAATTAAAGTTTTTGCATAACAGAAGTCGAGTTGCTTCGATGTGGCAACACTTTTCCTTGATATAACACTAACCCAAACCCAATAGCTATCCCACAATATGGCTGCACTAAGTTACATGCTGTGTAGAGGTAGTTTCCGTGTGCATGGGATTTTAATCGCACGATCATTATTCATATTCGATAGGCGACAATTATATAAGTAGTTCATAGTCATACAGGCTACAGAGTGCCAGACCCGCCATTAGTTGCAAAATTATCTCGTGCCGTCGGTCGTTGCGGCAACCATAACATCACACCACGCCACACCAATTAATACTTTCGGCGTTTAGTACGTGTGGAGTGTGTCAAGGCGGTGGATGTGTGGTTATTATATTGTATGCGAGATCAAATTAACTACTATAAATGCTTTCCTATGTCTCTGCCTTGCTGGTGTTTTCGTTTGTTTAATTGAACTCAACCTCTGTAAGCGATCGATAGACATCATTCCGCTGAGTAGTGAGTGTGCCAGTTGATTATTTTGTTGTCGTGGTCGTCCGTATCGAACGAAAGTGTTTATTGAATGCCAAAGAGTAACGTCCTGCGATTGGTTTTATTTATTCGGTCTTTTTACTTGTAGACGCAAGATATATGAAAAAATAAGTACAAAAAAAAAAAATAGAAATAAAATCAAAATGGCCTGCTTGTCTGACATTGACTTGGCCACATTACATAAAAGCCGCCTGGAAGAGCGTCTCAACTACAAGCTGGCATGGAGTTCAAATCGAACTGAGAGTTTCCACTACGGATTCAGTGAAATCACGCGCGAGTGCCTGCGTCGAAATGTTAAAAAATGCACCAGCGACAAGTGTACAGATATAAATTCAAACAGTGATATTTTAAATGATAAGTTAAACAAATTGAGCCTCGCGCAGCAACAAATAAGACAACAAGACGAAATCACTTCTGCGGACGATGACAATAACTCGAATTATTTCACATCGGCAACGCGACGCCGACGATCTGGAACATGGCCGTAAGTCTTCTTTCCGAAATTATTATGAAAATTGGTTTAGCCGCTTGGATTTGCCAGTGCGAATATGACATCCGTTCTGGTTGTCAATTTGAGTCATTTTGAGATTTTTCAGCAAATCTGCGGGTGGTGTTGTGCAAGTCAATACAAATGGACATGTTAATTGTGCTAAATTTTTGGCTGGAAATATGGTCGGCTTTGATTTAAGCCGCATGGGATAGAACTGGCGCAGAGCACAAGTCGAATTTTTGAGAAAAACAAGATCTCCTAGGGTGTTAAGTTTGATCTGTTGAGGTCAGAAGTTTTAAGCCCTCTCGTCGAATTGTGTTTAAAAAAAATGTGACTGTAATTGTAGGTACTAACTCCAAGATGAGGCTGAATTTAATTTTAGCAACTTTTTTCGGAGAGGAGTCGTGTTTTTAAAAAGTAAAGTGTTTTTTAACTAACTAATTGTGTTTGTGTAAAATGGCAGGCGCCATTATTTGGTTTAGCTTAGTGTTTTCTAATACCAGAGGTTTTCAAAGTCAAGTTCCTTGAAAGTTGAACACTCTTTGCTGAAAATCCTTTCTAAGGCCGTGTGCGAGTTGAGTTTTTAGAATAATCTGTGTCTGAAATACTGTTGACGTTTAAGGTTCTGGGATTCTCTAAACTTTCGCTGGTTTAATTTAGCTGTATGTATCAAGTTTCAATAATTGTTTTTGTTTACAAACCGGATAATCCAGCCCTTGGGCCTCAACTGATGCGCGGTCCTTAGCTAAATGTCCCCAGTTCCGCATTTCAAGTTGACTAAGGTCCTCTTCATTTAAGGCGTGCACTACCTTGACTGAGTTGTCGATCTCGGTTCGAATCGAAGACTCGTCGGACCGAAACGTCAGTCCCATCTTATGTGACTTTTATGACGCTGTACAGCTTGTAGAGTTAAACGCGACCGGGATCGCAAACTATTTGGAAACGCTAGCGCTCAAGCGAATTTATTCATCCACCTTCGCTAGAGGCCATGCTTTTTGTCCAGAACTGGGTTTACAAAGGCTTCTTTAGTGTTTCTTGTAAAGGGGCTAGGTAAGGTTTTGAAGGCAACCCTGATCCCTTTTTTTGTTTCCGTGATCATCAATAAAAATGTGTACAACTTTTTACCTATTTCTTTTGAATTTTTACGTCTTCTTGGATTATAAAAAGTTAGTTTCCCAGATAACGGAACAAGCTTGTTTGTAGTTTTAGGAATTCGCATAGCTGTTGCTTGATGGCTTCCGTTTCCTCTATGTCATGACAGCTTCTGATGCAGTTGTCTGGTGAGATGGTACTTAGTTTTGTGACATAAATGCCACATGGCAAAGTGGCCTATCAGTACCTACACCCGTTAAGATATACGTATTTCTCGTTTGACAGGCCTTACTAGTTACTTAATTTAACCAACCAACATTTGGCAAGTGCACCCAATTATTCGCTTGATTTCTAATGTGCCATTTAAAAACAAAAAGATATAGCAGAACCGAACTGTTAAGGTTATAGCTATCAATTATGACATTGATGTTGCTTGTCCCTTCTTGTTAACAGCATATAGTTGGTTTTACTCTTACACCGCCTCTGTCGACAAATATGTACATATTTCCAAACGCACTGATGACAGTTGACAGCTCGAAAATTTCTGTCAATAGTGTCAGGTCATCGTCAGTCTATGCGGGCGTTGGAGTATCTGGTTAAGTAAATCTGACAGCGAATTTCAGTTCGATCGGTCATATTAACAGCTGCTTGAATTGACGTTTAGTCAAGAAATTCGTGACTGTTACTACTTTAAATTTTAGATAACTACCAAGGTTAAAAATGAAATTTCTACTAAGTTGACAGTTCGCTTCCAGTACGTGTCGCACCCACACGTGTCAAATTCAAGTGAGCAATACCATTCTTTTAAACAAAAATACACGTAAACAAAAACACACTTACTGCGATCCCTCTGGGCGTACTTCAAAGCAATAAAAATTTCGTGCCAAAGCGTATTTACCAAAAAATTCCTAGAAAACTCCCATCAATTCACCCAAAATAACAAACGCCATTCGAGACGCAAGAACTGAAATATCTCAATAATTAAGTAATCCCGTACCAGTCAGTGTGTATATCCAGAGTTCCGCTTCAAAAAAGGTGATTATGTCCAAAACAAGTTAACAAAATAAAAAATCTTAAAAAAAGAAGAAAAACATGGCGCCCACTAAACAAAAATGTTGGTAAACATTATTTATTCGTAAACAAACTTCCACACACATCCATTTGTACCTATACCCAGAACCTCGCTCCGTGGTGACTGTGACTGTTGTTCTACCGGCTCAAAGTTGCAAACGTGAATCGGACGGAATTCATGGCTCGTCAAACCTCAAACGTCACCTGTAAACAATGAAGCCATCATAAACCGGATCTCAGTTGGTTCTCATTTGCATTATCATAATAGCCGACATCACACCCATCTTAGCTCTTGGATTTTAGGATTTGGATAATTCGCAGCTGCTGTCTGGCGGCTGGCTAAACTTCCATTGACCCTCCGCTGTAGGGTGTTTTTCTGGTTTTTCTTTGGAATTTGCTGCATCACTGAATGGAATGTGCGTTCTTTTGTTTTTGTACTTGTCACTAATTTGATAACGATTGACATTTAATTTGTGTCAGGCCTGTCGAGACAGCTTTCTAAATTCAATGTTAGTTTCTTCCGAAATTCAGAATCTGTTCTTCTCAAGTAACAGCAATTTATGTAATTTCATTTGACGCGCACAATCAAATCGAAATCAATATAGACAGGTAATTTACGTATAGACCCGTATGGGCGCATTAACTAATGGGCAGAGTTCAGTCGGGTTTCGGGCGTGTGTGCAACGATTAACTTTCGGATCTTAATCGAATTGTTCGATACAGTCGGTCGGTCATTCATTCTATAAAAATGTATAAGTAGTTAGGTGACACAGTGTGGTTAATGAATATGTCAGGTTAAATTGAACGCACCAAAATTGTTTTAGCAGTTAGGTGCATGTTTAGTTAAAGTCGGCAATTCAAGAGGTTCGGATAGGAAGTGCTCTAGGCTCTGGCTTCTGTTTGGGGGCCAATTTTCTTTTGTACTGACTGAATTTTGTTGTGAAAATATTGTTAAAATGTTACAAAAAAGTGTCGTGCTTTAGTTTTGGTTTTTTTGCACAATCCAGGGAGCAAAGTGAGTAAAATGCGCTGTCAAATAGTGAAGGGGATAGATATTTTGAACTGGGAAAGGTTAGAGAAAACATCGGTATAAGAATGTAGGGTCTCGTCGCGATTTCCAGTGAAACAATTGAACTTAACTGCAACAAAAGAAAACCTGATTCCATTGAAAAACAACTAATTTCACCACAGCTACCCACTTGTAGATCTTTGTAGTTCATGTAGTCTTCTAAATGTTGAGGGAAGAATCTACCTCCTAAAAGAAGTCCTTTGTTATATTGCATCGCATTCGCATTCGTGCTAAATTTCCCTTGGCTTTTATAGGTCTTTGCAGAGGTTGCAAGTGTCAATATCTGCAGGTGTGAGCCTTTTGCCATTCTTTCTCAGAAGACAATGCTCTTTCAAGTGTATACTGAGTTATTCTCCAACTAAATCGTTTAGGAAGTTCCTAGATCTTTTCCGATTCAATTATGGTAAAATTCCTTAGAATGGTATATGTCCTGCAAGCTTTGACTTCCTCTGATCTAATTCGCGTAATATTCGTGCTGAAGGTCCGTTAATTTTTTTGAACAAATTCATCATTATTTATTTATTTGTCGCAAAAAGTATTTGCAAACTTGGAAATACATAATAGAGAAAGTAAAATGGTTCAACAGCTTTTGCTGACAAGAATGTAAGACCATCTCTATCAAGAAGCAGCAAAACATTCACCCGTCGGTGAACTCTCTGAACACAATTGCTATACAAAAAATGTCAACATAATTGAACGCATTTCTGCTTATGGCTTATTAACGATGAGCTTGCAGTTCTGGAAACAAGTTCCGAACACAAATTTCCACATGTAAACAAAATAAAATGAAAGTGTCATTCGACATAAAATTCAACTTTCTTCCACAAAAGGGACGAGTTACATAACAAATATGTTTAACAAAAATATATAAATATCGGCTTCCACGTTGCATTGGACCTACGGACTCCTATGTCAAGTGTCAGATGTAAACAAACAAAAAACAGCTGACGTGTTTTCACAATCGCATCCAGATGTTTCTGGTCAGGAAATATTTACACCATACCCTTGTCACACTATTGACTGACAGTGACATTTGACCATTGAAATCTCGAATTTTCTTTGCTGTCTTTAGATCGTGCAAGCCACTCGTATCATCAAAATACAATTATCGCAGTTGGTAAAGTAATTAATTTCTGTTGTTTTCGTTAAGTCATTGTCTGAGGAAGCGAAACGAGTATACGAAGTAAATGATACGACTTTGGTCGGTTTCTGGCTGCCTACATCGGGTGTTTGTTTTGAGTCGGTTTTCGAATCACGTCATGAAAAGTGTGTAGTCATAAGTGTTACGATGAATGCTATTTTATATTAGTTGTGAATTTTTATTTAAGTGACAGTAAGCAATGTAGAGTTGAAACAAATGCAACATTATCGGGTACGTTTTGGTAAATTTCATCATTCGGATCTGTCAAAGAGAAATGAGCGAATATTCAAGTCAATTATTTAAAAAGAAAATGTTGCATGAGAGAAAAACCGTTGTGATTGTGATTGATGTCATTTTGTTTGTGTAAGAAATTGTTATGGGGATATCTGTCAAACCAGGTGACATAATTTTTGCGAATTGTTTCATCTAATATTCTTCACACCGACAGTTGTTATAATACACAAACTAGTTGTATATAAACAGTAAAAGTCAAAGTGACAAATGACAATGAAGAATGAAAAGAAGAAATGAGCAAAAACAATTTTTAAAATTTTTTTTTTGATAAGTAAACGTATACTGACATCTCATTGTGTTTGCCGATTAATAATCAATTGACTAAACTTGTCGGTAAATTCTCAACAAAACTATGCTTCAGTTCTATAAAATCTTACGTTTCCATTCACAATCCGTTGACGCAAACTAAGTTAGAATGTATGTATGTATATGTACCCTTGACAAAAAGTGTTCTAAAACTAGTCGAAACGCACACATTGAACAGAAACACTTCGCCCAGCTTTCGCTTAGATTTATAAAGTTTTTTTTTTTATTTAAGCATTACAGATGAAACTTTTAAATCTTGTTGCCATTTTTGACAGTGCTTTGATGTTTATATTCAATCATTCTAGATTTGTGGAAGTTCACAATTGCGAAAATTCTATAATAGATTGTGAATCTCCCACGTAGATAGGTGATCTTGTGACAGTTAAAACAGCTTTATTTTTGACATAACAATTTAGTTGTTTCTCTATATGATACGCGTTCAAATGGCGGCCACACAGCGTTTCCAATCGCATATTCGCATCAGCAACTGGAAAACCCAGAAGACATTTAAAAAAACCAAATAAATGATGTTCTGTGAGTGTTTTATTAAATGTTCTGAGCTGTCATCGAACACTTAACCGTTAAGAAGTGCTTTCGAAACTTCAAAGTGTATGAGTTGACGCTGTGAAAAATACTCCTACGTTAAGTTGCAATGTGTATTTAACTGGGGTCTAAAGGTCTTAAGGTTATGCTTTGCATCAGAGACAATACTGAGACCACCAACTTCGGCCGATTTCCCGTTACTTAGCCTACAAGCTATATTTTTCGGAGTGGTCACGATTTACTGCGCTAGTATTGATACATAGAAATTCGTATTGACAAATGTCACGTAACTTCAAAAGTTCTGAGTCACCAATACACTCCCAAAAAATATGAGCCACTTCCGCTTTGGGCAAAGTGGCTTGCAGCGTTCATAGAATTTTTTCAGTTAAATTTGAAATTGTTCGTTACGTGTGAATAATATTTTTTTTTGGGAAAAAGTGTACATTTGCTTAAAATATTTACGAAAAATTAAGAATGTATGTTGGTTGAGGGAAAATAAAAACATTTTGAGCAAATTTTCTTTATTATTTAAGAAAAAATTGCACACGAAACCGAAGTTAATTATATCCAAAAGCGGGAAATACACAACCATATTTGTCCCAATATATTTCTAGTATATAAAACATCTCCTTTAGATAGTTTTATTAACCACACAAATCAAATTATTTACCTTCAAAAAATTTATAATTACTAACCAATGGCATTCAGTTATGGTAAAATGTGGTATTCCCGAACTCTTTCACATTTCCCCACGGCTGCCGAGGTTGGCAGCATTTATTTTTGTATTTTTTGTATGTTTTTGCATGTCATTCGGATTCATTCGGATTCCGAATTGATATAACACCGATAGGAATACAAAATGGCGAATTTGAAAAAAAACTGAGGGGGCCAGCGGCAAGAGGATTGTGAGTTGGGGGTCTCAGTATGGTTTGTCTATGCTTTGCATATTCGAATTTTCAAAAAAAATTAACATTTTCTTTTTGTTGAATTCTTAAATTAAGGGTGCAATGACGTTCGACTAATATTATAACGATTTTTTATGTCAAGTGTCATTTACACTTGAGCAACGTTTCTGAATTTTAAGTCATGAGCGCAAGAAGTATAGAAACTCGGTAGAGTACTCCACAGGGTGCTGCTTACATTTTTCCAAAAGCCAATGGTTGTTTCTAAATTTTGAAGGATATCGATTTTTAGTTTGGACATTAGATTGACACTTCTAATCATCATTTCGACGACAGCAATGTTCCCAACCACGATCCGGTCAACTGGCAGCAAAGATCGCTTGAATTGAGACATTTGGACTTTTTCCTCTGGGGCCTTAAACTGTCACTGGTTTCCGCTGATAAAGCAACAAAAATGTCGGCAATGCAAGGCAGTAGAAATGTGTACTCGTTTTGTTTTAATGGAAAGGTGTAAAAGGTGACTAAAAAAATAAAATAAGTTAAATATATATCAGCTTTAGGGATTAAATATCACGAAACAATCTTTACAAAAATAACGAAAAAGTGCTCATTCGCTGTTTCTACCCCGTTATTAATAAACGCAGCGTAAAAGTTATTAACTCGTTATTCAGAAGTTACGTCAAATTTGTGTATGCTATCTGAGGTCTACTAGCTAACTAACTTGTGCACATTTGTTTATTAATACGGGGGCTAGTGTTTAATATTTGTTTAAAGTTATTCTGTAGATAAAAATTTAGGTTATCGTACTTTACAAATGATAAAGTAATAATGTACTCATTCCTTAATTGTGCTTGAGCTCAATTTAACAGTAGTCAGCAGTTTTGCGACCAAGTTTGACAACTCTTCGGTACTCGGATGTACACACGCCTTATCTATTCATACCCACTCGAAAAGTTGAAACAATAAATACAGAGGAAGTGAGGGCGCTCCTATTCCGTAAGTCGAATATCGTCGAAAAAATAAATAGAAGAGTCCATTAAAAATATGGACGACAAAAGTCAGTTCCAGCTTTTGGCCAATAGTTGCAGCTAATGAGGTTTAGTCTTGAATTGAATATGAATAAGTTAGTAGATTTACCAGCAAAATTTTTGTATTTTGAAGAATTGACTTCGCAAACTAGCTTTACAAGCTTGCAAAATTTTATTGACACATTCGACAGTGTAAATCATTAATTTTGTTCTAATAACAAGCAGGCTTGCAATTTGTGTAAGCTCCATTAGCTCGTTGGACCTTTCGAGCCGCAAATTGTTTGCCCCAAAGGCTGAAATCAGTTTGTGGTTTCAGAGCTCTTCTTAAAAAACAAGCCCAAGTGAAGGAGCTTTTTTTAAGGCAGGTACTTCTTTAACAACTTAGAGGTTGTCGGTTCCTCAAGCAATATAGGGTCACTAATTAGATTTTGTAGGGAAATTGACTGCTTGGGCGATTTGGTTTAGGTTTTTAACCGTAATGGTTCCCAGGGGATGGCGATGGGCCCGTCTTGGTGCCTGGTCTTTTGTGACGATCTCACAACCCCACTCAACCTAACCTAACCTAACCTAAAGGAGCTTTTAAGTAGTTTAAAAAGTAAAACACGGTATCACAAAACTTTACCTGTGATTTAGTTTGGAAGAGATTTTAGAAGAGATTTTGCATAACGATTCTTTGAAGGCGCTAATGGACAAGACAGCATTTTTTCAACTCATCAGTATCAAGCCAAAACATAAACTGCTGAAAATCTAATTGTTCCAGACCATCTCCGAGGTGTAAGGGGTCCTTTTTTCGACTCTTCAAGGTTTTGCATATTACAAGTCCGAATATATCTGGTAAATTATCAACTTTACTTTCAGATAAGGTTTACACTTTTCACCCGACTAGTTTATGTGTTCTTTTGTTTTTAACTATCTTAGATTCCTGATAGAAGAAGCATTTTTTTTTAACACTAATTTATGTTCGTTTGTCAACTGGATTAAAAGAGCTTTCCCATCTCTAATTTGTTACAGTCTACAAAACTCAGGCTCATCTTCGATTCAATCTTAAGCCAAATAAACTATCTCCAAACCAACTAGCTCCCAGGACTGGATCACTTCTCTGTCTCCATGAAGTGGTGTCGGACACACGGACTCGTTTTTTCCCTGTAAATTTGCAAGTTCTATAGAATTAATTAAAAAACCACTGCGAACCCATTGCGGCCCACTTGGTATTTTTCATTATACTCGTAATAAGCGCGTCTGTAAAAATCATACAGCTTCATTTGTTTGAAAACACACTTCACACGCGTGAAATCGAAAGTCATCGTCGGCATCGCTCTGAGCAATGTTCAACAAGCTTACGCAGCTGACTCTCTTTTTTTTCATAATTTGAAACTTGCTAGTTCGTAAGTGCGAGTAGTTTAGGTTTCTCTGTTTTTCATCGTTGTAACCTTCAGTCAAACCTCGGACACAGCCGCACAGTCCACAGCAACTTGTTTGGCAAGTCGTTCTCACTTTTCTTTTGCTCACCCAAACGGGAGTTGTGTCAATTTCAATGGCTTCAAGCTTCTGTTTGCTGTAAAACGTGATTTCGATTACCACTTTGGGTATAGTGGGCTGCTACCTCAGAGTCCCTTCAAATCAGTCAATCGAAGCAGTCGCACATGCAGCTGGGTGTCGAATCGCCCATTGATCGCGCACTTGTTGACTTTTTTAGTTTACAGTTTGCTCTCAAGTTACCTATTAAAAAGATAAACGTCAATTAAGTCGCGCTTTGTCACATAACACACGTTACTCACCTCGATTCGCCACAATGGACTTTGTGTTTGCGGACAATTATCACTATCGCAATGATAAAGTTAATAGTGATCCACTTACGATGTACATCGAGCATACCAGTCGCCATCTGGACGGAAACTCGTTTCTGGTGGACAACAATTCTGGTATAGCGCATGCCGTTGCCGATCCATCTCCGAGGATATTAAGGTTTAATTTATATTTTTCCTCAGTAGTGTGTTGTACTTGCGGTTTTTTGTTTTGATATCATTCACTGAGTATAAAATTTTACTTAAATCCGGATACAATTGTGTGAGCATTCAATTTACCAATAGTTGGAAGCCCCATCCGTTGTTTGTCGTCGAGACATTCACTAAACAAAGAACAGTGAAAGGACCTAATTTTTGAGGCCAGAAATCCGGTTGACATTATTTTAAAAAAGGGACAAACCCGAAAAAAAGTTCGATGGCCTTCCCCATCACCAGTGTCTATCAGCATCCGCTTTTCAATTATACTGCCAGCCCACAGAACTTTCCCAAATAATGTGTCAAAGACGTTATACAGGTTATGGTCTGCTGATATATTTTCCTGATGTATACTGCCGAAATTCCTTATTTCTCTCATAAAATGTTCTTGCTTAATAGTCAATAAATAAGGGGACCCGCTTAACATTAAGTAAAAAAGTCACAATTGTCTTAAGTCTGCACCAATTCAAAAGTTACAGTCCAATCCGTTTTAGTCACATACGACAGAGCGAGTATTTGTTGTGGTATTAAAGTTGATTTCATTTATTCAGCTGAAGGCCGCTCTAAAATGGAGAATGGTCTGCTTCGGCAACACTTGTCCAGATGCCACACTACAAATTTTAATATTGACTATAAAAATCCTTGAAACCTTTCTAACATTTTAAAATTTTCTCTTACAGGCGAACGAGAAGTTTAAACGCTCCATCGCCATTCCAGCAGTTTGGACCATGCGGAAGGATTATGAAAAATTCAGCCATGGTAATGTAAGTATATACTTAGTTCTCAATTACTTTTATATCCTCGTTTTTAACAGTGTTTGAGTTTGTTATTTAAAATGCGTTCAGTCGTTTTCCAATGTTCTGCTGTTTATTCCAAGGATCGCGAGTGTAGAATGATCGACTACGACTATAACTCTCGATCTCACTCCAACGACTCCAAATCATCATCTGGGGCATCCATAGAGAAGATATATCGGAAATGACACAAGCATCTCATCCTTGGCCTATCATTAGCACGCCTGCCTAATATAGTACGGACTCGGAAGCAGCATTACTTTCGAGTGTTTGAATTTCAGACCTGACGTTTTATTGCAAAGAGAATTTGAAAAAAAAAGGAAGAACCCGATCATCTGCGTATATTCGACAGTTGGTACTCACTCAGAGTTCGCCTAAAAATAGTAATTACGTGTCGTTCTCTGTTTTGAATACAACACAGGATTTCCTATCCTAAACCGCTTGGACTCGGAGTTCAAATTTACAATCGGCTGGGGTTTCGACATATTTATTTCCTACTCAAGAGGAACCAACTAAAACTTTCTGTTTGGACTGTCAAAAGCTTTAATTTTAAAGTATAACTTTTATCAGTTGAAGATTTAAGTAAGAGCAGCTTTCTATCATCGAAACTGCATTCAGTGTGTCCTTTTAATTGCTGCCAGAATGTGAACACACTAACTCAATTAATGCTGAAACGGTCAGTATTTAGCGGACCAATCGCAGTACTTGTCTGAGCAACGCTCTCCTGCCTTGGTCTAGCCTTTGTAGCCCACCTACACTTCCTCTATTAGTAGTTGCTATAACAGACAACACTTACTCTTGAATCGACTTTACTCTGAAAGCAATCTACTCGTTGCAGGCAAATTCAAGATCCCGCCAGTCAAAGGCTCACATGGTACAAGCCGCCTCTAACCGTGCTCGTCATAAAGAAAGTTCGTGATTCAGCCGTAATGCAGCCATTTGTGCAACTAGTTGAATGGCTAGTACAGGTAAGCAATAAATCATATGCCACCAACATCTGACTTTTACTAATTGCTTTTCGTTGCAGGAGAAACACATGGTTGTTTGGGTTGAGTCAGCCGTCTTGGATGATCCTCTCCTACACGAAGATAAAAAATTCCAAAGCATTAAAGAGAAACTAGTCACGTTCAAGTGAGTTTCATTCGTAACTCGTACGAAAATAGCCTCCACACCGTGTTCTTCTTTTATCTTCTAGAGATGGACGTGATGATCTTACAGATCGAATTGACTTTATTGTCTGCCTAGGTGGAGATGGTACACTGCTCTATGCCTCGTTACTGTTTCAACAATCGGTGCCACCAGTGATGGCATTCCACTTGGGCTCGCTGGGCTTTCTCACCCCATTCCAATTTGATAATTTCCAAGAGCAGGTGACTAACGTGCTAGAGGGTCATGCGGCGCTCACACTGCGCAGTCGCCTACGATGTGTGATCTTTAGAAAGGCTGATCGCCACCACAAGGATAGTACAAGTGATCAACGCTACTACAACAATATATCAACAACCGGTGCTAATGCCGCAAACCAAGTCACCGACAATAATATACATGTTCCGAAGGCTGCTAGCAACAAGGCATCTACAAATATTTTGGTAGGCAACTATTTGACTATTTGACTTGCGAGTTGAATTAATTTCAAATTCGGTTATTGTAGGTACTCAACGAAGTTGTTATCGATCGTGGACCGTCACCATATTTAAGCAATATTGATCTCTTCCTCGATGGAAAGTATATAACGTCTGTTCAAGGGGATGGTGTAATTGTGTCCACACCAACGGGAAGTACCGCATATGCTGTGGCTGCTGGCGCTTCTATGATTCATCCGTCCGTTCCTGCGATCATGGTCACGCCGATTTGTCCGCATTCGTTGAGTTTTCGACCGATTGTTGTGCCAGCCGGTGTAGAATTGAAGGTAAATCAAAGTGAAGGGGCATTTCACCTAATGGGCCGAGTTTATCGTTTGAGCTTCCTTTGCCAGTTTGTTACCGAAAAAATCTTCATAACTATCTAACCTAGTCTGTTGCTTCTCATGCATAGTGAACCAAACTTGATCAATAACGTATTTGCATTTGTAAACTATCAGAGATGCCAGGAGATCAATTACCAATAATATTTAGTTAACAACAAACCGCAGATGTGGTATTTCGAGTTACTGTTAAATATACTGTACCTTGTCAAGCTAATTATAAAAATACCACAGACCACCACTAGCGCTTTCACAGCCTCCAAGTATCGCTATCCCCGCAGATTATCTCAGTTGCCATGGAGACAGAATTTCACGGAATACTAAATTAATCCCACGTCTTCCAATAAACCGAAACGTACCATAGCTACCGCCAACTATTTTCTGTTAAACTGGTCGGATCCTGGACATCATATGGACGACTCAGAGTTCTTGGCTGCCGCACATAACGTAACAACAAACATGGGAGTGACCCGCTCACTGTTCTATGAATAATTACTACTGTTGTCGTTTTGCATCAGCTTGGACAGTTCCTGAGATGCCTGTTCATTGTCTGTTGTGGTGCGCTCACCAAACAATAAAGTGACGCGTTCAACTTATTTACTTCTGCCTACAAGGACAACATTCATGTTTCAACTTCGATTGGCAACTGCGTGCTTTGTCTGACAGTTTTCTTTGTGTTTCGAGATCTGCCTATCATCGAGATTGATGTTGTTGAACTCGGCGTCAATCAATTAGTGATAATTTTTTGTATAGCTCATCCACTTTTGTACAGCACGCATATTTCTAACTCTTTCCTCACTCTCTTCCACAGATTTCCGTATCACCCGACAGCCGCAACACGTCCTGGGTCTCCTTCGATGGGCGAAATCGTCAAGAACTATTTCACGGTGATAGTCTGCGTGTGACAACATCCATTTATCCGGTGCCAAGTATCTGTGCTCAGGATCAAATTTCAGACTGGTTCGATTCGTTGGCCGAGTGCCTGCACTGGAATGTCCGCAAGAAGCAAAAATGCCTCGATGAACTATCGGACTTGACTGCATCCGGCTCAGAGGACACTCTCGATGAACTGGAACGAGGCAATGATCCACTCCTAGACAGTTAAATCGAATCTGCTATTGTTTCAACACCCAACTATATGGTGTTACTTTAGAATAGGATTTTCTATATTTCTACTTCTAGAACGGATCGAAATATATTATACATCTGTAGTTTGTGAGTTGAAAAATAAAAAATAATTTGCCAAACGCACTGAGGGCTGAGGACGAGGAGTAGCATCTTTTGTTTGTTTATTAAAAATATATGTATTGGTTATAGAGAAGCTGTATGTAAATCAGTATGATGTGTGTTAGCGTTGAACTCCTCGCCCAATATGTTCAGAGAACAAAAGAAACATTTGTTTTAGGATTTTAGGATTACTCTTGTTATTTTTATTTTGCTTTCCTTCCTGTTGCAAGTTTGTTTTTCTTGTATGCAATAACACTGAGAGTTACATTTTTACATATAATATAATATAATAGAATAAATCTTATATTTTATTTTTCGTTTTGTAAAATGGTTGTAGAAAATAATATATTGAAATATATTTCGTTTTTCCTTTTGTATCTGATAATTGTTTTGTGTATTAAGCCAAAATTTATATTAAAAAGAGCTTCAACATTATAATAAACATAAACTTTAGGCAGAATAAAATAATATTGTTACATAAAGCTTTTGTTTTCATCAGCGAACCTCAGGAGGAGAAAATCGGCGAAGTTACAACTAGGGCTCTTATTATTATCATGCTCAGAATTTAATTGAATGCTTTTATCGTTTCTTATACACTCTCGTCATTGGCAATTGGAAAATTGGCTCCGAGATCAATTGAGGCCAACCACTAAAAGGAACGAATGGTTGTTCAGTTACTTTCTTGATTGAAATCACTTTTTATATTACAATTTTGATAATGGATTCTCTTTCAAGAGACAGTGAGTAAGAAATAACTCTGTCGTAAAGATAGCCAAAGGCCTTCTAATAGTCAATAGTCTAATAGTCAACAAAGTGATTGTCGGGGACTAGATTACGCGCCCAGAATGGTCTTAGCCCTCTGAATGTAATTCTCGAACACTTTCGGATCTAAATCGCTTTAGAGCCAGCTGTTCTGCCGCCAACTTCTTGTTGGATAAGTGACAAATATGCAGAGTAGTACATTTATCCTCATGAGTAAATTTGAGGTCATTCCTTAATCGGCGAGGAAAGCGTCTGCACGAGCACGGTTGTTGTAATAAGAGACGACGAATTCACAAAGTTTCGTAAGTAGATGAAAGTGAGTTTGAGAGGTTCTTTTCCTAAGGTCGTGGCTATGGCGAACAGTTCGTGATATTTAAAGAATGGTTCCATCTGCGGGTTATCGCGCATGAGAAATTCGTCTTTCTAATATGTCTTCTCTCGGGCGTCTGAGGAATTTACAACTTGTGGGGACGAAGTAGGACTACTAGCCCGAGTCGTATAGCCCCGATACAAACTTCCAGGTATTGTATTACTCCCGATTGTTTGCGGTGCCAGATCTTAGCTCAAGGTCGTTCCTAACATTTAACTGCCTGTATACAGCTGCTTGAACGTCGAAAATCATTGATTTGAATACGGAGGGCCAATGCAAAGGAGCAACACCTGTTTTAGTAGAGCGCACATGTTGAATAGCTCTCTAACCAACGAGAGACAAAGGCTTATAAGTTAAGGTTCATCTCGAACCGTAGTACATAAAGTCATGGGCGCACCTAGAAGACTCAAGTTAGAGGTTCACATCGACATCGTATTGACCGATAAGGTGTTTCTTACCGGTGCGACGTTGTCCCCCGAAGTTCATTTAAAGAATTTCCATATCAGACCATTAGTTTGTATACTAACTCGCCTTATATTATATACGAACAGTTGGTTCCTGCATGTCCATCTTTCCAGGTATACCTATAGCGAACTATTCAATCTCTCTGCTTAAAGGTTAAGCTGCTACCATTAATTAAATACAATTTTCTTGGAGCGTGTAACCTCACTTAACACCGGAAAGCACTTAACACAATGACAGAATTAACCCGTATCTAAGGGCATCGTAAATGACAGCAGAATTGCAGGCGATAAATCAAAAGATTGCAAAAGAAAAGAAAAATAGAAGGAATTTCTTCTCTAAGATCTTTCAAGGAATTGCGGGCCATAGTTTTCGTTGCTCTACTTTTATACGAATACCTCAATGCAACAAGTATAGGATAGTACGCTATTTCCCTCCCTTTGAGATATCTTGCCCGTGTACAAGTGTGCGTTCCTGAAATGTATGTTACGTAGGTATACTTCCCCTTCGGATAAAGTAGATTTTTCCTTTGTGCGGCTATTCAAATGCATCCCCACGCATTTGAATGGTCCTTTCCTGGGTACGCCCTCTTGTGAAAGTGCGCAGGATTTTAATTTTATATTCACAGCATCTTTGGATGTATGAAAATGAATATGTGTCTACTTTGTTGAAAGTGATGTTTATTTGTCAGTTTTAAAAGGACTGCCATTAGACGAGCACGTGCTTTCACGTTGAGGGCATTTTATGGCTAGCAGGACACGACCAGAACCAGATACTCTTGTAGTTGCTGACATCTTACTTGTATGGCAAACTAGAGAAAGATCTACTTGGAGGCTGAGCATTCACAGAGAGTTCAACTAAAACCGGTTAGCAAGGTTTTCCAAATAGCTGCAGACTTCAAATGAAATGATAGCTTACAAATCAGAGCTAACAACTCGTTGGTCTTATTACCTTTAAACTTTTGTACGTTGAAAAGTTAAAATTATAAGATTTCCAAAATAACCGTTTTACCCCTTTTTGGGAAGTGAAGCGTAAAAAGTATGAGAAGCCTTTTTAAATTTAAGCATAGCAAATA
Source organism: Cheilosia impressa (assembly GCA_948293265.1). Lineage (NCBI taxonomy): Eukaryota > Metazoa > Arthropoda > Insecta > Diptera > Syrphidae > Cheilosia > Cheilosia impressa. The sequence continues at coordinate 14,345,606 of OX411884.1, forward strand.
GCTGAAAACTTTGCTAAATGATGTTAGAATTTAAAAAAAAAATTTTAAATATATCGGTATATCCAAAATCGAAAAACATGTAATATAAACCCCCCAAAAATGTCCCCGAAAATCACTCAAAAAACGTTTCAAAGTACACCTAGCAGCACCTATGCGTGCCTATAAAGGACTTCCTGGGTCTTAGAGATCCAGAATGGAACAGGAGACTCATTCCGTAACTTTTCAGATGATTATCGTTGAAGCGATAAACCTCCAAAACTACCAACTAAGTGCTAAAATTACAAGTTTGAGAGCATAATCTAGTTCATTGCCCACAAATATAATGAAAGGTGACGATTGTCAAAAAAAATTGAGCAGAATATGACTTATTTTGGTGATCAAAGTTTCTTAGTTTTTAGTTCCAGAATTGTAAGTTTGTTTTTCTAGCTTGTACTAAAAGCCTAATAAATGGGGACCACCAAAATCAAATTAAAAAACGACACCGCTAAGACGAATGTTGATATACGAAATTTGCCCCAAGGACTTTTTCGACTGAATCTCGTTAAGAGGTAAGCGGCAATTCACGGCTGGGTGTTAGTATCGAAGGTATGACCGTATCCAAGAAATTAAGAGCCGTGTACTGATACGACTCATAGCGAACTAAGTTCTACATAAACTCTTATGTGACAGTTTATGACCTGAAAAAAGTAGCCCATAAGTATTTAAGTAGAACTTAAATCGTTAAGAGTCGTATGAGCAAACGGCCCTATATGCTGCTAAAATGAGGCGTCCTTGCCTCAATCCCTAGGTTCGTCAGTGCGCAATTAACTGCCTTTGTTTCAACTATGTTAACCGCTCCCTCAATGTCAAGGAAAGCTACCAAGGTACCTACCGATTTCTGTTTATCTTAAGAATGTTGAGAGGGTGCTGACTGCTGACGCACACGATTTGGATAGATTCTACAGTGAGTGTTCTATCAGTTTGACTCGAATATTGACGCATTTTTTGGGATAATATTTCGACACGATTTTCGATATATTTTCCGACGCCATTGTTTGTACATTTTTCATGCATTTGATGCTTTTTTTTCCCGATATTTGGCCAAGCGGTTCTTAGACCCAATTTTTGGGGCGTTTTCGAAGTGTTTTTTCACACATTTTCCTTTCGTTGTATTTTATAATTTTTCGAAACGACTTTGGGTGTATTTTCAATGCGTTTTTTGGCCCAATTTTCCACCTGATTTTTGATGCATTTTTCGACTAGATTCTCAGCCACTATAGTACAACACAAGCCCATGAAATAAATGTGCGGTATTACCTCCCATCTGACATTTATTTTCAATGAAATGTTGTACCTACAAGTTGAGCGAACAATTTATAAAAATCATTTACTACTACTTTATAAACTTCTCAAAAACTGGTTTCGAAAAACTTTGCTTTGTTATAATTCAAAGGCTGCGATTAGTTTTAAAGTGTGCGCAGTGGGATAGTGGTTAGTAGGAAGGTCACAATAGAAATTACAGGTTTTTTTTTTACTAGGTCACCTGTCTGACAAACGTCAGAGAGTATAACTGTTTGTTCGGTATCAGTTCGTAATCGTCCTTCTTTAGATGGTAGTGATAAAAAACATAAAAGCATTATTTGGAACGGATATACCGGGCTTGGAAAGCCAGGGTATAGGTACATTTAATGTTACTTTCTATTAAGGCAATTATTTTCAGAAAGTTGTATAGCTTTAAATACCTTTTAAGTGGAACTATTGCTGCACTTAAATTTCGTTCTGAGCAGTAGTCCTCTGGATTTCAATTTTGACAAACCTACCCACATTAGATAAATTGTTTCATCGCTCTTTCCTGAATTTAAGTTGGTAGGTATTAAATCAGTTTCTATCTTCACTGCTTTATTTATTAGATCTTCCATATGAGCAGTGATGCCAATCACGGATAGGAGTTTTTATGCTTAAGCCCGAAAAAAGTAAGCCCTTTTCAAAACAATTATGCCTTTTGGTATAAAATTGCATATTCTACAGTTCAACGATAACCTACAAGGTGATTAAAATTTTCTAGCAAAATGTTGGTCGATCGATAGGTAATTAATCCTTTTTTGCTTTCTGTAATCACAAGGTTTCGGTTTGTGCATGACGGTCTTTTGTAAATAAAAATTAGCGACTTTGATCAAAGTATGTAACAGATTTACCAAATAAAATATTTATTTCTATCAATTGATTGTGAAAACAATTCAGAAAAAATTATGTCGTTTTTTTCAAGCACCAAAAATATGCGTGAAAGGCATAATTATTCCTTAGTTGGCATCACTGCGTTTGAGTCTCTAAAAAACTGACTACATGATAGCTAAAAATAGGCAAAAAATTAACTCCTTCCCAAATCAAATTGAAGATTTGTGGGCAGTACGAAAAACGAATTCTAGTCCCGACTTTAGATTTAGGAAGCACAAAATTCCGAAATTTGTATGGGAAATATGCCCATTGCGAACTAGTTACATTTAAATTTAAAACTATGATCTTATTGGTCATCTTTTTGGAATACGCTTCCTTTTTTTTAAAAAAAAGGTTTTAGAAAAGAATAAATATAAGCTCTATATTTTTTTTTGTTGTGGGAAAAGCCCGTAGGTATATCTTCTGTAATTCTTAATTCGCTCTGTCAGTACTTGGAGAATAATGGGGATGACATTGACATGTAAGAGCAATTAGTGCTACCAGCTCTTCCTCTAGACACCCAACCTTATTAATTATTAGCCTTCTCACTCGGCATTTATTTCCAAGTGGCTCAAACCTAACGAACTGGAAAATGTATTCCCAATCCTGATTAGCGAACCACGAAGTTAATTCACAACTCGCATCATTCCTTTTCTTCTTATGCCACCCTAGTTTAAGCACTCTGTAATCAGCATATGGATTTATCCTACACACATACGCACACGGCCAGGAACAGTACTCCACTTGAGATCGAAGGACGAGGTCACCGTCGAATATAAAATCGCATTCGCTACGCTGAATAAAGTTAATGGACCAGAAAGCCGTCTACTAGAAGAGATGACATAAAGAAAAGGACAATTCGACGAAAAACGCACCCACCATTGATTCCACAAAAGGAAACCGAATGAATGTGTTATAATGGGGGAACACGGAACACTCCCTTTCTGCTCATCGAGAAGTGAATCCACTCAACAGTTGCCGAAAGGACTAAAAATCCCTTCTTTCCATTTAAAGTGTAATTCAACGTTGAATGTCACTTAGAGGAAATAGGCCTCTTGTTGTGAGCCTTTGAGAGTTTTCTTTATAATTTTTTTTTTATTATTTTGGTTATTTAATTTCATACATTGATTTGGCGGTGTCCGAGGGATAACACTTTCGGTTAAGAGGTTTCTCCGCAAATGCTCGGTTTCCACTTGTTTGCATCACGTTTCTATGGAGAGTGACCAATGTCCCTTTGAGTAGAGTTTTTGGTTTTATTTTTAGCAATATATTTACTGGCGTATATATACAAATTCGAGAAGGAGTACTTCAATATTACTTAAGAAAGATTTTTACTGCAGACGTTTTAGTGCTGGAAATCGACGAGCATTGCTGGAATGGAGGGCGGGTAATGTCAGTTTTACGATTAAAGGTAAGCGATCGCTTTGCTTTTGGAAGGAAATTGTAAAATAAATTGTTTAGCTGCTGAATTCAACTGCAGATAGAACTGTAGATGAAAGAAGATGATATTATTCTGCACATTCGACAAATTTAATGTTTATGACTCACGAAAACCTCATACCCTATCTGTCTTTTAACTTAACTTAGGCAAACCCTACGCATTTTTTGTTTTTTGTCAGTTGTGTTGCTCAAAACAATTTTTTTTTTAGTACAGTCGAGTCCAAACTAGTTGGCCGAGGTTTCCGTGTAAAGCCTAGTATGCTGCTCGCGCTTAAATTAAGCCCCATACAAAAATGTCTCCAAAGATAAAATTAAGCAAAGCGCTTAAGCCAAGCAGTAGGTACGCAGTTCAAGCTAAATTTGTTAGCCACTGTACGGAAAATCTCTACAGAATTTAAGTAAGCGTATTAAGGCAAAATACATTTTTCCCCAGCTAAATTTTGACAGATCAGAGAAAATAATGGTATTTGCAACAAAATTTCCAACGAAGCAAATTAACAGAAGCAAGTCAATCAGCTTTACCAAAAAAGTCGACATAGTTTTTTTTACGGAACTACACTGTCAAAATTAAGCGAACATTAAGCGAAGTGGTGAAGGGGAACATTGGAGAGGTGCTTAATTTTAGCTTCCCTGGAACACCTTACTAGGCTTAACCAAAAACAAATTTTTATGCTTCATAAAGAAAAATATCAGGTGTCGCCTGACCGTAGAGATTTATTAAACTTTTATTTTATTTAACTGACAGTAGAGTTTCATTTAAAAAAGAAAGAGCTTCCATTAGAAAGTGCATTCACGGAAACCCAACAGCTGTCAAGGCTATGGTTCCCGATTTCGATTGCCTGCATCCATACGTAGGTTACATCTACAAGACTCTAGTAGCACGATGGCCGCGAAACCCACAGCGGCAGTAGTTTATTAATGGGTGATCTTCTATATTCAAATATTTCAACAACTATTCCCTTTTCTGTAACCTTGGAGGGCGTGCAAAGTAAAGGAATTGGACCGTAGTCCTGCGGCATGCATTTTCTTATACCTACCTTTTCTTGGAATCGGTTGAAAGCTGGCGGTCGCTTTGTTAGGATGGAGAAGTCTTCTGGAGGTACGATATTTTGAACAGCTCCGTAACCTACCGCAACCTCCCATGCTCAACAGTATTACCAGAAACGCAGCTGCACCACCTTATTGAGTACCAATTTCAAACACAAATTGAGACAAAGGCGCTGCTTAAAAAAAAATTATTCCACCCCACCTTTGTGTGTCATCACTGTTATAAAAGCAGTAAAAAAAAAATACCCAATTGGAAAGTCATTAAAAAGTTCTCGACTCAACTACCCAGTCAGGAAATAATTATTAAACATTGCAGAGTTGAACTAACGATCGAGCAAAGATTCAAAATGTGAGTATAGAGATAGTAATTTGCTTTTAGATCAGGAATAGCTTTCGGGGATAAGTAAAACAAAATATTGAGGCCTTGTTAAAGGAGTATATCATACAACAAAGAATCCCCAAAACACGGCACTCGAATTGCAAGGCATTTGTACCTTAAACATCGCCTCGAAAAACGATATGAAAATCACTCAAAAAGCGACCCAAGAAATGTCCAAAAATGTCATAAAAACGTCCCCAAAACACGCACTAAAAGTACCTATAAAAAATTAAACAAAACCATCGCAAGAAAGGCCCCCAATTACCTCCGAATAATTGCCCAAAATGACGCAACCCAAATGAACCAAATATCCCAAATAAATTTAACGAAAAATGTCCCGAAAACGCCCCTAAAAAACTCCATAAAAATAGCACGAACTAACTTACAAAAGACGCTTAAAACGCTCCCAGAAACGCATCGAAATATGCCGAAACAGAACAGAAACACTCACTGGAACATAAATTGAGAGCCTGCTTCCTTAAACAATATAACTCAAAACTGTAAAGGAACATCGACGCTCATTGACATACAAGTAGTTTAATCATAAATAACTGCGGTCTCAAAGTCAAACTTTAGAGGACCATCCAGTTTCAGATAGCGAATAAACTACAAAGTCAAACGCATTCCACCAACACGAGTGTTTCTGACACGAACTGATTTTGAAATCCAGATTACGCGAGTCGAATTCACCCCATTGCCACCCTATCTGAGGGCTTCTGGTGTATGACTCGTTAAAAACTAGTTTGCAACAAAAGAAACTCTACTTGAGGCTTTCCGGGCGGTTGACTATGCAAAACTAATTTACAACAAAAGGATAACCGTTCTACTTTTAATGTGGGTGATATTTTCCAATTAAAAGCAGAATATCCTTTCGAATTTTTAAAATTCCACTCCATCGTGGATGAATATATTAATTTCCCACGCACATTACGTGCTGCTTTTCACCCTCAACTTCAGCTGGTAAATACCGTCCTAAGGATACGTGCTGGTGACCGCGGATACGCCTTTCTGCTTCCCGATCTACCGATTCCTCAATGCGAACGTCATTTCTCCGCACAAACTGAGTATAAAAGCCACCCCCAGCTGGTGCCTTGAATTCAATCGAATAATAATCGAATCAAATTTTCTCACGAACTCGCTGAGGAATGCGATGCGTTTTGTCCTTCGAGACGCAAGCGAGAAAAGGATCACAAAACACAGGAATTTCTTAATGAAGTACTCGTATTTCCCTGGCAGCATTGTCTTTGCCGGATTGCTATATGCGGATACGTATGGAAATTTATCGCAAGAATGGAGAAGTCGTACAACGTCCTTACGTCGTCCTTCTGCTCATCTACTGCTGGATGATTATGAGGGCGTTGATGGTTCGATAAATAGTGCGTGGGTGAATTTCCTCAATGCAAAGACATCCGAATAAGACAACGAATGGAATGATGGGAGAGAATGGCAAAAAAGGACCATGATTGTGTGCGCTTTTGTGTGCGATAGATCTGTGATGGCGTGATGGGAGTTGGGGAAATGAACAAACCGAAAAAATTTTCTATATCTTTCTCTGGGCAACTGCGATTGACACACTAAATATCCTTGAAAGCAGACATTTTCCTGAACTTCACTAGCACTCTCAATTATGCGGCGCTCCACCGCATCGCCGGGTACCGGGATGAAGTACCCGTAGTGAAAACACTAGGGGAGAAGTCGTGTCGTGGCTCGTGGTGTTCTTTATAGTGCTAATGGAATTTGAAAAATTTAATAACCCGATTGGTAAAGAGGACGCATTATTGTTCGTCTCGAACAGTGGAATGGTGAGGATGATGTTCAAAATTTTATTTCTCACCGCCTTTGCTCGAGTTAAACGCAATAAGTGTTCCTCGTCGTTTTCTTTTATGCACACATTTGCCAAGTGATCTTAAATGGGGAAGTAGAAAAATTAAAGCTACTGATAGGGAAAGATTCATTTTGGTGAGATGCGTAGTCAGCTCGATAGCGGATGACTTTTGGACTAATATGGGCGGGGGTTGCGGTGCGTCTTTGCATAAATGTACCCAATGTGAAATGGTACTTTTTCTATACAAATGCTTTGCTGTTGCGAAAAAGTAGAGACAAATGACGGTCAGATGAATTGGCTTCTGAATATTGTTTGAAGATTCTATCCCGCTGTAGCAATTTCGGAATTTTCGAAAATTCGTCAACGCGTTCCATTGCGAACGAACCCCATATAAAAAAAATGACATCTCACCATTTCCGCTAGACGTCTAGGACTTTTTGTGAAATATAACTTTCAGGGAAATTTCTCAATCTAACGTTAAGCTACCCGCTGCATTGAGAGAGAAAAAAAGCCGACCCGTCTAAGGATATCGTTCAAACGTTACTTTCTGTCATTTTGTGGGAACGACCCTTCATAAGCATCCGTATTGGCAAATATCGTTGTGGTTTTAGGTCTGAAAAGTTCACCGCCGATCAGATTTTGACACTTAGACAGAAAAATCTCAGATCGATATGCGCTAAACAGAGTCATGTATGTATAGTTTTGGCGTCCCCACAAAATTCGTCCGTCTCTTGTGGATGTAGGTGGAAAAAGCCTCACCTCACCGAAACCTTTGATATTAAATAAGGAATTTAACAAGGCGACGCGCTATAATACATACTCACCCCTATGGGGAATAATATTTCCCTCGGAATGTTTTCTATTCAGCAATCTGATTTATATTGCTGACAAGGAAACAAATTCCATCGGGATTTGTTCACGATAACCCTGACTTCTTTCAGGTCAACCCACAAGGCACGATCATTTAAAAGTCTGCTCAATTATTTCCAAAAGCGAACGATATCGACATACTTTCTACAACACAGTGCGATGTTCACGTACGGAAAAGTTAGGGAACGCTTTTGTGGTAATCTATGAAAAATGACAGATACTTACATAATTTAAAAAATCAAAAAAAGTGTTACGAAAAGTCGGTAAAACGTCTGATAAACTCGAAGAGCTAGCTAGTTTTAATTTATTAATAATATTAGTTGATTCATTTAGCGGCAAAAGTGATTCAGAATGAATCGAACTGCTTTTAGATGAATCCAAGCATTCGACAAGAGAAAAAAGCATTCAAAATTACTTGGAGGAGATCGACCCTTTTTACAGCGAGGATGAACAGCCGCCACTTTCGAAAAGAATATAAATATTTATTTTTTTATGAATACCATTTTAATTCGCAGAAAATTAAAACATATGCACGCGTATGCCAAATAGAACTGCAAATTTAAAATCATCTGTCAATACTCAGGTGACTGACAGCTGTTTCAATTCCTACACCAAGAAATTTGTTGAGAGAGAGCTCTCTCGATGAAGCTCCCGTATCCCGTTTACGAATTTAGTAAAGGAACTGCATTGAGTAAAAGTTCGTAAAAATTTCGTAGGTTTTAAAAGTAATACCGTGTTCCCACCAAACTGAAATCGAGAGGTTTCGATGAACTTTTCCCGAAACCTCGCAAGTCGTTCCCACTAAGTTGAAGTGATTTCAAAAGTCAATTTTGAAGTGGCTGCCAAAACAACTGTTTGCTGACACAAAGTAATAGTGCTGAAAAGAGGAATTACTTAAAATCAATTCTTAACAATTTAAGGAAATAACTGCAGCATTTATAAATATTTTCCTTAAAAATATTACTTACCTTTTTTTTTGATTAAGAGTTTGAATTAGATTCAATTTTTCTTTTATTATTTTTTTGATATTCACAATTGTTTTGGCGTTTAATATTTTGACATCCATAAATGAACACAAAATAAACCAAAGTTCACGCTGTAGTCTCACAGACGGATGAACTCAGAGGGGTTTCAAAGAGGTTTCGCTGAAAACCCGAGGTTTCGAAACCTCTCAAATGTATGGCGAAACCTCAGAGGTTTGGATAAATTTTACGAAACCTCCCTGTTTCGTTTGGTGGCAACATTGCATAAAGGAACGGACGTTATTGGAATCATTTTTAATTGAAGTTATGGGGAGGTTCAACATAAATTCTTTTTGTATTCTCAGAGTATATTTTGAATCTCGATACTTTGAAATGTCAACTGAGTATGAAGCAGAGTTTTCAAAAACAATTCCTACATTGTGTTGCGTCACTTCCGAAACAAAAAGTGAACTGTTACTTCGTTGTTTCGAAACATAAGTTCCTAAATGGGATCACGAATTGACACCAGAACGTCGCCAGGCCTAAAATGTGTATTCGAACGCTACTTGGGACATGCTAGGAAAAACAAAGGTGAGCAGCTTAGACAGTACTAGACTTAAACGAAATGTATGAAATGCAGCATTGTTATTGCTTTTAAAGCAGGTCTTTGGAAGCAAGTTCAGTTAAACAAAGGTTTGCAGCTGACAAGGCCTTCTGCTATAATTGAAGTTGACTACTCAATTTAACTGTTGACATTAACTAAGAACTGAATATTTTAAAACCCTACTTTACTGTACAAGAAACGGTCTGATTTATTTAATCATTCGCTTGACTGTCAAAAACTAAAAATTAAATGACAGTAATACGCGTTTTCTTCGAATGAGCCCTGTTCTGTGCAATCTTTCAGGTGAGTTTTGCCCAGTTCTTAAACCATAGACAAGTTTGGTCCAAAAAGGAGAGGTTCGAAAATACGTTATTGTTTTTTTTTTCAATAATTTTAAGCAAAATTTAGATTATAGATAAATGTTCGACTTAGATAATCTCGAACAGTAACAGTCTTCTTCATTTGGTGTTTCCCCTTAGAGAGTGCTTATCCTCTTGGAATAAACTATGCGTTGCAAACTAGGCTGCGGGCACATCTAGTACAAAATAAAATTAATCAAAGAATTAACAAAATGAACTCAAATTATGTTTTCTAAAAAAAAAACACTCAAGCAAAGCTCTTTTGTGTGACGATAGAGGTGCTACTCAATATGCCCGTACATTTTCCGGTTTTCTCATCCGCAGAAGAATAAAAGATCCAAAATGCCCGGCAGATTGCTTTCGATTTTGTGTTTATATCTGTCCTATGGTTCTCATGTCTCATGAAGCACCCACCTGCTTCGTTTCACGAAAATATTCGGTGCTAACTTATGCATTACTATAAAGTACACGGCTTTGAAATCTAAAGTGTTCAAACTCGTTTGTGTCTCATTATCATATGGAAACAGAAACCCAAACGAGTATCTTAAAAAAAAAAGAAACTCCATGACATTGAAGGCATTTTATCTATTGCTAGATTATACCAAAGACTCATTCTTATTAGAGCCGTGGTGGTAGCATGTTTCATTCAAGTGCCTGAGCTAAGCGAGAAGTTAAGTGAAGTGGAATAGAACTCGTTTAAGAGGACTTCTAATTTCAAAAGTGAATCTTAAGCACATCCTCATTCGGTAAAAGAACAGGTCTCTTTGGCAGCTGGCAGTTTTTTTATTTTGTCAAATCGGCGGTTTAAGGTAAGTTCGTTAGTGGCTCTGAAGATTCTCTGCCTAATCATAGTCACACAAACTGTATTTACATTTCAAATTGAACTGAAACTATAACAAGTGGGTTGAAAATTGGAATGGCAATTTAAAGGGAACAGTGTCACAATTTTGAATAATGTAATAGATTGCGATAATTGCAGTTGATTTAAAACTGCTTCTTCACCGGAGAATATTTCCTCTTTGTTTTTGAGGGCGAAAACATTTTGCGCCGTTCTAACAACAAATTTTATTATCGACTTTAAATTTACGGCAGCTCACAATTGCAAAGTTTGTATGGAATATTATGGTCACTGTGAACTACTAAAACTTAGAGTGGCAACTAAAACCCTTGGATAACCGATGTTAAACAGCTTTATGATTTTTGGCAGCCTATTAAATTGTTCAACTCACGGCACACAGTTGGAAATCCGAGATCAAATCTTGTTCGACGATATAGTGCCATAGTGAATTATTTTCCAATCGATCTTTTCTTTTATTGCCTGTTTGCATTCTATTTGTGAATTTATCATAATTTTCGAAGATATTCGCCTGAAAAGTTACAGAATTTACTTTCTGTCTTCACTTTTGTTTTATATATTCAAAAACTCGCTGAAAATCAGTCGTAATCGAGCCAAAACTAACTAACTAAGTACTTGAACGTATCTAGTTTAGTATGACTGACAGCTGTCTTGACTTGATGTAGGTATCTCAGTTTTGATTGGTTTATGGCGTTTTCTCTTTCTGCCATTGGAAAAAAAAGTGCACTTCCAGGTCAATTTTTAACACCACAGAAGTGTCCGGGATATTTTTAAAGAATTGCCCTGAACCCACCAATACACGCTAGCAAAATGTCGGATTGAAATGTTTGTTGTGTTATTAGAAAAAGAATGTTCGCTGTGTAATCCGAAAATATACAATTATGCGTGCAAAATGTAAACTAAAATTGAAATATATTTATTTGGCTGTATTTATTACTGTAGAGAGCAAAAAAAAAGTAGCAACAGAAACCAAAATCTATTACAAGAGTGCTTCAACGAATTTCATTGAAAAGAACAATTCTGAATTTCGGTGCAATTCTCTCAAGTCTTTAATAAAAAGAACGTCATTAGATCGGACATGGAGGAGTTGCCGACGAATCTAGTCAAGAAATTGACTAAATACTAATTTGACACTTCGGAAAAGTGACGCTTCCGACCAATCCAGTTTTTGCGTTCAGGTTACACCTAGTCCAGACCAATCTAGTTGACTTGAGATAACTACAGCCTTATTTATTAGAATTTGCTAAACACGCATATACACCTGTATAGCTATGCAGTGTATAAGTATTTATACAGCCCTTATACACCCTTCCAAAAATTATTATTTATAAAACATTTTTCCATGCATACTATTTAGTTACACAGGGTTTGTGTCAAAAAAAAGTACTGAAAAGGAGAAATCTATTACATTTATCTGTCCGAAAAGATAAAAAAAGACCTAAGCAGCTTGTGAGAAATGTAAATTGAAATACAAATAAAAATAAAAAAATGGAAAAGTAAAAAGAAAAAGATGGGAGATTTGGGACTCCATGAACCGGTGGTCTTATGCAAATTAAATCAAATTTGTTTTAAATTTTCTGTTTTTCTGTGTCTGAACATATTTCGTATCAAGGATACATGTAGAGTCTTAAAAATTGAAAATAAAAATGTCGATACAAACTATCCAATTTATTTTCGATTTTATTTTAAATAAAATGTGACAAATTTGTTAAGTCAAAATGACATTTCGACTACTCCACCTCTATACAAGCTCTAAACAACGTCCAAGTGCGTTTAGCTTATACAAGCTCTGTACAACATTGAAAATTTTTTATAAATAAGGTTTATGCGTTTAGAAGCATTTTAGAGAGTGCATAACTTAATACACTCATGTTTTTCATCTATTTTTCAGGAGCGCAGTTTAAACTTCAAAATCTCGATTGATGGCTTGCAAATCGCCAGCTACTTGTTTTAGCTAAATAGTGGTATTTTGTATATTCGTAGATTGTTACACAAAGTTTGATTCCAAATTTGACAGTTCAGCAATAAATTACAAAACGAGTAGGTACCTTATATAGTACGCTCTATTACAATTGTAGATTGAAAAAAAATCGATACAGGCGGTTATTTCTCGATAAGAAAATTAAAAACGTATGCACATTATATCCAATTGAATTTAGGGCGCGCACACAAGGAGGTGTTTAATTATGACAACAAAACTGAGTTGAGTTTAGCCGTAAATTCTAACCATCTTTTTTTATTTCTTATTTATGTTTAATATTTTTATAGCTACTCGTACCGCATGATAAAAAGAAAGGAGAACTGCAATTTTTTTTAAATTACTAGTATCAACGTAAATGCAACTCATTTTCTAGTAAAAACTGATATCTCGGAATGCGACTACCTAATTTGAGTCTGATGTGCATTAATTTTACGAACGCTTCTAGTAAAAAGCACGAATCTCTGCCCAGTTTCATTTCTTTTGATGAAAATGTAAGACTCTAGGGAATTAAGATGGAGGCTCAAAAAAGAAAATGATAAAAGAACTAGGCAAGCAATTTTTTCCAAATTTAAGGGTCAACACACATTTTTAATTTTAAATAAGAAGTAGCTAATTTCAGAACCCAATTGGATTTACATAAGAGGGCATTTTAAAATGCAAGATTTCGATTCCGCTAACAACTGTCAGTTCAGTGTTACTAAAAATTAAGAACAAGGGCGTTTTCATTTATTGAGCAATATTTTGAAATACAAGCCCCTAGCAATATCGCACTTTATAATATTTTGAGACGGTTATTGGCCCAATACAGTGACCATCCGTTCATTATAAAAATGAACAGTTCTGTATTTGATTACGATTATGATTTTTTTTGTACACAAAACCCTACAAATGTTCTGTATTTTAGAAGCTGTTATTATTTGTTCCGTATTTCAATTAATTTCTTTAAAACCACAATGCAAACATTAAGAAAGCAAAAATAAAACAACCAAATGATGATGCTAACGTGGCCTAACTTGCTGCACGAGCATACGAGTAATTTAGCATTGCATTGTTTTTTTAATTCTAAAATATGGTCACCGTACCTATACATCTAACAAGTTCTAAGATAATCATCAGAAAATCAACCAGCAGACCATTCTAAGGACTACATTGATCAAATTATTTCTAAATCTCTCACTTAACCTCAGTACAATTATAGTCCTTTTTTTTGTTGTATGTTGGTGCCTCTCCAAATCATTATATATGAAATAAAACTGGCGTCAGGATTTTACTCGTTGAAAATAAAGTCTTAAGGTGCTCATTTTTTTTTTTTTTATGACAATCTTTACAGATTGTTTATTGCAGTCCATAAAAGTGCGAACGTGTTCTTAGGTAAATTCAGGTAATAAGCAAGGGTATAGAAAAATGTACCGCTCTATCATCGCAGACGAATAGTTTAGATGGAATTGAAAGATGTTTGGTTGAGCGCTGGGTTAGGTCACCCTCCAGACGTGTGTTGACATCATCACTCTATTATTTGCCATATCATGTAGCACGTGGCAAATATAATTTGTCACAGGGAATTTTCCCCTGTATAGCTTTTGCGGAGTACACTTATGACATTGAGCATGGGATAGCGAACATAAATCAGGATTTACTTGAAGTTATTGGTCTTAAAAAAACACCCCCTCCTTGTCCATTTGAAAGCGACTCTGTTGCCAAGGCATAAATACCCCCTCTTATTAATTGCTTTCGTTTCGAATCGGGGATTGGCGTTGTACTATGATTTTTTAGAAAGTAGAACAGGAAAATACTATACATATATTTGCAGTGTATTTAACATAAATATCAACTATAATCTGTCTCACAAAAATTGCCAGTACAGGAAGCCTACCAGAAATATAGAACGCTTTCCTCTCAAACTCACTCGCCAATGATGAAGCGCAGAGGATTATCTACCTGTATGGCTGCCAGCTTGACTTAAAAACAGTTTCTTAAGCGTAATAAAATCACAAACGACAACTATTCGATTTTTTAAAGTAGGTAAATCACGGACCCTCCAACTCCTATTGCTATTTCGCCACCGACTGCAAATCTCAATTCTCTGCTCAATTGCCCTTTTCAATGAAATTTGTTGGAGCTCTTTTTTTAATAGTGACTTAGTGGGTTGTGTGTTGGACTACTAAGCAAAGGGTCCCAGGTTCGAAACCCGAGAAAACACAAATTTCAACTTGAGTTTTTTTCCACTGCGCCACCTCTCGCGAACATTTGCCAAACATCCGAGAGTGTAACTGTCATGAAAGAGCTTCTCAATTGGCCGCTTGGACTTGCAGATCCCTTCCATTCGTCCCAAGAAATCGAAAACCCGCACAAAACGAATGGTTGTGAGAAGCTAGGCCTATATGATCACGGCAAATATTTATTCCCTCATTCACCCGTCAACTCCTTTTGATACTAATTTTACTTTTGCTTGCTTCGAAGAGTTCAAAAACAAAAAAAACCTTTCACGGATAGGTGCCTTCAGTTCTATTGCAAGTTCTTAAAGTTATTAAAGTTGCGACACCACGCGGGAGTTTTCTTAAGCTCTTTCAGTCAAAACCGTCAGTTAATCGCTCCATGAAATTCAACGATTTTATTCCTAAAAAACTCCTTCAACTGGCGTTTAACCTTTCACCCCTACCAAAGTGGTATACGTGCATTTAAATATCACTTGTTGTCCCATTGAAACTCCACCTAACCTCACGTAAATCTAAAAACTTCCAAAAACTGCATTCAACAAGTACCAAAGTTTCAAAGTGATTTCGTTTCACTAGATCCCTTCCTCTGGCCACTCATCCCCAACGCTGTGATGCCCCCTTACCATACCTGCATCATCAGTCTCGATGGAAAAAATCGAAAGACTTTCCCCTTATCCGGTGTTATCCGCTGCTGGGGACACTAGTTGCGCACATAGAGATCCCTCTGTTCCCCATCTTCTATGATATGCCCATCAGTTGCGTAATAGCTCAACTGCCTGTTCATATCGCAGAGATGGTGTGTTACACCCCCTGCAGCCTCCTCATTCACCGATTCAATCATCCTCCTGTTGCTACCGAGGGTTGTTCTGTCTCCTGATGACAGTGTTCATGCGGTGGCAGTCTCACATGACCAAAATCAGGAGATGCCGAGTGACTGGCATGACATTCTGAAATCAGATAGCATCCTAACAGGACATTAGTCAGTGATAGCTTCAGTACGAGGTAGGATCTCGTGGCTGGTGGAAGTGTGTTTCTATTTTTTTTTTAACTTGAACGACAAAAAATAAAACAAAAACTTTGTTCAACTTGTGTGTGTTAGTCTTAAAAATTTTATCAATTTAAAAATAAATAAGAAAGTGGCGAAAACTAAAAACCCAAGTGAACTTGAATGTAAGTGAGTGTCATGGAAGATAGTTTTGGTTTGAAGTTTTCTCTTGAAGGACCGAACAAAAGTTATCCTTACCGCCCGTAGTTAACCGAATTGAATTGTGACTGGACAGATATGTAAGTCGTATACAGAGTTCTGTTGTGTAGCTACACACGCTCCACATCGCACTTGAAAATCAAAAACAGTCCTTTCCACTTGAAACCAATCGACGACCACTTGACCAATTACCTCGCACAAAGTGCGGGCCTTCACAATTTGCCTATAACAGATACGTGAACGAAGCTGAAGTTATTCCTGTGCCGCCAAACTCGAATTCCCTTTAGAGAAGGGAGCACACAAAAAATGAAAAAACCGCTCATTGTTGAAGGACTTTCAGTTTGATTGGGGTCGAGGAAGGGCTGTAGAGTTGGTTTATTATTTTTTGGCCAAAGGGTTGATTTTTGGTCTTCTCAGTGAGAGCACGAATGTGGCTGCATGATGAAATTGACGCTCCGTCGATTGAAGGGTTCAGTACGCGGCAAAAATAAATAGAAGCATGCAAATTAAGTTGGAATTCAAAAATACAGTGTTGTCGAAAACCAAAAGACGGAAAGGGTCCGACGTTTGATAAAATTGTGAACCACTACCGACAAAATTTTATCAAAACTACCAAGTTATGTAGAATACACAAAAACTTAAAAAGAAAATGAACAAAACTAAAGCACTTTGTTAAGTCTATAATTACAAGAAATAGGAAAAATGTTTTATTACTAATATTTTGTGGCATAACCCTTATTTTAAAATACCTCAGCATACCGTAGAGTCTTGGATTCAATTGGTCTAGAAATTTTAAAAATATTTCCGACTATCTGATCCCGAATGGCGTAACTTTTCAGACGATTCACGATTCAAGCGATAGACCTCCAAAGCTGGAAACGGAGTGCAAAAATTGCAGGCTTGAGAGCTTCATTTAGTTTATTCTGCACAAATGCAATGAAAGTCGATTAAAATTAAAAAAATTCGGCCAGAAAATAACTTATTATCGTCATAAAAATTTCAAAAACGATATCGTCCAGATCCAGATTGTCGGCCCCAGAACTAAAAAAAATCAGTTTCCTTTTTATTATATGAATTATACAAATAATAAACATTGAATAAGAAATGAAAAAAAAAGGACGGCTAAAATTTGCGGCTAAACTCAACTTAGCAGTTTTTGTTTTTTGCCTGTGCGCACGCCCTGAACTCTAAGTTTTTAATTTAGATCAACAGCATTTGCTCCAGTTCAAGACTAAAATTTGTTTCATTAAGTAGACTTCCTAATTCCTTTAGCGATCCATTGGTATCTTTTCTTCAGCTTTGTTTCGATTTGGAAAATATAAGAAGCTTTTGTTCTTCCGAACAATTGTTACGAACAATTTTACCCCAATTTTGGAAACTAGTCTTCGCCTTGGTAAACATCCCTAGGAAACTTCAGCGATTTTGAAAGAGACTGATTGTGCCACAAATAATAATAATAATAATAAACTAATGCCAAATTTATTACCACTGATACTGTACCTTGAATCAATTTACCGTTCGATCTGCAAAGCTTACAGTACACTACTTGTTCTTCTAATTGTTAAACTCAAGTTGTTTGGCTTAATTGGTTAGGATTTTTCTAATATATTGTGCTGTTTTAAATAATTATCCGGTTAAATATTTTATTTCAGAAATATGTTATTTAGAAATGTATCAAACGATGTGTGAGCTTCTCTTTTTTTCAATGCGCTAAAATTTCTTGTTCGTGTTTTATTTTTGGTCAACACTGTTTGTTGAAAAAACAAATGTTGACATCCAGATTTCAGTAGATCTTATGTGAACATCTACGATATCTTTTTGGGGAAAAGAAGGAACGCGAACAAGAATATCTGTTTGGCAATTCCAAACAGGGTGAACCATTAGGTTAAAAAAGTCTGTTTAACTAGGGTTTTATTTATAAACATCCCGAGAACATGTGACAAAGAGCATTATTTAGAAATATTCCATATTCAGCCTGGCGTTTTGCGAGTTTGCTTTTCTATAGAAAGACAAACTTTTTGCACATTACCCTGGTTTGTCTGAAACTGTGGTCAGATTTTTGGTGAAACCGACTTAGGTTAGGTTAGGTTGATGGGTGGATGCTTCAGAGTAACCCTGCAGCACCCCACTTAGGTCCTTGTGGACCCATTGTGATACCCTTGTTGAGGGGTTAGCCGATGTCGTTGGCGATGAAATTTTCCTCCCTCACATTACTCGACTTTGTCCAGCCATCCTGATAAGTTTATGAACATGGAAAGATCAGATAGAGAGACATTCGAAAGTTCATATATGTACGTCTTGGAAGTAGTATCTACCAAGTATTCTATATCTCAAGTGACAAAGACTGGGGCATTGACAGAGGAAGTGAGGTGTATCCTCATGTACCTCTTCGTCTTCACACCCCCTACATATGTCGTCATTCTTGAGTTTCAGTTTCATTGTATGGTTTCTTAGGAAGTTGTGACCTGTTAGGGCCCCTACCAGTTTATACATCGACATTCTGTCAAACTGCATGAGTTTGCTAGTCCGACTTGGATTGTATTCCGGCCATAGCTTCCTTGATAATTCGCAGGTAGTTAATTCTTTCCACCTGTTGTTGGCTTTCATTCGGATCTTATCTTCCCCCCCTTTCTCTGAGATTACAGAGTGGTGGCCTGATAAATTTGATCGCACGATCTTGATCCATAGCGGATCCATTCCTAGCCAGTTCGTCAGCTCTCTCGTTGCCGGTTTTATCCCTGTGTCCAGGAACCCAGCATAAGCGCGTGATGTGCTGCGAGCAGAGAACCTTAAGCTCTTCACGACAGCGGCGAACTAGCTTTGATTTAATTTCAATAGCAGACACTGCTTTTATAGCCGCCTGGCTGTCAATGAATATGGTAATATCATCCCTTGGTATTTCCAACATTGACACCATGTGGGCAGCTTCGCCGATAGCCAGAACCTCCGTTTGAAACACACTACTATGGTCAGGTAATCCGATCGAGTGATGTATATTCAATTCTTCAGAGAAAATTCCAGCACCTGTTCCACAGTCCATCTTAGAACCATCTGTATAGATTGATATCGATTTCCTTTTTGTGGGTTCATCTGTGTTCCATTCTTCTCTGCTGGGAAAATAGCAAGAGAATGGTTTATCGAAGTCAAGGTAGGGAGACAAGTAGTCAGAAGTGACAGCATCTCCCATATATTTGTTCAGAATCTGTGCGTGTCCCATTTTATAGGGTTTCCAGCTTTAGGATTGGCTGATCCTAAAGGCACTTTTGGCTGCAGATTCTTGCATATAAAGATCTAACGGTATCAGGTTGAATCCACAAAATTATTTTAGGGTTTGGTCCCCACCTTTTGCCGAAGATTCGATTACATGCGTAGAAAGCGTTTGCAGCTTTCTTTACTCTTTCATTGACGTTCATTTTCCAGTGAAACCGACTTAAAAACACTAAAAAATCAGGGAACGAAATTTATCGAACACTGATACAAGTTTCACAGCAAATAGCAGTCGAATAGATTTGAAAGCCATGAATCAGATTCTGTAAGTCGGAAACGTTAAAACGTTTTCGCGCACACGATTGATTTGCTCAAAGAAGTAAACGAAAACGTTTTGACGTTTCGTCTGACAGAATACCGACCCCGGCTTTTTCTATAAGTAGTTTTTAAGTATTTCTTGGATGAAAACTAAAAATACCAATGAAACAAGGTAGTTAAATTTTTGCAGTACTCAGCTGGATTAATTGATTTCGTTTCTTTTCAATCGCAATGGCTGAGGGATGGGTCTCAGGATCGATCCGCGGAAAAACACAAAGCTACACTTGAGGCGGTATTCCACTGCGCCACAACTCCCGATCGTCTAACAAACACTTGCGAGAGTTTAACTGTCACGAAAAAGGTTTTCAATTTATCTATGCAGACTCAGCAAAAAAATTGAAGGACCCTTCCATGCGTCTCATAAGTAAAAACTCACACAAGGCGAATGGTTGCTAGAAGCTAGGCCTAGGGTAGCTATATGGACCGGTTGCTTGTTGTTATTTATTTATTTATGAGTTCTTTTCCATTCTTTTTGATTCTGTTCAGTAGTTGAAAACATTTAAGAAACTTATAAATTCCTATGGATTTTTGGCTACTATACAAATGCGGTCTCTTCAGCGGAGTTTGTTGTTGACACACACATCGATTATCGAATTCGTTTCGGTTCCGGGACCGAATATAAAAAAACTGAGGCTGCTATCATCAGCGAAAGTGTGTATAGAAATAGAAGAGGCAAAAGAGCGCCCTTTGGAAGACCAGCATTTGTTCAGTGAATTGGCGACCATTTCGTCCGGAAACCCGAATTGATCGGCAAGAAAACGCTCGCGCATTTTTGACAAAAGGAACTTTAATGCCAAACTCTTTCAAATGCTTTCGAAAGATCGAGTCTTCGTCTGGTTAAACTTTTCTTAAAAAAGTCGTTTTCTCTGAAGGCAACGCTATCAGCGCTGTAAATTCCATGAGTTTTGGGGTTAAATCCATCCGACCAAAAGGCGAGAGTAATTTTCCCAAGTCAGTAAGACGCCTACATAGTTTACACAAAGTGCGACATACGACTGACTGTCTGCGGGTAAATCGATTCCCAAGGCTGCCAGTCCCAAAAAATGGGAACTTCTTTGTGTGTGGATGGTATTCCGAAATTTGTCGGTATGAAATCTGTGGCGCCCATTGAATTTGACCAATTTCAGTCAATTCAACTATCGATTGTCATTCTATTGACTTTACGCGGTTCCTTGGCCAACTGGCCATTCTTGTACATTGAGAAGAAGTTCTCTGTGAAAAACATAGGCCATAATGCACCGCCCAAGGTCGCCTAGGTAGACCCTATTTTCAAGGGCGCTTTACTTCCACACTGACTCGGCATCTGTTTAAACAAATTTAGCAGTCAATGGGATTTCGCTCCCCCATGAGAAAAAATACAACCGGATAAAAAATCAACAAACATTGCAAACAAAATTAAAAGTAAATAAAATCGTATGTTCCCAGTATTGATTTAAATTCAAGTGAAACCAATTTTGCAGGCTCCCCCGGTGTGGGATGTCTAAAAATAAAGTCACATACCAAGAGAAAACTTAACCACATCCTTGAGTACAAATATGGCAGAGGCTTACGGTTGTTTTTTATTTGTTTTTTTCAAAGTTATACGTTAAAAAAGCAAACCAATAGAATGAAGTGACAAATTCAAATGAGCCAACGGGAATCGCCAGTAGAAAGTTTCCTCAAAAAATCAACACCAGCATCAGCAGCCACTAAAGGTAAGTCTGGCAAAATTACAAAAAAAATAGATACATGTGCTACCAGACCGCATTTAGTAACTAAATTTAATTATCCAGTTGATATACATGTTAAACTCAAGCCTTCGTGTTGGTTCCAATTGAGTGTGATTTAATTTTTAATCACATCATCACCTACTCGGCCTGCAAAACAATCTTCGCGTGTTTTCCTTGTGTGGGTCTCGCACCCCTGCAAAATTGCCCCATGGGAATTGTATTCAACAACAATTCAAGTATTTATGTAAAATGCATAATAATTCGTCTTCAACTGCAGTCACACTTATTGCGTGCTAATAAAAGTAAAAACATCTCAATGTGTGCAAATTCGGTTCGAAGTTCTCATGTTAAAAGAATTTTTACAATGCAATAATGGCCGCCATTAAGTCGCATCTCAATGTATGATTTATAGCACCTGAGAATTCTGAGCAAATATCTAAGTCAACTGATTGTATTCTTGAATTTAGTTGAGTTAAGAATTGTGTATCCAGTTTTGTGGGGCCGTGAAGGATAAGTGCAACAACTGCCTCTGGCCAATTAGTAAATTGTTTATTGGGATTAAATTATATTTTAATTAATATTTTTGCCAGCAATATTGGAAGTGATTGCTTGTAACTATCAAGACCTTTAGCACTTAATTAGACTTTGAAATACTAACGTGGTGGTTACATCCACCATTGCCACGTTATTTTTAAGTGGGGCTTTGGTAGGCTTAGGTGGATTTACTGATAAGTATTAAAAAGCTATTTAAGTGGTTTTAACACGGACTTCTAATCACACAGAAGCTCCACTGAGAAGGAACGCCAAAAGATCACTTAACTCGAGCACTTTTGAAATTCGCAATAGGCAGTTTTTGGACCGATGTGCGGAGGACTTTTCAACTACTTTTGAAAGGGATTTCTAAATTGTAAACCCGGAGTCGTTAGAAATTGCTAGAGAGTATAATGTTTGTCTAAAACAAAGGAAGGAAATTATTGGCGCAACATGTCCGTAGCGACCCTAGACCTAGCTTCTCACAACCATTCGTTTTCTAAGGGTTGTTCATTTTTGGGACGAATGGAAGGGTTTTGTTCGACGTTCGCCAGAGAATTTCTGTTTCAATGGACGATTTATTCCGTTTAAGTTCTTTTCGAATGTGTTGCCTTTTGCTTTTAAAATGGGCAACCACCTACGTCCGACGGAAATTTATATTTGAAGTTGAAATGACTGCATTATCTGTCATATTCTTCATTTGAACTAATGCATGTTGGGAAAAATGTGTGTTTTGGAGAACTTTTCCGTTAAAAATAAATTAAAAAATTATTTGTAGGATTTAGATGGAAACTAGTTAGGTTAGAATCATGGATGAACAATAAAAAGAAAGAACAGTTTTAAAACTGCTTGAAGAAGTTGACAGTGGCTGCCAATCGGCTATAGCTGTCAGACGGCTATAGCCGTCATTTCTATGACAAGTCAATAGTCGCATAAATGACGCCTACAGCTCTCATTTAAAAAAATTCCTTTTATTCCAATCGATTTAGATTTTAAATTCAGACATTTTTGTTACTTGCCAGACCTCAAATGATTACCAAAAGTGTCTTTCTCGCATTTAGAAATGAGCGCCAACGTGTTAAGCATGACATAAACATATATAACTGTATGAATCTGCTCTAAAATTCCTCTTACGAGTCTGCTGTAAAATTAAATATAGCAGCTTTTATAAATCAAAATATTTCTATGTTTCTGAAGGAAGCTCTAGATGTTGACGAGAATGCTCTGAACGAATTTCCTGACAACCTCAACCTGCTGCATGTGAAGGCCCATCTACAGCTGTACTTGCATGACGCAGAGATATCTCGCTGGTTACGGTCCAGAAGATGTTGAATTGCATATAGAACGGAAAATAACAAGTTTCTAGATCGGATATATGTGATTGTCATATTAGCAGTAATTAAAAAAATAAATGTTAATTCCGAATCGGCACGTGCATTATACCGTGTAACTGCGGTACTCGTAAAAAAAATCAGTGGTCACCAACTACGATCAAAAGTGTTGAAGTTAGTTGCAACGAAAGAATGGAATTGTAAAATTAACTCTGTACTCTTTTAATCAAGCACACTTGGCATATAGGTAACGATAAAAATGTAAAGAAGCTCATTTTAGACTTACAATATATTTATATAGACTGCTAGTAGCCAACTTCGAGTTGGTTTCAACATTAGCGCCAGCGCCCTTGGTTCAGAGCGGAATAAATTGAAAACAAATAATAAGAAGCAGACTAAAGTAGGTTTATGGGCTGCATTATTAGTACGAAGAATTTAAAAATGGCTTTTTTTAAAATACATTGAAGACAAAATAAGCTTAAAATAAATTTCGTCGTATAAGTTAAGCAAGGAAGTAAGCTTATTTAATTATAATAGGACAGGGGAGCCTATTTTTTGTAAAATTCAGATGGATTTCCATCCGACTCTGCAGCCTTTCCTTCGTTGAGATAATTTGGATCTACCAACACATCTTTCAGAGTTATGAATATCCCTAAAAGGATACCTAATCCTTTGAAAATATGTAAAACCGTCCTGAAAACTTTATTTCTTGAAATATACAGGGTGGGCCAAATGAAGTCATCCGATGTTGTTTGGCTCTAATTTTTTATTTAAAATGAACTTCGATTCTGTTTTTTGAATATGTTTATTTCAACCTTTAGAATTTTATTGGTCGAGTAGATGATATCGGGCAAATGGGCGCCGTCACAATTTAAAAAAATTGTAAAAGTGCCATTGCATTATATTTCCCAAAAAAACAATTGTAAAACACAAGGAAAAAACTCATTCGCCCTTAACATACGAAAAATTCTTCAATTTGTTGGGCAATTAATGCATTACAATTCGATTTTTTTACTCAAATTTTGTTGGTTCCATCTATTAACAATTAAAACTACCACTTTTCGATGCGACATCTATTGGAAAACATTCCGCAACAATTTGAATTTCCCCTGCTTTACTTAGAAAATCTTCTAGCACCCAATAGGTGTCTCTAGCACTCGAGGGAGAAATCCAAGATGGTTGACAATTTGGTACAATTTTTATTACGCTTGGCGTAATTTTTTGGAAAGCTTCTATAGAACAGACATTTCACTAGCAGTCCATCTATAGTATGTCAATGGTCTGGTATATCACGAACCACAGAAATTCTTATGCGGCCTTGTAAATCTCCTTGTAAGCGCAGTGGCTCCATCTCACTGAACAGTTTCGAAACCACAGCATTGGCGTCCACATATTGCCTGCTTCAACTTCACTATTCACAATTCACCTTTTGAGCTGCAAATAGAAAAAAATTTCCACCCTCTTCACCTCTTCAAGCTGCAAATAGAAAACACTTTCCACCCTCTCGGTCATTTGAAATAAACAGGTCAACAGGTGATCAACTTTTCAAATTGTTTTGATTCCTACAGCCAGTGAAGCTATTAAAAAACAAAAAAAAGGTTGGGAACCCGTGTCGATCTATACGCTCCCACTACTTAAAACCTCATCAAATTTTCAAATGATTAATTGTTGTGTGAATATATTTAACACTAATTCGCGTTGTATATAAATTTAATAGACTTGCTGACTGCCCGACTCAGTAGAATCTCGATGGTTTCAATAATCGGATGCCGGCGCTTATCTGCTACTGCAGTCGTACATGCAAAACGTCGTGTCTACTAGTTAAATTCGAAAAGTTAACACCAACTCGATTGTTATTGTTTTCTTTTTGCGTGCGCAGTGAAGATTGTTGTAAACAATCAACAAAGTGTTGCATTTACACTTTTCAACATTTGGAATAAAGGTTTCGAAGGAAAATACCAGTGGTGCCGAAGACTTTTTAACGAAATAAGGATATACGGTCTGTATGGTTTTTTTCATCAGCAAATTGTTATTAACAGTTCATAAAAGTGTGTAAGCTATTCCAGTTTAGAAGAGAGAAGAGCGAAAAGAATTCTTAATTTTCAAAGCCGGTGAAAGTGCGCCAAATTCTATACTCAATTTTTAATCACAAAAATGTGCGGCAAAGTATTTTATTTAATATCTACCAAACTATTCTTATGAAACTTCTGCCCCAACTTGAGATTCACAGTCGAAAACAAACACTTAAAGTGCATAACAAAAAAGGTTGTCAGCCCAGAAGCGGAACTTGATGAAGCTCGATAAATAGGAAAAATGAGGATAAAGCGACGTATTTTTAAAGATTCAGTTGATTTTCTGGTGCGAATTTACAATTGTAAACAGTGTTGCACAAACCATGCAACAAATATTCATAAATACATTTATGAACGCAAACTACAGCTGTCTGAATGCGGCCGTCATGCACTGACAAAAATCGGTTTATAAGTGGGAACGTTCAAATATCTTGTTTAGTAAGTCTGACAGCTGTCTTACTTATGTATCACAGTTTTGTTTGGTTTAGATCTGTCATATGAACAGCTACATCAGTTGACATTAATGGCGGGGTAGCCGAGAAATTCTTGACTGAGTACTTATTTGACAGTTCGCATATGTGGTTGACTTAGGAAAAATCAAGGGACGGACCAATCTAATTTTTGCGCTCAGGTTGCATCTAGTCCGGACCTAGCTAGTCGACTCAAAATAACCAGATTTTTGAATTAAGGTCTTAAATGACAGAAATTCAAACCATTTTGTCAATAACACCTCCGATGTTTAATACATATGAATTCCGATTTCATTTCAAGAGGCTAAATGATGAAAGGAGTCTTGTGCTGTCATCGGAATAGTTTTTGTTGCTATTGTTCATTTATAAATAGTACAAATTATTAAATAATTGAAAAAATGTTGCTTCCATTACCTCTTCTGTCATTTTCCAGCAACGCGGCAAGAAAACAATGACAGTATGCTGACTGCACTTTTTTTTTAATGAACGCAAGTACTGCCAAATCTCTGCAAATGATAATGCAGTTCTTTTGATTTGATGTGGACATGATATTTGTGTCGGTTTCTGTCGCCTTTTCGTTGCTCTCGTTTGTGATTCTGCCCGAGCAGCTCTTAATACGCGGGCTACCTACCCTCCCATTTGATGTCGCTATTTTTTGTTTCTTCAAAGTTTTGAATTACTGTCTAACGAACTGTCGGGATTTCGTTTCAAGATTATATGATTCAAATAGAAGTCTAAAGTCAGATTTTATTAACCAATTCTGTTGAATATTATTGGGGTGACCTTCCTAGACTTGATGTTCTTTTTTTGACCAATAAATATTTTTTTCAGCTTTAGTGGTTAACAGTGGCTACATTTTCCATACAAATTTCGCAATCGGAGCTTCCGAAAGATTGAAGTCGAGACTAAAATTGATTATTAGTACGGCGCTCTGTTACATTTTTGAGCTTCGGCTTTTCCACCAGAAATGCTGTCCAAACCATCTTAGAATTCTAAATTTAAGAAAATAAGAATTGGTAAGCCTGTGCTGTCAACTGAACTTTGATTGAACCAGAAAGTGTGGTCCGCCCTTTCAAGTCCTTCTTGAACCAGCCTTATCTTCTTGGAAATACCTACTGTTTAAGTACCATGGCGAACCTAATTGTCATGGTTAGAGGGTGTGCAGTTGTCCACCTTCTAGCGGACGGTTTTTTTTTTTTTTTTTTTTTTTTTATACCCATGCCCAGCTGGCTGACACTGCGACCTGTAAGATCTGTTGTATCAATGGGAAAAGTTAGTCTAAGAGACTTTCGACCTCCCTAACGAAGGCCAATAAGTCTTTAGTAGCAGAGAGCGCTATATCTGCTGGCGTACGAGTCTCTCTATTAAAGACGCGTTTTCTTAACCAATGAAAAGCCGGACAGTCACATAAAATGTGTTCTGAGGACTCAACATCCTCCAGACAGAATCTGCATTCTGTTTCCGGACAAAGGTTCATTTTGTTGAGGTGATATCTAAGGCCACAATGGCCTGTGAGGAAGCCCGTTAGCTTTCTTATGTTATCCTTACTGAGCCTAAGGATTTCCTTGTAGGAGTAAGGCTTAATTAATCGTTTGGATTGTCTTAGACCAGGGACATGTTCCCAATGATCAAGACGAAGTTGTTTTTCCCAATCGTTAATTTGCCTTAGTGCAGTAGTCCAATTGACTGAGCAGTAGGGTTCTGGTCCACAGAGAAGGGATTCTGAACCATCCCTAGCTAGTTTGTCTGCATGTTCATTGCCTGCAATGCCTTGATGGCCTGGTACCCAGCCAAGCCTAACCTTGTTGTGTTTGGCGAGAGTTTGCAGAGCATTGTGACAGCACTTAACTGTTTTAGAGTCCATTGTATTGGATGCCAATGCTTGTAAGGCTGCCTGACTGTCTGAAAAAATTTGAATGGTTGCGCCCTTCATACCTTTTTTGGAGATAAGATCAGCGCAAGTTTCGATCGCATGGATTTCCGCTTGAAAAACCGTGGGGCACATCCCCATGGGTATCGAGACTTTGGTGTTGGGTCCAAAGACACCAGCTCCAACTCCGGAATCCATTTTCGATCCATCGGTGTACCATACTAGGCTTTTTGGGTCCATTGTCGGAACTCCATTGGCCCAACTAGCGCGTTCAAGCAGTTCTACCTCATATAGTTTACCGAAACTGTACTCCCTAACCATAATGTCCGGGACTGAGCGGAACATGTCCAAGTTCGGTATACTGTTAAGTATCTGCAGATGACCCACATGATCAACTGAATTAAATCTATTTTCTGTCTGTAACTTAATGGCGCATCTAGCTGCACTCTTCATAATGAAGAACTGCAGTGGTGAGAGCCCAACAATGGCCTCAATTGCTGTTGTTGGACAAGTGCGCATAGCACCTGTGATGCCGAGACAGGCTATTCTTTGAAGCTTCTGAAGCTTGTTTGCAGTAGTCCGTTCTAGTACTTTCGGCCACCAGACGATTGCCGCGTACGAGATAATGGGTCTTACCATCATAGTATATAGCCAATATATCATTCTGGGATTAAGACCCCAAGTTCTGCCGTACAGGCACCTACAGGCCCACATGGCCCTAGAGGCACGCTCTGTGGCGGACTTGATGTGTGAGTTCCAATTTAGTTTTTTATCAAGGATGATTCCGAGATATTTTACTTCGTTGGAGTAGTTTAATGAAGTTCCATTCAGGATAATGGGTTCTAACATGACTAGTCTCCTTCTGGTAAAAGGAACAAGTATAGTTTTGTTCGGATTGATGGATAAACCTTCCGTGTTGCACCATTCCAGAACATGCAGTAGAGCATTTCTCATTCTACTAGTAATGGTAGCACAGAGCTTTCCACTAACGACAATTGCCAAATCATCGGCATAACCGATGGCGTCGTAACCAAGATTATGCAGACTGACTAGTAGGCTGTCTATGACGAGTGACCACAGCAGAGGGGAGAGCACGCCCCCTTGGGGGCAGCCTTTGACTGCTGTCACTGACACTGCCACTCCCCCTGACGAGGATGAGATAACCCGACTTTCCAGCATGGCTCGAATCCATCGGTTGGTCGAGTCTTCGATACCTTTACTTCTGATTGCCCTAGCAATCGAGTCGTATCCGGTATTGTCGAAAGCACCCTCAACATCTAGGAATGCGCCCAAGGCAATTTTCTTGTGGCGAAAGGCGTCTTCTACCTTTTTGACAATATGGTGAAGAGCACCCTCAGTGGACTTGCCCTTTCTGTACGCAAACTGACTTGAGTGTAGAGGGTTAGATATTAATATATAGCCTCTAATGTGAACATCAATTAGTCTTTCCATTATTTTAAGAACAAATGATGTTAGACTGATAGGTCTATATGATTTAGGTAGTTCACTTGGCCTATTGCCATTTTTAGGAATAAATATTACGTTCACCTGTCTCCAAGTGGTCGGAATATATCCCCAGTTGTAACTAGCTCTAAAAATAGTTATAATTGTCGGAAGTATGACGTCAATAACCCTCTGAAGAAGGGCTGGAAAGATGCCGTCTCCACCAGGGGTTTTGAAAGGTTTGAAAGAGCCAACTGCCCATCTAACCTTATCTGGACTGAAAATCTTCCCAGATAGACTATTAGCTCGCCTAGGAGTAGCGATCATGTGATCAAAATCGTTTGAGTTTCCGTGCGATTCACGGATGATCGAACCAGGGAAGTGAACCTGCAATAAGGTTTTGATTGTTTCCGTTTGGTCCTTAGTGTATGTTCCATCAGCTTTCTTAAGTAGGCCTACACGGTTAGAGTGATCTTTCCTTAGAGCTTTGTGGATACGAGCTGCCATTGGCATATTAGATATGTCTTCACAGCATTTTCTCCATGAGGCTCTTTTAGATCGTCTCAATTCTAAATTGTATTCTGTGAGAGCGGATCTATATTCGTCCCACATTTTGTTTCTTTTAGCTCGATTGAAGAGTTTTCTAACCTTCCTTCTGAGTTTGGCAAGTTGGTCATTCCACCAGGGAACCTTACGTTTACTCAAACTGGGTTTACTGACACAGCTACCATGATAGGAGGTTATCAACGTATTTTTGAGCTGGTAAGCAGCCTCATCCAGGTCCCATATGGATTCAATTGGAGAGACAAGCATGTTTGTGTTTGAGATTACAAGCTCTCGATACAAATTCCAGTCCGTCGACTTGGGATCGTATCTGTTTTGTGCAAGTGCGGATTGACCAGGTATATCAAACCTAATATGTTGGTGATCAGATAACGAGGCTTCGTCCGACACGTGCCAATTTACAATGAAGTTAGACATAAATGGACTGGCAAGCGTGAGATCAAGTACCTCTTCGCGTATCGCATTTATAAAGGTTGGTTTAGAACCTTTGTTTAATATATCAACATTATTACTAACCAGAAATTCTAAAAGACACTCACCTCTCTTATTATTGTTGCTGCTGCCCCATGTCGTATTATGCGCATTAGCATCACACCCGATGATGTAATGCAGGTTGTTGTTCTTGCAGTAGCTGACAAGTCTCTGGACCTCGATGGGCGGAATATTGGTGTCGTCGCCGGGGAAGTACGCTGAGGCACATACGATGTTTTGTGTGCCCCGTTCAGTTGGTACTTCTACTAGGAGGGCCGTCAGGTCTTTTGTGATGAAATCTGGAATAGGAAGAAAGTTGATATTTTTGTCGATTAAGCAGGCCGCACGTGGCACTGGCTCGTCTCTTTTGTAAATAAGCTCACCTGCTTTATTTCCAAGACCCTTTATTAGTCCGCTGATAACCCATGGTTCTTGGATGAGGCCAAGGGCTATCTTCTCATCGGCGAATCTTTTGGTAAGGGTAGCGGACGCGCCCTTAGCATGATGGAGATTCGCCTGTAACACCTTGAAGGTGTTCATTGGTCCTTTTTGAAGGAACCGGCTTGCCTGAGTAATTGGGCCTTTTTGGGGCCTTTTCCTCTGCGGCAAGCAGCCTGATCAGGACGACCTGATTTTCTGAACCTGTCAGACTCGTCGTTCTTGTTGAGTGTAACGCGCCCAGAGGCTGCGCTACACTTCGAGTGGCCGGATTTACCACTGATTTTGTGGGTCGTGTTGCCCTTTGGTTGGAAGAAGGGGCGGGTTATAGATGAAGCACCGCTCGCTGTCCCTGTACCACACCCAGAACCACTAGGAGTGGAGTGCCCAACAGCATTACCACTGCCCAATTCTTGGGTGCGGCCCACGGCAACGCTCGATGCCTTCACCATACCGCTACTACCGTCAATTATGTTTGACGGCATAGTGGCACTGCTCATGACTGCAGGTACCTGTTGAGAGGGCACGATTCCAGTGAACGGTGCCGACTCCGAGCTGGCTTCTACTCCTGCCGAGGGGGTACCGCTGTCAGACGTAGGATTCTTGTCGGTGCTCTTAAGAATCAACTTAATCTGTCCAAAGCGGTAGGAGACTTTCCCCTTCAACTGGAGTAGCACGGCCATGGAAGCATCGTCAATTGACAGCACTAGGTGAAGGAATGCACCATCCTTAACCCTCTTGACGACCCTCCAGGTAGTTGCCTTTAAAGCGGCATTTTGAGCCGTCAGGGTGGCAAGCACTTTTTCATTTGAAAGTTCCAGGCTATGCGGAAAGAAACCCCGAACGATGTGTGGCTTTGGAAAAGAATCCTCTTCCACCAACGTCAGTTCCAGACCACATTTTGCTCTGATACTCTCAAAATTTGAGCGCATCCATCCCGCGGTAGCACCATCTGTGCAAATAAACATTACCCACCCCGATTTAGGAACCGACCCAGAGAACTTGGGCCATACGCCACTGTTCGTCAGTTCGATCGAGGTGTCAATGACCGCCTCCTGAACGAGAGCCATTTGCTCAGAAGAGAGGGGTTGATTGACCAAGTCGGTCGGAACGATACCCAACCTGACTAGGTTCGCCACCTGACTAAAAGTGGGGACCTCAGGCAAGGGACCTCTCCTAACTTTCTTGGCAGCCGATGCTGGTGGAGTGTTGTCTTCCGACCTAACTCGTTTAGAGATCGGCTTGTCTTTGGGGGCGGATTTGGCTAGGATGAGAGCATTCTCTCTGTCTAAGCCACGTCGCAGGGCACTTTTAAAGCGTCTTTTTTCGAAGCCACTCAGCTTTACGAATCCACTTTGTTGAACCTGTAGTCCAGCCAGACTCTTCCCAATAGAGGAGCATCCCGACTTCTCGGATACTACACTACAGGAGTCAACTATAGTGGATGTGTCGGAATCGGAAGTTGATGATTCCCTACAACCCTGACTAATAGATGGAGCCCTCATGACATCGACATCTATTTTTAGGGGGGTCGGTTGCCCGTCAGCAGACCGAGAGGTAGGAGACACATTAGGCTCTAAGGCACAGGAAGTGTCGACCATCGGGGCTACCCGAATAGTTGGTTCCTCTAGTTGCCCAACAGCAACATCAGAGGTTGATGCGGTTTCAGAGGCATCCGTCTGTGAAATTTTTAAATTTAATTGAGAAATATTGATCCCACGAGTACCCGGGAAAGAAACATCACCCATGCCGGAGCCCGGTACGCCACGGGAAGGCTACTGATAAAACCGAAGGTCGCCAGGTATTCGGAGTTCGCATACTAATGACTAATCTCTCTTATAGCCATGCATCCCTCGGCGTATGCTGTTCCGCCTTGGATTAGAGATTTGATTAATGAGGTTTACTCCTCATGGGTAGAACTTAGTTTGTTGCTCCTCAAGCAGCCTTTCTGTCATGGGTGACCCTACAGACGACTACCGCCTCCGACAGCATAGCCCACTGAGTCATTGCAACATTAAGCCTCCGCACCAGCGCACTTTAAAAAGGCGCCCACGTCAAGGTGTCTACCATCTACCATAGCGGACGGTTAATATTTTCATCGTATGGCATTTTTCGAACAGCTTTCCAAACAAGACTTCTTTTTCGTCAACCCATCGCTTAGATGATAATCAAATGTCGCGTCTATGACTTCCTCTATCTCCCATAAATTTGTCCCATTTCGATTTACTTTACTGCACCCAAGTGTGCCCACCCAAGAGATCAATGCAAACATCCTCTATACACCGCAGAAGAAAATATCAACACACGCCTCGCAAAGTAAACAACAAGCGCAGATCATAACAAAGTCATCACATATTTGCGGGAATATTGTATTTTTTTTCTGCAACCACACTGTATAATTGCACTACAGCCAATTAAGTTATCTTAATTGCCGTCAATGCACACACAGTGCTGAACCCAAACAAAATCCATATGGCAAACGAATTGCTTATGCATACAGCAGTAGCTACTGCTTAACCTCTCTTCCTCCATAGTGAATAGGAACTTGAACAAGTCAGTGTCAGTCAAAATTGTCCGCTACTCACGCTATATTGTCTTAATTCTCTGATGCCTCTTAAGTTTGTTAGCGCGTCAAATTGCCAATTTACACTGAGCGCGAGAGATTCCTCATTCCGCGCGAAGACGCTGTCCGACTCGCACTTCACCTATCTGCTCGTCGCATTCTTTCCCACCTGCGCCAACTGAAAATATCCGTTCAAAGTGGACACCGTGCGCGTGATGTGATTTGTCCTGTTCCTTGAAGTGAAATATTTGCAAGCCTGCTTAAGTGAACCGATAAGTTGTGTGATGACCCAAGCGGTCGTGTGAGAAGTGTTTTTGAAGTCTGTTCTGACCAAAGGTATCTCTCTATTCCTTGTCCAAACTGTTTGATTTAATTTCGACTTCACAGAAATTCTATTAATAAATGTGTTTGTTTTCTAAACTTTAAACACTTTTACTTAATAATAATTATAGCAATTAGGTAAGTTTAAAAAAATGACAGATATTCACAGATATCGTGACAGGAAAATACAAAATACAACATTCTGTGGGGCAAGTAATGAGCTCAAGTGCTTACTAGCAGTTGACTGGAATTTGCTTTAAGCGACTCGTGACATTGCTTTGAATAGTACTTCGTATAATTGATATTCAAACGAGCTCCGGCTGAACCGTGTAGATGCTCTGTAGTATCGTTCGTTCCTTGAAATATCTGTAGACCAGAGTTTACAAAGTCGAACAGATGCAGTTAGTAGCCTTTTCGCAGGCCCTTCGAAAAAGCGGAGGAAATGTGATCACCCAAGGCTGCCATTTCCTTTGGCAATTGCGTATCATGCTGTGGAAGTGAAGGGAGCCCAGATTCAGTGAATAAAAATCTCTTCCACCTCTCAATATAGAAGAGGTTAACTTTGCTAGAAAGAAAAGGTTTAAAAACGATAAAGATGCCCGCTCCGATGGTTTACATCAAATATAACCGAAAATTGAAAGCTGCCTGGTGCACATTTTAAGAATTTGTGCCTCCAATGTTTAGCGCAGCACAACTAGTCTCGCATTATTAACTTTCACTCTCTACCTAATAGAGCATTCAAAAGGTTCCTAATTGAATACAGTCTCAGAATTAGTCCCTTCCACTTGCCCAATCAGGACAACAAAAAAAAAAGAAAACACTTCAAACCCGGTATACGCAATTCCGCCGTGCGCCCTTTCCTCTCTACCCCACGATGTGCATGAATAATAATTCGTCAACGGTTCAAATGATTAGAATTAGATTTTCCCTTAAAATGAAAAGGTCCTCACAAATTGAATTAAAATTGACTATTACACCCACTCCAGCGAGTTTTCAGGATCCGCACCGGCACCCAGTGACAACAGCACTCGTGCATCAATAGCTGCATGAATAGGCATGTCATACGCCATGTCTTCTTGAAATCAACACCACCACCGCCACCGGTTGTACCCGAACTGTGTATAACCGAGGGCATCATATCACACTGCCTCGTCAACAGCATCTTCGTCACATCAGTCGTCCCTTTTTCAATTTTAACTGATATTCCTTTTCCTGTAGCGGGTGGCATTTTACTATATATACCCTCCCACAGAAAAACGCTCCGTTTATAATTGCTGTTGGCGCGGTGCCTTTGGAACTTTTTGAAACGCATACGGCCAACGCGGCGCGCGCGGGGAGTGGGTGCGCATACACAATTTCGCAATTCAATTTGCCCTAATTCATTTAAGGGAAATTTTCGATTCCAGTCAAAGTTGCTGAAAGACTTTGCCCAAACCGTATGACAGCTTCATGTCGTCCTGACAGTAGTTGCAGAGCGACCCGTGAAAATTGAGTTAAACATCTGTAAAGCTCATCAAATTTTGAATAATAAATGCGGGCAGCACTCAAACTAACTGCTTTGCAGTTTACATGTCCAATTAAAGTTTTGCATCACAAAACAACACGACTTCCGATGCAGACCAGTCTGACAGCCTTTGCGCATCACTGTTCAGTATTATCATTTCGTAATTACTGTCAGATTACGCGTGAAGGTGTCAAACCCTAAGCACAGATGATTTACGTTTGTTTCAATTAAAAACACGGAACCTTACTATACCTATTGGGGCAGCTGCCTGCAGGAGGAAGGCATTTTTGCAAATGTTGTTGAATTATTCAAACGAGAAAAACCCCCAGTAAATTCGTTGTTGAAATGACACAGCAATTAGCTGCAAAGATTTGTTGACACATGGTGTCATACTAATTGGTATTTTATTCCGCTTCTTTTGACGGCGCGGCTGCGGCCGGTCGCCATAGAGACATCAAATCTGCTTTGCTTAATTGAACGCGTGATTTGCTTTGAATTTAATTTGTTTTAAGAAACACACGACAATGACACTTCGTGACACATTGGCGTGTTCATTGGAATCATTTCAATGTGACGTCGGGCAGAAATCGTCACTTGTTTTATAAATGTAGAGTTTTTGTGTTTTTAAGATTACCAAGCTGTCAAATTGTTTCCAAAGAAAAATCGTAGCTATTTATTTTAAAAACGTTTTTTTTTCAAAGTCTCCACTAACTCACGTCAAATGATGTAAATTGACTTTAATCTTCTTGTCGGATGAGTGAATTCATAAAAATATGTTAATATTGCTTAACTTATTAAACTTATACAGAATTTAAGAAAACTTATGAACATTTTCCAAATAAATAGCGAAAACAAAAGTTAATTCAAAGTGGAGGCATTTTATTTTTTGACATTTAAGCGTAGTACGCTGCTCGAGCTAAACTAAATTTTAGCTGTTCTCCAACTTTTCTCTCCAAACATCAGCTAAAGTTATAGCTAAATTTTGACATAGAGTACGCAGTGGATAAGTATCAGAGAAAACAGGTGTTCTTTGAAAAAATTTCCTTCAAAAATTTAAATCTCTCTTGTCTCTACTATTTCTGATTCTAGGTACTTCTCGTCCATGTAATAATTAAAAACGCTCATCCTTGCATACTTTTCCGCAACAGAACAACAAATACACAACGATCTGTTGCAATTTAGCTTGGGAAAATGTACCTAGCCATTAAATGGGCACGCTAAATTTTGACAGACGCAGGAAGTACATTCTGAAACAAAAGTTTGATTATTTAGCTCGAGCTGCGTACCACTCAGCTAAATGGGTTGGCTAAAATTTAGCTCAGCTAAGTTTTGGAGAGAATTTTGTATGGGAGCGAAAATTTAGCTCGAGCAGCGTACTAAGCTTTAAGTGTGAATTATTAAAAAAAAAAAAATACGAATAACAATTTTTGCAATTAAACTAAACTTATCTCTAGTTTAACTTCAGTTAAATGTCGCGTATAATACATAAGTACACAAACGAATGGTCACCCTATCGCCTTGATAGGAGTGTCAACTCGTCAAATAGAAAGATGGTCGCTCAAATCAAAAAATTTGTGAAAAATAGGAAAATTTCCAAGACCGTTTAAGTAAGTCCTTCTTAAAAGGAACAATATGTACATATAAAGGTACACATATCTGTACCTACAATGTACATTAAGTGCATAATTTGTTGTTCGAATGGAAATATTGATATATTTTGGTATGAATGCCCATTTTGAGGCATAAATATAAAATGTCCATAAAAGTCAAAGTCTAAAGTTAAACTAAGAGAACTTTTGGAAAATAGGAACCATTTTTAAGGATTTCCCGGACATTTCGGTAAAACTCAAATTTCGAAGAATATTCTTTAAAAAAATGACATTTCGAGAGCTATGGTACTTTTTTGTGGTTAATGGGCTCTATTGACGAAAACCAAAATAATAAAAACCTTTTAATGTGAACCAAGTGTAAAACTCTGCTGTTATCTGAACGCACCCAAAATATGTCAAAATATAATAACTAGCCCTTTAATTTTTTTACGTGGAACGCAGTGCCATCCATTGTAGAAACATTGCAACTGCACAAAACAACGATTTATACTGCATTTACAGTATAACACTTTCCTAACACGGAAGACTAAACCGATGCCCAATGCTAAATAGCCGTCTGACTGAAATTGACAGAATTACCTAATACGCGAAGAAACTGACACCTATTTTGGTCGGCCATCTTGTTAAC
Organism: Cheilosia impressa; assembly: GCA_948293265.1. Taxonomy (NCBI): domain Eukaryota; kingdom Metazoa; phylum Arthropoda; class Insecta; order Diptera; family Syrphidae; genus Cheilosia; species Cheilosia impressa. The sequence continues at coordinate 14,382,652 of OX411884.1, forward strand.
GTGGTAGGAATTATGGGCAAGGTCAACATGTTGATATTTTTCTAGCGATGGCTCATGAAATTTCGCTTTGATATAAAATAAAATGGCTTCCGAAAGTAATGAACGGACATTTACAATTAATTGTTTATTTCCAATAACTGATTTCTTTAATTTACTGAAACTAGTTACCACTCTCATTTGACACGTTTTAAATCAGAAACAGAAACGTTTTCGAGTAATTGCAGACATGTTGGTCGCCGGAACTTGTATTTATCTATAATTATGGGCGAGCATCCAGGACACTTTAGGCGACTGATTCGCGATCTCATTTTACGCCTTAATGAGGATTCACTGCGGATAAACGGATCTCTCTGTCCCGTCTTGGGCATGATGTTGTAAATGCAGTGTAATTCAAATTATATTTCGAATTTTCTATAACAGGTGGCATGCTTCAGCACTCAAATGCAAACGATACGATTTTAAGAACAATAAAAAATTGTTATGAACGGGAAAAAAGGACAAAAGAATACATTTTTTAAAACTGAAATCAAATATACTCCATTAGAGTAAGGGAGGCATATATGGACCACCAATGTTATTTTTGCAAATAAAACACAGATAATGTAAGTTTTCACATTTTTATTTGTTTTAAAAAATAAACTGGACTGTTATAATACATACCTAATATCAAAAAAAATCATTCAGTCTTTAACAAAAATAACAAAAATTAAACAAGAAAGTAACACAAAAACGTAAACAAAAAAAAGAGGAGGGTAATTTGGACCACATAGAAAACTGGCCTGCGACCTAATTTAGTGCCTACTAAGGTTTTAGGATCAACGTTTTTTTGTAAAGCCAGCCTTAGAAGAGTAGTTTTCGGTACATTGTTTAATTTTGAGGCTTTAAATAGCCACATGTATTGGATGGCACCATCTCAATCGCTGTTTTCATGTTGTCTGGATTCCATGTCTTCCGCTTCTTGCTGATTCCATGGCCTATGGTAATAAAAACTGCAAACAATAAGGTGAACTCAAGAAAATCGAAATCGGTCCTCTAATAATATTACGGCGGATAATGTGGACCTGCAGTCCATATTAGCCACAGCACTTGATGTGGAAAAAACTATCATTTTATAAAAAACTGTAGTTCTTAATTAACTTTTGTTAGTGCAAATATCATATTTCACATTCACTTTTTGTATATGAAAAAACAATGGATCAATAAAATTACATTTTAATGGTAGAAAAAAGAAAATCACTTACGCGTAACGACTAATGAGCAACACCAATTTCGATAAACTGTACAAAACTCACAAACGCGTACTAGCCGACGGCTAAAATGAAACTAAGGTATGCTTAAGGAGCTTTCGCATAAATGTAAACACATTCCAACTCGTTTCTATTTGTGAGTTGGGAGAAAAGCTGGTAGTCCATATTAACCGCGTAGTCCATATTACCCACTCTTACTCTACTTCTTACAAAAAAAATTGCCAACCCTAGAACGAGTAATTGGTATGGCAAAATTGTAAAGCGTATCTGTTTGCATGTGGGTTTGAACACAAGCTTTTCTACAACATCCCATTGTCAGCTGCGTCACCTACGTCGTTTCGGTACAACAACTGACATACGGCTATGATACTCGTAGCTCTATCTTGTACAGTCCTGCTTATTGCAGGGTGGCCCTGGCTCATATTACAAATAACATACCTATGCATCTTTGTTCCTACAGCTATATAAGTTTCGAAGAAATGGCGACGTTCAGATTAATTTCACCAGGCAACAGCTTTTTGATTTTTCTTAAAGAGTTTCGAAAAGTAGTATTACAAAAAACGATGAACCTTCCTGAACTCCCCAAGTGCAAACTAGACACTCGCCCTTAACAAACTTCAACGACCAGGTCCAATTTGTGGCTGCATAACAAAACGGCACACAGTGCTTTTTGAGTTCGTCAAAACAGCCATAACTAACTGGACTCCGAATTCATGTGGAATATCAAACTTGAAGCATTGCGAACTAAAATTTTAGAATACTAATTTAAGAATCGACTGTATTTAAAGCAATCGGCTTTGTTGTCCAACGAATACCATACCATAGAGAACTAGTCCATTTTTAAAACAGCCATATTTACCCGAAGCTATTACTGATTTACATTACAAAATAAAAGGATGCCAACGCACGTCAATCACACAATCCATTCCCAAGCTGAAAGCGAAGGCAAAGAAAAACCAAAATAGATGCACCCTCCTAAAATAATCCGATCAATTGCCGAGCAATAATAATTCCATCATTTCATTACTTTCTGATTCGATTTGTATCTGATTTCTGATTCCCGTTGACTGGCACAGTGCGTATCTAAGAACAGACGATTTATCCTTATCCTAAACGGATTGCTAATTCAGCCAGCCCCCTCCGCAATGTCATTCATAATTCCACCCCGCCCTTGCACAGCCATAACCGTCACAGAGACAGCCAACGTCAAATAAGTCGCTTTAAGGACGGGTGCGGGACACAGCTGCTTGACTCTGAATAAACATAATACTGTACTCGTGTCTAGGTGGTCGTACTCCATCTTGGGTGTGCGCGAAATTGAATTCCACTTCCGGATTTGCTTGGTTTTCTGTTCTTCTTAAATTTTTTTTTTTTTTTGTGTCTTTGTAACCCCTGGAGACAAATCGCTGTAATAAGATGATGTCTGGGATTTTTTTAATTACTTCAAGTCGAACTCATCGCTTTGCTTTGTTTCTTTGCAGCAATAAGTGGGTGGCGAAATGCAATCGACTGATCCTGGTGGAGCAAGAATTAACAATCCAACCGCCACAACCGCTGCTGTGGCCCCCACCGCCAACTCAACGCCCAGCAGGAATCCATTCAAAGCCCACTTGGAACATCAAAATCAGCAGCCACCAGCATCCTATCAAAATGCCACCAACACCGAATCCCTCACATCGCAGGACTCAAGTGAGCTATCCCATCGCGGCCAGTCGTCGCACCTGCCGTCACAAACATCCGCCGATCGTAATACCACCACTTACCACAACTACGGGCCGCAAATGACATCATCGATGTCATCGCCGCCCCTGCCGCCATCGGATAACTACCGTCAGGAGGATTACCGAGCCGCCGGCTCCTGGGCTGCCACCAAGGCATGGATGATCCGATGGAGGGGCTCCCGCCGCCTGGTACTGGTAATTGTTGCTATTGCCCTGTTACTGGACAATATGCTGCTAACAACTGTAGGTGAGTACCAAAAAAAAACACTTCCACAGATCCATCCCCCGAGATAGCAGTACTCATTCACTTCGCATTCAATCACGTGAAAAATGTTTCACCGACTCCCAAAGGCACTTAGCCAAATGAATGCCTTCCTGTGATTCCATGTAGCAGTCCTTGTGCGGAGGGGGTCCACCTCTTCACCAAGGACCGGTGGCATGTTTATCATCCATCAAGACTATTACATAAACATAAGCAGGTTAGGTCCATGAATTTATTACCTACTTGGGGGATGATATTTATTAGCAGCTATCCCATCTCGCAGCCGATGAAGGGATACATTAAATGGCTGTCCTGTCGTTCGCACTTCTTGATTGTAATGTTTTATTTATGAGGTTTACCTAGGCCACCACCACTCGTACTCGTATATCCATTTGCATTGGTGATTTTATACGTTCTCCGTCAGGGATATCAGATGTTTGCTCATCTCCTTGAGAGAGCTCCCTTTTTTATTAGTCGCATCTTAAATGGTCTTAAACGTTTCGCTTTCTTTACTGTGGGTTAAATTGTCAAATGATTCAACAAGTACGCTTTGTGACATAAGGAAGCATTCCCTTGTGGCTGGTTGCGAAAATCCTCGTCTGTCTGACTTCTGGGCAAACAAAAAATGCTCTTGTGAATTTCACTTGTTGAACTCCCTGTGGAATTTGCTTGAGTGGTTTTGACTTGAGGACACTGATTACGGGCGCGTGTGGAAGCGCATTTCATGTTTAATATTGAAAAGAAAAATTGAGGCACATTTTAACGCAGGTAGGACTTTTTCTCGCAAAAAGATCAGAACCAGAACCAGGTGCCGTTCCCTTTGTAAAATAAGCTATTTTTCCGCTTGCATTGATCAATCAATCTGGTTGACAGTTGTTTTCGACGATCAATGAAAAAAGCTGTAAAGTCGTCTGACTCCAAAAACACATAATAATAATTGACATTCAGTTTTCATTATCGCTCTCTATTTATACTGTCACCAACGAAAAATCTAATGAAAGCGTATTTTTATTTTGACAGCTATATTCTCAAAAATATGTAGTAGATCGGTGAAAAGTGAAGCATGCTAAAGAAAAACAACGAGTGCAGTTGGTCACTATGTAGTAGATCTGCTACATCCAAACTCGTAGGAAAAATATTCGCTGCACCACATGACAGTTAGTGCTCAGCTGTGGGCACGTTCAAAAAACCACTCATAATTTTATTTCACTGGTTAGCAAAATTGAAAAGGGACAACATTTTTCCTAATGAAATCAAACCTCGCAAACAAAATTCAAATTATTCGAATTATATTTGGAAAACTTCCTTTATAAAGCTTTTCAAATCAAGCGAATCAGTGATCCCAGATCGTGGGTAATTTCAAAATAAGCAAAATCGCCAAAAGATTGCTTATTTCATACCAATCGAACATAAAATGTGACCTACTTAAAAAATGGTGCTCTGAGAGTGCCCAATCGAATACCACTACCACATTAATTTAAAGGGCGCTAATTAAAACACTTGTTTCTTACTTTTAAAATTAAACAATATTTATTTGGAACTATGTCCTTTATTATTGAAATACTTTTTACTAATTCTAAAAGGAGCTTAAGGCTACTATGTAGTTACAATAAGACTGTTGATAAATTCATCATACAGTCGTATTTATATATTTTTCTTATCTATCTACAAGGAGACCCAAGCGTACAATCGTCTTGCTTGATAATGAAGAAGAGATAATATTCCAACATTGTATACAAACGATATTATCTCTTTTACATATGTTATCATTGTAGCGTTGTGTGCAAGACTGTACTAGAGACTAAAGATATCATTGAATACAAATAATGTTATCTTTTTTCTCAATATGTTTTGCTATGGATACTTAACTCCCCCCCTTGTTAAACGAAATCGTCCCGATTTTTCGACGCTATTTTTAACATTTCTCTTTCATAAGTTTTGTTATATGCGTCAATCTTTTTTTGTTTTTGACGATCTGTTATACATTGTATAGTTTTTATCATTACGTACGTAAATGCTAGAATAACAATCAGTGTTACAATTGTGTATATAGTTGATAATATCGGTTTTTCTTCAAAAGGAATAATTAGTTTTTTTAAAGTATCTATGTTATCGAATTTGTACATTGTATCTTCTTTAATTATTTGGTCGATGTAAGACTCTGAATTATGATTTCTTAATATAACTTCTTTAATTTGCTTATGCATGTTTTTGTATATTTTATCGTCTAGATTTATAGTATTTTCATAAGTAACTAAGTTTATACCATTAATTGTTTGATTATTTAACTTATGCTTACCGCTTAATAACATAACACCGGATTCAATTTCTAAGTCGTAATCGTATTCTTGTTTAATGTTGCATTTTGAAGTTATATTCTTTAAAAGTGGAATAAGACAATTTTCTTCTTCAAAGTTAATTTCACAAATGTTTTTACTTAGATGATTTTGACAATTTCTTGTTCTTAAATAAGTTTGGTTACATAAGGCAATTGTTTTATCTGTAATGATTTTTCCATATTTGTATATGTTTTCAAATTTCGTATGCAAAGCTACAATCTTTTGGGGTTGTATAACTTCTTTCATCTGCCTTAGTAAAGAGTCTTTGTCCTTAAACTTTATTATGAGTCTTATTTTGTTACTAAAATAGATTTGTGTTTCGATATTATTTGTTATATCTTCAATAAGTTCGAACTGTGCAGTGTATGCATTAAAAGGCTGATTCACAGTTTTTATTATATCATTAGAAGAACTTTCAGCTGAATGTGCTGTTTCTATGGTAGAAGTATTTATGCGTTGACGTGATAATGCGTCAGCTACAAGATTTAGGTTTCCTGGTTTATAAACTAATTTTGCTCCAAAGTCTTCAATGATTCCCTTCCAACGTTTCAGCTTTGTGTTGGGATTTTTTCCTGATACAGAATATATAAGGCTCTGGTGATCGGTATATATGGTTAAGTCTGCTATACCATATATGTAGTTTCTGAGTTTTTGTAAGGACCATATGATCGCTAATAGCTCTTTCTCGTTTGTGCTATAGTTCTCTTCTGTCTTACTCAGTGTTCTTGACAAGAAGTGTATAGGTTGCTTATTCTGACTTAGTACGGCTCCAATAGCTATGTTGGATGCATCAGTAGTAAGCTCGAATGGTTTACTATAATCCGGTTGAAAAAGTTCGACTTGTTCTTTCAAATAATTTTTTAAAATTCTAATCGCTTCTAATGCTGAATCATTCAGATTTAACTTAATATTTTTACTTTGTTTTTTGTTTACTTTACCGTTATCTCCTCGTAAATATAATGTCAGGGGCTTGGCTATGCTTGCGTATCCTTTTATAAACTTACGATAGTAACCTGTAAGACCTAAAAATCCTCTCAAATCCTTTACCGTTTGTGGGACTGGAAAATTTTCTATAGCTGCTATTTTCTCAGGGTTCGTAGTGATTCTACCATGTCTGATTATGTGACCTAAGTATTCTACTTCTTCTTGAAAAAACTTACTTTTCTCATCAGATATTTTTAATGTGGCTTTATTGAGTACGTCGAATACTTGACTTATGTGCTGTATATGTTCTTCCTCAGATGAAGAATATATCAATACGTCATCAATGTAAACGTGTACGAATTTACCTACAAAGTCTCTCAAAATGTCGTCCACGCATCTCTGAAATATGCTTGGTGCATTTTTGAGCCCGAAAGGCATTCGTTTAAAATGATATTTTGCGCCATTTATAGCAAAAGCTGTTTTTTCTTTGTCATCTGTTTTGATTTTAATTTGGTGGAAACCTGACTCCAAATCTAATGTTGTAAAGTACTTGGCTTTACCTAAATTTTGAATTGTCATGTTGACATCCGGAATGGGGTATCTGTCTGTTACAGTGTGAGCGTTAAGTTTTTGGAAATCAACAACCATGCGCCGTTTTGGTTTTCCTTTTTCGTCCAAACCTTTTTTAGGTACTGTCCATATGGGACTGTTATAAGGACTATGGCTTTTTTCTATTATATCGTCATGTAAGAGTTTCTGTATTTCTTTGTTTACGAATTCGTTATCTGCTATGGGATATGGATATTGTTTAACATAAACCGGATTATCATTGGTCGTCCTAATGCTTGCTTCTATAGTATCTGTAAAGGGTAACGGTCCTATGCTGTTATTAATCTTCATCAGTCTATCTATGTCTGCTTTATAAATATTATTTTCCCCAATTATGTAATTAATTTTCTGAATAGATTCGACACTGCTTATGGTAGTTAGAGTCATATTACTGAAATTTATTTCCGCGTTTAGAACTTTAAGTCCTTCATATCCTAATATCATATCAAAAGACTGAATATCCTCTAATTCAAAAAATGTTATATTTTTCTTTAATATCCTAACTACTTTCTTTGTATCTACCATAGAATAACCATGTATTGTTTTTATTTTTATAGGTTTAATTTTAATTTTTTTGCTAGAATCGCATTTTCTATTAATGTAATTATGGGTTGCACCAGTATCAATAAGAATTTTATAAATTTTCTTAGAAATAGTACTAGTTAAATTTAAGCAGGGCAACCCGTCTACTAGTTTAAATGATCTATTCTTATGTTATTATTTACCATACATTCCGTTTCATCTGCTTCTGCATATGTACTGCTGACATCGTCTCTGCGTTGTTGTCGGGAGTTATTTACTCTCTGCTGCTTGAAGTTCTGCTGATAAGATCGTTGCGGTCTGTTGTGTGTGTTGAAACTCCCGCTGTGTTCACGTTTCGCTGGTGGATTATATACATCGGGTTTGTATTGATTCCAATTTTGTCGCTGTGCATGTACAATTTGTCTCGAGTTTATCTCCATCGGCTGTGGTCCTTGATTGTGTTGCTGCATATTATCGTATTGCTTCTGGGGTTGATAATTCGTTGTTTGGCTCGAATAATTTGGTCTTCTTTCGTTTCTGCGTTCATGTGGCATATTTTTGTGGTGCTTATCCTGAGTGAGATGTAAATGCCTGTGCACATTATCATGTTCTATTCTGCGAGCAATTGCGAATGCGTGTTCTAGATCATTTATTGTAGCTGAATATAATGATCCTCTTGTAAAGTTGTCACTCATACCATCAATGAATATACGAACTGCGTCGTCGTTAGCATTTTTAATTAGTCTGTCGATTATATTCGGCGGATCACCTGACATAGTGATTTTTGATATTATTAAATTGAGATTTTTATTTATCTCGTCGTGGTATTCAGACAGTGTGCTTCTTTTTTGCGTGATGGCTTTCATCATGTCTTGTAGCACGTATAGAGGTTCTTGATTAGAGTACGTATAATCTAATCTGTTACGTATCGCCTCAAAATTAAAAATTGTGTTATAATTAGTTAACACATTCGCGGCTGCACCCTGTATTTTACTTTTCACTATAGTCAATGCTGCTGCGTACTTACTGTGTGTTTTGAAGTTTTTAATGCTGTCCATTAATCTGGATGCTTCTTCGCGCCACGACCGATAATTTGATTGATCGCCGTTGAAAATAGGTAGGCTTTTAAATGCGTCTAACTGTATTTCACTACCATCTGTATATGTGGTTCTTATTTCCTCTAGCACAGGTATGTTTGGTACTATGCCTAATCCAGATTTTACTTCATTTAGTTTTGTTTCTAAATTAGTGTTTATTTGATTTTGGTTAGTTATTATTGCTGCTAACCTTGCATTCTCTGTGCGTGTGTGCTCTAGGGTTTGTGTTACTGTGTTGCTCCTGGTTTCTAAAGCTTCTAATCTTGCCATTAATACTGCGAGTTGTTCCATTTTGAACTCGTGTCTGTTGTCGTCGAATTTGTGTGTTTTTTTTCTCCACATATACACTTTCACTGAATTGCTTTGCTGCTTCGTACGAAGAAGCTATATTTGTACCTGCTATGCTAGGTAATTCTTGTAACCGGTAACGCGAGTGTTCTGTTTATACTAGATTTCACTACTTGTTCCCGAGGTCCGCTCGATTGAAGTTAAAAAGTATATTTAACCTCCTGGCAGGATCGCCAATTAAAACACTTGTTTCTTACTTTTAAAATTAAACAATATTTATTTGGAACTATGTCCTTTATTATTGAAATACTTTTTACTAATTCTAAAAGGAGCTTAAGGCTACTATGTAGTTACAATAAGACTGTTGATAAATTCATCATACAGTCGTATTTATATACTTTTCTTATCTATCTACAAGGAGACCCAAGCGTACAATCGTCTTGCTTGATAATGAAGAAGAGATAATATTCCAACATTGTATACAAACGATATTATCTCTTTTACATATGTTATCATTGTAGCGTTGTGTGCAAGACTGTACTAGAGACTAAAGATATCATTGAATACAAATAATGTTATCTTTTTTCTCAATATGTTTTGCTATGGATACTTAACTCGCTCTCTGTCCGATTCTCAAATAAAGGAACTCATGTGCAGGGTTTCTAGAATTTGGTTTGCTCTAAGCGCCAAAACCTTAAAAAATGCAGCCCAAAATCGTTGCCAGGAAAGAAGCCCAAAAATCGTAGAATATTTCCCATTTCCTTAAGTACTTTTATTTTGTATTTTTCCCACTTATCATCTCACTATCTTCTGAAATTGACGTTTGTTGCTTGTGTCAAATCAAAAGGCCTGCAAAATAAATTCGTGTGCCTGCAAGTTCAACGACTGCTCGATGTCACTTGGCTGTAAGAGTGCTGCCAAGTTTTAAAAGTGCGGGTTTGTTCAAAAATATTTTTTGTTTGTAGTTTTGTGAAGGAATGAAACAAACAAAATTTACAAAAAAAATTTGGTAAGCTATATATCGCCCAAAATAGTGTTGGGCACTCATGGAAGAAATTTATATCGTTCTTTTTTTTTTTAAAAAAGTTTGCCCAAAATACGACAAAGCGCCCAGTCTGGCAAAACTGCTCATGTGTCGCATTTTGTTCTTTCTTGTTGCACTTCGTAACACTGATGACGATGAGCAGTATGCGCGGTTCAATTTTCAAAATCACCTACCCGTTGTAAACTTTTCTATATGAATTTCAGCATACGACGTTATACCTCTTCCAAAAGTTGCTTTTATTATTGCAAACAAATTCTTTTAAAGAAGAGGCAGATAAAAAAGAATTGTAGATTTGTGGACATTTATTAAAACTCTTTACAAAAAACTGTTCAAATAATTCCAAAATATGTGTAACATTTCGTTTCTAAAAAGAAAAAACAAATCAACCTTCTTGTGAAGCACATTTCTTTAACTCGCATTGGAAAGTTAGTAAAACACCCGACTTGAAGGAAGGAAAAGGAACCAATTTCGAACTGTCAAGCACTTTTATTCTTGTTTGACCAGAGAAAGAGAGGAACACGGCACGTAAGCAAAATTCAGTCCTCCCCAACCGGTTAGGGGTTGTTTGAGTCATCACCACTATACTTGAGTTGACTTGAGCTCTTTCGATTTAATACCACAAAAGCAAAAAGCATCTGAAAGGGATTTACTTAATTGATTTCGTTTTCACAAGAAAAAAAAACAAACTCCTCACAAAGGCCGACAAAGTGTAAAGTTTTACAATTATTATTAAAATTGCGAACTGCGTACATAGAGCGAGCGGTAGTAAATGACACTCACGGATAAAATACAAATTTAAGCAGTTAAAGCATTTTACACCCGATGGTAGATTTATTTAATTTTCACTTGTCCTGCTGTCCATCATGTCCCGCGCCTCCGTCTCCCTGGTGGGTGAAGCATTTCTGCTGCTGGGCAGGAAGACCTGCAATTGCCGTCTAATTTCCTCTGTGTTTACACTGTTGTCCAGGATCTGCTCGTTGATGATATTGCTATACCGCTTCTCGAAGCTTTTCTGCAGACGAATATCCGGCACCGTAGAGCGTCTCTTTTCGGGACTCGAAGTAGCTGAAGTTTGTGACTTTCCATCTGCCATCGTTTGAAGGAGCAGCTAATTCTGTCGTCAGTCAAGTCAAATGAACAGCTAAACTAAAAGGACCCAACTAACACACGAAATGTTCTTCTCACAAACAATTACCCTCTGTGTGTGGTTCAATGTACGCAAGTTTGGAAAAGCTTTCGATGGGAAAAATATTAAAATAAAACCAAGCACGAGGCAACTTTAGGTCATAAATGAGTTAATGGCAGTTGTCACAGAATAAAAAAAGAAAAACGGGACACAATTCAGATGCCAGCCATCGCATGACAATAGTTTTACGGCGCCAAAATGGATTGAGCTCGTGGGAGGATATGACAGTGGTGTTGGTTTATATTCTTACCTAACAAAATGAATTGGAACCTGTATGTGTAGGTATTGTCTCGTAGAGCAATATAAATTGGGTCAGAATTGTGTTTCCATTGGAAAACCGTTTAGAATGGTAATTCCTTGGGGAATACTGTATTCAATAATTAATACTATAAAATATTTCAATTGTTGCATATTATAGGGGGGAGGGGTCGCTTTTCATTGCATAGCAATTGCACGAACCTACGATGACACGTCAGAAAAATTCGGCCATTCGGTGGTCACTCGTGTATCTTTCGTGAGATTGCGTTGCCCGTGTGACCGGACGTTTGACAAGTGATCACACGTAGTGACAAATTTAAGACGAATGTTTACGTCATGATGACGTCCGCAAGCCAAAATTTGACATGAAAAGTGGCGTGTGTAATCGCAGCTTGCGGGGCACAAAGTGTGCTCTGTAAATATTTGTTCATTCAATGAAGCTCTATTGACAGTATTGGTATTCGAGGTGCGTTACTGCGAAAATTACTTCTTAAGCCTAGTACGCAGCTGTTTCGGAAGGAAAAGTGTCGGACAGCGAAACATCTGCGGAAAATAATTTGTGAAGAGCTCCCCTCCATCAGCTGCTACACAAGTAGAAGGCTAACAAGAATTCTCCTTTTAAAGGAAAATATTCCTCTTTTCACACTGTGAAGAGTCTGGCCCGTATATTTTTCAAAAATAATTCAGTCTGACCCCTTTTTTGGATTTTACAAAATCTGTTTTTGCTTTTAAATGCATTTTGTATTGTAATTCATGAAAAAGTTCGCAACAGCGTCACTGTCAGTGCTCGTTGCGTCGAATGCCTCAAAGGATCTGTATGAAACAGTTCGGAGGAGATATTTCCAAATTGAGGCTTTCCAGGAGCCTGTTAAGCAGCTCGATCAGTTTTGGAGGTTTTTATTTCTTCTGAAAATAATTTGCAAGGCAGTAGTAAGTTGTGACTCGGATTCCTTTTTTTCCGGAATTTACCTGAATGGAAGAATTTGGTGTTGGGTCGATCCGCCGTACTCAAAAACAACATTAGTATGTTCCGGACAATATTTTACAAAGGCGTTTGAGATGAGGTCTTAAATGCGGTATTAAGCAGCGATAGTTCTCAATGCAAGACATTAATTCGACCTTTTTAAACCTGGAGCTCATGGAACAAGTAGTCCAGCCCTCGAGCATACTTTCGTCTATGGAATGGCGCCCATATGGTCTTACTTGGATACTGTTGGGTTAGATTTGAAGGAAAGGAAGGTGCGCAGCAAGGATAATATTACTGTGCTTCCCGGAGACCTAATAAAACGTAACTCCAAAATATCATTTAATGAATTTGGTCTACTGAAATTGGCCCCTTGCTTTTAACAAACCTGATTGCGTCCGTCAGTGAAACCTGCACTATGTCAAATAGGTCCCAAAGAGAGTAACGCCCACGTGTGCGCTCATAACTCGAGAACGGATCGTTCGATTGTCGCGATTTTGGACTTGATGGATTCGTAGTCGCCCAGGGAAGGACATAGGCTACTTTCTGTGGCGAAAATAAAACTTTAATCGGATGAAAGTTTGTATGGTGAACCTCACTTTGAAAAAAACAAACTGTATAGAAAAACGCTGAGTGTCGCTTCAAACACAACAAAAATAATTCAAATTTTTTAAAAATACAAAATGATTTCGGCGGTTCTTAGTCTCATACCGCCAGTGACAATGTCAAACCTATAACGTCGCAGTCGTAATGCACGACATAGGTATGCCGACTGCCCGCGAAAACAAAAAAACAGACAAAGGCTCAGATCAGAAAACAATCGAGCAAATATGTCGCAACATCGAGAAAGATTCTTGCAAAAACAACGTGCGGTCGTCCAAACTGGAGACCGGGATAGCCAACAACACAATCGGATTCAGCAGAACACCAAAAGCTGTTTTTAGTTTGTACATTTGTTCAAAAACAGATTCAGCAGAACACCAAAAGCTGTTTTTAGTTTGTACATTTGTTCAAAAACAGATGACGCTGCTAATTGACTTTGACATACTCGTAGGTTGATGATTCGAAAAACCGTCAGGTGGCGTAGTTGATTGATTGACTTGTCATTGCGCATTTTAATTGAATTGGACGGACTTTCTATTGCGTGCGGTCAGATATCTATCGAAAAGTTGCATTGCGAAGAGTGAAGTTAGCCAGTTGTATTTTATTTCGTTTCGGTACTTTTAAATTTGGGTATTTTGCCACACGATTTAAAATTATTAAAAGTTGGGTCAGTTTTAAACTCAATGCACCGAAACTTTGTAACTGAACGCGCATCTGATTGTGAAGGATCTTAAATCAAATTTGAATCATTTGAGGATTTTCCGCGGATTTTCCTTATTCCGTACGATTTGACATTCGTATTTCAGTGTCTTAAATTTTCTGTGCGTCTCGCTTTCGTAAAAAGCAATTCAATGAAAAAGCGTAACTTCTGCTCCCGTTGCTAGTATCGCAGGTCTATCGCTAGAAAGTTACGCAATGAGTTCCAGAATGAATGCCCTGGGCAAGTTGCTTGTCGGACGACTGTCACGTATTCATCAACACAAGATACAATCTCCGTATCGTAATCAAACAGCGAACGGAATATAGTTTCTCTACTCCCCGTGGGTGCGACTGTGAGTGACCAATAACACAAATTAAACCGAACAAAAATTATATACAAGTGTCGGTTATCGCGACCCGCAATCGAAGCTACTTGCGCTCATTTCCTTTTTTATAATTATCCTTAAGTGGACTACTGTGCTGGCAATTTTAAATGTCAGTCGCACCAAAATGCTGCATCTAACCAGGCGTAAGGTATCCCAAGCTTGGACTACGTTCACAAACCCTCAGAGCCTTGGCTCGGCGTTTATTATTTCAAATACGTTCCTGCAAATCTCGGGCTTTTTCCCCTACAGATTCAATGGACACCAGTGCACAGTGTCCTACCTGGGACTGGGAATCACTTTGGCTCACATATCCGTGTACATGTACGTGAACACAATTCTGATCTCTGACGATGCGATGGTCTACATTAGGCCCCTCATCGTGGAGAGTGCATTCTCCATCTTGGCCACTCTGATGTTCAAATTGCTGGGAATTATAATCACCCTGGTGGTCTTCTCACCAAACGTCATGGGAATGAAACGGTTTATCAAATTGCTCAACAAGTACAGCCTGCTGATGGATGAGTTGAGTGAGCTGGGTATCGCTGTTGGCAGCATTTACCAGAAGATCCTTGGAATTTCTGCGCTCGCCACATTGGTTGTGGTTTGTATGACTTGGTACAGATTTTTGTTGTTCATTAGTTTCTACGAGAGCATAGTGGCTGAGCCGGCATCGCTGCAATATTTCTATGTCGTGGTTTTGTCCAGTTACTACAAGGACATCTGTTTGTTTTCAATGCTGATGTGCCTGTGCACTATTTTTATGGTTGTAAGTCTGTTGAATGGATTCTTGGAGGACGTTCTCAGGCAGCAGATGAAAATGGATGAGGCTAAAAGGATAGCGTTGTGTAGATCTAAGGCTTTCTTAAATTGAAATAAAATTGTTGTTGTCAGATTTTCGTTTGTGATTGCTTTGGAACAGCTACGGCTTTTTTTAAGGATCCTTGAATATGACAGTAATGGTGAATTTCCCTTTGGATTAGTCCCTGGTTCGGAGTTTTCGAGTGAGCAGTAAGAGGAAACTTAGCTAAAGTCGACGTTACTGTGATGGAAGTGGATTTCTTCAAAAGTCTGGGGCTTGATCTTGGGGTAAGAAAACGTCTCAATAATTAATCGCCCGAAAAGTGTGCTTCCGATTCGGCAACCCACTGAGAGTGGACCATACTTTTTCAGATTCAGTTCGACAGGTCGGCGATTTGAAGAGCTCCAATGGACTATACGATGCGAAAGAGTACACCAAAACTATGAGCTATTTGAGCGGCGGCTTTACCTCGCTAATAGCATTTGACATATGGCTAAAAGAAAAGAAATAGAGGCAACGAAGGTCTCGCTCATCTTAATGCGTCTGCACTCGTCCTGGATGGGATTTTCTTTGTTCTGGCAGAGTCGGAATTTTTGTTTTTCCTTTAAATGATGCACTTTGTCAGATTCGCCCACCAAGTCCCAACCTTTTGAAGTGACGTTTTTACATCACAGAAAACTTCCTACACAGATGCTATACCGAACGAGCGGAAGATTTATCAGCTCTCTCATTCACGAGTATGTTCCTATGGCTGCATGGGAACTTTTTCAAACCTATGCCATGATCTGATGCTCATTGTCTCCCTGAAGTCCACAACATACCAGAACGTAGACATGGTCGAATCGCTTGATTCACGAGCAGTCCACGGGCCTCCCTGGTTGTCAATACTGCTGCCTGAAAACCAAGGTTTAGAAATATCTAATTGTATTGAAAATACGTCCGCTGCCATTCCACCGTCTATTTTCAAACCATCTGTGCAGATCTGTGTGCCGAGATCCGATTGAGCAGGATATGCTTACGCTGAGGAGACAGGTTACAGACGTTGCCCACAAGGAGACTTTCTATGTCCAAATATGTTGTGGGGTTGGTCGACTTATAGAATTAACTCTTTACTTATGACCATCGCTTCGTGTTTCTACCCACAAATGATGTCACTGTGCTGTGTCTCGGTTCATGGCTGTCAAGGAAAGCGAGATTCAAGTACAACTGGAATTGAAACCCATGAATGGAACTATGGTCAGTCTAGCTACAGCTGTTCTCTCGACACAAAAGATGAATTTGTTTGAAATGAAAATGCGCATTAATTTTACTTTTAAACAATTTAAGTTTCGCAGATATGTATTTTCGATTTTTCCCTTTTTTGAAGCTTGTCCCACGTTTTCCCCTTTTTCATTAAAAATAAACGTCAATAAACGTGACGATTTTATCCTCAACCTGATATCACTAGTAGGTACTAAAAATGATATTTAGTGTCCAGGTTATGTTTTACGAACTCACAATGGCGAAATTTTCCATATAAAACTACCCATAGCGACTTACAAAATATTTAGTGTGAAGGCTATACCGCATTTACAACATCACACATTCCCAACACGGATGTATAAACGGATACCCAATACTTAATAGCCGCCTGACTGAAATTGACAGCATTAAATGTGACACAAAGAAATGTGACACGTATTTTGGTCGGCCATCTTGTTTACGTGGTAAGAATTATGGGCAAGTTCAGTATGTTGATTTTTTTATAGCGATAATGTACGGAATTTCGCTTCGCTATAAATCAAAATGGCTTCCGAAAGTGATGAACGGACAATTGCAATTATTTATTTACTTCGTCTAACTGATTGATGAATTGTTTGTTTAATTTATTGACACTAAAAACCATTCTCAATTGACAATCATAAATAGAAATGTTTTCAGGTTATTGCATATATGTTGGTCACCGGAGCTTGTTTTCATTTCCGTTTTACGTAAAATTCATTAAAAATGATTTTTACTGAGGACCCATTTGTAGTTGCATACTTTTTGCATGTTATTGACAGTTTGAGCAATGCTTTTAAAAGTATCACGGCTGCGGGACAGTCAAACAGTTAAATTTACTGCAGTTCCCCCAGAGGGGGGATGCAGCATTGCATCTCAAGTCAAGTGAAAGTAGTTCTTAACTATTTCCCTCCGTCTATGTATATATTCATAAGATTAGGGTGGATCCTTCGGATAAATTGTGGTCAGTTGCTTGTCGCCTTGTTAAGGATGGGTTTAAAAGAAGAACATCTTTTTGTTTCTTCTGACAATGAGGTAGCTTTTTTCAAAGTAACCCCTCTTCTTGCTGGGGATGGCGATGGGCCCGTACTGGTGCCTGGTCTTTTGTGAAGATCTCACAGCCCCACTCAACTTAACCTAACCTAACCCCTCTTCTTGCCTCTTTTAAGAGGCAAAATATTAAATATATGTGCCTACTTTTTTCAAGGACTGTAACTTGCTAGACTGTTGTGATTTTGATTTTTTCCCCTTGGCTTTTAGGAGGCAGCCAATTACACTTTTTATCCGATTTACTTAACACCTTCACATAGTAATTATACGTACTAATTCCAACACTAACGAATGCAAGACCGACTTCACGGTTTTGAATTGATTTGATTTGATTTGAAATTTAACAAGTTGTAAAAAAAAGTTAGATAGCTATTTCGGCGTTTTAAAAAATGGCCCTTCCCCTCTTTAAAGGGTCACTTGGAGAGCCTCAAAAATTACAACCACTCTGGTTTGTTCTTACTCAAGATTATTTGTCCCCCTCGTTAAAAATTTGTAAACCCCTGTGATAGACTTCAAGCTTTAAAAGTCAACTTCCATCGGTGATGTTCTAAGTATCAATACCGAGCCGGTCAGTGTGGACGACTGGTGACGCAGGTTTGTTATATCCCACACACAGCATGTTACAGCGGAGGTTCAAAAATATCAACTGGTGTTTCAGTAGGCCTCCCAACTGCAGACTTCTCTGTAACTGTCTAAATGCTAGCGAGTAGCTAGCTGTCTAAAAAAAACTCACTCTCGTCTATGTAAGAGTTCACGAACAATTCGAAGGCAACGCAAAGCAACAGGTCCCCTTATCGGACCAGAAGCTTTTTGCGCCTTCCAATATACAAAATCAATGAGACCTGTGGCGACTCATAAAATAACCGCAACAAACCAAACAATCAACTTTTGATCGACGATGACACATTTGACGAGAACAGAGGACGCATTCTTCCACCCCAGTGGATGGAAGACCTTCAACTTAGACCACAAGAAGATAAAACCAAACAACCAAACCTCAACCAATTGGTTTTATTATCACTTGAACCCCTTAAAACTCGCAAACACTTTGTTCACGTCAATTGTTCTAGGTTCATGCAGCTCCATTTGCAGCTTGAGTACATCCTCCAAAAATCCATTCAGCAAGGACATGATCATAAAATGTGTACACAGAAACATTGTCATTAAAAACAAACAACTGAATCGATGGTGCCTCGTCGGTGAGCCTTTCGTAGAAATAAACCGAGGACATCAGGCTGTAGCAGGACATACAAAATACCACTATTGTAGACATTGCAGAGACTACAAGGATCCTCCTGTAGACGCAAGTTCTCTCGATTCCCAATTCGGCTAGTGAGTCCATCAGCAAGTTATATTTGTTCAGCAAATTGACGGATCTCTTCATGCCCATCACAATTGGATAGAAGATCACCAGCGTTATAATAGTTCCAAGCATTTTAAGGAGCACAGTGGCCGCCACGGAATAAATGTTCTCGACAATGAGTGGCTTAGTGTACATCATCACATCGACATACACAAGGCTGATATTCACAAACGTGTACGCGAACAAGTGGATCAAAGTGACTCCCAGTCCCAGGTAGGATATCTTAAATTCGCCATTACTGATTGTGTATGGGAACAGTCCCGAAAGAAACAGGAACGTACTTGCAATGACGAACGCCGATCCTAGGTTCTGCGGATTGATGAATCTGTTCCACATTTGGGACAACTTGCGCCTTGTTGGATGGGACATTTTTATTTTATTAGTTGCGTATGCGCTTGCTGGTGCAAGGAAACGAATAACTGCCAGTTGGCGGATTGCGAACGAGTTTTTATAGTGCCAAAGCAATTACAAAGGGATACTTAATTATATACAAATGGAAGTGCCAATTTGCTCGATTGTTGTAAATGATTGCGGCCTTCCGATGGGACGTATTAACACACAGTTGGTGGAACATTTTTCTTTTTTTCAATTTGTAGATTGCTTGCGAGCTAGCCGTCACTGTGCTCTGTTCTATAATAGGGCGGTAGGAAATTTGATTGCAGAGGGCACCTACTTCAAAGGGCATAGCAATCAATCACTCGCAAATGGATTCGGACTGCAAAAGCTGTGCGTGTAGAGGGTCTTTTAACTTTGTAGCAAAGTTGTATAAGATTGTAATCACAATTCGAATGGATTGACAGGAATCCAAAACTGTGTTTCAGAGCTGATTCGACTCAACGAAGTTAAAGTGTTTGAAAAGCTTGTTGATGCCAATGTAAGACCATGTTGCATGCCCCTTAAAGTGCTCTAAAGAATCACCCAAAACTATGCCACAAAAAAACCTGAATAAAGCTTCCGAAAAACAGGAAAGAATTTTGGAAAATACTAAAAAAAGCGATATAGAGTCGTACTAAAAGTCCGACAACTTTTCCCCTGCATAAACTGGCCTAGGTATTGCCCCCTTTATAGGTTATTTAAGCTTATATCTAAATCTCCCAAAACATGTGTCCAATTATTTTGTATTCCCTAATAGTGTGCATGCACTTTGTGGGAGAAGCACATTTTTTACCCCTCCCAGGGGGTGTCATTTTGGGAAACGGCGTAACAACCGTTTAAGATTATTCCTTCTCTGTCAAAGAGCGAAGTTTGCAAGTTAATAATGACCAATGGTTCGTGTATCACATAAAAGCCTCCCTTAAATGATCAGGATATCGAAAAACCCGATCTTGGTGCGCGTAATTGAATTTACCCTCAAAGTTTCATGACTCTACCGTTAGCGGCTTTGCCTGTCAGGCACGAAACTGTTTCATCCATAGAGATTTTCGGACCTCATCCTACCCCAATTGTCTTGTGCTTTAGGCCTTTAGGTCTTGACAACTTCAAACTTTCAGTGTGAACGGCGCCTTAAACCGATTACCGAACTGTCAATATCAATATTGAAATATTGAAAATATTCAGTAAAACCAACATTTTCATCACGAAGTGCACGAAGGAACAACTTTTCCAAATAATTAAAATTTTGCTACGAAAATTGAGTGGTCCGCGGTCGCAACTTTAAGAGGAAGAAAGTGAAGAATTTCATCGCTCACTCAGTCACGATTCTTGACTAAATTCGTCTACCCTAAATAAACGTCAACAGGAAAAGCTGTTCATTTAAGCGATTTCCCCCAATTAAAACCGAGATACACTTAGTGAGACAGCTGTCAGACTTACTAAACTAGATAGTTGAACGTCCCCATTGTTTGGTGCGGAGACGTCATTGGGCCGTTATTTTTCGTCGATGAAAATGACCGCCTCGTTACGGTAAATGGTATTCGCTACCGAGACATGTTGGAACACTTAGAAAAAAAGAAGATTGTTAAGCGAAGAATTTGGAGATTTTTAAAAAAAGTTCTTGGTTCAAATATTATTTTTGTTAACAAGAACTCGTTTTTAAGTTTTTCAAGTTTTAAGAATCAGGTATTCAGCGTAAGAATAATATTTTATTACGTCATTGCCAACAATTTCATTCTTAAATCAAAGATTTTCTGTATTGGGTTCATTTTAACCAACGAAAATTGTTGGCCTAACAATTTTTTTTCCTGAGTGAAAGTTATTTCGTTGAGCAATTCCATGAATTTCACATCAGAGATAAGTGGTTCCAACAAGACGGTGCTACAAGCCACACAGCGGGTGCAACAATCGAGTTATTTAAGTCTAAGTTCGATGAACGTGTTATCTCGAGAAACGGACCCGTCTATTGGGCCGCCGAGATCGTGCGATTTAACGCCTCCAGACTTTTTTTAAGGGGCTACATTGAATCATTGAAATATACCAACAAGCCGGTGACGTTAGAGGAGCTCAGAGCCTGTGTCGGCTGTGTCAGTCGAAATATTCGGCCGAGTCATCGAAAATTGGCTTCAACGTATCGATCGCTGCCTACGTTCCCGTGGTTTTGACAGTAATTCAAGCTAATAAATTTTTTTTTGATATAGCTCAAGTAGTTTGCATTTTATTTAAAAATAAGTTGTCAAGTCCTTAATGAAAGACCCTTTAGTACAATTTCCTACGGTATAATTAGTTTTGAACAAAATATGCGTGGATGAGTTGTCTTGATTTTTAGTTGTCTCCCAGATATGTGTGGCTATGGATTTGGACATTCATCAGTATCTATTTAACTTGTGTGCACATTCTTAATGTTCCTGCAAATACTCATGTGCGAAAATCATGCTAAAGTGGTTGCCGTTATAAGATTCAGATTTCGGCTCTAAATTTTAGTGGTTCACAGTGGATATATTTTCCATACAAATTTCGCAATTGTGAGCTGCCGTAAACCTAAAGTAGAGACTAAAATTTGTTAGTATGGAGCATTGTGTTAAAAAAAAACCCTGTAAAGTTCAGAACTCCGTCTCCGAAGTGCTGCATGTGAACAATTTTAATTTGCAAAAGGTCCTTTGAATTTCGTGCACTTGTAACTCGATATCTGCAAACACAGACGGTGGTGAACGCCCCTCTGCATACGGTAGCATATCATTTCGAACTAATAATCCAAATGGCCTACTCTCTGTCCAATTGGCGCATTTAATTAATTCCCGAGTTCCGAGGCATAGTACACTACACTGTTCACTATAAAAACGATTGCTGTGCGTTTAAAACAGCAGTACCCATCTGAAAGGCGAAATGCTTCGCAAACTAGCTCGAGCGTGGAAGAAATTCGTAAACCCGCCCGACCTTGGATCGGCCTTTGTAATTTCGATAATTGTCCAACGGGCGTCGGGCTTGTTTCCCTACACGCTTGTCGATGGTGAGTTCAAAATCTCGATCGCGGGACTGGCATTCACCCTGACACACATAGCCGTGTACCTTTATGTGAATCTAATCCTTTTCGATGGCGGTATGATGGCATTTGTGAAGCCGCTTATGATGGAGAGTAAAATCGCGATTGGAGCGAATATACTCATCAACATGCTGAGAATAGCAATAACGCTAGTGATCTTCTCATTTACATTGCTAGGACTGAGACGTTTTACGCGCCTGCTGAACATGTACAGCTTGATGGTGAAAGGACTGGCGGAGCTGGGTATAGATATGGCAGTCATCTACAGAAGGATCCTTGTTGTCTCTGTGATAGCTACGCTGGGCACAGTCGGTGTGTCTGTGTACTCTTGCTGTTACTCCTTGTCGGTGTACGACAGAAAATTCTCTTACGCTGTGATTTTGTCCATTCACTATAGGAATTTGCTTTTGTTTTCATTGTTGTCGTTTGTGTGCCTCAACTACATGACACTGGCGATGTTGAATAGTTTTTTGAGGGACATCCTTTGCATGCAGATGAAACGAAATGATACGAAGAGGATATCGTTAAGTAAGTTTGAGGCGCTTTAAGAGTGATAATAAAAGTTGGATTTGAAACAACCGTTTTGTTTGAATTAATGCAGGACGCAGTAAAAGGGAAGGTGCTAGGGCTGCCGTCCTTTTAGCTATGGAAGACACGCTTTATTGAAAGAAGGCTCAATAGGCTAGTAGTTTTACAAGTACCTAAAAGACAATAAAAGACTCTCGCCGCAAAGGTGGCCAGTGATGCCAATCCCGCATCTTTTAATATTTTCAAAATCCTGGAGGCATTTTTTGAAAAAAGAAAGATGCCAAATGTTTTTTTTTGCATTTTTTGAGATTTTTTTGTAATTTTTAATTTTAGCTATTTTTTTTAAATAAAATTTTGGTCATTCGTGTACATTAAGCTGATGAACAGTGCATCACAGTTTAAGATGTTTTCCACCCATCAGTCTTAAATTTGATCTGATCTCTGACTTTTCTCCCCAAACATTTTGTAAAATCCTAGCTAAATTTTGATATAGAGAGCGTCGTGGATAAGTGTCACAGCAATCAGCTGTTCGTTGACAATTTCAACCATTTCCGAATCTATTTCGATTTAATTAAAAAAATCTAACCCAGGCTTCCTTACACAAATGCAACAGAAAAATGAAACACAACGATCTGTCAAAATTTAGCTTGAGAAAATTAAATGCGACCGCTAAATTTTGATAGATACATAAAGTACACTTTAAAAAAAAATAACCAGCTGATCATTGGTTTGAAGCACGCATAGAATGGAATATGACTTCTTTCTAGTTCGGGCAACACACTGCAGTCGACGTCAGCCTTAAGACCTCGAAGAATTTTGCTATAAACGATCACTTTTGCTTGTGTCTAAGCTTTAGCTACATCAATCAGGACTGGGGCTGGTAACACGATCTTACATTAAGAGTTCCAAGTGCTTCTGGACAGAGACTTATACCTTTAAAATTATAGCCTGAGGAAACACTGACTGGCAAAGGCAGTTCGTCGCTTGGTTTTAAATGCGATTAACTGCAAAAGTCCTTTAGTACCTACTTTCTATTTTCTTGATCAAGTTCTTCAATTCTTTTGCTTTGTCTGCCGAAGAAGCCGATGGCAAGAAGCCTCCTCACTTGCACTTCAAGCTGGTGCGAGTTTCCCTCGTAGTTCTCTATAATACCGCGCTGCCTTACCGACTGTGCTGCTTCCACTTGCCGGCCCTCTTCGTGGTGGTGCTTCTAGCAACTGCAAGTCTTGGGATTTCCGAATTCACGCTGTTCTAATTGAAATTGCGTCCCACTGAGAAAGTGCTCCACCACTTGTCCGCTTTCAAAGACCAACAAAATTTATGAAAAGTACTGAAATATGCCTATTCCACTGTAAAATCGACAGAAAATTTATTGCACTACAATTTGATGCGCAAGGTGCTCGTCAGACAGTTAACAGATTGCATGCTTGATTTCCCCCGGGTTTTTCAAAAGTGGACAACGGTTCTCACAGATTTTTTAAAAAAGGAAAAAAACAAAACACCTCCCTTTAATTGGAACTGCGGCTGTTTAGAATAATTTAAAATTAACTGCCGTACGATTAAACAACACACTTCAAAGCTGGCCGAAAAGCAAACTTATACCCTATTCACACCGAGCCGAAAACTGAGTTTTTAGCGAAGAAAAACTCGAAAACTTAATCGAAAACAGAAGTTTTCGCATACATATTTCATCAAAACGAGTATTTAAAGTCCTTTGCCAAGAAAACACCACGAAAACGGCTTCCAATCATCGGGTTGCTGAAACAAACACACCTTTTGCAATATTCAGCAAATTCAGCAGAACAGCAGTCACAACTCACAACTTGAAATCATTTTTCACACTTAGTTGATATACTAATAATTTTCAAATGCTCTGCATTCATTTTATTTGTTAATCCGATTGAAATTTGTAACTAAAAAAATATACGCACAAGTTTCACAACAAGTGTCTCATCTCAAAGCTGATTGAAACGTCAAACGAAAACTAGATGGTGTTCGGTGTGAGTGAGCTTTGACGAGTTTTCGGTGTGACTTGCTAACCCCCTCTGTGGTCGCTCCTCTCTTTTTTTGTTTCTCTTTGCGAATTTCCGGCCTTATCCACTTTGTATCGGCCATTGTCTTTTTGGTCGCCATCCAGTCTACACCCACAAGCGGAAATAAAAAGCTTATATGTAACAATGAACTGAAACTTTAATAAATCATCACTTACACAACTACCTTAAATCACAAAAGCAACAGTGAAATTCTTGCAGCAAATTCGTAAACCTTTATTTGACAAAAGTGAAGCAATACATCAGAGACAATACTGAGACCACCAACTTCGGCCGATTTCCCGTTACTTAGCCTACAAGCTATATTTTTCGGAGTGGTCACGATTTACTGCGCTAGTATTGATACATAGAAATTCGTATTGACAAATGTCACGTAACTTCAAAAGTTCTGAGTCACCAATACACTCCCAAAAAATATGAGCCACTTCCGCTTTGGGCAAAGTGGCTTGCAGCGTTCATAGAATTTTATCAGATAAATTTGAAATTGTTCGTTACGTGTGAATAATATTTTTTTTTGGGAAAAAGTGTATATTTGCTTAAAATATTTACGAAAAATTAAGAATGTATGTTGGTTGAGGGAAAATAAAAACATTTTGACCAAATTTTCTTTATTATTTAAGAAAAAATTACACACGAAACCGAAGTTAATTTTATCCAAAAGCGGGAAATACACAACCATATTTGTCCCAATATATTTCTAGTATATAAAACATTTCCTTTAGATAGTTTTATTAACCACACAAATCAAATTATTCACCTTTAAAAAATTAACAATAACTAACCAATGGCATTCAGTTATGCTAAAATGTGGTATTCCCGAACTCTTTCACATTTCCCCATGGCTGCCGAGGTTGGCAGCATTTATTTTGGTATTTTTTGTATGTTTTTGCATGTCATTCGGATTCATTCGGATTCCGAATTGATATAACACCGATAGGAATACAAAATGGCGAATTTGAAAAAAAACTGAGGAGGCCAGCGGCAAGAGGATTGTGAGTTGGGGGTCTCAGTATGGTTTGTCTATGCAATACATATTCGTAACTGACAAGCGCCGAAACCATACAATCCGTCATGTACGTGGTGTCAACAGGCCCGTCAACGTTCACTTATTCCACTGATGGAGAAACAGTCCCATTAAAACCGCAATATCCGCTCAATAGACACAGTGTTTTGTGATTGAACTGTCATCGCCGTGTCGTTTCAAAATTTACACCAAAAAGTGTGCTTTATCTCGACTCACACAACGCCCTTGACAGTAACTGTCACTCTGTTAATATTTCCACTGAAAAATGTGCTCTCTCTTACAATTTGTGAATACAACTTCTAATACCGCAGCAAGTATGTTGTGGCAAATGTATTGAACTGACAGGATGAACTGTCATCCTTCACCCTGCCAATTCAATACATTTGCCACAACGTACTTGACGGATTCGGCCCCGAAATCCATCCCCTTACACACACTACACCTTGGGCCATTCTCAGTATCTCGTTCCGAAAGTGAAATGGTTTCGAAATCGAACGTTTTGAACTGTCTATTTCAAAATTGGAATGAAGTGTACTAATCGCACTGTCGCACTGTCGGATTTAGGATTCCGAAAGTGGAACTAGTTATATTTAATACTAATTTTTCACTCTGAAAGTATTACAGGAACCTACTCAAAAGCGGAACGGAAAGGGATCGACTTTCGGAACGAAATAGAGAGTAGGACCTTCCGACAAAACATAACTTCGAAAAAATTTGCACAACGGAAGCTCAATTTGAGCTGATCGTGCACTGATTGGTCAGATCAGAACAAACTGCCTCCTCACTCAGTTGCGCCGTCTTCTTGGGCAGGCTTGGCATAAAAATGTGCAGCTGTCTCTTGGGATCGCGAACGGCCGAACTCTCCCGCTCGGTTGCGGCCTTCTTCTTTCCAATTCCCTCGTATAAGGTCGTCGGCTTGCGGGCACCTGTTGTCCTGGGTCTTGCTGCTCGTCGATCTTCAGTCGAGCTGGCCTTTACCTCGCCTTCCTCATACAACCTAGCAGAGGCCAGATTTCCCGCTAGTCGCCGTACAGCTCCGGCGCTGCTGGATATCGCGCAGAGGTCGATATTCCTCGCTGGTCGATTCAGGCGAACCGGAACGCCCTCCTTGTTGAAAATGATTGTGATGTGCTTGACCGAATCGGGCCGCCTCGAGCAGGCAGACTCCTGCGGCTTGTGGGCGCTTCTCACTTTCTTCGCCTTCTTTCGGTCGATGTCCGCACGGGATTCTTGAACAGGCCGCAGGAGCGGTGTCTTGCCAGCCAAATCCAGCCAGTTCAGCACTCTTTCCGCCAGCTTCTCGTCGGAGTGCGAGTTGTTCGTCAACACCGAGTTCATGTCGTACAACGAACTCCGCTTCGACGTGGTCTCATCGCGCAGGAGGTCGTATCTCCTCCGGAAGTGGTCCAGGAAGGTTTTCCGTGACGAAAAACGTCTGTAGTTGCCAGTCGACGATTTCGTCGACTTGGCCTGATACGAGTTCTGCTGAAACTGCGTCTTGGAAGAGCCGACCAAGAGAAGGTCGTCGTCATCGTGGTCGGCGATGTCGTAAGACACAGATGTCTGGACGGGTTCTGAAAGCACCCACAACGGTAAACAAAAACACATCACTGACACAACTACCACTCACCCCGTTTATTTCGTGGGCCAACGGCTGAGTCGAATTTTCGTTTCGGCTCGTAGTCCAGAATGAAATGCCGATGTCCCGCATCAAGCCAAACGGACTTGACAAACAGCGGCCTACTGGCCGATTCCCATATCGGGGGATTCCTCATCGCAGCAGCACTTTGATTCCGTTCACGTACGCTCGGCTGTTTGAATTGGAATACATTCCGACATGTCCCGTCAGTTTCGCCGCATGTCGTCGACTAAATAAAATCCAAGAGTTTCCTTTCGTGGTTTCTAAATGGCTCATGGGGGTGGCTGTTTGTGGTTGGCATTGGTTTGGTATAGTTGTGCGGTTTTAGTTTCCCCAGTTTTTGTTGACTGTACCATGCACCTCCACATCGCACAGGTTTTTGGTTGAAGTCGTTTTTTTTGTCAGTCTGGATGGTAGGTCTCTCTGTGTGTGGTTTAAGTGCCTTTTGCACGCGACTGCAGTGGCAGTACTGACAGTTGTGTGCTGGTATTTGGGTGTCATTAAAGTTTTTCTCCTTTACCATTTTAATGGATATTTAAATCAGGAAATGTCTCTTTTATTGCTGATTCGGTTGCCTTGGGCTGTGTAGGTTGTTATGACAATGGTTAGGGTTCAATGTCATCTGTGGGGTTTGGCTGATGATTAATGGGCATGAGTTCCAGTTGTATTCGTCTGAGGGGGTTAATGGTTCCATGTGTTCGGCTCACTAAATCATTCTAATCACACATGGGGTAAGTTGGGGAAAGAGCAACATTTTTTATTTAATTGTGGATACGAATATGTTCGATGAACATGCATCCAGTTGGAAGGTGAGCAACACGAGGCAGTTAATGAAATAGATTAAGAAGAATCCTGGGGTATAAGAACCAAACAAACGTCCTTCGAGTTTACTTCGACGCATGATTGAGGTGATTCACGGAATATGCCCGAACCAGTCCGTGTTTTATCATTGAGATCCGCCCAAGCAGGACTAAAAAGCTTACAAGCAACTTTGTTTAACTGTCATATGAATCTTCTCCTTCTTCTTTAATCTTTTGCCTTCCACCTACTTCTTTTACTGTAGAAGTGAATGCAACCTGTGTTATTCATGTCTGGAAGTCTTTTATACGTTTCCAGAACTTTTATCCGACAATGTGACTGAAGACTCGAAGCTTGGAAAAAAATTGTTTTGCGCAACAGGTCCATAGGGACTTTAGGCTTAAGGGACCCTCCGCATAACCATTCGTTTTGTGTGAGTTTTAAATTTTTTGAGACAATCCCCGAACTTCCCTACTCGTATCCCGCACTGTATCTGTTTTCTGATCGGCGAGTTTCAAATTAAACCTTAGCCAGCCGTCTAAGTACAGTTGCAACTCCTTCCTGCACATCCTTTATGGTTTCTGTCACAACCACCAATACGCTGTCGCTATAAATGCTATAAAGCTATAATGGACGCTTCTATTGGCATTCGTAGGCGAAGAGCTTTCATTATACACAGCTTTCTACGGCAAGGCGCCTAAGATCGAACCTTGCGGCACACCGCCAGTTGCGTCTTGCTTTTCAGTTCCCTCACCAGAATCGTATACTCCTTTCGCAAAGTACCTCGTTATCAATTTAGGACGATAGTCCGGCATTTGACTCTAACAACGAAGTCCAGAATACGTCACCAACTAGCCAAGTTCAGCTCATTCTTTCCGTTCTGGGTTAGAGCTGCCTTCTTCTTGTTGGAGCCTTGTTTTCAACGTCTGTCCTCTATAGCGGCTCGGTACGCATTCATCTCATCTTGACTTGTGAAAACCGTATTTCGAGAGTCTTCCTTCGTTCTTCCTTGAGAGATCCCAATTTCGATCAAATGTTGGAGGTGAACTTTAGCATCTGCAGTTCGGATCTTCGTGACTAATCCTTCCTTTCGGGAGTAGGACAAGTCTTTGGTGCTTTTGGGGCTCTAAAAATGTCATCCTAAAGACTCTCATTAAACATTAAAAAAAAAAAGTCGTGCCGTGATTTAACTGCGATTTTTAGGGCGCCCTTTCGAATATATAGATTCACAGATTTGTTTTCGTCGTTCCTCCTCATCTGCTTCAAATAGTTCTTCGAGTGTTACGATGGCTATTACGGTAGGTGAGTCGCAGGGATTGTTCAAGAAACACAAGAATAAAAGTGAGACACTCAATATCGAGCAGCTGATTTTTGGGACGGTTTCGGTGATATTTCTTCTGTCTAAGATTTAAAAACCTTCTACGAATGAGATGGGTAGGTCAATTCCTAAATTTCTCTCCTGGTGGGGATTGCCCTACAACATTTAAAAATAAACAACAAGACTCAAACTGCGCTATAGTATTAAATACAATGGGCGACTTTTTGGATGTATTTCCGGCTTACTTAACAAAAGTAAGCGACACCCTTAAAGGGCAAAGCCTTCGTCGGGAACAGTTGCCTATTGACGGCAGTCCTTCCCCCTCCGGGTAAAACCCTTACATGAGCTGGTACTCCCACCGTTTAAATTACTTCACTATGTGTGAAAGCCAATTATGGACTTGAAGCTTCCCACATTTCCAGTTCCCGTACACAATCGCTAGCCAAACAATTGAGAGGTAGCTGCCCTCATTATTAGCATGCAGATCTTGCCCTCTCAAAAAAACTTTTGATGACGAAACAAAGTGAATGCTTGTGTGCTTGCGTGCTGCAAGTAAATTTACGGGTAATAGACACTAATCTGTAAAGTTTTCCGCTGAACGTTTTATAAGTTCAGTCCGCGAACCTATGGAAATAAACAAAACCGGGAGGACCTCCAGGCAAGGTATTCCCGTATACTCACTGTGGAACTACTGCATCCCGAAAAATATTGTTTGTGCCCGAAAACAGTTTGAGACGCTATGCACAGCTATCCAGCGCCTGCACGTCGCAAGTGACAAAATTCCGATGAGTTATAACCCCACGACATGCACACGTGTGCAAGGACTCCCCTACCGCACACACTCATTTCACTCCAATGGATGGTGCGGTATCTAAGGCCAATACGACTGCAATAAAGCGTCAGCCCGATGGCAAAACAAATTATCAAGCCTACAGTATAATTCCCCATTTCCGGGGCCTCATTGGCACAAGTACGGTGTGTCACTGTGCTTGCGACTGACAGACAGAAAATTAACTCAACAAAACTTTAATTGCAAGTGCTTGGTGCGGGATGCGGGGGGTTGTTTTGTTTTGACTGAATTTAGCCCAAATCCTTTTGCCACTGGCAACCACAACCAACCACTTGTGGGCTTTTAATGACTAGCAGTTGTAAATCGAAAACGAAAACGAAAAGGTGGGCAAATGGTGGGAAGGCTCCACCCGCCGACGGTTTATAAATACAAAGAACAAACTGCGGTCGATTTACTTTGCCGTAAATGATGGCCGCACGCAAAGGGTAATTGATGCAAATGCAAAAGCGGTTTGTGTTCACGTATCATGTGCGGTATCCATTGTTGACGAGTGTATGGATATGTGGATACAGCTCATACGAGTTGTGTGAAATTAAATTTTGTAATTTGCTTGTGAAGCACATTGCCGCCGAAAGGAAGTGCATGCACTCGTGTGCTGTTGAAAGTTGCGCGATGATGAATTGGATTGATAACAACTTACAAGTTGAGTACATTTATAGGGATAGATATTGATCGGAAATGCAGTTGTAGTCGAAGCAGTCCTTCAGGTTGGGGGTTTGTTTGGCATATGGTTTCGAAGCAACCCAAGAGCCTCGGATAAGGACAGATTCGCAGTTGACGACCCTGTAAAACAAAAAAATTGACAATGACACTTAGGGGCCCCTTCTCAAGTTTTGTACTCTCTATTTCGAAAGAGGAAATGAAATCCACTACTCTGGGACTTACAATTCCGGAAGTGGAATTCCAAAAGTCTTGTATACGCTGACGAGATTGACATATCATTGGCAGCTGTCACTGGGGCATTTGCAAGTATTTTAATCATTATTATTATAATTATTATTATTAACAATGCTCCATTCCTGCAAATTTCCCATTCAGTTTTGTACACGCACTGCATTATCAACAAAAGAATAGAATATTAGTTTTAGTACTCGCGTTTGAGAAGAAACGACCAATAAGCCCAAAAATTGCCTACAAATTATTATACTTGGCCAACAAAGTACTCTTATTGAACTGCATTATAACTGCAGACGTTTGGCAGCACTTGCGCTCATAAAAGCAAATTTACTGTCAGCGTCTGCTGCCAACCAATAGTTGGCAATAGTGCATAAATATTTCTCTTTTGTTGTCGCGCTGCAGAAAATGCAAGGAAGAACAATGAAAGTAAAATGTTTGCAAATTATTTAATTTTTTTTAAAAATTGTTCTACATATTTAGAAATGAACAATAGCAAAGAAAAACTATTCCGATGGCGGCACAAGACTTCTTACATCATTTCGCGTTGGAATGAAATCCAACAAATAACTATTATTAAACATCCGAGTTGTCATTGACAAAGTTGTTTTTATTTCTGTCACTTATGACTTTTATTTATAAATGCAAATGTGATATTGAAAAATCTAGTTATCTTAAGTCGACTAGCTTGGTCCGGACTAGATGTAACCTGAACGCAAAAACTAGATTGGTCAGTAACTTGACTTTTCCTAAGTCAGCCATATATGCGAACTGTCAAATTAGTACTCAGTCATGAATTTCTCGGCTGTCCCTCCATAAACTTCAACTTTCAAATGTTCATATGACCGAACTTAAGAAAATAAAACTGAGACCATCAAGTCATAGACAGCTGTCAGACTTGCTAAAGAATATATTTGAAAGTTCCTAATTATGCACCCATCTTTGTCAATGCATGACGGCCGCATTCAGACAGCTGTAGCTTGCGGCCATAAAGGTAGTCTTGAATATTTATTGCATGGTTCGGGCGACATTATTTACAATTATGAACTCTACTCCCCGCCATTTTTCGAGTTAATGGCGGGGCCGAGGTAGGCAATGTTCCTGACTTCCTCCAAGTTAAAACTGTCAATTGTGACGGTTTGCCCGATTCGTCCTTTGTGTCCCTTACGTACACCTGTCAATCGCTAGGTTTCTCTGACAAAGAAAGCAACTGATCAGTAAGGTCTTGTCAAGAAGGAGACTGTATATAAGATCCTCATCATCCAAGGCGCAGAAAAAACCTCCTTTTCTGTGACAAGCCACCTTCACCATCCGTTAAAGTCTCTCACAATTCACGCAACCTTGAAATCCGGCCGCTCTACGACTCCAAATCGTTTTTAATCGCCCAGCATGTAATCGCATCACCCATCCGACAATTAACTGAAAAACTCATCTTGTGCCCATTAGAAGGTTTTCCTAGGGCCATCACATCGCCCGAGTTAACAATCCATTAACGGGGTGATTCTCCGAAACAAAACGCCTTCGAAACAATCCACCCGACGACGGCGGTGTAATGCAATTTCAACTTAATCCCAACGAGAGTGACTCCTGTCGAGCATAGGGACAGTGTCACCCGCACAACTTGTTGCCTGGTTGGCTTGTTGGCGGATTTGTGGCCAAAAGTTTATTTCAGTGTTGGACTAATGCAATTATTTTGTGTTCTCTTTCAGTTCCTATCATTCCCGAGTTCCTGTACGATATCCGCCATCCAGATGCCCCGCTTGACAGCTTTCCACGGACACCACTGTCTATAGCCACACCGCCGCCACCCACGCCGAATCCCTGTTCGAAAAACGGAAATGAACTGCAGCCGACCTCGGCCAGTTACGAGTATTCCACGCTCAGTGATGTTGGTAAGACCTTCGCATTGCGGGGGATGAGTCGTTCTTCTGTAACAAGTGTTTCCTTGAAATCGTATATAGAAAACGCGACACTGTACAGGGAGATGGAGGAGCGTCACAAGGAACTCGTGGGCGAGACCGTGGAAGTTGGCCTGATGTTCGCCTCGAAGGCGTTTGTGCAGCTCTTGGTTAATCCGATCGTTGGACCACTCACGCATAAGTATGTAATGAGCTGTCGTTGCCCGGCGAATCGGAAGTAATCTTTGAATCATTTCTTTAGAATTGGCTACAGCATCCCGATGTTCGCTGGATTCGTCATCATGTTCCTGTCGACGTTGAGTGAGTTTCTTTCGTTGTCCCCAAATGGATGTGGATTGTAATAATTGTGGTTGTCTTTGCAGTCTTTGCCTTTGGTCGGTCGTACAGCGTGCTGTTTCTGGCGCGAGCTCTGCAGGGCATTGGCTCATCGTGCTCGTCCGTCTCGGGCATGGGTATGCTGGCCGACAGATATACGGACGACAAGGAACGTGGCAATGCGATGGGAATAGCTTTGGGTGGCCTGGCGCTCGGTGTCCTGATTGGGCCACCATTCGGAGGGATTATGTACGAGTTTGTTGGCAAATCGGCACCGTTCTTGATTCTCTCGGCTCTGGCTCTGGGCGATGGACTTCTCCAACTGTTTATGCTTCAACCCTCGATTCAACGATGCGACTCCGATCCGCCGTCGTTGAAGGCTCTGATTAGTGATCCTTACATTCTTATTGCTGCCGGTAAGTTGCGTTTGTCATTTCCATGTTTGGTGTTGTTCTTTTCAGGAAAAATGGAGTATGTAGCAGTAGCTCTGTGGCACATTTTTTGTCGAGCAAGTGTCACATTGACAGCGCAAAATATAATGGTTCGATACTGGATAGGAAGCGGAGACAGTGGAGGCAGTTCTTTTTATTAAGATTGGCAAACGCTTGCCTCTGTCCATTCTTATTCCGATCGGATTTAGTTAGTTCAGTTAGCGATAGAGTACTGATTCAGGGATTGGGAAACTTCGGCTGTCTCTATTTCGATAGTTGCACCTACAAGATAAACAACAGCTTCGACTCCTTTCAGTTGAAGCTTGAATAAGGCTCATGCGCCTTCGAAAAAAGCAACTCATTCAAAAATGAATTTCTAAGATCTAGTACAATCAACAACGAACTTGATCACTTCATACTTCTAGGAGCCATCACCTTCGCCAACATGGGCATCGCAATGCTGGAACCTTCCCTGCCAATCTGGATGATGGACAACATGGGAGCAAGTCGTTGGGAACAAGGCGTCACATTCCTGCCAGCCTCGATCAGCTATCTAATTGGAACAAATCTATTCGGACCCCTGGGACATCGTATTGGCAGATGGCTGGCAGCACTCCTCGGCTTGGTCATTATCGGCGCCTGTCTTATAATGGTAAGACGACTCATTACCCACATCACTGGATTGCCAATGGTTTTTATTTTATTTTTTTGCAGATCCCAATGGCGACCTCTATCAACCACCTGATCATCCCCAATGCCGGCCTTGGTTTCGCAATCGGAATGGTTGACTCGTGTATGATGCCCGAACTTGGCTACCTAGTGGACATTCGACATTCGGCCGTGTATGGCAGTGTGTACGCTTTGGGCGATGTGGCTTTCTGTATGGGATTCGCTATTGGGCCGGCTCTGAGTGGAACTCTCGTCAACAGTATCGGCTTCGAGTGGATGCTCTTTGGTATTGCGATTTTATGCTTTCTCTATGCTCCGCTTTTGACATTCCTCAAGAATCCACCAACCAAGGAAGAGAAGAAGGTGGGTATCGAAATGAACGCCAATGGGCAGACCAATGTGTGTCCAATTGACAGTATAACGGGTCAAACGAATTCTGCATTTGTGAAAGACGACATTGGGAAAGCTTTTTAAATACGATCTGCTTTGATTTCTTTTTTTGTTTTACATTTAAGTTGTAATTTTGTAATTTCTTTTTAAGTGAATATATTTTTGAGTTTTTTGATTTTTTGTGATTTTTGTTTCCTTCATTTGCTTTTTCGGATATACAAGTTTTGTGATGCCTCTGGATGGAATCCTGTACATAGATCCAGCGGAAATTTATTCATCCAACTGGTTCCAAGTTTTTTTATGATCGAAGTTATCGATTTTTGGAAAGCAAATACGAGGTTGCGATTTTTCCTTATTTGTCATCTGTCATCTCTTTCTACCATTTTCTTTAAATTGACACTTGCGGCGTTTTCGATTGAAGAAAAGAATTGCCCATTCTATGAAAAGAGTAAATTCCAGAAGTGCTCTTTCTATGTTTTCTATGTTTCATTGACAAAAAAAAAGTGCACTTCCAGGTCCGTTAGCATCATATAAAAGAATTGATGTAGTTCTGTTCGACTTTTTTTCGTTTTGACTGATAACAAATTTAAGTTCCGACTTTAAATTTACGGAAGCGCACAATTGGAAAATTTGTATGGAAAATATAGCCACTGTGAACTATTAAAGTTTAGAATCGGAACTAAAAATGTTTATTGGTAAGGTCCTGTATGCGTTTAAGCGAAACTCATATGTTTGCGAGTTTTTCACACGTCTTCTGGAGGGTATATTAATAGGGCCATAATCTTCACTTTATTTTAATAATCATTTTAAACCACAATGGGTCACAATGGGTATTTTCTTAGGAAAATTTCGCCATTGTGAGTTAAATATGATTATAAGTGTGGCGCTCTATCTCTTAAAGTCCCGAAAAAATAGGAGAACAGTTTGTTGTTATTTTTCCCTGTATCCGTGTAATGGTAAAAAAATACCGGCCGCATTTAATGGTTTCGCTAAGCTTATAGAGGACCTCTTCTGTTACCTATGAAAGGATATCCTTTAGCTCATAATTTTAAATATTTCTCTGAATTTCGGCTAAGTGAGTCAATTCGCACTTCATTCTCAAATCAAACATACTTACCGCTTAACGTATTGACATTTGTTATAACATTCCTTTGCTCCGTCTCATGGCGAAGAAGAGAGACGGACGCAACAGCATTTTATTAATATATGAGACAGAGAATGTGTTTTCTGTTTTGCTTACAAAAATAGGAAATGCCAAAATTGGCCGCACATAATTATCGCCTTCATAGTCGAGACTTCAACAGCCTCTGATTGATCGGTGTCCCTGTCCCTGTCACATTTATATCTTTTTATTACTCAAGCTTGAAAATAATGTCGGTACTTTAACTATCGAAGATGTACCTTGATGTTGCGGCGGTCCCATGAAGTGAAATAAGCTTTCAATGTGATAAAAACTTTTATTTCCTAATAAATTTTACATATTAGAGTGTTGAAATTACAGATAAATTCTTACTAACAATTAGTTTTTCTTCAGGACACGTGCTGTATGTTGCCGGAAAAATGGCGTTCTTAGCTGATTTCATTTAGCAGGCGAAATGACAGCTAGGACGCCATTTTCCCTACTACACTTTTGTATTTCTCTTTTATTACATATTCTTGAGCTTAAATTATATTCCTATGCAAAATCAGTGCTGCCAGGTTTGGCAACACTTGATATAGACTCCATCAAAAAAAATACCGATCCGTTGAAGTGATGCGGTGTTTTCCTATACTTGGTATATGAATTGATAAATCTGCTGGCAGGAGAGCTGATGTCTTCGTGCTGTACATTTGACAGCCAGAGGCGCAGCGCATTTTTCTCACTTAGTTGATGTCGCTGCATAGATCGTTTAGTTCGTCATTGCGTTTGCTTGTTCAACACCCGTCAACGCAAATGCGACCAAAAAACACTCGAAGAATATTTGTCTGGAAACGTCGGATATTTTATTTTTTCTAATTTAGAAAGGGTCCGTTGTTCATTGTTCAGAAACCTAAAGCAGAATTGAGATTTTTATCGTCGAATATTTAAATTGTAATGAAATAATTAAGTCAACAAAAAAACTAGAAATGTCATCCGCATGTTAAGGCAGGATTTTCATGACCAAATTGGTCGGCTAACCCGGCTTCCCCGTCAACTTCATTTAAAAATTTTGTCACTACATTGGTCACATTCTAAAATCTATTTATTTTAATTCGAGTAGATTGGTCTGAACTGGGTGTAACTTACTTTTACTTTACTTAACGGGCTCCCGACCCGTGAAGAGTCTCTGCCTGAGACACTGCAGCCTTCCATCCTCTGCGATCCCGGGCACGCTGCTTCCAGTTATCCAGACCAAGAGCTCTGGCATCCGCGATGGCTTGGTCTTTGAAACGGAGGTTCGGTCTTCCTTGTCGTCTCGAACCCGGCGGCTGGGATTCGAAGATCCTCTTAGCTGGAGCATTATTGTCCATTCGCTCGATATGACCGAGCCAATGTAGTCGACGTATTTTGGCCTTTTGGACTACATCCACATCTTGGTACAGCTCATAGAGTTCGCGGTTGTATCTTCTCCCAAATTGGACCTCCTCGCACACAGGACCAAAAATTAGCCGAAGAAGGATCCCAGTATCAGCTCTCCCTTCCTGCTTATTGTCCAGCACTCGGCGCCATAAAGCCGAACTGGCAGGATAAGGGTTCTGTAAAGCATACATTTTGTCCTTCGAGTTAGGAGTTTTGAACCCAATTGCTTTGCCAAACCGAAGTAGCAGCGGTTTCCTAGGGTAATTCTTCGCCGGATCTCCACTAGGATGTCATTTGTGGAGTTCATGTTTAATCCGAGGTAGATAAACTCCTTAACTACCTCGAAATTGTTGCTATCAATAGTGACGTGCTGTCCTAGGTGGTGGGCAGATGCTTGTTTGTTTGTTGATAGCATGTACTAAGTCTTGTCCTCATTTACTACAAGACCAACGAATTTCGCCTGTTCTTCAATCGTCGTAAAAGCCTCTATCACGGCACGCTGGGAGCGACCGATGATGTCAATATCGTCTGCATACCCCAGTAGCTGGTTTAGGGGTTGTCATTGTGAACCCATCAACAAAATAATCTCTTGGGGTAGTCATTCAAGAGATTACTTTGTTAATGGGTTCACATATATCAATTACAAATTTTACATATTATTCTTAGTCTGAAAATTGTAAGAAAAGAAAAATTAGCGTTTGGTAGAGCACATCACGGCCGAACTCTTTCAGAGTAGTTAGTTTCGACGGAGGTCACCTTGTCCTTAAATTCTAGAATAGCTTATTCAGCGTCTATCTTTTTCAGTTGAGGATATAGTATAGACCTGGAAACGGAAACCCTTTAACCTCCATAAAGTAAATTCACTGCAATTGCCACCTGCACGGCACACGGGGTCTACTGGGCGTATACGTAACTTTTTTTTAATGAAATTCAATAACTTTTAAATTAAATAGTTATTGTATTTTACTAACACAGTTTGTAAAAATGCAAAGTAAGCCTGAATCTACCCAAATTGCGTAGCTAGGCATAGAAGACTTAAAAATGTCCTTAAATGCTTTTGATCGCAAAGTTTATCTCTTGTTGAGCAAGAACTACTATTGATTGTGCTTCTAAATTTAAAATCATGATTTTTGCTTTAAATTAAGAAGAACTTATGCTAATCGCTTTTTCAACATGCAAAAGTTTCAACAGAAATTTTCCAAACCTACACCAGTCTTCCAAAACAGAAACCGATGCACAACAACTCATTCTAATTCATGTCTCTTACATTTTATCGTTTCAGTCTCTGATTATCGGCGAGAGATCTTCAATCAGATATGTAACATATCAAAACGTTGACGAAGAAGAATAGCAGCTAGAGGTAAGATAAACAGTTTAACAACAAATCTAAATTCCAATCCATCCAATAGCCATACACCTACTATCACAACCAAAAATATCTAGAATATCATATGTCGTTATTGTTTCCATTTCATTGATTTTCATTTCCGTTTCATAAAAGAAAATCATTTTAATAAAATTAATCGTACTAAATAAAAATTGAAATCGAAACCGAAACGGATTCAATCCCACCGCCGTTCTTTCAAATGAGAAACAAACTCAATGGGAACACTATACAAAAATATTCTCATATATTATATATTTACCTACCTAAATTAAAAGTTTAAATAAATAAAAGAAATATTGTTTGTTATTGATGAAAAAAATATGCACCTGGTTACAATTCACACACAGAAATATATTTCATTAGAATTTGTAATAAAACAAAAATAGAAAAAAAGGTTAAAAGGTTTTTTTTTTTTAGAAAAAAAAATTGTACACAAAAATGAAAAAATATTGTTAAATTTAAATATAAAAAAAATATACTTGTTACCAGCATTGAAGAGAACTACATTACTCGCTTGTATATGCAAAGTAAGAACACGCCCACACTTCTGTGGATAAATGTTTTACTTCAAAAACTAAATGAATTTTTTTTCTACACACAGAGAAATAAAATATTCATTACTCCCTAAACGGAGGGATGCAAAATTTTGCTAGTCAAATTGAAGTAATTAAAATGTGCGTCATTGGGGTGGGTGCTAAGAAGTTTTCAGGCAGAATTGATTCATTCCAAGTCGGGCATTCAAAGCAAGTAGACAGCATTTTAGCCAACTTTGAGACACTTCCATTTAAACATAAATAAATAAATAAAAATAAATAAATCGCCATCGAAGATATAAGTATAGGGTAGAAAAGAACGGTGGATATTTTTTTCCTCTCGCCGCCAAAAAGACCTGCAATCTTTAGGTACTTACCTTAATGACTTTTTCATTCACGCGGATCACTCGATCTTACTAAGCAGTAGCATTAACCAATGACCCACGATGGCTGACAGCTACCCTTAAAAAATCGGTTAAAAAGACGATTGTTTCCCAAATTTAAGGAAACACAAATTTGCTGATTTAAATTTATTTAAAAGTGAAACACTTGAAGGAGTATTTGTTACAAAAATATTGGAAAACGATCATTTAATTTTTTATTACAATTACTGATGGTTAATTGGAACTCTTAATCAGTCACTTAGGTCGTTTGAGTCATTGCGTTGGGAGCTTCAATAAACTTCCATTCTTACACTAGTACAGTTTTCTAAAAGAATATGTTAACATTCTTTTAGAGAGCTGTAGTAGTGTGGAAAGTGGTATTCGGTAGGTAAGGGCTAGGCTGCATTACAGTTGCTTGTGCACATAGCTTAGGCCTTTGACTGTCAAACGCAATGTACAGACATGAGTACCGAATATTGAGTTCAAGTCTGGATTTATCTTATTCACATGAATGTCACAGCGCCTTCTTCAAAAAAGTTCATCCAAAGATGAAGCGATAGTTTGTTCAACTTACTTTACGGTTCATAGTTTTTTTAAACAATTTTTGACGTCGCCTCTTGCAAGAGAAGGTCGACTTCTTCAAATAAATGTCGTCAAAAAATTGCGTGGACGCTGGCGCAACTTACTGTACGAATCAAAGACTTACTGCAGGCGTTGTATCATCCATGTGAATAATAAAAAAAACTGGGCAACTTTAATGTAACTTTGTCAGCAATTCCTTTGGTAAATTGGACTCCTTCACCCTTTTCTGGTTAAGTTAGGCTCTCATATATGCCCACTTTTACACCTGACTTGAAGGGATCGCTCGACGAACTTGATTTTTATAGAACACCTTCCTCTAGTCAGCTTACACAGGCTAATTAGATAGAGTATTCGTTGTTTCTTAAACACCGTCGCGGAATTTGTTGGTGGACTAACGAATGATTTTGTTTGACTAAAATCTAGTTGTTCGGCTGAGGAGTCCCCTTCTTCAATTGCTTTTCAAAGAGACCCAAGAAGGCAGTTGCTGGTGATTTTGACTTCGGAAAGCATCGAGTTTCCTGTGCAACTGAAAGCCACTATTTTGGTTGAGGGAATTGTCCTGACTGCCATAGTGATAGACCCTCTTCGTTACGCTTAGGAATAGCGTGATCATTGTAATAGAATTTATTTACTTTAAAATTGGCTACACTGGTAGGCCCCGTTGAAGACAAACTTATTGGCGTAGGTATCAAAAGTCAGCGATTGGTGGACTGTGACTGATTTGGGATGGAAAACCCTACGAATTAAACTGG
This sequence comes from Cheilosia impressa, assembly GCA_948293265.1. Taxonomy (NCBI): domain Eukaryota; kingdom Metazoa; phylum Arthropoda; class Insecta; order Diptera; family Syrphidae; genus Cheilosia; species Cheilosia impressa. The sequence goes on from OX411884.1 coordinate 14,423,691, forward strand.
AAGACAAGACACGTTTAAGCAGAAGCATTCCCCATTTTATTGGGAAAAACTTACCAAAGTCGTCTGGGTTTAAATATTTGCTAAAATGATTAACAGACGAACGATGTTCTTTTTCAATTTTATTGAACAAATTTGAATTTTTAAAGCAACGTGAAGTATGACTTACGAAAACTTTGATTGCTTTTTTTATTTTTCGAAGAATGCGAATGAGAGGTTATGTCTAATGCTTTTAGCTTCCATGCAGGAAATACTGGTATCGAGTTATGCGTTGGTGTCAAGTCGAGACTGGTAACGCTGCCACTGTATTTTTTGATCCAACGAAGAACCAGATCAAAGTCAGTAAACCATTAGCCCAGTTGGTGCGATCCAATGTTTCTACCTCGCGAAATATTCCAAAGCCAAAAATATGACCAAAACTGAAAGTAGTGCCTGGGTTTGAACAAGATACCTAATTTAATTCAGTAAAATATTCACAGGTATCGCGCAAGGTCATCTGGTTCGTAGCTGTCATTTAAAAGCACATCTGGTAGCACCAGCAGCCGTCCTCCCAATGAAAAGTTTTATTTTGTTTTCAAGGGTCCAACTATAGCTTTCAACATTCGAAGCATTGCTTCCAACAATAGCTTCGAATGCTAAATTTGGACAGGTTCAAATTGCGCCTCTAATATAAAGAGACAGTGCGAATATTCTGTACCTGTTCATTGTTGAGTTGCATAGATTTTGCTTAGGGTCCGCATTCTGTGAGGCGAAACGTTCAACCGTTTGATCGGTTGAGCGTCTGACAACTGGAGACGTTGCAGAAGCTGCCTTCTAAAAAGACTATTACTGTCATACCCATCCCTGAGAAGTTGGGTACACATTTCTTTATTTTTTTTACAGACTTAAAAACTGCTCGATTCTATTTTCTGTATTCTATTTCGCAGTTTGATTTAGAGGAACAGCGTCTGAGGTGAATGCCTCTTAAGGCACGTTGTGGTGTCTTATTTTTTGTTTTTCTTTTTTGATGTCGCAGACTCCGTGATTTCGATAGTAAAATAAACAAATAGTTGGAGCAACGGGTCCGTACCGGTACCCTAGGCCCAGATTCTCACAACGCAACGAGTGAGTTTTTTATTTCTTATTTTTGTGACGAATGGAGGTGGCCTGCAAAGTTATACCAAGTCCGAACGAATCAGAAGACAATGACTTTCATATTAGTTGTACTAGCTACTCGTATGTCATCTTTACGAGGCGGCTAACTCTTCTGGACAAAATTTCATGGGAGAGAGAAGAACTCCCGCTTGTAGTGTCCCTGAAATATTTTGTTTGCTATTCTCAAGATATGTTTCTACTACAAAGCATTCTTTTAATCGGGCTCGTCAGGTCCAGGAAATGTTTATGTCAGGACGAGCTTTCTGATTGCGTATAGGTGATGGCCTTATTACCTACGCAATCAGAAAGCTCGTCCTGACATATATTTCCTGGTCCTGACGAGCCGGAATTGAATTAGGGGCTACATGACCTCCTCTAGGTATTATTCCTTTTAATCCTTTTCAAATCCCATTATTAAATACTACTATTTTATTAGCTTCAGGTATTACAGTTAATTGAGCCCACCATAGTTTAATAGAAAATAATCGTTCCCAAGCTACTCAAGGTTTATGTTTTACCCGAGGGTTTTAAAGCACCTTCCATGTCTAGAAACTTTTTGTAGTGTAAGGACTTCTCAATAGTTCTAGTAATTTCTGTAGTGCTCTTTTGACAGTTTCGTTTTTGAAAAATGCTATAAGACGCAAGATTGCTCTGCTCTTGCAAGTTCAAGGTTTTTCAAAGAAAGACATTTTGGCTGTGAAGTGATTGGGAATTGGCACTTCATCCTGACTGTCTGGAATCTATTCCAATTTCAAGCAGCCCATTACTCTGCCGAAACCATGGGATAGACGTTTGGCTAATACTTTGGGTTAAGTACGCCTTATATGCGCTTAGTCTCGCACAAAACAATTAAGTGTTGACAAAGCTGAGAAATTGATGGCCGACACATCCCACATCTGTCAATATTCACCGGATAAACGCTTCTAAGCACAAACCCCTCAATAATCCACATCTAATGATTTTGACAAATTTGGGAATGCGAATGCTTGCATTATGTGCACAGTCGCAGCACTGTGTTCATTTAACCCTCAAACTATATCAATTTAAAAAAAAATTAAAGCTAAATATATATTAATTATATACCTAGAGAAATTATATAGCTAATCAAAATAATAATACAATTTAAATATATGTGTATCTATATAAACAGTTTATTACTTTTTTCCCAAATAAAAAAACAAAGAAAACTTATATATATTAAATTAACCAACTAAAAATTATTAAAACTATATAGTGTTTATTACTTTGAGTATATCTATTGTTAATGTACTGTAAAAAAAAATCAAAACCGAAATCTGACATCTTATGGGAAATTACTATAAAAATATATTGAATCTAAAATAAGCTTTACTAATTAAATTTTTATCAACTATTATTGTAAGATGCTAAATGCAAAAACAAGTAGTAGATTATTATTTATTTGAGTTCCTTTAATCTAGTGAAGCTGATCGTTGAGTATATTCGCGAAAATTTGAATGGCTGCAAATTTTCCATGCGTTGTTTGGTCAGTTTATTAAATAAAAAAACGTAAAACTCATTCTTTTATAAACAAAAATGGAAATGAAACCATTTTAGTGAATCTATCAATTTGTTTCACAGGTGATACTCGTAGGTATAAATTTGTTTTTTTTTTTTATCTGTGTGAGCCTAGAATAACCTTCAGTGGCGTGTTTGTCTGTTTTTTTTTAGGTCCATGATTGTCACCCTGTGTATAAGAAAATGTGTCGCAAATTGCCCCAGGACTTTAAAAGTGATCCAGCTTAAGCCAACTTATGAATATATAGAAATTTAAAGTCTTTACTAAATTAGAGCTTGTAATCCGTTTCGGACGTTTGACTGTACGTGAATTGTCATCCATTTTTCAAACTAACCCAAACCTACATAGTTCATGGTTGACCATTTAGTCTGCCGTTTCACAAGCTTGGAATGGAAATCATTTGAAACAATGTTCAGGCACTCAAAAGTCGGATTATTTGGAACCAACAAGTCAGAGGGTTTTTCTGAATGTTAATTCTATGAAACCATTCCATTCAAAAGCAGGCACATTTCGTATGTCTTGCATTTATAGACGCATGTCTATTGAACTCGCATAAACAACTAATTTTAACAAAATGTATGCGAGCATCAGATAATTGATATTGAACATTAGGGCGGAGTATATTGTTAAATATGTCGACTTAGAAGACCTCCTCGTTTAAGGTTAGAATGATTCTGTTTGCTAACAATGTGAAAAGTTTTCAGTAAAACAATGTTGTTCTCTGTCTCTTTCGTCTATCAAAATACGTCGGCTTTCTGTTGATTCTTTAAACATCATAAGAAACTAAGCCCTTGTTCATTGAAAAATAAAACATTTTCTTAATACATACTTGTCCTACTTCACCCAAACATATTTTATTTGTGGACGATGCAACAACCGATGTATGAACACCTCATGCGTCGAAGATCACCAATGCTTCCCCGATGATCTGCATGATGTTGTTGCACTCCACGGAACTCATAATTTCGTCATTCCTAATTGTTAAGTATCCTGATACAAGATTGTAACATCTTAGTACAGATTTAGGCACGTTTAACCCGGCAAACATGAGTGTGGCGCAGTTTTGTAATAACAATTGCGCCACTTGTTCTTTAACTTTTTCTACAATCTCCGCATATACGTCACAATATATATAAATAACTTCATCACATCATTTTCAAAAAACCAATTGCAAAGCATATTCTGTTCATTCATAATTTCGTGTACTTATTTTATTTATAATCTAAGTATGACAGTAAACTGAAAGCACCATTCTTTTGTACAGTTGTAAATCACTTGTCATTCAAATTGATACCTCCACTAACCGCAATGTTGTTACAGTAAACTACTTGTTCTTGCATCGTCATCAACATGCAACATGTAAGTATAAATATTTCATTAGCAATGAATTTTTGTATTAAGGCAATAAATAAATCTAATCACTGTTAAATAGAAATTAGAAATGCAGAATCATTGTATCTGAGCAAAGTGTAAAATTAGCAGTTAACGCAATATTCTGCAGAAAAATAAAATCGTTTGTAAATATTTATATGCATTATTGGGAAATTTAATAAAAACAAACTGCACATAATGGATAAACAATTCAAAAGAAAGTTTTTGCTTAAACAATAGTAGAAAAGAAAAACTAATTTCGTAGATGTTTGTTTCTTACGAGAATTGCAAACTCAATCAGGAAACCAAAAACAAATATTTTAAATACTAAATGATAAATATATTTACGTTATAATAAATACTTCATAATATTTGCCACTTTTCAAACATTTTGTAATATAATACCCGACATTTTTTCTAACAAATATAATCTAACCTCAAAAAATATATATATTTCAAAAGCGTTGTACAGGGTATTCAAATAAACAATTTAAATACCGTCATTTAATTTGTGTGGTGACTTTATGATTTGTTGTTTCATTTGAATTTAGCATCTCTTTCAATTCTTTGTGAGAAGTAAAATCTCCAATCGGAGGAAATTTCCGTAGAGTTATTGTGTGAGTTAGACAATAACCATTTATTTCTTATCTAAACAAATAAAATATTACTCACATTACACTTTAAACAAATATATATACTAAAGCTATATTAACACTAATTATAACTACACATGCAAACACTTTGAAAAAAAGCTGGTATGGGGTCAAACATTATACACAATTTTACTAACCAAAAAGAAAAAAAAAATGTCCAATAAAAACAAAAATTATGTACTTTAATTATGTAACTTTATGTAACTTTTTGTGGCTTAGGCCAAATAAATTATTGTAAAAATAAATATTCACCAAGCATGCGTAGAATTTGTTACAACTATGTGTCTAAAATTGATATGTGACCAAAATATATTTATACAAATTTGTTACACCAAAAAAAGGTGTACAGCAAAAATAGTTTTAAGTATTCAATAAACAAATATGTAGCTGTAGGAAAACCCAAAAAAATATTTTATATCTAAAGCAGAATATTAAATTTAGCAAACAAAAATTATGAGCATTATAGTCAAAAATGTGTTAAGAAAACATTTTAGAAAAAAAAAACGCTACTTGTTGTGTGTTGCATAATGCACACGTTGTGTGCCAAAAACTAATATAACTGTGTAATCCAAATATTCTCGACTTGTGAACAATGTCAAAATATAAACTAACGATATACTACCTAACTTTATAAGCAAACAAAGCACACAAGTTACTACAACATTAAATACAAAATTATATATTATTATTATTAGAAAACAAAATGGAGTTAATTGGAATAAAGAAAAACCGTTGTTGGTGAAACGAGCTACAAACAAAACTGACGTCTTTTTATTTAGTTCTAAACTTTGCGGACTTAAAGTCAACTCGTACTGTACGTTGCGTTTGATGGATGTTTTTGTTTTACTCACCACTTGAACAAGGAAAGGAAGTATTATATTTTTATTTCGAACAGGTTTTGGCTGTGAGGTGTTTTTTTTTCGGGTTCTAAAGGACACTTTTCGGAGACCATCGGAGATTCTTACGCACTGCATCGCAAAGACACTAGCGAAATAATCTAGCCCCTATGGATGGTTCAACAGATTTTTTTTCAATTTTAATGTTGCGCGGGAAAATCTGAACAACAAAAATGATGTACGAGTAGGTTGCACACTTTTGCCTACCGAACGAAGAGAAAAAAATTCAACTAAAGCCACTTCTGGTTTAAATGAAATGCCTTGACGTTGCTTGCTCGATTGCACAATGGGGAATACCAAATTGCATTATTTTCTTTAAACATGAAAGTATTCGTCCAGCTGTTTCCGTTGGCACTTCTCTGCAGGTCAGTGAACTTTGCGGATTTCCGACCGAAATCACAGCAAAACTTCACCGCTTTGCTATTCCCGCACCGCGCAAATAGATTTGCCTAGCGAACTTTAGCATGACTTCGGCCATCCGCACGCATACGCACGCATTGAATGTCAATGCTGAGAGAGAGTGCACCTCGGTGGGAGGAGCCAATTGCAAGAACATCGCAATTTTTTTTTATATGCAATTTTGGCACCAGATGATCGACTTCCGATTTTCTCCAATAGAGAAGATTTTGGTTTTATGATCTTCCAATTCGACCATAAGCTGTGGCCACAAGCAATAACCGCTTAAGTCTGTTTTACACATTTTTCAGTAGAGCAGTTTAAAGCTTTTGACAAATGCGTGAAATTGCAAAATTTGACTTTAGTGACTTAAGTTGTTATGTTTTTTGAAATTGTGGCCACTTTTTTAATTATAAAAAAAAAAACCCAAAACAGATTTGAGTTGGCTGAATCTAATAGCATCAAAATCTCAATTTCGTCTAAAGTCGACTTGAGCGGTTAAGCGGTGGCCACAGTTTTATGTTCATCGCCGAGTTTTTGCCGTCGGCTTTTCCATTTGATGCAAAACGATATTTTGCCGACGGATAACGAAGAGGATGTTGTTTTAGTAGCATGTGCATTGCAACACGCACTAAAACCACCAATACAAATTTATGTCGTTCTTCAAATAAGTTATGATTTATCAAGCAATTTCTTATCAGGAATTATTAAGCTTTTGACATTTAACAGGCAACTTTATCTAGTTTAGTTTAGTTTGACAGCTGTCTGACTAGATGTATCTCGGTTTTGATTGGCTGCAATCGGTCACATGAGCAGCTGTTTCAGTTAACGTTTATGAAGGAATAGCCCACGAACGTAGTCAAGAAATTCGTGACTGAGTACTTATGTCGTTTTCCATTGGGACAAAAAATCAATCTTTTTTTTGATCTAAATCACTTTTCGCGTTCCATTGGGAAAATAAATCAATTTTTTTTTCGATTTGGAGCACTTTTTGCAGATCTCGATAATTTTTCAGATTTACACATACTGCCACAAATACCCACAGCTGTTTCACGTCATTGAAAGAAGTTTGCTTTGAAAACAAATGCGCAAAGTTTGGTGAAAAGCAAAATAAAGAAATACATAAAAAGCAATTGATATAATGTTGGAGGAATTATTATCTTTATTGTCTTCCTCATCATGTGGAAACTACGATTCACCGAAACTACTCCATTTGTGTCTACAACAGGGGAAACATTTTTCAAGTCGATATCCATAGCTGATTTTTGCAAAGCAAATGCAATTTGAACAGCTGATTTTGCTGTCAAATACGCACTAATCCATTCACAAAAGCAGATCAATTTCGTTGCACGTTCCATGAACCGCGATAAATCTGAGATCTGAAAAAGATTTTTAGTGGTCCCAATGGAAAACGACATTAGTTGACAGTTCGCATATGTGGCAGACGTAGGAAAAGTGACGTTCCCGACCAGTCTAGTTTTTGCGTTCAGGTCTTATCCAGACCAATCTAGTCGACTTAAGATAACTGGATTCTTGAATGTTCCCAATCAAATCATAGCCCGACAACCACAAACATATTTTTGACAATGGGTCTGACGTTCAGTCTTTCTTTTTGTAAGGTGCTTATAAAAGAAATCTGTGGCGAGCTACCCAAGTGCCGTCTGAATTGAACTCGTGTCGTAAATGATTTCCTTCATACGAAAATGTACTTTTTATCCTTTGGAGGCAAAATAATAACAGCCACTGTCTTTTATTTTTTATTTCCAACCGGCTTTAAAAAACCACTTAAGTAGGTACCTTTATAGGAGCTATGTAGCACAGCGGAAAATTAAAACTTCTTTGTCTTTCAATCACGCTGCTCGCGCACCTGTGCACCTGGAGAAATGTAGGATATCCTGTCAGACTTTTGGAAATTGCTACCACAATTAAAATTTCACTTTTGCAAAACAATGGCAGAAGCTTTGACGCTGGATATGTACTTGTTCATGCTTTAAACTTTATCCTGTAACGGTAGAACTTTTTCAACACATAATTGGGCAACCGTCCTTTGTGTGGTATGAATTTCATGCGATTAACAATTATTGTGGTTGTTTATCGATTTTCTTTTTGAGTTTCAGTCCGTTAATTATGAAGAGATGAGCGAAAAATCGCTTTGACGTATTGTGGTTATGTACGGTCATGGCCATTTCAATAAAATTAATTATACAGCCTCGGCGTCTCGAAAATAGACTTGCTATAGAGTTTTTTTTTCAATTTCATACAAATTCGATGGAAATAGGATGTGGGGCTGTTCCTCATTCCTATATCCCGCTAGCCGCTTTGATAAAATACCAATTCGTTCTCAGTAAACAATCCTTTTTCAGATGAAAAAGGATTGTTTTTTCAGATGAAAAAGGATTGTTTACTCGGGCGCCGCCGAGCACACTTTGGGAACCTATGTAGTAAAGAGTTTTAAAGACGAAAAAGGTTTGTGTAATGGTTTAGCCCACTGTAAAAGAAGCATTTTATTAAAGTTCTTTACCCACAAGGTACGTTGTTTTAGAATATGGGGATTCATTCAAATTTCCGTTGGTGGGCAGGAATCATAGAATAAGTACCTAGCCACCAAACAGTTCTCTATACATGTGCAGTGTCAGGGAAACTGTGTTCTATATTGACGAGAGGAACTCACTCGTCACCTCATAACCTGCAAACATCTACCGTCAGGCAAATTTAGCTTCTGATAAGGTGAATCTTCCTGCCGGAAATTCCATTTTGAAGGTTTCCTCCAGTGCGCCTTGAGCAGCCTTGTTTGGCGGCTACCAAACAAGGCTGCTCAAGGTCGGCATGTATTTCATTACAGTCGTTCACAACCAGAGTTCCCATTTGGGAAATGCTCCACATAGGAATGAAAGAGCTGGGACCAAACTTATTCTTGTTTCCAGAGGCGGCGCTTCAACCCTGCAAAAGAACAACACCATCCACTATTTGCTAACTTATTTTATTGTTTATAATAAAATCCAAATACAAACTGTCATCCTACATAAAATTAAATTACCATAATATTTGTATTTCTTTTTTGAATTGGGGAAAAAACAGAGAAAACCTACAAAACAAGATTGGAGTCTTTTGCAACGTGTTGTATTCAGATTATTACAACGAATCAAAAGCTTTATACACTACGTAGATTTTATATATTAAAGTAATTGCAGGGGTTTACCTAAATCTAAAAATAACCTATTTACGGGTCTACATACATGTATGCAAGTGTTATTATCATATTTATATTGTTGTTATTAGTTTTGGTCGGTGTTGCGAATCGAAAAGTCAATAATTTCCACCAGACACCGGCCGAGCTCCTCCATGACCATTTTCTCCGTTTGATATGCTGTTAGGGAGCTTTTCTTGCACTCATCTGCCTGTGCGATAAGGCACTGAATTGTCGCATCTACAACGTCTTGAGTGATGAAATTGCAGGGTTGTTTCTCAGCCAGTGGACCGCTTGCAGTCGCTTGTACTGAGGCTGCCATAGCCGCAGACATTGATGTGGGCACAGACGATGATGCTGCTGATGGAAGATTTGAGTGCCTCTGTTTGATCATATCGTCGAAAGTTCTTTTCGAACGATTGTGCGTCTGGGCAGTTGGAATAGAGCTTTTCTTCATATCCATGTCAAGATCAGGATGGTCGTCAACGTTTCGACAGCCTTAAGTTGGAGGAGGACATGTATAACTATGCAGTATATAGAAAATGAAGAAGAGGAATACTTACCGACGCACTTGCAGTTCGATGAACAGGGTATTTTCGCCTCGTAACACTCGCAGTAGTTCTTCAAACAGCCAGATCTCTTGCAGTTGCAGCCTTTGTTGTGCAATCGTTGATCGCTTTCGTTTGTTGCTGCGGTGATTTTGGGTCTGGAATTATTTGTAGGGAAAACGTCAATGTTTGGCAACGCCTACTTTGATTCGTACTGAATTTCGAATTTCATTTCAGGTGAGTGTACAGTGCGTGGAGGTTTCGAAATTTAATTTTTCATATGATAAGATTGCGGGCTTCACTTCTTTGCCGAAGGAGGAGTACCCTTTTTAACCAGTGGGTTTTTGTGGGCAGAAATACAATGGGGTAATAGGAGCCACGGCAAAAAACAAGCAAAACACCCTACAGGTCGTACTGAACGACGTGAAACCGAGTCAATTGGCCGTTTTGGGCGTACAATTCGTCGTGCGATGTTTGAGTGTACAGATTACACACAGAGAAGCAAATGACAATAACATTTGTCTTAACAATGGGCACCGGTCAGGCAGTTTTAAACTTGAACTTAAAAACTTGTTTAGACATACTAGCGAGTGACAGTCTACGCCACTCCATTGTCCCATATGAGACAAACGACGGATGCTGATGCAGTAGGCAAAGAAATCCATAAATGGACACATCTGGGATACTGGACAGCTTTTGAGGTCTTTACAACCGCAGGCGCTCAGATGAAAATTCAGTTTACTATACGTTTTCCATGGGAACTTGCATGACAGAGGTGACAATGAAGGTTGCTCCTTGAAATCCGACAAAGACACGGTAGACAGACAGCAAATGCACAGGCACACGAAGTACAAATTCTATGTTAAGCCTCTGGTGTTCTGAAAAAAATCGAAACGCAAAATCCGTACGCGTTTGCAACTTGCGTAACTTGCAGCAGATGCATTGCACCAAACCCAACTAGCTTTCGTTTTGAATCAGCTTGTGCTTCCTTTATAGACACTCGAGAGTCGGATAAATTGATGACTACCAGCAACTTACTTGAAAGAGTTGGGATTCCTTTCGAGACAAATCCGTATCGCCTTCTGCCGCTCATCCTCGTTGTCCAGATTATTGAAACAGTCCTTGCAATTGCAGTCCTGGCAGAATTCGCTATTCGCAAAACAATCACAGTACAGTTTCAAGCACTGCGACTTGGTGCAGTTGCAGTGTTTCCGTCGAATCGTAACGCCGTCGTCCGACGGTGGAGGCGACGCTCGAGACGAGCGTGAAGCAGCCACTGTGGCAGCTGGTTTGACAGGCTCCGCCTTAACTTTCACCTTCATTTCTTTCACATCCTTATGTACGGTCGTAGGCTTTAGAACTGTGTACAGTTTCTTCGCAGGAGGAGGACTTTGTCGACCAGCAGCTGCCTCTTGTTTTTGCGACTCACTCGCCAATTGCCGCAAGTGGGTGATTTTCTGATTTTGACTAGTGACCGTACTGCGGATGAGTGACGACTTAGACAGGACTATATATTTGCTGCCCGATGTAGTCGGCTTAGCGTCGCCCGAAACACTAAACCGGCGAATCTGCGAGTTCATTTGGGAAATTTTATGCGTTTGCATGAAAGCCGCCTCGCTGCCATCCTTCGATTTGACCATCACGTCGTTTATCCTGCGGTATGCCGGAACGGTGGTCATCATCCTTTGCTGAAATTATAAACGGAAATTAGAGACGAACTTGAGAGACAAACTTGCGACTTTGTTGCTGGTTACCCGCTCTTTGTCGTTGAGTGGAGACTGTACCATGAACTTCATGGGTGGCTTCGTTTGCCGAACGACTGTGTACTTGGGGGTGGTCGTCGAATCTGATGTGGCGATTTTATGCGCAATCCCCGAAGTGTTGTTCAGCACCCGAACGTACTGTAGCCCCGACTTGCCCGGTATTTGTATAGCTTGCAGCTGTCCACTTGAAGTGGTCGGCGAAAGCTTTATCACGTTCTGCGACGACACCATCAGTTGCCTACTACCTGGTGGACTTTGCATCAGCATTTTGGCACCGCCCGACGAGTTTCCATTGATAGAACTTGCCAGAACTGACTTCGCAGTGATAACATGCCGCACTTTCGGTTTTGCCGCCTCCACTGACGATATTAATGCCGAGCCCAGTGACGATGTTGTTGACGTGCCTGCTGGCGATATTGTTTTCATGGGAGTTTTTATCAACATCTGCCCACTGGATGCACCACTTGCGGTTGCTATGATTTTCTTGCCTGCCAGCTGGCTGACATTGGGAATATTTATGCCTTTGGTGCTTTTGACTGGAACCAAATTGCCATCCGGCGTGCGGATAACATGAATTTGAACTGTCGACTTGGTCGAATTGTTCGCTGAGGAGTTGGCCGTCATCAATGCTGGCACCCGAACCGGAACCGATGAACCGCCCGGCCGTTGCAAGTAAATGATTTTTCCATTTGAAGCTTTTACTGCTGTTGTCGTGGTGGATGATGTGGAGGCGGCGTTAGATCGGGGAGCGATTCTTACAAACGAGGGCGTGCTTGTGGCTGCCACGAGTTTGTTTTGTATCGCATTGTTGTTGGGCGGTTGTGTTACTGTAACGCTTTTAGTGGCGGCTGCAGCAGGTGAGGGTGTTTGAGCGGCGGCTTCTTCTTGTTCTTCTTTTTTTATCGCAATCAGGTCGTTGTATATTTTGTGGGCAGCATCGTTCCTTTTTGCTGTGTCCTCGTCCGCCCGCATGAGATCTTCGAAGCTGATTTCATCAACCTCGACGCTTTCATCAGATGAGTTCATTTCGTCAACTTCTATCGTTGCATCTGAAAGAAAAAGGAAAAATCATATGAATCTAACAAGTTACCTCGGAGCAAAAGAAAAGGACTACGAGAATTGACGGAGCAATGGTGAGTGGGTTGGAATACTTTTCGATCAGGCTGTGTCCCAACCGACAAGTTATTCGTGCTGTGAACTTCAGTGTTTTGATCGACAGCTCAGGTCTAAGTCAAAGCTGCGAGGTTAACCTAAACAAATGCGATGTGATGGTCGTCTCCTGAAAGACGTTCACACTCAGTTCCGATCAGTAGAACGCCTAGATAATCCGCCATTAAATACTGGCAAAAGTTCTCTTCAAGCTCTTCAAAAGAAATTACGGGGCAACAACAGTTTTCTTTGCAGGACTACTTCTCCCCACTGTTCTGAAATAACCCTCAAAAATTATACTACATGTGAACGAACCTCTTCATTAAGTAAGGCGGCCAACTTGAGAGACAGTCAGTCGTGTTCGCAGCAATTCTGACATTTCGAAGTGGGCACGACTTTATGCAGTCAGGGATCAAGTCGAGTTATCTTTGAGGGCACTTGCTGAAGTGTCCGGCAATTCGGTCCCTGCAGATGAACGTTCCCAAATATTTTAATTATTCATTTCCGAAAGCGGATACTTGGAATGTAATTTGAGCCTTCGACGGAGTATGCATTATTTTTCATACCGACATCGCTAGGGCCGACCGTGTGTGACCTGAAATATTAATTAGATTCCCCAGGAAATAAACTCCAAACCAAAAACGATTTTTTTCCTTTTTTTTATTGAACTTTCTCTTAACAGGATCTTTCAAAAAGTTACATATACTTGGTAAGTGCATAAAAACTAAAAAATACAAAATAATCAACTATACTTAGAGCCCCCCGAAATGCAGCCGCGTTGCAGTTGAAGCCTCTACTTCTTGGCGACCTGCTTCTTCTCGCGAGCCTTCTTGCCCTCGGTAAGTTCCTCACGCTCGGCTGGGCTCAAAATTGGCAGAACTTTGGTAACAACACCGGTCCCCAAAGTCAAGTTACCATCGCGCAAAGTGAACCGTTGACCCTGTTCCATGACCATTGGTCGGATAAGACGCAAGACCAGTTTGGTATCTTCACCCGGCATGACCATCTCCTTGTCGGGGATTTGCACCTGGACGGCACAGTCCCAGGTACGGGAGAACATCTGCAGCTGGATGAAACTCATGAAGGGTTTGGTGCGACCACCTTCCTCCTTGTTCAGGATGTACACTTGAGCCTCGATTTGATCGAGTGCTTTTACAGAGCCCGGCTTGCACATGACCATGCCACGCTTGATGTCGTCGCGCTTGAGACCACGAACCAGAGCACCCAATTGATCACCGGCCTGGGCTTCGTCCAGGATCTGATGGAACATCTCCACTCCAGTTACAGTTGATTTCAGGACCTTGTTGTAGCCAACGAATTCGCATTCGTTGCCCTTCTTTACAACACCACGTTCCAGGCGTCCAGTCACAACGGTGCCACGACCGGGAATACTGTACACATTCTCAACGGGCAAGAGGAATGGCTTGTCCAACTCACGAACAGGTGTGGGAATGAATGAATCGACTTCCTTCAGCAGCTGCAGGATAGCTTCGGAACCGATTTCGGGACTCTTGTCATCAAGGGCACACAAGGCGGAGCCCTTAACCACGGGAACATTATCGCCATCGTAGCCCATCTCGGTCATCAGTTCACGAATCTCCATTTCGACCAAGTCCACCATCTCCTGGTCAGCGGCGTCAACTTTATTGATGAACACCACAATGTGAGAGATGCCGATCTGCTTGGCCAACAGCAGATGTTCCCTAGTCTGGGGCATAGCACCATCGGTGGCCGCCACAACCAATATGGCTCCGTCCATCTGTGCTGTGCCTGTTATCATGTTCTTTATGTAATCAGCATGACCGGGGCAATCGGTGTGCCCGTAATGGCGAGTTTCGGTCTGATATTCGACGTGCGCCACATTGATGGTGATGCCACGAGCCTTCTCCTCGGGAGCGTTATCGATTTCATTGTATTTCTTGCTCTCGGCCAATTTACGGTCGGCTAAAACTTTGGTTATGGCAGCCGTCAAAGTTGTTTTGCCATGATCAACATGACCAATGGTGCCCACATTGCAATGGGGTTTCGATCGTTCGAATACCTTCTTTTCGGCAGCATAGTTACGTACCGAAGGCCGCAACAAGGGAGCGGAAGCGGCAGCTGAGATCGACGGAACAGTGCGACAGTAATCACATGTGAAATTTCTGCTACTGAAGATAATACGCTTGATGGTCCTGCCCAGTAGTGCTGGTGTCATAATTGCTGCTGCACGCACTCCAACGTATCCAGACATGATTTTCGCTTAGATTATAGTATATTTTATTACTTTTTTTTACATATAATTCACTGAATTCTGGCGAAAAATCACACTTCGGCCTCCCCTACGGTCGATGGAACGAAATTGCGTAAAACTAACCACAAAATAAAAATATAAAAAACGAAAACTGTCAAAACAGCGACATCTACCCCTGAAACAGTGGAGAGGTAATGAAACTCGCATGCGAGATGTGCGAGAATTTCATAGGATTTGACATTTCAAAGAATTGAATTTGATTCTTTTTTTTTTTGTACAAATTTTTTGAAGATGAACCATTTTAAATAAAAACACATATGGAAATGTTTCTTTCGGCTACTTTTTACAGGAAATTGTTGGGATGCATTTCATGCGGTTTCAGCGCTTTTTTACATCGCCAACTGGGTTTGTGAACCTTCTGAGTTGGCTTTGCATGGATCAAATTTAAACATTTTTACTTTCATTTAGGTTACAAAATACATACCTACCTATAATTATAAAAATTGAAAAGATTGCACATCTTTTCATTAGTTTTACAGCGGAAATCTTTTATTAGATCTCGTGTAATGGGTGTGTAGTTACAGGGCAAGATGGCCATGACTTTCGTCTTATGTACCTGCCTATATGTTTTGCTATAAGACAACTAACACGTTTTTAAATCACGAGCGTTGTGCAGTAAACAGAATACTCTACGTCGAAAATGTTCCAATATATTGAGTCCAATTTGAGGGGCTTGAACGGTTATCCTGAGCCGAGTAAAGAAAATTTACTCAAGTTCTGCTGTATGAAACAGTTTTCACCTGCCAAACCGAATACCCACCAGCGCTCATACAAGTTAAATCAAGACAAGCCAATGCAAGTGCCTCAGTACATAGTTTGGATGTATTTGACGGCATAAGTTAGAGTTTGGGGTAGAACGTTCAATTTGAGCTGGAACAGAGATTTGTTCCTGAGCTGGAACTAAGATTTGTTCCTGAACAGCTGCGTTTGTTTAGCGGACTCGCCTGGCAAAAGTACGCTGAACCATGTCTATTATTGACTACGCTTACGTTTGCCACTTTGAATTGGTCGGATTGTCAGATTGTGGGTGCAAAAGCGAAGGAAAACATGCACCGATTGTTTCCGATTTGTGAATGTTGCATTTTAGATAGTCCAAGTGACATAGTCAAGCGCGATCAGCAAAGTGCTTCATTTTTCCGAGCGGAAGTGAACTCTTAGTGTAGATCTGCTATCCTAGTGGCAGAAGCTTACCTCTTGAATCCATTTTATTGGAAGAACTTGTGAAGCTCTCGGTCTATGTTGACTGCAGAGTTTTCCGGCTGCTCTGCGGGGATCCCGTCGCTGCACGTGGTCATGTACGTGGCAATACAGGTTCGCAGTCTCTTCGGTTGGGTAAAAGTTGCTTATACGTCTTGGCATCTGTCGTAGATCCAAAATCTACGTACCAAGGTGTTCGCCA
The DNA here is from genome assembly GCA_948293265.1 of Cheilosia impressa. Taxonomy (NCBI): domain Eukaryota; kingdom Metazoa; phylum Arthropoda; class Insecta; order Diptera; family Syrphidae; genus Cheilosia; species Cheilosia impressa. Next base: position 14,440,014 of record OX411884.1, read on the forward strand.
AAAATTATACACTTCCTTCCATCTATTTATGCATTTGTTGCGGCTTCGTCTGATAGCAATAAGTAGGCGAGTACTACAGCACCGTCGTCTGGACTTCAGAAATGCTGTGGATGATGCATCAGTTGGTAACTGCTATCCTTATACGAAAGCTGAGGCCAAAACAGGTCATGGCCAAATGAGCCCCCTACCTCGGACAAGCGGAAAATATGTTTCCCCAACTGACAGAGATCCGACCAACTCCCAGTGATAGTTGCCGTGTCTTGATCCATTCCAATTCACTTCGAAAAGTTTAAAAAATTCAAACGTATTCAACCAGTACTTGTGTATGGCAAATAAAAAAGAAAAATGAATCACCCTCCCACTGCAGCGGAGGGTGTTTGTTCCACACACGGTTTCGTACGTTATGATCAACAAAAAGTCATGGAATGTGTCTCCACAATGAAGAAAAAAAATCAAAAGCAAAATTGTCAACTCACGAATAATGATGGTAAGGTAATGCGCGGTTATCCACAAATAACCTCCTTCCATCTGACTCGAATAAACGAACAAAAAAAATATAAGGGGTTTATCGAAAAATAACAAATCAACCCACCAGTACGGTCCGATACAAATGGACGACATCGACCCACCATCAAATCAGAATTCAATTTTGAATTCAAATTTACGAAAATAAATTTTCACATCTATCCACCCAATAGATACAGGAATAGTGATTAGTATTTGAGACATTTAAATGTTGTCCACCTACCTTTGTCCATCGTATTGTGTGTGATTAGGCAAGTTCCCGCTTTTTAGTTTCACTGCGATTTGTCTCTGGTAGATGGGAATCTATTTACTAAATTTATCCAGCATTTCCAATTGAAGACATAAGAAATACACACTGAACGAGTATGAACTGAATATTGTTATCAAAATAAAATACGAACAAGCACTGTGAATTTTATTCGCCTGTTTTGAATGTTCGTCGAGTCAATAATTCGCGAGAATTTCGATTTTTTGCTGATAAAAGTTGATTTTGCACATTTATAGGCACTTTTGGGCGATTAACACTATGAATTTTGTATCCCACTTGATGCGGGGTTTCTGGATGGGATAGCGAATATAATTAATTTGAATTACTTTTAAATAATTTTTTGAAAATGTACGGAGAAGGAATTTTAGATTATGACTTATCTCTCAAATAGACATCAACTTCATTTGGTTTTTTTGTGGTAGAAAGGTGGCAGCAGCTATGCTGACGCCAGATTTACTCGCATGAGAGAATTCTGTTAATGTCACATTTTTTGTTGGTTGGTTTTTTTTTTTAATGGGAAGACTACACTTTTATCACATGAGTGAAATACAAGAATTTATTTTCGATGTAATTTAAAATTCTTGGATTTAAACGTCACCTAACTAAAACAAAAACTTCGCGTGATCAATTTAAAGCTATTAAAAATCGATAGCATCACATTAGCCAGAAATCGAAGAGAGGAAACTAGATTTTTGTACATCCGAATAATGTTTTATTCTTATCTTCGGACGTCGCTAGGTGGATTTGTTTCTTTTGTTTAAAGTAGAAAAACAAATATATAATTTCTTGCACGTAATTAGAAAAGGTGAGCATATTTTTTTGCGCACTCATCACAAAATAAATGAGGTCACAAGTCATCGCCCTATAGTGTAACAGACGAACAACATATAATTAGGTATAAATATTTTTAATTATAGGGCGTGTTCCATTGTCTGCTACCGCTAGATGCCTAGCGGTGTATCAAAAAATAAAAGCCATGCGCATTTAATCATTTGCGCTAGCGCTCTCTAGTATATTTTTGTGAAACTTAATGAAGCTTTTCAATTCAGCAGAAATTAACTTTTAGATTGGAAAAAAGGGAGAGAAATATTGAAATTAAATAAATTTGAAAAGTCAAACAAAAGTGGTGATCGAGTTCGGCTTCATAAAATTAGAAATATGAATTATATATTTTCATACAAAACACGCTTGTTAGTAAAAAGAAAACAAATGTTTTTATTTCTGGAGCACTAGAGGAGGTACTTTTAAAAAGCTAAACTTTTCTACATTTCGTATCGATTAAATGCGATGTTAGGTGTAGCTAATGCTTGCACACGGCCTAAATCGATGGATAAAATAAAATACAGCTTGTCTTGCTTTAAAAACAAAACAATGTCAAAAGTTACCCAAAACTGAACCTTAAAACTGAAGGAAATGAAGACGAAGAAGAAGAAGTGGCAACAATTGATTAATAATTTTAAATAGATATTGCTTTTTTCGTACTTAGAAGTAGAACCAGAATTTATGACAGCCCACAAAACTTTTAAATGCGTCTTATTGCTTGATGTCTGCTATTACTAGGTACCTACCTTATATCCTTTAATATGCATTGTACTAGACTCTCCCATCAATAAAATAAACTCAACGGAAAGGTATCAAACTCAACTGTCATGGAACTGTTCGCTTTTGCTTAGACACTTCACATTCACCAGTATTCATACAAACCGCTGGTGTTTTTCGTTGTTGTTGACAAATTTCGAGGGAAATTGTTGAAAAATTACACCACTTCAGTGTTTCTTTTTTTTAATTACACCACTGCCAGTTCAACACCGTGGAGACGACGTGCATTTTTTTGTTCGTTCTTCCCCCCTAACAACAGCCAGTACAACCTTCTGTGAAGATTTCCTTTCCACAGATTTTCTGTTTTAGTTCGTTGAAACCGCCATTTTTAGTTGAATTGGGATATCGTTCCGTAATCGCAGGCAAAAATGTTGCAGAAAATAATTATTTAATTTTTGGAAAAACATCACAATCGCCGTAGTAGATGTTGGCCAATGTACAAATTGTCGTCTCGTCGTGAGGCGAAGAACTTTTAACAAAAAAATACCGAATTGAACTCGAAACGGAATTAAGAAATTTTCATTTCCACATCGCGCAGCCATTGTACATACAAAAAAAAAGGAATTCTCCACACTCAAACACACACGAGCGTTTAAAATGCAATCAATTTTAATAATTTATAAATCTATCTAATAACTAAACAATGAAGTGATTAAAAAATGTGTTAAAAAGAAATTTTCTAAATAAAATTATATTTTTCTACTACGTTCATGAAACTTAAGCGTCGGCCATCTATCTATACACAGGAAGGAACCACAAAAATAGATTACAACCCGGAAAGAATTGTAAGAATCTTTTATATACTTTGTTAATCTCTGGTTTATTTGTATAGTTAATAAATAATATTAATTGATTGGCTTGGTTGGGGGTCAACTTCGCCTTGTGAGGGACAGTTTGTTTGAGAAAAATGCAAAAAATGTCTCCACTGGCTGTGTGGAAACCTTTTTCCTCAACAAAAACTGTTTCTTGATAATACAAATTGTTCCATTACTTTTTATAAGTTAGTCATTTTTTGACTATAGTTTTTTTTTCTAATGGTAATTGGCGTTTGCCTACAGTTTTCATATTTTTCAAGATAAGAGACGAGTTTTTGTTGTTTTCTTCTCTCTTTGGCCATGTAGAGAACTATCTCGACAACATCGTCGCAAATACTACATGACGATTGGTAGGTAGGAAAGGTGGAGGAAGGCAAAGAAATTATAAATAAATAAATAAAGAGCATTTTAATATACAATAAAAAATTAACGAACATTACGTACACCATTGTTAAATATTTCTAGGAAAATATTTCTTTACATTTAACGACTGTGGATCATGCAGTTAAGTTGTGGTGATACATATCATTGTTTCCTGTACTTTACTCCTAGGTATAGGTACACATTGGTATGATTCCAGTTATGTACACAAAATAAAGTACATAAAAGTTTTTGTCGATGAAAAACTGCGATTACATTGGATTTCATGGGTTTTCCAGAACAGTAATTGGACAGAGTAACTCAGTTTTCTAAAATGGTGGTCACAAATCGTATGAATCGGCGTCACTGGAGTTGTAACGTCTCGAAGCAGGCTGGAGTAGGTGCTCCTACTTATGCAACCATCGAAACTGTTTTCCCCAAAAAAGCCTACACTTGTTATACCGAAAGACATAAATATAGTCACTTCAAAGTATACCTATACATAGCAGGGTAGGCAGACTCGAAAGTACATGCTCTACGAAACGATAATTATTATTTATGTTGTTTTTGTTGATAAAAGTTCTGTTTGTGCACAATTCCACAGTGAATTGTTTCTGCTGTGCGATGTCATGATCGATTTCCAACTACATATTTTAGAAATGTGTTTTTATTTGCTACTATTGCCATTTCTCAAGGACCACGCACGATAAATTGAATGTAAATATTGATGAATGTTTATATTTATTGCTTTGACTTAAACGTGCTTCCGAAAGGATAATGTAACTCCTATTAGCACAGCGAGTTGTTTTGAGTTCATAAAGCACAAAATATGAACCTCTATGGAGACATTGCTTGTACGAACACGTTTGGGCAGAATCAGTGTGAGGCAGAATAACATTCTAGCAAGCTGTCAGGGTAAAGACAATCGCTAAAGCAGTCATTAAAACACAGAATGAGCATTCAAAGAAGAGGTAGTCAGAAGGAGGGCCTGACAAATTGTTTATACTATCTCAGTGGTAATAAAATGTTGTGTCAGCAGGAGATGAATTAAACGGAACAATCGAAACTTAAAGAAGAGGATTGTGTGCCGGAAGCTTTTGATACACACTTTGAAAATATATACTCCCATCAACAACAGATCTGTGGAAAATGTTTCGAGGCTTTTAGCGCAGCAGTGCTCTCCCTCAGCACTAACAAAATTTGCTATGAAGTAGGTACCTAGTAGGTTAATTTTACACTTGTCCTGCGAGGTATATGCTTTTTTCCAAGTAAAAACCGAACAGTATAGGGAAAGAAACATTTCATTGTTGAAACAACATGCCGAACAGTGTTTGTAATAAAACCGCCTGTGGACTCTAATATTTGGTCTATTCGCGTACTCGGTTGAAGTCTAATGAAATCGCACAAAGTCTATACACGTAGTATATATCTTGTGCGATTGCGTTCGATTCTAACAGAGTACGCGAATAGACCTATTGTTAACACCTGTCTTCTACTAAAACAACAGTTGAAACAATCCTTGCCTTAGCTTTTGAGAGTGTGCCTGTCCATATTCCCATGATATCGAAGCGAAGAACAGTTTGAAACATTTAAGAAGATCAGCTACGGTACTCCGCTTATTTGCTACGTAGCTTCTTGTACTAGTTCTTGTGCAGTCTGTCTTTGAGTCGCCCTGTAGGTATATGAAACATAAAATTAAAAATATAAAGACGACAGCAAAAAGCTATGAACCATAAATAAATTAATACCTAACCACAAACTGGTTTCATTATTTCGTGATTATTTTGTAGGGTATTTATTTATTTATTTGAGGTGCTGATAATTATTTATATTTTTGCTTGTACCTCTATCGGGTTTGTTCGGAATAAATTTTGAACTAAAAATCTGTTGTTTTTTTTCGCCCAATAAACCAGATAAATGTGGTCTGCTTCCAATGGTGATGTAATAATGAAACATGCATCTGAGCTCAAGTTGTGAGTAAATAAAATGGGACAAAGAGTCGTATTATAAAAAAAAAAAAACGTTTTTATGATCGCACATGTAGGCACATATGGATGCGGAGCTCTAAGTGAACATCCGAGTGTTTTATCGGTGGTTCCTTTCTCGACTTTATAGCCAAATTAAGAGTTTTTCTTTTTGCTGAAAAGTTTGTTAAATTGATCAGCTTTTCAATACTTTTTTGAGTACTCATTTAAACCTCAGCTCAGTGCAACAAGTCCCATCTACGGTTAACAGGGATCTCAGTTCCCTTTCGCATTGATTGATGATTATTGATGAGATAAGCCTAACTACATAATTAGTTTCGTTAAAAAAACTAAGCATTATCCAACTTTGATCGTGACGGGAGCTTAAAAAGGAATATTCTTCGATTTGTTCGTCGTTGCTCGTGGTCTATCTTGGAGCCACTGACTTACTATATATAGACTGCTGTTGAAATGTCAGTCAGTTCAAGCTTTGTTCAAAAAAATAACGCCAACATAACTATCGCTCTTGGTTCAAAGCGAATAAAAATCGTAGCAAAATGTCAACCATCTTGGATTTCTCCATAGAATGCTAGGGACACCTATTGGGTGTAAGTAGATTTGCAACGTTGGCTACTATCAGTGCAAATATAATAAGTCTATGCTTGGAACAATCAAATTGTACTAATGGTCTAGTTTCGACCGCATTCGATGTCCCTCAGAGAGCTGAGCTAGTGTCGTCATTCACTATTATCTACCGAAGTCCTACTTTTACTTTTACTTTTTGTCTATTAATCCACTTCAGCATTCGATTATGTATTTAAATTTTGTAAGTAAACTCCTTAAAGCATGCATTGAGAAATGATATTCCTTGGGAAATCAACTGGATCCAAAATGTTCTAAGATTTTATTTGAGGTTATGTACAGAATGATGCTTAAGTCACTTCAGCATTTTTATAGGGTATAGGTAGATTTGTTTTGATCATAATAATACAGTTTGGAATTGTAGGAGCAAACGAAAACTTAAAATGGATACCTCTTTTCCAAAAGGAAGTTACATATATCCAAAGGATGTAACGATTCTCATGCAACTAATATTGGTATTGAAATAACCGAAAGTAGCCAACGACAGGTGGATCAGTATTTGTACCTACACACTATCTTGACATACAAAAACTTGATGCTAAAGTTTAGTACGCTGCTCGAGCTATATTTTCGCTCCCATACAAAATTAAGCTGACTTGAATTTAAGCGAGCCCATTTAGCTGAGTGGTACGCAGCTCGAGCTAAATAATAAAAACTTTTTTTTTCAGAATGTACCTACCTACCTACTTAATATGTCTCTCAAAATTTAACGCGGCCATTTAATGTGTCAGCATATTAGGTTCGTTCGCGTACGCGGTTTGAATCGAACGCAATCGATATAAATTGATCGCAATCGCACAAAGTCTATACTACGTGTATCAAGCTAAATTTTGACAGATCGTTGTGTTTTGTTCTTCTTTTCTTCTTTTGCGGAAAAGTGCCTATGCAAGGATGATTTTTTTTTTTTTTAATTTTTACGTGGACGAGAAGTACCTACCTAGAACCTGAAATAGATTGGTACCCATTCATAGAACTTCATTGATAATTTATTTGCCACCCTGTTCATTTCGTAATCAAATAAATTTCATTTCGTACTGTACAATCTGTAATCAGTTGAATTTTTATATTTCTCTCTCTTTTCAGAAAGTGACCGCAAACAAAAACTTTCGGCTCGTCGACAATAAATAGTTTCGGAAAAGTATCTCAATTTTTCAATTCGCAGAAAGCTGAAAGATAATTAAAATATCCCTCACATACAACAAGAACAAAAATATACACAAAAACAAACAAAAATGGTTTCAACACGTCAGATGAGTACAACTTTATCGAGTAGCACTGGCGCTGGCAGTGGTGGTGAGGTGGTGGAATCTATGCAGAGATTCTCTGTTATAACCAGACAAGCAGCTTCCAGTAGTAACGTTTTGATAACAACTAGCGGAAGTGGAATCGCCTCCACATCACGAACTACCAATAATGGATACACACATTCTCATCACTTCCAACAACAGCACCACCAGAATCAGCCACAATCAGCGGCGGCAAATCAAATGGCAGCTACCGATAGATCATCAGCAGCTCCACCAGCAGAAAGCATCCTTCTCCTAGACTTGCCATTGGAGATTTTGGATAAAATTTTCTCATACGTTAGCTACAAGAAAGTCGGCCAAATGCGAGTGGTAAGTCTCAATCGTTAATTGCAATTGAATTGAAATTTAGCAGTGTGTACCCTGGATTAGTAATTATTATTGGCTGAGTGGATGAAAAACATCTGCTCGTAGCACTTTGTACTTCACTTAACAACCGGTATCCGTCGATTTTTGTGTTATATGCCGCCGTTCACTCTGTTTCGTCCTTCAAAGCAACATTTTTTTTTTGTTGTTTTCTTTTTTAATTCCAACCCCTTGGAGGTCTTTTGCAGCTCAACCCCTTGTGATGTTCCTCCGCGTCAGACAGTGAGGCTTTCGCATTCACCACCGTACCTTAATCCTAAATATTAATTATTGCTTTTAACTGCATGTAGGCACATTCATGGAGTGGTGTGCATGTGCTTGGTCTGCTTAACGTGCAATTTCTATGCAATGCTGGAGTGTAGTCTGCTCTTATTAGGCATTGCACAGAATTTTTGTACATGCATGCATGTGGGAAGCCCTTTGTCGGTGGTACATGCGTCTTTTTTCGGTTTTGCTTCTCCTCTTTGCATGTCTGGTTTCTTTAAGGCAGTGGCCTCTTTTTTTTTGTTTTTGTTCTGATTTTTGGTAATGAAATATGATGGTGGGCATTATGAAGTCCGAAGCAAATGTGGTGACATGTTCCCCTATATCGCTTGCGGCCTTTTCGGGTTTTCCGTTCTATCTGGGTTATTTGAAAAATTTGTTTTGTTTAAGAGCGGACAATCGGAGATGTAATTTTCAAGGTAGCAACAAAAAAAAAATGTGTGCTCTTTAGGGGAATTTAATTTGTTGCAGCTCCTGTCGCGGTGACTGGCAAAGGTTCCGTATCAAGTTACTCTTACTGGAACAAAAAATGTCGCATGGAATGTGTTAAATTGGATTCGTGTATTTGCATTTGCATAGTTCTGTATGACCAACCACATTGTTTTAGGGTGATGATTGTAATTTTGAAAGGGAGCATTTCTTACCAGCGTGGGAAGCCAGCAACAGCGACATTTGATGAGATAGAGACATGCGGATGTCTGTGGTTGGTCGGCAAACGACTAATCGAAGACGTAATAAGTAACAAATGCGAAGGATGAAATTGCTGAATGTTGAATTTGCTCAAGAAGAAAGGAATTTAGCTTCATGAACAGGTCGCCACGCACAGCAGTCAAAACCGTCCAAAATGAAATTGGCTCTAACTCTTCTTTTGTAGTTGTTCATGTCACATAACAGAGTACTATCTGCAAGAATTTTTTCTATGTAACCTCAAACATTTGTAGTCCGAAGAGTAGTAGTCCGAATAGTGCCGCATTCCGATTATGCCCTGTGAAGGCTTCTGTTAGAATCTGTATCTCTGAGAACTCTGATCGCGAGGCACATCCCTTTTTTATCAGTCAAATCTTTAACAAAAACTCTGTCCCACTCAATCATTTAAATAAATTCTTCTCTCGCTTTCAGGTTTCACACAAAATGAACGACATTTGCATGGGCGTGCTGAATTCCACGTTTTCGAAACTGATCACGCAGATGGTCAATCGTTTTCAAAATGTCAAAGCCAAGATGCCACGGCGTGAGTCTGCCCGCAGAAATCATCCGCTCGCATGTGAGTGCGACATCATCGAGACATGCTACATGAGGCTATCTCTTCTACAAATGACATTTGGGAAACACATAGAACGCAAGCACTGTTGCTTCTTCCCCGGCGGAGTAAGTTGCTTGCAAGTTACATTTTTTCTATTTCAAATTTGCTAACTTATTTCTTTTTTATTTCCAGATCTTAGACGAAGTTTACAATGTCTTGAGCTACATTCGGAACACACCAAGGCTGGAGAAACCTTACCGTGTCACCGATGAGCTGTTCGACCTCTCAACAATGGCCATGGAATACTTCAGGGACTACATTGAGCCAAATCTTCCAGACATTGCCTACTTTAATAAGGACTTTTTCAATTTGTCAAACACGAAGAGACGTAAGTCGCACCCGCAACAATTTGATGTGATCTTTTGATTAATTTTAAATGGCTATGCTTGGTTTCTTTTGTAGCAAGCAGCAGTTCATTGAAAATATCATCAGAACTATCGGATAGCTCAACAAGTATGCCGTCACCGCCACAGAGTAATATGGTATTACGAAAGGGAATTCGTAAAATAAAACAGGGCATGAAGATGTACAACAATCAGTTGTCGATGTTGCGCAGTGAGCTGCGAAATTGCAAACGAAAATCCTCAGAACAGGGAAAGCAAATCGCCGAACAGCAAAAGCTCTTGGCCGAACAACAGAAGCAAACGCTGGAGTATGCAAATCGCTTGGACGAGAACGACAAAAAGAATGAGGAAATGTCCAGAAAGTTTTCCACTTTGTTGCAGGTATGTTACTTTTTGATTTAAACTTGAATTGCTAAAGTGCCGTTTGTGTTCCAGTTTTAAGAGAGGATGTCCATCGTTGTCGCCATTTTAACTAAGCATGGGGTAACTCCGCTGCATCTTTTGTAGCAACTGCCCCGAAGCGAAGTATGATTAAAGTCGTGTTTTCGTAACTAGTTTTGTTAACCTCAAATATCAAGTCACCTAGGGTCCTTTACGGATGCAAGCATCTTACCATCCGTTGGCGTGGGATTTAATTTTTTGTATGGGGGCTGTAAAATACTGCAGTTGGCATACTTGTACATCGCAGGCGCACTAAGAGCCTGTCCGTCGGTGTCTTTTAAAAGCATGTTTGTCGCTTTAAAAATTATGCTAAACTCGCTGTAGACATCTATTTATATGGTCATTTACTTCAGCAGCCGATGCGCAATAGCGGTGCACGATTATCGCGTCTTTAGTCATCTTAGAAAAGTGATTCGCTCGTTTTGACCAGGTCAATGTCACAGCTCGTGAAATTTGCTGTTAAGTTTCTTTCGTATATTGTGTTGTGAGTTTGGCACAATATTGTGTGTGGATGTGCTTCAAGTTAAAAAAGCTTGGCAGACGCTAAGAAGAACGACATCATATCACCACAGTCCGTCATATAATTTTTTTTTAAGCAGTCAGGTGCGAAGCAATATAGGTTGCGTGATGCAGATTCTACCATACGTTTGTAGATAACACTGATCTTGTTTAAATGTCCATCACGGCTTTGTTTAGAGTGACACGCGATAACGTCCTAAAGTTTGATTAGTCAAACCTCTGGTGAATAAACGTTTAACACCTGCAACTGGCTTTAAACAACTGGAAAGCTTCAAACGCTGTGTAATGAACTGGATGCTTAAACGTCCCAACCTTTGTTAGGAATTGAAAGATATCTAATGAAAAACCGACCACCCTTGTACAACTAACTCTGTGTAGAAGAGCATCACAACTGATAGATTTTCCTCTTTTTATTTTGTTTAAGGAACTCAACAAATGCAAAACTGAACTCCAATACTGGCGTTCAAAGAGTCCAGCCACAGCAATGTGCACATCATGCGGCCAGAAAATGACACAAATTGTCCCACCAGAGGATTACCAGGCACTGGTCAATCAGGGTGTCAAACCCGAAGACATCAACATCAATTTGGATGACACCGATGAAAGTGACACAAGCAGCAATAATCTATCGTTGACCGAGTTTGTGTTTCCCGATGAATCAACCACTGCAAAGCTTATGGCTGTCAATTCGGCATCGAAAAATTTAAAACGGCATCACAATAATAGTAATAGTAGTAGCACGAGCAGCAGCAGCAGCAGTGCTACTCCATTCAGTGGCAATCAATTACAATGCAATAATAACGCAGCGTCTACCAGTAGTGCACTGACAGTTGTAAATAGTGACAATGCAAACGGTAAGCGGGGCACAGTGCTGGCGTCCACATCCACAAACACAAATGATCTCAACTTAGATGTACTGCGAAATGGCAATAATCAGTCTACCACAGCTAGCAACAGTGGATGGGTTGCAATGGGTGGCAACAACAACAACAACAATAGCAGCAACTTTAATAATAATAATAATAATAACAACAACGGCACGACAGGATACCCAACCAGCTTGTTTTACGGCACAGCTGCTGAAAAAGCTGGCACATCGGCTGGAGACATGGCCACAGTGGCACTCACTTCAGCCGATGACAATGCCCTTGCTGCTGAGGATGGCCTGGGCAGCCAACAGGCAGCTGTAGATGTCACATCTCTCAGTTTGGTGGCGAGTAACGAGACAAAGAAAGCACGAAGAGTACAAAAAGGTAGTAGGTGTCATAATGTTAGTAGTAGCAAGCGCAAATAATTACATTTTTATTTAACAAAAAAATTATATACAAAACAAAAATACAAAAGAAGTGTGTATACAAAAAGAGAAACCTTTCTTTCTTCTTTTTTTATTCTCTAAATATTACACATTTATTCATTTAATCCAATTAATTAGAGAGAAAAACAAAAGCAAAAGGCGATAAATTTTATTTTAAGAAACACGGACAAGAGAATGAAATGAAATAAATTTTATTTTTTTCCCCCCTCAACAAAGCTACTTTTTTTTTTTTGTTGTAATCAACTTTGAGTTTTATTTTTTTATATGTATAACAATCAATCAGGGGGTCGGTCGGTGTGATGATAGTGTGCGCCCCGATTTGAAGTGATCTGTATCTCAATGTCCAACAAAACAAATCAAATCGTATTTTCTTTATAGTTCTCACAAAATGTTGATTGAAATTTGTGTAATTTTAGAAATAGTACTTAAAACAACAAATTACTGTGGTGAAGCAACAAAGATGAGTTTGTTGCCGCACCATTAAATCTCACATATCTGTGTCTCTCATCCGTTTATGGAAATATCAGTAAAACGAAACGAAGAAGAAAAGAAATAGAAAAACAAGAAACAAAACAAGTCTATTTGTTTGCTATTGAGTAGTTATATTTTTTCATTTGGATTGCTAAATGTCCTTGGTCTAAATTCATTTTTTGTTTTTTTTTTTTGTTTTTGTAAATGAAGTGTTAGTTTATGTTGTTGAATTTATTTGAATTTGCGTAAGTGTTGTGTGCACAAGTAGAAAATATTTCAACAAACGGCTATATGTCCAATACTCGGAGGACTTGTCCATTCACAATAACAGGTACAGTGCTGGTGTATGACGTTCCAAATCACTCTTGTCCCTAGCCTCCATAAGGGAATTTGTTTTTCGCATAAACGATGGTTCCTACTGTCTGTAAATTGAAATTTGTTCATACAAAAATAAAAGAAGACATGTTACGGTAACAGGTGGCTGTTATGACCGAGCCTTCTTTGCCTTACTTCGAATTTGTTTCGGAAGCATGTCCATCAAAATCCGAAATTTGAGTGTGCCTTTCGTGATGAACTGTTGGAAGCTCCGCGATTTGATCCGATGTATACTTCAATTTTCAATTCAGTTTTAAAATTTTAGTTGGCACCAGGAGCTTCTAAGGCTTTGATCAGATTATATGGCGCCGAGGCATGGTGTGGAAAAAAATATGTATTGCTCAGATTCAGTGCGAAATCTCTTATGGCAAGGTGCATACAAAAATCCAAACAACACTAGTTGCTGTTTCAAACAATTGCCAGACCGGACTGTCTTCATGGGACATAATTGTAAGCCAGTGCCACCTACACTGTGTTCTTTAGAGCAGAACAACAACAGTTGACTGGCCCACTTTACGATATGCTACTTGCGCAAATTGCAAAATTACTGATTGCACTTTTCGATAAGACGGGGGATGCCTCAAAAACAAAATTTGGCGATAGCACAATTTTATGACTGACGAAAAATCACGCATTTTGTTCTACAATATAAAAAGAGCTTTAGGAGTTTTTATACCACAAAGGTTCGGTGGCTAACTTTGTAGTTTGTCGGCGATTATCATGCGACCAGAGTCCATAACCACGTTACATTTCAGACGCTTATTGTCGCAGCGAAAGCCCTGGGGGGTTATTCCCAAACGCGCGGCGGATCGCTTTTAATGGCAGATTTCAATTTTTGTACTTCCATTCGACCACATTTTTTTAGGTCCGCAAACAATCCTCCAGCAATCCGTCACCTAAACACCTATCGCTTTCAATGCAATTATAAAATGACTGGAAAGTGTTTTCGCTTATACTAAAAAAGCGATCCGGCACGCATTTGGGAATAACTCCTCTGCAAAGCTATCATCTCGCTGTCAAGAGTTTGGTAGGAGCGCCCAATTGTGTCTCCACAAAAATAACGATAAATAAAATAAGCCATCCCGAAAATAACTCACTATGATTAGACATGATGTGGCTTCATTTCACCGGAAATGTAAAAATGTCGGCATCAAAACAACATCGGGGATCACGCACAATCAGAAAGGAATAGAAATTGCTATCACTACTACGCTTATTCGACATCGGGTGCGGTTTCTCTGTACAACTCACTCCAATTGTCGTGACGCATCAACGAGTCCCATATAATTCTCGGCCGACTTATATAGGGGCAACGGGTTCCATTGCATCGCAAGTTTAGCCGTGGAGGTATAAGTGTCTCGATCCAGTGTCACTTTCGTTGCCTTAAGAAAAGCTTTCAGTTCATCGGGGCTACTTCTCCCGCTGAAGGGAAATTGAAACCCGAGCGGCGCAGGTTCGGGTAGACTTGATTATAGTTCCAAACTTGTTACAGAATACCAAAAGTAGAGCGAACTTCATTTAGTCTGCTGATTGACTGACACAAGCTTTCTGATTGGCGTGAGCCAATACCTACTAAGAGATTTCCTTTTATCTTCTTGTCGTTGATCTTTAGATCGACCGATTCTCGATTCATTTACACATTTCGCCTGCCCCGCTAATGATACTTGCCAAGATACTTGTATGTCATGAGCATAGTCCAAATCACATGCCCTTCAAACAGTCTCCATTGAGTTCCATGTCTCCTAGATCGTCCATCGCCAGTGGAAGAGAATGTTATTTCGGTCCTCCATGTCTCACTCTCTGATGTGTTGTCCAAATAAACTGTGAAAATAAACCTCCAAGGACTCCCACGTACACATTTAACATTTATAGTGCAGAACTAGAAATTTATTCCAATATCCGCTAACTAAGTGCAATATTACATGAAACCGAAATAAAACAAATGTCAGAGCAACAAAATTACAATAAACAAATGACTACCCTTGTTACAAATATAAAAATCGGTCCTCATTTCAATTTTATCCCCCATCCAAGATACAAAATAAATACCCATAACCTAAATCTAGCAAGAGTATTTTTATTTGTTTGCCTATTATTTGTTAATAAAAACCTCATTACTACAATCCACATTTTTATATTCAACACACATCCAAAATAAAATATAAATGAGCGTAATAAAGTACATAATAAAAATTGATATAGCGCGTAAGCAATATGATTAAAAAAATAAAAAAAATAAAAATAAAATATAATTTCAAGTCAGAACATATTTTTTGTTGTTTATTTTTTTCCTTTAAATTTTGTTTTTTCTTTTCATCGCATGGCATTTTCTGTTTTAGTTTTGTTTGGTCTGTTTTTAACGGTCAATTTGTCTAGTTTGGTCCTCTTAAGACTCTCATTATTAATTTCAATCGACCGCCATCGGGTTATAATCATTAGGAACAGTGGAACGATGTAGAATTGATCCAACCAATTCATCTCGACGAAATAAAGTTTCTGAAGTAGTATTACAAAAACATGTTTCGATGCCTCATGATTCATGAAATGCTGTCGTAAGGTCCTGCGAGGGCAGATATTTATTGCGCAGATATTTTACTGTTAAAGCCTCAACACTCGTCCAGGTTTTACCATCTCCGGTCCGCGAGCTTTACGATGTTATTCCTAATAATGGTCTTGGCTAGCCACAGGGGTTTAATTTCCACACGTTCCAAAGAACTTTCTCGTCACTGAATCAGGGGCATTTGTTCTATAATTTGTATGAAGGCTGACAGGGATCTTCTTAATTCTTGTATAAGTCCCTCTGTGCAGACTTCTTCGAAGCATGGCAATAACTTCCTTGTTGTGACAAAAGGTTCAATAGAGGTCTACATGAACTCTGAAGTTCCCAAGGCCAAATTGTTTCTGTGGTACCGCCGAGTAACCTGTCGGAGATTCTGAAAAATGTGCAGAACAGTAGCTGTGATAAAGATGTTAAACCTTTTTTTCTATTTGTGAAAATTGTCGGTACGGCTACCTAGTCCATTAAAGTATCGGAAGTCTTAAGTGCTCCGTCAATTTGTGCGTTGCTAGCGGCACGACGTCATAAACACAAACGTGGTTATGACGCCGCTGTTTCTAAGCTTCAGAAGCACTTCGTTAAGAGGAGACTTAAAACAGGTGGGAAATAGCACCGCCCTGAGTCCTTTGCGGCATAAGCTTTCAGTCTAAATTGTAATCCAGTTGGTAAGCATACTGTCAATATTCAGCTTACTTAGCGATCTACTCGTATTTAGCGCTTCGTTGTGAAAGGTACAAAAACTGCAAACAGCAGGAGCCAGCAGAGGCACTGCCTACACTATTTAGTTTATGAACTGGTACGAGTATGTAAGAGGCCTTTAAAATTGCGTTTCAAGAGCAGAGCGATATTTGTATTTATAGTTTCCTTTGGCTTGAAAGGGATAACCAAGTCAAGTACAAAGCCGCGATATAAGAGACCAAGGTCGGTATTCTGTAAGGCAAAACGTTAAAACGTTGATCAACTTTGAGCAAATAATTCGTGCGCACGAAAGCGTTTCAACGTGTCGCCTTACAGGGGGGTTATTCCCAAATGCGCGGCGGATCGCTTTTGATGGCGGATTTGAATTTTCGTATAAGCGAAAACACTTTCCAACGTCATTTTATGATTGCATTGAAAGCGATAGGTGTTTAGGTGACGGATTGCTGGCGGATTGTTTGCGAAACTAAAAAAAATGTGGTCGAATGGAAATACAAAAATTCAAATCCGCCATCAAAAGCGATCCGCCGCGCATTTGGGAATAACCCCCCAGAATCTAGCCCCAGCATTCAGACAAGAGCTCTTCTAGCAACCTTTTTTGCAATCCATTGCTATGCACTATCAAAATTTAAAAAAAAAAACATCAAGTTGTACTACCACGAACACCTCGGTAAATTGAAATTACTTCGCAACTTCCGTCAATTTGACATTTTTATTTTTTATCCTTAAGACTAACATTTCGTTTAAATTTCAACTGCAAAAGCAAAAACAATTCGCTGCTAAATTAGAGAAAAAAACAAGATAATAATAGAGTTAAATATATGTACGTGATATTAACCTATTTCTGTGCTGTTAATGACTAAAACAAACAAATATGCATCCATAGAGTATTTTCCTATCAATTATAAATTACCGACGGACTATTTGCACATTTATCAAAGGGCATCCAAAAAGAAAATTTTCAGATCTCAAGAAACACAATCAAATATCTTATAAAAGCAAAAAACAAAACGTCCTTAGCAAGAATAAAAGATTTTTAACGAAATTCACAAACAATTTAGCTGTAAACAGTTACCAGTAAACAATATATGTGTATAATAATATGAAAAGATATAAACTAAACATATATATGTTTCCACTTACGTCAGCAAAATGTTTCCGGTAGTAGAAATCTGCACGAATGTTAATTATAATGTTGATATAAACGAAAACAAAACCGTGTTACTTTCACCAAGCGAAAAGTGTAACATAAAACCACGAGATATAAAATAAAATTTATATGGCAAGTGCATACATATATTTTCTCTTTTGGTCAATACGTTTATCATTTTTGTACAAACAAACAAAAAATGGCCATTTTCGGTATTCTACAAAATAATAATAAAAGAAAAGAAAAAAAAAACAACAAAGTGATCAAAATATATTAAAATAAAAATACGAAAGCAAATAATTAATATTTTTACACTTTTGACAAACAAAAATACAAGGAAAAAAAAATATACAAAAATTAAACAACAAATTTTAGGCAAACAAATTGACTTTTTTTATGCGTTTATTTATTAGTTTTTGTTTAAACTTGAAAATCAAGGAAGTTGTTCAAAATTCATTAAAAAAAAAAGGAAGAAAAAAATGAAAACAATATTTTTGTTATCCAACTAGTTGTAGGCAAAAGAATACAAATTATATTTTTAATTCAAGAATAAGACTTATATGTATGTAAAAAAAAAACAAAAGAAATTTAAGCATAAAAACGAACAAAATTGATGGAAACAAATTAGTAGTGATCTTAATTGTTTTAAATGTATATGAAAGAAAAATTAAATCAACAAAATGAAAGAAAAACTACCAAGTATTGTTTTAATTTGATGTGGAAAATC
This sequence comes from Cheilosia impressa, assembly GCA_948293265.1. Taxonomy (NCBI): domain Eukaryota; kingdom Metazoa; phylum Arthropoda; class Insecta; order Diptera; family Syrphidae; genus Cheilosia; species Cheilosia impressa. Next base: position 14,458,019 of record OX411884.1, read on the forward strand.
TAGCAAGCTTCAATTTGATGTTTGAAATTAGTCAGCGGAACGATCTTTCTTAAGTCTGTTTTAATTCGGGATTTGTCAATTCTTCTACGAATTTATGCGATTTGGGGACTGACCGAAAGAATATAATGATCGTGTTGTATCATTTAAAGAGCGAGAGTACGTTATGTCGAAAAGATAATGCGCGGTCCATGCTTCTGTCATAAACTAAGTATTAAATTACTACACTACTACTACAAGAAATCAATTTTTTCTTGATCTAAATCCCTTTTCATTTTCCATTGAGCAAGAAAATCGATGATTCGGATCACTTTTTGCAGATCTCGATATTTTTTTCTGATTTACACATACTGCCACTAATACCAAAAGCCCTGTTTTTTTAGCTTCGATCTCAGCAAAGCAAAGTAAAGTAGGATGTTCACAACTACGCTCTACTTGACACTTCGAGACTCGTAGTTGTTGCAATCGTGTGCTGAAAATCTTACTTTACTTTGCTTTGCTGAGATCGAAGCTCAAAAAAACACGACTAATATAATTTGCACAGCTGTTTTACATCATTTTAATGTAGTATTCGATTGGGTTTCTTCAGATTCGCTTTCGGATTTCAGATTTCGTGTGTCTAATCGAACATAAAAACGTCACTTGCTCTTTTTTTTTGTTGTTATTCGTGCGATTGGAATATGTATAGCCTTCCACACTTTTTCAAGCGTTTTTCATTCACTGGGTAAACTTAAAACATTCGAAGTTTGCCCCAAAATTGATTTCTTAACCTTTGAACATAAATAATTAACAAAAATAAATCTATCCGACGCAATGCGTTTCTTTGCAGTTGAAAAATTTCACAAAAACGTAAACAAACTCCAATAATTGTCAAACTCAAACGCGTATTGGTAAATCTGAAGCAACTCGTAAAATAAATTCGCAAAAGTGCTCTGAAATCTGAAAAGATTTCGCCCAATCGAATACCACATGTTTTTGAATTTTCTTCTTCGTCTTCCTCGTCATCTGAAAAGCAGATCAAATATCTGGTTGGTTCAATGGAAAAAGACCTTAGTTAATGCTTCTGTGCTTAGGTCACGTAAACCGCATGTCCCCAACTCGGGTTACACGTCTATCAGTGCCATTAGTGCCATTGGTCAAGTCTGCATTGTTGATGAATTATTCGCTCTTTTCCTGTCCTGTATACTAATAAAAAGTGACGCACACGACAAACACATCATCTACACATTAATCGAAAACATGAATTAGTTAACGAAACGCGAAAGATTACGTCTCGCAAATGGTGGCCTTAATATGTTTTTGAGCGGTGGAATTCCACATCCGGACTTTAGCTATACTGCTATGTACTAGTCCGAGTCTATGTTGTTCGCCCGGAACGTTCCGACTGATCAATTTAAGTAACTTTTATATGAAAACACTTCCTTAAATGTGGCATCACAGCTAAAATCATCGTTACTTTTTTAAAGTTACGTCTTCATTTAAAATAGACGCTGACATTGCTCCATGTAGCAGTTGAAGATTGCAGACATATTCCCTTTCCCAGGGCTTTTCCTATCCCATCTCACATCCTTTATGGGTGTACCATCTTCTGTCCAAGGTCCCTAGGTTGCATCGATATCTAGCGTCAGATTCTGTAAGGCGAAACGATCAAACGTTTTCGTGCACACGAATGGTTTGCCCTATGTTACAAGCAAATTTCCTTGTGCTCACGAAAACGTTTCGCCTTACAGAATTCCAAACCTGCTTAAGATCGAAACATTCAAAGTGCAGATCCGAAACTTATTTTGATCATATTTACTTGGATCATCCATTTTCGTGGCTTCTCCTTGCTGTCCGTAGTAGGTACAACCGCCAGACCCTTGGATAACAGCGGCAGAATCCAACAAACAGACGAAATCAAAACATCTATGTTGAAGCTAAGATGAATCAGGGGAATGCTGTTGATAATTTGAACCGAGACCACGACCGGGACATTGCAAATGAATTTTTGAATTAATATGGAACTGACATGTCACTAGCAGTCCGTACTTTATATATATCCATGCCTACTTCTACATAAATGTAGGTGCATGTCTTATTCCCCGTGTAAAGGTTTCCCGGTGTCAATAGTGCTCACGTACAATCTAATTGAATTCTTTTGTTTCAGATTATTTATAGAAACGTTCGTTCAAGTACAGAACGGAACTAAAAGAAAAGTTGCGTACAGTCAGAGATTGCTCGTACCCAAAGCGAACTTGTTCATCTATATATATCTCCTAAATTGCGATGAGAATCGTTTTTGTTCTATTTTGTACCTAGGGATATGTAGGTACCTACTGTGTTCTGTCTGCATAAAAATAATTTCTAGTTGCGTACCAAAATGTGTTAGATATATATCTTATAGTATGTAGGTACTCGTAGATGGACAAAACATAAAAATACAGTAGGAGTTATATTAATAGGAAAGCCAGGGAAATATTTTACACAAAAGTAACGAACTCGCCGAACAAATGCGGAGAAATGATAACTGATAAGACACCAACAATGACAGAACAAGAGGAACAAAGTTAAATGACGAGTAAAGCTCCGTAGAGTCCAATCTTCTGATCGAAGCATCTCAGGGTCTAGTTCTCTGGCTTAATAAGTATGCGGGGGTTCTTTTTGGTTTTTATATAGTATGTACTTGTTCTTAAGGTTAGGGCGACTTTATCTTGTTTTCTTTGAGGAAAAAGAGCAAGAGAACACTACTTTTACTCGCTTTATTAGAAGAAAAAATTCTTTTCTGGCAATTTTGAGATTTGATTTGAAATAAAAGCCACCCGTCATTTTTTGACGTTCAAAGCTAAAAAGTTAAAGAAATGGGAATCGTGTCCTGTTGGACAATACTTGAGCACGTCATTGGGCACATTCGAAAATCTAGATATCTGAAGTCGACTTGATTTGTCTGGACTAGATGGATCCCGAACTCAAAAACTAGATTGGTCGGGAACGTTACTTTTCCTACGTCTGCCACATATTGTGCGAACTGTCAACTTAGTACTCAGTCACGAATTTCTTGACTAGATTCGTCAGCTATCCTTTTATTAACATCAACTGAAATGGCCGATCTAAGCCAGAACTGAGATACTCGTACATCAAGTCAGCCAGCTGTCAGAGTTACTAAACTACATACTTGAACGTTCCCATAACCTCTGGCCATATTAAATCAGCTTATTGTCCTTCAAGTTTTTTTTGACGTTTAAATCAAAAGTATGTCCCATCTGTGCAGGGATGGGTTTTGCTAAATTCTTTATTGTGTAATGTATTTTGGAAAGTAGACTCATGTGTCTACTTGCTGCATTCTACAATTTTCGTTTTCGTTCACTCAAGGGTAACTGTCAACTAAAAAACTGTTCGGTGACAGAACTAGGTCAACCGAGAGGTACGTCAATTCAAGCTGTCAGGCTTATGTCGTTTGGAAATCCACCTACTGACAAAAAAGTGTGGAATGTAAAAATGAGGATGATGAGCACGCCTGTGAATCGTACTTGTGTAACTGCTTTTGGAGCGACTTTCTGTCTTGAAAAGGAGAAGCAAAATTCTCTTTTCAGAAACACGAGAAGAGTGTATTTATTTTCATATTGAACAGATTCCTGTTGCCCAATAAAAAACGACCTAATGTTGCAACGTTTGGAGAACGCATTCGCCAGGTGGCTTATTGGGATTACGAGCTTGAACCTACAAATTAGCCATTAAGCTTCTTTTTTAAATGTCGTAGCTAATTACGGAGAAAAACTTATGCCACATCTCTAAATGTACTGGCAGCAACTCGACGTCTTGTTTTCATTCAAAGTACGCGAGAAATTCTGCCCTGCACAGTAACATATTTCGCCGTGTCCACATTTATCTCGCCTCCACTATACAGATAGAGAATTGAAACGTTTGCGATAGTTTCAAATGAAAAATAAAAAATAATTAGCATTTGCACCTTTCAGTGCGTGTACTTGTGGACGAGAGACGAGGAGATCGTCGTTTTTTTTCTAAATCAAAGATCTTTAATTCGGGAACCATGCAAAATTTTAGTGAATTCTGCCAACTAACAATTAGCGACAATTCACAGCGGTAATTAGACGAAGAAATAATTATTGGCTTTTGAGAAGTGTTACATTTTACTTTATAAAGATGTCTAAAGGCGAGCATTGACATAACACCCGGTGACGTGATCTTGGAGGAGATTCCCATACTCATGAGTCCGCACTGGGACAGCGAGCAGATGAAATGTTCCAATTGTCTGAAGGATTCCTTCGTCATGTGTCAGTAAGTGAATTTAGTCGTCGCAGCAATTGGAGTGGGATTTTCAAGAATCTATTTAAATTTTTTTAGAAAATGTCTCGTCTTCCCGATGTGCATCGAGTGCACGGCTCATGATCAGTTCGACTGTGAGTTCTTTCAGCGGGCTGGGGGGATTTCGAAAAACCTCTTGATCTCAAACTATGCGATTTATGGGCCATTGAAATGCCTGCTAAAGTTGGAAAATCCAGCCGCCAATCAGTCAGGCATACGCGATCTGCTCAGCATGGACGCTCATCTGGAGGAGTACACAAAGTCGGAGACATGGTCCGAGCATAAGGATAGAGTGGTGGAACCGCTGCTGAGATCAGGAATAGCTGAGTGCTTTCAAAATGTCAACGTGAATGAGGAGCTCTTGCAGAAGCTTTGCAGCGTCATCGATTTGAATTCATATGAGATTACCAACCGGGATGGCGATCAAGTCAAGGGCGTCTATCTTCGAGCGTCAACTATTCCGCACAGTTGCATACCCAACACCCTGATGGCGGTCGACGATGACTTCAATTTGAAAATCTACGCCACTGTTCCCATTCGACAGGGCGAGCTAATATACAACTCCTACACGAATCCGCTGATGGTGAGTATTTCTCTGAGCGAATGGCCTGTACTGATCGACGACTGTTGGCGTCGTTTTAGGGCACCAGTCAACGTCAACACCACCTGAAGATCACAAAATACATCGATTGCGTGTGCCCACGTTGCAGGGACCCCACCGAACTGGGAACCTACTTGAGCAGCCTGAAATGCAAGGCATGCCCCGAGGGCTACATCAGTCTGTTTAACTCCAAGTGGACCTGTGAAAAGTGTGGATCGACGACTAGTGAAATGGAGGTACAGAAGCTTCTTTCCGAAATAGCTGAGCAATTGCTGTATGCCGAGGGCGACATTCGGCAATATGAGGCTCTGTTGGCGAAATACTCTGCCGACTTGCACCCAAATCACTTTTTAATAATCGACATGAAGCAGAACATTGCATCGGTATTGCGGGCGATCCTTATGAACCCCATGTGCCAGCCGGGAAGGAATGTCCTGAAGAGAAAAATTGAACTGTGCGAAGAGATGCTGCCGGTAGTTAGAGCCGTGCACCCCGGTATATCAAGACTCTACGCAATCGCGTTGTACGAGTTCGTCATCACCTTCGTGGAATTGACTGAGTACGAGTACAACGATGCGCAGATTTCAGCCGAGGAGTATGCGGTGAGATGGAAGATTGCTGCACGCGAGCTTAAAACTAAATGCCACTTTTCATTACAGAAGCGACTTGTTAGGGCGAAGGAAATGTCAAAGGAGGCAATTAAAATGCTGGCCTATGAGCCTGCCAATTCACCCGAGGGGCATCTAATGCAACGCATTGAGATGGAGTTCCGGCAAATCGAAGAATGCCTGTCGAAAATTGGGGTGCATTGAACAGCTGTCTGAAATTGAAATAAAATTGTTAGTTTCTTAAATCAACATTTTTCAAACTTGGTCATCGGTTAGTATTAGTCTTGAACTTATTTCACAGTTCGAATCTTTTGCCAATCGAGCAATCCGTTTATCCTTTTCCATTCGTTTTACTTGTTAATGGTGAAGATCTATATTCAATTGTTCTTGTGATCTAGATCAGCGTTTAGCACAAGCTACAGCACTTTATACCGATTAAATATTTATTTGGAAGTTTAGATTTTTAGCAGAAGGTGGTGCTATTAAAATGTGTAAAGCTATCTGCAAAATTATAGTGGATTACGTCAACTGTAAGACGATAAGACTGTGCTATTCCCCACACAAATCATCAATGAGACAAGTCATCTTTTGTCTGTGCTCTCTTAAACGTTGGTATAGAGTTTTTGCGCATTATCTACCACTAATAAAAGGACACAGCTTTTTGCCCAAAAAACTATCCCCATGCAAAAGGAAAAGTTGGAGGAAACTACCGAGGACGAGTTGTTTTAAAAATCTGTATCTAGTAGTAGTGTATATGAAATGGACATTACAACAACTCTGAGATTGTCTATCTTGACCAACCGAGCCATGTACGCCTCATTCTCATTCCAACTGTTTCAGGAATTTTCCCTTTTTTTCTCCCTCCCAATTCACAGCGAAAGATTTCCCATCGATCCAAAAGGACTGTGTTGAAACTACTCAACAGGAAGAGTATTCATGAATATTTTTATATTGCACCCAATGATGATGTTTTCTACGAGCTCTTAGCTTTTATGCCTCCCATGTAAGGTGCTTTTCGACTGCACAAGAAAGAACTCTTTTATTTTAACTTTTTGATAAAAAATCGCGTTCTTTTACGATTAACTCTGGCTCGCAAAATCTTTAATTTGCTCGGAAATATACAGGAACATACAATCACTGGACACCAGCAATACCAGCCGGTACTTGCATGTTTCATTGAAAAGGGGAATTCCGAATTTCGGGGCAATACTTCAATGAATAACGCCATTAGATTGTTTGCCTGATGTGTCATGTCGGGCCTCTTCTCTCGTTTTGCGTTTTTTTTTGCGATCGTCAATTTTATCAATCAAAGCTAAAACATAACAAAAACTTATTTCTTTTTGCTGCGTCTGATTTTGTTGTCCACAAAAATGCAATTGGCAAAACAATTGACATTTATCAAAAAAAATTATCTCAATTGGCAATCGTAATACCACTTTGACTCCAACCAACATGGAGTTGATGGTCGACTAGATTGGTCTGGATGAAATGCAACCTGAACGCAAAAACTAGATTGGTCGGGAACGTCACTTTTTCTGCGTCAGTCACATATGAGAACTGTCAACTTAGTACTCAGTAAGGAATTTCTTGACTAGATTCGTCGGCTACCCCTCCATAAACGTCAACTGCAACAGCTTCTCATATGACAGATTTCCCCCAATCAAAACCGAGATAGATCTAGTCAGAGAGCTGACAGACTTACTTAACTAGATACTTGAACGTCCCCAATCATTCATTGATATATTGACAATCGCAATACCAATTACTAAAATTTCTTGATAACTATCAAATCTCGTTTGATTTTTGACACTCGCAATCAGCGCTGCCGAAAGTACTACAATAGGAGTAGTGTACTCCTTTTTCGTCTACCGTACTCCGGTACCCCCCAAAGACAAATTGTACTGCTATTTTTAATTTCCGATTCATGTGTTTGCACTTTCATATTCTCTACTACCCGTGTAATTTGTTGAATTGGTATAGGTGAATGAATGACGCTACCAAAACAAAGTGGCCGATACAGGTTCCCAATTAAAAAACGCTTAGCTACAAATTTAATTTTTGTTTTGTACTCCCAAAAAAAAACGTCTTTTATACTCCCTAGCGAAATTATGGAACGGCAGCCCTGCTCGTAATATAGGTGAAAGTAAAGTAGGACTTTCCGCACGCAACTACAACTACTACTGGTGAGTCCTCGAAGTGCCAAGCAGAGAGTAGTTCTTGTAATTGCGTGCTAAAATTACTACTTTACTTTGCTTTGCTGAAATCGAAGCTCAAAAAAACAGGGGCATCTTCCGCGAACGAGCAATACGTAACGGAATTTGTTTTTGTTTCACATATACAATCGACATAATTCCGTAAACGTATAGCTCCTTAACGATAGTGGCGCTTCGATCCCAGGCCTAGCGTTGACATTCATGAACCTAGAAATGGCCTTTCGTCGTTCCATTAGACAAGAAGAAGTCCCTGTAATGTGCAAAAGTTGCTTCGGAAGAAGAATTAAAGTAGCTGTGGCTATCCACGTATGCTCCGCACAAACAAGTTGCCGCCGAACCCAAAGCAATTGTTGCTTCAAATGTTTGCGGCGGATCGCTCAATACTGGCTTTTGAAATGTCTGGAGGGGTGTAACTTTCAAGTTTAGGGAGCGTGAGGAACTTCATCGGATACTTGTCAGGGATGAGGGCAGTTATTGTAAAGGAATCCTCTTAAAACTGGCAAAATGTGGAAATCCTACTGCTTAAATAAAGCGGGCAATGACCTTCGTCCTCGGTCAGTTACAGCAATCGACCTATTGGGACCTCTATCTCTCTATTTTCCGATATGACCACAACCTACATGCAAAATCGCACGAATCTGTATAGATAGTTCTTATGTTTTATTTCTTCTCAATGTATGTGTATGCCTACATGGAATTTGGTTGTCCCTTGTAAAAGTATTCCCAAATCCCAATCACCTCTTTGCAAAAAAAATGCAAAAAAGTCATCCTAATTGTGTACACAGTTCTAATTTTAATTACGAAACCCATCTAATTCGTCTCCAATCAAGAAGAACAAAAGGAATTGCAAACCAACACGCTTTCAAAATCGCACCAACGTCTCGCTCCAAGTGAATAATTCTGGTCTGGCTGTTGTGTGGTGTCTCACAATCCGATAAGATGATACTAATTAATTTCTTGTTGAACACAGTGGTACATGTTGTACCTCCTCGTCGTGCGGTACGCTTCTGACAGAAGGTGAAATGGCAATAAATTAGATATCATCAGTTTGTAATTGACGGAAGCAGTTGCCGCAATAAAGTCCCGATTCGGACAGCCCAATACGAGTATGTTCGAGTTCAGTGAAAAGTGTAAAGTGTTGCGAAACGATACTCTTGGACGGTACAACTTTCAAGCTCATTTATGGATAAAATAAATTTAATTAATATTTTCATTCAACAATTAGATATGTGATAGCAGCGAGAAAAATTCGCGCTGGTGAAGTTTTACTTATTGAAGGTCCGACATTGATTATGCCAACTTGTGGTGAAAAACGGTGCACGAATTGTTTTAGGCTAACCAAGACTGAATGTCGGTGAGTTTGCATTTTTTTTCTTATGGAATTCTGTTGAACTTTATTCGAGGGAATGAACTAAGGGTTTGATAATGATGAGGGATGACGTCAGAAGGGATAAACTTAGTTATTGAAAGTTGGGATTCAGTTTTGATGTCGAAATATTTATGAACAGAATGTAACTTTCAGCATTTTTAATTCTTTTGTCGGTAAAAGTAAATACATTTTTATATATTACGCAAGAAGCATGATATAGCAAAACGTACGACGACAAAAAACATTCTTTCATCTTATCAAAGCGAAGTGAGGATAGCAATATCCAAGCTAAGGACCAACAAAGCTGGTAGCCCGATCGTTTGGCTTCCAACATTTTTGGAGCAGCTGAAGATGAATTGGTAAATGAGCACATATCAGCTTATTTCCAACACTTGGCTTCAGAAATTCGAAACAAATAACTTACATTGTACCCATGGAATGGAATGGAATGAAAATATATAAGGAAGAGAAGTCACTATACCTTTTTTAAAAATTTAAATCTTTAGAGTTGGGTCTCCCATTTGCACCTAAGTTTATACAAAAATCCCAAACAGTTGCGACTGCATTAGGAGAGATTCCATCGCACCGAAGAACACAATGGAAAATGCAGTTCGAAGAAAACCCAGACAAGAACAAAGGAACAGATTTTTGTGATATTTGATTCGATTGATACGATTATTTAACGCCTGTTCAATCTTCAATGCAATGAAAGAGTTGAATGCAACTTTTTCTTATTTGGGGCAAATTTTAACAGAGCAATTTTGCTGTTCCATTGGATTTCAGAATGAGTGGATCACCGAGTGAAACGAATGGAAAACGAAATAAGATTCGAATCCCGCAACAAGTTTCGTCAAAAAAGAGAAATCCAACGTACCTCAAGATTTGAAAGAAGAGTTAATCCATCTGAAACATATCTATGACAACTTTGAAGCAGACCTCTCACTATTTAGTTTCCCAAATGCAGTTTTATCGCAGAACTGGGATCCAATTTTCCCAAATGTTCGTGTTGCTCTGCGTGTATTTTGCACCATACCTGGCTGACGCTGTGGTTAATGCTGAACGTTCCTTGCAAGTATACAAAATTTTCCTCGCTCGTGCTCACAAGATCGTATTGCTACTTTTATTGTCGAAGCACCTTTAACAAGGGAATACGATTTCCATGTAATTGTAGGTAGTGTAGCTGCCCAGAAAATTAGAAAAGTATGTTGAAGAAATCACATGATAGCGCGACACCCTGTTTGACTCCATTGTTGACCATCGGCTTTATGCATTCCACAGATTATTGCAAACAGAATCTAGGATGCGATAATAATGGGAATGAGTCTGTATATTATCTATATTTTTAGGTACCCTTAAATTTGAAAACAAAACCTCTTTGTAATTTCAGAAAATGCAACGTGTTTCCACTGTGTTCCGGCTGTCCATCCCACCACGACTTTGAATGCGATTTCTTTGCTGAGATCAAAAATATTCGTTCCGACTTTCTGTCGACCAACATGGAGGCCTATGGCACCGTCAAGTGTCTGCTTCTCAATGAAAACCCCTTGACAAGTAAAATTTTCGAACAGCTTGTCAGCCTAGAGTCGCACCTGGAAGAACGACGAGGAAGCGACATTTGGTCGGACAATGTCAAAAATATCGTTGAGCCAATACTGTCGTCTGGAATACTGAGCCACTTTAAGCGAACACCGAACATCGACGCGGAACTAGTTCAACAGCTTTGCGGACTGATAGATGTAAACAGTTTCGAGATTCGAGCTCCGGACGCGGGCTCAATGCGAGCTATTTACCTGAAGGCATCACTCCTAGCGCATCAGTGCGTGGCAAACACATCGATTGCGATAGACGACAATAACCAAATGAAGATTTATGCGAACTGCGACGTAGACGAAGGCAGTATGTTGACTTATTGTTACACCAATCCATTGCTGGTGAGTTGGTATACGTAACACTCTGCCATTTGAATGGTCATGTCATTTGTATTCATTCCAGGGCACAGAAGAACGTCGTCATTTACTGAAGATCGGCAAGTACTTCCACTGCAACTGTCCGCGATGCGAGGATCCCTCAGAGTTGGGCTCCCACATGAGCAGTCTACTTTGTACCACGTGCACAGGTGGCGCCATCGTTTACAGGGTACCGAAGTGGATCTGTGATAAATGTGACCTCGCAATAGCGGCAGAAGATGTCGATCGTATTCTCAGCCGAGCGAAGGAGGAGATATTTCTGGCTAAGGACGACATCCGAAAGTACGAGAATCTGATTGCAAAATTTTCCAAAGTCTTCCATCCGAATCATTATTTGATCATTGATCTAAAGCAAAATGTTGCGGCGATCTTGCGTTCGTTCCTGATGAATCCCACATGCAGGCCCGGCAAATTGGTGCTCGAACGGAAGACATTACTTTGTGAAGACATCCTAGTTGTGTTGCGGATAGTTCAACCGGGCATATCAAGACTGAAAGCGATTGCTTTGTATGAGGTGTTCACTTCATTTGCTGAACTTAACCGATTAAAATTCCATGAAAATGAGATTGCTGAGTTGGAGTTGTTGGTAAGATCGGCACAGGAATTATGTTGAATTTGATATTCGTGAGCCTTCTATTTGCAGGAAGCTTTAAAGAAAGCCGAAGTACTTCTCAGAGAAGCAATTCGTATGCTACTGCACGAGCCGGTGAACACACCAGAAGGACAACTGGCTAGAAATATGCTCAAGGAGCTCCGCGATCTACAGAATGATATGAAAATGTTGACCAAGTAAGGTCGACATAGCTTTTCAATGTTATAAAGATAAAAGCAGACGGTTCGAGTTTTATTTGTAGTGTTAAAGGGAGAAACTACTTATGGGTCGGCTGTCCTTGCCATCTATTCCTTGAAGCCACTTTCAGTTTTCTTTAGTAGAGGAGGACTGATATTTGGCACTGACCTCTCCAGTTGCACTCGACTAATAAGGTTTAAAATAATCCATTTATTACATTGATATAATTTTCAAGGGCAATACTTTTCGCAGTACTGTACACGATTTAATACTTAACAAACAATTTACGCACGAGTAGATATATCTGTACTATACAGTATACATACAACGTTTTCATCTTAAATAATGTGTCTACTTTTTGTTTTTTGAATGCAGAGGTCGCAAGCAATCACAGGAAATAAACATTACTGAAGGGATCAATGCTCAACCTTTAACATGAAATGTAATGTCACATTTTCGAAGTCAGTTGGTAGGTATATGAAATGTCAGTTACGAAATTGTTGACTAGATTTATCGGTTAACCCTCCACAAACGTCAACTGAAATACGTGACGAATCAATGGCAATAAAAACTGAAACACATCCAAGTCACAGTCAGCCAGCTGTAACTGTTCAATGTAGTCCCCCCTATGCTTCGAAAAAAAAATTGTCAAAATTTTAAATCGAATTAAATATATTGAAATTAAAGCTGACATCTTTCCGTGTCAGTATAATATTATCCAATAGAGAATTCCCGACAAAAATGGATGCCAAATTGAATAAACTCAAATTTGAACAAGTTCATTGAAATGGGACAATCTGGAGCGGGCTGGAATACTCTTCACTTGCTTAAAAATTTTAGTAAAAACATTCGAATATCTAGACCCATACTATACTATGAATTCCATTCCATTGTACAACTAATAAATAAAAGGCAACATCAAAAGTACCAATATAATACCTAACCTAATAATCGGCGGTGAATGAAAATCTTTCTCCGAGGAACTCAGAAGGAACGAAATGGGATGTCAAATCCGCCTGTTTTATGGAAAGCTTGCATCAGTAAATCAACCACCGAAATATACCAATAGATTCCAAAGTTACCTCTAAATTATGTAGTTTGCTCTTAATTTCTTAATTTATTTTGTTTCTTGTGGCTTTAAAATTCATAAGTAACATTCAAAGGGAAAGACTGGGAAAAACTATTCAGTTTAGATAAATGGTAAAAAAAAATAGGATAAAAAACATTTTCTTGAACTTTCGTTTTACGTAATGGATTTAACAAGCCTTAGACACAACTTCTATTATACGCATCGCAGCCAGCTCGATTTTGTCTTTTCAATAAAGTTCGTAGTTGTAAAAAAACAGCTTTAAAAGTTGAGTGGGTTTCCATAAACACTATTATATTGGCAGCCACCAATTGCTTGAAACCAAGTGACAGGCAGACAAACAATAAAATGGTGGGTATCTACATCGGCAATGCATTCGTTCGGCCAGCTTAGGAAAGAGTTGAGGCTGCACAAAATTACCCAAAAAAAAAAACAAATTAGTAGATTAGCCAAGGTAAGATAAAATTTGTTACAGATTTCAGCAACCAATAGATAACATCGCAACCAAAAGATGTAAATTAGATTTTTGCCACGTACTCGTAATAGGTAACTATTAATTTACATGTTTTCATTCATAATCGTCTTCAACTGTCCAAAAATTCAATCATTTAATTAAGTACCTCCATGTACCTATGAGTAAAATGCTGTGCCCCACGCTTTAAAACCACCCTTAAAAGACAAAAGAAAAAATATATCCCAGTATTCTGGTACAATTTCAATTAACTTTTGAAATTCCATCACTTCAATTCCATTTGGTATCTTGTTGTTTTTTTATTTTTAGCATTTCAATTCCATCGTTCACAGTCTTTTATTTTTCATTATCGTATCATAATCTTCCGAACAAAAAAGAACAGCTGAGGTATAGTGTAGCGGATAGGTAAAATAATTGTGCTGCTCGCAGTGAAATGTAAATAATAAAGTGTTTGTTATTAAAATCGAAGAAAGACAGCATACAATCCTAGACCGGTTGTTATATTAAACATCAGAAAAGTAAGTTTTATGTCTTCGGTGAATTTATACTCGTTCATAAAATGAGAACATAGGCAGACGCCTTTCAGTTTTACTGGGTTCGTGTGGTGTTGGATTTTACTTTGCAAATGTGCGGCTGCGGCAGTAGCACACGATCATGGTAAAGCGTTGTCCGAGGAGAAGGAGAGTGACGGTGCCGGGTGTGTTCGATTATTTTTGTAACTTTTATCTGTAAAGCGCATTTTACGTTAAGGTTAACTCTTTCTGCGTCGCAAGTGAATATTTGGTTATGTTTTTTCCTAAGGTACTTTCTTTTTGTATTGTTGCACAATATCGCTTAACAAAATAGTTTGTATAGGTACCTATTAAAATCAGTATTTGAAGAAATCATTTATGGTGCTATTATGGGTCGTTTTTTGACAGGTTAGGTACCACTCGATTGCCTTTTTGGACAAATGTTTTTCAGTGCTTTGTCTATGCACTACGCATCAACACTGAATTTGCAATTGTGAATTTCACTAGTTGGACAAATGGCTGCTTCAAAATGCTTAAGGTTTGGCAATGCCTTGCACCGATGTTCTAGGGACCTGTTAAGCGGCACATCTACTGTCATACATTGGTCTGTTCTCTGTTACAATATGTTTATCAGGCAACCCGATTAGCTAGTGCATTATTTTAGATAGCAATTTGTACAGGATTTTGGGAAGGAATTTCCAGAATTGGTAATTTTTACTACTGTTGAACACAGATCTAGGTGTACGGTACACACCCGCATTTGATAGTGAACGGCATTGAATGTCATTCAACTTGTAAGTTTGCATCTCCACGAGTCTGAATTATGTCAGTCTTTTAAGTTAAAATTCTTCTGTCAAAAATTATTATTTAAGGTCCATCATGACAGCTACTACTCGTGTGGTATTCTATTGGGCACTCTCAGAGCACTATTTTTTGCTCTAGGTCACTTTTGATGTTCGTTTGGTACAAAAAAAACACAATTTTTTCAGATTTTAGAGCACTTTTGCGAATCCGGATTTTTTGTTAGATTTGTTTTAGATTCACCTATACAAGTGCGATTGAGTTTGACAGCTAGTGCAGTTTGTTTACTGCAAAGAAAGGCATTTAATCGGGTGGATCTATTTTTGTTGATTATTTATGTACAAATGTTTTGAAATCAATCTGGGCGCCAATTTAGAATGTTGTAATATAAAATTTAACCAGTAAATGCAAAACGCTTAGAAAATTGTCGAAGGCTACACAATACCTACACATCCAATCGCACGAATATAAAAGAAAAAAAAACAAGAAAATGTTTTTATGTTCGATCAGACATACGAAATCTAAAAGCGAATCTGAAGAGACCCAATCGAATATATCAGTTATTTTCCATAAATACAGCAGGTCGCTCCGTACATGTGCATTTTAGAGCAAACTCCAAGTGCTCGTGGTCTGTTCATTGCTCTGTTCGTATTGTATGAGAGTTCAGTAATCATACCCTGTTTAGCCTGAACTATTGATGTGATGGACGTAGGATCTTGAAGAAATGTCTTTGCCCTTGTCTTATCACGTTTTCATCGAAAATAACGCCTTTCACATTTCAAATGAGATTTCTGTGAACCTCAACACGTTTTAAACTGCAAAAACCATGCTCATGTTTTTGGTAATTCACTTTTCAAAAACATCTCAATGTAGGTATGTTACATATGCCTATATTGCCTACATGTTTCCCTATACATTCAAAAAAGAGCGAGAATGCTTTGGAATTGCTTGTATTCATTCACTAAAATATGTTATTTTACTCGTACATTCACTTAAGTGATATGCAGCTATTTAAATATATATATTATATAAGTGGGTGATACTTGAAACTTGACTGATGCTCAAAACTATCGACCATAAAATACAGTCAGCAGACAAGTTTTACCTATACCTCCTGTTTACCCAATTCGATGAAAATTCCATTGAATACTACAATGTACCTACCCAGAATTATTTCTTTATTCGTAGCTAAGTTTGTTTTGTTTTACAAACATGCAGCATAAAAAATTACTGCGTAGTTTTTCTAGCCTAATCGACGTGACACAAACCTAAAACGTACCTCTAGGTTTAAATGTGATAATTTTAGATCTTAGTCTCATACCTTATCATCAGTAACATTAAGAAAACTTTTCATATCTACTCATCTATAGTTCCAAATAATGTTTGTGACTATGAAATCAATAAAAAAAACAAATATTCAACGCACACCACGCTGCAAAACCACCCTTAAAAGAAGAAAGAAAAAAATACCATCCCAGTATGCAGGTACATTTTTATCGAACAGTACGAAATTCTCCCATCCACGTTCCAGTTCCAGTTTAAGTATTTTTTTTTTAATTTTTACCATTCCACTCCATTCCGTCATTCACACTACAAATTCACATTTCACAGAGAAAAAGAACCGCTGATATCTATAGCAGGAAAGTATGCGGTATGCGCTGCTCAGAGTGAAATGTAAATAAAATAAAAAGTGTGGTATTAAACTATAAAAATAGTGTTGATTATATCAAACATTTGATACCTATCTAAGTAAGTTGCATTTATTTTCTCAGCAATAACTAAATAACTGGATTTTATGATGTGGTAATACCTACATATCGGTACTCTTCGGTTCCTGTTATGTTACCTCTGGATTGCACGTCTTGCCTTTGGGTACAGCAGAATCGGTATATTTTGCGTTTGTGTGTCACCACCGGCGATCATGTTAAAGGCGGGGCGGGTGTGTTTGATTATTTGTAACCAAGGCGTTTTTGTGAGACGCAGTGAATTCTAGGTTATGATTTATATGTTGTTCGAAAATTTATTTTAGAGCTATGCTTGTTTATAGAAAAATATAATTAAGAAAACAAATTTATTGAAACTAGTATTGGGGCAACTACCTAAGTAAAAACACATATTTTATATCGCATATGTATATCCCTACCTAGGTGTGGGTATTCGTCAGTCAAAAACAGTTCACAATAACATTATTTACTGTTCTAAATTTTTCAATTTGATAGACTGTTTTCTCTGTTTATTTTACAACTGCTCATTGTGTTGGCAGAATGTAAAGGAAAGTATTAGGCAAACAGATTCGATTGAATTTAAAGTAAAAAAGTAGGTACACAGATGTTGAAAACCCGAAAGAACTATTCACACTCGATAAGCTTCTTTTTTTTAAGGGTAGGTACGTAACCCAGTAAACACGCGCGAAGTATAAATTTAACAAATAGTTTGACAACGCGGATACATAACATTTTGAATAAGTAGTATCAGCTTTGCACGAGACTTTTGTATTGGGTTTAATCAATAAATTTGAAGGGTGTTCCCCTCTACAATACAAAGCCGAACAATATGTTTACACTTGATATGATTTTGTCATTGCTTGTCAGGATAGGTATGAAAATCAGTAGTAAACCGCTTAATATACATAATGTTATAATTCAATCTTGACCTAAAAATCAAATTACATTAATAGGTAATTATGGAAATGATTTATCAAAAAATATAAGCGAATGTTCTTAAAACTATGCCTTGGTGTATTTTATTCCGGAAAACAGTTTGTTCTACCCGATTTGCTTTGAGGTTGGGGCTTGGTTGCTTTTGCTTACACTATTGACATTTCATTCATTTGAGACGCATTTGTAAACCTTAACAAAAAACAATTAAGAGAATGTTGGCAATAATTTAACTCTAATTTTAGTATGCGACAAAATTTGGTTTTAATTAAAATAATTAGTTAGATTCGAGTCAATGTTGGTTAAGTAGAATATAGGTAAAGAGACAGCCAAGATTTTCTTAAGGCAAAATGATTCACAATGGAGAACAAAGTTGACATTTGTTCAAACTGTTTCGTTTTATAGTTAAAGTAATAAAATAGAGTCCAAATTAGTAATTGTTTTTATTTCTAAATGTGTTTGTTTATGTCTAGCATCAGGGTGGGCATTCTGTAAGGCAAAAAGTTCAAATGTTTTCGTGTGCACGAAGAAATTTGGTTGTGCACCATACGACATATCATTCGTGATTACGAAAACGTTTGATCGTATCGCCTTACAGAATCTGACCCTACTCTTCCAAGTGCCATTTTATTTATTTAATGTAGTGACATACAAATGCTAAGACCATCGCCATAAAAATATCAAGATAGATACAAATATCCACTTGTATCATACCGAAGCAGCACATAAAACGGGAAGCTTACAATCATTTTTAGCCCACCTTAAAACTCACAATGGCAATATTTTTTGTACATTGAATTTTTTGTTGCATTGAATTCTTCCATTATACTATTATCGGTTGTGAAGGTTAAAATAACGTGCCCATAATGCAAACATCACGTCATCCAGCGACGTAGGTAATTTGACTTTACTTTTAACTTTAAACCAAGATCAGTTCACGATAGCACTTGCGTGTATTTAAACCTTATGGGCAGAATGAAATGGGATCGGTTTCGCTGCCTCATGTGTCATGTCGCTCTGCAAAGCGAAATATGTAGTCAAAATTAAATTTCTTTGTAAAACGTGGCGCTTGGAGTTTGTTAACTTGCGCGAATGGGACAACAGTCGCAGAACTCAATGTTTGTTACGGGTGTTTCCATCGTGACGCTACACTCACATCCTGATATTAACAGGGACTATCGCGACATGGTCTTGTATGTAATCAAGACATATTGCTTCTTCTTTTTTATTTTAGTGAATTATAATTTGTATTAAAAACTGAGTTGCATCAACCAATTGTTGCTATCAGGCAAATTCTGCCGTTCCGCGAAATATGTACATAAAGCTAAAGTTTTTCGTTAGAACGCCAAGTGAATGGTTATGTCCTATTTTTTTTTGTAAAGTTCAGTATTCAAGTCTATCCAGAAATCATCTATAGTCGCATAATAGGTAGTATCGTCCGAATATAGTTTGTTAAAATAAACGCTCTTAAGCAAATATCACAATGATTCTTAAATTAAGATACTTCCCTTATTTTGTAAGTATTAAAATGTCACTCATTATACATTGAGGCGCTGGTATATGTCATCATAAATTATATTTTAATTATTTTATGTATATTATCTAAAAACTTTCAAAGGCTATACTTAATTCTTCTTTTGTCGGCCATTATCAAAATTGTTCATTATCACCAAAGCCAAACCAACCAATGCGAAACATAACCTGAAAATTGTTGTACGCCACGCGTTGCCACCGCCTCACGTGTTTCGTCTTCCATCATCCCATTTTTCATTGTTTCCATTTCCATCCGCCTATTTGAGCTCGCACAAGCTTCCAATGTGGTTACGAAACAGGTGAATGCGTGCCTACCCTTACCCTACCCAACCCGTCCGCACTGCTAAAACAATACATCATTTACCTAACTCCATATTTTGCTTTATTTATTAATTGCATATTTCGACTAAAATTATTTATTAAACAACTGCGCAGGATGCAGTAACGCCATTTTATTTTCACTTCTTTGGTATTCCCAATATTTTGTTCCTATTTCCGTGTATCCCAGTCGCCGCCGCCGGTATCTCGTTTCGTTTTTGTTTATTACAGCGCTTGCAACAACTGCGAAATGGTCTGCACTACATCGCCTTCGCCTGTTCGATGACAGCTCTGTATACGGAAAAGTGTCAAGTTCGTACATTTATCGCACCGCGACTGATCACACACATGGGAAAATTTTTAACTGAAAATTTTATCGAGTTATTTATCAATTAATTAGTTGATATTCAATGCAATTCATTACAAAAACAGTGTAAGACCACTTGTGCAATGTTCTGTGATGGTTGAAAGAGTAAATAATGTTTCCTAAAATGGATTAACACAAATCTAACTGATTGCGGTGGTTGGTGGACTTTTGTGCGGAGGTAACATTTTCTTTACCCGATTCCATAATGTGCTGTGTATTGCTGGTGATGGTGGGATTATTGTGCTTTTCTTCTTGTGCTAAGTAAAAGGATGAGCAAACTCATATTCTACTGGCTGTAAATTGTCAAATTGTTTTCGTATATCGATTTGGTGTGCAGATGAATTTTCATATGTTTACTAAAAAGCAGCTGAAGATGGTTAGTGTTTATTATTGAATGTTTGTTGTATTTTTTGTTGCACACAAGGTTGGTACATTTCTTCGTTGTAAGTAACTTTTTGTAATTTCTTCTTTGTGCAGTGAGTTTTGGGATTTGCAGTTGAATTTCTCTACGGGTTCATCTTCATGTAATGGTTGACGTCGTCCATTTTGTGTTCGAATTGTGCGACATCTTGTGTTAGCTTCCGGTAGTGTGGGCCACCGCCAAAAGGGAGCAATCGAAAAAATACTTAGCGGTTCTTTTTGAGGTTGAATTTGGTTGTGTGATTGAATTGCAAAACACGGGGGTTGTTTTATGTTAAAAATATTGAAATTTAAAGGCGAACGTCGTACGAGAGCATGATTGACCTGAGAAAGCTTTGCTATTCGGTATGATATTGTAGGACCCTTTTACTTGTTTGAAAAATGAAATGGCTGTGAAAGGCTAAGGTATAAAAGTAGGTATCTAAGTATTTTGTCATTGGACATATTGTTGGTAAGTACGAATAAAGCAACTAGTTAGGTACCTACCTAGGTACACATTTTTCTTTTATTCTATTCAGGGAAACAGCTTTAAATAGCATCTCGAGCTTCAAGTCTGTTGTTAATAAATTAAAATGGCTCACAAAAAGAAATTTCCGATTGTCTAATATACCTTTAGAAAGATTAGGGACCGACTATTCACTCTCAACTATGGTAGCATCATGTTCATCTATGACCATCGTAAGACAGACAATCTACCTCTTTTAAAAATGTGCTTTTAAGTTGTCGGAACTACTTGTTTGGTAGACAGGTGCAAGGGTTTTTAGTACTTTTTGCTTTCTTATTAACCTTCAACTAGAAATGTTCAAACATTCAACCATCAAATGTTTCTGTTTATTTGTAGCCTTTCAGGCCGATCGCTTTTAAAAGCAACCAATTCAATCAGCGCAACACAATCCACAGGCAATTGTTATCACTAGCCGCTATGAAACTGTCTGCCGCACAAACTAAGACATTCCTCCGCTTGCAACGGAAGCATAATGTCTCAACTGCGTTCATTCTGCATAATATGCCTGCCATTTTAAAGTTCATTCACTACGCCATCACTCCACATATGGTTCTGAAGCAAAAACTGATCCGGCGACGTAATCGCGTGTTCCTTCGTTACAATCATCTGCGCAAATTGATATTCGATCCATCGCAAATAAAGAAACGACGGCAAACGAAACGCATTCATTCGCAATGGTCCAAACGCCTGGTGGTGCATTTGCGGCGCTTCAAAACGGTTGAATTTGTCGAAGAACAACCGAGTGCTGATGCCATGTTACCCAAAGAGGACGTCAGCAAGAAGCTGAAGGAGCAGCTGGAATTGCTGAAAAGTGGCAAGCGAACAATGCCTCTGTTAGAAGAGCTTTACGCAGAGCAGCGTCCAAGTGCATCGGTTTCTGTAGAGGAAACAAGTGACACAGAAGATGGCGAAACAGAAATGGAAACTGAAACGACGATCACTGAAGACACTCAGATGGATGCACTATCGGATCGAACCGAAACACCATTGTCAACAAGGTTGGGTCAGTTTGAAAGTGTAGACACATTTTCGTCGCAAGATGAGCGGACGGCGAAGAAACGATTGCCCGATGTATCGGAGAGACGCAGTGGCAATTTTCTTGACATGCTGATTTCAAAGGTAAAGAGCACCGCAGACGAACCGCAAATGGATCCACCAAGAAAGTGTGTCAAAGCAACCACCAGCAAGGAAGTCGCTGAAACGTCCGTTGAGGAGCGCGAGAACTCTAACAGTTCGAGTGACTTTTTTGGCTTCGATGACAACGAACGGATATTGGGAACTTCTCCGGGGATGTTAATGACGCCTCTGGTTCAAAATCGTGACTTGAATTCTGCATTTGAGAGTGAGACTCTCAACGCATATATGCGGGACAATTCCCTTGAAAGTTCAACCGTTATGAAGTTTCCTCTGCGGCGTTCCGGAGATGGTTTGGTTTTCGCAAACTCCATTCCTCCCAAGTTAGATATGCCTGCCCTTCCCGATGGACTTCAGGGTCTGCGTACAGTTGCCGAACGTAGAAGTTTCCTTCAACGAACCAGAAACGTTAAGTATTGCATAATAAACAACGTCAACACCATCTACCACGAGTTGCAAAAACGAACTAAAGGCCACCGCATCAATAAGCACTCGATTGAGTCGCTTCAGTCCAGTACTGTCCCATTGACACGGCAGGGCTGGAAAGCAGCCACATGGCTCTTAACCGACGTGGGAAATTATTTCTATCAAACGATTAAGATCGATGGCGAGAGTTACCGTCTGTACGGATGCCGTGGCAACAGTCCGAGGAAGTACATAAGACCCCACTCAAGTAAGTGCACAAGGATCTCGACGGTTTGTCCCGAAGAGTGCATAGATCGTGTTACCTTCCGTTTGTTTCGACCGATAAGGACTCTGGAAAGGCGGTCCAAACTAGGTGACGCTTCTTTAAAAATCACTTACAAGGCATGTCCCCTCTCTCAGAAAATCGCTCAGCAAGTTCAGGAAGATGAAGCGGTTTTCGACAGTTTAGAGATCGTGCAAATGCCACAGGTGGAGATGGAGGTGTTTCCCCATTTGCATAAGCCACTGCACGACATCGCAAAGCGGTATTTGCAGCTGATTTTGCCCTACGATGGCATCTCCCGTGAATGGGCTGAGTTTTCTGTTTCTACTCTCCTAGACCGGCAACGAATGAAAACGCACGAGAACTCACGTCCGTCGTATACGTTTAAGCTTCCCTATCGAAACGATCGCAGCCATATGCTCGTTCAGCGGATACATAGTCGTTCTGAGGCATTTGAAGGGCACCTAGAAAGCTCGCAATTGTCTTTCCGCAAGGAGATCGATCAGAAGAGGGCCGACGGTGAATCGCCTGATTCGTTGGCCGAGGAATGCGCTGATATCTTGTCGGACATGCTGAACAGTGTTGCGATTAGTTGTAGTGAGAACTCGTTCCTCAAAGATGATCCGGATAATATTTATCAAAAGATTGTTGATGATGATTTTATGGCGGAGAAGTCGGTGAAAAAGGTGCCGGAACTGCATCAACAACACGTGGCGGGGCAGCAGAACAAGAAGCAGAGTCGGTTACTGTAAGTTGGAAGAATGTTGTGCGAGCATTTCTTTTCTCCAACATGTTTTCTTTTTTTAGAATGGAACTGAGACGACTCAATGCGACAATTATCGATGCAGCTACATCAAAGACCGAGGAAGGTAAAAGTCGATTTAGTTAACTTTGCGCATTTCGTACTCAAAATTTCTATTTTCAGACGCAGGCACTTGTGATAAAGAAAGTTGCAGACTGGGATGTGTGTGTGCTAGCATCAACGAAGGATTCACTGTCCGGCAGCACTGCGGCAAACAGAGGTGTATACTGGACTGCAATTGCAAATGTCCGACTGTGATGCGCTTGGAAACCGATGTAAGTTCTTTCTTTTCGCCAAGTATGGGGTTTATTTATCTATTTCAATTTAGGGACGTACCATAACTACTGAGGATGCATTTATGCTACGACGTCAGGCAACAGCCAAACTCGCCCGCGTGGAAAAAGAATTCACCTCGACCATTGTGCTGACGGGAAGTGAAACTCTGCTCATAAATGAATCACAATACGATAAGAAACGTCGCTGCACTAAAATTCCGAAGCGTTATGGAGACTTTATTGATCCAGACGAATCCGAGTTCAATGAGAACAAAGCCGTAAAAAAAGTCGAATCATCCACAGCTCTGAACTTTCCTCTCGAACCAGTATTGGTGAAGGACAAAATCTATCAGCGCCTCAAACATTGTTCGGTAAATGTGAAAAGAATGCGCGATGTCAACGAGCTGGTGCCGTGGTGCATGGTGCACAAGGTATACAAGTGTTATTGCAAGGGAAACGTGACGGTTGGAAGCCCCATTGTTGTCGAAAAACAGGAGGAACAGCAGCCAGGTGGAACGACAATCGAAGAGGCCGCTCCGCCTAAACCACGCACGTTGTACTCTTTCGAAAAGGAAGAAAGCCGAACAAGCGATTCCACATCTAGTTACTACGAGAGCGATACTTCTACATCGAATGCTAGCGACGTGAGTTACGTACAAACCACAACACAACCTAAACCCCGTCCACAAAGTGGGCAGCAGGAAAAACTCGAAACGAGGGGCCGCAAGCTAGATGTCGATTGCATTGGGATTTATTTGAACTCCAAAGCGAATCATTGCCGTCGCGTTGTGGCCATTCCGAGGAATACATACCAACGCAAAAACAAAAAGCGATTAGCGGAAGTACACCTGTTCATCGCCGAGAATGAGACTGAAGAGACCAGGCTCAGTTTGAATGAGCATGTTCTCAGATCTGTTTACTATCACAGGCACAAGCGCACGCATCAGGTGCCTGTAAAACTCGAGCAGAAACCCAAAGCTGAAGATCAACCCAATAAAAGTGGTGGTGGTAGTCAAAATAAACCATCTGGGTCGCGCATCGCAACACCAGAGAAGCGCAAACTAAACGAAGACAATAAAGTGCGAGAAGATAACGGAAACGATCAGAAGAGAAGCCGTCTGACGAGCACGTCGAACATCGAGGAAGGCACATCACTGCTTCGTGTTAATCGCTACAAAGAAGCAAAAAGAGACGAAGTGCCCCCAGACCATTCGCAATCCGAACCACCGACCGCAGGCACCTCGACTTGCACCCCCCAACCGTTCGAACAAATAACAGTTCCGAAAATATCTCAAATCTTCTCACTCAATACACAGGCAATGGAAATGGACACAGAAACTGGGGCGGCTGTTGCTGCGTATATCCCCGAGCAGTCGTCCGACGCTGCCACGTGCGCAGAAGGTGTCTCCTCGGATGCGTTCAAAAGTGTTTTCAATGTGGTGATTAAGAACATGAACAACTTGGTCAGCAAAAAGATGCAGGATATCGATATGGCATTGCGGAGGGAAAGCAAAGCTATTCCAGCACCCAACGATGAGATTCTCTGCATCATCCGATGGAATAACTTTTTGGAGGCCTTCATGTCGGGCTTCGTCTACTTGTGGGAGGTGCGAACTATAAATATGACTTTTATAGCCGCCACAATAAAAAATATGATGCCGCTGGTTGTGAACGCTTTGAGCGTAGTAAATATACGCGCATTGCCAAAGGATGGCCTGCCGTTGTTGGGTCGAATGCTGATGGATCGCCTAAAGAACTCCGTCACGGATGGCCTTGCTGTGGTATGTATGATTTTATTGTCTGTTTTTCAAGTTTATTTTGCTGCAACAAAGCAGGTCGCCGTCGCTTATGAGCTCCTAAATATATTTCCACTCACTGTGATGTAATGTATGTTTTTCTTTCTAGGTTATGCAGGGCCAGAAGATGTACTGGTTCGTCAAGGGATTTTTGAGACCCGACAAGACGCGCATTTGCCCCAAACCAACTCCCCAAACTCATCCATTGCTAACCAAAAAGATAAACATTCTCTGTCGGCTGCTGATCAATCAACAGATGAACGAGCTTAAGAGGCGTCAAGAACGCCTTTCGCCAGAATTTGCTCTCCACTCGAATGCAACAGTACCACAAGTATGTGACATAGAATACCCAAACCAAAATCGACCATCATCGTCCACATCGGCATCCCAATCGCCGCCACTGCCACCAGCATCACCCCCACCACCTCCAGCAGCACCACAAACACAGACAATAGCACTCCCAGCCTCCACAAATGCTGTTAAAAATACTGCCCTCCCCAAGGTGAAAGTTCTGCCGATGCAGAGAAATATTTCCGATCACGCTACGGTGATACTCGAGCAAATGGTAACTCAAGCATACGGCATGGTGCGTAGTAACATATCCTCCCGTAAACTGCACCAGTCCGAGCTAAAGGAGATCTATATGCCGACCGCCATACAGGGAGACCATCAATGGCTGATACTGGACATAAGCACTGACTTTTCACACATTTTCATCCCGGAACTGAGAGACCTGCTGACCTTGGACCGTATTCAGAAAGTCATGGCGTACGCTGTCACCAAGAGTCGCATCGTTAAAATGCAATTCAGTCAGAAGCCACTTTTCAACGCCTATGTGACGCCAATGTCGAACAGAAAGCTGTACTTTGGCCCGTTTTGGAATGCATATCAAGCACCGCAACTCATTTTGCTGCAGAGCGTCGACGGACAAATGATGCTGCGCGAGGTTTATGAGGCGCGCCACCAGATCGCTGTGAAGACCGAGAAGACGTGCTCCTTTTGGCTGACTCAACGGCAGGGCAAACTGTTTTTGGACGTCAAGCACGAAAACCCGCTCGAGGTGCTACCAAAAGACGATGGTATACAGCAGGTCCAGCCGGCAGAGCCAATTCAGGAAATCGTCGACGACGATGATATTTTGTTCGTTCAAAATGAAAATGAAAATGGCGCCAATGCCGCCGCCAACAAAGTTCACGATGAATTTGTGGTTGTCAAAAAAACTTGCGAACCGCCAGCAGGAGAGCCGAAACAATTGGCGCAAGCCAACAAGCCAGATGAAGAGGACGACGATGATTGCATGATAATCGACGTTGATGCAGATGCAAACGAAGCTGCCGGTGTTGATTATGAAACGCTGATGCCGGCGGCTCCTATTGAAGCGAATAAACCGGAGCGCATAAACTACACAATATCATACACAGGAGAGAACTCTTCGCTGGTAGTGACGCAAAGTGAGTGCGAATATGTTCCAGATGCTGCGCAGAACAGTTTCACAATATTGACACCTGAACCGACAATTAATACCCAAGAGCCAGCCCAAAACGTAGTCACCAACATGCAGCCGCAGCAGTTGTCACAAGAACCGGCAAATGCAACTAAAAAATTCGATCCGATGGGCATTTCCCCGTCACCATTCATCAAAACAGTGTCGCACGAAGGACATCACGCTAACGCTGTCGTCGGCTTGCAGAAACATATTTCACTAATCCAGTCGTCATCAGCTACAAATCAGAGGCGTGTATACGTGAAAAAGATCATGCCCGCCCAACCGATGACTATGACCCCAGTTAGAGTTGAATCAAATAAAATTGAACCTGCAGTCGCAACCTGCCAGCCGAACAGCGATAGATCGCAGCAAAATGTGCCAGCCATTCAAATACAACCCTCCGTGTTGGAGTCGCATGTAGAAAAACCAACGACAAGCGCAATTAAATGGAACAACAACGTAACAATCACAAAATTACCAATTGACGATATCAGCCGCCAGTGTAGCACCCCGGCGGACGTGTCCAACTCACAGGCAGTCTTATCGACTCTTAAACGAAAGTCCATGACGACTCTGTTGAACACAACAACAAGCAGGATTATGATTCAAAATCCCAACGGGCGCTTTAGCTTGCCAGGGAATGTACAACCGCAAACGGGCAAGACGAGAGTGGTGACGGCAAATCTTTTGAACCAAGCAGCAAAACCTCCTAAAATAACAAAAGTGCAGGTTCCTGTCAAACAAATGCCACCAAAGCAACCGGTTGTTAAGAAGATTATACCGCCTAAAGTCTTCCACCCGCAATATTCAACGACCGCAGTGCGTTCTGTTGTAACTGCGCGTCCCACGCTTGCCCCGCGCACTGTAGTGATCCCACGTCCTGTGTTTACGCCACGCCCTGTTTTTACGCCGCGTCCCACCGTAACTCCACAGCCTTCATTATCTCCCCAAAGTGGTCTTTCAATTCGAACGCCAACGGCGATTAACACTCTCGTGGTACGTCAGCCACAACAGCTAGCGCTGCAGCATCCATCGACCACAACCAGTACTGCCGTCAGTAGCAACACCACGATGACTTCCGTCACCACAGACACAACCAGCACCACGAACACAACCACCACACTCGTTGGTGGTTCTTTAGTCAAAGTTTACAATCCAGCAGCACGTGTGCGATCGTCGAGCACAATTTCCCCAATGAACGCAATATTTTTTAAAACTCCCGCGAATGTAGCTGTATCCACGGCAAATAAGGCGTCCGAGCAACAATTGGGACAGTTTACACGAATTGTGACCAAACCTTCATCGCCCGCTACTGGTGGTCCGCCAAATAAAATACAAAAACTATCAAGTGCTGAAGCGGCAGGTAAAACTAATTTGCCGCAAAGCGATCCTTTGCACATTTCCGACGAAATGTCAGACACTGTCGCCGATGATTTACCGCAGACGAAACTTCCCAAAGATCTGAAGACAATTCGTATCACCGCGACAACAACCCAACCAAAGGCTGCGAGTGCTCCCGACGCAGGCTGCGGCATCAAAAGAAACTCAATAGGCCCGTTCGTCAATGGTGCCTCGGCTCAATCGATACCAGCCAAACCGGCAACCGGCGCTCTCAGAAGCACCCCCAATCCTAACACTGTTGTCACTTCTGTTGCTAATACATTGGAGCCCCAAGCACAAATCAAGGGCATACCAGTCGACTTGCCACGTTTGAAGAAGTTCGCAATAATAGGCTCGCCGAATACAACTGTGATCACTCCGTTGGCGCCGCAGTCTCAGTCTGGTGAGACAAAAGTGCAAAGTGAAGGCGATGGTGGAGGGTCGTCGTCAATCGCTGAGTGCTCCCCACAAAAAAAGGAAACAGTCCTTGGAACGGCTGCAAAAGCGTGTCCTCGTGCATTAGCAATCAATACAAAAACTGCGGCAAAAGCTTCGTCCCCCTTTTCCAGACCGTCGCCGGTTACCTTGAACCCAACTATTAATGAAAAGCACTCTATGCCAGAGTACGGATATTTCTCTGCGAACATGGAGGGACTGCCCAAATTCGTGGTCAAACGGGTGGGCGATGATTTTCTGATCAAAGTGCCAAACTTTAATGGAATCTTGAAGCTCACCGGCTGGGCAACAGTTCACAACTACTTGAATCAGTAAGTACAACGTTTGCCTCTACTTAGCATCGACTAAATTAGATGCCCCCAAATTACCCGGAGGTTTTTATTTATCATGCTTAAATATTTCATATAAATTATTCTTTCTTCCCAGGTACACCACACAAAAATGTGGGAAAACCGCTGAAGATATTGCAAACCTGAAGTGGGTATTCAGAGCGCAAGACCGTTCCAAGCTGAACACCATAAATAAAATAAACTCAAAACTGACGAAACCCGCCTCCAGCACTCCAGCGGTGCAGAAAGTTATTAATGTACGTATAAAAAAACAACAAAGAAATGAACAACAGGGTGGTCTCTTGAAACGCTGTAAATTTTCGCCTTGAAATGTTACAAATGATATTTTCGTAACATGCTACACTTAGGGCCGTTTGCTCATACGACTCTTAACGATTTAAGTTCTACTTAAATACTTATGGGATACTTTTTTCAGGTCATAAACTGTCACATAAGAGTTTATGTGGAACTTAGTTCGCTATGAGTCGTATCAGCAAACGACCCTTATTCGTTCAGGTTCAGGATTTTTTTCTGCGCTCCTACAAGCGTCTGACCAACTTCTGAAAGTAAAACTCTTCTAAGCAACTTGCTGCTCGGAGTCGGCACCAAATCAAGTTCAAGAACTCACACAAACAAGTGGTCGTGAGAAGCTAGGCCTTAGATCCTATATAAATATAAACCAACCTCTTCGAGATGTTTTCTTGCTCGCTGGCGAAACCTCTGCGAATGCTATTCAATGTCGCACTCTTCCCATGTGGGTTAAGCGCCCAGGACTTTTTCAGCCCATAACTACTCATGAAACAATAATATTGTTCAGAAACGTTTTGCGCCAGTCAAAAGTTGCTCAACATTTTTTTTGGTGTTGCTATTACTCTTAGGCGTCGGTGCATAAGTTAGGTTGGAGTTAGTTTTCCAATTGCTCGCCGAAATTAATCTAATTAGGCAATTCCCAAATCAGGGTATTTAAAGGATTTTTGTTTTTCAGCTTTTCAACATCAACCGTACAACACAAAAGCCGGCATCACCGTCAACTACATCACCGACGAAAGTTGGAAACTTTACCGCGACACCGATTGCAGCAGCTATTACTCAAAAACCAGATGCCAAGACCCCAGTTGTTTTAGTGGATGATGAATAAGCCCAAACTACTTTCGAATTTGTACATGATCTTATTGATTTAATTTTTAAGTTTGATTATTTTACGATTGTTTATTTATTCCCTCGAAATGGGGAATTTTTTTTTAACATTAGTTGGTCTGTATTATATTTTTATTCAATTTTCTGTAAGTATCAATATTATTTTATTTATTATCCCCTCCCAAGGGATATATCAATACACAAATGGATTGAACGTAGAGGGTGATATGAGCACCGTAATGTACCGAAGGCATGTATGAATACACCCAGGGACATATTTCAACAAACAGAACAGCATAACTTTATAACTCTGAAGACTGGTATATTAAATAGTAATAATAGTTGTGATCGTAAGTCATCACCACCACCATTGGCCGTGCTATACCACCAATACTGAATTGTTTAAGTGAATAAAGAAGACGTAGATGCCAAGCAACATCCCTGCATTTGTAGGTACTCCAAAGCAACTGGGATATTTGACTTGTTTGATTTGTCCCAATTACGGTTTTTTTTGTATACTATTTCTTTTCATTATTTTAAAACACATGTATATTGTCTGTAAATATAAAAAAAAGAAAAGTGTGTATTACATTGCAATGCTTTAATTCAGTTTTATTTTGTTCACTGTTATTACATCAATCTTTTGGCATTTTTCGTACAACATTATCACTACCAAGTAATGGTACATTGCGAGCCAGCATAATAGATGTAGAGAATTGTAAATTCTTAAGGTAGATATTAAACTAATAAATTGAAAATAAATGTGTCTCAATCAGCAGTTGTTAATTCCATTACTTTTTCACACATTTTATCATTTTTTATCCATTTGTAAAGGGTTTTTGTGAATGACCCGCTATTTCGGTAGCTGCCACTTTTGAAGCTTTTATTCTTTGACATTTGACAAGTAGAAACTACGCCATTACTAAAACTGGAACGATACACGCTTCAACAACGCATTGAAATTATTAAAATTCACTACAAAAATGGCGAAAATCTTGCAGTCACAGTTCGCAAAACTAAAGCATTTTTTGGTCGTCGTGAAGCACCTTGTCGGACCGCAATACAGAAATTTGTAGAAAAAATTCGAGCTGTTGGGACAAGTTAGTGATGTGCAGAATAAAACCCGTGCACGTCCTTAAAGAACAACTGAGAATATTGCTGCTGTAGCCCAAAGTGTTGAAGAAAACCCAGGTTTGTCCATTCCTCGTCGTTCTTTGGAATTGGGCATTCCACAAACGTCATTACACCGTATTTTGCATAATGACTTGGGTCTTAAGGCGAATAAAGTTCAGTTTACACAAGAACTCAAGCCGGCCGATCATCAAGCAAAGAAACCATTGATCTTTTACGGAAAAAGTTTCCGGACCGTGTTATCTCTCGAAGAGGTGATCACAATTGGCCACCGAGATCTTGTGATTTAACACCTTGCGACCTCTTCCTTTGGGGCCACGTGAAAGATAAGGTCTACGCAAACAGCCCAGCGTCGATTCAAGACCTTTAAGATAAAATTCGTGAGGCTATCGAGGACATAGGGCAGCCACTTTGCGATTTGGTTATCGAAAATTTCATGAAAAGGATATGGTCCCGTATGCGTGCTCGTGGTGGCCATTTGGCTGATGTTGTATTTCGCTATTAACGGCATACCTTCCTCTTTATTGTGAAACAAGCATCCGATCATTTATCTCAAAACATTACATTTTTCTTTGAATACCAAAATAAAACCTCTTATTGGAAAACCCTTTATTTAGTTATAAGTCTCTTCACAGACTTGCTGCTGGTTATACAGTTCAAATAGAAAATTGTTTAGTTTGCCTTTATCTCCGTGAATTCTTACATGATGGGCAGTTTTCCCAAATAACTTGTGAGAAAACTATCGAAAAACTTCGATGGAAACTATTCCGTCCACAAAAAGACTGAATTCCGAATTTAACCCACTAGACTAGACCATACATGATCCAAGGAAAGGTAGTGGAGAAACACAAATATGTACATAGAAACTGGAAATTGTAATGACGAAAATAGTGAGTGACATTTTTGACAGCTTCATACGAATTGTTTTCCGATATAGGTACTCGGAAAGCAATCGACAACGAAATTTATTTACGATTTGTAGTGCAGTATGCTGCTAGCACTTATATTAAGCGCCCATACAAAAATGTCTCCAAAGATAAAATTAAGCAAAGCGGTCAAGCCAAGCAGTACGCAGTTCAAGCTAAATTTGTTAGCCACTGTACAAAAAATCTACAGAATGGCCGCATTCAAGAATCTAGTTATCTTAAGTCGACTAGATTGGTCTGGGTGAAATTAAACTTGATGACAGCAATAAGATTGGTCGGGAATGTCACTTTTTCTGCGTCAGACACATATGAGAACTGTCAACTTAGTACTCGGTCCCGAATTTCTTTACTAAATTCGTCGGCTACCTCTCCATAAACGTCAACTGAAACAGCTGCTTATACGACCGATATCCCCCCATCAAAACTGATGTCGTTTTCCATTGGGACCACCAAAAATCTTTTTCAGATCTCAGATTTATCGCGGTTCATGCAACATGCAACGAAATTGATCTGCTTTTGTGAATGGATTAGTGCGTTTTTTGACAGCATTATCAGCTGTTCAAATTGCATTCGCTTTTGCAAAAATCTGCTATGGATATCGACTTGAAAAATGTTTCCCCTGTTGTAGGCACAAATGGAATAGTTTCGGTGATTCGTAGTTTCCAGATGATGAGGAAAATAATAAAGATAATAATTCCTCCAACATTATATCAATTGCTTTTTATGTATTTCTTTATTTTGCTTTTCACGAAACTTTGCGCATTTCTTTTGAAAGCAAACTTCTTGCAATCACATAAATCAGCTGTGGGTATTTGTGGCAGTATGTGTAAATCTGAAAAATTATCGAGATCTGCAAAAAGTGCTCCGAATCGAAAAAAAGATTGATTTTTTTCCCCAATGGAACGCGAAAAGTGATTTAGATCAAAAAAAAAATTGATTTTTTGTCCCAATGGAAAACCACATTAATAAACTAGATACTTGAAAGTCCCCAATTTGTCAGCGTATTTTTGCAAAAACATTTTTCCACCGCTAAATTCTGACAGATCAGAGAAAATATCGGTATTTGCAAATAAATTTCAAACGAAAGCAAATTAACAGCAGCAAGTCAATCAGCAATCAATTGTGGCGGCGCGGCGCCCATTTGGCCGATATCATCTTCTCGACTTGACCAATAAAATTCTAAAGGTTCAAATAAACATCAAAAAACAGAATCTATAGTTACTTTTGGAGCCGAGCGAGGCTACAATCATTAACGCCAGTTTGTTTGCTATTAACAATACAACAAATCTTAAGGGATTACAGTCATTACATCTGTAGTTATTTGATTGCTCTAAGCTAGCAAAATTAAATCGCCTGCAAGATAAGAAAGCAGTTAAACTGAATCGCTTGTCGTCAATACATCAACTATTCCGAAGTAGTATAGAGAAGATGGTCAGTCAGTCTCGTTGGAATAATCATTGTGAGCGGGCGTGTGAAGACGTAGTTGATTAAATAAAATAAAGAAATTGCTTAAGTTTGACATCGAAGCTTAATTTATGTTGCTTTTATTGAATATTTTACTAACAATGGTGGGAACGCAGACTACTAACTACTTGCGCTTGCAAGACATTCCAGCGCTTTGTCAGCCAAATTGTAGAATAAAAGATCCTCAACGTGTTGAAAAAATTATCAACGAACTAGGACAAGGCGGTGTCGATCGGCTGCAAGTAGTCTCCGACTTTGATTACACCCTTACGAAGCAAAAAACCGAGGATGGTACCCGAGTGCTGACTAGTTTTGGTATTTTGAACAAATGTAAATCGCTACCTGATTCATTTATCAAAGAATCAAAAAAGCTGTTTGAAAAATATCGTCCCATTGAGATTGATCCTCGCATGCCGGTTGAAGAGAAGGTAAAATACATGATCGAGTGGTGGACGAAATCGGGTGATTTGCTAATGTAAGTGCGTTTTCATTTGTTTGCTTTTATTATTATAATATTGGAATTGAACTTGGGGATAGTGTCTCCAGTTGCTGTGCTCTATTATGAAGGCCTATCCGATATACACATTCTATGGAATGTTTCCCATTTAGCAATCTGATTTACAAAGATAAAATTAAGCAAAGCGGTTAAGCAAATTAACAGCAACAAGTCAATCAGCTTTACGAAAAAGGTTTTTTTTTGACGGAACTTACACTGTCAAAATTAAGCAAAGTGGTGTAGAGAAACATTGGAGAGGCGCTTAATTTTAGCTTTCTTGAAACATCACACTAGGCTTCAACGGGACACCTGGTATGTCATTTAAGGCTCCGACAGAGTATGAGCTGAGGAGAATATTCCGCTCCGACGGATACCTAGCTAGTTGGGGCGATAATTACCCATTCAGGAAGTTCTGTGGGATTCGTTGTGTAAACATCGGATGAAAAACAGTGACATCTACTTCTGTGTGGTTGCGATAAAGAACACGGACACTGCCTATTTTGATGTTGATTTGTTTTAGCTTTCGGCACATTAGTGAACCCATAATTCATACCACATAAACAAAGTGGTCTGCCACTGTGCTTTCTGTCTGTTAAGTATTGTGCATCCCTTCACCCGTCAAAACAGGTGTCAAACTTTGTATTTCATTAAAAACTGATTAATTTATTCAAACAATTCAAGTGAAACAAACACAAAAATTTCGAGTTTGATAAACTAAATACAGTTTGGGTAATGCTGCTTCGACAAAAATGAATACAGGATATAAGAAACTTAACATGCCTTCCTACCTAAACAATTGTTTCTACTTAACTACTCAGAATGCGGTTGCCCTACTACTATTAACAACTTATTGTATTGACTAAAAAAACGCTGCGTAAACGTTATCAACTCGTTATTCAGCAGTTACATCATTTTTTGTATGCCATCTGATGTCTAC
The DNA here is from genome assembly GCA_948293265.1 of Cheilosia impressa. Classification (NCBI taxonomy): domain Eukaryota; kingdom Metazoa; phylum Arthropoda; class Insecta; order Diptera; family Syrphidae; genus Cheilosia; species Cheilosia impressa. The sequence continues at coordinate 14,492,975 of OX411884.1, forward strand.
TAGCTAACTTACTTGTGCATTTGTATTTGTTTATTAATACGAGGGTTATAAATAAAATATAAAAGATTTACAGATTTACAAGCAAATCGCTTATAGTAAGGTAGGAAGCAAGAGCTGACTTACAGAGCTTCATTTTGAAGCATAACAACATCTCACATAAATTACCAAACCTTCAATTATTGTTCTTTATAAATAGTACCAAATACAGAAAGATGAAAATTTCAACTCCATTCAGTAGTGTTTAAGATTTTTTTGAAATATGCTGTGAGCTCTCAAACTAGGTACCTATCTGTAAAATAAATTGTAGATTTTGCCCACCCTGTAATATGGCTCACAACCCATATAAAAAATCCAAAGGACTGTCAGAGATGAATTAATTAAAATAGATGGATACCTAAACTTTCGTACGTCCATACCTCCAAAACCCATTTGTTTACATTGTTGTTTTTGTAATTTCAACCCCCGACTGTGAATGCGTGTGAGCTACAAAAAGCATGTTGCTAATGGCCGGCCGCCAGTCATCTGCCTTTTATGATTATGGGCATCGTTTTGTTTAATTGTTTTGTGTTTGGTAGTGAATTTGTTTAGTTTTTATGGAGGTTTTGATTGAATTAAAAAAAAAAATAGCGAAATACACATTTGGAATAGCGAATTCTTGCATTAAAGTCAATTTCATGAACTCACATATTCTAGAAAAGAAATGAGCATGCATGCGGGAGGCGTGACTTTATGAATTTTTTCGGGAAAGCAGCTTGTAGGCAGCCGCCTTTCCACTGGAAAGTTATATAACTCTGTAATTCCATTGCCTTTGCACAACCGTCACAACAAAAATCAGCTGTGCGAGCTGTAAACGTGCTGTTTGTGATTCCCGTTGCTTTTTACTTATAAGTTATAACGCTTTTACTTCTAGTTCTAGTGTAGTTCTTCAAAATTTTCCTCTCAGTACTCATTAGACGTAGAGCCTTCAGAACGTATAGCTGCGATTTAAAAGTGAAAAGACAGTTGTTTTAAACAATCCACCCAAAAAATTGTATAATAAACTGTCACAAAAAAAAACAAAACAAACAAAAACTAACTCGAACGAATCCATCTCATTTGTCAGTCACAAAATATTCTGCTGGATAGGTACATTTGGACACGAGCGAGGCTCCAATCATTAACACCAGTTTGTTTGCTATTAAACAATTACAACAAATCTTAAGGGATTACAGTCATTACATCTGTGGTTATTTGATTGCTCTAAGCTAGCAAAATAAAATCGCCTGCAAGATAAGAAAGCAGCTAAACTGAATCGCTTGTCGTCAATACATCCACTATTCAGACGTATCATAGAGAAGATGGTGAGAACGGAGACTACTAACTACTTGCGCTTGCAAGACATTCCAGCGCTTTGTCAGCCAAATTGTAGAATAAAAGATCCTCAACGTGTTGAAAAAATTATCAACGAACTAGGACAAGGCGGTGTCGATCGGCTTCAAGTAGTCTCTGACTTTGATTACACCCTTACGAAGCAAAAAACCGAGGATGGTACCCGAGTGCTGACTAGTTTTGGTATTTTGAACAAATGTAAATCGCTACCCCATTCATTTATCGAGGAATCAAAAAAGCTGTTTGAAAAATATCGTCCCATTGAGATTGATCCTCGCATGCCGGTTGAAGAGAAGGTAAAATACATGATCGAGTGGTGGACGAAAACGGGTGATTTGCTAATGTAAGTGCGTTTTGATTTGTTTGCTTTTATTATTATAATATTGGAATTGAACTTGGGGATAGTGTCTCCAGTTGCTGTGCTCTATTATGAAGGCCTATCCGATATACACATTCTATGGAATGTTTCCCATTTAGCAATCTGATTTACAAAGATAAAATTAAGCAAAGCGGTTAAGCCAAGCATCGGTATTTGCAACAAAATTTCAAACGAAAGAAAAAAAAACATTAAGCCCAGTATGTTTGCGCTTATATTAAGCCCCCATACAAAAATGTCTCCAAAGATAAAATTAAGCAAAGCGGTTAAGCAAATTAACAGCAGCACGTCAATCAGCTTTACGAAAAAGGTTTTTTTTTGACGGAACTTACACTGTCAAAATTAAGCAAAGTGGTGTAGAGAAACATTGGAGAGGCGCTTAATTTAAGCTTTCTTGAAACATCATACTAGGCTTCAACGGGACACCTGGTATGTCATTTAAGGCTCCGACAGAGTATGAGCTGAGGAGAATATTCCGCTCCGACGGATACCTAGCTAGTTGGGGCGATAATTACCCATTCAGGAAGTTCTGTGGGATTCGTTGTGTAAACATCGGATGAAAAACAGTGACATCTACTTCTGTGTGGTTGCGATAAAGAACACGGACACTGCCTATTTTGATGTTGATTTGTTTTAGCTTTCGGCACATTAGTGAACCCATTATTCATACCACATAAACAAAGTGGGTTGCCACTGTGCTTTCTGTCTGTTAAGTATTGTGCATCCCTTCACCCGTCAAAACAGGTGTCAAACTTTGTATTTCATTAAAAATTGATTAATTTATTCAAACAATTCAAGTGAAACAAACACAAAAATTTCGAGTTTGATAAACTAAATACAGTTTGGGTAATGCTGCTTCGACAAAAATGTATACAGGATATAAGAAACTTAACATGCCTTCCTACCTAAACAATTGTTTCTACTTAACTACTCAGAATGCGGTTGCCCTACTACTATTAACGACTTATTGTATTGACTATAAAAAACGCTGCGTAAAAGTTATCAACTCGTTATTCAGCAGTTACGTCATTTTTTTTATGCCATCTGATGTCTACTAGCTAACTTACTTGTGCATTTGTATTTGTTTATTAATACGAGGGTTATAAATAAAATATAAAAGATTTACAGATTTACAAGCAAATCGCTTATGGTAAGGTACAGAGCAAAAGCTGACTTACAGAGCTCCATTTTGAAGCATAACAACATCTCACATAAATTACCAAACCTTTAATTATTATTCTTTATAAAGATTAACCCCCGTATTAATAAAAAAACGATATCCGCTCTCTAACTCGTGTTTTAGCTGACAGACGGATAGTGACCTTATCCGTTTGTTAACTTTTCTTATTAATAAACATATTCCATCTCCATGTTAGCTATTCGCTCTGTATCACCTAACGCACGACAGCACTGAGACCACCAACTTCGGCCGATTTCCCGTTACTTAGCCTACAAGCTATATTTTTCGGAGTGGTCACGATTTACTGCGCTAGTATTGATACATAGAAATTCGTATTGACAAATGTCACGTAACTTCAAAAGTTCTGAGTCACCAATACACTCCCAAAAAATATGAGCCACTTCCGCTTTGGGCAAAGTGGCTTGCAGCGTTCATAGAATTTTATCCGTTAAATTTGAAATTGTTCGTTACGTGTGAATAATATTTTTTTTTTGGGAAAAAGTGTACATTTGCTTAAAATATTTACGAAAAATTAAGAATGTATGTTGGTTGAGGGAAAATAAAAACATTTTGAGCAAATTTTCTTTATTATTTAAGAAAAAATTACACACGAAACCGAAGTTAATTTTATCCAAAAGCGGGAAACACACAACCATATTTGTCCCAATATATTTCTAGTATATAAAACATCTCCTTTAGATAGTTTTATTAACCACACAAATCAAATTATTTACCTTCAAAAAATTTATAATTACTAACCAATGGCATTCAGTTATGGTAAAATGTGGTATTCCCGAACTCTTGCACATTTCCCCACGGCTGCCGAGGTTGGCAGCATTTATTTTTGTATTTTTTGTATGTTTTTGCATGTCATTCGGATTCATTCGGATTCCGAATTGATATAACACCGATAGGAATACAAAATGGCGAATTTGAAAAAAAACTGAGGGGGCCAGCGGCAAGAGGATTGTGAGTTGGGGGTCTCAGTATGGTTTGTCTATGGACAGCACTGCACTGAATAGGGTAGTTCGCGACAACGTCAGTGTCAAATGAGAAGAAGAAAAATCCAAGTGACAGCTAAAAAACTTTTAGGAAAACAAAACGGATTTTGTATGGATGTAGTCTAATTATGTTAAAAAATTACTGAAAAGTGCATATAAAAGTGCAAAAAACAAGATAAAAGCATTGTTAAATTAAAAAAATTTGTTTATCAAACGTATTTGGTAACAACTGAGAAGTTAAAGTAATGGCAATTGTACGCTTTTCAACAATATTTGAACAAAACACTACTCTGGCCATTATAAACCAGCTTTGTTATCCTACAAGTTTTTTTGACGTTTGAGCAAAAAAGATAGCCCATCTGTGAAAGGATGGGCTTCGCGAAACACTCTATTGTACTAACAATCTAGTACATCTGTCATATTCCATCAGCTGACCGCGACACTGACATTCGTAAAATTTTATTTACTTTTGCCTGAAAATAGGGTAGTTCGCGACAACGTCAGTGTCAAATAAGAAGAAGAAAAATCCAAGTGACAGCTAAAAAACTTGTAGGAAAATAAAACGGATTTTGTATGGATGTAGTCTAATTATGTTAAAAAATTACTGAAAAGTGCATAAAAAAGTGCAAAAAACAAGATAAAAGCATTTTTGAATTAAAAAAACTATGTTTATCACGTGTATTTGGTAACAACTGAGAAGTTAAATTAATGGCATTTGTGCGCTTTTCAACAATATTTGAACAAAACACTACTCTGGCCATTATAAACCAGCTTTGTTATCCTACAAGTTTTTTTGACGTTTGAGCAAAAAAGGTAGCCCATCTGTGAAAGGATGGGCTTCGCGAAACACTCTATGGAAATGCTAGCACCAAAGAAAAAACGGACGGAAAATACCAGATTTATTAGCTTAAGCATGTTTTCTTTTGAAAAGCTATTATTTTTTTTAAAATCCTTTTCATCTAATACTTCCATGGGATTGATGCGTTCCTTATATTTTTTTCCACGTCTACCGATTTCATCTACCCTATCTATCCGATTTATGAAGTCTGTGAAATTTGAGTTCATTTTGTAATATCAATTTTCAATAGGTATAGTATTTTTTGCACAATTTTGTAGTCGACACAGATATTTTATTTTTTGACGTTAAAAGCCCAGATGTCAATTTTGACAACCAAATACCTGTGCTAAAGAGTTATCCGCTCTCCAAACGCCGATTTCTGTGAGTTAAGTTATCCGCTCGTTATTACATGTCAGTGAAACCAAACACACGTTTATTAATAAGAATTTGAAGTTAACATGTGTGTTAGCACTAACTCGCCGCTGCTCGTCGTTTATTAATACGGGGGTAAAACTTCAACTCCATTCAGTACTGTTTAAGATTTTTTGAAATATGCTGTGAGCTCTCAAACTATCTGTAAAATAAATTGTAGATTTTGCCCACCCTGTAATATGGCTCACAACCCACATCAAAAATCCAAATGACAGTCAGAGATGAATTAATTAAAATAGATGGATACCTAAACTTTCGTACGTCTATTCCTTCAAAACCCATTTGTTTACATTGTTGTTTTTGTAATTTCAACCCCCGACTGTGAATACGTGTGAGCTACAAAAAGCATGTTGCTAATGGCCGGCCGCCAGTCATCTGCCTTTTATGGGCATCGTTTTGATTAATTGTTTTGCGTTTGGTAGTGAATTTGTTTGGTTTTTATGGAGGTTTTTATTGAATTTAAAAAAAATAGCGAAATACACATTTGGAATAGCGAATTCTTGCATTAAAGTCAAATTCATGAACTCACATATCCTAGAAAAGAAATGAGCATGCATGCGGGAGGCGTGACTTTATGAATTTTTTCGGGAAAGCATCTTGTAGGCAGCCGCCTTTCCACTGGAAAGTTATATAACTCTGTAATTCCATTGCCTTTGCACAACCGTCACAACAAAAATCAGCTGTGCGAGCTGTAAACGTGCTGTTTGTGATTCCCGTTGCTTTTTACTTATAAGTTATAACGCTTTTACTTCTAGTTCTAGTGTAGTTCTTCAAAATTTTCCTCTCAACACTCATTAGACGTAGAGACTTCAGAACGTATAGCTGCGATTTAAAAGTGAAGAGACAGTTGTTATAAACAATCCACCCAAAAAATTGTATAATAAACTGTCACAAAAGAAAAACAAAACAAACAAAAACTAACTCGAACGAATCCATCTCATTTGTCAGTCACAAAATATTCTGCTGGATAGGTACATTTGGACACGAGCGAGGCTCCAATCATTAACACCAGTTTGTTATTAAACAATTACAACAAATCTTAAGGGATTACAGTCATTACATCTGTGGTTATTTGATTGCTCTAAGCTAGCAAAATAAAATCGCCTGCAAGATAAGAAAGCAGTTAAACTGAATCGCTTGTCGTCAATACATCCACTATTCAGACGTATCATAGAGAAGATGGTGAGAACGGAGACTACTAACTACTTGCGCTTGCAAGACATTCCAGCGCTTTGTCAGCCAAATTGTAGAATAAAAGATCCTCAACGTGTTGAAAAAATTATCAACGAACTAGGACAAGGCGGTGTCGATCGGCTGCAAGTAGTCTCCGACTTTGATTACACCCTTACGAAGCAAAAAACCGAGGATGGTACCCGAGTGCTGACTAGTTTTGGTATTTTGAACAAATGTAAATCGCTACCCCATTCATTTATCGAGGAATCAAAAAAGCTGTTTGAAAAATATCGTCCCATTGAGATTGATCCTCGCATGCCGGTTGAAGAGAAGGTAAAATACATGATCGAGTGGTGGACGAAAACGGGTGATTTGCTAATGTAAGTGCGTTTTCATTTGTTTGCTTTTATTGTTATAATACTCTAAGCAAGGGAACTTGGGGATAGTGTCTCCAGTTGCTGTGCGCTAGGCCTCCATACTATCCGATATACACATTCTATGGAATGTTTCCCATTTAGCAATCTGATTTAGGTACTCTACTGACAAAGAGAAAAATTCAATCAAAACTTACATATAACTGCAACAAGGTTGGAGAAAAATATCAAGGTCTTCTGCATTACCTCACCTCTTCGAAAAAACTTGTGAAGCTAAAATTCTCTACTTTTGAACTTGAAGCACGTACGTAGCGATTTCGTTACAATAACAAGTACAGCAAGAGTTTATTTCCGTATCGGTGATGTAAACGGCGTACCCAACCTAGTAACTAAGATACCGATAAGCACTCTCCTAATACGTTAGACAAACATCTGATCTATACATCTCTTATATTTTTTATTATTTTATTTCAGGGGCTTTCCATTGGATCAGGAAGAAATCGACAAAATAGCTTTCGACTACAAGGACTACTTGCGAGATCACACCCATGAGCTCTTTCAGTCGCTCAATCGACTTAATGTTCCCGTTTTGGTGTTTTCTGCCGGTCTGGGAAACTCGGTGGTGTCTGTGCTGAAGCACGCCAAGGTTATGTACCCAAATGTCAAAGTGGTCTCGAATTTTCTTCAGTACAAGGGCGAACTGTTAAATGGCTTTCAGGAGCCAATGATTCACACCTTCAATAAAAACGAATCAGTTCTAAAAGGCAGCAACTACTACGATCTGGTCCACAGCCGAGACCATGTTATTGTCATGGGCGACTCTATTGGCGATGCCGGAATGGCTGACGGAGTCCCAAGTTCATCTCACATCATTAAAATAGGTTTTCTCTTCGATCATGTAAGTTGGAAATTTGCTGGCTCTTTTCGTACAATCTGTGATCGTGTTGTTTCTTTTAAGGTCGAAGAGAATCTGAGCAAGTACATGGATGCTTTCGATATTGTGTTAATCGACGATCAGACTATGAATGTGCCACTAGCACTTTTGGATATTATTGAAAAGAATAACTAGTCATCCAATTCATTTAATCAGTATTATTTAAGAACTGCAACATAGTTTTCGTTTTGACTGTACCGGTACCCTTTCCCCGCTCTAGAGTCTAGATAACAATATCCGTTAAGGGACAAAGCCAAGTTCAGGCTGCAACAAATATGCTAACAATTTGAAATGTACCTTATACTAACGCTACTTGTGTGCGTCTACATTTGAATTTGCTGTTTCATAATAATTTAATAAAATCGTTGACATCTGATGGTTTCAGCTTTCGGATAACCATTTAGATAGTACCTGCAAAGATATTTTTTGTTTGTGTGGTTCCTAGAATTAAATTCGAGCGGTTTTTCGTTGCCGTTTGACTTAAGCAACTTCAAATGCGAAACAAATACCACGGATAAGACGGGGAAATTAAAGTTTAACTACCGAAATAGATGAGGCATTTTGGTTCACGGGATAAATGTCACTTCCTCCGGCTATTTTATGTCAAAAATTATTTAATCTGTTCAATTTCTCTTATAGTGCAACTAAAATGGTTTCTTCTTACTTAAATAATCGCGTTCAAGCCGTTGCATACAAAAATAATCTTTCCTCTTTTTTACCTTTAACAAGGGGTGTACCGCAGGGATCTATTCTTGGACCTCTACTTTTTTCTTTATTTATAAATGACCTGCCATCTGTCATTAAATATTGCAACTATCATATTTATGCTGACGATGTACAGCTCTATATCGATTTTCCTATAGGTCTTGTTGAAGATGCCGTTGTAAAAATGAACGAGGACCTGGCATCGGTAGTTAAGTGGTCAAACCAAAACCAGCTGCTGTTAAATCCTGCCAAAACAAAGTGCTTACCAATTGGAAGGCACCAACCAGATTTTGAAGATTTTCCACCCATTTTGTTAAATGGATCCCAAATTGAAATGGTGTCGAAGATTTAAAATCTAGGAATAATATTTAACAGCACGCTGTCTTGGAGTGACCACATAAATGGCTTAGTTGCAAAAATATATGGTTCGCTGCGAGGTCTTTCCACCAGTTACCAGTTCCACCTGCTTTGTTACGCAAACTACAATTAGCTTTTAATTCCATTACCGTTTGTCTTTGGCCTCCGCAGGTTTGATCACATTTCCGAATACTCGCGACAGATTCTCGGATGCAACTTACAGTGTTTTCTTCGCTTCAAATGCATTGCCTTTCTCTGAAAATCATAAAAAGAAAAACACCAAATTACTTGGTTGAAAAATTAACGTTTTCGCAGTCAGGTCGAGGTATTACCCTAAGACCTTGTATATACACCTGTCTGACAACGCGTCGTCAGTTTTACATTTACTCCGTTAGCCTTTGGAATCATCTCCCCCTTTCGTTAAGAAAAAAATCAACCATAGCCAGTTTTTACCTGCCTTTTTTTCATTTTTATCACTGGAAACGGATCAAGAAATTTTGCTTTCCCATAAAACAAAATGCCTTCCGGAAGTGATGAGCCGACAATTATTTATTAATTTCGTATAACTGATTGATGCATTTTTGGTTTAATTTACTGAAAATTAAAATCGCTCTCATTTCAGATGTTTTAAATCAGAAATAAAAATATTTTCAAGTGATTACAGAAATTATATTCTCCGGAAATTGGGTTTATTTCCGTTTTACGTACCTATAATTATGGGCAGCACATCCATGACACTTTAGGCGTCTGATTTGTGATCTCATTCTTACTCCTTTACTAGCATTGACTGGGGAAAAACGGATTTCTCTCTCACGTCTCGTGCAAAAATGCGCGTGCGTGATCGTGTAAATGCAGTTTTAAGGTTCACATTCACACATTGTTTGTGAAGTGCGCAAAAGTTGGATAGAATGAAACAAAGTTTGACTAGTGCGTTATCATTAGAGAACAGACCTCATTTACGATCTCAAAAAGTATAAGCACACATTGGAAGGGCGATGATAATCTGAATAAGTTGTTTCAGGTTTAACTCCTCTTAGCGCTTGAAACTACAAGAAATTTAAATCAAACTAAAAGTCCTAATACACCACAAGATTACCTGTTAATACCGCACTTTCTCTGAATTGTTTTATTGAGCATTCTTGTACATTACACAGTTTTGCTAAACAAACAAAATGACGTATCTTACCTTTGCACACAAGGCAATTATATGTGATTAACAAATCGCGAAACTCACAAGCCAACACCAGAGGCACAATTTTCCAGAAGTCTGTGCAACTACTTGCTTACGCCGACGACATCGACATCATTGGCAGAGCACAGCGAACTGTCACTGGTGCGTTTGCAAGTACATATTAGCACAGAAGCGGCAAAAATGGGTTTAGTGGTGAATGAGGGCAAAACAAAATATATGCTGTCAACAAGAAGGGACACATAACATCGACGAATCGGACAGAACGTCACGATAGACAGCTTTAACTTTGAGGTAGTTCGGGACTTTGTCTACCTCGGCTCCGCTATTAAATCTGAAAATGACGTCACCTCAGAAATCAAGCGAAGAATCACACTTGCCAACCGCTGTTACTTTGGTCTAAGAAGGCAATTGATTAGTAAGGCCTGTCGAGAAATACTAAGGAGACTCTATATAAGACCCTCATCATCCCAGTCCTGCTTTATGGTGCAGAAGCATGGACCCTATCAAAGTCGGATGAAGAGCTCTTTGGTCGTTTCGAACGCAAAATTCTTCGTGTGATTTTTGGTCCCGTTTGCGTTGACAGGCTCTGGAGGAGGAGATTTAACAGCGAACTCTACGAGCTGTACAGCGACATCGACCTAGTCAGAAAAGTACGTATCAGTCCTCTAAAATGACTCGGACATGTATAGCGAATGGACACCAACGCTCCGGCCCGAAGAGTCTTGGATTCCAACCCGCAGGGACAACGCAGTAGAGGAAGACCTCGCCTTAGGTGGCGCGCGCAAGTGGAAGGGGACCTCAACCAACTTGGAGTGCGCAACTGGAGGCAGTTAGCAAAAGATCGCGCTAACTGGAGAGGCGTATTGGTTGAGGCCCAGGTCCACCCCGGACTATAGCGCCATCTAAGTAAGTAAGTAGTAACAAATCGCCCCTGTGCCAATAAAAGATTTTGCTCATTACAGTTATCCAGCAGACGTCAAAAGGCGTACAACTACGAGTGTTTGACGTCACTGCTATGTAACCAATTGATGTAGTTTACGCAACGTTTCTTAATCTCTGCCTTTCACTCAGCCCCAATTCAAATTGAAACATTTATGTTATGTAACCTTTTAGAATTTTTTTATTATCAAATATTTTATACAGAATGTTTATACGTAAACAGAATTACAAATAAATAAATAAAAAATATATACTGTACATATTCCAGCAATATAATATTTTCTTAGCTCATCTTATTTTCAATTCTAAACTTATATGTTAACTTCAAATAAATTATACGACAAAAAAAAAAAGAAATGTGTATCACTCAAATTTAAAAAAAATCTCATTCTTAAGTTCCTAAACTTCACTTAAACGTGAATATAATTTTCTTTGGGAAATCAAAAGACAATTTCTGGTAGCGGTAATATTGCTTGTTTGTAAATTACATTTAAATTAAATCTTAAACTTAGTACAGTTCCTTTGTGAGTGACAGCAAAAAAAAACAGCCAGTGCTCCCTCTGCACCGACAAAACTATTGCCAGAACTAAAGTCCGAATCATATAAAGTTAAAATGGAACAAAAGGATTGCCAGGGTACACAATATTGCATGAATGATATGCAAAAGCAATCTCGAGATTAAACGTATTTTATTCGAAGCTAACGATATTGAGGTAATCTTTCTAAATACGCGAGTGTCAATGGGCGGAAAGTGGAAATTTGCATTTTCTCTGGCTGTTGAATGGTATTCATGTCCCGCTAGTTGTGGTCTCAAAACGGCGCACAATGGGTTATTTGTGTTTTCCTCGTCAGTGGGCAGGAATACAGCCACTTAAACCAACCCACCAATGGTATTCATACAAATTAAGTTTGTTTAGGCTCAATGGAGACCAACGGCTAGGTATCCTTCTTAATTACAAATATGTTACAGTAATTCTTCGAACAAAAAAACGATATGCGACGTGGATTTTTTCACCTACCGCGTCCCAAAGCAAACCGATAAGAGAAACACGCTTAAAAGAAAAAAACATGCGATGTTGGGTATGTTATTTCCTGCACAAAAACTATTATGAGAAACCCAAAAACCGCCATATAATACTAGAGTTCGGCCAGTGGTAGAAATTCTACCATTAAAATTACAGACAGCATTGCATCTCTGCACTATCTTCCCATCAAAAAAAGGAAACCAAGTGAATTCTGTTGTGGTTAAGGCAGTGAAACTGGTTCTTTACTATTTCCCTTCGTCTGTTTTTATATAAGAAGACATTAAATCGGTTGCTAGCAGCCATGTTTTAACTGGTTCCAATATAACGACTAGCCCTGCTAGGGGGCAGTGCCAGATACGCATTTGAAGCTGCCATCAAAAGAAACATCATTACAATCAAAGTATAATTAGTGTTGAAATATCAATTTGAGCTAGAAAGGGTACTCAAAATGCATGAGATTTAAGTTTTGCGCCATTTGTGGGGGAAAATCTTACCAACTGCTCTCAAAGATCCAAAATATTCTGCCGGAAAAGTGTTCTGAGCTGAATACAGATGACATACGTATAACGGTTGATTCTTATGCAATAGAATGACCAAATAAAGTCAAGGGATCTATTAACAATTTTGTAGTCGAGGTGACGATGTGGCGCTGTTTAAAATATATGCCTTCCGATTATCTCTTTCGATTTCTGTTAAAAAATAAAATTCGCTATTGTTGCAGGCACATGTTGAAATATATCAAAGGATAATCGACCGAACACATTTATTCACGCTCTCAACTATTGCGATTCCATACAGCCACGCAGTGTCAATCAATACACCACTTTTTGCAGATCTGTTCAACGTTTCTTTAAGTGAACCGTCTTTTTCTTGTCTTTGCAGATTGAAAACGTAGGTATCTGCGCAATAAGACCGCTGAGAAGCAATAGAAAGAATTGATGACAGTCAAACACATAAATATGTTCATTTGCAGAGATGCGGAAGAAACTTTTTGTTGCTCGCCAACTTTAAACCCACGACAGTGTAAGTGGCTTCATTTTTAAACAGGTAAAGCATGGCATTCGATTTAGTAAACTGTTTGTGAAAATTCAGTTGCTTTGTGCTTCTGCATTCTTCCAAATCTACACTGGGCGCCCTTGTGAATATCGCCATTAACAGTTCACCTTCGCTTTCCCATGAAACATACATTTGTTTGACATTTGTCTTGCATAAAACACGTTTTAACAATTTTTCCTAACCTTAAACAATTATTCCATACTTAGTTTTAAATTAAGTAACATTTTCATATCCTAAGCCTATAAACAAAATATTCTATTACCTAATAACGGTATGTTTGCATTGAACTTGGACTTCCAAGTGCTCTGTTTTACTCCCTTGTCGTTACAGCTTCTACATAAAAATGTGTCACTATAGTGAGGTTAGAACTGATTAAAGTTTTGATCCGCAACTTTGGATGTAATGTTTCCTACCTTATAATAATTTTATTTGTACAAATGGTGGCCTGAATATCTGTAACGAAAAATAAAGAACCCATTTTGTTTATTACTTCAGAATCAAACGAAACCAAACTTAGCCGAAAAGACGAGAATTCGAGGCTTCAAAATGGTCGCAAGCGAGTATGTACTTGTAATAAATTGAAAAACGTACTCAAACCAAACGAACGCACTTGCAAATTGCACTTACGTACAGCCAACTCCACTGCATACCTACATTTACACTGTCAGAACGCAATTTAGTCCGAGTCCATATTTGTAGTCAATTTCGCCGAGAAACATGCGTTTTCCCTTGTCCCAAATCTCATGGTATAACCGTTTGTCTGGCTTCGGGAGATTCATAATGTTTATTGCGCACTTGTATTCCCTTTTCGGTGGAGGTGGTTCAGGCGCTCTTTCGTTTTCAATCGTTAACGACTGGTCAATGGATATGGCAGCCTTTCTCTTCTTCGGATCATGGCCAGTTTCCAAACAGTGGATCCTCAACTCCTGGCTGGACATGTAACTATTCCCGCAATACTGGCAGGGGAATGATTCGCTCTCTTGATGCTTCACTAAATGCAACTGAAGTTCGTATTCATAGGCGAATCTCATTGCGCACTTGTGACAGCAATAATTTCCATAGTTTTGCACGTGCACATGGAAATCGTAGAACAATCTACGACAAAGGTGTAAAACAAGCGCATTAGGCAGGCTCTTGCCGAAATGATAAACCAATAACTTACTTTGTCGTGAACACTCCTTTGCACTTTCTGCAGTAAAAATGCGTCTTATACTTGTGAATCAATACTTCGTGCAGGCTCATCTCTCGCAGGGTGTTGGTTATATGGCCACAATTGGGGAAAAAGCAAGTAAACACGTTGCGCCTCGCTTGTGCAATCAATTTTTTAAGCATTATCACATCTGTGGAAAAAAATAATTCGATTCTGGCTGGTTATATCTGTCAAACTCAAATAAACCGTTATGGCTTTGACCAAACAAATAGTAAACAAATGCAGAAATAATTCGGCTTGTTCTGTTAGACAACAGGTTGGAGAAGGAATTATCAGGAACCCTAAAACGATGAATACCAAATGATATGTCCGGTCTAGACATAAAGCGGCTCAAAATGGACATGAAACATTTGAAACTTTTGGTGGATCTGTCAGACAATAAGCAGGCGAATGGACCTCGCGGATGGACGAAAAAATGTGTTGGAACCTTTTATAAATTTACTTGACTCACCGTATTCCTTTTTGGAAACAACCAAGGCATTTGGATCTATGCGCTGCGATACTAGGGACGTGTTTCCATATTCAGAGTGGCAGGTCCCACCCACCCAACGCTGTAAATTACGATGGTCTTCATCGTAATCAGTATGAGGCAGTGACTCGGCATATCTGTCACCACGACGATCGTCGTCTTCATCATCATCGTCGTCGTCGTCGTCGTCTTCATCGTTATTCGTTTGCGATCGTCTGTCAGTTGTTGAGGACAGTTTGGCCTCACTGTCCGCTGTTACACGCATGGATCGTATCGAACGACTAACAGACCGCGTCATACGCCGTGCTTGGGGCATCTCTTCCTTTGCCATTTGTTCGCCCTTGCACTCGGCCTCGTGAAATTCGTGATCCAACAGGCTAAGGTTTTCCTTGTGACAGTACGTACAGTAGTATCGCTTCATGTGAATACGGCAATGTGACTTCAGTTTGGCCGAACTATCAAATGTTGCCGAACAGTCTGTGCACGCATAAACTATTGAGGGTGTGATGCGGCCACGAGAAGTCGAGCCACTGCGGGTGGATAGTGCTTTTGATTCGTGGGAGCGCATGTGACGTTGATATGGTTTTTTTAAAACAAATACTTTCGGACAATATCGACATTCTAGTGGTGGGTTTTTATACTGTTCTAGTGTGCCGCCAGATTCGGTGATGAGTGCAGATTCGGATCGCTCAAACATGACATCCAGATGAGATTGCGAGGACGAGGCACTTGACGCACCTCCAAGACTAGGTTCTTGTTGATTATCAAGCTGTTGGAGCTCGACCAGCTCTGGTTGGCTGTCTGGAGGATGTTCAGGTTCTTCTTGCATTGCCTCCTGATCTTCATAGTGGTCTACCTCTTCTTGTGTTATTTCTTCAGGTGGTATTTGTTCTTGTACTAGTTCTTCTTGTACTACTTCTTCTTGTACTAGTTCTTCTTGCACTAGTTCTTCTTGTACTACTTCTTCTTGTACTACTTCTTCTAGTACTAGTTCTTCTTGTACTTCTTCTTCTTGTGGTAAATCTTGTTGCACTGCTTCTTCTTCTTCCTCTTCATTGTCTCTCTCGTCAATACTTACTTCTTCATATCCCAGGTTCTCTAACGTGTGATTTGATTGCTCTAACTCGTCATGAGGATGGTCACTATCATCATAAACATCATCATCATCATCATCATCGTCAGCATCATCATCAGCGTCATAATCGGAGGCATTACTTTCGTTCACCTCTTCTGCGGCAGCAGTTAGATCCGCCGTCACCGATGACGATGTACAAGGAGCATAAGACAGTGCTTCTAAGGTTCCTTGTGTACTCGCTCCGGACGCTAGCTCGCGTATCACTTTTGCCGTCTTAATTCTATTTTGATCAATTACCGTGTAGAATTTGTATAAACATGTTTGGCAGGCGAATTTAACTTTTCTCACCGTGACTGACGACGACTGAAAATGCAAAAAAGATCGTTGAAAGGGTCATATATTTAAAATTTCTGGGTTTTTATATTGCCCTAACCTATTTGACAACTCCAACCAACACGACATGTGCATTTGAGAGCAGGCTCAGGTCTGTCTGGAACCTAAGCGAATAATGGATCGCCTGGCGATTTGATTTGAAAACCAAGCGACAGTTAGATTTGAGTCAGTCAGTTCAGAATCATTATTTTGCGAACCAACAATTGTGATTTGTTTATTGACTTTTCAGCCAGTTTGTTTTTTTGCAACTACTTACAGATGGTCGACAGAACAGTTGGAGGAAATCACTTTTCGTGATCGAAACATGAGAAGCCTTTAGTTACGCACGACTGCTGTAAATAATTGCAAAAGCGAGACATGCCGTTTTATTAGTCACTCTTTCTCTGGTATAGATAGATAGATATTCATTTTTAAAGTAAAGAACGAACACCAGCAAAAAAGTGTCATGTCCGTGCCACTTAAGGCCGCAGTGCAAATTGATTGTCACGGAACAGAGACTGAGTTAATTTTTTGTAATTTCCTTGTTTCTAAGTGCATTAGGCACTGTCGACTTCCCGACGCGAGAAGGCACAAATTTGACTCGAGTTTGACTCGTCCATTTGGCGGAATGTAGCAGAATTCTATTATCGCACTGCTGGACATACACAAAAGATTGACATAAAATTTTTCCCAATCAAGTAAACGTTTTTTACCGGACATCTCAAACAATTTTAAGAAGCTTTACTTCTTGAGATCGTGGTGTTTTGCCTCCTTTTAATAACCACATCAATGTGTGTAGGTTGTGTGACTGCGAATGCACTTTTCTGCCAATCATTACTGATGGGACGAATTGTCCCACCTGTTCTCACTTTTAAGTTTTGCTTGTAATCAGAAACGGATGAAACCAACAATCTGAATAATTAATCCAAACAACTGAATTGCAAAGGAGAGTAATATACCTCCTCTCGGTTCATAGTTAGAATGTTTTGTGATTGAACTGCAAGTGTCGGCATGTTTCGCGAGTGCCTCGCAGACTTTGGAGCAATTGAAAAAATAATCAATTTGGTCCTTTTACATAAGACTTCTAGAAGTTCCTAGGTACGTTCACAAGACGTGCATGTACACATTTTTTATGTTTCAAAAAGAAAAAGAAAAAAGGCTCACCTCGATATGTTGAATAATACTTTTCAGCTCCGAGCGATTTTCAATATTTTGCGTTGGACGATCAGGAGCCTTACATATCGAACAAAGTGAAGGAATGTTTTCGCTTGTTGCATTCGAGTCTTCGTCTTCATCTTCAGAACAAGAAGACGATGATGATGTTGATGAACTGTAATTTGCAATATCAGGTTCTTCTGGCATTTTTCTATTTGCACATGCTTTTCACTTTTCACTTAATCACTGAACAATAATTTTGATAAATTATTTAATAAACTGAATTTATTTCGACCTAATTACTAGTTGTAATAAAAGTTTAAATCTAAATTGTCGATTTTGCAGCCAAACCAAATCCGAAATTAGCCAAACGATTGGTAGAGCTAGCGTTGTAAAGAAACTTGCTTCAAATTTTATCTTTCCATGGAGCTGGGAAAGGAATATACTTAACACATGAAGTAAACAGAATTTTTTTTCCTCAACCGGCAGAAGAAAAGAGATGACAATATAAACGTGCTGTTTGTTTTTGCTTTCCTTCGATGTTCGAATTGTTATCGAAAATAACAAATTTCATAGAAATAATGTACTAGAACAGAAATATAATGCTGAGCTTACATGGGCTACATTTATTGTTCCGCCGTTATTTTTGAACTAATGTTATTCCGCTGAGAAAATGGATTCGTTATGGAATTGTTACTTTATCAACTGGCCTTGTTATAGGTCATTTGCCATATTGGGGTGTATTTATTCTATCTACCTGTCGGTTGAATATGTCAGGTCAAAAACCGTCCACTCCATTATGAAACAATTGAATTGTTCCTCCATAGCCGCTTTTTCCAATGGGCCACATCTCTCGAACGTTTCACTTAGGAATATAGATCTCTCCTAAGAAAGCTTATTTGTTCAGTTTTGGCCCCAAATTGTTGGTCCTTTCCATTCGCCTCATAATGCCCTGAACTACTACATCAGCAAAACTGCTAAAAACTACAAAAGCTAGAGCAAATTTCAGCTGTCAAAGCTCAAAGAATATCTTATTGATTTTTTTTTCAATTGAACTCGACTATTATTTGCAATTGATATTTCCGTTGTAAGCCACATTCAAAATCTGTTTTGGATACAATTTGATTGCCTGTATCGATACATTTAATGTAGTAGTTTCCACTTTCAACAGTACTAATTTTGAAAGCAAATATCCTAACCGGAAACAAAGCTTATCGCATTCATAACTGGGAATGGTAGGTACAAATAAACTGATATTCACCATAAGCGTTAAGAATTTTGAATATTCGTAAATGGTGGGCAAATTCAAAGTCACAATTCGGTCATAGAACATCTATTCCATTTATTTTATATTGTCGATTGTTTACAAGTGGAATGTACGAACGAACCAGTGGGACAGCACAACACATATGAAATTTGCCCTCTGAAAACACACTTCTTGCAAATACCCGTCCCGCTCGAATGTGGAAAAAACCCTACAAATGTAATTTTTATCTACGAGGGAAGAAATTGCCTTTGCTAGCAGCGATCAGTTAGCATTCCAAAATTTTAGGTAATTGCTGTGTATGCAGCTCATAACCTTTACACAGCCTTTGCGACTGTTTTTTTATCTCAACGCCATAGAAATTTTGAAGGCAAACTTGAGTACATTGTAAGATATACGAGTAGATGGCGAATGAGCGTTCTCCTGTCGAAATAAGTATTATGAGGAGTTCCAGTACAATTTTTTCTTAAATAAATTCTCTTGAAATTTATTATTTTCTGGACATGTTTTGTCGAAATAGCTTATTGTTATTGTTTCTCAGGCTATGCAGTAGGTACGCACGACTTAATGGGCAATTGATCATTGATTTTGGTAAATAAAAATTGATACCAACACATAATTCGATAAGTTAACAAAACTTAAAAGTACCGGATTTACTTTAACTCCAGCTTTCAGCCAACAAGAGTTATATTATGCGCTTATCAAAAATGTCGCTGCTGCAGTAGGTACCTGCAATCAAAAATTCTTATCCTATGCCTCAATGACAAGCAGCATTTCACCAATTGGAAGAATTTGGTTCGAAATAGTTAGTTTTCGTTTTTACCTATAACGCTATCCAATTCAGAACGAAATTGGTTGCAATTTTACAAGAAAACCGACAACTCACTGGTCGACTTCGTTCAATTCCTAGCTCGCGCCTTCATTCAGCTTTGCCGAGTGTAAAATATGAACACGAAATTAAAAATTTAATTTAATTTATTTATTTCAGTCATTTTTAAACAATGTTCTTTCTTCCATTTTCTATAATGAGTTTCATAATATTTGCGTTAACATAAAACTTAATTGTATCATGGTGAACGTCTCAGACATCATCGATGTCCTCCGCACTTATAGCCAAAGGTAACTTAAAAACAAAATGCAAATAAAATGTAAATTCTAAATTTGAAAGAAAATAATATGAAAAATGCACGTGCTGCCATTTGTTTTGTATTTATAATTTTCCTGAAAGTTTCTCAATTTTTGTGTTTATTACGATTTTTTAAATGTAATACTTGATCTTTGCCAGATTATTGTAATTTTACAAATATAAAAGAAACATATATGTACAAACTAAAATTATGTAATCATTAAAGTCACAAGAGCATATTGCATTGCCCCCAGCGCTTCGAATTTTCGTTTTCTTTTCCTTTCTCTAAGTTTAATAATAATAGTTAACAGTTTGATTTTAAAGGATTTATATTTATTTTGTACATCATCAACTTGACATAATTCGATAACTTGCATTGCATTGACATTTAGACTTTACTACTTTTTACTTATTTAATGTGTGTGTTAAGTGTTTCAGTCTTATAAAAAAAATCAATAATAAATTGAACACAGTATAAATAAACAACAAAAAGAAGAACTAGTTTTCCTTCACATAAATTGTACTTGTATTTTATTAGATATTAAATGAGGTATTTTGATTTGTAGTTTCTTTTTGCTTAATAATAAAATTTTCAACTAAAATAAAACTAGAAAGAGGTAGTACTTAAAACAAATCACTGGCATGTTTTCTGTTAAAATAGTTTTATTCAAGTTTTGTCTATACATTAAGTCTAGTGGTACGTATTTACTGTTCTTTTGTTTATATAGCTAGTAAATTTTTAACAATTCAGGTCGTTCGCGTAGCTTTATTTTGATTGCTTTTATTTCGTTAGCCTCCATTTTGAACGTTAAAAATGTGTTTTCAATCGAGAAAAGTAAAAACAAAAAAGAATCAATCTTTTTGCAATTTATTTTTCGTCAGTCTTATTTAGTTTTTTCTTTTTTTTTTAATTAAAACAAACAATGAATAGGTACTTTTATTCTAGCTTAGGAACCTAAATTTAATGAACAATGGCAATACGACGCTAAGGTGTAGTAAAACAATCATAAAGAAAATAAACTATGATGGCAAAATAATAAAAATATATGTATATATGTTTTAATAGCCTATTTTTTACACAATGTATATAATATATTTATTCGACGTATTTATCATTTTTGTTTTCTAGTTTAGGCACTCGGTGATTTGACAACAAATTTGTAATAAACTAATGCACTTACAGCATTCTAACACTTATAACTACACAATCAGTTTTTGTTTTTTACAGTTTTCTGTAGATAAACTGTCTCGTAGAAATATTCAGCTGAATTTCATAAAAAGTTGCATGTGGGCCTTAAGTCTCATAGTCTGTTTTTTTTAAGCTTAGTGCCGTATCCGGACGGCTGAATTGAGAAGCTCGTTGTGGACACTTCCGACATTTGACGTTCGCGAGAAACGGGCCAGAGTTGCTTTTATTTCTCCCATGCTCTCAGTAGGTCAGCCCACATTTTTTGTAAACTCTATTTGTGTGTTTATTTACTTGTCATTGAGCAAAAGACAGGACTTTTGAAGCCAGCTTTAAAGCTTTGTTTTATTTCTTTTACAATGTCAAAGAATTGATTTTCGAATTTTACGTTGGACGCGTTTATATAATTTTTATTTTTTACTGGAAAAGTTTCTACCGCCATTCTTAACATCTGAGCTGAATTTTTCTAGAGAGAGACAGTGATGTTCTAGGTATTAGAGTAACCTATTGCACTGAATACGTAACCTTACTTAGGAGCTAAAAACATTTATACAACAGTCCTTCACTTAGTAAAGAGGTAGAATGAGCTGATTCTGATAGATTGTCACCTCACTTTCCTCTGTGATGTGTGTGACAACCAATTTAACTCTCACTGAGAGTGACAGTTTTCGACTAATTATTCGGATGACACGTGACACTAGTATGGGAAAATCTCGGTCTAATCACGGTCCTCTGTGAGAATATCACGTTTGGTGGTTTCGTTTACTTTGAAGTCATCGCTGCCGTTCGCGGGAAGTTTCGTACTCATCGGTGGCATTATCACACCATGATGATTGTTTGGATTCGGCGACAGGCTGTCTTTACGCGTCACTGATAAATCCTCCACGTGATCGTCCTCCTCATCGCGATCGCGATCGTCACCACGGTGACATTCGGACAGCTCTCGTTCACGTTCACGTTCAAGTTCACGTTCGCGTTCAAGTTCACGTTCCATTTCCAAGTCCCGCTTGAATCGTTCTTTTTCCATAATTTCCCGATCGATCATTCTACGCTCGTGTTCGCGTTCACGTTCACGTTCTCGCTCTCGTTCGCGTTCCCGTTCGCGTTCACGTTCACGTTCGATCATAATTTCTCTTTCGCGATACTGATTGGCGGCCGGACTCTGAGATCGTGCGTATTTCATCGCAAAGCTCGGACTTGGCGACCGTGCAGTGCCATTAGTACCCGGACTCGTTGACATTCCATTGACAGCTGCATGTGCAGCAGCAGCCAAGGCCATAGCGTGGAGAGCCTCCCGACCGGCGATGTCACCACCACGGCTTTCGAAGGCCTGTTGCAGGAACGCTGGGTCGAGCAGAGCCGCAGCAGGATGAGGAATCGTGGGCGGAAGATGACGTTCGTGATCTTTTTCACGATCACCGTTATCGTGCATGGATGACAGTAAAGGTTCGGATTGACCATGACCATATCCATGACTATAGGGGAAGGCAGCACCGCTGCCACCATTGCTCGGACTGCGCTTCATTGTTCGATTCATAGGACGGCCAGTGGTGATGCCAAGCTTCTTCACTTTATCGTAAAGCGTGCGGGATGGAACCCCGTATTTGCGGGACGCTTGCAGGGCACTCATTCCATTGCGGACGCATTCGATGGCTTGGAGAATGTCACTGCGGGTGTATTGCTTGTACCGTTTCCATTCGGGTTTCTGTTGCTGTTGAGAACCAAAGGAATTGAGGCGATTTTCACTCGGATAAGATTGCGAGCAATCAAGTCCATCATCTTCGTACGAGCGGTCAGTGTAGGGTGAGTGGGGTTCGTCGTATTTTGATTTCTAAAATAAGAAGATATAGCGTTAGCCTAATACAAAGAAATGAAATTGTCATATAGAATTAAAAAAATTTAGTTGGCGCAACTCTTTCACCCTTGTAGCGAAGTCGAACTGGATGCAGCCCGAAGAGTCGCTGAATGCATCCAATGTTGGTTTCCGTGTCAGAGTGAAACTGCTCCTTATGTTGCAAAAACGTTTTCGGCTAGTTATTTGAGAAACGTCACTTTTTTTACAATTGCGCATGTGAGCGGTAGCAATACTAAAGCACCGACTAATGTCGCTTTCACTCGGGGATCCACTCATTCTGAAATCCAATGGAACAACAAAACTACTTCTGAAAGAGTCCACAAAAGTATTGGTGAAATGCCAAAAAAAAATCTACGGCTGCTGTGGCTGTCAGATGAAATTCTCTTCTCAGAATTACCAGAAGAGTATTTTTTGTGTCAACGTGAATTTTTTTTGATTCCGCATTCCGGACTCTGCCCCCGGACGTTTCTTTTTGCCCAATGGAAAACGACATAATATTAAGAGAAAGAAATTTTACTGACAGCTGTCATTCTCTCTAAAATAAACTCTTTTACTTTTTTGCCTTTTCATTCAATTTACGAAGTGGCTATTCGCACGTTATTTTTGAACTGACTGACATTTGACTGGCTTCGTGACAGGGCTACGTATTTGACGTAACGTAATGGTATTTTCATTAAAAAAGTGTTTTAAGAAATAAGTTGGACCTTTTTCATTTAAGAAGCTCACAAAAGATCTCCAAGATTCCCCAAATTTAAAGTCGGGACTTGAAAGTGTTGTAGGAAATATGACGTGCAAAACTGACATTTAAAAACCAAAAAAAAAAAAGAGAAACAGTAAACATACGTTTGGCGAACTTACCTTCTCATTGCTGTAGTCCGATCCATTGCAGCTGTTTGCTGCGACACCACCGACCTGTGGCGATTTCTCAGACTTTTCAGTTTTCACCGTTTGACAAACCAGCGGCATTGGCTGTGAGGAGTCCGCGGAATGTGATTGTGCCAGAACGTTTCGCAAAATCGGTGTGTCACGGTTCATCAGCATACTTGAGATCGATGAGAGTTTCTTGCGTTTCAGTGGATTCATATCGGGCGCAGCTTCATAAACCGAACTCAACATGGCGGCCGCATTGGCAGGCATTGAATTTGGCATCACTGGTGAGATTGGCCAAGACGAATGCCGGTCCATTGCCGAGGGGCCGGGTTGTGGACTTTTTGAATAGATATTCGCATACGGTGACTTATATGAGTACGGCGGCGACGAACTACTCGTCGGCGCTGCCGGCGGACTGATATTTGTTGAGGTTGTGATGACCGGCGATGAATGCTGTGCTTCACTGTTCTCTTTCATCGAACGATGATCCAGCCCGTGGTGGGATGATGACGACGAGGAGGCAGCTGCGGCTGCCGCAGCACTAGTTGACGTCGAATACGGACCATTGCCACTCTCTTCGAATTTGTTGAATTTTTCCTTTAAGTCGGCCATGTCGAAGAGTCCCTTCACTTCCAACTGCTCGGCTATTCGCATTATCTTCGGAATTTGACTCTGAGTGACGTTCACCTCACCGGTGTACATGTACTCGAGAAGGGCGCGCATTTCGAATGCCTGAACGCCGGGAAATAGAATGCTGCAGTGATCCATGGGCACGTCTTGCAGGATCGATTGGAAATATGGTGAGTTGGCCGCCAACACAACTCGGTGTGCCTTGAATTGCACTTGGTCGTCAACGACTATTGTGCAGTCCACGTAGCTCTCCATTTTGATGAGAGCATCGAGGATCTCGACCAGATTCGATTTGTGGTTGTTCCATCGCAGGCAGTAGGTTTGCCCTTCGGCGGTTGTGGGGCCACCCATTTTAAAGGACTCTTGAAAGGTTCTAAGAATTTTGCTTTTAAGCGCCAGTTCGATATGAAGAGATTTGTATTTTCGATCTGAAATTCAAGAGAAACACCGAAATCGATTATTAGATTAGACTTGTGTCAAAGTACTGTATAAGTATGATTTTCCATTTGGCCGCAGTTCAATCCTTTTCGTTTTTGAGTGTTTGCTAATGTACCTACAAGAAGACTCGACAGTTTTTTGCCTACAGATGGATAGCCATAATCATCCTTTATGAGACTGACATGTGAGCCTGTGTCCCCCCTGTCAATAAATTGCAAAATAATTGCATCCCGGCTAGAAGGCCGGTGAGAAAATATGAATAAAAAAACAAATAGGGAGTCATGGTCACCGGTTTGGTGCATTCGCAAAGCTCTCATACTTCAGACAGATTGATCACGCACCAGAGAGTGTCACCGGTCACTGTCACGTCATCCCAATCCACCCTCAATTTAATGACGCATGCAAGGTAAACAAATTTCAAATAAAAAAAATTCCAACCTCAATACGCTACCATTCCTATATATATATTAATTTTTTTTTGGCATATGATCCCCTTCTTTAAATACAACAAAACAGCGAGGAAAATACTCGTACGTACGTAAGTAGATATCAAATGCGGTTGCCCTTGCCACGCATCGACGCATTTTCCGTCATTCATTCAAAAATTAATTCCTCCGATGTCTCTCGACGCAATAGTCGGCGTCCCGTCCACCGACTGCGTGCAGAATTTTTGTTTTTCTTTACAACACGGGGAAAAATACAATAAAGCGTTGGGAAAAAAAAACGCGTTTCCTATTTACCACGAAGTACATTCACCGGCGAAATTGTAGTACATAAGGTGAATTGTAATAAACAATGGAAAGGGAAAATTCTATGTGTCTTCTTCACTGTGAATTGCAGTAAAAAGTAAAATTTCGTGAGCTATATTTTCAGTGTTTCGCTTTTCAACCCTCTTTCGGTGCGTGGTTGTAAAATTTAAATAAAACCGCCAAACTTCCTGCCCTGTTTTTTGTTTGTGTTTTCTTTTTTCTTTCCCCCCCCGGACGCAATTCTTTTGGTTTGCTATATTTTTTGTGTGATAATTGTAAAAAATAGGAACAGCAGAAGCGAAGGAGGACATAGAAAAGTCGTTTCTATTTCTGCAGGGGTGCACTTTTTTTTTTCCAAATTTAGTCTGACTGCGTAAAACTGCGCCATTTTTTTTTAAGTTTTCTTGACGTTTGGGTTGAGCGATTCAATAACTTTTTAGCAGTGGCTTTCATCTGACAGTTGGTGCCCATTTCGATTCACTTCTGAACAGGCATAAAATCGAACGATGCACAATTACGTAAACTTAAACTGTATTATCGGCTTCAGTTTTGAATGCAGAGTTACGCTGTCAAAGTCAGCCGTGGAAATGTATTTGCGAAAGGTCATTCTGAAAACCGAACACATTCCTAACCAGCCTCAATAAAACTCTTCATCCTTGAGAACAAAAATCGCACTCCAAGTCTCCAAGAAGTAAGTGTGCGAAAACATTTGCTCGAATGACAAGTGACAAGCAGTAATTTAGTGTCATCTCCACAAATTTAATCGGTACATTCAAGAATCTAGTTATCTTAAGTCGACTAGAATAGTCTGGCTAAGACTAGATTGGTCTGGATAAGATCTAACGCAAAAACTGGATTGGTGGGGAATGTCACTTTTCCTACGTCAACCACATAGGAATGGGAACTGTCAACTTAGTACTCAGTAACGAATTTCTTATTCATAGACGCCAACTGAAACTGCTGCCCATATGGCCGATATCAGCCAATCAGAACCGAAATGCATCTAGTCAGACAGCTGTCAGGCTTACTAAACTAGATACTTGAACGTCCCCAATAACATCTTCCGATAATTGATCAAATGTCACGTAAAAAACAGCTAATACTATAGCCCTACTTCACTTTGCTTTGCTGAGATCGAAGCTCAAAAAAACACGCCTTATGATCGCTCACAACCCTGAGTACATAGTTTCGTTCAAGAACCTAGCTACTTGCGAGTTGCTACTGTTGAAAAGACTCTTTCGTGCGTTGAAACGCATAAAAGTTTTGAACATATAAATGAAAAACCGACTTCCGCTGTGAAGGGAAATGAGTACAATATTCATCGCGAAATGCGCTTACTTTCACATAGTAGCAAACTATTATATACCGAAAGTGTGCACATAACTTAAAACCGAATGCTAAACAGATGTCAGGAGTCAAATTTAAAAATGGACAGGACGGACGTGGGTACGAACACCATATGGCACACAACGAATATAAACCTAGAAAACTGCAGACATATTAGTATGGAGTTTGCCTGTCAGTTCGGATGAATTGACTTCGAAAAAAAACCGTACATATCCAATTGACTCTTCTGTCATCGACATGCAGTGTAACATATGGTCTGTGTCTTATAATGTTTCTTGTTTGAATTTATTATCGTATGACAGTTGTTGGAGCTAGGTTAGGAATGCACTGATAGATTTCTATCAATTGTTGTTCAAAAACGTCTCAGGTGACTATCGCTGTACCCTAGTTCTGTCATTATGGCGATAATTCGAATTGACTTGCAGTTTAATATAGTAGTCGACTATAGAACCAATTTTTGTTGGCCTTTAGGAGGAATCTAAGGAAATATCGACCATTGTTCGAAAATGCAAGATAACCCAGTTCTGTCAATGTCAGCGTTTGATCTAAAATGACGTTTAAGCCAATCGTGGATTGGGAAAATAAATTTGAATCGATTTAAAAAGGTTATAGTAGGTTATATGATAAGAATCGTAATGTGTGAATCGACAGACTAACAAAAGTGCAGAAGACACTTGATACAGATCTGCTCTAGTACTTTTTGGAGGATTTTCACTTATAAATTTGAAATGCGCAGATTATATTTCTATAATTATGTACTTCATAAAGAATATTGTATGCAAAAAAATAAAAATCTATTTAACAAAACCGACGTGTCATTTTGACACATGTCAGTATATTATTTGTAAGAGAATTGATGGATAAAATGCGAAGCAAATTTTGTAAGAATTCGCGAACAAATCTAGAGGCGAACTATTACAATTAGCCGTTTTTTTTGGTGAGTTTCTAAGTGAAAAGAAAGTAGCGGAGACATTTTAAAGAGTTAACAACTTGGTAGTATAAATTCCGCCCCTCGCTGATATTTATAATGCGAAAGTACTAGAGGCCGTTTATTCGCTGTGTATACCTCTTTGCAAAATCCAAAAGTCGTCCTTTTCATTTCTCTAGCGAAAAGATTGATTGCGTTTTATTCCCCTGATATCTCATGGCGCAGGTAAAATATTTCGCAGACTTCCTGTCAAAAAGTACATTTTTCACTGATCTAGAGAGACAATTCGTTTCTTTTTGCGATCATACCACAATAAATTAATGTCTTTCACTCGCCTATCATCCTCCAAATCTTTGGTTGCCAGCACTCAAAAGGTCATTCCGATGGGAATGAACGAGAATCCTTATAAACAGCCGAAAAAAACATGTGCATCGCAGACGTTACTTTATTTTTTGCCTGACTGCAAAATATCCTATTACGATCTCAAGTGTTTGCAGGTTGATAAGGACATAAAATAGATGAAAAATGATATAAGATCCCTATAAACAACAGCAACAACAAAAGGCAAGGCAGGATAACAACAAAAGTGATAAATGACGGGTCCAGAGAGAGAGAGGATCCCTTTTAACGAAATTTATGTGTTTTTCTTGTGTTGGCATCTTTTCGGTTTTCTATTTTCTATTTTCGGGGCTTAGTTCTTTTTTGTTTGGAATTTGTGTCGTCGTACAGTTTTTGGCAGGTTGACGAGGTAAAATTGCACAAGTTGTACATTGCGTAAGGGGATTATAAAGTGAAAAAGGATCTTACAAGACGATTATTAAGTGAAAACGAAAGGGAACTAGGCAGACGGAGTGTGTGGGGAGAGAGTCATAATGCTGAATTATGAGATTAACAGGTATTCGTTTGCAATGAAAGTAAAAGCGGCTTATATAGAAATTAAGAGGTTAACTTGTGTTCAGGACTTTATGTCAGTTTTTGGTTTTATTTTAACAATTGAAATTGTTGTTTTTTTAGAGTTCTGTCGTGGTATGGGATATGCAAAAAGATGAGCAACTGGACCTTGGTATTTGCAATGCGGTTTCCGAAAAACAAAAGGATTATAAATCGAGCGGAAAAGTCATGTGTCTACATGTTGAAATGGAGGACATTGAGCGGAAGGTCGAAAATATTGCGCTCCCTAGACACAAGCTAAAAAGTCACACACGACGGGTTTTGTATGTTTTTTATTACAGTTTGAAGATTTTAGTAGTTTTTACTAAAAACGTGTTCTTGATGGGGTGGGTATTTGACAAAATTTTCAAGTTTTCATGCCAAAAGAAGTTCTCTGACTTCCTTAGAACCAGGAAAGGGTATTACCTCTTCGTTAAACTGTCAAAGAACCATACTGTTGGCTGATTTGTTTTACGTAGAATATGCATGTCAAAATTAAATACTATTTTTCAATATGACGTGCATCAGAAGTTCCTGATGCAAAGTACAGTTGTTCATGGTTTCCTTGCATAAATTTAACGAACCAAAAAGAGAGTTAGACTGCAGATCGGTCAGCTTTGTGGTATGATTGAGCGAATCTAGTACATTCGTACTTGGTAAAGTGTTGGCAAATGCAAGCTGAAGTACACTGTGGCTGGGCTTAAAATGTTCTCATTGTGTTTAAAACCATATATATTACAACTGCCAATTAAATAAATTAAACTGCTTCTAAGTGAAAAGGGCTAAATGTGTGGTTCATATTTTGCATACAAAAACATAAGAAACCATGATGGCGGCCATTTGCAATTTATGCACAGGTTGATTCCGCCAGCAAACAACCTGTCTCTCGGCACTCGCATCACAGAAGCTGCAGAAACGTGATGATCGTGTTGGAACGCTAAATTTATAAATATAAATATGCATTTGCTGCTAACGTCTCGTCTATTTTTGTTTCTGTGCGAAGTGCAAGCATGAAATGCAAGTTTATATAGCTAGCGGCCATTTGCAATTTAGCTAATATTTGAATCAACAAAGTAGTGCCCCCCTACTTTACCGATTCGTGCTTATAAATATTGCAGAAACGCCTCCACTGGGTTTGCACAGATCTCGCGACTGTGTTACGGTAAATCAGCCATTTTTTTGAGTGGCATCGCTATTCCGGAGCCGCAAAAAGTCATAGGAAAGTGCACTACTAGGTGTAACTAGTCATGACGGCACAAATTATTTTAACTCTAGGTACTTATTCATGCTCATGTTTTTCGAAAGAGTCTTAGTTCAACCGATTAACCTCTTATGTACTAAAAAAAAATAAAAAATCTAGTACGTATTTGTTTTAAGAAACAATTCTTTTTAGCTAAAGTTGAGAGTGAAAGTATTTTTTTGGGAAAAATCGCAGCAAAATCTGTAGAAATAAGTTGTTAAAACGCCTGCAAAGATCATTTTAAAAGAGTTTACGCAGTAGTGAACTTCTAGGTGTAGGTAGGTACCTCTTGTCACATATTGCTCTAATAAATACATCGAAAGTGGACTGCTAAAATGTTATCAACGAAAATCCTCAATCAGCACGATCAATTCCCAAAAATGTTCCACAAAACTCAAGTTCCGCAAAAGCTGTAGATATTCAGCAAAAAAAAAAGAAAAGCTTTCCCCTTCCAGTGTAAAAAAAAAAACAAACACAACCAGACAAAAGAAACAAAACACAACACCATCTACAAGAAAAGCCCTACATATAGTACACGTCACACTAAATTGGTATTTACCAAAACTGACTAACACTTGAGCAAGCAATACCAATACGCGGCCGAAAAATTTAAAAAATTTGCGCTGCAAAATCCGGAAAAAGAAAAACAAACGCCCTTCTCTCCTCCCCCCGTTAGAGCAATAAGCCCAATAAAAACCTAATTGACACACTGCAGCGATAGGCGATCGCGGAGTCGCCGGAGGCGGAGGGCCTCAAGTAAGCAAACTCAAAACAGACCTCCAACTTTGAAGGCTACTCTTAAGGGCAGACGATTAATAGGTTTGGGTACGTGCATTACTATATTATTTGTTATTGATGAAGCTTTTGATCGAATCTAGGCATAGATCTGCTTAGAGTAGGTATACCGTATACCTATATCTAGTTGCGAAATTGTTTATTAGTTTTGTCTTGTCTGGCTTGTATTTTCATTGAAACAGGTTTGTAATTTGTTTTTCTCGAAACTAGGTCTGAGGGTCATATTGAGATTGTATTTTTTAGTTCGTCAGAACGTTGCAAATAAATTTACATACCTTAAATACACCTTTGCAGCCGCATTCCAAATATTTTCGAGAACTTATTTATCCAACAGGGAGAAATCGTTTCTTTTTAGAATTTTGAGTTATTTGAAAAATTTTGACAAGAAATTTGCACACACACAGCGATTTTGTTCCGAAAAAAAATGCAAAATTAGGCCGAAATAAAGAAATGATCCGAATGACAGATAGTGTGGGTGGGCTGTGTGGTGCTTGCACTTGGTTTAAATTATTTTCAGTTTTGTTTTATTTTAATTGAGTAATATTGCTTGTTGCTTTCACTTTCTTTTTTGTTTTTGAAAAACTCTGTTCAGCAATTGGTTGCACTTCACAGGAAATTACTCTCCAGTCCGAGTTCACGTTCCAGTTGGATTTTTTTTTTTTATTGTAAAATTCACTTCCAAAAGTAGGGTTAAACAAATTTTATTTTCTTAAAAAACTGATTTCGAAAAAATCTAAATGCAAAAAAAAACACTAAATACTAAATGCAAGAGCAGGAGAGAAAATGTTATTAATTTTTTTTTTTACAAAAAAAAGTATGATTAGTAGAAAACTGCGACAGCACGTAGTTGCAACTTCAACTTCTCAAACTTGAATAAACTCTGCGATTGCAACAGCCGCAATAGAATACTCGCAATCTTCCGAAATACCGAACACAAGGAAAACCGTACAAAATTATGTTCAATTCGAAGTGGCCGCAGAGCGCAGTGTGAATAAGTTGTTGTTGTTGTTGTTGTTGTTGTTGTTGCTGTATCTGTACTCGTATCTATGTCGCACAGGGGAAAATGTGAAAATTCGACGAGCGAAAAAAAAACAGAAATAAAATCATAGCCACAACAACAATCCATGGGTAAAACGCATTTTTTTCACCACTTGAAGAGAAAAAATGTTTTTCCCCCATGCGAGGGAAAGAGAAGAGCAAATTGGTGGGCTTATCAATGTGTGTGCAACCCTGCGGATGCATTTTCGAAAAAAATTGCAGTTGGATTGGTGTGCGTGCGGCGAACACATATGCGACGCTGCGTGTGCAGTTATTACAAGTGGCCCCGGTTCTTTTTTTGTCTATTTTATGCGTGCAACAATTAGGAGAAATATATAGGAGGCTTAGAAAGAGAGAGAGAGAGAGAGAGTAGTGCACCCACAAGGAATGTGTTTTTTTTTTATGGATACGCACGCATAAAAAATGGATTTGTATCTATGTATCTAACCTTCGCGACTGTTTGCATTGGGCAGAAAAAAAGAAGAAAAAGCCGAATGGGGCTTGAAGGGTTAGAGAGAGACAGTGGCGTTTGTCATTTTTGAATCGAGAATCAAAGTTCGAATATCGAAAATATTCGATTTTGATGGGAGTTATAGATTGGGCAAACGGAAAAGGGGTAGAGTTGGTAGGTAGTTGGTACCTCTATCTATATGAAGGTTGGATTTTGTTTGTGTTCACGTTTTATTCGTCCATTTATAGCGAAGAGATTCCTTTATTAACTTTTACCTAATATATTCGAAGTCGAAAAGTGTATTAGAAAGGGAGGAGGGCGGAGGGCGGAGGGCAGTAGTTCAACACGTTATTTGCATTAATGGTGATGTAGGAATCAGCTACCTTCCTACTTGAAAAACATTTTAAGTGTTGAATTTTACCGATTTATGATGGCTAAATTCGACACGATCTATTGTGACCTACAAAGTACATAGGTAGGTACCTATATATATTAAGTAAAGGTTAAACTTGGTTTTTACTGTGCCCAGGGTTCGTTGCAACAAAATAAGTTCTGCCATAGTTAGGGTTCTAAGAATAAAGTCCTTGAACTGTGACCTGCGGAGTTTCAAATCATTATCTGTCAAAAGTTGGTGGCCTAGTATTTGTGTCGCTTTCCTTCTAGTTCAAAGAGACTCAAACCTATCCATATCAGACGTATGGGTTCTTAACACGCAGCTAAACCACTTTTTGGAAACTCCTCATACCTATTTACAGCTCAAAAATCAAAACTTTTTAATAACGGTAGGTAACCAAACAATGAAAGAAAAGTTGCTTATATTTTAAAATTTAGAAATAAAGGGTCACAATATGCAATTTTGTGTGGGAACTCCCCATTGTGAGTTCGAAAAGTTTAGGCTAGACACTAAACAAGATTAGGTATAAGTATCGCGACACAAAGTGTATTTTCTGCTAACGGACCATGCACGCTGATAGAACTCATAAGTTGACAGTTAGAAGTTTTTTTATGTTTTCGTAGTTATTGTTGGCACCGCTATTACGTAACGACTTTATTTTTGGAAACTTTTAAAGAGAACTAACGTATCCGAGAGATAAGCACACAAATTCCATATGGCTTATCAAGGAATAGGTAGCTGCAGTTTTAATGTCAAAGTAGTCTGACTTCTGTGAGTGCGTTCAGACCGTTTAATGTTTCGTTTTGCTTTGACAGGTGATAAGAGAATCCATATGACTTGTACACAATCATGCCGCAACATTTCAAATTGTATTCACTCTCTACCAATACGGGTATTTGTAACTCGAAAAAATCGTTCCTATTTAACCTCAAATTCCAACTTAAGCTGCATGAATCAAACGACCAAAGATAAATGTTGCAGGGTTGGGGTGGTAAAGACCTTCCGCGATATTAGTAATCATATTTAGCCTTCTGGCAAAATTTTTCGAAGTCGAAATTTTCCATACAGAATTGTGACCTACAAAATATTTAGTCTCATATTTAGCCTTCTGGCAAAATTTTTCGAAGTCGAAATTTTCCATACAGAATTGTGACCTACAAAATATTTAGTTTGAAGGGTAAAAAAGATTACTGGTGAGCCCTCTCAATTAAAGCAACTGCGATTCGCAAGCGAATTTCTGCGCTTGGTTTTATAGATGTGATTGCATGTTTTTAGTTTATAGCGGTAAGGCTGATAAAGTCCTCAAATATCAAATATATACCTATCTGCCTCAAAGCTTTGACTGTCTATTATGACATTCCGCTTGATTCGCGGATGTTGTTTGTCACCATTTTCCCCTCATTAGCCACTAAACTCATTTTAGAATTTTCTGTTTTTACGCAACAATTGCACCAGTGACAGCTCGCTGCGTTCTGTCAATGTCATCCTCATAATATGGTTCTTAAAAGTTCTATAAATGCTGTCGTATAGGTGGCCATAAAACTGACAAATATTGTGGGGGATAGATCTGGACTTTTTTCAAGTTCCCTCTAGAATCCGTCGATGTGCGAATTTTTGATCGATTGACAAGTAACTGACTTGTAGAGTCCTATATCAGTTAGTTGATTATTTATTTCAGCGGCAGATAGGATCTTGAAACTTATATGCGATGTTAGGAAGACTGATATGCACCTTAAAGAGGGACTATTTTTTTGTGGACTTAAAAAAGGGAAAATGTTTGCCAGGCCTTGTGACATTTATCATACATACCCATACCCACATTTGATGTTACTGTCAGTTGAAAAAGTCTACGCAGCCTTAATTAATACGGAGGAAAGGAGTATACATCTAAATAGGTTTAAAATACAATCTTCAAAACCTTACAACAATTATTCCACTTGTGAATGAATTATTATTAATCCATGAGTTTTTCATAATAAAACTGGCGCACACTTGCCACATGACACAAAATGCATTTTTCCTTGCAAATGCATCTCGCCTCGCATGCAACAGTATGCCCTCCCCTTCAGTCATTTTCTCTAACTCATTCGAAAGGGGAAACGTTTTCGATATCGAATTGATTCTCATTTTCATTTTCAGTATATAAAACAAAAAATCCCATCCCAATCCCATAGGCACACAAATCCACTCTCCAAAAGAGAACTGGTAAGAAAATTCGTACATCTCCCATGGTCCCATGCCCATCTCCGACTTCGATTCGATGCGTTGTTCGCTTGATTTTGATTGGGGAAGACGAACAAGAACTGCATTATATGCAACGTAACGCTTATCGCA
Source organism: Cheilosia impressa (assembly GCA_948293265.1). Classification (NCBI taxonomy): domain Eukaryota; kingdom Metazoa; phylum Arthropoda; class Insecta; order Diptera; family Syrphidae; genus Cheilosia; species Cheilosia impressa. The sequence goes on from OX411884.1 coordinate 14,527,781, forward strand.
CTCGCATCTCGCACTCGCACTCGCATATAAAGATTACGCACAAGCGGCAAGCATGTGTTTGTAAATAAAAATATTTTCTGATGTGCATAATTTTCACGACTTGCTTGAATGGAAATAGCAGTTGCGCTTACTTCCTGTTTTTATTTTCTTCATTCCCAATGGTTGAAGATATTTATCTTCATTATAATTTCAATTAATTGCAAGAGGGAGCGGGGGAAAAATTAATTTCGACGATTTTTTTATTACGAAAGGCAATAAACGAGTGCGTCTCTCTGGCTTTGAGGTTATTTCGATTTGCGTTGCATATGCTCTTGACTGCTTGACTTACTGAATTAGTTAGACAAACTAGCGTATTGGACTTGGGCAAGTTGGGCCAATTAGTGCCTGTTATTGGCCTAGTTTATGGACACCGATTAGTCAGCTTTGAATGGGGATAGGGGCTTTGTTTGTCTATGTAAGTGCGAATTACTGCAACAAAATGGCGCTACCTAGGTAGCTCAGTAAATTCCGTAAAATAAATAAAGCCCGTTTAGACTTGACGCAGCATCTGCAAATAAAAGTCATCAAGTGTTCACCAAATGCATGCGAAAATGAACACGTTCATTATTTTAGGTGACTGCTGGTTAAAATATGTTCAAACTATTTGTTTGAATGACCGCGTTCCAAGCAACACTTTGGAACAGAAAGGAACAGAAACGTGTACCGGACAAGGAATGAATTCGAATTTCAGCGCTTTTTGCCTTTGTCCAAGTAAAGTTTGAAGTATAAGTTCCCATCAATTGATAATTTGATCTTATATACACTGCTTTCACTTCTAGTTGCTGACTTTGACATTACGTGGTAGTAGACATGTCAAATGTCAAAGTCTAAGTTTCTGGTGCCTTGTTTTAATTCCAACAAAGTGTGCATTTGAGTTCTGAAACCCGGAGTTTTTTTCCACCCGGACAATTTTGCGGAAAGCTTTCTTCTGCAGAAGGGGGAGAGAGGAGACGTCGGTTTTACTTAATGAATATAAAAACGAGTCACTGTGTTTCCGTGTCATTCAAAAATATGCAGGTGAACATTCAAACGGTTGAAATATAGTACCGAGTTATTGGCATCAGTTATATAAAGCCTGTATAGCTCTTCACTGAAATTGGTGTAAAGGATGTGGGCTTCTTCAACTATTTCTCAAAAAAGGTTAGGTTAGGTTTGTCAGGTCAATACCAAGCTTTTGTGATGCCCATCAGGGGCATCATACCCGTTCCTACACTTTCTGTTATCAATAATTTACTGCGCTGTAACATTTAAACCGTCCTAGGGATTGCATGAAGTTCTTGATCTTTTATAGGTTATGAAAGAAGAACTTCCTTCGAGTGTAGAAATGGATTAATCTGTCATTTCGAATAAGTCTTTCGGTGTAGGCTCCGCAGAAGGATGGCCAAGGGGTGGTCCATCTGGCGTTTGCCTCTCTAGTGGCTTTTTCGCCCGCTTCGAGCTTCAGCGAACCTGCAGGCCGGTGTATTCGCAGGGGGATAAGCTTGTTCTTAGTCATTTGCTGGACCTTCTCGTGCTAGTTCGTCCATTTGCTCATTACCTGGTAAGCCATCATGTCCATAGGAAACCACCAAAGTGAAGTAATGTTCTAAGACCCCTGAGCTCTTTATAACCTTCGTTTTTATTTCTTTTGCTGTTGAGGCTTTAATAGCTTCTTATACCTGTCGATAAAGAAGGTTATGTCTTCTGCAAGTGTTGCCCTAACTTCTGATGGGCCTCCTATTCAAATCCAATTCCAAGTCCAATATCTTTAATTGATGGGTCACTCCTCGGTACTTTCGCATTTCAAAAAAAAAAAGAAGAAAGGACTCTTTTGAAAGCGAAAATTAGCCTCACCTACAAAACTTTCCTTTTCTTCTTTCCATTCGCAAACGTTTAAGGAACAGTTTTGTCCTTAGTTCAAATTTCGTGCGAGTATTTGAAAACTTATCTCGGTTTCAAAGTTCCACGAAGCAAATCGTTAATTCAACCGAAGGCGATTTAAAGTTTTAGATACAGATCTAGAGGTTTCAGTTGATAGTGACACAGAAACTCCAAGTTGAACCGTGTCCCAAACACATAACAAAACCACCTAACAAATTTTTATATTGCGTCAATAATGACAATCCCTAATATTGCACCTCCTCCTCCTCCTGAATGGACCCGCCACTAATGCAGCAAAACATAATCATCACTCGATAATTCCTTAATACAAATCACCGGATAATCTGACCACAAGCCCCTAATCCTATATCTGGAGCAAAACTACAAACAAATGGCAAGGGCATAGTGCACGGAACAGAAGAGAACAGACACTTAACAGGTAGCTGTGCGGGAACAATGCAGCTACAGGTAGCACGCCGGTAGCCATTTCATGCATGCCAGTCAAAGAATTGCTTCTTCTTCTTCTTCCACTTTGAACAAAAAAGGACAATGCAGACAAAGAGACCAAAAAACAATCTTTCATTCTTTTTTTTTTATGTGTGCTGCGAGACTCTTTCTTCTGGCTGATGAACTTCTAATGATGGAATTGTTTAGTGTTGGCCGTCAACTACTTATTGCACCTAAGGTTGGCTGTACTCCCTGGGCCGGTTCGAGTTGGATCGTGGGCACGTGATTTTTTGGAAGTCTTCACTTTTGTGTGATGGTTTGCTGTACTTGGTGCTGCATTCGCGCACTTGTCATCATGACTGAACCGCACCAGGTACCACCATTTGCTTGGAGCGAGCTGGGCTTAGGTGAAAGCGTGTTTTTGGAATTGAATTACTCATATGGAAGTAGACTGGGTCTGTGTTCTATTTCGGGGAGTCTGTGGTAGCATATTCAATATTTAAATACTTTTCGCGCAGTTTGTCTGTCTGGCGTCGGGACAAAGTCTGCACTAGCACTATAAGTGAATTGGATCTGGCCCACTTGAGTTCGTGGAAGCGGATTTCCTTTGGGAAACTGTCATAAACAAAACCCTATTCCATCGCCCTTTGTCTGCACCCTTTCAGATTCGAATAATTGGGGTGAAATTGCATTTTGTGCAAGCAGCGTTTTTATTTTTAAATGCTTAACTAGGACTTTTCTTTATTTGAAAATAATGGCTTTTATTGGTGTCGAGAAAAAACAAAACAGGACGATTTGTCCTTAAGTACAATTTGGATTTATCGAAGATCGAGTCACCGATGGCGAAGAATAAAAGTTGAAAGGTTGTATAAAAAAATGGAAATCATTTCAGTCTCCATTTTAAAAGCTGTCAAATTTGTAATATGCAAATGTACGTGTACGTGCCTAGTGGGTGCCATTTTGTTTAATCAGTGCTAACTTCAGACTGCAAACTGCCAGAGTAAATTCATTCAGCAGTTCTTGCATTTTAATGATGGCGACATAAACGCTTCACCAACGTAATCAAATTGTCAGAAATTTTGTTCGAAAATAAGAGTTTTAGGCGCCAAATTTATAGAGCACTGCACAACCGACATAATCGACCATCGGAGACCGCTGTTCGGCTGTACCGCTGTACTGTTGACCGTTTTCGCACAACATTTTCCTTGCAAGATGCAAGTGGCACTGACACCTAAAACGCATAAGAGTAGGTACCTAGTGCTTATTGCATATAAAACTGCTTCCGATCAGGAGAATGTTGGAAAAGATGCAAATTTATCGACGTCGTTGACAAATGCTCTTTGTCGCAAAGATCTTGGTCACGTATTTTTGAAAACACGTCTGCCTCTCCTAAAGCCGAAGGAGCATTGGCCTCAGGCGGATATAGAAATTCCAGCTATATCTAGAAATTTTGTAGATAAACCCTGTCACTGTCACCGTGAAAGAGAGTCCCATTCATTTTGGTAGCTTTGGCTACATTTTTCACTGCGTAGCTATTTCTTTTTTTTCACATTTTCTTTTTTTACAGCCGGAGTAAGAAATAAAAATTCAGCCGATAAGATTACGAACGCGCACACGTTCACATGCCAGATTGCACATATATAAGCAACGTCTAAAGTGCAACACTCAACTCACAATTCGTAAGAAGAAGACGGCACCAAGCGTAACTTTTCCAAATGCGCTTTGAGGGATTTTCATTTCATTCGGTTTGCCCCCCAAAAACCGAGCCGAAACGAGCGACGAACCAACTTTTCTACAGATAAGGAACTTATTTTTTATTTGTCAATTATTGGGACACGCGATTTTACGGATTTAAAAAAAAATACACACACACATCCAAAGAGAAGGGCAGAAAGGTGAACGAACTGCTGTCAGTTAAGTGCATCGCATACGCATTTTCGTCTGATAAGTTTGGCGTCAGGAAAGTTTTCCACTCGCATCGCGGGCTTTAGGTAGTCGTTCTTATTTCGATCAACTACTCGTACTCGGTGACTAATAGAGCAAACGTTCGCTGCTGTGGAAATTTCCACAAGACATCAAAAACATTGCCAATAAGCCCAAGACTGCAATTTCGTAATCAGCGCATTTGAAATTTGACAGTCAACACAAACGAAATCTATTGTGTGTTTGGTTTGCGGCGATAACACGGACGGGTATTATCGCAGAATAAACTGCAAAAACACAAAAGAAAAGAACTCCAATGACCGGACCCTCGTGACCTCGTGCAACTGCTGCAACGCACAAGCCAAACCACCATCTCTTCGGCGATAACAATTGAATTTCCGGTACATAAACACATTCACAAAGAAAAAACACGAAAATTATGCACAAATCTGAAAACGAAAATGACCGCAAGTATGGCTGAACGTTAAACTGGGAACGCGCAGACGGAGCGTCGTAGACAATGGCCAGAAAGTGCGTGCAGCAATTATTGTCCACTGACCCCTGGGCAATATTCTTTTTCCGTATGGGTACTCGTTTGACATTCGACAACAGAAACAGAAACAGAAACAGACACAGACAGTGTGTCACTATCACGAGTAAATAAGTATATTCATTCGAAGTCGAAGTCGGGCTCGAAGTTCGCACACAGTTCACAATAATCGCAACAAACAAAGGCAATGTCAAACAGAGGTGAAACCCGCATTGTATTTTGGAAGTTAATGCACATGTACGCACTTATGACTTGTGCGCATTCAATTTTTTGAGGTTATTGCAGCGGGAAATCCGGTATTTTTCGGTTGGAAATACGCGTCATTATTGGGCACGTTCGAACAACAACTATAGTTCATGTAAAACGTCAACTTGATTCGTCTGGACTAGGTACAAGAACGCGTTTACTCGTCAACTTGAATTGTTTTTGTATTCTCGCGGTTTATTTCCAAAATTGACACTTGGAAAAAATGAGTAGATATGCAGGCAGGATTTTCCTGACTATATTTGGCAGGTGTCAGCTACCCCAACAAACGTCATCTTAAAAAAGTATTTACGTGACCAATCTAGTCCAGTGAAAACTGAAATGCATCAAATCTGTCAGCTGTCACTAAACTAGAAATCCGAACATCCCTATTGTTTGTCATTGAAAAACTGGGTATAGCTCGTCCTTCGTCTCATGACAGCACTAGATAGGGATACATGTGTGTATATTTGGCACCACCGATCCGTATACGTATACCTATATCTACAAACGTCAAGCTATGTCATACGGGCTTTTCATACACATATCTCACCTTTGGCACGCAGGGCCTGAGCCAAAGCCAGACTCGCATCGGTGCCTGCGAGTTGCGCCTTGCATATAAATTATGCTATAGCCGGCGAAAGTGTAACCAACCAAACGCACGCAATTATTGTAGTCTCGTCAACAATTAAAATTACGTAACACACCGCCGTAAGAATGGTTAAACAACAATTACCGCCAGTTGCCACCTTCCGATTAAACACTCATTCATTTCAAGACGACAAGCGTTCCGAAAATAGGGTTAGACAATTTTTCAAAACGCCACACTTTGTCAGAGTCGTAATTTATTCACTCGATCAGAAGGGAATCTAAAAGAGAGAGAGAGAAACAAATACTGGCAACTACATCGTACATCCCATAAAGCTTCTGGATCGTGTTTTTATTTTCCTCAGACGCAACAAGTGCAATTGCCATATATACAAACGGATGACTGTGTCTCCGCATATAATTATAGACGACGACGACGACAACGAAGAAGATGACATTAAAATAAACGAGTGTCAAATCTTGGGTATACCTATATCCGTAACTACTCGATCCACCTAATTAGCAATTTAAATTCAAGTTCTTGTGGTGCATCTTTGGCGTTCGAATGAATTGGAATGAATGCCAATGAATCAAATGTTTCCGTTAAATCGCATCATTAAAACATGTCTATCCAGCTATATGCATTTTCAATTGCAAATTAGATCTCAGATAATGTACTAGATTTGAGCTCCTTTATTGTGTGAATTTGGATTAGGGTTTGATGAACCTTTTGTCAAGGTTATGGCGATGGTCGCCGCTGGCGGAGGAAAGCTGACGCAGGTTGGTGATCTAAATTGGACAACTTTTCTCCATGTATAGCTAGGTATATGCTTATTATCGATTAACCCGTGCACACCCATATAAATTTAGTTCTGTGAATTTGATTTAATTCCATTAATCTTTTACAATTACACGCTGCCAATTGGAGGTTAGAGTATGATTGGGCGACATTTTGCTGTGACTTTTGTGTAAAAGAGAAGAACTTGGTTACTGTCCTGCAATCTGTTCCATTTTGGATGAAGGGAATGTCCGAAAAGGAAGGATCTACAGTAGAGAAAGTTTTATTTGTTCTACTACATATCTCTTGCAATGGACATTGAACATTGAAGTTTCTGTGCACTTGGGCCACCGATAGTTCTTGTCGATGTCGGCAAAATTAACGAAACAGTACTCCCCGGACAATAGCACATGCGCATGGTTACAAAATTATTATGCTTAGAGTCGGGGTTTCAACTAAATTCCCACTAAGCGGGGACCCTTTTTTAATGCATAGGATATCGTTTGTGAATGCCAACACTAAATAAGTGGTTGCTACTCGTATTAAAAGGGTTTTGTTATTAAGGTGGTTACTTATATCCGGAGAGTACTGTATATACAAACCTCCTTTCGCAGGATCGGATTGGAAAAGAAATCAGTGAAGAACTTGGTAGAGCTTGCTCGTTGTTGCACTGCCTTTCTCAGTCATAGCTTTTGGTCGTGAAAATTATGTTCTGTGCAATGGATATTTGACGGCTTTTCTGGGACTGTTTGTTTTGTAAAAAGTGTTGAGCTATTTGTGACCGATTCGATTTAATCGAAATGTTCGGTGCATTCCATTTGTTTATATTACTCAAAGACGGACATAGGCAAAGTCTACCTTGGCGTTAGTGCACTGCCTCTTTTTGACATCGACAGCGATGGGAGAGATAGTGAGTGGGCGGAGTCATGTTGTAGTAGTAGTAGTAAAAAGTTATTTATTTTCAACTTTTTATATGAATACATTGTTGTAATTTGCATGCTACGTAAGGACGTAAACGTTTCTATATTAACTTTGCGATATATTATATCGCCAAGACACAAACATGTCGAAAAGATGCAACACGCTGACGCCAGTGTAGCCACCATCATCAACTATATTGAGCCATCAAACCGCAGTATTTTTCAAAACGTCAAATTCTCTGTTCTCTATATGTGCACTAATTGAGTGACATATTTTTCTTGGCTGTCAGCACTCAGCACTCGCATTATCGACATGAGAAAAATGTTGGGCGTGAAAGAAATTCCTGGTCGGAGCGTCCGAATGGAAAAGTCCGCCTCAAGGTGTATCTGATGTATATACACAAACGCCACACCACGCAATGAAAGGTCCTCGCTTTAATTTCTCGATATCTCATGTGAATTATCTTCTCGAAAATTTTGTCTATTGACGTACAAAGTGAACCAAAAGTGAGCCTCAGATGATAAAACGGCAGATCCAATGCCAGTTGACATTGGGCTCATTCAGCGAAGTTTCAACGCAAACGACGTCTGTTAGTCTGCTTTAATTCTTGCACTGCTCGAGCTAAATCTTTTTAACCTCCAATCCACGATTTTCGTAAAGTTTTTAACAGCCGATATCGATAAATTTGGATCATCTTCAACACTCCCCCGATCTGAAGCAGTACCAATTATCTGCAATATAAGCACTACTCCCATGCGTCTCGGTGTCAGTGCCACTGCATCGTGCAAGGAAAATGTTGTGCAAAAACGGTCACAACAGTACGCAGAACAGTGGTCTCCGATGATCGATAATATCATGCGTGCAAGTGTTTTATAAAAAGCAAATTTCTGAAGTTTGGTAAACTTGTTCAATTGCAAACACTACTGACACTGACAGTTTGCAAATTTGACTATTGCTTTGACGGATTGAACTGTTTGAAGTTACTTTAAAAAAAACACCCATTACTAGGTATAAAGATGTCCTGAGAGCTGCGAACCCCTCTCACAAGTCCGCTGCTTAGAAGGTCTTTATACCAGGGGTGTTCAACTCAAACTCCTGAAGTGTCATTTTGTGTTTATTGCTAAGGCCCGAAGTGTTTATTAGTAAGCTCACCACGTATAAGTAAGAAGTATAAAAGTTATATATTTTTCTAGGTAGAGGCCTAAGAAGCCTAAATATTATTTTGATGATCCAGAAACTTGACAAAGAAACGTAGTACGCTAGGTGGGTCGCGACAGCAGTTGAAATGCAGGCATGAAATTAGAAGATTATCGAATGGATGCCGCGGTCCGCAGGTAATTGTCTCGAGGGCTGGTCATTTCTTTTCGTCCTTTTGACATATGCCTGGTTTATACCATCAGCTTTCTTAACTTTGACTTTATTATCACGACGCGACGTCCAAAGGCTGGCAGCCCCAAAAGTGTATTTTATCAAAATAAATATTTACGCAATTGGCTTCCACTTGAAAGCGACACGCACACACACGCCTACAACCTACACGCTCGCCATAACTCCGCTCAACTCTCAACCACTTGTACTATTTAAAAAAAAAAAATGTCTTCTTGCAGAAGGTATATATTTTAAGTTTGAAAGTATGGCGCGACACAAATATACAAATGATCAAGGAAGGGCATCCAAATCGAAAGGACTCAATGGCTTCCTTTGCGCTATAAATAAAGATAAACGCGCACCCCATTCCTGCTGCGACCGACACCATAGTTCCCTAGTGCGTAAGCATTTTTTTTTTTATTTTCAAATTTGCCACCATAAACGTACAGTCGAAATGAAGTCACTACGCGTCTCGATATTGCCTATATTCCTATACTCAGCGCTGCGCTTACGTTCCAAAGTGCACATTTCCCAAAAATTAGTGCGCTATATTTAGCTGACACTGCGTGCAACGTGCGCGTGAGTGAGACACAATTTCGTAGTTCGTACGTATGTTTCTGTTGATGATATGGTGAAATGTGTTCTGCTAAAAGTGCAATGACCGCCAACGCAACTGCTACAACATCGCACACAATATATGAGCAGCCACTTTCCAACATTTTTTTTTGGGCATACTTTTTCTGTTTTTTTTTTTTTTCCGTTTGATTAGTGTAAACACTAAACACGAGTATGCGTGGATGTGCATACACACAGTTTGTTATTTTTGCTTGCATTGTTACGAGTATTTTTGGCCGTAACTCGCTTATCTAGTTTATCTAATGGAGCTGGGAGATCCGGTGCTTGCACTATGGTGAAAAGCAGGCCCATATAGACAGTGGACCTAGACATACATAACGCATACTTTTCGGTGTAAAACGCTGCGGCGATGAATAAATTTGTTGTTTTAATGGTGGATATTCACATTTGCGTGACCCATCAATTAGCACTTTTTGGCAGGATGACGCTGCTGTAGAGGGGCGATGTAGACACATAACTAGTTAGTGCGCTCCTGCATGCAGTGCTTCGTTTGAAATAGTGCGAGTTGGGAAATCTATGATCGGAATATGTTACGTTTGACGTGAAGTTGCAACTAATTAATTTTGCCCAACTATTGGTCACAGTTGAGTGTCGCAAACTGAGAGCAAGACCAGCCCTCAGTTCGAAGAGTGCTGGACTAGAGATAGAGATACCTAACTATATGTGTATACAGAAAAGAGCTCTTTCTAAAAAAAAATTTTAGGTCACAATATGCAGTTTTGTATGGACATTTTCGCCATTGTGAGTTGGACACTAAAAATGATTATTAGTATTGCGAAAGACAATTTTTGACAGTCTTGTGTCGCATAAATAACTTAAGAAAAATGCTGACATTTTGCGCCGTACTAATAACAAATTGTAGCCTTGACTTAAAGTTCGCGGAAGCTCACAATTGCTAAATTTGCATGGAAAATATAGCCACTGTGAACTACTAAAATTTAGAGTTGAAACTAAAAATGGTTATTGGTAGGTAAGGCCCTTTTTATTTATATGTTGGACTGAAAAACTTGTCAGAATGTGTTAAATCCATTTGAGAAATTGACAGCGGATTCCCTGGGTAGATGGAAAGTCACCTCTACGTGAAACGAATTTATTGTGAATCAATTTTTTGACCACGGATTTGGTCGCGTGAGATCTCCATCTGGCTACACCCAAGGACTTTTGGGTTGGCAGCTCATATCTAACAAATTCTGACAAATTTCAGCAAAACTCACTCTTTGACAGCGTAAGTACTAAACAATTACCTACGCCTTTTGCTGAAATATGGCTGTCAACGTCATTCCTCGATCACTGTTGGTATTTGCAAGACTTAATGACACGCCCGACGCCCCTCTGTTCCTTCGACTTGTGGGTTGTGGGTGGTAACATAACTAACGTAACCATCAAGTACCTAAAAAAACATGTACAAGGAGAGCCGTTGGGCTTTGGGCTCAGCCACTCTTGGCCCCTGCGTGTTTGTGTTAGAAACCTATGTGCTAAGATCGTAAAAATTTCGTCTGGGCTAAGGCTTACAAAATCGTGTCGATGAGGATTAGGTTGGGTGTAGTTTCAACATTGACCTATTGTGATACCCCGGGGAAAAGGTTTTATCCCTTATCCGTAGTATACAGCTTATTCCGGAAGTATTAAAGTTCATGATTTCGTCTGTTGGTGTAGTCGATGCGGCACCGGCCAAATTGCTCTGTATTTGTACGTCAAGTAGTTGAGACTTTGTGCTTTACAAATAACCTATTCTAGTCTTGACTTTTGTGGAAGCTAACAATTGGGAAATTTGTATGTTAAATAAGCTATTGTGAACTCCTTATACTTGCAGGTTCGAAACTAAAAACCTAAGAAGTTGTTTTTCTTCACACACGACGTATTTCGCCTGCGTTGACAGATTGTGTAGAAACAACGCGTTCATATGCACCCACACAAAAGACAACTTCTTGCGTTGGATCGACGTTAGATCGTAAATATCGTAAGGTTCAACGCGACACCTGAGTAGACCTACTCTCTACTATCACGCTCGTTTGACAACTTAAGAATTTTGTTTGAATCTTTCGATTTGAGGTCATACAAGTGCCGTTCATAGTTGGAGTAGCACAGTTCGCTAATGTTAATCACACCCAATTCTTAAAGAGCCTAATAGGTCCTATATGATGTTTTTTCAGGGTGTGAAAATGAGGAATATCATTTTTTGGTGGAGCAACTACTGATTTCCTTCGATTTTTTCGAGACAAACAAATTATTCAAGGGTCTGGTAGTCGTACTAACGTTGTTGTTTTTTTTTTGATTGTTATACGTACGATTTTCTTGTATTCTGGTGAATCCTTTCTCAATTCGTGCATACAAATTACAGCTGAAAGGAATTTACTTGAAATTCGAATTCTGCTCTGAATTTGTGTGTATTAGCAAACAGAACTTTTTGTCTGTCATACTCTACACTCTCAACGCTTATCTGCTTCAAAGCAGCATTTTATTTCACAAAATAGTTGTCCGCGCACTTTGGCATTTAATATCGTACACAGTTTCGTGTCAAAACGTGACTAAGCGCCCCGACGCACAGTTGTAAATTGGGCCAGAGACTTCTTATTTCCTCGCCAAGAAAGTAGGTATAGGTTAGTTGGGTATAGGTGTAGTCAAAGTGAACGCTTCTTTCCCCATTGTTATTATATACACGTCCACGAAGGATTATTCGAATCCTTTAAAAAGGTGTGAGATGGATGGCTCTATAAATGGCAATAAAAATACGACCAATTTCATTCGCTGAAGTGCTTAACGCGTGTCTGCAGGAGGTCATCTTTTCAAAGCCTTAAGAACGCCAAAGACTTGCTCTACTGCCAAAAAGGAAAGGGCAGTCCTAACGAACCAAATTTTTATCGAATTATTTGTTTACCTGCCAGCTGACACGATTGGCAAATTCCTTCAGCAGACAATTAACAATAGGCTCCTCCGAGTAATTGAAACAGGGGGGGGGGGGCGAAATACTGTTTTGGAAAGCTCTTGACTCTTGACCGTAGGCGCTACCAAACGCTGTGATAACGAAAGCCCAAGCTAGTCTGGAGAGTATGTGACGGAAAAGATGCACCAGAAAAGACTGCGCCATTATAGCAATCGCAGTGTCACAGTTTTGGCACCAAATATTTATGTCAAACTCGTCAGGTGACCTATAGAGATTTGGGCCTTACAAATAAACATTTTTAGTTTCGACTCTAAATTAAAGTATACCTAGTTCCATACAAGATTCACAATTGTGAGCTTACCTACGTATAAAGTCCAAAATTTGTTATTAGTAGGTACGGCGCATTGACGGTGAACGCGCGCTCTGGTGAGAGAGCTCGTGATGCACGCCACATGACAAAAATGGCTGCAAAATATCTTCAAATGACCGCAGTCGGCTGTGAAAGTTCTTCCGCGCTCCTGAATGGCCCTTCACAGGGAACGGCAAAATAATTGCCTCCCTAAACAGATCATTACTCCTTGGTGATTTATACTTCAAATCGAATCAATCAATTGCGAAAAATCTCCCTAAAGGAGTCGGTTTTTCTCAAGAAATGCAAATTCCTCCGCAACAGCTGTGTACCCATACATCGGACAATCTTAACCTCAACCTTCAACCCATTCAGGCATCACCATCTCATTAATATTCACGCGTCTATTTGGATTTTTTTCGATTTCCGAACATCTCTCAAATGTCCTTCGCATCATTATCTGCGTCATGTATATTAAAAGGAAAACGAAGGCCGGCGAAATTGCATCCGCATTTCCCAGGAACCCGCAATGCAGCTGAACAAAAACTTATACCAACCCTTCAACCCTTTTTGCAAGGCATTTATCTGTGCAAGGTATACCTAATAAAAGTCGAACAACAAAAAAAGGATTGAGTGCGTAAAACAATAAACCGTCAGAGTTTTGCCAAAAAAAACGCACGAGTAAAAAGGGTTTCGCGGCGCAATAAACGATTTTCGCCTAATTGCTGCGGCAATAGAAACGAGAACTCGGCGCAATAAACCTCAAGCGGTGTCTACTAATTGAGCTGCAATAAAGCAACAATGCAGCGTTCCATTGTCGGACGGCTGCGATGAATGCGAATTGTCTCATTGCTGTGTCCTGTGTCCTGTCTCCTGTGTGTGTCATATACAAAAGGACACCGCTCGTAAACTCCTCAATTGTGCTCACGTTTTGCATGCCAAAGAGCACCAGACTTTGTTGTCCCTTTGTAGAGTTTTGTGCGTATTTGTCGGTTTTTCTCTTATTTTCGTTTGAGGCAAATGCCAACAATCGCTTTGGTACATTCCGTTCATTGATTAGGCAGAGGCGCTCCTGTTTCTCTTCTATGGGCATTGTATGTGAATACACCTACATCGGGTACCTGCTGTGATGTTTTGACAGAATTGTCCTTCAAAGAAAAGGAGATTTTTGCCAATCCTTCAATCCTTTTGATAATTGTGCCTTGTGCGACTGTTGTCCTTTTTTCGGTGTAGTTCTAAAGGGGTATACCTACCTATAATGATTAGATGGTTTTATTAAGGGAGAGCGCGGCGAATAAGGGTTAAAAATTGCATTCGCATGTCCTTGAGAGTCGAACCCTTTCACTATAGGTATGTGCGGCTCTTTTGTATTGCAGCGATTGGGTCTTGGGCGATGCGTGTTTGGCGAATTTTATGAGCCTTTACTTTTTCTTCCAAAGACGATGTTGGGTGAATCTGTTTTTTCAGGACAATTCGCACCTTATTGTGAAAATAGGAGAACTGCAAATTTGGACTCTTCCGGGAAAGGGAAACACTGCAACTGCAAGTGGCGGTATACTACATATGCCCGCAACTGACAATATTTACAAGGATTCCTAGAGAGGGTCACCCAGTCACATTCCTTCCATTTCAATTTGCAGGGAATTGGTTACAATTTTTAATTCTCCAAGTGATGCCAGACTTTTCGGACTGAATTGCCCACGACGATTATCAGAAAAACCAAAAAATGCCCTTTTTGCCCGCGTCGACGTTAAAAATACAACAAAAAACTTAATTTTTATTTTGTTCCTTGAGATAAAGCCCTTTTTCTAACTTTTTAGCTCATTTTGAAAGGCAAAAAATGACGATCTGGCATCACTGCATTTCCCCATTTTGGACTTGCAGCGAATTGGTTACATGTTTAACATTCCTCCCACTTTGGACTTGCAGCGAATTGTTTACAATATGTTTAACAAGGCTGAATCAGACAGCATTAAGCAGACCATAGCCGAGCTTTAAGAGTCGAATTTGGTGGATATTTGGTCATAGGGAAGTATAGGTGCACGCCTTTATAAATGAAAAAGCATCGTTCGCTGCACCGTCTACTTTAAATTTCGCTTCTTTTCCAACACTTGCTACTCGCAGTGCGGAATTGTTTCTTTGCCACCTATTCCCACCCAATAATTTGGAACAACAGCGGTCGATATATGTATATCTACGAAGTATTATAAGAACGTTGCTGAATGGAGTAGATTTTACCAGCAAATTCTGTCACGTAACTCGATAATTGATGCGGCAATTCGGCTCCAGGTTTACGTATAATAAAAAAGAACAGATCCATCTATCGACATCAGTCTGTTGTCAACCCGCATGGCAGTATTTTCTTCAAATCCTAATATTTATGTATCAGCTAGACCACAAAATTTGCATAAGAAACAGCAGCAGATTCTATGAGCCGTGCGAATCAAAAGATCGCCTGCTTACCTACCCATCTATACAACTCGAAGTTACATAACACGTATGTGAGTGTATGTAACATTGTGAGTCGAATTATTTAAATTCTGCCACCGAACCTAATGAAATGCACACATCCATCGCACGGATGTAGTCCCGACCGAAGACAAGATTCCCACAAACCATTGGCCACCGCCTGTAACAGGTAATCGAGACAGGAAATTCGCCGCGTAAAATAAATGCTGCCAATTTCCATTTCGCGTGACTGAAAACTGAATAACAAAAATCCACATACCAACAACCAACCGGCCGGCAATAAGTTCGCTCTTATGTATGGGAGTATGCTTGGGAGAGTGTGCAAAAAATAAATGTGTGCAAAAAAATAGTAAAAAAAAATTCGCAAATGAAAATTGCCATGCGATAGGGAGGGGTGTGGTTTATGAATGAGCTCCAGTGGATTATGGATTTGCTAATATTTTCGCGTGTGCCCTTTTCTGCTGAGCGTTGCCAGGTGGATTTTAAGAAATTTAGTGCTATGTTGGCAGTTGACAGCTTGTTGCAAAACTAAAATGCAGCTTATGTCAGTACAGGTACCTCTGCAGACTATTATAACCTTTAAAGTGGTTCAGTTGCATCCGAGAAACGGCAACACTATTCTGAGGAAACTATCGGTTGACACATTAAACCTATTTTTTTCTACAGCTTATTAAACATATGAATATTTTTTTATTGTGTAAGAAAAGATAAGCGCCCGCTGCAAAGACAAATGCTGTTCATCTGTGTATTTCAGACAGCAAGGAAAAACTCAAAACGCCTTTGCAATCGAATCTGCTTTCGAACAAAAGATTACTTTCAGACTCCTATTTGTTAAATATACCTACCTACTATTCCCACTTTCAATAAACTAAAGAAAATTTACTCAGTTTTCGTGTGACATTATATTGACGACCGAAAAGACTCAATTTTAGCTAAATATACCCTGCCAAGTGTCACAATTGCATTCTTGTCATGCGGCTTCTGTAGAAAACATGCACAACACTCTTGGAAATCGACACACGATCCCGAATTGGCAACCGGCATTCCAGATAACACATAATACCAGAATCTTGTCCGCCAAGTAGGTATTTGTACGCCAACTGCCTCCAAATACATTGCGTACTGTCAAACTTACCAATATGTGAAAATACGGCCTTTCTGCTTACACTTGCACTTTCGCTGCCAAGACGCAATTGTTTCCGAGAAAACTATTAATCACTGACACAAGTAGACGTCAATGTTTTGACTTATTTCTAATTCCGTTCCATTGTGTTTATAAAAGTACCGATCTGCACTGAACAATAACTAAGTATGACGTTTCAATGTCGCGAAAATTTTACCAAAAGTCACTTCTAAATCTGTCCAACACAAGCTATCTGGTTTGAGTTTCCAGCAAAATAATAGCACGATGCCGCCATCCAAATGGCATTTCTCTAGTGGCAAAGAAGCCTCACTGTGGCCGAATTAACCTCAAACTTGAGCAGAAGTTCACATAAACTCATTCGAAGAACTCTATCATTATTTACTACGAAAAGGTGAAGCACAAGTTTTTTTTTTTAATATTCTACTACGCAAATTGTTTTTCGCGATTATTTAGCACAGCACACGCACATTGTTGTTCTATTTTGATTAAGTTATTGTGCGCTGGTTGCCCTGAAGGGCGGCAAAGGGAACGCCACTTGACTCATCTAAATTACCGGCATGTTTTACTCGGCCTTTATGGGTCTAGCGATTACGATTGAGTACACAAAAACAAAAGCCGTCAGGGCGGACACCGAAAAACAGATCTCAGCGATGATTTTCACTTGTGGAATAACCTCACAAAATCACACATGAAATGATTTGGGGAAAACAATAATGTTTTGCGAATAATTTCGTCAATCTAAACCGAAATAGATTTGCAAAGTGTTTGGGTATGTAGGGGCGAGTATATAGCAGCACTGTACACAAGTCCAACGAACACTTTTGCATTATGGTATATTGACTGTTGTAATGATATTTCCTGTTTACAACGTGTGCGCGGGAAGCTTTTTTTGGCTCTGTAAGGCCGAGGCAAACACAGATGTAAAGTTGTGTATCTACAGCGAAGCGTTGGAACTGAAATTCTTAAGAAAAATTCGCGTGCGCGCACTGACCTTGAATAAGGTCTGTTTGCCTGGGCTTCGTTTTAATAAAAAGTGTCAGTGTTATTATGTCGTTTTCCATCGTGGTATATGTTCCCTTTATGTGCCCACATATCACGGCTACATATATTTACATGAGCGGTGCTACTAATATTGTGCTGACTTCTACCTACACAGTTGAGCTATTGCAAAGAGGGAAAGCTTTCTGGATGGGTCTGGTCGGGTGTATTCTATTGTTCAGACGTAATTTTCGTGGCCCTGTGCGTGGTGATGTTTGGCGTTGGTTGATTACGCATGCAGAATATTGTGTGAAAAATATAAGAAAAATGTAGAACTGTGCAAAATATTATACTAAAATGTGCGTTCGTGAAATTCGATATCGAAAAATGGTGAAATTCGAACTATTTTCCATTCGAAAGAAAACGAATAAATTTGCAAAATAATTCCAACGCGGCAACGCCATCTGCAATCTGCCTCCTGCCATTTCTTTCGGTCGCCATTGTTGTGTAACACGCTCTTTCGCCATAAACACAATACACAGCTAAACTTGAACTTGAATATTTCAAGTTCAATATGAAGGCGATCACGGGAGGTAGATGGTGTGCGAAAAAAAAGCGCCACCGCCTATCGGCTCTCGTCACACAAACAGCACACCGATATGACATTCCATTCATTCAGCAACAATTCGTTGGTTTTGCTTTCACTACATTGAAGGAGCCGCGCACAACCTACCTCAATAGTTCATCAATTGCGGCGAATATGCGAATTGGCACGAAGAGCTTCGCAAAAATTCGTAAACAGCCGAAGGCACCCGAATGGATACGAAGCTGTGCGAAATAGCCAATCAGAGTGTTGCGAAAAAAGCTCAGTTTTGTTGGTTTTGTTTGTGCAAAAAAGCAGCTTTCGTTTTGCTCGTTTTTGTACTTGCTCATAGGTGGCATCTCTTGCGCACGCATGGAGAGCGGTGGCGGTTGTCACTTTTTCGCGCACGCACATTTTTTTTGCACCAATGATGTGGTTGTTTCAGAGATGGCTGCACGCACACTATAAACGGTGCGGCTCTTTTTAAACCCGTTGGTTGGGATTTTCGAAGAGAAATTAATGCCATTTGAGTTATTTTCTTTTTGAGACATTTCGCTGATCAAAAAGTGGAGTAGAAGGAAGGAAGAACCAAGAACGTCTCTTAGCGATTTTTTACTTATTAAGCATACCTATTAAAAATTAAATGATATGAGATATGACACAAGTACCTCTACCTCTACGCTCTACGTCTACCCAGCGTATCAGTTTCAGTATTCCTCTTCCCTCGTGACAGATGACAGTACCTACCAACTAAACCGAATGATTGTAGAATTGAGAGAGACCCTCAATAATGGTTTTTTGGTTTGGGTTATCTGACTTTTGTGTTATAATAAAATCAAAAAGTTGCGACGAGGCGACGAATGTGTTTCCAGCTTTAGGTAAAATTGGAAAACAAGAGCATTGGCCGGGGCACTCATTCCGTAATTTTTGAGACGATTATCGTTGAAACGATAGACCTCCAAAAGTATTAACTGAGTGCCAAAATTACGAGTTTGAGTTCTTACTCCAATTTATTTTCCACAAATGTAATGAAAGCTGGCGATAGTGAAACAAATTCGGGCAGAATATAACTTCTTATGGTCCTCAAAGATCAAAGTTTCAAAAACGATATCGTCCCGACGATTATTGTTATACGGAATCTGCCTCCAGGATTACCTTGGTCAGTTTTTAGCATAATAATTGATTAACCCAGCCCAGTGTGGATGCATGGACAAATGAATTCAACTTTACAGTTCGTCCGTCGGTTGCATTCATTCGCTCTAGGAAATGTTGTTCTTCTGGTTTGGGGTCGAAATGCTGCATGGGTCACAATTCTTTTTACAAAATTTAACTTTTAAAACTCTGTTTTTCTAAATTCTGCTTTACAAGATTCAGGATTAAAAAAGAACAGAATTTTTGTATGAGAAGACAAGGTTTTGCAAAGCAGAATTTTGAAAGCAAAATTGTGACCGGATCCTTCTAATCACTAAATAGGTAGGTAGGTAAAACGTGCGAATGTGACTAAGACAGTCGTTTGTTTAAGTGTGCGCATTTTGGACTTTGGGCAAAAAAATCACGTCAAAAAAACACGAAAAAACCGAGAAAAAACGTGAAAAAAAACCGTAAAAGAACGTGCGAAAAAAGAGTCAAAAAATCGAAAGAACGTGTTAGAAACTCGTTGAAAAACGCTTAAAAAAATTGTCAAAAGCACGTAAAAACACGTAAAAACCCGTCAAAAAAACGCTTTAAAAAAACCTTAAAAAAAGTCGCGTTAAGAAAGACCTAACTTCGTCTTGCCTCTTTCACAGAAAAAAAAAAACATTTTAAACAGTAGGTACCTACACCCTCTACAAGTAATTTTAAGGACGTTGCTTCTATACTGATTTTGATTAAGAACATTTCTATTCAGCGACACACGACAGCACCGACCACCAACAAAGTTTTCACTCAACACTCGTGGATCGTGTTCGCGGACGAAGTGGTTCTCTTAAAAACTCCCGCTGCCATTTGGACTCAACTTGATGGTGTGCAAATTGTCCATAAAAAGCACAACTACTCGCGAATTCAACTCATTCGCTCGACAGCTCTGTTTTGCGGTTGGGGTTCGCGATTTCGCGATCGCGTTTTTAGTTTTTTCTTTTTCTGCTCGCGATCGGTTATGCTGCGAGATACCTCGCACGTCGTAGCTCGCACCCGTCGTACGTCGGTCGGTTGTCTATTTCCAAAAAGGTTCAGGATATTGTTTCCATTATCCTTTCCCTTCGAATGGATGGGGGCGAGAAGACATACAAAAACTGTATACAAACAGCACAATAGATACCAGAAAAAAGGAGAAAACCTCAACAATAGATACAAGGTGTCATCGAAGGAGGAAGAAGTCATGGGAAAATCCAATTCCCCGAACCTGCAGGATGAGATTTCCAAATTTCGACACAAAGGGAATAGTTTTCCCAAGCATTTGTGAAAGGGGATAGGGGAACATGTGCGCGCAATTCGCCCCCATGCACACCTTACCAGGGACAGGCGCGCATGCAACCAAACCGTTCCAACAAAGGACGTCTGCGCAATTTGATTTATTTATTGGATATCATGTACAAAGTGCGGTGGTGTGCTGCGATATTATGTTGTTTTCGTGTGACTTTTTTAGTTCTACAAACGGTCTGTGTTTATTTTGGTTGAAAGGAAGAAAAATCCGATCGACAGGATCCCAATTGTTGGTGTGCTCTCGCCTTGGAGTGCATTGAACTGTGTCGAGCTGAGGTGATCATGAGAACGGCTTCCTTCACGGGCAAAAAAGGACTCTGATCTTAGAAAGGATTTAAGTTCAAACGCCTAATCGGATCGGATTTTCTCTGTGTGTGTGCTAGTCCTGTGCCAGTTGATTCGATTAGGGATTTAAGCAACAGGTTTTTTTTTTCTTGTAATTTCCAATTCCATCCCACGCTGGGCTTGTACATCTTCTCGTTTTGCCGAACCTGTTTCCAGCGTCTGATTCCCGATCAATAAATTTTCCCCCTAGTTCGGGATGCAACAAAATTAGTGGTCTGCGTCTATAATAGATTCGGGAAAAAGGTGCACAACCGCGACCAGGACCAGCCACAGACACAATAGCCGCGATGCCACACAAATCACATAGTTTCGTCGTAATTTATGTTCGCTCAGAGTCGTTCTGTTGTTGTTTCTTTTTGTGCAGCTCGTTTTATGTTTTTTTCCGAATATACCTCTGGATGCGTACATATAGAGAGGGAGTGCGTATAGGGATAGGTCCGAACGGTCTCGCTTGCATTAATTAAATCGGCGAGCATGCAATTAATATCGCGGTCGGGGAGCACATGCGGTTCCAGTCCGTATTCCAGCTGCTGACAGATGGAATGTTGATTTCTGGATAAATATACTGACAAGCTGATGTTTGGTTTGTGTGGCCAAAAGTGCAACGCAGCTGAAATTGCACAAGTCGCATAGGTAGAGAGCAAATGCAGGGACTCATTAGCGTTTTATAGGTGCATGGAGAGAGTTCAACCAAAACTATGCCGGGCTTTCGCGATGGCAAATATGCCTTCCATCGTTCTCTCGCTTCCCATTTACGCTTTCTCTCCACGTCGTCGCTCTTGGCCATCAAACTTGACCTGTATTCGGGAGCGGGTCGAAATGCTCTTTCAAAGTTCTGCCTTGCGAAATTCTGTCTTCTCACTTTTTGAAAAACAGTTTTTTTTCAAATTAAAGCAATCAAATTCAGCTAAATCTGCTTTTTTCCAACTGCCAATAAATGAAACACAAAATTTAAAGACAATTTTAAATTAACAAAAAAATTAAAAACTAAATTTTGAAACAGAAATTAATAAATAAATAAAATAAATTTTAAATTAAAAAAAGAAGCAATAAAAATTAAATCAAATATTAAAAAAAAAATTTACCTTTTGAAAAATGGGAAATTTAATTAAAAAAATTTAAAATAAGAGCCAAAGGTTTAGAAAATGTTTTTTTATTGTTTGCAGAGTTTTGTAAAACATTTTTAGAATTTAGAAAAACTGAATTTTGAACACAGAATTTTGGAAACAGACTTGTAACCCCTCCAGAGTTTTGGCTTTCCAATGACTGCTTGGTGTTGCTACCAATTGTCCATCCAGTGGCGTAGCGAGGGGGGGCTGGGGGGCACAGGCCCCGGGCGGCACTTTGCTAGGGGCGGCAATTTTGGGCGTTTATAATTTTGAAATAAAAAAATATTTACAAAACGGTTTAAAAGTTTACATTCCTTGTGTTGCTCAACAACAAAATCCTGCTGCTCCCTAGTATGCAACTACACTTTATCAGAAATGACAACCCTGCACAGCACACACAAATTATAATACAGTACACAACATCCGCATTCGAAAACACTCTCTTTCTCTTTTCTTGCTAGAATTTGTGTGTGTGAGAGAAGTTTCTCAAAATTGAAGCTTATTAAAAATTATTTAAGGTCCACAATGAGCACCCTAAGGGTATCTAATCTGCGTATCATGGCCATAGAGCAGGAAATCATAGAGAATATCGATACTGAAAGAATAAGAAGAGATTTTGCCCGAAAAGTAGGAAAACAAAATTTTAAAGAATTTTTCTGTAAATGTGTAATTAAGAAATTAATAGCCTTTTTACTTTCTCGATTACGTAGTACGAGAAAGATATTGTATTCGTACAAAATTTCGAACTAGAGATGTTAATCAATTCTGACATTACGATGATAGAGCAATTCAAAAAAGTAGGTCGCAAAATTGTGTCCGTCTGTCTGTATGTCCCGAGGCCTACAGCCTAAACTGCTGCCCAGATTTTGTTCAAACTTGGGATTTGTAGTTTGTGGGCTTTAGTTTACATACTTAGAGTAAAATGGATGTTTTCAAAATTATTGTGTCCCTAACTTTCAATCCGAATCACCGAAAACGCAGATTTTTGAAAGTGCTCGTATCTCGAAAACCCCAACTTCGATTTTAAATAAAACTTTAAAGTCCAAGGATGTAGGAATTCATCCAGAACAATAACTTATACTCAGTTTTTAGCTAAATAATTAATCAATGGTATTTTTTAAACTAAACAGTGCATTATTTGGTACTGTTTTGTCTGCCAAATTTTACAAAAAACGATCTAACGATTTTGGTTAAAAATATCTAAAGATTAAATCAGTATTCGATATAAGCTCAGAGAAGACAAATTTTACCAAGTTTATATTATGCAGGTATAACTGGTTGAAACCGTAGACGATGGTTTTTTTTAGTTTGTAAAAAAATTACTAGGGTTGGCATAAATTAGGTCTGCCCCGGGCGGCCCCAACCACGCTACGCCACTGTGTCCACCAGTCAATTACAACTATGCAACGTGCGAGTAATCTGGCTTAAGTCAGTGAAATTCCATATCGTGACCGCAAAGAAATTGTCACTCCATTTTTACGAGTTTAACTAAACTCGAGCTGACGTCTATCACTTTTTGACAGAAGCTTAAGTTCACATAATCTGAGTGTACTTAACCTAGAAATGCGCAGCAAAATCTAAATTCATTTGCTAAATATAAAATCGCGTTCGTCAGTGTTCCTCTAAATCTGCCTTGCCCCGCCGAATTAGAAACAACAAGAAAAACAGTAACACCCTTCCTTCGTGTCGTCCCTTTTCCTCCGACTCGAAGGTACGCCGCTCCATACCAAATTTACGTGCATATATGAACACGTACCTATATACACAGCGTCGTCATCCGCCCGCAATAGTCGCATTTTTTGTACAAAAAAAAAGTCAATTTCCTGCGCGGCTGTGATCCTCTGTTTATTTAAACTCACTGTTAACACATCGCACAAAAATCCACACACACAAATGTATGCATCCACCTTTTTTATTCCTTTTTTTTTTTTTTGGTTAATTTTTGTATCTTTATTCCAAGTTCTAAGAGTTTTGTTGTTGTTTTCATATATATTTCGTCGTTGCGTGTTCGTGACATGCATGCCGCACGCACTGCTGTGCGATGGCCATGCGTTGTGTATAGTTGCATTGTATTCGCGTCGCGGCCCAGCGTCAGCCCTACACCAACACGATTTTTGGTTTTCCAGAATTTCGGGTTTGTTGCTTCCTCCGGCGCGCCGCGCTGATGAGCGGCTCCATATCTATTTTTAGAGATACACTGCGAGATTGAATTTGTGTGTGGAGTTGTGTAGGGGATTGGGCGCAGCGCAACATTGAAAATAAAACTGCATGCAGAAGAGGGACGCAGCAATTGGCTGGATGCGCGTAAAAGAAGTCACGGAGCGAAATTGAAGAAGCCAAGTACCAACGAATACTTATGAGTGTCAGTACAGGCCAATATGATGAGGTCCAATTTTTCCCTGAATGTCTGTTAATTTCGTAGAGAAAAATTCCCGAATTGACATTATTGTGGTGGTGGTTTTGGAGTTTTTAGAGCGGAAACGCCAAGAAGCCATTCTCATCAAACTGATGTGCATATACTCGCACGATCGCTTAGGAGTGTTGAAGTGTTGTGGGTGCTTATAGGGGGAAATTGAAGTTTCCGATGGCATTTGGTCACGTTCTCCTGGTAATGAATGAATGGATAGTTGCACATGTGGAGAGCAGCTCCATGAGCAGCAGCAACAGAATAGATCCATTCCGCAGCACAATGGAATGCAATTTGTAAGATGTTGGGTGGTTTCGAAAGTAAAAGGGAAACCTGCTGCTTTACTTCGATGTAATGACAGTGGATAGATGGCTTGGACAATGGAGGTAATAGGCAATTCACCTTTTCTAGTGAATGAAGTAGGTGAAAGTGGCGCCCAACGGGAGGCCCTGTTCGCACCTTTCCCCTGCAAAGAAAGCCATCGATGGCAAATCCAATCGAGGCATACAAAATAAAGCCTAGCAGATAGTTGGTGACAGGTGCGCATTTTTACTATTGAGGGGCTGACATTGGGCGCCATTTAGACCATCAACGAGGTGAGGTTGCAATGAAGGAGAAACCTTTGCTTTACAAGTCTGCGTTAATGAGTTTCACACATTTTTAAATATTTCCCTGCAGTTGCACCTAATGGTTCCTGTCCTTTATCTGTCAAGAGGAAAGCTTCTCAAATCGGTCGTTCGGATACGGCCTTGGACCGGAAGATCTCTTTCATTCAGCTAAAAAATAATAAGCCTCCCAAAACGATTGGTGTCTTTATGAACATTCCGCATACGCATATCTTCTGATTACTCTACAAACTTTTGTCAGCTTAAGCTAGTGTCAGAAATGGAGTAAAGTCCACTTTAGTGCAGTCAAGTAACTGGGTAAATAAAAATTGGTCAGACTCGGAAACGGGGAGGTCTGATTTATACTGCATAACAACATCACGTACGTTACACATTTTTGCACGCGATGGGACAGAGAAATCCGTTTGGCCGCAGTCAACGTGCACTAAAGTCGTTAAAATTAGATCTTAAGTCACACGCCCAAACTGTCCTGGATATCCTTTAACCATGACATGACAGATGGCGACCAACATTTCTGCCATCATTGGAAAACGTTGCTCTTTCTGATTGAAAACATGTCAATTTTTGTCATTAAATTAAACGAATGGTCCATCAATCAATTGTGCGAAATAAATAATTAAATGTCCGTTGATCACTTTCGGAAGCCATTTTGCGAAATTCCGCAGGTCATCGCTATAAAAATATCAACATGCAGAGCTTTCCCATAACTCCTACCACGTAAACAAGATGGCCGACCAAAATATGTGTCACTTACTTTTGCGTGTTGGGTATAATGCTGCCGCTTTCAGTCACACGGCTATTTAGTACTGGGCATCCGTTTAATCTTACGTATTAGGAATGTGTGCGATGTTGTGAATGCAGCAAAAATGTTTTCTTAAAAAATATGCACCCATTTTGACACTTGCGAATTTGTCACTTTTGAAATTGGTATACTTGACTGTCAAAAACACTTCAAGTTTATTTCGTTTAGTTCTATAAGAACTTTTAAAACGTCAAAGCATCTGCCGAAAAGATGACAGTTTCTACATTTATTTTTTGGCAAGCGCCTAAGTCCATACACCTTCTATTAACGAAAGGCGCCTTTCGCCTAAACGTCATCAAAAAGACCAAAGGTATCTACCACCTGACACTTGCTGTTCTCTGGTCAATCAATTTTGACGTGCACCCTTCACGATGCCATAACTCGATACTTTTGCCTCACAACTGTCTTGAATTGTCACTTTGACAGACGCTAACCTGCCTGTAACCGATACGCACCGTCATATTGCGTCCTAAAAATCAATCATCTATAAATCTCCTCTGACGTACATACATGCCCAATCGACTGTAAAGGATACAAAATATGTTTTGTTATATAAAATATTTATATCCCTCCCTCCGTAAACAAAATGCAATTGGAAATAGAAACTTGTCCGGCAGAATGAAACGAATTTCATCTGCGTATACGATCCTCAGATCTGTCAATGTGTAAATTTGTTCAAATTTTCTAAACAAACAACACAAAGGATCCCGATTCCCGATTCCTCATCGTACGTCTCCTCTTTCACTTCTTCGTTACAAAATAAACAATGAAATTCCTTTTTAGCATCATTCCAACCTGCTCCTAACCAGTTTTTCCAATTAAACCCCAAACAGGGAATAGAAAAAAAAATAACATTTTCGGACAACGCCCGAAAAATGGACGAAAAAAAACGCACACACAGCATCAAGTGAAGGGCAATCAAAGTGAAGTGGATACCAGAAACTAAAAAGAAAAAAGGTGGAAGCAAAACGCTGAAAAGGAGGAAAAAAAACAATTCTCGAGATCTCTGCAAAAGAGATGCAACATGCAATCGCCGCCAGTCGCAGTCAACGAGGAGAATACTTTCACGCAGCCACCACACCATCGCATCGCGCGACGCTAATTCTCCTACATCGATCAACAGAAGGAGCCGAGACAAGCCAAACACGAATAATTGTTAATGCAATAACGCATCAGCATAATGGAATAAACAAAAAATCATTAGAAATGCGCAGTCGAGGAGGAGATGGTGAAAAAAAACACGCGCTGTCTCGGTTGCTGTCTCTGTTGCTCTGCGCGTCAAAGGGCATTTGCTATCTTTTCATCCGTTCCATGTTTGTCCAATGCCCCTTTTTTCGGGGCATTTTTCTCTCCTTCACTTCGTCTTGAAACTGAAATTGTGTGTGCATTTTTTTTATCAAATTTTGTGTAGTTTTCTATCCTCAGGTTCAGTGTGTGTGCGGAGAATTTTATGCGTGGGTTCGTTAACCTAAGATTTTCAGGGTCATATAGAAGTCAAATTGCTCTTTATTTGGAAGTTGTGTTTTTTTTTCGGTGAATGCAGAAAGGAAAACGAGAAAACTGCATTAGGTTTGGGACTGCGGAGAGTTACATTTGTTGGAATCTGTTCTGCTGTGTCGTGAGAATTTGGAAGCGTCTTGTTTTCAAATTGAATGTTTCAATAAACACGGGCTGCGTGTAGGTGTGGTGTATGTGGGGATATTCATTAGAAATGTAAACAGTCTTTGAGGGGAAATAAAAATAAAACGAGACTGACTCTGGCAGTGGATGGAGTTTTTTTCTTTTTTATATGAAAGGAGTTGTGCAGAATTTTTGGTCGATTTCAAGGCGAGTTTCGCATCCCAAAAACTTTATAGCGCAGCGGCAACAAACTGGGTTGTTAGCACGTAACTTGATACAATCGAGTTCAGTCGATACAATCGAGCTCTGGCAGCACCTAATTTGTCTCAATCGAGGAAAATCAATGGAGGATAATCGATTGAGACAAATTAGGTGCTGCCAGAGCTCGATTGTAGCGACTGAACTCGATTGTATCAAGTTACGTGCTGACACCCCAGTTTACTAAGCTAGGGTAGCGGGTAGGTACCTGCTGGAGGAGAGTTGGCGGCGGATGAACTCTATTTGCAGCGCTCACTTCGCGAAGTTGGTTACTGGTGACAGTAAGTACCTTACCTACCTATTGCAGCAGCAGCTAGTGCAAGGGACCAGTGCAAAATTTCCAGGAGGCCATCATTAATGGAGTGATTAGCTGGCTTTGAAACGATTGCATAAAAATATCTCGATTATTATTTTTTACCAAGAAGTTCAAGTACATATAGCCTTTAAGAAAGCTTCCTTTATACTTTTCTCGCATTTTATTCGTTTGCGTGTGCTTTTGCAGCGGCATAAAACATTTCACGCGATGCCATTTCGCTGGCAAGTTCAACTATGGGACACCCTAGTAGAACTCGCCTGTGAAACTGGATAAAAAGGCGTCAAAAGATCGGTTCAAAAACTTGTAAAAAAAGATGAAATTCATTGAAAAACGCTACCAAACTTGTCGAAGGTTGCGCCAAAAAGCGAGTCAGTTAATGCACCAAAAACGCTTCAAGAACTCTTCGAAAAAACGAAAAAATACGTCAAAATATTTGTCGAAAAAAACATCAAAGATGTGCCCAAAAACGTATTGAAAAACCCATTAAAATACGAGTCAATAAACGCTGCGAAAAACGTGAACCAAAATGAGTACAGAAACCCGTCAGCAACCACGTCAAAAACGCACTAAAAACTTTTCAAAAAATCATTAAAAAACCAAACACCAAAAAGGCGTCGAAGAACGAGTCGAAAGTTGAGTCAAAAAATTTGTCAAAAATGTGTCCAAAAACGAGTGAAAAAATTATCCGATAAATGCTCAAAAAACGCGTCAAAAACTTTTCAGAAGAGGTAACAAAAACGAGTGCAAAAAACTCGTCAAAAAGGTCGAAAACGCAACATTGGATTCGCTGAAAAAGTGACCAAAAAGGCATCGAAACATAGATCAAAAGTTGCTTCAAGAACGAGTAACGAAAAGTGTCCAAGACCCGTCAAAAAACGAGGACAAAAAACACAAAAAACGAGTCGAAAAAAGTAGGCAAAAAGTCGTCAAAAAGACTTAAGACCGAATGTAAAACACGAATCCATTAATGCGCCAAAAGCGAATCAAGAACTCTAAAAAGTCAAAAACGAGTCAAAAGAAAACTTTTTCAAAAAGGCATCAAAAACGCATGCAAAAACCTCGTCAAAAACGCAGGTAAATAGCATCCGTAAAACGAAATAAACTCGTGTCAAAATCGTACCCGAAAGAAAACATTTAAAAAACCTAGAAACAACTCAATAAAAGCCTCAAAATCGTAACCAAAAAGCCCTGAAACTTAACAAAAAACTACCAAATAACAATATTTGCGAATACTATAAACTAGAGGGGAGACTGGAGACAATCAGCGACTTAGTCAGATTGAAGGGTGGCTCAGCATTAAACTCAGTTGGAAGCCGATAAGCTGGGCAAGAAATATACCCTTGCTTCCTTGACCTTAACCCAGCAGCTCTTCTTCCATTATTTAACAAGTTTGAGGTCCGTCTGCTCACATAAGATTTGGTTCGCAAATGCCAGGGATGGTTGCAAAACCCACAGGTATTCATAGGTTCTACTAAATGGGGGCTATAACTCATAATTTAACGAGTAAAATGTGTTGCAATGTAACCCCCCTTCTACATAACCTAACCTAAAACTCGTTTCGAGAAACTAAAAATCTTGCATGCAACTACTTTCTAGTTCTAATTTTTAATAATTGATATTTTTGAAACGAGTTTTAATCGAATTCAATTCCAACCCAGTTCCTTTTATCAACAAGTGGTCGGACTAACCCCCAAGAGTTACACTCACCTTCCATGCATAACAAACGATAACAAATTACTTTTCGTGACCCTAACATCGAAAGGAAATAACAAGACCATCGGAAAGCGAACGAGGACCACACTCCTCTATTGGTTTGCTATACATAATCGATTAAATTGGATATTTATGTTTCGCCGTTGTGCGTTGCACTCCTTCTCTTTAGGGCACTGAGTGCATCTATAAAGTCGAAAATAAGGGGACAAACGCATTCCGAAAAAAAAGAAAAGAAACCGATAACGATCCCAAAACGATAGTTTCAAGAGAGTGGAGCTTGAACAAAGGATGATGATTTTCCCTTTCACCTTTTCAAATGTTTTCACTCATTTGAGACTTTGCTTTCAGTACTTAAATTTTTTTTTGGAATGAAAAGAGGAAAACGAAAGCAGATTTTCTGTTGTACCTGCTTTGAAATCCTAATGAGGAATCAAAGAGCAGAACTGCCCATCCAGGCCCTATTCCGCGGGGAATACACTTGCAAACGAATATTGGATCGTGAGGCGAATGTTGTGTAAGGTTTTTTGTTTTCTGTAGATCCTGTTGACTTGACGTCGACTGCATCCTGTATTGTGCTATGCAAACATTTGGATACTGCGTAAACAGTTAAATTTGTGTTTGTGCAGTCGTAGTTCTCTGTATATTTTCACTTGTCCACCACACGGCTCATTGGAGGAGCTGATTAGTTGCGAGGGACGAAAGGAAGCCGCCGCATTCAGAAGAGAAACATAATAAAAATGGCGCCCGAGCACACCTTCGAATGCAACCGTCTGTCGAAAGGGTTCCTATGCGCTCTGTCAGCCGTTATTAAGATGAGATTTGCATAAGAAGTCAGAATCGATTCCATTATCATCAGCAAATCCTTTCGATCACCTTGAGAAAAAATATCTCACCCGGAAGTGCATAACAAACAACGATGCAGATCGGTTTCGTGTGACGAATAATCGAAGAAGCCCCCGTTGCTGCAAAAAAAGGAAAAAAAATGCAAATGCGGAAATAAAATCAAGAAATGTCAGGACACCACTTTCCCACGATGTGCATGCCAAAAAAGGATATCCTACCTACCCGCCAGAAGATGCCCATGAATGTTTAGCAGTCCGATAAGTGGAAGATATTAAAATTTGCATATCTTTTGATAATAGTGATAGACGCACACACACGCATGCGAAAGGGGTTACGCAACGCGCACACATTCAAGGGTGTATGCGAATACGTGTCCTCATTAGGATGCAATTTCGAACTGATTTGCATATGGAAATGGAAAGTTGCCCTGCCGACTCTGTGGAGAAGATGCTCATGTGGTGCGACGGAGTGATTTGATTATGTCACCGTAGGATCTTAAGGATTTTTTTTTTCTCTACCCCTATGAGTCCATGTGACCCATTCGAATTATAATAGATCACCCGGAATGCAGTTTTTTTTTCCTTTTCAATCATTTGTTGGGATATGATGCTCCCAGGGTGGAAAGGGGTTTCGTCCTGTTTGTGTGTTCCTGTTGCATTGGGTAGTAGGACATGTGCATGTGGAATATCAAATTTGCATATTTATTTGAGGAAAATTTCGAGTTTTAGCAAAGAGATATGCAAATTAACCCAGTTGCGAGGACTTTCCCACGATGTCTTCAGGGGTGAACCGAAAATCATTGTCTCTTGGGCGAGATGCAATAAATTTGATGTGCGCTTGAGGCCGGTGCATAGTTTTGCAAAAATAAATTTAAACCTTTCTTAATTTGGGTGAAAGGAAAGTGGCCTTTGCACGAGGGGCGACCGTTCTGTTTCTTAAGCGATATTGAAGCGCCTCATTATTTTTCGAATGGTAATTCTATGCAAATTTTTTCAGTGAATATAATAAAAGGCTTACGTAAAATAAAATATTTTTTAAGCTATAGAGTGCAGAGAGCCGCTTAATTGTTTGCCCGTACAATTTTTCCGTTATTTTTCACATTTCAACTCGACTGATATTTATGTATGTTTGAATTGAAGGGGCCTTTCTAATAATCATGTTTAACCTTCACACTAAATATTTTGTTGGTCACCAAGTGAATTCGAAAAATTTAGCCTGGACACTAAAAATGAATATTAGCGGAAAGTGTTTGAGATTTTTTGAGTTTTTTTTTAAATGAATAAAATCATCAAAATGTCAAGAGAGAGAGAGAGAGCTTAATAACATTGGCAAAATGGAAATAGGTAGGTACATTTTGTGAATTATTGACGAATAACAATCCTTAACCCTCGCTATTAGGGCGCCACCTGTGGAGAAAATAATTCTACTCACTGTAGACTATTTTTGCGATTTTTTCCCTCTTCTTATTGTTTGGTTAAAAGTAATTATAAAAACAGGCAACTTTGAAAAATTAATTAAGACTTGGCAGCACTACACTTTGTGAATCCTAATTTCTGTCACTCTGCGGTAGTAGCTATATTATAAATTGGGTAGATCGATATCTAGTACTCCACTTCATGTCAATAACTATACAAAAGATAAAAACCACGCAACGCGCCAAATCAGTGATAGGGAATCATTATGACTTATGGAAATTGTTTGATTTAGTGCGCGTTTGTTTTGGATTACTTATCTAAGAGGCCATTCACATGAGCGCAAAATTTCGAATAGGCTAATTGCGAACAAATCAATTCAACTGCATTGATAAATTAAGAATTGTTATATTTATTTAAATAATCTAACATCGCAGTTTACAATTGAGAATTTTTTCCGCGAACTGTCAATTTTTTTTGACAATCCACATAAAGTAGTCGCGATCTACAAACCCACAAATGAAAAAATCGTTCGAACTTAACCTTTAAAAATGAAACTGATTCGCGGGTATCTGCGACTAAAAAAAGTTTTCATGTGAATAAAATGACAGAAACTACAAATATTCGCTTGTTCGTAGTTTGCAATTCGGTCTCATAGCGCCGTACTAATAACAAATTCTAGTCTCGAAAATTTGTATACAGAACATAGCCACTGTGAACAACTAAAATTTACAGTCGAAAATAAAAATGTTTATTGGTAAGCCCCATAGACTTTTTTATTCATATAAAAGTGAATTGTGAACTGCAAACAAGCGAATATTCGTTTAATCTAACATTTCCTTGTGATGAGCAGTATTTTTTGGTCACACCGAACTTAAGCCGTCAGTTTCTAGTTGCAATTTCTATTTTTAGGTTAAAGGCCTATCCATAAGAAAGCGGAAAAACGTATTGTTAAAAAGCAAACAAATCAGTTTTGATGTATACATCTGACATTTTACTATTACAGTAGGTAATAGTATTGATTTATCGAAATATTTTAAAAAAATAAGTTTAAAAAGAGCGTAAATAACGAATCGCAACCCATAACATTAAAACGCGTTCCACAAACCACAACCCAGCAAACAAAAAAATGCAACCTAACCTCAAAAAACGAAATATCATTGCAAATTGTTTGTGTTTTATATTCATTGGGTTCGCGGGTACCTATGACCAATTAATATGTATCATGTCAATGGACTGTCAAAACTTGCGAATATTCGTTCGTTCATAGACCATTGGTCGCTTTGCATGTGAATAGGCCTTTAGGTTGGGGCGAATTTTTTCATTACTAATGTGGTATTCGATTGGGCTTCTTCAGATTTGCCCTCAGATTTCAGATTTCGTGTGGCTAATCGAACACAAAAACGTCACTTGCTCTTTTTTTTTGTTGATATTTGTGCGACTGCAATATGTGTAGCCTTCGACACTTTTCTAAGAGCTTTCTATTCACTGGTTAAATTTTATATGAAAACATTCAAAATGCTCGCCCAAATTGATTTCTAAACATTTGTACATAAATAATTAACAAAACTATATCCGCCCGATGCAATGCATTTCTTTGCAGTTGAAAAATTTCACTAAAATGTAAACAAACTCCACTAGTTGTCAAACTCAAACGCACGTGTATTGGTAAATCTGAAGCAAATCTGAGAAAATATCCAGATTCGCAAAAGTGCTCTGAAATCTGAAAAAGATTGCTTTTTTTTGTACCAAACGAACATAAAAACTGCTCTGAGAGCAAAAAAAGTGCTCTGAGAGCGCCCAATCGAATACCACATAACTTATTTGTCGATCGCAACCACTTATACTTTGTAGATTTTGAATAAAGTCTGACTGTTCGCGTCGAAATGGTCTCGACTTTTCTATTTACAGCAATTTAGACAACAAGTTTTCACTAAGTGACACAAAAAATCCTCAATCGGAAAGAAAAATCTGAAGTTTGCAATAGAACAACCTCATCTGAAGCTTTTCTCTTTTTTCCAAATAATCATCTGTCATGCGCGAAAGTCACCTGAACAAATTACTTGTTTGCAGCGATTAATGGCCGCGCGAACAAAGGGCAACTCAGAGTCAGACCCTCGCCGATTAAGATTCCGTTTATGAAATGCCATAAATAAAACACTCATTAGGCCCTACAGATATTCATACATACCTACGATCGACGGTCATCCAATAGTCAAAACCTGTCTACTCAATTTATTCCGCAAAGTATTCAAATTTGTAAAAACACAGCATTTGCCGAGCTTAGAGCAAGTCAAACACACAATTTCGTACACGCTGCAGCAAACAACACAGCAAACAGCAGAAAAGCACGAAAGGGCCGTCATTGACACAATAATTATAAGGGCCATGCAACAACAACACAAACGATACGGCAAACGGCATACGAGAGTCGAGAGCGCGTCGTCGTCTCGTAGAACAGCCATAAAAATAAAATTATTTAATTCTCTTTGTTGTTATTTTTCGGGTTTCGCTGTTCCAGTGTTCACTCTAATTTGCTTTCTGTTTATTTGCTTTATTTGTTTTTTTTTTTTTTTGTGCAATATTGATGCACACATACACGGAGAAAGTAGGTTACGCCTTACGCGAGCCGCTCAAAGTTTAGCTGCCATTTCGAATTTTGTTGAATAAAATGAATAAATTTGCGGCGTTTTGTCGCCTATTTGTGATTGTGACTGCGGTGTCACTGCTAATATCAAAAACGGCCATCTACATATTTCGTGGATTTCGAAGGCCACTGGAAGTTGCAGTTTAAATTTTAATTCGATAGACGAGGTCAACTACAACTAGTATGTCGGCCCTTCATGAGTTCAATCGAATGTAAATAATGTTTACACAGTTTGTGTGACTTTTATTTTTGCAGCGACAGCCCGAAGCTTTGAATATTGTGTTGGCATTGGGCTTTAGTTTTTAGGTCAATTTGATTAAAACCGAAATGAAAGAAGAGGTTTTCGATTTTTTTTATGTAGGTAGGTAGGAGTTTTGTGTTTTCGCTGCTCTTCCTAATCACTTATGTTTTTTAGTTGCGAATTGTTTGCAAAATATTGCGAAATGGTTCACTGGTGATGTGCGATTTCCACTACGTGTTTTAAGGTTAGGTATGTGTGCTGAAAAACTGAAGGCTATTTAGGCCTTGCTGGAAAAAATTGTGGGCCAAAATTCGGACAAATGAAAGCGCTTGTGGAAACAGCTGAAGTGTATTTTATTCTTAAATTCATATTCGAAACACAGCGACATTGAGTAAGTTTTAATAACGATTCTTAATTTCAATCGTTTTTATTTAGAAACAGAATCTTTGAGAACAAACTTAGCTCTACAAAAACAAATATTATTATTAAGTATACTTTTTCAAATTATTCTGATTAATTTTTTAATGCCTCTGACGGCTGATGTCAAAGTGTGGCGAAAAAAAAATTTATTTATGAACGCACTCGTTCCAAGCGGCAGTGGACCAATAACGAATTACGAAAAACGGCGGCGTTTACATTTGGAGGATATTTGCTTCCTATATCTATTTAGCGGGGTCCAAGACTAAGCCAAGGTATTGTTCGTGACGGACTGGACTTGATAGGCCAAAGCCATAGACTGGTAACTCAGTCCCTCAATAAAAAAAATAGGAAAACAGACCTTTCCGGCTCAAACAAATTCTGATAGATTTCCAAGCTCTTATAAAGTCTTGCGATGGGTGTAGCTTGATGACTTCGAAACCCTGAGGAAGTTGGCCATATTTCAAAATAAAATCTTTTTCTATTGTTCATTTTTGAAAAATCAGGAGTCAAGTCGCCACATCAGTGAACGAGCTATACGTTCACGGAATTAGGTCGGTTTTACTAACGACGGAAGAGACGATTCGACTCCTGATTTAATGGAAAGAATATCCGCGTTTATATGGCAATCATTAAGTGCCTGGAAGCCCAACTCTTTAACCAGTTAAAAATAGGGTTAGAGCTAAATAAAAGTTTTTGAAAGCGGTTGCTTAAAAATTGAACTCACTGAGCCTTGTCTTTATGTTTCAGGTGAAGATTTCTTAAATATTATTAGTTGAGTTTATCGTTAATCAAATCCTGCATCATCAGAGCATGCCTCGCCTGAACGCATACACCGGCCAACAAAAAGGGCTCGCAAAATCTGGGATGGAAAATTGGAGTCCGCATTTGGGCTTAACCCGATTTTTGGATTCAGATTCAGACATAGGATCGGTCGTAGTACGTATTTATTATATAAACAGCAACCGCTGCGAAATATGTCAAACTGAGTTCCGATTCTGAATATTTTCATACTTAAGCCCTCGGTACCTACACAAATCAAACTGTGCCATTAACCATTAACTCAGTCAACTATAGTTATATAATTTATCCTTTTCCAAGTTCGATTGCATGCAAAACTTTTACCAAACTCCACCTCCTCCATCACCTTATGTGTAATAAATCCGCAACTATGCGGTGCAGAATTTCATGTGACTTTTCGCCATTTTATTCATTTTGCAACCCTCGGCTGAATTCGCACTATTGGTCCTCGTCTATGTCAAACTATAAAACTATATATGGTTAGCCCGAAAGAATACTTTTCGCAACGTATCTCCGTTCCAGCGAATCCTAACGCCTCTTAAAACTGGCTTTCCATCCCCCTCGGCTGGGAACGTCTGTCAATACAATAACCAAGGGGATGCTGTACCTAGACTCCCTTTGAAATTTCATTCCCGAGCATCATTCACTTTTTGCACAAGAACTTGTTTTGTTTTCCCCCTATAAGAAGTGTCTGGTATATGTAAAACTCCTGCAAATTCGATAGAGAGACACCCAGATCCCAGGTACAATAAAACAGGGAAACTAGATCATAATCCTTGTATGCTATAGCTGCGTCCGTGTAAATAACATGCGGCGAAAACATCTCACCCTCGGTTTTTTTTTTCTGCTTTCTAAAAATAGAGAGGTGTAGGTAAAAACGAGGAAAAAAATATGCAAGGGGGATGAAATTTTCTAGCTTTTTGCATACAGGGTGCAAAAACAACCCTCCAGCCAGGGTGTACTTGCGTATATGTGTACCCAGATCGGTTGGGTGTGAAATCAATTCTACTCGATACAAGTTTTTTTTTATGTTTGGATTTTTTTCGCTGTTTTGCTTTTGAAGATTGCAGTCTTTTCTGGAGGGCTGCTAAAATTAGAGGGGTGTCTTTGCGTATACACATGGAGAGGTGAGGCTTATGTACAACGAAGTTTTGCTGGATAATTCAGTTTTAT
Source organism: Cheilosia impressa (assembly GCA_948293265.1). NCBI lineage: Eukaryota > Metazoa > Arthropoda > Insecta > Diptera > Syrphidae > Cheilosia > Cheilosia impressa. Next base: position 14,564,734 of record OX411884.1, read on the forward strand.
GCAAATTATATGGATATTGCAAGCGCCATGGGAACGATATCTTTTTTTTTTAACTTAATACTTAGCAGAGTTAAGAGTGTTTTGTTTTTTTGAGGTTTTTGGAAATTTTCGAATTTTAGATCAGAGCTTGGTAGGCAAATATGAAGTGCTTTTATAAATATGTATATACTTTCGGAAAAATAATATCTGACACTGACAGGACGTGCGTGGCAATCAATAACCGATAGCGTGACGTCTGTTTCTTACAACTTACCGAAATGTGCGGTACATTTCAGACCCGATTCATGTAGGTACTTATGCTCAGCGGAAGGCGGTGTGGGATCACATTGATCTCCTAGGATAACCGTGGAATTGTACAGACAAAAAGTTCGTTTCTCGCTTTTACCCAGGCTAACATGGAAACGAAAGCATTTTAAAGGTTAAATTCGTTTTAAGATCTGACAGATGCAAAATGCTTGTGAAGTTGGCTTCGCTCCATCAGATCAACATCTATTATATATCTATTAATCAACTTTAAAGATAGCAGCGTCCGCTTTTCCACATTACAAAAACTGCATGTAATTAAAAAGTGGGAACACCGAAGGGGAACTGAACTCATTTTCCGTATATGCATTCACAAATTTTTGTTGCAAGATATGCCCCCAGGTCTGAACTGCGGACGTTTTGCAGCGCATGCATAAATTCGGTCAGGGGGCCTATTCAAATTCGCCTGAATGAGTAAGAAGAAAACGAAAACCATTAAAAGAAGAAAGAGTCTCTGTTCCATTAAATTAACGCACATTAGAGCGATGATTTGTGAGGATGAGGCCGCACTGAGACGGCGAGGCCCAACAAAAGCAACCAAGTGCAACACGTAATAAAGAAATTAAAGACAATGCCCATCGCATTGTAGTTCTGTGTATGTTTTGATGATTTTTATCAATTTCAAGTTAAAGAGGCGGCGATAGCAATCTTCTTTTATTTTTCGTAAAAACAAAACAACGCAACCGAAACTATAGGGGAGCCACAGAGCCAGTAAGTGGTACCTATTTACATACTTCGGCGGTTCGAGTTGGAAAGATATGACTACATTTAGCTAATTGCCGTCAGTTGAGGTGGGCTGACAAACTTATTGTGCCAGTTAATGACAAGCTGTGTTGTGGTTGATTTGAAGACATCAGAACGATTTTAAATTAAAAAAAAAAAAAGTGGCATGCTATACTAATACAGAAGCATTACCATCGAGGTACTTAGGTAGTTACGAATGATTGGCAAAAGTTGCTTCATTTTTGTCATAGTAAAGTCAATTCAAAAACAGCGCTAATATGACTACGTACTCGTACAAGGTTGTGTAAAATTAATCACCCTATCGGAGGATGTCGCCGGACTAAACCATTCTAGACTTCTTTCTTTTGGCGCTACCTGAAGTCGCGGATTTATGTCAACAAGCCTCAGACAATCATAGGCCTTAAGGAGAATAGTCGAAAGGAATGCGAACTGTTACTGGATATCTTTCGGAAAGTCCTGGGTAATTGCGAAAACGGACACAAATGTGTATCAACACTGGCGGCAGCTACTTGAAAGATATCATCTTTTCCACTTGACGGAAAAAACGTAAAGGTCCAAATAAAGATTTCCATCACTCGAAATCAATATAATTTTTTCTATTTAGTTGAAAAGTAATTGAAAAACAAAATTGGATGATTAGTTTTGCGCCACCCTGTATAAGTATACTGTCAAAACCAAAGAGTGCTTATTTTTGAGACACAAAATAAATTGGAATAAGATATACGAACAAATCACGGCAATTCCGCAATATTGACTAATATGCAGACATTTGTGGCATTTGTAGTTGATTCTCTGTTTTCGGGTATTTATGCTCCGCGGCGAGATCGAATAAATCGAAATTTGGGAGCTTGACAGGCGATCAGACGTAGTGACAAATTCAGGACAATGTTTACGTCATAATGACGGCGGCATATCAAAATTTGACATGAAAAGCGGCATGTGTAATCGTAGCTTAAGCCTGCTACTCCCAAAATGAACGCAAATTAGCTGTCAGCTGTCAAATTGGTTGTTGCTGGGAAAAGTGATGCCAATTCGAGAAACAAACTTGGAAAGAAACACTTTTTAGAACAATGTGCTTCGTCCGTTGATTGATTTGTTTTCATTTGACGCAGTAACTAGGGTCCGATGATTTCGGAAGGAAGTGCGCCAAGCTGGACAACCGCTGTACAATTTCTTTTATGGAATATTAGTGGGTGCAGACTTTTATAATTTGAAACTAATTCCCCCTCGCATACTTTTTTGCAACCCATGGGTAGATTTGTTGCAGAGGTAACCTCTTAGACTTATTAAGGCATACGTAGCTTACCCTTGAAATAACGAGCTGCGAACGTATTAATGTTCCTTATGAAAGTCATAAATCACACCATTTCCATGTCTTTCAGTCCATTAGGCAGCTAGCTCGTTACAAAATTCAAAAAGCAAATTATACAGTACAATACATGGACGTTATATATCGACTACCTATTTGAAATTAGATGTGGCCCACAATGCCAACTTCGGCTCGAAACGGCTAAATTAAAAAAAAAACTTTTTCAATAGGCTTAACTACACTTAACGACAACCTCGAATATTTATCCGACGTTCCCGAGAGCTGGCGCAGTGAAAAAAGATCTTGCGATGTAATTTCTGTTTTTCCAAGGATCGAACCTATGACCTCTTGCTCCCAGCACACAAACCAAGCCATTTCCAAACGCACCAACGCCCAAATGATGCAAACATGCATTGAAGAGAATGTCTTGACCTTCTTCCCAATCCAGAGTGACTGGGCAAAATTGGGACCCCTCTGCGACCATAACCTCTAACCCCCTTAAACTGAAATGCTCTCCATGCGTTTAGCTGATTTTCTATGGCAAAAAAAAATTGTACATAAAAACATCGATGCAACCAACAACAATCGACAAAAAGTACGTGATGGATCGTTTAAAAAGAGCTATGAAAATTTAAAAACAAAATTTATCATCTTCCGAAGCAACAAACATTTTACATATATACTCGCAGTTCACCAAAATGGTGGAAAATATTTCCCAATATTATCGCAACCAATTAATCTTTACATTTTTATAGAGACAGCCACCGAGACCGAAGTGTGCGCCACCAAGCGACTGCACTAACACGCCAACAATCCAAATTCTTTTCATAATCGCATAAATGCCCCCGCTTGCCCACGTCCGTCGCAGCCAACCGACGACGAGTGTATCAAGGCAAACTCGAAGAAAAAAAAAAAAAACGAATGGCACCACATAGGCATCAGAGGCATGTTTTCAACAAAAGACAAATAATACCCGTACAACAAACTGGTTGGAAAATTTTCGGCAGCCCCCTGGCTCCAACCGCCCCCTGGTTAAACACATTTCGCTATTTCGATGGCCATGTGTAAATAAAACTTGCACCCATTCATGCACAAGCCGACATGACACCAATACACTGACGACAGAGTGATCGAACGGCATTTTGCCCAAAATGCCGAGCTGTTCGCTCTGACGCTCTAAACGCTCTATGATGGTGCAATAACGCGCGGAATGAGCTCTATACAAAAAAGTTCATTGACACTTGCAGCGAATTTATCGCTGTACGCACTGGCTGCGTCTGTGTGAGTTGCATATAGATCGCGCAGCGTGCGCCGATAGCGGTTGTGCAACACGCTACGCGCTATCGCCTACTTCTCGCATAGGAGAGATGTTGCGGTGGCAAGTTTGGCAGCCGGCGAATGGCTGGGCGCCTTTTCACCTCGGAACCGTCTCTTTTTGTTGTTGTTTTGATGAAGTCGCCTGTCGAGTTCGAGTCCGTCGTCCCCCCTTTCGGGTAATTTCGAATTTTCGAATGTGCATCAGAGAGTTGGGTTGTAGATCGGAGAGAGGTGATAAAAATTTCGCGGTGTAGAGTTGGACTGCGGAATGGTACGAAGTTTTGATCGGCTGTGACGGGAGTGTTGCCATTTCATCGTTGGTATTCAAAGAAGTTTTATATTCTGGAAATATTTTAAGAATTAGGAGCGCCAGTAGTGGCTGTTGTGATGCTACAGAGTTATGGAAACGCAAAAAAATCAACTGAGGATCGTCTAACAAATATTCGAGGGTATAACTCTACTGGGAGAGCTTTTCAATTGGGGGTTCTAGTGTTAAAATGGTTTAAGATGGCTTAGGATGTCTTCTTCTTAACATTTTATGTCATTTTTATTATTTTATTCATCGGTTAATCTTCCGAGGAAACTTTTGAAAAATTCTTTATCGACTGCGTTTACATATCACAATTCGAACTGCTATTTAGCAGAAAACTTCTAGTACATTATCGTGGCTAACCAGTTGGCCCGAGAGCATCATCATCAATCAAGAGAGCTGCGGCAAACTGCTTTCAACGCCATTTACATTCAACGAGCGAGAGCTAGGAAAACCCTAAATTAGAAACAAATTTTTTAATTTGTTGTCCAAAATGTCGCTGGATTTTTTTCCAATCATATTAGGTACAATACAAATCGTTCTCCCCTTCTATAGGCCTGTTTTTTGGAGCTTTGATCTCAGCAAAGTAAAGTAGCAATTACAAGAACCAAGCTCTACTTGACACTTCGAGGACCCACATTAGTTGTTGCAATTGCGTTCTAAATTCCTAGTTAACTTGTCGAGATTGAAGCTAAAAAAGCACGCCTTTTATAAAAATCGATAGTTCAAGTCGTTTACGAATTTTTGAACTAGTCAGCATCAAATCAATAACTACGATCAAGCAAAAGTATTATTTTTATAAAAAAAAAAACAACCGAACGTGGCATCTTTTCATTGTTGTTGACTAAAGTGAAACAGTGGCAACACCATCGAATACGAAAAATAATCGAAAATAGACGGAAAATCAGCTTTGTTAACAATCGCAGCACAATGAACTCCAAGTTTGTGTATGCCTCAGCCGCTGACGCAGACTTCAGACTTCAGAGTGCACACTTGAATTGTTGCTGCTGTCAGCCCTTATTGTCAGTAGTGTTGTTTCAACTGTATGGTTATAGTTCTTTTTTTTTATTTTGCTATGCCATGCCAACTGCATAAGTCTGCAGCTTGGCTCGTATAATTTTGACGGTTGCATTGCTTGGGTTGGCGCGACTGCCCTCCCTGCGACTTTGATTTCGGTCCAGTACATGCATATGAATCTGAAGTTAAGGCGGCAGCACATGCACAATGATGGGTCATCTGTTTGGTGGAGTGAGGCGCGGGCCTCTTAAATCGGAGATTTCTCCACCGTTATGTTTGTTCTGCATTTATTATTGTTATGATGATTGTTGTTACTATTTTCTACCATTTCACATTTTGGCTTTTCACGAATTTTATGCGCGCATAATTTGTTGAAGAGCAGGAGCGTTGGGTGGGCTAGGGGGGCCGGCCATCGTCAGTGAAATAATCCAGGGGAAAGCGCATTTTTAATTTAACTTGCCTAATGACTGAAATTAGTTTCTCCCCAGTGTGCGCGCAATGTTAATAAATGTTAAGCCAGGTCGAATGTGTAGATTATGACATATTTATGAATGCAGTTTTTTTTTCTTCATTTTATTTTGAATGGCTCATGTGAAACTACCGTTAAGCGTGTATTTGGTACGATTATCTTTTGTGGTTTGTTGGTCAATTGTGTATCTGATATTCAGTTGGCTATTTATGGTTACTGATTGAAAGATTCAGTTTAAATGGCATCATTTTGACGTTTGTTGACAAATGCAGTGGAATGGACATATTCAGAAACAATTCTAGATGTAGGAACTCTAGCGAATCAATAATGACAGTTATCTATTAACTCAAAAACTCAGCGTTATTCCCGTGAAAATATTCAATTTCATTCTAAAATTCTCTGTATTTAGAATTTTATTAACAAACTTTGCCTCCACTTTTATTTTCGCTGCCAACTTTGTTCACTTGTAATTTAATTTGATTGACAGCTCAAATTTCTTCCCCTTCTTAAATCTAGCGGGTAATTTAGCGCTAGATTAAAAAATTTCCCTGGCGAGGGAATTTAAAGAATTTTTTGACTTTTTGTCTTAATTTTGCGGAGAATGAATAAATAATTAGCTGGGTGTAGTATCTTTAACTTCTTTACTGATTCTGTAAAGAAATTCTTATAAATGGTGAACATCCCTTTTTAGTTAAGTAACTTCCAATTCTAAATCCTTTCTTTCCCTCACTAAGTGCATCTATGATTATGATCCCAAACACACATTTCAACAATGAAAAGCCAGCCAAACACACAACGCAACGTTAATAAATTACTTCACAGGATAGTTTCGTTTCTCCCCCGCATTATGCGCATTTCCTTCAATTGGTAATGGGAAAAACAAGGACGAACGCTCAAATATTGAAATCGAATATCCGAACGTCTAACCCCGCGACATAAATATTTCATTTATGCTCCCAAAAATAGTCCACGAACACGAAGAACATCTGCAAAACATTCTGCGTATACCGAGGAGAATGCCTCGGATAGCGTTGCCCTTCGAAACGCTTGATCTGCAACAAGAACAGCGGCGCAGCAAGGATCAATTTCTTAAACGCGCATAAATTGTTCTTTACGATCAGGAATCTTAGTTGCGCGTGGGAAGAAAGAAAGAAAGTCGAATAGTACAGAGGAACTTCAACAGTTTTTTTTTTTTGTTTTTGTATGGAGGTACCTATATTAGTTGAGCGAGCATGACACATGCGTGCATGCACAAAACACGCGTAATTGCAGAACATCTTGAGTGCATATAGATGAGGACTCGAGTCTTGAGTGCGTGATCTGCGAAAGGAACGAACAATGCGCTGCGGTGGTGGTGCATTGGAATTTATAAATTTAGAACAAACATGGAAGCAGTTTGCTTTTGTTCGCAGTTCTAAGGTTAGGGGCACAATTTGAGGCAACAATACAACGGTTCAATGGAAAATGAGGGCGGTTGCGTTTCAGTCGTGAAACCACATGAAGAGAGATCTTGTGCTTGTGAATTTCCGCGAATTTCAATGAACTCAATATTTTTTTTGCAATACCTACCTGTGAAAAAAAAACCTTCACCAACTGTCAAACGGTTGTTCTTTGTTATCCAAGCGGCTGCTTAATAGGTATAGCTGTCAAATTTTTTTGAGGGTATTGTTTTTTTTTTTAAATAAAATATAAGAGAAGAATAATCTTTCTACAGGAATCTAATGAGACACGAAAAGTTCAATAAAGAAGCATGTAAAATGAAACTTACATTTTGACGTTTGACGTCCGGATCAAAGCTGTTTTAAAATGACTTTCTCCCTCGAACTTCTTGCAATTAGAAGGGTGAACATGGACGACTCGGCGTTCATTTCTTCAAATACCAACCCGTTAATCTTTTGGAACAATGTAATGGTGAACATATTTCGATCATCTCTCGCACGGCTCTTCTTGTACAGCGGTTCATTTTCAGAAAATCTTGCTGCGATTTGAACCATTCGCCCATTTTTTCCAAGGCTACCCATTATGCATGCACTTTCAAGTTCATTCCGCACACAAGGTTATAAATGGCGTAAAACAATTGATACCGAAAGGACTACTTCCACCTACAGAGAGAATATTGACATAGTTGACACTAAGGTGGATCCCCACTTATTCGTTACTCATTTTCTGATTGATCAGCTTTTATTTGTGGATACAAAATGAGTCATTATAATCCTCCTATCAGAAAATGCTATAAATTTTGCGATTGCCCTAATATCAGTTCTGTTTTGACATTTGTGTAGTAAACACATGCGAAATACACGTTAATAAACAATGTTACTCTACACTGCTCCAGAACGCGGAATATTGGTGACTATTTATTTAGGGGCCAATCGCAAAATTTATAGCATTTTCTGATAGGAGGATTACTTTTGCGCCACCTTATAGTTATAGTTGATGTTTGATTTGCGATATGTGGTAAAATCGATTCAACATCCCTGTCAAGTATAATAATGTCCTCCACTATTTCAATTTCGATGTGTTCTCACAATTCCGTATTGTGATCCTTTCCGATAGAAGCATTCATAACCAGCATAATAATAAAATGCTTACCCTTTTTACCACGCTCATTCCTCCTCTTTTCCAGGACGAAATTCGTTATCGACCGCGGAAATCCAGACGCAAATTACTACCAATTTAGTCGCGAAAGATACTATCATCGTCAACCACAGGATACCATTAGAAATGTGTCACATTGTTTAAGTGCGACACGTTCTGCCAACTTTCTCCTGTTCCCAATGAACCCACAGAACTCGACAGCGACATTTCTATTCCCATCGTTACCATGGATTTCACAGTGATGCAAAAAAAAGAAGTGAATTACCAACTCTAATAAAAAACGAACCCCATGACCCGCACTTTTGCTGGGAGTTTTCCAAAAAAAAAAAAACGCATTGACTCGGAAGTCGGAAGTCAGGCGAACAAAAATAAAACACCATCGAAACTGTCATCCTGCATGAGGGTCTGAATGATATCCTGCCACCACGAAAATAGAAAAAACAATAAATGTGAAACTTTTTACTCTCTATTCCCAGTCTTTCAATTATCCTTCATTAAAAGATCGATAAATGTAGGTACACCTACAAATAAATATTAAAAAGTATACGTACTGCCTCAAAATTGCATGAAAACGTTACACGTCAGAGGTCGTTGCTAAATGCGAGTAGAAGTCGTGTGTGGAACTGAATTCCAACAGCATATGCGTTTGTTTGTCTAGTATGCTTTCAATGGTACCTTTCTTGATGCACAACACATGCTCAACTAATAATCGTAAAAAGGTGTGGTAAACATTGATGCAACTGCGTTTACACACATGTCTTCTCTCAATTGGATTGCAATCAGTGAATACATACAGTAAACCTCGGGTAAACAGTAGTCGAACGCTTCTGATGAACGGCTTTGAATTTGATCAATGGCACATAAATGAATTGTTGGCCGCATTCAAGAATCTAGTTATCTTAAGTCGACTAGATTGGTCTGGATGAGATGTAACCTGAACGCAAAAATTAGATTCGTCGGGAACGTCACTTTTTCTGCGTCAGCTACATATGAGAACTGTCAACTTAGTACTCAGTCACGAATTCCTGGACTAGATTCGTCGGCTACCCCTCAATAAACGTCAACTGAAACAGCTGCTCATTTGAGCGATTTCCCCCAATCAAAACCGAGATTCGCTTAGTGCGAGAGCTGTCAGACTTACTAATTGTGTCCCCATTGTGTTTAACTTGTTTTTAAAATGCGGATTTGTATAGTTCCCCATCACACAGTGAAACACTTCAGCAAACGACTTTTTCGTTCATTTGCACGAGACGCTTTTACAAAGTTAAAGTTAGGTAAGACTGTCGCGCATACGATCGAATTTTAACAGCCAACTGCAGCCATATTTAAAAATATTTTGCTTTTATTGGGGACGTTCAAAGCTCTATTTTAGCAAGTGGATGACAGATGGGGCACTTCGACTTGAGGTGTTTGAGTTTTTTTTGCCCTAGAATGTTCACGTGAACAGTTGTTTTTGTTTGCGTTTATTGAGGGGTAGCCGACAAGTCCAGTCAAGTTTTTCTTGACTTTGTATAAATGTACTAGGTTGGAATTTCATATGTGGGTGGCGTTACCTACAAATCCAGTTTTACATTCATCGAGTTCCGGTAAATCTAGTCGGCTTTGAAAGACAACTTTTGAATGTGCTCATTCTGCTGTCATTCGGTTCTGCCAATCCGCTTTTATTGGCCGCTAGATGTCAAACTTTATATAAAACGAATTGGGATATAGCGCGAATCCAAAAAAGTCGTATTATTAGGTCGACAAGATTGATCTGGACTAGTTGTACATTGAACGAAAAAACTAGATAAGTCGATAAGGTCACTTTTCCAACGTCAGCCACATATTAGATGAACTGTCAACTTAATACTCAGCCAGGAATTTCTTTCCGAAATTCGTCGGCTACCCCTCCATAAAAAATATTAACTGAAAGAGCTGTCAATGTAAACCGAGAAGCCAAACAAAACTGAGTTGCATCAAATCAGCCAGCTGTCAGAATTACTAAAATAAATACTTTAATGTTCCCATAACCATTCGCACTAAATGTCAGTTTTTTTTATATAATTTTTGACCCTATTTTGACATGAACCGGTAGTTATAAGCTTGTTGGACAGTCCGATATACATATATTATTTGGAACTGATGTCAATGCGGATTTTTCAAGACTTTTTGGGTTGTGAAACGAAAATGGTTGCGAATGGATCAACGTCAGCTGTCCCAAAAATAGGGCTACAATTTTCCAACCATATTCTTCTATGAAAATAAAAAATTAGTTCAGATTCAGAGCAATGGAGATAGCCCTCCTTCTTGGGAAGCTTAGCGAGCACAAATTTTTCGACAAGACTGCTGCCGGTGTGTAAGGTTAAGTGGCTGATGACGATGCGTCAAATCATTGTTGGTTGTGATTTCTTTGATTAAAACGGACTCCTGCGGGCTTGGCGAGTTTTATTAAACGATTTATCACCAATGGCCTTGAAATGAAGGGCGGTAATCCACTCCACAGTTTAGAAAAGAAAGGGCGTGGGTGTTGGTCTGAAGTTGTGTCGGTCTGAAGTTGTGCCGGCAATATGCCTTCAGGTACTGCCGGCTCCGCTGTCCAAACGCGTATTTCTTGGGGTTCTACAAAACAGCTTTCTCTGAAGCCTTCTGAACATACGAGTATATATATCCCTTTCGGAGGCTCATAATTTGCGGTCCCGTTTGCCGCTTCATAGTATGAAGTCGTAAAACGACCGTTCTTTCGTCAAGCTTCTTATTTTCGCTTAAGGTCTCCACTTTCCAGTTTTACTCTTGGATATGGTTTCCATTTCTCGATTTTGTTCGATCTTTCGGTTCCCGTAACCGTCTGTAGCTTGAGAGTGCCCTGTGACTCCGGCGTTTTGTTGCTGAACACATCTTGTTTTCAGACTCGCCAGGCTATATTTTCTAACCAGAGAAAGGTTACTGAGTAGATTATCTTTTTCAACCTTGATTTTGGCATAAGTTCATATTATTTAATGGTAGTCTCTATCATCTGTTGAAGGCTACCCATCTTGCTCGCCAATTGTCTCCCCAAACTACTGCGACGAATTGCAAGACAGGTGCTCCAACTACATATCATTGCCATGGCAAACCATGTTTGTCTGCGACCCATTCTCAATCCGAATCACTAATCCGATCTGCATCAGATTCCAACTTTAATCTGCTCAGCCACAATCGCGTCGAAGGAGTGCCTGTCGCAGTTATATCTATGCTCTCCATCTCTGTGTTTGCTTTATTCAAAATCCAAGCCAAACACCGTCTGAAATTCGAAAAATTCCCAAAAATGCGTGAAGATACGGCGAATCGCCATCTCTGGCGCATAATCCCAGACATCCATGAAAATAAAAACCAACGCGTAGAAACGAGCTCAGTCGCAACATGGATCCGGCTAATGGATCTAATAGCCGTAGATATATAACAAAAATCAACAAAAAATACCTGAGACAGGTTTTTTGTTTTCGGCCCATTCCCTTCTCTGCACGCATCCACATCCAGCCTCAGATGTTTATCTGAACGTTTGGCAGTGTGCGCTGCATTAAATTCCGCCTGCACGCAATGAAATCGCAGGGCCGGGACATGAATCACAGAATCTCTTTCTGTCGCCCGCTTGACAAAGGGTCAACTCTGGGGTTAGGTTAGGACACTTTTGCCGTGGCATCTCATTCAAATGCGGTTGACATTCTAATGGCCAGAGATAATTTCGTTTGTTGCTTGGTTTCGGTTTCTCCTTTGCTTGCTCTTTTCGTTGGGCTAGAAAGTGTACCGCTGGAGCTGGGCCAATGGGTACCGAAAACGTCTCGTTGGATTTTATGGCTGATATGGTGGCAAAGCAGTTCGTTACCAATTTCCAGTGTGGTGGTGTTGGTTCTCGAGACTTTTGCCTGAAATCCCATTCGCTATGCATTAGTGCAACGTGTGGGCTGCGTTGTGTTGAGCTGCTTCGCTTTTCGTATATATATTTTTTTTGACAAAGTCAATGACTTCTATCTGAGATGCTGATCTCTTGTATGTGCGCACTGCGGAGCCAGCTTTAAGGTGAAGCTGTGCATTTTTGTTTCGTGTACTTTCTTGCGCACCTACCTATATGCTCGTGGATTCATCTCAGATTTGGTTTCAGTTTTGAGAGGCGTGTGCGTTTAATGAGGCTAAGAAGAGATTTATAAGCTGCACGAGAGGTTTCATAGATTTCGCGTTCGGGCTTCAGAGACCTATGACAGATCGTGGAGAACTTTAGCTTTGCTGCGGTTAATGGTGAAAACTCACATGGGAAGAGAAAATGATTTACTTTTACGAAAATTAGCTTTCGCGGTCGCCCCGATAGGTTGGAATGTACTTAGAGTTTGATGCGATGGAGGTTGGTTTTTCTGTACTGTCTGTTGAGATCAAAACCAAACAAGAACTCCACTCCATGCGATAGAATTTCTAACTTACTTCCTTAGGTGGTGCTGCAGTCCGCTACAATCCCAGGCAACTGCGAAACTGATTTAGCCAGTTTCCTCAATACCTCTAAGCCAATATGGCCAAAACTAGCCTCAAAATGTCCACCGGACTCCTAGGATGCAAGAAAGGTCCCACTGGCACACTATTAAACGTCATAAGTGTGGACTGCGCAATTAAATATCCTCTACAATGATTTCTACAGAAGCTGCAGGGGTGAGCAAGAGTAGGAGGCAGTTGTACACTTCAGACGTACTTGCCCTGTTCTCACTTGTATCCGAAGGGCACCTTCATCACGACCTATATATATCGCGAACATAATTATGCAACTTTAACAACAATTGCTTCCAGGAGCGGACAATGCGACCAACCTGTCTTTTCCAGTGACAGCCCAATGAATCTTTTTTTAGTCCAAGTGCACATGGAGAACCAACCCTAAAACAACCAACTTAAGAAAAGAAATAGCCCCATAAATAAAATAGCTGACAGCTGTGGCGGGCACTTGAAGTCGAAAATGTCGGATGAAGTCTGAAATGATTCTCATAACGCTACAGTACCAAAATTGAGCACTGTAACCGACGAAACTTCCTTATTTCTAAAAATATTGCTCAGCAATGCACTCATTCAAAAATATCGTAATCCCGAGTCGACTAGATTAGTTTGGACAAGATGGACGCTGGTAGGCGCATTGGCTTAGTGGTTGGACTACCAAGCGAGGGGTCCCATAATTCAATCCCAAAAAAAAAAAAAACAAATCCCATCTAAAGATTTTCTTTCCACTGCGCCACGTTTTGCGAAAGTCTGACAAATGTTTAGGAGCAACTGTCATAAGGAGCTTCTCAATCAAGCCGTTCGGACTCGGCATAAAATTGTCGATCCCTTCCATTCGTCCCAAAAATGTTGAACTTTGTCAAAATTAATGGTTCTGAGAGCATAGAGTCCTACGGACGCTGGTCGGTAACGTCACATTTCCTACGTCAGCCGCATTCGTGAACTGTCAACTTAGCATTCTTGACTAGAGTCGTCGGCTACTCCTTCATAAACGTCAACTTGAAAAACTGCTCATGTGATCGATCTATGCCAATCGAAACTGAGACACATCAAGTCAGTCAGCTGTCTTATTTACTCAACTAGATACTTGAATGTTTTTCCGGTTTGAGCGTGGTTGTATCTTTCTGTCTTTTTTATTTTTATTTCAAGTTTGTTAATTAAAATTGTAATTTTCTTCTCTTGTTTAAATTACCTACCTACTTTATTGTTATTTTATTAAAATCAAAAACTTCTAGCTAGGCATCATTTTTTAACAGTCCGCCATTCGTACTTTGAGATTCTAATAATTTTCTTGTTATTATAATTTATGAAAAGAAACTAAGACTCAATAAAGACAAATTAAATTGAAACGTTCCCAATGAAAACACGTTACCCGTGCAGAGCTTAATTTTTAAAAATTGTCACCTGTCATTTCGCCTTTTTGTTTGAGTTGGCAGCACTTTAACATGCAAAATTCCGATCTGACGTGGATTTTGGGACGGAATGATCTGCAAATTATGAAAATACGTAGTCAGTTATCCTCCGGCAAAGAGTAATTTTCGCAACTCTATAACTAAAATCATCTTGTCCCTAACAAGGAAGAATAACTGAATTCAACTGCGCAGCCAATTAATTGACTAATGCCCTACAAACTGCCTACGGGCATTCACAGAATGACACACTCCGTAGATTAGTTCAATTTCGTTTTGTTCTCACCCCACCCAAGTGTTTGCACCTATCAACGCAATATAAGCAAAACCAACATCGATCCATAGCTATGCACGGTGACTAAGGCTGACACTGCGATCATTGAACTCTCTCCCATCCGTGTTGCAATTGCAATTCCCCCCCTCTGACACTGACACAAAACTGCTACATGCGATTCGGATCGGAATCGGACACATTATCACCAATTGGCGTTTCGATTCAATTCCAACCCGCATCGTGATTAATAAAACTTTTCGTAAATTTAATTTCAATTAAGTGCCAACAAATTCCGCCAATAATTTGACAGCAGTTTGTTGGGTGAGTGTGCGTGGTTTGGATGCGTGAAAGGGTCTTGAGGTTTTTGCCCCCTGTTAAAAGGGAAATGCAAAGAAAATGCTTTCCAAACAATAGAACGCACATTGACTGATATTCGATAGAGATGAGGGTGAAAGTGAATGTTCGGATCGAATCAATATTTGGCTGTGTTCAATCGGAAACCGAATTCTGCAGGAATGCAACTGGTTGCGGGTAGATGCGCCATCTGAAAATGAAAGGATCGAGGAATTCGGTAATTCGGTAAGAAGAAAGGGGTAGAAAGCGATAAATCTGGCGTCTTCACTGATCAAATTTGTTTGCGCTTCGATATCGAATCGCAAATCTACATAATGCTGGTGCCAACAACGAAAAGGTGGGTATAGTCGCCATTGAGTTGTGGGAAATGAGGCCGGGGACCCAATACTTATGGCCGCTTAAGCCGTGGGAAAATGATCTGTTGAAATGTTGAGAGCATACACAGAGAGAGCTATGAAATTGTGCCGCACAACTACGCAGTTGTTGACGAATTGTATCTCTTACTGGGATAAGTGGCATCCCTCTTCCTGACTGCAACCATACACAAGTTGCTTATGGAGACTGTGTTCTTGCTTCGGTTTTAAGGTAACTGGTTAACTAAAAATGATTAAACGTATTCATAGTAATGTGTAGCCTTCAACAGGTTGAAAAACTGGCCACAAGGGGCAAAAAGTCTGAGGCCTTTGTAATGTGGTTGCGTCACTACGCCAGTGCAATGTTTCAAAACATCGCACGCTGATTGGGAAAACAATCGGAAAACACGGCATCGGTGATGCCAACCCGGTTCGAAGTTTTTATGCCTAAACCCGGATAAAATTAGGCATTTTTTTTAAATGCATGACTTTTTGGTAAAACAGATAAAATTGTATATTTTACAAAGGAAGTGCAACGAACATACAGGGTGATTAAAATTTGTTGACAGAAGGTAGTTTAACACTTTTGCATGTCTGTAATTCAAGGTTTTGGGTTTGGTGAGTAAGTAAAGTAGAGAATTGGAAAATAATCATGACGCACAGTTGTAAATGATCAAAGAATGTACCAGGCTTGCAAATTTCAAAATTAGTTTGTAGGAACTGATTGTAGAAAACAATTCACGAAAATGATTCCTCAAAATGTCTCATGCAACATCGGAATTATGTCCAAAAAGGTTGAAGTTGGCATCACTACACGGTATAGATGAGGCACTGATATTGTGGATCAAGGCCACGCTGATGAGTGATGAGTAGAACTGTGGACGCCATTTTATGGCCAGGGGTTAACCGAGGCCACGTTCTGTCAGTCATGATTGTTGACGATGCATACAAAAAGTGTTCTGAGAAGCCGAATCGAATATACCACATGAGCGTTCTTGTCGCGGTTGCCTGAGCAATAGCATTTATCTATAAAGCTTCGAAGTCTCCTCGTATGATTGACCTACTCCCACAAAGTCAGCCCTTTGATCTATGGTCCCCGTTTCCATAGAAACTGTCAAAGAGAGAGTAGAACTGCGCAGTTTGCACTTTGGACATGCGCACTCTGGTCGCGTTTAATTTCAATGCAGTTTACCAAGGAAGCTTGCGACTTATTCTACACGCCCCTCCTTCATCTACATCTTGTAAATTGATTTTAGAACCTGTGGGAAAACCGAGTTCCTTTTATTGTTGCACATTATTTTTGTGCGGTTAGGGAAGGGTTAAAAAAATCCATTTAAATCAACAATCTGATCAAAAAATGTAATCGCCTTAGAAAAAAAATCATCTGCCATATTTTCCCATGTTAGTACGCAATTATCCTTCACAGAAAGGCAACACAAAAGTATGCATTATCCAAAATACGCGCATCTACCTGCATTTTTATCATACGAAACAAAAGGATCAAGCTGGATGCCATTGTGTAATAATGCAACGTAAAAGGATTTACTGCTGCGCTCAGGTGTATAAGTATAACCTAGACAACCGGCGAAGTGCGTACATGTATAAAACACAATCAATTAAATTCCCCACTGTAATTGGATATTTGGATATTTTTAAAGTCTGACAGGTTGTCTATCAGTTGGATTTAACTCTTCCCAACAAGCGAAGGTCGGACGATGAAAATTGCTTCAGGCGGGCCAATTGATGCACTCGTTTACGTTCTATCAAATGCAGTTATGACGTTCTTTGCACATTCAACACTTTCTTTATTTCAACAGCTATAGTTTGGGAAGAATTGTCAAGTCACCATTCCTCGTATATAATACTGTATGCCCAGTGGTGCCAGAGCGGGGGTTATTACCCATTTCGTGGGCGTTTTGCATTCCAAAAAAGAGCGGAGGAAGGGCGCTTTTTTATATATCAGAAAGAAAAGGGGATTTAAAATACTTATAGGCCTATTATCGTTAGCGAGTCGAATTATTCGCGTAAATCGAGTCAGTTGTCGTAACACTCGCCTTGTACGATTATGGTCGGCGAATTAATTCATTCGCCTAGAAATCAAAGGCTACCTATATAATAAAAACCAAAATGACAACACCAAAACGACAATTCGAACATGCATGTCAACAAAAAAGGAATTCAAAATGAAAAATTTGTGTGCCTTAAATATAAAATATTCTTTATTGGATTTTTTTGAAGCTCCAAATTGTACCAACCCTTTGGCTATAGCTAGGTTTTGTTGTATATGTATGTAGAAATATGAATTGAATGTTTTTTATACGTTTTTCTTGAAATTTCATTCATAAGATACATTCGCCTCAGGTTTCACCAAATATTTTTGTTCGCCAAAATTTGAAGTTTTAGGCGAATGATATTTCATAAATTCGCAAACCGCAATAAGGCGACTTTAAATTCGCCAGCGGTTTGACAGTTCAGGCGAATGAATTTTGTTCAATTCGCTAACCATAATACAAATAAGTCACATTCGCCTTTTTTTTTTGTTCGACTCGCTAACGATAATAGGGGCATTAATCTGCAGAAAAACAATTGGAATTGAAAAAAACAGAAGACATTTTCGTTTCTTTTTTGTCAATTTTTGGGTTTTTTTATTTTTAATTCCAATGCGCGTTGAGGGCAATTCCTTAAAGGACGTATTACTGGCAGTGTTGTCTGCTTTTATACAAAGCCAAATTTGAAAACAAGAACTTGAAACCAAAAATGCGCATTTTTCGTAATTAAGAGATCTTTTTGGTTTCCATTTTCTAATGTTAACAAAAAAATTAAACATATTGCTGGTAGAGGGCGCACATACAATCTACATTAACTTGGACAGTGTGTTATCATATTCATGTATAACTTGTGAGCTGATTCAAAAACTGTATAAAAATGGGGTTGGCCCATTCAACAATTAATTGAAAGTTTTAGTTACACGAAAAGAACACGTTCGCAATAGAAGTATGTATTTTTTATAAATGCCTAAGGAACCTAAGAATCGTCAAACTTTAAAGTGTATATAACCTAAATTGCGATAAATCCCAAATGAAAGCTTTAAGGAGCCAGTGAAAAATTCAAATAGGCAAATGGGCGATAAGTAGGCAATGATTACTTGTATCGATTGAGTGATTGGCATTAAGTCGCCGCCACAGTTATTTAGTACAGCAGAGTGGGTGACGTGTGACAACCGACAGTTCAGTCTCCATCTCCAGTGCATATTTGTAGCTTAAAAAGTTTTCACAGTCTCATCGTTCTGTGATGCACGCAGTGCGTATTGCGCTGTACTATACTGAGTGACAGCTCAAAGGTTCAGTCCGTGAAAAAAATAGAAACTTCATCATTGCGCGTATTCTACTGCACCACTTTTCAAGGAGGCATATACCAACATCTACCAACATCCTACAGTCCTGAGCAGACCTGTACCTGGACCTCTAATTGATCTTACCCACAGCAATAGGTTAGGTAAGGTTGTGAGGGAAGTTCGCAGCAGTAAGCTTTTGGTCCATTCAAGTGCCAGAATAAGTACCATTATTGAAAGAACGTCTTTCTTTGTTTTCAGCCCATGCAAAGATCAAACCTGGAGGTACCTAGAGACCTACCATCGAACCAGTAAAAGCCACCAATGAAGACTCTGTTACAGATCAAAATTTGTACTGGCTAAATATAAGAAAGACGTTCTTCTTTGGTACAAGTTTGATCGGCAATAGAGTCTTCATTAGTTGCTTCTGCAGGTTCTATGGTTTACTCTCCGACGTTGACCGACATTTGGTCAAAAAACTTCAATTCTTCCGAATGTTTTTGGCACAAAATAGTTCTCGGCTCTCTAAATCCTACACGGGGAATGAGTTTTCCAGACTAAAGTCCAAAGAGGTTAACTTTTCAAACATCAAGCGCAACTCCTTCCCGAGCCTTTTGCTTAAATAAAAATTGCAGGAATGATTTCAAATTCAACCGAACCACGGAGCTATTTGTACGAATAGAACTTTGCTTTGGGCAAATGTAGCTGGTTATTTTTCTACTAGTCAAACCTTACCTCCAGACACATAAGTTCGGTAACACAACCACTCCAAAGCGAAACTATTTGCTTTTTCAAAAATCAAATGTTTCGGCTGTTTATGAATATTCCCAGCGCATAGTGCAATTGGAAAACACCGTCCAATTCAATTCAGATTGCAGTTGCCCTGCACCAACTGTACCTGCGCTCGCCGAGAAAGTAAATGGCAAAAATAAACACACGGTCATTCTATTGCCATTGCCACACATACGAGTATCATCCAATCGCGCAATGTAAACTCTTTAAACTGACGTCAAGTCCTTCTTCGTCTGTTCCACCAATTTGATTCCACATTTTTTTTTCGCAGTCGTATTCCCATTCCCAGACACTAATCGCAGCCCAGAAACTGACCTCTCCTGATGAATGTTGCAACTTGCAGGTTGCACCTCACGCGCAGGTATAAAGAGAGTGTAACATTTTTGGGACTGGTGTCCTCCTCACGTTACAATCTGCGGCTCCTTGGGTGCCTTCCAAAAGGGTCCGCAAAGTGTTTTTATGCACACAGGTCCTATAAAAACATTTAATGCACCTACGATCGGAGTTCGTTGCATGGTCCCCCTCCGCATTGCGTTGTGCGTTTATCAACAAAGGATCTATTCACGTAAACCTGCTGCAAATAAATTTTATAGCCGAATTGTATCCCTATTGTGTGCCGAATCATGGTCCTTTCTATCTGCATTTCTCTTGCGTCTACCATTTTTGTGTTGATATTATCACCTGTTACGTGGATGCAACGGGGATGTGTGTCATTATTGCGAGGGTCAGAGCTCAGAGAATGAAAAGAAAAACATTTTTGTTACTCGTAGTTTCCTTGGGTGTAGTTGTGCGTCGTTTTTCTTGGATATCAAAACCTGTTCGCGCATTTGATCGCGTGATGGTTCCTGTGCCATTAGGATGTCTAATTTTCATCCATTTTCTTTGTTCGGGGTTTTCTTTTTGTGTGCGTGGAAAAGTCGTTACTTTTGGGCAGCAAAAAAGGTTTGGTGATCGCGCTGTTGTGTTTTTTTTTTTTTTTTTTTTTGATTAGTTTGATTCCCCTTTTCGCTGTCCTTTTTTATTGTCATCCAAAAGTCATGTGAATCTCTGCCGGGCAGGTATACCTGTTTTTTTCTGGTTGTGCGTGGATTTTTTCGATTGGAAATTTATAAGGCATTGTTTGACTTTTTGATATCGGCGTGAATGCACATTTATATGGCATGGTCACGCCAGTTGAGGTGTGGGAACATTGATTTTTTTCTCTTCGGTTTTTGAATTTGAAAGATCAACGGATAGCGGATAAATCGGGGTATACGATTTGATGGAACTGCAGTGGACAATACCAAAAAATGTAGTGTGCTTAAATATTTCACATTCGCTCTGCGTGGGGACGGGGATTATACGCACTTGGTGACAGAGGTCTTCCGCAAAAGGTGCATATAGGTGTGCACTTGTGCAGGCATACACTAGTGAAACTGATGAGCCAAATGCACCTGTTAACAGCTGGCAAGTGGCAATTGCAGATGACATCAGGGGAGTATAAGAATATCTACAAAAGTTCGCTAAAGAGATGTCACATCAGAGTGTCAAAGATGGCAGTGACTCAGTCGGATGATCTTCACTGGTCGCTGAGGGGTAACATTTTTTAGAGATGGCTCTGTGCCTCAGTGGACATTGAACTGCTTAGCTATGTATACCAGCTAGGGTTACTTTATACTTTACAGAGACTGATTTCAATGCCTTAAGGACTATCCACATGAGAGCGAATTGCGAACTGCGAACAAGCGAATATTCGTTGATTCTGACATTTCATTCACATGAAAACTTTTTTTAGAAGCACCAGAGATTCAGTTTCAAGTTAAGTTCGAACGAATTTTTCGTTCGTGGGTTGGTGGATCGCGACTGTTTTAAGTGGATTGTGAATAAAGTGTGACAGAAAAATTGCTGCAATTGTAAATTTCACTAGTTAAATCAATTAAGACTCAGGTTTCTTTTGAGTCAGATGCTAAAATAATTGAAAATAATGCTTTTGTGGTAGAACGAATAGCAGATTTCAATTCATAAAAACAATTACAAGTACGAAAGAAAAAAATGCAAATCGTTCCACAAATCCAGTTGGTGTTCAGCCATTTTTTAGGTGGAATGGAAAGTGTTTTGTGCACTGAAAGAAAAAACGAATGTGAATCGGGCGATCCAATGACAAGATTGTCATAGATTATTGCGAGAATACTGTTACAATGCCTATAAACAATATAACTTCGTTTAATGTTTTTATTATTAAGCGAGAAGTTGCCAGGAAAGTATGCAACGCATGAATTTGTTCGTTCTTATAACAAATTCGATTTTTCTGTGATGGAACGATATGAATTACTTAAGATTGTTGCATACTTTTTGGCAGTGATTAAAAGTGATACGCTTCAGTTAAACGTACCTACAATAATTATTGATCACTTTCGTTTATAAACACCGGCAATATGCAATGCGTGACAAGTTTTTATACAAAATGCAGATAAATAAAAGTTGGTGTAACAGTTTCACCTTGTCAATGACATTTTTCAGACCAATTGTCAGATGTTGTTCTTTGATTGTGAATTAATGGCATATATTTTATGACAGTTGGATCGCTGGAAAGTATACCTCCGAATAAATTTACATAATGACACTGGACTTTACTAATAATCATTTTTGACCTTCACCTAGGTAATATGCGAGTATTTGGTGGGTCTGCCATTTTGTATGGAAAATTTCGCCATTGTGAGTTCGAAAAATGTTGGACACTAAAAATTAGTATTAGTAATTCTACATGACTACTTTTCGAATAGCCACGCCGGAGTGTAGCTTTTATATCATGTTTAAGTCGATTTACAAAGGAACATTGGGAGTAGGTACTTACGGAAGGTTTTTGTGGGGGTTTCTGGTGCGCCTTTAGGGCGAACTGTCCAAATGCTTCGTGCTTCTCGCCGTAGGGGAATGCGATATCAAATTTAATCGAAGCATAGGGATAAGGGTTTTTAGAGTATTTTGCTGACATTTCCAGGACGTGTTCCGAAGTGCTATTGGTGCTATTTTCGGAAAGTTTCTTAGACTCGATTTCAGGCAGTTTCTAGTCGTTGTTTGGATTTTCTTCTGGCTTTTGGGGCGTACATATTTTGTTATGATTCCTAGCGTTTTATTCTTTTTATTTAGTTGGTTCTTTATTTTTGGCTTCGGATGTCATAAAAAACCTTCGTAAATCTTTTCGGGGAATAAACCAGTCGGCCTCGTTGCCCTTCTTCGGGTGTATTTCGAAATTTGTTGCGGCATGTAGCGAGAGTATATTTTAGGTCATATTGTCGAATTATAAGTTTTGACAGAAGCTGTTGTCAAAAAACGTGTTTAACAACTCGTCAGGAAACTATTCAAAAATTTATCCAAAACCTAGTTGAAAACAAGATCAAAACGTGTCCGAAAAGGAGTCGAAAATGTTTCAAAAACTCGTGGGAAAATGCATCTTAAAGCACTTCATAAAACGCGTCAAAAACGCACTGCAAAAAGGCCCAAAAAATGCGTCGGAAAATGCGTTGAAGCACCCTTCGAAAAACGCGTCGAACAGCCTGTGAAAAGGAAATACAAAGGTGTTGATACCTCCTCAACAGAATTTTAATTTATTTATTTATTTATTAATATTATTTATTTTAATTGTTAACTTAACAAATTACAAGTTAATATCATGAACTTACAGCGCTAGCTTCCAGGGCCTTCGGGTAAGAAATTTTAATTTAAACGAAGAAGTTATGGTGTTCAAAAAGTGAATTTTTCAGCCCTACCACACAAGTTTGGGGCGCTGTTGGAGGCCTTTCCTTGTCAATATTGACCTGGTCTGCAGGGCATATACCTACACTTCGCCGACCAGCGATTTTGCTTACTGAAAAGTTGCTCATAAGAGTTTTGTCCTGGACAGACCCTTCTCATATGCTTCGCAAAACAAGTTCTTTTGAATGTTTTCCAAACCTATCTCTATAGCGATGCGAATGTTTCGTTCTTGCATTCCTAGTCCTGCTATTAAAATGCAAAAGGAAAGTACTCCAACTATTTATTTGATTGTCCAATAGCTAAAAAGTAAAAGATTTACCTACCTCGCCATCTGAAAAAGGAACATTTTTCTGTAGCTTGCTCAGTGAATTTCCCAACGGTCAGTCATCCTCAGCCCATCACTCACAGTCACAGTTGAACATCTATCTAAATGTGAAACTGCTCAGAACTCGATTATTCAAACGCGTCGGTCATCCCTCAGGCCTAAAATATTTGTGACTATACGCCCATGGAAAACCCGAAAACATTTATGCTAATTGCTACGAATCACTGTGTCACGATACCCCCAATCACTTCAGCCGGAAACACAGTGGTTAGGGGATCTGTTTCCTACACGTGCAACTTCCAGAGATTCACAGCAATAGAAGACCTTCAGCTGCAGACCACCTGTGCAAACTGCGCTCCCACAACAATCGCAACAGTTTTGCAATTAAAAAACGATCAGAGAAGGCAAACATCGTGAAATGAAACAAATTTTATCACAAAAGCATTTATTCAACACACACACATCCGCCACACAATACTAACACATTCTACAGCTCACTCTTGGCCCCACCACTGAGGCTCTTGAACGATTTTAGAATATTCAACTTGTGTGACAGCTCTAGCCGCTTACTCTCGCTGATTTTGCCGTTTTTCAGCTTCGTCAGGCGGGCGGTTTCCTCTTTCACAAAGCCAGAACCTTTTTCCAGAACTTTCCCCATAAAAGCTATGTACATATTGGCGTTCGCCTTCTCAGAGGCGGTTGTAACTTTGTTCAGCGCCTCGGAGGCTTTCGCAATCAGCTCATGTTGTTCACTTTGCGTCTTGTCTACGTAGCCGACTGCAAAGTCGTTGAATTCTTTTAGACATCCATCCAAACCGATGTACAAGTCGGAGTTTTGCGTCACGAACTCCTTCAGATTCTCCACCGTCACATCCGTGTTTGACGGAAACCGGACGTAGTCCTTCAATCCGTGTCCGCGGAAGAGATAAATACCCGGATACGCCTCTGGGTCAACATTGAATTTGGCACCCAGTTCACTGTTCTCCTTCTCGCCGTAGTCCTTAATGCCGACCAAGCCGCACAGCAGATCGTTGGTCACCTGGTGGGCCTTGAGGGCGAACTGTCCAAATGCTTCGTGCTTCTCGCCGTAGGGGAATGCGATGTCGAATTTAATCAAAGCATATGGATACTTAGGGATCAGCTTGTAGAATGTAATCTGATCGAGGTCGACGCAGCCGAGACAGGACGCCACCGTTGATGTCGGAATGTAGTAGATCGCGATTGAGAACACAAGTAAACACTTAAGGAAGTTCATTTTTGACTTTTAGGTTGGAAGTTTCTTCCGTTTCTCGCACAAGGTAAACAAATTGCGACAACACACTAGCACCGCAGTTAGGTAACGCACCAAGCCGGCAAGCAATACTAATTCAAAACTACAAGTAAAAAAAAGCCTCACACATTGTGGAATGAGACTGGAACTGGAACGGCAAAAGAAAAGAGCGATTTAGAATCAAAAGCGAAAAGCTCCACGGCTCCACCTGCCTGAGTTCGGTGGAGTCAAGCGAGGTGAATGACTGTTGGCTGCCTGATCTGTGTGTTTATTGTGAAAACATGAAGCCACGCTTTACGGAATGGATGAGGTATTACTGTATGAGGTAGTTTAATGTGGAATGGAGGAGAGGAAAAATATGGGTAATAAACCAGTCGTACAGTGGAAGGTAAGACATAAGTGCGGTTGCGGAGTTGTGTAGGTACTTTTGCCTGGAAGCTGCGACTACCGCTGATTGAGTTGTTGTAAAAATAGTAGCCAGAAGGTGTTACCAGACTCGTTTTGCTATTTTTGCAGGTCATGGAACATAATTGTTCCTCTTGTGAAAAAAAACTTGGACATTCATTTAGAGCGTTAAAGCACAGGAAAATTGAATGCTTTACACAATTACAGACAATGGAAAGTCTGCATTGCTTGTAAGCTACTATGACATGATGTAGAATAAAGACAAGAAACCGATAACGACATATAGTTAATACTAAAAAAATATACAAAATCATCGACCGAAGAATGTTCTCATCAATCAATTTCATTTTATCCAATATTTTGTTTCAACTCTCTTTAGCGTAACAGTGTCAACTGTCAAACGTGACTTAAAGAGTCAATATCATCTAATAGAGATTTAACCGCGTTCTGCCTCTTTCATACAAAAAAACGGTTCAAAACTTTTAGAAGCGAAACAAGTTTTTCGTTATCATTTGAACCAGCTGTGAAACTTGCTATAAAATGTTAGTGTTGGCTTAAATTTTTCTATACATAGTACCTACCATTAAAATTTGTTAACAGATAATTGTGCAACCCTTAGCTCTGGAACTTTTCCAGTTGCCTGTTAGGCTTTCATTGTCAAATATCTACTACCTTGGCAGAACTAAGACATTTTTGCTGACTTACCTACCTAAAATGTGTCTAATGCAATCAATTTTAAAGATAAAAACAGTCTTGGTAAGTCATTTGTTCCGAGAGAAGAAATAAGGTCCCAAAGGAATAAACAAAGAAGCTCAATTTATTGGTGACCTTCTTTTAAAACATCGGCAAGAAAAAAGGGCTTTTAATTTTTTGTTTAATCTGTCAAAAATAGATTGATATTAAAAGTCTATACTAAAAAGCATGTAGCTAAGTTTAAAAAAAATCCTATTTAGAATTTGAGCGAAATTAAATTTTAGCCGCTGCCTAATTTTTTCTCTTCAAACATAACATAAAATTTAATAGAAGCTAAGCTTCATTTTGATATAAGAGAGTGTATCGATTGAAGTGCCACAGAAAACAACTCTTCTTAGAATTTCTTTTTTTTTCTTTACTTCTTCATCTCGATTTTCGAGAGTGAGAATATTTTCGTCTAAAACTAGAAACTTCTCAGCTTTTGCTGACATTCCCAACGCAAAATACACAACCAATTACTCAACGATATGTCATTAATTAAACAGTGCAATAGCGAACTTTCCAACGCATTAAATTAAATAACATTTGAAAACCGCAGACAAGTGTTTTTTATAGAGCTAGTTCACAAATGAGAAATTTAAGTATATTTCGAATTTTTGTACATTCCTGACAAAAAGTCATTATCATGCGATCTGGCACCACTGCCCATAAATGGATGCAGCAAACCTGGTAACGACAAATAATGTATGGATATGGATTTTATTTTATTCATTGGTCCTTACCAATAAACGCTTTTAGTTTCGACTCCAAATTTTAGTACGAGTAGTTCACAGTGGCTTATAGGAATTTCGCAGTTGAGAGATTCTGTAAATTTAAAGTCGAGTCTCGTTATTAGTATGGCACATTATATTTTACCTTTTCCAGTTGTGGATACCCCGATGTTTGTAAATCGCCAGAAAAACATTTCTTACACTACAAGTTAACAACAACATTTGGAAAAACTATTTTAGAAAAAGACCAAAAAGATTTTGGATTGAAATAATTTTTAGAAGCCGAACTTCAGCAATAGTGACTGGCGCACCTCTAAAAGTCCCCCTTACAGCTTCTTACCATATATCGCATGTTCATTTATCACTCCGCATTTTTCCAGCCGATTGATCTGCCCTTGCAGGTGAGTTTTAATTTCGAACACTACCGCCCGACGAATTGCGTGTAATCTTCTCACAAACAGCAGTCTTCAATGTAAGCGTTAACGAAATCGTCCAGTGCTATCGACAATAAGCCAACAACTTCGCCAGTAATATTAAATAAGCGAATAGCCAAAGTGCCGCAATTAACCAGACTTCTGTTAAATTTTTAACAAGATTTGTTGTTTTTTTCCAGTAAGGACGTTTTACACACATACTTATGTTTGCTTTTTGGAATATTCGGTGTGACCTCCGCCGCCTCTAGACGGGTGTTTTGCGTGATAACCGGCACCAGGGGATGGACTTCGGACAAGTTTATACCCATTTGCCTGACTGTAATGAAACAAAATGGGTCGCGTCGCTTTGCCTGACCCAAATTGAAATAATTTGGAATTTTAAATGGACCCGAATTCACATTTCAACGCGTACGAACATAACTGCGATGCCATACGAATTGGGTACGGATTGGATACATGCAACTCATTATTTAAAAAAATGTATGTAATTTGGTGAGAATATTCCGAGTGTCACAGAAAGTAAATTGCTAAGGTTTTCATTAATAATTGCGCGTAAATGGGAGCCCACGCGATTGCTACCAGCGTGCCAGATAATAAATCAAAATCCGCGCCCTGATCCTGGGTGGCTACTTAAAATTCTCGATTGAGCAATAACCACTTAATCATTTGGAAATCTCTAACAAAAGGACAAGAGTCGTAAAATCTCATAGAGTGACACGCTGTGCCCATTGCCTCTCTGATTCTCATTCAAAACACAGATTGTCACATTTGATACGACCCGCAGGAGGAGTCCTGTGGACCTCACAGCAACTGAAGATCGAAAAATTTAATTGAAGTACCTCGACTCAGGTGAGCCTGAATGAGGATAAAACTCATTCAACCAGCGAGGCAATTTCGACAGGAAATCGTAAAAATGTGTCTCTCCTTCTGTTTGCTGGCAACTGTGATCGAGAGTAACACGGTAGGATGTGATCGAGTGCGCCCATGTGTTTTAAAATAGATCATTTGCGTTGCTTCCTTCAGAGTCCTTAATTATAAATCCATTTCCTTGAGCTACAGCAGCAGGGTGTACACACAAAGCAATTGCACTGCCACCACCGCTGCATATTATATATCACTTAGAGAACGCAGTCTTTGGGCGTTGGGCCCCTTCCATTTAATTCGTATTAAGGCAGCGATTCTGTTCCGCACATGGTGCGCGAACGTTACTTTACAAAAGGGAAAAAAAGGCTTCACCTCTTCATCAGTGAGAAAGGACGTGTTATGCGTCGAATACCCTTTCGGTTTCTTCGAATCAACTTCAAGAGAAGGAGAACTCCTTAAGGTGGAATTTCTTTGATTTTCCAAGGGAAAACACGAAGGGAATGGAAGTCAAATCAGTGACCTCTTATGTACATCTGCGTGGGAATCGACAGTCATATGCGGGAGTGCCGCTCCTTTTTTTTTCTTAAATATCTGTGAGGTGTATAATAATAAAATGACATCAGACAAGGAACCGTGAAACTACACAGCTGGTCAAAAATTGCCCGTTATCAAGGGAATATGGAGATGCACTCAATTTCATTGATAGAGCAATTTACATAAAAAAGGCAGGGATGTCAGTTATTCCTGACTTTGAAATCGTATCCCTAAATCGTTGCGGGTTACTGGATCCTTAAATGAGAAGATCTGAGAAAGTGTTTGTTATAGAATAAGAATTTCGTTTTTAAGTTTACTTTTCTTATTGGCAGCACTTTTTCCAGCGTAGACCAATTTGACAGCTGAGCTGATGGTTTGCCATTTCATTTAAACATGAGTATAATGTGACAGTTTATTATGACAATAGACTTAAGATACACTGCTCAACCTGCTTGAGAAACAAGCCAAGAATTAGACCCAATTGCGGCTCCTATATACCCAAAGTAATAGTTCAAAAGTATTGACAGTTCCTTCTAATAAAGCCAATGGCATGGTTATTCCCGCAATTTGTTTGCTTCGTATTTTATTTCAAAGTTCTATTACTTTCTTACCTACTTAATGGGCTCCAGAGCCGAGAGAGTCTCTGCCATGCACACTGCAGTAGATTTTTGCAAGATTTTATTAGGCTAACTCGATACTGAACACAGTTTGTGACAGTTCAGTTTATTCACAATATAAAAATAAACGTGTCCCACAAACAAAAAACTCCTCTGGACTTAACGTAAAAATCGAAATGCCATTGGAAAATGATTTCTATTCATTAGATTTGCGTGTACATACGAGTACCTGCTACCAAATAAAATTTATCAAATTAATGGACTGTCAAAACTTGCGAATATTCGTTCGTTCGTATGTCTTTAACTGCTACCTAGTTGACTGATGGTCTGACGTTGGATCTGTCAAATCTTATATTGTATAAATGAAATGAACTTACAAAAATATGTGCCAAATAAATGTTGCCAGTCCCAAACTTCCGCGAATTGAAAATTCTAACCCCGAACTGTCAATTCACAATCCACATAACACAGTCGCGATCCACAAACTCTCGAATAAAAAGTTTGTTCGAACTTAACCTTAAAAAATAAACTGAATAGTGGGTATCTGGGAACAAAAAAAGTTTCCATGTGAATGAAATGTCAGAAACTACGAATATTGGCTTGTTTGCAGTTCGCAATTCACTCCCACATGAATAGTCCTTAACTGACTCATTTACCCAAATAAAATGCTTGCAGTCTATAGACGTTATCTGCGAATATTAACAATGATCCCAGCATTCAAATTCGTAACACTCTGATGGTTCGCTCAAAAAGCAATCATAATCCAAATCCAAATCCCAAAGGCCATTTACGCACACATTTTTTTAGCACACTAAACAAACCCGGAGTCAATTTGTAGACTAATCAAATGCGGTCATAAACGACCCACGCCGACACGGTTCAAAAGGAGTAGATACTAGATAGTGTTCAAAATTTTATTGGAAATTATTGCGAAAATGGATTCAAAAGTCTTCCTTTGAATCGCTTTTACGATGCCAATTTGCCTAACAAAACAATACGCATCGACCGCATCGAATTAAACTGCGCTATACTTCGGAACGCACACACATGAGGGTCAAGCAGAAACCCTTTTTGTTGTTTCAATATTTTCGTAAAGAGGACTATTGCGATTTTTCATCTTGTGAAATTGGGTGGTGGATTTTTTTCTTTATCGAAATTTATTGAATTGCTTGCGTTCTACTACTATTCTGACCGCCAGTTACTGTCTAGTTGGTGGTTAGACTTTTGTTTTGGATGCAAATTGTTGGTGAAATTGAGGCCGATTCGATTTCGTTTATTGGTCCGTTTTATGACATCCTTTCGAATTGGTATTCAATTTGAATTAGGTTAAAGTGATATTTATGGTGAAGTGAGCAAGCAAATTGCTGGTGCTGTGCTGAATAATAATAATTCCAAAGGTATGCGAATAATTTTTATCGAGTCTCGATGTCCGTAGTTGAGAATGGGTATATACAGTGCGTTTATGGTTTGACCTTAATCCAATATATTGTGGAACTGGCTTTCAAATAATTGTCCAGTCATCGTCTGAAAACTATGGGATCATTTTCAAACCTTTGATTTAATCTTATAAGAAATATAATTTGTTACTTTCAGGCTAGTATTCGGACAAAGATTAAACAACTGATTAAATGTTTGCCCTCAGGCGAGAAAAAGTTTTTGTTTGCTTTTTTTGTAGTCCATTAATGGAAGGTC
Organism: Cheilosia impressa; assembly: GCA_948293265.1. Lineage (NCBI taxonomy): Eukaryota > Metazoa > Arthropoda > Insecta > Diptera > Syrphidae > Cheilosia > Cheilosia impressa. The sequence continues at coordinate 14,595,138 of OX411884.1, forward strand.
ACAAAATTCGAATCTATCAACAGCTTCCTTTGTGTGCGTCTACAATGGTTTGTAATGGAATGATTGGACTAAAGTAATTTAAAACTATAATAGGTGTGCCACAAGGTTGCATCTTGAATCCGTCAATGTTGTCCGTTTTCTTAAACTATATTGAGAGTCATTTAAAAGGAGGATCTCTATCCTAAACTGCAATTCTACAATGAAGCAGATAACTCAGTGTCACTGCAGTTCCAATCAAAGAAGTTAAAACAATTTTGCAGCTTCTGCGTTCTTCAAATTAATTTCTCGATTTCTGAACTGCAGGGAATAGCCAGTTAAATGGTGTCAACTACCTACCAACAGAGGAACAATGAGGAATTGACGGTTCATAACGCAGTTACCCTCGAAGCCAACGAAAAGGGAACAAATTTGCAGTGATACCTTCAATTTGAGGTTAAATCCAATGGATTTTTTAAGTCGCTGGTTTGTGGAACTCGTTTTGTGGACTGTAAGTAAACTGTGACAATTCACGGCAAAGAGTTTGAAATTCATAATTTCCTTGTCTTTACCCTTTTTAAACTTGTTTGTTTAGACATTTCGATGAAAGAGTGAAGAGTTCTATTCTTCTGCAGAAGTGAAATGTAAAATTTTCTTTGCACTCATAAATAGGCCTGATTTTTTGAGCTTCGATCTCAGCAAAGCAAGGTAAAGTATGATTTTTAGCACGCAATTACAACAACTAGGTACCCTGTACTTGACACTTCGGAACTCACAGTAGTTGTTGTAATCGCGTGCTGAAAATCTGGCTTTACTTTGCTGACTGAGATCGAAGCTCAAAAAAACACGCCTAATGTATCAAAAGTGATTTGTTTCGCTCTCATATAAATATATGACTTAATTCGTAAATTGACACTTTTCTCAGAGTGACTTGACTCGATTCGACTTGTAGATTATTCTAAGAAGCAAAATATTAGGCAAACTTACTTGAAAATAGAGTTTTGGTATCAAAATAATTGAAAAGAGTTTCAAAATGAATGGAAAAAGTGTGATTTTATGTTCGCCATGTCAATGGACACCTTTATATATTACTACAGTAGCAAATACTTGTTGTGGACATAACTAAGTATCACACAACATGTTACGCCATTGGAAAATGAAGCTTATGCCATTAAATTGCCTGTTAATAGAAATCCCTGTCAATAATGGTGTAACTTCCATTGGACAGATAATGACACTTTCCAAACGTCAATAGGCGCGTTTGCTATTAGCAAATCCTAAGGGTAAACACACAGGAAAATAAATCCAGACTAAACGTGTATTAGTCGAAACATTTATAGCTTTTAGTTGAGCTCATTGGATATCGAGTACTGAATACGAGGTTCAATCTCCAGAAAGTACCAACATAAATGTCGTGACATATCGTGACTGCTTTTTACCAATTCTATGCACAGCTTTTAATCGTCTTATTTATTGTTTTGGACAGCCCATACTGTCGAGGAGCTTTGCAAAATGACTATATTTTTTTGTATCATCGAGCAGTATAAAGAAGTCCCTATGAATATTTTTTTTACGATTTGAAAATCACAGATTTTGAAACGAACTCTCCTGATATCATTTAACAATTGACTATATGAGATCTTGAAACTATGCTCTAGGTTCAATTTATATTGCAAACGCGCTCAGTCTTCTTATCGCTCACACATAGGAAAGCGCGTAAGTGCGTGGTCGGTTTAACAACCGACCTAACAAGAGCATTAAGCATTGACCTCTCGCTAATTATGACCGCGAACACCGTTAACTCCCATACACACATCAGAGCTTTTTTAATATTCACATTTCGACCACAAATCATTCGGCTACACCGCTAAACAAATTTATCCAGATAGCAGTTGATTAAAGCTGTCAAATATAAAACACGAAAATATGTCCTTCGTTAATTGGTTTGCTAAGGACGACAACGACGCGCCGCCACTTAGGTATAGTAATGTCAGTCCACTTCCCATGGAACGACTTTCAAAATCATTAAGGGCTCGTGCACATGTTTAATGATCAAAATTAAATAGCAAACGTATATTGGATTGGATTTAGATGCCGTGTGGCTTTGGGTTGACACAAATCTACATCTATGCATACATGTCCGCGGACTCCATGTGCGTCCGTAGGTGAGAGCGGTGGATACGCTTCCTCAATTAATCGGCGCTATACGCTCAAATGACTTTCAAATGGTGCGTACATGTGAACATAAGGACATGGGGCGGAGTCACATTGTATTTTGACACAATTTTGTCGGTCAATTAACAAATTGCATGCGATAGGACAATATTGTTGTGACACATGAGCACAGGATTCCAATGCGTAGAATTCGCTATAATTATTGTCATTTCAGACAAGGGGTAAATGTTGACACAAAACTTAGTGTCGTATGCTTGGGCAAAGTACTAATCAAATACGAATAGTTTTATCGGTATGTAGGTACATTATAAATTATGCATTAAGTTTTCTACTCTTTTGAGTGCGGCAAAATAATTATAAGTGCGTGTGCTATCTGGCTATCCGCCAGAGGGACCATAGTCGCACGACGAATGTCAAAATCGCATTGGGAAATATGTAGAACTCCAATTTATATGACGAATTTCTACTGCTTCACTGAACTGCTCTTGTACTTCTCATTTATAATGATATCACTTTTGCGACAGTCAATTCATTCTTATTCTAGTTAAAACCATTGAACGCCAAAAAAAGTCAAATAAAGAAATGTCACCTGTGATTATTGTGAGCAATGTATTACAAATCAATTTACAGCTTTCCATTCAAAGATCCACAATACTCGACGCAACTCTGGAATAAATGAAAGAAATATAACATTACGACATTTGGTTTCAAGTTCTTCGCGTTTTTTGAGCTTGTATCTACGTTACAAGTGACATTACCAAAGGTTTTCGTTTTTTCCTCATTTTTATCACATTAAATCATGACTGAAAGACATCTGCAGGTAAAAGAGACAACCAGTGAGTTACGAAAGGGATGGGTAGAAATAGTTTGCAAAGCCACCACAAATTTTCAAACGAACTTTTTTTCAAATAACATTGAATTGTCAAAAAGGAGCTTCATTTTAATGCATATATTTTTTATTTCTACATAAATAAGGTTATGTATTGTTAAATGGCGTACACTCCTATCGGGGATTTTCGTTCTAATTTTTCGTGGTGCTCTAGTTTCATTTTAAAAGCAGGAAAAATGCAAAAAAAATTAGTGCAGTCCGGGCTTTAGGCTGCGCTGTTAAATGTTAAAAATAACTTTACGTCGCAATATAATTTCCCATTCGTTTCGGCTTCGATAATGAACTGTCAAATTTGCCAATAAAAACATTAATTTTGATTCATGCTTCTCCAGCAGTTCTAGCAAAATTCATTCCCACATTCAAGCGATCAGGCTTATGTTGTTAAATTAGACAACCGCCATAGAAAATTTAAGAGTTTTGAATTTGATGAGCGGTAAATGTAGCAACTTACAGGGACTTTGACAATAGGCGTGTTTTTTTAGCTTCGATCTCAGCAAAGCAAAGTCAAGTATGGTTTTTAGCACACTTCGAGACTCGCAGTAGTTGTTGTAATTGCGTGCTGAAAATTCTACTTTACTTTGGTTTGCTGACATCGAAGCTCAAAAAAACAGGGCTAATATAAAGAACAATTTCAGCAGCAGAAGTCGTATTGAGTGGAAACGAACGTTCAAGTCTCTAGTTTAGTAAGTCCGACAGGTGACAGCTGGCTGACTTGATGTGTCTCGGCGTTGATTGGCCTTGATCAATTGCTTTTGCAGTTGACGTTTATGGAGAGGTAGCCGGCGAATCTAGTTGAGAATTTGTTATAACAGAGTACTGAGTTGACAGTTCGCATAATATGTGGATGACGTAGGAAAAATGGCGTACCGACCAGTCTAGTTTTTGCGTTCAGGGAACATCTAGTTCACACCAATTTAGTCGGCTTAAGGCAGCTGGGTTTTTGGATATCTGCTCAATTTCAGCAGCAGAAGTCGTATTAGTTGATAATTTTCGGGCTGTCCATGCTGCTGTCAACTCTTTCCAATTTGGTATTCCACAGTTGAAACTGCCTTCAATGGATTGCTGATATTTTTTTCCATTTTGTTGTATTTACTTTTAAAGACACCTTGCTTTGCAATGCTTTTCTGTCACAAATTTGACAGTTTACCACTTCGAAGAGTGTTAACTGGTTTGAGTTCTTCTTCTAGTTAAATTTTCTTCAAAATCAAGGACTTATTTCCGAAATCTTTGTGAGCAAAAACATAAATCGTCCTTATATAACCACTCAGGCAATCAATTTTACTGGTGGTTGTTGTATTTTACAAAAAAAAACTGTCGGAGGTTATTATACCGTAATTAGTATGCAGGATAGCAAATGTCCTACACACAGTATATATCCTTTCAAATCGAACATAGTCCACCTATAGTCCCTAATAGGAAAACTTTTCGATTGACGCGGTATACGCAAAGGTAGTCATTACATCCCCGAAACTGGGGTACTAACAGTTTACTGTCAATATCGCTGAACAACAATAGAAACAACGCACACATGCAATGAAAAGAAATTGCCATAGAAAATAATCATATTAGGTCTTCTGGCCGTATACAGCGTGTACCGAGACCGCCAGTGGCAGTGGAACGCATTAGCAGGCGTTTCCCGGGGCAGGACATATATCTGCTATACCGAAATCGATTGCCGAAAATTGACCAAATATTGCGTGCAAGTGGAAAATTTCAAAAAACCACCAACATGTGTGTCACACATGAATTATTGAGTGCGACCACCAAAAAGGACACAATATAATGAAAGTACGCACAAATGTAGAAAATTATAATGGATTGAGCGAGTGCGATGGTTGGCACGATATGCGGCTTCTATATTGCAAATGTCGAAGGACGCACAACAATCTAATCAATCCGCCTCCCTGTCCCCGTTTCGACCGCTCAACTGACAGCGAAAATGCTCCAAGCGCGTTTTGTCTATTCTTTGACATTTGCATATAGAATAAGTAGCAATATGTATTGGCCAAAAAAAAAGGACACAGGACACGCACTACTCACTCCATGCATTACCAATCAAATCAAACAAGGCGAAGGAACAGCACATGTTCCTGCAGGTACGTATTTCCAAATTGAAGGTTTAATGGCGTAGTGTACGTACCGTGGTGCTTGGTTTCTTTTTCGCCGCGCTGATAGTGAATTTCCAATTCTTGTCCTTAGGTCTTACTCTGACCCAATTCACCAGCTAGTGGGTGGAGGAGGGCGGTCACTTTCTTCAATTACTTGATTTTCCGCATTAATATTTTAAAATCCTTTCTTTTTTTTGGGGAAATTTGGTGAAATTTACTTTTAACGATGGACTCTTTCACTGTCACTGTACTCTGCACGTCGTCGTCGATCGCATGCGGTAGTTGTGGCACGCAATTTCTTCGACCAGAGTTCTGGCCGGGGGACTCGACAGTTGAGTGGAAGGGGTCTACTGCCTTGGAAATTGGCTATTAATAGTTTAAATCATCATTCGATTTATGAATTGTAGGTATAGTTGGGTGGAGGGTGGTCCTGCGGTTTTCCGTCATTTTGTCTTTTTTCCGGACTTTTTTTTTGGTCGGCAATTCGGAGGCGTAGAACAAAAGTTCGATGTAATTGCGGTTAATAATTGAGCGGAAGTTGGAAACGTAATTCTTACGCGGCGAAGGTTTCACAAATGGCGTATGGGAACTAGTTTGTGATGTGTTCTTTGCGTCCAATTATGTGGGTCGCAAGTCCAAGAAACAAAGTCCCAACTTTATGACAAGGCGGCATACGAAATCAGTCGTTGAAATGGATCTTTTTAATGACTAGCCTTGGGAAATCGTATGGGGAACTTTACTTCGAGTAACAAATTAGCTAGCTGTGAAAAATGTATTCTACGTTCGAAAGTTCTCCAAAGTACCTCTGAATTTTATGTGCTAATGAACAGCGATTCTATTTTTGCAAATGGATTGTTACTTTGCCGATTTTCATGTCCCAAGCATATACGCCCAACAATGATTTTACGATGTTTCACTTTCTCAAGTTACACCCGCAATTTTCTATTCAACTTAATTGCAACTCCAATCGAGTGAAGTGAAATCCCGCATGACAAATAACAATAACGCACGCTGTGTTCACTAGAAACTGCACGTAGAGTTGAAGAAAATAATATCGGGAAACAAAAGTATTCTCAATTGACTGCTACACATCGTTACACCGATTGGCAGAACACAAAACCGGTAAAACAAATGAGAAGATATACCGATATATAAAGCTACGATTACATATTTCGTGGCAAATTTTGACATTCTGACGTCGGCCATTCGGTGGGCACTTCTGGGTCTTTCGTAAGAGTTACCAGACGCTTATGATAGACGATCACATACGTAGTGACAATTTAGGACATATCTTTACGTCATTATGACATCAGCATGTACAAATTTTACATGGAAAGTGGCATGTGTATTGTGCAATCGTAGCTTAAGAACTACTTTTTTAAAAGATTGTGTCAGCATTTCAAAGTTGGGGAAAGAAGCCACCTTTGTCGGAGCAATTCGGTTGCTAACACAGCAACATTGAAGTTAGAATTGATACTCGGCCCTCAAGTTGACATAAGCCAATAAAAGCGTCAGCCACATATGCGAACTGTCAACTTGGTATACTCAGTCACGAATTACTTGACTAGATTCGTCGGCTACTCCTCCATAAACGTCAACTGAAACAGCAGCTCATATGACAGATTTCAGCCAATCAAAACCGAGATACATCTAGTCAGACAGCTTACTACTACAGACTGACATACTAGATAGTTGAACGTCCCCATTGGCTTTTAAAACTGTGGTGTACATGGCTAAATTGCAGATAGTTGTATTGCTCGTAAATTAGTTGTTCGAGAAGTGTCAGACAGGCACCTTACTTGGATATGTGCTGTCGAAAAGTTTTTCCAACACATTTGACCCTGTATGACCTGTTTCAAACAATCTAATCACTTTTCAGCAGCAGACAAATATATACTTAGACACTTGCCCTCTTATTAATAAACGCTGCGTAAAAGTTATCAACTCGTTATTCAGAAGTTACGTCAAATCTAATGTCTACCAACTAACTAACTAACTTGTGCACATCTGTTTATTAATACGGGGGTTGGTGTTTATGCTTGCTGGACTTAATAAAACGAATTTTCAAAATTGAATCCCATAAAACGGCAACGGCAAACCACATAGAAATAATTTTACTCAACCTCTAAAGTCAAAATAATTCTGACAAACGATTTAAAACCACGTCAGTCTTTTACGTACATTTACCTCCTCTTTATCTTTAAATACAAAAACATGAATATTCAAACCGGACGAATAAACATATATGTACAGTCTTATACTACATTTTGGTTGACAGTTTCTCTTCAAAGTTTCAATTCAACTAGTTGGGGAACTTCAAAATGAGAGGATACCTATACAAGTGTAAAATTCGAAGTTTCATTCCAACCCCAACTTTGTTTGGGGAAAAGTAGCATGCATTTGGGGTTGGATTCCATTCAGAATCGGGTTACTGTTAAGACAACCTGTTGATATTGTTCGAAAGCGGGGTAGACGTCAAACAGTAAGGCATTTCCCCCCTATTTGTTGATACCTGATTATGTGTAGGTGCATTTTTATTAGCAGGTAGTTGGTGGAATCTGCCGCAGGATTTGTAAAGTCAAAATTTCAAAACAAACTTGCATCTTCAAATGTTTATGATATTTCTTAAAGTCCCCCTGCTTTTGATTTATAAGAGAATTAGCAGTTGAAAGGACAGACGTCATATTTAAGCACTGCCCGACGGCCTGTCTGTTTAAACTTCAGCGCTTATGCATTCACTGGCTGTGGCTGCCCTCTCCCACTGATATCGCTGTTTCGCAGTTGAAATGTAATGCAAAGTCAACCACAATTGATCAGATAGCATATTATTCATTTTACATTCACTCAATGTAATTGGATACGAAACGAAATTAGTTGCACTTCTGCAAAAACTAAAAAAGAATGAAAACCTTGCACGACATGCAATAATTCGCATAATGGCTGGTAGTAGCCGGTCGACAAACGTCAGCGTGAATAGCAATTGCGGCACCAACACACCATGAAGACGCCATGTAATTATTTTATCGCGAATCCATTCAGATTACCACGACTGATTTCTGACCACGAGGGTATTTTCTCCAATTTGCCGGGCGCTCGCGAAACTATTGCAATCGCATTAGCAAATAGCAAGGCCATGCTGAAGTTCCCAACCCCATTCCCATGGGCTACTGTTGAGCTTTTAGTTCTGAGTTTTGTTGCAATGCAAATGATAAAAGAGACGAATGCGTTTTGTGTTTTAAGTTTGTTTCAATTTCAAGTTCAATGTTCGTTCTGACAGCTGGGTTATTAACTGAATTGGCACTTTATACGAGGCCTGTTCCTGTACTTTTCTCGCGAATTTCGTAAAATATGAAAGAGTAGGGAGTGTTTTTAACCGCTAGTGGCGAAAATGCTAAAAAGATATGTTAGCTTAAAGAGGGCACGCGGCATCGGCATATTGTGAAAACCGCTGACATAAAGGAAGATACAAAAGGTATATATTTAAACATCAAAATTTGTGGCACTGGCTAAATGTGTTAGTGGCCATACATATACTTTAAACAAAACGTCCTGACATTGAAAAAGAATGGCAAGATACAGACAAAGTATGGGGTGCATTCCTTATCCAGAAAAATGAGCCACCCTGTGCAATAAAATCACATTTTCAATAATTTACAGCAACTTATAGACCTCCAAATTATTTGCTTGCATCAGGCATCTGTCACCAGCAACATCTTGGGCAGACCAGTTTTAATTAACGATGATTAAAAGAAAGAGAGGGTTAATTTATTGACCACGGAAGAGAAAGGACCATCTCTTATAGGTACCATAAACTTAGCTCTTTAACTCATTAAAAAATTATTAAATTCTTAATTCATGGTCATCTTTACAAATCCTTCAACCAAATGACTGTCCGAATTTCACCCAGCTGTCAAGTCAGACGCGCACTCAGTTCTCTGCACGATAAAGTTCAAAGGTCTCGTAGATGTCTACGATTTGCATGTTCGTCCGTCAATTATTCACAGTAATTGCAAGAATTATCAGTGAAGCGGCAAAAAAAGCAACAACAAGAAATAGAATAATTTCATTGTTGTCCTTTATCGCGAATTCCTTTTCGATTGCAATTTTGTTTCCTGTCAATAGGGCTTTCAGTTCCATGCCAATTATACTGCCAATGTTTTGGCATTTGTTCGCATCGGTGGATTGAGAGGTAGTCCGTAGACCAATTGAACATTCCTCGGGGATGGAGTAGGTATGGTATGGCATTATGCTGAAAAGGGGTTTCCTGCATAATAAATAATAGGTATACCTTTTACCTCATAGTGATTGTATGGTATTTGGGAAATTGTAAGAGCTTCATTGCGTGCTCCAAATTACTAAAAAGCAGGTTTATGCAATTGGATGAGCAAGGGAACGGTTTATTTATTTTGAATGATATTTAACTCAGATTATATAAATGTAAAAAGCAGGATGCTTGTCAAGTAATGGAAACTTTAAAGCTACGACTACACGTGCCACTTTCGTGGCAAATTTTGACATGCTGACGTTATAAAAATTTGGTCACTTGTGTGTCTTTCTTGAGACCAGACGAGACCAGGCGATCACACGTAGTGACAAATTTAGGACAAATGTTTGCGTCATAATGACATTGGCATATCAAAATTTGACACGAAATGTGGTTTGTGTAATTGTAGCTTTATATTTATGTGCTCCTAAATTGTCTTTTGACTTTGTTGTGTGAGCGGTCTTTCTTGACAGTTTTGGTACTCGGAATGATGGGACACGAGAGGAATACGCAAAGAACCTCTGAATTGACTGTATAGAATATAAGAAGGGGTTCGGTGATAAGTTAGGCCGTGGTCACAATCACAGAACCTCAAACAGGGTTTTCTGACAGGTCCCCCGTTGTCTTACAAGAATAAAGTGGAACGCCATTGAAGAAGTAAAAATCAAAAATATTGCTCAGAAATACTCAAGGCTTTCGTGTCAAAAAATAAAACGGCCTGGAAAAGTCGCGGTAAGCCTGGTGAAGAGACTGATAGACTGGAGTAGGTAGTTGGGAGCATTTCAGCTAAAGGGATAAAAGGTTCTGAAAATGCTGTAAGGATAAGGATCAGTGGTTGGGTCAAGGTCATCCGAAGCATAACCAAACAGGTTCTGAAACGTTTGACCTTAGTATCCGTGCTTGCAAAGGTTTTGCAGATTTGGAAAAAGACTCACGACCGATGCTTTTATAAAACTGAAGACCTTCTCTTGCATTTTCCATTCAATGTTTTTACTCAAACTGCAAACACGCTGTAGCCGTGTTAAAGGTGTTAAATTAATATACCCTAAAACGTTCACCGTGGGCCTTGTACTTTATCAGTGGTCTCTGATCTCTGCTCTCCTTTTCATTACAAATGTGGAGTGGATGCTAAAGTGCAGCGAATAATATACGGAGTCGGTTCGGTGGTGGAAGATCTAGAGTAATGGAGGTACATTCGAAACCAGCATCGCTGATAATAGAGAGACGGGACTTTTGGAAATGATGGTGACTTTCGAAAATTTTGCCTTTTGAATGACAACTCTTATTGCTTTTATTTTTTGTTATTTATAACATCCGTAGATAACTTCGTTACGTCAAAATGGTAAGTCACGGCTCTTATCTCGTAATTCTGAATAAGGACACAGGAAAAAGCTTGAGCTTTCATCCTCATCGCGCTAGGCAGTAAGAGCATAGATGGACCTCAATCTATATATTTCCGGTGAGAACCAGTGGCTGAGTCGTCTCATCCGTGATCGAGCAATACACGACGGAAGCTTGTTTTGTATGTAAGATCGATCATTTCGCCTTGAACCACTTATTTGTCATTTAAATGCGCTAAAAGCCCAAAAAGTCTAATAAAAACTAGAACACTTCTTTTTATTTATATTTATTTTTATTCACTGTTTATCATTATGCATTTGTAAAATAAATTTGATCTCAAACGATAAAAAAAGAAATACCTCTCAACTTTCTTACGTTTAAAAATATTCATATTGTTAAGTTTATTCAATTAGCAAATACAAACAAAAGTTGTCAAACTTTCTCTCATTTTGTGTGATGTTTTCATAAAAAAACTGTTTTTTCTTTTAATTTTACTGAAAACATATTTGCTTGGGAATTCTTAAAACAAAAACTCCAAAGCTCAAAAAGATGTGTTGAACTTTTAAAATGCACAAAAAATATAAATTTCATCTCTCTTGAATTTCTTTTTGTTTGCAGTTATATTTTACAAATTCTAAAATAATTGAATAAGCAAAACCTTCTTATTTATAAAACTAGTATAAAATATATTATATATATGCATTGTAATGTAATTTTTTGTTTATTATGGTAATATTTCGAAATCCAACACAGCAAATACAGTACAAGAAAACGCAGTAGTGGAAGAAAAACATGTCATAAAAAATATATTCATAGCATTTAAAAAGAAAAAAATTAACGAAAACAATAACAGCAACAGAAAATAAATGGAATGTGTTAGACAAAACAGAATATAAATAAAAAAACATAGAATAAGTTACTGAAACAAGAAACAATAGGAAAACTATTCCAGTTAGTAACTGCAGCTTTGAAAGCCATTTAGTTGCAACACAAAAAATGTAAAATAACTTAAAATGAATACCTTGCATTTATGTACTTTGTAGTGTTTTACTTTAGAGGAAATTGTTTAACTCTACAGGCCAAACCGGAGGAGATTCGCACTGTATGATTTCCAAAAACTAAAAGACTATAATACTCAGTAGAAAAGCTAAACTATCTTGTATGTGGAGTGGAACATTCTGGGGAGACCGTCTGTGGAACGCAAGTGGAAAAACGAACCAAACCAAAACTCTCCCTCTTGCATTGATTGTTGTTTTCATCTATCAAGTCTTAAATCACGATGCTTGTATGTACATCTCTACGAGTGACTCTTATCCAGCGCATGCCATGCAAAATTTCAGTAAAAATGGTGTTTCATGTGCTGCTTTTCATTTCACAATATCGAATAACAGCAAGAGCACTGCCGATTGGTTAACACAAAAAAGAGTTATTACAAAAACTATTCAGAAACAAATGATGTCGGGAAATTCAACACAAGTTCCACGTTGCGTTCCACAAGCTACAACTGAACGATAAAACAACAATCTACAGACGTGATGTATTATAATTTAAGTGTTTACTTCGTGGCTACGACATATATATATAAATGCTAAATTTAATTATTTTATTTGTTAAAGTTCTCTCTTCCTAATGCAAACGTTAATTTATTTTTTTTTCTACATTCAAAATGTTTTGTAATCTTTTTGTTCTCGTCGATTTTCCTTATGGATAAAATTTCTTTTCTTTTTTCTTGTAAGTGAAATTGGAAATTGAACACATATTCTTTGCTGAATTTAATATTATTCAAGGTTTTCTGTAAAATTTAGAGCATTAAAAAGTTGCTTTCTAATTACAAAGTTCACAGGGAAGTACAATGTTTTCTTTTACACTTTATAAGGCATTGGTTTGTTAGTAAAGTCATAAATATTAGATCTTTTTATGCTATGCCAAAAATTTCATATGGTTTGTATACATTTTTAATAATAACACTGATGACGATAAACATATATTATATATATATATATAGATTATTGAATTTGTAGCACTTAAACATTTTTGTTTTGTTGGCTTTAATTTATATAAATAAAACTATTTATAGAATATAGTTATTTAAAAAGTCTAGTACGTGTAATAGTGGTGGGGAGAGTGCAAAGTTTTTTGTTTTATTTTGTTATTATTTGAACTGTTTTTTTTAGTTATAAAATTATACTTTTATCTTGAATTTGTGTTTCATTCATTCTTGTATGTTTTTGTTTGCCGTGTATGTGTCCTGAGTCCTCCTTTCTGCATTGAAAAACATTCTTTTGTGTTTTTCTTTTATTTTGTAATGTATGTAATTATAAAGTAATTTATAGGCTATTTTAATATTACGCTTAAAATATAATATAAAACATTTTGTTTGTTTGTTTTCGCTTTTTAAATTAAATAAAAATATTTTTTTTGTTGTTTTTTTTCTTCTTTATAAAATAATTGTAGGTTCATTTATAGAAAAAAAAAGGTTATGTGTTGTGTTGTAGGTAAGTGGAGTTTTATTGTGTTTGCTGTTGGATTTCGATTTTCTCGACTGTCATGTCTGGATTCATAGCCGTTGCTTCCTGCAAGAGTAAGAACAAATTGTATCGTGTTAGTGGTAAACGGATTGCACACAGAGTTAACAACGTTGAAAACTAAGAAGTAACAATTTACGTTGGGAATTTTTCGTTGATTAGACATCCACCTACAAGTGTTTCTTTCCGGAAAGGGATTACATTGCTCTGCGGCAGGACTTCACCAAGTAAGAAAGACAACGACAAATGCGCGGGAGTATTTAACAGTCGTTTCTATAAGCGATATTGATCAACCAGTCGCAACATTAATATGCAAAGCGCTTGCAGTAAAAATGATCAGCCTAGGAAGCTAGGTGAGGCTTCATGCAGTTCAAAATGAGCATGTTCCTATAGTAATGACCCGCATTTCGGTAGCTGTCACTTTTGAAGCTTTTATTCTTTGACATTTGACAAGTAGAAGCCACGCCATTACTAAAAATGGAACGATACACGCTTCAACAACGCATTGAAATTATTAAAATTCACTACAAAAATGGTGAAAATCTTGCAGTCACAGTTCGCAAAACTAAAGCATTTTTTGGTCGTCGTGAAGCACCTTGTCGGACCGCAATACAGAAATTGGTGGAAAAATTCGAGCTGTTGGGACAAGTTAGTGATGTGAAGAATAAAACCCGAGTTGGATGGTATTGATCTGGACAACGTTTACTTTCAACAAGACGGCGCTACCATTTCTTTTACGGAAAAAGTTTCCGGACCGTGTTATCTCTCGAAGAGGTGATCACAATTGGCCACCGAGATCTTGTGATTTAACACCTTGCGACTTCTTCCTTTGGGGCCACGTAAAAGATAAGGTCTACGCCAACAGCCCAGCGTCGATTCAAGACCTTAAAGATAAAATTCGTGAGGCTATCGAGGACATAGGGCAGCCGCTTTGCGATTTGGTTATGGAAAATTTCATGAAAAGGATATGGTCCTGTATGCGTGCTCGTGGTGGCCATTTGGCTGATGTTGTCAACTGAAACAGCTGCTCTTTTGACCGATTTCCCCCAATCAAAACCAAGATACACTTAGTGAGAGAGCTGTCACACTTACTAAACTAGATACTTGAACGTCCGCAATGATTTGTACTATGCAGCAGCAAGAATTACGCATTCCATTTTGATCATTCGTTGTTTGTTTTGTTAACTTGTTTAGCTACGCCATTTAGGCGAAATATATTTTACAATTACTTTTCGTGTTTTAATTGGAAAAACAGTCTCAATGGGTGAATTTATATTGAAACTTTCCAAACGGTCAAGGTTCATTGTTTTTCCCTCCAAATTCTCAAGCGTTCATACCAATCCCTTTTTCGAAGTAGTGGGGGGTTATTCCTATTTCTTTATGTTTGAGTGGTCGGGTATCGCTGTTCCCCAGGGTGCTCGACCATGCGGCAGCCCTTTCTTCTCTTACTTAATATTTAACTAAAACTAACCTGAATTGCCTCAGCCAAGGCCTTGTCATGATCGATCGGATCGCCATCGGATTGAATTGTAATCTTTTGTTCTACTCTCGTTTCGACGATTCCGTCACGTTCGGTTTTATACTGAAAATGAGAAAAAATGTTCACATTTAGCACTCATAAACTAGTACAATCAACCAGCAGCATCTTACAGTAATAGTTTCAACAGTTCTCGTTTTGCTGCTAACAGTTTGTGAGGATACAATTTCTCCATGGGCCGAATATCCGGGAATCTCTTCACCCATAACTACGCGGGTTTGTTCAACATGTGGTCCACTGCTGTCAGGTGATTGCTATAAAATTCCAATTCAAACGAAAGTTACATCAATCCCGTACAAACTTTTGCAAATATTTCTCCATGGCAATGAATGATTTCCGAAAATAAATATGACAAATGATTCAAACATAGAACTTTCTCAGTATAAAACGACAACAAACAAATGCAATAATCTACCAGTAACTATCATTCCAATACAAACCTTGTACACAGTTGTGGTTTTTACTACAGACCCATCATAGGGCCCATCAATTGGGGTACCTGAATCTCCGGAGCTTGTCGATGAAATACTGTCTCTTCTTTGGAACTAAAAATTTCGTAAAGATTGTTTGTTGATTTGGTTACTAAATACACAACGACAGCAACAACAACAAAAAAATGGTGTACCATTCACAAAATTGCATGCGCAGCTTTTTTCTCAAATAAATTAAAAATAACGTAACAACAGAACATGCTCTTCTGTTTTTTTGTTTTTTTCCAAGGACTTTTGCTACGACTTACCTGATCCCCACTTGTGACTGTCGCAGTGGTCTTAACTTCCTGTGTAACGACTCTTTGTTCTTGTTTGGTCGGGTCGTGAGTGCGGGTAGTGGCGACAGTTTTTTCCTCAAGCTGTTCGGTTTTGGCTTTCTTACCCAAGTCCTCGTGGGTGGTGGCAGTTCGAGTGGTAACAGCGGTAGCTGTTACATAAGCACCGCTCAAATCATCCCGAGGAGCGTCGGCCTAGGTGTGTTATGTGTTTTGTGTTAATAAAAATACGCATTTATTTTATGCAAAATAAGACACAGGGAAGCGATAACATCGAAGAAAGCGTGTTAATACAGAGAAAGAGAAAAAAAGTAGCTTAAGAGGCAGAGCGCCGCACTAATAATCAGTTTAAGTATCGACTTTAAATCTATGGAAGCTCACTACAGTGAACTGCTAAAGTTTAAAGTCGAAACTAAAAATGTTTATTGGTAAGGCCCAGAGTGTGGAATGTATTTAGCGAGGCCTTCACCGAAATAGATATTGCAACGTTAATTGTGTAACATAAGTGACAGCATATTCAAGACAGACAGAAAGGAAATTGTGTTCTTGATGGAGTAGCGCGCAAGTGCTACTAATACCCTATTCGGACCGCACCGAAAACCATGTTGCATTCACACCGAACACCAACTAGTTTTCGTTTAACGTTTCATTCAATCAGTTGTGAGACGCTAGTCGTAAAACTTCGGTGTATCCTATTTTAGTTGCGAATTTCGATCGCATTCATTCACAACTAAAATACAATTCAGAGCATTTAGAGATAATATAAGCCCATCAATTAAGGACTATTCACATGAGAGCGAAATGCGAATAGGCGAATTGCGAACAAATCAATTTAACTGTAGTAATGAATTGAAAATTGCTATTTGTTCTACCACAAAAGCATTATTTTTAATTAATTTAACATCTGACTCAAAAGAATCATGGGGTGGCAGCACGTAACTTGATACAATCGAATTCAGTCGATACAATCGAATTCAGTCGATACAATCGAGCTCTGGCAGCACCTAATTTGTCTCAATCGATTATCTTCGATTGAGACAAATTAGGTGCTGCCAAAGCTCGATTGTATCGAACTCGATTGTATCAGGTTACGTGTTGTCACCCCTGAGTCTTAATTGATTTAACTAGTGAAATTTACAATTGCAGCAATTTTTCTGTCACACTTTATTCACAATCCACCTAAAACAGTCGCGATCCACAAACCCAGGAATGAAAAATTCGTTCGAACTTAACCTGAAACTGAATCGCGGGTATCTGCGACTTAAAAAAGTTTTCATGTGAATGAAATGTCAGAAACAACGAATATTCGCTTGTACGCAATTCACCCTCATGTGAATAATTCTTTAAGTTTGGAAAATGATTTTAAGTTGTGACTTAATATTGCAAAAGGTGTGTTTGTTTCAACAGCCCAACGATTTGAAGTCGTTCTCGCGGTGTTTTCATCTAAAACGAGTTAAACTGGTTCGAAAACTGAAATATGTATGGGAAAACTTCTGTTTTCGAGTGTTTTCGCGGAAATCACATAGGCTCGGTGTGAAGAATTGTAAAACAAAGAGAGAATAAAAAGAATTTCTGTTTGATTTATGCAAATTTAAGAGAGGCGTATGCTAGTATAGCAAACCCTCCAAAAATTAAGAATTTAGTTTCTTCGGAGGTTGATCCAAAATTGTGGCAAAGTAGTCCTATCAACGGGAAAACTGAAATCAGCCCTAAATATAAAACTGCTGTAAGACTGGCAAACATGAGAGTGCGTTCTTTAATAAACATTGCTACCGAAGGATATTGGCCCTTAGCAATAAAACATTTGAGACTTTTGGCAAAATACCAAGTCCTAGTCTAAATTATAACAAATGAAGCATTCAATTCGACTTTTAGGAAATAGTTAGATTGGAGACACCGCTGACTAAGAACTTTCAATTTGTCACTTAACACCTTCTCAATGGGTTCGTTCGCGTACGCGGTTTGAATCGATCGCAATCGCACAAAGTCTATACACGTACTCATCAAAATTGACAGAAAAAGAGAAAATTAGCCAAATAACGAGTAACGAGTAGCTCCTCTCTTGGCTCGAAACAGCTCAGGGAATTTCAACCGGCAAGTGCTGATAAATATGTCAAATGCACAAAGTTACCTAGAAACAAATTCAAAATCCGTCTTAAAAATCAATTGCACGGTATAATAAATCTGTAAAAACAAAAAAATGTCGGTGGTGGTCGAATGTTATCCTAGATCGTTTCATATGTTGCAAAAAGGTAAGTTATATATTTAAGTATATCTGATATGGATTATGTCAAAGGTGAAAATGGCTCAAAGTAGCCGAAGTCTATCCACGTACTTTTGGGTATATATATTTTCAGCTCTCTGAGGGAGTTTTGCGCAATTTTTTGAGTTTGACAGATTTGTAGTGTTTGGCTCGGGAAGGTAAGCGAACTTATTCTAAACGCTTCAAATTTAAAATGGCATCTTTCAAACCCAATTAGTTGAAGTTCCCCCTGGTTGAACAACAAAATTGAGTCACAATTGGGTCTGCTAGAAGCTGACTTTTGGTAAATTTGTTTCATTTCTATTTATGAAATGCTAGGTGGAACCTAGAATTCACTACCAAAAGAGTCAAAGTTCAGTAAGTTGGAATTTTTAAGAGCGCCGGCAATTGCTCGACATTTAAGTGACTTCAATGCAAAGGAACAAAGAGCTTGAAACATAAAATCCTATACAGATGGGGGATGTGGATCGTGCTGGCGGAAATTGGAGCCCCACAGGGCTGAATTTTTCGACCAATACTGGTATTTCTGAATATTTTTGGGGCTTTCGAAGGAACTTGACAGATCCACCTATCTAATTAATTCCACCTACATGGGGTATGCCCGCTTTGTTGCATTTCCACGTTCCTTTCACCGCTAGAGGCATGTCAAACTCACGTCAAAGTCCATTTCAATCCTACAAATGACAGTTTGATGTGTCGCTACCGTTTACTTAATGGCAAACCTTCCTCAGATCGTCCATCGTTCTTGGAAAATATTTACATAAGAGCTAGTTAGGAACATGAAAGCATTCACTACGAAGCGGATAATGATCGAATATGAGTTAGAGTCAATGAATGGTGATTGCGATTGCGAACAAAGAAAAGCATAAACAAAGAAAATATGAAAACAAAGCCAAAATAGTAGACAACAAAAGCCAGACTAGATCACTAGCTGTCTCTGAAAGCCAGGATGCCATTCATATAGATATTCGTTTAGTATGGAAAAAATATAAACAATGTCTGCCGCCCATCACCATTTTAAAATGCAGCTTTCGTGCTAACCTTGTGTTCCTGTGTGGAGAAGGTCACTTCGCCGGTGCCCAAGTTGCGCACTTCCTCCTCAACGTTGTGCGTTACTCCGTCCTCGTTCTTGGTCAGCACTTGTTTGGTGGTTGTCTTGACAACGGTCGGTGTGCTCACATATTTACCCAACTTGCCACCGGACTTCGGTGTTCCCGACTGCATTTCCTTAATATTCTCCGACTCGTAATGTTTCGTCATGTCGTCTTCACTGCTCGCCTCCGAGTCTCGTCGCAAGGCGTTCTTACCCATGTGCTTGATGCCGTCAAAGAACTGTTCCCGAGTGATTGGCACCGATTCCGTAGTGGTACTGACCTCAACGTCCTTGCCAAAGTGGCTGGGATCGATTTGTGCATAGTTGAGGATGAGTTTGCCCGTAACTGGATCTCTTATAGCGGTGTCTGGGTCAATGTCACCAGTGTTGGGATCAATGTGTCCGTATTCGCTCTTGATGCGGCCCGTTATCGGATCAATTTCCCCGGACAGGGTCATCGTATGGGTGACGGTGGTTCGCGCTCCAGCGATGCGTGGATCATTGGGATCGACCTGAATAATTTCACCAGTTATTGGATCAATCATATTATAAACAAAAACAGTTCTATTGGAGAATTTCAAGATACGTCCCGTTGTGGGATCGATTTCACACGATTGTGGGTCAATCTCTTCTGGGCGGCCACGCTCGTCGGTTCGTGTTATCAAGAAGATCTTCACGATGACGATTTTGCCAGTCTTCGGATCGACGCGACCCACTTTGGTGTAGATTTCACCACTTTCGGGATCGACCTGTGTCGCGGCGTACAATGGTTCACCGGTTTGACTGTCCACCTCGCCGGTTGCGGTGTAGATTTTGCCGGTTTTCGGTTCAATTTTAATGGTGTTGGGGTCTAACTTGGTTTGCAGTTTGATCTCGTTTGCCTTTGGATCTAGATAGCCGTAGATTGTGATGACATAACCAGTGACAGGATCCACACTGCTAGAAACGTATTGCAGTTCGTTAGTGTTGGGATCGGTAGCGCCAGTTGGAACCCAAATTTGATTTGTTTTCGGATCGATGATGATGTCTTTGTCGGCGCGGGATTCGACAATTGGCTTCTGGGTCTTGGGATCGACGCGGTGTTGAACGATGCGCAAGGAGAGGATGCGGGCAAAGTCTTTGTCGGGTTTGTTGGTCTTGGGGTTGATCTGGTGCTTGAGGATGATTTGTCCAGTGGCTGGGTCGATTTTGGCCTCTTTAACGACTGACTTGCCTGTTTTGGGATCCAAACAAGTGATGGTGTGCTTAACGAGATCGATTTGACCGTATTTGGTGTCGATCTTTCCAGCCTTAGGGTCGAATTGTCCAGCTGATGTCTCAACTTGAGCTGTCTTGGGGTCAATGACACCCTTCTTGGAATCGTATTTGCCAGCCAATGAGGTTACTTCGACGATAGGGTCTATTTGACGACCTACCTCAATCAAGCGGCCCAAGTTGGGATCGGACTTTCCGCTCTTTGGATCCACAACTCCAATGAGGGTGATTTGGCCCGTAGCTGGATCCACCAACACGCCCTTTGAGGTGACGACCTTACGCGTTTTCGGATCGACTGTTTTGATTTCGCCAGTTTTAGGGTTGATCTCACCGTACTTCGTGTCTAGAATACCGGTTTCGGTGTTCAAAACAGCCAGAGAGCGTTCCACTTCACCATTGACAGTGTCTACCTTCTTCGTAACAGGGTCAATTCGACTAGTGATGACGGTGAGCTCAACAACTGGGTTGTCTTGTGGGGCGACGCATATAATTTGTCCCAACGAATCGTCAACGCGGCCGGTTTTCGGATCAGCAACCCCTCTGACGAGGTGCAAATTGCCCGTCTTAGGATCCACTTCTCCTTGGTACACCTCCTTCTTGCCCGTTTTCGTGTTCAATGCCTCCAAAGTACCGCTCTTGGGATCGAGGAGGCCATATTTAGATTCGATGCGGCCAGTTTCTGGGTCCAAGATGCCGGTCGAGTGCTCGATTTGACCGCTTTCGGCATCGATCCTCTTGGTCGATGGGTCGAACTTCGATGTGATCACCATGATCTTAACACGCTTCTTCTTCGGCTTGGCGGCACCTCCAACTGGAACACCCGCACGATCGACACCGGCAACTGAATTGTCTTGTGGCGCGACGCAAATAATTTGTCCCAACGAATCGTCCAAGCGGCCGGTTTTTGGGTCAACAACCCCTCTTACGAGGTGCAAATTGCCCGTCTTAGGATCCACTTCTCCGCGGTATACCTCCTTCTTGCCCGTTTTCGGGTTCAATGCCTCCAAAGTGCCGTTCTTGGGATCGATGAGGCCATATTTCGATTCGATGCGGCCAGTTTCTGGGTCCAAGATGCCGGTCAAGTGCTCGATTTGACCCTTTTCGGCATCGATTCTCTTGGTCGATGGGTCGAACTTCGATGTGATTACCGTGATATTAACGCGCCTCTTCTTTGGCTTGGCGGCACCTCCAACTTGAACACCCGCACCATCGATACCGGCAACTGAATTGTCTTCTGGGGAGACGCATATAATTTGTCCCAACGAATCGTCCAAGCGGCCGGTTTTTGGGTCAACAACCCCTCTTACGAGGTGCAAATTGCCCGTCTTAGGATCCACTTCTCCGCGGTATACTTCCTTCTTGCCCGTTTTCGGGTTCAATGCCTCCAAAGTGCCGTTCTTGGGATCGATGAGGCCATATTTCGATTCGATGCGGCCAGTTTCAGTGTCCAAGATGCCGGTCGAGTGCTCGATTTGACCGTTTTCGGCATCGATTCTCTTGGTCGATGGGTCGAACTTCGATGTGATTACCGTGATATTAACGCGCCTCTTCTTCGGCTGGGCGGCACCTCCAACTGGAACACCCACACTATCGAGACCGGCACCTGAATTGTCTTGTGGGGCGATGCATATAATTTGTCCCAACGAATCGTCCAAGCGGCCGGTTTTTGGGTCAACAACCCCTTTGACGAGGTGCAAATTGCCCGTCTTAGGATCCACTACTCCTTGGTGTACCTCCTTCTTGCCCGTTTTCGGGCTCAATGCCTCCAAAGTGCCGTTCTTGGGATCGATGAGGCCATATTTCGATTCGATGCGGCCAGTTTCTGTGTCCAAGATGCCGGTCGAGTGCTCGATTTGACCCTTTTCGGCATCGATTCTCTTGGTCGATGGGTCGAACTTCGAGGTGATAACCGTGATCTTAACGTGCCTCTTCTTCGGCTGGGCGGCACCGACACCGACAAAGGCTGGATCTTTGTTATAGCGCTCTGCGTCAAGGAACGCAGCAGTTGGGTCAGTGAATGGCTTGTAAGATCCCGGAGCTCCCGAGGAATAGCCCGGTCTACCCCCACTGGGCGAGTATGACCTACCCTGAGCATCGGTCAATGGAACAGCACTCTCTGCCCCGGCAGAAATCAACTTTGCCTTTGTCCTGGGCGACAAATTGCCTTCCTTAAGTAGTTTCTCCTTAGTCTTGGGCGACAGCTGACCCTTGTTCAACTTATCTCGTGTCTTCGGCGACAGTTCGCCCTTCTTTACCTTTTGTGCGTGTTCCTTCAGTTGCTCTTCATTTCCTGGAGCATAATTGAACGCCAAACCGACCTTCTTCTGTTGCGCTCCCGGCGAGAGCTGCTCGCTGCCGTCCGCACCCTTATTCGAGTTTGGATCTTGATCGTAGCGGAATCCGCCTGGGATGTACGACTTACGCGTCGGGCTCGTGCCAGCATCGTCCTCGGAATACTCATACGGACGTGTGTAGCCAGCTTGACCCTTGTCCTTGTTGGCGCTCTCCGATGGAGCGACCACAACACCCACAGCAACCCTCTCCTTGCCCGCTTTGCCAGATTTGTCTTTGGGTTCCTTCGTCGGCGAGGGTGATTTTTCTTTCTGATCCTTGTCTTTTGGCGATTTGCGACCCGAAGAGAAGAGACCACCGCCCTAGGTAAATTTTGAAAATAAAACAAATAAAGAAAAAAATACAAAATAAATCAAAAAAACAAAACCAGGATGTTCTACGATCTAAATACCTAAACTTAGGAGTAAAAAACAAAAACAACAAATCAGCCAATACACATCTACTATGGTCGGTCTACGTGACGCTCTTGATGGTGATTCCCATTCCTCGAAACTCATCCATTTGGGTGGTTTTCTCACCCCACAGACTCCACCCACTTAGAACTAATTCAAATTCATCAAGAAAAACATGTACTTACTCGTCCTTTGCCAGCGGACTTATCCGACCGATTGGAATCGTTCAAATCATCAGTACCTGCAAGAGAGCCCATTAGATCGCAAATTAATTTGTTTGCAAATTGTATAAGCACCATTCTGTCCTTCTGTGCCAATCTTTCCACTCTTCTTGTCCTTCTCCTCCTTGGCTTTCTTGTCCTTCTTATCCTTCTCTGAATCTCCAACAGGAATCTGCACACACACAAAAAAAACGCACATATTTTAATGATTCTCTTCCAGCTCAACAAACCGTCTTTAAACATCTATTATCTATAACATAAGCTCGAAAGATGATATCAATAGAAAGAGAGAGAAACAAATGCATGCATGCTACAGAAATGATTAAAATTGCAACTGGATTTGAGTGAGTTTGCTTTTAGGTTAATTCTTTGTGTTTCAAGAAATTTTTCAAAATTTTTATTTCGTGTAAATGGTGTGTTAGTATTTTTTGTTTAATTTTTCATCTGCCAATTAGTGGGTGTTTTCTTATTGATCACACAAATCACAGCGACGTTATTTAATTACAAGGAGATTCAAAAAAATATACAATATATTTATATATACGGTATAAAAGGATAATACGGTGTTTACATTTATAAAGCAACAAAAAACAAATCAAGGAAAACCAATCGAAAGAAAACACACAAACGGAATGTACAAATCAAATGTTAAAGGGAATCGTATTGAACAAATAACTCGCTCGGTGGTTCCACAACTTTAGGTGTTCTTCCTCAGATAAAATACCTGGGCAGCTCATTCGAGAAAACAAAACAACTTGATATTTACTGTAAGTGTGCTGAAATAGCTTCTCAATTCAGCCGTTCGGATTCGGCACTAATTCGTAGATCCCTTGCATTTGTTTCAGAACTAGGAACTCACGAGAAATGATTGTGGGAATCCTAATCTGCTACTTTTATTTGGCTTTCCATTGCCTATTTTTATTGCAACCGCAGGACGAAATTCTTTCGCGACTTACATGTGCCCTACGAGGAATAGAACCAACGCACATCACTTATCGGACTTGACAACCCCGAGGACATCGCTTTGCCAAAACTTCGTTCGATTCGTTAAAAAGCCGAGCAACACGAATGTGGAAAGCCTTGCTTACTCCGTCTGTCCTGCTCAGTAGAACTTTATCAAAGTAGGTACATCAAAATCTTTTGGTTTCTCTATCCCAATTTCCTTACTCACTTGATCACATTACACTGATAAGTGTTTACTAATGGATAAGACAAATATGTAATAAAATATTGGAATTGGAAATCTCCCTGCTGAGTTGGGTAACCGATGTCCCATTTAAACAGGACACAAAACAAAACCATAAACAGAAAGTGGGTGATACGTGTTGCCTTACGTGTCTAATTCTAGTAGTAGAGTCGTGATGGCGTGTGTTCCCCATGATGTTGATGGGACAAACTTATTTGGTTACTAAAGTTCCAGCCAACATATACAACTACCCTTTGCTGTGTAAGTAAAATTTGCGGCGCGCAGACGAATGCTACAGCTAAAGTTTGAATGAATTGGAAACAATAAAAACCAAACTAATCTGAAAAATGTAACTACAGAAGAACCGACTGTTAGAACAAGAAATTTAAATTTATTTTCAGTAAAGCGTGCGCAAAGCTGTTGTTTTCTGTTTTTCTCAAAACTTCCCATCTACGGGAGCCTAAATAGGGTATCCTTTAAAAGCGAGCAAACAAATTAATTGAAAAGGAAAAGAGAAATTACCAAAAAAAAAAAAAACTCGAATAAATTAATTTTTTTTTGAGAAAGAAAGGATACAAATATCGAAAGAATATAAACAAAAAGTATGACAATTAATTGTTGTTGTTTGTTTTTAAGTAATAACCTGCTCGTCGACTATATAATCTGCACCGGTCTCGTAATCGCCTTCAATAGAACTCTGCGATGAGGCCGAAGCTGTACCAGTGCTTGATTCACGCTTCAACTGTTGTCGTTGGTATAGTTATAGTTGTTGACGTCGATATCAATTTTTGTGTATCGCATTCACGAATAAATTGAATTATTTTAGAATACACACAAGAAATTTGCATTACATATTTTGAATGTGGTGGAGTGACATAACCAAAGTGTTGTGGATTGTGTTTAAGAATGTTGTTGGCATGAGGTGTGAATGAATGTAATTTGTTTTTTTTTTTTCGTAAAGTTTGCAATACAAAAACAGGAAAAAAATACAAAATGTTAGTTGATATTAGTATCCACAAAATCACAAAGATAAAATTTCATTAATTTTTGTATTGTTTTTTTTTAGTACGAAATGGGAATCTGTTATTTGTGGATTGTATGTGAAATAGGCGCTTGGAAGAGGAGAGAAAGACAAACCTTTTCCTTTTTATCCTTCTTCAGGGGACTGCGACTGCGCGGTGAATCCAAGTCGGGAATGTGGTCGGGTGGATTGCTCATGGTGTGGCGCTTCTGAGCGTCCTTTTCACGTTCCTTCTCTGCCAAAGCTAGAGCTGATGTACGATGCAGAAAAAAGGTTAGTTAAAGAGTTTTGTGGCATGAAGTGCGTGTGAAATATTACCATCCATGCTCCTGCTGGTCAATCGTCGGCCTGAAAGGCTCCTGTCGAACTTGGGGGCAGCTCGATCTACAGGATTCTTTCGGGTCTCGTACATGGTTCGTCCGGAGTAGCGGAATTTGGACCCGAATCTGGGGAACAGTGTGGATTTTGTAGGTTGTTCTGGCGTCATCAAACGGAAGAACGTATGATGTTCGACGCATGATTTCCACAACTTTTTAGCAGCTCGGTGATTGGCCAGCTTGAAGCCAATAGTCGACTCGTATTGTTCAAAGTCGCCTGGACGGATTTTGATGTAGAAATGGTGGCGTTTGTAGGAGATTTTCAAAATCTTGGGCCAAGCAAAGCGATTGATACGCAATCTGGAAGGAAAATTCAAGGTAACAGATGTGTGTCTTTGAGAAGATCCAAATTTACTCACTTGTCGCGATAGACGAGCAGGCCGGATGCGCAAACGCCCAACATGATGTCTACACCTTCAGAGTCCTTGGCCGGGTGCAGATCTACACCGTACATGGCAAGTTTCTTTGCATTTTCCAAGTAATGCAATTCTGCCTCTGCTGGTGACTGTCCCCTGTGGAATGAAACGAATATGTGAGGATGGGTTGTGACCAATAAAACTGATTGCGACTTACTTGTGTGTCTTGTGCAAGTCCATCACCTTCTGTTCCAGTTCGGTGTTTTGATTGGGTGCGATCTTGAAATCTTTCAAGTAGCGCCTGTCCGGCATTTCCTTCGGATCATAGTCCCCCATTTCGGATTGAACGAGGTAAGACCCAAGCAAAGCGTGAGTAACAAATGTGCATGGCAGACGTCCTTCCAAGATATCGTTGCGAACCTAAAAGCGAAATTCAGTCAACACATGTCCATGGAGTTGTTTCGATCTTACTTGAAGACAGAGTTGGTATCTGGTGATGTCCTCCTGCAGTTGAGCTGGCTCTGGAGGATAGAACTTGACGGCAAACTGTAGCACCCATGGATCAGTGCGGAAAAACTTCGTCACTGGCTTTTCTAGATCCAGCCAAACGCGATCGTCAGTTGGAACCTGGTAGATTAGTCCAAAGTAGTCTTTTTCGAGGATATTTAAACCGGCACAGATGGAATTGAGGAGGTCTCGTCCTTTGGCTTTGCGCTGTTTTTTATTGGAAATACATTACAACCTGTGATACAGACAGAGCAAATAGGAAAACTTACATCAATGGTGACATCTAGAATGGAACCATCAAGCAGTGTTACACGTGCCAAGGCAACTTTCGAAGAAGCCACCGATTGTTGTTTCTTCTTCGTCGGTGTCTCTGTCTCCGCTCCAGCGGAGGGCGCTGATTTTGTTTCCGCTGGCATCTTGAACGAGTGTCAAGCGGAAAATGGACTATTTTCTGCAAAGATTAACAGTACTTAGTAGTTGTATAACAGACAGCTGCTCATAAGTGTACAATTGCATCAACATAAATTATGTCCCTCAATGGATAAAGGAAAAGGTGTTGCAATTTACACTGCAATAAATCAGGTTCATCATCTCTGCCATTTTACTGGCGACTTTCATGTGAATTTTCTTCAGTGTACAATGACGTTTAGTGTGATTATCTAGCAGATCAGTTGACAGTCATAAAGCGCTGATTGATTGCTTTAGCACTAATTTGCTACTAAGTAGGTAAATAGTTGCTCATTGTTGCAGTTTCAAAGAGCTCGGGTATATTATTTGAATAAAGAAATGCAAATGCTGCTTAATACGACGTTTGATGTCTTATGTCGGATTATGGCGTCTCAATGGATTGGCGGCCACTAAAGCGAAACAATTGCACAATTGAAACGCAGAAGTGATACCGGGAGGGACTTTGTCAGGATTTTTTTCCTATCAACACACAAATGTGCAAAGTTAAGGTTGAATTACGCTCTCATAAGAAAATTTCTTCGAATATGAATTAAAACAAAAGGTCTGCCAAAGTATAGTATACCTATCCTCTTCTCGATAAATTTTAACAACATTCTTCTCGGATACCTACTTCAGAAATCTCTACACTGCTTGTCAATGCACGCAATAAATGTGCGACAGATTTTCATACACTTTATATTATAACACAGATGAAAAGAATTTGACAGCATTCACAATTGATGTAAAGCAATAAATTTCATGATCACATTCCGAGGCTTTGCAATTTAAAAGGTTGAAGTTTTAGCTATGCGTGGGTTTTGCGTTCGTCATTCAGTACTACGACAATTAAAAAACTGCTGATCAATCAAAATTGGTACTGACAAATTGGGAAGCATTCCAAAATTCGCCGTTGTCACCTTAACGAACTCCAGCAGTGACAGTGACAGTTCAAAGGGGGAAAATTTAACTAAAGAAGCAGCGGCTTTTACACCATCAGGCACGCATCTTTGCACGAGACGAGAGATACGTTTGTCCGCAGTCAATCCCAATAAAGGCGTTAGAATGAAATCACATTTCAGGTGATTAAAGTGTCATGGATGTTTTACCCATAATTATTATAGATATGTAAACCAAAACAACCGCAAGATCCGGCGAACATCTCTGCAATCAATTGAAAACATTTCTATTTCTGATTCAAAACGTGTGAAATGAGAGTTGTAACTAGTTTCAGTAAATTAAACCAACAATTCATCAATCAGTTATACGAAATATGTAAATATTTATCCTTTCATCACTTCCGGGAGCCATTTTGTTTTATAGGAAAGCGAAATTTCCTAAGCCATTGCTATAAAAATATCAACATGCATAGCTTTCCCATAATTCCTACCACGTAAACAAGATGGCCGACCAAAAAATGTGTCACGATCTTTTGCGTGTTAAGTATGCCGTCCCTTTAAGTCACACGGCTATTTAGTATTTAGCATCCCTTTAATCTTCCGTGATAGGAATGTGTGATCGTGTAAATGCGGCATAACGCACTCAAACTGGCTGACATTTCAATTTCCGTTTTCGGGTACAATTAAAACTCTGACGTTAGTTTAAAAAAAAAAATGTTAAAGGTTCCCAAGTAGCTTAGTCCACAACTGTTGTTCCTTTAGTTAAAAAATAGTTAGGTGCACTTGGAGTGCAGCCCCGAGCTGTCTAACAAAACGTCAAATTGTGCTGGCGTCGTATGACAGGCTGGCCACAGGCATTACGACAAATATTTGACAAGAAATACAAGACGATCAGACTGTTTGCAAATAAAAAGTTTCAAATATTTGACATCTTGTGAAAAGAAAAATGAAAAGCATTCTTAGTTTGTTCTCCCTGAACGCTGCCATTTGATAAACTCAATCGAAAATTCAGCCTTCAATTGCCCCCAGGCTTAACCTAAAACAGAATCCTTTTGAGCTTGCATGCAAGTATTGTAAGTAAATCCAAATGGTGTTTTACATAAGCCTATATAAAATTCTACCGGTTTAAAGAGCTTTACGCAAACTTACATAAATTTAGTGCAAATGTTTTAAGCGTCACAAACGAAGCAAATTTTAACGTCAATTAACAATTTTAATTAAATTTTGTTCACAAGCATCATGCACACGACAAAAAAAACCCACAGCAACCGACGTGTACCTCGTACCCCGAATTGAGTGACAATTTTCGTCAGCCAAAACTCTCGACTGAGATCATATTTCCGCAACGAAACGGAAACGTGAAATTAATGTTCTGAAATTGATTTACCTATAGAAAATTATCGAAATCCACCAACACCAACCATTCCATATCGAGGGGGAGAAACATCACAAATAAGGTTTAATTTTAGAAAGTATTAGCATCCCTCACGTTTGGGAATATTTCATGCGCCGCTGTAGCACAAAAGCACGGACAAGAGCAACAAAGGTTTTCATCACTCCCAGGGTCAAATGAATTTAGCCGTGGGGCGGGGAGTCACTGATGCGCCATTGTCGTGGCCCGTGGGGTGAAGGAGAGGACTTATTCATAAAAGTTGATTTATGAACAACACTCCAGATCCTATATCTGAATTGTACGCATTCAATATGACATAATACTCTCACAAATATAATTGAAAATTAAACGAGCGTAATTGAGGGCTTACTACACGCCATATATTTATTAACAGGCACCCACACAAATATCTTCAGATTCATATATACTCATATGTATCCGCAGTTTAAGCAACAATTACGATCCACAAGATGTATTCTGAAGCGTGAGCGCATTAAACGGTTTAATTTTGACATTTTGAGGCCAGCATTGGGACTGTGTGCACTTCAAGTGGAGTCAATTAAACGCATATTCGTTCTTTTAAATGTAAATGCTCATTAAAAATGCTATTCACGCGGCAACAATCCATTCATTATCCGCTCATTATCCATGCTTCACTTCGGAACTTCTGCAATTTGAATACATTAAGTTCATTACCCCAACACCTGTGTACGCTTCATTGAACGAAACTAAAGCGATGAGCCAGCAAACAATTCATAACACCATCCACACAGATATGTTTGCATGATTGTGTCTATCTAATTAAAGCGCCTTGCCCCTGCCCAGTGCCCACGCACCTTGGCGAAGTGGGAAGCCAAACAAAAGTGTGCGCTTGTCATCATCGGTGCTTCTTGTTCTTAATTCTTATATTGAATTTTTTACTTGCGTGGGAATCTCTTTTTAATAATAACAAATCCATAAGGAACATATTTTTCAATTCCCATGCGTGTTTGTCTGGTGTTCGTTACCATGGTATCAAGATAGTAATGGGTTCCACAACTTTGTAACAGGCATTACTGATGGGCTGCGTATGGAGTTGGTCGAGAATTATTTATTTACTTGTTAAGTAGACCAGGCCTTCTTTTCCGAACAAAGAACTAATGTCCACGTTGGACACAGTTTATTCTCGGAAACATTCAACTGGAATGCAGTCAAGCCATGAAATCAATTCCAGTGGAGGAGGTCGGTGGAGGAAAACTTAACGTAAGGTGGCGTCCTCATTGGTATATGTGGAGGTGGCTGTCAATTTCCTTTTAATCAAAATGTCTGCTAGAAAACAAACAAACGACTTAGAAAGATATTTTCTTTTCTGTTTTTTTCTTTTTACGCTCTCTGTTTTATTCAACATGGTGACATTGAGCCTATTGCTCAGCTGTCAAAGCTGAAGACGCTTGGACAATTATTGATCATGTCAAGGGAAAATAAAAAATAAATATTTTCTATAGAAAATACAGAGAAGTGACTGCAAGAATTCGCAAGCTGTCAAATTATGAATAAGCGATGTTGTCGCTTTTTATTAGGAACTATAATTTCAACGAAAGAAGTTTTTTTTAACTTTGAGCTCATTTTTAGTTTTCAAAAAGTGCAATCAGATAAAATTTGTATTTCCGTGCATATCTGCATACCTGACTGCGCACAGTAACAATAATTCGAATTCCTTTATTTGTTTACACAGCTCACTGTTAGTATATGCGCATTGTTGACGCGCGGTCGCATCATTTAAACTGCCTGCAATATGTGCAGTCAAGTGCTAATTTCATTCTGGTTTAAATTACTTTCTCTTTGTCGCAATTTAAATAGCGCGCTGCGAATCAACGCTACATGACACATGACAATCGGCCAATCGCACACGCTTTGCATCAGTCGTCAGGCGTCAGGCCTACCCTAATGCAATTATAACTGTGTTCTCCACTCTCGTTTGTGTGTATAATGATGATAAAAATAAAAAATAAAACTGTTTCCATTCTTGTTTATCTGAGTGGTATTCATCGTTCATCTGCTCACTAGCTGTTGTTCAACGTCATTGTCTGCTCTGGTGCTGCATTTATGCATACTGCAGCTAGTGGAGGAGGACGATGAATCTCATCTTGAGTTGGATGCGTTTTTAATCACTCTTAATCAAAATCAAATTAATCTTAATGAGGTCTCTTTGGAAAACGAGCCTGCATCCACTAGAAATAGGCTTTTTCCTCAACCTCTTTGGCTATCGTTGTCGTTATTGTCGTCGTCGTCGTCGTCGGTAAGTGTGTGGACTACTGCATTGTCAGATTTAATTTCAATTAGCAAAGTGGTCTTTTATCCCAGCGAATAGGGAGATACTTTGAGGTTTAAGTACACCTGAAGGTGTTGATGAGCTTTTAAGTTGAAAGGCGACAAGAAGGTGGAAACTTTTAAAAATTAACAGGCTTGGATGTACTTTCACGACAATAGCAAAAATGTCAGTCAATTAGGCTTGAAATTTAATTTTGAATAACAAAAAACGATTCAACATTAAGAATTCTTGTACTCAAAGTTTACAGGAAACGTGCCTTAACAGCTTTTAAGTTGAAAAGTCTTCACAGACAAACCGTGGACAAGCAATCTCCGCTCAAAGATCTACAGCATCTTCCAGTTGTAGTACTACATTAATTTCAACTGTTACTGTTAGCAGAGTTTTAAAATACATTTTACAGAGCTAAATCTTTAAGTTCGGTTAGAGCCTACATTTGGCAGGCACGAAAGTGAACGACAAAGCCCATAAAAAGGACATTTAAATGGGGTCTCAAATTTGTTCGACTTTTATGCGTTTGCAGGATTTCAGTTAACAGTGTTCTGTTAACTTAACAGAGTGAAGACTTAAAGTGCGATTTAGAGCTAAAAGAAGTTATAAACTGAGAACATAAGTTAGGTGACAGTGTGGCATTGAATTAAATAATTATAAGAGTTCCCACATTTTCAGAACAAAGACAGCATTAAACCTCCAGTTGGTTTGAAGAACAACCCAATTAAGGCGGACGTTCCACTCTCCTTTTTAATTCATTACTTTCATCGTAGGATTGGCCATGGGTTAAAAGAAGTTCTATGATGATTAGTTTTGTATACTTAAAAACAAATTAATGAACATATTCCCTGCTAAACGGACCAAGACAACTGGGTCACAACAAATCCCCCAGTCACACCTAAACAATAAATGGCATCGCAGCGCTGACATTTGCACATAAATGAACCACACTTTCCACAGAGCGAATTATCCAATTATCTGCTAATGACGAAACCATTACGAAATCAAAAAACTGCAACACTAGGCAATAATCTCTAATCTCGACTTGGTTCCGGAACATGCCATTACTCACGCTGATTGCTTGCACTGCAACCGTATAGTGAGTCCTCAGCGTCGTGATGATTCGCTATCGACTCTTTGATGGATAAACTGCCTCGAGCACAGTACAGTCATTGGGGTTAGACTCTTGGTAGATGGCGCTTCTCATTAAATTGTATCTCATAGCTGAGAGGGCCTTTTCACCTGTAATGGCTATCTCGTACGGAAGGGGATAAACATTTTGCTTTAATTAGTTGCTTCGCACGGGGAAATGAAAGGCTTTTCCCGCCCAAAGGATACTTTTGGTTTAATGAGTTATTCACAGTCCAACGGCACATGCGACTTGGGGCGTTGCTCACAATATTCGACCCATAGAAAGCGGATGGCCGGAAAAACCTAGTTGAGTTCCGGAACAATATGGGCTTTTTGTTAAACAATGCGACGGACAGACTTAAACTAATTACAGTCCCCAATTCAACTGAGTTGGAGAGCTGGAAAGTAGCCAATGTAATTAGATATAAAAATGGTGGCCTTAAATCACGCAATAGTTTTTTTTTTTTTTTGTGGCAGCGTTACACGATTTCCGTCATGCACTTCGTGTTGCTATGGTTGTCCAAACGTTTTTATAGGTACACGCAAAGTGTGACAATAAATGACACTCGCATAGAATAGGTCACGTCATGAGTTCTATATATAGGTCCGAGGACAGTGTGTCCGAGGTGGGTCAGAATTTAGGTCCGTTCGAATAAACGATTTTATTACTTGATCTACTCGAACTACTCTGTCACAAATGTTCGAGTGTGTCATATGTAACTCCGAGAGTTATTTCAATAAAAGGAACAGTCCCGTGCGTCGCAAATAATTTTCTGCACAAAATTATCATGGACAGAACTGTCAGATATGTACGATTGAACTGTCATCGGCGTTTCCACCAATGCGTGTGCTTTGTCGCCATTCATTCAAACGACTATGACAGTTTCTCTCATTCGCCAAGAATTAATGTGCTTTATTTCAACTGGGGAACACTGTCAACACCCATTCTTTGAAATGATATTACGTCACTATTCCCGTCACTATGACCATGTACAATAGACCAAAGAGTCGCAGTACAAAAATAATAACCATCTTGCACCACATACTGTTTTCGGAGGGAAAACATAATTTAATGACAGCGCGGTTCGGTAAGTATTACTTCATTCACATTAACTTCCGTTGAGCTATAACGAACAAGTACTATATGTCGAGAAAAGCCATATTCTACGGACAGGACCGCTACATTCCACAGGTTTCACGTAAAACCCTAATAATTGACTTTACGACGCGACCAAAAGACGTCTCTACTTTATGACCATCAGCTAAGCTAAGGCTGGCATTGGCGACTTTGGTCGTATATCCGAAACACCCTTGCTTCTTTTAGCAATTTTATCCCCCATTTTATATTTAGCAGCCAGACAGACGCCTTTTTGTGTGTATGGGGGGAGACGTACAGTACTAAATTGAATTTAGGGAAACAAATGGAACGAACTTTCACAAATGGTAGGTGGGTGGGTGGATGAAGTAGCTGTGCGGCGCTGTTTTTCCACTTTACTTCGGAAAGCCTGTATAGGTATGTATAGTGAACACAATTGTTCATGAGGTACAGTTGTGTAACTCAATTAGTTTAACCTTACCGTAGGTACTATACCTATGCGAGTACATAAAACGTGTCTTTGTGTCGCGTCTATGAAGACAAATGTTTTGAGCGAAATTCATTGTCCGACTTACACCTTTTTATTTGAACAAGAATACTGAAGAGAGACAGGTAAACAAAATTTGTTTGCTTAGTAGTGGTTAGCTTTGGCATAAATGTTTCTGTAATGAGCAGTAGGTGACTCTGGATGCACTTTGGCTTGGGGCCCACATCATATAAGACTCATTTTCAAAACTGAGAAAGCAACACTATTTAACTTTATAAAAACGAACTACCTTATCTTACAGAAGATTGTGTGTCTAATGGCGGTTGTGAGTGGATGTCCAGAGCGGTTTCCTACTAGCTAAAGATAATTGGCGAAATTGGCACACAAAACTCATAAGAGGGAGTGAGCGTGTCAATTTATAGTCGTAAATTGTTGGGTTGTTGGTTTGACAAACGTCACTGTTTTTGACACACCTTGAAAAGTTAAATTTAGTTGTATAGAATTGTGAACGCGACTATGTTTGCCGTGTAACAGTCGTTTGTAAATTTTAATTTCGCAACAAAGAAGTTTTAATTTTTTCATTGCAAAAACTGTATTTAAAGTATAGAGACATATTTAAATATATTTGGCATTTGAGGTGACAGTTATCCGGTTTGCCACCATTTAATGGCAACTGAGTACTCAGTCCATAAATATACCTCTGTCCACCATCAGTGGAATGGGATTTCAGAGGCGCTAATGTTTATCAGCAAATAAGTGAAGAGACACATGTGATATGAAGAAAAAAGGCGCCATTTTGACAAACGACATCGGGAGTATGTTCCAGCTTTTCCAGATAATTTGTGGATGACATCTTGTTTTCTGAATGCCCCTCAGAAAACTTAAGTCAAGTATGCAGATGCTTCGTAAAAAAACGACGATTGACTTGATCTGGATCAGCCTATAAGTCTGCAATTATTTTTACCAGCTCTTGACACGGTATGGGGCTCAAGCTGATTTTTTTAAGCCCACAAATTAAAGAACTTTATGCATTTCTCCCCTAATGCTGTGTTCTCCTATTCCTCGCTCGCTAAAAGTTTATGTCGCTGAAAATGCCACTTCTACGTTCTACTTTACATAAATACCTTGTGTGAATCTCTGTTGTGTCAAGATGAGTGTAGTTGTAGCTGTGTTTCACTGAGAATTCCACTTAGCATTACCGAACTTGGGAAAATGTCTATTAAAACAAGACTAGGTAATAGAAACCATTAAAACCTATTTTTCTTTTCTTTTTTTTACTTTGAAAAATCAGAATTTATTATATACACAGCCATTCAATTGTTGCCCAGATTTTTAAACGGCAACTGAACAAGTATCCACTGTAAAATTATTGTAGTCCCTCCTTTAAATGAAAAAGCCAATAAATTCTTGCCCAAATTTGTTGGTTGCCCCTCCGTAAACGTCAAGTGAAGCACTACTCTCTCCGACATACTAATAATCATTTTTAGTGTCCAGGCTAAACTTCTCGAAGTCACGTAGCGAAATTTTTCATACAAAATTGTATATTGTGACCTACAAAATATTTAGTGTGAAGGTTAAAAATGATTATTAGTAAGGCCCTCTGGAACTAATATTAACTAAGAGAATCCGCATCAACCACCTTGTCACACTTCCATTTGACACTTCTTTTACATCTCACTACAAGAAATGTGTGGAGTATAATAAATCCATTCCTTTTTCGAGCACGCTCTTTTCGAAGAATGTTTCCATTTATAAAACAACATTGAGTGAAAATGCTAACGAATTCGTTAAAAAAACGAACAGACCTTTTAGTTGAAAGTATGTCAAAGACATTACACTAGATTGGTCTGGACTAGATGAACGCAACAACTATATTGATCGGTAACGCAACTATTCCTACTTCAGAGACTTCCAAAAAACTACTCAGTCACCAAATTCTTGGCTATACTTGTCTCGGCTAAACCTCCATAAACGTCAACTGAAAAAGCTGAAAAACGATCTAGGCCAATCAAAACTAAAAACCACCAGCTGTCAGACATATGTACTAAACTAGATTCTTGAACGTCCCCATTTCTTTTTAGTGTTGCTTCATTATTGACATTTCACAACATTTACCGGACTTTTATTATTTTGTAGAGTGATAATAAAATAGCTTGTTATACAGTTGTACGCCCAAAGTAGGTACTCAACCATCTACGTATTTGTCATGCTTCCTGTTGCGTTTAAAGAAACAAATCCAAAAAGTTAAGGAAAACTTTAGATCATATAATTAACACAGTTTCACAAATAACTTATGCAAATATTCTTTATAACAATGTTAAACTTAATAGTCTCTCACTTAAAATTGGGAATGTAAAAATAATCCGTTGTCATAAACCAAGCGTTGTAGTCTGCAATGCAAAAAGGAAACCAATTAAAAAATACAATTATAACAATAACTTTGCTAGTTTCTTCACACAATTATTGTCTACTGAAAAACCTTCAATCGACTAAAAATTTAACAAAAGAATACACAACACACCACGAAACGATCATACACGTCCGATAAAATCCAAAACATTTACCACCACCACCACGAGCAAAGCAATCCCAAAATTCTTAACAATTCAGCTTTTATTTCCCGAAAGGGTTTGCCCGTAACCTTGTGTGTTTTATCAACGATTACTAATGCTCAGATATGTAGTTACTTCATTTGCTATCGTGAAATGCTTCCAATTTCAGCGCGATAACACCAACAATTAAAAACAACTTGTAACGAGTAGTTCGTATATTTATATGCACTCGTATGTATGCATAAATAACACGAATAAGAATTCATGACCAAATCGACGCGGATTTGTGGACTTTCGTCATCGGCGTCGTTGGTTGCTAATTTTGTGCGATGTTTTGCGATATTTTTTCCGGTTGACTTGAATCCGAATCCAAATCCAACTTCATCGCAACCGGCAAACGGAAATGAAACTCATGGCACAAGTGCGAAGTGCTTGTTAGCGGAATCACACATTGAAACGTTTTGGAAATACTCGGGAACACAGCCACCAGAATTCATGTTTCAGAACACAAACAAAAACACAATAACGCCGCATTTATTTATTTGTGCTTGCGTTTCGGGTGAATGGTGTGATTATGTCATCACTATACAAAATTGTTTCAAGCACGCTTCTATACTTCTGTATACCTACCCAATGAAATGTGTTCGGGTGGATAAATAAAATAGCTGTTGCTCGCACAATGTGTTCCTAAATGCGATCGTCTCAATTGATTACTACAAGAAGCAAAAACAAGTTTTACCCAGGGGGAGAAAGAAAGAAGCGACTTTATGGAGATGAACCGGCAAAGATGACGTAATTGTATTTGCATACTGCATATTGAGGTAGGTATTAGTGTTTTTCTTTATTGTTTGCTGGTGTGCCACTTGATTTTGCCTCGTTACTTTTTCCTTTAGTATATATATCAAACTCTGTTTCTGACAACATTACAACCACGCCCGTTTTGATACGAGTGAAATTGACACAGACGTCACAATTTTATATTGGATAAATTATTCAATTTTCCACGTGAAATTCACAACGGCCAGCAACAGTTTCTCTTCATTCTAAATGCGCAATGACGCGACTCTTTAAGAACGATTCTTTCACGTGGGCGAACATGTCAATCAGTTTAAAATGACTTGACATTCAATTGATGCTCTTCACGTTTTGATTAGTTTGCTTGTCAGGCAAAAAGAAGCAACTACAGCTGTGCCATGTGATTTTGCATCGTCCACTAAACGGATAAGCTACTTTCGAAAAGGTTGAAAGCCTAGCTAACCTAAAATTGCGCCTCAAACTGCAGTTTTGAAGATTCTTGGGTTTTATTAAAAAGTATTTTTGTGTCAAAGTCATTATGGAAGAAAATACTAGAAAGGCATTAAACGATCAAATAAACGATGTATCCATGACGGTATAAATAATGGAGTATTTTGCATTCCTATATTGGGGGCGTTCAAAAACTTAGTCTAGTAAGTCTGACAGCTGGTGACTTGATGCGTTTGAGTTTAAATTAGTCGAGATTAGTGATGTAAACAGTTTTTTTTCAGTTGACGTTTGTGAAAGTATAGGCGATGAATTAAGTCAAGAAATTCAGTTCTATGTAGACAGTTCGAATATGTGGCTTACGTAGAAAAAGTTGCGTTACCGACCAATCTAGTTTTTGCGTTCAGGGTACCTACACCTAGTCCAGAATAATCTGGTCGACTTAATTTTTTTAATGTGTCCATTGTTGGATGCTTTTGACTGTCGCGTCGACTTCTGACAGGAATACAGGGTCGTTAGGAGGCAACGAAGTATTCTGCAATTTTTATTGTTTGGTGTTTTTGACACCTGAGTTTTTTGAACATTCTCCGATAATTCCCTTGATCGGCTTGAAGGTATCCGGACAGCCTTGGAGTCGGACTTAGTACATTGCTCATGGGTCGTATTGATAAAAAAAAATAAAAATTAATCCACATGTGTGTTGTGATAATGTTTCAAAGAAAAAAAAGTTCAATATGTCACAAATATGTCAAGCCGGCATCATAAACCATTCGTCAATGTCTGCAAACAAAGTGTGTCCACATAGAAACCGCCCACCTGTTTATCTACACTGCAACTCATACACAAACAGAATTTCCACACCCTTTTCGTTTGCGAGCAAATGCTTAATTACGTATGCACACAAATACTTGCATTCGACCAGAGTCAATGACCTCTCCAACGAGTGTGTTCCATTTGTTCTGTCTTTTATTATTATTCAGGAGACGAAAACACCTACTAACTGAACTACGGCTGAATGTGGAAAATTCCCTAGCGTAGCAAATGCGGTATTAATTAAATTAGGAGCGAAAACAAAAATCGTGTGTGTAAGAAAATGAGATCACGTTCACGATCCTATAATCCTATATAACGTTATGGCAAGTAAACAAAAAAGGAAAATACTTCAGCTTGGTGTGCATCCATTCACAACAAACACTCGGCCCATTCTGTAAACAAAAACAAAACTTTGTTTTGAGAAAATTTCCAAATGTCTTGTAACCTAGTGGCAATCAACTGTCAAAAGCCTTGGCAAGTGGCAACTAGTTGCACAAAATGTAGGTTGTACTTTGTACATATACACACGGCCTCGGCCATATTTATTGGATAGACAAAGAAAGTACTTTAGGAGTGGCCCACTTCAATGCACTTTCCAATACTACTCGTATACACGTCTTTGGAACTGGTGGAATCCACACGACGGATGCGGCTATAAAAATATTTTCGAAAATCTATCTATTTGTTCAAAGTCAAGATGGGATGATACACACCACAGCCACATGTGTGTATTTGTCTTCTTTTTTTCTATCGTTTAAAGCGATTGTGCGTGCGTCTCGCACGAATGGTTTTATTTTCAATTCATTCCTCCTATCCGCTAGTTGTTTTTTCAACATTCAATAGAACAGACCAAAATAGTTTCCATTCAAATTATGTCACTCGCAAGCTACGTAAATGTATATGTAGAACAGATCAGACACTGCCAACCGCCACCGCGCGCCGGTTGTTTAATAGTCATGCTAATGTTATTTTTATTTTAGATAGCATAGAGTTTTATTTGCTGCTGTTGGTTAAGGCGAACGGATTGGTTTCGTGAAAACGTTTGTATAAATGACGTTCATCGCCACTGAATTTTGGGATGATTTTGGATCGCATTCAAAATAAGTTCCAACTTTTAAAATAACATAAAGTTATTCACAACATACCACATGTGTACAAAACAAGTTCCTACTGACAGAATCGGGGGCAATTACATTCTCAGTTGACAAGTGACAGATGACAGTTAAAGCAGTTACTTTAAATTACACTTTTAAATTGCTGTTCATTCATTTGAAGCATTTAAAAAATCCATAGTCGACTTAATTTGTCTGAAATAAATTTAAACCGAAGAACAGATTGGTCGTAAACGTCACTTTTACTACGCCAAAGCCACTTTCGCATAGATTTCTCCTTCACCGCTCCGTATAAGTCAGTTATTCACGTGACTTTTAGTCCAATAAAAACGTCAGCCAGCTGTCTTGTATAGTTATTTAAATGCTCGGTGTTAATTACTGTTACACTAATTTCGCACATAAAGTGGCAAGACTGATTATGTCGATATAATGGGCCTTAAATTGTGTATATTTATGGACACCGCAACTTCTTCGATTTATAGCAAACATTTACTTCGTGATCAGCGGTGAAAGTTTAAATATGTCGGCAACTGTCATTCTGCGTTTGAAATATATTGCTAACAAACAACGGGTTAGTTGATCGCTTGAAGTTTTAACGCATCCAAGTAAATAGACTGACACACTACAAACCAACTGTTGCCCATTATAAAGCAGACATTGATGCCGACTTGCATGGCAGCAGCACAAACTACCAGTTGATACCCAACTGTCTAGCTGTCAGTTGTAGGTTCTGACAGTCCAAGAAGTGAACGAAGATGAAATAAATATAAGTAAGTCAGAAACAATGAGGTTAAAGTCTTCTTGAGTGACACTTAAAAACAATTCAACCCATTAGGTATGTCGTTAACTGTCAATCGAAAATAAATCAGTCGATTGGTGATTTCAACTGAAATGCCCTCGTTTAGTTTCAATCTTAAACCGGTGGACGACAGGTAATTTAATAAAAAAAAGTCCATAAAAATCGTTTACAACCACAGTAACTGAACTTATTGTTCATATTTAAAAAGAAATGGTTGCGACAATCTAATTCACTCAGCGAAAAACATACGCACAGCTGAGACAGGGTGAATAGGTATATTCAACGTTGATAATAGGCGCGTTTTTTTGAGCTTCGGTCTCAGTAAAGCAAAGCAAAGTAGAATTTTCAGCACGCATATTACAATAACTACTGCGAATATCGAAGTGTCATGTAGAGCGTAGTTGTTGCAATTGCGTGCTGAAAATCCTATTTTACTTTGCTTTGCTGAGATCGAAGGTCAAAAAAACAGGCCTAATGCCAAACATATATTTTAGGTAGATAAAGGGTGATTTTTTAGCTGGTTTGGTTTTGGCAACACTGGTTTTGACAGCTGACGTGTGTTTAGTACCTTGTGTCACTGTCAAACAGCTTCAGTTTGGTTTGCAATTTAACCATGGATCGTCTTACAAATGAACAACGCTTGCAAATTATTGAATTTTACTATCAAAATTCGTGCTCGGTTCGAAATGTTCATCGCGCGCTGCTTCCATTTTATGATCGGCATTCTCGACCTTCTGAGCAGTCTATTCGGAAGAATATTCGGGCCGGTCAATTGGCCGCCTAGATCGTGCGATTTGACACCATTAGATTATTTTTTGTGGGGGTATGCCAAGGCTAATGTATAAAGGGACAAGCCCGCTTCGATTGACGCACTGGAAGCCAACATCCATGCATTCATTCGTGAGATACCGGCCGATATGTGTGAAAGAGTATGCCAAAATTGGACTCAGCGGATGGATGAAACTATCGATTCAAATAAATATTTCATTCATTTTTTCGAATTTTTTGTGTTTTTTTTTTTAAAAAAGTTCTAAACCTCTTAAAAAATCACCCTTTATATAAAATCATAAAAGCAACGAAATTTTAATGTTGCTACACAAAAAGAGTAGGGCTTTTTTATGCCGGGAAATCTAAATCCAATTTAAAATTTTAGAAAGTCTTTTAATCTTCATATTTAATATTTTTTAAGTCTCAATAAATGATTTTATAT
Source organism: Cheilosia impressa (assembly GCA_948293265.1). NCBI lineage: Eukaryota > Metazoa > Arthropoda > Insecta > Diptera > Syrphidae > Cheilosia > Cheilosia impressa. Next base: position 14,637,218 of record OX411884.1, read on the forward strand.
AGCAAATGTCGCCATTGTGAGTTCATAAAAATTCACACAGACACTGGAGAAGATTAATAATAGTAGGTACCGAGTTGTCAATATTTTCCGTGAAACGACGTTTTGTGAGCTTCATAAATTTAGAATTAAAAACGATGATTATTAAGCAAATTAACGACCAGCACACGTGAGCACATGTGTACCACTTTGCTGTGCACTTTATCCATGTTTCAAATCAGCAAAAAAAAACATTTCATGATGACATCATTGTCAAGACAATCGAGGAGATAAATAAAAAGGTCGACAGCATCAATTGACGTATGGTGTGCTGAGATCCACAGTATATCGTGCTATTGCCATCGTTTCAATGTCATTTGAAAGAAAAATACAAATTTTATGAGTTTTTATCCGTTTTACGCTTTTGCCTTAACGAATATCATTTGAATAATTGTTTTAATTAAAGTTGGATGCTTTCAAAATACGTAGCCAGTTCTTCGATACCGAACTGTGGCTTATATTCAAAAGTTAACAATTAAAAACGGTACACTCAATGAAATAAACTCAAACTAGCAGATATAGTATTCAAAATACAGGGTGGGCCAAAAGAAGTCATCCGAGGTTGTTTGGCTCCCATTTTTTTCCTAAATGGAAAATTTCAATTCTGTTTTTTTATTATGTTTATTTGAACCTTTAAAATTGTTATTTATTTAAAATGATATCGGCCAAATAGGCGTCGTCACAATTAATTGCCATACGGGCTCGTTTTAGCAAAAAAAAATTAGAGCCAAACAACATCGGATGACTTCTTCTGGCCCACCTTGTATATGAAGTACTGGCATTGTTTGTACTGGCGACCGATAATTCTCGTTTATTTGAAAAGCATTAATGCTAAAAAAATGCAGAGCTATAAATAGACAATAATATGACGAAACTTTCAACTCGAGACTGCAGAGTTAGGCCGCATGATAAAATGAAGGGTACTTGGGCAATTTTGCTCCACATCCGAAAGGCTGAACCGGCAATTATCACGTTAAAATTTTAATCGCTTCCAGACATACTCTCAACAGCCACAAAGCAACGCCATAAATAACTACAATTAATCCTTTGCAGTTGTGGCAAAAAGTCCCTCCTCCAAAATAAATGAGAGTGTACCAATGGACAGCCCGTGTGCCAATCGAGGCATTTCGCGGGCGTTTATTTTATAGTTCTGTCCTCTAAAAAAATGAGTCCATAGACCTACTTTTTACAATGACAATTGGGGGTTGGGGTCAAAGTTACAATATGATACGAAAAAAAGGTTCGTTCGCGAGTTATTGTTTTTCAAAACTATTGACAAAAAATCCGTTTCTAGAGTCTCCCGGCGGAGGAACTCCCATCGAGTCTCACTAAAGAGAATAATTTTGGACAATACATTTCCATCCCCCAACTTACCACGAACTTGCGCAATAAATCAATCTTTTCCTTGTACAAACTACTCCATTCGAATTAGCTATCGCATAAATTTCCCAAATTTGCAAAAGAAAAGCGAAAATATCTCTCCACTAACGAGTGGCACAACTGCAGAAGCAGATATGCGACAAAAAGTTCGCACAGCATTTTAATCGGACAGCAAAAAGAACGGCGGTATAAATAATTTATTTTATCGTGTTGTGCGTCATGCTGCATAATAGAAAATGTGATGATGGACTGAATTTCATTAAGTTTTTACCCTTCGAGGTTGCAAAAGGCCAGCCAGGGTACAGAAATAGTGGTATCCCGCACTAGGTCCAAGTTTTGCAATATCTGGGTCATAAACAGAGCGAGAAAATGGCACACAACTGTACCGAGTGAGTGTGCTTTCGAGTTCTGATAAATATTTATCAACAATTTTAGTTGTATGCCCCCCCGCGAGTTCTCTCTCGCTTAATCAGCATCAAAATCGCTCAACATTCACCACCCTTTCCGTCGAAAAAAAAAATAGCCGATGCCATAAATGATTCATGGGGTCAGAATGTTTTGATTTATTATTTCAATTTTTTTTGTTTGCAATCGAATGCAATCATAGTCTATTTGCGGTAAATATGACGGCGGCGATGGAGGAGTGCGGTATGCATGTGAATTGGGTTTCATTCAAAACCCCAAGTGGCGCGCGGTGCTGCCTGTGAAGTATCATTGTATGTAGCGTTTGCGGTGAAGTAAGCAGCATCAGTTGCCTCATCGCGCAATTTACACGAGACTGTGAGTAGAGTTACGCATATAATGGGGCAGAAAACTTTGGCTGGTTTCGCAATTGACCATATCGGCGCGGGTCGACAAGGTGAATTGGGGTTAACAATGCGGGGAAAGAAATGTAACCCATCTGTAATGCGTTGTAGGGATTTGTATATATATAGGGAAGATCGAGTTCGGAATTTTCGCCTGGCTGGTTTGCGGGCACCAACTCATTCAATGTCAGACGATCGAGGGTAAAAGCAAAAAGTTGCTGTCAGAAACGAGATATTGTGCTGAGAGCTTTTGAACGGGATGACAGCAGGTTGGTCGTTGCGAAATAGCAGATCAGAGCGAGAATTTTTGCAAATCACAGGCATAAATACCTGGCCATAAACCGCTATGAGACCAAGCAAACGGAAGTGAAACCTTCAAAGAGGTAAGCAACTAGACATGCGTGAAGGTGTTTAAGACTGTTCAAAAGGATATGCAAAGTAGTCACCACTAAATGAAAGTAAATCGTGCCAATACCTGTGATGATCTCACGGATTGGAAGTAAGTCTAGCCCTGTTAGTCAAAAGACAAGTTCCCTCAAATACTCGACTTGACCAATAAAATTCTAAAGGTTCAAATAAACATAATCAAAAAACTGAATCGAAGTTTTTCATTTAGAAAAAAAATGAGAGCCAAACAACATGAGATGACTTCTTTTGGCCCACCCTGTATTGATGTCTAAACTTCAAATAGGCTCGGAGTCAAGAAGCACAAGGAGTCTTTCTGTCTAAGCTCTGAGGTACTCAAGCATGCTTACCAAAAACAACACTCCACATCACTGCAGCTTTGAAGAGACGAATGGCTGACTCAGACAAAACTCCTATTGACGATCACTCACTCTTCCCTACTGTAGGCTGTTTGGCTTCAGATTCGGCCAAGAGTGCGCTACTACACCGACTTGATTCTGAATGGCTTAATGCCTACAAAAAACGACAAACAAAAAAGGAGTGTAACTTCAAAAACCTTACACCACCGCGAAGGATTGGAACATGAAAGACCAATTTTTAGGGTTAGAATTGGCCACCCATGGATGGAGATGTTTCAGTCGATGAGAGTGGGGACGTTCAAGTATCTAGTTTAGTAAGTCTGACAGCTCTCTCACTAAGTGTACCTCGGTTTTAATGGGGGAAAATCGGTCAAAAGAGCAGCTGTTTCAGTTGACGGGGTAGCCGAGGAATCTATTCAAGAAATTCGTGACTGAGTACTTAGTTGACAGTTCTCATATGTAGCTGACGCAGAAAAAGTGACGTTCCCGACCAATCTAGTTTTTGCGTTCAGGTTACATCTCATCCAGACCAATCTAGTCGACTTAAGATAACTGGCTTTATAGCAAGGGCGCTGTACCTTAGGTTCCAGTTGTCCATTAGGTCTTAACTCAAAAACTTGGCAATAAGCTCCACGTACTTTAACCATTCCAGCCCAACACTTTATTTCAGCCCTTTTTTATCCAACTTTTTTTTATAAGCCAACGCCCTTCCATATTCCCCTTCACAATCCATCAATGCAAACTGGACCGAACACGTATATCGGCCGAAGAATCTTTCCCTCGAAATGACCCAAGAGGGAGACCTAATATTTACCCAAAATATTATTTACTACTTTAACAATTTAAAACAAATATATTTAGCTGGAAAAACTGGGCCATTTTTAGTTTCGACTCTAAATTTTATTAGTTCACAGTGGCCATATTTTCCATGCAAATTTCGCAATTGTGAGCTTCCGCAAACTTTAGGTCGAGACTAAAATTTGTTATTAGTGCGAGGCACTGTTTTTATTACTTATCTTTGTTTCATACTTCATACTTCTTGTAACGCGTGTAGAAATGAAAAAAATTACAAAACATCTGTATCTGTATCGAATCTCCAAACAAGTTCCTTTCAAAGGTTTAAGTTGGTTATATTGTGTGTTTCTTTTAAGCGAATCAACATATCGGATGCCATCACTGAAAGCAACCAAATTACGTCATTGATACTTGAATACCCATGCCAATTAAATCAGAACAAGATTCATGCATACATACCTACCTACAAATGTGTACATTTTAACGAGAGAAAAAGAATTTAAAATACACAAGTTGTTTGGCGGGAAACCGCAAAGAGAGGCAATCAAGTTCGAAAGCAAATCTACAAGTGGGTGTAATGTTCGAAGGAGTACAGTTTTATAGACGGTTTGCGTTATCCCAATACGAAATGAGTTCAAGTTCATCAAGGAGAAAAAACACACATAAAAAACTCAGATTCTGAAAAACAAATTGAAAATTGCATTCTTAATCATTCGTGGCCGCCATTTGCCTGTGGAACTCAAGTTCATTGCGAAAATGTAAAAGTTACTCATACCGACAATTTGCATCGAACGGCACGTCGGCACGTCATACATAATTATTATGGTTCTCCAAGTCTGTCATGTGCACTGCTGTACAGATAGACTGAGAGCTACTGAACGTTTTGCTAACCTCATAGTTAAATGGGAAATTTATAAATATTATTGCTAATTGGTGTCTTGCGTTCGCAGATATCACCGTCTGGCAGCATGCAGCTGGGGCATTTGCAAGGGGCAGTGCCCCAAAGATGTTAAAAAAAAGTGATCGATTACGTCATCGTTTCACGGCTGATTTTTTTCTCAGGTAATAGTATTTGTACCCAGAAAACATTTTCATATAATGCCAGACGTTTTTGACGGGTCCTTAAGGCTGCCAGACGGCGTTGAAAATGCTGAAAAAATCGCCTCATTTACGTCATCGTTTCATGGAATTTTTTTTTTGTATTCAATTATAGAAGTGTCCCTGAGTCCTAATATATAGTTGCCAGACGAAAATTCCAGGTCTTTCACCCTTCCAGACGCAAGGGAAAAATGTTAAATCAACATTTATTCCCCTAAAATGCTAAAAATAAAACCTCAAAATCTTAACATTTAAATATCTTTCGACCATGAAATTTGGAACTGTAACACAGAATTGGTCAAATAATTATTCACAGTTTTCAAATTAACCATCAGAATCTTTTATATCCTTTAAAAAACGAAAACGTTAGATGTTTCGTTGTAATTCACAGAAATTTTATTTCATATTATTAAAAAAAAATAACTGCAAGCAAGTTAAGGAAATATATTATAAATATATAGGTACATTTGCTAAGATATTCTCGTATATACATATGGAAATCATGGCTGCGATTGCAGGTTCTTAAACTTGTTTTTTTATAAAAAAAAAAGAAAAGATATGCAGCTACAAGAATCATGAATGTAAGATGGTTCACTGATGATGGTCACATATCTCTTTAGAAGCTATTAAGTATCTATTAAATAAAAAAAAATACTTTTATTATATTGCTTAAACATTTTTATATATACCGACATTTTTTACCACCAGCAACGGATGTTAAAGAAGTTTTTAATCGTCTTGAAAATCATCATCATCTTCTTCATGCGGATCGAAAAAAATATCATCTACAAAAAAAAAATAGTTGATAACATCATACCACATAATGTTTTAAATTTATCTGTATAGGTATAGGTATACTTGAATCTTCTTCTACGCCATTAATATCTTCCTCCTGGATAATCACATCATTAACCAATGTTGGTAACTGATCACCCTCGAACCAAATAAATTCATAATGCCCATTTGTTTCTATCCAACCACAATCAACGGCTTGCAATTCGGTAGGATTTCGTAAATGTGCATTGCTCCACAAATTGGCAATATAGTGAGATCGCATTAAATGTTGGCGCAGTTCTGCTTTACTGGGCGGTAAGTTTCCAGCATCATAGCTTTTTAACTGCACTGCGAATCTTTCGTTGTTATTTTTGGCTTTATGTCCTTGTAAATATATCGAATCGTAATTGATTAACATCAAAAAGTGTTCGATCATTGTATAAGCTGCAGACGAACTCCTCTAAGACTTCAAATATATTTTCTATAGAAGTACCACGCACATTCATGTCACCAAGGTCAATTAGGGCTTTTTGGTATTTTAACGACTTTTCTAAAATTTTGAATGGCTTAAGTTTTCCTTTTCTAAAAAAGGCAGCATTAAAATCGCAACCAGTAATTGCATGAAAGCCTGGCAATGAATTGGATAACAGACATCCCAGTTTTTCAATTTAACTTGCGAAAACCATGAGGAAGCTGATACCAAAATTGTTTACCATGCCTGCAATATTGATCACGATGCGAACATTTTAATAAAATGCTCTGATACGGATGTTCTTATTATAATGCTAGGTAATATGGACCACCTACGTTCACCGGTTCATGTTTGGATGGAAGTCGGCACTGGAAACAGTCAACGTATTATAGATGTTTCGCGTTCGCGTTCGCAGAACTGCGCCAACATTTAATGCGATCTCACTATATTGCCAATTTGTGGAGCAATGCACATTTACGAAATCCTACCGAATTGCAAGCCGTTGATTGTGGTTGGATAGAAACAAATGGGCATTATGAATTTATTTGGTTCGAGGGTGATCAGTTACCAACATTGGTTAATGATGTGATTATCCAGGAGGAAGATATTAATGGCGTAGAAGAAGATTCAAGTATACCTATACCTATACAGATAAATTTAAAACATTATGTGGTATGATGTTATCAACTATTTTTTTTTTGTAGATGATATTTTTTTCGATCCGCATGAAGAAGATGATGATGATTTTCAAGACGATTAAAAACTTCTTTAACATCCGTTGCTGGTGGTAAAAAATGTCGGTATATATAAAAATGTTTAAGCAATATAATAAAAGTATTTTTTTTTATTTAATAGATACTTAATAGCTTCTAAAGAGATATGTGACCATCATCAGTGAACCATCTTACATTCATGATTCTTGTAGCTGCATATCTTTTCTTTTTTTTTTATAAAAAAACAAGTTTAAGAACCTGCAATCGCAGCCATGATTTCCATATGTATATACGAGAATATCTTAGCAAATGTACCTATATATTTATAATATATTTCCTTAACTTGCTTGCAGTTATTTTTTTTTAATAATATGAAATAAAATTTCTGTGAATTACAACGAAACATCTAACGTTTTCGTTTTTTAAAGGATATAAAAGATTCTGATGGTTAATTTGAAAACTGTGAATAATTATTTGACCAATTCTGTGTTACAGTTCCAAATTTCATGGTCGAAAGATATTTAAATGTTAAGATTTTGAGGTTTTATTTTTAGCATTTTAGGGGAATAAATGTTGATTTAACATTTTTCCCTTGCGTCTGGAAGGGTGAAAGACCTGGAATTTTCGTCTGGCAACTATATATTAGGACTCAGGGACACTTCTATAATTGAATACAAAAAAAAAATTCCATGAAACGATGACGTAAATGAGGCGATTTTTTCAGCATTTTCAACGCCGTCTGGCAGCCTTAAGGACCCGTCAAAAACGTCTGGCATTATATGAAAATGTTTTCTGGGTACAAATACTATTACCTGAGAAAAAAATCAGCCGTGAAACGATGACGTAATCGATCACTTTTTTTTAACATCTTTGGGGCACTGCCCCTTGCAAATGCCCCAGCTGCATGCTGCCAGACGGTGATATCTGCGAACGCAAGACACCAATTAGCAATAATATTTATAAATTTCCCATTTAACTATGAGGTTAGCAAAACGTTCAGTAGCTCTTAGACTAAGAGTACTAGTCATCTTTAGGCGTTGTACCAAACTGTGACTCATACAAAAGTTCATTCGGAATTATGTCATGAATATTATAGTCTGTAACAGAATTAAGGTTAGTTTGTGTTGTTTTACGTTACTTTCTCTGGCATAGCGAGAATAATTGGACTACAGAGAATGACCCGAAACTTGATAGCGCGCTGGTGCAAAAATAAGCTTTGGAGGACAAACATGACGGCATGATGACATCACGCATATTTAGTTTCAATGAGTATGAAGGTATTCCACATGCAATTTTGTGTTTGATTTTAGAAAAAATTCAACAAATTATTAGACGGAATTGGATTGTTTTTACAAAAACTAAAAAAAAAACATTTAGGGGGAATACTGTATACATAAAGTAGAAGTGCATAAAAGGTACTAGATTACCGGTTTCATTTTTAACTATGCTTTGCAACAAAAATTCGAAAACCAACCATCAGTTAGGCGTTGTTGGTTTTTTTTAACTGCTACTACTACATTTTTTTCCAATGCACTTTTTATGTACCAGCATTCGCATTCTTGAACAGCAATCTGTTGATATGAGCTAAATTCACGGTTCTTACATCCGCTTCACATTGCATTGGGAACGCTATTTCACAATATTTTTGCTCCAAGGGAAAAATCAAATGAATATCACAATGAATGGAAAAACTCATTTCTTATTATGTACAGTACTAAAAAAATAAAAACAAATAATTTTTCTAGTAAGGCAACGCAAAGGACGCCGGGTATTCGCTGGTTTGCTATAAAAACGAATATTCGTTCGTTGAAACAATCACGATATAAAAAATCTGATTGTTAATGCTGTTTCTGTTACTAATGTACTAGATTCTTTTTATGTTATTTGTCACTAGATGGCGGACCTTTGTGATGTGCTGATCAGTCTATATTATGTTTAGATCTATAGTTACGTAGATTACAGAACGAATTGATTACCTACACCTGTCAGTTGACAACCGCTCGATTTTCCTGTCATATTTTCTCTAAAATTAAACATTTCTGAAAAGTACTTTCATGAACGATCAATGAAAACAAACAAATTATAATGATCTGGTACGATTTCTTTAGATTTTTTGTTATTGAAAGACACATTGCAATGATAATTGCATAGTCAGTCACGCAGGAATTTCTAGATTAAGAGAAACTAACTAAAAAACAGGTCACTGGGATGGGAAATGCTGTCAGACAGAGTAAACCGAGTAATCCAAAAACGAATCCAATTCTTTGATATGTTTAAGGAAATAAAAAAACCCTTTAAGTGAGAATAAAATTATTTACTAATTTGTTTAATTTTTAATACTTAATGCGGTATTATGGTAATGGACATAACCTCAGCGGCGAAAACTCAGTACACACCTGAAAATATAAAAAAGAAAACTTATCAGATACAATTTATAAAACAATTCCAAGTTTAAATGCATAAAAACAGATAATACCGTAAATTTCATTTATACATAAGTACTCGTAGCAATGTAAAATTTCAACATTCCTAATTACATTTGTATACCCGATAGCATTACCAAAAGAACTGTCAACAAAATGACAGGTGTCTGTCAACAACCCAAGCGGTGATCCGCCCCAAATTGGTTCTGCACAGTGCAACTGCGAAAAATATTTGTAGTTAACTTGAGATCTCTTTCAACTGCGAGTGCGAGTACCAAAATTAGATCATGATACTAATACACCTTCCAGTCAAGTCTTCGCATCAATGATTTACCGAACATTGCTCTTATGACAGCTGAGATGAGGACCGAGTTATTAAATGCAATCGTCGTCGCTACGTAATTACCATTAATGGCTTCCCTCTCACCGTCCTTTGTCTGTGTTTTCCTTCGCTAACGATTATTTAATTCTTTGTCTGTGTTGTTTATGGCATTAAAATGGTTTTTAAAACTAGCAATCATTGTAGAGAAAGAGGACAGCAAAAAGACGTTACCATTTGACAATGATATTGAAACCTTGCAAATGATCTCCACCTAATGGAATTTAAGTTGTATGCTCTCGTCATTTCATCATTCGCGTGGCAAAGTTTTATTTGTTCTTCTTTTCTTTTTGTGCTAAGCGACAATTGTTTGTTATACCCAAAATTGTCTGGGATATAGGTCTGCGCGAAAATTACTTAATTGAGTGATATAATCGGACGACCGACAGAGTTATCTCGGACGTTGTGTTTGTGGTTGACAGCTGTCAATGTCACAATGTACATTTTTCTTCGTTCTTTTTTTATTTAATTTTGAGTGTGAAAAAGTGGACCTTTATTCGTATCAAGAGACGGAAATATAATTTCCAATGAGCGGATTTCGCAATTTTATTTGTGTTCCCGATTCAAAGTACTGATTACGGCGGAAGGGCTTTTTAACAAATTAATTTCGCTCGAATTAAAGTATTATGTCTCGATTCTCGTACCCATGTCTTATCGATACGTGCACCGCGCACGATAAGTAAAATGCTCGCAATTGTTGGCAGTTAATTGTTTATCACACTTTGTAGCTCCGGAGCGGTTCTACTGCAATTGCGTTTCACTCAGTACAGTTGCGAACGTGGTGGGGTTTGTAGCCACTACAGAACCAATTGGAAATGCGGAACACGCCATGTTTAATTGCTGCCGCTACGAACAAGAACGTCACCTTCTGCAAGAGGAATTGTTGTTAGGGCAATTAACCGTATAAAACATGACAGAATATAGGATAAGCAACGACGAGTACATTACTTAGTGACGACAATTATCATGCAGGAAAGACAACGCAATGCAGTGCGAGAGCCTGAAAATCTAACAAGATGAAGACATCCACGTACTTCCGGAGAAAATCGAACGTTGGTCTGCAGACGAGCAGAGAAGTAGATTGCTTCATATTGTACAATCGGCAAGGACGGCAGAGGAAATAATAACCTTACTTACTCATGGGGTAAAGGCAGACAAAAATGAGCGCAAATCAGCTGTCAACTCAGTTGTCTCTGGAAAAAGTGCTGCCAATTCGGAAAGTAGACTTATATTCTTTATGCCTAAGGCACCTGCTAGTCTCAGCTGAAAAGTTGAGTTGGTCTTCCATTCGATATATTTTATTTTAAAAAGTTCTCCTTAGAAAGGAGGGTTATCCTTCATCCTCTTTGGAGAATCGCAACTTTTCTTTAAAATGTTGTAAACGCATCTGTATTAAAAGTTGTGAAACATATTTTTAAAAATTCAACAACTTGCCGTATTTTTTGCGTCGCCATTTCTAATATGCCACTTATTGTTTATAATACAAATTTAATTGTTTATAGAAGCCAAAATTCAATTAATGCACGAATGCAACAGTTTTCTCCTCCAACGTACCTCATAGTTCTATAGGTAGTGATATGTACTGTAGATTTATAAGCGTTCAAGTGTAAACGAACAGCAACAATAAAATAAACAATGTGCACTTAGCTTTATGTTTTCATATACTTTTGCACATATTTACTCACCATCTTCATTTGTATGCAAGTCATTTATAAATTAAAACAAAATCAGAGACTGGGAGAAATTGCAAAAAAAAAAAGAAACAAACTGTCTGTTTGCGGAGACGTTTTGCAGTGATGCCAAATTAATTTAAAAGTACACGTGAGTTCAATGTTTTCGGAAGATTAACATGACCCGTTTCATACACTTGTAACGAGTAACACAGCTTTACGGAGCATTTAAAACAAATGGATCTGTCTCAAACGAAACAATGTTTTCAAGGTCGAGGGTACGATTTTAAGAAGCCATCGTTTTGAAGACTTCATTTGTGATATAGACCGCACAAAACAATGGAAGACAGATGGACAAAAAAAATTCTTATTAATGGCCAGTCGTTTCGAATCCACTTTTAAAATCTATGTCTACACAATGCCACGAAGGGCAATGCTTGCTGTTTAAATTAAAAATAAAAATAAGGTTAGGACGAAATAAATAGTAGAACATAAACAAAATGTACGCTTTCGTTACAAATTTCACGCACGTCCCCATAAACAAAAAAAAAAACTGTCTGCTTGTTTAGCCAATATATTTAAACAACCACTTCTGGTGGTCATACACGCATGTCTAGATAAAAACAGAAATTTAAAAATAAATTCAACTCAAGTGTACCTACTGTGCTGGTTGTTGTCCAAAAATACGAGAACCGTTCCCGTAAAGATGCCAACATCAAAAAGAAAAAAAATAAACAAATGTGATACATTTTATATTACACGAGATATATTTTTGTTTCTTGTGTCGGGTGTCGACCTAGAGTGGCCTCATTTAAGTGGCCAATTTAATAAATACTTGCATCTGCCAATTTGGTAGTTCTACTCCGAGTTATTTTCGGCAAACAATTCAGGATGTTTTGCAAAGAAATATTTTACGAGAAATGAAATATTATTTCAAAAAAATCAACACATTTGAAATTGTTTTTGTTTAGCAAAACGAAAGTAGATATTTCATTGAGATCTAAATCAGAACTGAAAGTAATCCAACTTAAGCCAGTTGGCGGTTTTATAGGAAGTCTGTGGCGTGACAGCGTGAGTCAGTGGGCCGTTCCGTTCCACTTGTGGTCAAATTTGTGTTAGTTCAAAGCGAAATAGAAAATTTTAATCACTTTATTTAGAATGTAAATAGAGGGTTAATTGATTTTTTTACCGAAATTTACAATTACAACAATTATTTGCGAATTGAAAGTTCTTGACGCGAACTGTCACACTTTATTCACAATCCACATAAAACAGTCGCGATCCACAAGCCCACGAATGAAAAATGCGTTCGAACTCAACCTGAAACTGAATCGCTGATATTTGCTACTAAAAAAGTCTTCATGTGAATGAAATGTCAGAAACTACGAATATTCGCCTGTTCGCAGTTTGCAATTCGCTCTCATATATGAATAGTCCACTAGAGAAATATTTTATGATTTCAGCTGTAGTAATGCACATGAATAGCTAATGACAACAAAATATCAGCTGGGGATGTTTTTTTTATTTGATTCTGAAGCAGTGCTCCCACTTGTATCAGATTTGTTTGTACTAAAACGCGAAACAACTGGATGGTGGTATTAAAGTAGCTTTTAATAGGAAAAAGTCTCAACGTTCTAAGTCCCTTACTCACCGAATAGTTTAACGATGGCTCACAAGAAGATTTTTTATTAATAGCTCTGTTCGCAACCACACGAAACTTCTTCAAAACAACGAATGAAACAAAGGAAACATCACTTCATACGTCTAAATGTTTTTACTCGTTACCTTCTTATTTCAGTTGAATACGTTGATTTTTTCAACCGTTGAAAAACATTGTTTGAAAATTTTTACTTTTGAAATCTTTGTCTGGACATTGCTCTAATAAATCGCCATTTAAATAATACGAAAAAAAAAACTGTCTCCGGGAAATCCATTGCAGTTATAAATCGCAAAAAGTCTATACACGTTATTACAGAAAATTAGTAAAATAACGAGTAACGAGCAGTTCCTCTCTTGTGGCTCCAGCTCAGTTGCGCATCAGAGAACTTGTTTTTTGTGGCATGTTTTGATTTTGTAACGTGACCAACAACCAATGAGTAGGAATCCTAATGCGACTGAGAGAGATCGAATGTGAAATATTTGCAAGAAATGTCTCGTTTCTCCCCCTGTGCACCTTAAAAATTCCACAGTAAATTGACCAGTTGACCAAACCTATTGAAATAATCAGTAGACATAGTCTTTTCATCTCTAAGTGACGAACATTGCCTTTTATTTATATAGATATGGATGTATCACGAATTCCAGCCTACGGCAATCTCCCCCAGCAGCTTCCACCCGTCAAACATCAGATTAACGACAACTGAAATGAAACCAATCATATGGATGAACGCGCATCCAATAATTTACAAAAGTCAAGATAAAAATCAGCTCACATCTGCTAAGCGCCCAAGGGTATAAACATCTCCATTCCAGATTGAAAATAATCGCGCAATTCACTAAGACCGGATTTAATGCATGATTGCAGGAGTTCACTACGCGACTCTGTTCAATAGTAACTCCATCCGATCATTTAAGTAGATCTGGAGCAAGTTTAATGGTCGAATCCGCTATGTTAACGGCAGAGATTCAAACCTTACTGCCGGTGACCGCAATAGGCGGCGCAAATTCACTCCTCATTTATAAGTCCATCGATAGGACGATCACACAATTATTGCCGATGGTGCGATACAAAACGTTCAGTACCGCAAAGCGTACTTCTAGTTTAATTAATATGAAATTAAATCGAGTTAGAGAGGAGCCACTATGTAACGAGTGTACTCTCCATCGGAACAGATGGAGAGGAGAAACAACTTTTCTATATGCGTTGTGGTTTGATCCGCCGGCCGCAGGGAACGGGAGACGGGTGGCTGTCTGCTTCAATGCCCGTCCATCACTCTCCAGTCAAATGGAATACCAGTCACCAGTCTGAGAGACGTCTTTATATCTTGATTGGCTTAGAGAGGATGCTTGATTTGGCTTGCAGCTCATGGCTCACCTCCCGATTCTATAGACTTGTTTACGAATTGGAACCTCAAATGGCAAGTTATGTGTGCTCATTTCGATGCATATGGGTTCTAGTTTGTGTACACAGAGACAGACGTAATCCATACCCGTTACAGCTGAGGTGGTTCTGCCCAAGACCGCAGCAGTGTGCAAGCGAAAGAAACTGAAATTATTATTCAGAATTTGTTTGCTCTTCTTTAAGGTGGGAGGTATAAGTTCAAAACAATTATCTTGAACTTCATCGTCCAATTATGTGCTGTGAATGAGCCTTAAGTGGAATACTGCTTTCGCGAAACGGCTTAACGCTGTTGTTGGCACCCACGCAGCCAACCGTTGAGACTACGAGTACATTGTTAGCGTGCATTCACCCTGCCGGACACCCTACATTCGGGCCTACTCGTTGCTAACGGCAATCACTTTTAAACAGCCGAGTGCGGATCTGTATAGCGTTTGGCATCTCGGACTATGTGTGAATGGGTTTATTTAAACCACAAAACGCTCACGGAACGGAAGAATTGTTTGGATATATAATTTACCGAATGAAACAAAAACAGACTTATGAGTGGGAATGTTCAGCGGTTTCCAACCACCATCAAGGTTTGAAGGTGCCATTGTTCACCCAGCCTGAGAGAAGCACGTTTTGGCATCAAACCTAAGTGTTTTTAAATGTAGTTCAATTAAAGGTAGTAGATTGGCCTATCTCTGCCACAAGTAAGCTTTATGTTAAAAACCCTATAGCAATTTGTAACAGAAGGAGTTTTGATTTTTCCTCTCAAGTGTCAATGTCTGGGCCTTAATCCACGAATTTCTAAGATGGCTATGGAGGCGACTACGTGCTTTTATTAGAAAAAGTGGGAGAAAAAAGTGCCAACTTGAAAACACAAGTATGCCACTTGTTTTTCTTGAAGACGCAGGTTTGTAATTTTTTTTTAACAGATTCTTTGTATATAATATGCAACACGAGGCAGCAATTGAAGGAGCGTGTTATTGATGGACAAAGGTACCCAGCAGATATTCATAGGTAGGGAAAGTACTTCACTCGTGTTTATTAGGTTTGTTTTATTTTTATTGAGCGACTTAGCAAAGTAACCTAGAGTAGACAAATGATCAACAAAAATATACAGAGTGACTTGCTGAATGCAAACAGTTCTGATAAAGTGCTGTAAGCTTTTGCTTTATGCTTGTGTCTCAACTTTATGGTTAAATTGCATGTTCTCTTTTAACCTGCTCCCTTAAAAAAAATGACGTTGACAGCTGTGAAAGCACGAGCTGACAAGTCGAAATATTCCATATAAAATCGTCTTTCCTGACCTAGAGCCCAAGAAAAGAACAAAGACTGAAGAGCAGCCTGCGTAGATAACATCCCTGATTGACACTAATTTTAGTTTTGAACCACTTTGAAAGAAGATCATTTTATGCTCCGAAGAAGACTCGCATCAAGACCGACTATTTTGCTAGAAGGGGGCATATACCTGCATACTTGGACTTGGACAGTGTTTTTGTCATATTCTTGCATATCTTGTGAGATGATTTTACTGCTGAGATGTAAGAGTCTGTTCAAAAACTGTTTCGAGTTGGCTCATTCGCAATTAACTGGTTTAGAATGTTTTAGTTACAAAAAAGAGCACGTTCGCAATAGAAGTATGCATTTTTTATAAATTCCTAAGGAGCCTAAAAATCGCCAAACTTAAAAATGAATAACCTAAATTGGGATAAATCCCAAATGACAATTTTGAGGAGCCCGTTCGTTCGAGTTCGAGTATCCAATCCAAGACAAAAATCTAGTGTTGGTACTTGGTAGCACTGCTACTTGTGTAGCAGCTGATGGAACTCTCCACAAATTATTTTCCGCTGCCTTTTCGCAGACGCTTCGTTGTCCATTTGAAGACTAACAAAAAATAATATTTCGTTCCGAAGCAGCTGCGCACTAGGCTTTAACAGACAGACAGGTTTCATGCAGTGCAAACCAATACTGAGTCTTAATTTGTTTTCATATACACATGAAGCGAGAAAACGTTCGCTTTGCTGTTGCGCAAACGAAAGTTTCTTTCGTTTTCGAACTCCCATGAACTAAAAAAATGAGTGCAAGCGATAAAGATTGAACGTTTTCATCTTACAGAATCTCACCGCTGGTTTTGATTTTAGTGTTCCGATTTTTGTGCTCCGATTTTAGTGTTCCGAACGCCATCTGCCATTAATTATGTCACTTACTCATTTAGACAGTTCCATGTGGTATTTTCGAGCTTATTTTGACTCATATACCATTCAAAGACTTTACGTTGGAGTTCCGATGAAAAAAACCACGATAACTTATCACAACGATAATGAAACCAAAGAAATTCGGATTAAGCAGTTTGTCATAGTTAAAAAAGGGGTACCCCCATACCATCACATTGATATGAACGGTAAGCTTCTACTTATCTATGTCAAGGCACCCCGTAGCACTGTGCTGGTCAACGAGCGTTAAATTGTATAATTTGCAAAATTGCCGTATGTAATGAAAATTCTCTAAAATTACGTTCAAAATATCTGTCACTTTAAGGTTAGGCACGTCAAGTATCAAAGACTTTGTTTCTTTATCCACATTGGCAAAACAACAGGTTAACACATAAATATTTGCATTCAATATCTAAATACCGTAAAAACAAGAGATAAGATATCATGCCGTACACAAAGCTGTAACATGAAACATGATTCAGGGTTGAGTTTGATATCAACGGCTATACAACGATAGCCAACGACTCTCCCCTATATGTGTATGATAAGATAACACTTGCAATGAATGAATGTTATTTTGAAAGCAATTGCGTAGGTCACAGTTTTTTCGTTTTGCTTGCAAAATAAAGTTTGAGCAACTGTCGAGGAAATGTTTTGAACCGAGTCTGCGAACACGCCCATTCCTTAAGTTCAGCTGGATCGTGTGCCCGTTGTTTATCGCTCGCAGAGATATACACCCCTATCGGGAATCGTATTTCCCCCGGAATATTTCCCTTTTTCACAAAATAGGTATCGTGAATCATTTTCGAAAGGGAACAAAAAATTCCGTCGGAAAAAATAGGTATTGTGAATAATTTCGAAAGAGAAAAAAAAGCCTGGCGGAAAAATAGCTATCGTGAATAAATTTCCGATGGAAATATTACCGTCATTTTCCTTGAAATATTCCGCTGGCAAATTGTTAGAGAAATTTAGAATAATAACAATGTAAGTATTTTTTCTGTGAAATATGACCAAAGAGTTTGAATATTATCGGTTTTAATGAAGGTCGAACGTCACAAATACAAAACAACTGCAGATAATTGTAGATCATATGGAAAAATATCCAGATATAGCAAATGGATTTACACAAAGACAAAAGGAAGAGGTTAACAGTTTTTGGAAAATCTTGGAGAAAGAAGTCAACATGGTAGGGCCACCCATGAAGTCCATATTTGAGTGGAAAAAGGTAAGTTTCATGTTTAAGTTTCGTATAATTATATAATTATGTAAATTACAAAATATTTAGGTTTGGAGTGACAAAAAGAAATATATTAGAAAGAAGATGTCCGAAAATCTCAAATTAAAAAATGCAACCGGCGGTGGACCTTATAAAGAATACAAATTTTCCCCCATGGAAGAAGCAATCATCAGCATTTGTGCTATGGGTTTGTCGGTTGCAGGTTCTTCAGATGCAAAGCGATTCGGATTGCATTCTTGCAGCAAAAAAAAGAAAATGGAAGATTTCGATGATTCGCAAAAAGAAAACCTTGCCACAGGATCATCGCAAATCAGGAAAACGTTGCAAGTCAACCAGCAAACGTCAGATATTGACACAGCATACTTAACTGAATTGCTTTTGAATTCTGATGATGATTATGGCGACGATCCGGGTGAAAAAATTGTGGGCCTAAATGACTCCGCCAATAGTACGAGTACTCAAAAACCCAAACGAAAAGTCCATCAGCAGAAAACAAGTACCACCACTGATCTGTTAGAAAAAGAGCTGCAACTACAACTTGAACTCAATGACCAGATTGGCGGAGCTCTTTCTATTTTTAAAAATCACCAAGCAGAAATGCAGGCGAATGTAAAAAAAATATACCGATCCATTGATCGGCTATATGATCAGCAAAAACTAATTTTACAGGAAACAAGGCGCCATAACAGTGAAACGGAGGATCTCAAGACACGCGAAATTGAAGAAAATCAACGCCACAATGCTAAGATGGAAAAAATGCGAAAACAAGAAATAGTTGCAAAGTTGGAGCACAAACAGCGCCTCCTGGAAATAGAAGAGGAAAAGCTAACCAGACTGTAATAGTGTAATGACATCAATAAATACATATGACATATATTTTCATTATTTATTTTGTAATCCTTTCGTTTACTTCATATTAATATACTTATTTTAAAGAGCATTAGATATATATGTTCTTATACGCTGTGCCTCTGCCATATACTCTGAATTACTTGTTGGAGCGCTTTCAGGTCTGGTAATGTGGTTCTCGTTTTCATCTGTGAGAATAGAAGCTGTTGGGATACTGAAGGTAGTATCGGTCTTGTAATATATACAAATGTTGTGAAGTGCACAGCAAACATTCGTTATTTGTGTCGCTTTATTTGGCAGGTAGTGTAACTCCCTCGCTCCTAACAAACACCTCCATCTATTTTTAAGAACTCCATTGGTCCTTTCAATTATATTGCGGCCGCTCGCATGGGCTTGGTTAAATTTGCTTTCAGGCGAATATTCTTCAGGCGTTCTATAGGGAGTTAAAAGCCACGGCTCAAGTGGATATCCAGCGTCTCCTATTTACAAATAAAAATTGAGTACAAATTATAAAGTTGAATAAAACGGGTATCAATTTTTTACCCAATAACCAAGAATTCCTTTCACCATTTAAATACTTCTGTTCCATCCACGATCTCAATTCGCTCACATTCCATACCAGGGAATCGTGACATGCTCCAGGATGAGATGCATCAACGAAGCGAATTCGCATTTGGTCATCGCAAACCTGGAATGTTTAAATTGGGACATGTTAAGTGCACAACATATAAGAGTCTACTTACAAGTAGAACATTTAAGCTATAGAATCCTTTTCGGTTGTAGTACAAATGCTTATTTTCTGGCGGAGCAATAATTTTAACATGGGTGCCATCAATGCACCCTATTACTCCTGGCAAATTATGCTTTTCATAGAAATGAGTATTTGAAAGCCTTTTCTCTTCCGCCGTCATTTGCATGTTTATCCAAATTGGACAAAGTTTACTTTCAAATATGTTTAGGACACTTGAAAGCACTTCGGAAAAAGATGATTGGGCTAATCCGACTTCGTGATCCTTTCCCACTCCTACTTGGTAGCCGCCTTCTGCAAAAAAACGCAGGCATGCGCTTAGCTTCACTAGTGGGGAAACTCCAAATGATTTCTTGGTTTGCGGCAAAGAATCTTCGAGTAATTCCAACAAGTATTTAAACATTGGCTTATTAACTCGGTAGTATTTATGGAATCTAAGAAAATTGGTTGAAGATGCAGGAAGAAAAGTTTTTGGATTGTACTTACAATGCTTGTGGTAGATCTAAAGGATTAGCTGCATCCCTTAAGCTTCTTCTTATTGATCTCTGCCGAGCCCTCTCCATTTGCTCATGTTCTTCTATCGCTAATAAAAAATGGGCACTTCTAAACATTTTAAAATCACGTATGTTGTTTGCTTGATGATTTAATGCTGTCAAAAAATTCGAAAATATTTTCGAAAGTACTTTTAGGAATCTTACTGTTGGTAAAACTGTTTCCCGGGGAAAAAATATTCCGATGGAAATTCACGATGGGTAGATTTAGTTCCCGGGAACAAAAATTATACGGGGGAAACATTTTTCCCTCGGAATTCACGATAGGGGTGATAAACAAATTGCAATCATTATTAATAACACATAAACAACATTCAATTTGCTATTACAACATTACTAACCCAAATGGACAGCGGATACGGCTACGGCGAACACGATGTGGTGCGACTGCGAACACCCGCCGCAGTCGTTGATGGAATGGAGAAAACGGAAAAAACGGAAAACCTTTGCAACTTGAAACACG
Organism: Cheilosia impressa; assembly: GCA_948293265.1. Taxonomy (NCBI): domain Eukaryota; kingdom Metazoa; phylum Arthropoda; class Insecta; order Diptera; family Syrphidae; genus Cheilosia; species Cheilosia impressa. The sequence continues at coordinate 14,657,635 of OX411884.1, forward strand.
TACCAGCAACCAGCATCGGGAATGGGACTGGGAGTGTCGGACATCGGAGTCAGATAATGCACATCCATTACTTTTGCGTTCCTCTTTGTGAATAGTACTTACGACGGGTAACTCGTGGTCGTGTCCAGCGGAACACTTCACGCTGCGATGCACGTATCGAAATGCTGCGCTTGGTCGTTCAACTCCGCCATAGTGGACTGGGGAAGAGTGTTAACGTAAACAAGGTGCACACTGCATATACGATGCACAAGACGGACATTCTATTAATGATTGAATGCATTGGAATATTTCAATGGTTTCTAATTTCTGGACGCTGGATGGTCTGGCACCAAATGCATTAAGATCCAGCTCTCGGATATAATTGATAATTTTGTACCAGATAGAGGAGGAAGTTTCTTGTCTTGATTTGAAAATTTCCTACGGAAAGCTCGATTAGCTATGACAGCGCGCGTGTGAATGACCGCAACGCGTTCTCTTGCATGGATAGTTGTTCCAGGGTGGAATATAGGTCGCACAACGCGATCTTGTTTTTATAATCTGCGCATCTGTCAGAATGTGCGTGAGGACGTTAAAACACTTCCGTTTCCTTGTTTAGAAATGCGAAGAAACCGCGACCGGGCGTAGGGAATCTGAGCACAGTTTCCGCATGGTTATAAATGATGGGTTATAAGTACTGTCATCATATGGGACTTCATAACTTGACGCGAAAAAAACTGAAACGCATAGCTTTTCGTGTGACTTTTAATGCGTTTCTAGCTCTATTTACCAGTGAAATAGGGCTAAAATTTAATTTTTCTCTATTTTTCTCTTTGGATCCAATGAAAGACATGTCCACAACTATTGTTTCCAGCAGCTACAAATGCCCTTCGTTCAATTTGTTTCAATGAACTTTCAATCTGCTTCAGCTCTACACAAGCCCTACGTTTGAGGAACCAAATGATGTTGCACACACACATGAAGGATTTGCAGGTAAAGAAAAGACCTTTGAACTTGACAGATGAGGTTCGAAAACCGGCTTGAAAATTCATAATTTCAGCTCTAAAATGCTGGAAATACAAGAAAGACACATTAGGAGAACACCTCAAACGTTAGGGCCTATAGTTATAACTAAAACGAAACTTTAAAAATTGTCTTTGGCTGTTTTCGACCGCTTAAACCAAATGGTTGAACTCAGTCTTGGTTTTAAAAAATGTTGCTTATGAATTAAAAAGTTAGTTTACTTACTTACTTACTTAGGCGGCGCTACAGTCCGGGGTGGACCTGGGCCTCAACCAATACGCCTCTCCAGTTAGCGCGATCTTTGGCTAACTGCCTCCAGTTGCGCACTCCAAGTTGGTTGAGGTCCCCTTCCACTTGTGCGCGCCACCTAAGGCGAGGTCTTCCTCTACTGCGTTGTCCCTCCGGGTTGGTATCGAAGACTCTTCGGGCCGGAGCATTGGTGTTCATTCGCTCTACATGCCCCAGCCATCTTAGACGACTGATGCGTATTTTTTTGACCAGGGCGATGTCGCTGTACAGCTCGTAGAGTTCGCTGTTAAATCTCCTCCTCCAAAACCCGTCAACGCAAACGGGACCGAAAATCACTCGAAGAATTTTTCGTTCGAAACGACCAAGGAGATCTTCATCCGCCCTTGAAAGCGTCCATGCTTCTGCACCATATAGCAGGACTGGGATGATGAGGGTCTTATATAGAGCCTCCTTAGTGTTTCTCGACAAGGCCTTATTAATCAATTGCCTTCTTAGGCCGAAGTAACAGCGGTTGGCAAGAGTGATTCTTCGTTTGATTTCTGAGGTGATATCGTTTTCAGAATTTATAGCGGAGCCGAGGTAGACAAAGTCCCTAACTACCTCAAAATTATAGCTGTCTACTGTGACGTTCTGTCCGATTCGTCGATGTTGTGTGTCCCTTCTTGTTGACAGCATATATTTTGTTTTGCCCTCGTTTACCACTAAACCCATTTTTGCCGCTTCCGTACTGATACTTGCAAACGCGCCAGTGACAGCTCGCTGTGTTCTGCCAATAATGTCAATATCGTCCGCGTAAGCAGTTGCGCAGACTTTTGGAAAATTGTGCCTCTGGTATTGGCTTGTGAGTTGCGCACAATTTTCTCAAGAATGATGTTAAAGAAGTCACATGACAGCGCATCACCTTGTCTAAATCCTAAATTTAAAAAGTTAGTTTAACAAAAGAAATTAAGCAAATTTGCTTGGAAATATTTTATTAATTTTGCAGTACGAAAAGAAAAACTTCTCCCGATCAACTTCTCTGTCAATTTAACAAAAAAAAAAAACAAATCATTCCACATTTCATTTCTTTCCTGTTCCATCTATCAGGAATTTTTTTTCTGATGAAATCTAGTTAGTTATGGTTGATTTGTTGTATATAATTGCCTTCGCAGGGAAACATTTTTCTGACAGATATTATAATATAACCTAATAAACGTAAGAAAACTCATTTTCACACTGTTCCAACTTTTTCGGTTGCATTTTATGGCTATAACTAGTCCACATTCACTTCGTTCCTGAAACAGCAACTTCTGAACCCATTTCAATAGATTCCTAGCTTTTAACTATCATTTCCAATGCTGTCTTGGCGAGCACCCAATTTTACTAGCTCCGAAGTTGGTAACTTATAGAAAAAAGCCTACCGTTCGAACATCTATAGTTCGAAGTCAACCTACTTGTGTTGCTGTCATATGCATTTGTTGTGAAACTGAAAACGGCAACACTGTCCTCATCCCCTCCTTCATTATTCATACCCATCTCTGGGTCTGGGCATCTTTCAAGTCTCAAAAGAGTGGCCGATATGATGTCGTCTCTCAAAAACCATAACTCTAGTTGATCCCCTGCCATTGTTATTTCATCTGAAAAATAAAATAACCCGGAGGTAGCTTTCCTGGATTAGAGTCTGCAGACACTTCTAATAAACATCCAAAGTCCATTTCAATAGAAACGTCAGATGCTGACACTTTTGTAATTATTAAAACAGATACAGATTTAGAAAAAAAAAATCCCGACATATGTAACGCGTCAGCATTCATTTGTAAACTTGAAACGCAATCGGTGCATTTTGAGTAGAACTTCCCTTTTATTTCTATTTTTAAAATTAATTAATCCGTATGCATACAACTGCGACTACAATCGAGAGGAAGTCAAGGGCAGCACTACTTTTCGAAATAGAATTCAATTTAAATTTCCCTTCCATTCTGTTCTGTTCCATTATGGGTACATGTCACTAAAAGGGATTTAAAAATAGAACGAATAAGCTCTCCAATAAGTCTCATTCCACGTTTGCAATTTTCGCTCACAGTAGCCCTTTCATATTGAACCTGCCCGTGTGGCAAAAATACAAAAGGGATATGGATTCCTAATATCTAAATCGAAGGATTCCCCATGGTAAAAATAAAACATGAGCGGTTCGTTTTATTCATAACTTTCCTTTAACAAAAAAATATTGATGCAAATTTTGTAAATTACTCTTGGGTCAGTTCAGTAAGTCAATATAAAATTGGTTTGTGGTAATTAAAAGTGGATTACTACCCCAACTAGACGTCTGCTTGGGAACCAACTTATCAATAGAGGATTTTGTAGCCAAAACGTACGTACAAGTTGAAGAAATAATTGATTTCAACAGATCACGTATACGTGAATGGGCTGTTAAATATTTATGACACGTATAATCCGCTGGTTATCTTCTCACATCCAAAACTAATTCCCTGGAAGTGTTAGAATTTATTTATGGCTTACGTCCGAGACCAATATCGCTGGTAACAATGGAGGTCTTCCATTAAAAATGACTGCAGGTAGGTTGTTTCATTGAATAATCGATCAGGCAATGGTTTTCAAACTTTCATTAAACGCCTTATTAAAAACCACAAGCAAGTGCTCCCGTACAAACGCAAATGGTACAAACTAGGTTCAGTATTTTTTTTTTTTAAGACACCCGACATTTGTGTTCTTCATGTTACAAAAAATGCAACCACAAAACAGTACAAACCCGATACAAACAAAATATTCCTCGTCACACGCATAGGTATAATGGATCTGTGCATATCTAGGACAATCGAATTAATGGAATTTCGTCCATGAAATAAGAACCTTCACTGCGAACCTGACCCTAAAACAACAGAAAAAAAAACAATCCCCCCACCTTTCTCCCTGTACAGAAAGGGATCAATCACATGGTGGCTCTTCAAAATATATATAATAAACAAACATGCACAACTGATGTTGATGTAGCATCATCTTTTCTTTTCTTGCTGTTACCGGTATGTGTGGTGTTTGTGTCTCACTATCGTTACCACTAAATCCAAGCCCACAAAGATTTGCAAAGTAAACATTCAGAAAGAAATATATAAACAAAATGATTTTTGTTTCAAGAAAATTATGCAGTAGGTAATTAAATTACGAATGAAAGTGGAAAAACTGTCGGTGAACGGGGCCAAAAAAGCAAACACACACTCACACGAAATCACATTCGTATTGTTGGTGACCTAAATTTTCCAATGATGACGACACCATCATAAATGTATGTTCCGCACGCTATAGATGTTACACGAAAATTTTCATGAAAAACTCACAAACATGGGAGCCAACAGACACAGTGAATAAGAAAGACACTTTAATTGTCTGATTAATGTGCTACAGTGAAGGTGAAAAGTATGGAAACGCATTTGACGGGGATCAACAGAGCAATCGGTATAAGAAGTGGAATTTAATTTTCATGTTTAATAATTATTTAATTATCGGCAGATAATTTGATTTATTTAAAATGGCATGGCACAAATTGGCAAATAGTTCTACAATTTATTAATTATATATAAACCAAGAAAAGACGAGAGGAGATTATTATACGAGTATTTACAGCAAAATGGAATAAGTTTGTTAGCACAAAAAATGTATGCGCTTAGGATGTTTCAATACTCGCATCTTATGTTTTCACATTTTATTACACTGATAGGATATTTAAGAGATATCAAAATGGCGGAGTCCGACAAACACTGAGGGAACCAGCGGCTATTTGAGGCTTGAGGGTTTTCTACATCTCGCCTGTCTCGTTAATGTTGAGAAAGATTTTCTGCAAGGATTTTCGTTTGCATTCTTAGTAGATTCAAACGCTGCCAGACCATTATATGATTAGCGTTGTAAGTTCAGTTGCAGAAGTGGATCCACTTTTTTACCGTCAAATTGTGTTCAGTGAACAGGTTAACTTCTGTCCCTACTTCTACTACGAGCATCAAAATTCTAACCAATGCCTATTTTTTTATTTGGCAACCAATAAAAGCAAGAGTTTCATCTATGAGAAGTCTTCTCAATTCATATCTTCAAATACGTCATAAATGATTGTTAGTTTCTGGTTCTAATTGTTGGCCAAAAAAACTCCTCTGACAAGAAGCTAGGCCGCAAGTCTTATTTATGAAACTGTTGCATTTTTTCTATGTAACTTTATATAGGTACGCTCAAATATTTTTTGACATTTAGAACTGTCCTGTTGAATCAGTGAGGGCTTGTTTCATCAAATTTAAAAAAAAAAAATCTTTTCCTGCAAGAGTCAGATTAGTATTTAACACAAACATAAAATTGGCTTTTAAAATTTTGTAATTGTGAGTGGCCGTTAAACCAGCAAATAGAAAATAAATAATCTGTTTGACTGAGGAACGCCCACTATAAAGCTTAGCCAAATGGTCTAAATGACATTTGTTTTAGTTTGGTAATTTGGAAACAGAAAACACTCTTTTTCGAACTAGCTGGACCCGGCATAACTCCAGTTGGCCACCAACGCCACCTACCGTAAAATGCGAATAAATCAATTTTTCGGAATTTTCGAGTATACTGAACGCAAGCCATGGTCGCGTTCCATTGCCATCTAGAAGGCAAGCAACACGTCAACTACAATAAATTGGCACCTAGTGCTAGAGCTCTTTCACAAACAGATGCAAAAACCTATGCCTGCTTATAAACGCGTCGCTACTTTTTCCCACAATAAACATTTGTAATTTTGTTATGACAATGATTAACTGTCAAATAAGCAGAGGCTGAAATTCGATAAATTTGCAGTTTACATTCAATGACAATCACCCCTATTTCGAGTGGCGTTTACGACGATTTTAAAAAATGCCAATTTGAATTTGGAATTTGGAATTACAAGAATTTGGAATTTCAGTCGTTGAACGCCAATTGTCATTGAAGGTCATGTTGAACCTATTCGCTTACGGCGAACGTCATGTGAGAAACTTTACTTCCATTCTGCAAGGCGGTGAACGCCACAAAAAACGACAAACGTCGTGAAAGTAAAACGCCACTCGGAATAAGAGTGAATAATTGAAAAGAGTACAATTTGAAGGTACATCCCGAAATAATAGTGATGATCATTTTTAGCAAGAAATTAAAAATTGACAACCCTACAATTCAAGATGGCGGCTGACGCTCCACTAGAACTAAACAAAATCGCATTTATAAAAATGTCTTGGTTGTGTATCAAGCATCTGTTGTCATGGCCATGCACAAGCAGTTCATGAAGTTCGAAAGTGTAAGCAATGCTCGAAATGTCAAAATGAATCTCTTTCGAAAATGAAAAGGACATCGTATCTCGCTATGTCACCACTTCTCCAGAATAATAGGTCTCAGGTGCAGGTTGTACCAGTATCATGACGTAATAACAATGTATACCTACGTTTCCATATTTCATTCCGCAATACTTGTATCAATTTTTAGTGTCCAGGGTCCAGGCTTAATTTTTCGAACTCACAATGGAGTATTTTTTTATACAAAATGGCATACAAAATATTTAATGTGGAGGTTTAACATGATTGTAAGGCCCGTTGTTTTTTCTTATGATCGTTTTCGAAACCACTCAAGAGCTTTTCGCTATAGATCTGATGGAATTGTGAAGGTGAAGGTGAGCATACAAATTTCAAAAGTAGACGCAATCGGAGGAGAGTCCATGCAAAATGTACAACAAACTTTTAGTCGCCACTGTTAAAGTGTAAAGACGCCTATTCCACGGACTTCTTTTGAATTAAAGTCAAGATTTTTTTATGGCAACAGAAAAACAAGTAGAAAGAGCAAAATTGAAGAGTCACGACGACGACGAACGAAGCGACCGACGACGACGACGACGCTGTGATGAGGCAACTCCCTGATGTCGTCGGTCTAAAGCAGTTTTCCCGTCTAACAAGTTTTCAACGTCGCGTTGCGAAGAGAGAAATCATCGACAAAAGCAACTCTGAAATTGAAACACTGTCTACGTGAGTTGTTAACAATAAAACACATAACGCAAATGGCAAAAGCATTAAAAAAAATACGCCTTTTACTTTACGTAGACTCAATTTTTAAAAATGAACCTTATAACGATTCTTCAACAATTCACAATAGCCATTTGAGTAAAGGAACTTGATTTTTTTTTTTTTTAATTTAACAAATACAATTGTAATAATTGTTGTCTCTTCGTTATGGCACTTCTCTCTCTTCATACGCTTGCGACCACAGCCCAAAAATAATGAACTAAATCAATTTGTTTAAATAAATTCTTCTTTACCTGAATCGACTTGCGTTCTTAGGCCAATGATGGGTGTAATCCAAATCCAATTAGAACCCACTTGTGGAACAGGATACTACAGCTAGGACACAACAATTCTAAACAAAATGATGAATTCCTTTTTTTATCTCTCGGGTTTTAAACTATATTCTTGTATATAGCACTATATAGCACTTGAGAGTTATAGGTATTTGAAACTTGTTTAGTCGATAGCGATAGGAGGAAAATTAACACCAAATGGGTAGGATAGAACTTTATTTTAACACCAAAGTTGATGTCACTTTTATTCAAAATCCACTGTCGTAAAAAAGAAAAGAGAAACACAGAGCACAGTGTAGGTAGGTAGGTGTATTTTTCTGCGTATCCGTTTTAGTCGTTTGGAAAAGGAAACAAAAAATTGTTTACACTAAGAATTGAAAACAAAAATTTGAAGTTGATTTTTTGCTAGTGGTACAAAAAATGTATTAAATTAATCGAAGCACCGCGTTGCGTGTAGTACATACGAACGGCACAAACAAGAGACTCGAACTGAACTGAAATTGCTGCTAATGGAATGTGGTCGAGAATTGAGAATGAGATTGAGAATTGAGATACTTGTTTCTGTTTGTTGTTGGGTGAATGCGAATGGTATTGGTTTGGTTGGTTGGCAGAGAGATACCCAACAAACCAACTAGAAAATGCTGGCTTTTAAATCGTGTGGAACGTAAGTGGACTTGAGTGATACTCAATTCGAATTTAGGGTTAAAATTGAAATTGGTTGGGTTGGTGTTTGTGTTAGAAACGAAATTAGAAAAAAAATTGAGGGAGTGTATTGTTTGGACTGTGGTATTGTTGTTGCGGCTTGATATAGTATTAGTATAGTAATAGTATGGCTCAACTAGTAGAAGAATAAGAAATTAATCTCAATTTCTCAATAATCGGATGGGTTGGGTTGACGGATCAGAATGGGCAGTGTTGTCACTTCCACAACAATGTACTAGAACATTTAACTCCGTATCAATAAACAACCCCCTTATTAATAAACAAATGTGCACAAGTAAGTTAGCTAGCAGACGTCAGATAGCATACGAAAATTTGACGTAATAACTATAATAACGAGTTGATGACTTTTACGCAGTGTTTATTAATACAGGGGTTAGTGACTATGTCCAACAAATTGGTCCTAAACCGATAAATTGTATGTGGTTTATCAAATATTGCTTAAAGAGATTGTGATTGGTGATTAGAGGGTCTTCGATCGTAAGTCAAATGCTGGGCGCATTTTTATATTCACATGGTAAAGGGAAACCTCTTTAAATTAAACAAAACTACGCGCCGTATACTAATAATTATTTAAGTCCCGCCTTTAAATTTACGAAAGCTCACAATTGCGAAATTTGTATGGAAAAAATGGCCACTGTAAAATATGAAAATTTAAAGTCGAAACTAAAAAAGTTTATTGGTAAATGGTAGTCCCTACAACTTTAAAAATGTTCGGTCCCAAAACCTTGGGCCTGAAAATAGAGAGGAGATCTACTTAAAATAACTTTTCAGAATAAGAAAGAAATTTCGCAAAAACTAGATTTTTTGATATAAGGTAAGAGTAGGTGGAAAGTTTACTAAAACAAGTAAAAGTGTTATCATCGACCTGGCCGATGCTTTGATACACTCCACTTGACTTAATCGATTCAGAATGTGATCCTGATTCAGAATATAATACTTTATGAGGTCTCCGGTGACTCCTTCTTGACGTTACAAATGTAATGACAAAGTGAATATACCTTCCTGTGGAGGGTATAAAAGCACAGAGTTATCTGATAGGGAAAGCCAAATGGAACATCCTTTTACTCGCGAAAAAAGGCCTGGGGCAGATTCCGTATAACAATAATCGTCGGGACGATATCGTATTTGAAACTTTGATGACCATAACAAGTTATACTCTGGTCGAATTTGTTTCACTATCGTCAGCTTTCATTTCATTCGTAAAAAATGAACTGGATTAAGGTCTCAAATCGTAATTTTGGCACTCAGTTGTTACTTTTATAGGTCTATAGTTTCGACGATAGACGTCTGAAAAATTACGGAATGAGTGCCCTGGAACTTTTAAAAAAGGCCGTTATATAAAAATATATCTGAAAGATTTGGTGTTCTTTATTTGAAAAGGTTGAAACTTTCAAAATAATACATTTTCGGTTGCTTTCTAAGGCAAAGTGATTTTAAAACTGTAAAAACTGTTGAGAGAAGCACCCACAGAAATGCATGACAAAACATTGGATTTTTAACTAATTTTGTAAGCATGACAGCTGGCTGACTTGATGCGTGTCATTTTTGATTGCCCTAGATCGGTCACATGAACAGCTTCTACAGTTGTCGTTTATTGTTTTTATAGGGATAGAAACCTAGTCAATGGGGACGTTCAAGTATCTAGTTTAGTAAGTCTGACAGCTCTCTCGCTAAGTGTATCTCGTTTTTCTCGGTCAAATGAGCAGCTGTTTCAGTTGACGTTTATGGAGGGGTAGCCGACGAATCTAGTCAAGAAATTCGTGACTGAGTACTAAGTTGACAGTTCTCATATGTAGCTGACGCCGAAAAAGTGACGTTCCCGACCAATCTAGTTTTTGCGTTCAGGTTACATCTCATCCAGACCAATCTAGTCGACTTAAGATAACTAGATTCTTGAATGCGGCCAATAACTGAGTACTAAGTTGACAGTTCGTTTATGTGAGTTTTCGAGCAATTTAATTTTTGCGTTCAGGGTCAGGGACCAGGGCGTATAAATGTTTGAACTTGTTCTGCTTATATTTACCTACTCAACAAGTAAAGTTGCAAGTTGCGAAGTACCTAGTAGAATTTCAAAAGAACAAATTTATATTGTGCCACCTTTTGTGCACCAAAGTTGAGCAAAACTTTCAACCAGTGGTTGTTCTGTTATTTTGGAATTGTTGAAATGACATCAGAGACTAGACCAACACCAACAAGTCATGTGGAATGCGTCTGAGAGCGCGATATAAATTCACTCTACATTCACCTACACACACCACAAGATTGGAGTGGAGAGTGCTCGGTGTCAGTGCTCACAATAAATGAGTGGTTTGGTTTTGGAAAATGAGAGTTGCCAGGTAACAGTGTTGCTAAGTAGTATTTTACCGGTTATAACACAGTAAAATAACAAAAAAATATTATTACAAAATACATATTAGGTCTATTCGCGTACTCGGTTGGTCTTTACAGTCTTTTACACGTAGTATAGATTTAGTATAGACCTTGTGAGATTACGATCGATTGCGTTCGATTCCAACCGAGTACGCGAATAGACCTAACAATTTTCAATTATATTATTAACTTTGTCAATTCAAATAGAACATTACACACTTTCTCGTGTATTTTGCCCGTGCTTTCAAATCCCAGGAAGGCTTGTGAATCTGCCAACGCTTAGCTTTATTGACAGGTGCAAATCAGAGGGGCTGAGTTAGGTTAAGGGCTATTCATGAGAGCGAATTGCGAACAAGTTTCTGACACTTGATTCTTAGGAAAACTTTATAAGGTTAAATTCTAACGAGTTTTTCATTCGTGGGCTTGCGGATCGCGACTGATTTAGGTGGATTGTGAATAAAGTGTGACAGAAAAATGTGCTGCAATTGTAAATTTCACTAGTTAAATCAATTAAGACTCAGGTTTCTTTTGAGTCAGATGTTAAATTAGTTAACAATAATGCTTTTGTGGCAGAACAAACAGCAATTTTCAATTCATTAATACAGTTAAATTGATTTATTCGCAATTCGCCTATTCGAAATTAGCTCATGTGAATAGTCGTCCTTGAAGTCAGGTGGTTTTTAGATTGGAACAGCAAACTATACTCTACCGCGCTTCGGTTTTTCTAGACCCAATGTGATCCCCATCGATGGGGGATAGCTGCATTGGCCTCCCTCATCCTATCATCAAATAACTTGACAGATTTGAGCACTGACATTCAGTCCTTGGAATATATCTTCATCGCCGCAGTCATCGTCATTTCATTCCAAATTATCCTTGGAACTAATGACCCGCCAGAGCACCCACCAACTCAAACTGCAATCTTCTGTCAAACTGTAAGAGTTTGTTGGTCATGCTCATCCTCTGACCGGAATACATTTGACTCATCGAGGAAAGCAGTGCTTTATTACTTTGACACAACGTTTACTACCGAAAGCAACTAGTTCACATCTCTAGAAAGTGAACTCATTCAATGTATCATCAAACACAGCCGCTCTTAATTTGCTGCAGAAAAAAGAACAACACGCGAACAATTAAGAGCAAATTAATCGCAAGCAACCCGGCAGACGACTGAAACGAGAAACAACAACAAAAGAAGAACCACCAACTAATTTCTATGAAAAAATAAAGTTTAATTAAGTGTTCCTTGTCACTCTGTTTATAACTTTGTGTTCATTTTACAGTCAAAACATTAAAAAGAAAAGTAGAATATAATAATAAATTCACAGTACATAACGATACATGTTTGTTGAGTTAACATATTTTTTTTTTGTAGTTTTTACTACGCCATATAAATAATACAGAATATGAAGAGAAAAACAAATCATAATGAGAAAAGAGGACGTCCGTAAGTCATAAAATACCGCAATGCGGTCGATTGGACACCTATTTGTTGAGTTTGCAGAATTTGCGATATTCCTTCTCGGTGTCCTCGTCCATTTCGGGGTCCAAGTCCACCTCCAAGTCGAAGTCATCGTCCTCGGTGGTGGATGGAGTCTGGGGGACATTGCTGGACAAGAATTGACTCTCCTCGTCGGTGATAATTTTGCCATCGGGGCCGTAGAAGGTCGGCTCAGTGGACGCCTTGCAGCTGGATTCGCTTGTCGAACGGGATACAATGGGATGCTCGTGCACGGTACGTCCCCAGTTGTTTTTCTTCAACGAAATCACATTCTGGACAAGCGGATACTTGCCGGGTTTTCTCTTGTTCACAGCCTCCAGCTGTTGCATGATGGAGTCGATGTCGTTGGGACAGTCTGAGGTTAAGTCATAGCCAGCCAGCTTCAGAGTGAGACAAATACATCGAATATTGTCGGCTGTGACTTTGGTGAGAAGCTGTTTCAACGAAAACACTATGTTCTCGGCGATCAGCCTGATTCGGGAATCATCTCCGCGCAGTTGCATATACAGCTCGGCTAGGAACAGAGCTGTCTCTCTTACCTTTTGTTCGGAGTTATTCTGCATAAATTCCATCACTTCGGCTTGATGGTAGTCCAACTTGCACTTGAGCAGGGTGTGGAAGAGGGAATCGTCTCTCAGATTCAACATGTGCAGGAGATTGTAGAGCTTGGCGCCCATGTATCTGAAGTTTGAGTTCTCGATGGACTCGTTGAAAATGTCTTCCATTGCGTTGCTCAGCACGAACTCGTTGTTCTCCATGCCGTCAAAGATTGTCAGGAATCTTGTCGCGACAGTGTCAAACGAGCCGGGATTGTCGTTCAGACATTGAATCACAGTTGCTAAGTAGTTCAGAGCGATGGTCTCAACCTCTGGCGGTTGTATGTAATTTGAGTTGAGATCGGACACTGGCTGAGATCTGTCGTGGATGTGCAAGCGGTTCTGCACCGTTGAGTTGAGTGACGATATGCTCGGCGGCTGGTACATGTTGTTGCAATTGACCGCAGCCGCGTATTCCTGTGGACGTTGGTTTCGAAGCAAGCGATTCTGCAGCGGACTCGGCTGAAGAACCAACATCGACTGAGAACTCGAATCTGAGCTGTAGCTAGAGCTGGAGCTACTGCTCTGCGCTGATTTTGGTACAAACTCGCGCGCCATCGGTGACAGAGGGGAGGGGCTTTTCGGCGGTGGAGTTGCAGTTGTCTTCTTAGCTTCGCTCGTGTGCGGCTTGCGTAGCGGAACAAAATCATCGTCGACATCGAATGGGGCTCGTCCAGGGCTGATTTCCATTCTAAGAAATCGAGTTTCGTTTGCGAGTGATAGTCGTCAAGGTGTCGTTGAGATTGCGTGTTTCAAAGTCTAGAACATAGAAATTGTGGGTGTTTGTTTAAAGAAACTATTCAAAGTCCTTTTTCACTTTACAACGCTGGGGTTCGTGAATATACACGGTTTTTTTTTTTTTTTGTTTGCCAAAAGAATAGAACGACGCCCAGCGTTGCGCCTGAATGCATTGGGATTTGTTTATATATTTTCATTATTATTTAGTTTCTTTTTGAGTTCGCCTATTGTGGTTATTGATTTACAATTACAACGCTGGGCGCTAACTACACTGTACAGGTTTGCTAGAGGAGTTAGTATGATGTGGTTGTCAGATGAGTTATTTGATGGGTTAGTTTCGCGATTTGTTTACGCGGTTTCTGGAGTAGGTACAGTTCTAGGGTTAGTTGGGTGGACATTTTCAGAAGATGTTAGAGTTAAACTAAATGTCTGAGAAATCGTTTATGTTTAAATGAGCGACATGCATTGCAAACTACAACTTTACGGAAATTGTTCACTAGACGACAGTTGAGATGTAAATGTTTTAGCTGGTGCTTTTAAGGGAATAAGTCCAGTCCCATTGGTTTGGCTTCTGTGGACTGCAATCACCGACCCCGTCAGGCAGTAAATGTGTCGTTTGTCATTCCACATTGAAAATGACCGAAAATCTACTCAAATCAAACAAAGCTGCGGAGCCTCGGCAACTGCCAGCAGGCAGTTCGATGCTGGAGGAGATGGTTCGATGGGAAGTACGCAGCGAATGAATTTTAACATTTGATCGTATGCCCCATGAACGAAACCTGAGTTCTCATCGTAGTTTACTTTACTCTGTCAGTAATAATCTGTGAAGAATCGTCAACAAACTGATAGGTCTACATCAATGCGAATTCAGGCTATAAAACCTCTTCCATCAACCACAGATTTGGCAGGGATTGGTCTAGCGTTGAATGAAATACTACAAAACAGAAAGGACATTCAACATCGACGACTTGGACAGACGTAGCCTTTGAATTATCCACTCTCATAGAAGTATCGCCTAGCAAAGCTGATGTTTGACGAACGCAGCTCGATACTCTAAGTAGAACTGTATCAAGTTCCGAATGTCAGTTTGATCATGTACTTCAATGCAACAAAGTTGAAGGTTTGAACCACGAACACAAACCACTGATACCCACTTCTGGTAAACGCTACAAACTCCATACACTGCTTGGTATGATTTACTTTCTAATGGCTTCATCGGAGCCGGAGTTTGTGTTACAGTCAACTGAGATATTTAATTAGGAAAAAAATTAATGCAACGAAGTGTGTGATGGCGCTACGTAGACTGCTAGTACTGGCCACCTGCCTACAAGTATTCAGTCAGTTTTCCATTTGATTGTCAATCGTAGCCGTGTTCTGCTTCTGCGAACTTCTGAGCCGAATTGCTCCTCTCGCTTCTGTGATTTGTACAATCGTCTAAGCCAAAAAAACCCCACTAACCACCCACAATTAAGTTTATTTGAAAATTGTACAGTACCCTCTACTCTGTCATTTTTCAAATCTGCAAAAGTTCCTCTAGTGTCCACGAGTAGGTACTGCACCCGTGTTATACAGAAGCAGAGTCCACCTTCTACCAGCAGTGCTGTCAGTTTGCTCCATACCACAGGTGTGCGGTATTTTGACAGCCTTCTCAGTTACCGCATGGGCGTCCACTGCTACTGCTACATTCTCTGTGGCTATCTCTATACACACTTTTGTGTGTGACCTCATATCTAGTTGGATATAAATTCGGAATTCCTGAACTGCCGTCGGTGTTGTTTCATGTTTCTTAAGGGTTCGGAATCTCCGATTTGATGCAGTTTATAGCCCAACGTCTGTAAGATCTGTTAAAGTACTATTTCCTCGGCGCAGTACATAAAGCTTTGCACCTGTAGACAGACTAGAGCTCCATTTGTTGCTGTTCTTTATGAAATAAGCTCTGCGAGCAGGACGTTCATGTGTACCTTAAACCAAGAGGCCGAGCATGCTGTATGTGGAGCGTCGTGTTCAATAGTCCTTACTGAACTAAAGTTTACTATATTCCATTGTTATCTTCAACCGTAATGAGTTCCTTACTTTGTCCAACTATTTCGCTACGTCAGTTCTGCGGACTCCGTACTTTCCGACCGACCTAACCCTTTTTGGGTAAGTAATACACTTCTTCTTCATCTATTAAATTGTTTAAGCTTTTGTATTGAGGGCACTTCGAAGATTTTTTCTCCTCGGAGACAAGATGTCAAAACGAGAGTATTGTTTCAAATGTTTAACCCGACCTTCTAATTGGATTATTAGGGTTCCTCAAACAACCAGACGACAATGTCGAATTGAAACAAAAGAAATCACCTCCTAGGTGAAGAGCAGGTACAAGTACAAGGTATGTAGCACCAATCAAGCGATTAACGATACACAATCGGCCACTCAACCGCCACCATCAAGGCAGAGTCAGCACAAACGATGATGATACTTTGTACACTGTACCTACATCGAACACGATGACAACAAAAGCAAAACAATGCACATCACAAGGTGCAACAGCAAAGGGGAGAGATCACAATCGAAAGTAAAAGAAAACGAAAAAAAAGTAAACTTGTTGCTTAATATCTGTACCATCAATTTTTTGCTTGCACTCAGAATTTGCAAACGTGAGTGGGTCGCAAAAGAAATTAATATAAAACAAAATTAATTATGCCGCACAGCGAATGCACAAAAAACTTTCTAAAAAAAAAAAAAAAATGCAAAAAGGGAGCTACTCTTCTCCAAACTGGGTAGGTATTTAAATGACATGATAAATAACATGCTTATCAACAATAAATTAAAATAAAGGCGACATCAAAAAGAAAGTAAAATAATAAAAATATGCAATTTAAACAGGAAAAAAATCAATTAAAACTAACTAACTCACCTGTCTATGTTGCTTTGGAATAATTGTTTTTAAATAATAATGCGTCTATCTTATCCGTTTAAGGGTAAATAAAAAAAAAAATGTTGAGCAAATCTGCCAGCGTCACTAGACCTTCTTTTTGATTACACCAAAACCAAACCAAGGTATATCGGGGAGTGGTTTGAAGTCGGCAGCATACAACCACTGCGGAAAGGGATTTTTCTTTTTCTTTTTTTCCCGTTTTTCTGTTCGTTCAATTTCTGAGCCGATTTCACAACAAAAAAATCACATAAAATACATAAAACTATATTGTGGAATAAATTTTCAGAAGCGAAAATTGTACAAATACAATTGTATTCTTATTGGAATAATAAGGAATTACGAATTCTTTTCGATAAAACAACATACACCTTTAACAAAACGCCATTATTTGCAATGAGTTGAAGTTGGTCGTGGTTAAACTTTTTATGACATCATGCAAAATGTTTATGAACGTAGTAGTTTTCAGACTTAAGGTTGTGATATCATCTCTTGCTTGTATGAGCTGTGGGACGTGTTTTGTTACTTTTGTTGCATTGTTCAAGAAAATATCTAGTTTAAGGGAAAAAGTAAAAAGTGTTTAAATGTGCTTTAGTAAATGTAAGTGTTTGCACCACAAACTGGCAAATGCATTGTCATCTCCTTTTTATGTAGAAGATGCACATATAACTTTTACGTTGGCGCTTGTTTTGCCCGTCGTCGGACGAGAATTTATTTTTTCTGGAGTTTATTTCGAATTTTAGCCACAGTTATTTGCAGATTGAACTTTGCTAATGGCTGTTAATGGAAACGAACTACATATTTATTAACCCTCTAGTATTAAATTAATCTAATATCGAATCTAAAAAAACATCGGGCTCTCGATTGATTTAAATAGATACAATTACAGCAAGTTTCTTGCGAATTGAAAATTCCTGCCGTTACTGCTACACTTTATTCGCAATCCACATAAAACAGTGGCGATCCACAAACCCACGAATGAAAAATTAGTTTGAGCTTAACCTTCAACAATGAAACTGATTCGCTGATATCTGATATCTGATATATATCAGAAACAATGAATATCCGCTATTGCCAGTTCGCAATACGCTCTCATATGAACAGTCCTTAATTATTTGTTGACTGTAGTCTGGTTTTTTGATCTTCGATCTCAGCAAAGCGAGGTAAAGTACGATTTTCAACACGCAATTACAACAATTACGCTCTTTTTGACACTTCGAGACTCACAGTAGAGATGAGGTCTATTCGCGTACTTGGTTGAAATCGAACGCAATCGCACAAAGTCTATACACGTAGTATAGACCTTGTGCGATTGCGATCGATTTATATCGATTGCGTTCGATTCCAACCGAGTACGCGAATAGACCTATGTTGTTATCGCGTGCTGAAAGTTCTACTTTACTTTGCTTTGCTGAGATCCAAGCCAACAAAAAAAATAGCTAATGTGGATCCGCCTTTAAAAATGGGTGCTGACGAACACACTTCTGCAAATTCAATACTCGCTCAACAATATTCGAGCGTTCGATACTCGATACACCATTTTGTATTTTTTCCCTTGCAATTTGTAATACCGAAAATTTCTTCTCGAACACGCTCCACATTTTTTTGCGGTCGCTGGTATATCGCTAAGTTTTCATTTGGAAATATATATCTTCATAAACTACAATGGGCGTAGACGTTATCCCAATTTCTCCCGGTGACGGTAAGATACACAAAAATAATTCCCCCAGCTCTTCATAGTCAGTTTAAAATCGAAATTTTTACATTCTTCCTGCAGGAAGCACTTATCCAAAAAGTGGTCAAGTTGTTGTGGTTCACTACACTGGAACACTGGACGATGGAACCAAATTCGATTCATCACGCGATCGTGGCAAACCATTCAAATTCACCATTGGTCGCGGTGAGGTTATCCGTGGCTGGGATGAAGGCGTAAAGCAACTCTCGCTGGGCCAGCGTGCCAAGTTGGTTTGCTCACCAGACTACGCCTACGGAAGTCGAGGTCATCCGGGTATCATTCCACCAAATGCTGTGTTGACATTCGACGTGGAGCTCCTTAAAGTAGAATAATTTGAACCGAATATGCAGCAAGTTACTGAATGAAAAAACTGAACAAATGGCATCCAACTGAACAATTATTGCATTTCTCAAAAGGAACTATTACAATTTTAAAACTATTTTTTATTTAGTTAGAGGTGCGCAATAGGATAAGCAATTATTGTTTATGCTATTCGTGGATGGCTTAGAAATAGATAAATTAACTTGCATTTGACCACACAAATTTTTTTCTTTTTCTATCGAAGATCTTTTCTATATCTAAATGTTTCCAACAAATTGCAATATCCAAATAAATGTAGAAAATACTGAATTGTCGTTTTACTGGATTGGATGGGGCGACGGGTTGGCATTGACCTTGCGAATGTAATTTACGATTGGGTTGGAGTTCGTAATTGCAGTGTTATGCCATCGGCATCGGCTTGCCTTTGCTTTGGAATGGGTTTAGAATGTAACCTCTGCCTTCACTATAGCCGCATAAAGATAGTAATCAGGGGGGCTATTCCCAAATGCGCGGCGGATCGCTTTTGATGGCGGATTTGAATTTTTGTATGAGCGGAAGCACTTTCCAAAGTCATTTTCTGATTGCATTGAAAGCGATAGGTGTTTAGGTGACGGATTGCTGGCGGATTGTTTGCGAACCAAATAAAAATGTTGTCAAATAGAAATACAAAAATTCAAATCCGCCATCAAAAGCGATCCGCCGCGCATTTGGGAATAGCCCCCCTGGGTGGTGATCTATGTACATCATTTCGTTTGATGTTTTTCTCTATTTAATCTACTTTATATTTTTAAATATTTAAAATAGAATGCATGAATAATGTGAAACGTAACCTCAATTTCCGCATTACACTGACAAATAATTCCCTATTAGAAGTGTTTTTTGTGTCATAATCTACTTCTGTGGTTTAGTGGTTACGATGGGAAAAACGTTTTTTTTTTTTCAATTAGAAATTCCTAAATTCAAATCAAGCAAACGGTACTCAAGAGTCGCCAATATTGAGGCCACAGTTCATACCTGCCACCAGAGACAATATACTGGTTTGGTAGGGTTTTTCTATGTATATTTTGGAAATATGGTTAGGAAATTTGAATAAGTGGGTTGGATTCGAATGTCTTTCATGCAAGCAAAAGGAAACCAAACACATTGCAGACGTTGTTCTTTCTTCCCGTATGATCTATACAGATCATTGATTTCCAACAACAGTAGGTTCGATTGTGTAGGGTAAGATCAGTAAAAAAACGTCTAGTTTTTGCCGCACAAGATGTTTGGTTACCACAATAAACGATGTTCATCAAATCTATTGCGATTCCTTCCAATTTATTATGAGTATGACTGTTTTTCTGTTTTGCCTTCTGTTTGCTTCGAGTTTTCCGGAAAATGGTATTGCTTGTCGGCGAGTTCATATGAGAATCACAGACTATACGTGGTGCGTATGAAATATGAAATGTTTGACGTCATAGCTGATGCCGATGAAAGGAAGTACTGCCTGCGATTCAACAAACAGAAAGATTATGCAAACATGTAAGGGAATATGGAATTGTATGCGAATTGATTAAGCAAGCTGCTATATGTTGTTTTTTAGGCAGTGGTTTTCTTTTAACAAATAGATACTTTGTTCAAAAATTAAGCGAAGGGTTTTTTAGTTATGCCCTTTGATTCGAGGTTAAGATTCGGTTATTATGGTAAGGCCCAATTTTTGTTCGCTTGCTACCTATGTGATGTATTTTTAAGTAAAACATTTCGGCCAATATCGTGCTAAATTTACCGTCTGTTGACATGCAAAACTCACTAAGTTTACATTTTAGCTAAACGGACTGTTTATCACAAAGTGCTATAATTTGCAATAATCAAGTAAGTGCCAAATACCAGTTTCAGATTTCAAAATTCCATCAACTGCATAAAAACTCCATTATTTAAAATTAGCACAAAATGCGAAGTGAGTTTTAAAAACGAACAAGTTTTACAGCATTCAATCAGCGATATAATGTTGGTTGTGATTTAAAAATACTGAATGCGTCCATTACAGGCACTGACTATATTCCGACTGAATCTTGCCCACATTCGTCTTGAATTGAACACAACCTTTCGTTTCACGAACCACCGAGAACTGTCAACACAACCACAGTTGTCAAATTACAAAAGAAAAAAAATAACTAACAAAATTTAGCTTATAGAACCGAAAAGACAGAAAAACTCGAGAGAAATAAATAATTTCTTCAATTATACACTGTGATTTAGTAGGCAAAACGCAATTTATAATTAATAACAAATAAAATTCGAAATTAAACACACATAATGGTTGATATAGACGAACTGCCCGATGAAATAATCGAATTCATTTTCACTTACCTGCCACCCTATGCCGATCTTCAACAATGCCGTTTGGTATGCAAACGCTGGAATTCAATCGTAAAAAGTGAGTTTTTTTTGTATCAAATCAAAGCCAATTCCAGGTGAACACAATTAAAATAAAAAACAAGAAAACTTCTAACAAATAGTTCAGGAATCGAGTCTTTCGTGGCACCACTCAGATGGGCACAAATTGATGTATGGATGTGCGAATTAGTCTTGGACATCAGTAATCCCATCGAAAAAAAAATTAGTTCACTACAGAGTTGGGTTTTAAACACTTGCCTTAGGTGCAGCTTTATATCTCCAATTTGTTGAGTAATGACACGAAATGCACTGCACATACACAATTTTTATTTCGAGGCCATTGCCAAGGAAACTTCGATGCTGTATACTGTGTACAAAAACAAGTTGATTTCCATTTATAGATTTTCCTAAATTAAGTACCAGTACAAAGCAAGTAGCACTTACAAGTTGGCAATACGTGTTAAGGCTTATACGAGTTTGTGCACAATGCACGGCAAGTTGGTCCCAATAAATGTCTGATTTGAGAGCAGGCAACTAACAACACTTTTTAAGCAAGAGTCGCTTGACCATCTCAGAAGAAAGCAGTCCAGGATGGGTTATGGAATAAGTGAGACACTGTTGTACGAAAAAGATGCAACACCAAACCAACCAGGATAGGGTAGAAATATATGCAATGCAAATTGTTTTGAGGTTAATTGTTGGATTCAGGGTTTGTTTGCTTTATTTTATCCGAAATCGGCCGACAGATGCGGTTCTATTTCCAATCAATATTTGTCCTGCAAGAGCCGAATCAAACAATCAATCAATGCCCTTTTTCCATTTTAGATGTGATAAGGCGCTCCAAGATGAACCTGCACAAAGGACTGAACGACTTTCGCCTCCGCTGGGAGATACATCGCTCGGAACAGGCAGTCTCGACAATAGCCGGCCGATTCTCACACTCTGCTGTATTTCATAAGAATTCAATGTACATTTTTGGTGGCGGCTCCTCGTCAGACACCACATTCAACGATCTGTGGAGATTTGATTTATCCCACACGAAATGGGAGCGTCCCATATCAATGGGCAGTTATCCGTCTCCGAAGGGCTCTGCGTCAATGGTCTGCTATCAGAATCAGTTGGTCTTGTTCGGAGGCTGGCGATATCCGTCCCTTCACCCGCCGTATCAACCTTGGTGTCTTTTCGACGAGCTGCACTTGTACGATCTGGAAACGAATCGCTGGGTTCATGTGCGTGCGCAAGTACCGACACCGCCGCCAATGGCCGGCCACTCGGCCAGTGTTCATCGTCACCGAATGGTTGTGTTTGGCGGCTATCAGATCTCCGAAGGGGTTAATAACAATTCCAATGAAACGTGGTGCTTGGATTTGGAATCGCTGACGTGGTCTTCACCGAAAATTGCTGGCAATACAAAGCCGCCGCCACGATATGGACAGTTTCAGATCGATTTGGATGATGAACATCTGCTGATTGTTGGAGGCTGCGGCGGACCGAATAGTGTATATACTGATGCGTGGCTTTTGGATATGTCCAAAGAGCAGTGGCAGTGGAAAAACGTGCCGGTGAAGAACAAGAAGTGGGGTGCGTCGCATATGTGGTGCAATCCAGCTTGCAAAGTCGACTCGAAGTTAGTGGTCTTGGGACCGACACCAAATCTCCCAACTGATTTCCAAATGATGAAGCAGACAAGAGCTCCCGCGGCAATGAGGGGTGCTGGTCAGTTTCCGGACGGTGGTAGGGGTGGCGGTGTAGGCGCAGCAGGAGGTCTACATCGCTTGGATAACATTAGAATGGGCGATGATATGCGTCTGAACCGACGAGCGGTCGCTATGAATAACAACCATCAAAACAACAATAACAACATTCTGCCGAGAATGCATGCACCTCCAGTTCCCGAAGAGCGCAACCACAACCGTCCACAATTGCGAGCCATTCGCAACGACAACGATATCGTGCCAGGGCCTCCGGCACCTCCGGCACCACTAGTACCGCTTGCGCCATTGGCCAACAACCCAAATGACGTCGAAGCGGCAAATCGTCTGCAGAGAAATCTAGCCCTTCGATGTCGCGATCATGAGCCACGTTTACCAAAGCGATTCGACGAACTCTATGAGGTAAGAGCTTCTTCTTAGAGAGACGCCTTTTAATTAGCTTTTCTCTTTAGGATCCCTTTCGCATGGCCGCATTCAATGTCCAAAATCGTCCGCGTAGTCTGTCGAAGGACCACCACGAACGTATACGTCGCATGGAGGAGAAGATGAATGCCATACGGAACTCGAGGCGAGCCCTTGTGGCCGAGCAAAAAATCAAAGAGCCATCACCGAAGCGGGTAAAGCGCAATGTACTCTCACTGTTCGTGTGCGATCTAACCAACGCAATGTCCGAAACAGATCCCTGTTTGCAATGGATAGAGTACAAGAATTATGGAATAATTCCCGGTGCCCCCGAGCGATTGATACTCTCGTCCATGGTGGCCGGCAATGGAGAGTTGATTCTCTTCGGTGGTGTTCACAAGGAGACCCTCTCCGAGATAACACACTTGGTTTCTAATTCTGTCCACTTTTTAAACGCTCCCAGGGACATCGTTTAGTTTGGTTCTGGAAAATGTAATTAAATACTATTCAAATCTATATTCCACAGTTTCAGAGTTCGTTCCTTTAACCTAAACAAATTACAAAACAATGCAAAAGTGAATTTGTAGCGCCTAGACACAGATATACATATATTTATAAATTAAAGCGTACACACGGCAGGTGTATCTTCTTTTAACAACAAAAACAAAATAACTAAGCTAAAGTTGCATATTTTTTTATTATATTAATAAATAGAATGTAAATTAACTTACGAGTACATATACATACATATATACATAGTAATGTGTACAGTGTAGCAATTCCTAATGTAAAATGTTGATTAGTATTAACTTTTTGAATATAAACAACGTATACCTACGGTCTTAGAATTGATGCCCTTTCTCGCTGGTTTTGTATTATTACTGCTTAAATGTCCATCTTTCATTAAACGAAAAATGTATGCATAACGCATGGGAATATCGATTGTCCAATGTTATTGTAAGAAATACGAAAAAAACTTGTTTAAGATCAAAATAAGAATATTTGAGTTTCAAGAAAATACGAATTAAAAAAATATTTCAAAATATGTGCACTGCAGTTGTATTTATTCGAATAGAAAATTTTGTTCATAGCGTTTGAGAGCTATGGCATCTGGCGAAAGTCCAAAGTCGTGTTATGGTATTGCTAGTGCTACTCCTTCCAAAGATTTTAAAAGGAAAAGATGGGCGAAATAGATCAGGGACCCACCCGTCAATATGCCATTGTTTTCCGTCGGGGTATGGAAGGGACTGATTAGATAACTGTGCGAGACCTTTCAGAAATCATTGAATGAACTAACGAATTCATATGATTTCAAACTAGCATTTACATGACATAAACAAATCTATGTTGATTTTGCTTATTTCTACAATTTTGTTATGAAATTTCAACGTCTCTTCATTTCATTGCATTTGCATTGCGTAGAAGCTGAAGCTATTATCGATATATACAATGTCTATAACAGTAAAACGAATGGAAAAGGAAATTGGTGTACCTATCGAGGATTATTATTATTATTATTGAAATCATTGTGAACGGGTCCTAAACATTTCCAATCGCCTTTGAACACACTCTCTCTACAAATCTACTGCATCTAACTTCGCTTAGTAGTTGCCTGTCATTTCATGTTTGGAAATACCTAACATTTTTTGTCAACAAAGAATAAACGAACTTTAAAATTGATTGAAATAGGTCGGTTTCGGATTGCATACTCACTTATAAACAAGTATAAAATTGAAATAATTTCGTTGCACTATATGTTTTCTCATATTCCGTTCAACTAGAATGCACGAAAACGAAGACGTTTATCCAAAATATGGCTACAAATACAAACAAAAACCTAATGAAGTTCAAATGGCTCGTGGTCGTCTGAAAAATGCCCTACAAGATTTAGTCGCCAGCGGTGAAGAATCCGATTACGACGATTCTTCTCAGAAGCTTCCGATGCGTGGTCGCCCAAAGAAAGCTATCAAAATGGAACCCGAAGATCCCGACGAAACTGTTCCAGAAACACATTCGGAAGAACAGCCACAGCAGCAAATTCACGAAAGTTTCGTTATGAAACTATTCGATCGCAGTTTAGACTTGTCCAAATACGATGATCGGACAGCCTTATATCCAATTTGTCGTGCATGGATGGCGAACGCCCCGCGATCGTCTACAATAAAAAGTTACAGAGGCCGTAGATCTCCGTCGCCAGATTGTCGTGAAAACGATGGCGGTGAAGTCTTAGAGAAGCTGCGCAATGGAGAAATTGCTGAAATTACCACAATGCCTGCACCGTTGAATACGGAGTTGGTTAGGATTCCCTCAAATTTTTCAGATACAGAAGATGAGAAGGAAAAAAAGAAAGCGGAGGTGAGTTTAAAGGGCGCAGAAAAGGCCGAATTGCTTGCATCTAACAAACAGCGATGGAAGAAATTGCGTAAAAGATGGCAAAGCCATACAAAATTGTATCAAGAGGAAAAGTACGAGTTGAACTATCAGATCATTGATGAATTGTACAAGTGCTAGTCGCGTAGATTAGAATAAACAGAATTATTTCACATACTTGTTTATGTACTTTAGTTTTTTTTGCAAATATATAACATTGGAGGATATCCATCCCACATAGTTCTGAGTTTTGTTTTTCTTGAGGACGAACCGACTAAAAAATTTGTCTTTGAATTTGAAACTCTATATAAGCAGCTATCATTGCTGTAAGGCTGTTTCAAAGAGGAACGCTCCATTCGGGAGTGGTTGACAAAAACAAAACCGAATTGCCTTAATAGTTCTTGAATGGATGAGCTACAAAGAAGCGTTTTCCTAACTTTTGCGGTAATAGATATCCATGTGCGATCAAGAAAGGCGAATTTTTGTTCTTATAATTCTTAGTTTCGTAGACAACTACCTTCACTAACTTCACATTTCAAGAAGCGTTAATGTGAGGCACAAAGTGAAGCAACTTAAAGAAACTTTTTTCAACTGGAACTGGAAGGCACACAGGATCTACTAATAATTTGTGAAATTTGGATGCGGGAAAATGTATAAAATATCAACAAAAACAAATATTAAACTGGCCGATGAATGTCTACCCAGAGGCAACTGAGATAAGGTCTAAGTTCAGTGGAGGGTCTACTTGGTTAAGAACGTGTTTCACTCACAAAAATTGTTAAATACCTACCTACAACTAATCGTGGAGAATATTATTTTAGTAGGCTACTATTTGGATGCGGAACTTCACTTGTAAACAAGGAATTGGTAAGTTAGTTGTTCCTTGCAGTACGAAAATGTAATATTTACACCATAGGTACAAACAACAAAGGGGGGTCATCTTTACTTTTATTTTCTCAAATTCTCCCAAGCTCAAAGTCTGTTTTTTCTCAAAAACTTGTTGTTTTTGGTTCAAGTTTGAATTCATTAAATATTTACACCCTTGAAATCCTTAAACCTTCATTCAGGTACAACAATCATAAAGCATTTCCACCTTTACCTTATAGCTCCTACCTAATATTACATGAATTTGGTACCCTTAATCATTATTATCGTCTAAATTCCACAATGTATCTAAATTTTTGCCAGATTTCTGACAAAATACCCACAATTTTCCTGTGCTTCGTTTAGAATGCAAATTGCCCACGAGATGGGTAATTACTCACGATCTGTGATCACAGTTGCGATTCCATTCTACTCAAACGAAACTTCCGAGTGAGTGCGTTTTGTTTTGCTTTCCTTCGCTGGATTTTCGTTTGCTACAGACAGAGCTAGCTGTTTCACTTTTCACCAAAAAACAGTCGTCTTCGTGTGTCAAATTCGGAAGGTGGTGTCCGTCGGAGTTTTTTTCTCGAATATTTATTACTCTAAACTTTTCATGAATTGCATATCCGTTCACTAGTTTATTTAAGTATCGTAATTCGTAATCGATTGTGCGAACATTTTAATCGAGTGTGAATAATTACGTATGAGTGCTGTAAATTGAAACGCAAAATAGTGACAATTTTAGTGAAAGAATAACTTGAGAAATAGCAATTATTCAATAACAAACAAAGCAATTGCGTTGTTTGCCGTAAGTTTTGTGAAATCAAAACCAGAAGGAATAAATAATTAGAAAAACAAACGTGGTAAGTTTTTTATCATAATATGTACATACTCTTTTTTTACTTTCTTATTTATTTTATTCTGGGTTTTTCTTTCGTATTAACTTTTTCTTTCTTTTTGAACAAAATCTGCACTCATTTCATTTTGTGTTGTATTTGTTGTTTGTTTGGTTTTTTTAAATGATAGAAACGGAGACAGACCGAGGGCGTTTCGTTATTTCACGTCATCCTTGTCTTGTTTGAGTGCATTTTCTTGGGAGGGATTTATAAGACGATTGCCAAGTCTCCAAAATAAATGAATTCAATGACTATGACTATTAAAGACTGACCACATGTTGGCAATTTTTTTAGGTCAGGGTTAACAATTTGAATTGGCGGTATTCATATCGTACATTGAGAGAACATCGGACACGTGTTATTGTTTTTCACTTAAGACTAGTACGTGGTTCGAGCTTAAATGAATCAAAGTAAACTAAGTACTAATTTTCTCAGGGGTTTCTTATTTTTTTTTTTGTAGAATAAGGGCATAGATATCTATTTTATTTGGATTAATATTTAAATATTCCCATTAACATTTTTTTTCGTTATTTAAGACCGTATGTCAATTGCGCTTAATTTCTGACACATATGTGTCTGTTGAAAGTTGAAGTTCACCAAACTCCAATTTTGCAACAAAGATTTCGCATTATTCACGATATCATGCAATTCAGTGTATAAACACTTAAGCAAATTGCTAGTTAAAGAAAGCTTAAACAAATTAGTCAATGGGTAATTTATTATCTTGCTGCCGAAGTGGGATACTTTTTTGACAGCTGAAATTGTCGTTTTTCACCACGAATATATACTAGGAACTATGGTTTTGAATCGAAGGAAAAACACCCGCGCACCTACTCGTTTTGATGACAGATGATAATGAGCTAAGTTCATAATTACTAGTGACAGCTCAGACGCAACACTTTTTATATTATACGCCAACCCTATAATTGGCAAATAAAACACGGTTATCATCGCAATTTTCGGTTTTCCTATTTTTTTTTATTGTTGCACTCTAGGTAAACTGGGTTTTGAAATAAAAATTTTAGTACTTTTCGTTTATTGAAAAATACCGCCGGGCATTTGGTAACCCTAGGGTCTAGAGTGCAAAGCGGAGAGTGAGTGCGAAAAGGACAATTAGACATGAGTTTTGAGTTCACTTCTAATTTGAGTTTGTTTACATTTTTTACTTTGTTTTGTATTTCGTTGCTCTGATATCTACGTTAGTTGGAAGTGGAGGGTGGAAGGAACTGAATTTAATGTTGACACAACAAAAACATGTTGTTTAGTTCCTACACTGTAAAAAATACTATAACACATTTCTTACTTTCTTACCTATAAACAAAAGATATTATGTATTTTACCAAATCAGCTGTTGTTACGGTTCTTGTACATTTGAACATTCCAAGTGGCTATTCGCACGTAATTTTTGTACAGACTGACGTTTATCTGGCTTCGGGACACGACTACATATTTGACGTAACGTAATGGTATTGTTATTAAAAATAGCGTTTTAAGAAATAAGTTGGGCTTTAAAACGTAGAGGATTGCACCCAAAAATGAAATACTGGAGTTTAGAGTCCTTTTAGCGAGCGAAGCGGACTACATTCCCCTATTTAACTTTGACATTTCGTTACGTGCCGTGCCTTAAAGTCCCGCGAATAGCATCAGCCTTGAACATTCGAATGGTGGCTCAATGTGTGAGATTGTCGTGTCATGACGCCATTTTTTGACTTATGTGGTTTTCCATTGGGACAAAAAATCAATCTTTTTTTTGATCTAAATCACTTTTCGCGTTCCATTGGGAAAAAAAATCAATCTTTTTTTCGATTCGGAGCACTTTTTGCAGATCTCGATAATTTTTCAGATTTACACATACTGCCACAAATACCCACAGCTGTTTCACGTCATTGAAAGAAGTTTGCTTTGAAAACAAATGCGCAAAGTTCGGTGAAAAGCAAAATAAAGAAATACATAAAAAGCAATTGATATAATGTTGGAGGAATTATTATCTTCATTGCCTTCCTCATCATCTGGAAACTACGAATCACCGAAACTACTCCATTTGTGTCTACAACAGGGGAAACATATTTCAAGTCGATATCTATAGCTGATTTTTGCAAAAGCAAATGCAATTTGAACAGCTGATTTTGCTGTCAAATACGCACTAATCCATTCACAAAAGCAGATCAATTTCGTTGCACGTTCCATGAACCGCGATAAATCTGAGATCTGAAAAAGATTTTTAGTGGTCCCAATGGAAAACGACATTAAAATCTTTGATAACAGCTCAAGTTTTACAACAAAGATTTCGGTATGAATATACGGGGAACGTAAAAATTTTGTTTCTTAATACCTACCTTATGTGCGTTCTATCGAATCCGTTCAGTACCTATTTCGCGCACTACATATTTATAGTTACATAAAAATATTTCTAATTTTTTGTCAAAACGAAGAAGTGTCGATAACGTCATAAAAAATGGTAACATTTAACGTTTTGCTTAAAAGTTCAAGTGTAAAATAGTGTCAACGGGTAAGGATCAAATATATGAGACCCATACATATAAATTAACATAGAAGTAAGTTGCTCAAAAGCAATTTAATAAATGGCGTTCCTGTACTTTTTATTTTCTTAAATTTAGGTGATTTTTAAATCTATCTGTCAGTTTTTAAGCCTCTTTCTGTACTTCCTCGGCCAATATTGGTTGAGTGTCATAGGTATTACTATTTCTTTTAATGCGAGACGCGGAATAACATAAAAGTGTGGGAATACATTGTCTTGTAGTTACCACAAATTCGCAAAACATGTTTTTTCTTTTTGACGTTTGTTGACATTCAAACTCCTCTCAGCTTTTACTGGAAGCATTGATTTGATAAAGCGTTAAATTAAATTTAAAGTGTCGTGTTTGTTCACATTAATATGTTCTGGCAGTTGAGGAAGGTGTAACCATCTTGTGGTGTAAAATGCTTGTCATAAGTGCTGTATTCTAAGTTCAAATATATTGTTTTTGTTACTAAAGGAACTGCAATTGGTGATTTGGTCAATTACCGACACAGTTATCTTTTCATAAGTGAACTCCACACCAACAATTTGTTAAGGAAAAACAAATGTCAGTCAGAATGTGTGTTGCAGCGCCAAATAACTGAAACTTTCACAATATTTTCAGCGTCCTAAATTTTTATTTTCTTAAATAGATTTGCATAATGTTAAGCATTTTGTTCTGTCATTTGAATACATTGATACGCACAAGTAAATTGAATTTCGCCCACTTTCCGAAATCAAAGAATGACCCAAAATAAAATGCGAAAGTCGGCACCTACCTAGGCAAGTTAATTTTTGATTATCCGGCTTTGTGGAATATTTTAGTTGCAATTTCAAACAATGCGCTGTCATATTAACTAATTGTAAGAAAATGACACTGCAAGCTGAAAGAAAATCAATTCAAATTCGAGTATTTCATAAAGAGACATTTTTATTTCGGTTAATGTTGTTTGTAATGTCTCTTACCTACAGTTTGTTATTCATACTTGTTTCTACACCGTTTTTTTGCTTAGCTGTCAAAATATGGTGTTTTGCCCAAATAAATACTCAGTCAACCAAGTCAATATTTTTTGAGCTCATAGACTGGCAATCCGATCATGTTCTGAACGAGAACAGAAACGAAAATTCCGAGGTTTAAAGTTTCTGCTAAAATAGAAGCACAGACTCCTTTTTGACAGTTCAAGCTCTGCTCTAATCAAAAAAGAAAAACACGTTCTGCTGTAGCAAATTACAAAAGTCGGAGCGCATCCAATCTGCTAAGAAGGTGGGCCCAATCTAACTTAACAAATTCGAACACACTTTTCTATCGATGTTCTGTTCTGATTCGACTGCGTCCTACATTAGGTAACCTCAATATTTAAACGCTTTCTGTCTGCCATTGCCATTATATTTTAACACGTCTCATTTCATGTTTGAAGTGTATTGAACTCTACGAGTACTCGTATATCCGCTCGACAATGCACTCCATGTGCTGACGAATGTACTCAGTTCTCCAAATAGATCTGCAATGGCTTCCAGAACTACCATCACCAGCTGCTGATTTATTTCCAAAAATATCAATCGAGGGGAGCCATTATCCTTTGTTTCTTTATAGTCACTTCCACAGACCAACTGCTTTATTATTCTTAATCCAAATAAGAATTGTTTTAGTCTCAATGGGCCCTCTGTGAAAGTTTAATATCTCTCTTCTGTCAAGAAACAGTATTAGATTCCTGGGACATTACGTCAGATCTCATTATTAAACTTCTCTCTCTATGCGAATTTTTTTCCAAATAAAACGCTTGCCAATAATGCTTCGCTTTGTTGCCAACTTCAGCTCAGCACACATCAGTCGTTCGGCAATCGTGGGATGATTAATAATATCGCGGTCATATACCCACATTATTGTGAAGGAGCTTCGTTCATTTAAACTATTTGTCTATACAAATACGGAAAGTTTTAAGAATACTGGCAGTAGAAAAGTAAACATTTTCGACCATCTGCTGATAACTCGTCTTATCTAACTGCGAGCGTATACAATTTTTTTTCGCACACATCAATTTCGAAAAAAGATTATTGTTGCTTTTCAGAGGTCAGGGACCGATTAGGTGCGTGCGAACAGAACTTTTTTCTATGCTGATCTTTTACTTTTCGTGTTGTACTTTCGTTTTTATTTTTTATTAAGTTGATAACACTTTCATTCTCTTTGTGGCGGGAATTCTAGACAAGCGAGTTGTGGTTTCAGTTGGGTTGTTACTATTTATACATATTTACTTTTGCGGGTTTGAATTTTGTTGCCAACTTGGGCCTATTTGCCGCCAAATGGCTGCGATTAGTGTAAACAGTTCAAGACCGAAAGCAAACGCACAGACTTATATTTTAGCAGGATCGAGAGGTTTACAACCAGAGGTCGAATAGACTCTTCCGTGAACGAGCAATACGTGACGGAGTTGGTTTTTGTTTCGTGTGTAAAACAGGCATAATTCCTTGAACGTATAGCTCATTTACGGATGTGGCGAATCTACCCCAGATTTGAAAATGACACCCAAACCCAAAATATTTACTCGATTAATCCGAACTTAAACTCAGTCCGGTGTTTAATCCGAGTTAATTTAAACTGCCCTCCGGAGAGCGCTTTAATTACTTCAATTTCATTATAAGTCGGTTAAATAACTCAGTTGAGGTAAGAGACATTACAAACAACATTAACTGAAATGAAAATGTCTCTTTATGACATACTCGAATTTCAATTGATTTTCTTTCAGCTTGCAGTGTCATTGTCTTACAATTAGTTAAAGAATATGACGGCGCACGATTTTCTGCACACATACGTTTTTTTTCCGTGCCTACTCATGTGGTTTCCGATTGGGCTTCTTCAGATTCGCTCTCAGATTTCAGATTTCCCGTGTCTAATCGAACACAAAAACGTCACTTGCTCTTTTTTGTGTTGATATTATTTGTGCGATTGGAACGAACCCCTTCGACCCTTTTCTAAGCGTTTTCCATTCACTGGTTAAATTTTATATGAAAACATTCAAAATGCTCGCCCAGATTGATTTCTAAACATTTGCACATAAATAATAAGAAGCGTATAGAAGATGAAGGTCTTAAGTGACATTTTTTGGGATTTGCCTTTTTTCTTACGGATGAAGGTCCTATGTGAAAACTTTTATTTCTGTCTCATGTGGGCTTCTCTAATGGCTCTATATTAAGATTTAGTAAAAGATCAAGGTGTTATATGCAACCACTTTGTCCATAAACTTAGTGGAAGAAGGTGTTAAGCACGCTTAAGCCCTTTATTTCAATATGTCGCTTAAGCCCTTCATCTTCTAAACGGCTTCAATTAAGAAAAATAGATCCACCCGATGCAATTCGTTTCTTTTCAGTTGGAAAATTTCACGAAAACGTAAACAAACTCCACTAGTTGTCAAACTCAATCGAGTACCACCTCAGATTGCCTCCTGAAATTACAGTACACTCGCGAAAAGGGGAACAATAACTACCAAACAATGGTTCACGCTTGCGACTGTTTAATTTTGCGAAGCAACACATTGTGGACATTCATTTTCGAATATATTTTCAGTAAAAGGACTTGGAAAAACTGAATAATCTTTTGAAATAAATGTATTTCTTTGTACTTAAAAGGTTTATAAGAAAATTCAGGTTGCGTATATGTGTGTGGAAGAAGTTTTCGTCTTTTCCCTAGGACGTCTTTTATTCTTTATCTCTATCATTTGAAAGCTTTATTGAAAATGTCAAATGCCTCATGGAGTTTAACCAGTCAGCAATGTGAACCAGACTACAGGAGTTAAACTACTTTGTGACTGACTGAAATCCGTACTCAAAAAATATATTTGCACAGATGCATTTGTTTTAAGTGAAAATGCATCTTGTGTTGCCTACTAACAATCATTAGTTCCCCGTTCATTTAGAGACCAAAAAATATCTGTCCTCACTCTAGAACAGGTAGTGTCAAATTAAGCTTGTTCTTTTAGACGGGTGTTCACTGTTCAGGGGTGTCAGCACGTAACTTGATACAACCGAGTTCAGTCGATACAATCGAGCGCTGGCAGCACCTAATTTGTCTCAATCTAACACCCCAGGTCATCGCGAGTGTACAGTAGTAAAAGCAGAGTTTATTTAACGATCAATGTGCCTTAGCAATAAACATTTTTATTTTCGACTCTAGTAGTTCACAGTGGGTACACATTTTCCATACAAATTTCGCAAATGTGAGTTTCCGTAAATTTAAATTCGAAACTAAAATTTGTTATTAGAACGGCGCATTGCTCAAACGAGCCCGTATGGCAATCAATTGTGACGGCGCCCATTTGGCCGATATCATCTTCTCGACTTGACCAATAAAATTCTAAAGGTTCAAATAAACATAATCAAAAAACGGATTTGAGAGCCAAACAACATCGGATGACTTCTACTGTACTTTTTATTTGCAAAATATCCTCCTAAAATGTATCCAAGCGTTTTTAGGAAATCTTTCTACTAATTCAAACCTCCCATTGAATAACCCTTCAAGCGAGTTCAAACTTCTTTAAATGCTTGTGCATGTTTTTGAGCGAATAATACGGACGTAGAATCAGTTTTAGAAATGCAGATTAAACGGTCTGGTGCGCACAATTCACTTGAACCTGATTTACACCCCTCGACTAATTAGTGGTGTAGTGCTAATTATTTTCAGAAAACTTTCGCTTTCGTGATCTATGGCGATAAAATCGTTCTCCTTTTATAGTTTCTGCCGTCTAGTTGGATAAAAGAACTTGCATCAACTACATACGAACATGGTTCGAAATTCAAAGTGCAATAGTTCTCCATAGAGAGCGTGTGAGCAAAACTGGTAACCACAACAAACCATCGATGGCTGACACTCAAGGCGAACATGCTGTGTGCGAGGCATTTGGAATCGCCTCTGCTGTCTGCCATGCCATACTCACATGCATTCAGCAAAATGTTTTGTTTTGCTTCCATAGCACTTCACTTTGACAAGGGGGCCGATTACATCACCACCTCTGTTGTCTCACTATTTCTACACACTGTTTCGCTATACATACAGTTATTCAGTGGATATTTGCACCTTTTTCGATACATATACACTTTTCATTTCGTTTACCGCGCACAAGGCGAGCAATGGTGGTCTAAAGAGTTTCGTAATATGTATAAGTCACACACACTACTGGTTGTGGGTTCAATCAATGTTGTCTCTCGATGGTTATTTGGTGGTAAACTTGTTTTGCTGATGGTGACCCACATTAGTTCCCTCAAGGATGACATCACAATAAAAATGTCTTAACTCGGATTTTGTGTTTTTATTTTTACTTGAACTTGAACTGAAACTGAAACGCGCTTGTGATTGAAAAGGCGTTAGTTATAATTGAATTTTTAGTATCACATTAATCTGTTCCAAGTTTTTAACAGCGTGGAGAATGGGGGAACCATATAAATCTTCTGGCAGTTGAAGAAGGTATTTAACCATCTGCTGGTGTACTCCAAGCTGTATTCCAAGTTCAGCTATATTCTTACTAAAGGAACTACGATTGGTTATTTGGTCAGTTACCAACATATAGTTTTCTTTTCATAAGTGAACTCCACAGCAACAATTTGTGAAGAAAAGGCAAATGTCAGCCAGGTTGTGTGCAATGACAGCTAAACCAAATTGGATACACCCTCTTTAAATTTTCACAGTACTCACTACTCAATGGGCACGTCCAAGTATCTAGTTCAAAGTCTGACAGATGGTTGACAGATGAATCTTGGTTTTTATTGGCTGAAATCGGTCATATGAGCAGCTGTTTCTTTTGACGTTTATGGAAAGGTAGCCGATGAATCTAGTCAAGAAATTCGTCACTGAGTACTAAGTTGAGAGTTCGCATAAATGTGGCTCAGGTTACATTTTATCCAGACCAATCTAGTCGACTTAAGATAACTAGATTCTTAAATGTTCCCAATTTAGTTAAAAGCTCCTCCAGGAATGGTTGATAGTCTACGGTGTCTATTAACTCCTAAAAGACAATCAGACAAACTTGTTGCAAACCCTGAAATATTAGATAAAAAAGAAGGCAACGAAGTTAATGACAGCTCTTGGAAGGTGCACCTCTCTACTTATCAATAAATAGCGCCGCTAGTGCAGTGCACATTTTGCAAACGTCAATTATTGCCAACACGATTGAAAGAGCATTATTTTTTCATTAATTCAGTTGGTGCCCTCTCCGCCTTCCACTGTACAAATTAATTCTTCCAACGTACGCCTCATTTGTCTGTAATTGAAGAAATATTCTCATGAATTCGCTCCGAAATGACATCACTGTTTGCTATGCAAACTATAAGCTTGTTTCGCAATTTTTTTCCAGTAGGTTTCCATTTTATTATTGTCTGTCTGTTCCCTAACGAACACATTGGTCAAACTTTGATCCCCTACGCAAAATTCGGGAACGAAGTTTGACTAAATTTGTGTAATGTGCTGGAATGTATTATCAGTCGTGTTTTTTTGACTTCGATCTCAGCAAAGCAAAGTAAAGTACGATTTTCAGCACAGATTTTACAACAACTACTTGAAGTGTCAAGTAGAGCGTAGTTGTTGTAATTGCGTGCTGAAAATCCTCCTTCACTGTTTGTTTACTTTTAATTTTTATGAATTTTTACTCAATGCCGTTCCTGAACTCGAAAAATTCCTTAAAGAGAGCGTCATTGAGAGAGCAAGATAATATTAACAATCGACTGAGAATCTTACGAATTTTTACTCAACAAATTTCCTGGTGTAAGAATTGGAAAAGCTGTCAGTCACTTGACTATTGACAGATGATTCGGAATTTGTTATCTTTTTTTGTCATACGCGTGCATATGTTTTCATTTTCTGTGTATTTAAATAGTAACAGCCTCAAAATTATATTGAACGATCTCCTCAAGATTCTTTTTCAAAGTGGCGACGAAATTCTCACTGTAAGAAGGGACAATCTCCTCCACGTAATTTTGAATACAGTGTCGCTTTTTCTCTTCTCGGGAATAGGAGTTCAATCAGTACAAACTTTTCCACATACTCGGATGTATCAAAAACAAGTTCGATTCATTCCGAATCACTATTATCGCTAGATGAATCAACTGATAGTGTCAGCAAACTCTCCGAATTTATCAGACATGTTAACGAATTTTCGTACCACTTTTTTTGAGTTTTTGAAGTATGCATCTGTCATTTTTCATAGATTACTACAAAAGCGTTCCCTAACAGAATACATTTGTCTTCACCTCTGCCATTTTGACAGTCTTTTCCATGCTTACTACAAACAAACCCAGTTTGGTTTTTGTTTTCATGATAGGTACTCTTGCGGAAGAGACTGTTTTGCTTGTCAGGTATAGTTGCGATTAAAAATTTCATGTCAAAGTCATGCTTTCATTTTCCACAATCTGTGGCAAAAGGTCTCTCTGATTAAAGGAGTCTATGCAGCTTATGACATAGTGCGCACCGCATCGCATGAAAAAAATCATGCCCCTGCTAACGCTTGACACATGTGCTTATGTTACACCAAACACCATTCAACAGAGCAGATAGGAACGGTAAAATCGGTTAGGAAACAGCTGACCACAATAAAGTGACTACAAGAGTAGCATTGTGCACATCGGCCATTAATATTTTTTCTTCTCACTGTCACTTCAAATGACAGCTCAATGAATCGAAAATATTTATGTATTCTTTTTCACAATTCCGACTGCAAATGACAGTTTCCATCACGAAATATAACAGACAAGGTTTTTCTCGCCGGTTTCTTGTGGCATTTAAAGACGATCAATAAATATGTCTAACTTTTAAAGCAAATTACCATAAACTTAAGGTGTAGTAAAGTAGTTTATAAAAATAATTAAATATTCACGCTTATGGTATAATTTATTGTGTATCGATGTGTATCGATACCAATATCGTAATAAATAATTGTATGAATAGATAGTGAACACAAGAAAAAATCGCGTTAGCATTTTTTAACTTCTACACTCTTATCATTTGGGTTATTTAAAAAGATCCCGTCCATCATTTCCTTTTTTGATTATAAAAGCTTTATTTATAAACAAACATCACGCAAATTATGTAGGTTAGGTAAGTGGATGTTTAGAAGGTAAAGCGCGATCGTCACTTTTAATCGAACTGAATGAATACTGCTTACGGTTTACAAACTGCAATGCCATTCGTTCGTTAAAGCTTACACTGGTCGCGTTCCATTGTCCATTAGATTACTAGCGGCATGTCAAACAAGAGTTGAAATCCAGGTTAAAAAATTACATCTGACACAAATTGTTATGTTTTCTAGGAATTTATTTAAGAGTTTGACATCAAGTCAAATGGTCATGGAACACGAGGATTGTCAGGGCCTATATGTATTCGGCATTAAAAAATAAATACATATAACTAACATTTTTACAAATGACGGGAGTTTTAAAATATGAAGTTGAATGCAGAAATTGCGCCTGAAGTTTTCTTTTCCACTGCCCTATCTTTCACAACTGTCTGACAATAATCCGAATTTACATAACTATCCGGAAGAAGCTTTCAAATTCAGCCGATCGCATAATTTTGTAGGCCGTTCCAATCGTTCGAAAAATTAAACTCACAACCTAATGACAGCACGCAGATATTTTGAAATACTACTCTTGTAGTCACTTCATTGTGGTCAGCTGTTTCTTAACCGAATTCACCTTTCCTATCTGTTCTGTTGAATGGCGTTTGGTGTTACATGTAGCACATGTGTCAAGCTTCATAACATTACACAGATGAACTGCCACAAAAAGCGCCTCATACTTATGTCAAAATATAAAATGGCGTCTAACTATTCACCCACTTGTACATTTTTGTGCATGTCAAACTCTTTATTTCTCAATCTGGCACAAAACTACCGGCTAGATTAAAAGAAGGAAACAGAAAACCAGTTGTCAATGCAAACAAATACAATTTAAAAGGAAGCAAGAGCTTTTCGTCGATGAAACTCGAAATAAAGCGAATCAAAGGTTTGAATTGTATTTCTTCATTGGATGTTATTAAAAGTAAACAAAAGCAGTTGGAGTATTTGTTGTTTGTTTCGTTGGCGCTAGAGCCCTAGCGGGGGTTCTCTATCTAGGGCATTTCGTACTAGACCACGAGCGGTCAATGAAACGATACGACTTAAGACTTATTATAGCCAATACCATATGTGTGTCTGTTAAATCAATAAATGTGGGTGTCTTCCTCTTCTGTCTTCTTGAAATTCGTAAGACATCGTTGTTGCTTTTTCAGTGTGTTGATAGCTGCGCCGACGATTTTTACGGTAGGTGTGAGGCAGAATGCATTTTCATTCACCAGATGTCAGCTTTCTTGATTAGCTGCCATTAAATAGTAGCTAGTCTCGCACACTTTGTTAACTAAATTTCCTCTTTAAATTGGTTTTTCATCTTGTAAACATTGACTTCCACGAACTCCGTTCAATTAGCTATAAATGATTGCGCCCTTCAACACTTGACGCACCTTCTTCAAAGCGAAAACTTTATATCTTATCGATTTCCGCCGAGTGACCTACTCCCGAAACTATTTCTGTGTGGGCGTTGGAGTAGCCATTCCCTTATCTAGGTCAAAAGTATAGTTCAATTAAAAAGGGCACATGAACTGGAACTCATGAATCAAGTCGGATGACGTACACCAGGTTGCTCAATCGGCTATAGATACGAGTAAATATAGAACTACGACTATGTTGTGGAGAATAAACAAAGAGCAAAAGAGATGACTTGATAAATATCAGTGTGTGTGCAGATTCAAGGGCGGACCAAACAATGACATCACCTTCGCCATAGTTTGATGAGATATTTTCTATAAATACAGCTTTACATTTATAACCACAAGAAAGTAAAGCAAGTCTCTTCTATCTGCTAAAGGGATATCCGACTAAAGGTCTAGCAATTATCGTTTAAGTATCTCACGGCCTCTCTTTGTAGATTCTTCAAAATATGATGTCATAAAAGCTGTTTGCCATTGAGAACCAATGTCTAAGCTGGAAGCGGATTGTTTACCAGCTTAAATTTGAATATTATTGTAATTATGAAATGACTGTCCCGGCTAGTTGGGTACCTAGCTAACATTCTCGTTTTGGAAGGTGCAAACCAGGGGGCAGTGCAGTAGTTAAATTCATTTATTTCGCTTTCCTGTAAAGAATTTCTTGACACGGTGAGTCTAATTGCTTGGTAAATACCTGAATGAAAGTCTGAACAATTTTGTCTGGCAGAATGCACGGTTATTTGAAGGTATATCCACAAGTCAAGGTGGTCTTCAACCCGAAGGCAATTAGCATATGATTATGTTTTCAGCGACGTCTATACAGTTTTACAGACAAATAGAGGCAAATGGGGGCCCTTTGAGCGAAATTTCTTTGGTGTGACTAAAAAAACTTGTAATGTATGCAATAGGGCTGCTCTTTCAACTACTCAGCTTTATAAAACACATGCTGTCATTTATCAGTCTTCGGACATATTCTTTTTTGCGATGGTGTTTTTTCTAACACAGACCTTTATTCGAATGTGCATACCAAAACGATGGACCGAGGTTGAAGTGGTTTTTATACCGTAGCCGGTTCGGATCTCCGACCTTATAGGCTGAACTTTTATTCTAATACAAATTGGCAATCAATTGTGACGTCGCCCATTTGGCCGATATCATCTTCTCGACTTGACCAATAAAATTCTAAAGGTTCAAATAACAGAATTGAAGTTTTTCATTTAGAAAACAAATTAGAGCCAAACAACCAACATCGGATGACTTCTTTTGGCTCATACCTTGCATTATTTTTAATTTATAAAATACCAAAATGTTGCTACACCACTTTTGTATTGATAGTTGAAAATGTAAGGAATGGATGTAACACCAGAACAGCAACCACCGAAAGTTGTGGGCTACACCAATTCTGTGCTGGCTGATGGCCTCAATTGTCTACCGCACTTTAGAGAAACCTTAAAATAAATTCTCCTTGAGTTCATTAAATTCATTTTGAGGAATTCATTTCAAAATTTTCCATTATAGAAATTGTTCCATCCCTAACAACACAAAAGGCATACAAATCGAAATATCAACTCAGTTCACAATTGGACAAAATCAACATGTCAGCCGAGTACTCAGTCGACAAAATCTTGCCTGCATTTACCGAGTACGAGTACCTACTCCCGCAGTCAAAATGATGTTTTAAACTCCTCAGTTTCCTACAACTGTCCGCTGTGTTCCTTACACGCCGACTCCACTAGAGATATATCTCTCCGACTAAATGTCTGACATCTAAACCATACAATTTTCTCATATCTGTGCTGGGAAAATTATGCCATGGCATTTCATTTCGTATCGCAACAGCAAGAGAGGTAAAAAAATGAATTTCCAAACAAAAAACAACAACAAAACAAGCATCTGTCAAATTCATGTCAGACATCCATGACAAGAAATAATCGCAGAGAGCGATCGCTGACATCCATTCATGGTATGAAATGGAGTGACTCCACGTGATATTTCATCTCATGATGAACATTATGAGAGAAATTATCTCATCTGGAGTCGGGGTGTTACAAACATAAATAAATCAAAGGAAACATTCAGTGAACGTCCAGTTCAACGAATGATATAGTTTGATGTCATTTATTTACTATATCGAGCGCGTTCGTTACATCGATCGAATTTGTATACCTTTTTTTTTAAAAAAAAAAACAAGTCATTAAAAACTGTGTTTTCTTAATTTATTTAATGTCAAATTAAATAGATGATGGTCCTGCCATTTAAATTTGTCCATGGTTTTTAATCCAATTTATATATCTACGTTCATTATACCGAATAGAAAAGCTTGGGCACCATTCGTTATATAGAGATACTAAAGCCCGTATGACACTTTTTAAATGAAACTAGAGCATTACGAAACATTAGAACGAGAATTCCCGATAGGAGTGAGTGCGTACACACCAGCTTCTGTAAATACGCAAAAAAAAAATGTATTGAAATCACATTTTTCAGCTGCTGGCAGGTTTTTTTTTTTGACATTTCAAGATTATTTGAAAATAAATTCGATTGAAAATCTGCGGTTGCTTTGCAAACAATTGCTACCCCTTTCGTATTACACTTTTGGTCTCTTTTATACACCGCTGACTTTTCAGCATTAAAAAAATGAGCTAAAAATGTAGTATCATACGGGCTTAACTAATGTAAATCTAAAAAGCTTTCGTTATTTATCCCAAATTCGCTATATCGGATATTCGTTATTATCAGAAATTGTCGAATTAAGCTATCACCGCAATTGCGGTTGTGACGATAATTGTGCTCACCTGTGCGGAAATTAGCGGTTTTGTTTCATTCGTAGGTAGTGATTATGATTTTGCATAGCTACGGAGTGTGGACACAGTTTTGCGAATCTGCTTTTGTGCAACTTATCGAGTAAAAAAAATATTGATGGGTGCGTGCGCATTATGCTTCTTATTATTCGCTAGAAAGCAGCAACTGAAATTGTAACTTTTAACTTTTATTGCTGAGTAGTCGTGTGCACGTCCACTACTATTCTTTCCTACATTTCATTTTTATGGATTAATCGAAGGATAGATGGCTGGCGACACTTTCTGATTCATGAATAAACAAAACAAATACCTAAACCTAGTGCCGAATTACCCGCTAAAGCAAATATCTTTTTGATGTTGACTCTGCTTGCACTATGCCACTGAAAGTTACGTTCGAGGTGAGCACTGGGGCACTGAACCTTGATATTAAGTCAGAGCTAGAGTTCAATGCCGGGTTTTGCTGTCAATCTTCGCTGTCATTTCGATCAAATCTTTTGTGAACGATTGATTTGTGTTGCAAGCAAGTAAGTTCAGAAATGTTTTAAATCATTCAGTTATTTTGTTTCATTTTTTGAAACGTTCCCAAGTTCATGTTGTCAATGTTCCCACTTCAAGTTGTCAACTTTTCCACTTCAAAGTGTAAAGTTAAGATTAAGAAATTTGGGCGTTTTTATAGAAAATCGTAAAGAAATTAATAGTATACTAAGTCTGACAGGAGGCTGTCATATTGTTTCCAAGTTTTTACCCACCCCTATTGCTCAGCTGATCAGTTTTTTCGTTTATGAAGGAGAAGCCGACAAATCTCACTCAGTACTCAGTCAACTAATTTAACGTTTCCCATTCAACAATTTGATTTCCGTTTCTGACAAATGAAACCCCATAGGAACTAGTCTACCAAAAATTATAACAATATCAAATGGTCCAACGCTAGCGCGCATTTTAATTAAAAAACAAAATTTAAGCTTTAATGCGCGAAAAACTGTCATTCTACCCGAAGTCTTCCTCCAACTTTCTTGTCAATAATCAAGTTTTGTTCCTGCTTGCCGTTACCGCGTTATAGAAGATCATCCATTTGTCATTCAAGCTACACGTCAAATAATTGTCAAACTTTGTTATAAATATCTACTAAATCGCAAGTGCTCTTCCCAAATGTACCAAACCGCTAGTGCCTTTCCCATTCTTTGTACTAGATGAAGTTCGAATTGATTTTAAGGTTTCGCCAGTCACCCATATCGGTTACTGTTTGAGGATTATACGAATGCACTCGAAATACTCGTAAACTTTTTCATGATACGTCATTTTTATTGGTTCAGCCATATTTGAATGTAGGGCACGTTTTGATTGGCGTCAACATGGCGATACCTATTGTCATAGCTGTTCTGATTGGTTAAATCAAAAAGTGGGACCAGTGCAACTACTTTATGTCATATTTTTGCTATACGTGGAGTTTATGACAAAACATGGTGCGCCTCGGGTGGCAACCGCTGCAACTAGCTGTGGCTGGATAAACAAACAACGGAAGTAAGTTTAGTACATATTCCCTGACACAAAGTGGAGTAAAATTCTGTTTTCCACATCTGTTTTTGCATTCTAAGTTTGGGGTTGGTATAAATTTCTTGGAATACGCCAACCGGCAGCGTGGCGAACCGTATTAAGTGCATTCAAACAGCAAATGGAACAGAATCAGTTTAATAGCGGCAACGTGACAAATTCTGCATTAACAGTTGTTGTGAACCACACATCGAGTTCGGGTTTGTCGTCGACTTGACTTTGACGTAAACCTCTTGTTCTTTTTATAGACTTGTCGCACGTTTCCAATCATTTGCCTGATGGCCGAGGAATGCTGAAATGCTTTTGCTGTCACTACCCTGTCTAAAAGAAACCGCACTCGATTCTCTAAATGTGCGATCATTTACCAAACCCCGCATTCTATAAAAGTCTGTATCTCTTGGGTATCGTCTAGCTTTTGCACCAATTTTATTTCAAAAGAAGATAAAAGTTGAGATTTTCCGCATAGGAGTGCAGCGTTTGAATAAATCGTCGATATAAATCAACTCCTTTCAATTACCAAGTGCGTAAGTGTTGAGAGCTCCGTCTTCGATAAGATTACGAACGTTATCAATAAGTTAATGCCTTCCAAAGTAAACAATGTCTGAAGATACGACTTGATTTGTGATTGTGCTCAACTTTTTATTATGTTCGCTAAAAACAGTCAATGATATTAAACAGAGCAGACAACAACTTTTATAGGTCTACAGTAATTTGAATTTTTATTTTCTTTCGACAGCAATGGGCCAAATGTTGGGCCTGCTCGCGGAGCCCATACAAAAGTGTACAGGGAGTGTGGCGCAAATTGTTGCGGGGAGAAGAAAACGCAAGCGCAACTCGAACTCTGATGATGGATCAAATGACTCCAACAGTGAACTGCAAACGCCCAAAAAGTAAGCACCAACCGTGTACCCACAAAACTTATATTCAAGATGATTGTCTTCTAGAAAGCGACTGCTCACAACAACGCAATATATATACCAGGCGCTATTTAAGGAACAAAAGAACTCGGACATCTCTGTTATGGCTTTGGGCAAAATCTGGCATCTGCACAAAGTGTACCTATGCCAGAGTCCCTACTTCTACAGTATGTTCAACGGTTCGTGGAAGGAATCGTGTCAGGATTTCGTGCACATAAAAATCATGGATCCCAAGATTACATTGGATGGTAAGATAAACCAATTTTCCTTCACACAACAGAGTTGAAACAATTTTCTTTCGTTTAGCTCTAGATGCTGTGTTCGGTTCAATGTACTCAGATGAAATCGAAATTGAACCCAAGGCTGTGATATCGGTTTTAGCAACTGCAACACTCTTCCAACTGGAGGGAATCATCGACAAGTGTGGCGAAGTCATGATAG
Source organism: Cheilosia impressa (assembly GCA_948293265.1). Classification (NCBI taxonomy): domain Eukaryota; kingdom Metazoa; phylum Arthropoda; class Insecta; order Diptera; family Syrphidae; genus Cheilosia; species Cheilosia impressa. The sequence continues at coordinate 14,702,459 of OX411884.1, forward strand.
AAACTATCAATGCAGACACTTCGATTGGTTACTATGAAGCGTCTTGTCAATACGGAACACTTGCCGTTAAGAAAGCCACATTCGAATGGCTGGAGACGAATCTACTTTGCATTTACAGTAAAAATGCCAAACTACTGCAGCAAATAAACATTGACTTGATGACCTCGTTGATATCCAGCCCAGATTTGTATGTTATGCAAACCGAATTCTCTCTGTACACACTGCTGCGGATGTGGATGTACTTGCGATTGTTTCCAAACTATGATCCAGAGAACTGTTCTCCCGAGGAGGCAGAAGCGCAGCAAAACTACTTTGCAAATCGGAACGATGATCAGAGATCATTCCTGGGCACCCCGGACGGGAATCGCTTCGTAAAGACTTTCCAGGCGTTGCGCACGCAGTATTTGACCAATCATCATGCCGACTTGAAGACTGTGCTGGCCGATAGAATTATTCCCAAGGAATGGTTGAACACGCACGTTATGAATCATTGGAATTCCATTTTGAAGGTCGACCATCTGCCGGAGGAAGGGTAAGTTTCAATGGATTCTACTTTTTGTAGACTCGTAAAGTAATCCGTTTGTATATTTCCTTTGGAAATTCTCGAAAATTTCTATTTTCCAATTGACTGAATTAAAAGAATGCACATTACAGAATTTGCGTACAAAATTTTTCTTTTATTCCTTTTGACGGCGTTTGTCCTTACAACTTTTCTCTGTGAACATGTTACTTGTCATCTGTTTCTGTTGCTTTTTTTTCGGGATATTTTGTGACTTACTTTATGGTTGGAGCCATGCTTTTTGCGAATCAGAAACCCCATGTGAAAGCCAGAATTAGAGTCGCCGAACAATTTTGACAACCACAACGTACCTTAGAACTAATGGTTTCCAATGATGTGGAACATAAAAGCGCAGGAACATAGATGTTAGATTTAAATCCGAAACTCGACATTTCAACAACCAAACGATCAGTTGTTGAAGTCGTTCCGTCGCAGTTTTCTATCTGTTTCACAGAACTTATGTGCTGTTGAAGTGTTTACTGCTACCAAAGTAGATGTCGATTTACTGTCGTTTCTCGAATATCGTTATCTACGAGATAATGGAATGTCTTGTTGGAAACCAATAAAAACAAAAATTGGAATTGGAACTTCGATTCGCACTGAACTCGTAGGTGGGTTTTGCATGTGTAAAATCATAAATACACTACTAAAACCCTCATCGGTGGGTGTGCAAAGTCTTAGTACGATTAGTAAGATCGGTAAACTTTTCCATCCATCCCGTTTCTCATAAATGTTTCTCACTATTTTGTCGTTTGTTTTTTTCTGACAAACAGTGCACAACACAACTCTATTCGCAATTTCAAAGAACCAATACGCCTCAGCCAATTTTTGGCAGTATACTCCTCCTCATTACTATTTACATGTACTTTGTACTCGATTTTAAAAGTAATGTGCTTCTCCCCTGCGTATAAATATCTAAAGTTTGGTTCTCTTTTTATGTATCTTTAGACCCCATCAACTGGATAAAGAGGCGTTCTTCGAAAACTGTATGCGATGCGGTCGAATACTTCTGGAACCTGGCTACCAAAAGTGGAGATGGACGGGCTTCAATTTCGGCTTAGACCTCATCCTCATTGCCGATTCTCGAGTACTAAGCATACGACGGCATCACCGCAATGAGCACGAGCGTTTGCTGAGCCTCCAGACGAAACGACAGTTTATGATAAGGTAAGAGGAAAACCATCTCCAGCAAGACTGGTATTAATTAATTACTCTTAACTCCTCTAGAGTATCAGTCACATCGATCAATTCGCAACGTCAGCGTACTTTCACGCAAAAATCCGACATCACTTCGTTGTCACTAGAGAAGAACGAAGAAGTGACTCTTATGATAATGGACGCCAAACTGGTGCATCCCCTATTGATGTCTGTGAATCTGCTAGTCGTCTCACCCACCAAACAGTCATTTAAAGAAAACCTGCTGTCAAACGATGAAGCAAATCGGATTCCAATAAAAGAAATTGGCGGTGCAAATGTGATACTTGAAGCAGCGACAGCGCCCGCAAATGCCAATGTCGCCGCGTCTTCCTCTAGTTCATCCTTAGCGGCTTCTTCAAATTCTTCGACTGATTTTGTATAAACGAAACATTCACGACACACCGTTGTTCAGTGCCTTTGAAAGGACTCTTGCACATAATATTATTATTCCTTCTATCTTTTGTACATATTATACATTTTTTTTCCGGTAGTAACCAGTGCTTTATTTTTTATAACGTGAACTATACACCAATGCCATGCGATGGCGATTGCAGCAGTTTCCAGTAATTTAATATAAGCGACTAATATATTAATGCGATATTTGTTTGAATTTGATATTTAACCTAGATTTAGTTGATATATTTGCTAAACGTCGATGAATCGTGTACCTTGAAAGATCTATGTAAACTAAGTTAAATTATTGTTGTAAGATATGTTTATTTTAGGCTATAGGTTAACTACTTAAACGAAAGAAAGCACTAATATGAGCTTAATAAGTCTTCGCCATACTATGTATAGAATTGCTAAATTTAGAACTCACCTTGGATAAGTAGATAGTAGGTACATATGCACAGTTTTAATGGAATGCGTTTGATATTTAACTGTTTGGAATATACTCGTATCAATGTCCAAATTTAAATAAAATGTTTGTATTTCTTTTTTACAAAATTGAAGTTGGTGTTCTTTTATTTCCGACTTTGTGACTTATTGGACTGCCTCTTGTTCTCTTGTATACATGCTTCGAGTAGCTAGGTAAATGGGTGGTCTTGTGGCGGTTGTCACAGCTTCACATAGACCACTGGATCCACTGGCAGCATTCTAATGTTGAAGTGAATAAGTTCTGGAACAATTATTTGTATTTGGACCTATCTTTTCACAACAATTCGTGTGCTGTGATTTCTTTTTTGGGGGACCTTCAGTTTTATGCAGCAGATTCGAAGCGCTCAATTTAAAATCAAACTTGCGACTGTTATTGGGCCCATTCATAAATGCAAGCTTTGCAAGGCAGGAAAAGCTCCGCAAATGGAAGTTATCTGCTTAGCATTAATGCCAATTCATTTGTGAGCTCTCTGCTGCGCAATATTGCATTTATGAATGGACTCATACTTTCAGTGTTTTGTCTGGAAAAGTTCCTTCTAATGCAATATATAATACAGGAATTTTTCTGTTCCCCAAGGAACAATCAAATGAGAATTTTTCTAGACTGAAAATCTAGTCGGATTGGGTGAAAGGGTGGGTCATCTAATGGTTTCTTTTTAAATCATAGGTTATTTTGAAAATGACAGCTGTTTCCCCCCTTAAAAATCTTGACAGAAAGTCAGTATCATATCCCCGCGTAACGAAATGAGTCGCTTAATAAAAATATTGAAAACTTATTTCCAGCACTGTGCAGCAAAAATAGTGCGTTTTTAGAAAAGAAGTTTTGGCGAAAATAAAGCACCCACCGCACCTGCTGTACGAAGTTTGGGCAAAAAGTTCGCGAGACTGGTGAACAGCAATCTAGGTCCCTGTCGCCGTACGGTGCGCACAGACGAGAATGTGGCTGCTGTAGCCGAGAGTGTGAGACTCAATTCACGAACATCAAACCACCATCGATCTCAACAGCTCAATATTTCACGCACTAGCCTGAGGAGAATTCGGCACAAAGATCTCGGATTGTTCGCTTGGAGTGACATAATGCGCTACTGCGAAGCCAGCCGAGGCATCCACTTGAACTACGCTGTGTTCCATAATTAATGGGAATGTTTGCTCTTACTAATAACGCCATAATATATGGAAAAATATGTAATTTTGTTCATTTTATTGCATTTTTTAAAAGAAACTCGTATTTGGCACACCCTGTATATAACATGCGATTCGGCCCCTGATTTCTCTTTAATGTATTCCTTTGTAAGGGTTTGCTTTGACTTAACACAAACAAATGGATAATTTTTTTAAGAAAAGGAAGCAAGAAATGTCCTTTAAACTAAATCGTGTAGGAGAATGCCTTATAAAACACATCCAAAAAAACGCCGCCAAAACTGCATTAAAAAAAGCCAATTAAAAACCGAAAATGCGTCGGAATACGTGCCAAATAACGCTTTGAAAAACACGTCCATAGCCCCTTAGGGCCGTTTGCTGATACGACTCATAGTGAATTAAGTTCCACATAAACTCTTATGTGACAGTTTATGACCTGAAAAAAGTAGCCCATAAGTATTTAAGTAGAACTTAAATCGTTAAGAGTCGTATGAGCAAACGGCCCTAAGAGTCGTATGAGCAAACGGGCCTCAAAGTCACAGAGTAATCATAAAATCTATGGTTAAGAAAAGAGAAATTATTCTGATGAACAAAATGTCCTGTCGCACCGAAATTGTAGCTTTGATTATACATGATGCGGCAAGAAAACTTGCTGATTTTTTTTTTGGCGCCAAGCGGGGAGATTGTTCGGATGTGGGTGGAGAGTGTCTCATTTTTTAGGGGACATCATGCATTGGACGAAATAGCAACGAGCATTTGCCTGCGAGGCTTACTTTTCCAACGGTCGTTCCATGATTTCCACTCAACGTGCTTTCCGTACTCGCTTCAACATCCATCCCGCAGGCGATATTGGAGTGATCACAATCCACGTGAAATTCATTAGACGCCACTGCGATGAACGTGTCACCGTATGGTGTGCTGTTTCGAGAGTAGGGATAATTGGTCCTAACTTTTTCGAAGAAAACGAAAAGACTGTTACGTTGAATGCAGCTCGCTACAGAGAGATGATTGAAGAATTTTTCATCCCAAAACTCGATGAACTGGACCTGGTGATGTGTGGTTTTAACAAGATGGAGCCACGGCCCACACAACACGAGCATCGATGGATCTTTCGAGGGATTTTTTTTTTCTAATCTAAAATCTATTCCGTGTTTCCCTACGCTTAACCTCACCTCACACAAAAGCAATCAGAAGTCTTCAGTGAAATATGACATGTTTACTAGTTCTTATATGGATTTTAGAGGTTTCATATATACGTCGTGGACTGTATAACTAATAATTTCTTGTTCTTTGCTTATTTAAAGTTTTGTTATGTTCTTACATGTAACAGCAGAAATACTACCCAAAATCGTACCCTTCTAATCAATAGAACCGCGGAAAAAGAAAACATTTTGCTTCACTTTAAATAAATATTTTAATACAGCCCGAAGAGGTAATAGAATCCCTGATAAGGTTCACTTGACATCTACACAAAACATACATAATTTATGATCCGTAGGTGGTGTTTCCTGTGGCCACTGATTGGGGTTGCGGTAGGCCAGCAGCATGCAGATGCATTTGGATTTGTATGATGTTTCATGTGATGTATTTTTCATATTGAAAGAAATGGAGGTTAAGTATGTTCATGTTCATATTGACAGGAATATTTTTTCCATTATTTCCGCAGCTAGCACTCCAACTGCCATCTGGCATTTCACCCCGGTCGTCCACCCAACAGAAAAGAGTTAGGTATGTCTGCAAAATCTACGAAAGCGTTTTGATAAAACTAAGATATAGAATGCTTCATAGAATGAATATGAATCGAAAATTGAGCAAATCAAAATAAAAAACGCCTTTTCTTGTTGTTTATTCCAAACAATAATTTTCAATCTAATAATTTAATTTTATTACGTTACTTAACTGAAAAAATATAATGAATTATTATCTAATGAATTTATCTATTGCTTTTTGGTTTATATTTACATATGAATGACAATAATAAAATAAGACAAACAACTTGCAACACAGGCATGGGCGAGGGCGCCTACGCACGTGCCGTAAATTATTCGCAATTAAATAAATGATTGGGTTTGAACGGTTTTAAGAAATATAAATCGGGATGATATTTCATTGCAAACCCCCTATTTATCCCAAAATTGCTTGTATTCTCTTATTCTAAGGTCTTTGGTAATATGTACTCATATTTGCATATTTGTAATTCGTGTTTATTTAAGTAGTTTATGTAATTCGCTTACATTCGCTTTACATGTGCGTTCTTTTAATAATATAGTTATTATTTTAACTTTAGTTTTGTTTTTGTTTTCTTTTTTAATCGTCTCATTTTAGATATCTAACATATATATGAGTATATACGATATATACTTTTATATATTCTGAAGTACATGTTCTAAATAGATATATGCTTCTAGCTTAACAATAGACTATTGTTTCTTTATTATAATATTTGAAATAAATAAAACATTTTGTTCCCTGGCAATCTAAGGTTTTCCTTTTTTTCCAAATGTGTGCTTATTACGTAAGTACGATAATATATTATTGTAGTCGGGCGTCTTGTATAGAAGCGTTAGTAGCTTGCTGATATGGACTGAGAGCTGCAAAAGCGCCCGTCGCGGCACCGGCTCCTGTATGAGGTAAAGTCGCGTATGTGTATGGCGTTACATAGCCAGCAGTGGCAGCATTTCCTAAAAAAAAAAAATTAAATTCGTCAATTATGGAGTAGACAAGGTTTAGAAATTGATAACCACTATACGAATAAATGAAATTCAATGACATTTGGTGTAAGTAAAGTATGTAAGTAGTAAACATATATATTTAACCAAAATATTAAGAAAACCATCGAATCAGCAAATATTCTCTAATATTTGTGCGCTACAACGAAATCGATTCGGAAAGCGCGCATAAGTACAGCTCGGATTAAACGCCGATCAAGAGGCGCCCAGCGTAGGACTTTGAATCTACTACTTGCAGAAATTATCCAATTTTCTGCTACTATTAATTACAATTGTTTTCATTAAATGTATTTGCCTATATATAATATATGCACCTCAACTGGGTAAATATCTCGTAAAAACAAAATGGTAGCTTCTAGCGATTTATTTTTATCGCAAATGTCCTTGTATACCTACGGTGACCGTCCGTTCATTACAATAATGAACACAAAAACATTTATTATGCTCTGTATTTTAGAAGTTGTTAATTATTTATTCCGCATTTCACTTTTAAAAGCAATTACGTAAACATAAGGAAAACCAAAATGCACATTTAATGCAAAAGTACCATAACTAGCTGAATAGCGAACAAGTAATCTAGTACTAAAAAAATAAGTTTTCTATATAGGTACTTTTTTTGAACACAAAAATATTTATTATGCTCTATATTTAAGAAGATTTTATCTATTTATTAAATGAAAGGAATTGCAAATTGTTTGAACATTATTGACTAATTCTATTGTTAATTTTTGAATTCAACGTAAATGTATATACCTGAATAATTGAAACATTTTCTAATGGCTTTTTCAGTATTCTATTGACCGCTAGATGACTCCACATACATCAACTGACATTTATGTATTTTTAATCAATTTAGGGGACAATGTGTGTTTTTCGCTGGTACTGTCATATCTAATCCATTTGATGTGAAAACCAAAATGTACTAGAAATGTACTAGACCGGAAGCTTTCTTTTAAACGGATCACCCGTTTCTCAGCTAAACGAGAACTTTTGATGTCTAAATTTGTCTTTTAAAAGAAAAATAGAAAGCGAAAATGAATAACTGTTGCTACTTGGCCAACGTTAAGTCAAGTGGGGGTAAGTGGTTCACAACAAAGGCGTTAACTATAAAGTACATATATCGTTTTCGGGCATCATACTGCGCCCATTTTATTTCTTAAAAAAAAATATTTTTAATGAAAATAGGGCTCTGTAAACACTATAAACATTCACCCCCGTATTAATACACAAATGTGCACAAGTAAGTTAGCTAGTAGACATCAGATAGCATACAAAAATTTGACGTAACTGCTGAATAACGAGCTGATAACTTTTAAGCAGCTTTTATTAATACGGGGTCACTTTCAAAAAAATATTGCAGCAAACTTCAGCGATTTGATATGAGAGCAATTATTTAAAAAAAAGTTTCAAACTATACTAAAAACTTTATGAGGAATCAATGTGATTCTATCTTGTGGGGTTACAAGAAGGTAACCACTACATCAGATTTAGTCACAAATGTTTGGACACTATAAAGTTAGGGAAGTAAGAAAAGGAACTATAATCATGTGCGGTGTGTGTGCGTACTAAGCCTAGAAATATATTATTTAATGCATTGAAGTAACTGCACTTCAACAAATTTGTAGGAAAACCCATTTCTTCTTTATTTTCATCGCTCTTCATTTATTGTTAATTTCTTTATTTGTGGTAAGTACTAGTCTTTTATATTTGTAAAATATAAATTTTCATCGTTTCAAAGTTTCTCATTTATACTACGCGTGTATTTTTGAGCTTCGATCTCAGCAAATCAAAGTAAAGCCGGAACCAGATTTGTAACGTTTCGTGTGTTGTGGTGTGGTGTGTCGTGTCAAGTTCTGTCCACACTAACTTGTCTAGTGTGCTGTGCTTTTTTTAAATAAATCCAAATGTTGTTTGTTTTGCTTTTTTGACATTGTCAATTTCGATTTCAGAAAAAATATTTAGCTCGTTGCATTGCGCCATAGAGCGTTGCGGCCCAATCGAAACAGGAGCGCCACACTGCATCGCTCCACACGACAAAAATATGTTTCTACGCATATGAAAACCATTGGAGTGATAGAGACATACCACTTCACATCACACCATACGTTGCAAGTGTGGTTCCGGCTTAAAGTATGATTTTCATCACGCAATTACAGCAAGTTGCTACTGTCTGTAAGTTCTCGAAGTGTCAAGTAGAGCGTAGTTGTTAAAATTGCGAGCTGAAAACCCTACCTTTGCTGAGGTCGAAGCTCAACCAAACGCCCTACTGTCATCCGTCAAGTAACTGTCAATCATTTAGTATAAATGGTACTCAATTGGTACCTATTTGAAGTGTCATATTAAACGTTAAAGCTTAGTACGCTGCTCGAGATAAATTTTCGCTTCCATATAAAACTCTCTCCAAAATTTGGCTGAGCTAAATCTAAGCCAACCCATTTAGCTGAGTGGTACGCAGCTCGAGCTAAATAATCAAACTTTTGTTTCAGAATGTACTTTATGTGTCTGTCAAAATTTAGCGTGCCCATTTAATGGGTCGGCACATTTTCTCGAGCTAAACTGTGACAGATTGGTTGTTCTGTTGCGGAAAAGTATGCAAGGATGAGCTCTTTTAATTATTACATATTCGAGAAGTACCTAGAATCAGAATTAACTTTTTGAAGGAAATTTTTTCAAAGAACAACTGTTTTCTGTGACACTTATCCACGGCATACTCTATGTCAAAATTTAGCTGGAACTTTAGCTGATGTTTGGAGAGAAAAGTTGGAGACCAGATAAAATTTAGTTTATCTCGAGCAGCGTACTACGCTTAAAGCCCTAATCGAGCATTTAATTGTTCATATAGCACTCAAATACTTTTTTTATATTCAATGGATAAAATTTTATATGAAACTTTTCGAAATCTGCAGCGAAGTTCATTTAAGACATCTCTCTCATTTGGATTTATTTACTGGGCATGTGTCTCGCATTTCACACGGTTTCTTACGGCCATATTATTCATTCATTTGAATCTTTGAATGCAGTATCGAATCTTAAAATCCTTTTAAAAACAAATAATTAAGAACACCCACAACTCCAAATTTATGAAAATGTCAAATGCTTAATTTGACGGCATTTGTCAACTTTTTTTCATATATATTCTGCCCACAAACAACTTGATAGATATTAACACAGCAGCAATTCATAAAGTGGGTACCTACGAGAACCACAAAGTCCTTAATGTGTTATTGTTATTATTCCTCTTCAAACAATTTCAATAACTAATTCAAACATTTTGAAAAAAAAAACCAACAACAAAAAACGACAAAACAATACTAAACAGCAAAAATATAGAAGTTTTGAATAGAATACAATAAATAAAGTTTCAATTTGTAAAAAGTACATCAATTTTTATACTAAAACTAACAAAACACAATGAAAACGTTACTCAATAATTGTTGAAAACTAAAAAAATAAAATCAAAACCTTAATACAAAAATGGATGTTGACCGTGTGAAAAGGAAGACTATCAAACCTTCCTTGTCGACATCGACAACAAATTAAAAAGAAATATTTAAATCAAAGTATAAAATAAATTAGAAAAATCAGAAAGAAAAATTAATATAGTACGTCAGTACACTAAAAAACAAAAACACTATCACAAAGCCTAGTATTACATAGTAGAAATGCGAAATAAAACAATACAAATACCATTGACAACAAAGACAACAAAATAAAATTGCTGATGTATTTTCAATACAACTATTAAGTATGTTTACTATTAGTATATTGTATTATATTCGCAGCAGAATAAAAATAAACAGATAACTCGGTTTGTTTATCGAAGATTTCGAGCTCAATAATTTATATCGCCATGTTTGAACGGGAATCTATAAAAATGAAACCACTTTAGGGGTCTTTCTTTTTTAGAGCACAACCTGAACTGTTATACAATAAGTTTGTGTTTCTTTTTTAGCTCAGATACATCAGAGCCCAGAATTTGTGTTTCTTTTTTCGTTCAGAGCGCGCTCGATGAGCTCAGAATAAATTGACTGAGCAGACTGAGTGAATAGCTGATTACACACTTCCCGTCACATTTGACAGAAAAAAAAAACTGGATAAGCAAACAAATTTGAATGGTAGACGAACCTTGTTGTTTTGGAACTTAAAGTTAACCAATTTAATAAATAACAAAAGAAATGTATTTATGCATTTATGACAACTATGTGCTCAAGTGTGTTTCATAAATACCTCAGAACAATCTGAGCACGCTCATAATGCTCGAGCTCAGTTCAGAGCAGTATACACTAGTGACAAAAGCCTTTTGTCACTAGTGTAGACTGCAGAGATTTTTCGATTTTACTAAAAGTAAAATCATTAATTGGCGGCCTCTATTCTGAATATCGTAAGTGTGTCAAAATGCAATCAGATCAGCTATGATTTATAACAATCTCCGGTCGCTCAGATATTTCAATTTCAATATTTCACTCTTCAAATTGTTTTGATTTAAAAGAAATCTGTTAGCTCCATTCACCAGTTGTTGGCTTAAATAACCTGAGTGGGGCTCTGGAACTGGATGCTACCATCTTGTTAAAAAAACAAAATGGCTATCGAATAAGAGTTTGCGGGAAGCAGACACCTTAACGTTTGTTCGCCTTTGAAGTCGATTAATGTTGTTGTTGTTTCGTTTAACTGTTCAATTAAAAAAAGATTGTATGTACCATAATATACCATTTAATTTAAACAATCCATTTTAAAATTTTTTTCGGCTGTTTAAATTATATGGCTTTGCTCAATAGACCACCATAGGGCATTGACTGCTTCTTAGGGTTATTATTGTGGTTTTCTGAACAATAATTCCAAGATTGCCAAAATAATTATAGCACATTATTCGAAAGGCTATGCGGATAGTATATAGATAATTGCATTTCCTACAGGTTATTTGTCATTTACAATATTTTGGATAAATTTGTTAAAAACATCGATTTAGTAGACAACCAGTAAAATCCTCATCCACCCTTTTATACTTCTCTGTTGGTTACTTTTACTAACTGTATTACTTTTTTATAATTACTCGAAGTAACTTAAAAAGGACTATTTTAAATTGCTGAAACATTGGTGGGGTTTCTATCACAATAAATTTTGCTTGCGCATTTAGCTAAGACATGAAATGTTCCACCAAATAATTTGAGGTTAGCGAGAAAATGACATTAGCGTTGTTTTTTTTCGGTATTTAAAACAATTGGTTTTAAATGTCGATTCCGGAAAGGGTTCACGTATAGGCGGATTTTATAAATGTGGGAGTGATATCGAGAACTTACGATGTCCAATATTTCCTATTCTAATATAGCATTGTTCCTGGAAAATTAAGTTTTCCCTTACGCAACCAAGAGTTTTGTGACTGACTACTAAGTTGACAGTTTGTATATGTGGCTGACGTGCTCTCAGATTACTTTTTATGTTCGTTTGGTACAAAAAATTTCAGAGCACTTTTGCGAGTCTAGATATTTTCTCAGATTTGGAGTGTACTAACACAAGTACGTTTGAGTTTGACAACTAGTGGAGTTTGTTCACGTTTTCTTGAAATTTTTCAACTGGAAAGAAAGGAATTGCATTGGGTTGGTCTATTTTTTGTTAATTATTTATGTACAAATGTTTAGAAATCAATCTGGGTGAGCATTTTGAATGTTTTCATGGAAAAGTGTCGAAGGCTACACATATTCCAATCACACGAATATCAACACAAAAAGGAGCAAGTGACGTTTTTATGTTCGATTAGACACACGAAATCTGAAATCAGAGAGCGAATCTGAAGAAGCCCAATCGAAAGCCACGTTAATGTGCAAATAAAATTTATTGGGCTTTTAGCTGTCACATCATTCAAATGTCAATAATTTGAAAGTAAACATTTTTTTCGTGGCTCTTACGTAACATAATGAATGCAATATATAATTGGTTAGAATTCGAATTTCTTCGAGGGAGGAATATCTATAACCTATAAAATTGTCGCTTTAAAAATATACGTATTTGAACTTTCTTGCCAAAAAAACTGCGGCCTTCCCATAATTATGGTAAAACAGTTTATAAATTAATTTCTTAAATTATTTTGTAACTTTTTTTCGCATTTTTCTGCGGAATGCAATTTGAATTGTGGTTTGCCTACATCTGCAAAGAACAGGTGTCACTGAGCTAACAGTGTGATAACAAAGGAAAAAGACAGATAAGTAGTTCATTTTGACATTTTGCAGAATATTTTAAATATTTTAAACACTATCAGCCTTATTTATAAACGTATTTAAAGAGTGTATAAAGTTATGCACGCTCTATAATGCCTCTAAACGCAAAAACCTTATTTATAAAATTTTTTCAACGTTGTACAGAGCTTGTATAAGCTAAACGCACTTGGACGTTGTTTAGAGCTTGTATAGAGGTGGAATAGTATCGAAATGTCATTTTGACTCAAAAAAATATGTCACATTTTATTTCAAACAAAATCAAAAATAAATTGAATAGATTGTTTCCAGTTTTTTTTTCAATTTTAAGGATTCTACAAATATTCTCGACAAGAAATATATGCAGATATGAGATATTTTAAGCTGTTTTAAATTTTTCTTAAAATTTGAATATGACCACCATTTCATGGAGTCCCAAATCTCCCATATTTTTCTTTTTGCTTTTCCATTTTGTTATTCCTATTTGTATTTGAATTTGTATTTCTCACAAGCTGCTTAGGTTTTTTTATCATTTCGGACAGATAAATGTAATAGATTTCTCTTTTTCAGTACTTTTTTTGACACAAGCCCTGTATAACTAGTATGCATGGAAAAATGTTTTATAAATAAGAATTTTTGGAAGGGTGTATAAGGGCTGTATAAATTCTTATACACTGCATAACTATACAGGTGTATAGGCGTGTTTAGCAAATTCTAATAAATAAGGCTGTATGTTTTCGATAAAGAGGAAGTTATCATATCAATATAAAAAGGCCAATTCAGTACATCACAAAACATGGTTTAATTGATTATGTCATTAAAAACTGCCCCCTAACTTTAATAAAACTATTATAAAAATCACAGAATGCAGTTAATACGATAACTATGTATTTGATTTACACCTCAAACAATCAAAAACCAAAACAAAACAGTAACACAGTTTGGCGGCCAAAACAAAAGTAGCTACATTCCAAATGGTGTGCCAAGTTTAATAAACATAGCACTCATAAGTTATTAGTTCAAAATAAAGTGCTTAACTTATTTGAAATAGTAATATTGTTTTTTTTACACCCCACATAGACTGAATTCAGCCGGCTAGTGATAACTTTGATCCTGTAGTTCCTAATATAGTAAATTTAATAATTTAGACACTCTAAAACACTTTTTTGTTTTTGTTTTGGCTACCAGTGTATTACCATATTTTTTCAAATGTGTTTATGCACTTTCGCATACATACATACTTGTATGTGCAGATAATATTCAGTATAAAAAAAAAAATTAAGAAAAAAAAAAACACAGCACAACAACCAAACAAAGCCCGAAAACCACCTTAAAACTTTTACTTTGCAAATCTCTTATGCACGCACACACATTTTGGGATTGATTGTTAAACTTACACGACCAATTCGGCATCAACAGCTATTTGATGACGGTATATCACATCTCGTCGAGAATTTCTTTTGTTTTGCAAAGTATGGTTCAAGTGAACGCAATTGGATGCTCATTTTTCTTAAATTAGGTCAAGATATCAACATCAACGATATCAAAATATAGCTTCTTAACCTTTTGCTGCGTATAAATCAAGAAACATATGTTTTTAAAGATTTTGTTTTCTTTTTGTTTAACTTTTGTTATTTATAGGTGTATATAACTGATTTTAATATAATTTTTCTGCCACTGAAAGTACCTATGTAATGATCAAAGACATGTACAGAGCCATAATTGTTTTGTTTAACAAAATAGGTGGTAACTACAACAAATATAACAAAATGTGAAGTAATTTAAATACTATAATTAATATGATGTATTTACACTTCTTTTTTTTGGACGAGAAGGCCATAAAATAATTTATTATTAAAAAAAAAAAAATGAACCGATTAGGGGTGGAATTGTTGGATTTTATTTACACAAATATGTAAGAGGGTCCTGAACCGAAAGTAAATTCCAGGCACACTTGATGTCAAGGAGCCATAACCTTGCTTTGTTGGAAGTGGTAAAATGCAAAAAGGGAAACCTCGCATAAATTGCGAGGATCTCAACCAACCTTAAGTGCGCACCCGGCAGTTGGCTAATTAGTTTGGCTTTGCATGAAGCCTTAGCTCTTGGAATATGCGAATGCATACAATTGGCACTAAGGAGTTTAGAAACAAATGCTGTGGGCTCTATCGAAGACTTAATTTAACAAAATCTAAGACTGCTTCTAAAGGACTTTCAACACAGACAAATTTCGAAAAACATTTGTTCACATAAATTAATATGCTAGGCATTTATGTAAATACCTAATTCAGTAAAGCAGTTACCTGCCACAGTGCCAGAGTATGGGTAGGCTTCGAAACCCGTCGGGTACTGGCCAGCGTATGGCGACGCTGCAGCAGCAACGACTGCATTCTAAAAAGAAAAACAACCAAATTAGAATGCGTGGACAAATATATAACCCGCAAATGTGTAACTTACGTGATATTCATAGAACTGATTGGTGGCCGCGGCGATGGCAGCAGCGTGTGATAACTGTGATGCCTGAATTGGTACTAGTCCTGTAGCAGCATTAGCTGTATTTGCCGATGCAGAAGCACTAGCAGCCGCGCTTAAATATGGTGATCCGTAAATGTAAGGTGGTGGAACTCTGCAAGAAAACAAACGAGAAATGAGTAAATTTTGGGTTTCAAATGAACGACTTCAAATTTTGCTTTCTGCATCACGCTTTGCTGTCTCAAGAGCCAACTAATGCCAAATATTATCCACAGTGGATTTTCTTTCAAAATGCAATGGTGGTCGTCATCGCACTCTATTTTCTACAGTTAATATAAACTCGTCTAACTGGCCGTCAGCTAAGCATCAGTACAAAATTAAAAGTTATGTTATAAATGAAGAAAAAATAAAGGCCACTTTAAAAGAAAGATAAAAAAAAAACATACATCTGGTAATGATGTGAGGCAGTTAAGTGACAACCAATATTTCAGTATAATTTAACACGCCATCTGGTGCTGAATGAATCTTTGCCTGTTGTCAAAGTTGCTGTTATATTGCTGGTTTTATATAAATTTAAGAGCAAGTTTACACTAGGAGATATAAATAAAAAAGCCCACGTGAATTTTTGAAGTAACGTGGCATTTGCCAATACAAATTTCTGTGTACCAATCCTAGGGCACGCAATCTTTGCCAGTGCGTAAAAATGTATCTTGTTGGCAAGTAGCTGTAAATTGGCCGAAGTTGAGAGTCTCATTATGATTTGTCAATGGCAAACATCCTTTAATGTATAATCCGTCAGATATTGGTACAATTTATTTTTATATTTAATTCAGTCGGAATCATTTTGTGACACACTGTGTGCACCTACTTTTGAATCTAAGCCAAAATAAAATACAGACAAAGCTACATTGACGTAATTGTTCGTATGTTTATTAATATATACGTATGCAAATGTGCATATATCTAATACACGTAGACATTTATTTTTGTAACTCGTGAGACGTTGGTTAATGTGCGATAGAAATGAAAAACACTTCATTTGTCAAGGACTTACCCAAACTGATTTGGTATTATCGAGTATCCAGCTCTTAAGCTTGCGGCGGCAGCTGCATAAGGAAATCCTTTAAGAGAAAAGAAATTTAAATTTATTTTAGCAAAACTAACATTAAAAAACATATACAAATACAAATTCACCACGTTTATCATTTTATCGAGACATAAGCGAAACAAATTTATGGTTCAATGGCTTCTTGGTTAATTAACTCACTCCAATTTATAAGGCTTAGCTGTTAGTTCACGGTTGGAGGAGTTTTGACAATTTTACTTGTACCTAGAATACAGTTCCACACATGTATATGTGAGGTGCCCATTGAATTGCGTTCTGCGTATATTGTGGTGGCTATCGGCTATCATATGCCAGCAAGTGCGGCAAAGTTGTATATTTCATTCAAAAATAAAAACATAAAAGTTGACTTTTGCAGTTATTTGCTCACCGAGCATGACCGCAGTCGGCCACCACTCGTGGGGTCATTCGAAATCAACTCAAAAATCTAGGTAAACCTCTATATAATGAAAACGTCAAAGTGATCATTGTATTTCCTTTTCCCCTTCTTCCGGCAAAATTACCGCATGAATTAACAATATGCGCCAGTGTAATAAATATCAATTTGATCGTAGCATCTACACAAGGTTGGTGGTACTCGTATTTGCCCAATCATCACCAAAATCCATAAACATTGTCAAATGCGATCAAATCACTCATGTAAAACACGCAATAATTAGGTATATGCATGATCTCGAAACAATTAGACTGAACCGTCAATCTCACGGTCGGTGCTTCAAGTCTGACTGCCGCTTTAACATTCACCGATTATTCTGATTGCTACATTTTTATTTTTGATTTTTTCATTTCAGCAATATTTTTAATCGACAAGCGTTCAATTGTGAACGACTGTGCGCTGAGTTCCGTCTTTTGGGCGCAATATTGTGGTTGCTAAAGATGAGATAGCAAAACAAATTTGGAATAAAATGACAAACATAATATTCCTTGCAAAGGTTGATTTAATTTTGACTGAGAAACTCAGGACATTTATACCTTTCGTTGTGCAAAGTCACAATTGTATGCACATTCAAAAACCGAATGATTGTTCAGTAACGTCACTTTAGAAACATATGCGAAATGTCCACTTATGTCGTTTTCCATTGGGACCACTAAAAATCTTTTTCAGATCTCAGATTTATCGCGGTTCATGGAACGTTCAACGAAATTGATCTGCTTTTGTGAATGGATTAGTGCGTATTTGACAGCAATATCAGCTGTTCAAATTGCATTCGCTTTTGCAAAAATCTGCTATAGATATCGACTTGAAATATGTTTCCCCTGTTGTAGACACAAATGGAGTAGTTTCGGTGAATCGTAGTTTCCACATGATGAGGAAGACAATAAAGATAATAATTCCTCCAACATTATATCAATTGCTTTTTATGTATTTCTTTATTTTGCTTTTCACCAAACTTTGCGCATTTGTTTTCAAAGCAAACTTCTTTCAATGACGTGAAACAGCTGTGGGTATTTGTGGCAGTATGTGTAAATCTGAAAAATTATCGAGATCTGCAAAAAGTGCTCCGAATCGAAAAAAAGATTGATTTTTTTTCCCAATGGAACGCGAAAAGTGATTTAGATCAAAAAAAAGATTGATTTTTTGTCCCAATGGAAAACCACATTAGTAATCAGTCACGAAATTAATGACTTAGTTTGCCGGCTACACCTCCATTAACTTTAACTGAAAAATCTGTCCATTTGACAGATCTAGGCAAATCAAAACTGAGACACTTCAAGTCAGCCAGCTGTCAGTAAACTTGAACGTTCCTATTCCCAGAATACGAATACTTTCCAATATTACTTTTTATAATAATTGCGCCTTGCAATAGCCCTGTTTTTTGGAGCTTCGAACTCAGAAAAGCAAAGTAAAGTAGGATTTTCAGCACGCAATCAAAACAACTACGCTCTGCTTGACACTTCGAGACTAGCAGTAGTCGTTGTAATCGTGTACTGAAAATCCTACTTTACTTTGCTTTGCTGAGATTGAAGCTCAAAAAAACACGCCTAATAAACATTCTTCGACTCTAAATTGTAGTAGTTCACAGTGGCTATACTTTTCATTCAAATTTCGCAATTGTGAGCTTCCGTAAATTCAATGTCGAGACTTAAATATGTTATTTGCATCGCGCATTGACATTTGCTGCTTTTGGCGAGTTCCTAAAATGTTTATTTAACCTACATAATTTATTGTAGTGCCACACTGTAGTGACTTCCGTATATTTACAGCTACTTGTCTTTGAAAATGTGTTCTTTGTTTATTGATATTTGTTGAAATCGAAAAAAAAACTGTTTAATAATAATGCACTTAAACAAAACTTTGTTTAAACTCAACACGATTTAAAACAAAAAAAAAAAGTACTAGTTTCCTGTTTGCAATTTGTTTGCAAATAACAAAGACAAAGCCAACTCCACTCAAACCAAACACATGGAAAACGTTTTTCACTCACAGCTTAATTTTTCTATAAACAAAACCTACCAGGTGCAATATTCATACGCGCTTTTGCCCCAAGAATCGCCAAGTTAACATTTGCTTTTCGCCCATCTATAATTGGATTTGGGTCTTTGCATGCTCGTTCAGTACTAGCTCTGTCTCCCATTATAACCTAGAAAAAAAAATATTCGATTATTCATAGCTTTATCAAAACCAGCTGCTCAAATTTGAATATGAAATGTTAATAATTGTTCTACTTACAAATCCATAGCCTCGACTTTTGTTAGTTTGCCGATCAGTTATGACCACTGCTTCTTCAATATCACCAAACACAGAAAAGTGATCCCTGAGGCTTTTGTCTGTTGTATGGTAGGGTAAGCCGCCGACGAATAACTTTGTCCATGTTGTGTCTTTTTGTTGTATGGCACCCGTGGTTGCGGTTCTGCCTGGAACTAAAGCTAAATTGGCTGTGTCCGTTTCCGTTGCACCGGCCATCAACATTTTGTACGGATTAATGTTATCACACTAGAAAAAGAAGTGCAAACAAAGATGTCAGTATTATGCTTGTGTGTGTTGCATCTACGCAAATATATGAAATCGTGCATCGTATTTAGGTTTTAGACATATTCTAGCAAATCTCTATTATGTTTTAGCTGAATGCAAAAGAGACGAAAAGAACATTTACACCTATTTCCGCTGTCATAATTATAACCAATACATACAATTTTCTTTTGTTGTCGAATCACTGCTTGTAACTTTGTTGACACAAACGATTGGAAGTTTTTCAAACTGCGAATGACAGTATGGATGTACCTACTAATAATTTAATTTTGTAAACATTACTGATTTTTTTTTTTCAAATGCAAGAGGAGTAGGTAGGTAGATGAAAAGAAAATACAGTTCAGCCATTCCTGTTGACAAGATGGAACTGTAAACGTACCCAGTTGGCTTCCTCTTCGTCTCATTCTTCTGCCTTTGCCTTTGTAAATTTGTTAAGTTCTTCGATGTCC
Organism: Cheilosia impressa; assembly: GCA_948293265.1. NCBI lineage: Eukaryota > Metazoa > Arthropoda > Insecta > Diptera > Syrphidae > Cheilosia > Cheilosia impressa. Next base: position 14,722,163 of record OX411884.1, read on the forward strand.
CTTTTTCAGATCACCCTTTCGAAAGACCGTAATACGGGAGAGAATTACAACCACCCCTATTTGTTTTTTTTTCGGATGCTATTCACTTCCACTGTCTGCGCACATTGCGCCACTAAAATCGCATACAGCTCAGTAAGGGGAAACGCACAGAAAATATAACGCCAAAGTCGGCTAAAGGTGCATACGCATACTGCAAAGAGTACAGAAACACAACACCTAACGAGTTTGATTGCCTGCATTAGAGCCAGTCACCATCACCGTGTCGTGCACTAAACGTGGTTCAAGAAAAATTGAATTAAAAGAAAAAAAAATATTGTACATAAAGCCCTCAACCTTACGTGGAAGGGAAACGAAATGGTTCATCCCCCTCATTCAACCGCTGTGAAAAAGTAATTCATTACTAACCACATGCAGCATGCAGGGATGAATAATTGAGCCAAAATCTGAGTGCCTTTCGGTGGTATATAGTACAAAGGGTTCGAAGATTGAGTGGATAGTAAGTCCGAGCGTGCCCGATTCAATATATACAAATCCGTAAGGGTAGCTTCAAATACCCATTCCCTAAGGATGTACTTTTTTGTTTGTTCTGACATAGTCTCTAATGTAGCGACCCATGAGAAAGTTATTAGTTAAATTATCAAATGAGTCGAATCGATGAAACCATGACTGTTTAATGTCCTTCCGCTGTCTATATAATTATCAATAGGTATGCGGTATGTATGTATATATATACCTATACAGTATCCTCTGTACATGAAAAACAATACAGAGTTCATTTAACTATAGGGTGGATTAGAAATATTAAAAGTATTCTTCCTCTGGAATGCGTTGTTATGCAACGAAGCAATATTGTTCAACCTCTTTTAGACTAAGTCCGATTCAGAATAATGCTCCTTTGGACGGCTATTCAGATAGATTTTCGCATTCGAATGTCACAATCGTCTAGCTCCTTAAGTGTAAAGAAACATTTTCATGTATTTTTAATGTCACATAAGGAAAGAAGGAAATGGCCACATTCAAGAATCTATTTATCTTAAGTCGACTAGATTGGTCTGGATGAGATGTAACCTGAACGCAAAAACTAGATTGGTCGGGAACGTCACTTTTTCTGCGTCAGCTACATATGAGAACTGTCAACTTAGTGCTCAGTCACGAATTTCTTGACTAGATTCGTCGGCTACCCCTCCTAAACGTCAACTGAAACAGCTGCTCATTTGACCGATTTCCCCCAATCAAAACCGAGATACACTTATGTCGTTTTCCATTGGGACCACCAAAAATCTTTTTCAGATCTCAGATTTCTCGCGGCTCATGGAACACGCAACGAAATTGATCTGCTTTTGTCAATGGATTAGTGCGTATTTGACACCAAAATCAGCTGTTCAAATTGCATTTGCTTTTGCAAAAATCAGCTATGGATTTGGACTTGAAAAATGTTTCCCCTGTTGTAGACACAAAAAATGGAATAGTTTCGGTGATTCGTAGTTTCCAGATGATGAAGAATATAATGAAGATAATAATTCCTCCAACATTATATCAATTGCTTTTTATGTATTTCTTTATTTTGCTTTTCACGACACTTTGCGCATTTGTTTTCAAAGCAAACTTCTTGCAATGACGTAAAACAGCTGTTGGTATTTGTGGCAGTATGTGTAAATCTGAAAAATTATCGAGATCTGCAAAAAGTGCTCCGAATCGAAAAAAAGATTGATTTTTTTTCCCAATGGAACGCGAAAAGTGATTTAGATCAAAAAAAAGATTGATTTTTTGTCCCAATGGAAAACGACATTAGTGGGAGAGCTGTCAGACTTGGATACTTGGATCATTTTTGAACCGAGACAACTTAAATCGAGTGATGAACGCGCCCTTCAAAATCGAAAGACTGTGTTCGTTCCAACTTGACGTACCACAGATGACATGGTCAATAGTTTCTAGAAGAGTTTTGCTTTATGTATTTTCAATTTAGTCAGCATTTTCGTCCTTAAGAAGCGTATTGCTCGAAAACCGAAAAATAAATAGCAACTTTTGGCAGAAACACATTATGTGTCAGACGAGGGCTTTTTGGACATTAATGCGTTAATAAACACTCTGTCAGGATATTTATTAGTTAAAGACCAAGGACAGGTTAAAATTGCGCATGTATGGGTCCCAAGCTGTTCACATTGTTCCTCAAACAAAAATATAACCGATAAAGCACAGGCACTATAATATTCGTATGTAAATCAAAAGAAGAACTGCTCTGGTGAGTGAATAAAAGTCTTCGCTGAATAAAAATCAAATCTGCAAAGTGTCACAAGGCCCCTTCGCAAATTCTTTGCAAAACAGAAAAGCGGTAGAGGTCATATTCCCACATGCACAAATGCTGTTTAAAGAGTGACAACCAGAATAAGACCCACCATGGCATACTGACACAAAAACTTTGGAAAGAGATGTGTGATTTCATGATAAAAATCGCAACGTTAGCACATAATTGTTATATAAAAATTTCAAATTATTTAAAGCGTCAAAAAACGATCGCTATTTAGTAGAACCGCTATACACACCACATACGAGTATTTGCCCATCTTTTTCCCTAAATTTTGACAGCTATTCCATATTTCATAAAAAAAATCTGAGCTCTCTGAACACGCCCGGCTTAGGAGCTCTGCTTACCGAATGAGAAAAGACAGAAAGCATTTGTCAATATATTTTCTTTTGATCTGTTTTACATTTATAAGGCCTGTTTTTTGAGCTTCGATCTCAGCAAAGCAAAGTAAAGTAGGACTTTCAGCACACATTTTGCAACTACTGCGAGTCTCGAAGTGTCGATTAGAACGTAGTTGTTGTAATTGCGTTCTGAAAATCCAAAAAAAAACACGCCTATTGTAGTTTACCTTCTTAATTGACGAGTAACTACAATCGGATTCTTTTGCTTTAAATCCGAATAGCCATTAGATTTTCACAGTTGCTTTTATACGTATTTCGCAGTCAATTTTTTTTTGTCTGCTCCATTTTGTCGATACGCTTAAAGTTGGAATTACAATTGGGCTTTACTGCACCCAACGGTCGTGCAGCACACGAGCTTCCATATTTCAGCATTTATATTGATATGATGTTCCCGCTGGATTCAAAAAGAGCGTGTAAAAATGTTAGAATGGAATTCATTTTAAATGAATGATCCCAATCCGTATCCATTCACTGCGTCCATCATCCTCCCACTATCTGTCATTTAAGCGCTCTCCGCAAAATGTCATTACCAACTTTTAGTTTCGAACAGTAAATACTCGTACCTACGTAATAAAATACTAACCTCAATAAAAGAAACATGTCAGAAACCATTTTTTTAAATCACAACTTTTAACACTACGCAAGCATCCTGACACATTCAAAATCGTTTTTTTTTTCCGTAAAACGAAACACGTTTCTAGAATGACACTCCAATATAAATAGATAAAAAATAGAAGCGTCCCAAAATACTCCATACTATTGAACAAATAATTTACCACACAGATACAAACTGTGATAAAAATAACATCAAGTTTCGACGTTGTTTTTCAAGATTTTAGGAATGCGTCGCATCGAGTTCATTCATATCATTCGTAAAACGATTACTATCCACAACATTTTCGATTCCATTTACCGAAAGTACATTAGACGATGAATGATGGTTTGTTTTAGTAAGAACAATAAAATGCGAATTAAATTTTAGAGTTAAGACTTTATTCCGATGCAACCTTCTTAGATTTTCGTTTCCTTTTCAATTTTATGTGACATGTGCCAAGTTTCTATTTAAAAAAAAAAAATTAAAAAAAAAGTCTATAGTGTGTCGAGGTGGATTATTATAGACTTAATTTATATAAGAGAGAGCATGTGTTTCAAATAGAAGGGAGCATTGAATAGAAGAAAATTTCATCATATAATTCTTTTACCTAATTCAAGTCGACGACATTTTGTTTATTTTCGTTTATTATCTTTTGATTTATTGAAACAAGTGGTAGCTATGTGCCACTGCATCAATCTGTGAGACTGTTACCTGCTGCAATATTCGTCTTCGGATCTTAGAGCTTTTAGTACTTTTACATAAACTATGTATGGATATTTTATAGGAGTCAATAAAGAACTCGTGTAATGTATGGAGGTCAGGAGGTGTGCTATGAACGTTTCGATTCAACGCATGTTTCGAATAAACACAAGTTTATCAAATGGTTGAGTCAAAATGTTAACAAATTACAAGTAAATCACAATGCGGACGTTCAAGTATCTAGTTTAGTAAGTCTGACAGCTCTCTCACTAAGTGTATCTCGGTTTTGATTGGGTGAAATCAGTCAAATGAGCAGCTGTTTCAGTTGACAGTTATGGAGGGCTAGCCGAAGAATCTAGTCAAGAAATTCGTGACTGAGTACTAAGTTGACAGTTCTCATATGCAGCTGACGCAGAAAAAGTGACGTTTCCGACCAATCTAGTTTTTGCGTTAAGGTTACATCTCATCCTGACCAATCTAGTCGACTTAAGATAACTAGATTCTTGAATGCGGCCAATGATTTGTGTCGTTTAGTATTATATATTCAGCTGCTGTCATAGATATTTAATATTTATTGAAAACGTCATCGTATACTCCCCAAATTAGTATAGGTACCTAATACTAATCAATCTTTTGTCCTGAAAGTAATTGATAAATAACCGTAATGAAAGGTGCGTTATGTTAAAGTCACCCTCGCCGATGACTTGCAATAGAGGTTTGGTTTCAGCACACCAACCATAGAATTCTCCCAACTGACAGATAGAACGCATATACCAGACGTATGAGCGACGGATAAAGTAGGTTTACTTTCTACTTTCGGGTCCGATGAACCCATTGACAATTTTTTTTGTAAATTGACATGTAGGTATATAATAGGCCTGTTTTTTGAGCTTCGATCTCAGCAAAGCAAAGTAAAGTAGGATTTTCAGCATGCAATTACAACAAATACGCTTTGACTTCGAGACTCACAGAAGTTGTTGTGATCGGGTGCTGAACATCCTCCCTTCCTACGATCGAAGCTCAAAAAACACGTCTAATGTAGAAAATATTTTGCGCTACAAATATGCGACGGGTTTTGTAGGATTGTTCCTGCCCTTGGTTGGGTTGAGTATCCATCGACGCAATAGATTTAATGCGTTGGGAACTTGTAAGATACGATTTTACATATAAGAGTTTCATATTGGAAAATGGTACTGGAAACTCTTGGTCATGTGGAAGTTTAAATTTGAGCATCGTATTTGGTTCTGCCAGATATTTACTTGTGGTTTGAAAATAACTCGACAACATTCGTTAAGATGGTACACTGGTCAAAAACACGGGACGAGTCATCACTCCTCGATTAATGTGGTATTCGATGGGGCGCTCTCTCTTTTTACTGCAAAAGTAAGGGAACAAACCTAAAATAAAGTGCGTCTTAACGGGAAATCAGAATGGAGTTGCTTCCGTTGTATCGCACTGACGAATTGAAATGTGGACAAAACTCCGGCTTTAATCGACAGCGTTTCGACGAATTGTTTTGATTTTAGTATTGCGATTTGCGAACAAAGTCGCCTTTATTATTTGTCAGTTAGCAATAGTTCATAGTCGTTTTTGCTATATGAAACGATTAACAATTGCTATTTACAAACATAAATGTGCCCCAAAATGTACGCAAGATTTGAATAAATAGAATAGGGTTATGTTCGGAATAATACCTCAGAAAATCCGGTTATCACGCCGGCGTTATAGAACCGTAGTAACAGTTATTGCTTACTCAAAAACTAAAATGGTCCAAGAACGCCTCAAGATCAAAATTAAATTAACACCAAACAGTGACCGGCTGTATTTGTTTTTCGACAATCACATGCGAGTTCTCTGAACCCCAAATGCGGCAATTTGGACGCTTAACAAAGCCATTGAGGTGAAAATTAACTTCATAGCTAAGGATGATTTTGCTCGAAAGATCAGCAATCACGTTTTGATGTTTAATAATCCTTTTAACGAACTCTCTTCCCAGTGCATAGTCATTAAGCTACGACTACATTATGCCGCTTTTCATGTCAAATTTTGACATGCCGATATCATTATGACGTAAACATTTACCCTAAATTTGTTCTATATGCGATCGCCTGTCAAGCGTCTGGTTACGCGGGCAATCGCAGCTCATTCTCACGAAAGACACACGAGTGACCACCAGCTTGTCAAAAATGACACGTGTAATTGTAGCTTTATGCTTTAGTTCTTGTGTCAGTTGAAGTTTGAAGGCATGGGCATAGAGATCTTTAGTGAGTAAACGCTTCAAAGGGCTTCTTGAATTTTGCAATTAAAGTGAGCTCCGGATATAGCTACGGTGAAGGGACCGGGTTCAAATGGTCGCTACTGCCAAATGTCGCTATATCGGGAAGGATAATTTAAATACATGCTAATAACGGACGGAATCGTCGTTATATCAGAAGTCGCTATATCCGGAAGATTTTGTATGAAAACTATGGTGTGAAATCAAGGGACTCAAAATTTGCGGCGTTATATCAGCATGATCGTTATAACCGAGGTCGCTATAGGCGAACTTGACTGTATTGTCAACGACCCCGAATTGAAGTTCCTGGCCTCTCATCAATGTTTCAATATTACAACTTGAACAACAGATGTTTTTAGATGGCCAGTGGCCAATCGATCCATCCTCTTAATATTTTGTACGAAATTTGCAAACTGATGTAGGTAGAGCTGCCTTATTCCGGCCGTCTCCAATATTCGGCCACATGCATGAAACTGTTGTCGTACTTCTCTGGCTCGAATCTTAAAAGGATCTGTTAGTAGGTATCTCTCCCAAGGTAGCCGAATATAGGAAAACATGTGTTTTTTCATAAAAACGAAGAAAAATGTTGTTTTACATTAAAATATTAATGTAAACTAGTATCGCTTGTGGTCGAAAATCGACCATACCTTTTATAAGTACGTAATACTAAAAAACATACCACAATTATTTTCGTTATTATGTATTTTTTTTTCAAACGAATGCAGCGACATCTAGATATCGAAAAAATACGTAGATGAGCTGCTCCATCGGAAACAGGTTCTAATCTAAGACGATTTATATTTGAATACGTTGCTATGCTAATATGGCGTCGAAAAATTGATTACCAAAATCCTTTCAATTGCCTGCTTTGTATGGGGAATTCATAACTAAATTTTACCAGTCTTAATGGCGACATATACCCACGATTTTTTGTTTGTGCACATCTATGGCACAGTAGCTTTCAAATAACATAAGTTTTATTCTACTCATTTCAAAATAAAAACTTAAAAAGTGTACCGAAACTTTTGCAGTCTTATTTATTAGAATTTGCTAAACACGCTTATACACCTGTATAGTTATGCAGTGTATAAGAATTTATACAGCCCTTATACACCCTTCCAAGAGTTGTTATTTATAAAACATTTTTCCACGCATACTAGTTATACAGGGCTTGTGTCAAAAAAAGTACTGAAAAAGAGAAATCTATTACATTTATCTGTCCGAAATGATAAAAAAAACCTAAGCAGCTTGTGGGAAATACAAATTCAAATACAAATAAAAATAAAAAAATGGAAAAGTAAAAAGAAAAAGATGGGATATTTGGGACTCCATGAGCCGGTAGTCCAATCAAATTAAAACAAATATATATAGCGATTAAAAATATCTCATGTCTGCCCATATTTCTAAGGCAAGTTATAGAGGATACTTGCAGAATCTTTTAAATTGAAAATGAAAACGTCGATATATCGAATTTATTTTTGATTTCATTTAAAATAAAATGTGACAAATTATTTAAGTCAAAATGACATTTCGACTATTCCACCTCTATACAAGCTCTAAACAACGTCCAAGTGCGTTTAGCTTATACAAGTTCTGTACAACGTTGAAAAATTTTTATAAATAAGGTTTTTGCGTTTAGAGGCACTATAGAGCGTGCATAACTTTATACACTCTCTATAATACGTTTATAAATAAGGCTGTTGATGTTCACGTATTAATATAATGATTATTATTAACCATATCAAAAACTTAACAATTCAAACCTCAATGACAAGTTTTCTAGGAAAATGCGTTAAGGGGCCGCCAATTGGCAACTCTACCCTAGCCAAACTTTCATTATTTTCTTTGGGACACCCTATATAAGTTACAAAAATGGTTTCCAAACGGATGTTTTTGTGAACCTGTTGCGCCAAATATCTATTATTATTATTATTCAGTAAATTATGTAGTTGCAACATTTAAAAGGAGTATAGGACTACCCTACCAGGGCTATCAGCTAGAGAATTATTTTTATACTACTTTTGTGACTTATGTCAGATTTAAATGTGTGTTGCGTTGTTAAAAATATACAATTGTGCGTGCAAATTGAAACTTTAATCGAAATATATTTATTTTGTCCATTTAAACATTCATATGTACATTTATAAGAAGGCTGTAATCTACTTGTTTTTAGAAAGGGTATTATTTTGAGGTTAGTTTGTATTTAATAAACGTTCTCCACTATAAGTAATTTCTTTCCAGAGTCCTTCATATTTTTAAAACTAAGCGAATACTAAGCAAGGTGGTCGAAAATAGCATCAGAGATGGCAGGCGCTTTATTTTAGATGCCCCAAAACAGCGTCATTGGCTCTCACACTACTTCCTTTTATCGTTTCGACAAAAATCGTTGGAATTAACGCATCACTGTGAAGGTACAACTGTGTTTTCTTTGATAGTTTTTAAAAGAACTGTTTTGAATATAATACCAAACAGAAACGGGTTTTACTTTTGCTTGTGCATTTATAATTCTATGTGACGTTTTCCAGTTTAATGCATAATTCACGCACGCAATTCAATTGCAAAGTGTCGCATCTACCCTGCATGAAAATTGATTCTTCAGCTGATATTCCTAATAGTCCTTACTGGCTGTATAATTTCGCACTGGGTATACTATATTTCTTTTAGTTTGCGCAAATACACCCTTAAAGGAGATGCGATTTCGGTAGCGCAAGGAGAAATGATCCCACATGCCAGTAAATATGTACCTTTACCCACCACTTTTATTTGTTACTACCCTGCTCAAAACAAAACAAAATTTCACTTCATAGGGGAGGGTTATTGTAATACCGCACCGAACCTGCCGAATTAATGCACACTCAAAGAAAAAAAAAAGGTCCTTAAGTGCTAAGACCAAAATTATTGTTTTTTTTTTTTTAATTCTACGTACCTACATACGACTATGGATTTTTGTTTCGTTGGTTGGAAATAACAAATACAAATATTTATCACTCACCATAACGAAGGAGTAGCTGCTCCGATTAAGATAAATTAAAAACCAATTGTGTACTGTATGCTCTCCTCAAGTTTGTTGACTTGTTCACATTCACTTTGACTTGTTTCCAAAAACTTTTTTTCAGGTTTACTTCCTGATCTTTAAAGACAGATCAACAATCAAGGTGTGTTTCCAATTAGCTAGCCGTCACTGTACAAAGTGCATACCGCACAAGGTACCAGCTAATAGTTTCGATACGTATCTACCTAATGCTCCAAACTTATTTCCGTCGTTTCCACACAGATGGTAGGTATGTAGTTTTATTTTTGACAGCTCTCAGCACGAGGAACAGCTGATCTCAAAAACACATAGCAGGCACATTTCGAAATAAATCACAAAAATAATTTAGGTAGTGGGTATACTACTCGATCCGAAAATTCTCGTTCAGGTCAATCCGATTTCAAATGATGAGCTAATGACAAAAAACGAACCCTCTGCTCAGTACACCGTCACGAATTCAACACGATAAACGGAAACGAACTGCAGAATCACACAAAAACCGAGAGAGAGCCTGGCACGATCACTTCGGTTTCGGTTCTCTGTTCACTTTCTATACCTTGAGCCAAAATGTATGGGGCCGATACGATGATATACATAACAGAAACAGAATTTCCATATGCGTTTTTGTTTTTCCTTATTTTTAAATTTCTCGCGACTAGGGATTTTCTATTTTTCCTCTCCGCTTTGTTACATCTGACATCTGAGTGTATGTGCGTAGCCTGCCGATGTGGAGTTTTACATCACACGCTTATAGTTACGCCAGCGAACTTATCGCCGGCGTTTAACAAAACCAATTTCCAGACTAAAGGGTATGTTTCAACATCCAATTCAACAAAAAAAAAAAATAAGAGAGAAAAAAAGCTGCCCCCTCAAAGATTATATAAATAGATGCAGGACAAAAGGAAACAAAGAACACGTTTAGTGCAAAAAAAATTAATTTGTCAAAAATTGGACGGCCATGCATCGAAGGTGATGCGAAATTAACCGCAGAAGAATCAAAATCACTTCACACAGAAATTGGGTACATAAGTGAGGTTCAAAACGAACAAATCTGTCACAGATGTACATAGGGTACACCTCCCTTAGTTTCGAACAGACTGAGGAGGAGTGCATTTCATAATCGAATTGCCCCCCATCCATTCCCCCACATCCTTGATATCAAAAAACCAATTGAATCTTTCGTCACCAGTTTGCTCACAAGGATTACGACACAATTTAACGGTTTTCGCAATAGGCACAACGTCCTCTAACTTAACAAGGTACCTAGCCATAGCCACTTAGTAGGGAGTTCAAAAAGGATCATCGGATCGTCGCTAAACGGCCAAACTACAAAGACGAACATTTCTCTCTATAGAAACTGCATTACAAAAATAGAACACAGACGACAGACGGTTGTCCGTGACAGAAAATAAACATTTTCCTTTCTTCTATTATTTAAAATATTAAATTACTTGTAATAATGCATTCAAAATCAAATCGCAAATAACTACTTACCGATGTCATTTAAATTCACCTCAATGTGTATCTTACACTGTGACAAAGTGACAAAGTCTTGTGTGTAAAATAAAATTATTTACTGCGCACAGTGCAAAAATCAAATAAGCCACACAAAGGTTTCGGCAATTGCGCGTCCTTTTTATTTTATTTATTATACTATCCGGATAATTCACAGATTCACTTAAATCACAAAACAATATTATTATGTGTGCAGTGGACTTACCCAAACAATATGTTTAAGTAAAGTAGCTCTATGTGTCTTTTTTTTTCTCTTTTCGTAAATATTTATAGATATTTTACGCGACAAAATAAAATAAAATAAAAAAACTCTTGCCAACGTATTAAAGTTTCACGAATAATATTCTACTGAGTGAGCACGAAATTGTGTGGCGGGCAGGTCGGACTGAATGTATATGACTTCCCCAGCCAAAGGCGACAAAAAAAAAACACACACATTTGCTGAGCGCATACTACGATGAGTTCTACACATGAATTATCTAAATGTATGCATGCTTGGGTTCACACTTCACAGGGGAAGAGGACGAGGAATTGGTGCTGTTTTTTTTTTGGTTTGAATTTGGAATTCAAAAGAAATCTTTAAATTCGCCAGCTAATAGGTATTTTATTAAATTGAATACGACAATAAATATAAACACATACCTGACGTAGAGAGTTTGTTGCTGTTTTTAGTTCGTTTTTCGGGACTGGGACAGGCGAGGTATATAGAGATTCCTTGTGTAGGTATTGTTTTGGGTGCTCTCTAGTGCGGTTCTATCTGTCAATAGGGGTGGGTTTTTGAGTTGAGTTGAAAGATGATAATGCAACTCAAATGCAGGGGGTAACGCTCAATAAAAGGAAACGAAAAAGTAAAAAAAACTTCGATATGAGCATGAGGGGTTTAATCTGTTTTACCGTGTTCCATATGGATGTAGGTATATAGATGTGTTTAATAGTTTTTGTCTTTTTTTTGTTAGCTGAGCCTCATTAAAATAGATAAGTCACGAGTAGGTATGTGTCTTTCCTATGTAATTCTAATATTAGCCTTCAAAAGTTGCATTGCACTATTTTATGCTGTTTCAGCTCGGGCACCTAAGCATTGAAGGTATTTGTTGACTTTTGTTAACAAAATTTATCAACTTAATCGCTTGGTGTAATTAAAATTGAATTTAATTGGGGACAACCGAGTAGATGCCTCCTACTTTATGGGTACAAGTCATACTCTGTAACACTGTGATCAGCATGCGGATATGCATCATTGAACATAAATAAGTGCATATAGTGTAATAGTGTGTTGACCTTAAACGCACAACGCCAAAACAAAAGAAGACACACTTCTATGCCACATCTACCTGAATGTTATATAGGACTTGTATTGTTCGTGTGTAGGTGGGTAAAATCGATCGTACAGTTTCTTTAATAAGAGATTTCTTCACCATTACCGTTATTATTATGTAATTTTTAAGGTGCATATCTTGGGGGGCACGAAACGGGTGGGTGCAGAAGTTCAGATTAGGTACGAACTAGCTAGTTGAAATCAATGTACTAGGTACAGGGTGCGGCAAGAAAATTTGCTGATTTTTAAAGGAAATAAAACCAAAAGTAGTGGACATACCGTTACAAAACTTGTTTATTCTTGTTACATACGATCCGAATTTTTCATTTCATGGTTTTAAAGATGACATCGGACAAGTGATGGCCTCCGTTTTCGATACACTGGGATACCCGATTTTCGGAGCTCCTCTGAACTCTTTGAAGCATATCGATGGGTATGTTCGCTTTTGCTTCACGAATGTTGTCCTTCAGATGATTTAACGTTCGGGGCGGATCGGTGTAAACGATAGATTTAAGGTAGCCCCATAAAAAAAAGTCGCACGGAGCCAAATCAGGTGTGCGCGCCGGCACGTACGGTCACCCCTTAAGGAGATTACACGATCGGGGAAATGTTCCCTCAAAAGATCCATCGAAGCTCGTGCTGTGTGGGCCGTGGCTTGATCTTGTTAAAACCACACATCACCAGGTCCAGTTCATCGAGTTTTGGGATGAAAAATTCTTCAATCATCTCTCTGTAGCGAGCTGCATTCACCGTAACAGTCCTTTCGTTTTCTTCGAAAAAGTAAGGACCAACTATCTCTACTCTCGAAAAAGCACACCATACGGTGACACGTTCACAATGCAGTGGCGTCTGATGAGTTTCACGTGGATTGTGATCACTCCAATATCGCCTGCGGGATGGATGTTGAAGCGAGTACGGAAAGCACGTTGAGTGGAAATCATGGAACGACCGTTGAAAAAGTAAGCCTCGCAGACAAATGCTCGTTGCTCTTTCGTCCAATGCATGAAGTCGACTGACTGCGGCGTAGATGAAACTTCAGGAAGTCCCCTAAAAAATGAGAAACTCTCCACCCACATCCGACCACTCACCCCCGCTTAGCACCCTGTATGTAAATGGATTCACTTGTGACAGACAGTTCTATAGGTTGACTAGACAAGCAGTTGGGTGCAATTCTTCCCTAAAGTAACAGGAGATAAAGTTTGTTTATCTACTAGAACCACCCAAAAGCTCTTTAAGATCCACATTCATCGTCCTCAGATCCTCCAGTTATGTGTTATTCAATTGAGCACGCTCAGACCACTTTTTTGGCCTAGGACCTACGATAAAACAATATTTTTTCAATTTCAGAGCACTTTTACAAACAAAAAACCATGCTGCATGCGCATGCTGCAAGGGAACATTATTAAATTCAAATCAAATATATGGGTTGTTCCTTATCACGAATTGATGATACAGAGGTGTCAGCACGTAACTTGGTACAATCGATTTCAGTCGATATAATCGAGCTCTGGCAGCACATAATTTGTCTCAATCGATTCCCCAGCTTAAGAGTACAATATCAGCCGTGTTTTTTTTGAGCTTCGATCTCAGCAAAGCAAAGTAAAGTAGGATTTTCATCACGCAATTACAACAACTAGCTACCTACTGTGGGTTACCTACTGTGAGTCCACGAAGTGTCAAGTAGAGCGTAGTTGTTGTCCTACTTTACATCGAAGCTAAAAAAAAAACAGGCCCATTGTTAGACCAAGACAATAAGAAACATTTAAATTAATTATATAATAATAAATAAATTTTGGAAATCTCCACTCCGTTTGACCAAAACGAAGTAAGGATAGAAATACACTAGCTGCAGGCCGAGGAAGGCTTCAGGTCCTGTCGGTTTACCCGCTGAGCTTTTAAGAGGTGCTAAATTAATTGCTGCTTTGTATAGAAACGGAAGCGGCTAAAATAAGTTTAGCGGTTTAGCAGAAGTGAGTTCGTTTTCCATTGGGACCACCAAAAATCTTTTGCAGATTACAGATTTTACGCGGCTCATGGAACGATGCAACGACATTGATCTGCTTTTGTAGATGGACTAGTGAGTTATTTGACAGCAATAATCAATATCAGCTGTTCAAATTGAATTGGTTCTTGGAAAAATCACAAATATGGGATATCGACTTGAAAAATGTTTCCACTGTTGTAGACACAAATGGAGTAGTTTTGGTTATTCCTAGTCTTCAGATGACGAGGAAGAAGAAGAAGATAATAATTTATCCAAACGAAGAATTTCCGATCGCGGTGAAGGCAATACAAAAATTAAGTGTCCAGCCAATACACTCATTCCGTTATTTTTCAGACGATTATCGTCGAAACGATAGACCTACAAACGTAGCAACTGGGTGCAAGTTTGGGACCTTAATCCAGTTCATTTTCCACAAAGTTAATGAAAGCTGAGGATAGTGAAACAAATTCGGGCAGAATATAACTTCTTATGGTCATCAAAGTTTCAAAAACGATATCGTCTCGAGGATTATTGTTATACCCCAGTCCTATAGAAATAGAATCCGTCGCATACGGTCTACGGTGAGAGTTTCTTTCATTCTCTCAATACTTCCGCCAATGAAAGTGCTTTCTCTCATGCTGAGCCAACTGCCAACGGGTGCATGGCGGAACGGAAAGAAAAGTTGTAAGTGAAAATCCTTTATCCGGCACGTTTATTGCTAATGACCGTCCATAAACCTCTGCGTGCATATTCTATAAACCTGCCAGTCGCATACATTGCCTCAATGGATTGGACGGACCCGTGGCTATGTAACGTACTTCTGTCAAGACAGAACCACCCAAACATACTGTTCAAATGAAACACCAAATCATTTAATCAAAAGTTTATTTATAAAGCGTATAGGTACTATTGTCCAATGGGGACAATTGCAATTTCATGCTCATTTCCTTCGCCATTTCATCCACCGCATCGATCTCCTCCGTGGTTAGACCCGGAGGCAATGCAAACGTTTTGATATTTTCATTGTCCTTTAGCGACTGTAGAATAGTCGTTATTTCCGTGCGAAAGGCTGAATTAATATCGGTTTTAGATGGTTTGGTTTTCTGCTTCGCGTCTTTGTTCATAACGGTCATGGCTCTCGTCCAAAGTTCCTTTTCGTGGTCTTTGTACTTAGTATAGCGGGTTTCCAAAATTTTCAGTTCCTTATTCACATCCGCATTGTTGGGTTCCATGCGCTGTGCTTTTACCAACAAATTTCGTGCTCTATCGAACTCACCCAACATCAGTAGAGCTCTTCCTTCTTGGAAAAGTGCCTTGCAATTTGGTTTGTTATTCGTTAACCGGCGGATCTCGGTACACATGAGCATCGTTTTCGACGCCTGATTAAGTTTGTTGTAGCAGACGGCGAGATTGGTGTGCAACTTTAAGAGAAATGCGGTTTGTTGTTTCTGTTCGTCCTCATTTTTGAGACGGCAGTAGTTAAGTGCATTGACGGCTTTCATAAACGCTTTGCAGGCATTTTTGTGCATACCCTGGCCAAAGAAGTCAACTCCTTTGAGATGGACTTCCTTTGCTTTGGCTAATACTGCCGGGAACTTGTTGCGTTCGTCTTCACTCAATCCGTCCGTTGCATTGAGATCGCCTACCTCATTGAAGTTGACACACTCAATTATGTAGAGGCCGTCTGCTTTTGGCTTTATTCTGGGTGGGCATCCCATCTCACCAAAGAGCAAGTGATAAGAAATGACAAATTGGGCTTCTTCTCCTTTAGTCATAGAACGGACGGCAAACTCCAAACCTTCTAGTACTTCACCACGACCGGTATAAAACGAAAGCGCGGATCCACGGAGGAATGACGAATCAAATGGTGCACCCTCACCTTCCCAATAAGAATTGTATCGAATACATACGCGAGCATTCTCTGGAATCGTTCCCTTCTCAGCATCCCCTTCCTTTGTTATCCTTTTATAAACATAGTCGTTGATCTTTGTCAATTGCAAGCGTAGTTCGTCGAATGAATATTGCCAGGGAGAAACAAGCTTCGCATTACTGACATCTATTTCATCTTCGTTGTCTGATCCGGGATTAATTTCCTCAAAGAGATCCGATATAAATTCTTCATCGTCAAAATTGGGATTGATTTCAAATTTTGTGCCGTCCGCAATCAAATCGCTAGAAATATGTGCTTATGAAAGAGCATTTTAACAGTCTTAAAATGTGCTCACCTAATAGACAAGGGATCGCTAAGGATATTCAATGAAGGTTCGTCCATTCCAGAATTCATCTCAATTTTCATGTTGCCTTCGCGCGCCAAATCTTCCCAAATATCTTGCGAATTTGTTTACTCTTGCTGAACTGTATAAATTACAAATGTCATCTAGTGGTACACATTTTTCTATGATATTCTATATCCCGACGTCATTGCAATACAGCGGCTATTTTGAATTGAAATAAAATATAATAAAATAAAATTCATATTTTCTGCTGAACTTCATTTTTAGCATGAAGAGAGAAACAACTTATATGGAAAATTTGATATTTTCGAATGCAAACGTTTGTGCAATCTGAATTGAAGTCTACTCTTGGGAAGCTACATCTTTGTTCGCAGTGGTAAAAAGAGACTTTATGATTCGTGTGTTTTAAGGCGCTGAACCAATTCCAAGTGCTAAAAAGTCCAATTTCAAGTGCTAATTCTTGCTATTTACATGAATCAAAATCTTAACACCTTTTATATTTCGAGTTGCTTGACACGATCAATACCGTTTTCGCAGGCAATAATCATATTCGTCTTTTATTTTTCATTTTCTCCTACGATAAGAAACATCATAAACTTTTAAACCCACTGATTAGGTACCTAGGTAGGGCTCTCGAAAGTAATTCAGTTTAGAAGTTCAAACACGGCCATTGCTTAATATGAATGAGTGCATTCAAGGAGGATTAATGCAGCTGAATAAAGTGGCAACCCTTGTACACAGATAAATGATTCGTCATTCAGCTAAAAAGTAAAAATTTTGCACTCTGAATTTGACATATTCATTTACCTTTGTTGTACATTTTGTTGAGGTTATTTTGAAATCACAAAGTATTCTTAACTAAGCGCTGTTTTTGTTAATATTTAAGAGAAAAACAAAGAAAAAATCCATAAAATGCCTTGCTTTAAAGTCAAAGTGAAATGGGGAAGGGAAAACTTCCCCGGCATTGAAGTGAATACCGATGAGGAACCGATTCTCTTCAAAGCTCAACTCTATGCCTTAACCGGAGTTCAACCCGAACGTCAAAAAGTTATGTTCAAGGGAAGTCAACTTAAGGACAACGAATGGAATATTCAACTGAAGGAAGGCGCAGCCATTCTTTTATTGGGCACCAAAGAAGAAGTGCCCCAATTACCTCAAGAACCGACGAAATTCATTGAGGATATGAACGAATCCGAATTAGCGACAGCTCTCGACCTGCCCGCTGGTCTAACAAACTTGGGAAATACATGTTATATGAACGCTACTGTTCAGTGTTTAAAGTCTGTGCCCGAACTGCGAGAGACTTTGGTCGAATTCAAGGATGATAGCCCATCAAGTTCGTCGGCCCCTCAAAAGATAACCGCAGCCATGAGATCACTGTTTGTTCAACTAGAGAAAGGCAACACTGTTACGCCTATTATATTGTTGCAAACCCTACATACTGCATTTCCACAATTTTCGCAAAGCGAAGGCGGCACATATAGACAACAAGACGCCAACGAGTGTTGGTCGGAAATCTTAAAAATGCTGCAACAAAAGTTGCCATCGAAATCTGCTGACGCAACAGCAACTAAAAAATACAATTCTTTCATAGAGCAATACTTCGGGGGCGCATTTGATGTCGAAATGAAATGTAACGAGTGCCCAGATGAGCCTTCGAGCCAAAGCAAAGAAAATTTCCTCCAGTTGAGCTGCTTCATATCGCCAGAAGTCAAATACGTACACTCGGGCTTGAAATCCAAAATGCAAGAACAACTGACAAAGTACTCGGAAGCACTTGGACGGGACGCTGTTTATGTGAGATCGTCGAAAATAAGTCGTCTGCCAGCCTATCTCACCATTCAGATGGTTCGTTTCCAATACAAAGGACGAGAAGGAATCAATGCTAAGGTACTGAAGGACATTAAGTTTCCAATTGATTTCGATGCATTCGAGTTGTGCACACCACAATTGCAAGCAAAGCTAACTCCAATGCGCGACCAGCTCAAGAAGTTGGAAGACGAACGTGTGGCAAAGGCAAATGACGGACAGGCGGACAAAACCGATGAAAAGCCAAAAGTTGTCCTGGCAGAGCATTCTTCTTTCCCTGATGATATCGGTAGCAATAATTCTGGTTATTATACTTTGCAGGCTGTGCTTACTCACAAGGGTCGGTCAAGTTCATCTGGGCACTACGTGGCTTGGGTCCGTCAGGCTGCTCCGGACACTTGGATGAAATTCGACGACGATGTGGTTTCAGCGGTCGCAACCGAAGACATCCTCAGGTTGTCGGGTGGAGGCGACTGGCATTGTGCCTACGTACTGTTATATGGACCTAGAATTTAAAAACTTCTCACAATTGAATAAGATCTCTTGAGAACCGAGTACTAGTAATAAAACGAACTAAATCAAATTTCTTCTTCTCCATTGTTTTTTTTTGTTTTTGATTGTTTTATTTTTTCTACTTTGAGAAACGGAAATTGCTTTTATTAATAACTCCACGTACAAGTGGAGTTGTGACACTTTCATTTCTGTTGCCTGCCACGTGCCTTCAGTCCCGGGTATGGATTCTTTTCTAGGAGAGTAAGCCCGGGGTAGAGACGGACACCCACGGAGAACAAGCAAAAGCAATGCTGTTCCTTTCTCATTTGCGTCTACGCAGTTACTGCTGTGGGTGGCCTGAGGCATGACAAACGTGGCATTTCTCTAGCTGCGCCTAAGACTGCGCTTTGCCCGCCACAGATGTCCTCTAAAGTTGGCGATTCATTTTCCATTAGACATTCACTTACGCCTAAGTTTCTCAAATCCACGTCCACAGAGTGACAGTAACTAACCCCTGACCTATTTTTCCTATAAATTTGCTCATTTCCAAATTTAATACCAACAACATGTGCTACAACAAACTATTTATTGGCTTTCGGTTTGCTCTTGGCAGAGCCTTCAATTATTTTATCTAAATCCTTTAGCGACACCTCACCACTCCCTCGTGCCAAAGGCTTCGGCTGATTTGGAGCCGACTTCCATCCGACAAGGTAGATTATTTGAAACGTTGCGGAAATGCCGTCATCCTGAAAACAAAAACAAGTGCAAGTTCGTCAAAAGTGCGACGAAAATCTTTCTTTTGAACAAACCTTTCCGTAGAGTTCTTTGTAAATAGCACTAGCAGCGAACAAAGTGTCTCGGCTTATGTGCATAGGCCTGTTAAAGGCTGCGTTGTTCTCCGCCATTCCCTTAAGATCCCACATCAACTCGAACATTGACGGATATCCCACGACCAGTTCATCGGTGTCTATGGTCAACATTGTGAAGCCTGTGCTATTAAGAATGGCTCCAATGTCTCGTATCTGCGAAGCATAGTGAAAATCTGCTCTCGAGTAATTGCTGCATAATGCACTGACCTGGGTAAATGGTGAAATATGAGGAGACAGGCCATTTTGGCGTTCCAATTCGGCTAATTGCAATGATGACCTCAATTCGTATAGTGTGTCCCCGCCGAATAAAGACGCAATAAACACCCCGTCTGGTTTTAAACTCTTATTCACTTTGCGGAAGCATCCGGGGAGATCGTTAACCCAGTGCAAGCTAAGGCTCGACATTACCAGATCCAAGGAGTTCTCTTCAAACTAAAAGCAATGCAAATAATGTAGGTACGTTGCCGCTAAAAATCGCACCGAAATATTTGTGGGAGCGAGAAGTTCAACAATAAATCGAGTTCCTTTGCAAAAACTCGTCTGCTATATAAAGAGGTACAGAAAGTGTACAGCACCAATAGGAACATCACTTTTGACATAACTGCCAGATTGCGATCAACTTATCTCCTAAAAAGTATAATCGGTGCTAACCTACTTACATCCAAGTTTTCCTCGTCCATTTCCAATTTGGTAATTTGAAGACCTGGCGTTCCTTCGGCCTGCTGAAGCATTGTCGGACTCGTGTCACACAAAATCAAGTGCTGTACTGTTTCCGCCAGAACATGCCTAGAGACATGACCACGATTACATCCGATATCGGCAGCATTTTTAAATTCACGCTTTATGTCGAATATGCGGTCGGATAAGCGAAAGCCGACTTCTTCTTTTATGTAATCAAATAGCGCTACATCTGGACTAGGTAACTAAGTGAAATACTTGATGTAACATAATTCAAGAATTTGCAACTTACTTTCTAGCGGCTCTTTCTTTTTGCAAAAGTTTTGTTTGTCGATCGAAAATATTTACAGGCGTAGGTTGATTGGCCGCCGATCGACATGGCATCGATAAATTGGCATTTAGAACTTTTGTTAAAACTGGCAACTGACCGTTTTTACTTTGATGGCTAGTGATAACATTTAGGCACTGTTTCAAACACTTTGTCGTTGAATTATTAAACATTTTGATTTAGAAATGAACCTTCGATTTTCAAAATTCAACATCAAGGAGTATGGAAATCTTTAAAATGCAATTCAAGGAGACACAAAGCTTTCCAAAGTTTTGACAGTTCGCCTTCCTTATGTAACTTTCCAGTAAAGTACTGTGGTTACGAACTAGTACCAAAGGTGATTCAATTTTAAGTGGTGTGGTATTCGATTGGGCTTCGCCGGCTTCAGATTTCACGTGGCTAATTGAACATAAAAATTATGGACAATAAAAATGTAACTTGCTCTATTTTTTGTTGATATTCGTGCGATTGGATTTTGGGTAGGCAGGGCGTTTTCCATTTGTTTCCATTGATAGTAAATCATTCGAAATTTGCGCCCGAATTGATTTCTAAACATTTCTACATATAATTATATATCCGATGCAATGCGTTTCTTTGTAGTTGTTAAAAATTTCCAGAAAATGTAAACAAACTCCACAGAGTTGTCAAACTCAAGCGCACTTGTATAGGTAAATCTGATGCAACTCTGAGGAGGAGATTCGCAAAAGTGATTTGAAATCGCAAAAAGTTTTTAGTTGCCCAATCGAACGCCACATTAGGTTGCTTAAGATAAGGACCAGTGTACCTACCAACAGTCGGCGTGTTTTTTTGAACTTCGATCTCAGCAAAGCAAAGTAAAGTAGGATTTTCAGCATTCAATTACAACTACGCTCTACTTGACACTTCGAGACTCGCAGTAGTTGTAGTAATTGCGTGCTAAAAATCCTACTTTACTTTGCTTTGCTGAGATCGAAGCTCAAAAAAACACGCCTAGTGTTGAATAGTTTTCCATGCTTAATTTTCTGTAAGATTGTGGTGAACAAAGAAAATTTAATGTAACGTAGGTTGGGTAATAATTCTATAAAGCACATAGTTCCCGACTGCCTCGGTTGCTATTGGTGAAATGTTATTTCTTTTATTTTCGAACGCACTTCAGATTATATGGAACAGTGATGGGACTTGAGAAAAGCGAAACGGTGGTAGATAGCCTTAAAAAAAGGTGGTAGAAAAGTGGTAGAAAATAAAATGTTCCACTTGCACTAAAATAAAGTGAACATTAGAGAAAGCACACTAACTTGCTGTAGGAACCAAGAATTTACGCATTTTCACTTCCAATAGTTCTAAATATTATTTGAAAATTAAAAGTTTTGAAACTACTAAAAAAACGCCATAGATTCAACTCATTATTAAACACAAAATATCCAAACATAGCAAAACATCCTCTCACAAATACAGTCAAAAATAGAAAATTTAGCGCAGTAAATGGTGTACTGGACTAGAAGTTTTTGCTGATGCAAATCTCAGAGAGAAATACTGATAGCATAAAGCTGAGTCTGTATGGGTAAAACTAAGGCGAGTAGGTATAGGAACAATTTTCAATTTAATGCAATGATGGAAAAGAAATATTATTAGCTAGTAGCGATGAGTAAAAGGTGGTAGATTTCGAGTTCAGGTTGGTAGAATTTCCGAAAGTGTAAAAAGTGGTAGAAATACCACTTAAGTGGTAGAAGTCCCATCACTGATATGGAACTGGAAACGAGTCTCTACTCAATGGGGAGTGGGGAGATTTGTTTATAAATTTTCTGGAAGGATAGTTCCTTTTTCGATGTCATTCCGCACTTCCAATATTATTGGAAGCTTATTTTCAGTGCACTTTCTCATTTAAATAATCTGTAGTTGGCGTCGGCAGTTATTCCTTCAAATTCGCTGATAATTAAAGTAATTTCCCAGTTTAAAGTATTTTGATAAATTATTCTATTTAATATTGCTATGAGTGCGAAGGGTTCACTTTTTCCGTCTGATGAAACTATATACGAAAGGTCCAAAGATTGGGCAAACTTTATGTCGGTATGTAGTAACACAAAACAAAATGTCCACGAAATGTAAAAGTGCTTTCTTTCAGCGTATGGTCGCAAAGGAAGACTTCAAAAGCATAAAGTTTGACGAAATTCCAACCGATGACTTTGATGATGACAGCGAGTCAGAAGAAGAACTAAAGGAAAATAGTCGCGACAACAATTGCCTGGCGCTGGTGAAAGTAGATAACTTCGAAGCCAGCAGCACTTCCGAGGACGATATGGATGACTTGTTGAACGAGACACTCCCAGATATCGAAGAGCGGAGACGTAAGTGGAAAGAATCTGGAATGGATAGGGTGTTGGACACATTTGATGTGACCGCTATCACAGACAAAGTGGGCCCCTGGTTGAGGAAGTCTGAACTTCAAAAGTGCATGCCCACCAATTCCTCGGTCGAAGAAGAACAAATTATGCATTTCGAAAATCACCAGATACATTACAATTCCGACGAATCCCTACAGTCCACAGACACTGCTAAATATATTCTTTCTAATCGCAAACCCAGAGCAACCAGCTGCACCACAATGACTATCAAGAGGTTTCGTTATGTTAAGGGAAAACAGAGGGAACTTGAGAGGAAGTACAATCATTTTGATAAACTCGACGTGAACCACGAAATCGGCCAAGTGTTCAACACAAAATGTATGGGACGACTGCCGGCTGCTCAAAGCAGAACATCGAAGCGTGCGGTGAGTGAGGTGAATGAACGCCCCAAATTTGTTAGCAATTTACAACCGCAGACTCATAGTAAAACTTATGAGGACAGTTTAGGTAGAAATGTAGAAAAGCCTCTGCCCAAGCCCAAGACCAAGCCCGAGTCGGTAAAAAGGCAAAAGAGTCTGCAAAGAAAGAGACGGTCTGATAGCTTGCGAAAGCGGTCAGTGTCGAGCTCGTCGTCGTGTTCTTCCACACCCGACCGCAACAGTTCTAACCCGAAACCCAAGTTTCGCAGGGTTATCAGAAAATCGAAAAGAATTAACGAATCACCGATCACAATTTTGACATCGTCATCGGATTGTGAACTAAGTGCGAAGGAAACTGTGGTAAAGGCAAATGGCAAACTTCCCAAACAAATACAGGAACTGAAAGCAGCGAATGAAACTGGCTTTTTGCCCGAGAACATAGTTAACTCTACGGCTGTCTCCAAACCCGATCCCTTGGTTAAGCCAAAGGATTGTCTACTAAGCCCAATCGGAAGCAAGAAGACAGCGAAGAGCTTTAAAACGCCCAAAAGAACAACGATAGCGAGGTGTAAGAATCTCTTTACCAACCCTGAGGGTATGGAGAAACCTATGGACGATGAGCAAGCAACAACATCGAAAGAGAAGCGCATGAAGCTAAGTAGTGTTTCTGAAAGCCACGACTCGGACCGAAAAGTTCTCGTGTATACACCAGACAAGACCCAAAGTCGCGAAAATGTGAGTGGCAGCTCATTCAAGCTGACCGAAGAGCATTTGCGTCAAGCCATTGGAAAAAAGGCGTCACGTAGATTCCTGACTTTAAATCGACAAAAGTTCCCACTTGAATTCGATTCCAGCTCTACAGTGTACTACAAACTGCCAAATGCGATGGGCACGAGTGACTCCACTGATGACAGCGATGAGGATGTCCTAGACATATTCGCCAAACAGGGGGAATTGGTCGCAGAGCCGACGCTGAGTCCTTGATTTTTAGACATTCATTCATGCATTACATAATTATATATTATTATAAATTGTTAGCTAAACTAAATATCTTTAAATAAAAAAAAGCAACTGAATTTTCAGCATTTATTTGATTTTAAAACAGTCTATGTCCGGACCTAGATTTACAACTTTGTGCATTACAACACGGGCGATTAAAGGGACGTCCAAAACTGGTGATCAAATACCCATTTCGTGGGCATTTTGCTTTTCAAAATGAACTAAAAGGGCGAATAGGGACATTTTTTTATCTCTCCGAACAAAAAAAACGTCGGCATGGGCAAAGAAGTGCATTTTTGAGACTTGAGAAAAGCGAAACGGTGGTAGATAGCCTTAAAAAAAGGTGGTAGAAAAGTGGTAGAAAATAAAATGTTCCACTTGCACTAAAATAAAGTGAACATTAGAGAAAGCACACTAACTTGCTGTAGGAACCATTGTTGTGCATTGTTGGCAACCCAGTCTGAAAAGTCTGGCACTACCGAACACACGAAAGTTTCTTTGTCGGCCATCTTGTTTACGTGATATTGGAAAGTTCTGCATGTTGATATTTTTACAGCTTCCGGAAGTGAAAACGGACAATTTTTTTTTATTTCGTGTAATTGATTGACAATACCACTCTCATTTGACATGTTTCATTTTACAAATGAAAATCGAAACGATGGTCTGCGGAACTGGTGTTTGTTTCCTAAAGTATCATTTCCCATGTCTGATTTATCTCATTCTTACACCCAAAAAACAAATCATACCATAGTCAAAGATCAATGAATAAAAGAGATGGATATCTTTCGTACGTCTATCCTTTGACCATAGCATGACTGCGCACAAATTACAAATTACTTGCAAAAACGCGCATGGGTGGTGTTGTAAATCCAGCATAAGACCACACGTTTCTGATTGTGCCCATTGAAGAACTTAATATTGAAAATAAAATATAATATAAACATTTTTTTATTACGTCACTTTTATTTTTATACAAAATGTATGAAGGTCTGGCCAGACCTTAAGGTTGAAGTTGTTGACAGTTGACAGAAGAGTTAACTCCTCCAAAAATTTGTTTTCACTATCAAATTTGTTGTCGTTAATTGAATTTGATCGACTGGTCAATTCATCTCTTCCTTTTTTCAGCCAAGCAGTTAGTTTGAGTTTTGCGCTAGATTAAAAAATTTCCCTGAATTTGAGTATAACAAGACAAACCATACTGAGACAACCAACGGCCGATTGTCCGTTACTTGTTATACTTTTATGGGGTGGCAATTGATAAATGCGCTAGGATTGTTACATAGAAATTCGAATTGACAAAGGTTACGTAAATAAAAATTCCGGCTCACCAACACGCTCGCACCTAGCGTATGCCACTTCCGCTGCTGGCAAAGTTGCTGGCAGCGTCCAAAGAATTTTATCCGTTAAATTTGAAATTATTCGTTACGTGTGTATATTATTTTTTTTAAGAAAAAGTGTACATTTGCTTAAAATGTTTATAAAAAAATTAACGACGTTATTGGGTGAGGAAAATTAAAACATTTTGAGCAAACTTTCATCAGTTATTTAAGAAAAATTTACGCAAATGAAATCAAGGTCAATGATATCCAAAAGCGAACAAGAAGATTGCGAGTTGGGGATCTCAGTATGGGTTCGTTCGAATACTTTTTTTGCAAACGTAAAATTATTAAAAAATTTGCTAAGAAACCGTGCAAATGCGACCACGTACTTAAAAAAAAAATGAGAGGGAAATTAATTTCCCCTCTTTTCATTTTTTCGTAATTTTCTACTCGCCGAATTTCGACTGAAAAATTTAAAATGAAAACTGACAGTAACAACTGAAAAGTCTGCCAAGTAAAACTCTTCTTATTTGTGTATTCAACGATGTCGGAGGAAGAAATTGTAATCGAATATTCTCCACATAACATATCAGCGCATTCAAAATGGTAAGTTTAATAGATATTTAGATAATAAAAAAATTCAATTATTCCAACTTATTTTTGGTCTATTCGCGCACTTTTCCTAGCTTAACGCTACAAATCTGTCAAACTCAAAAAAAAAATTGAGTAAAACTCTCTCAGAGAGCTGAAAATATACGCAAAAGTACGTGGATAGACTTCGAGTTACTTTGAGCCACTTTCATGTTTGACATCTAATCCATATCAGAAATAAATATATAACTTACCTTTTTGCAACATATGAAACGATCTAGGAGAACATTCGACCACCACCGACATTTTTTTTATTTTTACAGATATTATTATGCCGTGCAATTGATTTTTAAGACGAGTTTCGAATTTGTTTCTTGGTAACTTTGTGCATTTGACATATTTATCAGCACTTGCCGGTTGAAATTCCCTGAGCTGTTTCGAGCCAAGAGAGGTGCTACTCGTTACTCGTTATTTTGCTAATTTTCTCTTTTCTGTCATTTTTGATGAGTACGTGTAAAGAGTTTGTGCTATTGAGATCGATTTATTTCGATTGCGTTCGATTCAAACCGCGTACGCGAACGAACATTTTGTAGATGCTGCATTTTACGATAATGTCAAAATGACATTTCTTAAACTTTTTGTAAGAAAACCGATCAGGTACTACCCTCGATTTTTGAAATTTGAAGTTTTTCATTTTTTTATGATGAAAGTACACGAACGAACCTAATAGTTTAAATAATTTGTTTGACACATGATGCCCTTTCGTTAACTAAAAGCTGGCTGCAAAAAAAATACTAGAAATCAAATCAATAACCATGTTTACTTAATTGCATTGCTTTGGTTGTTTATTTATTTTACATTTTTTCATGTAAGAGAATACATTTAAAATTAAAAAAATAAACTAAGTAAATATACATATTATGTACTATTTAGCCGTTTCTGTATTTTTAGTTTTTATTTTTATTCGATAGTTTACAATATCATTTTCATATATACCTATGTACTTGTATTTTGTTTTTTTTTTATCCTTTGAAACAATTATTATTTGTGTGAGGCACAACAATAAACTCTGATTGAAAAAAACCCGCTTTATATTAAATACGCGAATATTTTCCATACAGTTTATTCATTTTTCTATTTATGGACGAATGAATTTGTATTTATTTGTATAATCTGTTGATAGTGAAACAAATGCAATGGTAATGGGATGACGATTGACAGTATATTTCTTAAAATTATATCAACATTGCGGTATCTGAATTGCAGGATATTCACCGAAATCTAATGTAGCTGGTAATAGAAATTGCCAAGCAAATCTATATAATACGTTAATTTCTCCTGATCATGCAGCGCTAACAGTAACTAACACTTCTGTACTGTTGGTTCATTTTAAATTAAGCAAAACTACCAATATCCAAATATTGTTAAAATTATGGAAGTCTTTTTTGTGTATGAGTCCGGGACGTGAACCTGATTTGTAACTTGGCGCAACATTTCAAACTCTGGCAGAAAGCGTTTCAATGGTCACTGACAGATAATTCATAAAAATGAAAGAAAGCTTGACTTGACATTGGTGCGTCAGCAGTTTCGATAGAAATATCAAGATCACCAGGGAAACAATTTCGATTGACTTAATGCTTATGAATTTTATTTTTAATTTGCTCAACAAATTTAAAAAAAATATTTTATGCCGCTAAAAAATTTAGAAAATGCTCAACTTCTTTTTGAAGATCACACGAAAGGGTTAATATTTATTTAGTAAAGAATATTGTATGTGAGTTAATTTAGTGTTCTCGTGGAAACATTTTGCAAGGAATAAATGCAATTTTTGACATAAAACCACGCCGGCAGTGGTAATATTACAAGTTCAGAACTTTTTATCTGGAATTTCTCAAGGTGTCAGTGGATTTCTCTGAGACCCGTTGAGGATATTTAATAATTTAAACAGGAAATTGAGTAATCTTTAAAAACAAGCTATACCTATCTTGTTCACAAAATGATGAAATTTTTGGTTGTATGTAATTTATATTCGCTTGAAACTATCCAGTGCTGCATTTTATCTGCCAGGGTTCGCCATTTTGCGTCTTAGCACAGGATTAGCGGTTAAATATTATGTCTGTTCGTACTTTTTCACTATTCTCTATTTGATTACAGGAAAAAAAGATTTTATATTCATAATTTAACTTACATCGTCCTGCTTTTTTATTGGTTGTATTGATACATCAAAATATTTGTTTTCATTATTTATTTTGTATATACTTTATATTTTCTTATTTAATTTAATTATTAACATTAATGACGAGGTGAGAATTAACGGTCGTAGCCGAATGCGACTTTATTCATCCAATTGCATGTGAAGGCTGTCAGGCTAAGAGTAGTTCCCTTTGCGGTGTACTTCTAAGAGCGTTAGCTGTTTTTAAATGAATACTATGTAACACAAAAAAAGGTTTTAGAATAAATGACTGTTAACAAAAAATATGTACACTAGCTACAGAATTTTTAAATAGAAAATTTAAATAGAAAAAAATATATACATGTTGATAAAATCAGTTGAGAGTGGGAAATAATGATGCCAAGTAGTCATATAAATGACCGTTTTTAGAGGTTCTGTCAAAATAAGATCACACAGAGTTATGGGCATATTCCAAATGCTATAATGATATAATATTCGAATGAACACACACGACCATACTGATCTTGACCGATAAAAGTCAATGTCTTATGTCAAATATGCAATTTACTGAAATTTGATGATGACATTGCTTAGTTTTTTTTAACAGCTAGGTATTCAATTGTCAACGGCCTTCGCGCAGTTGTTTTTTTATTTTTGTTCTTTCAGTGCTTTGTGGATCTTGTGGTCAATTTGTTATAAGTATGTGAAGTAGATAATATGAACAGCTTGATGGAGGTAGAGATTATTTCTGCGTTTCTTCCTATTTAAAGAAATAATTGTCCAGAAAAACACATTAAAATATACGCTTCGAGGTTTCATTATTTTCTTTAAGCTAAATGTGACTTATGAGGATAGGTGCCCGTATTTTTGTCATTGCTCGAGATTTACTTAAGAAACAGGACATTTGCTCTGAACCTTTTTAGACAGTGAAAGTGTCAAAATGGGTAGACAGTGTCCATACGATACGACGCTATAATAAAGGCTGCTGCTGCCCATATTCCTGAATTTCCGGTAGAACTTAAATATGCTCTCAACTTTGTTTGACAGGCCAGCTTCATTTCAATTGTTTGACATTCACAGAGAAGGTGGGTGCTACCCCCTGTGACTTTTGGTGCATGTTTCCCTGTTCGTTAAACTCGGCATAGTACAATCTATTGTGCTTGACCAAGCCCGAATGAATCGTATCAGATGGGTAGGACACGGAAAACGAGTGAAACACCGAAATAGTCGTCTATCCCAATTTGGCAGTTACCCAAAGACCGCACTAACGGAGGAACGTATTGGCGGATGCCCTGGCCCATCACAAACCTGTACAGCACCGAATTTAAAAATTCAATTCCTTACGAGTATGACTAAAGGAAAGATGGCAATTAGTTTAATTTTCTAGTTCACTCTTGTGCTTTTCCCCATATGCCACAGCAATAGACGCTAAAGCTAAGCTAATTATGCATAATATGCATTGAATGCCAACGCAAATGACCAGATTAGCTGTCAAATGACCAAATGTCAGGATTATCAAAACTTTATATTAGACTATATGACCAAAATTACCATAATATGGTCATATTTGCTTTGATGGTTATTTAAGGTATTTGTTATTTATTACAAAATGGTAAAGTAGTCTAATGCTGTAAAGAAAAACAAAGCAAAAAGTCATTGACAACAAAACAATTCTTGTTCCATCAAAAAAACCAGCAATGCTTTAACGAAATTTCAATAAAGTGCATATGGCATATGGCTGGCATTCGTGCATATTGTCCGATGACACTATGCTATTTGGGCATTTTTATCTGTCAAAATCAGCATGGTCATATGTGGCATTTAGGTCATTAGATCATATTAGGTATGCCCATTACATTGTATGACCATATTTTGACAGGAGAACTGTCAGAAATTGGCATTTTATGACCACTTGGCATGCAGTCTAATCTAATGTCGTTTTCCATTGGTTTCACTGGGGGATCCACTCATTCTGAAATCCAATGGAACGGCAAAACTGCTTCTGAAAGAATCCACAAAAGTATTGGTGAAATGCCAAAAATAATATACGGCTGCTGTCAGCTGACTAGTAATGAATACATAAATTGCACTTGCACTTGTGTGAGTGCTTCTTGAGTGGATTCTGAGTCTGACTTCAAATCGAGAAGCGAAATTCTCTTCTCACAATCACCAGAAGAGTATTTTTGTGCCAATGGAACGGCATTTTTTCGATTCCGGACTCTCCCGGACATTTCTTTCTGTCTAATGGAAAACGACATAACCATAATTAATTTCCGCACGTCTGTTTAAAATTAATATCCGCAAGTCTGTTACTGTGCATGTTAGGCGTATGCGATATAATGGTGTCTGAGAGAAATAAGTACGCTCTTGCGGATGACATGCACCTGCACCAAAAGAATGATTTTTGTCTTTAAAAAACCAAAACCAGCATCGCGTTGACTTCAATTTGATGTTTAAATCAGATAACATTAAATACAAAAAGGTAAATATGCAAAATCGGTTACTTACTTATTGTCTTCAATCGAAAATGTTTCCGATGAGCCATGCGAAGCAACTGATGTACCTGCAAGCGAACTTCGAATTGAGTGCGAGTCCTCTGGCACGTTTAGAGTAACTAAAAGTTTGTTTGTTTTGTTGTTAATTTTTTTTTTTTTTTTTTTTAAATCCAATCGGTGAAACAAATAAAAAAAAACAATAATAATAATCAAATTTATTTTTAAGAATAACATAAACACGATTGTTATATTTAGAATAAGAACAAAAAAGATGTATATTCATCATAGGTACTAGTTTTCCTTTTAATTTAAATGCAATAAGAAAAAAGTGTTTCAATTCATATCAAACAACAAAAACAAGCATCAGATGTAGAACTACTTATATTTCGTGTTGTGTGTTACAAAAAATATTTAATCAATACAAATATTTGTTTGTTTTAAGTAACTACAATAATAAGTTAATTTGTGGTTTTTATCAAATTTTCAAAAACAAAAAAAGAATAACTAGAAAATGCTACTTCAAAAAAAGTTTCTATAACAATTAACTTATTTGGCAAATATAAATTTATGTTGCGTTGGACACGTCTTCTACGTTACATGCAAATTAAAATAATTTAACAATAATTATAAATTCTTTGTGTTATATGTAACAGGCAAATGCGTTACAAAAGAGATTAACCTAAATTTATATAGTATTATTAAATGAATGAGATTAAAATAATGGAATTAGACATAAGTGTAAGAAAAAATTGTAACATGTGAATGTTGCTTCTAATTCGCTAATGGTGTTTCCACGGGCACAAGAAAATTTGAGTAAATTTCAGTTGATTTTCAATTTTAAATCGTATGTACAATAATCGATTTGGCGTGTTTTTCTTTTATATTTTGCATTTAAAGTCGAGTATTCTCTTCACTCTCTTCGCCATCACTTTCGTAGCTTTTGACGGCTATTGCGAATCCATTGCCGTTGCTATACAGAGAGTAACTGCTGACAGCGGGAGATGTTGCCAAACTTGTGCTACTTTGATATGTTTTCATTGAAAATGCATCACCTTTTTTTTTGGTTTTTGTTTTGGGGAACGGTGTGGTTTGTGTATATAAAAAAGAAGAATAAATGAAAGCCCAAAATAATAAGACAATTTTTAATGTAGGTACATATTTTGATTAAGCAAACATTATAAGCACGAAACCGTAAAACTATTTAAGTGTCTAGGGGCAATATGGTAAATATGACTTAATGAGACTAAAGTAAAAGATCCCACCACAGAAAAATAGTAAAATTTTAGTATTGGGATATCAGGATAGATTTTACGAACTGACAGTGGCGAAATTTTTATTACAAAACTACCCAATGTGACCTGTCAAATGTTTAGTGTGAAGGTTACAAGTGATTATTGGTACGATGCAGAGTTTTCATCGGAAGATGTAGCCTTCAATTTTTGCTGCCTGATTAAAAGCTCTGTAAAAACCATAGGGTTGGGTTTGGACTTTGGAGCCATAAAATCTGTCGTATCCGCTGCGGAAACGTATTCAACGGAAGGATGGAAAAAATACACGCAAGCTTTTGCCGGATATGACGGATGAAGAAGATTTACTTCCAATGAAAATATTCGTACATATTGAACGTTCAGAAAGCTAGTTTATGTAAAACGTTAACTTGAGTTGTCTGAACTAGGTTTTAAAACGGGTCGAAAACTTTTAATTGTTTTCGTATTCTCGCGGTTTATTTTGAATGCTGACTCTTTGAAATATCAACTGAGTATAAACGGCAACTGCAAACGCTATTTACGTGATCAATCCAGGCCAATAAAAACCGAAATACATCAGGTCAGTCGGCTGTCAGACTTCAGACCGAACGCCCCTATTAAGAATTCTAACCGTCGTAAGTCGGCTAAATTGTTTTTTGATTGAATCTAAAACAAGTT
This sequence comes from Cheilosia impressa, assembly GCA_948293265.1. Taxonomy (NCBI): domain Eukaryota; kingdom Metazoa; phylum Arthropoda; class Insecta; order Diptera; family Syrphidae; genus Cheilosia; species Cheilosia impressa. Next base: position 14,754,935 of record OX411884.1, read on the forward strand.
GGTTGATAATATCACTTTTCCTGTCCAAACAATTGAAATGTCAGCTTATCACTCAGTCGAGAAATCGGTAGATTTCTAAACATAAAAACGTGATAAGTGAAAAACTGAAGTACGAACGTCCCCATTAATTGGTAAAAATATTTAGAGTGGGAGAAACTGTTATGGTCGTTAAATGAATTGAGACAAAGGCAGCTACATTGGGGACGTTCAAGAAAGTAGTTTGGTAAGACTGACAGCTGGCTGACTGCATCTCAGTTTTGATTGACTAATGAACAGCTGTTTCCGTTGACGTCTATGGAGGAGTAGCCGACGAATTTAGTCAAGAATGTCGTGACTGAGTACTAAGTTGACAGTTCGCATATGTGGCTGACGTAGGAAAATATAATTTTTGGGTTCAAGTTACATCTAGTACATCTTTTGAATATCATTAACTTCGATTTCATGTGTAAATTTTCTTAAGAACTGAAATAAGTTTGCTCAAAATGTTTTTATTTTCCCTGAACCAATCTATGTTGTTAATTTTTTACAAATATTTTAAGCAAATGAACACTTATTCCTAAAAAAATTTAATTTTAACGGATAAAATTCCATGAACGCTGCCAGCAACGTTCATGAAAGTGGCTCATATATTTTGCGAGTATGTTGGTGAGCCGGAATTTATGAGGTTACGTGACATTTGTCAAAACGAATTTCTATGGAACAATAGTAAAAATATATCGTCCGGTAATGATACCAATAAGGTCTCAGTATGGTTCTAGACAAAGCTGAAATAAATTGTCATAAAAGGTCCCCCTTTAGTCCATGTTACCACAAAAAAGATAAGAAATTCAAATTCCTTAAAATAATTTATTTACACTTAAAACTGGCTGAAGAGTTTATGACGGGTAGTTGATAAAAATATTAATAACTTAATAATATAATTTTTAGCACCCAACATAAATGCGGACAAGAAAATGCAACGAAGAGTTTCTTCAAGTTTGTTACTTAATAAATCAATAAATAATATCAGTAGTAGATAATAAATACATTTGTTTATAAAACTGCACAATTTAAATGTGTGATCAGCGAATTTTGTAATAATACGTCCGCCGGGACTAATTCTATTCTGCAATCATAAAATGAGATTCGAATGTGTATGTGTGATTGGCTAGGTAACGGCGTTTCCTTGCTCTGTGTGTGACTCCAAAAGATGTTTCCGGAGGAGAGGATTAGTTCCGTTTTGAAAGTATATCGCGGTACCTTCAATGATTTCAACGGCTTTGTGCACTGATTGCAGTAGTAATACTCTGATTTGGTGTCGGTTTTGACCACTTGGCTGTGTTGAGAAATGCTGTGCAGTGTGCAACTATCTGCTCTTCTAGAGGGACAGGACATTTCATTTTTAATTCACAAGAAATCACAAGCTTTGATGGAGAAATTAAAGGTCCTTGTGCAGAAGCCCTGTATAAGAGAAAACCAATGCAAAAATCAGCATCTGTTTTACACACATTTTGCTAATAACATTTTAAATGATTAGATAGGATTTGATTTGTCTAATCTAGTCAAAACAGATTATTATCTTCATGGAAGACCCGCACCAGAGTTACTTGAAAGCCTCACGGCAGAGTTGTTAACAGTTTCACGTTGGCTACTGATTATGTGCATGCAAGTTTATCGAGAACGCTCCAGGGAATGGATATAATGGCGAAGAACGAGGGGGTTCAATTGGAAAGGCTTTCTGGGACTGCAAGAGATAAAATATGCTTTTCCCGGGAATTGAATTTGAGTCCGCTAGCCGCCACCACTTGCACAATAAGAGTGTCAACTTGTGTTTGTCGAGAACCAGCTTTGAAATTGAGGCAGCATGTCCCACTAAATTATAAAGCGCATTTATCAATAATCAGGCCCATCAATTTTGGCCAGTCTCTTGCTCTGTTCGTAAACTGCCTCACATCCTTTTGACTCAAATTGTGCAAATTCCCTAATAATACTTTAATAAGCGAAATGTTCCGACCAAGAGTCGATGTTAACAACTAGAACAAGTGCGACATATCCACTGCTGCGACATATCTCTATCTGCGTCCTACTCACACAAGTGCCTATTGTAATTATTTACAACTTAATTTAAAGCAACATCTTTAGCATACAACTTTTTAAGCCTACGAAAATGCATAACAAATTAAATCAACTATTTATGTGATGTATGAATGTGCGGGTGCAATGTGGTGAAAGTACTAAGACAAGAATGCATGCGATCAACTCTAGCAAATAACGTGCGCCAACAAATTACGTGACAGATTTTTCATTTATATTTGACGGTATCCTAAACCCACGCAATCTTATTTGAATGTAGGACCAAACTTTCGCTACACTTGACCAATATTTTTACTGCGTGCATGTTGTAACTGCCAACTCTTGCTGGAAGGAGATGACTACGTGTAAGCTTGAGATGGAGCATAAAAAAATAAAAGACGTTTGAGACACACCGTGTTCCATCCAACTCTAAACGCTCTCGTTTCAGAATGTTTCTTCTTTTTAACAAGAACTTATTTAGTTTTATGATGGACAACTTTTTTGATAGGGTAGCCTCTGTCATAACTTCGTTAGAGAAGCGGTCGCGGGTTATGCCGAAAGATACCTATAAACTAAAATTAATGTCTGCAACCACCACCGAGTGAGGGGTCCCAGGCAGAGGCAGAGGTCCCAGATTTAGAGGAAAAGCGCCAATTTTAGCGCTTTTTCAATAAAAAAGGGGAAAGCGAGTGGAAACCTTAAAAAAGGGAAAAAATTAAAAATTTCCTTGAAACTTAAATTTAAACGCATTTCCATAACAAATCAATTTCCAAGTTTACTCAGAATGAAATTTTCAGACTAAAGCCTAGTATGCTGTTCCAGGAAAACTAAAATTAAGCGCCTCTCCAATGTTTCTCTCCACCACTTCGCCTAATGTTCGCTTAATTTTTTGACAGTGTTAGTTCCATAAAAAAAAAAACTGTGTTAGTAAAGTTGAATGACTTGCTACTGTTAATTTGCTTTCGTTTGAAATTTTGTTGCGAATATCGATATTTTCTCTGATCTGTCAAAATTTAGCTGTGGAAAAATGTATTTTGCATTAATACGCTTACTTAAATTCTGTGGGGATTTTTCGTACAGTGGCTAACAAATTTAGCTTGAACTGTGTACTGCTTGGCTTAGCCGCTTTGCTTAATTTCATCTTTGGAGACATTTTTGTATGGGGGCTTAATTTAAGCGCGAGCAGCACACTAGGCCTTAATATGGAAAAAAATCGCCCATCGAACGGCAAAGTAAGAATTTTTGTGTATCTGAATGCATTCAGACGCATTTGACGTTTTGTCGTATACACACAGAAAATCATTTCAAATTCAAATTTCATATAAAAATAAAGGCTAATTTCACTTATGGCGTTTTTCATTGAAGATCCGAGAGAATTGCCCCGAAGTTCAAAATTGTTCTTTTCAATAAAATTCGTTGGAGCACTTTTGCAACTGTGGTAGACACCATAAGTGTGATTAGATTTTCTGTTGTTACTTGTTTTTTTGTTTTCTACAAAATAATAGGCCAAATCAATATATTTTAATTTCAGTTAACATTTTGCACTCGTAATTGTATATTTTCGGATCACAATCGAAAAATTTGTTTCTAACAACACAACAAACATTTAAATCTGATATTTTGCTAGTGTGTGTTGCTGAGTTCAGGGCAATTCTCTCAAAATATTCCGGACGCTCCTTTCGTGTTAAGAATTGACCTGGAAGTGCATTTTTTTTTTGAATGAAACATAGAAAACACAGAAAGCGCACTTCTAGATTTGATATTTTCACAGAAAGGGCAATTATTTCCTCAATCAAAAACGCCATTAGAGGAAAAAAATGAGACCTTTTTACCGAAAAAGCCAAATTCCATCTTATGGTTTGTTTCCACTGCGCCACATCTCGCAAACGTCTGACAGTATAACTGTCATGAAAGAGCTTCTCAATTTGTCGCTTGGAATCGGCATAAATTTGTAGATCCCTTCCATCCGTATCAAAAATGAAAAACTCACACAAAACGAGTGGCTGTGAGAAGCTAGGCCTAGGGTCCCTATGGACCTGATGCGCCAACTATTTATTTATCTAACAACCAAAACAAACATAACCTAAAAAAAAAACTTTCGAAACTTCTTTGTTTGACGTGAGTTAACCCTAATGCGTTCGATATAGCACTAAACTGGCCCTGGTACTAAAAACCTGTGTTTGGCATGGCTTCTAGGGCACCCTAGTTGTGCCCTGAACTGACCGCAGTTAATTTGTGGGGGCTAGAATTCACTGCTTAGTTTTGCTGTCATTTCGCTGCTTTCTTTCATTTTCAAACTCGTCATCTACATTGCGAACATTTTTATCAACTATTTGCATTATGGCAAACCCAAATTCAGAATATAGTTCACTCATTTTTAACAATAAACGGGAAAAAGTGTTAGCAAAAGATAAATATTTGTCAATATCAACAGCTGACAGACTTCAGGGCAACATTTTGCGGTCGACTAGAAGCCGAATTTTCAGGGTTGTGCAGGGTTTTTGACAGGCGTGAAAATTAGCTGACACTTCCCATTCTCAATGCGCACTAGTGCTAGCCACGTCAAACGAACCAAAAATTGACGAAATGTGGGTTTTTCTTTGAATAAACAAAATTGGATAACCCTGTCGATTGGCATCTTTGCTACATTAAATTAAATTAAGTCTCAGTTCCCCAAAAGAATAAGAAAAGGCAACAATCATAAGGCAGTAATTAGTGTGCTGGAATACGGACTCTGGGATGGTATTTGCGTTTCTAAGAAGGACGACTCGGTGTCCTGAAACAATTCTAAGATCTAAATATGTGACACAAATGTTAGCTACAAAGACATGCACGGAAACCAAGTAAATAAATGAAAATAGTATTTGTTACTTTTGCTTTTGCGAATAAATTTCGAATGAAAATGGAAAAGAAACAACAAAACTGTACCACAACTACATGAACAGAAACGAAAGCAACAACTCACCGGTAGCGCATTCAGAAGTTTCATAAGATACTGTTGATTGTACTTCAACTGCGTTTGCTTCTTGTCTGCAAAGTATAAACAAAAAGTTAAAACAAATGCATAACCAAAGGAGAACCACATCGAGCTTACCTTGATATCACATCATTAATGACTTGTCTTTCATTCTCTGTATACTCTGAGCGTCGGTGTCCGATCTTCTTCTCGTATTCAGGCTCGATCAACTGACCTAATAGATTTTGTGGAAATTCAATGGGCTTCGGTGATGGAGGTATGTCAAGTCTATAGCTCTTCAGTTTTTTCATCGCATGTTCCAGCACATCCATGACATAGTCATCGTTGTATCCAAAATTCTTATGTAACTTCACTTGCAAATACTCGATAATAGCATCCATATCCTTCAGTCGCAGCAGCTCGGACTGATGCAGATACAAAATGGTATACGCCATGGCAGTAACAACACGTTCCCCCTCCAGTAGATATACGTCCCAGACACGTAAGCTTAAACTAAATGGAATCTGGGGGCGACAAAGTTCGAAAGTATAACACAAAATCAAACGATATCCGATTGACTTACCCTTTCGACAAAAATAACAAAGAACCACTTTATCGAATACAGAATAGCGTCGACGTTGTGTTTTACGAAGTGCTTATGCAGTTTGCGCATCAACTTGGCTAGTATCCGATCGTGGTGCTCTAGGAATCGTGTAAGTTTGGGGAAACCCTCGATAAACAAACCATGCATAGCATATTTCTTATCGACTATCAGGGTGTTCAATGCCCAAAAAGCTTCCTCTTCGTCCATGTAGAGGAGGAGGACGCCAGCCACACCAGACATACCTTGGCAGTAGCCCAGCTCGGGATTGTATATACTATAGGCGTTGAGTAAATTGAAGAGACTGCGCTGTTTCAAACTGTAACGTTTTCGATAGGCCAAGTTATCGCGAAATTGCCTATTGACATCGGAATCGATTTGCCTGGCTTCGGTTGAATATTTTCTGGCCCACGCCAGCATGCGTGCATATGTTTCGCGATTCTTCGCCATCGATTCTTCGACGTTGAGAAGCTTTTTCCATGCCAGCCATCTTACTTTATCAGGTATACCTTTGAAGACACGTTTACGAAGTTTCTCGTTCAGCGGATCCCATTGCCGCAGCATACGTAACCACTTCTTATCACGTTCGAGTTCGATTTTCGTCCGTTTGATTTCGTGCGAGTCGTGTGTGTCGGGCAGACGGGAATCATGCAGGAAGCCATATCTGTAAGCAAAATTTTGAAAATACCATTTAAACACGTGCGCAAGGTATTAAAAAAAGAAGGTGGAGTTTCTTAGTCGCGTTCTCTCTGTGGACTCTCTGCTAATGTGATGTTGGGTTTCTTCTCTTGACCATCATTAGTATGGTACGAACACGTGTGATTTCAGTGTCAGTAAAAACCGCAACGTTGCACATTTAATATTCGTCATGGAAATACGTCAGCGGGTAAAAGCAAACCTCAGCTGTATATATGCGTGCCCGCCAAAGAATTTTCTAAATATTAACGTTCCTCATGGGTCATGATGTTGATGTCATAGTGGGCAACACCGCACACGCTACCTTCGCCACTAATGGATACAATTATCGAAGGAAGCTTACCCAAACTTCAACTTGGAACACAGCTGCCAGCCGATTTATCAATTGTAAAGCCGCTTTTGTTGTCAGTAATCATCTAAGCCCTACAACAAAAGAGTGACTGATTTTGGGATTACCAAAAAATGTGTTTCCTCGATCAAAAAACTGCCTGTATGTGTCCCGATAAAACATAGAAAACAATATATTTCTTTCGTCGCTTCGCCTATGACCCACCAATTGGGAATTGCGTCCTTGAGACATTTCTTCACACAGAAAGACCTAAAACTGCGGTGTTTTTGGGCATTACTAATGGGAACCACCCACCCAAAGGAAGCATACTAATCTCACACTTCACACTAGCCATACATACCACAATACACCACACGTATGTACGAGCACAGCGTAGAGTACCCCACTGTAGACAATTTAAATTCGCAACGATAAAACAGAAAACCACCACCCACTGCTCTCGATAAATTTGTTGTGATTATTTTGGGTGACTAAACTTAAACTAAAAGGTCGTGTCATATCCGATAACTCGAAAAGAACACTCCCACCATGCGACGCCCTTCAAGTGTAGTGAGCCTTATCTTCGATTCCCTATTTATTGTTTAGTTTAGAACTAAACACAATTATGCGTAACTTACTTATCTGTTCGATGGTAAATCTCGAATCCTGGATTTTCCCATGGATCAACTTCGTTGCTGGGATCCGTTCCTAAGTCGTAACGTTGAAAAAGTTTTTCCCTTTCCTCAGCCGCACGTTCCAACAGTTTCTGTTCATCATTTATCATTTTAGCTTACGCTAAAAGGTTCTTAATTGTTATTTGTTTTTGTATTGATCAACGATATTCACAATGATTTTTGTCAGTAAACATTAAAAAAGAAAAAAAAAATATGTACACGAAAGCTATATAAATAATAAACTGGCAAGTTTCACTGACAGCAGACGAGTATGTAGGTACCAACTTTCTCACACTTGTAATGTAGTTTGAGATTGAGATTATTATTTGAGAAAATAAATGCGATTAGCAAAAATGACTTGATTTCAGTTTTTTCTTGACAAATATCTTTGTTTCCATTAAAATTCGTGGGGACGCCTATTTCTGGGATGTTTTGATTATCACTATTCTATCCAAGAAATTGATGGACAAATTTTGTACATTTTTTCTGCTTTCTCTTCACTTCGATTTCATTGAAATTAGGATTGATGTTTGTTGGAATGTTTTGTTTTTTTTCATTGCTGTGAATACTTTGTTGTAATTGAATTGGTTACATTTCAAACAGATTTTGTTTTTTTTCAAGTTTTTGTTTTAATTTTGAGAAACTAATTATTGCGAATTTCTTATTATACGGAAATCAACAAAACAAAGAACGTAAATGCATTTAAGTTTATTGGGTAATAAGAAATTTAGTCGCCTTTTTGACGTTTCTCTTGTATTCGTCCCTGCATGAAACACGAATGGCTGAGTTCAGAAGCAGAGCCCTTAGCTCTAAGCGGGTAAAAAGTTGAGTTGGGCGAATTTGCCTTATTTTATGCGGAACCTACACTAGAATGAAGCTGTATCATACCCATAAATATTTCGAATTCTAGGGACAGTTTACCTACCCATTCCTCGTTAAATTGAAGCTACATCAGCAAGTAACCACCAAATATATCTGTTCAGCTAAATACTAAACAGAGGAGTTTATCCGAAAAATTGATAACCAGCTGATTTTGTGCGGGAATGTTAATTAATCAAGAAACGTATGAAGAGACTTTAGAGACTTTCCATACGTTTAAATTATCTACTACACTGCAGCTCTTTCTGCAAATATTAAATGAGAAAATAAAAAAACAAATAATTAATAGGGTATAATCTGCAGCTTCAGAATAAATGTAACACTTGAAACTTGAATTATGTTATTCAATTAAGGGGTTTGCTGTTAGTTAGTCCAAATTGAAAAGCTCAACAGTTTGGATATAATCAGTAAAAAGATAAAATTAAGCACGCATCTCTCCAAATCTAGCAAACCCTGATTGTGGCTAATAAATCCAACTGACATAAATTGTGCTGACGATTGACGATAACACCTTACCTCCGATACGATTAGAATTATATTGCAAAATGTTTAGCAGGAATTATATAGCTGTACTACTTAGAACTGGAGCGTTGCATTTACTTTTTATCTCTTTTTGGTGCAGAAAGTAAAACAAAAGAGTCATCTAGATCGGGCCTTAAACCTTTCATCCCTGACAGGTTAAATGACGAATCTACAAAGCTCGAGAGCCCGAGATATTTTCGAGTACTAGTCTTTTGGAAATAAGTCTTGAGCTAACAAGATGTCATCTCCTATAGCCAAAGATTATTTAAAAAAGCAATGTCCCGACGGTTGTCAAGCGAACTGTTGAACTCTTGACTTTTGAAATTCAATTGGCTCCCCATGGAAGGCCAAATTTGTTTTAGAAGGTATTCCTCATTAATAAAGCGTATGTAGCTGTCGCCACAAGTCTGTATAGAAACCTAGCCCTAGCTTCTCATAACCATTCGTTTGTGTAAGTTTTTATATTTGGGTTAAGAAGGGTCCTACTATGTTATGGCGCGTTCAGTTGAATGAATTGAATCGTTCCAGGTATATATCACAACAATTTTGAGAAGGCTAGTTAAATTAGGTACATGCCTCTTAAATCTACTCCTAACAATATCATCCATGACATTATTTTATTATGCACACGCATATTGGCCTTAAATAAATGCTAAAACTATCATTAAGCAAACATTTTTGTAGAGCATGTCTTCAAAAAGATTCAAAGGGAATGGGGTATCCGGGACTTGATATAATTCCTCATATCCTAACAATAAATTCAGAAACACCTTATGCAACCAGTTGATGCTAAAAGCTCAGGTTCGCTTGTCAAAAAGCTTCCCAGTGTTGCATAACCAGTCTGTGCGAGCTAAACGCACAATTCACCCAGTCATCGAAAAATCGATACGCTTTCCTAAAACAATGGAAAATAACATACTCTGAGAGTCTATACTTTTCTAATAAAATAGTTGCTTCCAAATTCTGTAAATAAAGTAGATTCATACAAAAATACATAACGAAAATCTCAGAGAAAAAGAAAAATCAAAATATAAAGCTAAACTAGTGGTAATGATTAAACAGTGAACCGTGAAAATATTTTTGAGAAGGTCGACATCGAAGTGATATAGAATGTCAAAGGTATGCCAAAATGTTAAGTTGATATACACGATAATTGAATTTAGTAATAAAAGCGAAAGTAAAATGCGTACAATAACGCTGGTTGTTACAAAAAGTAGTAAGTAAAAAGGACAGTAACCAAACCAACAAGTATACAATTTTCAAAAATTCCAGGAAACGTCTAAAAATAACAACAATCGTCTTAATAACATTATTGCGAAATTGTTAATTGTATTTTGTTTTAATCCATGGCGTCAGTAACTAATTGAGTTAATGCTAACACTTCTTGAAGATGGATATCAGACAAAACTTTCGTTTAACTTTCGCTTTTAACGCAATCGAATATACATACATAAACATCGAAAGTACATCAATTTCAGGTGTCTAAAAAAAATTGAAAGCCGTTTATAAAGTTTAAAACTTGAAGTATACTTTAAGTTGTGAATATGAAATGGAATCATTTTTAATTTTCTACTACAAGTAGAGTTGAAGAAGTTTTTTTTTTAATTTAGTGACCTATTCACTTTTCGCTGGAACTGCTTGAGTTAAAATTGATATACCCTGTCAAACATTCACCACCTTGTTGTAAGTTTTTGGAGGAAATACATTCGAATTAATTTTTGCAAACTTTTGAAAAGGGTTGAAAAAAGTTTCAGGCAACATGAAACATGACACTTGAGTTGTAAACTCGATTCGCCTTTCAAGTGATGGTAGCTTAATCGTTTCACACAACCAATCTTTGACCCAAATTTGTTGCACACTTGCATTTGACACTTCGTATCCCAGGGCTTCGTTAGATGCTTTGGCAAAAATATCGCCTGGACACCCCACCATGCACAAATGTAAGTGACCCAAAGATCTGTGACGACGTCTACATTGTCCTCAGTGCTCTGCATTTTTATGACGTCTACAGATGAGTGGGATGGTGGTGTTTTTTTTCATTTGTTAAGGATGTCATTTCTCATAATATAATCGTGGGTGTATGTGTCACTTGCTGTTATAATAGGCACCGACCGCTTTTTCAAAGTTAGGAGTTGTGAGGAAATGGAGCGGCATTGTAATGAGTTTGTGTTTTGAACTCTAGAATTTCATAAACTCATAAAAACAAAAATATAGGCATCTGTAAACAGAGTGCGGTCACAACTGAAATGGAATACGAGAAGTCAATCGTAACACTATTAACCATTGTTAAGAAACCAAACGCACTCTCTGCGAATTATTGTTGAAAGAAATACCACAAAAACTTGTATAGAAGTGATTGTTATTTGATTAGTTTTTCCATAACTCTAACAGTATATACATTCCCCGTGGGCAAAAGTCAAACATTCAAAAATTGAGTTATCTTAGGTAAAACTGGATTGGTCGGGAACGTCACTTGACCCACGTCAGCTGCATATGCGAACTGTCTACTTAGTACTCATACTCAGTCAGAAAATTCTTGAATAGATTCGTCGGCTACACAACTTCATAAACGTCAACTGAAACAGGTGTTCATTTGACCGATCAAAACAGAGATACATCAAGTCAGAGAGCTGTCAGACCTCCTCAACTAGATACTTAAAGGTCCCCATTAACTACGGATCACACTTATGTTCGTCACTGTCAGGAAATGAAACTTGAATTTCGTTTTGCCAAGTGACCAGTGCTTACCATTTACGACAATTGTGTCACCACTCACGATTAAGTTAGTGTAAACGAAGCAACAACTACGACCAGGAAGCAGCGAATGTAAATAAATAATCAGTATTCATTTTCTGGCAGCTCGTATAAACGTCCTCCGTAAATTTGCAACTGCCTCCCATGAAAGTTTGCATATTCTACCGCCCTCTTCCGCGTGGGGTTTGGCAAAAAGCCGACGACTACTCCTTCGCAATATTTAAACCGAAAATGTTTTTAGGTCTTGAGTTACTGAGTGAAGTAAAATTAAATCGGCTGCTAGAAATGGAAACTCTTTCTTTATACACGTGATACCAATTTGATTATGAACATGACTTTGTAAAAGTCTAATTAAATAAATCAGGAGACGTAAATTTCTCGTTCGTGCTTAGCGTCGTTACTAATAATTTAAAAACGCGTGGAGGAACATTTTAGCACCGAACAGTGTCATTTGACAGATTTGACGTTGAAGTCATAATTTTTAGGTCTGTGATGTTTTAACGAAAAAATTTTCAAGGAAAACGTCTTTTGGTTGGACAGTTTGAAAGCACAGCTGTCACAACGGGAATACGTTAAAATGTCTAATTTAATAAGTCTGACATTCTGACTTGATGTGTCTCAGTTTTGATTGCCCTAGATCGGTCACATGAACAAACAGCTTATTCAGTTGACGTTAATGGAGGGTTGGACGAATTTTGTCAAAAAATTCGGGACTGAGCACTAATTTGACAGTTCACATGTGGAAGACGTAGGAAAAGTGACTTTACCAATCAATCTAGCCTTTGCGTTCAGGTTACATCTATTCCAGACCCATCTGGTCGAACCAAGATTTTTGAATGTGCCCCCGCCACATCTGATAACGGTTCTAGGTAAATTGACTTTTCTGGGGAGAAATGTAAAAACCTCAATAAGGGCCATGGACGTCTCCAGATAAAAAAAGAGATAAAAAAAGAAACATTTTCACCAAATTGCAGTTGATGTAAGGCAGACAATTTCAAGTTGGAAATACCTGCTAAATTATTGAATTCTTAAACTACTTTTGGGGGGTTTAACTTTCACATTTTGTATTAACCTAGTTCCGCACATGCCCAAGCGCAATCTTTTCGCATGAAAAATATTACATTTACTGCTGTACCAGAATGGAATCCGTCGAGCTGTCAAAATAAATACATCTTAAACAAAAAGGAACAGTGCATAGTCCTACGTTAATTTATCGCTGTCGCGTTTTGCGTAAGCCAACTTTCGACCGCCTTGTGGGAAAACGACAGTAGATACTTAGTTTCCAAAGCAAGCGAAAAGCGACTCTATCCTGGTTTGCTCTTGGTACGAGTGTCATTTTAAATGCAATGAGAAGGCTATAGCTATACATTTACCACGTTTCTTGATGTCGCACATATGTATATTCCAAAAAAACAAAAGAGGGAGAGAGAGATATGCTATATGCACCTTCTTAAATAAAATGTGATGACATTTCCGGTTTATGTGTAAATTCTACTCCCATTTCGGTTGGAAGGCGCTGCAGTCAGGCGTGTTCTCCGACCTTCCCGACGACGTTCTATTGGGAAATGAGCAACATCTTAATTTTATGTCTCTCTTTTCCAGATAACTGAACTGGTCCATCAACGAGTAGACAGGCAGTATGGAAGATGCGATCATACTATTCGAGTCATATGCCGAATCGGGCAAGCTGTGAGCTTAGCTGTGGAGCGTTTTGCAACTGTGGGCGAATCCATAGCCGAAAATAATTCCGAAATCCGAAACGATATGCACGAAGCATGCAACGAAGCCCGAGCAGCAGGTAGCGTTTTTATTTAATAAGCCATCCTCTTCAGCTCTATACTACTGCGTCATTTCCACTTTGCAGGTGCGACTATAGAACGTTTGTGTGAAACTGCTGCGGATGATCCGTTGAAATACCCATTGCCCGATGATCCTCTGGGCGATAGAAGTGCAATGATACACGCAACCAGATCTCTTCTGGGATCCGTAACACGAGTGCTTCTCTTGGCCGACATTGTTCTGGTAAAGAAACTCTTGCTGACCAAGGATAAGGTAGCGCACTCACTTGGCCGACTCCAATCAGTGGGCAACTTTACCGAATTCGTAACGGCTTTTTCGATTTTCGGAGCCGAAATGATCGAGCTGGCACACGTTACGGGCAAACGTCAAAACGATCTAAAAGAAGAGCGCCGACGGGCACAAATGTCAGCCGCCAGGCAAGTACTAGAACGTTCCACAACGCTTCTGTTCACTTCATCGAAAACATGTCTGCGCCATTTGGAATGCCCGATAGCAAAAGAGAACCGCGACACAGTATTCTGTCACATGAGAAGTGCGATCGATTTAATCCATTTCGTTGTTAAGGACAGCGTCAACGAATGCATGTCGTTAAGATTTTCACCAAACAGACCTCATACTAGAGTTTGGGAGGCCGACACCAACACAGCGCGTTCAGCGGTTATCAGCTTCTTACGACTACTAGGAATGTGCAGATCGCACTACGACAAACATCACAAAAGCAAGTGCAAAGTACTGAATGCCGGCAACAACACCAAGCAATTATTAAATCAAAGCTCCACGCATGCTGGAAGAGCGGCCCCAGGCCAAATATCGAACAAAGTTATGCTATGCGAAAACATAGATTGCAATAATGATTACCCCCTGGATTCAATAAGCCAGGAGACATCAATATTTAACTCTAGCTTTAGGCAACAGCTGTTGATAGCTTTGGATAAGATTATCGAAAAAACTCAAGATTTTACCGACTCGGCGTATACAAGCCACGAGAATCGGGAACACATTTTGCTTTTATGTAACCAGTGTAAATTAGAACTTAATCAGTGTGCCAGGATTGCAATCAGCATAGAACAATATCCAGAGAGCATACATTATGACTTAGATACCTCATTAGACAATATTCAAGCAGCAGTAAACGATCTCTCAGAACAATTGACTTTATCAGTATTGGATCAAGTAACTGATTTTACTAAGAAAATAAACATAATAATAGACATTATAAATACATTTAAGACAATAGCTTTAAATCAAGAACTAGACCGCATGCAAGAGCAAGCTGATCGTTTTCACGATTATTGTGATTACATTTTGGACGTGTGTAAACTACTGCAACATATTGCGCTGTCAGAGACCCTCAAAATCCAGGTCAAATTTACGGAAATAAATCTTCGCATATACAGTCCGCAGGTATTGAATGCGGCCAAAATTCTGTCGGTCTATCCCTCTTGTAAGATTTCCCTAGAGAACTTGAATGTTTTTGTAGAAAATTGGGAGTGCATTGCTAACGATACAATCTTTATATCTCGACAAATAATAGAAATGTGCCATGCACAGAATAAATCTACAACACGACAAGATTACTCAAGTCTTCCAGGACCCGGAACGGTAAGAGAAAGAAACCTTAACCCCTTCTAGTAAATAATAATGCTAAATCACTTTTACAGAAACATGGTACAGCTGTAGTTAAGTCTCTTAAACCAATCAAATTAGATGAGAAGGAAGAACCGAAGATCGAAACTGAGGACAAAATAGCAACAACCGAAGTTGCCGCCGAAGATGACAAATGGAACAGTGAACTGATAGAAAATAACGATATTGTGAAACGAGCTAAGAATATGTCATCGATGGCATTCTCCATGTATCAGTTCACTAAGGGCAACGGTAATTTAAGAACAACACAAGACTTATTCACTCAAGCTGAATACTTTGCTGAAGAAGCTAACCGCTTGTACAAAGTAGTGCGGCAGTTTTCATATCAAGTAAGTTGATTTTCCTTTCATTTAAAAACTAAAAATGATCGCTCCTATAGTAGTAAGTCCTTTATTTTGCTGTGAGCCTGTAGGGCCTAAAACAGCTGCATGAATACCTCAAGTCAACGACTCTACTCAATTGCCTAAAAGTATGCAGCGAAATATCATTTGCTGCTCTTAGCTTATCCAATCACCAATATTTCAGTCATAGACATAATGTCGACAGCCTGCAGCCAAGTCCACAGTAGTTCCAGCAAAACTACTGTCAAAAGGAGCAGTTTCAAATTTCACAATTTCAGTTGTCGGTTTCAAGTTGCAATGAATCATAGTTTGGACAGGACAGATTTCCCAGTTCAAAGAAGCTATATCTGCCTGAATTTTTAGTTCGAGTATTTTTATAACGTGCCTACATTTACATTTATTATTTTATCACATTTGCGGTTCACACACTGAACCAATCTCAACAAATGAAATTAAACCATTTTTATACCCTCCAGAGGAAGGTATATTCACTTTGCCAATACATTTGTAACGCCAAGAAGGAGTCACCGGAGACCTTATAAAGTATATATATTCTGAATCAGGATCACATTCTGAATCGATTTAGCCATGTCCGTCTGTCTGTTGAAAGCACGATAGCGCCCGAAGTAATTGACGTAGGTGAATGAAATTCGGTGAAAGGACTTCTTTTTATCGGCGTCAGGTTGGTATTGAAAATGGGCTATGTCGGTCAAGCAGTTATGGTACCTCCCATACGAAACCAATATTGGACCCATGTGCCTCTCTGTCTGTTGAAAGCACGATAGCGCTCAAAGTAATTGACGTAGGTGAATGAAGTTTTGTGAAAGGACTTCTTTTATCGTCGTTAGGTTGGTATTAAAAATGGACTATGTCGGGCAAGTAGTTCTGGTATTTTGCATGACTTGTATGCAGTGTAGGGTATCAAAGCATCGGCCAGGCCGATGATAACACTTTTACTTGTTTAATCACCGGTTAGATTTATAATGCTTTCAGGATAATAAAAAAGGAATTTGCTGCTCACAAACATACTCGCTCGCGCTAAATTTTAGCCTTTCTAGTCTCCACTTCGTTTCTCCACACCAAAGATAAATGCTCGCTAAATTTTTACTTAACATCATGCAGATGGGACAAAAACCATTTGTTCATGACAGTAATCAGTAAACGTAATTTTTGCAATTTTCGAATTTCAATCTTAAAAGATATCGCAATATTTGATTCGTTCCAAAACAATGGGTATAAGAAAAATGGAAGAAGATATAACCATTGCTGCAGCAGCTCAAATAATTTCTGTAATAGCAAGCGGAAGAAGACACTTTTCTTTATAACCCATAAAGTCTTATTTGCAAACAAAAAAGGGAAACAAACTGCTGATTTGCAAAAGACGTAAGATTATTTAAAACTTAAACAAAAACTTATTTTCCATTAACATTATAAAAGGGTTCTTCTTCGGCTTTCTTTTCTTTCTCGATCAAATGCTTCTTTGCTGTTTCCCCCAAAACATATCCATAGTAAACGCAACACAAACTTCTTCCTCCGTTTTTTACGTCAAAATTTATTTTCGATTTAGTACCGGACATTTATTTCGCGAGCTAAATGAGTGACGACTTTTCATCGGGTCATCTACATGAAGTTAAGAATAATTTAAGCCTAGTATGCTGTTCCAGGAAAACTAAAATTAAGCGCCTCTCCAATGTTTCTCTCCACTACTTCGCTTAATGTTCACTTAATTTTGACAGTGTTCCATAAGTTCCATAACTGTGTTAGTAAAGTTGAATGACTGTTAATTTGCTTTCGTTTGAAATTTTGTTGCGAATTTTCTCTGATCTGTCAAAATTTAGCTGTGGAAAAAAGTATTTTGCATTAATACGCTTACTTAAATTCTGTGGGGATTTTTCGTACAGTGGCTAACTTGAATTTAGCTTGAACTGCGTACTGCTTGGCGCCGGTTTGCTCAATTTTATCTTTGGAGACTTCTTTGTATGGGGGCTTAATTTAAGCGCTAGCAGCATACTAGGCTTTAGAGTGCGGACAGGATACTGCTTTGGTTAACTGCCTAGCTAAATTTTATCTTTGTTGACATTTTTGTATGCGAGATAAAATTTAGCGCGAGCAGGATGCCAGGCTTAAGGCATTACTTGCCTCGTGATGGTCTGATGCACTCGCAAAAACCTTATACGTCTTATTCTTTTGAATTCTCAAATGGAAATTGGTACATTTAACATAAAAAAACAAGAACTCAAAAGTAACACGTAGTTTGACAACCTTTAATTATAATGTCGTATGGGAGCAGACCTCTTTTATATTAAAATTTCACATAAGTAAAACGAAATTCTTGTTCTTTAAGTTTTTAATCTGGAAATACAAGTAGTAATTTCTTTTTTTTTTGATACTAGCAAGTAAAAATGTTCACAACTAACTTCCTACTTTCTATTTCTCTTCGAGATGTGAAAATAAGGTAGTCGGACACGTAGTTTCATGCAAGGTTGTTAAGTTGTTTAGGCTGGAGTTAGGTGTTTACAGTGACTTAAGGGCAACAACAGCAACACAATTCATTCGTTTATTATTAGGTTTGTTCCACAGGTCTGACTTTTAAATGTTAAACAAAAAAACATACCATTTCGTGCGGAATAAATCGTTTAACTTGTGCTCTTTTTTTCAGGTTCCTGCTGGGCAAAACAAAAAGGAGCTACTGGATCATTTAGATAAAGTTCCAACGTATGTTCAGTCATTACAATTTACTGTTAAAGATCACACAGTCGGCAGAGCAGCGACATTTGTTAAAGTTGATCATGTCATGCGAGAAACCAAAAATCTGTTGAACGTGATAGATAAAGTAGTAGCAGAGTGTTTAGAGTGTGCCAATAAGGTAAGTTCAAAGTTCTTAACAAATCTGCTCTATCTAGTCAGTAGGATATTAAAAAATACTAAACAGCTAAACGTAGGTACGTGCTCGTCGCTCTACTGTAATTACAAACAATAGATACAGCGCGTATGGGCATATGGGACATTTCATTCAGTACCAAAGGTGAAAGAGCCTTTCGTCATTCCAACTTAAGTAAACTTCCAAAGACTTTTTCCCCAAAAATAAGCTCATTGCTAGTCTCATCGCTACTGCTAATAGGCTACAAACACTAACCTATAATTATTAGAACTCTAATAAATTCTCCTAAAAAAGCACAACATATTCGAGTAAGCTATAAAAAACACAATTTTTGTAAAAGAAATTTTGTAATAAGTAATCATAATATTGCCACCATATTTAAAAAGAAAGAACTAAATCCAATCCATAGAAAAACAGCCACTTAACTTATTGACAAGAAATCATAGAAAATCGGAAATCCAATAAAAACTCAGACGCAACACGTCAACCAGTTGACAGACTAGTGAACTAGAGTTGTAAACTTTTCCATTTTGTTTTGAGAATTTTTCCAGTTAAATGTCCCCTCGTTTAATAATAAACAAAAAAATACCCTTCAAATAGCTTCTCACAACTGTCAGTGCTGAGCATCACATCAGAATTGAATTTGCTCTAAGGTTTATTTATTTAGAACTCTACTACAACATGCAAAAATGTTTGACACTTGTTTGGGTCGGCCATCTTTTTTAAGTCATACAATTTATGGGAAAAATCAGCTTGCCGATGCTTTTATAGCAATGGCCGAAGAGTTTTCATTCGGAAGTAATTATCATTAATTTGCTTGTTTAACATATGGTTTGGTAAATTAACTAAAAATTTACCAGACCTTAAGTATTGTAATAAATTGGTTCTTCCTGTCGTTCTTTGAACGACTATCTATTTATATGGCTTTTGTAATATCGTATAAAATCGTGTGAAGCTTGCGAATTGACGATCCACCGTACTCTGGAGACAAAAAAATATTTGGTAGTTTTGAGTAGATATTGGTAGCGTTTGAAAATTCGGTTCAAATAAAGCAATATTTCAAATTATTGTTTCCAAAGGAAAGCCTCCCGCTTCCAGTTTACGAACGGAATAATAAACGTGCAGCTATAACACAAGGGAATATGTAAAGCGTGGACAAGATAATACTTGTCTCATCTTAGTACTTCTAGCTTTACTATAAAACTCCCTTGATTTAGTCCTACTTTCTACTTGTCGCTACTACTACATTCGAAGGCCTTTTCTTTTAGACGTAAGTGAATATGTTTTATTTAGGATAATGTCAGATTCAAACGAGTATTTGTATATTAAAACACAGTAAACTAAGGTAAATTTGAAGCATTTCCCGCGTTCTATTGGCATGTCAAACTAAAACAAAAATTAAATGTCAACTGTCTGCAATGGAACGCGACCATTACCCACTATCGCTATGTAAATATTCGTATTCAAATTGAAATCATATTTCGTTCTCTTTTAGTACAAATTAGACTTCACCGGACTTTCCAGTCGTGCAGGATCTGGTGCCATTAAGGACGATGAAGGTGGGTCCGGTGGATTAATGGATTCAAAGGGTTCGACTAATAGCACCGAAGGCAGCATGTGACAGTACGGTATGGCTCGAAGAGCCAAGGGCGACGCACGCAGGACACGTGTTTCATTCTTACTATTTTAAATGTCACATGAGTATTATTACTGTGTTAGGAAGAGCATTTAATGTTGTTTTAAGTGATTTGGAGACTACGTGAGATATATATATTTATTTTTGATTTCATTTTACAAAGTCTTATGGAAAATAAATGACATTTCTTTATTCTTTTTCAAATAGTTAGACCAGATTAAAATTTTCTGCAACTAAAACAACAAGAACGCACTGCAATATTGTAATGGTGCTTCTTCTCTGTTTTTCTTGCTGTCCTTGTATTTTAAATAGAAGAGAAAAATACAAACAGTATGAATCGGTTAAAGTTAAAATGCAATTTCTTCTAAACTAAACTGAATAACTAGTTTTTTTGTCTGAAAATTCGTCTAAAAACTATTTTCTTGGTAGATTCAAATTAATAATCTAAGAAATGTCAGTACAAACAAATAAAAGTAGTAGAACTGAATTTTAACGTTTATAAATAAAAAAAATTAGAACTTGACTAAAGTTAGAATAGTGTTGCCTAACAAACCAGACGTATCCTATTAATCAATGTTATTAGACAGACATACATTCAAAGTCTCCATTTTCATAGCATTACTAGAAAAAAAAAAAAACAATACAAGAATCAACATATAATCTAAAAGTCGAGCTTTGCCTATGAGACGCATAGTTGAGATTAGTACAAAATATGTTTTGGAGTGACATCTGGACGGTACAAATGACTGAAATTGTAGTGACAGTTTACATTAGTGCACATCCAACATTGCGACAGCAACATTCCTATGGTCACACCGTTTATTTTTTTACACATTTCAAAAGCAGAAGTCAGAAGTTCAGATTTGAGTGGATTTTCTTTGGTCCCTACATTTCCCTATCCCACCTAATACGTATCTACCTCACACCTATCACTGTTATTGCGGAACTTGTACTAATGTAAACTGATTTTTTGTTCTCTCTTGACCGACTTGCATTGTTCTACTTCTAACCGATTTATACTTTAGGGATGCAATGTTTAGACAAATCATAAAATCGAAATTTAAGTTTTATTCTCATTGGTGAATCTGATGATAAGAATGATAATGTGTCAAATGTATATTATTGTGAATAATTTTTATCAACTCTGTTTTCCTTTGTATAGATTTCAGCAACGCTATATAAATGTTGTTTGCTTAAATTTAGCTTAAAGCATTTTTTCTTATCCTTTCTAAAATATATATAATTCTTCTTTTTGTTTTTGTTTAATCGTTTCTTTGTTCCTTTAGAGAATACAGATGTGTGTGTATTGTAATGCACTTGCTTTTATTGATTTGTTTAGGATTAAAGTCTCTCAAGTTCCTAGACAAAATTTAATATTTTGAAACATCATTCAAACGAGGATGCCAAATTTTTTTCTATAAAAATCGTTGATACTTTCATTTACTTACTACTTACCTAAAATCTTACTATAAAGAGAAATAAAACACTGAGGTTACCTTAAATATTATGTAAGTATGAAAATAATTATTGTTGACATTTTTTGCAGATTACATTTATAAGCTCTTGGATTGGGAGCAGTCGTGTTTGCTTAATTAAAGTAGGTACATATCGTATATATTCTTGACCTATTACAATAGGGGTGTTTTTTTTTTTAGCAAAGCAAAGTAAAGTAGAATTTTCAGCACACATTTTACAACAACTACTGCGAGTCTCGAAGTGTCAAGTAGAGCGTGGTTGTTGTAATTGCGTGCTGAAAATCCTACTTTACTTTGCTTTGCTGAGATCGAAGCTCAAAAAAACAGACCTAATATTCGAGTTAGTCTCTCTGCATAATCTGTCCGACCCACTTTCAACTCGTTAACCGTCTAAAACTTCTCTTTTAGCTTGCATTTAGCAAGAGAGGCTTTCGGTGAAACCCGAAATCAGATTAAAACTCTTTCATAAGAAGAGACAAACTTTTGGCAATTTTGAGAAAAGTGTTAAACAAGTCTTATGTTTTTTTCTTAAATCACTCGTAATTCACACAACTGTCAGATAAATGTTAAATGCCAATTAAATGATTGGAGTAGTAACGTTGATCTATTGGAGTTCTCAATTATCGGAAATATCGTAGTATAAAAATTAAATTATTGCTTGTCAGTTTTGTTAAATTTCTTCGAAAATTTCTGCGAAGATATGTCCCATTTTTACTGCAATAACAAACGTTGACTTCAGTCACATAAGCTGACAAAGCTGGGGAGAAATAGACAGAAAAAAATACACACACAGCATAAATTCGGAGCTATTTTCAAAAGATCTGCGCAAGGGAAAACATATTCTACTACCATTGAACAATCGAGCGACCATGTCGCAACTTCGAAATAGATTATCACAAGAACAACGTGCGTTCAAACTGAAGACCGAGATAGAGAACAACGCAGTCGGATTCACCACAACACCACGTGCTGCTTTAATTCCTACATTTGTTTAAAAACAGATGACGCTGCACTTTGACATTTGCTTATAATTCAAAAAACCGCCAGGTGGCGTAGTTGCGCAATATAACAGGTGACATTTTCGTTTCGTCATTCCAATTGAATTGGACGAACTTTTTATTGCGTGCGGTCAGATATCTATCGAAAAAACGCATTGTGAAGAGTGAGGTTAACCATCTGCATTTCATTTCGTTCCGGAACAATTGGATTTCGGCAATTTGCCACACAATTTGAAATTGAAAGTCGGCTTAGCTGTAATTTTGCTGCGCAACCTCAATGCATCGAAACTTCCTTACAGAACGCTTTCACGCGGCGATTTTGAGGGGAAAGCTCAATGGCAAAGATGTTCTCATTCCGCGGATTCCGCTTATTCCGGACATTCGTATTAAAATTTTCCGTTCGTCTCGCTTTCGCTATGACAATTATTAAGTCGCAAGGACGCTGTATGTTTGTGGCATCAATCTTGAATTCCCACTTCAGTTTAACTTTGGAAAAAAGAACTTGAATTGACCGAAGTAGCATATGCATGCTCGAAATTATTTATTATTCATTAGTCATTGGGCGGAATGAAGTTAGAGCCCTAACGTAAATTGTATTTATACATGTCATCCTCCGTCTACATTCAGAAAGGAGTGTATTCTCCATATGGAAAGCGCTCTTCTCCTTTTCCTACGTCTACTCCTGGAAAAACGCCCCGAAAAACACAAAACAAATTATCGAAATTTTGTACTTTATATAATAAATGCAAGAGGGAGCTAAGGCCATTCCTTGATATCTTTATTTGTTGCTTATTTTATAGTAAATAATACATCTACAGTTTTTAATAAAAAGCGGACGTTAAAATAATGATTACTTGATTTTGTCCTTCAACTGGTTTGGGTCAACATGGGAATTGTCGCTTAATGGTTCTATCGTATTGCTCGTATCGCTAAAAGGATAAAAAAGGAAACAAACAATTTTATTAAATCCTTTTAAATATAAGATATTCATTTTAAATTCGTTATGAAAAAAGTTAGCCTAGAAAAGGTTACGTATACGACATACAACCAAGTGAATACGAAGAATTTATTTTTTTAGTCAGAAGAAATATCACACACATTTAAAATGGTTTAAAATTAAAGTAGTGGGGGAATAAATTCTAGCACACTTTTAGTCTATATACGAGTACGTACTTATCAAACATATCTTCTGAAATGCACTTAATGTATTGCGGACCTCCCAAGTCCTTGGGGAATACTTCCTGATGGTAAGCAATCACAACTTTTATTAGTTCGTTCAACTGCGTTTGATGTTGTACTTGTTTCGTGTCTTCTGGGGCAGGCATTAATGTGGGTCCAAAGGATATGGCCAAGTTAAATGCGTCCATCATGTTTTCGCTTGCAAACTCTGATAAACTGAAATGAAGTTGAAGGAGATAGATATTTTATTTGAAATGTTTTGGCTTGTAGGTTATACAAATTTCGCACTCAGGGCAAGTAAATAGATTTTAAGGGACAAAAGGGCGCAGTGTCTGCACCACTGGGGGTTTCGGGTTCGACAGAAATTGCATATTAATATTTTTTCAACCCTAACACATCTCGCGTATATTTGATAACCATCCGAGAGTTTAACTGTACTGAGAAAGCTTCGTAATTTAGCCGTTCGGACACGGAATAAAACTATAGCTAGACATATGGCTCCATATGGACCTGCTGTGCCAACTGTATATTTATTAAGATCGATTTAGAACTCTTAGCTTTGTTTTTGAATATATAACCTCAAATTCAAAATCCATATACAAAATTTACATCTACCACAAACGATTTTCTATATCAGCCACATAAACAAACTGTCAACTTAGTACTTAGCCACGAATTTCTCGACTGGATTCGTCGGATACCCCTCCATAAACGTCAACTGAAAATACTGTTCATGAGATATATGTAGGCCACTTAAAACTAAGACACATCAATTGAACCAGCTCTCAGACTTTCTAAACTAGATACTTGAACGCCCCTAATTTTTGTACATTGTCTTGGACATTAGTTTGACGCGTATGCAGCAATAAATCGACTGCGTGACAGATTCGCCGCGTTCTAATTCAGAGCATTATAAAGAAACATTGACATTAAACCTAGAACAAATGGTTTGACATTTATTTTGGAGTGAAACTAGTTAAATTATTTTATTTTTGATGTGGAAAGAAACGTCATGAAAATGAAATGTTAGTTTCGCTTATACTAGAGCTACAGCCGGTGTTCCTCCATCTTAGATTTTATGTCACTACCGTGATGAGTAAACTGTCGGCGTTTTCTTTTGCTAGGGTGTTTAGGTGCCTTTTAAAGTTCTGAAAACTTCAATAAAGATAATTACTTTTCGAAATTGACAGACGGCGTAAGACAGTGTTTAAGGACAAAAAGACAGGAGCACTACTTACTGATTTAGAAATGAAAACAAGTATCGAATGACAATCGCAGTTGATCTTGGAATATTTTGGAAAAAGTTTCTCATTCCCGAAACTATTTCGTAATTTGAGTCCATCTCTGAAAATACATAAAAGAATTACGGATTTGTTCATTTCCATTCGCGAAAGACTTACGAATAAGGGATATAAATATATCAAAGTATTTGGTGGGGAAAAGAGGTTCCTTCAGTTCCCTCAAGTACAATTTCAAGACGCCTGCCACTGAATTCACGTCTGAAGCGTCTGTAGCTCCAGCCAAGGGATCCTCTCCGCGTTCAAAGCTGTCACGAAAATGCAAGATTTCCACCTGAGAGCCAGACACTCGGAAAATACCGTGACTACGTAGACCTTTGTGCGAAAACAAGCATGCTGAATGAAAAAAATTCCAACACAACTTACTTACTCTTACCAAACATATTTATGACTCGTATACAACTTCGCATTATCAGGGGGATTTGTTCATTGGTAATTTTTATGTACTCTTCCAGAGATCCACCGAAGAGTTTCGGACGACAGGACAACTTCTTTTGACTGTATCCTGATTAGAATAACAGAATTGAGTAAACTCAATTGCAAGCTGGTGTAGATTTACCTTTCGACTTTGAATCCTTCTGCTTCACAGATGCTGACTTTGCCGACACACTTTTAAGGCTAGTATCGGTCTGGGAAGCGTTGTCGACAACACTTTTCATATGCTCGGTGAAACTCGCTTCCACCATATCCAGTGCTCTGTAGATCTTTTCTAAATTTTTACGCAGATTATCCTCCTTGAGCCTTAGGAGCTGTTTCTGTAGCTCAAACTCGATATGGAGGATATTTTGAATGTTCGTATCGTTCTTCCCTTCATTCAATTGAGCTCGGAATTTCGAACTCTTTCGCGTTAAAAAGTCTTCATAGTTTTTCTCCAGGAGCTTTTTCCTACTAATTCGTGAGTCCAGGGCTGGGACTTGGTGTGGCGACTCATCGAAACAGTGCAGCTTGCTCTGATATTGTTCTTGGTCAGAAGTCACATGGGCGAGAATAGCCCTTGATACCATTAAACAAAACCCCGAGTCCATGGCCTAGAATAGAACACTAACTTAGTGGTTGCTAAAATTGAACGTGCGCCATATTTACGTAAATAATATCCCTCAGGTCTCGAAGCATGTGCTTGTGTATGGTTGCGCTAGCCGTTTCCGTATAGTGTTTATAAATATTTTTGGCTTTTAGAGTTTCGCGCTTGTCGTTCAAATACATTTCTTGTTGCTAAACAGAGAAAAATTTAGACAAACTACGGTAATACGGCCGTTATTAGTTTACCTTTTCATTCAGTATTGATTTCAGATTGCTTGTCAGTTTTTCTTTTCGAATAAAGTTTTGCGTCTGTTTGCTTTGTGCGTCTAGTTTTGCTACAGAACGCTTATAATCATTCTGAAAATTTGAGAACAAAATATGATCAGTATTAGCATTTTTTGAGATAAGGGAACGTGTACGAGATTCGAAATAATTGTTGACAATATTGAAAATTTAAGTTTTGAGAGCTCCCTACATGTAATGCAAACACAGACAATAGGCATGTTTTGTTAAACATCTATGTCAGAAGTATGAAGCAAAATTCTAAAATAATTTGGCTCAATAAAACAGTTCTAAGTTCAATTGCTAAATTTTGTTTTGAGTGAAGGTTCTTCTTGTTTCCGCTCGCTGAAAATAAATGGCGCTGAAAGCAGTTATAAACCCATCACCAAAAAGGTGTTTACACGCGAGCTGTTGCTGCCAAGGCACACCAAGTGTCATTCTCGTAAGTGTAGCGTAAAGTGAAGTTGGTGTAAATGCGAACTGACGACTTTGTTTAATGTTCCAACAGGTCCAAAAGTGTTTTCCCAACACGCTATTTGGTTGCTTGTGTTATATACGAGTATATTCTCAAACGTCGTTAGAATGACAGCCTTTATGTCAGTTAGCTCAGCAATGTAGCAGTAAGGCTTACGTGAATCGAATATACAATTTTTAGTTGTGATGATTGACAAGGAATTATTTTGTTCAATTCCATCGAACAGCGGAATAAAGTTTCAATTCATTATTGAACCGGAACAACATTAGGTCTGTTCCTTTACTTTTGTAGTAAAATGGAAAAGACTGTCAAAATGGCAGTGGTGGGGATAAAGTCTCTCACGGAGAGAGACACTTACGAAAAAGTTAGGGAACGCTTTTGTTGTAAACTGCGAAAAATGACAGATACATAATTAAAAAAAGTTTGACGAAAATCGTATAAACTCGAAGACTTGGCTAATTAACTAACAAAATTAGTTTATTCATCTACCTAACGATGAAAATGATTCGTAATCAATTAAACTTCTTCTACATGCTTCCGAGAATATGGAAGAGTTTGTACTGATTGAACTACAAGCATGCAAGGAAAAAGCGACACGGCATTAAAAATTTCGTGGAGACGATTGTCCTTTCTTACTCCTTACAGCAAGTAGGATTTTCGTCGCAACTTTCGAAAGGAATCTAAGGAGAACATTCAATATTATTTTCCCGCCTGTTGATACCATTTTAATACGCAAGAAATCAAAACAAATGTACTCATATGTCAAATAGGACAACAAATTTCAAATCAGCTGTTCATTGAAAGGTGACTGACAGTTTTTTCAATTCTACACCAAGAAATTTGTTGAGTAAAAATTCGTAAGATTCTCAGTGGAGGGGTAATAGCTTGCTCTCTCGATAACGCTCTCTTTTGCGAATATTTCGAGTTAAGGAACGACATTGAGTAAAATTCGTACGAATTAGTACAAATTCGTAAGATTTAAAAATAAGGGAACAGACCTATTATCCCGCATAAATTTCGATTTGTCAAAACGTGTAGGACTAGTTAGTAGTAAGTAGATCAAAATGTAAATTGTTTCAAAACGAAGTAAATGAATAAAAAGAATATACTTCACCTGATAAACATGATAAGTTCTGATGGTTGTATAGAAATTGCGCAATATTCTAGATATTTCTTCGTGTGTTTCGTAAACAAGCTCATGATACTGCAATCAAATGAAATTTTTAAATAAAGTGTGTACAGTCAATTAATGCGCGCAATTGTACCTTTTTGTATATTTCTAGAGCCTTTTGAAGCTTAAAAATCACGTCAACGTTGTATATCTCGGATAAAGTTGCATAGTCGTAAGACAGAGACTGAGTTTCGTTTATTAACTGATGCCAACATGCATAAGTAGTATGTACCGGTTTACTAAGTGAATTATACCAAAACACGTTAAAGTAGAAAACACTTTATAACGGGGCGATTTACAGAGGAATATGGTATCGACGCACGCTCTTCAAAGATGAGGTAGCACACGAGAAACACATTCGTCGAATTATAGGTATAAATGGAAAAAAGATCCGCACTGCCTGCCTTTGTAAATCGTCCTTAAAAGTATACAATGTCTGCCGGCGCATACTCACTTTAATGCTGGTAGTTCGGTGTGTCCTGTTTGAAAACAATGCAGCAATTTATCAAGACTTCTGCTGTGTTCCAATTCCAAGAGTCCACGATGTCGGAAAAAATCGCACAGTTCATTGATGAGATATGAGTGGGATTCTGTTTTTATGTCCAAGAAGCACAACTGTTCCATTAATCGTACTCGAATGTCTATGCAAATAAGAAAATTGTAATAAACAGATTTGTGTCGTAAAAATATATTTTGCTGCTCCGGCGAAAGTTTACAAGTTTTTCAAACTGTTTAGTTAATAGAAATAAAATCTCCTATCAATAGACAGAGTCTTAGGATCGTTTCAATTTCCTGTCGGAAAATACGAAATACAAACTTCTACTACTACTGATTAGAGTAGACTTAATCTACAGCTTCAAATCAATGTTGCTGTTGTCAGGAATGGCAACTCAATCCATTTCCTCTACACCGTAAAAGTTTTCTGAAGGCGGAATACCGTAGTTTTTTTTTTAATTTTAACTGAATAAAATCGTATCTTTTTAAACTCTAGCCTCAATATAACAATAGGCGTGTTTTATTGAACACGTATGTATGTCAAGTAAAGAAAAGTAAGGAGGTATAATATGGTATATTTTGTTGTATGTCTTGACATTTAGTTTGAATCAACGTTCATTTTACTAAAAATGTCATATTCGCATGCCAAGTCATTTCTATTTCCAGTTGTAATAAAGGCCGACTGTAATTTCTCAAGTAGAGTGTATTAATTGTAATCATTTTAAACCTTCACACTAAACATTTTGTACATGCAATTTTGGATTAAAAATTTCGCCATTGTGAGTTCGATAAATTTAGCCTGGACACAAAAAACGATTAGTTGTGTCGCGGTTTGGCTTTGCTTTGCTGCGATCGATGTTTACTTTAACAACAGCATTCCTTTCGCACTTTATAGAAATTTCTTCCTAACTTTTCAGCTCGCATTATGATTAAAATACGATAAGTAAAATATAAAAGCGAATATAGAATTTATTTACGAATGCAGTTTCACCAGAAAAAATATATATAATTGTACATTTATGTCGTTTTCCATTGGACAAAAAGAAGCGTCCGGGAGAGTCCGGAATCGAAAAAATGCTGTTCCATTGGCACAAAAATACTCTTCTGGTGATTCTGAGAAGAGAATTTCGCTTCTCGATTTCAAGTCAGAATCCACTCAAGAAGCACTCACACAAGTGCAATTTTATGTATTTATTACAAGTCGGCTGACAGCAGCCGTAGATTATTTTTTGGCATTTCACCAATACTTTGGTGGATTCTGTCAGAAGCAGTTTTGCTGTTCCATTGGATTTCAGAATGAGTGGATCCCCGAGTGAAACCAATGGAAAACGCCATTAGTAATAGCATAAAGTGTGGACATTATTTAGTCCTTTACTCACTATTAAATAATATTAACTTCTTCATAGATCCAAGATGTCGGTTGGGGCTTTGAATCTCCATATCACTTTCGTTTATTGAACTAGCTGCGTTCATAGTAAAGTGTCAGTTCTTTGTCCACTGTTAAAAAACCTTCCATACAAATAACTTTCAGAACTGTGATTTAGTTAGCTAAAATAAAAAGCACACATCAGTTGATTAAACTTTTAAAAGAAAATGCAATAAACGAAATAATATAAAACAACACATATCCATACAAAAAACAACTTCATTGCATCAGAGTCAAAGTACGCAGTTGTGTAAACATTGGGTTAAGTATACATTAACCGTCGAACCATGTTCGGGCATATGCAATGCACTGAGAATTTTGCATGCGTCCATTTATTGTTTGTTTTCGTTTCGGAACAAACACATATATTTTTGTAAGCAAACGAGAAGAACTTAAAATAGCAATCAAAAATGAATTCGTAATCTCAAAGGATATAAATCGACTTCTTTTGCCTTCTAGTGACTTTACGTTTTTAAGACAGAATATCGATGCACTAATTTTTGGGAGAATTGATAAACTTTTCAAAAAGTAAGTACTTACAGCACATTTTGTTTGTTCTTTATACCATTGTAAGCACGAAAACATTTATTCAACCACTTCAACTATATCGAAACCGAATTCCAATTCTAATAATAGATGCATAGGCATTACAGGAAAACTAAATGCTATGTCAAAACCGCTCTCCATAACAAATTAAAACAAATAATATAGTCCAACACAAGATCACTATATTCGTGCCGCTCGTGCGTCTATGCGCGATACTGAATACTGAAACGACTCTGGTTCATGCGAACTTCTTATTTTTGATTGAAATTTATAAATACGTAAACAAATGCTTTTAAAATAAATTTGAGGAAGAAAGTAGACAAATGAATTCGGTTGAAAGTTAGCGCTTTGCTAGCTTTGGAGAACGATGCATACGTCGAGACTATCAGGGTAATATTCCGCTTAGTTTGACAGTTTTATAAAACTAAATATCGGTTGAACAATATTTTTCGATCATAGGTATACCAGTTAAAATACAGTTGGTTATTATGCTCATTTTATTTACTTTTTGGGACAATTGCTGCATTTATCGTTCTAAAAGTGAAGAACAGTTTTATCTCCGAACCGCTTTTTTATTTTGAAGTATCCCATGGCAATTTAAAACCAGAATATTTGAACCGGAATCGGGCTCTTTGACAGAGCTGAGATAGGATGTTTGTACAATAAAAAACAAACGAAAACTAAACAATCTTTAAAATTTGTTACTTTTGTCGGTTTTGAGGTTGGAGTCTTTACACAAGAAAAAAACAGGATTGATGTAACTTTTAAGAAATTCACAAGGAAACAGTTGATGTTCATGGTGAATCACTTACCGAATACCTTTAGGATTAGCTTTTAAAATTTACGGATGGTTAAATCATGTTCAACAGAGCCCGTATGGCAATCAATTATGACGGCGCCCATTTGGCCGGTATCATCTTCTCGACTTGACCAATAAAATTCTAAAGGTTCAAATAAACATAATCAAAAAAATTAAAGCCGAACAACATCGGATTACTTTTTTTGGCCCACCCTGTATATTTACTCATTAAAGGACTATTCACGTAAGAGCGAATTGCGAATAGGCGAATTGCCAGAAAATCAATTTAACAGTATTTATCAATGAAAATTGATGTTTGTTCTACTACAAAACGATTATATTAATTTTATCTAACAACTACACCTTATCTAGAAAAACATGAGTCCCCCAACTGATTTAAATAACTAAATTTAAAAATAAAACAATTTTTCCCGCGAATAAAAAAATTCTTCCCGACTGATTCGCTGGTATCTGCGACTAAAAATAGTTTTCATGCGAATGAAATGTCAGAAACTACGAATATTCGCTTGTTCGCAGTTTGCAATTCTCATGTGAATAGTCCTTTACTTGCTCAAGGCACTCCTTTTAATCTCATACTACTTATAATTTGTATTGAAACTATTAGTAAGTTTGATTCGACCATTTAGCTGTTTTATATTCAAGAGACTAATAGAAAAAAACTCACCAGAAGATAAATTTCAACTCTACATGCAAACCACTATTTTCTGCCATGTATACTTGCATTTGCTTTAACCAAAGAATGGGTGTGGTGAAGATTCATAGCTATTTTCCTTGTAGTTGTGTGTAATTGCGGCGAATAAAAAGTGACAATTCTGTTTAAACTGTTCTTCTACTTGCTCTATTCTGCTGTGCACATCTATATATTATAAATCCAAACAGAACTAACAAAAACAAAAGTGGAAAACAAATGTTTTCCTTTAAAATCGATTTGTGTGCACCATAAAAATTGTATATTCGTGAACAGCAAAATGGAGAAATCTAAGGAAACTAAGGCAACTCCAGGTATGCAATTGGGAATACATTTTTTTTAACAATAATGACCCGAACCTTTGTATTGTTTCCCAGAAAATGCTTATGCGGAAAGAGTTATCTTCGAAGAAATTATAGCTAATTTGGGTGGTTACGAATCAGATGCATCTGAATCACAAAGTTTATACGATCCAAAGAACGAGATATTCGACGAAACTGAAGATCCTCGACTTCGTTATGTTATGAACGATCATAATTATATGCTCAACGATCGAGATGCACGAATTCCACTAAACGTGCGCCAAAACCTAATAGATTATGTTAAGACAAACTCTACATCAACGTGCACAGTGTCTAATGATACCCCAGTTGAGAAATTAATTGATAATGTATTAGAATTGTTGTGTAGTGTAACCAATTACGACGCGGCTATTGAAAAAATCGAACAAATACGTGACCCGAAACTGGAACATTCTGTAAAGGATGAATCAGTTAACGATCAAGTGATGGGAAGCCCATCAGTTGAAAAGGAAATTACAGAAACTGTCAATAATATAAAAAGAGAGCTGAATTCCTCAATTGAGGCAAAAGAAGATTCAGTGGAAGATAAACTTGTACCCAATGTTTTAGAAAGTGTTGTTCCCAAAACGGAAGAAAAAGAGAACGCACTTGCGGCAATGCCTCCTGATTGTGACTTCCAGATATCTGACAAGCTCAGCAGTGCACTTGAATGTGATGCAAAGCCCCTTCTTAACATACTACTGGAAAGTGATAATAGGGATCCTCCAAACGCAGGACTAGAATGTGTTGACAAACCCTTAAGTGAAACTCCTAAGTCTCCTCTCAGCGCGATAATTGAAAGTGGCGACAAGACTTCTCTGAGTACAATACTGGAAAGGGACGAAAGGTCTCCTCTTAGCATTCTTCTTGATTGCGTGGAGAAGTGCTCCTCACTAAGTATACCGGAATGCGACGAAAAGCCTCCACTAGAATTGATAGACAACACGAAATCCTTATTAAATGAAATCGGCAGCAACACGTCAAGCAAAGACGAGGACCAACAAAAAACTATTACAACGCCTGATGAACCTGACAAGCCGTCGTCCCCGGACACAGAAACCCCACACGAGGATCCACAAAACTTACCCAGTGCCGGTAGCAAAGAAGCGGATGTTCAAGCCGAAAAACTGAAAGCTTCTGGTAATGAAATCAACGAACTTGTGGTAGAAATTAGCAATTTAAAAGATTCCCCTGAAATGGAGCCACTCCCAACTATCGAAGATAAAACTGATCCCCATAAAGATGGCCCCGAAACTCCAGATGTTATCAAAGAGTTGTTAAAATTTGCTGACAAATTAAAAGAAGACTGCACAAGTGCACCCGTCTCGAGCGATTTTAATCTCGAAACTTTCATTGCGCTCAAGTTTCGAGAATATAAAAGCATCTTCGGCCCAGCTCTCCACGCAGATATGTCAGTTCAGACAGACAAGCCGGTTTCGAAGAAAAAACTTCGAAAAATTAACGCACAGGACAAGCGCCTTCTTTTGGAATCATCTAACGATTCTGACTCGTCTGCGTCCTCGTATATAGATCAATCATTCACCGAATTAGAAGCTGAGTTCAATTCCAGAAAAAAGGGACTGGACTCTCTCGATTCAAAGAAGTCGCCAAAGCGAACAAAGTTCTTCACATCTTCTGACGACGAGTCTGATGATGAGAGCGCCAAGTCCGATTCGTCGGATGATTCCACAGACTCTCGAATAAGTCAAATCAGCGATTCCGATAAGGACAAACAAAAGAGCGGAGACAACTCCTCCAAATCGAATGACAGACAGGACTCGACTGGCGGCCATAGTCACAAATCTCGAGGGAAGAGTACAAATGAGAGCGACAAGGAGAATAGGTCGATTGTAATATCTCCAGAGGCTAGTGTCCTAGGAAAATCAAAACCAGACGAACGGATCGATGAAGACACCCAGGACAAGGAAATCGAGCGGTAAGGCATTATTTGTATTTATCGATGCCGAGTTTCTGAACACTATTCTTGCAGGTTGCTCAACATAAAGGGCTTGGCTGATCCGCAGAAGAACACGTCCCTACCAATGAACCCAAAACAACAGAAGCCCATGAGCAAATCTTCATCGAAAACTGATAGTTTGTACGCGGTTATGCAGGAAATCGATAAAAATTCGTTGAGCGATGACAGCGGCAATGATGTAAGTACTCGTTTGCCCTTTTAAAATCAACACAAGTTGGTATTGGTATTAAATATTGGATAACCAAGGCTGCTCTCTTATTTCAGGATAGCGAACAAATCTTGACGGAAAAGCAATTTCTTGTGAAATGCAACGAGAATCTTAAGCAGCAACTACTCAACAGTGCGAGTAGTGATTCGGACAACTTCAATAGCGATGTAGATCTGGATCTCATGCCCAAGAGTAACGAGCAGTCCGGTGATGAAGACGACAACCGCCTGTCATATGTGGACAAATTCCTCGAGACACTAGACATCGATAATGAAGAAAACAGTCCACCAAATAGCGATCTGGCCAAAGGCGATACATCGCCCAGCAAAACGACGCCCAAAATACAAGAGACCATCAATTTAACGGACACCAATGACAATGCGCCACCCAAAACAACCTCGTTAATCGACCGAGATGCGTTTGGCTTCAAACGAAAAGAAATCTCAGAGAAATCCTTTGAAGCCATACTGGCCAACGACAGTCGACAAAAGGCATTGAAAATGCAAGAGGAACTCATCGAACTAAGTGCTGACAGTAACTCCGACATCGACGAATATCCCGCCGAAAGTAAAGCGAAAAGTCAGCGCATCAAGCCAATGCTCCGTCACGATCAATTGGAGAGCGAGACCATACACGCGGCGAAGAAGGAGGCCGAGCGGCTGCGTCGTCTCGAGAAGAGGAACACATTTCTGTCCAAAATGCTCAAGCTGCAAAGTGCTGATGTCAATGACAAGGATCTGGTGTTGGACTACGCATCGGCGACCAAGAAATTCATAAAAGTCCACCCGGACATTGTGAAGCACTTGAAGCCCCATCAAAGAGACGGTCTGAAGTTCATGTACGACTCTTGTTATGGTTGTGTGGATGCGCTCAAGGCTAATTCCGGCTCCGGTTGTATTTTGGCCCATTGTATGGGTCTCGGTAAAACGCTTCAAGTAAAAATGCTCGTCTTCCCGTTTCCAAACAGACAAAGAATAGAAAATATGTCTTTTTTTTATAGATTATTGCTCTGTTGCATACGGTGACTAGCTACAAGGAACTCAAGACCTCGAAAATACTCGTTCTGTGTCCGAAGAGTACGATAATGAATTGGGCGGATGAAATTCAGCGATGGCTGGGCCCACTGGACGTGAAAAGTCTCCAAATATTTAACTTTAGCGATACTGCGTGAGTATGCACGGTTGATACAAAAGCGGTTTATAGAAATTAAGCCAATGACTTTGAGGGGGCTTACACGTAGTGATCGTTTGATGCAGTTGCGCCCACATATGTGTGGTATGGACAGCTCATGTATATGGACGAATGCCGCCTTTTTTAACCTACGACTTGGTAGGTGTACGCATGATGACTGGTTCGCTTGTCGACTGCTCGGATTACTCAAATTAAAATGACAATTTTGTGTCAGAGCGTAGATCGTTAGACCACCCGCAAAACACCAAGCGTCCAACCATCAAGTCCGCATGCGTCCGATCACTACGTCACTGAACTATGTGGATATTTTTCACGTAAAACAATTCTTAACTCCCCCCGTAGAACTCGATCATGATGGCGGCAAAGTATGCCTGCCTCTAGGATACGTTTGTGGTGATTGTTTGCTTCGTCATTGCGATCCTTACCTGTCATTTATTGTTTGCTTTGTGGAAAAACTTCATTAGTAACAAGTTTTTATTTATTTATTTTTTAGTAACACATTTGTCTGTTTAACTTTTCAGGGATATTTACGAAAAAATCAACGTTCTCCGGCAGTGGTCTGCTTCGTCTGTGAAAGCCGGTTGTTTGATTATGGGCTACGAGGCCTTCCGGTCGCTGGTATTCTTCCATACCAGTAAAAACCGAACGAAGTCCACCATGCGAATCGAAGATATACGAACAAACATAAGTAAATACCTCCTAAAGCCAGGTAAGCCTCGATCTAGACCGAGTTGTGAGTACTCCTCCCTAATATGCATTTCGTCTAGGCGCCGACTTGGTTGTGTGCGACGAAGGACATATAATAAAGAATCGCAAGTCAGGAATAAGTTTGGCCACAGCTGAAATCGTCACTCCGAAGAGAATCGTACTGACGGGAACACCCATTCAAAATAACCTCAAAGAATGTAATATCCTCGCGCAGTGCGTCAATTGCAACTGTCAACAACTGTGTCTCTTCTTTATATTGCAGACTACAGCATGGTCAACTTTATTAAGCCCTTGATTTTGGGTACCGAGAAAGAGTTCGCCAACTTGTATGCGAATCCCATTAAATATGGTCAACATAAAGATTCTAGCAAACGTGACATCAAGGTCATGAAGCAAAGGTCCTTTGTGCTACACAAGAAACTTTCAAAATTTGTCCAAGTGAGTTGTAAATGCAACGGTTTACGGTTTTGCCAAACGCAATGGTTCGTATTCGTATGCGAACCTAGACATTTTCTTTGTGTTTCCTTATTAACTTGTAGTTTGCCATTTAAAAATATGTTATTTGGTTGACCGTTTTGGTTAAAGTTGTCTACGTATTTCAGCGAAAAGAAGCTGAGCTTCTGCAGTCGTTTTTGCCACAGAAGTACGAGTATGTGCTTTTTATCCCAATGACTGATGTACAGGTAAGTGATTGACGACACTCGTATTTATGGAAGTTCAGCTGAGCAGTTACCTTTCTATTTAGAATAACCTGTACGAATACGTTCTGGAAGCGATTTCGAGGAGAGAAGACTCCCGAGGAAGGAGTTTAATTACGGACTATACCTGTCTTCGAAAGGTATTTATGAAAAAGCTATGGATGATATCAGTCTGCTAGGAGCCTTTGTGTTAAGCGAAGAGCAGGACACTCATTCCGTAATTTTTCAGACGATTATCGTCGAAACGATAGACCTCCGAAAGTAGCAACTAAGTGCCAAAATTACGAGTCTGAGACCTTCATCCAATTCATTTTCGAAAAATGCAATGAAAGCTGACGATAGTGAAACAAGTTCGGGCACAATATAACTTCTTTTGGTCATCAAAGTTTCAAAAACGATATCGTCCCGACGATTATTGTTATACGGAATCTGCCCCCAGGGTTTCTGGCATCGTGTTTTGAGGGCTTGGTGCACGTTAGTCTCCTGTCTAGATGAGAGACCATCTTGGCGGGTTCCATTTCGTCTCTTTCTCCCCTACACAAGGTTGTATTGGGAATGGAAAAATGTGTAATAATCTGTAACTTGTAGAAGTAATACACTTAATAATTGTAAATAGCTTAAACTTTGGATGAGCTCTTCCAAGTGCTGATGGATAGTAGTGCAGACACCCGCAGGTATATTGTGACAATGTCAACAGAAGAGTAATGTTGTTGGGTTCAGATACGAGCCGCCACACTTAGTTCGATGGACATGGGATTCCTTTTAGAGCTTATGACTCGGACACTGAAGAACATATAAAGACCAACGGAGGGGAATGTTATAGCCATAGACAAACCATTGTCTCTGGTTATAGTCGTAGCAAAGCATTTACAGATTTGAGCAGGTCATTAAGGGACTTGTAGAAAAGTTATTTTAGTCCACCGAAAAGTACGTATTTAGCGGGAATTCTATTTCTGGGTTGTGTGCTGTGGCAAAGAACATTTGGAGTGTCTTCGTGTGCAGATTGCAATTTGATCCAACCGAGAGGTAACATGTCTCAACTACGTACAATATGCAAATGAGAAGTGAAGTTAGGTTAGGTACATTGGTTGGAGTGGAGTCAATATTGACCCATTGCGATGCCCATTGGGGGAAATGAGAAGTTACGTACGTTAGTTAAATTAAAAATAAGGTCTTGTTGGGAAAATTTAAAAGCATCCCTATTAAATAATTGGCAACACCGCTTTCCAAACTACAACAATTCCAACTTAAGAAGAAAGACTTGACAGTTGAGATAAAAGCGAGAGGAAGAGCGGGCTTTTTAATTTTATCGTGTACTCCCCTCTGTTGAATGCATTCCATTTGTTTCTATTAAATATATTTATTCTCCATAAAAACTTAAGATAGCAATTTTCTTTGGTTATTTTTGAACCATACAAAGATTCCTCAGCCAACTATTACCAAAACATTTAACAGCTCTCTTTCCTTCTTTATTTTCCAACTGAGTTGTAACAAAGGTTATTTTATTGTAGTTCCACGCATAAGTAACTGATTTCTAATGATAGGTAAGCGCGCAAGGTTGGCTCGAATGCAACCATGGGTTCCTAGTTCATATCGCAACAAAATTAAGTAAATTTCATCGGTATAATATAACAAGATATGTTTTTTTTTTTGTAGATTTGGACACACCCGAAAGTGTTGGAAGATGCCTGGAAAAATGCGATGGCTGTAAGTTTCTTTTTTCATAGTGACGCAAGTGTGTTTTCAGTGTAAATGGGCGTTGCAACCCTTCACAAATTTTACGTTGTTTCTTGTGGATGCATGAATTACTTTTGGTTTGCATTTTGAAATCAGCAAGAGGGGGTGACATTCGATCTTTTGTTGTTTTATTTTGCTCTAAAACTACTATCGACTCATTTTGCCTTGAAAACCATTCACTGTTGCATGCAAACTTACGTAAATTATAATTAAGTTCAACCTTAAGGCTAAGAACAAGAAGGAGCCCAAGAAACAAACGACTGCTCTTCCCCACTCGGATGACGAGCAACCCGATGACATTTACGACAGCCAGACTGGAGTAATTTCTGTTCAGAACGATTGGTGGCGCAGTCTAGTCACTGACACCGATCTTGAGTCAATACTTCCCAGTAACAAGCTGAAAACCATGTTTGAAATTATCCGAATGTCCGAAGAGAACGGCGAAAAGTGGTATTTTATTGTACGTAAGACGTTTGTGTTAATATTGAAAAAAAGTCTAATTTTTTCAGCATTTGTTGCCGTGCTTAATGTGGTGGAGCACTTTCTGAGTGAGATTAGTGACAAGCAAAGGAATTTTTTCATGTTCGAAAATCGTAAGTATGCCTATATAATTTGGTTGTTCATGTTTTTATAGAGTTTATGACTGGGAATTGTGGCAGTTACTTGAATAGAATAGCGATTCTCCTTAAAGAAATGCAATGCAACGTGAATGCTTTAAATTTGAGATGTAATACGCATCAGCCATTATGCATTTTCAATTCGCAGACAAAATTGTGCAGCGATAAAGCGAATTCAAAAGACAACTTGCAACTTGGTGTGCACTTCATCGTTTCTATTATTTGACAAGCCAGTTGAAAAAAAGAGCTCTTTTGCCAGCCAGGAACCACCGGAAGTGGGTGTGCTGCCAACAGATTTCTTTGTTGTTTTTATTATTTTCTTCTTTTGAAAGTCTCAATTTCGGCTTCTTGCATCGTGTGGCTTTATTTTAGTAAACGTGTTTTGTCATTATTTGGACTTTTTTACAACCTTCCTTTTGTTTTCCGTTCAACTAGCAAAATTTACGGGCAACTGGGTAAATGGGCAAGATTATTACAGGCTCGATGGCAAAACTAATAAAACCCTGCGACACGAAATGGTCAAGCGTTTTAATGATCCTAAGAACAAGCGAGCGAGGTACAGTCAAAGCACTGATCGGAAGTTTAATTTTTCTCACAACGCTTTTCAACTTGACAGGCTTTTTTTGATATCAGCTAAAGCGGGTGGACAGGGCATCAATTTGATCGGTGCAAATCGGGTCATTATTTTAGATACATCATGGAATCCAGCGAATGACCAGCAGAATATCTTTCGAATCTTCCGCTTGGGACAGAAGAAAAATTGTTACGTCTATCGATTGATTGCAATGGTATGCACTATGCATTAAACGTACACCTGAATCTTGTGATAAATGAGTTAATAATCCTTTAAGGGTACCATGGAGGAGAAGGTCTACTCCAGATCAGTGACTAAGCAGGCAATGAGCTTCAGGGTGGTAGACGAACAGCAAATCGACCGACACTACAACATGGCGGAACTCGCTGAACTATATACGTATATTTGTTTGTTGTGCCATGCAAAATGATTAATTTAATGAAATGAGTTTCTATTTAGGCTGACAAAACCCGCTTACAACGAGCGACCCGTGCCCGTGTTTCCTCAGGATCAAATTTTGGCAAATTTACTGTTAAACTTCCCCGACTTGGTGTACAAATACCACGAACATGACAGTCTCTTGGAGAACAAAGTGGAACAAGAGTTGAGCGAGCAAGACAAAGCTGACGCCTGGGTTGCGTACGAGAGAGACTTACAGATGAACTCAGGTAGGAATGACAACACCTTAAAGACCCTTTTTCCAACTGATTTATTTACAGAAACACGCGAAGTCATGGAAGCTGGATATCCGGGTCAGGGGTACCCCCTCTTTAACCAGGGAAATTACATGTATCCCCATATGGCCGGTTTTGATGTGAGTATGCGAATTCATAAATTTCCATCGGTTTATCTAAAATGCCTCAAATGCACCATCAGCCAAACAATCTTGCGGCAGGTTACGACCTAAGTCAGATGGATCTTGCGACTAGAAACGCATTGGGATCACCGTTGCTTCCAGATTACCTTGTTAATAGAAACTCGTACCTTGACATTCTCAATATGTACAAAAAGTTCTCATCATCATTGCTGAATGACAAAAACAACAGAGGTGGACGTTATAATCCGAACTATGGACTGCCACTCTCTAGCATGATGACAAATCCCCTCATGAACAATTCCAGTGAAA
The DNA here is from genome assembly GCA_948293265.1 of Cheilosia impressa. Taxonomy (NCBI): domain Eukaryota; kingdom Metazoa; phylum Arthropoda; class Insecta; order Diptera; family Syrphidae; genus Cheilosia; species Cheilosia impressa. Next base: position 14,795,753 of record OX411884.1, read on the forward strand.
GCCACCTAGCCGCGTTAGCGGCAAACCCATACTATCCACTGCATTCATTGGCGAACACAAGCAATGCGTTCGCAAACAGTTCACTTAACACCAGCGCGATGATGTCCCACCCCAGCTTGTCGATGCCCAGCCAAGCGAGTGCCGAACGATACGAGCAGAACAAGAAAATCATTTCAGCTGAGGAGAGTATTGCTTCGTCCTTGCGCAACTACCCCAATCCAATGGCTGCTTTCACAAAAGATCTGACAACCAGAGCGTTACAGGCGAAAAATCTCCTCCAAAGCTCAGCATCTGTCCCACCCCCCTCACCGCCAGTACATCATTCTCCGTCTCCTCAATTAGCACCAAGTATGTTCAGCACGCACATGGGAAACGATGGCATTCCCCGAAGTGTTATACAAAAGAAACGAGGTAATGTCACCACCAAATCAGTCATCCATAGTCCGACTTTGGAGTCAGCCGGCGCCAAAAGCAAAGCCAATGAACCGCTGGCGAGGTCGGCGAGCCCAGCCAAAAAGACCACTAGGCAGGATCCAACGACAAAACCAGTTGAACAAACCACGCCCGTGAATATGGGAATAGTTTATCCGAAAGCAGTTGCCAAGCGATTGTCGCCAGTGTCTGAGACGAACGATGGATCGCGCATACTGAAATCGGGCAGCAGTATGCAAATAATACCGACAACGCACTCGCCATTAACAGAAAACGTGCGAAAAAAGTTCGACAACATATCCCCGAATATTTCGTTGACCGCCGTTCGAACTCATCCAAAAGGATTGCAGCCCGAACAATTACAGCCCGCCTCCAGTGCAAGTCATTTGGAAATGACGCCTAGCAACGCTAGGAAGAGAAGAAATTCGGCAGGCAACAATTCCGGAAACACTTCCAAAGCCAGCACGAAAGGTGCGATCGAACAACCGAGCAATCCGCCTAAATTTTCCAAATATTAACATCGGAAATCGTTTAGGAAATGTGCGTCTCCGGTATCGGTATTAGAGATTTATGAATTTATTCAAGTTGCATGTGAAATTTTAGGTATAAACTTTTTATTTATTTATTTTTTACATTTTAGTAAGATAATCAAAATGTTTGTTTTCTTTCGTGTCTTCAAGTTGAATAAAGTAGAATTGTTCGTAGGTGACTATCATATAATGGGCCTAGTTTGGCAAATCTGTTATTTCGTTATGATGTTTACGATTCAGTTATTCGTTTTCTTTCGAACTGTTAAGAAAACTCTCTTATGAATTTATGGAAATGCAAATCACAACTCGCTGTTTTTTTTTCTTCTTCGCTCTCTTTAGGGTCAGGATACTATTAAATTTTTTATTTATATTTATAATTAAACTGTGGATTGAGTAACAAATGTTTTTTTTTTAATTGGCTGTTGATATTCTGCTGTCGTCATTAAAAGGAAATCCAAGTGGAATATAAACTTGCATCCCTTTTATACTCGTATAAACTGGTGGTTCCAAACTGTCTCCCTTCGGTATTTTCTTCTACAGGGATAAAAAAAACGGCTGATGGTTATCGCACGTACTTCGCGACACTGCTACGTAACGAAATGTCAAAGTTAAATCGCGGCAAATTGGGGTAATATGGATCGCTTCGCTCGCTAAAAACTCAAGTAGGGTAGGGTCGCCTAACTTCGAACACGTCCAGTAGTCGAACACTTTTTGCCAAAAGTCGTTGGAACTGTTTATTTTTCAAAAATTCAAACTTCAACAAATGCAAAATTATTCCTCTGCATACACGCATTGTTCCTAAGGTAAAAGTTCACTAATACCATCAAAGTTCAATGCCAAAGAAGGGTAGTTTCTGATGTGCTTTGAAGGAGTACGGTCGCGTGTGGTTTTGTAAATAAAAGAAACTGTTGAAGTGCTCCGGGAAAGTGTGTATAAAGTCTCGTCAAAAGTCTGGTAAGTAGTTTTTTTACTTGTTTTGTGTAGGATAATATTAGTTCTATCATATTTTACAAAAAAAAATATTTAAAACAATAGACTAACGTTTATTTTTTGACCGTTCGGACTTGGGAAACTAAATTTTATCAAGTTTCCGTCTCGAACACTTGCGTTCGGTTTAAGGCAACTGGGTTTTTTTTTTTTTTTTTCGATTACACACTCAATACCGTAGAAAAGTAAATTCATTGGCCTTTTTTGTATGAATTATGTGTATAACAGCATTGGGTCCAGTATCCGAACACCCTTTTCTTCAGTGATCGGATAAAGGCAACTCTTAATTTGTGGGTTCCTTAGTCCGAACAGGCTTTATTTTTATCGATTGGAACTACCCATTCACCATGAATATCCACTTTTCTTAAATTGTTTAGACATAATGAAACGTTCCTACCAAAGGTATAACGAAGCCTCATTGGCGGCTGCTTTAAATGGAATCCGTAACGGTAGCATGAGCTTCCGCAAAGCAAGTTCTGAGTTTGGCATTCCTATCGCCACCCTTCATGATAGGATCCATGGTAAGGTTGGAGACAAGCTTATAAGAATGGGGCCTACTCCAGTCCTTGCTGAGAGTGAGGAACTTAAGCTTGTTGAATGGCTAATAAAAATATATGTATATATAAATATATGTTGAGGGCCTTATTTCTGATGGTACAGGCATCAATATGATACTTTTTAAACCTAAATTACTAAGTTTTATATATTTCAGACGAAGATTTATTATCCAAAAGTGCGCCTATACCGCCGGTAGCATCCAACACTAAAGTTATGTCGTTTAAAGGTCTGCTTGATTCTCCAAGCTCCAAAATTATCAACGCCCCTTCTGCGTCCTGTTCACAAGCCAATAACCTTATTGATTCACCTTCAAGCACCTGTTCTAGTTTTGAAAGGCATCTCAAATACCCAGCACCGATAAAAACTAAAAAAGGTGCAGTACTGCTCCCCAAAGATAGGGCACCAATGTCAATTTCTTCTAAATGGAGGGAGTTTCACAACAAACTGGAAGAAGTTAAGCAGAAACGAAGATCTGACATTGATGCCCGAAAAAAGTTAAGACTGTCAAAAACCCTTAAAAAACCTAATACTAAAAAAAGACCTAAGCTTTTAAGGAAAAAGGAACTAGTCCAAAATCAGCGCCAAAAACTGTCTTGTAGCGCATGTGAGGATGAGTTGGACACGGATGCAGAAGAAGAAGGCCTAAAAAATATAGGATGTGATAAGTGCAGCAGGTGGTACCACCTAGCTTGCACCGATTTGTGCACAAAAACATTCCAGGAAGCTCAATTTGAGGACTTTACTTGTCCTTTTTGCACTTAGTTCTATAAAGTTGTGTATGTTTACCTACATTATATACCTGACGCACTGCAATATTAAGACTGAATTATTTTTATTAAGTTTTAAGTTTTTTTTTATGCTTTCTTATTTAAGTAATTTTTTCTTCCAAGCTCATGGAGTAATTGTTTTTATTGAGTATGGAGTTTTTTTTTATATTTTTTATACCTATTAATTTTTTTATAATAAGTTTTTTGTTCAATGTTAAGCAAGCAAGAATGTTTTACTAAATATGGATTTTTTTATATCCATTAATTTATAAAATGTTTATTGTTTAATGTTATTTTTATTTTAAAAGCACGCTGAATGTATTTGAATTTTTTTTTTTATCGGCGGTAAGCTTTTAACTGAAAACCCAAGATTGCATGCATTACATATACGTACCTACTTGAGATATAAGCTTAAAATAATGATTTTTTGTTCTATATTAAGGTAAATAACAGTAGGTACAATTTTGCAAATAAAACATAATGCCATAAGAGTATTTGTATCTACTTGTTATGTGTTTTAATTAATTCTGTATGAAAAAAACACCTAAAATAATCCACGTTCGAAATCAGGAAACTCATTGTTCGGATAGTGGAAACTAGTGTTCGACTACTGGAGAATTACGCCTTTTTTCAGTTTTTATTAAATCTTAATTATTTTGTTAAAGTTATAAACCAGATTCAAAAAGTTATTGAATAATTTTGATACAACGCTGAATAATAATTTTATACCACAGTTATAAGTTTAACCCATCATTTACAAAATCCGATTAATTTCGGACCCACCACTAAGTGTTCGACTACTGGGGACATGACCCTACTTCATTTTCGGGCCGATCCTGTACGTTTTAAGGCCCAACTTATATCTTAAAATACTATTTTTAAAGAAAATACCATTAGGTACCTACGTCAAATACGTGCCGTGTCCCGAAGCCAGACAAATGTCAGTCCAGTACAAAAATTACGTGCGAATAGCCACTTCGAAAAAAAAACATCGTTCCATAATTTTTTTTTAAACTTCCCCCATAGGCGTGGTTTATTCAAATAACAAATGCGTAATAAAACTGAGCCTGTCACATTTTTTGGGAAAGAGTACAAGAAAGATCTGTGTGTCTCGAGCCTCAACTTTTTGTTTGATTCGAAATCCCCCTAGCTGAAAGTAAATGGCGCTTAAAGCAGTTTACTATCATAGTTTATAACATATCTCAAAAAGGCTGTAAGATAAGCTGCTGCAGTAAAGACAGTCCGTCCCTCTTGCGAGGAATATCTACCTAGTGCGACACTAGGGAGTGTCAAGTTGACTGTTTTTGTTGTAATTACGTGACGAAGATTCTAGTTGAATTTGCTTTGGCGAAATAAATGTTCAATAAAACACACATAGTTGTTAAAAAAAACACGCCTGGGAAGGTAAGTGGCTGGTCAATTTTTCAAGTGCAAGCCATTTGGAAATTTTTTTTTTTGTTATATGAACCACATCTAAACGTTAAGTTTTTATCTGCATTTCATTTGACATTTCTCAATTTCAGACTAACTCAATTTGAACCATGGAAAGATACACAATCGAGCAACGTGTTAAAGTTATTCCAGGCTTATTATGAAAATCAGCGAAAATCCTACTTTACTTTGCTTTGCTGAGAACGAAGCTCAAATGTTGCTACCTAAAATAGTATTCTTATGCCAAGTGGGATACTAAAGCGTTTTAAAGCACTTCGTACGCTATCTTGTATTTGTTTGAAGGACATACAAAATAAATAAATTTTATTCCGCTCAAAATTTGTTGTAGAAAAAAAATAACAAAATAGTTCGAAATGCTCTCCGTTATGGCCTCTTCGCAAAACTAATTTATGAGGCGTTCTTTCAAATAAAAAAATGTTTCCAATTATTTTGGAAAGTGACTCCGTATTCAGTACCAAATCTCTGCAAAGGGAGAGACAGAGATGAATGAATAAAAGAGATGGATTTCATTCTTACGTCTATGCCCAAAAAACAGATTTGTTTACACTGTTGTTTTTGTAATTTCAACCCCCGTCTGTGAGTACGTGTGACATAAAAAAAGCATGTTGCTAATCCCTGGCCATAGATAAATAAGTTCCATTATTTTTGGCGAACGCACTTCATTTAAGATGAGAACGTACCATAAGTGGCAACAACATTTTGTAAGCTCGTCAAAATCTCAATTCCATTTCCGTTCATTCTCCTCCACGATAGAACGATTCAATAAGCGAAAAATATCTGCAGTTCTACCGCCATCTAGCGTTGTTTAACACCAAACGGAAGTCTGAATCAATTTTTTAACGATAAATTTTCGGCAAGTAGAGAAGAACAAGTTTGCAGTGTCTTTTTAGTTACGACAGCGATTCTGATTGCATGTGAGTATAGTGCGTGTTTTAATAATTTACTATTATTCCTGTGAAATTTGAGAAAAGATGTTATTTAAAAAGTTTATTCATAAAAAAACATGGCTGTCTGATTGAATTCTCATCTCGAAAATGTGTATTGATAGCAATCCATATAGTAAACCCAACAAAAAAAAAAAAAAAAAACTCAGCCAATATAATTTGCCGATAATGGTGACAATATAGTGTACATACTGACAAGAAAACAGTTTGTGAATTACCAATTTTGCCAATTGTTTTCACCTTTTGTTTTTGTGAATAGTTATTTTATTTGGTACATTACTTTTCCACCGAGAAGCCCATTGGTACATATATGCATATATATGTATTTATATTTAGCTTTCGAATCATGTTTATTTTTTGTGTACAGTGCCTGTGAAAATCGAAAAGAAAATTTCCAAAATGAACTCAATTCCCAAGTAACATAACCTAATGTTTATCAAAAGAAATTCCTCGAGCTCTTTGTTTCGACCGATTAAATTAAATGATGTTTTTGTAAAGTTCTTCAACACCAGCTTCTGTATTCGTTTTGCTATCTAGGTATATATAGGGAAAAAAATTCATTACCTGGCATTTTCATTTTGGATTAAATACCGGTGACTCGACTTCGACTAGTCTATTTTTTTTTCTCAACAGATTGGGACAGTTTTCAATATGGAAGCGTATGAAATAAGAACGCCCAACAAAAAAAAAAACTCAAACTAATTTTAATTAAATCTGAGTTACTGATAATCGTCTCTGATATGAATTTGGAAAGAAAATCAAACTGGCCGGATGTACCAAACGAATTTATTTACTTAATAATTCAAATAATACTAGTAATTCGAATACATATTCATAAGGAGATAATTCGACTTCAAACAGAGGTTTAAGGTGATCCCCTTTAGAAGTCTGTTTTATCCTCCGTAGAACTTGCCCTTTTCATTTTACACAGTCACTTAGGATCAGTTAGAGAATCATGGTAAACGCACAGCCTTGGTGTTAATTTTATTTGTTTTTTAATCTCATCAATCTAGGACTGTATAAAAATGATGTCATTCGAGAAAGGCTGTGAAGAAATTTGGGGGACAAAGAAAAGTACATGTATAAACAATTGGATCTGTTTTCTTAAATTTTGTTCTGGACGCAAATCAGTTTCAGTTTGATTTGGCTTTTCTCAAACAAGTTCCAGAGCAACAACAAAACCCCAATCGGTGCAATGCGTTCGATAGAAATGATATGACAATGTGGCATAGTAACAAACAAATCAGTGTCATCGAACTGCTTTCGTCCCATAAAACTGGTACCTATTTTTGTTGATCAGATAGGTATAGAAAGTATTGACCCGTTTTTCTTTATTTCCTTTTGAACTTTGAAACGCAATGCAGCATTAAACCACTGCGTCTGTGCGTTGAACTCGTGCCTTTGAGAAACAGGAGCTTGGGTGTGTTTTAAAAAAATTAATGAAAAGACTGCTGAGTGCAACGGCAGCCATTCTACACGGCCGGTCTAGTTTTATCTACGGCATTTACACGTCTACAACTTAAACTGAAAACACTTTTAAACACTTGTGTTGATTAGCACATTTGACGCAAAAGTTTGTTTGCTAAACATGAATCTGCAATATATTTGCGTATACCTACATTTGATATTCCATCAGCAACATCACGCGCAGTCCACGCGTTGAACTTCAAGCTGTATTGTAACTCGGATGGATATCGTTTACAAAGGCAAAACAACTGCTTGAGATCGAATTGTGATGTCCGATCTGGGACAAGCACATTCCCACCACAGCACACAAGCTGAAATAACCAATTTAGCCGTAGATGGTCGAAATGCTTGTCAGACTGACGATCTTTGGGTAATAATCCATGTAATCCAGACACAAAGATATTAATGAACTTGATCCTAGATCATCATGAATGCATTTTCCTTGGCATCAAGTTTTTTAATCAACTTTTATCAATGTTAATACCAAACACAAGTCATACGTAGGTAGGTTAATACTATTGCTATCCTAATCCATGTTATTTTTCTTACTGAATAAGCACACGTAGAAATTTGTCGACTTTTCAATTCCACTAGGTAGTTGAATGAGCAGAAAATTTGTTGCCTCTTGTCACAAACTTTTGCTGTTTTTATTCATTAAACATACATGCATTTAAATAAGTTTGCTATAAATTTATTGCAAAATAGTTGGCGAGAGAAAAGTGGTAATTGTACTGTTTTGTCCTTTTGTTATACATTTTAATTGTAGCTAAAGCCTAAAGAAATTCAAAAATTGGTTGCGTGTTTTATTTAATTGGTACTGCATAACAAACAAAACAACAAGAATAGGTAACTCAACGAAACAGTCTATTCCGGAATTTTTGGAGATTTGACAGCTGGTACAACTTAACCTCAAATTTACGTGGCATACCTTACCTGCCTACAATTTGTTTTATTCGATTGAGCAGAAAATGAAATTTCTTTCTGCTTGATGTCGCTTTTCATGTTCCATTATCAAAAAACAATTTCTTCTGGAATCGGGCAGCACTGTTACGAATCTCGGGTGATTTTCAGAGTTGCTCGAGATTCACCAGTTCATGTTGGTGTGTTTTAATTTGCCACTGAAGCTAGTTTTTAAAACTGAATCGGATAAATCTATTTTGTTTATTAAAAGTTGACCATTTCACGCTGTTTGATCAAGAGCAAACGAAAGAAGAATCGAACAACACGTGGAAAAATATACAGGCTCATTTTGACGTTGTGAATGTGTGAAATAATTATGAAATCTACTGCTTGGGAAGTTTTACGGATAAAGAGCGTCAGCAGATGCATAATGCGCTGTACTGGTAACTAATTCTAGTCTTCCTTTGTTCATTTTGAAACTTGAGAAAGGAAAGTAGACGTCCGCGAGGACCTGTGTCCCAAAAGAACTCACAAATACTTGTTTGTGTTGTATAGTTTTATCCATTCAGATATCTACCTTTTCTTCAAAATAAAATGATCGTACGATAACACTCGTTCATTTCCAATGTCCAATTTATCCCTTGTGAACCCTTCACCACTCTCGAGACTCGATCTTCCGTCACCGACTCTACACTTGAAAGTCGTGAAGGGCAATCCCAATATTCATAGTAATTATAATATGCTGCGACGTGTGGTTTTCTTTCTTTAAATTCTGGTTTTCTGTAGGTATTCAGGCAGGATTTAGTTGAACAGATTTGTCGGCTACCTCCTTCACACAAGAAGGATGTCGAGACTTTGTAAATTCGAAAGCCGATCTAGCCAAACCAAAACACGGTCAAATTGTTTCGGTCAGCTGTAAGACTAACTTATGGAGAAAAGATCACATAAGAAATAACTAACCCTTCTTAGGTACTAGGTATTTGTTTGATGTTGGCAAACGTGTCATCTTTATCAATCTCTTTTACAAACATACACTACAGCATCTAACACAAAACTCTACTCGACACCCGCGCCAATTTAGATTACAGGTCGCTCTGTCTTGCTGTGGAAAATTGTACAATCTATAGATATCGCTATCAGTTTACAAAAATAGAAAGGAGGGTGTTCGCATTTTAAGTAGATATATGTATAAGTACTGGAAGTTACGTACATTTAATAGCCGTAGCTAATTTCCATGTAATTTTAATAAAATTTAGTCGAAAATTACTGGTAAATTTAACTGAAACAAGAACTCGGCTCAAGAACAATGTCTTCCAACTGTCTAAGACAGGAACTTATGGTCGAGTCTGCTCCTGAAAGAAGTAGCTACAGTCGATGTTTCATCTCCTGTTTTTGGAGGTTGAGTAACGCGTAGATTTTGTCTCATTGTCGCTGATGTGTGTTTGTCCCGAGTATTGCTTTTGAATTGATCAATTTCTAATGTGTATCTGTATGTATTTATTTTTTTCTTCCTGCAGAGTTGATTATCTCGAGAAACAAAAATGGCAGAAATGGATGAACACCACTTTGAGACTGGAGATTCCGGTGCCTCTCAGACATATCCTATGCAGTGTTCTGCTCTTCGTAAAAACGGTTTTGTAATGTTGAAGGGTCGACCATGTAAAATTGTTGAAATGTCCACATCGAAAACTGGAAAGCACGGTCACGCTAAAGTTCACATGGTCGGAATCGATATTTTTTCAAACAAAAAGTAAGTTTCCACCGACATTTCCGGGTGGGGGTGTTCGATAAGTCTGTAATATATTTATCTCCTCCTCACTATAGATACGAAGATATTTGTCCCTCAACGCATAACATGGATGTTCCTCATGTAAAAAGAGAAGATTACCAATTGACCGATATTAGCGATGATGGTTTTCTCACTTTGATGTCTGACAATGGTGAAATTCGGGAGGATCTTAAAGTTCCAGAAGGCGATTTGGGTAACAGTTTACGCTCAGACTTCGATGGTGGCAAGGACTTGCTGGTAATTTTCACTCTACATCTCCTCCTGTCATTTTGAATATGCATTTTGAAATAACTCCTCTTGTTTTGTCTTCTCTTTTGTCACATAGTGTACGGTTCTCAAGTCCTGTAATGAGGAGTGTGTCATTGCAATCAAAACCAACACAGCCCTTGACAAATAAAACCAATTATAAACTTCTGGCATTATCCCGTTGCTTAATTAACCTTCTATATATATATTTATATATATATGCTAAATATATATGTACGTATGTATATATGAGACATAAGGTAGCGTTTAGTGATAAAAAGGTGAAAACAAAACATTTTTGCCAATAAAATATTTTTTACTTTAACTAATTTGTATCTTTTTTTATTCTGAAACGTGAAAATGTTAAACAAAATAGAAAAAAATGAAAGAAAAAGAAATAACAAAGCTTTGAGTCTTGTTGCATACAAAAAGAAAAAGAAAAAAGTACATACTACAATTTAGTATTTATGCCTGTTGTTAATAAATAAATCTTAATCCCATAAATAAAAAATACTCAAATTTGAGGTCGTTTTATGGCAGCTAACAAGTCTGAGAGTAGAGCTCACTATAAATTTCACACGGGTATCGCGAGTGTCTCCAATAAACTGTGGATGCCACCTTACCCTAGCACTTGCGTTCGTATAGTTGCATTGTGACGTCGCCTTTGGGTTCATTGTTGTCCGAAAATTGGTATAATGACAAAAACTGCCGTCCCTTTCGTTTGAAATATTTGATCCTCGCGGTATTACTTTGGGTGCAGTCACTCAAATCGGTTGGAATGGAGTTGCAATGATTTCTGTAAATGAAAATGCCTCGGAAAGTGAGCGAGACTGATTTCGACATGGCAAAGTGTTTTAAATGGCTTTCCTTGCACAAAATGCATTGCAAATGGTAAATAGGTCATGGTGTTTCTGTTGCTGAAACAAATATACTCCAAAATTTACGTAGTCCTTTGTTTTAATCAAAGCAGAGGTAGCTATCCGAAGAATTTTCGGTACAAAAATAACTTGAAAGTGCAGTCTACGAAATGAAATGACTTTTGTACAACATTTTAACAGCGCTTTGGGTGTTTTTTTCTTTTGCAAATAAGACGGAAATAAGAATGATTGTGTGGTAAAAACGCAGATTCTACTAAACTATGTGCTGCTCGTTTAATTCATGGAAATTATACAAGAATCTAGTACAAACGCAGCTTAAAAAATGTGTCATGATAAGGATAAATTGTTTACATTTAATTTACAGCAGATGTCTCTCTATGGGCGAGCAGTTAGCACGTCTTTGAACCATTGCATTATTCCCGTTTAAACAACCTAAGCACTTTGATTATTGCGCTGGTACTTTTAAGTAGCGAACTGAACGGAATAAAACAACAATTTTTTTTTCTCGGCAGCTTCTCAGTATGCAATTACACCCCGACTCCACATGAGATAATTTCTCTCATAATGCTCATCATGAGATGAAATATCACGTGGAGTCACAACATTTCATCTCATGATTGGATGTCAGCGATCGTTTTCTGCGATTATTTCTTGACATGAATGTCTGACATGAATTTGACAGATGATTGTTTTTTTTGTTGCTTTTTGTCTGGAAATGTCATTTTACACAACCTCTCTTGCTGTTGCGATATGAAATGAAATGCCATGGCATGATTTGCCCAGCACAGATATGAGAAAATTGTATGGTATAGATGTAAGACATTTAGTCGGAGAGATATATCTCTAGTGGAGTCGGCGTGTTATGGTCGATTCGAGGTTCTATATTCCATTCCGTATGTTCAATGATAAATCTTTTCTCAGAGTGGATTTATTATAAAACAAAAGAGAGTGAAAAAAAATATTAAAATCAAAAGAAAATATATATATATCCAACATTAGGTGTGTTTCTTTTAGGTTCGATCTCAGCAAAGCATAGTAAAGTAAGATTTTCAGCACACGATTACAAGAACTACTGCGAGTTGTAGTGAAATTCAGAAAGAAATTATTGCAGAAAGAGGACGGTGTCCTCACTTGAAAATCGAACGAAGCATAAAATGTCGGTGAACGTTCCATTTTCAAAGTGTTTCCTGACATAAGCTCGCTGTATACTTGATGGAATCATAGGAATAATGACATTTTCTTGTGTAGACGCAATTTTGTTTTCAAGCGAACATGTTAAATGAACATTATAAGGGCATTTTGGAGCTTCGATCTCAGCAAAGCAAAGTAAAGTAGGATTTTCAGCACGCAATTACAACAACTACGCTCTACTTGACACTTCGTGACTCGCAGTAGATGTTGCAATATGTGTGCTGAAAATCCTACTTTACTTTGCTTTGCTGAGATCGAAGCTCAAAAAAACACGGCAACTAGGTTTTCAACATTCCCATTATTTCTCCTAAAAAGCGAATCTATTGTATTCCAAAATCAAATGCGAATGTTGATGGAATTAAATCAACAACAAATTCCATTCACATATATATTTTTTTGTTTGTGTTTTTTTATTGTTGCAAAAGTAGCTGCTTTGTGCTCAGTCAAAATATGCTCAAAAGCGCTGCACAAAATCATTTCTATATTTTTCGTTCTATTCTCAATATCAATGTTCGCTTTGCAAACTTGTCTCAATATATCCAGTTCTTTACTTTTGTTTTTTTTTCTGTTCTCTTTTCGTCCAAATTAAAATGTCCGATTATTCCAAATGCGACTTTGTTGATAAATTCTAACAGACAAAAACACAAAAATCTACTTTCATTGACCATGAATCCTCTTCTTTCAAAGTGACGTTTTGACAAAAATATTTTTCGACATCTTGTGCCTGCATCGTTCGCTCTGAAGCTGTTATAAAATTTCGCAGCCCATCTAAATGCTCGACAAAGGCACTGCATTAGCATTTCCTTTTGCAAAGAACATAATGGAATCAAACAGAAAAACCTCCCATCACAAGTAATACGCTAGACATAGCATTTAATAATAGTGCTTTTGGTGCGTAACTTCAGTCGGTCTAAACGGTGATTTTTTTTTAAACAACAAATCAGTTTTCTAAAATTATTCTCTCAATATAAATAAAAGAAAAACCAATACTTTTGGTTTTCAACGCATCTACACAAGAAAAAGAATCACTGAAAGGAGTTAATTGCTAAGTATGGTATGTTGAAAATTTGCCTTTGATGAATGTGCCCCTACTAGCTTGAGTCATTTCGCATTCGTATTAATCCATTTGTTTCAAGACACGGCATACGATATATTATGTACCTAATCAGTAGATTTTCGTTTTCTATTTTTTTTTGTTGTAATAAATGGGTATATTCTAAATATAACAGTGACGAATTTAAAATTTTATTGATTAAATATATCCATGCATATAGTATATCTATGCATATAAACACATGTGCATGATATTTCCGTATCTATATCCCTTTTTCAACACGCCTTGTATATGTATCTATTTTATTTTTATATGCTTATTCTTGAATAAAAAAATATATATACTATGTACATGTAGATATCTATGGCTGCCTTTTTTCATATGTACACTCCTTTACATATATATATATCCGGAAAAAAAATATCTATCCGGCGAATTTGAAAGAGAACGCTCGCAGAGTTGCCTTATTTGGTAAAAATATGTACATCATCGCGATATGAATGAGTTTGTTACTTTTATATACACATGCCTACTGCCTTTTTTTCGTTTTTTTTTTTTTTTCTTTCTTTTTTGTTGTCTACCACTATATAAAATTAGTCATTTCCACCTAACCATGGTATATATAGATATCGATGGTATATCTACATGGCTGTAGAGAAATGTGTGTGCTCGCGCTGCGTGTGTGCGTGGGCTACAAACGAATATATGGACGAAAAAAAAAGTATTCGCCAAAACGAAATTTATTAAGAAAATATCAAAATCCAAGAGAATGACTAAAAATAAATTAACCGAAAAAAAATTATGTTTAACGACGGCTGCATACATATGCTACCTACAGCATGAATGATGAACACACTTATTACTGATTAAAACGAGCAAAGAGAAATTATTTCAGGTAGAGTGATTGCACTCTGGACAGTCGACAGTGTTTTTCTTTCGTCTAATGTTAGAAAAAATGTCTCAAATGTAAAATGGGTGTATTATACGCCTGGCAGTGAAACTGAAAAGTAATTTTCTAGTAAAAAGGGTTTGGCTACGTCACTCGGTGCATATCAATCAAACGCGCGCGCCGGCCGGTAACCTTGCATACATATAACCATAAAATTTGCATATAACAAGTTTGGTTAGGATGAAATGTGTCGCTGAAATGTATATGCAAAGACGGCGGCAATGAAACGGCGAATTCACCATCTATGTTCTATGATATCCACACAGCATTTTCGGCAAAATGTTGTAAGTGTAAACGTGCACAGTCCCATGGGAATATAGAGTTCACCCACCATATATCTAAATGGGATGGGATGGGATGGGCTGGGCACGTAAGGGTGATTTGGTGAAAGTGCCTTAAATTTTTTTCTCATCAGTGAGATTTGTTCAAAATCAAGTCAAATGGCGGTGCGAGCGACAGTCGACAAACTCGGTTGCTTACCCCCCGCTAAATGCGACCTCCCCTCGACTGTCGTTCATTATTCTTTCTGTTTTCTGATTCACTGTGTGTTCAGTCTAAATTTGTTTTGTTCTCAATAAATTTACTTGATATTTCATGAACAGATGTTAGGTGTTGCGCTACACAATGTCATTCATGACAATTTCTAAATCGCTCAGATTAGGTAGGCAATACGTAAGCAATGGCACAACGATTTCATTGGGCGTTGGGAAAATGAAAATAAACACATACCTACCTAAGTTATGATTCATTTCATTCGATTTAACTCTTATCACAGTTTGCTTTCGAAAACCATCAATGGGTACAAGTACTGGATGTTGCCTTTTATGGGCATGTTAGTGACCTTAGAAATAAGTAGACTGTCAAGGCCACGTTGCCGATGACCTCGGCAGTCTCATATTTCCATGTCCAGAAGTGAGTCCCCCTCCCCCCATGTACTGTATGGGTTGTGGTTGGGCCGGCGAATAATCCGCGCAGAGCAATGACATGTTTGGGTGGTTTGTTGACGCATGCTTCGTTGAAAGGTATCTTTGGTAAAAACGTCGTGTGAACATAGAAATTATGTAGGTACATCATGTACCTGTGGCAACACTTGTAATAGTCAAATTGGCCTACAGACTAAAATCTCAAATCTGTTTCTACGCCATTATAAATCAACTACAGTGCAGACAAAGACAACAAAATGTTAAACTTTAAATTGGTTTTATGCTTTAAAATTGCAACAACAACGATAAAATGAAAGTGTTCGTATTGAAGGACTGAAGCTACGATTACGACGCTTTTCATGGTTAATTTTGACATGCTGACGTTAGAAAATTCGACCATTCCGTGGTCACTAGTGTGACTTTTGTGAGAGTGCGCCGCATGGCCAGACGCTTGACAAACGATCAAATGTAGTGACAAATTTAGGACAAATGTTTCAACATTTCACATGAAAAGTGGCTTCACTGTGTTTACGCTATGTAGAATTTATTGTGGTTAAAAAATTCATCGAGGAAGTTCATTGGGATATTGATCTTCTACCTTCATTTCCGGGGCTAGATTCTGTAAAGACGATCAAACGTTTTCGTGCGCACGAATGATTTGCCCTATGTTACCCAAGCAAATTTCTTTGTGAACGTTTGAACGTTTCGACTTACAGAATGCCGACCCGGGCTTCAGCGGTTGCGGCGATCATTCGGCCCAGTTTTGTTTTCATGATCAGGACGTTTAAGTGACCTAAGAAATGCCCGGTAGAGACATGATTGTGCGCCGAAGAAGGTGTGGTGGCTCGTCTACTGATGACGAATCGGATTTCGGAATACAGGCCACCTAAATGTTCAACAACGAGATGATATTTTACTTGTAGCAAAAGTCCAACAAGCAGTTTTAGCAAAACAAAAGCAATAAGTTTTATTAATATGAATTAAAGACACGAGAAGCAATACAATAATTTAGAGACAGAGAAAGTTACGCAAAACGACGATGATTCGTTAAAAATGGACGAAGTTAATGATCGCGTTCACAGCACAAGTGCGTTTGAATATGACAATAACACTGCGGTCACAAGGAAAAACCGCTAAAGCCTGTTTTACTCATTTTTCAGGAGAACAGTTTAAAGTTTCTGACAAACGCGTGAAATTACATGTGACTCTATTGGCTCTAGTGATTTTACAATTTACAAAATAGACTTGAGTACGATGATTGTAATGGCATCAAAATCTAAAGTCGACTTTAGCGGTTATGGTTTGTTAAATACATTTTTAAGAAACTGTCACAGCTATTTAGTTGACGGATATATTAAATTCCATTCTGAAAAGAACTTTTGGCAGTGTAAACAGAACTGTGTGGATGAATTGAATTACTATTCGAAACCACGTCTTGTCACAATCGTTTCAATGCATTCGGGTTCAATGCAGCCAGAGTTGTAGCGTATAAACGTGTTGGCTTTTGTGCTTGTTTCTTATGGGTTATTAGTTATTACCTTGCAATCTTGCCAGTAATTATCTTACAAATTACCCAATACCTTGTGTGTTTACTGACTTTCTGTTTTCTCAAAGATTGAAGCCTAATAAGAGGCTCAATTATTACCACTGTTCATTTCACTTTCTCATAACTCATTAAAATAATATCCACGTTGGGAGTATTTCCACATATTTGCAGCTATTTATTTATTTTACCCACATAATCCATATAGATCATTGATTTCCACGGTTTACAGCAATAGTACGCAATAGTACAAGACCCAACTGTTGTTGTAAACAATGGAAATCAACGATCTATACAGATGATGCGAGCATAAGAAAAATCAAAGTGGCTATTAGCACGATGTTAGGGACACGCCTTAGTAAAAATAGTATTTTACGAAATAAGTTGGGCCTTAAAACGTACAGGCTCGTGTCCGACAATGAAATACTGGAATTTAGATCCCTTTAAGCGAGCGAAGCGAGCCACATTACCCCTATTTGCCGCGTTTGACCGTGGCCGTCGACCTAAGCCGTGCCCCTAACGTCGTGCGAATAGCATCAGCCGAGAAAAAAGGCCTAATTTACGATTCAATGGTAGTTACTTTGTTTGTTATGGCAAACTTGTTGTATTTTAAATCAGCTTGTGGAGTTACAAGGCATTTGGCTCACGCTTTGATCCCTTCCATTCAACCCTACTTAATCCGTCTTTCGAAAATCTATTAGGGTACGTTATCCCTGATGTTGAATTGCATTTCGCGGTTTGCTAGGAAGATTTGACCCAACAACTTAGACAGGGATTGTCTGTGAAACTGCAAGAGTTCGACATTTTGTTGTATTCTGGCCAATGCTTCAGTGGTATTTCACATGATGTTGGTTTCGTCCGCTTCCATAGGAGTCTTGTGGCTTGATTGACTGAAGTGCCCGATTATGATTCATCGCAGACCCCCTCTTTGTAGACAGTTTGCCAGCCATCTCTCTGCAGAGATCCGCAGTAGAGAGCTTTGCTACAGCGTCAAACCTTAGCCACCGAGCGACATCACCCCTTGCAGCGTTTTGCAAGTTTTTCTTCACTCTTCATATTCAAAAGCAATTAATAGAACATTTTTCAGCTCAAAATGTTTTAGAACAAGTAGCAACTAATAGGAAATAGGGTTAAGTACCACGTTGACATTGGAATGACCTTGAAATTCACTTGAAATCGTCCCGAAGACACCTCTCTCTCAAACTAGAAGTATTGCTGATCACATTCGGACGGTGTCACTGGATCTTTGTTATATTTAAGCTCTGCCGCGCTCTTTGCTTGGTATTTCCACCGGAATATTGTTCAATGACTCATGCTACAAGCAGCAAGTTTGTGTTTTCTTTCATTTTTCTCAGTGACTATTATTCGCTCATTTGTCTCTTGTTTTCTATTTATAGGCTTCCGGCGTAACAGTTTCGGATGTTTGTAAAACAACCTATGAGGAAATCAAAAAGGACAAGAAACATCGTTACGTTATCTTTTTCATCCGTGATGAAAAGCAAATCGACGTAGAAACGGTCGGTGACCGAAATGCTGAGTACGACCAATTTCTGGAAGATATTCAAAAGTGCGGACCTGGAGAGTGCCGGTAATACCTGAGAAACGAGTGTTAAACCCTTCAAAAGCCTAACGCATATTTATTTTTCTTCCCAACAGATATGGACTGTTCGATTTTGAATACATGCACCAATGTCAAGGTACATCAGAAAGTTCAAAGAAACAAAAACTGTTTCTGATGTCGTGGTGCCCAGATACTGCCAAAGTAAAATACCGCACAAACGTTTCCCTTCTACAGGCATTAATACCCGTTCTACTCTTTGTTACTTTCTAGGTAAAGAAGAAGATGTTGTATTCCAGTTCTTTTGATGCATTGAAAAAGTCGCTCGTTGGTGTACAAAAATATATTCAAGCTACTGACTTGTCAGAAGCTTCCAGGGAAGCCGTTGAGGAAAAGTTGCGCGCCACTGATCGTCAATAAGCATAAATATTAACAGAACATAAACAAAACAAAAAATAATAAAACGTTTTCAAAAACCATGCTTACTAATTTGTACTTGAATAAACAATAAAAACAGCAACACATTTGTAAAAAAAAAAACAAAACAACAACTTAAAATGTATTTCAAAATTAATGTGGAGTTGTGCCGATAGCTACCATTCGGCTGCATATTTTAAAGATACTCAACGCGATTTTTTTTACATTTTTTTTGTCTTATTTCAAATTCCTGGAATGTAGCTGTCAAAAAATGTATTTATAACAATACAGAATAGAATTCCTATTTAATTTGTTTTTTGGTTTTTTGCATTTTAATAAAAAAGAAAAAGAAGAAGAAATGGATGCTATAATACCACTCAGCTTTTTTTGGTTTTTGAACGCAGAGCGCCACAGGCACAGGGTGCACAACTGAATTGTTGATGAAATGTGGTCGGGGTGTGGAAATATAGGGTTTTCCAATAAGAGGTGTTATTTTGGTATTCAAAGAAAAATGCCGTTTTTGGAGATAAATGATGGGATGTTTATTTCATAATAAAGAGGAAGGTATGCCGTTAATAATGAAAACCAACCACCCCTATCGTGGAATCCGTTGGAATTGAGTTTCACTTCACCTATTCGATTCCCTTTCACCTTCCACTTCTATCGTAGAATCCGCCGGAAAAGTTGCCTTATCATTCACATTACCGATACGGGGAACTATTCACTTTGCGGATTTGACGGTCTTTGAGGTCTTGAATCGACAAAGGAGAAAGTCGCATGGTGTGAAATCACAAGATCTCGGTGGCAAATTGTGATCACCTCTGCGAGAGATAACACGGTCCGGAAACTTTTCCCGTAAAAGATCAATGGTTTCGCTGCTTGTGTGCGTAGCGCCGTCTTGTTGAAAGGAAACGTTGTCCAGATCAATACCATCCAACTCCGACCATAAAAAATCATTGATCATCTCTCGATAGCGCAATCCATTCACCGTAACTGTTGATCCAACCTCATTTTCGAAAAAGTAAGGTCCAATGACCCCGCCCGGACCATAAACCGCACCAAACAGTCACGCGTTGACGATGGAGAGGCTTCTCAACAATAACTCTTGGGTTTTCCGAGCCCCAGATGCGACAATTTTGCCTGTTGACGTAGCCACCGAGGTCCGACAAGGTGCTTCACGACGATCAAAAAATGCTTTAGTTTTGCGAACTGTGACTGCAAGATTTTCACCATTTTTGTAGTGATTTTTAATCAGCCTTATTGTGAGTTTCGCCCGAACAATATTCCACCCGAAAAAAACAGATTTCTGTCCTGAAATGTCATTTTTTTCGGGTGGAATATTGTTCGGGCGAAACTCACAATAAGGCTGTATAATTTCAAAGCGTTGTTGAAGCGTGTATCGTTCCATTTTTAGTAATGGCGTAGTTTCTACTTTCAAATGTTAAAGAATAAAAGCTTCAAAAGTGACAGCTACCGAAATAGCGGGTCATTCACTATAACACCTCTTATTGGAAAAGCCTTTACTTTTGGTCGCTTGGGAGTCGTTTTTTATTGCCTCCGACCGTCATATTTCCCTCGATGAACTTTGACTACTTTGGTGTAGAAATGGGGGCAGAATTGTCTTTTTTTGAAGGCGGTCTCGACAGCAACGGTAAGCAAAGATCCGACTACGAGAATACGTCGTTATAAGGGGACTGGATACTAGGTCATCCCTTCTATGATGACCTTTCCGCCATCCAAAGTATCCATTTCAACAAAATAATCAAATTTCTCAACTCCACAGGCTGGTTTTGAGCTCCCTTAACTTCCTTTCTCCCCCTTCTATTTCAGGTTCCGTTAGTTGTGGTCTCAAAACGGCGCTCAATGCGTTATTTGTGTTTTCCTTGTCAGTGGACAGGAATACAGCCACTTAAACCAACCAAGGGGACTGGGAAATGCATGTTTTTTTCAATATGGACCACTGAGAATCGCACGCAAACTCTTTATTTAGTGGCATTGCGCCGCACTAATAACAAATTGTATAGGCAAACATCTGGCAATACCCTTTAAAGTTTTCACCAAATTCCTCTCGTCACAGCCATGGACAATTAGCAACAACTGCGTAATACTAGAGCTCAGCAAACTCCCTAAAGTCGCTATTCCAAGACATATCATCCGAACTAACCTAAGAAGGCTGGACTTTAATCTGCACAGATGGCTCTAAGACCGAACACAACAAAGTTGACTGACCTTAGATGAACAAGGTATTGTATCCGAAACCGCATCCATCTTTACAACTGAAGCTCTTGCCATCTTGGAATCACTAAAACTAACAAGCCTCCTAAACGGCAAGTTTGTTTTCTGCTCCGACAGCCTCTCCGTTTTGCGTGGAATTCTCAATCCCAAAAACAATGGGCTTTACTAATAAACATTTTTAGTTTCGACTCCAAATTTAAGTAGTTCACATTGGCAATATTTTCCATACGAATTTCGCAATTGTGAGCTTCAGTAAATAGAAAGTCGAGTCTAAAATTTTTTTATTAGTACGGGGCAGTGTCTCCAGACAAGCTGGACATGTTGGCATACACGGCAATGAAGCAGCCGACAATGCCGCAAACTTAGCCTGTGTCGCCCCCACCTTTTTGCTCAACATATACAGCCAAGTCGACCTTAAACGCTTGATTGAAAGGACTATTCGGTCCCATCAGCTAAACTACTGGAAACTCTACGATCACCACAACACACAAATCAACCCTACTAAGTCTAAACCTAAGTACCCAGCCTCCGCCACTAAAGCAATGCCTTAAAACTTCGTCAGACTGCGTATAGGACACGGAACCATCACCCACCAACACCTCATAAAAAAAGAACCACCACCCATCTGCTGCAAATGTAGTAACCCTTTAAATATGGAACACGTAATTGGGGACTGTTACCTATCATCAGATCAGATCAAGCAAAGCGTCATTGGAAAACCTAAAGATAGTCAACAAATTACTTGAAATGTACAATATCACTTTGTAGTAACTTTATCATCTCTTTTTACTATTTCAAAATTGAGCCGAAAGTCTCTGCAGCTAGCGCTCGTTAATTTGATCTTAGCAGTGTATTTTAAATGCATTGTTAATAAATAATAATAAAAGTCTTGACTTTAAATTTACGGAAGCTCACAATTGCGAAATTTGTGTGGAAACCATAGCCACTGTGAACTACTACAATTATTTAGAGTCGAAACTGAAAATGTTTAATTTTAAGACCCATTAATTCTACAAGTGTCGTAATTTTATTTGTAGAAGCAGCTTAAATGAAGGCTAACCTCTGTATTGTGTTTGAAAAGTTAAAACAGATTTTGGTCATGTGATCTTTAGCGGGGTGAGAAACATCTTGAAGCGACAGGTGCATAATTCAACCACAAAAACAACTGCGGATGTATGCAAAACCTTTGTTGAGAAATCATTTGAAGTTGTAGTAAGGGGTGTATCACCGGACGAAGGAGTGTCCCATTTCAAGACTGTGGTTTCCTCAACTGCATTTCTCATCTATATAACTTATCTGCTTAGGACTACTATTAGAGTTGCTGATGACAGCAGGAAACGCATTGCAAAAAACGCATCGGGTTGATCTATTTTTATGAATTATTTATGTACAAATGTTTGGAAATCAATTTGGGCCCAAATTCCAAATGTTTTAATATAAATTTGAATGGAAAACGCGTAGAAAATTGTCGAAGGCTACACACAAATACCAACAAAAATAAAGAGCAGGTGATGTTTTTATGATCGATAAGACACACGAAGTCTGAAATGTGAGAGCGAATCTGAAGAAGCCAAATCGAATACCTACCACTTTCTGTCCAGGCAAAATTTTAAGAACTCACAACGGCGAGATTTTTCATATAAAATTATCCATTGTAACCTATAGGTACAAAATATTAACCCCTGTATTAATAAACGCTGCGTAAAAGTTATCAACTCGTTATTCAGAAGTTACGTCAAATTTTTGTATGCTTTTTGATGTCTACTAGCTAACTAACTTGTGCGCATTTGTTTATTAAGTGTAAAGATTCAAAATTATTATTCTGTAAATACAACTACAACCATCACCTAGTCAGAGATGCGATCAAATTAGTACTCCAATCTCCAAATGAAGAGCTGGATAAGAACTGACAAGTGAGAAAAGAATAGGCCTGTGTATTTAATGGAAGGAAGACAACACCACATTTTCTAAGGGAGAACATTATGGGAACTCTACGTTTCCCCTGTAAAATACTGTACATTTTTCCAACTCTAACCCACCGACGATTTATACAAGTTGAGCAATTTACCGAGCGAATTCGTTCTCCTAGAACCTAGATGAATGCATGTCGACACGAACGTTATCACATTTTATTTGAAAAAAGGACGTATAAGGCAATTTTTGTTTGATCTTCTTCAACCCACCGCCTCCGTCTTTAAGTTTTCGAAATTAGTGCGCCCCCAGAGACAATTAAATGCATAGCCATCTCGCTCTTACCTGGAATAACATGTCACCTGAAAAGAGAGGTATGTCTGGAGAACCGACACATTTCGTCTTTTATGGATGGCATGATGAATGCCAGTGAAAGATGGTCTATTGTCTACGATCAGTCAAAACCACACAAAAGAATAAAATGCGAACATCTAAAGGAGTCGTACACGAATGCATACAGAAATATTATGCAAATTTGAGAGAACGCTATCGCATGTTTGTCAGACGTTCGCAAGAGGTGGTGCATTGGAAAGCATTTTAAGATGTCATTTGTGTTTATCGGAGATCTAACCTAAAACCTCTTGCTCAGTATTCCACCCTACTTATCACTGAACCACTGTGATCAATCTCTGGTATAGTTACATCTAAATATTAAGACCAGTCAACTTTGTATTTAGTTGGCTTAAAAGACTATAAAATGCTACAGTACAATTACTTTTCTAGTTTTTTGTTGCTGTTTCATTTCCATTTGGTTCGCACAGTGGATTGCTCAGATATATTACAAATTGCTCGTATTTTGAAGCCCACTTCTGCCCTACTGTGTTGAACGGCAACAGACCTATAACCTATATCTGCAGAAAATTACTATAATAGTGCCATATGTTTCATAAGTTGTTGCTTTCAGATAACGCTGTTGATAAGTGGTTGTAAGTGGTTTTAACCATTGTACACAATTTAAGTGTGTGTACTAAAACATTTGTCGTGGATTATAACATAAAAGAGGTATCAACACTGTTCACACCTATTAATCATAATAAACGTTTGTTGTGTGCGCAAACGATTGGGAAATGCAAGTTACATAGATTGCATACTTGAATAGTTTCCCCTCATTATAGACAATAGGTTTTGTCAAACATAAATCCATCAAGTCCCTACATTATACCTAGTTAAGAATTGTTTAAGAAAACGTTATAACTAACGATTAGGGATGTTCGCACTTGCGGAACTGTGAGTAATTGGTCCCGCTTCTAGACGCCACTTTTCAAATGGTCCCAATCCCGCCCATCTAGATGAACACGACTTCTTTCTTCTAGCTGTATTTTTGGCCGTTCGAATGAATCTTTTTGCTTAATAGAATAAGGAAAGCAATCTTAAATCACATAAGGCGGGTGAAAAATTAGATGCGCTATCAATTTTTATCTGGTGTGGCATTGCCTGCTTTCCATTGACAGCTATATGATAATTCGCACGCCAAATGAACGCGAAACTCTAAAGATATAGAAAGCTAAGGGATAGAAGTTATCACTCCTAAATCTTATATTATCTCTGTATTCCTTAAAAAAAATTAGCATTAGGCGTGTTTTTTTGAGCTTCGATCTCAGCAAAGCAAAGTAAAGTAGAGTTTTCAGCACACTAATTACAACAACTACTGCGAGTCTCGAAGTGTCAAGTAGAGCGTAGTTGTTGTAATTGCGTGCTGAAAATCCTACTTTACTTTGCTTTGCTGAGATCGAAGCTCAAAAAAACAGGGCTATTGATATAAGGGCATAAGTTCCAATTCCGTGTCCCGGTTTCTTATTTGGTCCGAGCTGTCATATCACGGTTACCGTTTCCTGTCGCTTTTTCGTTTTATCGAAGTTCGATACCCCAGTCCAACCAACCATAAAAAGTTTCACTTTAACAAAAATCGACATCTAACCGATTGCATTTCCATTTCTGCTCGAAGTTAACTTGATGGGTGACTCGTCAAGCCACCTAGCGGTCAATGCTCTTTATTAGTGCTAGATAATCTGTCAAGTGTGTCCTATGTGTGAAATTTCTCTTTTTTACTAAATAAACAACAAATTTGTTATAACAAACTCCAGGCTTTCCAGTTAATTGAATCGACGACGATAGACTGACAACTGACTATCAATCTATTGTTGTGCACTTGCAAATATTTTCAATATTGGGGGAGATTTCTGCTTCCCCTCTCATTGGCATATGTTTTAATTTGATTATAGCTAAACGTGAACAGTGCTTCATATAAGAATAAATATTTCTGTACACCTACATCAATTTTTGCTGCTTCATTTGGTATATAAGGTCGCCACAAAATTTCAGTAGAACATTGTTTCACTATGTCTCTGAGTTTTACCATCGAGTCCTTGGCATTAAGGTAGTCGATTACTTGTGCTATCGGTTTAAATAGAAACAGTGCGAACATCAAGCAAATAAGAACCTTCTCTAATTGAAGAAAATACAAATTTATTCCGCTCATGAACAAAATAATAATTATTTGCTGGCGTTTTTGACGCATTTCAAACGCATCATTGTCAGAGTAACAAAAGTTGAAAACTGAAATCTCATCAAAAACACACGCACATTAAAAGCTTTCCATTAATCACAGCTTGTCGATTCTAATTAATATTAACTAATTACAGGAGTGTTTACCGGAAAATCAATTGCGTTAGTTTTGTGGAACACGAAAATTCATAAAATTCCATTTCTGAGCTGCAATTAAAGTTTCACTTTCGTATGCATCGTACTGTGTGTCAAAAATGGATAGGAATCCTTTTAAGTTCAGTAAAACGTTTAAATTTGAGCCATGGAATACTATCATGATCTGACATTGCACGGACTTAGCTTACGCCAATGTCAAACTTCAAACAAATCTTCATTCTATTTCCATCAACATTTGACACTTTTTTGAGTCGACATCCACATTCTATTGTGGTTGTCCCTTAACATATCATTTATTTTTATTCATTTGAAATTTAACATTTTTACTTACAGCATGCAGTTGCGGTTCTTGTGCGATCTCTTAGCAGACTTATTGCAAAATTCCAGTTGCTTCGATTTCTTCTATATGCGCATATAGTATCGCATAACAATCTTAAACGTTCTTAACCTAAAAATTTGCCATTTTTTCTTAGGCGCTTTATTTCTTTATTAAAAATGCAATTATTCGTTGGAGATTGGGAATTGACGTCTGTACTGAATTGGGGCTAACTTCTTAGAAACTGTCCGCGATACTGATTATCAAAATGGTTAAATTTGCCACCCCAAATATCATATTGTGACCTACAAAAGTATTTAGTGTGAATGCTACAAATTCTGCATACTTCTAAAAGGCGTGCTAACTATGTACTTGTAGAAGACCTTCTTCTGAAAGTTGATGCTTTGCTATTGATCTCGTAGCTGTAAAGAGATACGTTGGCTATTTAGACAATTGTCGCTGACTATCGGGGCGATAGTCAGAGTTATGAGAAAAACTGACATAACCACAAAATTAATATAAATATTTTGCTTGTGCATTTCACCAGCTATATAGAAATGATTTAAGTCTTATATTGCTCAAATAATTGTCGCCATTTGGTGGATATTTATACAAAGCTAATCATTGTCTGGTAATCTTCTCAGGCGCAGAACGTCAGAAGCCAATATTTACCGTTACACGGGAAAATATGGAAGTACCTACTATAAAAATTCATGAGTTTAAGCATCTTCTTAATCGAGAAGGTGGTGGGTATGTCTTAAAATGTCCGAATTTTTGTAAGTACTTAGACATACATATAAAGTCTCTTAACTCGATTATTTATTAATATTTCAGTGATTTTTATTTATTTTAGAGCAAAAAATGTACAACCTTAAAATAAGCTTATGTGAAATATAGTAAACTAAGTCAGAAAAATGCAGTTCGATCTAGACTAGGCTACCTTACTATTTAAGTTATATTTTAAGAAATGCTTACAACTTTTAAGGTTTTTAAATGTGCCTTATGTATATCCATATGCGTCTTTTTGACATTTGATTCTTCTTTTCATTTAGTTCAACGCGCCATTGATGCAATCGGTGGTGATCACTTAATCCGTCAGGCACCTCAGCGTTGGAGCGACTAAGTCTACTGCGAAAGAGTTTCTACCAGGCGAATGAGTTGAAGCATGTTTACATCCGTAAATCAATAACTATCCTAAGTGAAAATAATAAAAATAATCCCTAATTACACAAGAAAAAAAAAAATTCTGTTGTCTTTCTGTCGGCCTGTAACAGACATAGAATCTCGTGAACAGATTTTGATTAATGACGTTTTTAATTAGAGAAAAGAATTGTGCTTTCTATCGAAAATACGATTCTAGAAGTGTTCTTTCCATGTATTCTATATTTTATTGAAGAAAAAAGTGCACTTCCAGGTCAATTCAACAGCGGAGTCAGGCATACTTTTAAAGTATTTCCCTGAACTCACCAACACTCACTAGCAAAGTGTCAGATTAAAATGTTTCTTGTGTTGTAAGAAATAAAATTTCTGCTCTGTGATCCAAAAATATTGCGCGCAAATGTAAACTTTAACTGCAGTATCTTAATTTGGCCTATAAAAACATTAATATTTATACTCTAAAAACCAAAAACAAAGTAGCAAGAGATAAAAAAATCTCTCGTGTGATGTGCATTTTGGTGTCTACCACTGTTGCAAAAGTGCCCAATGAATTTCTTTGGGAAGATCAATTCTGAATTTGAGGCAATCATGAGAGAACGGTTTCATTATGTAATTGTTTCCATTTTCTGTCGACTTAATTTACAACAAAAAACAAATATTATTAACAAAGAAAGTACAAAAATTTATGTATTTCT
The DNA here is from genome assembly GCA_948293265.1 of Cheilosia impressa. NCBI lineage: Eukaryota > Metazoa > Arthropoda > Insecta > Diptera > Syrphidae > Cheilosia > Cheilosia impressa. The sequence goes on from OX411884.1 coordinate 14,823,374, forward strand.
ATGCGTCACAATGTAGGAAGTCATTTATATATTTCTCCCGTTTGGATGCGGTCACGGGCAAGGTCGAGCGGGCGGTAATAGAGCTTATTATTTAAAAGTAATTGACTACAGTCGACAACTTTTGATTTATGTCAGTGTCCACACACAGAATTGCATTTTTCGTGTGTCTATATTTATCACTGAACTTGACATTAATCGAGATTGTCCACATTTGTAGGATCATTTAACAAGTACGAGTATATAGCTTCATACTCACGTCGATTTCAAATCTTCAAGATACGGGGTAGATAGTGAATAGAGCTATATAATATTATATATTGTAAATAATATTCTTACTTTCAGGTTATTAGGTAAATAGTACTTAAAATCACAAGAAAGATAGATAAAATTGACGTAAGTCAATTTACATTTGCTTGCGGTGATAACTACTGACAGATAAGCTCGGGAGGTGTTATTATTTAATACTGTCATTGAAGAGACTCCCTATTGGGTTGTTGAGCTCTGTTCTCGTACTGTTTTGGTCAATATTGTCTCAATGTTATTTATCTTTCGGTGCAAGGGAATTTTTAACTGTGGGATAAAATTGCAAGAAAGCACGCAAACGCCTTGAAATAAACCTTCCGTGAAACAAATAACGAAACAGATTTAAGCAGTTATTGAGCTTATTTCTCTTTTTTTTATTGCAAATTGGCATTGGCCACATTCAAGAATCTAGTTATCTTCGACTAGATTGGACTGGATAAGATGTAACCTGAACACAAAAACTAGATTGGTCGGAAACGTCACTTCTTCTGCGTCAGCCATATATGAGAACTGTCAACTAAGTACTCAGTCACGAATTTCTTGACTTGATTCGTCGGCTACCCCTCCATAAACGTCAACTGAAACAGCTGCTCATTTGACCGGTTTCAGCCAATCAAAACCGAGATATATCTAGTCAGAGAGCTGTCAGACTTATTAAACTAGATAGTTGAACGTCCCCATTGGCATTCGAAAGGTCTGCCAAGAGGGCGGAAATCTATCAGTATCAGCGATTTAATTCTATCGCAATCGATATAAATCTATCGCTACTCACAAGTCACAAAGTCTATATAGAAATACACGTTCTCATACAAAATGACAGAAAAAGAGAAAATTAGCAAAATAACGAGCAGTTTCGCTCTTGGCTCGAAATAGCTGAGAGAATTTAAAGTGACAACGGCAAGCATGATAAATACATATGTCAAATGCAAGAAGTTGACAAGAAACAAATTTAAAATCCGTCAAAAATAACATCGAGTGTTCTCCCAAAACATGTCATAAGGTCTATTCTCGCACTTTTTCGAGCCAAACGCTACAAATCTGTCAAACTCAAAACATTTCGCAAAACTCTCTCGAGCTACTTTGAGCCACTTTCATCTTTGACATCTAATCCATATCAGAAATAAATTATACAACTTACCTTTTTGCAACATATGAAACGATCTAGGAGAACATTCGACCACCACCGACATTTTTTTTATTTTTACAGATTTTATTATTCCGTGCAATTGATTTTTAGAACGGATTTTGAATTTGTTTCTAGGTAACTTTGTGCATTTGACATATTTATCAGCACTTGCCGGTTGAAGTTCCCTGAGCTGTTTCGAGCCAAGAGAGGTGCTACTCGTTACTCGTTATTTTGCTAATTTTCTCTTTTCTGTCATTTTTGATCAGTACGTGTATAGACTTTGTGCGATTGCGTTCGATTCAAACCGCGTACGCAAACGAACTTGTATTTATTTATGCATTTATTTGTGATATGGATAAAATGTCAAAGATGCAAGTGGCTCAAAGTAGCTCAAAGTCTATCCACGTACTTTTGAGCATATTTTCCATTCTCTAAAAGAATTTCGCTCAATTTTCTTAATTTCGACCGATTTTTAGTGCGTGGTCCGGAAAAGTACGTGAATATTTTCTACTAAGCATAATATTGTTGTCTTTGTTTCGGTTTCAGTGCTATCCATAACATCATCAAACATTTATTGTTTCTACTGCATGGTAAGAAGGTTTTTTTTTTAAAAAATGTCAAACTATTTCCTATTGACTGAAGGCTTCAGTTCAAGTTAACACAGTTTCAACCAACGAACTAACTCAAGCAAAATTTTATCCACTGGTAGGGACTCGTTCGTTAATTGGGAATTTGATACTTTACTTCGAAAAAATGTGTCTCCTCCTGTTAAACTGAGTAAAATTGCAGTGTTAACGATCGAGAAACAAATTCCATTTGTTGGTGACGGGTCTAAAATTCTTCGTCACTTCAAAGCTTGCGAATTGCCTTCCTTACGTCTGATAATGTATGATAAACAATTAAATAAAATAAATGTTTACTCCCTCGACGATGCGACTTAAGAGCAGTTGCCCAAATTTATTGCCTACACGGTTTTGCATCTAAAGGTTGGCACCTGTGGTTCACTAAGGCGTATACGTAATTTATATCAATTGTAGAATACACACAAAACAACGTCATTCTCGTTCCTACAAATTGTTTGTATTGTTTGTAATAAATCAAAAATATAATCGACGTTAAATGAAATTTGTAATTATAGCTAAATTCAAGAAACAAAATAAAACTTTACAGAATAAACAACGAGAGAGGAAAGAATGTTTTATGATTTAAAATTACAATAACAAAGTCGTTGCAGATAAATCAACAAATCCTTCAACTTCCAAGCTAATTTATTTTGATGAAAGTGTTGTCGTCAACAAGTCTAAACACATCTCTTCTAAAGTTCACCAGATCGTCCAGGAATCTTTGGCTGCTGACGTTATGAAGCTTCGCCATTACCGGACTAATATTCTGGATGCCAGCAGTTTTCGCCAAATCAGTGTAGTACTCATACTGCAAATAGAGAGAATTTTTTCAAAGGACTTGCTATCAATGTACTCTTACCAGAGCTTACTTGATTTGGGCCCATCATATGGGCTTGCCGTTTTTGGAGGCCCTGCTTAATTCGCCTTTGCATTTCTTGTTCGGTGTCTTCTTCCATTTCTTTGACGGATGGAATGGGTTTCTTATTGCAAAAGTACGCCATTGCAAATCTAGCTTGAAGGTCCATCATTTGGGAAGCGCACACGTAGAACGGTATGCCGATGAACGCCATTGTAGGATACTTAATGTTCAGGCAGTGTTTGTATAGGGATTTCACACAGTTATCCTCAATGTGTATTCCACAGTCGGTGCTTAAAAATGGAAACGAATACTTGTAGCCAGTGCAGTACAAGATCATTGTGAACGGAGCAAAGGTGTTGTCGGAAAAGAAGGCGCCGTCTTCATTTAAGCTAACTACGTCCGGTTTTTGGACAACGTTGGGTCGGAATTTTGTCTTTGGAGCTTCATTTAAATGATGACTTAGTGTAACTAGGTTTGCAACCTTCGACACCGAATGTGCTAGATCCATGCCACTCGGACCGGCTCCAATTACCAAAACGTTTTCATCTGCAATAAAACGCAAGCCAAGCACATTTTAGAATGTAATAGATTAAGAACTAATGTGATTTTAGTAAGCCCCTACCGACCGCGAAAAAGACGTTTATGGTTATGAGATTTATTTTATAATTAATGCTTTCCTTAGAAAATGAAAGAGTGAGTAAACTTCGCGGCTCGTTACTGACGAACGAACGAACTTTCCATCATTTTGTGCTATAAACTTTCAGGGGAATTTTCTAATTTAGCGCAAAAGGTCTCAAAAAATGGAGCTGTCATTGGAGTTCAAGTAAAAGCAAACAAGTTTAGAAAATCGAAAAAAAGTGGAAATAGAGTTCGCCTCTATAACTCAGAGTTTGCGAATTGAATTGTAAAATGGAAAATTATTGTCGTTTTCCATTGGGAAGAGAGAGAAGTTTGGTTCTCAGTTTGAAGTCAAGAAGCACTCACAGAAGTGCAATTTTATGTATTTATTACTAGTCAGCTGACAGCAGCCGTAGATTATTTTTTTGGATTTCACCAATACTTTGGTGGATTCTGTCAGAAGCAGTTTTGCTGTTCCATTGGATTTCAGAATGAGTGGATGCCCGAGTGAAACCAATGGAAAACGACATTACAAAGTCTGACAGCTGTCTTACTAGATGTATCTCGGTTTTGATTGCCTGAAATCGGTCATATGAGCAGCTGTTTCAGTTGACGTTTATGGAGAGGTGGCCGACGAATCTAGTCAAGAAATTCGTGACTTATTACTTAGTTGACAGTTCGCATATGTGGCTGACTGGCTGATGTAGGAAAAGTGACGTTCCCGACCAATCTAGTTTTTGCGTTCAGGTTACATCCAGACCAATATTGTCGACTTCAGATAACTTGATTTTTGAATGTGACCATTTTCATGGGAAGATTGCCTTTTTTGCGTTAAAAGAATCATTTACAAGACAGCTCTAGCTGTCGTTCCTGCTTTTGGGATAATATGTAGTACACGTCTAGCGGTCAATGAAATGCGGCTTCTTGGTGCAACGATATTTTACAATACACAATTTATAATTTATATCAAGTGACTTAAGTTTCGTTTGTGTACTTTTAGAATAGAAAAATTAAAAACGTCAAATATCAAAGATCGAGAGAGAAATCTCTCAATTTCAAGAGAAGTTTATAATAAATTGATTGGAATTCTTACAAAAAGATTAGAAATTGTCATTTTGACATTATCCAGCAGTTGGAATTGCATTTTTTATAAGCTAAATTATATTAATAAACTTAACATTTTGAATGCGCTGATATGTTCTAGGAGAACATTCAAGTACAACTTTTTCCCCCACATCCTGTTTTTTGAGCTTCTATCTCAGCAAAGCAAGAAAAGTAGGATTTTTATCACGCAATTACAACAACTACGCTCTACTTGACACTTCGAGACTCGCAGTAGTTGTTGCTGAAAATCTTACTTTACTTTGCTTTGCTGTGATCGAAGCTCAAGAAAACACGCCAATAGTTGAAGACGAAGATAAATATATTTGTCAAACTTTTGAGCTGTCACTTAGTTGTCAGTTTCCACTTTTAATTTTTTCAGTGAGTAGAAATTCGGCGAGTAGAAAATTAGGAAAAAAATGAAAAGAGGGGAATTGCTCTCTCATTTTTTTTTCAATTTTCTCGCACAGTTTTTTAGCAAATTTTTAATAATTTTACGTTTACAAAAAGTACCCGAACGAACCTTCTGTCACCTGTCATACCTTTACAAATTTCCGGACATCTGTAATCGTGGCTGTGGATCTTTTTCCCTTTAAACAGCTCTGTCCCCTGGATGTTGGGAAACGAGGGCGTATGGTAATGGCCATTGCACACCATGACGAATTGGAAGTACTCCGTTTTTATAACACCTGTGCTCAAGTCCTTCACTGTCACCTGCAACAAAATGAAGATTTGTGTAGGTCAGAGCAACTGTAATGAAATATTTACCTCCCACTCATTGTTAGTGGGCCGAATTCGCATAACATAGTGCAGAAACTTTATGTACTGTCGAATGTTAAAGGTGTCAGCGTACAAATCCAAAAACTCCATCATTTTGTCCGAAGAAATGTACGAAGGCGCTTGTTCTGGTATGGGAAAATCAGGGAAGCCCATAATTTCTTTCGGAAGGTTTGTTCTGCAATACATAAACCGCACAAATACGCACTCAGCCTTTTAAGCAGGAATTGATCTTACCGCAGTTTTTGGTACATGCTGGAATGCACTTCAATACCGTATTTGTTGACTCCAACTTCATCCGTGTACTTCCAAGTTCCGCCAATGTACTCTGATTGCTCGTAGATCGTCGGTTCCATGCCATTGAACAATGCATGCCTGGCAGAGGAAAGGCCTGCCGTTCCAGCTCCCACGATACACACACGCATTTCGATAAATTATTTTAATTAACGAAACTCAAAAAGGAAAAGAACAAGGAATCCTATTCTCCAAGTGACAATCACGAAACAAGACTCTTTATGGAAACGCACGAATAACTTTGAAAGTCAGAATGCAGAGATAACGACCTGCTTCTGGATGAGACGATTCTTATCAATGCATTTTCCTCGTTGACTCTTTATTATATTATAACCCAACAACAGCGGCAAATAAACATTGAAAAGAACTCGTGCACATAAGATAATTGCAATTGTGGAGAGTACACAGCTACACAAAAAGTCCAAGATGCGATTATGAGATACGAGTATCGCGGGACTGACCTCAACATGTAGAAATTAATTTACTCTGCCTATTTGTTCGCATTGATTGTGTAATGGATTTATGTGCCCGACAGAAGTTTCAAACAGTATTACTGGCTTCAAACGAATAAACAGTATATAAGCAGCAAATTGTAAGCGCGGCTGAATGTACTAATTAAGCTATTATTTTTGCGCAGTACACTACAATCGTAGGATGCTTAAGGCAACACAGCCTTTCGACAGTTTTTTTGCCCAAAAAGCCACCAATTTCAGTGGGAAGTTCTTTCCTTTGGAAATCGGATTTTAGGAAGGAGCTCTTTGACGATATGTTTGAGTGTTTTAGTGGCGTTTTACTGTTGCTTTCTTTTCTCGGGATTACCAAGTCTCCCTCTCGAAACAGTAGCGCCGCAAAAAAATACCCAAAGCGCTGCAGAAAACACACGAAACAAATACCAAGTTCTAAGTATTTTTTTGCAGCACTTTGGGTTTTTTTTTTGCTGCGCGGTTTTTTGGGGCGATAAGCTGTCATGGTGGATTCTTCAACATCGTTCTTGAAAGAAAAGTGCAAGCTCATACACAAATATCAGAGGCATGGTCTTTCGAAACTCCGTCTAAATACTTGCGTACGCCGGCGACATTGACATCATCGGCGGATTGCGTTTGTAAGCATTTAGACTGATGCGGGGAAGTTGTTAAATGGGCACAAAGATCTGATTGGTCTGGATAAGATGAAACCTGAACGCAAAAACTAGATTGCTCGGGAACGTCACTTTTCCTACGTCAGCCACATATGCGAACTTAGCACTCAGTCACGATTTTCTTGACGGCTACCCCTCCATAAATGTCAACTGAAACAGCTGTTTACATGACCGATCTAATGGCGTTTTGGATTAAAGAAAAGAATTGTCCTTTCCATCAAAAGATCAAAACCAGAAGTGCTTTTTCTATGTTTGATTGAAAAAGAAAGTGCACTTTAAGGTCAATAGTTAACACGACAAAAGTGTCTTTGATATTTTTAAAGAATTGTCCTGAACTCACCAACACTCACTAGAACAATGTCAGATTTAAATGTTTGTTATGCTGTTGGAAACGAACTTTGCGCTATGTGATCCGAAAATATGCAATTAAGCATGCGAATGTAAACTTCAATTCGAATAAATTGTTTTTAGAAAGCAACAAATATACGGAGAAAAGCAAATCTCACATATGGGGTCTAAAACGCCATAAGCCAATCAAAACTGAGATACAGAGAGCTGTCAGACTTTCTAAATTATAGATACTTGAACATCCGCAATGCTGTCAACAAGAAAGGAAATCCAACACTGACGTCTAGGACAGAACGTCACCATATAACTTGGAGTTGGATAGGGACTTTGTCTACTTAGGCTCAACCATAATTTAAACAATGACACGCAAGTAGAAGGGGCCTTAACCTTGAACAACTTATCGTGCGAAGAGACACCTGGCTAATGATTTTTTTTGAGTGTTGCTTGGTCGGGTCACACTCTTCGGGCATCATTTGGTGTGTTTTGAAATTGGTTTCTAACTAATTGTAACACTTCTTAAAATTTCCAACAATTGTGTTTATTTATAAAATAGTAAATTATATACATAGTTCCTTACCAATAAACATTTTCCGTTTCGACTCTAAAATGTAGTAGTTTTCACAGTGGTTATGTTTTCCATACAAATTTCGCAATTGTGAGCTTCCGTCGTGACTAAAATTTGTTATTAGCACTGTGGAAACATTAAATAATTAACATACTATGACTACTCAACAGGTTATTTTAAATTGTGTTCTTTTATTCAGCTTTGGCTGAACTTTGTTCCATTGAAACCAAAATGGAACAGCCTTGGCTGAACTTTGTTCCATTAAAACCAAAATGGAACAGCGTCCTGCGGCATGTTTTTCTGCGAAAGCAATACCGAGCACGGCCTTTGTTGGCGCCAAAACTCTTCGCGCTTATTCAAAAAGTCAACAGCTTCTGTGGCGAAATTTGAAACATTGTCAGTTAGTTTGTTTCCCTTTTGCAGATCGGGATGATTTAGCAGATTTTGTAGATATTCCTTGTCGACACGCAACTCGCCCAACAATTTCCGCCCAATGCGTTTTTCCATTTCAATTGTCCCGGGCTTGGTGTGCGAATGACCGGCGGTCTGCTTCAGCCTGGGTGTATTGCTGATCGATTTTTTTAAAGGTTTCGGCTGTCTGGAAGCTCCAATTGTATTCTGAATAGCTTCCTGCGTCTTTTGTACACCCAAGCGAATCGAAGCTAGCTCTGGCCGAGCTCTGAGACCGCGGTGAAAAAACATCAAACTCTGCTCGAACTGACCCAAATAATAGAGAGACTCCGCTTTCTGGTAAATCGCCCTCATGTTGTTGGGGTCTTCACTCAAGGCCATTTCAGCGTCCTGCAGAGCTTTGGATGCCTCGCCCAGTAAGAGATAGCATTTGCTGCGCGCAACCAGTGCATTGACATCAGTCTTGTTGAGCTCCAGTGCCTGCAAGAAGAGAAATGTTTTGAAACCCATTTCGAAATTTAGAGGAAAATTTTAGTAAATTTTTTTATAAACCAAAGACCTTGGTAAAACAGATGATTGCATTCTCAGTGTTTGCGTTTTTCATCTCCTTCAAGCCGAGCGATATTAAAGAACTGATATCGGCTTCGTCGGCTATGAGCAAAACTTCATTTCGGTCCTGTTGTTTTTTTAATTGCAGACTCTGCTTGATATCGTAAGATCCTGCACTAACTGCAGCAGCACGGTCCTTGTCCGTATAGTAGTCATTGAAAATTTCCCGGGATTTCTTTTTCTTCTTGTCTTTCTTCTCAACCTTTTCCACTTCTTTGAACACAATCGATTTCTTTCTTCCCTTCGGTTTGGATTCGATGTGATTTTGTTCGGCTTTCGGAATATGCTCTGCATTCGGTTGCTCGGAATGAATCTCAATTCGAACAAAGCTTTGCATTAATTCCTGCTCTTTGTCGGGCTCGAGGAAGTTTTTCGTTGAGAAAGGCATTGCGCTGTTTTTATGTTTGTTTTTGGTTCAATTTACCAAAAGTGCAGAAAGAGGTGTGAACAAAATGGTTGGGTGTCGAGTCGATAAAACATACCGCTGTTGCTCGGATACTTGATTAGTTTTGGATCGATTTATTATCTCGTCGGACGGGTGCTGGCATTCGAAACGTCAAAATGGTGTTGACTGAAATGCGCAATGGGGCGAGTGACTTTTTGAACTCCATACAACGGTCGGGAATAGAGATATTTGCATTAGGTCTAAGGTGGAGTTGCACAGCTTGGGACAGTTATAAAGACCTATTATTAAGTTTGTAGTTATCAACGGCAAAAAAAGTTTGGCATACACAAATGGAAAGTCTGAGAACTTAAGCTATGATTACACGTGGCATTTTTCATGTCAAATTATGACATGCAGGCGTTATTATGACGTAAACAATTGTCCTAAATTTTTCACTACGTGTGATCGCCTGTAAAGCGTCTGGTCACGCGGGCGGTTGAAGCGTACTCTCAAGAAAGACACACGAGTGACCACCTAATGTTCTAATTCTTGTGACGCATGTCAAAATTTGCCACGAAAAACTACGTGTCTAATCGTAGCTTTAGACTTAAGAAAACGTATATCCTAAGCATCTTAAAGCAATTTATGCTATTTTTCATTAGCTACGGACTACGAATGTGTTAACCGAGGAAAACTACCTGATTTTGTGTTATCCGATACACGAATCATGTATCCTTAATTTAGTTTATTTGGGTAGGGAAATCCCTCCTACTCAAAGGTTTTGTATCTCAGTGTACTTACTGCACATGCAGCTCGCCAAGTGAGACAGACGGAATGAGTTAAGTTCGCAGTTCGTATCTGATCTAGAAGGGCGCTTGGCGAGTTCGCGAAGTGTAGTTAGTTAAATCGAGAAATTTGAAAATTTAGGGTTATTAAATGTTTTAGTTTTAACTTCCAAGGAAATATCTGCATGCTCGTCTAACAACATCCATGCGAAGCGGAAAACTACCTAAAGCGGTAGATGCAATAAGACAGTCAAGGCAAGTCACTCTGTACCGTTTTACTGAGCATTTGTCGACTCAACTTGGATTTGATTTGCTGAGGTAGATGATATTAAACTTACTTGAAAACTAAGAATGTTTTGTACTCAGCTTAATCATTAAATATGACAGCAGCACGGCTATTTGACACTAGGTGCTTCATAGCCTCTAAGATTACCTTTGGGCACTTCGCACTTAGCCCCATCGCGCCGTATGCGGAAACCCCGATCTTTTTTCGGTTTCAAACTATTTACCCCTATTCCGAGTGGCGTTTACGACGATTTAAAAAACGATAATTTGAATTTGGAATTTGGAATTACGAGAATTTGGAATTTCAGTCGTTGAACGCCATTTGTCACTGAAGTTCATGTTGAACCTATTCGCTTACGGCGAACGTCATGCGAGAGACTTTACTGCCATTCTGTAAGGCGGTGAACGAAACAAAAAACGACAAACGTCGTGAAAGTAAAACGCCACTCGGAATAACGGTGATTAACTTTTCTTCGAAGCCAGTTGAGGAATATTGAAATTTCACCTTTGATGACGTCGTAAGATGTTATCAATCATACTACTGAATTTCCGCAAAATCTGTCTGACTGTGATAATCCGAAAGAATTGGCCGAAAATTCAGAATCGCTCTTTTCAATGACATTCGTTCGAGGACTTATATGGGAAAACAATTTAAATTGGGGACAATTTGATTATGGGGCCTTACGAATAATCATTTTTAACCTTCACACTAAATATTTTAAAGGTCACAATGTGCGATTTTGTATGGAAAATTTCGCCATTGTGAGTTTGAAAAATTTAGCCTACACACTAAAAGTGTCGCGGAATATGTTTAATTTTTCTAGTATTCTAGTTTAGTATTCTAGTCTACATACCCAAGTATATCCAATTAAAGCTTTATCATATTTTCGCACTTTCATATGGTTGTTGGATTGGTCGCAGAATAGTTTCATATTGTTTTCAACTTCCTCTTGGTAAGTAAACTTTTTATTTTTTCTAGGCATCTTTGCAAATATCTCCAACAACTATAATCGTGTAACTCTCAAGTGGGAAAGCAGTGATCGAATTATAGCTGAAAAATAAAATGAAAAGACAATTAGCGCCGTACTTATAACAAATTTAAGTCTCGACTTTAAAATTTGCAGAAGCCACAATTGCGAAATTTTTATGACAAACATAACCACCGTGAACTACGAGTACTAAAATATGGAGTCGAAACTAAAAATGTCAATTAGTTAATAGAGAAAGAAACATGATATGTCGAGTGAATTATAAAAAGGGGTCTTATTTGATTCTACGCTATAAAATGTTAGGAATGTGAAACGATTTCCAAAGATTTACACTCTTTCATTACATTAAACGAACTCATTCGAGTATGCTGTTCAAATCTATCACAATCGCATAAAATTTATTCCATTCTCATCAGGAATGACAGAAAAGTATAACGACTAACGGCAGTTCCCCTTCGTTTAATGTCGTTTCCCATTGGGGCAGAAAAAGCTATTCTTTCAGACTCAGAGTTGTTTTTTTGTTCTCAAAATCAGTTCGCTGTCAGCTTTCATGTTCCAAAAAAACACTTTTTCAGAGTCAAGGCAATTTTGCGAAACTCGATTTTTCACCTGCTTTCACTTACACAAAAACAGTTGACATTTGTCAAACGTTGAAGTGTTTTATTATTTACATATTTATACGACGAGTCTGTGAAAAATTGATAACATTTTCAATCGGCCGCTGCAATGTATAACAACATAAATAAATGCATTTTTAAAAACACAAATTACAACAGCTGACGTTTGAATCACGCACCAACACAAATGCAAGAACACAGTGATCTCATTTCATGTTCCATTGGGAATGAAACATCTGAAATCTGAGAGCAAAATCTGAAAATCCCAATTGAAAACGAAATGAAATAGATCAGATGCCGAAATTGTTTTATGAGCAAGATTGTCGACTTTGACGCAAACAAACAGTTGCAAAATTAACATATATGAGATCACGGAAATACTGTCAAACACTTTGTTGCATTAAAGGCAAAATAAATTCAAATTATTATTTTATTTTTATTATTATCATTATTATTTAATACCTCTGGCCCTTATTTGTTACATCTAAGGAATAACTACATGAACATTATCATATGATCAGTCGCATGACACAAGAAGTTCAACGGTTTTATGACGCATTTATTCTGACGGAATGCAAGTGCCAGTATTTTTAAATTCAAGCTAACGCAACAAATGAAACGGACATCATCGTAATCTAAATAAAGTTTTTTCACTATTTGTTTGAAGCAAATTGTAATTCTTATTCACTTTCCTCTTTTAAAATTGCATTTGTCATAAATGTTTGATAACCTATTTCACTTACTTTTATCAATCACAAGAAAGGTAGCTTAGTTTCGTTAAAAATGTTGAACTTAATCAATTCGCAGCACAATGGTTTTTGATATTTTTAAAAATTAAAATTCAGAACTGTTTTTTCACTATTGGATGCACAGAAGTATAATTAAATGATAAAAAATGCCATAGTTATAGAGAATAACGATTTTTGTTATTAGTAGATTTTTTTCTTTTTTTTATATCATATTTTACAAACTAACCGTTGACTGAGCACAGTTTGCCTAAGGCTGGCCTGTTCTCTGGGCTAATAGCAACATGACTAACCAAGATTGTTTCCTAAAACTGAATGCCAAACTGAATTCATGTTTCCATTCATCCTTCGGTGACATGCGCGTTACCGTTACCAATAAAACACAGACAATGATTCAAATGAATATTGTATTTAAAAAGAGACTGCAAATATGTTTCGTTTTGTTGGTTGGGATAGGGCACCAATCTATATGAAGCTATAAGATTTTTAGCGAATTCGGAGGATGATGTGTATACAGGGTGCCCAACAAATATAAAGTTGATTTTAAGAATTCAAGTGCTTAATACCAAAAGCGATAGTTAAGATTAAATATTAGTGTTCCAATTTTGAATAATAGTACACAGGACACACACAATTTATATTCGCTTCGAGAATGTGACTTTTGGTTTATGAGGCATTACGGCAAAGCAAATTAAAATAGAGTCTTCAGCACGCAATCTTAATAACTACACTTTTCTTGACGCAACCGAGATTCCGACTTCCGCAAGTGGAAGTGACTTGACTGCAACTGTTCATTACATTGTTAGTAAACTAGGTATCAGCGCCATTTTGTAGGAGACAGCAAAATAAACTAGTTTATACCACTTTATCACAAATATGACTGTTAACTGTTTTTTTCTTTGCTTTCTTTACTTTGCTGGAGGTAAGCGTTCAATGAAACATACTCTACGGAGTGTCTTTCTTTTTTTATAAGATATAAAGCAAATTAAACTGATTTTAAAGCGTTGTAGTTGACACCTAGAACGTCAAGCCTTATCCCAGTTATAGTCATATACTTAAAACGAAACCCTAAAAATGTTCTTTTACTTTGTTTTACCACTTAAACTAACTGGTTAATCTCGATATTGGTCTTAAAATGTTGCTTATGAATTAAAAAGTTGGTTTGTCAAAAAAATAAGCAAATTATCTTTAAATTTTCTAGAAACAGAAATTATTCATTTGCCCGTGATCGGAAAACTGTTTTTCATACGGAAAAATTAATGAAAATTTAAATAAAGATAGTCACCAAAAAAGGTAGAGCTTAAAAAGGGCCTAGTTCAAATAAACAAATAAAACAGACAAACCACAGACCGTAATTAAAATGAATGTCCAATCCCATACTGAAAGACGGAAGGGCGATGGAATACCGTGGGAACGGAATACTCCGCAATGGAATGAAGCAAAAACCATTGGTACTTCTGAGAACAGAGAATATTTCCTTAAATGTGTTCACTTTTGTATTGGCAATGGGAGTTTTGATTATTTTTAATAGAAATAGTGGCCAAAAAGTCACCAAAGCGGCGAAAGCAGAGAATTTTTGAAAAGCGGTTGCCAGAGACGACTTATGTCGCCCATTGTTAACACTGGGCGAGGGTACAATACGTTTGGAACTTTATTCAAATAGGGTTCTTTAACCTCGCTACATTTTTGATCAGTCCCCAATGGCTGCTTGCTCTATTCACAATGGAAATCCGAATGAAGGTTTAAAGTTATAAAATTGGCATTGTTTGCAAAACGACATAGGTACTCGCGTAAATTTGAATGAGGACATTTCAGCAATCAAAAAAAACGATATACGAGTAGCTTCCATTCCAGCAGAATAACCTAAGGAAATGTAAAATTTAAAGGACGATTAAATTGACCAAATTCCTAGCCTCCAAACCGCTGAATTCCTTGCAGCGACATTCAACTATAACTGCCAGCATAATTTGCTGCATTAAGTGGTCCGTAAAATGGATGTCGTAAACCGTAACGATTTAACCACATTAATTATTGCAGTGTTTGTAAATTAATATCGCATGTGAACTAATAATATCCATTTGCTCGGTTTGGTTTCGTGTAATAACTCATAACCCCAATCTTTAACTTTGTTCAGACCTGATTTATTTTGTTACATAATAATACATTAATTCCCCAGACAGTAAAGTTGGATCAGGAGACAGGACCTTGTGCACGCAAATAACAGATTGCCTGAATAAACTGTATGCAGAAAAAAAAAACTGCTAATTTGGATTCATAAATTGTTTTTGTCACGAAGCCATGAATCGTTGACATAGCATTAAGACAATTTAAAATGTCATTTGTGTCCGCAGTCGTTACCACTGAGTGCTACATTCATATACAGGATACTAGCTGACCCGGCGAACTTCGTTCCGCCCAAATTCGTTTATGAAATGAATATAATAATAAATAAATAGTTTGCGCAACAGATCCGTAGGGACCAAGGCCTAGTTTCTCACAACCATTAGTCTTGTGCGTGTTTTTAATTTTTGGGACGGCCAATTGAGAATCTCTTTCACGACAATTCTACTTTCGGATGTTTGTCAGACATTTGCGAGATGTGGAGCAGTATAAAAAAGATTTTAATTTGTAAATTTTTTTTTTTTTCGCAATTCGACCTGTGACCCCTCGCTTAGTAGTCCAACACACTTACCACTAAGCCACTGCGCCGACATAGTGCTTCATGTAATTCGGTCAATTCAAGTTCTTTATTAAAAAGTTAAAATGTCGATGCTTTTCAATAAAACCACAATGATTGACGTGTTGGCCATCTGTCATTCAACAGCATACATAATTTCGTTCTTTTTTAAAAAATTAACGACGAATAAATTATTTTGATATTGTTCATACAAAAATACTAAAATCGCGATTAAAAAATATTCAGTTTGGATACGAAGGTGAAGATTTTATGTTTAGATATTTCTTTGATGCAAAATCTAAAAAAAAAAAAAAAAAAATTCGTCATAAATAAAAAGCAAAAATGTTGTGGACATGGACATAATCAAAATTATTTTATGCTTTATTTTTACTTAAACTATCGCAAAGCCTTTTCATAAACTACATTTTTTGTTTTGCCCGGAGTTGTTGTATAAATAAACAGAGCTGATGGCTTTCCTACACGGGAACATGATACATATAATTGACCATGGGAGAAGCATGGATATTCTAAGTCAATTCCGCACAATTCCAACGATTGTCCTTGCGCCTTATTTATTGTCATAGCGAACGCAAGACGTATTGGAAATTGCAATCTTTTGAAGTCAAAAGTTAAATCTGGTGGAATCATTGGAATACGCGGAATTAATACATCTTCGCCTTTAAATTTTCCTTTTAAAATAGTTGCTTCAATAAGATTATTCATGACCTTTTTGACTGCTAATCTTGTACCGTTGCACAATCGAGGCTGATTTATATTCCGAAGAAGAATAATGGGCGCACCAACTTTCAATTGTAAATGATGAGGCGGCAGTCCAGGCAAATCCAAGGAATTTAGAAATTCCGTCGGATAATTGACAGCGTCATCTTGATTTGTGACCGTATCTACTAATTGATAAGTCACAATCTCACCAGGCACATCACTTAAAATATCCGCATTTAATTGACTTACGTCCTTATTTTTGGCAGCCAGTATTGCTCTTACAGCTAACCAATTGTGATTTTGAAAATTTTGCGCAATGTTTGGAAAAACACTTGAAACCAATTGTTGTTTTGTTTGTGCGAAACTACAAAAATTATCTGGCAAAGTGATTAATCCAGTAGCATCAATAGGAATTTGTCCATTTCCTATCGACAGTAGTTGCCTAGAAAATTCGTCAGCCGATGGGTCATTTTGTAATTGTACTCTCAAATTTGTTGTTAAAGTAAGTGTTTGTACATTTCTCCATAAATTTGATGACTTTAAACATGCCTTTAATTCATCTGCTGGAGTTGAACGGGGTATCACTGGCAGTGTTTGGCGGAAATCACCAGCCAATAAAATCAATGCGCCACCAAATATTTCTTGATTATTACGAACATCTTTCAAAGTCCTATCCAAAGCTTCCACCGATCTCTTATGTGCCATTGTACATTCATCCCACACTATTAATTTGCATTGTTGTAAAACTCTTCCCATTCCTGAATTTTTAGATATATTACACGTTGGATTTTCATTAATTTGCATATTCAATGGTAATTTAAGTGCGGAGTGCGCCGTACGACCACCATCCAATAATGTAGCAGCTATTCCAGACGATGCAAGTGCTAATGCTATATTGTTCTGTGATCTTATAGTCGCTAGTAGCAAGGAAATCAAAAACGTTTTTCCGGTACCACCTGACGCGTATAAAAAAAACATTCCTCCGCTTTCGTTTTGTACAGCTTGCATTATGGTATCATATACATTTCTTTGTTCTCGATTCAATTTCGGCAGATTCAAATTTATAAATGTGTTTAGTTCATTTATATCGTATTGTTGTTCACGTTGCATTTCTTGATTAAAAACGTCATGCATTGGTCGATTAGGAGCTGGCAAACCTAATTGTGACAATGTTTTATTTGCAATTACTACGCACATATCTTCAATTATAACTAATGCCTCATTATAAATTTCCATTGTAATGATTAATTCCTGATTTCCAGAAATACGACGCATTTTATTTAAAATATCTTCGGTCATATAATCACGATAGCTTTGCCACAATTCCACCGGATTTGATGGAAAACATGTTGCGATAATAATTGAAAATAATGTTCGTATTTGATGTGGTGAACCTGTGGCGGATGCATCCATAAGTGTGGCATCCCAATGATTATCATTTTCAAGTAAATTCAATTCTTCACATGCTTGACGAAAAGTGTGACAAAGACTCCCATTCACTCTTTTCAAACTCAAAAAAGATGTTGGTCCAGGAACATACACCAATAACAGACGCAAATAAAAACATTCATGTTGGCTGGGATGCACTGTATAAAGTCGCCCTATTGCGTCACTTGCAAAAACACCAGGATAACCTTGAACAGGTGTTCCTCTTTTTCGTCTTTCCCATGTCTTTGAGCTTGCATTCCACGTGTAATATGTTGGTACTTGGGAATAAAGCAGAGTTTTAGCAAATTGATCCCTTTCACATAATTTAAAAAATGAAATTAAAGTGGTTGATGGCGGTCGCTCTGCAATCTGCTGGGCATTATCAACAGTAAAATACACACGCTGTCCATTTTCCAAATGAACTGCTAGGTGAATAACAGCTGGACTGCGGTCATGAATTGGGAAAGACAAAATTCGCCAAAGTGCTTCGTTACTACTAATATACCTGCCCATTTGGTATTGGTTAATTTCATCATTTCTGTTCTCCGCAACTCCAAAAACAGCCATGTCACTGCCTTTATTTACATACTTGCAAATGTATTTAATCGACTTAACCGAATTACAATACTCTACATTTATATGAGCCTGGTACGCTTTCGATAGCAATGGCGAATATGGGACTACCCATCTATTATCGACTTCAATATCATGACGATTTACTTTTAGAATTATTGATTTGCCGTTATCCTGTGTTGACCGTCGACGATATAGTGGGTATCCATCATTTCCAGTAATTGTTTCAGAAATTAGTGCTCTAGGGTATCGTTTCGTACATTTGCCATCTTGCATACATGGAGAATTGACATTAATCACACCACACGGACCATGAATCATATTTTTAGTGACGACATGAAATAAATCTGGATCGGTTATCTGATCCGGAATCTCAGCTGAGATAACGTCATCTACTTGATCGCTTGTAATTTTGTTCACTAACCATATTAAAATATGCGCATGTGGCAACTCTCTTTTGCCACTCGACAGAGTACATCCAGCACCGCACTTCCCCGTAAACTTTATGTTTGACAATGCAATCGATTAGTGACTTAAGTTTTTATCGAAATATTCTGGCAGTGATGTCATGTCGATCATTAGAAGAATTTCCAGGATATAAATATTTTTTAATTTCTTCCCATTTCGGATTGCATGTGAATGTTATAAACAAATCGGGCCGACCATAACAACGAACATAGCACATGGCATCCTGTGCATACTCATGCATATGACGCGGGCTCCCTGTGTAAGTTGCTGGTAAAATTACCATTTGCCCAACATTATTAACATTTCCGTCATTATTGATCGCATCTCGTAGATGGATATACTCTTCGGAGCGTAACCTTCTTTGATTGAATCGAATAAAATTCAAACGCTCTGTTTCTATTTTTGCGTACATATCTACGACATATTGATGGAATAGTTTTCTGCATTTCAAAATATGATTTTCCTGATTTTGTCGTATCATAAGTCTATATGCGTAATAGTTCATGGCGCTTACGTTTTTATTTACTTCATGTTCTGAAAAAAGCAAAGCAATAGTAATATTAGAGCATGATAAATCATCATAAATCTAATATGGTAATATGGTGCATAGGACAGAAACTCACGTGGATTTTGTGGATCTATCATTTTTATATTGATAGAGTATCCATTTTCACCACGACAAAATAAAATTGGATACTGTAACGCGTCATAACAACGATGCGTTTCACACACACGTTGTAATTGATTATTTCTTTGCCGCAATACAATGTCACGCGATTGGAACTCTTCACCAACAATTACAATAGCAACTTCATTATTAACCGGTTCATTAAATCTTCGTTCGTGTTCACCGATCGGTCTCCTATCAGCTCTAATAACAATTTTATGATCATCAGATTGCATTTGATCAAGTGCTGTCTTAAACGTATTAACCAATTCATTATGTTCATGAAAAAGTGCTTGTAATTCTTGAATTATCATTCTTCTTGCACTTCTAAAGAATGCGCAACGCGTATCCACTTCATTTCGATTATTGCCAAGGAAATAAATTTGCAAAAATTGATGCTTACCATCTGTGATTGGCAGCAATGAACCAATTTTATGATAAACTTGTCCTTGTATCTGTAATGTAGAAGGAAAGTATTCAAAAGATAAGCTTGAACTTGTAAAAACCTCACAAATTTTTCTGTCTCTTTCAAATGTTTCATTTGAAATGCCTCAAACCGAAATTACCTTAAATGTCGGCATAAAATTATCTCGTATTATATTCGTTGCTCCAAAAGATGTCATTTGGAAGCATGAATTGTACATTTGAATGTTATCCAAGAAATGTTTTGATTCTGGTGTTGTGCCAGAAAGTAATGATCGTAATGGTTCAGGTGGATATTGTAATTCTGGTAATCGAACTTTCCCAGAAGCACAACACATTCCAGAAGTTTCATTTCCAAATTTGAGTGCATTACAAAATTGACATAATTTGTTCATTGCGCCAATAACCACAAATTTGTGCAAACTATAATCAATGGCACTATTATACCGAAATCCAGCACCATTTAAAACAACATTAACATTGATTCGTTCAGCATTTTCATTAATATTTCTTGTTGTGCGATGCGATTGCATTCTCAATCTCTCTTGCTCATTACGATGTTCACGTTGTTCACATGAATGACCTGAACTTAATGAATGAATTGAGTAAAAATGAATTTAAAAGTTAAAGTTAAAAATGACCTGAACGTGATCTGGCCATACGTTCTCTTTGAATTCGATTTTGATTTTCTCGCTCTTCTTGTGATTGATTTTGCCTTTCATTTGATCTATTTTGCGTTCTACGTGACCGACTACCAATATCACTTCTCCGCTGACGTGGCATTTTTGATACAAACTAAAAGAAAAAATTAAATTATAAGAAATCAATCTTCAATAAGTTAAATGTACCAGCGTAGGAACCGCAGGACTAAACTTTTTCAAAATGTTAGGAAAACATAAAAAACCTGATTGAAAACTCGAAAAAGTATTTTGACAAAATAAAAATTGATTTCTCATAAAAACAAAAAACTTATTTTACAGTAAAAACACATTTTTTTGCTCCGGTTTTATTAAAAAAATTGTCATAATCTTCCAATTAGTAGTCTTCAGCTTCTCGAACGACATCTTGAGATGTTAAATCACTAAAAAAATCATTCAAAAACCAAAATGTACTGAAATTCATGTGTTTTTCCAAGCACGCACAACACACGCATACGTTTTCCAATTTCAACCAAACTTCACAAAAATGATATATAGACCAATACCAGAGATGTGTGAAATTTTGGTTAAAATCGGTAGATGCGTTAAGGCGTGAATCGGCGACAAACCAACACAATTTTAGGCTCAATTTTTATATATATAGATAAGGCATAAACAAATTTGGAAACAGGATATTATGTTGTGGTTTCTGTGTCTATCAACATGCTTGCCGCGATATAACCAAATAGCAAGAAGAATCCCTACTTTCAGAACCTGTGGGATAGTGGCAAGAGGGTGGGGGGACTTTTATTCATGGAGTTGAGTAAACAAACTTAAATTTCAAACTGAAATAAAGTAAATGCCGTCATTTTTAGGAAAAGATTTGAATAAAAGACCTCCAAGAGGAGGAACTACCAGATGTAAGTATTTTTATTGCATTTTTGTGGAAAACAATTCTAGCGTTCACATAACTGACGAAGTGAACACATGAAGCGAGCGCATCGGACATTGCCCAGCCTGTCAAATTAGGGCATTCTTTGGCGCCATAATTAGGATGGTTTATGATGTTCATCTGTGCCCGGCCAAAGTGCGAACCAACTTTGGTTATACGAACACGGAGGGATTGGTTACAGAACGATGAGATAAGGAGGAATGAGGACGGCAATTCGTCCATTAAAACACAAAGGGGCGTAAGTAATGTTTACCAATTTTACAGGAGAGCAAAAAGAAAAACAAGTAAAAAAGTTGTCATCGGCCTGGCCGATGCTTTGATACCCTCCACTGCATACAAGTCATGAAAAATACCAGAACTACTCGACCGACATAGCCCATTTTGAATACCAACCTGACGCCGATAAAAAGAAGTCCTTTCACCAAATTTCATTCACCTACGTCAATTACTTTGGGCGCTATCGTGCTTTCAAAAGACAGACAGACAGACAGACAGACGGACATGGCTAAATCGATTCAGAATGTGATCCTGATTCAGAATATATATACTTTATGAGGTCTCCGGTGACTCCTTCTTGGCGTTACAAATGTATTGGCAAAGTGAATATACCTTCCTCTGGAGGGTATAAAAAGAAGATTTTCCTTCGTTGTTTAGTACCAGTATTTTGTCTCGTTTTCTGAGTTATTCGTGTTATTCGTGCTCCGAAACAAGTACAAAATATAACTTACGCCCAACAATGGGTTCAAATTCACTTACGACCAGTGATGGGACTTCTACCACTTAAGTGGTATTTCTACCACTTTTTACACTTTCGGAAATTCTACCAACCTAAACTCGAAATCTACCACCTTTAACTCATCGCTACTAGCTAATAATATTTCTTTTCCATCAATGCATTAAATTGAAAATTGTTCCTATACCTACTCGCCTTAGTTTTGCCCATACAGACTCACCTTTATGCTATCAGTATTTCTCTCTGAGATTTGCATCGGCAAAAACTTCCAGTCCAGTACACCATTTACTGCGCTAAAATTTCTATATTTTACTGTATTCGTGAGAGGGTGTTTTGCTATGTTTGGATATTTTGTGTTTAATGATGAGTTTAATCTATGACGTTTTTTTAGTAGTTTCAAAAACTTTTAATTTTCAAATAATATTTAGAACTATTGGAAGTGAAAATGTGTAAATTCTTGGTTCCTACAGGAAGTTAGCGTGCTTTCTCTAATGCTTGCATTATTTTAGTGCAAGTGGCACATTTTATTTTCTACCACTTTTCTACCACCTTTTTTTAAATCTATCTACCACCGTTTCGCTTTTCTCAAGTCCCATCACTGCTTACGACCTTTTGTGCTGTCAAAAAACTTTCTATAACGAGTTATTTTATCTCAAAATAGAATTTTTCTAACTTACGCCCCTTTGTGTTTCAATGGACGAATTATCTGAAAGACTTGAAAAAATGTACAAGGTGGCGCAAAAGTAATCCTCCTATCAGAAAATGCTATAAATTTTGCGATGGCCCCTAATATCAGTTCTGTTTTGACATTTGTGTAGTAAACACATGCGAAATACACGTTAATAAACAATGTTACGCTACACTGCTCCAGAACGCGGAATATTGATGCATTTATTTTTAGGGGCCAATCGCAAAAATGAAAACAACATTTTACGCAGATGGAGCTACAACTTTGTTGAGTTCCTTAATCCAGAACAGGGCGTTGATGATGTGTAGAGCGGAAAATAGTACCACAGTAGAGTAAGCCACTTTTGCTATCAAGACGCTTAAAGCTGACAAATCTATGGGCTGGATGTTACAGCACAGCCTTATCGAAGAACGTTTGGAATCAGGAGATAAGTCACTTGCTCTTTCCTCTCCCTCCCAGACTGAACTTTATTGGTTTCTACTCGTCCGTATTGAAGCTGGGATGAAGGTAAATGTATCTCGGGGTCGTATTTACGACCGATGGTTGGACCAACGCTGAGTTTTCCTATACGACTCAATTTTGAGACTGCTGGGTCATTCTTTAATCAAGCCGACTGGACTTGAGGACAAAGTAGTCGAACTTTCATTCTACATCTGAACATATGATCGAAAATATAAGATCGCGTTGAAGCTCGCCCAGCCGGGCAGATCGACTATAGACCAAATGTTCACACCTGGAAAAGACCAATGAATTACAAGTCAAGACTCACCACCTATTCATCGACTTCAAAGCCGCATAGGATAGCATTCATCGTCAGGAGCTTTATGTGGCGATGGCCGAATTCCGGACCCCGGCAAAACTGATTCAGCTATGTAGCGTGACGCTGGAGAACACACGCTGCAATGTGCAATTTGGAAGTAGTTCCTCCGAGCTATTCCAAACATGCACCGGATTTCGGCAAGGAGACGCATTAGCATGTGACTTCTTCAATCTCGTGCTAGAGCAGATAGTGCGCAGGGCAGGTGTCAACATGGAAGGCACTATCTTCAACAGATCCGTCCAGCTACTGGGGCATGCAGACGATATTGACATCATCGGTCGCTCCCAGCGTGCCGTGATAGAGGCTTTTACGGCGATTGAAGAACAGGCGAAATTCGTTGGTCTTGTAGTAAATGAGGACAAGACTAAGTACATGCTATCAACAAACAAACAAGCATCTGTCCACCGCCTAGGACAGAACGTCACTATTGATAGCAACAATTTCGAGGTAGTTAAGGAGTTTATCTACCTCGGAGTAAACATGAACTCCACAAATGACATCCTAGTGGAGATCCGGCGAAGAATTACCCTAGGAAACCGCTGCTACTTCGGTTTGGCAAAGCAATTGGGTTCAAAACTCCTAACTCGAAGGACAAAATGTATGCTTTACAGAACCCTTAGCCTGCCAGTTCTGCTTTATGGCGCCGAGTGCTGGACGATAAGCAGGAAGGGAGAGCTGATACTGGGCTCCTTCGAAAGAAAAATTCTTCGGCGGATTTTTGGTCCTGTGTGCGAGGAGGGCGAATGGAGGAGAAGATACAACCGCGAACTCTATGAGCTGTACCAAGATGTGGATGTAGTCCAAAAGGCCAAAATACGTCGACTACATTGGCTCGGCCACATCGAGCGAGTGGACAATAATGCTCCAGCTAAGAGGATCTTCGAAACCCAGCCGCCAGGTTCGAGACGACAAGGAAGACCGAACCTCCGTTTCAAAGACCAAGCCATCGCGGAACTTAAGTAAGTAAGTTGAAGCTCGCTAAATAAGGATCTTTCATTTTATTGCTGGTGTGAATTGCATGCACAGATCATAAAATGAACATTAGAATACATGAGGTGCTCATTGTCGAGCCGGAGGTTCTAAGGGCGGTCGGGGCCTACTTCGGTCACGGTAAGCGCTTGTCCCCAAATTGAATTACAAGACGATTTATGGAATCAGTGCCATCATTTTGTAGGTAGACGATTACATCAAGTCCGCAATACCCCCTCTCACCGTAGCAGAAGATCGAGAGGTTTGGGGACGCATTCAAGCAACCTACATCAACGACCCGACGGACAAGCGCAACATTCAAAATTATTGAATGGATTTTGGAACTCGAATGGGTTGACGACCATTTTCAAACTAAAACCGTCTTGTTTAGTGCTTTTAGCCAAAAATTCTTTTAATTTTCAGTAGAGATTCGCACAAAAGAACTAGAAAAAGATGGCCGCCAGTTTGACAGTTTGGAACTTTTAATGGAACACTTCAATTTGGGAGGAAATGTCCGCTGGAACGAGTAATGTTTTACCGTTTGCAGCTAAAGTAAAACATCACTTTATGGAATGAACAAATCAGGTCTAGTATATTTAAATATCATTAAATAACAACCAACAACTTTCACGATTAATAAATAAATAGAATAGGTACAGTTATGCAATAGAACAGAATACGATTCGCTTCAATCAAACGTCAGATTGATTGAGGTAAATGGAAGTGCTGGACACGATGGTTCCAATTGCAAAGCAGCAGCCATGCAATCCGCCGAGACAGCATAATCACCAAGAGTCTCCATTACTTTTCCCAGGCTGTACCTGTAAATGAAGTATGTATGAGTGGCAGTTATTCCAGTCCGCTGCTTATTAGACCTACCATATCTTTGGACAATTGGGATCGAGTTTGGTGGCATCTTTTAGCACTTTCTCTGCCAGGCGGGGTTCACCAAGTACGTGGTGGATTTCTCCGAGAACACGCAATGCTTCCGTGTGATTGGGATTCGCTGCGACTGCATTTATTAAGCAGTGCTTTGCCTCAGACCACTGGTGGAGATAAATGCAAATTTGGCCACGCTAAAAATGCAAAATTTTCTTTAAAACTCGTGAAAACTATTTGGGAATTTTGATGTTTTATAACCATGAACATTATTTGATGGTATTGCGGGTTCAGTTGCGCGGCTTCCTGAATACAGTTAAATGCCTCTGTCGGCTGTTCAATTGACATGTAAACATCAGCAAGGAGGAGCCACATCTGCAATAAATATAGTAAAGCTGTATACTTTCGGAATCGAACACAACGCAAGATGCAAGTGTCTGAACGGATGCACTAGATGTTGCCCTGAGGCGTTTTACAGTTTAACATGTTAGGCGATCGAAATAATTGTTTCCAAGTAGCAATTCCAATGCAATTTCACTTGTACTTACCTTCATTTGAATTACCCAAGCGCGCTGCGGCCCTATCCGCGGACTGAATGAACTTAGCGAGCTAGCGGCCTCGCTTAGCGCCTGCTCCACTCGCGAGACTGGGATCAGTGACGTCGCATATACCGAATCTATGAGAACACAATAGTTATTGAAAATTCTTTGCAAAGTAGGCAACAATTTACTTGAATCCTTGTCCGACATTTGGGAAATATGCACGTGCACCACGCTCCTAGTGTCCGACTGCCTTTCTAGGTCGTTATTTTCACTGCTGCTCACTTGCGTTTCGTAGATTTCCCGCCAAATATTCAACATCTTCTGGACCGTAACCAGCGATATCTCTGCGTCATGCAAGTGCAGCTGCAGATGAGCCTTCACATGCAGCAGGTTGAGGTTGTCAGGAAATTCGTTCAGAGCATTCTCGACAACATCTAGAGCTTCTTTCGATCGCCTGCTGGCAGTCAAAAGGAGGGCGAATAAATGCAGACTAGGCGCATGCTCAGTGCGCAAGGAAAGAGCACTACGTACATGTATTAACGCTTCCGAGATGTTGTTGACCAGTGCATACTGCAGAGCCAAATAGTACTCGGACAAGTGATCATTGTAGTCCATTTGGACGGCTTTCTCTAGTGCTTCGGTGGCCAGTTTCTCGTATTTGTCGCGATCCGATTTCATATTTGAGGAGATAGCGATTTGCTGATAACCTATCCCTATGTACAACTGCGCGCGCGAGGTTCTCAAGCCTTTTTGCTCCTTTTGCAGTGCCTGCTTGGAAAATTCCAGGCCCTCGTGAATGAGGCCGAGAGACTCGTAGCACAAGCGCGCAGTCATTAAACAAGACAACGAATCGGTTGGCGATATCTTCGAGGACTCCTGGAGTACTCGCAGAGCATGCAAATGTTTCCCGGCCGACATAAGGCTCATACCGTATTGCCGCCACACATGCGGTTCACCGAACGAAAACTTAAGAGCTTTCTCAAACGACTCGTTGAGTAGATAAACGAGGCCCCATCGCACTGCGGCCAAAGTTAGGAGATCGTATACAGCAGTTGCATTGCCCATTGCGTGTGCTCTTGCTTCACGGAATTCTGGACTTTGCGACAACACGGTATCGCGCACAGCTAACGCTTCGGCGACCAGCAGCAAAAGGATTGTCTCCTCGTGCTGGTTGCGCGGGGAAAACTGAATACGGCCCGAGTACATCCTCGGTTTCCACATGTTTTTCGTTGAATTACCAGCCCTTTGTCGTCTGACGTTGAAGGGCGGCGTATAAATTGTTCCTGAGACACCTCGCAGCAACACTTCCGCCAACTGACGGGACAGTGTTAGTCTCAGCGACTGCGTTGTTCTCGTTTCGATAGCGTTTAGCATGACACGATATCTTTCGATTGCTTCCTGCAATTTACCTGTCTTAATAAGTACAATTGGTGCACGTTGCAGGGCCATCTCAAGGATCGCTCCCATACGCCGACCAGTCTCTCCAGATGAGGCACCAGCACTTCCCGCTGTTGCCAGATTGACAGCTGACGATAACGATGCAATGTCCTGTTCCTGCAGGTACAGCAGGCCCAAATCGGTGGCTCTCTCGAAACAGGTTATCTGCAAATAGTAATAATTTTCTTTTCTGTATTCTCCCCTGAGTTTCGTCGGCCAATCAAATCTTCTATTGTCATAGTCAAAGTGTAGGTACTTACCATCTCCGATTCTCGTTCTGATTTCTTGAACTTTGAGGACGGCTTGCTTATTTGGTTTTCCAAGCAAAGCCCCTTAATGGCATACGACTCAGCTAGAATCTTAAGGCTCCGTCTGAAAGAAAGCGAGCCGATTATTGTACACTTAACAAACAGTTTTCATTGACTTACAGTGTTAGCTCTTTTTCGGCGAGCGTATTAAGCTCAGCCTTAACGAAATTCTGGAGACTTTTTTCATATTCACCACAAGCGTAGCACTGTTTTGCTAACAACAAATATGCATCGAGAGCAATGCCAGCCTTTTGGCCGTTCTCACCAGTTACAAGGCTTAAGTATTTTTTGGCATCTTGCAACCCATTTCGTGCTTTTGCAAAATTACTCTCGGTGGGGCTAGTCTCTTCGAGGTAAATTTCAAGATGAGCCTCGCCTATCAAGAAGTTTGCAAGGAATTCTGTAAATGAAACACGGTAGATTATTAAAAGTAGCTGAGGAATTATTTAAAACAAGCGAGATGTTGAAATGTGACGATTCTAGACAGAAGTACGCTGAATATCTGAGCATATATTCATTCCCCAAGTCCCATTCATGTCTGGTTTTGCCCGAGATAGTGACAGGCACTAGTTGTAGCCTGCAAGAGTGTCATGTCGCCCGTTCTGAAAAACAAGGGCAATCCACTTTTAACATCACTTCAAAGAACTGCATGTATCCACAAGGAGTGTGATCCCGGGTGTATACCGAACTCTTGTGTACTATGCACTTTATATAGGTATTGACCCAAAGTTACAGTTCCAGAGTTCAATTTCAGTTGAAGGCCTTCGAAAGATTAAACAGCAGATGAATCAGGTTTGCCCAATAACCACCTATGTATTCTCTGTTTTGTCATACACAAATTTTAAATGAACTTTTTCGTTTATCATAAACAACAAGCTTCACCTGACGAGAAGTTTATATCCAATAAATAAATTATTTATTCATTTTGTATTTACCATTGACAGGAGAACCAGCTTTGAGTTCATCTGTTAATTCAATTACTTTATGCCATTTTCCCTCACTACGGCAGTTTTCGATTAAAGCCTCAACTTTTATAGTATTTCGCATTCGTCCAGTCATTTTCTTCTACTGCCTTTAATGGTATTTGCTGGCTTTAATTTATAAACAACTTATTTAACTATTAATCATAACAATTTACTATATTTTTGTAGTGTATCGTATTACGTACGTCAGATCAATCTGAAAAAGAAAAACTGACCAAAGATTATTTTTGTGTGGAAATACGAAAGGCGTAGTTTTTCATGCGAAAAGAAAACCATTCCAAATCATTGAAAATGGATCCAATAGTTGCATTCAGTGAAAATATATTTCACTAGGAATTAAATAAAAACAATCACCGATATAAGTTACATCACTATAAACAATTACGAATTAAATGAAATAAAAAGATGCAAAATACATATAGCAATAACGAAAACCGGTGAAAAACATGGATAATGACAAATAATTCCCATTGACATAAGAAATCTTAACATGTCATCCGCAAGTACTTACGAAAAAAGCAATACTAGTTTATCTTTTTGGTTTTTCTATATTTTTCTATATTTGTTTTTCTAAATTGTTTTTGATTGTCCCGTTTTCCTATTATTATTTTTTTTTTGTACGCAATTAAATATGACATCTCTCTCTTCATTTGTTTACCACTAATGGTTAGATTAGACTGTATGCCAAGTGGTCATAACATGCCAATTTCTAACAGTTTTCCTGTCAAAATAAATGGTAGTAAAATGTAGTGGGCATATCTCATATGCTTAAACCTAAATAGCACATATAAGACCAGGCTGATTCTGACAGATAAAAATGCCCAAATAGCATATAGTGTAATCGGACATAAGCACGAATGCCAGCATAAGCCCTATATGCAGTTTATTGAAATTTCGTTATGTCATTGCCGGCATTTTTGATGTAACAAGAATTATTATTATTTTGTTGTCATCGGTGTTCCAGCTTCATCTTTTTGTTTTGTTTTTCTCTACAGCATTAGCGTACTGTAACATTTTGGTAATATATAACAAAGGTCTTAAATGACCATCAAAGCAAATATGACCATATTGGTAAGTTTGGTCATATAATCTAATCTACAGTTTTGATAATCCTGACATTTGGTCATTTGACAACTAATCTGGTCATTTGCCTGTTGGCATTCATATGCATTATTGGCATACACAGCCCTATTATGGCTATCAAATATCAACACGATATTTGATAATAATTGATACGTATCAACAAAATGAATAAATCGGTATTATGTCTATCAACCTATCAAAATTGTTGATGAATTGTGAATTGTATTAGATTTAAGATCTATTGTGAATGGTTTCATCGATAAACTTGGTATTACGGTTGTCAAAAAATTTGATATGCATCAAATTTTCTATCAACCACAAATTCCTTGTTGATACGTATCAAATATTCCGGAGGTTAAAAATTTATATTAATATCAAATCATCAAATTTATTTCCTTGTTTTTATTATTGAAAATAGATTGAAATGTAATCGGTAAGTTATTTTTTGAAGGGGATTATTACGAAAAAAAAAACAAATAAAAAAAAAACACATACAAATTAGAAATGTCAAACCTCAAAACAGAACCCATTTTCAATGATATTTTGATTAGCACTCACAATGGGGTAAAAATTATCAATTGATACCCATAATACCAAATTATCGATGAATTGATAGATGTTATCAAATATCAAATAATTGATATTTGATAGCCATAATAGGGCTGACAGTCTAATTCTAGCTTGAAGGTTAATGTCTCTCATTTTCCTATTGTGAATGACTTAAACAGCAATCACACGATTTTATTCCAACTTCAGGGAAATTGAATATTCTTATAAATAAAACGAAGGTGACAGATGTCATTAATATTGTATTTGCTTTATTACCAAAACGTAACTGTTAATTGTTGGCTTACTTTACTAACAGCTCCTATTAATGCGTATTTAAACTGCGAGAATTTGGTAAAACTGCAAACTTACCATGATTGAGGTGAATTTTTGTTTGTGAAGTTTATTATGAAAATATTTTCGAATTAAAACCAAAAGCTAGCGAATTGTATCCTTTATTCCAGCAGAATAGGATTGCAATATTTGGTTCATTGCACTTTTCCTCACTTCTTCCGTTTCTGCTGTGACCAGAATCTTATTTAAATTCGCTGCATTACTATCTAACTAGGTAGGTACCAACTTACAGTGGCTGTCTTATTCACCAAAATCCTGTCAAATGAAAATGAATGGAAACAAGAATTCACTCTTCACTCGATCCGGCTAAATGAACTACTCTCTAGACCGCATAAAATCACAATCTGTCAGCTGACAGTCGGTCCATCTCCACATTTCCTTGTGTATAAGAAATATTTGGACCAGAGTTTGAATTGCATTTTCAAGAACCCACTTTCCTACATTCACCAAAATGGTATATTACTTCAATAGCACTGTCGTTTCGCCGGGTTTTGTCTTATTTATGGGTATTGATAAATATGAAAGTAAGTGCATAAAACAAAAACATCATCGAATATAGACAACTACCAACTTCTTTTCATTCATAGACGAGGAGCTAATTAAATGGGGTTGGCCCGAAGATGTATGGTTCCATGTACACAACTATTCCTCAGCTCATGTCTACCTACGCTTAAAAACTGTAAGTACGTACATCAACAAATTAATACACGAAAAAGTAACACAAAACAATCCATTTACAGGGTCAAACAATAGACGACATACCGTCGGCTGTAATTGAAGATGCCGCACAACTTGTTAAGGCAAACAGCATTCAAGGAAATAAAATTAACAACATCGATGTTGTGTACACAATGTGGGAGAACTTGAAGAAAACCCAAGGCATGGATGTCGGACAGGTTGCCTATCACAAAGACAATCTGGTACGAAAAATTCGAGTGGAAAAGCGAATAAATGAAGTCGTGAATCGTCTTAACAAAACCAAAACCGAGGAGAATCCCGACTTCCGCGCTCTTAAGGAAGCACGTGATGCCGCCGAACGGGAAGGCAATAAAGTTCTATTACGAAAGCAAAAGGAGAAACTAAAGGAAGACGAAAAGAAGAAACAAGAAGAGGCCGAACTGAGAAACTACAAAAGCTACATGAAGTCGGACAACATGACTTCGAACTATGATGACGGAAATGATTCTGATGATTTTATGTAAAGACCTCTCGGGAAATAAAATTGCTATTAACTCGTGAATTTGTTTGTATGTCGGTCTTCAAATACCAAAAAGCTCTTTGTTGGTAAGGACGAGGTATTTAGTGTTGCACAGCACTACTCGTTTTTTTTGTTAACGCTGTGTTACAAGTTCAGTCCTGGTCGTGTTGCGCGAGACCCATTTTAGTAACTACTGGTTCGATCAGCACGCTACTGTTCGGTTTATCCTACCACTAGTGTCGAATATCGTCCGCTAACCAAAATGTTATTGCATAAAATCGTCCCTAATAACTGAAGAAATATCTTGCGCCGCGTTCGTCAACAACAGTCGTAAAGTCGTGTCGTCCGTGAACGAGTGACGGAATTTCTTTTTGTTTCACATGTGATCATAGCTGAAACGTATTTAAACGGCGAATATATTACTTGTCCTTAACCCGTCCGCTTCACCACGTCGCGTCACGGCCCCCAAGACCTCAAAAGTTTCCTGCACCAAACGTGATCGTTGAAGATACTCAAGGATTAAAGCAAGGCCGTGGTGCTTTTCCAGAACATCATAAATGATGGCGCCTATGGTCAGTATTCGGTGAAAGTAATCTAATGGAAGCCAGTTCTGTGAACTTTTTTCGCCATTTTCTGCGTACTATTTTTATAATAAAAACACCAACGGCAAGTTGTGTTTTCCATTAAAATTAGTTGAAATGAAATTCTGAGACAAAAAATACCGCCATCCCAGAGAGGTGGGTCAATAAAATAGTGATACTTCATGAAGCTCAATAAATAGTGGAGGATACTCACGTTAGTCCACCAAACGTACAAAAACGCGGTGTGGAAAGTGCATCAAATATTTGCATGCTCCGCCAAAAAAATCAATAAAAGGTTGTAATGCTGTTTGAACTAAACTTTAATGTTGAACTAAAAACAGTTAATCTTACATCGCGTAAGGCAATAGATGATGGCCTTCATAAAAGTAGGAGGTTAGCGAAATATCTTCTCGACCATCCGTCTGATTGGCTGACTTCTGGAGATGGAGGTGCAACTGTAGAGTCGACTTACTGCTCTGCTTTTCGTTGCATTCACTTTTCCACAATCTTCAATTGTGCGTCTGAAGATCCGCTAGCTTCAGAACCTGAAAGAGAAGAACATTTTTTCAAGTAAAGATCATGCGTGGCATCTCAATATGATCTTACCAGTAGATTTAGGCATTCGTAGGCACATAACTCCTGTCCTGGATTTCGTATAGGATGAATTTTCTGGTCTGCTGCAGTGATCCTTCTCATAGAGGGATTTTTAAAGTAAGCCCACCTAGCTGAAAAAAGGAAAAAAGTTGAAGCCGAAGTGGAAGTGGATCCCCATCGAACTATGGAGGACAAGTACCAAACTATAAAATTTGTATTAAAAATGAGAAATGCATTGCAAATGTAGTTCTGCAAAAAAAGAAATGTCTTTTTAATAAAAGAACGATTTTCTAGCAACAATTGATTATAAGAACGAATAACAATGAAAGCAAAGGCATGAACAAAAGAACAATAACTCAACCAAAATGTGGAATCCAAAATAGAAGCTTGTATTTCTCCGCGAGCTGAATCCGAACCCAAAGTCTCAATTGTTTTATTATATTATATTTTTTATTATTATAACGAGGTTTCGGATTCAGCGCGCGAAAACCTACTAGTCTGCAAAAATAAACCACAGCTCGGGATTCTCCGAGTAGAGCCAATGAGGGGAATGGTCGACTTCTTGTCTCACATTCCCTTGCTCGTTATTTTGCGTTGGAAGAGGGCCGATGCCCTTGACCACATCCGCAACCAATCTTGCGAATTTGGTCTCCTAAGTTGTGTATTATTGTGTGAGGTGTGATTGTTAATAATAAATATATTATGTTGGTACTCACGAGTATATCAGATAAGATTGGGCCAGGTTTCTTGATGTTTCTTACTGATAGTATTTTGCCGCTGTTTTTGAAGGCATAATAGGGCTTCAATAAAATGGATGGCATTCTCTTCATGTTGACGGCACTTTTGCTTGATTTTTTTTCCATTTTGCTTCGCTTTTTTTCTTTTTCTTTAGTTTTGTCTTGAAGTCTTCTTTTCTGCGTTTGTTTTGATTTATTGTTTTTTTTTTGACAACAAAAGTCACGGCCTGTTATAATTTTTTTTTTGTCAATCATAGGAAGTGTTTGTTTTAAAATTTATGAAGTACAATGGGGTAGATAACAACAGGCAGAATAGGTAGATTAAAGGCACCAAGTGACAAAGAACAGAAACTGAAACAGAACAGAAAGCTTTTTCGTTCTGTAGTAAATTCTGGTTCTGTTGATGTTTAGTGAATACGATTTACATGAAGCTAATTGTCGAATTGCGGTCTATAAAGAAGCAGAGCGGCAGTTTGCAGACGATTTCGATTTGTTTGTTTGTTAGATGACAAATGCAAAAAAAATCCAAACAAAAAAACACCCCCCCTATGATAAATTAGCATTTCTGTTGCAGAAACAATCAATATAGACTTGTTTACGTACTGTCGTCAAACAGCCATTTTTCTGTCGCTAAATTCTGTTGCTGAAAAAAATGTTTTCTGTTCCTGTTTCTGTTCTTTGTCACTTGGTGCCTTTAGAGATAGGATTGTTAGCGAATGAACCCAATTAATAAAAAATGCAGTTTTCAAACATGACCTGTGCTTTAAGGTGACCTCGGAATATATATAGAACATAAAATTTGAATTTTGATCTCCCTACAACCCTAGATTAGGTGTATTGATTAAAGTTGAAATTCTAAATTTTCTTAAAAGTGGTAGCTATATCACGGATAGACCTTCACCAAAATGTTTCCTGAGATTGGCATCACTTCTAGAGATTTGTCATAAATTCCATCCATCTACAGTACAGCCAGAGATGAAAGAATAAAAGAGATGGATATCTTTCGTACGTCTATCCCCCCAAAACCCATTTGTTTGATGTGAAATCAACTTAATTACGTTGATTCGACTGCAGTTGCATTTATAGAATTCAAACTTTTCCGTTGATTTGAGGTTAGAGTTGACCAAAATACTTGAATTCGGTAGTCGCTTTGCTTCCTCATCTGTCGGAAGTGTGTTGATGATGATGAACGCCTTCATATCTCACTCGCGCTGTCGCCTACAACCTTCTGAGAGAAAACAAGTCCATCGGTCGCCCTCAAGAAAAACCCATTCAACTGGACAGCACTATCTCGAATTTAATTTTATGGATAAAATCATAAATTACATTATTTTCAACGAATATAAAATCTTAGTTTAGAATTAGTTTAAATTTACAACCAAGGATGCCACGCTGGATCCATTCGGCACAGGTTATCCGGATTGCACGCCGATTGTATGAGCGAATTTATTTTGCTCGAGTCTACTTTCTCAAAGTAGGCAACATTGTTCAATCGCAACATAATCGCGCCCACCGCTTTATTTACAACGCGGGCGATATTTTCCATATCGATTTTTTGAACCGAATCTAGCGA
Organism: Cheilosia impressa; assembly: GCA_948293265.1. Lineage (NCBI taxonomy): Eukaryota > Metazoa > Arthropoda > Insecta > Diptera > Syrphidae > Cheilosia > Cheilosia impressa. The sequence goes on from OX411884.1 coordinate 14,858,524, forward strand.
GATCTCTCCACTTGGATCGTAGATGGTTCGTTCGTCCTTGATGCGCTTCTTTTGCACGGCAATTATTTCGTCGCGCAATATGGCTTGCAAAATGGACGTAAGTTTGAAGTTCGGTTGAACGAAGCAACGCGCCGTTGCCACTATAGAGGCTGAAAGTGGTCCGGAAATTCCTATTTTCGTTAGGAACTCGGTGATATTTGGTGTCAGCCGGAACGGAACGGGACGATTTGCATCCAGATCGCCGGTTTCGTCGTCCACATCGAACTTGTAGTATGAAATGTTCATCAGACCAGAGTCTTGATGCAAGTACATCATGTCGGCGTTCAGTCGTGTAAGGTGGAAGGCGTATTCGCATAGGAACGCGAGTGACAGTTGCAGCGTGAACTACAAAGAAAGTTTGTTTGATAATTGCCGACACTAAAAAAAGAAAAAAAAACTCACCATCTTTCTAAACTGCCAATAATGTGTTGCCGACTGGAAGTTGCGCACGGCCCAGTTCATCAGCATGGTCTTGGGAACCATTGTCGCTTGCACCTCCCTTAAAATATCCCTCAACACAGTGTGCGTCGTCTGGGTGCCCCTGGCTTGAACCTCGGCCAGCCTGTCGTAGTACCGCACAATAGGAGTTTCGTGCTCTATGCCCAACTTGATGCATCCGCTTTTGTAGATCTCACGCAGCGAAATACTGGCGGGATTGTCTTGAACCAACCGCATCTGCGGTGAGATGGGAACGACGCGCGGCACAGTGATGTGCAGGAAACGCCTCGACGTTTCCTTCTGCTTGTCCAAGTACTGATTGAGCATTCGCAACAGTTGCAGCACACGTTCCTCCCTGCGCGCGTCACCCAAACCCGAGTCTATCACCACCAAGTAGGGGTATATCTTTCCGTTTGTGCCTCGTATGTACAGACGCCTGGCGGCCGTATTATTCTTTTGTACAATATCAACGCGCGGCATAAATCTGGCTATCCGTATGTGATAGTGAGACGGACCGGGTAGAAGCAATTCGCCGGGCAATTCGACTTCTGCTGTTTTCTGGCTAAAGTTTGACAGGAATCTACACTTGTCCTCGATCAGGAAGGACGTTGGCAGTTTCTTGACTTTCGTTTCGAGTATTTTTATCCATTTCCTCAGCCTGGTTATCAGATAGTGCAGCTTCATGGCGCCCGGCTGTGAGAAATCAAAGTCATTCGTAAACTGTCCCTTCATTATCTGGAAGACAGGATCTTGGAATGTGATTTGTGTTCTGCGCGCAAATGACTCCGACGCCGCCGAGTTCGTTGAGGACGATGCAACCGATCCCGAGATATTTTCGATGCCAATGCCAAAGGTGGATACCAACTTTTTCACGAAGTGCAGCGTGTGCGGTGTGATGGTGGCCTTGTTGACCGTACTCCTGTTTTCGAATGCAATGGCGTAGCATTTGATCAGACCTTGACGCAGTTGGCGCAGCACTTCCTCGGTCCAGCTCTCCCGGAACCACACCATTTGGTCGACGATGCCTTCGAGCGAGCTCACGATCGTTGGATGGATCTCCCTTTGGACGTGCATCACTTTTGAGCAGCGGAACATCGAGGGTGTTGCCTTAAGCAGTTGCAGCTGCAGATTTTGAGACGTGTTCTGCGAAGTGGTTGTCTTCTCACTCGATTGCTCGTCGGATTGTTGTTGCTGGAATCGAAATGGAAAGTTTGTAAGAAACAGGTGACAACAAAGCCAATCAATCAGTGACAAGAAGTACTGGTTATAAACAAAGTTCTGGTAAATCCTCCGGACAGGAACTCCCACTACTCACTATCACTGATGAACAACAAAACAACAAAAAACAAGAGACGTGCTGCTCCTTCAAGCAGAAGCAGAAAGAAAGTACACGCGAGTAACAACTGATGTAACAGCCCACTTACGTAATTCTGCATCTTGTTTGCCAGGTTCGCCTGCTCCGTCGCCCTCTGCTTGATCTTGAGTGTGAGGAAGAGTGTCCTTATGGGGAAGTAGACTGCCTGCGGATACATTCGGCCAACCTAAAATTCCAGAGAAACCATGTAACCAGTTCTTTTGGATGAAATCGCATTCCCACTTACATGACTCAAGAGATTGAGTATCACGTTGCCCTCGTACTGGACCAGGCAGCAGAGCAGTTGCGGAATCCAAGGCAGCCAATGCAGCGGCGGCACTCCGACCACATACTTCTCAAGGGCGTCCATCAGCGAGGACTTGGCATCATCGTACGACAAAAGCCACAGCACCTTTGCCAAATACTTTCGCGTTTTGTTCTCGTTCTGATGGCGGCACGCGTGCAAGAAGCATGTTATCGCACTGACGCCGATCATCATTTGGCGTGGTTTCGATGTGAAGATCTGCTCCAGGTAATCGCCCCACAGAGCCCAGGCCTTGGTCAGCCCGTCGTGCAACTTGCACGCTGCACTGAACGCCTTATTCGCCTCGTCGGAGCGGCCAATTTGCGCCAGCAGCAAACCCTTGAGTGCGTAGAACTCGGCATTCATTTCGCCGGTGAAGTACTTCAGATTGGTCGACTCGATCACCTCCAATGCCTCGTTCAGCTCTGCGCGCCCGCTCACAGCCGACATCTGCAGGTAGCACTTCACTTGTTGCCGGATTTTCTGCAACAACAAACAAACAGTAGAAATGTCCAGTTTAAACTAAAAAAAAAAATGATACCCTACCTGGAAGCAGTCCACAATCGGAACCGAGGGTATGGTGTAGATCCTGGACAGCGACTCCTGGCACACGCCCGTCAGATTGTGCTTGCGAGCGATCTTGCCAAAGTAAATGATCGCCTGGGCAGAGGCATGCACGCCCAACATAGTGTTGCCCTGATCGGTTTGCTGCTCCAGGTGCTGGGTGATTATTTGGTAATGGTGTTGGCGCCAGGTGAATATATCACTCCAATGGGAGAGGTCGTCGGCAATGACAGGCAGCCGGTTGCGCCAGGTCTTCACGATCGCCTTCATGTCGTGCAGGGAAGACAGGCGACCCTGTATCAGGCCCTGGTGAATCTGGCAGGCCTCCTGCAGCTCCATGATTTGCTGCGCAGTCTGCAGGTACTGCAGGTGTATGTGCGACACTATCTGCGGCAGGCGACGCCACTCCCTCATGCACATGCCCGACGCGATTTCAACGTAACGCTCTACGTTGGATAACTGTTGTTCCTCTTGATTCAAAATGGCCAAGAAGCCTTTATACAAATTCACTTTGTAACCGTACTGCTTGGGATTGATTTGTTCGACCTTGATGAGCGCCTGCTTCATGAGCGTCCAGTTGGGCACCCGCCATGCGCTCTCCATTATCAAGAGCGGTTTCTTGTCCTTGTTCGACTGGGCGTAGTCCAGTAGAATGTCCCACTGGTTGAGCTCCTTGGCACAGCGTATCCAGTGGTTCTCCCACAGCACCAGCTCGCTGTTCATTTCGAGGGCGATGGGCCCGTTGGGCGCTTCTTGCTTGAACTTTGACATGGCCAAGTCGTAGGCGCCCTGAGCCTCCTCGAAGAATCCCATCTGCTCATAGGCGATGGCGGTGTTTGTCTCCGGGTATTTGGCATACTTGAGCCACAGTCCGGCCCACAGGTCCTCCTCGTGCAGCGCCGAGTACATCTGGGACAGTGAATCGCAAATGTTCGACTGACTGTTCTCCGTTAGATCGTACTCGCTCAGGTCTATGTCAGAGTTCTCCTGGTACTTGTCCTTCTTTAGCTGCCAGTCGGTGGCCATGTCTTCGAGGATCAAAGACATGCGATGCCACAGGTTGTGCGCTTTGCCCAGGTACGCCACCAAGCTGGGCGGAATGTAAATCGGCGGCCTGCATTGTATTACCGCCTCCACGAAGGTATTCAGCGCACTCGGGTGACAGTCTTTCTGGATGACGTGCGAGCCCGACGACAAAAACGGAATGAGCTCCCTCATAATGGCCTGTTGCTGATCCTCGTCAAGCATGGACCACAAGCGCGGGAACACAGCCAGCCACATCTTCTCCGCCAACTGAGCGTCCATGTGGCACATCTGCGAGGTGGCCGCCAGCAGATGTTCGGTGCGCACTTTGCGATTAACCTCAAGAAACTCTGATTGCTTGCCTACGAGCTCCACTAGTGCGGCCTGCCTATTGGACACTGACCGCTCGGCGTCCTCATTCTTGAACATACTCGACTCCGAATTCATGTCAATGTCGAAGAACTCTTCCTTCTCGTCGAGGCTAGCGGACTTCTCCGCTGTGTCCATCTGCACCGGCGTGTAGATGACGAAGATCTTCTTCTCCTCCGAGTCGGCAAAGTTTATCACCGACGAAATGCTCGGCATCAGATGGCTCTCCGTCGCATTCTGTATTTGCGTCTGCGTATTGACGGTGAGCATCAACAGCTCGATGCACTGCTTGATCCAGTAGTGCGGCCCAATCGAGTCCCACGCCTGCGAACAGATGATGTACAGCAGGCGGTCGTGCAGTCGCCGCCTCATGGATCCGTCGAATATTTCAAAGAACTTGGCCCGAATGCCGGGCTGCGTACACCTCAGTCCGGATAGGAAAGCCACCTCCAGCTTGCTGGTCAGTTCGGTTTGCTTGAGATAATCGTCTCGGTACATGTAGTTAATCAGCTCCAAGAACTGCGCGTTCAGCTCCAAGTCGTCGGCGAATCTCTTCTCGACATACTGCATCAGCTTCACAAGCAGAATCGACTTCTCGCGAATCGTTGGCATTTGCGTCATCGGCGTCGGAGTCTTCGCCTTCATCCAATCCTCGATCATCTTGATGATGCACTTCAGTATCTTGGCGTCGTTGCTCTTCTCGATCAGACCCACTAGAATGCCGCCGATGAAGAGTTTTCGTATTTCAAGTCCCATCACCACGGTCCGGTTCTTAATCAAATCCAGCGACAGCGACAGCAACTCAACTGCCAGTGAACCAGTTTCAACTGGCGGCGGGGCGTTCGAGCCCGCATTCGGAATGGTCATGTGGTCCTTGGTGATCCGGTTGAGCACTCTCATGAACTGCAACATTATGCGATCGATGTAGCCCGGGTTGTTGTTGCAGCACGCCTTCAATATCATCAGTGCTCCGAACAGAGACGACGACGTGGGCTGCGGGCTCTTCTCGTAGTTCGTAAACGAGTCGACAATCATTTTACTCACAGTGGCGTACAGTATTTCCAGGTCTTCGTGCTTGTGGTGCGAGTCCGCCGGGAATAGGCACATTAGACGCGACAGGAGCGCGTGCATCAAGCGAATTATTCGGGTGTTTTGACTGGTCACACACGCGGAGAGGCCGCGTTGAATTGGCCTTATGATGGCCAGCACGTGCTCCTTTTGCAACACGGTCATGAAGAAGGTTAGCAGTTCCAGGCCGGTGGAGATGTTGCCGAAATTCGCTTGCGGCGTCTCCACAGATGCAAACACTTTGTCCAGCCATGTCAGCTTCAGGTCGAACGGCTGCAGCCACACTTCCGGGCGTATGGCCGTCTTCAGCAGCATAACGCAGCTGAAAGAGTAAGAGAAATATTAATTCAATTGCGTCGGGCAATAGTGGAAGCAAATCATTTAAAGTACAAACGCCCAGCAAGGCAAGGAGTCGCGTCAATTGAGAGCAGTTGACGGGGGCCTCCCCCGAATCTAATCGCAAAGAGTTACACTCCTCTGTTGCACTTCTCTGTTACACTTCTCTGTTGCACTTCTCTGTTACACTCCTCTGTTGCACTTCTCTTTTAAACTCCTCTGTCAGTGTGATGTTAGCGGAAACCACTTTCCTTTGCATTTCGTAGGCGCGCACAAACAACAAACAACTTACCGTCGGGACAGCGTTTCGCCGGGGGACACGACGCCTGGGGTTGGTTGCAAGTCGTTCACTTGGCACGCCAAGCGAATTAGGAAATTCAGTACATTGTCGCACTGCACCTTGTCAATGGGGCGTTCAGTTTCGTCAACCTTCTGCTGTTGAGCTGCGGTAGAAGTCGCTGCAAAACAAACGCGTTCAGATTGATGATTGGCTTTATTTTCTGCGCGTACTTACATGGAAGAGATTGCTGTACGGGGACAGTGTCGCCGGATGCGAACTTCTTTCGCACATCGTTCGGGTCGTCTGTGGACGATCTCTTGAGGCCGGAGCTGGACGCATCCGCGTCGTCCATGTTCGCGTCGCTTTCACTGCTGGAGCCCTCCTTAATGCGCTGCAGTTCCCACTTAATGATGGTCTCGGCCAGTTCCACCGAGAGCTTGCGATTCTCCAAAGACGCGTTGGGCGGGAAGCCCAATCGCTGCATGTAGTTGATCATGTGCTGGACGAGGTGATGCCTCACTGGGTAGTAAACCTGGGCAAACAACAAAAGAAAACCTGTAAAAAAAGTTTGGTTATGGATTTCCTGAGAGTACCTTGTAATGGCGCACAATCAGCTGCAAAATGTGGAAGAGCTGCTGCATGGAGTGGCCCTCTTCGACGATGATTTTCTTCGTCCAGTGGGTCAGCATGGTGTTGCCGTCTTCCATGCGCAGCGGCATGGCTGGCGTTAGCACTTCCAGGGCCTGGCGAACAACCGGGCGAGCCTCGAGAGCGTGGCCTTTCAGCAACGAATGGAACACCTGTAGGACGATCTTCTTGTGGATAGCCAGCCGGGCGATTATGTGCGCCAGCAGCAGATGGCCGTGATAGCGTGCGGTCGGGTCGACGCAGTTTTTACTCAAAAGGCAGGGCCACGCGAACGTCATCAGCCGCCTGAGCTTATTGCCCTGGCGTTTGTTGTTCGCGTCACCGTCGTGGATGTGCGGCGAGGCCTTTTCCACCAGCAAACACGCGAATTGCAGCAGAGCGATCCGCACCGCGTCGTCATTGGCAAACGGCTTCTCCGGATCGAATACTTTGCTGATGAACACCGACACAATGTTGTTGTCGTCCTCCTGGTACGGAGTGGGAGGTGCACCAATCAGCTTGTTGCCCTCGCCCTTTTCGAAGCTGACGGCAAAGCACGGGATCAGTATGGCGGTTAGAATTTTCGCCTTCAGATCCTCGGACAGGAGCGGACTGTTGAAGTTTTCCACGAAATGGAAGAACGCATTGCGCTTCCAAGACACGGTGTAGCTTTGGGCTACCGTATTCTGCAGGAAATCGCGCAGAAAGTGAAAGTCCGGTATGAAGTGCAGGCACAAGGCGCGCAGCAACTGGAACAGCAAGTCAATGTCGTTGGTGTTGTGCGAGAAGTAGAACAGTAAAATTTTTCCCACAAGATGCCATAGGTCACAGGCGACATTCGTCTCGCAGGTCTTGTAGAGGCTGCTCTGCCAAAGATTCTTCAGCACAGCTACAATGTCGCTTTGAGTGAGCAGCCACTGGTCGTCCTGCTCCATCAGGGTGTACACGATCAGGACGCCCTGATGGCACACCTCGTACTTCTGCTGATCGGTGAGATGGGCGAACGACGGGCAGTTGCAGTTGATCAACTGCATTAGGCGCACGGATTTCGTGCTCTGAATAGCGGTGCGGAAGGGCAGTCCGTCTTTGTGCTTGAGCATGTAGACTAGGAAGCGATTCCACTGATGATTCACCACATTGACGTCGGTGAGGAACAGATTCACCGAGTCGTTCGGGTAGCGCAGCAGGAACTTCAGCAACGGCTTCCTGTAGGGACACGACTCCATCATGAGATTGTTCTCGGTCTTCAGCACCAACTGGCACAGGCTCTCGATATACTTGGGTGTTGCCGCCGAGATCTGGTGGAACATTCCGATGAGAATCGCAATTTTCTGCTCGTACTCCTCGGCCTTGGCCGCTGCTAGGAAGTTGCCGCCCTGCTTCGTCGTCTTGTTTGCCGTCACTGATATCTCAATCATCTCCTGGCAATGCTGCAGGATCTGTTCGCTCAGCTTCTCGTTGAACATCGACGGGAAGAGCTGGGTGAAGTACGACAAGCGCTTCGTTGCCGTGAGATTTAGGTTGCGATGGTCGCCGAGCGTGAGCAGCAACGGACGCATTCCTGCGCGCACCTATGAAAAACGAAAGACCACCGGTTTGGAACATGAAACAAACTTAAACAGAATACAAACCTTTTCCTTTTCTATTTGGAAGACTGTCAGGAACTTTTGCATGCACTCGAAGGCCACCTCCTGCAGCTCGGTGTTGTTGTTCTCCATCACTTTGAAGAGAATCGCGATGATCTTCTCTCTGTAGGTGCTTTCGTTTATGTAATGGCATGCGGCCAGTGCGCGCAGTGCGCTCTTGCGCAGGGGGATCAGATTCGTTACGTTCTTGTAGCAGTCCAGCTTCGTGAGGATCGAGTCCTCCGCTTCGCTCAGCGTGAGTAGCTCGTCGAAGAACACCTTGTGGTAGCTGTTGGTGAGATCTGAAAGATTCGGCTCAGTTGTATTTTTTTTGTTTTTGTAACCAAACCAACTCACCGATTGTAAACAAGCGCGGCTCGAGCGTGGTGCAGAAAGTGTTGCCGTCCATGAGGCCGATCTGCGCACTGGCAGGCTGGTGACGCAGGAAGTGCTTCTGCGGCGGTATGATGTCCTGCAGCACTTCTCGGTGCGGATGCATCACTTCGGTGACCGTCTTCTTCTGCAACTCTGCAATCAGTCGCAGCGACGACATGGCTTGCTCACGGACAAGCGTATTGGGGCTGGTCACCTGTCGCACCAGTTCGTGTATTACTTCGTACATGGTTTTCGTTTGCTGAGCCAGCAGATCCTTGTTCTTGTTGTCCTTGTCCAGGGGAACCATACTGATTCGCAGCATGTTCTCGAGGTAAGTTTTGGCCATGTCTATGGTGCCGCTGGAGACCTCTCCGCCCAGGTCCATAATCACAAAGATAAAGGCCCGCAAGAAGGCAAACAGATTCTGGTACAACCAAGACAGCGACATGTGCTGGTAGAGACATTCGATGGCCATGCATCCGCCCATTTTCGCGTACCACGGCCGTTCGTAGCATAAGGCAACCATACGCTCGGCCAGGTACTGCATGAGTGGCAGGCGGCAGGCGCGCTCCTTGTTTCCCAGGATGTTCGTTGTCGTCTTCAGTATCAGACTGATGCACAGCTGACCCGGCTTGCAGAGTTCCTTTTCCTCGTGACCCATGCAGACGGCCAATGCGTCAATCAACACCAACGCATCCAGACCGGTGTTGTTAAAGTGATGCTTGAACGGAAAGGGCCCCGATTGCTGTGCTATCGCTACCATTGTGTAGTGACGGACCACGGACACCATGAACGGCAGGACGGACTCGCGAAGTTCTTTTGTGGCTGCCGCCACAAGCATTCCCGTTAGGGCGGTCTGGTGCGTCTGGCGGGCCTGAACTTCGTCGGATTTGTAGTAAGTTGGCAGCACATTGATGGGGCTTTCGGTGAAACTGGGGTGCATGAAGAGCTTCTGCAGCGTATGCTTGTCGTCGTCCAGGCAGATGGAGGCGGCGAGGAAGCACCTTATTACCACCCAGCTCTGTCGCCGGTAGAACGAGTCCGTTGCGTTGAGGTTCAGCGCGTTGAATGCGACTTCGATGACCTTGTCAACGGGGAAATCAATTGGCTTGCGATGATCTTGGAAGTAGGCAACAATAGCCGATGTCGGCGTGTCCTTGTCGTTGTACTCCAGCTTTTGGGCCTCGATCATCATTTTCCTGTTGCCGCCGCCGAATTTGCCCAGCACACGGAAGGCAACTAGCGCTGCACTGTCTTGGTTTCGCAAGGTTCGCCAGAGCGCTTGCATTAGATCCGCTCGCACCGGCTGTATGTGATCGTAGAGGAAATCTGGCTGCAGGTTGTCCACGCACAATTCCAACGTTCGCAGACCCTATGCGAGGAGAAGAACGCGTTTGGCTTAGAGAACAGAAATTGGAATGCAATTACAAACCTGGCTTATAAGCGTCTGCGACCCGTTCAGCGCCGAGACAAGTGGATCCATTAACATCGGCAGGTAGGGCAGCAGCGACGACAGTCTCACCGGGACGGTCAGACACAGTTCGACGAATAGATCTTTCATGTGCTGCTTGTGGAAGCCGCTTTGAAGTCGGTTCAGTCCTTCCAACAGATTGGGCAGCAGAGGCAGGAACTCCTGATAGAGTAGGTCGTGACTACCGCCACCAATCGACCGAAACAGAGCACGCAGAAGCAGGAAGTAGTTGTAGGGCTCCTTGGCGGTCATCGCCAACTCCATGGATCGGTTGACGATGTTGTGCAAATGGGGTCGCAGCATTTGCTCGTTTTCAATTGGAAACAGACTGACGCTGCCGAACACCAGTTTGAACAGCCGCAGGTACAGGTTCGAGCGCTCGACATTCGACCCCATCTCCTCCATGCGCTCCAACAGGTATTCGACCAGGACTGTGGCAAACAAAGGGGAGGTCGAGGGATTCGCCAGAAACGAGTTGGCAACCACCTGTATCGACGAGTTCTTGTAGATTCGCTCGACCATGTATTCGATTGTGGTGGCAAACACTTCCTGGAAGTTCTGGCAGTGCATCATGAGGAACTGAAAGCAAAACGTTTATCAACTCTTTATGCGGCCAACCAGTGGGCTACTTACGATTCCGCTGAAATGCTCAAGGACTTCTTTCTCCTCTTTCGTGCGCGGAATGTGGCCAGATGCCTTTTGCATTTGGCTGGCGTTCAGAGCGGCGTTCGGCACAACTGTGTAGATGTCTAGCGTTTCGAGCGCCCAATATATGAGGTCTATGTAGATGCTCAGCTCGTGCGGCAGGAAGAGTTTGTTCTCGATCAACACAGGCTGGAAAAAAGCTCAGTAAGTCGTTTGCAATCAAAATACGTTAGTGGGGTGAATTACTTTGCAGCTGACGCATCCCCATGTGATTGTCTTCACTCCGCCGACCAGGGTCTTTACAAGACTTCGGTACTCGGCAACGTTCAGACTGTTCGGGCCGGTAACTCCGAAGCTGTTTGCCTTTGCAGCCTGGTCAAAGGCCGGGGTCTCCTGAAATTCCACCAATCATTTGTGAAATGTTGCACAATCTGAATGAATTCAAAAACCTACCAGGTTAACTCCCTCCTTCGTTTCGGTGTTTGGAGCTGCTGCTTCGCCAGATGCTCCGCTGGCTGGAGCTGCGCCTGGTGGTGCGGAACTTGTCGACGCTGCCGGGTTTTGCTGATCCTTAATGGTTTTCCTGTTCAGTGAAGAAAATTCGATTTAAAATAAAAGACATAAAAGACTCGCGTACTCCTGTGCGGTTACCATTTCTGCATAATTTGCGGCAGCTGTATCTTGGCAATGCTTTGGAACTTTGAGGTGAACACCTTGAGCAGGGTAATAAGCAATTCACGTGCCTTAACCGGGTCGGACTCGCTGTGCTGTCTGATGCAATCGACTAGATTCAGGAGCAGCTTGCACGACATCGTTTGAATGCCAGTTGCCAGTGATTCGTCGTGGACATTCTTCGAGAACAAGTTGGCCGCTTTGGCCAACGCCTTCAGGCTGAGATTCTCGCGCACGTGATGCGCCAAATCGGCCAGAGTTGAATACGCCAGCGGGCGAATGGAATCCAAAGTGACGCCCTTGCCAATCAGCAGATCTTCGTCGAACATTCGATCGATGTAGGGAATAAATTCTAAGGAAGCACAGTTTGAGCGCCTTTTTGATGGGCATAATGAAAATGTGACTCTTACTCAATCGCAAATCAGTGGCAAATATGTGCCTGGCGGCGATCAGCAGTTCTTTGCGCAGATTCGCCGCTTCCTTTGGACAGAGCTCCATTAGTCCGAGCATTCCCTTCACCACAGATGGTGCATGTGCTGCCACTGCATCCTGGCGGAGATTTACAAAGCTCACCTCGTGTTCAAAGCAAAGAAAACTCATCACTTACCTGGAATATTCGAACAATGTATGCCAAGAACGAGAGCGTTTTGATTTGGGCGCCCATGAAGTCAACGAAAATTTCCTTATTAAAAAACGGTGATGTTCTGAAAGGGAAAACGCTGCTAGATATCGAACAGTACAGACAATTCGTGTCTTACCTTTGCACTAGTGAGGGCTGCAATGTTATGGTCGTCATGATTAGAGGCACGAAGTCGGCCACTTCTTGATGGACTGCGTTTTTGCAAATTTGATAAATCAACACCACTATGATGGGCAGTTCCTGTAGCACCCGAAGCGACATGAAGCCTTTCGGCAGAAATGTATACTGAAAATGAATGTCAATTGAGGAGAGTTCAATCAAATTTGTTGGCCATTGGGGTCTTACGGCTTGTGCGACTGTGCCAGTCTCAGTCAGTTTTTCAACGTAAATCGTTTTGGCTGCATATGTCTCAGATAGCAGCTTTTCGAAGTCAAGTTCCTTGAGATCTTTTACTCTGATTTGGGGCGTCGACTCGAAGATCTTTGTGACGTGCATCGGCAGATCTGTGTACACTTCTTTTACAAATGAGAGGAATTGCTGGATCTGGAAAGTAGTTGCAATCGATCAATATCAATAAAATTGTCAACAAACAGAAGACGGGATCAAGTCTGCCTACTCATTTCGTATTAATGAGCAGCCGGTGACTTGCAGATGTTTGTGGTTAACTCACCTCGGAATTAAAAGACGGTCTGAAGTTTTTATGCAATTCGATGATCACTCTCAGGCACACCAGCACGTTTTCTTCGTTGTCGACGCGTAACAGTTTCAGCATCAGTGATATGATGACCTTCAAATGGGGTCTCAGGATTTCACTTATGGGCAGCCTGTGCATCATTTCCAGTATGAGCTTGCGTATCTGAAAAATAGAATACAAAGTGGGGCGATTTAGGACATCTCTCGGTCAGAGTGTGCGTGTGTCCTATGGTTCTGTTTAAAAGTGTCCCCTGCTTGATGGTGGTAATGCAAGTGATCACAGCCGCAATGTCATCTTCGTCTTTGCAGTTTAAACAGAATTTGGGCCCCCATATTCAAAATACAAATCGATTTCACAACTATCTGCAAATATGTCCTCGACTCCATTGAAAGTGCATTTTCCCAACACAGCATGCGAAATACTGTCAAACCAACTAGGTAGCTGGTCCCGAGAGCAATTTCCTGCAACTCAAACATCGCTTTTCATATTTCGTCATTATTTCTAATTATTGCTGACCAATTTAAGTGCACGTAAACCCAAAGCAAATGATATTTCGGACAAAATGTAAACAATTATTTGCAAAATGCAAACCACTTAGAAAACTGTACGGACTTTTGTTATTCATTTGGGAAAACTTACGTGCTGGACTGTATTTTCCGAAATAAATTGCGGTTCACCATCTTGCAAAATCTTTACGAAGATTTTTAGAGAATGCTCCAGAAACGAGGGAAACGCAGCAGTTTGAACAATAACTTCAAAATGTTCACTTAATTCTTGGGCAGCTTTCAGTTTGATTTCATCTTTTGCAGACGAATCGCCCAGCATGGTCACATAGCTCCTGAAGGTATTCATTTCGCTTGGATCTAGTTCATGTGTTCCCATTGTTTAGATAATTGTATATTTTAAACGTTTCAAACATTTATAAATTTAGGAAATATTTGCAAATACACTTTTATTATTATTCTTTATTGACAGTCCGATATAAGCAAAGCAAACCGGCACCCATAATAATGAATTAAACACAAGGGGAGCTATTTGCAATGTTCCAAGAACTTTGGAAATGAAATGCTTGTAATTTCCAGTTTATAATCGAAGTACGAACGAGTGCGACCAGAAACTGCTGGAAAGTTCATTTTCGTGTCGGCCGCGTTCAGTGTGCTTAGGTTGGTAGTGGCAGGGTTGTCATTGGACGCGTTCTAATAATAATAGTTATTTTTAGCTAGTTTCTGACGTTTGTTTGAATGGGCATTTCAGATTTTGATTTCAGAATTTATTATTGTATTCGATTGGGCTCCGTAGTATAGATTTAGTATATTAGTATAGACCTAGTTCTCAAACACAAACACACTGACATCAGGCTTGTTTTTTGAGCTTCGATCTCAGCAAAGCAAAGTAAAGTAGGATTTTCAGCACGCAATCACAACAACTACTCTGAGTTCTCGAAGTGTCAAGTAGAACGTAGTTGTTGCAATTGCGTGCTGAAAATCCTACTTTACTTTGCTTTGCTGAGATCGAAGCTAAAAAAAAACAGGCCTATTGGTAAATTTGAAACAACTCTGAGAAAAAATCCAGATTCGCAAACGTGCTCTGAAATCTGACCAAAAAATAGTACTCTAAGAGTGCCCAATCGAATACTACATAAAATTATCCACTCGATACGTACTTGTTCATAGTTAAAACTTTCATGATCCGCACAATAATTATGTGTAGATCGTGTGTCAAATGCATTTAAAAGCTATCCCCCGTATAAATAAACAAATGTGCACAAGTTAGTTAGCTAGTAGACATCAGATAGCGTACAAAAATTTGACGTAACTTCTGAATAACGAGTTAATAACTTTTACGCAGCGTTTATTAATAAGGGGGTATCTGGTTAATTTTTTCACTTAAATATTTGAGTCTTGAAAACAAAAACCAAACTACAGAGATTCCTTTTAAACTGTAAATTAGTTAAAATTCAATGACGCTCATTAGTCATAAAACCTGTCAACAGACTTATCCCAAATATATTTTCTTGCCCCCGCAGTAACAGCTGGCATTTTGGTTTTTATCGCAATACATAAGTGAAATTATTCTAAATATTTACTTAATTATTATTAAAAGCCATGAAAACTCCACCTGGCAGTTCTGTTATACAACCCACAACAGAATGACATATTTTTCTCCAGAAATATTCTTCTCAAATGTTATCTCAATTTTAAAGGGAGATTCTGTGACTGTGATACGGTGGCGCAAGCTTGTTAGACGAAGTAAAATGTTTTTCGGTTGCCAATTTCATTCCTATAAGTAGTTTGGGAAAATAATAAATTTCACAAAAACCATTATGTCTAATGCAAAAAACCGAAAAAGTAACTTACAAGGCTGGGAAGAGGCTGGCGGAGAGTTTTATCAAGAAAGTTACCCAGCCGAATGGGAAGGATTCCAAAGGGATCCAGCAGCAATAGCCACACTTCTGCCCTCAAAACAAAACCGCGTCGGTAAGTTTGCAGAAAAAAAAAAGTTTTGTTGATTTAATAAAACGAATGTACATGAGCATGCACTTAAGAGGAATGCAGGTATTTGACCTGTGATTTGTGAAATACAATTTCCTTAAAACGAAATACCTATCTAGTTTTGCAATTATTTATTTTGTTGACAGACAAAGTGCTAACCAGTCTGTATCGGTATGTAATGCAGTTGCGATGCATACACTCAACATTTGTGGCCTGCGGCCATACATGAAAAAATATTTATTTTCATCAGGAAATCAAATTGATTACGGCGACAATTATGTTTTTGAGAATTTTCAATAATTCGTAATGAATCGCATGTGATTTTCTTTTATTGAATAGTTCCAATTGCTTCGAAATTGTTGTTCATTAACAAGATACGTTCGGTTGGTTGCTATGTTGTCTTCTGATAATGCCGGAAGGTGTGGTACCCTTCAAATGGAAAAGCAATTCATATTGGAGAACGTCATTGCTTTAAAGTGGATATTCAGTTTAGTTATCCCCATACGTCCAACAGAGAGCAGTAGGTAATTCTTAAAAATTGTCATAAAGCACATTTATGTGTGGTGATACATGAACATCCGATTTGGGAGAATCGTTATCAAATGATTAATTTATTCAGTTAACAAGACATGATGCTAAATGTCTCCTTTTTTATGCATGGTTTCCGCTCGTGTGAGCTAACATTATGCATCGTTGGAGCCTTTACGTTCGCTTTAACTGCCCTCGATCGAGCTGCACTTCTTTACTCATGAGCTAAAGCCTTCTATTAACTACGGAATTATAGTCTCACTCAAGTATGTGCCTGTCAGAAGTGCCTTGTTTTTCTTCTAAAAACAATGTACTTGTCTGTTGGATCAGCCTTGGACATTGTTTCACTTCCAATTCTGCAACATCACTACATACTGTCGGAGATTTTTCGTAGTCTGAATAGACCAAACCACAGTGTACTGCTTGGTTGGGTTTCGGGACACGGATTGTATTCATATAACAAATCCGATGGGTTTAATTGGATGCAGAATCCTTTGACGAAGTTATGAGGGTTTTTGAGTTGCCGATCTGTCAAAAAAGTGGTTAAAATTCTCTAAATTCTCATTGTACTGATTCAATTCAATTCTCTCCATCACTCTCTCTCTCTCTCTCTTTTCAGCAACTTCAAGACGAATCCGACATAGTCAGCATGATACACAAGTCAAGAGGCGCAACCCACAAATCAACACGAGGCCAAATTCAATTGCGCGTCGCGAAGTCCAATACCAGGACGTTCAGGGTGCCATGCTGCCCGATCTATCACAAGACCTGACCGACGAAGAACGAATATGGGAAGAAATTCAAGAGATAAAATCCATGCCAGTGTCGATGACGCAGAAAAAAGATCTAAAGGCCAAACTTCAAGTATACCACCCAGGTGCAGACACAGTTATCCGTTTGATTATAAATCCATTTTCTTTAGAACGCAACAAAACTTCGCCTTCAGGGATTCGATCAGTTTAAGTGGCAGCGCCGCAAAGCATGGCAACAGCTCCAATCCAAATGGACCGAGATCCTGTCCAAAATGGAGCTGTGGCGTAATTCCCTAAAAAAAATCGAAGGCAGTTTCGGAACCGGTGTTGTGGCGTATTTTCTTCTCCTCAGATGGCTTATGTTTCTAAATTTAGTTATATTCCTTTTAATATTATGTTTCATTATCATACCACATACATTGCTAGTTCAACCAATAGAAGAGCCTTGTGATCAGGCGGCTGCGAACGACTCGACCCAGTGTTGCAGAGAACTCTATCTGAACAACACATCGAGTGAGTTCTACATATTGGACTTGATCCAAGGCACTGGCTTCATGGAGAACACTCTCCTGTTCTACGGGATCTATACAAATAAAATATTCAACGCCTTCTACGGCCCCAATCAAGTGACTGACGAAACCAGCCAACCAAACAGTAATTTATCCACAATTATAAACTATAATTACGATCGCAGCGATGATGAGACTATCTACAACTTACCTCTAGCTTACATAAGCATAACCGCCCTGTACTTCCTTATCTCACTGGCGGCCATTGTGAAGGGTGCTTCGCGTGAATTCAAGGACAGACTAGTCGATGGCGAGGGTCAATTTTATCAGTATTGTAATTTAGTATTCGGCGGGTGGGATTTTTGCATACACAACGGCAAGTCGGCCGACATAAAGCACAAGGCTCTGCACAATGAAATCAAGGGCTTACTCTACTCCAAGCGAATAGATTACGAACGAAGTAACCGGTCACGGGACCACATGTACAAATTAGTTCTAATTAGATTTCTGGTGAACTTTGCGGTCGCTATTATCTTACTCATCTCAGCTCTGTTTATTTATTTCCTCTTCAATCTCAGTCTCAAGTACTTGGAGCCCAGTTTCAAGACCAGTCATCCTATCACGCTATTCGATCAGACTTCGATTCCCTTTGCCACAGAGGAGCAGTTCTTCTCTACAACATCGTCCAATTACAAGGGCGAAGCTCGCATGAAACCCAGCAACCCCAAGAATCAATTGCCGATATTGTTTTTCGAGTTCTTGCCGTACATTGCAATAGTGTGTCTGAATTTGCTGGTGCCAAATCTGTTCAATTACCTTTGTGTATTTGAAAATTACTCGCCCATGTTTGTGGTGAAAATCAATCTCTTTCGAACGGTTTTTCTGCGCCTCGCCTCGTTGGCTGTGCTCCTCAGCCGTTTTTACCATTTGATCATTCCGAAAACACAGCAACAGTGCTTTGATGAGAAATTCAACACACCCCAGTGCTGGGAAACGTACATCGGCCAACAGTTCTACAAGCTGCTGATCACAGACTTTGTCACCCACATTGGTGTGACGTTTTTCGTAAACTTTCCGCGCGCGATCATGGCCCGCCATGTGAAAACCCGCTTCGTTCGTTTAATTGGCGAACAAGAGTTCGAACTTCCCAAGCATGTTCTAGATATTGTCTACTCACAAACTATCTGTTGGTTGGGCAGCTTTTACTCGCCATTTCTTCCAGCTATTGCCGCTATATTGACATTTTTCATGTTCTACATCAAGAAATTCCAGTGTTTAGTCAACTCAAAGCCATCGGCGATATTGTATCGGGCGTCCGGATCAAATTCGTTGTTCATGCTCATATTGCTTGTGTCCTATGTTGTAGCACTGATACCGGTCGTCTATGCCATTGCCGAAGTTATGCCGTCACGATCGTGCGGACCTTTCAGAGGGTTGCATTCAGTTTGGGACGCTGCCACCACTGCGTTCACTGAAATGCCGTCGGTCGTTCAAAATTGCATATTCTTCTTGGGCACAGCCGGCTTTGCGATTCCATGCTTTATTGTGTTGGTATTGTTTTTGTACTATTATCATGCCGTGTCCAATGCCAACAAACATATGGTGGAGGTTCTGCGGAATCAACTTGTTCTCGAGGGACATGACAAACAGTTTCTTCTAAATCGATTGAGTTCTTTTGTTAAGCTTCAGCAGGACTACCAGAAAAAAATGCGACAATTCGTTGAGCGGGGTCGACGACAACAATCACATCACCATATCCTTCAATGTGAACATGGAAATTATGAAGAATGTAATTCTATTCAAAGTGAAAATTAATAAATAATTTTTTGTAATTGTAATTTGTTTGTTTCTTTATATTTCAATTTAAGGTTTTTACATTCAATTTTACCACAAAAGGCCGTTTGCGAAAGCCCGTAAAAGTTGCTATGTAAAAGTTGCTATTCATGGAAACGGCGAGTTACACTATCCCATGTGCAATGACAAAATAACAACTGAGAACTTAATTCTAATAAGTAGACTGATTTGAATTAGATGCGGAGTTGCCGGACATAGCAGTAACGTGATACGATTTGCTTTGTCCAACTTTTCGGTCTCGAAAAGCATCAGTTGCAAGAGATTGCAAAACTCATTGTCGATCTCGTATTACAATGTTCAAGATCGGTACCGCAGCAACAGTTAACGCTGAAGACCCCGGCAATACTTCTAGAAAGCCTGGCTAATGCGGGCGCTGGTTCACTGTGCTTCACACGACAACCACTTAGGAAACCAGGGGTCGAATCGCAACATCCGTGAATGAGCTACACGTTCACGGAATTATGCCCGTTTTACACAGGAAACAAAACAATTCCGTCAGTAGATTCAGTAGTGCTCGTTCACTGAAGAGACGATTCGACCCCAGATTTGACTTATAACAGAGCAATCTTTTCGATAAAAATGCAGATAAAGGAGACGAGAAGAAGACTTGTGAGACCAA
This sequence comes from Cheilosia impressa, assembly GCA_948293265.1. Taxonomy (NCBI): domain Eukaryota; kingdom Metazoa; phylum Arthropoda; class Insecta; order Diptera; family Syrphidae; genus Cheilosia; species Cheilosia impressa. The sequence goes on from OX411884.1 coordinate 14,877,802, forward strand.
ACGAACTTTGTAAGCCACAGAAGATGGCATTACATCTCTCTATATTAAGAAGTTGTCTGTCTAATGCTCATGGCAGAAGTGGTAGGGTCTTGGTTGAATCGATTCACATCCTCTCAGGTGAAAAACACCAATTTATATCCAACTCCCAATGTATCCGCAGTATTGGTTGTCAGAATAAAACTGTTCAAACCTAAAGAAATCTGATGCGGAATAAGTAGCGCGGCTTCAAATATATACCAAATCCAACCGCAGAGTTTGCTAAAAAGTTTTTGTTCTCTCAAACAGCGAATTGAACAACTTCAGAAACATTGCGCGGCAAAGCAAACCCGTAAAGAGACTTTTAAAGAAGGCGAGGAAAACCTTGTAGTGGAACCACAACCGGTACTTTTCCTATAACACAGACGATAACATTGAATTGATGCAGCCGTTCTTTATTATTCAATTCTGTTGTATAATCAAAACTATGTATGTCTTACCTCAAATTCGAAAGTTTTTACGAAACCAATGTGCAGGCATAAGTACCAGGTATAAGTGCCTGCATATTGGTTTCGTAAAAACCACCAAGTAAAAACAACGCAACAAACAACCTCTTAGCCAGAACGCGTATAGATGTCGCCAGACTAACGGCAATTAGTACGGGTCATTGGCCTCTAGGAACCCACGCAGCCAAGCTTGGCATCCCCCATAACACCCACTGCCGTAGTTGCGCTGACACAAACAAGAGTGAAACCGTGTTTCATCTTCTTTGTGAGTGTCCGGCCCTAGCCAAAACCAGACGCAGTGCTCTAGGTCATCCCTTTTTTGATGACCTTTCGGCCATCCATAGTATCCATTTCAATAGGATAATCAAATTTCTTAACTCCTCAGGCTGGTTGTAAGTTTTCCTATCGTCCGTCTCCTCCATTATTTTTCAGGTTTTCCGTGAGTTGTGGTCTCAAAACGGCGCTCTATGCGTTATTTGTGTTTTTCCCTCGTTTCGGGAAATACAGCCACTTACACCAACCAACCAAAAACAACGCAACGCAGTTGTGTGCCTAAATAATATGCTGAAGCCACATACTGATACTATATCTGGACTGTCAGCAAGCTGTCAATTTCGTACAAAATCTGCAAGGAAAGTGTTTCCGAAAAACGTTGTAAAATATTTTATTGACCCATAAATTATAGATATATGATAAATGTTTTATATAATTATTTGTTCCTGACAAGCTATTTGCGATTTTTAATATTGCTTTTCTGGGGAATATGATGTGATATTATTTGCTGTGTTGTGTTGCGCTCAGTGATGCCAGATGAAATTGAAAAAAACCCACTATATTTAAAAAAACATCCCACCAAATTTGTACTGGGACGAAAAAAAAAAACCCATAATTTTTCTACCAACTATTACACAAATAATTATGTTATAATGATTTTATGTTTAGTAATAAAATTGAACGAATACTTACTACTCATTTTTTCAACTAAGCAAACTAAAAATAAGTCTTAAGAAAAAATGCACTAAAGAAAACAAACACTTAAAACCATTTTTTGTATAATGTAATATATTAAGTATTAATTTATGTGTACCTATAAAAGATCTAGGTACATATTGCGCGCGACCAAAACAAAGCGAAAGAAAAAAACAGATATTCGCTAGTTTGTGAAAATAACAATATCAAGATGATTAAAGTACCTAACTACTAGTATTGGATATCCGAATTCTACCAGTGATTTGCGAAGATTTCACCTGGCCATACCCAGCGAACACAGCCTAATTAAAATTATCAGCTGCGCCTGTACTATCGATGAAAATCTGACCATCTCTATCTCGTTAAAAAGTGCCAAAAATAGAGCAAAACCTCTCCCTTTATATAGCTCTTCTATTGAAAATCCATTTCATCCGGTAAAGGTCAACTAAAATCGCGAACATCCCTTGCCTTGTCTTTAAAATTTTTCCCCCCATAAATCCCACCATACATTTTTTCCCCCTATTCTTCCCACCATAGCGTTGATTTCCCACCATTTTGGTTGGAAAAACCACCAATCTGGGAACACTGGTTGCGCTTCACCGCTGTAGGTTATGGAACGAGCGTGAAGTTGGGTACAGATGTTTAAATGTTGGTTCCATTACTTTTTTGTTACGAATGGAAAAGACTGTCAAAATGGCAGTGGTATAAGGTCTGTTCTGTACTTTAAAATTTTTTGAATTTTTACTAACTCTTACGAATTTTTACTCAATAGGTCTATTCGCGTACTCGGTTTGAATCGAACGCAATCGATATAAATCGATCGCAATCGCACAAGGTCTATACTAAATCTATACTACGTGTATAGACTTTATGCGATTGCGTTCGACTTCAACCGAGTACGCGAATAGACCTAATGCTGTTCCTTAACACGAAAAATTTGTAAAAGAGAACGTCATCTAGAACAAGATCCTATTACCCCTCCACTGAAAATCTTACGAGTTTTTAACTCAATAAATGGCCCCATTCAAGAATCTAGTTATCTTAAGTCGACTAGATTGGTCTGGATGAGATGCAACCTGAATGCAAAAACTAGATTTGTCGGTAACGTCACTTTTTCTGCGTCAGCCACATATGAGAACTGTCAACTTATGTCGTTTTCCATTGGGACCACTAAAAATCTTTTTCAGATCTCAGATTTATCGCGGTTCATGGAACGTGCAACGAAATTGATCTGCTTTTGTGAATGGATTAGTGCGTATTTGACAGCAAAATCAGCTGTTCAAATTGCATTCGCTTTTGCAAAAATCTGCTATAAATATCGACTTGAAATTATGTTTCCCCTGTTGTAGACACAAATGGAGTAGTTTCGGCGAATCGTAGTTTCCACATGATGAGGAAGACAATAAAGATAATAATTCCTCCAACATTATATCAATTGCTTTTTATGTATTTCTTTATTTTGCTTTTCACCAAACTTTGCGCATTTGTTTTCAAAGCAAACTTCTTTCAATGACGTGAAACAGCTGTGGGTATTTGTGGCAGTATGTGTAAATCTGAAAAATTATCGAGATCTGCAAAAAGTGCTCCGAATCGAAAAAAAGATTGATTTTTTTTCCCAATGGAACGCGAAAAGTGATTTAGATCAAAAAAAAGATTGATTTTTTGTCCCAATGGAAAACGACATTAGTACTCAGTCACGAATTTCTTGAATAGATTCCTCGGCTACCTCTCCATAAACGTCAACTGAAACAGTTGCTCTCATGACCGATTTCGACCAATCAAAACCGAGATGCACTTAGTGAGAGAGCTGTCAGACTTACTAAACTAGATACTGGAACGTCCCCAATCTTACGAGTTTTTTCCCCAATAAATTTCTTGATATAAGAATTGAAAAAAAACTATCAGTCACCTGACTATTGACAGATGATTTGAAATTTGTTTTCCCATCTTGGCATACGCGTGCATATGTTTTCATTTCCAGCGCACTAAAATGGTAACAACAGGCGGCAAATTCAAATTGAAAGTTCCCGAGATTCATTTAGAAAGAGGCAACGAAATGCTTCCTAGCTGTAAGAAAGGACAATCTCTTCCACGTTTTTAGTGTAGTGTCACTTTTACCTCTTCTCCAATGATTGCAGTTCAATCAGTACCTACAAACTCTTTCACATAATCGGATTCATCAAAGTTCGAGGAATTCCGAATCACTTTCATCGCGAGGTAGATGAATCAAGTAATTTTGTTAGTTAATTATCAAGTTCTTCGAGTTTATCAGATATTTTAACGACTATTCGTACCACTTCTTTGAAATTTGCCATTTTCATTTACATTTTCCAAAGCCTTTCCAAAGTTTTTCGTATCTAAATTCTGAGGGAGAATTTACTCCCACCACTGTCATTTTGACTGTCTTTTCTCTTACTACAAAAGTAAACAAACAAACAAACAAAAGTCATTACACTAATTAAAGTTTTTGGTTATTCATTCGAAAACATTTTCGAACCCAAAAGTTCGAAAGTAAATCTATTTTACTTGTACTACCGATCAACGACTATAAACAGTGGGAATGGAACGCAGTCGTTTAAATTGTAAATAGCAAATCGCAATTGCCTCTAATAAGGCTGCATTACAGCGCTTTATCCGTTTGCTGGAAATCATTGTTTAAAATTTGGAGTAAATGAGGAACTGAAAGGGATTAGCTTAAGCTACTAACAGAATACTCCTTTCCATTTTATGAACGGACTCGAGCTATGTAATAGAATCACGTTTTTATTATGTGCAGTGCTTCACTGCCCCTTCGCTGTCAGTATTTTTATAGATTTGATTTATTCCAAAAGTATTGTAAAAACTATTCCCGTTTACGCGCCTTTCAAGTACAAGCATTATGACAACTTGACTGCGCTAATTCCAATCAGCTCGCGGCCTCCTGTATAACTTCCTTAAAATTACCGATTTTTTGTTACGTATACGCCCTAGTAAATATATAAAGTTTTTATATATTTTTTAAGCGGATGCTTTTTCTTTATGGCGAAAAAATTTATATTCCCATCAACAAAATGAATGTGCAGGTCCACACGCACAAGGCGTTTTAATAGATCTTCTGTAAGACGTGACGATGGAGTGGAAAAATACATTTTTTTGACAGCTGCGTTCGTAAGAACATCGGCAACGTATTTGCGATCGATGACTTAAATAGAGCAGCCTGTCCAATTTTGAATAATAGAAGCCGCAACCATTAGACTAATTTTTTTACCCCTTACCGCTGAAATAATATAGAATTCAGAGTCCTATATGGACATGCTGCGCCCACTATTTACATATTTTATTCATTTAATTAGTATTGTCAGTCTCGGGTATTTTATATTAATTGGGACCTATTGCCATTGCTATTGAGACGAATGCTGAAGCGAAACTGACTTCATATTTCTATTTTGTACCCGTAAACACATTTCTTTGAAGTGTTTAGACTTAAAACAAAAATAGACAGACCACAACAACACATATTTTGTGATTTTCCACATACATAGGATAAAAAGACGCAAAATTCCAATTTGAAAAATTAATCAAAAAGCGTCACAAAACCGCCGACTACTACCCGATAACCGAAAACCGTCTAAAAATATCAGCCGAAAAGCATGTGGCAACTTGGAAGAGAACGCACACATTAAGAGCCATTCCAGCGAGTTCCTACTATATGGTGTTAGCTTCCCGCTTTCCTCTTTTCCTGTTCACATTTTGTGCGATGACTGAAATAGAAAAATGTGGAAATCTGACACATATTCCACCTCCGCTGAAAAGCGGCGATTTGAAACTGCTCCCGGCACAAAGCCGAATGCAAAAGTCTCACAGAAACGTGAAAGGCAAAAATAGTCATTCTCTTGCTAGGATATTGGAATATTTTTTAGAGCCCTCAAAATTCTTCAAATTGACGAGTACCTAAGCAACTATTTGAATTGCTATTTTAATGCTGCTGTCAAACATATTTTTTGTTTTGTTTTTGTTTTGAAAACAACACGGTAGGTAGACTGTTTTAGTTTTCTCTAATTGGGACATTTTGGGTGATGATTTCTGGCTTAATTGCGATTTGAAATTCGTTAGGGTGGGAGGACGGTGAACTTTGGTATTACCAGGGAATAGCTTGCGGCTGTTCTACTCAGCGATTTTTAGGGCAATTAAATGCAAGTATTGTAAAACGCACGATTGTTTTAGAATTAATAGAAGAAAACTCGTCCATCTCTCTAGTGACTGATTTTTTGGGCATGTAGCACATTTTAGCAATTTTTATGAAGAGATTAGAGAGAGAGATCCGCTTATTTTTAAGTCAATGATAAGAATGGGGTAATGTAATGAAGGCATAGGGCAACTGCGAACAAATCAGTTATAAGCCCTGTTTTTTTGAGCTTCGATCTCAGCAAAGCAAAGTAAAGTAGGATTTTCAGCACGCATTTACAACAACTACGCTCTACTTGACACTTCGAGACTCGCAGTAGTTGTTGTAATTAGTGTGCTGAAAACTCTACTTTACTTTGCTTTGCTGAGATCGAAGCTCAAAAAAACACGCCTATAGTATATTTATCGGCAGTTAACTTAACCTCAATATACAAGGTGGCGCAAAAGTAATCCTCCTATCAGAAAATGCTATAAATTTTGCGATTGGCCCCTAAATAAATAGTCACCAATATTCCGCGTTCTGGAGCAGTGTAGCGTTACATTGTTTATTAACGTGTATTTCGCATGTGTTTACTACACAAATGTCAAAACAGAACTGACATTAGGACAATCGCAAAATTTATAGCATTTTCTGATAGGAGGATTACTTTTGCGCCACCTTGTACTTATTCAGTTAGTGCAACTACAAACTTACGGCAAAAATATGGGACTTGCTGCGACCAAAGAAAATGTAAATTGTTAATGTGAAGGAAATATCAGAATTTACGAATAATTTTATTTTTTAAATGACTTATGACACAAAACCGCAGAACTAGTCTTTGGATAATGACAAGCGATAAAGCTGCTTTACACCATCGCTTTATTGCACCACTGCGAGAACAGCCCGAAGAGATATCCCTAAAAGGATTGCATGGCAGTATCCCAACTTAAGCAAAATTGCGATTTCGTACATAGTCCCATTAAGGTTGAACCCCAATTCTTTTCCAGCTGTATAAGGCAACTGGCAACAGCATAACCTCGGAATCATCATTCCACTAAACAAATCATTGATGAGAAATATGTGAACTTAAATCCTTAAGAGTCGTATCAGCAAACGGCCCTAAATGATTTACCCCCTTACTAATAAACGCTGCGTTAAAGTTATCAACTCGTTATTCAGCAGTTACGTCAAATTTTTGTATGCTATCTGATGTCTACTATAGCTAACTAACTTAATACTGGGGTTAAATGATAAATGATTGATAAAGTGGCAGCACTTTTTCTTCAACGAACGACAACCTATGTGAAGCATTGTGAAGCCGAGATTATGTGACAGTAGAAAGCAGATGGCCTGTCAAAAATCACAAATGCGATCGTCCGTTTGTTTAAGTTATTTGCATTTTGTCACCTTTTGTCTCATTTTTTTTTGGCAAAATCTAAGTCTCTCAGCACACATTTTTAAAACTAAAACAAACTTCACCGAAACCTGCACCTACCGGCGAGCACGTGACTGTAGTTTTACTTGTTGTAATCATAATTAACGGTAATCTGTCCTCGTCAACACAAAATCAAATAAATATTCATCATAAATATCACTTTACATAGCCCCTTATTAGGAAAAGGCAAGATTTATTGTTTGCTCTTTAATTTTTCAAAATCTCCTACGCTCGGTGTGGGTACTCGAATTTTATGAGGGCTGTCTCTGATATAGCACAACAAAGAGCGGCAGCGATGAAAGGATATGTACAAACAAATAAGACGCCCCAGCAAAGAATAAAAAAATATTGTTTTGATTACTAGAGCAGGCAGAAATAGCCAGACACTAAGTTGTCTAGTAATGTACCTAAATATTTATTTTTTATTTTTAGTACCAACATTTGTTTTTGCAAATATTTTAGAACAGTATTGTGTTCATTTTTTTTTTGCATGAATAATGTCTTCATTTTTAGTTACGAGCAACATACACGTATGAAATATTTCGTCTCTTTTGTATGTATTGAAAGATATGAAACATCTGTTTCTGTGTCGGGCTGTTTCTCGCACATTTCATACTAGGGCTAATGCAATTGATTTAAATGCACTCAAATGTCATTTACAAATGCCAATTGAAAAGGAATTATTGCCAGTTTATAAAGGTGACAAGCCGATAAACAAAAGGGTATTAGGAATGTACATATTATAAATTTAAATGGTTAGATATAGCCTAAAACTAATATTAAAACCGTGAGATTTGATTTATTATAATTAAATGGTAACAATTCTGCTAGTACTAATCGAATGGTCGCCTTTTGTACATCCACTAAATTAATAAACGCTGCGTAAAAGTTATCAACTCGTTATTCAGCAGTTACGTAAAATTTTTGTATGCTATCTGATGTCTACTAGCTAACTAACTTGTGCACATTTGTTTATTCATACGGGGCCTAATTGTAACATTGTCTTCTACAGTTGCCGCTCTCTCGTGAGAGAAGAAAGTATTGAATCCCTATAACATTATGTAATTAGCATTGAACAGTGGGCACATTCAAGAATCTAGTTACCTTAAGTCGACTTGATTGGTCTGGATAAGATGCAGTCGAACGCAAAAACTCGATTGGTCGGGAACGTCACTTTTGTTTATTTTAGCCGCATATGCGAACTGTCAACTTAGTAGTTAGTACTCAGTCACGATTCTTGTCTAGATTCGTCTACCCTCAATAAACGTCAGCTGAAATAGCTGCTCATATGACCGAAATCAGCCAATAAAACCGAGATAAATCTAGTCAGATAGCTGTCAGACTTAAACGCTGTAAAGCATATTCGACACTTTAGAGTTGCTTTTTCCGGCGCAAAAACATTTCTAATACAAATAAAAACAAAACTCAAAATTGGATCTTTAAACCTAGTGACATTTTCTCTCTATAGGCGTTTTTCTTTTTTAGTTCAGAGCACAACCTGAACTGTTATACAAAAAGTTCGTGTTTCTTTTTAGCTCAGATACATCAGAGCTCAGAATTTGTATTTCTTTTTTCGTTTAGAGCGCTATCAGAGCGCGCTCGATGAGCTCAGAATAAATTGACTGAGCAGGCTGAGTGTATAGCTGATTGCACACGTCCAGTCACATTTGACAGAAAAAAAAAACACAGGATAAGCAAAATAGTTGAAATGGTGGACGAACCTTGTTGTTTTGAACTGAAAATTAACCAATTTAATAAATAACAATTAATAAATCTTAATTTATGCATTTATGGGAACTATGTGCTCAAGTGTGTTTCATAAATACCTCAGAACAATCTGAGCACGCTCGCTTCAGAGCGCGCTCATAATGCTCGAGCTCAGTTCAGAGCTCAGCTCTGAACTAAAAAAGAAAAACGCCTTATACTGAACGTGACATTTAGCGCCATCGTAGCATAATATGCAACTTTGATAAATCTGACACAATTTCGAAATCTATATCTAGAAGTAGAAGAGGTGATCGATATTCGACGCACTGCTCAATAGTGATTGGCAACACTTCACCGATCTATCGAAAGTGACAAGTCAATGGCGATTTGTCACAGCCATTTGTTTGTCTGAAGTTTTTACGTATTGGGACGAATGGAAATGGAACGTCCTATATCAAATGACTACTCCCATAGGCAGAATTGGAAAGCTTTCTCAGGACAGTATAATTATTTTAAACCTTCTCACCAAAGTGGCTAATTTTTTGTGGAAGTTTTCGCCATTGTGAGTTTGTAAAATATAGCCTGGACACTAATGTGGTATTCGATTGGGCTCTCTTATAGCACTTTTTTCGCTCTAGCCTCTAGGTCACTTTTAATGTTCGATTGGTAAGAACAAAAACAATTTTTCTTTCAATTTCCAAACAAAGGGAATCTGTTTTTTTTCCAAGAGTTGTTTCAGGTTTACCAATCCAAGTGCGTTTGAGTTTGACAGCTAGTGGAGTTTGTTTACGTTTTCGTACTGCAAAAAAACGCATTGCATCGGGTGGACCTGTTTTTTTAAATTATTTATGTACCTACAAATATTTAGAAATCAATCTGGGACCAAATTCGAATGTTTTAATATAAAATTCAACCAGTGGAAAACGTTTAGAAAAGTGTCGAAGGCTCCACATATTCCAATCGCACGAATATCACCAAAAAAAAAGAGCAAGTGACGTTTTTATGTTCGATAAGACACACGAAATTTGAAATCTTAGAGCAAATCTGATTAAGCTAATGATTATATATATAAAATGATTATAAGTATCGCGTAATATGTTTTGGTCCAAGTTTGAAGTTGCCCTTAAATTTAGATTATTACAAAAACCTATTTCTAATACCTCGCTCTTGTCAGTTGTCTACAGTAGAGCCCTGAAAAGGGTGTATTGTCGTTTCCACCGACATTGAAATGTGCACAAAAGACTGATTTTCTAAATTTCAGCCAAAGACAGCAATGCCCCTGAATCCTTTCAGCAATATGTAAAGACGAATGGTGGGCCCTAAGGCCCAGCCCACATTTAGAGCCGTGCGCCAAATGTGTACACTACGATCCGCTAAAAATTATAAATTTTCCTCCGTAAATCATTTTAATGTTGGTTATATTTTATTTCTTATTTTTGTCTTTGAACATTTTATTTTATTGGACTCTTTATGTTTATTAATAACATCGGCTGATGTTTTCCTATGTAAACCCGAGAAAATGCCGTTTAATTTGCTTCTAATTATTTGTTATTTAATAATACTAAAAGTGCCTATTTTGGGACCATTGCACGCATGATATTTCAGTTGTCCATAACGAAGAATGCTATTTGTAATATAATCGTCATCTACAATTTTGCTTATATACGGTATGTAATGTGTATCTGTACATCTATTTATACACAGTAAACGCCTCGATGTGTTTATAAGATCTTGCACCAAACACACTTTATGTATATCCACATAACACATATATATATATCTGAATGAACATCTGTAGATAAGTTGCTATTTTCATTTCCTATTTAAGTTTTCCTACATAATTATAGTTATGACTGATTTTCCTTCAAACCCATACATACACACACATATATGTATATCCATTCATAGTACATAGTAAATGTGTCTATTTCTTCGTCATCGAATCGGAGTTGCAGATATTGTGAGTGTGTATGTTATTTTTGGTTGCTTGCTCATCGTCAGCTAAAGAAACAACAACAAAAACAAAAACATTTCTATGTACCTCCTTTAATTGCAAGTTTATTTGTTTCGCAAAAATATATAAACTATCATTTGAATCCTATCTATTTGTTATAATCGGTGTTTTTTCCCCCCTTTCTTTTTACTCGCTGTCGTTGTTTTTGTTTGTTATTATTAAATATTGCAATATTTCACTGGTAACATGCCCATTTTGGTTTTATGTGTATAAGACGAATATATGCATCGATTATAACGATACTTTCGTGATTAGTACGTATAACGTGTGTGCCGTGTGCACTCAGGAATATAGACTACCTGCGAGCAGCCACCCTCCAGTTCATTCGATATCGGTGCTAATTGGGAAGAAGTGCTAGAAATTAAATTATTTGTTCGAAAACTTGCTATTGGTACGTTCTCCTCTAGATCTGTGAATATTGTTACATCAGAGTTTTGTATACATTTAAAAAAAAAACAAAAAAAAAAAAAAAACAGATAACCTAAAATCCATGCCAAGTTTTGCGTAAAGAAATTTCCGAAAAAGAAACAGGATCGCTCGAACTGCCACTGCATTCTGACGGTTTGGTTTCGCTGTAAAATTTTGTAAAAAAAAATTGAGAAAATATCCTTCGTTAACATTTTTGCATTTGGAATACGAGTAAATTTAAAACTTTTTCAATTCAAATTTAGTTAAAAAATAAAATTCAGCTAGTTAATTGCAAAAAAAAAATAATTACGTAAAGTTTGGCAACCGTATACACGAAAAAAAAAATAAAAATATATTTCTTGTTGCAGTTAAATAAATAAAAAAAAATAAATAAATTTCTTTTCTAATCAGGAAGATAAATAAACATGCCTTTCACACCCGTTGAAGTTCCAAAATGCCCAAAGTGCGGCAAATCCGTATACGCAGCTGAAGAGCGTGTTGCTGGAGGATACAAATTCCACAAGACTTGCTTCAAATGCGGTAAATGTGGCTAATGGATTACAGTGTTGAAACAAATTAAAACAAAAAAAACAAAAAACTCTATTAAATAGGAATGTGCAACAAATCTTTGGACTCGACAAACTGCACCGAACACGACAAGGAATTATTCTGCAAAAATTGTCATGCCCGCAAATACGGACCCAAGGGATACGGATTTGGCGGTGGTGCTGGTTGTTTATCAATGGACACTGGAGCGCATTTGAGAGAGTAAGTCATCATAACTTGTTTGCGAACATGCATAGAAATCATACTTTTTTTGTTTGTTTAAACCGAAAACTCCGTACAAGACCTAAATTCAAGTGAACAGATTTAACGTAAATTTTCGCAATTAATACAAACACATGCATACACAACACACACTCTCACACAACACAACAAGTCGATGCATTTTCACCTACATATTTCTATAATATATGTGGACTTGTGTGCGTTTACGAGTGTTTGTGTTGCGTCCGCCATGTGTTCAGTGATAAAAAATTGAAAATATTAAGTGACATTTTGGTTTTCTACAGATGAGCTTATTTCCACAAACAAAATAAGTTTCGGTTACTAAATTTCGTTTAGGGTGCGCAGTTCTTTATCAAACTGATGTATAGGTTATTGAAATTTTTTTCTTGCATTATAAAGACGAAATATTTCGTTTAAATGAATTAAATCTTAAAAACAAAACAAAAAAAAAAAAACAAAACACGCTTTAACCTAACAAAGTTTAGCTATTAAAACATAATACTTTATCAAGTCACATGTATAATCCCGTTAATAGTTTAGCAACAACAATCGATGAAACTGCTTAGAACAACTAACTACTTATTAACCAATTATTTAAAATGACAATATATTATATTGTTTCTTGGAATAAATCATATTATTTTTTTATTCCATCGCAGCGACTAGTTCAACAGCTTAAGATAATCCCGGTGGAGTTGAGGATAAGCTAGTTCTTCCAAAAATATCTACGTGACAATTAGTTCTTTAAACACATTATTTTATAACAAATCCAAAAATAAATACAAATGTCAGTGCAAAAATGCATCCATGCAGATTTTATTCGAGTATTTTTTTTTCTCTCTCTTTGACGGTTATAAATTGAATTTATCTATTTTTAACAACAACTCTCATAATTTAGTTTCATCAACACTCGAAACACTTGTCGTGTATGGATTATACTCGTATTTACATTATGTGTGTGTAGATGTTAAGCTTGCAGCAAACAATAAAACAAACAACAAAATACTTATAGGCAAACAATATAAAGATCTAATAAAACTAATAAATGAAATATATTCGTCTGACAAATGCATTAAAAGAGTTTCAATATCCAAAGATAAAACAATAATTTAAGTGATATATTTCTAAACAACAGAAGCAAACACATAAACATTGTACATATTTATATGCGCACTATATTACCGACACCTGCAGAGAAACATAATATTCATTTTTTGAACGCCTACTACAACTTAGCAAATGCTCAGAACCTTACTAATAGGAAGAAGGTGTGACAAAACTATTGACTCATTTAAACCAAACGTAAACAATATTTTAGTAAAATAGTACACACTGATCAGAGCTGTCAAGACTGAAGAGGTTTGTGTTGTTCCCGCCTGTGTGCATATAATATGACGTGTGTTCAATGTTTATAGAAATTTGTAAGTGGCTGTCATTGGTTTTAAATGTCCGTCGAATTGTGGTGTTTATAATGGACAATCCTTATAAGTATACCCATACCCAGTCACACTTACGCAGGTCTATATGAACCTACTGCGTACTGCACGGATGTGTAAAATATTGCGCAGCATTTGGGGTCATCGACAGTCGAGTCACAGCCAGACGGCTCGTCTGCAAAACAGATTAAGCTAAGGCCAAGTCATCCATGGACATTTCATTCAACGTTAATTTTTGCATTGCTGAAGGAAGGGAAATATTGGGCCTCGTCTGGATGATGTCCGAAAATGATAAACTGGAGTTTAAAGCGAGGCACCCGCACCGAAAATGATAGTTTGTGAAATGTCAGATGGATGAGTTTGCTTGAATGTCACTTATTCGGAAGATCGATGGCTGAGTTGTATTTTATGCCGACATAAAATCAACCCCGTTCACACTTGCATGGGACTGTGGACAGGACTGTTTCCAATCTACCTGAGTGTGAAATGCGTCATATTTGTGATGTTAGTTGCACATTTACTGCGAGTGACGTATTTTGCTTGTGCAGTTGGATTGAATTTGACAATACTTTTGACATAAATGTTGCGCAACATACTACACATTCTTATCCGTTGAATGATTCAGATTCTACAAGACTTTCCATTTCTCTTGCGCGTCCCCAATTTTTGCATAAACTTACTGTCACCCTTGACATATGACATTTAAAGTGCAGTTGGTGGTATCACCACAATCTGAGGGAATTATGATCAAAACTAGTTCTACTATTAGTATAAGTTTTGCTCACGACACAAAAATAGCTGCCTTCAGAAGATTGAACTATATGAACCCGCGATATAGTTCAACGAGACCATCTGACCATCTTTGGTAGACAATCAATTGCAACACCCCTTCGTAACTGAATAAGTGTTTGCAGTTGTCCTTAGTTTTGAAGGCAGTTCAATGTTGGACTCTTTGGCCAGCTCAATCCATAGCTAGTTGCGGACGTCATATTATGGTGGAGGCGTACCCTGTGCATCGTCCGTCTGGATTTATGAATCTCATTGCTGTAACAGTTAAGCATTGTGCCTTTCCTTCTGTGACATAAACTGAACCGAATACAATGCAGGGGCAGTTCTGAGGTAAACATCGACGTGACGTTTAATTTTCTTTCCTTAAAAAGCATATAATTTATTTTGCTTCAAATATTTGCTACGTCTCTTTCAAAACCCACAAATGCACCACCCACAGCTCACCCAAGTTCTTTCGATTGTGTCAACGTCAACAGCGCATTGTACAATGTACCTCTAGCCCTTATTGCATTGTGCGTTTTGCACGTCCGTTTGTTCTTCACATCGTATACTTTGGCGGTTTTCTTTATAGAGCGGCGAGTGTTATCCAACGTCATCCTGCAAAATAGGACACATTTAGCGAGTTCGCACAAAACAAGCCTCTGTACTGTTCACTTAAGTTAACCTTAAAATCGATAAATGAGGTACACAGGGTGTCGAATTGAAGTTCCTGTTTTTTACAGAACTTTCCTAACTGTGAATGTGACAGATGGCGTACTTTCACTGCTTAAGACGACGTTGATAAATCCCTGCGAACGGAAACACGACTTTGAGATTTTTCGGGTATGATGGCATTGCTTCCGTTTAAGTCAAAAAACTCAGATTAACAGGATTCTTATCTATCATAATCAATGCGAAATGGCTGATACTGCCTGACAGACGTTTTTTGTATAGTTTAACGTGCGCTAAAGGTGTTATGAGTTATGACTCCTTACATAGTGTAGTAGATTTACATAATCAGTTCACTCACTCTTCTATTATTTTCCATTTCCCGAAACTAAATAGTTTTTTTTTTAAAGTGACAACTTGGTGGCTTAAACAAATTCCAAGACTTAAAAAGAAAGCTTTTACTCCTTTTGCTCTCATCATGTATTGTTTACTTTTATGACAAAGTAATAAACAATGGACTAGATTTCTTCTATAAGCGCAATAAGTCTATCGGCAATTAACGTCACTTTCATGCAATCGAAATGTCAATTGTCGACTCAGTAAACAAACTGTGCACATTCAAAAATCTAGTTATCTTAAGTCGACTAGGTTGGTCGAAAACGTCCGTTTTCCTACGTCAGCCACATATGCGGACTGTCAACATAGTACTCAGTCACAAATTTCTTGACTAGATTCGTCGACTACCCCTCCATAAACGTCAACGGAAACAGTTGTTTATATAACCGATCAAAGCCAATAAAAACTGAGCTACATCAGCCAGCTGTCAGACTTACTAAACTAGATACTTGAACGTCCCTATTACCAGATTGGTCGACTACTCCTTCGTAAAGTAATTTTAAAAAAACCATTGACTTGATAAATCTCAGACACATTAGACACATCACATCAGCGAGATTTCAGACGTAGTAGTGTTTTGAAAACTAGGTACCTGTATTAGATAAACATTCGGTTTGTTCAGTGACTCTGATGAGTTGAACAGAAAAGAGCACACGAGTACAGAAAAAGATGTCTGAAACTGAGCATAAAGCTGAACTATAAATACAGCTCACGACTTTCTGCACCTTCTTCTGAAGTGGAGCAGACTCGTAAAAAGCTCCAAACCCAGCCTTTTTGGTGCATTCAGTTTGCTTTTTGAAATTAGGTAAAACTGAGTTTATTTTGGGTTTCCTTTGTATTTTTCAATTGATTAACATTTGGAAAGTGTCAGTGTTATTGGATGCCATCACCTTAAAAGATAAAACATCTGTTTTCTCATCCAATACAAAGCTGTGATTTTTTTTTTGTTTTGACAGTTTATTATAAATTGTGCCGTTTTGTTTCTATTTTTACTCTCTAAACAGACCTATTACAATATTATACTTTATGCCTTAAAAAAACCACTCTGCAATCTGAAAATGACGTTTGTCATTTTTGGAATTAAGACTAAATTTTCCCACTTCTTAATCATTTGCGTTTATTTAATTTTCTTTCAGCGTCACCGAAGTACGAAATGGAGCGAGATTAGAACCACGAGCAATTGCTAAGGCCCCAGAAGGACAGGGGTGCCCACGATGCGGTGGTTATGTTTACGCAGCCGAACAAATGCTTGCACGTGGCAGGGTAAATATTTCTTATGTTTATTCAAATTAAGTTCAGCTTGAGGTGACGGATATATTTATCAGAAGTACAGGGCCGTTTTAAAATTATTGACAGATGTGTCAGTTCATAGTGACGTTATCAAACTTAAGGGTTATAATAGACTTGACATTTGTGAAATACAAAATGAGAGTAAATTCGGGATATTTCTTTATGATGTATAACATGATCAAAATGATAATAGTTGCTAGTTACGCGATTTACGACTTTGGTCGTTACTTTTAGTTACTCGTTACTTTTGAAATATTCGCCTTTACAGCCCTTTTTGGTGAGAACGTGTACAGATTTCAGTGAAAATTAACCAAATTTGTCAGCTAAAGCTGGAATAAATTCTCCGAGGTGATTTATGCCAAGAAGATGAATTACTCGCTACTAGTTATTTTCAGTAACTTTCCCGTGAAAGTACGAATAAACTTTGTGCAATAATCTGAATTTATATAGATTGCGTTGGATTCGAATCGAGTACGCGGATGGACTTGTTGTTAGTTTCACTGTCGGCAACTGTCAAAGTACCTACAAAAACTTTTTTACAAACTGTTGCTGTGGGTTCTAAATCAAAAAAAAACACTTCGCATTTTTAAAAAAAAGGGACAATCTTGGAATGCAGTCGAGAAACATTTCCTGTGAATGAAATGCAAATCAGGGGTCAGAATGTGCACACGAATGCTTTGCCCTATGTAACACAAGCAAACATTTGGACGTTTCGCCTTACAGAATGCCGACCCAGGTTTATACATTTCGATAAAAGGGAAACAGAGTAACGAAGAATTTAGTTTCTTAGTTTCCTCTTTTGTTCAAATTGCGACTAGTCCATAAGTTTTTGACAGCATAAGTCGCTTCTGCCGTAGTGATAGTTAATAATATTCACATAAATAGTTTTGTTTCCCATAATATTTTAATTGAACTGCGTTTATACGATGAGTGGAATGACAGTCAGCAATTCGCAACTGAGTACACAAATTACAAACGACATTTCCTATGACTTCCAGTTGCAGTTTATTTATACGTCAAACCATAAGCTAAACACCAATCTTCTCAAAAGCAACTCACTCACACAGATGTCGGAATTTATCTTTTGATTGCAAAATATTGTATTTGCATATTCAAGTCTCAGTAAAATTAATTTTAAGTTATGGCAAACGAAATGCAAGGAATCGCGTCTAATATAAATTTGTTCTTGATGATTACGCCTCGGGGGCGGGTCTATTTCTGTCCACTTTTCGAATTCTAATTAAAATTCGAGTACAAATTCAAAATGCTGCAAAGTGAGCGTGAAATTAGGTTCTGCCCCCACCGGTATAAATATCATTTTAATTAATTGCAAAAATGAAAATAGCACCATTCAGAGTAACCTAGAAACTATTTTAATATTCACATAAATTAAATTCCATTCCCAAAAAAAATACAAAAACAGGGCTATCACAGGAGATGTTTCAAATGTCTTCTTTGCAACAGAACACTGGATTCCACGATGCATTGCGACGGTCCAGATAAGGAGATTTATTGCAGAGGTAGCATTTGTTTCGTGTATCTGTACTTTATCTGTCGGTTGAAGTCCAAACTGTTTTTTTACCTGTATGCCCCTTATCCAATGCGTTTGCGTGTCTGTTTTAAGTAACTGTATAAATATTTCTGTTTCCAAGTCACAATTTAAAAAAAAAAGTCTCAATGCGATACATCACCTAGCCAGGTACTGTTCAATGTCCATGTGATACAATGTTCTCTGTGTTTTTTATTTGTTTGTAGCAATGGCATAAAGAGTGCTTCAAATGTGGATTGTGTAGTAAAGGACTAGACTCCATCAGTTGCTGTGAAGGTCCGGACAAAAACATTTACTGCCGAGGTATGTATAAAAGTGTTTGACGCCGCCGTGTGATTTTGGCAAAATGCATAGTTAATTATCGTGCTGGTCGCTTGCCAGCAGATGTATGAAAATAGATTGCGAAGCAATAGTAGCAATTTAGTGTAACGACCTTTTGCCAAAACACTGTCGCTGTCCGTATATTATTTAATATAAGTGAGTACATTGTTTAGTAGAATTCTTTTCTAAACTTAGACTATGACGAGTTTTTCAGTGTTAACGTTTTATCAAGAGTTCTACACGAATTGAAGAACAGCCATTTTGAAATGAAAGGTCAGATGGGCTATTTCCAATTGTGACTTACCACATGTTAAGTGCTGTTTTTTTTTTAATAGAATTTTCACCTGTATATTTGATTAGTCATGAATTATTTTCATTCCATGGGAAAATGTTTATATCCTATTGTTAGATTCAAAGGCGTATAATATAAACATTGTTTTCGTTTCAGTTTTATTTGTATGTACTTACATATAAATGTGCTAAAGTTTCTATTGCCAAATGCGCTCGTGGGTTATGCATAAAAATATTTTTCTTCTATCTAGTGCTGTAGTTGCCTGTTTGAACTGTTTATAATGTATTGTGTTATCCTAAATGTAATCTACCCATCAACTCGATCTAGTTTGTTGAGCAGGGAAATCCCTCCTGCTCAAAGGTATTACAGTTTAGAGTATAGGTCTGCACAATGCGGCTCGTCAAGTGAGACAGGCGTATTGGGTTTGGTTCCTTTTATCGTATCTGATCGAACAGGGCGCTTGGCGAGTTAGCGCAGTGTAATAATTGCAGCAAATAATTGGAGATTCGTACTTATGAGGAATATTTTCTTTTAGGCGAACATTGAGATCTGTAATTTCTGAACAATTTTCCACCACTTCCCTCAGAGTTTGTAATGGACTTCTCGTTTAATAAAGGGTCTTGATAGAAGTTATAGCATTGTAATAAAAAGCAACAGCAATGGTTGAAATATCACATTTGTTTTTTGCTTGCAGGATAAGGTTATGTTCGGAACAAGAAAAAGTTGTTCGCCACGGTTGTTTTACTCGACTTTTAAGTACCCGGTGAACAGCCAAAACTGACCCTGAATTCTATTCGAAACGGTCCCAAACGTCAACCACTGCATGTTGAAACTGGGCACATCCAACACTTTAACTTTAGTCGTTTTAAGTCGACTAGAATTAGAGCTTCGATCTCAGCAAAGCAAAGTAAAGTAGGATTTTCAGCACGCAATTAAAACAACTACGCGTACGCTCTACTTGACACTTCGAGACTCGCAGTAGTTGTTGTAAAATGCGTGCTGAAAATCCGACTTTATTTGCTTTGCTGAGATCGAAGCTCGAAAAACACGCATATTGTCTGGACTGGCTCTCCCGTGAACGTACAAATTGGTCGGTACGGTAACGTCACATTTTCTTACTCAGCTATGCAATAACAAATTTGAACTTAATGTTTAATCGATGAATTCATTACTAAATTTTTCGGTTACCCTTCCATAAACGTCCATTGGAATAGAATACAAATTAAGACATACCACCGACGCACGCGACGCTTGCCTGCTGTCAGGGTTAGTGAACAACAATTTTGAAAGTTCCCACTGCAAACTTTGGAAAATATTTTAACAAAAAGAAGTAAGAACAATGTAATTTCTATTAAAAATAAAAAACTACCACGCTACTGAAAGTCCCTATAGAATCAGAATGTTGTTCAACTTGTATAAACGCGTAAAGGGCAAGCCAATGGGAAAGTTCCCCAAGCAACGCACTGCTACTTACTTCACTCTGGTTCAGCGTTAAATATTTTTTGTTAATAAAATGTTTAAAAGAATACTTCTTGGGAAGGCAACATTTCATTAAATTGTCAGTCTTTTTAAATAGACATCTATTAGTAGGTGGTTTGAAGAAATGCCCAAAAATGAATACTAGTAAAAATTGTAGGTTACATCTCTTCCTGTATATTTGCTAACCTGTAAACAGTAAACAATGTATTTAACTTTTCTATGAACAAATTTTGTAACAAAATAATAAAAGATCGATTTATATTTCAACAGCATGTTATTCCAAAAAGTTTGGACCCAAAGGATATGGTTACGGTCAAGGAGGAGGTGCACTTCAAAGTGAATGCTATGCAAACGGGTACGTTATAAAAGAAATTTACTGCGTTACGTTTGCTTCCGCTTAGAATAAATGACATTATTTATAACGATGTCAGCTTGTTAATACTTTCGCAATAGATGGTTTCAATGTCATCATTTATGACATTAAACGTAATTTTCCAATGAGCTCAACAAACAATAACAAACTCAATACTACAAAAATACCAGTCGTGCTTTTTTCTCGCAAATTTATTTATGCCGGCTGGAAAGACGATAAATTCTTTTTCAACAGCAGATTTAATATTTAAATAAACACAAAAACGGGAAACAAAACAAATGACATGAATTATAGTTTTTTCCTTATGCGTGGATTAAATAAAACTTCAGCTGGCGAGATAGATATTAATGAAAAATAAAAACACTGATCCCACACATCGCGTCGTCGTCAACTAATCGATGTTGGTTTTTGAGATTTATTCTAAATATTGACGCTGCAGACTAGCCAAAAGTTTAGCTACTTATAATTCAGTTAAATGTTTGGCATTATAATAATCGTGTAGTAGAAAAATCACTTAAAGAACTACGAGAGCTGTCAAATCCCATTTTACTTTTGAATTGGACTGAATATTGTATTTTTGAATTGGAAAGAGTCGACCGACAGATGTATTTATGTGGAAAAGAAAATAGAGATCTAGGTGACGCACTGTTGTTGCCATATACAAATAGAACAACAGTCAGTAATTTAAATGAATTCCATTTTGTTGTCGTATCATTTCTTGTTTGACAGTTATTTCCACCTTTGCTTTGGTTCGACAATCTTTGAATCTATTTGGTCGGATTTATTTGTATGAATGAACTCAAGCCATTTCAAAATGTCACATTTCCACGTAAATAGCTTACATTAATATAACCTCCTAAGTTTGTCGACGTCAAACAGACCTAATGTCATAAACGTTTTAGTGTTTGCGGAACATATGGTGCATACAAAAAATCTAGTTATCTTCGACTAGATTGGTTTGGACTAAATGTACGCAAATATTAGATTGGTCGCTAATGTCACTTTTCCTACGTTAGAAACATAACATGTATATTATACAAAATAAAAACTAAGTACTAGTCATGAAATTGTTGACTTCATTTTTCGGCTTCCCCGCTGTAAACGTCAAAAAAAAAAAAATACCCTTGATAGAGCAATAAAAACCGAAAAATATCAAGTCAGCCAGCTGTCAGACTTACTAAACTAGATTCTTGAACGTTCCCATATTGTTGCATTTCCTTAAAAGCATATGAAAATCAACTGAATATTATGACAGGATTTACTTGTCTAGATCTGTAGTCTTTTCCAAAAAGATCACATGACCAATATAGGTCCACCAAAGCAGCGAGAAATTCTGGCAAACTATTGTTAGTTTTCATAAACTATAAGTCCATAATATCTGTCTTCATTTTGACGTTTGTGTCGCCAATTGAGGTAAAAGGCAATGGATTGCATTTTATGAAATAAAGTGTTGGGATATAAATTGTATAGGGTTGTTAAACATACATTTTAACAGAAATGTATGCATCAGCAGATCTTCAAACAGTTTGTATGCACATTAGCTTTGAGCACAAACATGACAAAAAGAAGACATTGTTGCCTGTAGAAACTCCGTCAGAAACCATACCTAAAACTTATCAACCAGTTACTTTTAGGAGCTTTGTAAAATCTTTGAATGCTGTCTGAAGTTAGGTGGCAATATAAGTCATTAAAATTTATCTATTAAAAGGCAAGTGTTTTGAACTTTCCTCTATTCGATTAGAAGCAGTTATTTTCGGTGACCAGCAAATTTTACGATGGTGCGTATTATGTTCACCGTTCCGTTTCGTTCCGTTGTTCCGTTCAGTGGGGACACAGTCCCAGCGACTTTGTGTATTTTGTTTATTGTTTTCATTCATCTATCTATGTATTATCATGCACAGAACTTTAAAATGAACATCAACGTAATTCTCTTTTCATTCATTTGTCCACGTCTATACCTACTGGTTGTTATGTGGTTCAGTGGCAGTTTCTTTCCGTCAAATAATGTACAAGAAGATGTAGTTCTAATGCCGTTGTAAGTATTTTCTATTTTCGATCATTTCAAAAATTGTGTGCTGGTATTTGTCTCCAAATCCATAAATCAAGTTGGAACTACCTGTAATACATGTATGTAAATGTCAAAGGGAATACATAGATGCAAATTTAGTTATGGTGTATATTTACATTATGCAAACATATCAACAGGTTGCTATGCGCAAAGGTTTGGTGCCCGTGGTTATGGCCATCTTGGAATGTCGTCTTTGGGACTATTTTGTGACGTAAAAGACGCCGAGTGGCAGAGGTATACATAGAAAGTAATATTTTGACTGTTGTTGTATGTTTTGTCCTACTCGTGGAATGCGTATATTTAGAATGTCATTCATTTGGACTGCATCACATAATCACGTAATAGGAAGACACAGCAAACGAATAGCGAAACAAAAAGTCAGGAGTAGGCATGAGTGCTGATATATCAGAATCTAGTCAACTTCAACAGCAGCTGTCTCTGCTTGGTAGCAAATACGATCGACCAGCATAATGAGTCGGTGTGTTTCAGAATTTGGAAAAGGCGATCTTACCACTTCGCTAAAAGCACATCTGTCAACATTAAAAAACAAATTTACTCCCGTTCCGACTGTTGTTCTTTTAACATTAACTGACAATTAACCGACGAAACGTTTCAGAATAGCCGCCGCGTTACATTGACCGATAGATGAAAGGCGGCATGTCAAACGCCATATCAAAAGAATTGACATTTTGCCATTTGTTTTCTAGTACAATTTGTGAAATTTTCCATTTTTGGGTAATTTTTCAATCTAACGTCAAAGTAACCGCTAAATTGAGAAAAAGGGAGGGTAAAAGAGAGAAGTCAATAAAATTCTATGAAAAGTAAACACATTTGGAAAAACAAACAAAAGGCGAGTTGGAGTTCGTCGATAAAACGATTCCTCCATCTGGGATATTGTGTGCTACATGTAAACGCGGTCTTCGTACTGCGTATGGTAAGTGGGAAATATGTGTAATGTAGCAAAATGGGGTATAAGAGGTCTTTTTTGAGGTAATTTATTTCCCAGCCCTAGTTTTGAGCTACACATTTCAAAATGAGTCAAAATGGAAGGTCCCCATGCAGTTATGTCCTTAACTAACTCTTTTGCTCCGCATTTAATATTTTAACTTGTTTTTCATCTATTTTTGAATTGTTTTCCAATTCCAACAAAACTAACTGAATATTCGCGAATATTGTAGTGATATGGCACCAAAAACCGCTGCAATTGACGTAAGCAAAATCCAGGCCAAACCAGGTGAGGGCTGCCCCCGCTGCGGAGGAGTCGTTTTTGCTGCCGAACAGGTTTTGTCGAAAGGCCGTGAATGGCATAGGAAGTGCTTTAAATGCAACGACTGCACAAAGACATTGGACTCAATTATTGCATGCGATGGTCCGGACAAGGAAGTTTATTGCAAAACATGCTACGGAAAGAAGTGGGGACCCCATGGATATGGATTTGCCTGCGGATCTGGTTTCCTTCAGACAGACGGTTTGACGTACGTATGAAAAGAAAACCAGAAGAATATTCAACTTCAGCCTTGTCTTTCATTCTTTCATTCTAGTGAGGATCAGATTTCATCGCAACGGCCTTTCTTTAATCCCGATACAACATCAATCAAAGCCCCTGAGGGCGAGGGTTGCCCCCGTTGCGGTGGCATGGTCTTTGCTGCTGAGCAACAACTATCCAAGGGCAAGATGTGGCATAAGAAATGTTTCAATTGCTCGGAATGCCACAGGCCATTGGATTCAATGATTGCTTGCGACGGACCTGATCGTGAAATTCATTGCAGGGCTTGCTACGGCAAACTCTTCGGACCTAAAGGTTTTGGTTACGGCCACACCCCAACCTTGGTGTCAACTGGTGGGGAATCAACAATTTCCTAGTAAGTCTGCACTTTGACTGGATAATTTGCGAAATGTCTACATGATGTGTTTTGTTTCTCTTAGTCCCGATGGTGGAGAATTGCACGGAACGAAGTCGTCTGGCGGTTGTCCCAGGTGTGGATATGCAGTCTTTGCTGCCGAACAAATGATCAGCAAGACTAGAATATGGCATAAGAGGTGCTTCCACTGTGCCGATTGTCGTAAATCACTCGATTCCACCAATCTGAACGACGGTCCCGATGGCGACATCTACTGCCGAAGCTGCTATGGTCGCAACTATGGTCCAAAGGGTGTTGGCTACGGCTTGGGCGCTGGAACTTTAACAATGGCTTAAGTTCTTTTTTGTTTTTATTATTTAATTTTGTATAGAGATAGCTTTTACTACAGAGAGTATAATATATATTTAATTTATTAAAATGCGATCGAAGAATTACCGTGATGAAATCGCTTATGAAAAAGTCTAGCAATTAAGTTCGTCAAGATATATTAGGCTAATGTAAAGAACGACTGTTGAAAACATACATTTCAAGCGTACCGAAAGACATTGAAACAGCATGAGATTTTTTTTGTTTTAAACTAGAATATAGTAAATTGAATTATGTTTACAGTACGCTGCGACCAACTACAGAATTGAGTAAACGTAATCGATATTTATATAATTTTAGCGCCATAAGTGCTGGAATAATGTTCCAATATATTATGCATGTTCTCGAAACACTTGCTTCGATTTAATGCAATATCAGTGATACTGACATCGAAAAACAAAGTATTGAAAGGCAAGCGGAAGTGTCTCGGAACTATAGGTATATTTTATTCAATTTTATGTTTTGATAATTTAAAAGATCTTTAGTGTAAACCATTTAATGTGATTACAATAGTACTGTCGATTCTTAAATTCCTAAGAAGTTTGATATGGGACTAATCATGATGATTATTTTTCTTTCCCGCATGTAGAGATTGTTAAGTTCTTAACTTTGGGTATCAAACTTCTCTGGAATTTTTAAATATGACCAAAGAGAAAAATCTTAATCTGAACGAAGTTAACGAACGAATATTAGCTATTAAGTACTTATTTAAATAGGGATGTGCATGCTGTTCCGACTGCATTTGACAAACTTAAACATCTTGATTTTATCTGCAAAGTACAAGTTGCGGTGCGCTTAAAAAAATGTCCAGTAAATTGTAAACAAATTTACCTTAAATATTAGCTAGGAATTATATTTATTATTGAAAAGAGTAATAAAAAAAACAAAAACTAGAAACGAAAAACTGTGTTTTTTTTTTAAATGTGAACAAGTATTATGAGACTTATGGCGTTTTTCATTGAAGATCCGAGAGAATTGCCCCGAAGTTCAGAATTGTTCCTTTCAATGAAATTCGTTAGAGATTTTCTGTTATAACTTGTTTTTTTTGTTTTCTACGTAAATATGAATGTTTTAATAGGCCAAATCAATATATTTCAATTTCAGTTTACATTTTGCACTCGTAATTGTATATTTTCGGATCACAAGCGAAAAATTTGTTTCTAATAACACAACAAACATTTAAATCTGACATTTTGCTAGTGTGTGTTGGTGAGTTCAGGGCAATTCACTCAAAATATTCCGAACACTGTCGTGGTTAGAATTGACCTGGAAGTGCCCTTTTTTTCAAAGAAACATAGAATACCTACATAGAAAGAGCATTTCTAGATTTGATCTTTTCATAGAAAGGGCAATTCTTTCCTTTAACCGAAAACGCCATTATTCAAGTTTAGGTAGGGATAACTTCGTTTTCATCTTCTAATGCCGCCAACCTTCCATGAAATCTTCCGAACCTGCTCACAGTAAATTTTATCACCCAACTATGTCAATTTCTAGGCTGTGACAGCTGCGTCACATCAATGAGAAGTAATACAGAACCATCTTGAACGGCCGTGTTTTTTTTAGCTTCGATCTCAGCAAAGCAAAGTAAAGTAGGATTTTTAGCACACTTATTACAACAATTACTGCGAGTCTCGAAGTGTCAAGTAGAGCGTAGTTGTTTTAATTGCGTGCTGAAAATCCTACTTTACTTTGCTTTGCTGAGATCGAAGTTAAAAAAAACACGCCTAATATTGTCCGCTTTACGATAGTTTTAAGCAGGAGCATCAGATTCTTTGGGTTATCAGTACTTAGAAGAATGTTTCGTGGACGAGTGGGAATCTGCCATCTAGTCAGTATCTTGCACGTCTTGCATCTAGAATTTGACTTTTTGGACGTTTATAGATGCTAGAGCTTCAAGTTTTACTAATTACTACTGCCTTGGACCTCGTTGAAGAACCTCACTACTGCTAGTACCTTCCTCAGTCCGATTTGTTTAGCGAATAGGTCGCTTGCTCTCAGAAGAGCTGCTGAAATTCGTTGTTTGAGCAACGTCGCATCAAACATGAAGTTTGCAGATATGCGTAAGTCGTAGTTTGTTCCAGTGCAAAAGGCCTTCCTGGTTCCTGTAGGCAGCGGCTGCCGGAGTCGATCCTATTTTATGTTGGGGTTCGTCTATAATGCTAGCAATTTGTTCCGTGTTTGACTCGTGTTTTTGACGCGTTTTATTCAGAGTATATTCTTGCGTTTTCTGCTTTACAAGAAAATGCTTCTTTAAAAATTCTGCAAACAAAATTTAGTTTGAAAATGGCGCGTGCCTTGTTTCGAAGCATTTTTTGGCCGCCACTTGTTTCCCACTATAAACAATTTAACCCCCGCCCTAAAAAAACCGGCAAAAAATTGGCAAAATCGAGTTATTATTATTATTACTAAAAGGTGACAGCTTTACTCTATCTTCTGGCAATTTGAAATCGAAACTAGAGTTTGTTATAAGAAATAGAGCTCGTGCAAGGTTTTCTTTTGCTTTGTATGTTTTTTCTTAAAGGAATCAATTTTGATTTACAATCATTTTTTTTTTTGTTTTGTCACAAAATTAACATAACTGACATATAAATTACACAATTTGTAGTTTTATATTCAGCAGACTATTCTTATTTTACAGACTTGGGAGTTTCAGTTTTCATCATAGGTAGTTAACCAAATAAACTAGTGTTAAGCCTGTATGACACTACATTTCAAACGAATTTATTTTCAAATAATCTTGAAATGTCAAAAAAAAAAAGGCTGTCAGCAGCTGAAAAATGTGATTTTAATACATTTTTAATGAATTTTTTTTGACGTATCTACATTAATGAAGTTGGTGTGTACGCACTCACTCCTATGGGGAATTTTCGTTCTAATGTTTCGTACTGCTCTAGTTTCATTTAAAAAGTGTGAAAAAAATGTAATGTCAGCAGTCAATTACACTAGTTCTCATTTCCTTCAAAACAGCCGCTGTAACTGCATATGTGGTTTTAGGTCCGCGTCACATTGCCATTCTCAAAGCTGATCGCTGAATGCAACCGCCGGAAGTCAGTTTTGACGTTCCCAAACGTCAAAAATGTTTCCTTCCTTTTAGTGAAATTGCCCTGGTACGGTTTGGGTTTTTATTTACTGGTTAAAATCCATTAAAATCTTGTAATCCTTTTTAGATTTTGAGAAATAGCCAAAACCCAGCGATTTCATCATGCCTCCAAAGTTCGATCCCACGGAAGTCAAATTAGGTATTTAAGTGAAAAACAAACAATTTAGCATTTTTCTTATCGAGTATTCCATTCCAGTCTACCTGCGTTGTGTCGGTGGTGAAGTGGGAGCTACATCTTCCCTTGCTCCAAAAATCGGTCCATTGGGTTTGGTGAGTCGACTGCATTTGTGCATCTCAAGTAATTGGATTTACAATGAAATTTAATTACAGTCCCCAAAGAAAGTTGGTGATGATATCGCCAAGGCAACGTCAGACTGGAAAGGTCTCAAGATCACCGTATGTCTGACAATCCAAAATCGTCAAGCTGCCATTTCCGTTGTACCATCAGCTGCGTCCCTTATCATTAAGGCTCTGAAAGAACCCCCAAGGGACAGGAAGAAGCAGAAGAACAGTAAGAATGATGTGCATTTTTTCCACAAGCAATAAGTCTAATAAACAAAACATTTTAATAGTTAAGCACAGCGGAAACATCACCTTCGATGATATCACAGCCATTGCTACTTCGATGCGTCCCCGTTCCATGGCAAGAAACATGTCTGGAGTTGTCAAAGAAATCCTTGGCACAGCTCAAAGCGTCGGTTGCACAGTCGATGGCAGGCCACCGCACGACATCATTGACGATATCAATGCAGGCGCCGTTGAAGTTCCAGAGAACTAGATTCAAGTGTTACCAACAAAATTCTTACGTTAAATAAAAGTGTGGTCTGGAGAATGTATTCAATTTTGATACAAAATTCTTGTGTTGTGTATTCATGGGCATTGACTGACACTTTCGCCAACAAGTGGGCATCCCTCTAAATGCGAGTGTTATGTGAAATTGTTTTTCCAAACAAATGTTGCTTCAAAATGAATAATAAGGTCGAAGTGATAAAAGCCAATAAAAAACTGAAAAAAGCTTGCATCTGGCCAAGCAAGTTAGGAACTGAACTACGACAGAACAGCCCGTTCGGTAATGGTGAGCAGAGACAATACCGGACAGTACTATGATGATGTCTCTGATGGTGAGTTACGTTCGTCTCAATTTAAATTTGCTCCTGGAGGAGCCAATGACCCCGGCTCGAGTACTGCGAAACTAATCCAAGTGGACTTATCGGTGGCCGACATTTGCCGGTCCACAAAACTCCTTTGCAAATAGCTTAGTTGAGTATTCACCTAGGTATATGAAGATGTGACTGTCTAAACTCGGCTTAGTGAGGTGACTCTTCGAGGACACTAGGTTTATTACTCTCCTCGGCCGTCTTCATTCATCCTTCGAAGGCTGATGCTATTATCACGACGTTAGGGGCACGGCTTAGGTCGACGGCTACGGTTAAACGCGGCAAATAGTTGTAATGTGGCTCGCTTCGCTCGCTTAAAGGGATCTAAACTCCAGTATTTAATTTTTGGGCACAAGCCTATTCGTTTTAAGGCCCAACTTATTTCTTAAAATACTATTTTTAATTATTAGGTTACGTCAAACACGTAGCCGTCGACCTAAGCCGTGTCCCTAACGTCGTGCGAATAGCCACTTTGATTTTCAGATCTCATGGAACGAGTGCCCACCACAAGTTAGGCGCGAAGAGATAAATCCCAATACCAAACGAATCACTAAGAACTGCGCTTAGGCACGAGTGAAACACTGTTGACATGTTCATCTAAAAATATTTGTATTTTGGTTTCACCACTTTTCAATTAATATACGCTGCAAAACATAAATAAGGTTCTGCAGGCCAAATAAATAGTTTGTATCATAGGTTTGCTGTTCTGTGTCAAACACATGTGCGAAATCAATCATTTTTACTTTTACCCACGGAATGCAGTCTGCGTTGAATTTATTCTGAAAGAGGCAACCAATGGACTGCTGTTAGTGGACTGATCACACTTTAAATGACGCCACTTACCAAGTATCTCCTCTCACACGGTTTGGGATCGTTCAGATCACCTAAAAGGAAAGCGTACACAGCTGCGATTTGATCCGCACCAGATCTATACGAAAGACACTTACCTTTTTGGGCTTCCTCAAGCTGTTTGAATAGCACCGCATAGTCGTAGGCAATCAAAATCGAACTGGAGAAGAAGTTGGCCGACGTTTGCGTCGTGAACCACTTCTGCAGGCGGTACAATTGGTTTAGTATAGACTTAAGTAAAGGTTTGTAACATTTGTTTTGAGCGCTTAAGAACATCGCCAGTGTATCACAAAATGCTTGCTGGTCCAGGTTCTTGCCGTAGTCCTTTCCGAATTTCAAAGGCTCACCATTCGCGTTGTATATTTGAAATCCGGGGATACAGACACCAATCGAATTTTTGCATGCAGCATATTTTTGTTGCTCTACAGCTATTTTATCTGCCTTAGCCAGGGGATCCCAGGTTCTTCTTCCGATTTTTATATCCATTACACAGGGCATGTTCATCAAGTGCGTAAGGTTCTCCAGTTTAATGAACAAGTGCTAAATGCAAATGTAAACAAAGGCATTAGTCACAGTTACACATTGACATCTACCAGTGTTAGTGATTCATTTACCTTGTTGCCATAAATAAGCATTTCCATGTGACCATCGTATCGGGGAACGAACTTTCGGAGTTCATTAGTCTCATCATTTTGTGCTTCTTTCAGTTTCTTGTAAAATGCAATTTCACGTTCGGCACATATCGGCTTGGCTAATGGTTTGAACACAGAGTCACCGGACTTGTCTCTTAGCATCCCAAACTGACTGGAAGGGCCATCGATTGTATGCCCAGCAACTTGGGTTTCCAAAAGACACAAGTCTGCCGGTAGATTCATTGGAATTCTGGGCGAGGAAACCGTGTCTACGCGATCATAACATGCGAGGCTACAAGTGCCTGTAGAATACAGTTACAAGTGGTGGTAAATTGAACATTGAACTTGTAGGTTATAGATTCGCGTCGGGGAAATGTAGTACGATTCTCTGGAAGTTATCTTAAAAACGGTAGGCACTTTTTTGGGTGGGTTTGGTTGATATTGCTTTGATTCAAGTAGGAACGGTTGTAGACTCGGAAAAAAAAGAAATCCGAAGAAAATCAGTAACTGCCAGAGGAAGGAAGCTGTTTGACAGATACAGTTTTTTTTTTTTTTTTTTTTTAGGAAGATGTGTTCGATTTGGCTCATTGCTGTTGCCATAGCCTGTTCGTTGTTATATTTACCGACTCTCTCGGGAATTTTCCCTACTGTTCTACAGTTCGTTTTTAGATGTTTTCGAAATGTCCGAACGAACGCGGAAAAGCGGATTAAGTATAAAAAAACAACCCCTAAGAAGGAAACAGACTGCAGGAAACTTTTTATGGATTAAAAACAGTTTTCTGAAGAGTGAAAAAAGAGAAGCATAGGACATAGCACCATTTCGAATGAATCATTCTCCGACATCCCTGCAAAAAGCGGATGAAAGTTCTGTCCAAGAATTTAGTTTTGATGAAAAATGAGATTTCATTACTTACTGATGGTTCGAAAACCAACGAGGGTCAGGTATATACAGAAAGTTGGACCAACAGATGTCCCTAAGACTCCTGGACATTTGCAGTGTGTTTCAGACAGAGGTTATGGCCGTACGAAGTCAGGACACAAATTCCGTAATTTTTCAGACGATTATCGTCGAAACGATAGACCTTCAAAAGTAGCAACTAATGTGGTTTTCCATTGGAAAAAAAAATCAATCTTTTTTTCGATTCGGAGCACTTTTTGCAGATTTACACATGCTGCCACAAATACCCACACCTGTTTTACGTCATTGCAAGAAGTTTGCTTTCAAAAGAAATGCGCAAAGTTTCGTGAAAATTTTGGAGGAATTATTATCTTTATTGTCTTCCTCATCATCTGGAAACTACAAATCACCGAAACTACTCTATTTGTGTCTACAACAGGGGAAACATTTTTCAAGTCGATATCCATAGCAGATTTTTGCAAAAGCGAATGCAATTTGAACAGCTGATTTTGCTGTCAAATACGCACTAATCCATTCACAAAAGCAGATCAATTTCGTTGCATGTTCCATGAACCGCGATAAATCTGAGATCTGAAAAAGATTTTTAGTGGTCCCAATGGAAAACGACATAAGTGCCAAAATTACGAGTTTGAGACCTTAATTCAGTTCATTTT
Source organism: Cheilosia impressa (assembly GCA_948293265.1). Lineage (NCBI taxonomy): Eukaryota > Metazoa > Arthropoda > Insecta > Diptera > Syrphidae > Cheilosia > Cheilosia impressa. Next base: position 14,909,929 of record OX411884.1, read on the forward strand.
CCACAAATGTAGTGAAAGCGGATGATATTCGGGTTGAACTTAACTTCTTATGGTCATCAAAGTTTCAAAAACGATATCGTCCCGACGATTATTGTTATACGGAATATGCCCCAGGTTTTGAGATCGATAACCAATAAGAATATCGCCATCTTCATTGATTATCTGGCTGCGCTTAAGGCAAAAGAGTCGCAACCCACCAAGTCCAAACTTTTCGAAAATTGCCGCATTGGGTCTTACTGCGCTCTCGGTCAGGGCCACCAGTTACGATTGGTTCTTGCACAATTGTGTGTAGCATGGCTCTAAAAGATGCAAGCAGACAAAACTTATGCTCCCAAACGACTGTAAGAAATCAGCGACATTCTTTCGGACAGAATGTCCGGGAGTGAGGGACACTCAGCAGAAAGTACTGCAGACAGCTTTAGGCCTTCTTATGAGAGAGGACGACTTCGGATTACTTCCTTTGCTCGGATCAGGTGGCAGATTTGCGGTGCGGATGTGGTGGGTGCCGATACTGTAAGCTCTTCAAAGATACAGTGCACATTCTCAGCTTTCTAGGAAAGTCGAGGAAATTCCATTTGAATGGATGGCACTGGATTTGCTTCCTGATGGTAATAGAGGAACAGTATTACCGTCAAAAGACCAATTTTGTCTGAGTGCTCCCTGTAGAGTGTTTCCACGGATATGTGCGACAGGACATAGATTTCAAATCGAATAAGGACTCGTTTTAAAAATAAAGGAGGCACAGACGTGCTGGATACATTTTTATACAGAAAATTGTATAATTAACAAAATCATTTGTAAACCCATCTAGTTTAAGCAGTAGGTATGTCTTTATAAGAGCGACAAAGCTGGTATCATGTTAGTATCAAAGAAGGTGTATTGACTATTGACGACAAAAGCTGTTTTGCCCAATAATCCAAGACTTGCAAAATAAAAAAGAAAAATGTGTAAATATAAAAGCTGAGATTGATAAAGCTTAACAAATATATAAACAATAAACAACACAACATTTATCTACATATATGCGAGCACCACAATATGTACATGTGCAAAACAATGGCTCGTACTTACAACATAAACAACGTTTTCAATTTTAAGGCTATCAGCTGATATTATTTCGAGCTGATAAAAAACGCTCAACCTAATTCGGCGAATGTTCCTACAGCTTATATCGTGTGAAATTTTCGCTTCTCTCGTTATTGTAAAATCACATTCTCTTCGTACGATCATTTTGAAAGAAAAGTCGGTTAATGTTGCGTGCGTGAGATCTAAAGAAAAAGCGCGGTCTTAAGTTCTAGCAATGCACTAAACTTTGATTGGATTAAGAACAACAACACTCTACAGGTAGGAAACAAAATCAGTGCAGTACAAGAAAGTCATTGAGTGAATCATCCCATTAATATAAGTTGAATACTTGAACTTGTGAATTGTTCTTTAGCAAATTTGGTTTTGCAAGACCAAAATAGGAGAGATGATTCGGAGGCAGATAACTTGTTCTCATGCGTTAAAAGACTGGTAGTTGGGCTAGTCCTGGACGTTTCCGTTGTCGGTCGCATTTCTTTTAAAAAGCGAAACGGTCGAAACGGTGTGTGTAGTAGTTCTAAGCCAATCATGTCAGAGTGTGAAGTCGCAATCTTGAAAAGCAGCAAAGTTATCGCACACTTAAAAATAAATGATATATTCATGTGGTAAGTGAGTATGGCGCCAAAAACAGCATTAGAAGATAAAGTGACGGAAACTGCCAAGCGGTACAGTAATAGTACCCAAACTTATTTCGCGGTAGGTACTAATAATCATTTTTAGAGTACAGGCTAAAATTTTCAAACTCACAATGGGGACATTTTCCATACGAAATTATCCATTGTGACCTAAAAAATATTTAGTGTGAAGACTAAAAATGATTATCAGTGGACGAGTGTTCACCTACGCAATGTGAAAAAACGTATTTTAAATGCTTTCGCAAGGTGGGTAGATATCAAGTGAATATAATTTTTGCCTTTCCGAAAGCCACGGAGATCAAGAGAGCTGTTAAATATAGTTGTTTTTATCTGTATTTCATCGCTTTGAATGCAAACTAGAGCTACCTACAATAATTCCTTCATAAAATAAAAATAAATAGTTGGCGCAACAAGTCCGTTGAGACTCCAGGCCTAGCTTTAAACACACTAACCACTCGAGCCTACACGTATCTGTGTCTGATAAAACACAGCAAATAAGTGTTGAGTGAGGCTCTAGGTTAAAGAAAACAATTGTATGCAGTGTAACATCTGAAAATTCTCAGAAATAGTCCAGAAAAAGAGTCCCGGATGAAAAAAAAACGAGTCGCATTTTGATCTTAATATTTTCTTTTCTTTTTTAAAGAAACTCACTGTTATTTATTAGCGAAATAGCTGTTATTCAACAATTCTTTCAAATCCAACTAAATAGCCTAAACAATTTTGCATTGCACCAAAAACTTTCTACATTTTCAAAGGGAGTCCGAGTTAACAAATTTTTAAAAAGATAAGTCCGGTCTATAGACGTTCAAAACGGAGTCAAAATGATTCTTAGTGCCGTTTGCTCATACGACTCTTAACGATTTAAGTTCTACTTAAATACTTATGGGCTACTTTCAGGTCATGAACTGTCACATAAGAGTTTATGTGGAACGTCCCGAAGGTAACTCTAATTGTATGTTATTCTTATGTGGTATTCGATTGGGCGCTCTCAGAGCACTTTTTCTGCTCTCAGAGCAATTTTTATGTTCGTTTGGTACAAAAAAAGCAATCTTTTTCAGATTTCAGAGCACTTTTGCGAATCTGGATATTTTCTCAGATTTGCTTCAGATTTACCAATACACGTGCGTTTGAGTTTGACAACTAGTGGAGTTTGTTTACGTTTTAGTGAAATTTTTCAACTGCAAAGAAATGCATTGCATCGGGTGGATCTATTTTTGTTAATTATTTATGTACAAATGTTTCCAAATCAATCGACGAGCGTTTTGAATGTTTTCATATAAAATTTAACCAGTGAATGGAAAACGCTTAGAAAAGTGTCGAAGGCTACACATATTGCAGTCGCACAAATATCAACAAAAAAAAGAGCAAGTGACGTTTTTGTGTTCGATTAGCCACACGAAATCTGAAATCTGAGAGCAAATCTGAAGAAGCCCAATCGAATACCACATTAAACAAAGTCTGCTCTCAAGTCTTGTAACCCGATTATATATATTTTTATGACATAAAATCAGCGACAGCCTCACTGTATATACAGTGCAGTTAATAATTACAGGTCTTTTCGTTTATTTTAAATTTTACGAATTTTTACTAACGCCGACGAATTTTTTACTCAACAGTTTTATGGTTTAGGAATTAAAAAAGCTGACCATTGACAGATGATTTGAAACTTGTGGTCCTATTTGGCATATCTACCTGCGTATTTAAATGGTAACAAGCCTCAAAATAAAATTGAATTCTTTTAGAAAGAGGCAACGAAATTCGTCCTCGCTGTAAGAATGTATAATCTCCTCCACGTATTTAATGCAGTGTCGCTTTTTTCTCTTCTCGAATGCTTGCAGTTGATTCAGTGCAAACTCTTCCGCATACTCGGATTCATCAAAGATAAGTTCACTTTTTTGATTTTTTCCAATAATGTATCTGTCACTTTTCATAGATTTACTACAAAAGCGTTTCATAACATTTTCGTAAGTGTCTCTCTCTGAGCGAGAATTTATCCCCACCTCTGCGATTTTGACAGTCTTTTCCATTCTAGCTACAAAAGGAAAGGAACAAACCTTATAACAGTCTAACAGCCACCATATAGAAATCACAATCGCTTAATTGTAACACTACTGGCTAGTAATTTTAAAACCCATTTCGAGATACACTCCTGCAAATCATCTGCGTTTAAATTCGCTATCTAGCGCAGCACTAAACGAACGCGTTGTTCTAGAAGAATGTTTGGCGAACGTCGTTGCATTTCATTTGAAAATAATTTTTATTTTGCCACGAAACGTCATGTTTCACAAACTACTGACAGTTTGAATATTTAAATCGACTAGGCGAGCTAGCAGTCAAGGCAAAAAAAAAACCACAACATGCAGGCGGAAAGGGGCTTCCCATTCTTGGTCTTCTTTCACCCGACCTTAAACATCTCTCTCTCTCTCTCTTTCTCCATTTAGTTCTTCTACTTGAGTTGAACATTTCGTAAATGTGGGTAAAATAAAAAACGGCTTTTATAATTAACCATCTTAGGTTTCTGCCAGAAAAACCATCCAGATTTAAATCTAACCCTAACACATATATGTACAAAGAGTCTTCCAATGAACTTTAACAGTTGTGATAAACAACAAACCCGTCTATAACTGCGGAAGTATTGTTTTTTATTACCTATTATTTGTTTAATCCCACATGTGGGTTACAGTGGTAACAGTTGGTTCAGACTCAGAGCCAATAATGTTTTGTAAACAGAAATGAGAAACTCACGCTATGTGTACCTATATAGGGCCAATTATTCGATTATAAGATTATAACATTCAATTTCGTTTACTTGAGAAAACATGTAGGTACAAGTTGTAGCGCTTTGCAGTTTCTGTTCTTACTTTGCGCAGATAATTCACGACATAAGAAATAATTTCGTCGCAATATAAGATCCATACATTTGGCCGTGGATAAGCTGTCAAATTTTGCAACAAAAGCAAGGAACCATGTGAATGTCGTAATCTTGTATTTTTGTTATCCATTTTTGTTGTTAAGCGAAGATTAGACTGTATACCAGTTATGCATATGAATGCCAACAGACAAATGACCAAATTAGCTGTCAAATGACCAAAATGTCAGGACAATCAAAACTGTTTATTAGACTATATGACCAAAATTACCAATATGGTCATATTTGCCTTGATGGTCATTTAAGGCATTTGTTATTTTACCAAATTTTGTGGTAGGGTAATGCTGTAAAAAAAAACAAAGCAACGATGATAACAAAATAATTCTTGTTCCATCAAAAGTGCTGTCATTCGTGCTTATGTCCGATTACACTATAATGCTATTTGGGCATTTTAATCTGTCAAAATCAGACAGGTCATTAGAGCATAATGAGATATGCCCATTACATTGTATGACCATAATTTGACAGGAGAACTTTCAGAAATTGGCATTTTATGACAGTCTAATCTTAGCCTTAGTCAAATAAAAGTATATGTAAACGTACTGACTGCATTACTTCTTATAAATGGACAAATTCAAGAATCTAGTTCTCCTAAGATTGGTCTGGATAAGATGTAACCTGAACGCAAAAACTAGATTGGCCGGGAACGTCACTTTTTCTACTTTAGAAGACATGTGAACTGTCAACTTAGTACGCAGTCAAGAATTTCTTGACTACCCCTCCATAAACATCAACTGAAACAGCTGCTCATAAATGACCGATTTCAACTAATCAAAACCGAGACATATCTGTAGTCAAACAGCTGTCAGACTCACTAAACTAGATACATACTTGAACGTTTCCAATGTCTGTTATAGGTGGATGAAACACAGAAAGTTAGCAAACATTGCGAACGCCTGACAAAGTTTAAGATATTGGTAGGATGGACAGGTAGCTTTTATATTAACCCTGTTTCCTTCCTTTGTTTTTGCAACGAATAGTTTGCCACAAGTAAATTGACAAATTTGAAAGATTTAAGGAAAATGTACTTAGCTGGTGAAAAAGTAAATAATAAATAAGTCGCAAACGGCTTTAGAAAACCGAGTTTACCAGCATTTCAGTTTACTAGTCAATCGACTCGGTCTATTTGACAGTTTGACAAGTTCGTGAACGTAAGCTGTCATAGCATGTAGTTTGCGTCACTTTGAAACCCCACATGAAAGCCCATATATTCATCTTAAAAGAACAACCTTTTTTATCCGTAGTTGAGATATATGAGCATGTTGAAACACTCGACTTTTAACCGCAACGTGGGGTTTTCTGACCACTGTATGGGCACAGAACGCATCTGGGTTGTGCAAATTGTTTTTTTTATTATTATTATCAGGTGGCTTAACGATTGTAACAGAGAACATTGTGTATTATTGGGACATCTACCGACTACGACAACCTTCCACTTAACCGTGTAACAAGTAAACGACCACACCAAGGCCACCCACATGTATTACATAAATGTTTGCATTAATAGTTAAATAGGTACATACCTACATATATTATAATATAAATTCAGTGCATAAGGCACTTAATTGGCTTAGAAACCAAAGGAACGCGATAAGTGTTATAACGTATATCTCCGCGCATCATATTTTATCAGCTGTAAGTGGTTATTGTTGTTTTTTTCCTGCTAATTCTCCCAGATAGTCTACTTATCTTTCTGTGATCTGGTTTGAAACGTTGGGAGGTATTTTACACGCATAACTTTTGCATGGAGGGGATAGTTACATTTAGTTTTGCTTTTTGAAGATGTGGCCATGTAATCGTATTTATATGATGCGCGGATTGCAATGTATAATACAATTTTGAAAAGGTAACTTAAGTTTAAACAGGCTTGGCCTTGTGTCACATATCAAATACTTCTCACCAATTCTAACTAAAGTTAAAGCATGACTTGACAGTGCTAAGATGTCAAGTCAACAGGTGGCTTAAGCCAAGCGAAGCCCTTTTGCGGTATTTTTTAGCTTTTATGGAGATGAGGGTTATTGTGGGTTTCGATTTGGTTTGTAATCGATTTTGTCTGCTGAGGGAACTTAATTTAGAAGGCTCTTCATAAACGGTCCATAGCGATCCTTTTAGCAAGCCAAATCGGTTGAGGGCGCTTTTTCGTTGTGAGCGCTCTGCCGAAAGTTTGGGGTTGCTTTGCACTGTCTTACTGCTCCGTTTGTGTGTTTTTATTCATACGCACAACAACCTCAAAGTCATTTTCACTTGTGTTTTAGACGTTTCGACCAACATTCTCGTATATAGTCTGGGCCATACAAGACGTTGTTGAAATATACTATCAATCATTTTATAAAGTGGACGAAATATAACCCAACGAATCGTATTCTTAGAAAATTAAATGTAGTTTTCAAACGTTCTCAGAAAAGTTCTTCCCTAAGCAGTAAAAAAGACATGATTAGAATTTTGTGTTATACTCCTCTTGGTTCTTTGGGAAAGGCCAATTGGCTTGAGTGAAGTTTGACAAATAATTCTTTGTTCTTAAAAAGACCCACAACTTTCGCCGCCTCCGTTTCGATATCTGCCAAAGCGCCGCTAACAGCTCGCCGCAGGTTCAACCGCTATTAAAGACAAAATAAATCTTAAGGTTGCTCCCACTGAAACCACTTTTCGCAAACGTCGACAAACCTCCGAGAGTGTAGTACTTGCCCTGTGCGGCAAAATATCTGCCAAATATTTCGCGTTGAAGATCCCATTCACCTTGTTACCTTACGATACATTCTCATTGATTTAAATGCCATGTTTCTAAGCTGCCCCACGTTGGGCGCCACTCTCTTTAGAAATTCAGTGTGTCTTGTGGGCCTGCTCGCTACGCATTTACGTATGAATTCACAGATAAAGTTTGCGAATTATCTGAATATAGTCACAAGGTATGAGAAATCTCAAGAACCACTTTCACTGCCTTAAACACAACATATTCGCTTGTTTATTTTTGTTGAGAGGATTGCGCAGAAATACAAAAATGCCTGTCTTCTGTTAACTATAAGCCGGTCTGGGCGAACTCTATTAACCTTTAATTTGTGTTGAAGACAACGATATTTTCCCTGAACTTGAATACTTTTTCTTATTTTTTTCTTTAATTGGTTTCAGAAAGTCATGGACTTTAGAATACATTTTTGCAGCTCAATTGTAGTTCTCTGTTATGCTTGGATATGTATGGCCGCAAGGTAAATGCTCAGCTGTTTATTGCTTTCAACATTACATCACTTCTTCATTGTAGCAAGGATTTCAAGGTCTACTGGAATATCCCAACATTCATGTGTAGAAAATACCAAATTTATTTCGAAAACCTCCAACAGGAATACGGAATCACGCAAAATCAAAACGACTCCTTTCGAGGAGAGAAAATATCAATTCTCTACGATCCCGGGAACTTTCCCGCAATCCTGCAGAACTCCTCCTCCAAGGAGTTTGTTTATCGCAATCATGGCGTCCCCCAACAAGGAAACCTTTCCGAGCATTTAGAACTTCTACAAAAGCAAGTAGTAGAACTAATTCCAAACTACAACTACTCAGGGATTGCGGTAGTCGATTTCGAATCATGGCGACCTGTATATAGGCAAAACTTTGGGACACTCAAGCCTTACAAGACTCTGTCCGTCCAAATAGAACAAAGGAAAAATCCAAGCTGGCCCAAGAAACAACTTGAAAAAGAGGCGAAACGTAATTTCGAGGCCGGTGGCAAAGCGTTTATGCTTGAGACTTTGAAAACCGTTAAGAAACTTCGACCAAATGCCATATGGGGATACTACGCATTTCCGTACTGCTTCAATGGGTACGGTGCGGAAGCCGACAAATGCGCGAAGGGAGTCAAAGATGAAAATAATATGTGAGTGGAGTTTATGTGGCATACATTCATTACTAACGTATACAAATCAAATTAAGGATCCAATGGATGTTCCAATCTTCTGGTGCAATTTATCCGTCGGTGTACTTGCAAGAGCGACTGTCACCGGGGAACCGCATTCCAATGGTTAAAGGACGCGTTTTGGAAGCTATTCGGGCTGCCAACATGATAAATGGGAAAAATAAACCGAAGGTCTATGCTTATCACCGATATATGTACACGGATACCGTCAAGTATATAGACACAGTGGAAACTTTCAACGTGTTGAAAGAAATAAAACAACTGGGAGCCGACGGCGTTATTCTATGGGGTAGTTCGTTCGATCTTAATTCACGGTAAACGATTCCAGGTTATGGAAACTAAATTTGAGTAACAAACATTTTGTTTTCTTTTTTTCTTTTACAGGGAAGAATGCCAAACATTTCAATCGTATTTAAGTGATCAACTAGGACCTGCGATACGTCTGTTAAACTCTGTCTAAAATTAGCAAGGTGAATAAAGCTCGACAAACACTTTTTTAGGAAACTACGCAGTTGATTTTTATTTCGTGTTGCGAACTGACAAAACAACTGGACTGTAAATATATTATACCAACTCACAGTTGGTATAATATATTTATGTTTGTACTACTTTCTTTCAGTCGTTTGCTTGTTTGACATTTTCTTTTAAATGCAAGGAATCATATTATGCTCCTGAACACAAAAGTCAGTCGTGCATTTTTGCATATAACGCTTCTGGACAAGCAAAGTTTTTTTTTTTGCCTGTTCATTTGAAAAGACTTGCTAATTAACTTTTTAGCGAACTAAACTGTAGTTATTGAAGAACATTTTTAAAGAAAACCTATTTTCTTTCAATGGCTTTAATTTCCCAACCGCTTATTACAGGGATGTGCAATTTTAAACGGAGATAAATGATAGAAAAGGACACGTATGTCTGAAGATCTTGATTTTAGACCGAGTTTTGTTGGTCCGGTTTACTTGAGAGATTTATGCGAGTATAGTTCTCTGCGTAACTCATTTAAAATGTTTTATGACAATAACATGGAAAGGGAAGTTAGAAATAGAAACTAATGTGCTCTGAAAGTGTCCAATTTTCCTCTAGGTCATCTGTTATAATCTTTCTACGATTTCAGAGCATTTTTGCGAATTTTTCTCAGAGTTTCTTCAGATTCACAAATAAGTGCGTTTGAGTTTGACAGCTAGTGGAGTTTGTTTACGTTTACGTGGAATTTTTCAACTGCAAAGAAGCGCATTGCATCGGGTTGATATATTTTTGTAAACTACTTGTGTAGAAATGTTTAGAAATCAATCTGGGCACAAATAAGAATATTTAAATATATAATTTAACCAGTAAAGCCTAGTATGCTGTTCCAGGAAAGCTAAAAGTAAGCGCCTCTCCAATGTTTCTCTCCACCACTTCGTTTAATGTTCGCTTAATTTTGACAGTGTTAGTTCCGTAATAAAAAGAACTGAGTTGGTAAAGTTGATTGACTTGCTACTGTTAATTTGGTGTGGAAAAATGTATTTTGCATTAATACGCTTACTTATGTGGTATTCGATTGGGCGCTCTCAGAGCACTTTTTTTGCTCTCAGAGCAATTTTTATGTTCGTTTGGTACAAAAAAAGCAATCTTTTTCGGATTTCAGAGCACTTTTGCGAATCTGGATATTTTCTCAGATTTGCTTCAGATTTACCAATACACGTGCGTTTGAGTTTGACAAGTAGTGGAGTTTGTTTACATTTTAGTGAAATTTTTCAACTGCAAAGAAACGCATTGCATCGGGTGGATCTATTTTTATTAATTATTTATGTACAAATGTTTAGAAATCAATCTGGGCGAGAGTTTTGAATGTTTTCATATAAAATTTAACCAGTGAATGGAAAACGCTAAGAAAAGTGTCGAAGGCTACACGTATTGCAGTCGCACAAATATCAACAAAAAAAAGAGCAAGTGACGTTTTTGTGTTCGATTAGCCACATGAAATCTGAAATCTGAGAGCAAATCTGAAGAAGCCCAATCGAATACCACATTAAATTCTGTGGGGATTTTTCGTACAGTGGCTAACAAATTTAGCTTGAACTGCCCACTGCTTGGCTTAACCGCTTATTGTATTTTTGTATGGGGGCTTAATTTAAGAGCGAGCAGCATACTAGGCTTAAATGGAAAACCATTAGAAAAGATTCGAAGGCCACACAGCACACATATCAATTGCACAATTATCAACAAAAAAAAAGAGCAACCCACGTTTTTATGTTCGATTAGACACATGAAATCCGAGACAGACCGAATCTGAAGAAGCCCAGAAGTGTGACGTGTGAGGTGGTTTCATTTCAAAAAGCTATCTTTTAAAAAGCGATGGAAAAAAAGCCTCCCCGCATTTTGGTTGATTAAAAAGATTAGATATACTTAATTTTACTATCATAATAATTTCATAATTGGAACAATGCTCCAGCATAATCCTAAAATACCTTTAGTTATTACTTTAGCTAAATTCTAAGAATTCTACTTTATGAAGGCTGTTCATTTTTAGACAACTTTGTGACTTAAATGATAACTAGAGCTCATCATGGAGCAATTTCTGACAATTTTCAAAGAATTTAATGCCGTATATACTCGCATCGTTGTTGATTGTCTGTGCCGTGTCGTAAAGTCAAGCGACAGATGGCGCACACGCAGCACCAACAAAACAAGAAACAGCGAAAGATGTTACCTCGCATTGGGGACGTTCAAGTATCTAGTTTAGTAAGTCTGACAGCTGTCTAACTAGATGTATCTCGGTTTAGATTGGGAAATCGGTCAGATGAGCAACTGTTTCAGTTGACGTTTATGGAGCGGAAGTCGACGAATCTAGTCAAGAAATTCGTGACTGAGTACTATGTTGACAGTTCTCATATGTGGCTGACGCAGAAAAAGTGACGTTCCCGACCAATCTAGTTCATGCATTCAGGTTACATCTCATCCAGACCAATCTAGTCGACTTAAGATGACTAGATTCATGAATGCGGCCATTCTGTTTGTTGAAGGTGTCACCCATTAGCTGCAGTTATTCAGTCAGACTGAGAGCAATCCTGATGAGAAAACAACACAAAACAAAGTATTAAGAATACAACTTAAATGTATTCATATTGTGACCTATACAAATTTATTCTCTTCATTATTATAATGTTACAAAGTTAAGGAAAAAAAAAAATTACTATAATTTAAGATATATTATACAACAAGGGGTCTTAATTTTACTTATTTTCAGCATATCAGTCATTTTTGAGGCTCTTTGCGAACTCGATTTGCTGCATTTCTCTCCATTCTTTTTTTGGTTTCAATCGTTTCAGTTGACCGTCCCAAGCTAAGTCAACAAGTCCTCCCTGTTTCGCGATGACACTTTTTACTCGATTTGCAAAGTCTATGGCAGACTCGCCTTCTTGGCGATACATTGGTGGTAGATACCATACATCACAAACGATTGCCCACGAGGTCATCATCATGTACAGATATTGCATCATCGAGTATTTTGAACTGTTCCAGAAGGCATCTCCAAATCGCGGGTCATACCTAAGAGTTTAAAAAAAAAAAGAAATGTTTTTACCATAATTTTGTTGCTAATCAAGAGTTGTAACTAAAAATGTGGCATAAAAAAAAATAATAAAAATAACCCGACGCTTAGTTTCGTTTGTTGTTTAAGTCTTCTGTTCAAGACTACATGAAAGAGAGAATCTCTGCTTCGGACTTGAAGCCATCGCGAATGCCACTTAAAATTTCTTCGTGTTGATAACTCAGAAAACGAGGTACTCATCCAAAATCGCAAAGGGTAGAAGACTGCAGTGTCTCAAACTTAAACTGGTCATGGTTTTGAGGAGACTATGAACTGGATTATGCCTCATAAATTTTGGTAATGAGGGCAAAGATAAGACACGTGCCCAACAAGAAGGAAAAGCCTTTCTGAATCGCACCGAGTAAAATCAAAAGCCATCAAAATAATCACTCAACTATAATAATAATAAAACTTACTTAATTGCCACAGGGTATATGGTGCCCCCAACTTCGAAGCTGCCTTTTTTGAATTGCATCACAGATGTGTTGTTAATACACGTTCCCTCGGGGAATATTAATATTGGTGGATTCTTTGGATCAGACACATGTTGACGTAATCGTTCTGCTACGGCATGCCTGTCCTTTGACTCAGCACGTTCGAACCATATATGGGGCGACGCCCTGGCCAACGCGCGTTGTAAAAGTCCCAAAAATCCGCCATGGCTTTGACCGATCTTCAAGTAATTTCGATATATATTAGTACATGGAAATGCCACATTCAAACATTACACATATGCACAAGTAACCAAACCAATAATGAAAATGAATAGAATAGAACATCCAATAAAAAAGACTGAAGTACGAAACGAATGAATTAATTTTAAAAGAAGCATTTTTTTGAAAAACATATATTAAAATCGCTATAGCATAAGAAGCTGAACATTTAAAACACATGCTTCCACCGGTTATGTAGCTCAACAGAAAGTAGCCAATTGCCCCAAACACGTAAGACAGTAATCACGATTTATTCATGCATAACTAGGTAGGGCTGAAGTTTAACCACGTTCCCACACTAAGCAAATATCTTTTGGAAAGCTCCAAATCGACACACAAATTTTCTTTTTTTTTTGTAAATACCACCTGCGTTACAATTGTCCAAACTCCTTTAAATAAGAGCCAAGTTATGTACATCGCATGCGGTCTTAAATATAGCAATCTTAGAATCCCAATTGAAAAAACAACCTCTGAGCGAGGGTTTCCAGGTTCAAACCACGTGCGTGCCGCTTCTACATAAAGGAAATATGATGGAAATATGAAAGGAAGGACGAACAACTGTGAGAACTGCTGAAGACAGAACACAAGTTCTAGCGACAAAACCAAGGTATTGTTCAAAGTATGATGCTAATATCGTCTTTGGAGTTGCGAGACTGCAGACTGTTGTGAACGGTGAAGGCGACCGAAATGCAGCCATGACGCAGAGCGAGAGATTCTACCTGGACTCTGAGAGCCAGAACTTTCTTCCACTTGTCGAAAATAAGTTGTTGAAATCAGTATAATAAACTCAAGTCCAACAAGGCTGAGGCAGCGGGTTAAAGGTGTTAACAAGTTAACGATTGTTGAAACAAAATTAATTTCATTAAATGTTTTTTTTTTGTTATCTGGCAACTCCTATATTTCTTATGGGTCACTTTGTTAAAACCAAAATGGACGAACATAATGGCCGCATTTAAGAATCTAGTTATCTTAAGTCGACTATAATGGCCTGAATGAGATGTAACCTGAATGCAATAACTAGATTGGTCGGGAACGTCACTTTTTCTACGTCAGCCACATATGAGAACTGTCAACTTAGTACTCAGTCACGAAGTTCTTGACTATATTCGTCGGCTACCCTTTCATAAACGTCAACTGAAACAGCTGCTCATTTGACCGTTTTCCCCAATCAAAACCGAGATACATCTAGTCAGAGAGCTGTCAGACTTACTAATCTAGATACTTGAACGTCCCCAATGTCGTTTACCATTGGGCAAAAAGAAGCGTCCGGAAGAGTCCGGAATCGAAAAAATGCCGTTACATTGGCACAAAAATACTCTTCTGGTGATTCTGAGAAGAGAATTTTTCTTCTCAATTTGAAGTCAGAATCCACTCAAGAAGCACTCACACATTTTACCAATACTTTTGTGGATTCTTTCAGAAGCAGTTTTGCTGTTCCATTGGATTACAGAATGAGTTAATCCCCGAGTGAAACCAATGGAAAACGACATTAGTACGCTACTCGAACTAAATTTTAGCTCCAATACAAAATTCTCTCCAAAGCTGAGCTAAATTTAAGCGAATCCATTTAGCTCAGTGGTACGCAACTCGAGATAAATATTCAAACTTTTGTTTCAGAATGTACTTCTGTCAAAATTTGGCGGGCCCATTTAATGGGTTCTCTCAAACTAAACTTTGACAGATCTTAGTGATCTGTTTTTCTATTAGGTTCGTTCGCGTACTCGGTTAGAATCGAACACAATCGATATAAATCGATCGCAATCGCACAAAGTCTATACACGTACTCATCAAAAATGACAGAAAAAGAGAAAATTAGCAAAATAACGAGTAACAAGCAGTCCCTCTCTTGGCTCGAGACAGCTCAGAGAATTTCAACCGGCAAGTTCTGATATGTCAAATCCACAAAGTTGACAAGAAACAAAATCAAAATCTGTTTTAAAAATCAATTGCGCACAAAAGTTTAATATATTGATATTCGGCTGTTGTCGAATGTTCTCCCAGAACGTTTCATATTTTGCAAAAAGGTGAGTTACATATTTATTTGCAGAATGGATTTGATGTCAAAGATGAAAGTGGCTCAAGGTAGCTCGAAGTCTATCCACGTACTTTGGAGTATATTTCTCGCTCCCTGAGAGAATTACGCTCAATTTTTTTAGTTTGAAAGTACGCGAATAGACCTATTGTGTTTTTGTGTTGCGGAGAAGTGAGCAAGGATGAGTTTTTATTTATGATAAGACAGACGAGGAGTAGTTAAAATTTAAACTAGTTGAAATCAGAGATAATTGAATTTTCGGAGGAAGTTTTTCTTAGAGATCAGCTGTTTTCTGTGACACTTGTCCCCAGCGTATTGTATGTCAAATTTAGCTAAGATTTTTGCTAATGTTTGGAGAGAAAAGTTTGAGCGCAGCTAAAATTTATAGATAGTTTTTCACCAACGATGGAAAAGCGACAACAGACAACCAAAATCACCAGGGGGCAAATTCTGTATAACAATAATCGTCGCGTCGGGACGATATCGTTTTTGAAACTCTGATGACCAAAAAAGGTAAATTCTGCCCGAATTTGTTTCACTATCGTCAGCTTTCATTACATTTGTGGAAAATGAACTGGATGAAGGTCTCAAGGTCGTAATTTTAGCACTTAGCTGCTACTTTTGGAGGTCCATCTTTTAAGGAATGAGTGCCCAGAACGTCGCAACAGTCAGCTATTACTTTGAGGTGGATTGAGGTGGAGTGGATTTTTTATGCCTCGGGGATTCAAGACTTCAGGTAGCCCTGCTAATTCAGTATCCGAGCAAAGTGCCTGGGGGATTGAAAAATGGATGATCGAGGTCTCTAACGTTTTTCGGGGTCTCCTATATTTGCATACACGTCAAAAAGACATGAATCGCAAAGATTAACAGGAACGCAAAAAATTGTTTCGATTTTTTTTTTGCTGAATTCGTCGGCGGCGTTGGTTCATACGACACCAACTTAACTTCTACGACGTTTAGCTGCTCGTCTAGAAAAGTATTAGACAACACGAGATGTTGTCTGATGGCCGGCCGTGCTCAGAAAATCGCAGCTGTGGCTAAAGATAGCTCAGAAGATCCTGGAGTATCGACCAGACTCATTGACTTTCTCCTGACAGGAATTGGGTCGAAAACATGTGGTTCCAACAGGACGGGGCAATGGCGCATACTGCATTAGCAACAACCGAAATTCTGAGGTCTGCATTTCCGAGTCGCCGTATCTCTCGTTTTGGCCATTTGCATTGGCCTGCAAGATCGTATGAATTAACCGATCCAGACTTCCTTGTGTGGGTTGTTTTTAGGTCTCGAGTCTACGTCAACATGCCTCAGACTCTTGAAGCCCTCAAAGAAAATATCCGTCAAGGATGCGAGTACCTGTCGTCGGAAGTTCTGGCAAGAGTGGCGGAAAATCCCACAAATCGGGACCGAATGGTCATCTATTTTGGCCAAGTCCACTTACCCGATTTCATTTTCTCGACTTAATGGAAAAGATGTGAAGACGTCAAATAAACATAATCCGAAGGCAGAACCAATGTTTTTCAGCGAGAGAAGATCGGGGGACGGACTGACAACCAGTCAGTCAGTCTTCAGAAGCGACTCAACATAGTCAACAAAGCCAAGTGGATATAGCTTCTCTTTCTTACGCCTACGGTGCTGGGTGACGAATTCTTTGAACATAACTCTATAACCAAGCGCAAGTCACTTTGTTTCGACATAACTTTGTTCATTTCGTGCCTTCATTACTAACTACAGTCTCCGTTTTCTATTTTACCACATAGGTTAGGTTAGGTTAGGTTGAGTCGGGTTGTGAGATCATCACAAAGACCAGGCACCATAGCGGGCCCATCGCCATCTAGCTACAATCAGTTATTCGAAACAATAAAGTGTTAAAGGTACAATACTCTATTAGTTGAAAAGTTAAACTAACCAAACGCATGCAAATAATATGAAACAATGTTAATAACAACGTAATATTTATTTAAAGAATTAGATGTAAACAACAAAATAAATGTACAATGGATGGAAGCACACATGAAATACATACCAATGAATATGTGGTATCACACATTAGGACAAGTACATCGATGGGGCTTGTATGATTCGCTACGCATATACCATTTTCTGGTCGATTTTCAATATTGTGGTAATAAACTACGGCTGATAATGCGCTCGATAATAATGCAAAGCAATGTCCAAGCACATCATTCACAATTGACCGCTTTTTGTCCCCTTCAGGCAGACATCCAACAACTGACGTACACACTGTGAGCCAAATTACCTAACATATTTATTGTTCAGTAATGAAGCGGATAGTAGATAATGATAAAGTTTGTTGTTGGTTTCTTTTGTTTTTTTGTTTTTGTTTATTTGATTTAAGTTTATAATTATTTGTGAAAAGTTGAATTTATTGTCACAATTAACAGAATGAAATAAAACTGCAACATCACTAAGCAGAAGCGTAATCGGAGGACCCAAATGAACTCCGATTTGAATATTCAAGTTTAGGGTCTTATTTCTCACCAAGGAAAACGTACAATCCGTAGATAAAACTGCAATGTCTATGGGGGATGTGTGATTAGCAACACAAAAGCCCGTCGCTTTTGGCTTATACTCTTCGTTGTGCACGTAAATCAAAGTTGATAACGAGCGCGTAATAAATCGGAACATAAGTTGATAACTCAAGTTGGCACATGGTTGCCGAAGAAAATGAAACGGTATTAACGCGACAAAAATACTTGTTACAATAGATATCATAACCTTGTATAGATAATAGAAATAAGAAACACGCTCTTCAAAATGTATACGCAAAATGGCAAACTTACCCCAATGAAGCAAACAACTACTCTGGTCGGCATGAGGATGAGGTAACGCACAACGAAGCCCGTCATCCACATTATGGTTAGCTTCCATGAAATGAACTCGTACCGGCGGTTGGTTCTTGTGAGCAGATTCCAGTTTTTCAGTTCTTCAGCCTCGAAACGCGATGTAACTTCATCCTCGATAATAGCCTCAACACCTGCTTTCACGTAGCTTAAACATTTCTCCAAGTGGAATGAACCTTGTACCTAAAAAAAGAACATGTAACACATTTTATAGGTTATGCAGACCGTAGGCTGTAAATTTGCATTCGCTTACATTGTTAGGTTGTGGTTGGAAGTTTGGTGACACGCTCTCAACTGGCTGCAAGACATTGTCTCGACTGATTAGCAGGTTGCCATTGTTGGTGATATCGCCAGGATTTCCATTTGCGGTGGCAACTTTCTCTTCGCTTTTGTCTTTTGAACTGTGCGTCTGGTTGCTGGCATTTTCTCTCTGCGATTCGATGTTTGCGCGACCAAACTGAAAGCAATCAACGCAAAGGTTTTATCCTTATTAGATGTGCATACTAAAAACAAAACAAGGAGTGATGCAAATGGAAGGCCATTCAGCAGACTATTATTCCCTTTGGGTGGGCACAATGGACCCAACTGATGGTCTATGTGAAGCTGTGGCAAAAGCCATAAGAGCACCCTTTTACCTGCCTACTTTCCCCTTGGAGTGGTACAATTAAAACATTTAATTGGGTACAGTTGGTTGAATGGTAGGTATTATGCCGATTGTGGGTGAGCTATAAGATCAAAGTCAAAAATGGCCGACTTAGAGAGAGAAATAAATGTTGTGTGCACAAGGATGAAGGAACATTTGATCAAATACTTTTATCTATGCATGTAAAGTGAACATGTTATTGTCCACTGTATTCGAGTTTAATTTGAATTCACGCGGACATTTTCTGGATTAAATTACCGCATCCGTGATCGAGTACTACGTGACGGAATTTGTTATTGTTTTGCTTCTAAAATCCAAAAAATTCAGTGACGTATCCTGAGATTGGTAACTTTCGTAAAACAGATTTGAAAACGCAAGTAAAATCAGAAAAACAAGCAAGAAATTGAAAAAAATAAGGAACTCGAATAAAATTTACCACAGGGGTGATTATCTGTTTGACTTAAGGTCAAATTTTACCGATGAACCATAAACTCCAAGTCCACTTCGGTATCACATTTGATTGCCTTTTGTAGATTTGCCTTCACATGCCGCTAGTTATCTAGCGGTCAATGGAACGCGGCTGTATATCCATATCTTCTTCAAAATAACAATAAAGAAACAAACACCACATAGTCCTGAGTAATAAATTGATAACAAAATTTAAGTTTCGTTTATAAGTGAGAATTGTTTATAGCTGCAAAGATATATTTTACGATCGTCAATTTAGCACCTGGAAGCAACTTTGTATAGCCAAACCTTATGGCCTAAGCTAGTTTTTTTTTTGACGTTTCGGTACATATGAATTTGCGTCACGTTTTCAACGTATGTTCGCTGGAAACAAATTTTAACTGAACTTGTGTTGAACGTACAGAAATATTTGGCAATTTGTGCAGTCCTGTCGAAAGGGCTTATCAATTTCATAGAATACACCATGCAATGCATTATATTCGGAGTTTTAACGAAAGGAAGATTTGTATTGTATTGTATTGTAAGTGATAGGCCCTGTACACTGCGACCAGAAGAGACCTATTGTGTTGGCCTCTATTATTTAACCCAGGGAGTTGTCGAGGCTCTTTATAAACCTCAGTACCCTTCTTGGTTCCATGTTTCCTATATCTGCAGGACTTAAAAACGCCGCCTGGCATATGGATCGCTCTGCCCCTTGCCACAGCAGGGCATTTTATAAACACTTTCTTCGTGTTCAACACCCGCGTTCAGCTCAGCATCTCGGGTTCGGATGAAGAAGACCCGTGATCGAGTACTTCGTGTTTGAATTCGTTATTTTCTTTGCATGTAAAATCGACATGATCGACATGTTCATAGACATGATAGTGATGTATTGCTGGTGATGTGGTACTGTCGTATTGCATGAGACAGTTGGACTGGACATGGACATCGTCAATTGGACGCCAATGAGAGTCGTCTACCCTATTCATACACACTCTCTGTTTCTGTCCGTTCATTAATCTAATCATTTGGAGAAAATAAAAAAGCATTTCAGTGCCTTTTACTTGTACACTTCATATAAATATCTATACTGAAAAGCTCAGCGTTTAAAATAGAATCCATTTGTTTGAACAACGCCACATTTAAACTGATAAGCTATATTGATGAGGCTAAGAAACGCATTGGAGACAAAAAAACGTCGTGCGAACAAGAAAAATATCTACAAAGTTGGTTCCAAAAAAAGGTTTCCCTACCTACTATTGTACCCACCCTATAATCAGATTTGTTGGAACAGTAACCAATGAATCACCACTGTTCGAAATACACATACGGATTTATTTGTAAAATTGTTTTTATCTTTCGCTTTGAGCATTTCAAACATGTCCCACTTTTCCCTCCGAAGTATTTCTAATCTAGTTTTCATATTGATAATTAAAATTGTAAGAAGCTTTCGTACATTCCGCCAGTTTGAAGATATGAATCTCTAGATAACTGATGGTCTTCAACTTTCGAGAACAGTAACATGTTGTGCGAAAACAATACAATCGGCTCATCGGTAATGGCGAATCTTAAATGATTTGCACTTATCATCTACTGACTAATTTTGCAGTTGCATTAACTAGCGTTTTCTTATAGAGATACATATTCAAACAACAGAGGGCTAAGTCAATTTTGGCACAATCCCCGTGCGGCTAGAGACCAACAAAAATGTTCGAACAATCCTTTGCAAAGTATGCGATGTCTACTGACATTCAGGTTCATTCTCACCAAACTCAGAACTCACATGTATAAGTAGACGTCCTTGCCCTATGAACGGAACTGTTTTAACATTGTTCCGATGAAATAGACCTTATCATTGGAGCTGTGGCCAATGCCAAGATCACTACTTTCTTAAAAGTTCTCTTGTATTGTTTTAAATGTAAATTCGTGTACTTTACTGTGAGTGATTCATCAATTAAACAGAGATATCTGAATAGCTTTTGACCAAAGGTGAACAGGAAGAAGTCAAACGACCCAATAAAATAGCATTGAAGCTTGTGTATCGTTTTACTTTAGCTAATTACTTTTGGATATCTAATCAGCGTATGACTAGGCGATAAGTTTGACTTTGCTCTTTTAAAAATGTTGAGTACTTTTAATTGCTAGCCGTGCCGTAGCAACAACATGCCGAATGACCTTTTGTAGCCGCAGATAGTACCAAATAACATACCCACAGCGTGTGTCTATTCGATGATAGTGATTATACATTTTTGGCAAAGCAGCTTAACCTATTGCACCGAAGTTGTGTTATGAGAACTAGGGAAATACTTTAGCAGAACTTGCCAGCAAGATCACAAACACACAATAACGAGGGCTACTTCCCAATTCAAATTATTTTCTAATTAGAAGACCCCAATAGGAAAGTGATTTCGCGGCAAAGCGTTGGTTTTCACAAGCCAAGCTCTTTCCCTATTCGCATAGGCATTTCCAAGTCATCTAAAGAAACAAATGCGAAATGCGTCTAGGGCAAAGTACTTTAGAGACGGCCCCACTCCATCATGCTTTAATCTTGCCACGACGTTCTCACATAAAGTACAAGTCAGTTCGGTCAATCTTGATTGAAATTGCTGAACAATAATTATTGATTTTAATAGGAGGAGCATGCATGTAATTGTTTTCACTTTGATAGTTTTCACAGAATAAACTTTCTGGGGACAAAATGTCCCCACTCGGCCAGCGACTCTTGAACAGTTACAATACGCATTGCACAATGAAACCGATTTGATTATGTGGATTTGGAAAAAAACCAAATTATATAATTTTAATGAGGAAATTTACTTTTAACAGATCACAGCTCATACAATTTTATGGCATCTAAAGTCCAATCAATAGTTTTGAAGTAGTTGCTCAAAGTCTTTTTTTCTTTCCCCAGACAGGCAGGTATTGGTCGTTTACGAAACTGTTGAATTACATTTTATTATTATATTAGTTACCTCGAATATTTTTAAAAGCAATTGCACATATAACTTTCTAGCGCCAATTGATTTGTTAACTGCAGATAATAGTACTTGGACTCCGATTAATACGCAAAATAATATCAAAAATGAAAACATGTTTTCCCGAATGTGACTAGCTTGACAATCCCCATAACAAAATATACACAAAGAGTAAACGCTGTCAACCTTCATGAAATTTGGTTGGCCTTGGAAAATATTGTACTCTACACTCAAGTAACATTTCTGTTAATCAGTTGTAGTTGGGGAGGTTTGTCCGCCTGAATAGGGTATTCCGGCACCTTGCTTAAATTGTGACGTCAGTGAATACCATGTTCTGCGGAAACTGAACAAGAGAGAACGAAACAAAATACCATAGTTCATCTACTTCTATCGCATGTGCACTCCATTTTATTGAGACGTCAGAGCAAGAGCTGACATTACTCGTGTTGCTGGGCTGCATTGCTTGTTTGTCCAGATATGGCATCGGGTGTATGGAAGCGTTCAGAGGTGATCCATTGATTGAACGTGCATAACATGTGAATTATTTTATTTTTCGCCTTTGTTTTTATTTGTATTATTTGTAAATCTGTATACAACATAATTATTAAATAGGAGTTTTTACTTTTCCCATATGATCTATATAATTTTATATATCCATGGTTTACACAGCAGTTGAACTATTGTTGTAACCGAAAAAATATCAACACTCATGGAGGTAAAACAAAAAAATAAACTTCTATTGTGATGCGATTATTCCCGTAGTTTGACATAAGTACTATTTATTTTATATTTCTGTAACATGTCATGCTAGCTGGGTTCCATTGACCGCTAGCTGACTAGCTGCATGACAAAACTTCATAAACAACAAATTGTCATTGCACCATTTGCAGTGAGCTCTTGCATTGCACAAACGCTGAAATGTTACTTTTGGGGAAATTGTTCAATCTAGAGCAAATTATCTGCTCTATTGAAAAGAATGAAGGACAAAAATTAGCTCCTGATGTCAATCCAGCCAAAGTACATATTTATGCGTTCGACAATAGGCGTGTTTTTTTGAGCTTCGATCTCAGCAAAGCAAAGTAAAGTAGGATTTTCAGCACACAATTACAACAACTACGCTTTATTTGACACTTCGAGACTTACAGTAGTTGTTTGTAATCTCGTGCTAAAAATCTTGCTTTACTTTGCTTTGCTTAGATCGAAGCTAAAAAAACACGCCTAATGTTTTAGGGGGCAATTAGGATATGCAACGTCATTCAGCGCTGTTCAATGTTATTCAACTAGCAAACTACGGTCAATATATTGGGCGGAAATTCAGTAATTTGTTAAACTTAAACCTTGTTTGGAAATAAATTTTGACATGCGCATTTCTGGCGTAGTGAGTGTGTAGTTTTAGATTGCCGTTTAGTTATGTAGTGGATTGTCAGCAATATGACGACAAGTACCTATATAGGTACCTTACTTTTGCCTAGTTTTCTTGGGTCTCATTTTAAAACTCACCCTTCATTACAATCTCTTAAACAAACTGCAGATACTTACTTTTGTTTATATAAATATTCCGAAATGATCCATCAAGCTAGTTAACTAATTAATTCATTATACACTGTCATTTCATGTTTAATTTTGTAATTAAAATATTGCATTAAAATAAGTCACACAGATCTATACATATAAAAGACTGATCAATACCTTTGATTGCCTATTTTTTTTTTGTATTTCCAATACCTTTTAAGCTTAACAATTATTAAATAAGCACATATGTCTGTATATTTAAGGTAAACAGTTACGCGGATAATATTTATGCCATCTGTATTATTCATTGTGATTTTTCTATTTTAAACACAAAGGGGAAAAAAAACAACATCCACCTATTCAAGACGAAAGATGCATTTGATATAAACGGTTTGAAGCTACATAATATCTCAGCTTAAAGTGGCACACTTCAGGAACCACACTTATCCTTTTTTAGTGATAGTGAATGTAATATATCCTTGATTGCAGCTCCAATTCCTTTACTCGAGATGCTTGTATCGAAATTGAAAGCATTTTCAGGATGTGCATCCAAACACTTCTGATATCTTAGCTATTGGTAAAACATAATTATAAGCTAAAGTTATCTGTCATTACAAATATTTACCTTGCAAGCAGCTTCAACAGTTTTGCAAAGTGCACCACTTGATGGTTCACAATGAAATACGTGTGCCACAAATTTATTTCGTGCTGTGTGTACGATGAAAGCACATTTCTTGAAGTTTTTACCAATACCCAAAAAACTTAAATATCTAACTCTGCATTCTGTTATGAGTCTGCCATAGTCCTGTAAGTGAAAACACCAAAACGAAATTTAAATAGATATTCAAGTTATATAAGATCGGCATATTAATTCGAAGTACGAAATGCTAATCTATATAAAGTTTGTCTTGAGTGCATAGAGGAGGATTATGCAAACTCTCTGGGGTGGATTATGCGAGCTTTTAGAAAAATAAGCGTCGCACAAGTCTTTATACTTTCTGTAAGAATTTTAGAACAAACAAATGATTTATATGTCAATCCTTCGATTTGATTTATTTTGTCGGAGAACTTCGCCTCCATTTTTTGTTTTTCTAAATGACTTTTTATTCGAATTGCATTCACTGCTTGTTTTATCTCCTCCTCTTTCTTAATCTCGCGCATGTTTTTGCGCTAGATTGGAAATTGTATTTCATAATACTTGAAACGTCAACATTTTTAAATGGCGCCCGCGAGAAGTTACAGGGCAGATGGTATTCGCGAGCAACGCATCGACGTCAGAAGAGATCATATTTCTGAAAGGTCGTTGACTGGTTGACTGACATTTTTCAGTTATGAAAGAAATTGGATACAAGCTGTTGCCCTTTTCAAATTGTACGCCAGTTATAACGAAAAGGAAAAGCAAATACATTACTACTGAATTCGTTCTTCAACTCAAACCAAAAATAACATCACCATTTCGAATTAGAAAGATAATTACTTACTCTTGAGCTACGAACACTTATCATACTTGGAGCAATAGCCACGCTGACATTTTCCCAATCTTCGGGTCTAGTTTGTGCTATTACACTGTTAATTGCCTCGTTGATGATTTCCATTCCTGTTGGTCTTGCGACTTCTTTCCAACCCATGTACAATGCCTTTAAAATCTTCTTAGGCTCCTCCATAGGAGTCGGAAATGACTGTGCTAAAAAGAGATACCAAACATTTGTACCCCCATACATAACCTGGATTCAACGGAACATCAAAATATCGCATTCTGCACTTACAATGTCTGAAACAACGAGTTTCTGTTTGCAGATTTGTGGGACGATTTACTTCTTGGTTATTTTTAAAATTAGTTGTTCCTGCGTTTGTGTCCAACTGAAGTGAACGCTCAATCATAATTTGCTTGCAAATATCCCTGTTAATAAAACGGGGGTTATTATTTTTGTATTATATGTGATTGCTTAATGTCAGGCGCATTTTACCTTAATGTATTTGCAATGGTCCGTGCTGCTGTATCACAACGAAATACGTGACACATATGGATTCGGCTTAATCTATCACGAGATACATAAGCGAAGTCCCTAAAATAAAGAGCTTGTTTTTGAACTTATATTTTTTAACATAGAAAAATTAGAAAAATAAACATGGCGCCCAACGGACGATAATTGAGTAAAATCCAACAGTAAAACAACACATTGCGACCGATAAAATATAAAACGATCTCGTCATATTTGACTGACATCAAGTTTTCTCTTTTGACCTGCCGAAAATCACAATTCCGTTAGCCTGAACGATCAGAGAACTCATATTTGACTTCTCAAATGAAAAAGCATATTTTATTTATGGTTTCAGAGCTCAAACAGAAACTTTATTGCTCTTTGAAATGCTATCCAACAGAAAGTCATGATCTGACAACTGATTTCGGAAATCATTCAAATGCTCATTTGGCACCATTTACCAAATGTATGAAGGGAAAGTTGCTTTATGTCGTTTTTCCATTGGGATTTTCAGATTTCGCTCTCACACTTCCGATTTTTCATAAAATGAGATCATTTACTTTTTGCATTTGTGTAGTGCGTGATTTAAAAGTCAGGTTCTTAAATTGTTATTTGTGTTTATAAAAACTCATTCAATTTATATTGACTTTCATTGCAGCGGCCAAATGTAAATTTTTCTCTATTTTTCACAGACTTGTCGTCTAAAAATGAATGTAATAAGACAGTTCAAAGTTTGACAAATGCCAAAGGTTTTGGTGTTTGAAAGTAGATGTAGGTAGATCAGGCTAAGAAGATTCGCAAAATTGCTCTGACTCTAAAAAGAAGTTTTTTTTTGTTGGCGGCTAATGTAAAATGAAATCTGACAGCCAGCTGATTTCGAGAGCAGAAAAACTGCTCTGAATCTAAAAAAATGTGCTTCTTCTGTCCCAATGGAAAATGACATTAATGGCGTTGTTCATTGAAGATCCGAGAGCCCCGAAGTTCAGAATTGCTCTTTTCAATAAAATTCGTTGGAGCACTTTTGCAACAGGTGTAGACACCATATGCGTGTTCTGTTGTTACTTGTTTTTTTGTTTTCTACAGTAAATATGAATGTCTTAATAGGCCAAATCAGTTTACATTTTGCACGCGTAATTGTATATTTTCGGATCACAAGCGAACAATTTGTTTTTAATAACACAACAAACATTTCAATCTGACATTTTGCTAATGTGTGTTGGTGAGTTCAGGGCAATGCTCTCAAACTATTCCGCACACTTCTGTCGTGTTAAGAATTGACCTGGAAGTGCACTTTTTTTCAATGAAACATAGAATACATAGAAAGAGCACTTCTAGATTTGGTCTTTTCATAGAAAGGGCAATTCTTTCTTCTATCGAAAACGCCATAAATATATGAGGCTATATCGGTTTGAGTTTGTTTTTATTTTAAATGTCTATGTACATGCAAGCACACCATACTCTTACCTTTCTCTGATTATTATTGATGCATGAAAATAACATTCTGATTAGAAACAAAAATGGACTAGATGAGATACATTCATATACCTTCCATTGTCACGTCCAACACCCCAAACACGTATCGTGTGAATCGGTTGGGAGTTAAGTACAGTTAAGTTTTCCGTCTCGATGAGCTTTAGTGATCCATCCTCCAAGTCCATGTACATGTTTTTTCCCTAATTAGTTTCACAGGAGTTTATATTGTTTTTAGCAATAATTCGCTTAAGCTTAATGGTCGGGGTGATTTAAGAAATAAATTGCAAGGGAAACCACTTCTTTAACTGGTTTTTAAATATTTAAGACCGATCTAAATTAAATAGAATTATTTTAACAATATACGAGTATTATTGATATCGCATGTTGTTGAATTAAAAGTCCACCTAGAACTATGTATTTGTTTTCTGTATAATTCCCACGACCTATCATCATGAGGAATCTCAATTGTTATAAAAAAGAGTTTATAGCTTATACGTTATACCCGTGTAAAAACTCTCGTTTAAAATATTAGCGAGAGAAAAAACGTTTATAAAAGATAATAATGACACACTTACGTCGCCCCATCGTCCAACTACATCCAGCAGGTCATTTCGTCCCAATGACAAGTCGATTATGCATTTATTCACTGCCTTCGACGACCGTTCTGGAACGAGATCTTCCTCAGCTATTTTCACCCATCCCAAAGACCTCACAGTAAAGCGCACTACCCGACTAGATTCGGACTTGAGCGGATAGCTTCTTCGCCTATAACAAAAGGATGACATTACCAAAAGTCCAGTCATCTTTCCCCAGCACCCCACTTACATATACTCTCGGCTTTGTTTTCCCTGTTCGTGATTAAGTGACGGTATTGTCCTGCTCCTTGTCATGGAATACGTTTCAAATTCCTGCAACAAATTTACATAAATAGCAAAACAGTTCTTCAATCTCTTGTTTTTTCTGACATACCCTCAATTCAATACGGGGATCGTAAGAAGGACTGCAAGGAGAATTATCAGTGCTTTCAATCGATGGGTTAGCATACTCAAACATTGGAGTGTTGCACTCCTTCTCATCGCTAAAGTACTTGGGTAAAATCGGAGGTTCTCTTTGAATTGTTCCTGACTTGATGTGCCAGTAATATGGTCCATCGTTATCTGAACAAATTCATAAATCAAGAAACCTGAATGGATTACGAAAATAAGTTCTTTAGTCACCTTCATGCTTCTCCCATCCATTGGGTAAGTCTTTATTTTTATCCTTTTCCTCGATGCCATCTAAACTGGCGCAATTGGTCTCTTTTTCATTATCATTCGCGCGCTCTTTCTCCGTTAAAACATCGTTAATATGCTTGAAATTGTGGTTTTCGTACTTCTGACTTTTCAGCGCATATAATAAGTCGGAGTTTAAATTCCCCGGAATATGTTTCGAAGTCGCATTATCAAATCCTTCAATTTTTGTGCTGTTTATAATCTCAGCAGGACGATTTGGTTTAATTTTCAGTTGAAAAGATTTCGAATAATTTAATTTGTCTGATGACCTGCGATTGGCAATTTTATTTATTAAGAATATTAGTTAAATAATTTGAAAGTTGGCGTACATGAAATGCTCCTTTAAATTGACGCCCATTGATCCAATATCAATTTTCGCGTACTCTTTGCGGTTACTGCCAAGATCTGACTTCTTTCCTTTTAAAGGAATGTGAGGATGCAGTTCGGTTATTGTTTCGCCATAAATATCTGGGTTTCGATCCATTTTCTTTTCTAATTACACAAAAATTTGGGTTTTCATAACGAAAAAAAAATTTTCTGAAAAAAATAAGAGAAATACAAATCTAGCTTTAAAATAAATGGTAAAATTGTTTATGGTGTAAGCGAACACACTTCGTATGTCAAGGTAAATATAAAATAGCGGTGGCGCGCAACCTGAACTCCAATGGAGTCACGCGCTATTAACAAATTTTTAGCCCTGACTTTAACAGCCCGATTCTGGCAAACCTCACTGATAAGCTCGTAATTGCAAAATTTTTATGGAAACTATAGCTATTTTGAATGGAACTAAAAATGTTTATTGAAAAGGTTCTGTGCATTTTTGCGACTACTTAAATCAACAAATCAAGACTTTGCATGGAAGAATTGAGTAAAATTACTGCGTCTCTTGGAATATTTGAAGTTATGTTTTTTTTATTCAGTAAAATTCAAAATAATTTCGGGAAATTGAAATTAAACAGACGAATTATTTGTGATCGCTAGTTTTTCCTAGTTTATATTAACAAACGAGTAATGATTTCTTTGACAACTGGAGCTTGATCTGAAAATCTTTTCATGAGTAGATTATACTTAAATCAAAAGTATGAGCCTCCATCAAAGGAAATCCAAATCGATTCGAATATGAGTGTGGGGGTGATTGGCCGCTAGACACGTCTAGCACATAACATGTCAGATGGAGGAAAGGTCGTTACAGCTGACGTTTGGTTTAATTTTTCTTTTTTAAAGAATTTACCATGAAATAAATTTCTTCACCTGTATACTGTGCTAGAGCTCCAGCGCGAATATCGAAATGTCAATTTTTGTATAGGATAGAGCAAGGCATATGTCAAATATGACAACTAACATCTAGCGGCCATTGAAATCTGCAAATTAAAAACTAGGGAGGTACTTTTTTAGACTTACAACAAATACAGATATACAATACAATTCCGACAAGAATCTCTGCGCTCAGGGCAGAAAGTGATCGAGGAGCCCCTATCTTCTCACTTTGTTTAAGGCCCGTATGACACTATATTTTTTCCCCATTTTTTTTTAATGCTGAAAAGTCAGCGGTGTGTAAAAGAGACCAAAAGTGTATTACGAAAGGGGTAGCAATTGTTTGCAAAGCAACCGCAAATTTTCAAACGAATTTACTTCCAAATAATCTTGAAATGTTAAAAAAAGCTGCCAGCAGCTGAAAAATGCGATTTAAATACATTTTTAATGCATTTTTTTTGACGTATCTACATTAATTAAGTTGGTACGCACTCACTCCCATCGGGAATTTTCGTTCTAATGTTTCGTACTGCTCTAGTTTCATTTAAAAAGTTTGAAAAAATGCAAAAAAAATGTAGTGTCATAAGGACTTAAGTAAGTTTTTCAAAGTTTGAAACTTCGATTGTAATCTCTGAACGTTTCTTGTCAATTATAATGAGATACTATGCTCCTTGGACTCCATAGGTCCAGTGTAGACAACAAAATAGCCCATTGAACAATGAATTCGATAATGCGCTCAAAAAAAAGGAAAGCCCGATACGACACAATGTCAAACAATTATTCAGCTCCAGAGCTAATGAAGCCGCTGGCCTTTTTTGTTTTATTTTGCTTGGAATTTACCAAAGCATTTTGGGTGGAATGAAACACTGATTTTCAATTGATTAAAGTTGTAATGCATACGACCATTTAATTAATTAATGAAGCCGCTGGCCTTTTTTGTTTTATTTTGCTTGGAATTTACCAAAGCATTTTGGGTGGAATGAAACACTGATTTTCAATTGATTAAAGTTGTAATGCATACGACCATTTAATTCACTCCGGGTGTAATTCAGGCTTAAGTTAATTTTCCACCCGACCATTTAATCCGCCTTTTTTAGCCCGACGATTTAATCAACACCTCAAAAACATGCATTAAGCCCGCTGTGGATTGAAGATGGATTTAAACGCGGATTTAAAGCAGTTTAACCGATTTTAACCAGTTTTAAACCTGCGTAATGTCAAAATCTGATTGTTTTTTGTTGTTTGTCAATTGGAAATTGATTTGATTTATTGTGGGCCAGTTTCATTTTTAAGTGCATTAATTCCCGAAAGTTGCCTCCAAAATGCCTCTTTTTCACCCGGAAATATTTCCGAAAATCCTGCTTGATTTGCCATTACTACAACAGCTCTTATTCGTCTTCTGATGATGAAGACAGCAACAGTTCCTTCATTTCATAAATGAGGTAAATTTTTAGCTACTTGCTATTTTTTTATTTTCCGTTCCACTTTTCTACTTCGTTTGTTTATTGCGTCCTGCGAGCGATTATGAAATTGAGTCAAATAACTTAAACTGGTCTTTGGAGTGCAGTTTAAATTCTCAGTTTTATAAACGCAGTCATATTTAAAAAACTTGGTGTTCCGGTTTACCGACTGAATATGATGGATTGGGTTTTAATTTTTGGGTTGAACTCACTTAAATCCGGTTGCAAACTTTAACACGAATTAAAGTGAATAAATAATTAGGCCGTTAAGGAATATTACTTCTGAGGCTAGAGTTTGGTAAGCTTTCCTTTTCAGCATCAACGCAAAATTGACACAATGACGAAATTTCAATGTTTGAGAAATCAATATTTAGAATTTTCCTTTTGTTACACAGTTTGTTTAAATAAATTATCTTTAATGGTGACCTCAAATAATAATTATATTATACCTTCCACAACACAACTATAGCGTCAACAATTATTGGTAATAAATTGTTAAAATAACTCATACAGGTATAAATGTATATGTGTGTATTTCTTTCTTCGAGTCGCCCGAATTTCCCCCATCGCCTACTGATTAATTAACAAGAATAATTGAAGCTTACTATATACGTGTGGCTACCGTAAGCAGTGCTGCCACAAGGGAAAAAATTTGCGTAGCAAATTTGCGTAGCAAAACTTAATTTGTGTAGCAAAACTCAAAAGTCCAAAATATAAATTAAAACAATAACAAACTCTGACATCAAGAACATGTAGAGATGTGCGTGCATGTAGATTTGCAACACTCATTAATTTTCCATTACAATTTTGCAATGTAATTCCACACCGATTCCAGATTCCAGTCAAATTCAAACACTAACACATCCAAAGAAATGGGTACTTGTTGGGTATGGTAGAACAAGAATATAAGTTGGTGTGGGGAAGTGAGTAAAGTTTGAGTTATTTTCGTTTGTTTTTTCCAGAATAATTACAAGATTTTTGTTCTCATTTCGTGCTTAAAAAAAAAGTAGCAAAATAGGCGTTTTTAGGGAGAGTGCGTAGCAGCGTAGCAAACGGGCAATTGCGTAGCAGTTTTGCTACGATCGTAGCAAAGTGGCAGCGCTGACCGTAAGTGGGGTCACATTGGAAGGTTCAATTAAATACCTACTGTTGTTGTTGTTGTGTTTGCTGTTGTTGTTGTTTTGGATATCCAATATGGCAGTACCACAAAGGACTCTATAAATGGAAAAATGATACATAGTATCGAATTACGTCTTTTCATTCCTTTGTTTATAGGTACCTTTTCTGCAATATACGCTTGTATTGCGGGCACATATATTTGGGTATTTTGTTTATCCTTTAACTGCGAACAGCTTCTCAGATTGCAAGAAATAAATTTAAGCAGTCGGAAGTAGGACTAATTGTTTTGTACCCGATTTTCATCTCAAACTTGGAAAATAAATATCTACCCACTATAAAATTAATTATTTAAATGTCTTTAACAACAATTACCATCCCTTCCATTTATCGCATACACATTTACAAAAATATAAATTTACAGTCAAGAGTTTCCACTTCACAAATTCACTTAACAAGTCAACGTTCTTCACCAATAAAAATATTTTCCCCTCCCCTTACTTTTATTGCATTGATTTTAGAATACCTTTAGTTTAACCAGTGTGATAAAATTTATATATGTACCCAACTACATAGCACATATGTACGTACTTCTTTTTCATGTGAACATACTTCGATTATTTCATCATTCGAAGAAACCATTGATCCTTGGTAAAAAAAAAACTATGCAAATGCAAATTTCAATTCGTGGAAGTCTTACGGATATTTTTTCCGTTATTGCGAAGTTAAAAGCATTCAATGAGAAAAAATTGAAATGAGGAAATTTTCTCGGTCGAAATTAGTGAAACCAAGCCTTTATTGAGCACAAACGTTACAGGAAAAATTCTACTTTTTCCCTTCTGAAGTTCATGTCTGCATAAATTAAGGAAAAGTGTGGAAATTCTTAGACTTAACACTCTGGGGAAACATTTCTTAATATTTATTTCAGATTTACTTAAATTTTTATTTAGCACAGAATTTCTTACTTGAAACACAACTCGCCTTCGAAAATTTTGGAATTAGAAATTGTACTAAAACCAACTACTGAAAAGTTAGTCACATAGGTACTCGTATGTATAATATGACATCAACAAGGGAAGTTTTTGAATTTTTCTTTTTTTTTGTTGTTGTTGGTCGATTTGTGTGTCAATGCAATGCGCATGTGTCCGATTAAATGCCCAACTGTTTGCAAACATTCTGTTAATAACACGAGGACATTTAGCCTACCCTTTCAATGGTTGTTTTCTGCAACTGACTTTAACAAGTACCAGTTTATGTTTATGCAGATGTTTTTGTTCTTTGCACGATTAGATGTCAACAAAGGCTTCGTTTGGAACAAATTCCCAGTGGGTCAATAACTGAGTGTTTCCCATGAGTAAATAAAAACAAAAAGAAACGTTTTTTTTCTGTCACAGTCGAAATATTGAACTGAATCCATTACTCATATGGGTGGAAAGTTTCACACGTTGGAAAATTGTGGTATACCTATTACTTTTTTTTCCAGCATAGCACAATTTAGTTTTTTTTTTAAATTCAATCGCTTGCTGCAAATATTTTAACCCTAACTAAAAACTGTCAAGACCAACAAAGCATTTTGCAGCTTAATATAACAACTAAGATTAATCCGAGAGAAACTTGATGAATAAGTCCTGTTTTAGTTCGATCTCAGCAAAGGAAAGTAAAGTAAGATCGTGTGTTG
Organism: Cheilosia impressa; assembly: GCA_948293265.1. Lineage (NCBI taxonomy): Eukaryota > Metazoa > Arthropoda > Insecta > Diptera > Syrphidae > Cheilosia > Cheilosia impressa. The sequence continues at coordinate 14,943,465 of OX411884.1, forward strand.
AAAATACGATTACAACAACTACTGCGAGTCTCGAAGTGTCAAGTAGAGCGTAGTTGTTGTAATCGTGTGCTGAAAATCTTACTTTACTTTGCTTTGCTGAGATCGAAGCTAAAAAAAACACGCCTATAAAAAAACCGTTGTTGAAATTAATTTTTTTTACTTTAAAGCGTAGTACGCTGCTCGAGCTAAACTAAATTTTATCTGGTCTCCAACTTTTCTCTCCAAACATCAGCCAAAGTCCTAGCTAAATTTTGACATAGAGTACGCCGTGGATAAATGCCAGAGAAAACAGCTGTTCTTTGAAAAAAAAATTCCTGCAAAAATGTATTTCTCTCTTATTTTAACTATTTCCGATTCTAGGTACTTCTCGTCCATGTAATAAATTAAAAAGCTCATCCTTGCATACTTTTCTGCAACAGAACAACAAATACACAACGATCTGTCACAATTTAGCTTGAGAAAATGTGCCGACCCATTAAATGGGCACGCTAAATTTTGACAGACGCAGGAAGTACATACTGAAACAAAAGTTTGATTATTTAGCTCGAGGTGCGTACCACTCAGCTAAATGGGTTCGCTTAAATTTAGCTCAGCTAAGTTTTGGAGAGAATTTTGTATGGGAGCGAAAATTTAGCTCGAGCAGCGTACTAAGCTTAAATCAAAGCTACCCTCGCGTTATGCAAATGCTAGTAGAAACTGAATTCAGTACCTGACACCCAGCTAGAAATTTACTTGTTTGAAAAGCAATCTGCATACAACAACTAAAATCTACTTCAGGTCTGATTAGACATTAACAGTGAGATTACCCACGACAAAGTCTCGAGAGTCAACCAAGATGTTTGCGAACTTGTGTCAAATGAACGGAAATTCCCTTAAGTTTAATTGAACGCTTGCAATGGACCATAATTTCTCTCATGATGGCGACATATAATTTGTTATCATCGCTTTCCCTTTGGTCCTTCTTTCTGATAGGCGTCAACATGAATTTCTGCTGTCGGCGCACGTATATATTGTGCGTAGATTTCAAGCGTAAATCTGTGAAGTTCAATTGTGGTAATTGCGAACTGAAGATTATTTTTGATGGGATGGATGTTCAATAAAACGCGTCTTAGAACGACGATCTATAAATTTAAAGCTCTTGAGTGTTTATCAAACATTTACCATAAGTGAATCAGAGGGCGAAATAAATGCAAACCATTGGGAAACTGCCCTGGTAGAACACATATAAATGATGGGCGTCAAATGCAGTGCCTGCGGAAAAAAAATCGCAATATGCCTACACGTTCACATCCTTGCAAGCAGTAAGAAAACTGTCTCCCAAGTTTACAATAACCTTATTTATCAACTACTCTGTCTTTTAAAAACAAGCAAAATCATTTTACTTTCATCAGCGTACTAGTTGTCCATTTAAAAAAAGGACAGCCATATCTCGTACCATGGAAATCAATGGTTATCAACGGTTATTCATAAATAACGTCTTGACTATTCTTATTATTTCTCGATAATGCGAGAACTTTTTAGAATGGGATTGCTAAAGTTTTTGTTAATTTTTGAAACGTCTAATGTCTTGTAAGTGGGAGCACTGCTCACATGTAGTTAATTGCCTGAATTCGAACTCGAATTCTCTTCTCATTTTGCTCAGACGGCCATTGTCATGTCAATTTTTGCTTCTTGTTTTATAAAAACAAGAAATTCAACCGGCTTTTGTTAGAATAAAATTGCAATCCACCACCTCGTTCTACTTAGACTTGATCTCTTTTCCGTGGAATGCTTTTTTGCGCCACCTGAACATCATAATGAAGTATAAAAAGTTGTAAATATTTGTCTTCTGTTAAATATCTATATTTCTTTCCTTAATCGAAAATAGACTAAGCGTTGAAGGACTCGAGGTATACTTTCCCTACGAGTACATCTACCCGGAACAATATGCATACATGGTCGAGCTTAAACGCACCCTGGACGCTAAGGGACACTGCCTGCTCGAAATGCCTTCGGGAACCGGCAAAACTGCTACCTTACTGTCGCTAATTGTCGCCTACATGACTGCGCACCCGGAAAATGTACGCAAACTTATCTACTGCTCACGCACAGTTCCCGAGATCGAAAAAGTCGTCGCTGAATTAAAGAGTCTAATGAATTACTACCACAAGAGTTGTCCATCACCCCCAAATATCACGGGGTTAGTTCTGAGTTCCAGAAAGAATATGTGCATCCATCCAGAAGTGAGCAAACAACACGAAGGCAAATCTGTCGATAGCATGTGCTACGGCCTGACGGCGAGCTATGTCCGCGAAAGGGCCGAATTGGATCCGAGCACACCGACTTGTCAGTACTATGAGGGATTTAGTATCGAAGGGAAAGAGTCAACGCTGCCGGAAGGAGTTTACAGTCTGGACGATCTTAAGGAGTACGGCAGAACACGGAACTGGTGTCCTTACTTCACAGCCCGATATGCAGTAGGTAAAGGTTGAGTTATTCCCAAAACAGAATAGTATTTGATTCATTCACAGCTTGCCTACGCAAACATTGTGGTTTATAGCTACCATTACTTACTGGACCCCAAAATCGCCGAAGTCGTGTCAAAAGAACTGACTAAAGAATCTGTAATTGTGTTCGATGAAGCTCACAATATCGACAATGTGTGCATCGATTCGATGAGTGTCAAGATTAACCGCAGGATAGTGGACAGAAGCACAAACGCCGTCAACAACTTGCAGAAATTGGTTCAAGAGTAGGCAATCTAAATAACCTGTAACTGCTATAACATACTTACTGAGTCAATTTAGCATCCGGGAAGAGGACACGAATCGCTTGAATCTGGAATACCAGCGAATGGTTCAGGGACTGAAGGATGAAACAGAAAGACGTGACACTGATATGGTGCTGGCGAACCCACTGCTCCCGGCTGATGTACTAAAAGGTTAAATTTGTAACCGAGCCAATCAGCAGCTTGTGTATTACTACATAGAAATGTCTTTGTTTGTTTGTGTAGAGGTCGTCCCGGGGAATATCCGCAACGCCGATCACTTCATCGGCTTCCTGCGTCGCTTTGTTGAGTACATCAAAACACGTCTTCGTGTCCACAACGTGGTGCAAGAGTCGCCGGCCAGTTTCCTGAAAGATGTGGCGTCCAAGATCTGCGCAGAGCGCAAACCGTTGAGGTTCTGCGCCGAACGTTTGGCAAGTCTTATGCGGACCTTGGAGATCACAGACATGACTGAGTACGGAGGCCTCGTTGTGGTAGGGAAACAATTTATTTTTCACCACATTCGTCCGTTCAAACCACATCTTTGCAGATAACGCATTTTGCCACCCTCGTGTCCACTTACACCAAAGGTTTCACAATCATTATCGAGCCGTTCGACGACAAAAGTCCAACGGTTGCAAACCCTATCCTGCATTTCAGCTGTTTAGACTCATCGATAGCAATGGCTCCCATATTTGCACGGTTTCAAAGTGTTGTCATCACTTCGGGAACGCTGTCGCCCATGGACATGTACCCGAAAATCTTGGACTTCGATCCGGTTATTTTGAGTTCCTTCACAATGACCCTGGCGAGGCCGTGCCTCCTGCCAATGGTGAGTTGTACCCACTCGAAGACTGTCCAAAAAGACACCTTTTCTCATTGCAGATCGTCTCTAAGGGCAACGACCAGGTAGCGATATCGTCGAAGTTTGAAACACGCGAGGACACCGCCGTCATAAGGAACTATGGTCAACTGTTAGTGGAGACTGCAAAAATAGTTCCTGACGGCATTGTGTGCTTCTTCACTTCGTATCTGTACCTAGAATCGGTAGTTGCGTCGTGGTATGACCAAGGCATCGTTGACACCCTGCTGCGGTACAAACTTCTGTTTATTGAAACGCAGGACAACGCAGAGACGAGCTATGCTCTTATGAATTACGTGAAGGTAAAGTTGCAACTGAATTTTCCTTTCACTGCTTGTGGTTAATCACGAATTGCTTGGTTAGGCTTGCGATTGCGGCCGTGGGGCCGTTCTTCTTGCAGTTACCCGAGGCAAAGTCTCAGAAGGCGTCGATTTCGATCATCAATACGGCAGAGCTGTGCTTATGTTTGGCATTCCCTATGTGTATACCCAGTCGAAGATCCTAAAAGCCCGCCTGCAATACCTCAGGGATCAATTCCAAATCAATGAGAATGATTTTCTCACTTTCGATGCTATGCGACATGCAGCTCAGTGTGTGGGGCGTGTGCTCAGAGGCAAGACAGACTATGGCATCATGATATTTGCCGATAAGCGGTTCTCTCGCCAAGAGAAGAGAAGCCGTTTACCAAAGTGGATTCAGGAGTATTTGGTAGACAGCTACTGCAACCTAAGTACCGAGGAGGCGATGCACATAGCCAGGAGGTGGTTGAAGCAAATGGCGCAGCCGTTTACCAGAGAAGACCAATTGGGTATATCGCTGCTTACGCTAGAACAGCTGGAGCACAATGAAAAGCTGAAACTGGACAAGTTGGCAAAAGAAAGTGAACAATAAAGAAAGGAAATAGTTGAGCAAAAGTTGTTTCATTCGTTTAGTTTGTTTGTGGAAACTCTTTTCTTCTATTGTCGGGTAGAACTTACGCTGAGTCGTACACGTTTGTGGAAATATCTACTAGCCATCTGCGCAGTGGTAAAAGGGGTAAGCGCTATGGCACTCAGTGACAAATATCCCGAAAACAAGTTTTGTCTTTAAAACTTACGCAAACAATTCATTTCGCACGTATAAGAGTTCATGGCATTTTGTTTTGCATCAAAAACTAACGGAATATCAACCGCAATTTGACGCAGAGAATGGGGATGTGGCAAACACGTGCCAAACAAATATAGGAGTGTAAGGTAAGTAGTACTTTGAGCACGCAATTAGGGTCAGTTGGGGTAAATGGAAACACTTTCTGCTTTTCTTATATCCAACATTTTGAAAAATTAAAAAAAAAAGTTTTTTGTATGCCTTTTCAATTTTCGAAAATTAGCATTGTCATTAAAAAACACCAAGAACTGCACTGCTGATCGGTAACCATAAAGGGCAAAAGAGTGGTGTTTACATTTACCCCGGCTTTGTTTACATTTCCCCCAATTTTTTTGAAAATCCAGGGGTAAATGGAAACAGTGCGTTTGATTGCTGTAGGCACTAGGGACCTCGGTATGGGGTACATGTAAACAAACACACGTTTTCTTTACGACTAAAATTTTCATTGATATTCGAAAATCACCGGCGAGTAAGTCCGGCGACAGTATGGCGGCAATTCAAATTGACTTTTTGGTTGTTATTGGACTACTACAATTAATTTTGAAAGGATAGAATAACCGCCGTTTACAATTACCCCATGTTCACATTTACCCCAACTGACCAAAAACTATGTCTGGAATCGTTTTTTGTGCATTCGTCTACCTTACTTTGCTGAGATTGGTGTTAAAAAAAACACGGTTGGTGTCGCAAGTTGGCCGAATCTTGCTAAAAATAACGCAATTCGTGAGGTTCCTCCACAAAATCTTCGCCTTTGAAGAGAAATGCTTTTCCTACGTATTCCAGCAGAACGAAGACTTTTTTCTCATAAGACACCCTTGGAGATGAGTCACGCCTGGCAAATTCATCTGCTTTCTCATTCCCTTTATCTATGTTCCTATGTCCGGTAACCCAGATGAGTGATTTAAAACCGATGACACGCCCTGGCCAGTGTCTACCAGCAGTCCACAACAAGCTACGACGTAAACTTATTTGAATCGATAGCATTAATCGCGGCTGTTTACAAAAACTCCCATTTCTTGTTTCTGGGTGTCGCTATGTTCATGAGCAGTCCACACGCATCCAGGGCATCCGTAATTTTTTAGACAATTATGGTCGAAACGATAGATCTCCAAAAGTAGTAACTAAGTGCCAAAATTACGAGTTTGAGGTGCGTTCGCTCATACGACTCTTAACGATTTAAGTTCTACTTAAAAACTTATGGGCATAAACAGTCACATAAGAGCAAACGGACCTGAGACCTTAATCCAGTTCATTTTCCACAAAAATGTAGGGAAAGCTGACGATAGTGAAACAAATTCCGGCAGAATATCACTTCTTATGGTCATCAAAGTTTCAAAAGCGATATCGCCCCGACGCGACGATTATTGTTATACGGAATCTGCCTCAAGTACTTTTGCCTGGAAAACTGTGGTGGCAAGAATACACCCGCTCCCACTTCACAGTTCATTTATGGTGTTTTCTATTGAAGAATTGCCCTTCCTATGGGAAGAACAAATCTAGAAGTGTTCTCTTTGTTTTATCGGAAAATACAGTTCCCTTCCGAGTCAATTCTTAACGCGACAGAAGTGTGAATATTTTTAAAGAATTGACCTGAACTCACCAACACACACTAGCGAAATGTCAAATTGAAATGTGTTTTGTTTGGCGTCTACCACTATTGCAGGTGATTTAAAGAATTCCATTGAAAAGAGCAATTCTGTGGTCGAACCGCGTCATCCGTGGAACGAGGAACAGATGACGGAAGTCGTTTTTGTCATGTAAAATCGACTTTGTTCCGTGAACGTATAGCTCATTCACGGGTGGCGCTACTCGGTCCCAGAGTTTCTAGGCATATTCTCTCGGATCTTCGATGGAATAACGACACTAAAACCATCTGTGAAGATCCATAGGCGGGGATGAGACGTGCCACTGCTGGGTGCTCGTACACCCAACGAACCATTTTAGGTTAAAGTCCCCACTTCTTGTCCAACGTTTTACTACAGGTCTAAGAAGCTATCGGCGCAGTGGCTTAGTGGTTAGTGTGTTGGACTACTAAGCGAGGGGTCCCAGGTTCGAGTCCCGAGAAAACCTCAATTTCAACTCAAGGTTTTTTTCCACTGCGCCACCTCTCGCGAACGTCTGACAAACATCCAAGAGTATAACTGTCATGAAGAAGCTTCTCAATTAGCCGTTTGGACTCGGCATAAAATTGTAGATCCCTTCCATTCGTCCCAAAAATGAAAAACTCACACAAAACGAATGGTTGCGAGAAGCTAGGCCCAGGGTCCCTACCGACCTGTAGCGCCAACTATTTTTTTTTAAGAAGCTATACTTTCCTTTCGCACTCGGTCTTCGATATCACACTTCCAGTCATAGACAAACCATACTGAGACCCCCAACTCACAATCCTCTTGCCGCTGGCCCCCTCAGTTTTTTTTTTCAAATTCACCATTTTGTTTTATGTGTTATGCAGTATTGTCTCCGCTTCCAGTTGTGTTTAGGGTGAAGAATGACTCGCAAGGTTTTGGAAGTCAATTAGTTTTCGTAAGGTTTAAGCCAAGCATGCCAAACTCGCTGCCCGCTACGAATGATTGTGCGGTCCAGCCCGCGGTATTTATAATATTGAGGTTAAGTTTAATTTCCATTTTAATTGCATTCATTTTTTTTTCAATGAGAAAATACCACCCATATCAGTTATTAATACAAACAAACCAGGAAATTCAATTTTAATTTCTTAACCCCATGCGCAAATTTCGAGAGCGCTAAAACGGTCCTCCTCTTCGCTTTGTAAGTATGTTTTTTTTTTTAGCAGAAAAGCTGGTAGCAGAGGAGAGATGACAAATATTAGGCAGCAAACATTAGTGTTTTCTTATTCTGGTTCTTTTTGTTGTAAAAACTAGTATTTTTTGCGGCCCATACAAATTTAGATCCTGCTGTGTTGGCCCGTGGCAGCCATTGAATTTGACATGCTTGGGGCAATACATACCAGCGGAATTGACAAAGAAGCATAAAATCCCTTTTAAGTCGTCAAAACCGCAAAGTTTTTAATCACTCACCATTCCAACATTTATATAAAATCATTGAATGAATCCAGCGTCTGAGCACTTCACGTTACACCCGCTGATGAAATTTCATCATGACGTCACAATGGCTCTCAACAACCATCAGGTTACAGTCTCATGCTTCCTAGACGTGGAGAAGGCATTCGACTCAGTGTGGATTCAAGGACTTGTCCACAAATTAAAACAGCTAAGTTTTCCTAACGCTCTCATCACTATTATTTTTAGTTTTCTTCACTCCAGGTCCTTTTTTGTGCAGATAGAAGACCGCCAATCACAAGTGAAAAGCATCAGAGCTGGTGTCGCCCGAGGATCGAAGCTAGGACCACTGCTTTTCAACATTTTCACGTCCGACCAACCTCAGCTCGAGAACGCAACTAACAGCTGCCTATTCGCCGATGACTCCGTCACATACAGCAGCTCGATGTCCCCAGTTATAGCAGCACGAAGAGTAGAAGCCCACGTTAGGAAGCTATTCCAGTACTACTTAAGATGGGGCATACGAATAAACACGGGCAAATCTGAACTAATCTGTATAAGAAGATCCATCAGAGGAACCAGAGCTAGGTCCGCCACCAACTGCCGCAACATACAAATCAAGCTGCCTGACGGTTCATCACTCTCAACCACAAACAACATAAAGTATCTTGGCGTCAACTTCAACGAGCGATTTAGATTCAACCCACAACTGGACGCAGCTCTCAGGAAGGCATCACTCGCATTTCACCGCATTTACCCGCTGATGAAGAAGCAAAATGGACTAAGCAGAAGAACAAAGCTGCTGCTATACAAACAACTCATAAGACCGGTAGTAACTTACGGATTCCCCATATGGTATACCGTCTCGAAGACATACATGAGAAAGCTGGGAGTATTCGAAAGAAAACTCTTGCGAATATGCACAGGACTGCACTACGATCCAATCCGGAAGAAAAACGTCAGAAGTTCAAGACTCTACGAAGAAGCCAAAATCCTACCGCTGGAAAAGTATATGGTCACACTTTTCCAGAAAATACTCGGGAATATTTCCAGCCATCCAAACCCACTAGTCCGAAGGATTGCAGACCTGCCACACATACCAGAGCATCGGTACCTTCATGTACTGGCTCTGCTTAGCGAGGAGTTATTCCCAAGCGACACAGACAGGACAGCCCTGCCCTTCTACGAATCGACCGAGACAACCCACAATCGAGGATAATACCAAGATGACCAACCACCACAAAACCACAAGCATCAACACCCGGATTTGAACACCCTGAGGTAAACCCAGACAACGATGCATACTACGAGTATGAATCCGAAAAGACAACCACAATTTATGTAAAATAGATATAATAGATAAGTGTTGTTGAGCCAACACATTTAAATATTAACTATTCACCATCATTTGTTACCTAGTTTAAGTCAAATTGTATATATAAAAAGTTCAATAAAAGCAAATGTCATGTCCTGTCCAGCGTCTGATCAAAAAGTCTGCTTTCACCGCCAAGAAGAAAATAAAAACAACTGCCAATATTTTCGCTATATAATTTTATTTATTATTTAATGGACAAAGGAAAAATCTACATTTTAAAAATGATGAAACATATATAATGCACTCGAAAACTTGGTACGTGTTTTGATTTTCTCTTTTCCATAGAACTTAACATTTTGTTGTAAACTAACTCTGAACTAATCTATTGGTATAATTTCGCAAAGAACAAATCCACAACTCCACGAAAAAAAAGAAATGACTGATGTTAATGATATTCCTAAGGAAAAAACCTCCTCTAATGCATACACCTACTTAACCAATTTATTGATATTTTATTTGCATACGAATACATAAATTTAAATTGCATTTCTGTATTTGTAGTAGAAACACTTGTACTTTGCATCAAGGTCCTTGCATAATGTGCTAACACTCAATGGAAACTAGTAGGTAACAAAATAAAAGTGCACATGAACAAGCCGCTTCTCAGTTTGATATTATTGTTGTAGTTTGCCGGTTTTGTTTTGTTTCAAAGCACAAACTAAAATTGAAATGAAAACGAATACAGGGTAACGGGGGTATGTATGTTTTATTGTTGAAGTTGCACCGGAGATGCATTTCTATAGAAGAGTTTTGGATGACAATGATGTGCATGTGTTTGTTTCCTTATAGTAAGTTCATTTTTTAGAAGACCCATCCGCACTGGAGTGAGAACTCATACCGGTGGTGTTGCTCTGGGTTGGATATGAGTACTGGGACCAATACTGTGGTTGACTGTTATTGGCCTGCATCATGTTGCCCTGTTGTTGTTGCGACTGAGTGTTGTCCTGCAAGGAACAACAAAAAAAATTAAACATAAACAGAAGAAGGGTAGATTACGAGGAAGAATGTGTCATTGGATCGTATTCACGCGGCCACTCGGTCTGTTGATAAACCCACCTGATACCAATTCGCCCATTGTTGTTGTTGTCTGGGGTCGGCGCTATTGATAGGCCATTGCTGTTGTTGTTGCTGCTGTTGAGCCCCATAGCCAGCTAAAGGAAAATTGAAAATCTTCTTTTACCAAGCCACTCGATCGATGAATGTGATTGACTTACCTTGCGACTGGTCATAGCCCCAATAGTCCTGCTGCTGCATTTGTTGTTGCTGCTGTTGCTGTGGTTGATTGCCCCATTGACCACCCTGCTGCATTTGAACCCATTTACCCTGCGATGAACTGTTGTTGTGCTGAAACAAGTCAACCCTCGATGTGTGTTATGTTCTTTGTCTGAATCTTTATGAAATCTTACCACATTCGGGCCGGGCTTACTATACGCATATCCATCATCGTTCGAAGTGTACTTCGAGCGCTCAAAGCCACCGCGACTATCTTCGGTACGATTGTCGCGGTGGCCAGACCGAAAATCCCGCTGATTTCCGGACCTATAACTGCTATCGCGCCGGTTTCCGCTGTCTCCACCGTCACGATCGCGTCCTCGGTCTCGATAATCTCTTGACCCGCTGCTATATGAGTCATACCGATTACCTCCGCCGCCACCACTATTTCCGCCGGAACGTCCAAATCGATCATCGTAACGATTGCGATTGTTGTTAACCCAATTTGAGCCGCCATTTCCACCTCCACCGCCGCCGCCGCCACTGCCATATCGATTATTGCGATTGTCGTAGTTGCGTCCGCCACCATAGCCGCGATCTTCGCGCCAAGGAGCCGATGATCCACGCGAAGGTGGTCCCCAACGATTTCCCGAACCACCGCGGCGATCATTGTTGTTGCCCTTCCAGCGGGGGCCTCTAAAGTCATCCCGACGATGGTCATCGTATCGCCGCCTGTCATCTCGGGGACGGTAATCACGACGTTGTCGCTTATCTCGCGATGCCTCAGCGTCCTTGTGGCCCTTTTCGTTGTAACGCTTCACTTCATCCTTGGCCTCATCGTCCTTCAGATCAGTGTAAATGATGTTGTCGAACCAAGCAAAGTCGAGTGATGGCAACGTAAAGCTGGCTGTAAGTATTTTGCGAAAATGTGGTTGTAAAATTATAGCATTGCATTGCACACCTAGTATTTAGTAGAAAGGAAGTTTTACAAACGAGTTGTCGTACGCTAAATACATAGTAAGTGCGGATAATATGTATCTAAAAGTTTTAAACAATGCAATATGGGCTGCGAGTTTCCAAGATCGCCGCAGCTTCTTTTACCCGCAAGCGACATGACGAGACACATGGGCTGAAGAACATGTGACACTCTGTCAAAAACCAAACGCTACACAACCTGTCACGCAAATCGCTTACGAGGAAAAACACCGCAGGAACTTAGCCTGCACAGCCTCCATAAAATGAAAAAGAAATTGCGCGGAAAGTTTACCAGAAATCAGACCTCCGCGTCGTGCTAGCAAAATACAAGTCAATGAGACCTGCAGTGCAGTTTTCACCGACCACAAAGGAAACGACAACGAGAAGTGCCTATAGTAAAAGAAGCAGATGGCAACAAAGCGAAAGGTACAACAGGTGCTCCGGAATACGGAGCAGGCAATGATACTTATTGTCCATGAGGCAATTGAGATTATTGCGGATTAAACGAACGAACAACTGAAAAGCCCGCCGGTCCTATTCCTGAATTTACATTTGAATATCAAATAATTTATCTATCAAATTACTGGCCGTGGAATAGGAAGAAGACAAAGGACGACCGCCAAGATGTGAAGGACAGAAGAAGGGTACTGATCAAGAGGTACCTATTTAACCATTCAGTCAACACGATTTCAATGGCCGCCAAAAAACTCCATCTTATCATTCCGGAGAATATTAGTTTAAACAGCTTCAACCCCTTCCTGCGTTAGACAAAGTAAAGGCCAAGTTAGAAGTCGAAAAGCGAACTGGCGCTAACCCGAGCAGAACAGCATGAGATGAACTTTCAAGCACAATAAAGCTCTGTTCGTCGCACGACTATTGGTCAACTTTAGCATCCGAGTAAAATAAAAACCACAATCAGATATACGTATGTGACTTTTTTAAACACCTTCCCCCGTATTAAAAAACGCTGCGTTTAAGTTATCAACTCGTTATTCAGCAGTTACGTCCAAGTTTTGTATGCTATCTGATGTCTACTAGCTAACTTACTTGTGCACATTTGTTTATTAATACGAGGGCTTGTCTCATATGAATTTTCTGCGTGTCCTAATTAATTTTGACGGTTGGGCAACAATTTTTAAATGGTAACTGAGACTTGTGAGCATACAACTGACAACTTATGGGAACTCCATCAGTTTCGCCTCAATTTCTGCTTTTAGGCATCGGTTTAACTGAAAGCTTAACTGATAGCTCAACTCAAACTGAAATAATCGTCTCAATGGGACTTCATAAGATAGCTAAGCAAAGTTTTTGTCACAGTAATCACTGCGAAGCTTCTGAGGAGCAGTCGAAATAATTATGAACGAAAAACTGTCCCGTTGGCTAAAATTGTTGAACTTGTGAGCTCGATTTTATTTTAGATTCTTCCTAAATATGAAACATCTTAGAAAAGCCACACATCAAAGTTTAAACTGTGCTAAGGTACTGACCGGAAAATCTTCGAATCCACACCGGAGGGTCCGCGCAGTAGAGGAAGACCCCAACTCAGGTGGCGCACGCAAGTGGAAGGGGACCTTAACCAACTTAGCTTGGGAAACTGGAGACAGCTGGCTAAAGATCGTGTTGGCTGGAGACGCTTGTTGGTTGAGGCCCAGGTCCACCCCGAACTGTAGCGCCACCTTAAGTAAGTAAGTAAGGTACTGACTGAGGGGTCCCGGAAAAACCGAGCTCTAGGTCCAATTTAGACACATTGCGACGACTTGCGATGGAAATGTTCGAGTGCAAGGAAAGTTAGCTTTTATTCAATTCAATATTTAGAGCTAGAGCAATTAAGAGCTTCTACTTATATAGGCGATTCACAAAGTTATTTTCCAAAGGTCTATTCTGTTGCAGAACTTGGTTGTGTTTTTCCCTTTTGATTGAACAAAATTCACATTTTCTATGCGTCCCTTGAATAGGTTTATCTGTTCTGTTGGAAAGCAATCACAAAAGAAACCCACGTAATAATAATCCCTACTACCTCTATGACTCTGAATATTCTCTTTGAAACATATCCATGGACTTTCATGGAAGTCAAGTGCAACATCATTCCACTGCCTTCTTTATGGCTGCAAAAAGTTAGTCCGCCATACTAATTACAAATTTTGGTCTCGACTTTATGTTTACGGAAGCTCACAGTTGCGACGTTTGTTTGGAAAATATAGCCACTGGGAACTACCTAAATTTAGAGTCGAAACTAAAAATGTTTATTGGCAAGGCGCAGTGTGTGTTAAGCCGCATGTACCCGGGTTGTATGTGAGACCACTGGAACAGCCCCCCTCCTATATGAAGTCGCTAAAATCGTCCTTGGCCTATATAATTTATATTCTCTCTTAACCGAGAAAATCATGGACTGAAACTGATTCTCCCTAGACATAAAATGTCGCCTACCGAAATATCTACAACCGATGAAGTTTTCTTTATTTCCTTCTTTGACCTTTCTTTCTGCTTCTATATTTCTAATCATCTTTGACCTCACAATGGCAACATTTTCCATAAGAAACTAACCATTGTGACCTATGAAATATTTAGTGAAGCCTAAAAATGACGATTAGTAAGCCCCTTTGACAATTACCGCGCTAATGCTCTGATCCAAGAGCAAAGTCGCTAGATTTCGGAGGCCGACTGACAGATCCCGTTTTTGTCTGTTGAGTGGTAGTTTGTCTTGCGTTTACCTTAACTGAATTGACTGCGCAAAAAGTTCAACGCCAAGTTCTGCAATCTATAGGCATATTCTTTAACAAAAGTGCATTCGAATACATTAGTCAAATTTAGTCAAACTTCGCTCCCTTTTAGCCAACTTTGAGAGGGATCAAAATGTATTCGAATGCATTGTCCTTAGCGAACAGACCAGTTTTTATATACATATCTATTTATATTGACATATTGACATTTCGTGGGCGAGTTGTTTGAATTTTGTCCTGTTTTTCCGAAAAACTTTCGCTCGATTCATTAAAATTGTTCATGGATAGAAGTCTTGTCAATCTCCACAAAATGTAGAAGTAAGTTCAATGTGAGCCTATTCAAGTGGCGCATAGAAAGGCCTTGTTGTACCTAATCTTGGATTTTTGGAGCAAGACGCTTTTTCGAAAAAAGGGTATCCGAGAAAGCTTTTTCGAGGTAAAAATAAAATACCGACAAGTAGTTAAATACAGGGTGGGCCAAAAGAAGTCATCCGATGTTGTTTGGCTTTAATTTTTTTTCTAAATGAAAAACTTCGATTCTTTTTATTTGAACCTTTAGAATTTTATTGGTCGAGTCGAGAAGATGATATCGGCCAAATGGGCGCCGTCACAATTGATTGCCATACGGGCTCGTTTTAGCAATGGGATGTATGACTGGCTTAAAAGTGAAGTCAGAATGAGTGGGTGAAGAGATCGAACAACTCTACCAAGCAAAGCATTCTTCAATCCGGGACAATTTAAGATATATCCACGAAGATCCTACACTTCGACGTTTAACAGACAGTTAGCAGTGTCTAGTTCAAGTCAGTTGTAGACTGAATGTCAGTACTCTAGAATGGACAAAGCTCTGCAGAATAACCCGCTTTGTCAAAAGCGGATGTAAACACTGCGCGACATTTTAACAGAAAGATTGTTCGAGTCATATTTGGTGCAGTTTGCATCGATGAAGAGTGGAGGGGAAGATTTAACGACGAATTTTACGGTCAATATAGCGACGCCAGGTCGAAAAGCTATGAACAACGGCTGTTGTTACTGAAGGCATCTACCTTATGCAATCCGATTGGGCACTCTCAAAGCACTTTTTCTGCTATAGGTCACTTTTTATGTTCATTTGGTACGAAGAATGCAATCTTTTCCCGATTTCAGAGCACTTTTGCGAATCTGAATTTTTTCCTCAGAGTTGCTAGTGCGTTTAAGTTTGACAGGTAGTGGAGGTTGTTTACGTTTTCGTGAAATTTTTCAACAGCAAAGAACGGATTCCATCGGGTCTATTTGATTGAGAAATCAATCTGGACGCAAATTTAAAATGTTTTAACCTAAAATAAACCAGTGAATGGAAAAGGCTTAGAAAAATGCCGGAGGCTACATATAATCTGATTTTTAAAAATATTCACCAAAAAATAAAGAGCAACTGACGTTTATATGTTGAACTAGACACAAGACGACTGAAATCTGAGAGCGAATCTGAAGAAGCCCAATCGAATACCACATTAGGAACGGAGTTGGTCTAGGGTGTAGGTAGACTGTACCGCTGAGAGAAATATCACTGAAGGTTATATTCGCGGTCCGCGCGAATTACTGTTCTACTTCCATAGACTTAAATACACTGCGCCTTACTAATAAGCATTTTTAACCTTCAAACTAAATGTTTTGTAGATCACAGTGGGTATATGAAAAATCTCGCCATTGTGAGTTCTAGAACAAACACTAAATATATGATTATTAGTAGCGCGCATTATATACCTAAATCTACTGCCATCAATCGCAGTTATTGTCAAGAGTTAAATTAGGTTATGTTGCATTTTAGCAAACAGGTGTAAGTGTCAATACTCGACAGATCTACTTTCACGATTGTCTCAAGCTCAAAAGGTCATTATAACGACTATTTAATAGGAGGATTTACTCAGAATATTGCCCTTCCACAGCCATAGAAGGACCAACCACGTAAGTAAAGTTAAAAAAGCGATAGAGAGGGACGAACAAAACAACCAGTTCGACATGAAACGTTTGTAGAAAAACAAAACAAACAGACTTGAAGATGGAATGCAAAACTTTGGAGTGCGGGTGAACGTTTCAAACGCCTGAGAAAACAAATGCAAAAGGTTATCCACAAGGCAAATGGGTTTAACGCATACAACGCTTTCCCAAAAATTTGAGAAAAGAGATACAGTAGAAGGGGATTCCAGTAAATTTCCGCCTACTTCCAATGCCATTAAAAAAAAATAATAATAACCAGAAACTCCCAACAGAAAATACAGAACATATATGTAGGTAATGACATTTGAGTTCATTGGGCAAGGACCACACCTCACTGGGAATGAGTGCCGCATAAATACGCAGAATACGCAACTGTCAATAAAAGAAAGACTTGTTTTTATACCAAAGCGCGTATGAACAACAATACAATGTTACACTCTATGAATGTTGTACACAATTTAAAGAAGAAGAAAAAAAAATAAATAAGTTAATGAAATAAATACAGTTTATAGTATTTTGAATAGAAACATATTCCTAAAACAGCAAATAATAAAATATAAAATGATCTATTAGTACCTGTACCTGTAAAAAGAAAACTCAAATATATGCATCTTTATTTTGTTGTTGTTGTTGTTGTTGGTAGATTTAAAATACAATATTTCTAGTCACATCGGTTACATGTGAATAAATTCATAAAATAATTCTCTACACCTTGTCTTTTTTTGTTTTTGTTTTTTTTTGTTTGTTTGTTCAATAATAATTACCTTTTAAATTATTAAGTGTTGACTCTCTAATTGTATATTCATTTCCTGCCTCTGTTTTCAATTGGTTGCGCCGTTTCAATTCTTCCTCATTCGGTATACAAACAACAGCGGTGCGCTTGAAGTCGCCAAAACCTTTCATTTTACGTCGTTGAGCAGATGCGAACGCATTTGTCTATAAGATTTGGATTGGAGAGAGGCAAAATAGTAGTGTTGATGATTTGTTGTTTTGTTCATGTTTAAAAAGGCGATCCACATTATTTTTTTTTAATTACAGATGTTATATGCAGATGATTTGGCATTAATCTGCGTAGCTCAGTTTCATTTCATATCCATATTTTTATATTTTATTTATTTTTTTTTATTTTTTGCAATCAATCAGTAAATTTACGGCTGGTCGATTTGGATAAGCTAACTTAAAGGCTAGGTTGAGATACTTCACATTCAATATACGTACGGAGTTTACTTAGACGATGGACTCTGTCAGTGGGCATTCGAAAAGCCATTTGACGGTCGACGTCTATTACAATCATAAGTGTAAGCAATACGTATTTTACATAGCTATAATCTTACATAAACAAAATAGTAAAGGCCCTACCTTTCGTCGCATACTTACGCAGACTAATTAGCTAGGTTTTGTTCTTGAACTGGCCCTAAAACTGACCTCGGTAAGTATGTGGTAGTAAATGATAAATATAAAACAAAACAAGAAACAAATAGACATACACACCTGAGACAGTATTTATAAACGCATTCGCACTTTATGGGATATAGAAGTCGAAAGACCACCAAAAGAAAGGCAAACGGAAGGGAGACAAGCTATTGACGTTTGCTCTCTCGGATTTGGCAATTCCATTTGGCGATCTTTCAACGTGTATACCCTTTAATTAATGTAAAGAAAATATAAACAACTTTCATACCAAATATTAGTTTTTAATAGCAGAGGAACCCCTCTGAACACAAAAATTAGTTACTGTACTCAAATAACTCTTATACCACCCAAAATTGCACACAACCTTGTCACTCTTTTGATTCTTTTTTAATTATTCTATATAATATTATACATACACGTACTTGTTGTATTGTGTTTGAATATCCACACATGTGATATAAAAATAGTCCAGCTACAAACAAATGTACATAATTCGTTTTTTCTTTTATAAAATCACCAACTGATCCCCTTTGTCCGTTCCCAGGAATTGCCTAGATGTGTTCTTGTCTATCACCTTACTTACTTTTCTTGTTTATTATTTGTGATTGTCAAAGACTGTGATTGTCGCTCTTATAGGTTAGGTTACACTTCATGGTTATCATCTAGGGAACCGTCACGCTCAGGAATCTAAGCCAATTTGGCCAAAAACGTATTCTTCCTACAAAACCTAAATATTTTTGGGCCTAGTCTTCTTTAGGGAACTAACTTCCTCTAAATTGCTAAAGATATAACTTGCTGTGTAGAGTGATATTGCAAGAGACAAAAAAAAATATGGAAAAAAAAACAGCCAATCGAATGCTACGTTAGAATTTTTGTCTATCTGAATGCATTCACTCGATTTGACGTTTTGTCTTAAAAAAAAGAAAATCATTTTAAATTCAAATTTCATAGAAAAATAATGCCGCATTTACACGGTCACACATTCCTAACACGGAAAATTAAAGGAATACTAAATACTAAATGACTCAAAGGAACGACATTACCTAACACGTGACAAGTGTCGGCCATCTTGTTTACGTGGTAGGAATTATGGGAAAGCTATGCATGTTGATATTTTTACAGCGACGGCTCACGAAATTTCGCTTTCCTATAACACAAAATGCCTTCCGGAAGTGATGAACCGACAATTATTTACTAATTTCGTATAACTGATTGATGCATTTTCGGTTTAATTTACTGAAACTTAAAATCGCTCTCATTTCACATGTTTTAAAACAGAAATAGAAATATTTTCAAGTGATTTCAGAAATTATAGTCCCCGGAACTTGTGTTTATTTCCGTTTTACGTAGCTGTAATTATGGACAGCACATCCATGACACTTTAGGCGTCTGAATTGTGATCTCATTCTTACTCCTTTACTAGCATTGACTGCGGAAAAAAGGATTTCTCTGTCACGTCTCGTGCAAAAATGCGCGTGCGTGATGGTGTTAATGCAGTATAAAGGCAAATTTCACTTAGGGAAAAAAAACGGAAACTTTTTTCGTATTTAGGAGGAAAATTTTTGCATTTGCTGATTAAAAAAAGGGGAAAACAGTCTTCAAGTCTGGGACCACCAACACTGTTCCTCACATTATTATTAAGAGAAACCACCCTTTTAAGAGGCAAGAGAGAGTGGCCAACGATCGTTCGGTTGAGAGGGGAATAATAGTTGAGTTATACAACTTTTGACCACGAAAAGGGTGCGGTCGCTGGTTGAAAACAAAATATTACAAGGAACATTCTTCTATTGCGAGCAATGTCTGACATTCAGAGATGATGGGCAATATTCTCCGCCACGTGTGGGTCCTTACAATACCTACATCCCCGCATGTATTCGTTTTTGGTAAACCTAGTCTCATATTGTGCTCCCTTAAAAATATTCCTATACCTAAACATTCTTAATTCTTCCGGATTCTCACCCGATCTAACTTAGGCCACAAGGCCGTTGAAAACCTTTGCCCCTCTAAGTTTGACCGCCTCAGGTTGGCCATTTTATGTATGAATATGGCTTTATGGAAAATAATTCTCTTAGCCAGGGGTCAGATTCTGTAAGGCGAAACGGTACGCAAAACGAACGGTTACACAAGCAAATTTCTTCGTGCACACGAAAACGTTTTAACTTTTCGCCTTACAGAATGCCGACCCAGGGCCCTGATTTCGCTAAAAACTTCTCTAAACCTCCTCAACAGCGTACATTTCTTTGTATGGAATGTGAAAGTTGAGTGTACCAAGATCTTTGTCCGTTTTGTCAGGGATGTTGGAGAATAATGTCCAACATTTAAAACCCTGTGTTGGTGAGACGCAGGGCACTATTATCGGGCACTATTATCTAAGGTTGAATTACCGCACCGTGAACGAGTTCTACATGACTGAATTTGTTACTGTTCCTTGTGAAATCCAAAAAATTCAGTGACGTATGCGGTAATTCGAACCCTGCTTTATTTAAGACACAGACACAGACGCCTCATGGGCAGCCTAGGGTTTAGAGCAATACCGCCTCTCAAAGTTGCAGTGAAACAAGCAACTTAATTTTGATTGGTACCAAATCCACCAGAGATGTACGCGCAACCATCTCTAGCTAGTCTTTTTTACACGATGACTGAGGTATTCCAATTAAAATCTTCAATAATAAAGGCACAAACTTTGCTTAAGCAGAGCTAAAAATGTCGTCGCCTAAAGGGAGCTCCACATCCCTTCCACCTCTATTTCATCTACACATCCACATCTAGGAGGAAGTTGGCCCAACACACCTATTTACGCCCATCTTTTCCACCGAATTTTACAGGGCAGAGACGTAGATATTAGGTTTCTAGGTTAGAGTGGCAGGCCGCCTCAAGTGCAGCCACACTTAGGCCATAGTGGGCCCATTTTTATAAACAGAGGACTAACAATGAAATAAAAAAAAACGTCATCTACCTGCTTTTGTTTTGGGATAATTTTTGAAACAAATTCATTCACAGCCATCTGGATGGAGTCTGGAGCGGGCCTTTCTAGTAAATTATTTCCAACCTTCAGATTACATAATTTATAGCCAGTGATGCCACTTTGAGGGATTTCCTCTTTTTAAGGGATTTTCTGTAAATTTTAATATGTCCGAGTGACTTTTTAGCTATAAAAGGGGTTTTTATTTCATAACGATCTTTACACACTACTGAAACGAAAAGGTACTCACTTCACAGCAGAACAAAATCATCTGTAATCAGTTCATATTTTTCTAACAAAAAGGGACAAGGCCCATCGAAAGGGATTTTTCAACGGTCAATCTGGTATATTCCATCATTATCTTCTGGCAACACTGTTTATGGGTCAGAATTGCTACTTTTTTATAGAAAATTCCGTTCGTGAAATCTAGCCTAGACGGACACCAATATTATTAAAAGTACCGTGGAGCATAATTTTACAACATCTGTATTACAAAATGCAAGGATGCAGTTTTATTTTTGACCACATCAATGAGGCTGAACTATTTGACATGTTTTTAAAGATTCTAAGCCGCCACACAAAAATAATTGATCATACTCTATCTATAGGCGCTATTTTCTCTCATTCTCATTACTCACTCGGTTTATTTATCGTTCGTCTCTCCAATCGCTTGAGTTTGGCTGGCCCCATTCGATTGAAACGTCTTCCTTCTATTGCTTGATTCCACTTTCCATTTACTTGCTGGTGAAACAGTCGCCCTCATCCCAGCAATCGGATATTCTCTACTGCCAGACTTTATGGATGAAATATTTATTATGGACAGACACACACAAAAAACGTACAATGTGGTGTGCCTATGGATTGTCACACAGTTTAAACTCTTTAAAAACATGTCAATTAGCAGCCATACCAACGCAAGCTGGACTGGGCGGTACATACAAAAAAAAAAAGGGGGAAAAACTTGGCCTAAAATACCTAAAAATATCATTTCAATTGTTCTCTGTCAAACGCATTTGACTTCCTTTTTAAATGACGAAGTTTTGTCGTTTGTTGTAGCTGGATGTAGTTCACTTATATTCACATGTGTGGACACTGATTGTGTAACAAAAACTTGATTGACAAACAGAAAGGAGATAATTCAATTCAGAAAGAACGATTAGGCCTTCCAACTGCTGTTTCCCTTGGCAGAGTCAAGGACACTCTTAATAAGACGCTTAATCATTCCTGTTCCATGTCGCAGAAACATGGGTGTTAGCAAAGCTGGTTGAAGATGGTCGTTTCGAACGCAAAATTCTCCAAGTGATTCTCAGGCTTTGGAGGAGCAAATTCAACAGTGAGTTCAACGAGCTGTACAGCAAAATCAAACTGAAAAGTATGCATCAGTCGTCTAAGATGGATCGATAGGAAATGTGGATCGACACCAACGCTAGGTTAGCCAAGGAACGCCATAACTGGAGAGGCGTAGTCGGTAAGGCCCAGATAAGTTTTAAGTCAGCACAAAACTCCGCGTCGAAATCTTTAGAATGTCTCAATGAGAAACAGGCCAACATTGAATGACGTAGATAGATAGAGTTCTTTTTATGGAAATGGTTTTCCCGTCGGCTTTTTTTGGTCAGCCATTTGAAAACCATTTCCATAAACTATATAAACATTGAATGACGTCTTGAGCAATCAATGGCTTTGATGATAAAGCACGAGGGAGGCAAAGTTTCGGCCGTTTTATATTAAACATGTTGAACACGTCAATGGAATTTGTTTGCTGGCGACACATTCAAAGTTCTAAAGCTGAAAAAATGCATTATGAACATTTCCTCTAAGCAAAGTCCTTAGGAAGTTCTGTTTCAGCTGCTGGTGCACCAGAAAAATTAAGGGCCGCTTGCTCATACGACTCCTAACGATTTAAATTCTACTTTAATACTTATGGGCCACTTTTTTTAGGGCATAAACTGTCACATAAGAGTTTATGTGGAACTTAATTCGCTATGAGTCGTACCAGCAAACGGCCGTAAGAGCCGCAAGCGGAACGCCTTTTATTTGAAAGTTTGCTAGTGCGATCGGGTACTCTTTAACTTTGTATTAAAAATAACGTTGGCGCTTAATACAAATGACAGATAATTAAATTAAAATTGAATTCTGCCTGAAAGCATTTTTGTCTTTTTTGTGAGGTCTCCAATCGGCGACCAATTTGTATTCTTTCTTCTCTTGGCTCGCTGAATTCTCCCCTTTCTTTCTGCCACTTTCAAGTTATATCTTGTTATAGAAAAAACAAACAACAAAAGTACTTTCTCCCGATTACGTTCTAAGGTGTTTGTATTGTTGAAATGAACCATTTCTAGTTTGTATACAAGTATGTTGCCTTGGATTGATTTATGCCATACCTGGTCAAGAATGTAGTTGCGACGCCTTTTCGTTGCTATTTCTTCCAGCGAAGGTAAACTATTTATGCACAGTTCGTACACTTTATCCCAATTGCCTTTGTGCAGGGGCTTTCGCGGTTTGCCATCAATCTAAAAAAGGGATGAAACACACATGTAAAATGCATCACTCATAGTACAATGCAGTAATTGCAACTGAAAAAAAGAGGGCAATATTTATTTGGGTTGTTTGATAAACTAATGCTTGGGTTTGGCATGTCCTTCTCTCTAATATATATTAAGATATACTTTACAGTTGGAAATTGGAACCTTAGAATGTCGGTAGGTACATCTCACTTGGCATTTCTTTTTTCGTTTGTTGTCGATATGAGCGGTCGGTGGTTTTGCATCTTAACGATGATTATCCCATTTGTGCTTTGCATTTGTACCTACACAAAATAAAACAAAAGCAATAAAACTAAAAGAAAAGTGGGATTACCGTCATTTTGGCGATGAGATTGTCAACTCCGATGGTGTGGTAACGCTTGTCGGGGTTCTCCTTGACATGGTTCAGGGCCCAGTGGGTCTTGCCGGAGCCTGGGAGGCCGACCAAGATGTAGACTTCGCACTCCTTGCGGCTTTCTGGCCGCTGGGGGCCGTTAATGAATTTATCTTCTGGCGTGAGGGCAATCAGTTCATAGTCGGGCAGCAGGACGACTGGTTCTCGAACTTCCGGTTCGACTTCTTCCATAATGTACTCGGGATTGGAGTCGCGTGATTCCCTGTTCTTCTTTGCTGGCGATGGGCTTTTCTTTTCGGCCTCTGGCTTTTGTCCGTTCTCTTCTGTGGTCTCTTCGGATGGTTTTTCTTCTTCTTTGTCGTCCTTTTCTTTGTCTTCCTCTTCCTTTTCTATGTCATCATTTTTTTCTTCAGCCACATCGGCAGGTTTTTCAGCTTCCTGATCTTCCTCTTTTGCTTCGGGGTCTGCCTCGGCTGGTTTTTCTTCTTCCTTGTCCTCTTCTTTTTCCGCATCTGGTTTGATGGCCGTCTCTTCTGCGGCTTCTTCTTTAGCATCTGGCTTCACCTCGGTCTCTTCGTTCTCGTTGTCGTCCATCTTGGCTTCGTCGACAACTTGCCAGTTATCTTCGGAAGTGCTGTCCTTCTTGTTCCTCTCAGGTTCCGCCTTCAAGCTGTCCTTGCGAGGCTTCTCCTTCCTCCTCATTCTCTTTGGACGTTCGGCATTGCCCAGCAAGTTCTCACTGTCAGCGAAGTTCACTATAAACTCGTAGCCCTTGGTGAGCACGTGCGGGAACAGGGCGTCTTCTTCGCCAAGAACTGATTTGTCGAACTCGAAGGCTGTGCCCAGGTCCTCGCCATTCAAAGTGAACAGGATAGTGCATGGGGTGCTGTCCAGATCCAAGTAACAGCCAATAACGTCGTCCAGCTTGAATGGTTTGCCATAGTCGACAAATTCCCCGTTGAGAGCTTTCTTTCCAGTCTCGCAGTAGGCGTACGAGATGTCGTCTTCGCCCAACAACAGACCCGTCTTGCTCGTAGAGAATCCGCACCTTAGCCCCCTGATGAAGGGTTCATCTTTGAACTCATTCACATTGGTTTCTTCAGCCAATCGCACCTCGTAGCAGACTTTTCCTTCGCGCAGCCCGTAGTTGGTGCGGGCACCGGACCAAACTAACGAGTATATATCGTGCGACATTGGCTTCGCTGAAGTGAATGTAACTGGATCGATTGACAAATGCAAATCGGAATCCACTGAAAGCAAGAGAATACAACCATTAACCAAAAATCCCAGCGATGAGTGCGGAAATACTTACACCAACTCAAACCAAACTGTTTGTCTTCAATAAGCGGTTCATCTTCTTCGTTTGTAGACTCGTCAACGTTTTTTGCCGGACTTGAACTCCGCTTGCCTTTGGGGGAACGTGAACGCGAATTCTTGGAACGTGATCTGCTGCGACTGCGATCTCTCGTCCGCGATTTGGATCTAGATTTTGAGCGCGATCTAGACTTGGAATGAGAACGTTTTCGGCCGAGGCGTTTGTCTTTCTTTTCAGCGATTTTTTCCTCCTCTTTGACAGCATCGTCTTTGGACTCTGTTGGAGTCTCATCGACTTCCATCTTCTCGATTGATTTTTCCAGAGCAGCACCATTCTCTGCTGGCGTTTCGGGCTCTTCGTTTGTTTGTTCTTGTTCTTCTTCTGCGTCGTCGTTAGTTTCTTCAACTTCAGGTTGATTATTTGTCTGCGAATCTTCTTCCTCGTTCTCAATACCTGCTGCAGATGAAGCAGCATCACCTTCTTCTTCCTCCATTTTTTCCGCAGCAACAGCGTCTTCGGCATCTGCTTCTGGTTTCTCTTCAATCAACGGTTCAAGTGGTGATTCAGATGATTTTTTCACTGGCGATGGTGATGGCGAACGGGTCATGGAGCGTGTTCGCCTCCCTCGCCTGCTGGGTGTATAGACTTCGGGAATTTCACTTGTTTCTCCTTCTGCAAACAAAAAATTAAACAAATTCACGTTAAATACTTTACAGAAAATATTTTAATATTGCAGCTTAAAAGAATCGAATTCAAAATGGAGAACAATCGAAGCACCGCCCTAACTTTTATAATGGAAAAGGCATAAAAATTATCTCAAAATGTTGCAGCTCAATACAATGAGTAGGTACATACCAGAAACGGATTGTGCCGCCTCTTGCATTTTTTTCAGTTGAAATAGTTTACACGAAATTTATTTAGTACCAACTAGAAAATCATTTTTGCTATCGATTGACCGTGTAGGCTTAAAACAAATGTCCAAAGCATGAATCAACATTTAATGGGCTCGGCGATTTTACTGAACGACGCAAGCTTCGTCATTTCGATAGAACGAGCGATCCAATTGGCTATTCCCATTTAGCCCAAGTGACGGCGTTTACATCCACGGAACAGCAGTAACGTCTGTATTGACAACAATTTGTTAAAAAATAAGAGCTAAGATATTTCGTTTGCACTGGTAGCAAAATATGGTTCACACTCGAATTTTTGCAATTATCTTTATGTATGTGTAGGTTAAAGAAGGTACGTCGATAACTTTTATTTCATTTCACTTCATTTCATTTATTTTAATTGAATGCTTACACATTGAGATATAAAATTATGAAAATTTATGAGACGAACACTCGTAAAAGCTGTTGCGAACAGAATAAAAACTTTTCACAGCAAGTCAGGTATACGGTTGTACCCAACAGCACGTTTTCTCTTTGAAAACAAACTCAACGAGATTATTTCTCTCAAAACCAATGCACATGCCAGTACACTTGACAGCTTCACTTTTCAAATGTTCATACAAAGTACCGCCAGTTAAGAGATTCCTACCGCGGATGGCGATGGGCCCGTCTTGGTGACGGGTCTTTTGTGACGATCTTACAACCCCACCTAACCTAAGAGATTCCTATATTTTCCTATTGTTTCTGGATCTCCCTGCATTTTGTGAAATTCAGTCGTTAAGACTTCAAACCTGTCGCGTAAAATTTCGTTAGTAGCTCTTGCGCCCTCTGATGTCAGGGGTCGTTTCACATTTTCTTTAACCAGCAACAGCGCTAACGCAAACTCTTCTGTTGACAATAAACCATCTAACATCAGCAGCGCCAACGGAGTCTTTTCTTAAACTGTCACTTTTCGCACTGGTATACCAACCATTGACGTTTGCGAGCATTAGAAACAGTAAAACATCCGCCCCTATTCCGAATGGCGTTTACGACGATTTTAAAAAACGCCAATTTGAATTTGGAATTACGCGAATTCGGAATTCCAGTCGTTGAACGCCATTTGTCACTGAAGGTCATGTTGAACCTATTCGCTTACGGCGAACGTCATGTGAGAAACTTTTCTGCCATTTTGCAAGGCGGTAAACGGCACAAAAAACGACAAACGTCGTGAAAGTAAAACGCCACTCGGAATAAGGGTGATAATCTATCGTTATATTTAAACGAAAGTTAACAATTAGAACATGCAATTGATTGTGCTTCATGTTACAAGGAATTTCATGTCGTTGTTTTTATTTAAACAGTAAAAACATCTGACAGCCGAAAAGATGTAAACATAAAATCTGCCATCGCCAACTTAATGTCGATTTCCATGGGGAAAAAATCAACTGGTGTCAGTTTCTGTGTTCCATTGAAATCACCTTTTCTCAGATTTACAACACTTTTGAGAGTCTCGATTTTTTAGCGAGATTTTCACCAACATTTGACATTCCTGAAGTTTTGGAGTCTGTGCATAGGACTTATGACGACGAGTCTGTTGAAAATAGACAACAAAATATATATTTGGCCGTTGCCAATAATTACGAATTTAAATGAATGAAATTTTAAAAGCTCAAAATAAAATTTAAAAACAGCTGGCTTTTAACGCACACAAATGGGGAAAAAAACGATTTCATTCTAGGGTAGAGTTGCCAATTGCCGGCCCCTTGACGCATTTTCCTACAAAACTTGTCATTGAGGTTTGAATTATTGAGTTTTTGATATGGTTTACTTTTTAAATTGTTGATTTGATATTTCTTAAGAGATAAAAACAAATAAAACATTAATATGTCAATGTAAAACAGTATTTTTCTTCGTTTTTATGAAAAAACTCATATTTTCCTATATTCGGCCACCTTGGCCGCCAAAAAGAGAGAGATTCTAACAGATCAGATGGCCGAATGTTGGAGACGGCCGGAATAAGGCAACTCTACTGTTCCATTGACGGAATGATTTGCTAATTTATTTCAACAGAAATCAAGCGAAAGTTGAAAAACATGTGCCCGATCATGTGGCAACAAGGAAACAGAGCACAAGTAATTTTTAACCACTTTTCAGGAGCGCACGTTAAATATTAGATTTTAGATGTGGGAAGACGACTTAGGTTTTTTTTCCCTGATCCATAACACACCGACAGTAAGAGATATTTAAATGGAAAAAAATATGACACACAGAACAGGGTACGGTGCATCCGATCGTAACATCAACCCAATTTTGACCAAAGTCGACTTATGTCGTTTTCCATTGGGCAAAAAGAAGCGTCCGGAATCGAAAAAAATCACTTCTGAAACCGTTCCATTGGCAAAAAATACTCATCTGGTGATTCTAAGAGAATTTCGCTTCTCGATTTGAAGTCAGAACCCACTCAAGAAGCACTCACACAAGTGCAATTTATGTATTTTATTACAAGTCAGCTGACAGCAGCCGTAGATTATTTTTTGGCATTTTACCAATACATTTGTGGATTCTGTCAGAAGCAGTTTTGCTGTTCCATTGGATTTCAGAATGAGTGGATCCCCGAGTGAAACCAATGGAAAACGACATTATGCTGTTCTTTCTTTCTGACGCAGATATTTTAAAATGAAAGTGAATGCTGTCAAAATTGTATTTAATTTTATGACCTCGGTTAAAGTCGATGATGTTTTCGTTGCTTGAAGTTAACCCTAATGCATTTTTATGTCTGACAAACCTCCAAAAAAAGCCCACCGTAACCTGTTACATTAAAAGTAGGCCAATCTTGAGATTGAATATTAGCCATCAAATTAAACTGGTTCAATAATGATTTGAATACTAAAAAATGCAGTTCTTATTGCGTTGTATTTATTATTTTACTATTTACGTTCACCTAAATGACAGGACAATCCATAGCTTTAAACAGCATTTTTATCTTTTCAAAAATTATGATTGCTATACAAACTTGATAATAACAAATAACAGATCTCCAACTTTCGAAAATAGTACAGAATACTTTATCGTAAGCGTCGCTGTTAATTTTGATGAGATTCTCCGAGTCTTATGGCTGCTTATTTCAAAAAGATGTCAACAGGAACAAGGTGTAGGTTGTGAGAGTGGATTTTAAATAACTTTTCAGAGCCATGATTTTACTTCATAGTCGAGATTTATTGTCCTACAACGGTCCATTCACAATGGCAATCAAATCAAAATACGGATGGATTATATTTCTAACGCAAAGTTAAACAACTCCGAACCGTTGTTAGGTAGTGCAATGATCCCCTGGTCTTACCCTAACGGGTATTTATTTAAATTTACCTCCAATGAGCACTTGAAAGGGTGCTCTCAACTGAGTAGGTAGTCAGGCAGGATTTTTGCTGACTAGTTTGGTTGGCAGTTGGATACCTCACCGCCAATTTCAATTCAAAAATGGGTCATGTGAAGAATCTAGAAAAACCCACAGAAAGACAAAGGCTGTCAGATTTAGAAATTGAAATACGAAAGATCTCAATTGCGTTACTGAGTGCAAAGTTGACATTCCGTATCTGGGGCCGATCAATCAAGTTTATGCGTTCAGAACACACCAAGTCCAGACCAATCTATTCGACTTAAGAATACTAGACTCCTGACCAACATGTGGTTGGTTTTGCTGCCCATACAACCAAACTTGCACGCTTACCTGAATAATATTCCAATACAAGTAGGGGCTGTCGACTTCCTAGTGGTTTAGAGCAAATTCTAACTGACTAAAAACTTGGAATTCTGTTTTAGAACTGGAGTTTGATGAACTATTCCTTCGAGCACTCACTGCATGTCAGAAAATGATCCCCAATATAGTCAAAGATAAGGCTGATGCTATTTGCACGTTAGGGGCACGGCTTAGGTCGACGGCTACGGTTAAACGCGGCAAATAGGTTTAATGTGGCTCGCTTCGCTCGCTTAAAGCGATCTACACTCCAGTATTTCATTTTCGGGCTCGAGCCTGTAAGTTTGAAGGCCCAACTTATTCTTAAAATGCTATTTTTAATTATTAGGTTACGTTAAATACGTAGCCGTGCCCCTAACGTCGTGCGAATAGCCACTTTGCAAAGATAATCGCAGCTCTGAGCAGCATCTTAATCGGGGATATTACCAATTGGGGATCGTCGAAGGTAAGCAGAAATCACAAATTCGATGGAAGTAAGTTTTTCACAAATCCATGCATATCTACCAAAAACCAAAGATGTATCAAAAAAAGATAAATACAATTTCAAATACAACTATTTATTAAATTAGGTACGCTCCACTTCAGAGTCCCGATATCGAAAGGGAAACTTTCCACTGCTACCACTTTTAGATTTCTTTCTACTGCCGAAAAGCTAGCGCGCCAAAATAAAATTCTTGATTTCAAACAACAATTCAATTGAATGTACGCGCACACATTTCATAGCCAATTACTAACAAACGGATATGTAGGTAGGTAGGTATGTTCAGAGAACACATTTCCAAAACCAGATGCAGTTTACATCAACGAATAAAATTAATAAATATGACGTCATTACCACATTTTTCCATGAAATTTCTTGTTTTATGAAATAAATTATGGAAATCTTAATCAATTTATCCATCGCCTACCATTTTAATCCTAATCAGATTCTAATGGACGGATGAAAATAGAAACACAGGGAAAATTGTGTATTATTGTAAGAATAAAAAGTACATAAATATTTTCACTTACCTATGACTGGCGTTTTAGCATCAATGGCGGCTTTTAACCGTTCGATTAGAATCGCTTTTACGCCTTTGATGTCCAAGCCACGCGCTTGTAATTCATTTCGTAGCTCGGCTACTTTCATCTTTTCTAGCTTAGAAACATCCATTGCGGTTATTTATTTCTAAAAGCCAGATGGGTAGAGAATTCTTCACGTTTGGATTTGATAAAAAAAAACTCTTGATCGGTTGGGATACAACATACACGCGTAATTTGCTTTTCTTCTTCCCGTTTGTTTTTTTCTTTCGTTTTTTTTTTGGTAGTCAATTTTTATAAAAACACTTTTAAATTCTTAATGCACTTAATACTCTTCGTACTAAAACTGATTAAACAATTGAGAACAAAGCAAAAATATTGCTTATAGTTCTAAAACTTAAATCGCAATCCCAAGTAAAGGAGATAATATCCATATATGAATATATGTAAACCTCCTATGATACGAAAATGAAGCGCATAGAACGTGACCGAATACCGAATCGCTGGGTTTTCCAATAAATTTGGAAATGCGCAGAATCTGGTTACGTGCAGTGCTGCCACAAGGGAAAAAATTTGCGTAGCAAATTTGCGTAGCAAAACTTAATTTGCGTAGCAAAACTCAAAAGTCCAGAATATAATTTTTTTTTCGAAAATAAACAAAAAACACTTAATTCTTTATTCAGAGTAAATATTTTTTTAAGGACTAGTACAAGTATAGTTGGTAAACTATATATTTTACAAAACTATAATCAAACAAAAAAAAAAAAAAAAAACATTAAAAACTTCACTTAAAAGGCGCTTTGCATGTAACCATTGCCTTAATTACAAGAATTTTGTTCTCATTTCGTGCTTAAAAAAAAAGTAGCAAAATAGGCGTTTTTAGGGAGAGTGCGTAGCAGCGTAGCAAACGGGCAATTGCGTAGCAGTTTTGCTACGATCGTAGCAAAGTGGCAGCGCTGGTTACGTGCTCGATGGCAAAAGCGCCATTTTACATAGCCAGTGAATAGAAGGAGACAAAGAGATTAGGTTAGTTTACCGGCACGAGGATAGGAAAGAGAAAGTTTTATTATGAAATTATTATTGGAGACATTCCACCAACTTCCAGTTTCCAGAAATGCTATTTCCACCACAGCCGAGCAAGCTAAGCTAGATTCACCGAAAAGCTGCCGTTCAGCAAAGCCAAGCGGCTGCAATTATTAAAAGCTGAGTTCGAAATTATAGCATGAATGCGAATGGTAATACGTTTTCACTAGAAAAAAAAATCCCAATTATGCCGTATAATTCAATTTGCTACCGATATGTAAAAAATATTATTCAAAATTCGTTCGTTGACGATAATAGGCGTGTTTTTTTGGGCTTCGATCTCAGCAAAACAAAGTAAAATAGGATTTGCAGCACACTTATTACAACAACTACAGCTAGTCTCGAAGTGTCAAGTAGAGCGTAGTTGTTGTGATTGCGTGCTGAAAATCCTTCTTTACTTTGCTTTGCTGAGATCGAAGCTAAAAAAAAGGGCTTATATTGATATTTTGCTAAATTCGCATAATAATTAAACGTCAAACGGAGAACGTGTTAACAAAACACTATCCTCCGTATTAATAAACGCTGCGTAAAAGTTATCAACTCGTTATTCAGAAGTTACGTAAAATTTGTGTATGCTATCTGATGTCTACAACCTTACTAACTTGTGCAGATTTGTTTATTAATACGGGGGTATGTTGTAAGAATATTATTCGCTATCAGAAGTTAGCATCACTATTGCTTAAAATTTTACAATGTTGTAATAATAGCTATATTTGTGATGAATGAGTAGAATGAGTGAAACTTCACATTTTGACAGAATTTGAGATCTCAGACGGACTTTATATTTGTAAATACCATATAAACTAGAAGACTATATAATTAAAAGTTATTTTTAGTACTAATCAACGAAGGCATGGCTTAATTTACAAATTTAAAAAAATTTAGTTGCCGACTTCTTCTGCAAATATGTATGCGAAAAAGAGTATCATTTAATAAATAAGTAGCGATAAAACATAGCACTGCCATAAGTTCATGCTTGAATTTATTTTTGCAAGAGGAGTAGCTGTCCATCTATAACAATTCCTGTATCAATGGTTTTTACGCATTGAGTGTACTATTTATACCCTTTTGACATCTAAGCAATATTAAATGTTAATCATTACTCCAGTCAAGTTGGTTTATTGTACCTTTAGCTAAGTATATTTTAAAATATTGTAACCAGAGACAAATCATACTGAGACCCCCAACTCGCAATCCTCTTGCCGCTGACCTCCTCAATTCACCATTTTTTATTCCTATCCGCGTTATGTCAATTGAGAATCCGTGTGACATGCAAAAACACAAAACACAAAAATAAATGCTGGCAGCCGCGGCAACCGTGGGGAAATGTGAAAGGGTTCGGGAATACCACATTTTACATTACTGAATGTCATTGGTTAGTTATTAATTATTTTGTTTAACCGAATAATTTGATTTTTATGTTTAATAAAACTATCTAAAGGAGTTCTTTTCTACATTAGAAACATATTAGTACAAACATGGTTGTGTATTTTCCGCTTTTGGATATCATTAACTTCGATTTCGTGTGTACATTTTTGTTAACGAAAAAAATTTGCTCAAAATGTTTTTATTTTTCCTCAACCAATCTACATTCTTTATTTTTCGTGAATATTTTAATCATTCCGAAACTTTTTTTAACGATTAATCCACAGTGTATTATTTCCTATAGGTACTTGCTTGTCATATTGTAAATGTATTTTGAGTTTTTTTTCTTTTTACCGATTTCTTTTCAGTTTTATTTTTGTTAATTTCGAAACTAGTTCCGATTTTTCATACCTCAAAAAATGTCCACTGACTGGTTCTCTATTCCCAATATAGTTCCTCATTTGGCTGTCGATTTGCCACCACCAGTCTTCAAAAGGGGGTTTTCTTTTTGGAGGTACAGACTACAGACAACTAGTGGCGTGCATGTAAGTTTACTTTTAAATGACAAACGGGAAACGGAAGTAGAAATTAGCTCTTAACTCTCATATTGGTTGTCACGACT
The DNA here is from genome assembly GCA_948293265.1 of Cheilosia impressa. Classification (NCBI taxonomy): domain Eukaryota; kingdom Metazoa; phylum Arthropoda; class Insecta; order Diptera; family Syrphidae; genus Cheilosia; species Cheilosia impressa. Next base: position 14,976,772 of record OX411884.1, read on the forward strand.
GAAAAAAGTGTTGCGGATGCAGCAATTCGAAAAACAAACATTTACAAATATCTACAGATTTTGTTTCGGTCGTAGATAGTGGAAGATCCGTCGCAAAAAGTACGGCCTATCTATACGGCCGTATACCTGAACCTACCCCACACAGCCACATTGACCTGGCTGTGTTTAACGCGCTCTTACTGTCTTAGGTCTTAGGACCTACGCCACATACATCATGCAGATATCATCGAAAAGCAAACAAATGATATTTAGCAAGGAATACATTCCTTAAATTTTGTATTTATTAAACATTTTCAACATTGGCAACAAAAATATATAAAAATCATTAAAATGCATAAGACATACTTTTAATATTAGATAAAATCTTTAATGTATATATCAATAGTAATAATATCTTATGTTAATGTAAACAAATCTGATTTATTGAAAACATTTTGTAAGTAAAACGTTTCATTTGTAAATTCCCTAAACGTTCTTGATCCCTTTTAGTATTCGTTTGGTCTTGTGTTTGCAAGAGGCATTTTTTTTTAACAAAAAATATCGATTAAATTTACCCGTAACCATATTTTTTTTACATTATATTATATAACATTTATTTTAAATTATACAAAAGAAACCCTGTAAGCGATTTAGGATTTCATAAAATACATAACATTTTTAACAAGAATTATACTATTCGTAAGACTTATCTTGCACGAAGTGGACATATTACTTTTTGTTATTATTATTTGACTTAATTCACATATTTTATATTGTATAATAGTGTATGGTATTTTTCTCCTCAAAAATATATAAGTACTCTTTCGGTGTATCTGTTACATTTTGGTTGCAATTTTTTGTAACCATATCTTTCCACGCTTTTTCTTTTTGTCAAATTTGCCTATTTTATGTATTTAAATTTAATGCTATGTAATTATTGTCCGGTTTGCATTCTACCAAGTTATTTACTGTTAACTAGGTTAAGAAATTCTTCGCGTGTCTTTGGGTCGTCGCGAAACACTCCCAACATTGTTGAGGTTACTGTTTTGCTGTTGATTTTCTGTACTCCTCGCATCACCATACACATGTGTCTGAAAATAAGGATAAGGAGGTTGATTAAAGTACATCCAAGATATTTGAACAGAAATCAGAGAAGATTTTGGGAACTCCCATTAGATCTTTAATCTTGGTTCTTGATATAACAAAATAATAGTGGCGCCCAACATTGGACTCGCACAGATAACCACTATAAATGCTTTTACTAAGTTGTGTTACTGCTTGTTGTCTTTTCCAATTTCTTCTTGGAAATTAAAGAAATAAATCGTTTTACTTACACTCCCTCAACGACAACAGCCACACCAGCTGGCTGGACGGCTTGAGTGACTGCAACCGCAATCTGTTTAGTTAATCTCTCTTGTACTTGTAGACGCCTCGAAAAGATTTCCACAATTCTGTTATATAAAGAGACACAAATAATTAATTTCTTGCAATAATTACAAATAAAATATTTGTTTACCTTGCCAGCTTGCTAAGACCGAGAATTTTGTTACACGGTAAGTATCCAATTGAAACTTTGCCATAAAACGGAACCAGGTGATGCTCGCACATTGAGAACATTTCAATATCCTTGACTACCACCATTTCATCGTGGTCCTCGTCAAAGACGGCACCATTGAGAATATCTGTAAGAAATAGTAAAAACGATTATTTGGATTCATTTCAAAGACTTAAAAAAAATCAAAAGACCGAGGTCTTGATAATGAACTTAAGTTCGATGAGCTAGTATAATAAAACAGCCGGTAGTGCAGATTTGAGATTTCAAACGAAACGAGACGGACATTGTACATTCCTAAAGTTGACCTATTTTAAGAAAAGGAACAGCGATTGTCTATTTATCGATTAAAGGAAAGAATTGACCTTTCTATGAAAAGAAGAAGTGCACTTCCAGGTCAATTCTTAACACGAAAGAAGTGCCCGTTAGTTACTTTTTGGACTTTAGCACAGATTTTGTTTTTGTCAGAGTTAAAATTCTGCGACGCGTATGTCATTGCATGGTTGGTTCTACACTTCTATATAGTAACACACTCTTGGCAAACGATGTTTCGTTTAATTTCCATTCTTCCAACTGTCATTGTTGCTCATTCAATAGTAGCTCCGAACGCGCTCAATAGTTTCGCGTCAAATTCATTGTCGCCCATTTAGTCGTAATGTCATAATTTTCCCCTGACTCCAACAAAAGTTATAATTTATTCTGCTGGCCCAAGAATACACATGCCTTATATCCGCAAGGCCACATGTAAATTCTAAACCTGCTATTGATATTGTGTGATTGCATAAAATTATTGAAGGTAACCAGAAAGGTCACTGTCAAAAATCATTTAATAAATATGTTTATTGTCATTTATGTATAAATCGGTTAAGGAATAAATAGCTTACCCTCCAGTGACTGGTCGTATCCTTTTGTGAAGAACAACATGGCTTTAGCTGCACGTTCCGGAGTTTTCAACAGTCCTTGGCGATCGGGATCTTCTCCGAGACCACCAAGTAAGCGGCGATATGATCGCGCCATGTCGGGCAACAAAGCTTCGCGGGTCGGTGGTTTGTGATCAAATTCCAAATCGTGGTGAAATGTACATTTTTCATGTCCTTCAAATAGAAAGAAATAAACAATTTAGAACAGTGTTTTCTTTTTCAATTTCGCGTACATCATCATCTCAAAAAATTAGAGATCTGAATATTTTAAATTATTAACATCAATCTAGTACAAATTTATATATGATGATGGGCATTAGGTACGGAAGAAAAAAAAAAAGATTTAAAGGTAGGTAGCATAAGCATTTTTCTCCCAATGAGTGTTTCGAAATCGAAGTGGAGACTTTCGTGGAGATATTTGTGAAGAGTGACTGAACTCAAATTTTACTACAATTTTTGTTCTATAGAAATTCAGTATTAAAAACCGGTCTGTTATTCAATTGCTTTCTTATTTTGGATAAATAAAGGAGGAACAGAATATTTAAACTAATTAATAGAAACAAATTGTGAACTCAGCTTTTTTTTATCATTTACCCCCGCATTAATAAACAAATGCGCACAAGTTAGTTAGCTAGTAGACATCAATAGCATACACAAATTTGACGTAACTTCTGAATAACGAGTTGATAACTTTTACGCGGCGTTTATTAATAAGGGGGTTAGTTTTTACATTTCGCAATGAAACATTTGTACTATGCTCAACCTTTCAGAACCATCTGATGCTAGGACTGTTTTTTTGAGCTTTATCACACTGGACACTGCTATTTAAGAAGACAGCTTTAAATTAACACTAGTTTTCAGCTCATCTAAGTTCTTTCCGGTTACATGTAATAAGCTAAATTTGTTGTGCGCAAATCGATATGAGTACTTAGCCGAAAGTGGTTCGATGGCGTGGTACAAAAATACAATATATGCTAAAGTTTTCTGACAGTATACAATCATTTTAATATCATTTAAATGGCGCCGAAAGTACTCTTCATAACGTAAACGTCAATTGGACTCGGTGTGAATCATTGTGTTCTTGTTGCAAGCCTCAAGTCTTTTGACTTTCTCTACTGGGTAAGATAAATCACTTGAAGTTCCTGTGTCAATTGCTGTGAATAATTATTGTCACATAATTTTCTGACACTATCAAGGCGAATTTTTCAGCTGTCAAAAAATGTTGCTATAAAATTTGATAGTAAATTTCCTGTAGGTAAATTTTTGATTAGATTTGTGAACTTTTCCTTTTGACACTTACAAAAGTGTCAGAAAATTAGCCCAAGACCAGAAATCAGCGCAATTGACGCATGGCCTTAGAGCACTTTTCCGAATTACAAGTTTAACTTATACCAAATCATTTGACGTTTGTGTTTTAAGGGTAGTGCAGCTTCTTCTTTTAACACTTGTACAAGTGTCAGAAAGTTACCAGAGAAAAAGTATTTAGCAATTTTTTAAATAATGCTGAATTTACACAAACATTAAGAGGACATCATCAAACTAAGTAACAGATTTATGTTTTTAAATCGCTGCTATAAACAGAGAGCTTATAGTGGAACGGAATTTCCCTTAAACAAGTGTGCAGCAATGCACAGTCCCCATTAAATCATAAGTTGCCTTAAGGCGATAGCACGTGATACACGAACCAAGCTACTAACTAAAACTTGCTGTAGACGCCTCTCAAATAAATCGAATACATACAGATGCCCTCCTCGGAGTGCAGAAAGCTACACAACATAACAATGCTCTTTGAATATCAAGACAAATAAGGGTGACCACAAAAGAAATGAGGGGTTTGAAAGGGTGAAAAGTTGCCACTTAAGTTAGGGAGAGAGAAAATAGTTAAGCATCTAATCAATTTAATGGGAAACAGGCGTGGTACGAGATGATGCGACGTCAAAACCAATCCTCGTCAGACCACGCATGCATTATGCATATCGTCTTTGGATTACACATTAACATTATTTTAAATATGGATTTTTGTTAACAAATTTTATTCAAAAGTGTAAACACATGACCGATCCGGACTAGCGCCCACGTCACCGTCGCAGTTCTCTACAATTGCAGTTGCGCTGCCAGCACTCTAATTGAGATCCTAACTTTGAAAATAACCCAACTCTTAGAGATTATAATTTATAATTCTGGTTTCGGAGCAATACCAGTTTCTGTGGCAGAAGAAAAACAAAAACACACAAGTTTTGTTTGCTCTGGTGATAAGATTGAAAGTCACAATTACCGCTGGAGGGTGCTGGGAAAAAACACACTACAACCCGTTTGTGTAGTCATTTAAATTTAATTTAATTGATATACACACGAATATATCGAGATAAATCATTTGCGAGACGATGGTCGTACATACAATAAAATCCGTCATTAACTTTAACATTAAAATCAATTTTATGACACTGGTGGACGAGTTGAGAGGTTATCTCTCCAACTACATGTCACTACCCCGCATTGATTATTCTTTTTTTTTGTTTTTGTATTGAATGTGTTTCTGGTGCTTTGCCGAATTTATACGAGTATATTATGTACTGGTATATGCAACTAGCACTACGTGTAGGTACATAAAAGAATAAAATTCAAATACAAAACAAGCACAACAGGTTCTAGTACAACTTGGTACGTTCACTTGAAACTCACTTAACTTTAGTTTCGATCTAGAGTAGGTACTGCAAACTCTGAATTAACGCAGGGAGCACTTGATAAAGATTAAATTATTGCATCTAGTTCTATATAGTTTAAAGGCAAGTGGAAAGCTCGCTTTTTGCTCTGTGTATACCTGGAGTCGTTGATGTCCGTGGGGTTTTGGGGGTCTTTGGTGTCATTAGGGTGGGTTCACTTTCGCTGGCTTGCCTGCTGATTCCGTTCATCTTGAGCATCAGTTTGGGGCGCTCTCGTTTCAATGCGCCATTAGTTGTGCCATTGGTGGCCGATTTCTCCTCGGCTGGTGTTTCCGTGTCCTCTTCGTGGTCCTGGGCCACGGGCAAGACATTGCCGTTTGACATCCTCCGTGTGTTATCAATGCCAACTGATCCTGTTGCACTGCCAGTCGAGCAAATGCTGTTGTTTCGGCCGCGGGACACACTGTGCGCTTGTGGAAAGTTGGTGTCGTCAATTGCCTCGTTCAGCTCACTTGCACTCAACTCAGATAGTTGCCGATTCATTGTTGTTTCCAACAATTGATTAAAACTCGATTTAAATTTTATATCGCAGCACTGGGTCTTTCAAATTGAAGAGCTAATCCACGTGTACTATGCGGGGAGGACAAACGACCTTAACGTCACGAATCTAGTTTGGTAACTGGCAAATCTCAGAATCAGATGGAATGTAAATGTACTGTTGAATATGTAGCTTCGTGGGGAGCTTTTCGAAAAACAATTGAAGGCTTTTTTTCCCACTAAGGCGCAGTGGAGTGGAGATGGTACTGTGGTAGTGGCACTGGTAAACTGGTAGCGTATGTTAGAGGAGGCCTTCGCCGATTGAAGCTTAGAGTAGGACTTTCCAAACAAATCTGTGCTGTATTTTCTCAATGAAGTGGTTTTTAACAGGCGTCGGTGTCGGTATTTATGTACAGATTTACGATAGGTTGACGAGAAATCTGTGTGTGGCAGTGAATTGTTGACTTTTGCAGCGAGACATGCAAAAAGCTTTCTTAAACATGATTTGCAGAACTCGGGGGTTTCTTCTTGTGAGTGTAACAAGTTGCTGCTCTGATTTTGATTTTATATCGGAGTTTTTGTCTTCAAATTTAATTACGTAGTAAATGTTAGGTACAAGTAGAATGAGGGGAGGTAGGCGCTTTGGGTGTAGGGTAATAGTAGACGGCAAGCAAATGTGAATAGTGAATAGCACGCTAATTGCGAATTGAACTGTTTTTGATGGTCATTTTGGGAAAAAATTAGTGTGAATGCCAACGAGCCAACGACGTGTAGATTGACCTAGGCAATAACTCAGTTTTAAGTGACAGTTAACTACTACAATTTTAATGACAGTCTGTCAGATTTGCAAAGTAAATGGGTAGCGAAATATGAGCAAGGATGAAGTTATACCTAAAAAACACGAATAGGTAAAAACTGGTTTGGCTTGAAATAGAATAGAAATTGGTAGGAATTATTCCAACCGGAATAAGTTACTTACTTCTTGACAGGTGAAATATATGTACTAACTATGGGGACTTTCACGTAAAACGTCAACTAGATTTGTCTGGACTAGGTAAACGAACGCGTTGACCATCAGGCAACTTGAATTGTTTTTGTATTCTCGCGGTCAGCGTTACCGTTGAGCGACTAAATTCGAAATGACACATTTTTCTCTCACCGACCATTCTTTGGACTTTTTCGAAATTTACAGCGCAGTTTATTTTGAATTAGACTCTTCGAAATGTCAACTGAGTATGCAGGCATAATTTTCTTGACTTGATTTCTCGGCTAAAATTCCATAAACGTCTAAAAAAACATTTGAAGTACATAAAGTCAGTGAGCTGTCAGAATTACTTAACTGAACTCCTCCGAAGTCTTTTCAGGCGGAAAAAGTATATAAGAAGAATTGAAATGTTCGAATTCAGCTGTTTAAACAGTTCTGATATATAATTCTGTAGTTACAATTACAACCCCCGTATTGGTAAACGAGTTTTCTTCCTTTCAAACCACTCATCTCTGTCACTTTAGTTGAATTTTTATCCACTCCATACTTATTTAAAGTAACGCTTTTGGCAAAGCCAAGTACAGTCTATTCTAAAACAATGGCTATGCCTATGCCCATGGATTGTACTGCTTAAATATGTTCTTTTTCATCATTTAAGAATAGCGTTCCTGACATATTTTTATTCTTTCCATTGCTGAAAACCCAACTGTTCACCCGGTTGTGCTTCTATCCCAAGTATACCTTCTGAATTACTGTGCCAATAGCGATAAAAAATAAAAACAACTTAAAGTTGCTGAATTAAGCCGTTTCTTATTGGATTGGATGAGTATTTAAACGGTGTAAACGAATCCAAAACCCTATACAAATGGGGAAACAGTCGCATCTACAGTATAAGTAAAAATTCTTTCCCAAAACGTGCAAAATAGTTATTTGACACGTACATGATACCGGCTGAAGCAAAGATATCAATATTTTGGTTGTGTTTTTATTTATTATTGTTATAAAACTGTTCTTACTAGAGCCTTCTCCACAACTGCCTAACTCTACATTTATACATATCCCATATCTCTGGTAGTTCTTTCAAGACGCTTTGATCTGCCTCGACTTTGTAATCTAGCTGGACTTCAAATTGAATCCAATTGTCAAGATTCATTCCATCAGCAATATAAACCAGAACGTCTAAGCGGAAGTTGTGTTTATCAAGCGCCTAACCGATATGCAACTCAATTACCTACTTAGCGATTACAATTTGGGATGCGCTTAGCTTTTAAGCTCAGTACGCTGCTCGAGCTAAATTTTCGCTCCCATACAAAATTCTCTGCACAATTTAGCTGAGCTAAATTTAAGCGAACCCATTTAGCTGAGTGGTACGCAGCTCGAGCTAAATAATCAAACTTTTGTTTCAGAATGTACTTCCTGCGTCTGTCAAAATTTAGCGTGCCCATTTAATGGGTAGGCACATTTTCTCAAGCTAAATTGCGACAGATCGTTGTGTATTTGTTGTTCTGTTGCGGAAAAGTATGGAAGGATGAGCTTTTTTAATTATTACATGGACGAGAAGTACCTAGAATCAGAAATACATAGTTGAAACAAGAGAGATTTAAATTTTTGAAGGAATTTTTTTCAAAGAACAGCTGTTTTCTCTGACACTTATCCACTGCGTACTCTATGTCAGAATTTAGCTAGAACTTTAGCTGATGTTTGGCGAGAAAAGTTGGAGAACAGCGAAAATTTAGTTTAGCTCGATCAGCGTAGGTACTACGCTTAACTCTAAAAATAAAGAGCAAGCAACAAGCGCTTAAGCAACGAACAGGCAAGCGATGTTTTACCACTGGTGATAACTTTACACTCTTCAAAATCCATGCCCACCTGCAGGTATCATAACTTTCATGCGGTACTCATTTGGGCTTCTTCAGATTCGTTCTCAGATTTCAGGGGTCGGATTCTGTAAGGCGAAACGTTCAAACGTTTTCGTGTGCACGAGGAAACTTTCGCCGATAACATAGGGCAAATCATTCGTGCGCACGAAAAAGTTTGAACGTATCGCCTTACAGAATCTGACCCCAGATTTCGGGTGTCTAATCGAACATAAAAACGTCACTTGCTCTTTTATTTTGCTGATATTTGTGCGATTGGAATAGGTGCAGCTTTTGACACTTTTCTAAGCGTTTTCCCTTCACTGGTTAAACTTTTATTAAAACAAAGTAAGAGCAAAACAAAGTGATCTGTGGGAGCCCAATCGGATTGTCCACATAACATTCACGGAGTAATTAACATCTCAGCTATAGTTACTTGCTCTTTTGAATAATCAAGTAAACGTCACAGCCACGCTTCATTTTTGTACATCTACAAAATACGAGTAACTGAACCCATCCATCTGGCGGACATTTTTTGTAGGAATACCAAAGAACACCATTGCACATTTTCGCTCCCAGTCATTTTAGGTCTTTTAAGAATAAACCTCCCATCAATCTGACATTCGAATTATTCATATCATAAAGTGCATATTACTCACAAAAATCTCGCAAATTCGCACATACTGGTGGTTCACCGTAGTCCCTCCCAATCGCAGTAAAGTTCCCCGTAATTGAACTGAGAAAACCCCGACTACGTTCACGCGCGTCATACAAGAAAAGCGAGCAATCCTTCCGAGAAATAAATCCAACCAGTTTCAAAAAGATAAATCTGGAAGATACATTTTTCTTTCACTAAATTAATTAGGCTTATTAGCAGAAACTCGTCGCCGCGTCATGAATAATAAATCCGAATGACTAAGCGAATCACTGAGCGCTATTGATAAAAGCCCAACTTGCGCCCATTCATGTGGAAACCCACAAGTAACGTGTAGGTTAGGGACGATGTGTACACTGCTTGCGTGTGAAGTGTGTACTCATTGCTTGGGCCGTCAATTTGGATGAATCAAAAGGCCAATTTTGGCATGGTGCTAATTGATTTTCATAACTTTTGCATGCCAATAGAAAAACGGGCGGTCTAAGAGTGAGGAGCTTCGATCAATTTTGAATGAGACGAAAGTACTTTGCCCTACATTATTTCATGTGAAATGCAGTAGACGCAGCTCCCCCAGTTCATGTGTTCGTTTGTCTTACGTATAGTGAGTGGAGTGGGTGCAGTTTTTGTGCAATCAACATGATTGCTTTGCTAAGAAATACGTAAGTCCAGACAACGTGACAGTATGAAATCGAACGTCCCAAAGTTACAAGGAGTAGCCTTTCACAATCATTTGGTTTGTCTTTTTATATTTTGACCTTGTTTCTCGCACTGACTGGGCCTGGGTTACGACTTAAGAGCGTATAATTTCATGATAGCGTTTGGTAAGGATTCAGATTGTCATTTTTGACGAGGAAGAGTAAGCGTGCATCTGCATAGTCCATATGAAAAAGCGACAGCGACGGGAAAGCGTAGAAGCAGAATTATCAGTATATAACCATGAATGGCTTTGGTTGGAAAGTGCTGCAATACAGTGGGAAGTTTTCCTTTTATGCCTTTTCAGCGCTAGAAAATCCTCTTTTGAGCAAATGGGAGATACAAATGCATTAAAAAAACAATTGTGGATATACTCGTACGTTAAAGAGAAGTTTGTACCAATTTACTCCTTTTGTGTGCTGTGCCTTCTGTCCAATTGAAAACAGAGATATGTGGCGCTTATCTATATGACAGACACAATCTTTCTCTCGGTACTTCAAAGTCACGCATATTCGAAGTTACGCGTACTCAATCTCAAACAATTCGTAAAATCAAAATCCTTAATATTAATTGAATTATAAAACTGTCAGCAAGATACTTCGATGCTTTTGGTAAATACCTAAAAAAGTTACTAGAAATTGCCAAAAACAAGTACCTAATATTAAATACGAGAACAAAAGGGAATTATTTTAAGACTATGTGGGAGCTGAGGAAAAAAAATCCCAACTATTCGAAAAAGAAGTATTCGTTGACATACTACATGGACTGCTAGTGAAATGTCAGTTCCATCTTCCATACAAGCTTTGCCCAAAGAATGACGCCTACATAACTAACGACAATAAAAAGTGCACCAAAATGCCAACCATCTTGGATTTCTCCATACTCGAATAAATAATACTAGAGTTCTGGTATAGTAAAAGGTTTGAAAATCAAATTGCTCCAGAAAATTTTACAATAGATGTCGCGTCGGAAATGTGGTAGTTCAATTGTTAACAATAGATGGAAGATGGAACCAACAAAAATGCATTTATTGCCCCATAAATTGCACAATTTTCGTATATTGATGGCGAATGAGTCTTTTCTGTTGTTTTTTTTTTCTAGATATTACGCAACACCACTTTTTCATATATATTTGAATCAACAAAGTTTTCTGAACAGTTTGCAAATTTTGTATAGACTCATAGCTCTGGAAGATGTACTACTGGATGCTCCAAATAATGTGAACGACGGAAAGGCTGCAGGATGGGATGGATTTCCCTCCAAATTTTACAAATATAAGACAGGAGAGCTTTCTTCTTCCTTTATTGAACTTTTAAGATGAAACGTATTCTTAGCTTTGTGTTGTCTTCAATTCTTCTTACTAATAATGAAGCCAATAAACCTAGTTTCTGTTTGATTCTTATAATTTGTTTCCAATTTATTCCGCTCTGAACAAGAAGCGCTCGCGCTAATTTTGGAACCAACGTGAAGTTGGCTATCAGTTTATACAAAATAAATCTCTGAAAGTATTATTCTGCATTTGGTGATGACAGGGACGGATATCCCTTAAAAGACCGAGTTTTGAGAATGAAAGTGGTTCGGAACTGTCAATAAAAAAAAAACAATCCAACATTTCGCCAGCGGACATTGAATTGGGTACAAAATTTGTTCGCGGAGCAGCATGCTGCAAAACGAGAGGTTGAGCGAATGATTTCCTCGTGTCAAACTTTTTTTTTTTTTTGTGGACTTAAACCCATCTAAAAAAATACAAATGTCAAATTTGTATGGAATTTTTTTGTTTCGCAGCAGCAGTGTAGAACTTGGCTTTTTAGATTTAGATTTCCACATCCGACCGAAGTTGGGTTGTATGAAAAAGTGAAAGCATATGTATCGAGTTAATTATTTAAAAGTTTATCGACTTCAAATCAGCATGAGAGTGAATAAATTACTGACTGACGTGAATACTATTATCGCATGGATCAAATAAAAAAAACAATTACACAATTAAGTGTAAGTTCACTCCGTCTAGTAGCGATTCCTCGGAATTGAATTCATCAATTAAGTGACCAAGTTATTGTAACACTTCTAGAGATTCTCGACGAAGCAGCCGATTTTGCTGTGATTGTTTTTTAATACAATTGCCTTAGGTATATGTATAAAAAGCAAGCGCGCTCGTGACTTAATTAACTCAACGAAAAGGAAAACGTATAAATATACACAATTATGACTTAAATCTATTTCCATTAACTGGCGACATGTAGAAGCTGTAAAAGGAATAACAATGGACAAAACAGCGGCGCGACAGTTGGCCCTAGTTCTTTTGGATGTCATTAACAAGAAGTACGACAAACAAACAAAATGGTCGTGCCGTCAGCTATTGGTACGAGTATTAACATTTCGCTAGGTGTCCATTCGCTCTTCATGTCCCAGCCATCTTGGGCGAATGATCCGTACTTTTCTGACAAGGTCGATGTCACTGCTAAGGCTTGTAGAGTCCGCGACCAAAGAGATTTCAAACCGTCTTTGTAAACGATCGTTGGCGCAGTGGCTTAGTGGTTAATGCTAATTGGACTATTAGCAAGGGGTCCCAGGCCTGAGTCCTGAAAAACCCCAAACTCCAACTTAAGGTTTTTTCGACTGCGCCACCTATCGCAAAAGTCTGACAAACATCCGAGGGTATAATTGCCTTGATAGAGCTGCTCAATTGGCCGTTTGGACTAGGCATACAATTTTAGATCCCTTCCATTCGTCCTAAAAATGAAAAACTCACACAGAATAGTTGTGAGAAGCCAGGCCTAGGGTCCCGGTCGATACGGGCCTGTTGCGCCAACTATTTATTTATTTATTGCTAACGATCGGGCTTCTGCACCATAAACGATTCGTTGATTTTGTGTGGCTCTTCTTTTTTGACAGCTGTACGTGTTTTGTTTCGCCCTTATTCACAACTAACGCCATTTTTCTATCATTACAGTAGAGGCCGCTAAATGTCTACAAACGACGGTTATAGTCGAATTATAAAGAAACCTGAGAAAAGTCGTTCAAAAACTCCCGTTACATCAACAAAACGCGCTGCAAAATGATGTGCTTTAGTTAACGCGTGTATAATCCCATGCGTCATCCGGCAAACATGTCTTTTGTTTGCCTTCATTTTATAGTGTCTCATTCCACAGAAAGTGAAGTTGCCGGGAAGTCACATGCAAATAAAAGCCTCCTCACAACATTGAATAAAGTTCATTGTCCACTTCGATAGCTGACACTTTTCCATCAATTGTGTAACACGCGTGATTTCGTTCAGAGTACACCGTCCTACAAATGCAATCAAGCGTCACTGCTGCGATTTGAATGGATGTTCATTTCATTTAACATCTGCGACTGGCGTTCAACCGGTTATTTTAATTGTCATCCAAGCAAGTGAATTTTTAAATACAGCAGGTGTTTAACCCCTGTGAACGGTCAAATTAATTAGCTCTCTTCGGGAACACCATCCTTTGAACTTTTGCCTCAAGATATTTACTTTGTTTCGGGTTCATCTTCATATACCAACTCCTACGTGCAGTATGTACCCTTTACTGCACAAACGTTGAAAGATGGAAAGATTTTATTGATTTTTGCAACAACTATTGTTGCAAATTGTTTAGTTGCAGATAGCAAAAGCTACATCCAATGTTCATGCGCCGTTCATAATTTATTTCCGCGTGAATTAAAACCGAACTTGACACACAATTGGATTTTTTTCTTCTGTAAGCCAATCTTTCTGTTGCGGGTTGGTTAAACAACATAAATAAATGCAACACAATATTTGTAGGTCAATGTGCACAATCAAAGACAATACGTGCGGTGGTAAGGTAGATTACCAGCTGTAGCAAAGTAACGAGTGTTTTGCGTATTTAATTTATTTGACACCAGTCTGAATTGGGAGCGCTGTCAGTCTGTCCCGATTATGACGTCTTTGGAAAATGATCGGTGGGAGAGTTATTGAGATTAGGTTAAGTGCGAAAGTGGGACGCACAATTTTCTATACTTGACATTCTACATTGCTACCTTATGCAAGAGATGAATAAAGTTTTGGAATATAATTTTCTGCGAACAGCCTCGTTTACCTATTTACAAGCGAAACTTAAGAATTGGGCTCCTGATTTCGCAACAGGTCCATAGGTCCCTAGAACAAGATTCTGGAGTGTTATACTCTCGAAAATTGGCAGACGTTTGCTAGATGTTGAAAATCCTACAAGCGCAATTTGTGTTTTTTCCGGGGAATGAACCTGGAGAGCCTTCGCTCAGTAGTCCAGCAGTAAGGGAAATTGGGAACTTAGTGACCATTGGCCTGACTAATAATTATTTTTAACCTTCACACTAAATAGTTCGGGGGTCACAATATACAATTTTGTATGGAAAATGTCGCTATTGTGGGTTTGAAAATTTTAGCCTGGACACTAAAAATGATTATTACTATCACAGCATGTTTCCTTTTGTTTCTAAAAGAAATACAATAATTTTCGTCTAATAAAATTATTATTTCGGACAATGTTTATTGAATAGAGAATTTGATAGCTAAATTGTTAATATTGTGTCAGCAGGTGTGTTGAAGATCACTTAAGCGCTGTGTATTATTTTTCTCTGAACTGGTTCAGACGTATAGTAATCAAAAGAGTTTCTGTCTATGCCAGCTTATTAGTGTTGAAAGAATTCTGAATTCGATTAGCAATTACAAACGCTACTCAAATTCGCATGAAAAATATTTAAACTATGTAGTTTGTCTGGATCATAATTTTAACCCGCCTTTAATGCTTTTCTTTTTGTTGTTGTGCTGTTGATATTGTTACTTGTGTTTGTTGTGACTTTTGAATGATAAGGTCGGAGGTTTTGGCAATTTATTGAGTAAGGAAACGCAGAAAACGCATATTGCAATAGCCATGGCACTATAAAGTTTGAAGTCGATGAAAAGGTGTTGCGAATGGACTTGAAAAACAAGGTTTTCAGTGTTTAAAATGCGAGTTAAGGTTTATCTGCAGGGGGGAAAACTACGTGTCGATCAAGAGTTTGAGATTGGAGATATTTCCACCACACTTTGAATGACACCCCACGAGTGACTGTGGACAGTAAATTAGAATTGCGTTCGTTTTGCCTGCAGTTTCATTTGAATTTTTGATGTTAAAATAAATTTGCATTTTCTTTTTCAATGAATGCAATCAATATCAAGATTTCTGCTACTGCTCTTTTTTTCTCATTGAATGCTTTTTACAATTTATGCATTCCGACAGCTGCATGGGTAAAACATCTGTTGTCTCATGCAATACAAAGATGTGCTTTTCTGTTTCACTTACGTGTGCGAACGTCTTCCTATTTTCTTATGTATGTTCTTATTCCTATTTGTTATGTTTTCAGTTGGTTTGTGTTTGTTTATGTTGCTGAACCTCCAGCGAAAAACTGGATGTCCTTCCTATTCCATTGGGTAAAAAGAAACGTCCGGGAATCGGAAAAAAAATTCTTCTAAGATCATTACATTGGTAGAAAAAGAGAAGAGAATTTTGCTTCTTTAAGTCAGGAACAGAATCTACTCAAGAAGCACTTACACAAGAGCAATTTATGTAATTTATCCGAAACCCCGATTTGTGTCGTTAATTGGGCCAAAAAAAAAACACGACGCGAATCGGAACGACGCAAAGCGTCTTTCTGCGTTGTCGAACGGAATGTTAAGTTAAAAAAAAGGTTTTTGGACCTATCAGCTGTCAGACACACATGTAGTCAAATTTATGTTTTGTAAAACAAAACAACTAGAGGAAATGCAGAACACTATTCCCTGTAATGAGGAATGCAAAAGTTTGACTATTTCACCTGGTAGAAGAAAATTGTACGAAAATGCAAATTTTTGACAGCTGTCTTTTTGCATTCAATAGTGTAAAAATGATGCCATTTTCCATTTCTTATTGGGTGAAGGAAAATTTGGTCGTAATTGTAAAAAATGTATATTATGATTATTATTATTATTTTATTAGCATACCAAATAAGTTTTTAACTAATACAAAGTTAAAAAAAAGGACACTAACTACAGAGGCTCAGCTGTGTCAATTACATGGAAAAGGTGATGGCATTTGACATAAATGCCGTATAAATTGTGTTTCAGCATTAAGCTCACTAGATGCACCCAGTAAACAGTGAAGTTCGAAAGATGTATTCATTCAATAGTAGTCGGTATAAGATATCTAAAATAGCATTCCGCGTTATCCGGCTGCACTTTTTTGCTATATCAATATAGTTTTTTATTTCGCCGTCAATATGCAACCTCCAGTGAAAAAAAATACAAAACCTACTGTCTACTGTGTATTTACATTCATGCGAGTGGAAGCATAATTTTCCTGAACTATGTACATCTGTCTATTATGCCTATAAGTCCGGGCAAGTAATTCAATCTCTTGCTGTACCCTTCGCAAGTAGCATAGGCTCATAACTTTGTTCTTGAGGTGAGTTAATCATCCAAAGTGGCCGAGAATACATAGGAATTGACGAACTTGAATTCAAGACAAACCGTATTATCATATTTCTGCGATTATGTTGCAGGTATGGTATTGAAAGTCAAGCCCTTCCGCGTGGTATAGTGTTTATCTCTTTTTGTGCATAAATAGTTTCTGGTTGAATGAAAGTTAAGTCATCCATCTGTCTATGTGTATCACTGAAAGGATTTTGCTTCAATGGGACGTTTAATATTGGCATTTCTTATCCGCGATTATTCACAGACGCTCCTTTTTCAATCAGCACTTATACGTTCTCTTACTGAGTTTGAGATCTAACAACTTGACCTTAATCCGGTGTGGATTCGTTTGTGCTCCTTTACTACACGTGCGTCATTTATTTCGCCACTGTTTATTTATACATTCAAAGACTTGATTTACGTCATAGGATCCAAATGTGTCATCATGCATTCGAACTTCAGCCACTTAATAGTACCTACCGAAAGTAAAATACCTATTCAGGGTTATCTCTAGTCTCTGCTCGTATAGGAGTACACTACATAAAACAAGGCGTGGGTTGCTGTAAGTTACAACTCCGCATGTTTCATGTCATAATCTAAACGTTTAGAAACAATGTATGCAGCATAGGCATTTTTTGCATACTTAGGAGGGTACATAATAACGTGATAAAATAAAGGTATAAACGAGAAAAGAATAGTATAAGTCGGTTATGGTGGACTATTTGCTTGATTAATTGGGTTTGTGTTAACCTTTAGGTAAGGGTCTTACTATAATAATCATTTTTAACCTTTACACTGAATATTTTATAGGTCACAATATGCAATTTTGTATGGAAAATATCGCCATTGTGAGTTCGAAAAATTGCGCCTGGACACTAAAAATGATTATTACTTACTATTTATATAAAACTAGTATTCATTTCAAAAGAGGACACACGTCATTCAAAAATCAATTTATTTTAAGTCGACTATATGTAACCTGAACACAAAAACTAGATTGGTCGGTAACGTTACTTTTCCTAAGTCTGCCACATAGGCGAACTGTCAACTTAGTACTCACGCATGAATTTCTTGCCTAAAATCGTTGGCCATCGCTCCATAAACGTCAAATGAAAAAGCTGTTTATGTGACAATCAAATTTAAATGTCCAGCCATAACTTCACAAACTATTTAGCAACTGACAAGACATAATTTACATTTTCAAACTCTTTGACTTGTTTGCACTTTGAAACTCCAATTGGAAGAATGTACAAACGATCAACTGTCAGGTTCTCCGTAATATCCGTTTACGCATACATTTTTTCTAAAGATGAAGTTTCTAAACTTTTCCATTCCATTTAAATTCTAATTCCAAATTATTCTGGCGCATGCAAAATTGTATTCATACATAAATTCAGCTGCTGACGAATCAGAACAAAGGAGAGACGGGAATTATTTGTTTTCGCGCTATGGTTTTCTTATTTTTTTCATTTTGACAGCAACCGGTGCAAATAAAGTTTTGCACATGACACGTCGGTTTTATCTGCAGCACTGCTCGCAGTGAAGGGTCGAAATGATATTCACATTTCAATCAGTCACGTCCAAGAAAAAAGGTTTTAACCTTAAATGCAGTTGGTTAACATAAGGGATTATTAAGTCAAAATGTGAGCTATGTCAGAGAAGGATATTAGTTTCTTTCTATTATAAAATTTAACAAGCATCTACACAAAATATAAGTAGATGCTCTCATTCATTTAGATCGTTGTCTGCCGGCTCATGCGCACAAGTGTATCAGCCAACTATTATAGGTAAAAGTTCTGTATTGCATCAGCTAAATGTTAATTATGTCTATAAAAGTAACTCTTGCTATAACCAATTGAATATAATTATTACTGTTACGGAATTTCGAAGAATTGAGACTTAACTATCTAATTAAAAGTTATTCATACAAAATAAAAAAAAAGTTGGCTCTTAAGTCTGTGAATCGATAAATTTTGATTTAAGCTGGTTAATTGCGCACTTCGGTGTAGGTAGTCTGGATGTCCATTCTTCTTTTGCAAAAGACTCCTGTCGGAAAAGGAGCATCTGTCAACAGTACCTTACCTATACAGAAATGATTGCAGGTTTCTATCAAGCAAGTTCCTACTTCCGACAATAGACAAAACCACACTTTTTGTAATCAAATTGACATAACACTGATAGGAAAGCAAAATGGCGGAGGTCGAACAGATTTTGAGGGGGCCAGCGGCAGTCGGAGGTCTCGGTATGATTTGTCTATGGTTCCTACATTCGCTTGTCCTGCGGGCAAACGAGCTTTGAAAACGTGGAATCCAAGCGATAGCCGTAAATACAATAATGTAGTTTATGTCATGGTTGTCCGACTGTGTAGGGCACTCAAAATTATGTCGCTTTTCGGGGAACACTTTCGTTAAAGTTCTTTTATACTTCTATTATTTCGATACTTCTGTGCGCAGCCTTAAATGGTTAGCGTAAAATTTGTTATTAGCACAGCTCGTCTCTGTTTAATGTCTAAAGAGGATCTAGTCAATGTCACGCAGCCAACACCAGGAGCATAATTTTTCAAAAGCCAGAAATACTTGCATAAACGCTGAATATATTTATAATGCGCCATAGTAATAATCATATTTAGTCCCCAGGCTAGATTTGACGAACTCACAATGGCGAAGTTTTCGAAATATAGTAATTACCCATTGCGACCTATAAAATATCTACTGTGAAGGTCAAAAATGATCATTAGTAAGGCGTGATAACTTTTATACCGAGCATTTGTCTTATATGAATGAGTGATTGACTTCCGGTATATAGAATACAACGAACACTTTTCCACACAATAAGTGAATTATTTACGCTGGGGGAAATAGCTTTTTTTTCTAACCCAAATGCGATTTTCAGATGAATAGAATGAGTCGCCAAAAGTCTAAATGCAAATTAATGACTTCATTGTTCCAGATTTGTCGACGGCCGCTACTATCCCTAAATACGTAAAAAAGGATAAATAATTGCTAGGATTGTCCATTTGTATATTTTATCAATAAATTAGTATCATT
The DNA here is from genome assembly GCA_948293265.1 of Cheilosia impressa. Lineage (NCBI taxonomy): Eukaryota > Metazoa > Arthropoda > Insecta > Diptera > Syrphidae > Cheilosia > Cheilosia impressa. Next base: position 14,996,107 of record OX411884.1, read on the forward strand.
TATTTAAGTTTTATCTAACAGAAAAATACATTCAGTCGACATATTTGGTTGAATTTTGGTCCCATTTGTGGTCGAGATTAGCGTTGTGAGACTAAAGTCGTAATTTACGATTCGTTTCTGGGACCTGCCAGAGTATCACTTACATTTTTATCATTTTTTTTCATTACAATAACAATTAGGTATTCACCGCTGAAGTCAGTTTTAAGAGGCTTGCACTGTGTCTTTTAATATCTAAAATCTGCTCTTTAATTAACAGACATGAACTTGGGTGCAGAGGAAATAACCCAGTTTTTTACTAGTGAAAAAATATAGTTATCTTTTATCTATATTGGTCTGGAATAGATGTAACCAACCCACAATGCAAAAACTAGATTGGTCGTAAACGTCACTTCTCCCACGACAGCTACATATGCGAACTGTCAACTTGGTACACAGTCACCAAACTTTTGACTAGATTCGTCGGCTACCCCTCCATAAACGTCAACTGAAAAAACTGTTCATATGACCGACATCAAAAAATGATACACACAAGTCTGCCAACTGTCAGACGTGTTAAACTAGATTCATGAATTTAATTTTTTTTTACGCTTTCCGTTGCTTGGTGTTTGCAAAAGTACTTGGGAGGAAATGATATACAGAAAGAAATTGCAGTTTTTCCTTTTCAGGGAGGGAACCTTGGCGCTTCACTGTAAATTAAAGCAGAGCCTATTACCTCCAATTGAAAGATTAAAACTGAAATAAAGCAAACATGGTGCCTCCTTATACCCTGTTTCAACTGCCATAAACCACTCCTTCAACTAGTTATCGGTTGCTCAACAGATCGAAGTGGTTTTGTTAGCCACATGTCCTTACATGTATGAACAGGGCCTGCACGGCTTCCGGGTGAAAATTTGCATCTGATGCAAAACTGCCCTCCCAACCTAACCTAACCTATCGGTTGCTGTAGCTCAGAGGTTCCCAAACTTTTTCTTCTCGTAGACCACCTTCAAAATGAGCCAGGTTTCGGTGGACCCCCTGCTGCTACATCTTTACCATATTCCGAAAACTCGTCATAAAATGTGAAGAACGATGGAAACTTGAGTGGCGAATGAGTTTCAACCCTAAGTTCGGAGTGGTAAAAATTTGTTCTTTACTATCAAAACCAGATAAATTTTCGTCACTTATAACAAGTGAACCCACATTTTTTTTCATGCCAACGTTGACCCCCGTCGAGTCTCCCGTGGACCTCTGGGGGTCCACCTGGCCCACTTTGGGAATCACTGCTGTAGCTTAAACCTATTGATTAAATAAAATAAATAAATAAATAAATAAATAGTTGGCGCAACATGTCTGTAAGGACCCTGGGCCTAGCTTCTCACAACCATTCGTTTTGTGTGAGTTTTTTTATTTTTGGGACGAATGGAAGGGATCTACAGTTTTATGCCGAGTCCAAACGGCTAATTGGGAAGCTCTTTCATGACAGTAGTTATACTCTCGGATGTTTGTCAGACGTTCGCGAGAGGTGGCGCAGTGGAAAAAAACCTTGAGTTGGAATTTGGGTTTTGTCGGGATTCGAACCTGGGACCCCTCGCTTAGTAGTCCAACACACTAAGCCACTGCGCCGACAAACCTATTGATTAGTTAATTTTTTCATTAAAATATTTGACAATAGCACACTCCTATTTTTTTGAGGTTATGTCGCGCTTTTGGTGTTGGACCATTTTATATTGCAATTAACGGTAAGCACAAGTGACTGAAGGAAGTTTACTCATAGTAATGGATGGAATTTCAACCCAACCTCAAGAGTGCGATCAGTATATTCTGACCCCCACTCAACATAAGCGATAATAAATTATTCATGAACAGAATTGTTTAAAACAAAAGCAGACGATTTGGTACCGCGAGTCTTACTATACACTACACAGATCTGTTCAAAGATTGTCGCAAAGATTTGATTTTTTTTTGCTTTTTCGTGCCTATTAAGCAGGCCCATAGTTTGGCGCCAGTTCTATATTTGGATGAATTTGAAAATAACCACTTTGTAGCCAGCACGAGGCAGAGCAGAGGGTCCACCATTTATCAGCGCCATTGTGCAAACTAAAAAGCAACACATCGAAGTAGGTAGGTGTATTTGCGGAACTGGAGCCTTTATTAAGACCCAAATCAAATTTATTAATGATTCGCAATTACAACGGTAACGGTTCTCAATGATTTTTTAATAAGAGTTCATTAAAAAAAATATATATAGCAACCTCAAAAGTGAGTGTAACTGCAATTATACACGGTACAAGTAAAACATTTGTTACCTTCGCATCAGCTACTGCTAGACCCTGAGAAATATCTACGAACACAGTTATCACAGCGTAGAGCGAAAACTCCAAGTTAAACAAAAAATTGATCATTTCGCGTTTAATTAATTGCACGGTCCGATCAACTGGGCTTTAGTTCAACTACACATTCTTGTCTTTGTTTCTATTCCAAATGTAGGTACAGCGTTCTATGCCACCCTTCACTCTAGACACTCGTGTGTTTTGATTGATCATTTGAATCAAATTTTAAATTCCAATTAATATGTTACACTTTACACACTCTTGGTCTTGGTGTGTTCCAGTTTGGACACAAGATTGTACCACCATACAGCCGCGGCGGTGTCTTTTGTCTAATTTTACAATTCATTGTATTTGCATGCAACAAAGAGTCGATTGGAAAAGTGACAGCTGTTTCTTTAAGGTCTCGCTTACCGTTTTGGCCTTCGTACTTGCAAAGATCAGTTGTTTTTGTTTCCTCCTCCTGCTCCCCCTCCGGGTTGTAATGACTCTGTTGGTTAACATTTTTCACCGAATGCACACCATTCGTATAGGTTGGATTTTTCTGAATTTCCGAATTCATTTTGTTTGCACTTGATTTTTTTTTTAAATAACTTTTAAATTAAAAATAAAATTAAATAACTTTGACAAGAGGAATCTACGAGTATCACACACACTGCGGTCACGGGAAGCAATCGATTGCGATTGCAATTGAATTACTACTTCAAGCTTTGGATTTATCAAACGAGAGTATACGAGTGGCTCGTACGACTTTCCTTAGCATCTACAGACTACATAGCTCGGAAATTGACTGTCCCCCCTTTTATAAAAACTGAAAGTTTTGTGTCTGAAATGATTGCGAGGACTACAGGAAATTGTATTCGGCACATTAGTGACTAATACATACATAGATACGAATTTACCATGCTCGCAGTCAGAAGTCGAGCAGAGGCAGAGCAGCGGCGAACGTGGAACTCTAAGAAAAAAAGCACCAGCTATTGTGGTAGCTATGTGGGAGATTACTAGCCTGCAAACGCTAAGAAAGAGCAAATCGTAGTATGAGAGAAAGCTTCGATGGTGACGATGGCTGGCGTGTGTATGGATTGGATATGGATACGGATAGTGAGCTTGACTCATCGCACTCGTACATAGTTTACACTCAGTATAATAGTAACTTTGGCGGCGTTTGAATTGATTTGCTTTGAAATATAATAGCTTTAGCATGTGACTTGCATTCTGCTCAAAAGCAGCTACTTTTTTCAAGTTCATTCATTCAGTCAGACTGTAGACGCTCCAGCTTCCCTGCTGCGATGTGGTTATGGTTAATGAGGCTCTGCGAAAGCTTAACAAACGGGGGTGCACTGTGCAACTTAAGACAGACGTCATGAACAATGTAACGGAATTCCGCCAGCCATGGCCTTCCTCATACACAAACTGAAATATATACCGAAATCGTCCTTAAGATATAATTGTACTGGAAGTGGAAGGTAAGGGCAGAGTTGCTTTGTAAAGCGAGAAACCTAATAATAAAACCTGGGCTGTATCTCATGGGCGCAGTTTTTACGCAGATATAGCTACTAAGGGAAGCTGTTTTGAATCTGCTTTTGTCTGTCTTTGAACATGTTGTTGCATTTCCAAAAGCTTTTGCATAAAGCGAGCGATTTTCTACACCAGTCCAAATTTGTTTAGTCGTTTTTAAAGGATGTTGAGACTCACACTATATTTATGAACTTGCAAGTCCGATTTCAACTTCTTATGGGAGCACTTAAGCACTACTAAAGTCAAGTTTCAGGACAATGCTGCCGCACAACTTTACGCAAAGTATTCAGTATGAGGTGATGCTTGTAACGCCATCAGTCGGCTACGTAGCGACATCCAACTATAACTATAAAATTTACTAAATATGTCTTTCAATGAGTATCGTTTGAGATAATAAAGGCATTTCTTTTTATTACTTCCATTGTCTGTGTTTAGTTAACCCACAAGTTCAATCGAAGGTCTTTGAAATACGGCTAACAAGTCTAGGGTATGCCATAAATACTGCAGCGGCATCTAGTGGCGAGTTACAACAAAGGGGATTGTACAAAAACCCGCTCCAAGAAGAAAATATTGATGCATTATCATTGATGGGAATCGGTCAAACGGTGTCGAAGTGTATATATCTCTAACAGATATACCGGTATTCATTTTAGTACACTACGTCTATTTGCGACATCAAACCAAGCCAAGCACTAAAAATCTGTCAAACTCAAAAAATTGAGCGAAACTCTCTCAGAGAGCTGAAAATGTACTCCAAAGTACGTGAATAGACATCGAGCTAATGGGGATTGGGGACGTTCAAGTACCTAGTTTAGTAAGTCTGACAGCTCTTTCACTAAGTGTATGTTGGTTTTGATTGGGGGAAATCGGTGAAATGAGCAGCTGTTTCAGTTGACGTTTATGGAGGGGTAGCCGACGAATCTAGTCAAGAAATTCGTGACTAAGTACTAAGTTGACAGTTCTTATATGTGGCTGACGCAGAAAGAGTGACGTTCCCGACCAATCTAGTTTTTGCGTTCAGTTTACATCTCATCCAGACCAATCTAGTCGACTTCAGATAACTAGATTCATGAATGCGGCCAATTTGAGCCACTTACGTCTTTGACATCTAATCCATACAATAAATAAATATAAAATTTAACTCTTTGCAACATATGAAAGGTTTTGGGAGAACATTCGACCACCACCGAATTTTCTTTACTTTTACAGATCTCATTTTTGTGTGCAATCGGTTTTTAAGACGGATTTTGAATTTCTTTCTTGTCAACTTTGTGCATTTGACGTAAGTATTTATCAGTAGGTACTTGACGGTTGAAATTCACTAAGCTGTTTCGAGCCAAGAGAGGAACTGCTCGCTACTAGTTATTTTGCTAGTTTTCTCTTTTCCTGTCATTTTTGATGAGACCGTGTGAAGACCTTTTGCGTTTGCTATCGATTTATATCGATTGCGTTCGACATAACCCGTGTACGTGAAAGATCCTGTTCTGATGTTACAGAAAGCAAAACTGTATTTATTCTTTTATGGGTCGTCCTACCCAAGTGCTTACATCCTACAGTAAAGACATTCACTGAATGTCAAAAGAGTTTTTAATTATTAAGCTAAGAACTTTGTCGTACTTTGAGAAGTATGCCTTTCCGAAAAATAGAAAAATTGATAAAAAAAAATGCGTGGGATTGTGTGCCAGGTATTGTATATGATAATATATTATAAAAAGGCAAAGTCAAGTCTTTTTTTTAACAACTTCTTAACGAAAGAAAGGGATTTGGAATTTTTTTAGGAATATAAGCTTTTCGAGACCTAAACAAATTTAGTTGAACTTAACCACAAATGACACTAACTGCATAGATATACCTAATCACAGCAAAAGTAGACATCAAACCATATACGCTGTTTTTCATGCACTTCAAGTTGAGTTGTTTAATTAATAACATTTATATGCAGCTAAAAAGAACCTCTAGGTGGGTAGACACCTGCCTATTGAATCTGCATAATGAATATAAAGAGACAACCAGCGTCTGGCTAGTTTTCTGAACTCATATACTAGATAAACGTGAAACAACCCTGATCAAGCACCATCCGAATAGAAAATATTGTCTACAAAACGGAAGCCCTCCGCAGCTCCATCTGTCGGTAAATAGAAACATGCACAGCTCATGTTGGTTTGTGCACCGGATGGAATAAAGTGTTCCGGATGCAACATTAGAAAGCTATGGATGGTTAAAATCCTTTACAGTTTGAGCAATCCGCCAATAGAAACAGCTCTGAACCAGAAAGAGACATAATGGGTACGTCCAAGACATTTGTTTCTATGCCAATAGAACAAGAAAATTATTAGAAAGTAATCTTTGCAGTTCATTGGCATGGATTCATCAGTCTAGTTTATTTTAAGAACGAAATCGTGAATTGGTATTATCTTTGTTGTTTTTAATTCCATTTGAAATAAACATTCGTTAAGCCCGTATGAGACTACATTTATTTTGGTTTTTTTTTTTGATTTTAAAATGAAACAGCAGTAAGAAAACATGAAACGAAAATTCTCGATAGGAGTGAGTGCGTACACACCAACTTTATTAATGTAGGCACATCAAAAAAATGCATTAAAAATGTATTCAAATTAAATTTTTCAGCTGCTGGCAGTTTTTTTTCATTTAACTTTTCAAGATTATTTGAAAATAAACTCGTTTGAAAAATTGTAGTTGCTTTGCAAACAATTGCTATCCCTTTCGAAATACTCTTTTCAGTCTCTTTTACACACAAATGTAGTGTCTCAGGTACGAAAGCACATTCATGCAGAGATCGGTGTCAGACTTGATCCAGACATTTCTTTTTTGACTTCTAGTTACGCTATGGATTTCATCGGACGCCTCGGACACCGGGTAAGAGGAACTGCGTTTACCACATGACCAAATCACAAAATCATGTACCTTCGGCCCATTCGGAGAAGCAGCTCCTTGACATTGAGTTTCTATCCTAATTGGTATCCTAACTTTTTTTGCAACTCTCCCCAGCATTAGAACGAAAGAATATGAAAAATGGGATCGTGCTTGATCTCTTAAGTGGGTCTGAATATTTGCAATCGCCCTTAACACAGAAAATCTCATTGCACGTAGGTATTTAAAAATATTCTCATTGAATCACATAAAAAGAAAATATGTATGTCCAATGCTACGCTCTTCCATTTTCCTCAATCAGCTGTCAAACCGGCCACAACACATAAGCTCAAAGATCAGTAACTGTTGCTGACCGAATCAAACAAATTTAGTATTTCTTTGTATTTTATTTACTTCGAACTTTTATTGTCCAAAGTGGAAGTAATACATATTCAGGAAAAGAAAAACTAAAATTAAAAATGATCCGATTCAGTTCTCGTTCGTCACTCACTCAAAGTCGTTGAATTCAAAAATTAGGCTGACGTCTGACGTTTCTTCAACACTCTTGCATCTTCAGCGAAAGGGTGTGCTCAGCTCAAATTCGCTGTCAGCAACAGTAACCTACCGCATTTCCGAATGCTGAAAGTTTTTAGTACAAATGTTGAGTCGTGAACGCAGCCATTCTGTTCGCCAAGCATTCACATTCGAGTGTGTTTCCACTCTGACAGCGCCAGATACAAACACCATCACTCCCGCATTTGTATCAGAAACAGAGTCTTAATTAGTTTTCTTGTTATCATTGTCCACTGCTCATACAGTTCAAAAATGTAATGAACTGTAAACTCCAACTGACAGTAGTTTAATGTGTGCCGTTGCTATACTTCGCCCACTGTCATTCATTGTTCCGAGACGGCCAGTGTAACTCCAGAGCAGGACTCTCTGCGCTTCTATTTTCAAACCAACACACCCAGCCAATTACCTTATTTGACATTTCGCTTTCAACCAATATCCTTTTCCTTTATCTCTGCCTCCTATTGCACACAAACGTAGCTGGAAAAAAAGTACAAGTGGAATTATAATAAAAAAGAAAACATTTACTTCAAACAAACCAGTGGCTGCATTTTTAATGTGAATATTGACTCGAAGAAAATGCGTTTAGATGGATTGTGAAAATTGCCACAATATCCAATAAGTTCTAAAATGCATCTTTTACTGTGCGCGCATTGTTCAACAGCGAAATAGAAATGTTTATTGGGTGTATCGTGTATGCAGGCCATACGTGAAAAAAAAAAAATCTAATAACGCTAATGGATTAACTAATGCGTTTGTGTCTTTTTTGTGATTGTAATCGTAGATGACCAACGAAATTCCTTCGCGTTTTGAAAAACCAACAGAAGGAAAATCTCCATGAACGGATAATCCTTACAATTTCAATTCCCCGAAGGCTTTCCTCTTGCACAGAGTAAATAAAATATAGGTTTATTTTTTTTTTAATTACTTCAGAAAAACGCGTCGTGTGCTGGGAGTTGGGACTTGAACTCTCCTCGTCCAATTAGTAATGGGGAAGGATTAATATGTATAAAAAAGTGAATTTTTGAGTAAATGAGTTTTCGTGACCTCTTTGGTGAGAAAAAAATGTGAAGTAAGTTGTTAAGCGAAAGAAAACGAAAAAAGGCAAAATTATGTAGATTGCCATAACATAAACAAAAGCAAGATTAATTAAGCGTTTCAAAAGAAGTGTAGCGTTATTTCAAAGAAAGGTCAATTGAAAATTAAAATCGTTAAAGTGGTGTACATATACGGCAACAGCAGGATGAGTGGTGGTTTAAAATTAAATGCTTCTTTGATAGCACATCTGATAATTTACTCGATGGTTTTAACAAATGTATTCATTTGGGCTGAGCAGCACCCTGCCGAAGAGGACGGTAAGTTGTTCTTGTCCAATCGTTTTTCTTCCAGCATTATGCATTTATTATGAGCTTCGTGAAAAGTATGCAGGGATATTGAATGGATTACAGTGAAAAATGGTGCAGATACACACGCATTTTCCATGTTTATTGGGTCGTATAGCAGTAAAGGTGGGTGGGTAGGTAAAGTACGGATACTTTGCCACCTTCCACATCCAATGCGTGTGAATCGAGTTAATTAAAATGATTGAAAGCCGTGATTATCTTTTATCATGGAGCACATCCTTTATCTCACATTGTTTATGTCAGCTACTCTTTAATATGTCACTAGGTTAGTACGCCCTATCGATGAAGCGGAACAAAAAACATCTTGGGTTGGTTTGATTTTTAATCCCTTACCTCCCCATGTCAATTAAAACCCAACCAAGCCTTTACAAAATTCTGTCTACTGGATTGACAACTGAACATTGACTTGGTTGAGTTTGTGACCTGAAAATAGTTGCACTTCACTTGGATTTTGATCAAATTATTCCGATAGAAGTCCAATGGTTCAATTAGATCATCAATCTGTTGATGGATTTGATCTTTGTAGGTTCAATTAGATCATCAATCCGTCGATGGATGTCATATTTTTGTTGTGTGTGAACGATGGGTGACCATCTGTCCCACTAAAGACAGCAACACCATTAGGTAGGTACCTGATGTGTTTAAAAATAAAAATCAACAGCATGCATAAAAATGGGTCTAATACATATTTTATGCCCTCTCTCCTGTCTGTCTGTCAAATGATCACTTCGGTTTACGAATACCCGATACAAAATACCTGCAATCGGAAATTCTAGCCAAATTTAGACAAACTCCAGTAATCAAGAATTGGGGAGAAAACAACAGCTCCTGAAATTTCTTCAGCACTATATCTAGTTTTATCGGTGTCACCTGTCACATCGCTCAATTGTCAATTTGGGTGTGACACTTCATTGCAATTCATTTAGGTATATTTGCAGCGAAATAAATGAGAGAAGAAAATGGAAATATAAGTTTTGGAGGACGTCGACTTATACCTATATAAGCTGTCAATAATTTATAGCCCTGTTTTATAATAAAGGTAGAGATTAAATTGTACGAGCTCGCAATTGAGACACATTGTCACATCCGAAATAGTTAAGTTCACCTAAAAAATGAATATAAGGCCTATCGATTTTGTGTTTTAAGGGCAATTCACATCCGTATACCAATTTTGAAACAGTTTCTATACTAGCAAAATGCGAAATATTTAAAAACGGCGACCAATTAGACACTTGGTATAGGGAGGATACAATAAATTTACCTGTCAATGCAGTTCGATTTAAATTAAACAGATTTGCAAACAAAATTTAAAACGGGGGTGGAGTTCATCGACTAACGTTGGAAAAAAATGAAATTTTATTGTATTTTCCCACAGGAAATTCGTTTATTTTTGGAGAGAAACTAAATGTCATTTTTGTTCCGATGACAATAGATTTATAGCGGGGCGTTCCTCCATCTGGGGTAGGTATTCTATCTGTCTAGCGGTCAATTTTAAGTCTCAGCGAGAATCTTTTGTCGCAACTAGTTTTGTTTGTAATTAAAATGTAACCCGTCTGACTTAAACTCTGACAAGCAAAAGAGAGAAAGGCTATATAAATTGGTCATTATTTTATCTGAGATTTTTGTCGCAAATGTTATCGTAGCCTTAGGTGTAGGTTGATAAACATAAAATGTATGTTCATAAAAAGGAACGAAGGAACGTTGTCTTTCAGTGAGGGAATTTGCTATTACTGTAAAATGTATTCGACATACGAGTCGAGTATACCTATAGCCATTTTCGGCCTAAGAGGTACGGGAGCAGATTTATTGTGTCTACATAGGTAGATACACTGTGGTTCAGTAGGTAGACACAGTCTGTGATATATTGCTCCTATTATACGGCAGGGACCTAAAAAGAAGTATGCGAACTCCTTTCCAGCAGTGCAGACGCAAAATCATCAAATAACGCTTATAGACAGTTAAGCAAAGAAGTACCCATCCTGGGCTCCGTTCCAAGTTGTTCATTGTTGACTAAGGTAGCAATGTAATGTTCATTTACTGACTTTCTTTAGGAATTTTGTGACTTTTTCACAATAAATGTGTATTGAAATATGAGATTGAACAAATTTTTCTTTGGCTATTGCGCTTTTGAATCATGGTGTCTGTTTGTTATGGAACTTTTAAAGGCGTAACCCAACCCAAATTCATTGTTGGATTTTGAAAATTTGAATATATATACAGAAACAGGTGCTGCGGACGTTTGAAACTAGGTGAAGCCGACTTAGAACTCAGTTAGCATACACTTCGATTGCATGCTAGTCGTGGTTAAAGTGACAAAAGAGCAATCTACTTTTTCCGTTCAGTATTGATCTAGTCCAGAGAATCTGAGGCGACTAGATTTATGAATGTGCCCATCGATATTATGAAATTAATGTCAGAATGCACGCAGAGAAAATTGTGTGCCAAATAGATAATTGGCTGCGTTCAGTTTGGTCCAATTTTGTTTTTGTTTCTCATTGAACTAACTCAAATTGCAGGCATTTTCAGATTTATGTCAACATTGAAGATTTACTCCGGTTTTTTCAGTTGTCATTGAGGAAAAACACATATTGGGCACATTCAGAAGCCTAATCATATTATTTAACCACGTTCTGAGAAAATTGAAAAGAAATGAGAGAGAAATCCTTTTCCCCTCTATTAGTTTTTTCGTAATTTTCTACTCACCGAATTTTGACTGAAAAGTGAAATATGAAACTGACTGGAAAGTGACAGCTCAAAAGTTTTACAAGTAAGACTATTTATTTTCGTCTTCAACTATGTCAGAGGAAAAAGTTGTAATCGAATATTCTCCTATGAACGCATTAAAAATGGTAATTTTAATAGGTATTTAGCATATAAAAATTCAATTGCAACTTATTTTGTAGGTGCTGCATTTTACGATAATGTCAAAATGACATTTCTTAAACTTTTTTGTAAGAAAACCGATCAGGAATTTTTCTTGCAATTGAGAGTTCTCTCTCGATTTTTGATACCTGACGTTTTTAATTTTTCTATGATAAAGTATACAAACGAACCTGTTAAGTCGAATAGATTCGTCTGGACTAGATGCACCTTGATCGGAAACGCCACATATACAAACAGTCACGAAATTCTTAATACTCGTTGGATTCCCATCCATAGACGTCAACTGAAAAAAAACTGTTCATGTGATCGATCTAGGTCGAAATCAAAAGTGAGACACATCAAGTCAGACAGCTGTCATAGTCACGAAATATTTATAAATAAATCATTTATATATAAAAAAGATACAGATTCAGAGACGCTTCACATCTCCGCTTCAGAAAATGTCATATAAGAGTAGGTAGCAGTTAATTAGTATCAGTAAATGCTACCAACCATTCACAAGTAAACTTAACGAAACAAAGAAATTATTGTCCGCCCAGAATAAATGTCACGCATTTTTCATGCATCGGGACTTATATTGTCTTCTTGACATTTACAGATTTGCTGGGTTATTGAGATAAAACTTATTTCTTAAACCTCCCCTGTTTGTCACAGGAGAAATACCAATTTGAACTGTCAAAGTTGTCTGCCTTTAATACCACTGAACCGCTATGTAACTTACTTCAATTACGATACTATAGCAAATTTTACTTACTCGATATCGGAATGAACACGCTCGCCGATGTAGTGTGTCTGTGTACACTTTTGATATCCGACAAGTACACCTACTTACTTATCTAATATCAGAGTTGTATAGAAGATGATGACTATCGAAAATGTAAGCTAAAATTGAAGTCCTACATACACAACGTATTTACCCAAACATTATAGTTATTAAAGTCGTCGGTGTTGAATTAAATAGTTACCGACTGAAGTCGGAAAATGTAATTACATGATTATATTTACTATGACGTGAAGTTTGTAATTCGTTTGCATGTCGTACAGTTAAGTGAAACAGACAATTTGAATTCGTTTGTCCTTAATACGGTGAGCGTTACTTTCAAGTTATTTATGTGATGTTTTTTGTTCTTTAAGTTGTATTTATGTGCCACTGGAAAAGTGTTATAAACTAACATATGCTCAGACGCCTAAATCTGCGATAACTTTGTTTGGAAAAAGTCGCAAACGGACGCTGTAATCTGCAATGACTGCGGAGTGGATCTTGTGAGTGTCATACAATAAATACAACAAAATTCTGCTATCGGATGCGTGTTACGTCTTTTTGTGTTTCACGCAAAGTTAACAAGTGAAATTGTAGTTTGAAGATGCGTTTTTCTATTTATTAGTTCAGAGCGCAACCTGAACTGTTATACAAAAAGTTCGTGTTTCTTTATTAGCTCAGATGCATCAGAGCTCAGAATTTGCGTTCCTTTTTTCGTTCAGAGCGCGCTCTATGAGCTCAGAATAAATTGACTGAGCAGGCTGAGTGAAAATCTGATTACACACTTGGCAGAAAAAAAAACAACAGGATAAGCTAAAAATTGAGATGGCGGACGAACCTTGTTGTTCTGGAACTGAAAATTAACGAACTTAATAAATAAAAATTAATAAATATTCAATTTGTGCATATATGACAACTATATGTGCTCAAGTGTGTTTCATAAATATCTCAGAGCAATCTGAGCACGCTTGGTTCAGAGCGCGGTCATAATGCTCGATCTCAGTGAGCTCTGAACTAAAAAAGAAAAACGCCTTAGGTAGCATCACAACTGAACGCTGATCTTGTAAGCAGAATGAATAGGATAAAGTAGGTTTTCTTTCTACTTTTCTGTCCGTTGCACCCGTTGTCTCTTGACAGTTGGCACAGCATGAGAGGAAGCACTTTCATTGGTGGAAATATTGAGAAGATGAGATAAATTATTGTCATTGGATGTCATGCGACCGATTTTATGCGACTGCTCGAGCTCATTCCGTCGAAAACGTCAATATTGACGGATGCATCGACAACGGATTCTATGAACAAAGCTTCCCCAAATGTCAATCGCATTCGACTTATAGTGGTTGAACCAACTAAAAGTGAATGAATTTAATCATCCAACATTTATGACATTTTATGTGGCTTTACCACAAAGTCAATGAATTCTGTATCTGCGCGGTGTACCCAATTGTGTTTATGTGTCAGATGAATGATTGTGCACTGTGGACGCCCCGCTTTCATTACAATGGGAGTAAGGTCGGCTGTCAGAAACACGAAACGTCAAACACCCTTTGGCCACACTGGCGTAAAGTACTCGTACGACATATTAATACATAAATTTTTTTTTGGCAAAGGCGGACGTTTGAATTTCTAGTTCAGTAAGTCTGACAGCTGACTGACTTGATGTATTTCAGTTTTTATTGACATTGTTCACGTGAATATCTTGTTCAGTTGATTGTTATGGGAATCCGACAAATCTAGTCAAGAAATTCCTGCCTGCATACTCGGCTGACTTTTCAAAGTGTCAAAAATACCGAAAGAATTCAAGTTTTTAACGCGTTCGAATGTCTTGTCCAGACAAATATAGTTGAGGTTATGCATGAACTAGGTATCCGAATTCGAACGTCCACAGTATGTCACGGGCTCTTTCATACGCTGTTACGAAATCTGCAAGTTCTTCTCGAGTCAGTGAGGATCCATTTTCGCAAAATGCACTTTTAATAATTGGTTTTACTTGGTGAAAATAAATGTCCAAACACTTTCTCTTTCGTCAAATTTTAAAAACTTCTGTTGGTTGTGGGTCCTCTGCGTTCTGAGTGACATTAAGGTATCTTACGAACAGAATTCCTAAAAAAACCTCTGTGAGAGTAGAGAAAAAGTATAGTAGCTCAATATTTGACCTCAGTAGTGTAAGTAGTCATGAATGGAAGTTAATGCTGAAATAACCTAACCTATACCCATTCCTACCTCGTTATTTAGCCCTTCAATGCAATAAGTATTCCTGTCAGTCTTACCTACGCCTTCAGATGAAAATAAGGCAATCGCATTGAGCTGCAAGCAGCTCGAACAAATATTTTGTTGCATTTTTTATAAAGTCGTCTTTTACCAATGCAATCAACACTAGGTCCCCAATCGCCAGTACGTATATATAACTCGCGTTATAAACGTGCACGCGCAACGAAACAGTAAATAAACAAATTAAGAAGATTCTGAAGAAAAACGAGCCATTTTCATCACTGCGGTCGGCCCCTCTATCGGTCGTCCCCGAAAAGACTGACGCATCCGGAACAAAACAAATGGCGAATCGTTATTGATTATACTCGGCAAGATAAATTAGACAGGCCGTTCTATACAAAATCACGCATTTCGTCTTCCCCGACTATTTTCGACTGTGTTAATGTTCTTCTAATGTTGTACATGTATAGTTTTCCGTGAAACAACATTTTCTATTTTTTTTTAAGGTATTCGTATATATATTTTTATCCCGACCCATTTCCAATATACTCGTATATGCGCACAAAAAAATGGAAGAACTACTCGTATGGGGTTTGACAATGTTTTGTATTTCTGTCAATACAAATCGTCACTTGGAATGGACAGATGCTGTTGCGCCAATTGATCTGTAAGCACCTGGACCAGTGTCGGCGGCGAGCACGCAGGTGGAATTTATAAATAAATAATTTATAACGCTGAGATAGTCATCGAGACTCTAACAATGTCAAAGGCTAAGTGCTTGATGGGAAATTAAAGTGCGGAGATAATTCGGTTACAAAGGACGTTTGGCTTGATTAATTATGTTTAGTTTGCATGTTAATAAAATGCACGACATCAATTTCCGTTCTAATTTGGGGACCAGTGCCCATGAAGGTTGCCTCAATGATTGGAAGCTTTGGGTGAAATAAACGTGATATATATCGCTTGTTCACCGCCATCGTTTGGATTTGGCTGCGACGCGTATGCTCTTGTGAAACACTCCATGGAATGGTGTGACCGGTACATTGCCACTTCCTTCAGCCATTTGAGATATAAATTTTGGTATAAGCCGACAGACAGGACGAACGATGGAATTTCGTATGGCACCTTTCGCTCCGGTCGCTGTCAGTAAAAGAACTAGCACCAGGGTGAGAAATTGAATAATGTCTGTCTTCCGCAAGGTACGCATGAGGCCCTGACTCCACAAGCCATTTATTCTGCTGTGGCTTGGAAATGGAGATCAAAGTGGCTTGCGTCGGGACAAGCCTGTTGGCGAAAGTTCTTTGGCATATTTTTTGACAGAAAAGCAGAGTGAGGAGGTCCCGATTTCATTTTACATTACTTTTACGTACTGAACTGTGTTCGAGTTATGCGATGCCTTAAAATGACAAGACGTCAAATTATAAGCCCACAGTCTTTAAGAAGAACCTCTTACGCATTATTGTACGAAAAACAGTAAAAATCGGTTCGTACTGTTCCAATATTCTCTCCTTAGTGTACCGCAACAGTATTGCAAAATTTGGCCATTGGAGTCCGCCATTAAAACTCTCTTGTGTTGCATTCGATTGGGATCTCTCTGAGCACATTTTTTTGCTCTAGGTCACGTTTTAAGTTCCGATTTTTCTCAGAGTTGCTTCAGATTTATCAATACAAGTGCATTTGAGTTTTCGTGAAATTTTTCAACTACCAAGAAACGCAACGCATCGGGTGGATCTATTTTTGTTAATTATACATTTACAAATGTTAAACAATCAATCGGATCGCAAATTTTGAATGTTTTAATAAAAATTGAACCAGTGAATTGAAAACGCTTAGAAAACTATCGACGGCTACAAATATTCCAATCGCAGGAATAATATCAACAAAAACAAGAAAAAGCGATGTTTCTATGTTCGATTAGACAAAAGAAATCTGAAATCTGAGAGCGAATCTGAAGAAGCCCAAGCGAATATCACATTAAGACCTGTCACTCCTTTTTCGCTTGTCATCACATACGCGCGTAAAATGCTACACAAGTATCAGTGTAACAAGCACTGGCTGATTTGCCTACTCGAACTTTTTACTGGCTCCTTAAAATTGTCATTTGGGACTCATCCCAATTTAGGCTATTCACTTAAACGTTCTGGCGATTAAGGAGATTAAGGCTCCTTAGGAATTTATTAAATAATTCATAGATGCTTCTATTACGAACGTACTCTGTTCGTATATGACACAAACTTTGTTAATTGCAAATGAGCCCACCCTATTTTCATAGAGTTTCTGAGCAGACTGTCACATCGCATTAGGATAATCATCTCGCAAGATATGCATGAATATAGAAACACTATGTCCAAGTATGCCTCCTTCCAGCAAAATGTTTTTCTCTTTTGTTAACATGGGAAAATAGAAAAGTCTCTTAATTACGTTTGTGTTGTTTTGTTTGTCAATTCAATAAAATATAGGATAGTACAATTTAATCAGAATATGTGTGCCTAAGGAATTACAAAAAAATGCGCATTTTTGATATTTGAGTTTTTTTTTCAAATTTCGCTTCATACTTGTCAAAGCTGGCAGCACTGAGTTCAAGTGTCAACTTTTTGCAAGCAATTTATGTCCCGGACAATAAAGGAGGGCCAAAAAAGAGTGGAAAATTGTACCAAGCAATCTACTACAATCACCCACTTTTCGCCATCATTTCGCAGCAAAACAAAAAGGAAAGAGCGAAGTTTGTCGTTCATGATTTCGTTGTGTCACTTTTGTATGGGGTTTTTCGTTCCAAAACATCTGCGTACGAAACTTTTCCCATGAACTTAACACACACCCCCTTATTAATAAACGCTGCGTAAAAGTTATCAACTCGTAATTCAGAAGTTACGTCAAATTTTTGTATGCTATTTGATGTCTACTAGCTAACTAACTTGTGCACATTTGTTTATTAATACGGGGGACAAATGTTATAATTTGTACGGAATATTATATTAGGCAATTGGCAGCACTGCAAGACCGTCCATCGAAAGAAAGAGACAAATAGTTTCGTATATAAAAATATTTAAATTGAGACGGTAATAACTATACCAGCTCACCGTGAAACAACCACAATCACTTTTCCGTATTCCTTTTTTTTTTGTAAAAAACGCCCGTCGACTTAATTCGTTTTCATTTCGTATTAAGTCCTGTCACTATAATTAATTAGCAAACCTATAGAAGGCTTTTATTATCAATCCCATATAGCTATGTTGCTGTGTTGTATGAACGAACTCTGTTTTATTGGCCATTAAACTACAAAATTAACGCTTATTCACTTGGCATAAATATCACTCATCCAAATCAATTAACTCAAGTGACAATACCATTAAATTAGGTCAGTTAATCAATGGATCCACTAAACATTTCCATCCCATATGAAGCTGCTCCATTGATGAAATATGATCCTACTTCAAAATTATGTTGGTCTTTCAAATTCAGCTCAAGGGAGTGCATTTACCATTTACCATAATATTTCGTTTGTATGCTTTGTGTTCTAATTTAGGCACTCGTATGGCCATTGTTTTAGATCGGGGAAACAGTAAAAATTATGTAGGCACATGGCAAGTTTCACTCTGCGACATGTGGAACGATGGCTCCCCCATTTGCCGTAGAGCCTCATTCAGGTGGGAAAAACAATCGGCGTGGCTTTTTAAAGAGTCTCCTGTGAATATACCTAGTTACGTATAGTTATTCCTGTTTTTATCTCTCCCTAATTGTTCCATTTATTTCTTGTTTGCAGACAATTTTACAGCCATCTGAAAGAGATCGTTGATAAAGTGACTTTTTATTGTTTATTTTTTTATTTTTTGGACGGGTTTGGAAAAGGGGATTCTAAATCCTGAAACACTCTGACTCTGATTCTAACTCTGTATGTACTACCACACAGAAGGAGAAGGGAGGTGTGGCGGCGTAAATCTGATATTATTCTGGAATAGTTTTAATAATGAATACAACAGACAGGCTTAAATGGAACTCTTCACTAGAAAATCAAAGTAAACTGGAATATTCAACACGCGATTATAACAACTACACTTTACTGGAGACTTACAAAATATCCCAAGTAGAAGTGACTTAAGAGTATGTTCAGTACTAGCAGTCATTGCTAGCGTCAAGCCCCTTGCCTGGTAGTGTCGTATTCTGCCCGTTTGCTCTGATTGGAATCGCTGGTCGATTTCGCCTACCCTTGATCCGCGACTCACGCTTGCTGTGGAACTGTCATTTTTAATTGCCAATTTTGTACGTTTCAAAAACGTCTCCAAAAATGCTTCAAAATACGCACAAAATGTGTCAAAATACAGCGTTCCAAAACGCATCAGAAATGCTTTAAAATACGCGTGGATTATCAGGCTAAAAGCGCGACCAAAAAAGGCGTCAGTAAAGGAGTCAAAAACGCGACGGAATGACTCAAATAATGATGAGTTAGAAAATGTGTCAAAAACGCATCAGAAAATACATCAGAAACTTGTTGGAAAATTCTTCAAAAAACAGTCGAGAAATTAAACGCATTTCTCGACTGTTTTTTGAAGTCAGAAATCGTGTTCAATTACGCTACAAAAAAAATCACTTACCGCTCCAATTAATAAGTAAGAATAAAAAAAATAATTCAATAAGAAAAAAAAAAAACAGATTCGCAAAACCTGACGCGAAACGTGTCCAAAAGCCCAGTCAAAAATCGAGTCGAAAACTACGTGGAAAAATGAGTCCAAAACGGGTTAACAATCATAGGAATCGAAAACCGACAGCGTCAAAACACGCGTCAAAAAATGCTGCGTCCTAGGCTTAAGGTTTTGTAGCGTATGGTCCACACAACGCGTCGACGTCAGTATAACAATGCTATGTGTTATACGTGCAAATTTTTTACATTCGTCCCACGAGCCACGATTAGTCTCCACTATTGGAAATCACGAAAGAACTGTCCGGTGCATAAAATCAGCGCTAAATTTTGAAGTTCCAGAAAAAACAAATCGTTGGGTTTTTTTTTTGTGTGGACTACTAACAGAATAACGCGAGTTTGCCAATATATTTTTTGCCTGTCCTATCTATATCCTGTATTACGAATTTACCGAGCTTAAATTTAGAGCGACCAGGATACTGAGGTAAATGTTAAAAATGATTACATTACTAAAACCCATAGACACGTCGAAGTTTGCAACTGATGACAGCTTAATTAAATGCATACTCGCTCACGAAAGTGACGCATTATTTAAATTAATGGATACTTTTTTAACGAGATGAGTGATGTATCCTAAATACTTGTACCCAGTTGAACTTAACTTTGCTTTATACATTTAAGTTTGTATATGATTGCAATACTTTTTTGCGGGATGGGTCTTAAGAACTAAATATCGGGTAAGCCCAGTACCAGCTATTGGGCCAAATTTTAGCGAGCTAACTTTTCTCCACAGCGCAGGTAAATGCTTAAAAGTATAACACATGATATAGATGGGACAAGAAAATATTTGACCATAGTAAAATCAAAAAGGCAAACAAATCTATGGGAAAATGAAAGCGGATGGCCCTTTTTTTCTATACTCACTCCCTCAACGAAAAAGCCAAATGAAGATTTGTATCGAAAGCGCAATAGTGCGGAAACAAACCATTATGCTCGAGTATAATTATTTTCTAAAGTGTATTTCCGGTATATTCTACCCTTCTCATTTCTACTAAAAGCACAAACCACAAAGCACAAATTTGGAAAAGAAACAGAAAAAGAGACATTTTGCGTACTTATATCTTATATATAAAACTCTTCGTTGTGATGAATGCTGAAACAGTACAAAAATGAAACGTGGAAAGATTTGTTTCACTTTTGTGAATTGACTGCTATAAAAACCATTTTTCTGACAATCAAGTTAGTGTTATTTATTCTTAGGGCCTCAGTTATAGCCATACGTAAAATGGAACCGAAAAAGTTGGAACAGTATGAAAATGATTTTTTTTTCGTTACGGCGGTCATAGCAAAAAATCTGTCAGAAAAATTTTCCCAACAATTACAACAAATCAACTGCAACGGATTGGATTCCATCAGGAAAAAAATTCCTGCCAGATGGAACAGTAAAGAAATGAAATATTTCAGTCAATTTTTTTTTTAAATTAACTGAAAATTTGATCGACTTAGTTTCCGGTTAGCTTCTAAATGTTGAGGTTGATGTGTCATTTTCGGTCTTTTGTGAAACCGGCCCAAGCATTTTCTCGATTTGAGCAAATTCCAGCTGTTCTATTGAACGTAAAGGAAGAATGGGACTGTTTTCAATAGCAGGCATTACCTCTGCAGGACATGATTAGGAAAAGAACTGCGTGTTTATAAAACGCACGTTGTTAAGGAAGCCATCGGATAAAACAAGCCTCTAAGTTGTGGATTCATTTGGGAGACTCCATTTTTCTGAATGGAGGGAAGTGGAATAAGATAGAAATCAAACCGAAACTAAATGCACATGTTTTTTAGATGAAAGGGATATTTTGCGCAGCTTGTCTATTCGCTTCTGGCTTTAAGAAGATTTTAAATGGAGAAAAGTTAAACATGCAACTTATTTTCATATGTAAAATGTTGAACAGAAACTGAACTGGTAAACGTCAAAAAGGTGTACATACTTAACTCTGTATTAGGCTTAATTTTAAAGAACCCTATACAGTGGACGTCCAATAGAACTAATGTTTGATGTCATTCACTATACCGAGCGCGTTCGTTATATCGATCGAATTTTTACACTTTTTTTTTTAAATAAGTCATTAGAAAAATGTGTAAAAAATTGAATAGGTGATGGTTCTGCCATTAAACACTTGCATAATTTTTAATCCAATATAACTTTCTTTATATTGGATAGCCAATCGTTGGCGATACTAATGTAAATCTAAAACGCTTTCGTTATATCGCAAATCGCTATATGGGATATTCGTTATAATGGACGGCCACTGTAATTGATTTAAGGCCTATATTTAAGTATTTTGAGCCAAGCCAGAAGAACACACCGTTTAATAGCCGCAAGAAGAGTTACAAAGGCCTTTTGTTAATCGATTCGGGTGGGACCTTTGAATGACATCAACATAAATTATTTTTTTTAGATATCATCACCATTACATTAATACGTAAACGTCAAAAGTTTCCGTACACTTTTTTAGTGTTTGTTATGAAATGAGGGGAATGAAACTTATATCATTCGAAAGGTACTGTGCACAAACAAGAAATTGTGGGTATATGCCGCCATTAAGGCTGATAAAATTAAGTTAACAATTCCCCATACCTATTAATTTAATGAAAGCATTTTTGCGACATTCAATTTGTCGCCGCCATATTCCCAGAGTAACGTATGTGAACAAAAACCATCGTAGATTAGAACCTATTTTCGAAGGAATGCAGTTTACCTACCCCCGAAAGTAAGCAACTGTATTAATTTCTTTCAATGGCGTTACTATGGGAAATATTTTTCGACATCAATTTTCTGCTCTAAATTCTCATAGTGACGTATTAAAATGTAAATCATGAGTAAAACTTATTGTCAAAGGGGCGTTTTTTTTCTAAATCTAGATGTCGCTTTTTCGTTCATAAAAAAACAACATAAATATCGAATATTCTGGTACGTTTTTTAGTACAACATTTTAGTTGATTTTCGCCCACCAGCGAGACTAGTACTGAGTAAAATTCGAAACTTTAAATAATTTGTGAAATTTTTATTCTTTCAGGCCCTCTTTTGGAAGTACAAACCGCCGTCAATCAAGAGGTTGCTCTGCCATGTGACCTAACGCCTGGCACTATGATTTCGGACAAAGTGCAACTGGTGATATGGTACAAACAGGGAAACGTAAAACCCATCTACACGTAAGTAACCAATTTAATTGAGCTGAGCTGCCTATTTTTTATTTTTGTATCCATATTCTGTAGATGATTGAAATCCGGTCTGTCAGCATTAAGCAGTAAGGGCAGCAGGCGCAATCTGTTATGGTTGCCCTTGCTCGTATTTAGTCTCGAAAAATTTAAACTTTCCATCGTTAGAGGGACTTTCTTTTGTTGAAAGCCGGTAGGACTTGTCAGTCCATTTCAAGGCCGCTTCTGAACAGGTTATCTGCTGCCTTGTTTCTTTCCACACCATCATGTCCAGGACCTAAACCAAGCAGAATCTATTTGCTCTTAATGCTGAGAGTGGTTCACAAGCTCGTGACAACTCACGCAAGTCTTTCAAGGAGTCTCAGTCGGCTTAGGTATATAAACATGTGCCAGGACGCAAGAGGCAGTTGCTGGAGAGGATTCAAGGAACAACGGTCTGAATTTAATATGAGGGCTCTATTTGCAAAGCAACTCGTTATCCGTTCACTAAAATAGTCGGGTTCGTTACATTTTTAGTACAAAAAGGTGCTTCAGTCCGAGCAACTTTCAAGTTGAAGAGCTCATCGTCACTGTAAAAGCGCCTTCAACATCTAGAAGCGTTACCATCGATTATTTCTTTTTTGGAATCGATTTTTGAATAAAACCCATCTAGCGAGTGGAAAGCTGTCTCCAAAGAAACGCATTTAAGCGTGATTTGCGTGGTAAACATTGTGTTTGCTTTAACATTGTTTCGAAAATAATTCTGAAAACTTTTGAGTTAAACAAAAAGAGATACTAATTAGCCTACGCAGTCCTTCGGAGGGACCGTGGGAGACTTTGCTGCTTGAATTTCTTTTCAGAAGTTTGTAAAATATTCAGATACGTTTTCTTTTCCAATCCGAGAGTTGTTGTCAAGTGTTTAGCTGGGGTGGGAGCGATTAAACCCCTCTCTTAAAAGTCATGCACGTCCTCGATTCCAGTTGGATATTTATGATCCACAATTAAAACCCAATCAATCGGCCGTTGTACAATTTTGTGAACATTCTACTTTGGGGCAGGGAACATCCTGCCTTGAACACAGACAAATTCAACTTGCTTTGGTAAAGGGGAGACCCGAATTGGATTGCCCAAGTCGAAACGGAACTTAATTGTGTTTTCGCACCCAAAACTCGTCCCGTTTTAAGTATGAAAATTCCAAATATGCAACAGTTTCTCGTACTCGATGGTTTCCGACGGTATATTGACCACCTAAAACCTTTTATCATGGCAAATATTTTAATTGATTACGATAAGTAACATAATTTATACGGAAAACCACCTTTCCATTAATGAGTCCTTACAGAATATGCCATTTCGAGACTATTGTCTTCGAATGGTTGCTGCAGGATGGAAACAATCAATACCCAAGAGGGTTATTACCAGTAACTGTGTATCCGAACGGAGGAACATTAAGTATACACGATAATAATGATGTGGTCCCCGCAAGATGGTCACGAGTCACGAAACAAATTGAAAATTAAGTGCACGAGTAGGTCGGATGTAAGTGCTCGTCCTAATATTTGTCACATGTTGCACTACTTGGTTGCATTTGTTTTTTTTTAAATGTATATTCGCGTTTGGACTTTAGCAGCGCGTACCTTTTCATCACAGACAAGGCAAACAACGGTTCTTTCAATAGAGATGATAGCCAATAAAAATGTCGCCGTTTATTTTTTATTGTTTTACTTTGGGCTTGACATTTGCTTCTACCTTCTTTTAGAAAGTATTTAAAATTGTTGCTTGAGTGAATTTGCAACAAAGATCGTGATATTTATTGTTATTGGTCAGATAGAGCCTCCAATACTGAATAGATTGGCCCGACATGATGCACTTTGTCGAAAACAACCGAAGATTAATGCTGCATTTACAACATCACACAGTCGTAACAGCTAACATGGAAGATGGAAGGTTAAAGGGATGCCCAATACTAAGTGGCCGTGTGACTGAAAGTGACAGCATTACCCAACACGCAAAAGTATGTGACACAAAATACACGTATTTTGGTCGGCCATCTTGATTACGTGGTAGGAATTGTGGGAAAGTTAAGCGTGTTGATGTTTTTATAGCGAGGGCTTTTAACAAAATGGCATCCAGAAGTGATGAACGGACAATTATTTATTTATTTCGTAGAACTGATTGCTGAATTTTGGGTTAAACTTACTGAAACTTATTACCAATCTCATTTGTAATGTTTTACATCAGTAATGGGAATGTTTTCCAGTGATTTCTGGTTGCCGGAAATTTATTTCCATTTTACATCTCTTCTCTCTGTATAATAATATAGATATAAAAGAGAGTTGCAAAAGCGTTGTGACTTTATAACTCACGAACGGTCAAACCGAAATCGATGAAATTTTTAGGGTTTGTTTGTATGGTCGTGCAGTTGGTTTATCTAAAGTTTGAACGGAATTTGTCAACGCGTTCTCGAGTTTTGTCAACATCTGATTTTGTCCATATAAAAAAAACATGGGCGCCTATGTTTACTGTGCGCTGATGTCATACACACGGCAAATACACGTTGCAGCGAATCCGCCGGCTTATGCTGCGCTGGTGGTAATGTGAAACTGCCCGTTTTGACTCACTCATAGACAATGTGATTTAAGCGACGATCATCAAGCTCAAGAGCAAATTGAAAGGAGAGGAAGTTCTTATTCACGAATACCGATTATTCCAACTGATCTTCCATTCCTATTCAAGCGGATTCGGTTCCTCGTTCGATTGGCTTTTGCGAGGCTAATCGTTGGAAGTCTGTGGGATTTTATCTGAATGCTTTAAATTGGGTCGGGACAAAGTTCGCGTGGTCCGCTAGTTATCTATAATTATGGGTAGATCATTCATGACACTTAAGGCGTCTGATTTGTGATCTTATTCGTACGCCTTTGACGGAACTCTTTGTCCCGTCTCGTGCAAAAATGCGCGTGCGTGATGCGGTATAAGCCCTAAACCTTGTTCAGAACTTAATGTCGTTTAACTTTCTTTATAATAAACAGCAAGTTTTAAATTCAAACTCAAGTACCTACTGTCGTTGTTATTTAAAACAAACAACTTTCAAGTATATCTAGTTTAGTAAGTCTGACTTGATGTGTCTCAGTTTTGATTGGCCTCTAGATCGTTCACAAGAACAGTTTTTCCTCAGTTGACGTCTTTGGAGGGCAAGGAATCTAGTCAATAATTTCGTAACTGACTGGCAGTTTCTATGTTTGGCGGAAAAGCGAATTACAGACCAATCAAGGCTTTGCGTTTAAAGTAGGTACATCTATAGTCGAGATAACTAGGTTTTTGAACGTGTCCATTAGTTTTTCCAATCTTGATTGCTAGATTGAGCAGAGAGCAAAATTGAGCTGTCAATATTTACACAAAATCGAACAAAGGAGTAGGTGAAGTTCGTCAAAAGATTCGGAACCACGTGAGTAAAAACAAACGTCAACGGAACACGGCCATTAGCGTTGGCTGATTATCGATTATTTGTGTCGAATTTTTTGTCTCATACATAGCTTCGGTTATAAAATGTAATTCGCAAAATGTCAAATGATTTATACCCCACTCCTACTCGTTAATATAAAACTAACGAAACTCACTTAAAAGAAACTAACTGAAAAAAACTCATTGCGTTTGAGGACTAATTGTTTCTTCTTCTTTGTGTTTGCTTCTTCATCGCCACAACCTACGCAATAAAATTAAACAAGAGACTCGAAGAAAAACAAGAAAGAAAATTACGGAAAATTGCCTGTCAGAATTTAACTGTTCAAACACTAACTAAAAGAAGTTTAATTATGAATTAGCGGTGTAGCTCGAAATAGCTATAATTTCAACTGTAGTGTGTGTAGTCACTAACCAAATTTGCCGCACCCCAATTTAAGCTGTTATAGGTACAAAATCAACATTCAATACAGACCCATTTTAATGGGCATAACTATTCCAAAGAACAACAGCATTCGACCAAGTCGCACACTTTATTAAATTTGAAGCGAATCATAAAAAATGATTATTAGTAGGAACCGCGCAACATCTGGGAACTGGAACACAAGGTACATATTTTTGTCAACGCCTCTGGGGAGCACAACTTGTTTGGTGGCATTAAGTTGAGTTTATTTAATCAATAGGATTAGTTGACCTTTGAGATTCATACAGATGTATTCGGTTCCTTCTGGCTTAAGGTCAATTGAACATATTTTTCCTCTTATTCGGCATTTTCTCCATTTCGCTTTCCGTTGGATGTATATGCTATAGTCTGCTTCTTCAGGGAGGAAATATTTGAATAATTAAAATATAAACATGGAGTCAATTCTCTTCTGTAATATTTTTTTACGTGAAAGTCGAACAGGGAGAATAATCTTGTACCGGCGTGTTTGGCAGATGATAACTACCAGTACCCAATAAATGGCTGTCAGGAATACGTTTATACTATTGAAATAATGTCTTGAAAGGGGAGGACCAACTTCTGATCTGACTGTGACTGGAGTTCGTAGGCATACAAAATTAAACTGTTAACTTAGTGGGCAATGAGACATAATCTGAAAAAACTGGTCGTCAGATGCCTCCTTGTCGAGGACTGGTATGGTAGTAGATTTCCATCTGTGAGTTTAAAAATATTTAATTCAATTTGAGCCAACAACTGCCAACCCACAAACTTCACACCCATTCCATTTTGCCATGAAATTTGAAAAATTCATGAATTTCTGTAACGAATTTAAGTCCGTACGACACTACAACGAAAATTCCCGATAGGAGTGAGTGCGTACACACCAACCTTATTAGTGTAGGTATACATATAAAAAAAATGCATTAAAAATGTATTCAAATATACATTTTTCAGCTGCTGGCAGCTTTTTTTTTTTTGACATATCAAGATTATTTGAAAATAAAATCGTTTGAAAATCTGTGACTTTGCAAACAATTGCCACCCCTTTCGTAATACACTTTCAGTCTCTTTTACTCGCAGCTGACTTTTCAACATGTTTAAATGCGATAAAAATGAGAGAAAAGTGTATTAAGAACTGTCAATCAACTTTTTAGTGAATTCAATCAGCAAATTAATGGGGACGTTCAAGTATCTAGTTTAGTAAGTCTGACAGCTGTCTAACTAAATATATCTCGGTTTAGATTGGGGGAAATCGGTCATATGAGCAACTGTTTCAGTTGACGTTTATCTAGTCAAGAAATTCATGACTGAGTACTACGTTGACAGTTCTCATATGTGGCTGACGTAGAAAAAGTGACGTTCCCGACCAATCTAGTTTTTGCGTTCAGGTTACAACTTATCCAGACCAATCTAGTTGACTTATGATAACTAGATTCTTGAATGTGCCTAATGAGTTTGCTTGCGTGAGTTTATGCATTTTTCGGGAACGCAGCCGCCTTTCCACTGGAAAGCTAATTTTCTTTGTTAGTTCCTTTTTCTGTGGTGTGATAGACAGGATCCTCTATAATCCAGGTCAATAATGCCAATGCAACGCATGTACGTCCATTTCGGAATTGTTCCCATTGTCCATGGTTTCACTTTTTTGACCCAGACCACAGGCTACCATTCCGTATAGATGACACTATTATGTTCGTGCATCCAAACGCATACTTGTTTTTGGGTGGAAGCCAAAAACCTACTCAAGTTCTACTACCCCCTCTCTGTTCGATTGTAAAAGGTGCATCATCGAAATCGGTGCATTGCAACCATCGAATTTGGTCAACCAAGAAACTGTCCCGCTGAAAAGAAATCCGACTCGGTTTCCAGTGGAATCAGTTTATTCACCAAACTCGAGTACAATGCACATAATCTGCCCTGACACATCAGAAACTGTATTGCACCTACTGGCCAGGATACAAAATCGAGAGCTGTACGGATATTGCGAACCGTATATAGAAATGTTTCAAGCCTTTCGCTGCTTTATCCCTTCCTTTTTTTAACAAAACACTGTGCCTTAAATGAAATCGCCAGTTACATTCCACCCCTTGAACAATTCAACCAAAAATACTCGTCATGCATTTGAATGCGCATAAGTTCCCCCTAAGGCGGCCCGCGGCTATTGTTGTGAAACATGGAGATTTTTTCCAGAGCCAACAACACAGCTCTATGGAATAAAATGCTTTGGCCAAACTCCACGTATTCGCAGAAGACTGTCGAACCAATGTGCATCGGCATCTCCTTTTCTTAACGCCCGCACTCTGTGCATACCTTTATATTTTTTATTTTAGGGCATTTGTATCCCCTTGAGCACGTGTTAATTATAGAAAAGAGGAAAATAAATCCTTGTGTACGACAAGACGTGACCTTAGTTGTTCTTGCAAAACGGTAGAGAAATAAAATACGTTCTTCAAGTTCTTGAGAACAGTCGCCTTTTTGCAGGAATGTTGTAAATGTGTAAATTGAATTGTTTGTAATGGAGCGTAAAATGGGATTGAACTGGAAATTGTTTTATGAAATCTCGTTGACAATGTACGAATGTTTCCGTGGAATTTGTCGGTGTCCCTAGAAATGGCATAACATACTTGATTTTTGAAACGCTGCAGTTGCATATGTCACCGAGAATGCAAGCGCTGGCAGTACTTTTAATCGCACAAAGTATAGAACTAGAAATAAAATAATGTGCTTTATAATAAAAACCAGCAATCACTAATCGTAATAATAAAAACTGATCGTTTAAAAGAATCGTTGCACAAAATATAAAACTTTTAGTCCCCGGTAAATTGTAGCTCCACCGTTTGTTCTTCTCGGTTTTTTTTACGAATAAACCTACCTTTACCTACATTGAATTTTGTTTTAAATTTCTTGAAAGAAGGCGCACATGAACTTTGCTTTAGGCAAAGAGAATCCTCTCTCGATCTCGATTTTTGAGATTTTATGTTTTTCTGAACGAATCTAAAACCTAATGAACAAACACTTGAGTGTAGAAGTGCTGCCAACTCTAATGGACATTTCGCAATGACTGATGGGTTTCTAAACTAAGGCTCTAGTTAGAGCAAAATTTTATTCTGCTTAAATTGATTAGTTTTTCCCCACCTTTGTTTCTGAATGTAGCTTATGCATTTTTATAAAAGCAAATTTGAGAAAAATTGGTCAAATGGCACAGTCACGGTTGCCACTTTGGTAATTTTTTACAAAATTTGTTAATTTTTTTTTTACTTTTTGAGTTTTGGTAATTTGTTAATTTTTGTCTGGTTATGGTAACTTTTTGAGCAGGAACACCAAAAATACGAACTCGATATCAATTCATTTAAATGCTGTCTTACTGTATCTGAGTGAACATTGCATTTGCATTAGGTATATGCGTCAGCCAGCACCACCCAAGTAAACCTGTTTTGTTCAAAAAATTACTGAATGCACTCATTTCCTTTTTTTGACAGATGGTCAACTTTGAAATATTTTCTGTTTCTGTTTATAACTATATTGAGATATGGATAGGTTAACTAATCATATTACTTATGTACAGACATAAGACTCTGTTTTGTTTTTTATAAGAATAAAGGCTCGAAAATTGTAGATGATCCCATTCTAGCAGCTGGTAATTTGTTGCACAACGTTGTTGACGTTGTTTAACTACTTGAAGACTGACTAAGTTACTACAAACCTAATGTACGTACCCAATTAAAGGACCTAAGTTTGTTTTAAAAATGTGTGTTATAATAAATAAAAATAAAGTGCTAGGAACTCTACACTTTTCTTTTAGTTTCACTGGAGACTAAGTAAATGGACGTTTTTACAATGTCCTGCGTATTTTTTTTTATATAATGTTCGTAAATCACAGAAAAGTCCTTGGATTCTGATAAGGCATTTTCACAATGGCTCAAAACTATAATATTGTATGTTTTCTCTTTTTATTTCGTTTCATCAACGTCTCTTGATTTTTGGTAAATTTTTTCTGCAAGTGGCAACCGTGTCCACAGTGCATTCGGTTTCTTAACCGTGACTAGTATGGTTACGATATGACGTCTCATATTTCATTTTCATCGTGACCGTATCGTTGCTCTCTGTCTCTCCGACTCTAACTGTACACATAAACAAAACATGGTTATTTGATGTGATGACCACTTGCACAAAATAAAAGTTATTTGCTTAAATAATCAAACAAAAACCGTTGCAATCACACTCCTGATAGAAAAATAATTTCCTTTTTTGCGTTCGAATTAAATTATGAGTGAATGCAACAAATCGTTCTACTATAACGTTTTACGTTTTTACTGTTCCATTCAGCAGAGAAAGCGTGTCTGACAATATTTCAAATATGTTTAATATTCTGTTTGCTTTGGAGTTTGTTATTTTTTCTAACAGCTATATAAACCTACCTACAAATTTCTTTGCTTTTTTGGCCACGTAACCGATAATGGTTGAACTCTATCTTGGTCTTGAAATGTTTCTCTTAAATTTTTAAGTTAGTTTATCAAGAAAAAAAATAAGAAAATGTTTAAATTTCTATTGCAGAAAACTAATTTATTAATTTTTCCATACGAAAAACATTTTCTGATCAAATTCTCCGCTAATTCCACAAAAAAAAAACCAAATCATTCCACTGAAATATTTCATTGCATTACTGTTCCACGCGACAGTATTTTTTTTCTGATGGAATCCAATCAGTGGTGGTTGATTTGATGCATCTAATTGTTTTCAAAGGTACAGATTTTTTGCTATGACCGCCTAAATGTAAAAAAACTCATTTTTCGGTTGCATTTTACGTATGGCCTTAGTAAAATGTTCCATTTTCCTACTGTTTCCGTACGCACTTTTCTGATGGCTACAACTAGTGCCCTACTCCGATCTTATGTTGTCTTCTCTGACCTTAGTAATCTTTTGATATTAAAGACGACTTACATCGATTCAAGTTAAACATAAACTCTTAGGTGACAGTTCATGGCTTACAGCACAAACGCATTTGTCATAAACTCCAATCACTTTGGACATGTGTGGAAACAGCTGGGCATTTATGATGCAATTGTCCATTTCTATTATTGCTATCGAAAGGTTTATAATATATATTTCCATTTTGATGTAAAAAATAAAAAATATAAAATGTTCCCTCCTTAAAATGGCAGTGGAAATTGCATAAATATGCGATATGCAGCAGCTGTACTCGTATTGTGCATCCGAAAAGCAAATAAATATCGATGTTGTATAAATACACTGCACAAGCACAACATCAGTTCACACGCACTTTGCAGTTTGAACCAATGGGCCATAGCAACGCACATGTACTCGCTTGTGCAATTTTGCAGGCTCTGCAGCCATACACCATGGTAACTGTATCCGCAGGAGATTCATGGGTGAGAGAGTGACTTCCGTCGCATTCCTACAAATATGCAATTCGGAGCCCAGTTATATTACACACATGAATTGACATGACATTGACATGCCTTGGGAAGCATGCAACTTGCATCAATTCTTTGACATTGTGCTTATGTTGCAAGCCAAGCTGTGTGAACATTCAATCTCTTAATCACAAATGCAGCCCAGAACATTATATTCGATTCAATGCAATTCACTTGCAAGACTTCCTCACCTTCTCGCTTATGACTACCACCTAGGTGGAGTTTCAATTATCCAGATATAGGGCTCTATGCATGATACATGTTCGCTCTGCCGCCGTATCGACTTGTACAGATTCAGTTTTGTTCATTCAATTCGTAGCTCGCTCTAGATTAACCACTTACCTGCGCGACGCCGTCTAAATTTCAAGCCCAACCTCATGATGCGATCCACGTATGATTAATATGAAATACAAAATATTGTTTAAGGTCACAGTGTTAGGGGGCCTCTTTATAGATCTCAAGGGCAACCCGTAAGTAATAGTATATGGAAATTTAAATATTTCCGATTCGATACGCCATACGTACATCTGACGCGCGCCGGCTTTAGCGATGCCAGCTGGAGTTTTCTTGAGTGATTTGTTTATAGGCGCCATGGGGGATCAGATGATGCGGTTTCTTGTGACTCGCCATATCGAATGGATGAAAACTTCCGTTTGATTGAGCGAATAGAAGATTTTGTAATAATATGAGCGCTTGGGAAGGTCTGCCGCGAAGGCATTGCTCGTTCCCATGGAATAGAACGGCAACAAGTCGAAAAAGCATATCAAAAGTTCATATTGCGCGTTTTCCTTTGTTTTCCTTTTCCGTAGGTATAGCTGAAAATAAAAATTATGTCGACTGAGTATGTTCATGTGGAAGTGATGTAAATTGGCAATATTGGAGTAGATCATGAGTTCCAACATTTTTAAATGCGCTCAATTCTGGATGTAAGATGGAGCTTGTGGCACTTTATTTCCTAATCTAACCTTCATTCAACGTCAATCTATAATAATTGTTACTTTTAACACTCGGAGGTTAGCCATTTTTTTTTGAAAAAGAATAAACTAAGCTCAACATTTTTTTTTTTTTTTTTGTATTTTTCTTACATTTCCTCCCATCTCAAACAACCAATTGGCAACCAGCCACCTGAACGCATCCTAAAGCATAGTACGCACCTGTTTCGGAACGAAATTTTCCGGTGTTCTCTAAATGGACAGCGAAACGTCTGCGAAAAAGCAGCGGAAAATAATTTGTAGAGATTTCCATCAGCTGATACACAAGTAGCAGTGTTACCAGCACTGGCAATGTACACTCTGTTCCAACTGAATAGGTACAAGCTTTTCCAAATCTATGTGGATCATTATTTCCACATAATGTACATGAATCTATCATTTCATGGTGCTAACTATTTGTCTATGATGTTGCCAAAAGAAATGAGGTAGAATAATTGAAAAAGCGCCGTTATTTTTTCTCTGGCTCTCTTGCAAAGCATTTCATACGGCAAAATGCAGTTTTTTTTTGCGTTTAAATGGAAACTTGAAAAGTCTCTCAATTATGAGTATTATGTGTGTTGTGTTGTTTTTATTTTAATTTAATATTGTCGTCTTTAAAACAAAGTTATCAGAATATGTAACCCCCAAGAATTGCAAACAAAATGCGCACATTTGACCTTTATATTTCAATTTGTCTTATTTGGGCTCCAAGTTTTCTTATTTTTGGATCCATACCTCTTATAAAAGCTGGTAGTACTACTGCAGTACAAATGTCAAATTTTCGCAGGCAAATAATGTCCCGGACAATAAACATGTGCGAAAAGAAAGTATAGAATTGTACCAAGCAATCTACTACAACTACCCACTTTTCCGCCATTATTTCGCAGCAAAACGAAAAGGAGAGCGAAGTTTTTCGTTCATGATTTCGTTCTGTCATTTTTGTTTGGGATTTTTCGTTCCGGAACAAGTGCGTACTAGGCTTAATTTAATATTTTAAAAGAAAAGTGGATGCAAATGGGTGTAAGTGCCCTCTTGTCCGTTGCGTCGACTGATACATAAAAGTTAGTACATTAACCCCCGTATTAATAAACAAATGTGCACAAGTTAGTTAGCTAGAAGACATCAGATAGCATACAAAAATTTGACGTAACTTCTGAATAACGAGTTGATAACTTTTACGCAGCGTTTATTAATAAGAGGGTAAAACAATAAGCATTTCAAAAAGTCCTTTCAACTACTGAAATGAAACTGTGGCAGCAAATATGCGTGTGTCTGTTAACTAGGACTAAACTTGGTATATGCACAGGCTGTCGTCGAGAAACTTCTCGATTAGGACTAAATGCCACAGTGGACTGATATAACTTCGAAGTAGTAAAAGACTCTGCGCGAATCCTATTTAAAGTGTGGGCTAGATTTTACGAACTCACAATGGCGAACTTTTCCACACCAAATTACCCATTATAACCTACAAAATATTTAGTGGGAAGGTTAAAAATGATTATTAGTATGGCCCTCTGTCTACAGGCTCTGGGCAACAACGCAGCAGCTCGAACAGGGCTTAGGTCCACCCCTGACGGACAACGAAGAGGTACAGGTAGACATCACCTCAAACAACTTGCCATGCGTAACTGGGGGCATCTAGGAACAGAGGATTGGTTGGGGTCTAGGTCAACCCCGGAATGTTAGCGCCATTTAAAGAAAAGTAAAAGTATAGGCCCAGATTCAACCCGAACTATAAACGCCACCAAAATAAGTGAACAGCACTAAACATAATAACAATAATCATTTTTAACCTTCACATTAAATAATTTGCAGGTTATAAAATGCAATTTTGTATTTTGTAGCCATTGTGGTTCGAAACTAAAAATGATGATTAGTACCGCGGTTTGTTTCTGTAACTCAAAAAGTTGATTTTTTTACGGCCAATCAAACCCAAATAACTTTCTATTTAAGGGCGACCTAAAGCAGATTACTCTCCGTGTCCATTTGAGGTGGGGCCGGTCACGCTTCACCAGCTGCCACCTTTGACACCTTAATAGCCGATCAAAAAAAAAAAAAAAACAGGGACCCACGCGAAATAAAAAACAGATGACGCTTTGCTATCAGTTATTGCAAATCACCGTTGCCGATGCCACCCCACATTCTACTCTTGATTAATCGAAATTTGTTGATGATGAATCATTCCGTTCGCGATGTACATGAAAAGTGTAAATTCACCTGTATTCCTCGCCGGCGAAAAACGTATCCCTCAATAGCTGTGGCAAAGTATATCTACCAACATGCACAACACACCCATTTAAATTTTGTATTTTTTTTTTTTTCGGGAACAGCAAAGAGAAACACGCTGGCATACGAGTTTGGCAAAAGCCAAACCAAAATCGACTCTTTCTCTCTCTCTATCTGTTCGAATATTCGCATCAGGGAAGTTTTTCTTCCCTAGTACGCGACTAAACCCAAACAAAGAGGCTTCAACATCGACAACCATTAATTTGGTTGCTTGACGATCTCATACCAATCTGCTTGCCTGTTTGCAAATTCTATGGCCAACAGACAATCGAAACGTTTTTCTATCCTAAATATGTGCCGATTTGGATTTTCCTGCAAAGAAAACCAACAAAAGTTTAATAGACATACATTTTTTATGTCGTATCTAAATAAATTGCAAACTGGAAACATAGATCTACAAAGTTTTAAGCCCTTCGGGAGGCGCACATGGTCCTGTGTGGCTCTTTAAATTGTCAAAATATTGTTACAATTTGTATTAATAAATAACGCTTGCCTTAAATTTACTGTATTTTTGTGTGTTTCTATTTCTGTTTAGATTTGATGCACGCGGGCGCCGGCTCGAACAGGCAATCCCATGGGCGGATGAATTTGTCCTCAAGAACAAAGCTCAATTTTTTTATGACACTAATCCACCATCATTAAGGATAAAAAATGTTCAAACCAGTGACGCAGGATTATACAAATGTAGAGTTGACTTCAATAAATCTCCAACGAGAAATTGGCGAATTAATGTAACTGTCTTAGGTATGTGTTTGCTGGCGAAAACGAAAACGATGACAAACGGAAGGCAATGAAGATTAAAAAAGCAAAAAAAAAAAAGAGAAATAAAAAATGAAGATAAAATGAACACAAAGATTGCAACTATATTAAATTGACAATTTTTCATTTGAATGTAACCCACACTCCCATTTATAGTGCCACCAACCCAACTGACGATATTAGATGCGTATGGCGCTGCCATAAGGAATAACATTGCGGGACCTTACATCGAGGGTAACAATATTAATTTAACGTGTTTATCAAGTGGTGGGATACCGCCCCCCAGAGTGTCATGGTGGAAGGAGCACGCTCTAGTCGATGATGCCTTTCAGTTGCTGCCGGATGGCACCGTGAGAAATTTATTACATCTGTACAATATTTCGAGGTCGGATTTATTATCGGTAAGTTCACTTGTCATTTGAATGTGTTTTATTATTGCACCCTTTTCATTTCGCACATATAGGCATAGATACTCCTAGGTATGTGTGCATTTATCAAGATTTTTAATAAATTCACACCCAATCAAAGTGCAAACGCAAATGTCATATCTTGGAAGCCATTGCATGAATAGTCATGGCGGACTCGCTGTTTTATTGCATTCACTAATGAATGGGAATGGCTTTGCCACAAAAAGAGAGTCAATGCAAAGTCGACTAATCCGATTTTGATGGGGGGATGGATAATCAAGAAGGTCACAGGAACAGGTGTTGCCATTTGCCAATAGTTGTTGGGGAGCTGTGTTATTCGAGACTGTATATAGCTAATCACATGAAAGAGGGCATTTTATTTTATAGTAAAAATACCTATACAGTCAAAAACGGTTAAAGCCCATTTTACCTATCAAATTTGGGGGTTTTTGTAGGTTTAATAAGAGGAATTGACTTCGTCTTTGAAAATCAATACAAGATTACCATCTAACTCAAGCTTAAGAAGGTAACCTCTCGCATATTTCTTATGGTACGAAGCTGCTCTTTAGAGGAAAAAGACGGCATTTTAGAAAAAGGGGACAATGTATTGTTTTCTTTTAGTAAAAAAATAGTACATTGTACGAAAAAGAGGACGAATGGTCACCGTATATATAGCATATAGGGACAATGGTATAGATGGGTCGGCAAGGGTCGGCTGTAAAGCCTGAACTACATCGGAACAAAAGTGCAAAAAAGTGAAAACATCGAAACTCATCGTAAACACTCGCACATTTATATGACATCTATGATTAAAATCTGAACTAAAAAAGCTCAGAAGCTTTTCGTTTAATATTTTAAAATTTTCGGGAATTACAAAAACAAATCGCAGCAATCAAGGTGACTTCACCTGATTGTCAAGAGCTTTTCCTTGCGAAACTGATAGGAATTATGTGATGGAAGCGGAATCTCTGTAAGGTATTCTTTGAGTGTACATATTTGTTTTCAGAACTTTGTGAAAATTGAAAGCTGGAACATGCTCGAGCTTTTAGCCACACTCTAAATTTTAAATTGAGAAGAAAGATACAGAGCGCAATATGCGATGAAGCAGTACGTCCGATTTCTATTCACTTTTTTGTACTTTTCTTCACTTTTGTTCCGATGTAGTTCAGGCTTTAAGGCGAAACGTTTAAACGTTTTCTAGTGCACGCGAAAATTTGCTTGTGTAACATAGGGCAAGTCATTCGTGTGCACGAAAACGTTTGATCGTTTCGCCTTACAGAATCTGACCCCTGATGGTTTCTTAACTCAGGCCTAAGCGAGAGCTCTTGT
The DNA here is from genome assembly GCA_948293265.1 of Cheilosia impressa. Lineage (NCBI taxonomy): Eukaryota > Metazoa > Arthropoda > Insecta > Diptera > Syrphidae > Cheilosia > Cheilosia impressa. Next base: position 15,033,539 of record OX411884.1, read on the forward strand.
AATTTAATAGGGAGACGTCGGTTACTTTGATAGCCAAGAGGCTTTAAAAGCTATAGAGCCAGCCGTATTGAAGGACTGTAAAACAATAAAAGTTACTATACTTTTTATGGGGCTTCAGTTGAGGGTCGTCCTCAACCAACATAAAGCAGCTCGATCAATGGCTCTCTTTAGTTGCGCGTGACATAGGTTGAGGTCCGCTTTCAAGTGACCAACTGTAAGGCCGCCGCAATTCAACTCAACTCATCTGCCGTGGAGTTGAGTTGAGTTCCGGGACAGCTAACTTGGTTCATAAATAAAATTTTCTTGACAAAGTCCATATCGCGGTAAAGTTCGTCTTTGTAACTCCTTTTTCCAAACCCCGTCGATACAAACTGAACCTAAAATCACATGGAGAACCTTTCCCTGAAAGCAAACACCCTTAGCAGGGTCCATGCTTCTGAGCACTCTGTACATAAAAGTCTTATACAACGTCTGCTTAGTTGCTTATGAGAGAGCTTTGCCATACTCAATATCCTTCCAAGCCCATAGAGACAGCGATTCAGCTAAAGCCATTGTGCGATCACATTGAAATTTTATGTCGCGAGCCCCAACATACATCCTCTTTCAAGCGTTTGACTGAATGAAAGCGGAGTTTACATCAATAATAATTGAAGCTATAGCCTAGGCCCACTTAGGCTGACAAAAGCGAAACTGGTTTTATTAAGCAAAAGGATGAGTTGTCTTTCCTCCCAAGCTAAACAAAGATGAAAAGCTGAACAACGGTAAAGCGAGAACGTACAAGTCGTACATACTACCACCGATTGGAACATTGTGTAGGATATAATCGAGGAATAATAGAGAAAGAGGCCCAATTAGACAAAACGAAGCCCGATAGCCTTCTGATCTGATCTGAGCATACCTCTATCCTCTCTATACAGGGTATGGCAATCAATTGTGACGGCGCCCATTTAGATATCATCTTCTCGACTTGACCAATAAAATTCTAAAGGTTCAAATAAACATAATAAAAAAACAGAATCAAAGTTTTTCATTTAAAAAAAAAATGAGAGCCAAACAACATTGGATGACTTCTTTTGGACCACCTTGTATCAGGACACAAGAGAAGACTCTAGAACATGAGAGATTTAAACGATTTATGCAGACGCTGCGAAAATGCGGACAAATCACCTTCCTTGTCACTAAATGAATGACAGCTGCGTATCCAGGGTGCAGATTCCGTACATCAACGATCTATGTGAACGATATAGTTTTTGAAACTTTAATCCCCAAAATGAGTTGCATTCTGCTCGAATTTGTGTGACAAACGTCAGCATTCATTATAGTTGTGGAAAATTAACCGAATTAGGCTCTCAAACTTGTAATTTTAGCACTTAGTTGGGAGTAGTTTTGGGAGTCTATCGTTTCGACGATAACCGTCTTAAAACTTATAGAATGAGTGACCAGGTTCTTCGGAAGTTTGGCAGTATTTAACAGGCTTTCCGATATCGGATTTGCGACACCTTATTCTGAGCACCAACTTGTTCCCAAGCCAGTCGGTAACTTGATGGTTTTTGGTTTGTTCCATCTTTTTCAAGGGCCTGATCTACACACAGGCCCTCACACAGGCCTACATAACCTAAAATAAATCTACGAATACACGTGTCATTTTTCGTGGCAAATACATGCTGCGACGTCACAAAAATTCGGCCATTCAGTGATAACGACAGCCCGCGTGGCAGACGCTTGACAGGCGATCAGACGTACCGACAAATTTAGGACAAATGTTTCGGCATGTCAAAATTTGACATGAAACAGTGGCATGTGTAATCGTAGCTTAACTTTCGTTTGTTGACAGCCCCAAAAATCTGGAAAAGGTGGAAACAGATTGAAACCGCTTCATATACCTGCTGGTGGGCTCCATCTCATCTTGTTATTTGCAGGTAAACAAAACAAGGATTGCAACCAGCCTCCTCTGTAACAGCTCACGAAATTGTGTCCCCTGATTTCGTTAAAATCCGATATCCTTCATTAAGACAAATGATGTGCATAGGACATCATCCCCCCTCTCGTGTCAAACGTGCCCTAACGCTGCAGACGCAATTTGTTGCTCGGCGTCTTGTAAACCTGCATTATACCAACCATATTCAGGAACTTCCATCCATTCACATTCGACAGAGGACTTGGTGGATGCTCTAAGTAATCACTTCCAGAAACATTTTTGTCGCACAGACGGCCATCTTCTTTACTCTTATCTACGATGTTAAAAATGTGCCCAGCCTAGCAGTAAATGTTCTTGTAGCCGACCGCAATCAGAATGCATTTATAGATAAGCAGTTCGCAACTGTTATGTCTGAACTGAACAACCAATCAATGGCAACTTTCGTCGTTATGCTGCACATCTTCGGAACGGACACTGCAATCTTGCCAACCGTATCAAATTGGAGTGATGTTGAATTCGAAACCGAAATGCGAAATGCACGATTTACCTTTCCTAATGTATGCCAAGGATGAATGGGAAGAGGAGCATGATAAATCGAACAAGTTTATCAGAGTTGAGGAAATTCGAATTTGATTTGAAAGTGGTTGCATCGCTCCTTGACCTGTGGACTCTTGATGCATCCTGGTATTGAAAATAACAAAACCTATGTACATTTGTGTTACACGTCTCTTTCAATAACATTTCTGAAGATGGTAGCGCAAGCAGAAAATATTCCATTTATATTTGTGTGCACTTACTCGTACTTATATCTGTTTCCTTTTATGTGTGCATTTATTATTTAAAAATAAAATCGCTCTCTTCCAGGTGTACACCTGCCAAGCTAGCAACGGCCATATTGTTGCAGCATTGTCTGGAAAAGTTAAAATCGAAATGAAATGTGAGTTCATGTACAAAAGCGGATTATCGACTTGCTAATGTTGATCTATCCTGAATTGGGAAAGGATGCTATTGGCTTTTTTTTTATTGTATTTAATTCTCGATTTTCGTTTTTTTTTCTCCTTCAAGTGCCACCTCTCAATATACTTTTACAAGGAATCAATCATCCTCTGGTGGCCGGAGTAAGGACCCATGTAACGTGCACATCAATAGGTGCTAGACCGCCACCTGAAATTGTATGGAAAAAGGGTGGCATTACTATGAGGGGTGCTACACAATCGGTAAATTGAACAAAACGTTCAATTGAATTTATAAGACCTTTAATGTTGTACATGTTGTTGATGCTTAACCCTTTTTCAATAGACATCGTCCGATGGTAATTCAACGATATCCGAGTTGGTGCTCATTCCTGCTCCCGAAGATAACGAGAAAGAAGTGGCTTGCTTTGTGGCTAAAAGTTTGCCACACCAGCAAGACATGGGCTTTGGGGCGGCATCAGTAACCTATTCGAGCGACAATTCATTCAACGGAAACGATGTGGTATTTCTGAAGGATTCTCGTATTCTTAACGTTACCCGTAAGCATGTTGCAAATTTGAGTTAAATTGTTTTATTTACTTTAAATCGTGTTCGTTTTAGATGCGCCAATTGTGTCATTGAATTTGGGGGCACCACTGGACGCTAACAATTTGATGAGCGGGTCGGATGTTTATTTGGAGTGCAGCATTATAGCGAATCCTGCAATAACTCGAATCGAGTGGTTTCATAATGTAAGTATTTGTTTTTTTTTGTGAAGCTAATGCAGGTGCGGATTAACTTTGAGTGGGATTTTAAGATTCACATGTTTGACATGCCAATTTGTGTTGCAGTGTAAGGCACAAATATTGATGAAAGTGTGGACTTTCCGTCCAAACTGCGAACGCTTTATTTTGGCGGTATACACATCTCGAGTGTAATGATTGCTGTCTTTTTTTTTTTTGGTTGGGATTTTCCATTTTATTTACGAGAAACAGTTTGACGCAGCAATATCAACAGCAACTTTAGTAGCCATGGCGTAATTTCCAGAGACACTGGGGCCGTTCAAGTATCTAGTTTAGTAAGTCTGACAGCTCTGTGACTAGATGTATCTCGGTTTTGATTGGCGGAAATCGCTCAAATGAGCAGCTGTTTCAGTTGACGTTTATGGAGGGGTAGCCGACGAATCTAGTCAAGAAATTCGTGACCGAGTACTAAGTTGACAGTTCTCATATGTGGCTGACGCAGAAAAAGTGACGTTCCCGACCAATCTAGTTTTTGCGTTCAGGCTACATCACATCCAGACCAATCTAGTCGACTTAAGATAACTAGATTCTTGAATGCGGCCATTGGCATTGACATGGACTAAAGGCCTTAATTCAAAATTCTGGGCGCTGTCCGAATGCCACCGGTGACTTTTTCAGTTCTATTAACTTTCAAATGCTACCAGGTACAACTATAGAGCAGCTGTATTTGTGGTCAGGTCGTTTTCTTTTTCTTTTGTGAAATTCGATTCCCAATGTAGACCCTTTTAATGAATGAAGGCATTCGAGTGGCAAGTTTTGAATCGTGTCGTTGGGGAGCGTTTCAATTGCATACAAGATAAATTGATCTTAGTCGCGTTGGTTTCTTTAACGATTTCATTTTTGATCTGCAGGACAAAAAGCTACTTTCATCCCGTGGAGTACTCATTTCGAATCAAACACTCGTCCTGCAAGGCATTTCAAAGGTGTCACATGGAAAATATTTCTGTCTCGCCACCAATATGCAAGGAAGCGTGTCCAGCAATGAAGTCTATCTAGACGTCAAGTGTAAGCATCTGTCACTCGAATTGTTATCTCTCCTTATTGTCCATTTTTTATTTTTTTTTGTTTTCATTTACAGATCCCCCAATCTGCCAGGCAGAATCAACGGTGATACGTGCCGCCATCAAGCAGACCGTCAACATTACATGCCTCGTGGACTCCAATCCGCTAAATAACTTAATCTACAAATGGCAGTTCAACAATTCACTCGACAATATCATTGAATTGCCACTCACATCGAACCAAATGCAAATGCTACAAAACACCCAACCATCCACGCTGCCACTGAAAGGAGAAGTTATAATGCCTGGACACCATCACAATCATTACAATTTCTACCAAGAATATCATAAGCATCCCCATCATCATAAAAAATTACTGGAAAAAATCATCATTCAGAAACAGCATCAACAAACATCAATGCTTCCCATTGATCTTCATGGCAGAATTCATGTGTCATCGGACACAAAGGAAACTGTTAATATAAATGGACATTTGGCTTATGCTACCGTGCATCAAGAAGAAAGTCACGATTTTCCGCTGGCAGAAATGCTCTACTCGAACATGGTATATACAAATCAATTGGACAAAACCAAACGAATATATAATGAGAATTCAAAGCGATTAAGTGATGAAAGGAAAATGACAAACATGCCGGGAAATTCACTCCATGGCCACAGTAATGGCATGAAGGGTTCAGGAAGTCTACCCTTGCATAATGTATATCAGTATAGTATTGAGTCGTATGAGAGCTTTGGAGCAGTATCGTGTGTTGCCAGCAATCAGATGGGACAGAGTCAGCCCTGTTGGTATCACATACAGCCTGCAGGTATGTATTATGTAAACATATTCAACTTGGTTGAATAGCATTAAGATGTGCTAAACGAAAATTGAGTCATTATGTTCCACGTAAAGCCTGGTTTGGCCATGAATGGGCACATTTTATCCACCTGTTTTTGCGTGTGGGTCGCCAAACGAACACGAACTCTTTGTTTTTGAGCTCCCTAGTAGGGGCTACTCATTTAAAGTCAAATGTAGGCAGCGATTCGTTCCTAAAACCACCTACGATTCGACAGATGCATCTAAGACAGATCATGCCAAGTGAAATGCAGCTTTCACCTGACAGGATCATTTATTTTCCAATTCATACAATAACACGAAATCAATGTTGGAAAGGTGCATTTGGCTTACTTAATTCTTTCGGCTTTTCCTCCAAGCAAAGCGTGACGTCAGCAAAAAGTAGGAAACTCATGTTGCAAGGACTGTGCCTGCTTTCGGTTCGTTGCTAGTTCTTTTTCGTCGGTAGGTGAGTTACTTGGTCTGTACAACTACCTGGCTACTATACGCGGCTAAGTAAATAAAACGCACCATACTTCCCTATCCCCAAGCAACCACTAATCCTCGTTTCTATTTATACAGCCCATTTACTCGTACTCCCTTTTGAATAATTAAGAGAATTATAGCAAGGACAACAACAAGAACTAATTTCAAACTACGTCAGATAACTCCTTTCTTTGTGTCTTTGTTTAAATATTTGAATTCTGGCTGTCAATTCTTTGTATTCCTCTTGGGAAGACATTTCTATCAGTAAGCACTTTCCCAATTGAGAGAATGACCCAACCTCAAGTCCTCAACCCGATTTTCTTTCACTCGTTGAAAATAAAAAAAAAAATTCAACTATGACTCTTGACAGTCACTTGTCACTATTTTTCTTTTCAACTATTAACACTGGCGGCAATTGCCAAAGAATTTCAAACTATTTTCTTCCACCTACATGACATTTACTTCTACTTAATCCTTTCAGATCTTCCCGATGCTGTGAAGAATTGCACTGCCAACAATGCAACATCCAGCTCCGTACAGGTACAATGCATCCCCGGCTATGACGGTGGCATCCAGCAGCATTTTCACGTGCAAGTTTATGACGAACTCAATCGGCAAATTCTCTACAATGCAACGTACAGACATTCCAATTTCAATATAAAAAGTCTACCAAGTGATTCGGTGTTTGTGCTGCGAATTACGTCAATCAATTTGCAAGGTTCCAGCAAACTGGTTTATCGTTTGAGAGCACGTACTCTGTCCGTGCCACTTCTTCGGACTGGTAAGTTTTATAACCTAACATAAATTTTTTTTTGCATCATTATTTTACTTTGATTCGCAGCGTCTTCCACTGCGGTTTTAACGCAGCTAACGCCACTGTTGGGCGCTTTGATGGGCTTAATAACAACCATCATTCTGGTGGTTATATGCATTGTAATATTTATAAAATTCCGGCAGAAACACATCTACCGGTCGAATGGTAGTGCTACGGAAACAGCCGACAAGGGCAGTGTAGAGTTGCTAAATCGCAATCTGGGGAGTCGTTCGAGTTTAGAAGATAAAAATCCGGATGTTGTGCCACTGGAAAATAGCGACGACGAGTACCATGCCGAGGAGGAAGCGTTCGATCGTTTAAATACAGAATCGTACAGGGTTTTGTGTACACAGCCGACAATGCGGAACTCAGCTTCGCCGTCACCATCACTTATGCCATCCTTATCGCCTAAGCCGGTTAGTATTCATTTGTTCGTTTTAATTATAAGCCCGTCAAAGTAGCAGAGGTTTGTTTGCTAAATACAAGAAAGCGCATATTATGTTTTTGCCATGCTAGTGAGTCCTTTGCAGTAGATTTGAGGAGCCATAATTAGTAGATCAAATATACAATGCACCTTTACATTTAATCAATTGCAATTTGTTTCCCCCTTTTCCAGAGCGGAGAAATTTCACTCACCACAAATCCATCCTACAATGTCTGTAGCACACCACAACGAATACGAAAACCCGTTTACACGGCACCACCACCTTTGCTAAATAGTAAAGCCTCATCGAACATTTACACTCGAATACCCTATCTACCGACCTACGAAACCCGCACCCCGCCAACATCGCCATACGGTTCATCATCCATATGTACAATGCCATTATTGGGACAACGCCAGCCCGCCCATATGCAATCATTGCAAATACAGCCGCATCAATTACAAAACCCACAACAACTCCCAATGACCAACGACAATGTTATGTTTTACAATTACACAATGTCCCCCTGAGAGTTAATTAATGACAAGATGAAATGTCAAATTGTGAGCATTGGCGAGAGCAGCACATGCACCAGCTCCGCGGAGAGAACGACAATTGTTTAGCGGACTCAACACTCAATATATATCGAAACAACTAATATCAAACTAAGACTCTATGTAAATGTATATCATTCTATTTGCAAGGCTTTCCGAACGTCTCTTAAGCATTTATATCACTTTGTCGTTTTTATTTTTCTATTTAGTTTTCCCGTTCAACAAAAAACAACTGTCAAGAGCTATAAGATTACCGGCACCTATTGTAATTAAATGTAGAAAATATGTTTTACTTGATTTTGGGTTTCTTTTGATAAATCTGTACAGTAGAATAGAAGAGAGAAACACATATGAAATATGTAACGTTATCCTTAATAGATAGTAAAATGCAAGAAATCGTAGCTAGCTTCGAGATATATGTTCTGTAACTACACTAATTTAGTATTCTCTAGTACTTATAAGATAATTTTTTAGTTTGTCACAACTTTTTTATATTTCAATCATGTAAAAACGTGCTCCATATACACTGAAAAGAAAATAACTTAAAAACATGTCATTTATAAATAGTTTTTCATTTAAAATGTAAATTATTATAATGAGAATTGTGTTGCACTTGTTTTTATTGGTGAATCATCTTTGTCACAATACTCCTTTTAGGCGGACTTGGCATGGTTCCTGGGGTTGCATTCCTCTTGGATGTATATTTGCTTTCATTTTAGGCAAATTGAATTTACAGGCATTTTCAAAACTTTAATCGGGCGCCAGTCAAGAAGTACATGCACTCGAAACTTCCAGCTGGAATTTCTAATCAAAAAGTCAAATAAATCTGAGACAGTACGTAAAGTAATTTCAAATAAGCTAACTATTGTGTGCTGAATCGTAACCCTGAGTTATATAAACCCAATCGACCGAACCGAATGTTCTGATCCAGGCAATACCTACATATTCAACGCGTCCACCACTGGACTAGTAAGTAACTCTATATTCATGAACAAGGTAAGGGTTTCCTGCGGTCAGACTGTTTAGTTTTAGAGGTTTATGCTAAAGTGATAATCCCGTTTTAACGAATGCATTCTGCATCTGCATGCCTACCTACTTTAATGCTGCTCTGTTTGGCGCATAGTTTTTTTAACATAGAAAAATAACGGCTGAACTTTTTCGGTAAACAAGTCTAACTATTTAAAAATAGCTACAGACTTATTTTATAGCCAACTATTGTTGGTTACAGCTTCCAATGATTTGCAGTAAAACTAAATTTAATACAGACAGCTATTTATTAAATCTTGAATATAAATCAAACTCTGGAAAGGCGAGTGCAAAAAGAGTCCAGTTGCTCACTTTTCTTGGTAAGAATGTAAGACGCAACCATTACGAAATGGCGGGAAAAAAAACAATTGTTTGTTTTGTGTTTAAGCTTTAACAGCTTTCAGGTACGCCATCTACTGGATACTAGGCGAACTGTAATCACTTTCTATTGCACATGGTATCTTCCCTCATACATAACTGCAGTAATTATGTTTAAAGCAGTTTGCACAGTATGACATACAGGTTCCTGCATTGGTTAAAGTTGGTAAGCAATTTTTTTTTAGTTTCTCCAGGTTGTAACAACAAAACGTACGATCACATTTTGTGAAGGCTTCACCAAATTAAAACCAAAAGATTAAATGCAGTTATGAAGATAAGTAAAAATATAACAATAATTAAAAAAGTCTACTGTAAACAATATCTTGTCAGATGAGAAACAACTCTTAGCCTTTAAGGCCCATAAAGCTGCAATTTGAAGCATGAAAAGATCTTAGAGGAAAAAAGGAATATATTCTGGGCTTTTATTTAATAACCAAGAGTACCCCACGATTGTTTGCAGTTTTCAGATTTGTTCCCATCCTTTTTTGATACATACACAAAGCCCTTGATCATCAAATATTTTTTTTTCTTATACTTTTCTTTGATAAAACGGAGTTTTTGTTTTATTTGGTCTGGCAAATTTATTTCGAAAATCGTGGTTGAGCTCGCCAAAATCAGAGACAAATTTCACATATTTTTAAGCTGCTGGCAGCTTTCATTTCAAGATTATTTGAAAATAAATTCGTTTGAAAATCTGCGGTTGCTTTCCAAGCAATTACTACCCTTTCGTATTACACTTTTGGTCTCTTTTACACACCGCTGACTTTTCAGCATTAAAAAAAAATGGGGATGTAGTGTCATACGGGCTTAAGTGCAACGTCCATTTGAGGTCGACAAGAAGAGTGTTTTATTGAACATTTATCTCAGCAAAGCAAAGTGGAATCCTAAGCACGCAGTTGCATCAATTACATCTAGCTAGATTTTATAGTTGCGAAATTCACGAACGATGCATTTAGCCCCAGTAAAAATGAATATGCCGCTGACCGTTATTATAAATAAACGTTAGGTGAAGAGGACGTAGAAAATTTAAAAGCCTCTGTTGTTCATTTGCCACCACTAAGGACAGCTCTTTGTTAAATTATTAGCGCGCTGCACACCACCTTCTTGTGTGATGTATATCCCTCCCTTTCAGACCATCAACGGTGTCGTGGAGGTAGAAACGTCATCGACGTCTGACATTTATATTTATATTTTGTATTATTATCCTATTTGGGTATTCTAGTCGTTGGAATGTTTATTTAATTGAATAACAAAAACACAAAATCATGGCTCTACTCTTTCTACTCAGTTACGTATCTTTTGCCATACAAATTTGCTTTGTAACCGTGGCTATAGGTAACAATTTGTTATTCCAATTTTAAAGAACCTTCCCATTCAAGTAAATTGTTTATTGTTCTTCTAGCGGCTGGACTGTATTACTTAGCCGAACTAGTGGAGGAATACTCGGTCATTGCTAAGAAAGTGATTTCTGTCATGATTGCAGCTACTTCTATTATTTACGTTTTGTTTATATTCTTCGATAACCTCACGTGGACAATGGTTCTATGTGGACTTGGTGCTCAGCTTTTCCACTGTTCCATAATGAAAAATTTCCCATCCATAAGCTTTCTATCGTTGCCATTTATCGGCACAGTTATATTTTTAATAATCAATCACTTCTTAGCGTTTCAATATTTCTCACTCAACTATTATCCGTTCTCGGAGGTATGTCTGCACTGGGATACACTTTGTTCGGCTTTAACTAAATGGGTATGTCCTTTTCTAGGTTCTCGCGTACTTCATTTTGTGCCAGTGGTTGGTGCCATTCGCTTTGTTTGTTTCCCTAAGTGCAAATGACAACGTTTTGCCGACAACACGTGATAACATTTCCCATAATGGTAAGACATAAATTTTTGCATTTCACAATGCGCGCTAATACTCGTATGTCCATTGCAGATAATCCCGATGTGGTCTCCAACTACTTTTCAAGACGACCAAAGAAACAGGGTTTGCTAATGCTTTTCCTTTCCGTAAAAGAGCTACTGGCTGGGAGAGCGAAGAAAAATTGACACGAACTGAACATTGAGGCTCATAAGATGCACGATGAGGGCTTTTGTCCCTATTGTGATTAACAATTAGAGTTTGTAAATTTACACGTATGAATGTATCATCTTTTTGAATAATTTAAAGACACCTGTACGTAAGAGACTAGCAATTAAGATGGTTTTCTTTAGTTATGCTTATTTGTTTGTTGAGAAAAGCAAAATGAACATTTTTCACGCATTTGTAAGATAATTTAAATTAAATTATTTACAAAATACAGTAATTGAGTGTTTAAATTGATGTACTCTATCTATGGACCGTAACTGCACACATTCCCATTGAATATGCAAAGACTTGGCTCCAAATTATAGCGCAAGAAGTATTTTCAATGGGAAGTCAACTCTTTTAGTCGAGTCAAGCACAACCAGAAGATCAAGTTGGTTATGCCAAGTGGTGTCTGCTAGGTGGACGGTTGACTCTCGTTTTATGGAGTAACATAAATTATCAACAAGATAAACTATACCCTAATAACAATTATCTGTCATTTTTAAACAGTCACTTATTATACCCTCCGCAGGAAGGTATATTCATTTTGCTATTGCATTTGTAACACCAAGAAGGAGTCACCGGAGACCTCATAAAGTATATCTGTGGCAACAAGGAATACCATCATAAGTCGACTTATGTCGAAATTGAGATTTTTACACAATCTGATGCGCAATAAGCCATTCTATCTTTCATATTTTTTTCGTATTTTTATCTCCTACAGTTTATGAACTACACACGAAAGAAAAATGATATAAGTCTATTTGTACTTGATTTGTAATCGGAAGGCAAACATTTAAATCGCTTTCCTGAAAAGTTGCAAAAACTGACTTATGTCGTTATTCCTTGTTGCCACAGATATATATTCTGAATCAGGATCACATTATGAATCGATTTAGCCATGTCCGTCTGTCTGTCTGTGTGTTGAAAGCACGATAGCGCCCAAAATAATTGACGTAGGTGAATGAAATTTGGTGAGAGGACTTCTTTTCATCGGCGTCAGGTTGGTATTGAAAACGGACTATGTCGGTCAAGTAGTTCTGGTACCTCCCATACAAAACCAATTTTGCATGACTTGTATGCAGTAGAGGGTATCAAAGCATCGGCCAGGCCGATGATAACACATTTACTTGTTTTTATATAAATTTTAACAAATTTGTATTTAGTTCGATATTCTAGTACATTCTGGTCTCTCGACTATAACCAAAGATAATGGAATGGAAAAATAATCATTCATGTCTTACTCGGTGCGAGAATGCACTGCTGCTGCCTTCTGCCATCAACTTAAAACCGCTGGGGATATGTTCGTCTTCTGTACTATTTGCGGGCTCACTTGACTCATCATTCGTACTGAGTGATTCTCCTTTCTATCTTTAAAAAAATTGTCAGCCTTATTGTGCGTTTCGCCCGAACAATATTCCACCCGAAAAAAATTACATTTAAGAACAGAAATCTGTTTTTTTCGGGTGGAATATTGTTCGGGCGAAATTCACAATAAGGCTGTGTGTTTCAATTGCACTCTCAATGAATTTGTAAGGCACATTCCTTTATGTAGGTCGACTAGATTTGTCTGGACTAGATGTACCCTGACCGCAAACACTAAATTGGTCGGTTTTTATATGTCCGGAAAGGAACACATGCAAAATGTGAGTACTCCTGCTCAGTCACGAAGTTCTAGACTAGACTGCAAAACACTGAGGGTTATTCCCAAATGCGCGGCGGATCAAAACAATTCGCCAGCAATCCGTCACCTAAACACCTATCGCTTTCAATGCAGTCATAAAATGACGTTGGAAAGTGTTTTCGCTTATACGAAAATTCAAATCCGCCATTAAAAGCGATCCGCCGCGTATTTGGGAATAACCCCGTTGTTAACGTGATCAGTACAGAACAATAAAAACTGAAACAGACTTACTAAACCAGATTTGAACGCCCGTACTGGTATAGCATTCCATTGAATATTCTTTACTCCGGTTAAAGCGAAATATTACGTACTCCGAAGTTTGTTCCTCTTTTCGACTGCAGAGCAAAGTGATGCGATTTGGCATTTGCAATATCCTCCTAAGAGCTTTGCCATTCGATAGAAAACAGTTCCTTTGTTTACAACGCGCCCAACTCCACTTGCAGTCGGTGGTACTAGATGGTACCTGTTTTGCCTGTTCCGGCAAATGTTTGTTTGTTTTCGCCACAACCTCTTGGGACATGTGAATCGCAAATTAAACAGCACATTCGTCAAGTAAGTGAAGGAGTTATTTGAAATATTCCCGCAGTTATTTAGTTTTATTAATAATGCAAAAAAACAAAGACAAAGTAAACATACATAATAAGGTTTCGTTACCGAACTACATATTTGGTTATTTAAATTGTGGTTTTTCTTTCGGTTGATAAATATATTTGTACATACTAATACTAGAACAAAATTATATATAAATGTAAAATAACAACCAATGATAGATACACTTCAATAGTATTGTAAAATAAGAGATTATCCCTCGATTCCTACTTTATAAGCGCAAATAGCGTTACATCATAATGGAATATACTTAGGTTGGGTAAGTAAAATATCTGCGATCTTTGTTTCGGCGCGTGCGCTCACTTCAAGAGGACTGATTTGTCGAGGGTGAGGCCGACGATAAGGGAACAGCCTCAGAATGACTGACCGTGTTGTCGTCGTTGTACGGCGGTGGTTCTACTTGGGCATCTTGATCAGTGGCATTGTTTGCGTTGACGCTTGCGGTATTGTTGTTGTTCGGAATGGTGTTGTTGTTGTCGCTCGCATTTGCCGGGTTGTTGTCGTCGGTGAGGTTGGATATGGCAACCTGGTAGGATGGTGGTGGTACTTGCTTCATGTACTGGGCAATGGCTTCTTCGTAGTTTGGCAAGATTGTTGAGTAGGCACCCTCGTCGGGAAGCATATTGGGGCCCATGTCATGGATGACGCACGGCATCAAGGAGCGCAAGGTATGCTGACGCAAGGTTAGATACTTGTAGCAGCGCCATACAATTCCGATGGCATAGGCCTTGAGGAAAACAATGCTCACGAAAGTTAACACTACAAGCAGCACCAAGGCATTGGGGGACAATTCCAGTAGCTTCTCCCTCCAAGGAAGGCGATGGCTCTCAGCGATGAGGCGATGCACCGATTGCAGGTAGCACAGATAACCAGCTGCGGTGAGACTGTAAGCGGGGATGGGTATCATTGCAGGGAGTTCCTATTTTTTTTTTCTTTACTTACGTTGTAATGGCAAAGTCGAATAATTGCAAGCAGAAGAACGGTAAGATGTGAGATGGTTTGTTCTTTAGCGTGCCGTATATCATCATGAGGGTGATGGTTATCATGCAAAGGCAGACCAAGCCACCCATGTCAAAGTTTTCTATAAACAAACAACATTCGGAGTCAGTGCGATAGTTACTGCACATCACTTATACTTACGGTAGTTCAAGGAGTGATCGCGGTAGGCGTATGGCGAATCAACTTTGCTCAAGGGGGTCGGCAATGCCGGTGCGTTCAAGTCCACCGAGTAGTCGTAGCTATTCTCGAGTTCCTCGACCATTTGTGGATTGTGCCATATTACGGCCAACAGGCTCAGGGCCAGGAAATTGAGAAACTGAAAGAGTTGATCAAAAGAAATTAAAAACAAAAAGGGACTATGCGTGATGAATGGAACCTCAGCATAGGAGACCCTCTAAACTGCAACTGTGTGAACCAACTGAGACTATTGATCACTGAACCCATTTCCACCTGACAGACCTACTGCCTAAAGTGCGTCGGGAGTAAGGAAAGGCTGTTGCGTCAACGCCTTTAGCCAGGATTGTAAAATTTAAACCAAAACACCGAAAGCTCATAGATTGCCCAGCCAAATTAAGACCAGACTTCTGTACAACAAACAAAACAAAGTTCCCAATCGGAAATTGTCGGGAGAAGCTACCCACCAACTCGATCACATTCGCACAGTGATTTAATTCTAAGAATCCATTTGATCGTTCTATAGTCTTTGGATTAATACCTGCGACCCTCGCCTTCAATGCGTCAGCGGCAATAGAGTGTGCTGTATCTGTTACCTATTCGTCGAATTGCTAGTTCCCGCATGCTATCGAATTGCATTGGCTAGTTTGTGGTGCTGGATAATGTCACGTAAAGCGATCATTTTTTTCCTCATGTTGATTAATCGCTCCAAGTTTTGTGGTTTGTCCCAAGTATGGACAAGAAACAATGAATGCGTTTGATTACATCATTGAGTTTATTTATAAAGCAAGTCCAAACAGTGATAATAAGTACCTTACTACAATCAACAAGAAAAGGGAAAAACAGACCATCATCTATAGCAGCGGCGTGCGAAACTTCCTTATCGCAAATATGACAAGTATACAGATGCAAACTGTCAGCTGCAGATGTCTCCATTATACACATCCGAGAAGGGACAGAATTGCTTGAGCTCCTTAGCACTTTCCGAGTTTCTTCTTTTTAAACTTTGACTGTGTCAATTCAAGGCACATAACTACAGGCAGCTCATTCGCAAAATGTGTAATTCGATATTCAAGTCATGTGAGACCAAACTGAGTTTGGCCATGGCCTGAAAACATTTTCGTACTAGGTACTAGTCGAAAAATACATTTTTATTGTATGCTATACATAAATACAACCGATTTAAAAAGAAACATATTTATTTGTTTACAGTTCTCGAAACAGGTAGATTAAACCAAATTACACCCACAAATCATCACAGCAGCGGCAAATTTATTGCAAAGACAATTGTACACAATAAATATGTACAACTCTATTGTTGTTTAGCAATCATTCTTAAGCAGTCATTCTTTATAATTGTTTATGGTGTTTGTACATTTTATTTAAATAAAACTACAAATTTACCGTCCGTCGTCATTGGCGAAATTTAATAAAAGAATCTAGTTACTCACCAAATGCCAAAGTCCAATTAAAATTGTAACAGTGTGGACATGCAACCCAAAACAACAAGTCCACTCTTTTCTCCTTGCAGGACCTCTTTTTAGACGAATTCTTAGCATGTTATCCACGATGATAAATCACTATATTCCAGAAAAAATGTACCAGTTTAGACCTGAAACAAAAGTGGGTAAACATTTGAAAGAGTTCTGTGGCAAATGTTTTGTATAATTTAGCTAGCAAGTTATGAAATTTTTTTTGTTTTAGATGAAGTAGAAATGAAAACGTACAATAACGATTTCAGCTAAAAATAAAACAACTTTACGTAAACTGATTAAAGAGTATGAATCGAAAATGCTTAGTAAACAGAAAATCTTACACGATTTCGTCAAGTCCTTCAAAAATAAACTTTTATTATTGCCAATAGAAAATTTATTGCTGACCATTCACGAAATACAACACAAATAAAAAACCAAATCGAAGTGAATAATTATGGGTGCATTCCGAGAGTAAGTTTTGAGTTCATTCAGTGAAATGCATCAAGCGCTGGAGTTGTAGCACTATAGGCCGCGCGTATTGTGGCGCTAGAAAGCGATTCGATGCGACATTCGAGGTATAAAGCAATAGGGTAGTTCACGACAACGTCAGTGTCAAATAAGAAGAAGAAAAATCCAAGTGACAGCTAAAAAACTTGTAGGAAAACAAAACGGATTTTGTATGGATGTAGTCTAATTATGTTAAAAAAATACTGAAAAGTGCAAAAAGTGCAAAAATCAAGATAAAAGCATTTTTGAATTAAAAAATGTTTATCACGTGTATTTGGTAACAACTGACCCCCTTATTAATAAACGCTGCGTAAAAGTTATCAACTCGTTATTCAGAAGTTACGTCAAATTTTTGTATGCTATCTGATGTCTACTAGCTAACTAACTTGTGCACATTTGTTTATTAATACGGGGGTGAGAAGTTAAATTAATGGCATTTGTGCGCTTTTCAACAATATTTGAACAAAACACTACTCTGGCCATTATAAACCAGCTTTGTTATCCTACAAGTTTTTTTGACGTTTGAGCAAAAAAGGTAGCCCATCTGTGAAAGGATGGGCTTCGCGAAACACTCTATACGAGAAACAGTGCGCGATGCGATGCAATATGCGACAAGGTGCGCATAGTAAAAGCTTTGCTGTGCTGTGATTTTCCTTAACGACACAAGATGGACTCCTATTCGGAAGAAGAACTTTTAACGGAAAATTGCTTAGAAGCAGAAAAAGAGCGAAAGATCACGAAATGTATTCAAAAATGAAATGGGAGGTTCATCACTTGTATCCCCAATTAAGAAAGGATGAAATAAAATTGTTGAGTATATAAAAATGTCGTTCAAAACGTTCGACTACATGCTAGAAAAAAATTAAGCATCTGATTTAAGGAACCTAGACCAAGTGCAATAATTGTTTTATTTTATTCTCTTTGTTTTTATTTTATTTCAAAAAAAAATCAACAGCAAAAATGAATCTTCCAGCTTGTTTCTCGCACTCACTCGCTTGAAAAAGTGGTCAGAAGAGTTTGTGTGCGAGAAGGATGCGAGAGGTTTGCGAGTTTGTCGCATCGCATGGCTTCCTCGCGCCACTGTACGTTCGCAGTTTTCCTTGTCGCTGAAGACGAGACTGGGACGTTTCCAGAAACATTTATATTTGAACTACTTTCAATCTCGGCAGTATCAAGTAAAACGTAGCTGATGTGATTGTGCGCTGAAGATTATACTTCATGTAAGGTACTTTGTTCGAAGTGGCTATTCGCCCTACATTTTTGTACTGACTGACGTTTGTCTGGCTTTTGACGTAACGTAATGGTATTTTCATTAAAAATAGTGTTTTAAGAAATTAGTTGGACCTTAAAACGTACAGGCTCGTGCCCGAAAATGAAATACTGGAGTTTAGATCCCTTTAAGCGAGTGAAGCGAGCCACATTACCCCTATTTGCCGCGATTTAACTTTGACATTTCGTTACGTAGCCGTGTCCCGAACGTCGGGCGAATAGCATCAGCCTACTTTGTTTACTAAAACGACTTTACTTTTCCGTTTCCGCGCAAGGTAAGAGAAAATGCATAGCATAGACAAATCATACTTATAGTCATAGTCATAGACAAACCATAGTATTGTCTCTGCTTATAGTGTTAGTGTCTCTGATGCATAGCAATTCTGGCGTCAACCGTAGGCAATTTCATTGATACCTACGTTTTCTTGTGTGTTTTATATGATTATAGGCGTGTTTTTTGAGCTTCGATCTCAGCAAAGCAAAGTAAAGTAGGATTTTCAGCACGCGATAACAACAACTCTACTGTGAGTCTCGAAGTGTCAAGTAGAGCGTAGTTGTTACAATTGCGTGTTGAAAATCCTACTTTACTTTGCTTTGTTGAGATCGAAGCTTAAAAAAACATTGTGTATGAAAAAAGCGACAGGAAACGTGAACAAATTTCAACCAAATGCCGTCAAATTATATTGGCTTTTGCTGTTGCTATTCGCACTTCGTTCGGGACACGGCTACGTAACGAAATGTCAAAGTTAAATCGCGGGGCAAATGGGGGTAATGTAGCTCGCTAAAAGGACTCTAGACTCCAGTTTTTTTCATTTTCGGGCACGATCCTCTTCGTTTAAAGGCCCAACTTATTTTTTTAAAACACTATTTTTAATTGAAAATATTATTATGTTGCTTCAAATACGTAGCCGTGTCCCGAAGTCCGTCAAACGTCAGTCAGTACAAAAATTACGTGCGAATACTGGATATGAAACGGATATATACAGAATTCAGTTCAAACTTGCTGCGAACAATATAATGAAATGAGCGCCTTTTTTGTCTCGTTTGCGTCAACCGCCATGTAAAGCTCAAAATTCAATATCCAAAACCATTTGCTTTAAATCACTTGTGCAGAAATTCTGCACGCTTCAAGCGCGCTGCAGATGAAACGCATGTGTTGAATTTATCATCATTTGCTGTCAAAGTGGAACATAAATACGAGAGTGAGAAAAATGTAATAGATTTTGCATTTGCTTGTACTGAAGAATCAAACTATTACCCAATTGCGGCAAAATGAAAACAGTAGTGGTTTTTGTTTATTTAAAAATAATTTATGTTTATAAATCGTATTTACAATACTATTTCTATCCATATAAAATACATAACTAGGTATATATGGGGTAAACAAATCTTAGGCAAAATTACATTATATAGAGTTTTGTAAATGCTATCGCATTATTGACAAAACATGCTCTCTTTATTTTGCCGACATTAACACATCTCAATTTAATATTTTCTTACAATTAACTATGTTAAGTATAAAGGAAACGTTTCTCTTTCTTTTTGTAGTTTATCTGTTCCCACTGTAAATCTAAATAATATCAAAGGCAAATAGCAAACAAGATAGTCGACACCTTAGAAAAAAATCAAACAAACAACATTCGTCTGTACAAAGACGAGGTGTTTGGCAATCCACACAAGTCCGTTGCGTGAGAGCACTGTGCCATGATCTTCCGCAAGCCGACCGACTCTGTGAGGCTGCGCACTGTCTTGCTGTGACATCATCTTTGACTGTATAGATATATTACATTAACTAATGTGCAACGAGAGCGTTGCCTATCAAAAATTCAACTCCACTTCGAACATTTCTGTACTCGAATCGGACGAACTGTCGTCATCATCATCGTTGGCGCCGTTTGCATCATCGTTGTCCCCGTTCTGATCGTTGTCCTCGTCCTCGCTCGTCGACGACGAATCCAGGTCAATCCAATGGTCTTCATCCTCATCGTCGTCATCGTCGTCAGCATTGTTGCGGCCGCGTCGTCGCCGGCCCTGACCCGGTATGACATTGTCAAGGTCGAATACTAAAATTAAAACATTTTTACATCATGTGAGTACTCACGAAATCTGAAAAGACTATACCATTCGGTATGACATTGAAATTAACGCTTATAAAGCCTCCTTTTGGTGGCAATGTTAAATAAGGAATGTACGTATGAACAATAAATATGGAATTAGTAGAACAAAGCAAGCGTTCTTACCGCGCATGGATTCGCTGTCCGATCCCTCGTCCGTATCTGGCTCTTCATCTTCTTCCTGAAAGTAAACACACGGTAGTAAAAATCGAATGCGATGTTTTTTTCTTAAACGTACCTCTTCTTGCTGGTCGTTTTTTTTCATGCCGACTGCATACATTTTGACGAAGGTCTCCTGTTTTGAGTCATACGCCGGCTGGTTCTCCACCAGAGCTATGATGCTACCGTTGCTGTTCATACTTAAGTCGTAAATATGCTTCTTGACGTCCACCGTAGTTATGCTTGAGTAGTCGTAGCTGTCCAGCACCTTGAAGCTCGTGTCATAGTTGGTCGTGTCGTCGAAATCGACACGGTTGTCTATGTCCAAGCTGATGCCGTATAGAACGTTCATTGGCGAAAATTTAACGAGGCATTGGTCGAGAACAGGAACTGTTTGCAGCAGATGGAACGTCCGCAGATCCCAGACTTCTGTGTTGGAAATTATCTAAGAAAGCGAGAGGTCAATTACGGGGCAGATTTCATTGCATTTAAAAGTGGAGCTTACTTCAAGTCCATTCGGATGGAAGACTCCGGAGAGCGTTTGATTCAGTTTGTCAAACTTGTGGATCTCTTTGCCGGATCGCACGTCCCACAGAACGCCATCTGAAGAATGAGTTTAAATCTGGTTACTAAGAAAGTCTAAACATGATTGCATCAGAGAGCGAAGGACAAGTCCTCACACTCAACAAGCAAAAGAGCTTAGGAGCCGAGAAACAAATCCGTGCCCAGAAAAAGAGACATCAATATTTTGTCACCAACATTCTGAGAGAATCCACTGGGCATAGGGCGGCTGTACGAAACTTACCTGATAATATCAGCTCGTCCGATGGGCAAAACGTGGCACGATTCTTCGTATACTGGTTCGCTATGGTTGGCGTGAAAGTTGAGATTTTGTTGCCCGTATACAGGTCATAAATAATCGCTGACTAAAAACAAAACAAACTTAGCTTGTACAAAAATAATTACAGCCACTTACATAGGTCTGCGTTCCCAAAATCTTATCCTGGTTCACATTGCTGAACTCGCAGTAGAACTCATCGTGAAACTGGAGTGAATTTGCGAACTCGTTTCGTTCTATGGACCACAGCAACGATCGCCACGAGCACGAGGTCAGCACCAAGTTGCCCTTTCTGTTTGACTGGATGCTATCGATGAGGTAACTGTGGCACACGGATGAAAACTGCTCGGTGCCCTCGTTCAGGCTAAACGCCTTCGCTTCGCCCTGCTGCGTGCCGACAATAATCAAGTTATTCGTTGGCAGTATGTTGCAGCATGTGAACTGAATGTCGTTGTATTCGTTGGAACGAATTGTGCGCCAGGTGGCGAAATTCGAATGCACGTAGCGCCGATCCAGACGGGTGGTGTTGAAGCCCGCCTGCGATCTAAACCAGCGACTGGTTAGATTCAGGTTGGGACCTAGCACTCTATTTGGCTGCGGATCGGGACATTTGTGCGGCGTGAACAGATCGAACTGTGGACACGTGGTCATTGGGTTGTTGCACAGTGCATGCTGGTTCGTTAAATACTCCGTCACTATTGTGCTGAGCGAGATGGTGGGCGCCAACGGCTGATCGGATTGGCTGGCAAAGGGCACTGAAGAGATTTGTTTCTGCAGTGATCTCTGCGCAGTGGCGGACGTCGATGTCGAACTGATGTTTGCGACTGTTGCGTTGCTTATCGCATTCGGGTTCGATTTTTTCACCAGCTTAATCGGGGTAATAGGTTCCAACGAAGCTCCGTTTATGTTGGATTCACTGCCACTGCCTGCGGACGCAGAAAGTCCGTTGATGGCCGAGTTGACGTCTTGCATTCGATTTCGCAATCGGCTCCTTCCAATCGCATTTGTCGGCATCACTTTGTAGTCGAAAGGCGACTGGTGGAAGTTTTTCGTTAGCGGCGTCGCAGTCGTCAGTCCGGCTTCCTTTTGCAGCATTTGCGCTGACCCGTGCATGCCCTTCGACTCCAAGTGGTCGTAGATCAGTTGGTAGAGCTGTTGCTCGTTATATTGGATTTTAGTTTGCGCCACAACATTCGCCTTGTGGATGTTGGCCAGCGACGGATCCAGCTGGTTGTTTATTGGTTTCGCTTTACCCGACACCCGTTCCAGCAACTCGAGGGCGTACTTTTGAAAGAGCACATGTTCGGCACGTTTCTCCTGCAGAATCGGATCACGCATCAGGTGTTGGATCTGCCCGTTGGCGAACAGGGGTAATTTACCGACTATTTGGCGTACGCGTTCGGAGCGCGCAAGTCCTGCTAAGGCACGGCAAGCCATGCCGCGAATGCAGTCTGCATCGGTGATAGGAACTTTGATTTGCATAAGCTGCAGCAGCACAATGATGCCATTGTTGGAGCAGACAGACTCCCACACCTTTTCGATGAGCTCTTCGGAAAACTTGTTGTTAAACAGCTTCTTCTTCGAGGAGCCAAAGCATTTCATCAATGTTAGGGACGGCTGAGCCTAGAAAGCAAACCGATGAATGGGAATGTCGATGGGAATGCGGTCAGCAGACTTACCCGTGTAATAGGTGAACACACGCAGTGGCATACCACAGCCAGGGCTGACTTCTGCACATCAGCATCGGTGGTGATGTCGCCAACAGCAGCGCCCAAAATTGCATAGATACCGGACGAGGACGAATTGTCTGGCAGCTCAAGGCGATCGCAGTACGCTATGAAGACCTTCGGCACGACACAGCAAATGGACAGGACATCTAAAGCGGAGCGCACTGTTTCGGCTCTGAAATGAAGTAGAAACCTTGTAACATAATGTCAATAAAGTCAACCAAGTTCAAGTTGTTGGGGAGGTAGATATGCAAAAAAGGAAACAGACAAATAAATGCAGCCAACATTTTTGGTGGTACGAGTGAAATTTCACCAGCCAGAGCGGGAGAGGGTGTGTCAGACCTTTTAAAATGGATGCATCATTCGACTCACCTTCCGGCGTTGTTCCACTCGTAGGAAAAGGCAATAACCTTCAGCAGCAGCTGTATGCCGCCCAATTTCAACAGTTGATCCACGGGTGCCCAATGACCGCGAACCGGTGTGTTTTCCTGCAGCGTCCTCACTTGCTCACTGATTTGCTCCAGCGAAGCCTTTGTCGCCTTCGTAACCGACTGAAACTCCGTTGATGTCGGACACTGTTGCCGCATAAACACGTTGTACTTGTAGAACAGGTGGCTCTCCATGTAACGCTTCAGTGCGACACAGACATGTCGCACCAGTTGCCGTGACGCACACTCCAAGTCCTCGTTGATTGGGATCTCGGAATCGTCTTCGTCGTTGCCAGGCGGATTCAGAATTTTCAGTATAGAAATCTGGAAAGACAACCAACCGTAAGCAGCGAGCAAAATATTGAAAAAGCAAGCTCCCCCAACCACTTACCACATTGTACAGCTTTCTCAGACCGTCCTGGGCATCAAATTCGTCCAAAATAACCTTAAATTGGAAGCTCAGTCCGAAGAACATTGTCGCATGGCATTTTCCAGAATCGTACGAACGTCCCAGCAGCCACAGGGCATACCTTACCAAATCCGTTATGATGGCCTTGGGCATTGTACAAATGCGTTCCATGGCATCCTCGCAGTAGGCCAGATAGTAAAGTGTTATGGAGACACCGGTCGCCGCTGTACTTGGCCGAGGAACTTTCAAAAGGAGCTGTCACGAGAACACATCAATACAACAATATACAACAAGTGAATGAAACTGAAACCAACCTTCAAGCCGCCATGCGCGATGAACTCGAGAGCAAACTTTTTGTGACACAACAACGACGCCAAATATTTGAGCGCTTCGAATGCAAGACAGGTGTCCTGCTTCTCAAGGTCCTTGATGTAACCGCAAATCAACTGCATGGCCTTGTTCTCAAAGACCAGCCCGAGGAACTCTTGATATTCACCCATGGACGTGAGATATCTTATAATGAGCATCTGACTCGTCTCCTGCGTGGGCGGATGAATTGGTATGTACATTCGTTTGATGTGTTTCTGTGACAGAGTTGCGCCGTCACGCGACGTTTCGTGCAGCATTGACATGTTCGAGGTATTTGGGAAACTGTCAAGAGTACCATTATGGGTCTTTGATGCTACAGCATTGTCTTCGTCTACTACAACTACTTGAACTGGACTTACTGGGGCTGAATCGTCCATCCACGATGGTAGGATTCTCTCGATTTTCTCTTCGGGTTCAGTAGCGGTAGAGCTGTTTAGTTCGCTCGCTATGGAGCTGTCTTTATTTTGCTGCGGTGGAAATTGGAATTGAAATGTATGGAGTCGCTTGAGCATCTTCGGTACGAGGCGAGTATTTAGTTCTCGAAATGTGACTGCAATGTCGGTGACTTCCATGGCGGCTGCCAGCAAGCCTGTGGCGTAACTCTGCAGGGGTTCGATGCTGTCCTCTGCCCAGCCGTAGATTCGATTTATTAAGTTGTCATATTCGACTTGGAAAACGGCAGACGTCTCAAGGCCCGGCATAATAACCAAAATCACTCGGCACGCTATGATGTTCAGTTCCAGTGAGCTCTTCTGTATGTTTTGCCGCGTGAAGTAGTTGTCTCGGAGGTAGTCGTTGACCAGCTGTAACGAAAGTTCAAGTGAGTACAATTGAAACGATGAGTTTATGTGCCTTCACAAATGTAGGAAGATGTAGGTAGATGTATTCCTTCAAAAAACACTGGATAGCTGGTTTTGGTAAAATATTGGCGGACACCCTTTCTGATGTATTGATCAACGAAGGCAATTTGCACTTCCGAAGCTTACATTTGTTGTTCTGCTGGGAAAAAACTGTGCAGTGACAGATATAACTTGGTTGACTGGGAGACCAGCGTTCAGTTTGTCTTCTCAACAGGCTATTTCAAAATATTTGCCTGATATGAATGGCCCCGAATAAGCAGGCAAAACTTGTTAACCTTACTCTGGTTAATCTCTGGCGAATGTGTTTTTCTGTCGGCACTTTTTGAGGGAATACGGTGATAAAAATGGTCATGATACCCATAGGAAGTCTCAATCGAAAAATATATGCGTCGCGATGTATGTTTTGCAAGCAAATGAGAGGAGTGCATGAGCTCACCTTATAAGTCCGATTTGTAAGATGGGTTTCCACACTCAAGCAGCTGAGCTTGTGCTGTTTTGTGTACTTTAGGTTTACAAATCCAGTTACTCAGTACATTTTCATCATCAGTTTGCTATACACAAGTGATTTTTTGTTATCCAAACTACAGGATGAAATACGTACATAAGTGCCTACAAAAATGTGCTTGAAAAAAACAACGGGTGTGTGATTGAGCTGTGCTACTGACAACGAACCGATCATGTTATCAAATAAATACAGAGTTCACAGAGCAAGCTGATAGCAAAGCGCAACATCGCCATTGGAAAACCTTCCTCATTTATGACTGGACCTGACGATATACTATTGCAGAGGCACTGCCCAGAATCCACTCTATTTGTTTGTACGGGTGGTAAAAGATTAGAAGGGAAAAATTTCAGTTTGCCTGCATTTCACATAAATCCTTGCGCAATTCATGAAAATCAAAAAATCCATGGGCAGACAAAAAATCTATCGCGCAGATGGAACCCACGTGCTTTTGTTATTATAAACAAACACGTCTAGACGCGTTCTTAAAACGCGCAGTGCAGTGTATATCACTATCAATCATAATGAAATCTGACAGTTCTGCTAAATTACGTAGGTACATATAATATGCAATGTTATGATAAATAACAATCATAGGGTGTAACATTTCTTACCTTATTCATGAAGTGGTCTTTGCGGAAAAGTTGCTTTAGTAGAAAACCAAACTGGCAGCTGGGATCTGTTCGATATGGATGACGTTCATCGAAGGGGTCCAGATCCTTGCGCATATAAATTTCTGTTTCCTTTTCAAAGATCTCTGCAAGTCTGCAAAAGGGACAAAATTATGTTTATTTTGTTATTTTGTCACCGCGAACACGTGCAGATGAACGCTTGGAGCGCCAACTTACCTCTTCAAGGCTGGAACGGGATCGAATCCAGGCTCTGTGTGTTTCGATTCCCAAATATTAAAAACTCCAATCATATCCTTGTCATCGTATGTTTGTTCCACCTCGGCGAAACCATAAAAATGGTCCTCGACTGGTGCATTTGGTGGTGCAGGATCTTCTGGTCCTGGTTCTGCATCCATAGCATCTACCTCCACTGCGGGCGGTGGTGGCGAAGACATTTCTTCGGATAAGTCAACAATTCGTATATTATAAGCTTTTTTGAAAAATAATCGACAACGCACAAGAAGTAAAGTCGAAAAATTAACTCGTGGAAAAAAAAGTTGCAAGAGTTTACGAAATTTCTAGGTTGCTCACTTGAGTATTTTTTCGTCAGACAAAATTACCTTTCTTTGGGATATATATAAAAATAAATATTAAACAATGCAAATACTCGAGGTATCAAATGGTTTAAAGTTCAAAACGTTGTTAATTTCGCGGCTTTCTGTTGCAAGTGTGACTACAAAATATACACAGACTAAAATCTGTCAAATTTTTATTTTAATTTTTCGCAGATTTCGTAAGATTAGCTCCCTCTGGCGCTCAGAATGTTAACAACTGTATCAGCAACGGCTGCATACAGGAGCAACTCAACGAAATTCTGTTCGTTAAATATAGCAGCTAGGTTTAATGGTAACGCTCGCTGAACGCGTTCTGTATTTTGTCATTTGCTATAAACATAAAAACGTCCAATTGCTCTTATTTTGTTGATATTCGTTCGAGCGATTGGAATATGTGTAGCCTTGACATTTTTTAAAGCGTTTTCCATTCACTGGTTAAGTTTTAAATTAAAGCGCTCGAAATTTACGCTCAGATTTGATTCTAAACATTATACATAATTAACACAAATAGAACCACCCGAAAATTGTTGAATAATTTCACGAAAACGTAAACCCCACTATAGTTGTCAAACTTAGATGCACTTGTATAAGTAAATCTGAAGCGACTCTAAGAAAAAAAATCCAGATTTGCAAAAGTGCTTTGGACTCTGAAATTTCCCAATCGAATGCCACATAAAAGGAACTTAACGTCCCAATTCAAGGAACATCACTGGAAACCTACAAACTGAAGGGTGACCCGAACTTCACGATAGAATAAATGTCACAGATTTTTAAATTATTATTATAAATAGTTTATTATTTCACAAAGGCAGAGGGTTTACGTTTAAAATACAATGGACCGTACTAATAATAATTTTTAACCGTCACACTATATATTTTGTAGGTCACAATATGAAATTTTGTACGGAAAATTTCCCAATTATGAGTTCGAAAAATTTTGCCTGGACACTAAAAAAGATTATAAATATCGCGAAAAGTAAGGTTAACGGCCTCCGCAGAACTCACTCTTTTGTTGAAATTTTCCGGTTTGCATAAATGAATTTCGTGGATACAGCAATTTCGCTCATTCAAGATGAAGAAAACTGCTTAAATTTTATGCCGACTGGTCATATTTTTCTTAATTAATATTTGTTCCAGCATTTCTCTTAATTTTTCGAATTATATCTTCACAGTTGACGGAGTTAAATTCGAACCGTGTTTTGTACAAAAACTGTCAATATCTTGATAAAATTTTGAAATGTTGCTCAACAATAAAAGCGCAATTGCATTTTTGTGAAGCGATCTTTCGTTTAATTGCTTACAATAAGTCTTATTTTCCGTTGGCAGACAAACTCAAATGTTGCGTTAACTTTGGGCGCCCTTTACAAAATCGTCCGTACAGATTTTGGTGGACCTTTTATTACGATCTGCACCGCCAAAAGATGAATACCATTTTTTTTTTCTATTAATTTACCCCGCAGTTGCGATTTATATACCTTCACGTCTTTTGGCAGTCTTCAAAACGGGGAAAGCCTGTTCTAAAGACCATAAATAAGTTGATGGGAGGCTATCAGAATATAAAAGTCCGAAAAATAAAAGACGGGAATTATGACAATATTTGTTAAAGCTACCTATAGACCTATGCCTACATTTTCAGACAGCAAACTGTACGATCGGGACTCGACTTAATTTTTTAAAATCAGTTAAGAAAGCCTGGATTTTTTTCATCTCCTGGCTCTTGCTTTCTGCTTTCGCTGGAACAAAGATTGTTACGCTTGGGTTCAGGATTTTTGTTTAAAATTATGCGAATTTTGGTTGTTAATATTTGCACATCTAACTCTAGTACAAAAAGTCAGTTCAAATGGACTTCTCCGCTTTGAAATGTAATGCTCCACTCTGAGCAAAAAAAGGTGTTAATTCTTTCTCCAGGTGTGAATGAAATTTGTTAAGCTCACCTTATCACACGTGTATTTTTAGCAATTTATTTCTTTACGTACTCAAAGAGTCCGAACAAGAGTATTAATAACGTTCATAACCAATTAAGCAAACATATAGGTAGTCTAAAACGCCCATACCTCTAACTTCTGGTTAGACTCAACGCTATTGAGCATCACTTCGTCTTCTCTTCTGCTGAGCTTTTGATGAGATATCAATCTGTAAGCATTTGAGAATCGCAATCCAATTTGCTTTATTAAGATCAGTATAAAATTTTCAGCGGAACTGATAGCCGGTTATCGCCTACCACGATTTAGTTACCGTAAAGAGATTATTCACTTTGATCTTTAAAACAAAATGCTGATAATTGAGAAAAGTAATTTAAGCTATACCTTATCTGCTATTGTCTTGATTCTTTTTATCTTGAGGTATGATTGTTACATTTATTATCTATTTATAGTTCTTATACATATTTATCCAATAAATTTCGTTTTTTGAATTTTTGAGATCTTAACTAAGGCCATGGATTTATAATATTGTATAGCAAATGTGTGAATTGAAAAAGATCGACAGCGTCGAATGTTTGTTTAATATTTGTTAATTGAGTGAACAATGTGTACCAATGCAATTGTGCGGACGAAAATATAAACAAAATAATAATAAACTTGAATTTATATTCGCAAAAGCGCACTAACCATATAGCAACAACGTGTTGAATTTAAAAGGTGTCGTTTGGTTTTATTTAATCCAATCTGTGGCTGTATTGTACATTTTGAAAGAAAACTGAATTTTCATGCGGGTGCAGTGGCTAAGTGGTAAGTGCGTGGAGCTGTACCTACTAAATTCGATTCCTAAAAGTTAAACAAAAAAATATACATTTGTGAACGTCTTACGTCGGGTGTATAGTACTTTCCAGCAAAAGATTTCGGCTTCTGGACACAATATAATTTCTTTGAACATTGAAGAGCCTCCAAAATAAAGATATTTGAATTCGAATCGATAAGTTCCGATTTAAAGGTTTACACATTGGAATTGCATGGAAATAATAGGTCTGTTCCCTTACTTTTAAATCTTACGAATTTGTACTAATTCGTACGAATTTTACTCAATGTCGTTCCTTAACTCGAAAAATTCGCAAAAGAGAGCGTCATCGAGAGAGCAAGCTATTACCCCTCCACTGAGAATCTTACGAATTTTTACTCAACAAATTTCTTGGTGTAGAATTGAAAAAACTGTCAGTCACCTTTCAATGAACAGCTGATTTGAAATTTGTTGACCTATTTAGCATATGAGTGCATTTGTTTTGATTTCTTACGAATTAAAATGGTATCAACAGGCGGGAAAATAATATTGAATGTTCTTCTTAGATTCTTTTCGAAAGCGACGACGAAATTCTTCTTTGCTGTGAGGATTAAGAAGGGCAATCTCCTCCACGTAGTTTTTGGTGCTGTGTTGCTTTTTCCCCTTCTCGAATGCTTGTAGCTCAATCAGTACAAACTCTTCCACATACTCGGATTCTTCAAAAAGAAGGTCGATTTATTCCGAATCACTTTCATCTCTAGATGAATCAACTAATCTTGTTAGTTAATTAGCAAAATTCTTCGTTTATCAGATATTTTAACGGCTTTTTGTGACACTTTTTGAATTTTTGAATTATGTATCTGTCATTATTGGTAGTTTGCTACAAAAGCGTTCCCTAACTTTTTCGTAAGTGTCTCTCTTTGTGAGAGAATTTATCCCCACCACTGTCATTTTGACAGTCTTTTCCATTTTACTACAAAAGTAAAGGAACAGACCTAATCTGTCAAACAAAAGGCGACGGCATTAGTGGGAAATTTTAAACATTTTACTTAAGCTTAAGCCCGCGTTATACTGAAGGGTAATTGCGAAACATTTTAAGCGAGCTGGATTTTAGGTATAGCTGATGTTTCATTTTCAAGGGGCATTCCATACCATTGCGTTTTCAATAAACTCCTTTACTTGACAACTGTCACCCGAAAGATGTTCAATTAAGTATAAATCGGTCATATTCAGATTTACATTATAAAACAAGTGCGTTTGAGCTTGACAACTATACTCGAGTTTATTTACGTTTTCGTGAAATTTTTCAACTGCAAAGAAACGCATTGCAGTGGATGGATCTATTTTTGTTAATTATTTATGTAAAAATGTTTAGAAATCAATTTGGGCGCAATTTTCGAATGTTTTTATATAAAATTTAGGCTATTTGCACGTACTTCGGGAAACGGATACGTAACGAAATGTCAAAGTTAACCGTTTTAACCCCAACTTATTTCTTAAAACACTATTTTTAATGAGAATACCTTCACGTTCCGTCAAATACATAGCCGTGCCTCGCAGCCAGACAAACGTCAGTCAGTACAAAAATTGCGTGCAAATAGCCACTTCGTAAAATTCAACCAGTGAATGGAAAACGATCGGAAAAGTGTCGAAGGCACTCGCACGAATACCAACAAAAACAAAAGGAAGTGACGTTTTTATGTTCGATTAGACACACGAAATCTGAAATCTTTAAAAGCCCAATCGAATACTACATAAATGAAAATTGGGAAGCCTTGCCTTCAAAAGGCGGAGACAATACTCGCCCTAAGTAATCATTAACACACACATTTATAAATGCGCTTATTAATCGCAATAGTTTATCATGTATTGAAACATTTTAACGAGTTCCTTAAATTTAACAGATTACAGATAACGTGATTATTTAAATCGTGCTATAATTTTATGCTAATACTCTTTGCTAATAAATTAAGGGCCGTTTGCTCATACGACTCTTAGGGCCGTTTGCTCATACGACTCTTAACGATTTAAGCTCTACTTAAATACTTATGGGCTACTTTTTTCAGGTCATAAACTGTCACATAAGAGTTTATGTGGAACTTAGTTCGCTATGAGTCGTATCAGCAAACGGCCCTTAACGATTTAAGTTCTACTAAGTTCTACTTAACTGTCACATAAGAGTTTAAGTGGAACTTAATTTGCTATGAGTAATATCAGCAAACGGCCCTAAGTCAAATAAATAAATTTGAAAGTTTTAGTGCATCAAGTACCAGTGAAGCAAAGGTAAAAAAATACCAGCCACAGCCCTGTATTGAATGGACACTTAACAGTGACAGCAATGAGGACTTAGTACAAGATTGCGTACTGGACTACAGAAAAATGAACATCAAATGCATGGGAACAGTGAACACATCTATTTTATCGAAGTAAATGTTAAAGAAGAACTTGCATCGTATTTCCCTATTGTACGCACACAATTCTCTTTTAGCTTCAATTCGCTAAGAAGCGTAAGGGAAATCGTCTTATGTGGATGGCAGAATTCAACATTTGATCCATCAGTTGTAATGAAATACTTCCCGAAAGCAGAGTATTTGGATATCTCCTACGGTAAAATTTCGGATATTGTAAACAATTTCCCCGACTCGTTGCATTTACAGGTAAATTCCAGCTGTGCGATTGTGAACGTTTTAAACTATAGTTTACGATAAAGATCTTTATTTTCGACTTTAAATTGTTTGAATTCACAATAGCTATATTTTTAAAACAAGGCGCCGTACTAATAACAAATTTTAGTCTCGACTTTAAGTTTAAGCTCACAATTACGAAATTTGTATGGAAAATATAGCCACTGTGAACTACCAAAATTTATTGTCGAAACAGAAAATGTTTGTTGGTAAGGCCCAATATTTTTAATTTTGAGCTTCCGTAAATTCAAAGCCGAGATTACAATTTGTCATAACCATATAAGTAAGGCGCATTCAATAAGCGTAGGTCATTCACAATTGAAACTCCTATTTTTGTACATTGAAGTGATAAAAGTAATGGAACGACTATTTCTTTAAATACAAATAAAATAATTTTCACAACATGACCGTACATCTGACTTTGGACCTATTTTTGAATCAAGACGCTTATTGGGTGTTCGCGACAGGTGACGCAGAGCACAAAATCTTAAGTTGGTCAATCAGTATTCCATCAGACTTATCACGGAACGACTGTTTTGCGTTCATCCTGTTTCAGGAGTACTTTTACCAACGCTAGAATTTTCGCCTCAGTCAATATTTCGACCATTTCAGATCATCAACATTTCATTCACCGGTCTCACCACAATAAAAGTGAATGCGTTCAAATTTGTCCGAAATCTGAAAGTGCTTGATTTGAGATTTAATAAACTGAAATACATGGAAGCTCCACCCATCCTGCCGAGTGGACTTCAACAACTTTATTTGAGTGGTAAATTTCGAAGTCATTTGATAAATTTTACCTTTTAGTAAATTTCTTCAGCTCAACAGGAAACACGTGGAACTGCTCACGTAGCTTGAGGTCCTTATACAGCCTGGAAAAGACTGGTATTGTAGTGGATCGTAATATAATGGTTTGCTCTGACCCGAAGTATCAAGGACGAAATCTAGTAACCGTAGGTTACTATAAAAGGGTAACCAGCAAACACACAACATATAAACCAATGAAACATATATAATGCATGTTTTAGTTGTCAAAAATAGAGTGTCAGTCGCATCCGGAACTCAGAAATTGCAGTTGCACAGTGCAACGCATAGTGAAGACGGAAGATGGCAAATCCTTAATGCCAATATATGCCGTGAACTGTTCGCATTTAGATTTTTATGCTTTGCCGTCCTATCTGCCACGGAATACGACCGTATTTGCTGCAAATCACAATCAGGTGAGCGGGCTTCTTAATCGTTATTTTTTTTCTTTATATTCGATTGAGCGAATATTTTCAGATTTCTGATATAAGGCCGCTACGGGATAATGAAATGTACAGGAATGTGGTGGACGTGTACTTGGACAATAACAAGATACGCAGCATTGATGTGCTAGAAGCTGGATTTTGGTTGAGACACTTCCGTATACTGAGCTTAAAGAGGAACCAATTACAAAGGGTAAAAATGTTACATACATTTTATTTTCAAAAATTGTTCTGAGTTGATCTGTAAAAGGTTCATTCGCGTTCGGAGTTTAAATCGAACGAAAACATTTCCGGAAGCCATTTTGCTTTGTTATCAAAATGCAGCTCATACATAATTCCTACAAGATGGCCGACCAAAATGCGTGTCACTTATTTCTGCATGCTAGGTGTAGGTAGTGCTGTCCCTTTTAGTCCGACCTGAGTAGTGTACATCATGTACATCGCTATAATTTTTCATGATAGGTTTGCGTGACATTGTAAAACGTGAACATAATTAACGATGTTTCTTCCGCTGAATAAACACATTCGATGGTTGTCAGACAAAGAAATCTATCAATTCGAATTGCTGCTTAATAATATCTACATGTACTCGTACAACTGCACATTTTATTAGTTTATTCTTCTTAGCTCTATTTTGAATTTAACGAGAAATTTAATTTTATTTTTTTTTCAGTTTCCGGTTTATGCTGTCGACAACGCACTGGAATATAATTCCAACGCCGTTAATCTTCAACTGAGTCAAAATCCATGGATGTGCGATTGCAAATTTACGATGCGATTTCGGGAAATTCTTATGAAGTATCATACAATCATTCAAGACTCGGGGAATATCACTTGCAATTTCACAACAGAAGACAATAATTTTGTTCAAGCCAAAGTGCTTTCCATGCAACGCATCGATATTTGTACACTGCCCACTGATGATAGTATATTCCCGCTGGATCTTTTGAATGGCATTCTTGCAAGTTTAATTGTATTTGTACTGGCGAAGCTGGGCTATGATTACTATCACTACAAGAATTATGGTCACTTGCCTTGGATTGTAACAAAGTTGCCATAGGCATTGACAATCTGTATTACAAAGTTGAACCGTAGGTAGGATTGAAAGTGTATATCGTAGTAATAAAGCATTGGCTATCGACTTGAGTTCAATTTCATTTATTTTAAACTGCATACCATAGCATTGATGCACTGTTACCTCTAATACTCGCACAGGAATCAAAGGTTAATGCATTTCATATGCAAACATCAGAAGCGCGTGTTTGCGTTATGAATTTTATGCATTTTAGATTACCATGTTAGATTTGAAATATGAAAATATGATATGATTGCATGCGAGCAATTAACAGGTTAGGTTTGACTTATAAATACGAAGTACGGTTATGCTTTCCGACAGTATGTCACTAAATGCATACCAGAAAGTATACCACCATTTTGTTTTGTTATTATGGTATCGCCAATACTAAAAAAAGTTTTCCGACTTTGGGAAGGATATACCAATTTTGAAAGGTAAGTTGTATGAATTTATAGAAAAAAACTATTAAATCGTGTATACACAACCAGTTTTTCAGAATATTTTGGGCGATTGTGTTTACGGCATCGTTCTATGGAATGGGCGTTTACTGCAATTTTACAATTCAACGATATTATTCTGACCCAGTAAGCATGACCAGCCATACAGAATTTGTACAGTGGAATGTATCGTTCCCGGCAGTAAGCATTTGTCTTGTTAGGGGAAAGAGCACTCATCCACTGCAAGCAACTTTAAGTGAATTAAATATTTCGTATAGCAGATCGGAAGGTATTTTTCTAAAGACTGTTCACAATTGCATGTTTGCCAATCCGAATCAACTGTACACAGTATTTGAACAATGTGAAGAACTTCGTTCGAAATATGGTGTTAACATAGGTGCTTTGAAAAAGAAGGTGAGTATACTTTAACTACACGTGTATTTACAATTTGATAAATGAAGGGAAATATTTATAAAGTTGTACTTGGCCGTTGAGCTTTTCAAAGCTGGAGGAGATGACTTGGTAGGTGAACCAAAAATAAAATTTAAAAAAAAAACTGATTCAATAAAATAATTCTCAACATTGTTGGTCCTTTGGTAATAAAAAAAGAATCCTTTGACTTTCGCTAACTACAGAGTCAGGTCTCCTCAACATCGCATACAAAATTCTGTCGGCAATAATCTCTGAAACCTGATTGTCACCAAACTGATCAATATCAGATAACTATCGCCTCGAAATGTTTATTTTTAGCAGAAGTTGTGTTATATATTTGTTATCTATAGTTCCATTATGCCGCATTTATACAGTCACACATTCCTATCACGGAAGATTAAAGGGATGCTAAATACTAAATAGCCGTGTGAATGAATGACACGTTTTTTCGTCGCCCATCTAGTTTACGTGGTAGGAATTATGGGAAAGCTATGCATGTTAATATTTTTATAGCGACGGCTCACGAAATTTCGCTTTCCTATAAAACAAAATGCCTTCCGGAAGTGATGAGCGGACAATTATTTATAAATTTCTTACAACTGATTGATGCATTTTTGGTTAAATTTACTGAAACTTAAAATCGCTCTCATTTCAGATGTTTTAAATCAGAAATAGAAATATTTTCAAGTGATTACAAAAATTATATTCTCCGGAAATTGGGTTTACTTCCGTTTTACGTACCTATAATTATGGTCAGCACATCCATGACACTTTAGGCGTCTGATTTGTGATCTCATTCTTACTCCTTTACTAGCATTGACTGGGGAAAAACGGATTTCTCAATCACGTCTCGTGCAAAAATGCGCGTGCGTGATCGTGTAAATGCAGTTTTAACGTTGTCACATATTTGCTCAAGAAAAGCCACTGCTACTGAAGTAACAGGAATTGCAAATCAGAGGCTAAAGTATCACGGACATTCGACCAATTATTGATATATGTCAAATCTGAACCAAACGCCAAAGTTCTACCAAAGAGTATTTTCCCAATCACTTGAAAATATGGCATATGAGTTTGGTTCTAGTTCTAGTAAATTTAACAAACCATACATGAAAAAACTGAACGAAATAAACAAATTATATTTGGCCTTACTACTTATAGGTACTATAATAATAATTTTTAACCATCACATCAAGTATTTTGTAGGTCACAATTGTATGGAAAATTTCGCCATTGAGAGTTCGAAAAATTTTGCGTGGACACTAAAATTGATTATTATAGTATCGTGGATTGTCTGTTCACTTCACTTCCGGAAGCCATTTTGCTTTGTAGGACAATGAACAAAGTATATTTATGTGACACGCGTTGTGGGCGTAACAATGCCCTGTCAATCGGACGTCTATAAATGTGGTATTCGATTGGGATTCTTCAAATTCACTCTCATGTTTTAAGTTTCGTGTGTCTAATCGAATTGAAAAACGTCACTTCATTTTGTTTTTGTTGATATTCGTGAAATTGGAATATGTGTAGCCTTTGAGACTTTTCTCAGCGTTTTCCATTCACTGGTAAAACATTCGAAATTTGCGTCCAGATTGATTTCTAAACAGTTGTATACAAATAATTAACAAACTCCGCTTGTTGTCAAACTCAAACGCACTTGTATTGGAAAATCTGAAACAAAACTGAGAAAAAAAATCGAGGTTCGTAAAAGCTCTTTGAATTCGGAAAAAATTGCTTTTTTCGTACCGTTCGAACATAAAAATTGACCTAGAACAAAAAAAAAGTCTTCTGAGAGCGTCCAATCGAATACCACTTTAGTTTTGAGCAACGCTTTAAATTTGTTACCCATTCGAAGATTAAAAATTATTATTAGTAAGGTCCGGCATTTTTTATTGTGATTTTTGTTTCCTAGTTCTTGCCGAGGAATTGCAACTTATTTATGGATCTCGTTTATTACGATTCAAAACGGTACGACTGCGGTGAAATTTTCAAGTTCCACGAAACAGAGCTAGGATATTGTTTTATTGCTAACAGTATAGCTGATAAGTAAGTATCTAATCTTGAAACACAATTACCTTCTTTAAAAAAGAAACGATTGTTTATTTCAGTGGGTACAAATTTAACAATCTCAAATTAAGATATTCATTATCGACCAAAAACAGGAGGCTCTCCATGCGGTTAAAGGTTTTCAAACTTTGGCAATATGCGGTAAATATCAAAAAGTATATAGTTTTTAACTGACTGCATTGACATAACCCTATTCCGTTTATTTCCTGTTGGAAAATATTAGTGTGTCATTTCGTTTCATAGTCGGTCTTAAGCCTAGTATGCTGCTCGCGCTTAAATTAAGCCCCCATACAAAAATGTCTCCAAAGACAAAATTAAGCAAAGCGGTTAAGCCAAGCAGTACGCAGCTCAAGCTAAGTGTTAGTTGTTAGTCACTGTACGCGTAAAATCTCTACAGAATTTAGGTAAGCGTATTAATGCAAAATACATTTTTCCACATCTAAATTTTGACAGATCAGAGAAAATATCGGTAGGTATTCGCAACAAAATTTCAAGCGAAAGCAAATTAACAAGAGCAAGTCAATCAACTTTACCAACACAGTTCTTTTTTTAACGGAACTTACACTTGTTACGTATGGCAACACTGGCCATACGTGTTTTCTGTAGAAAAATGACATGTAATAGTTAGTTCTTGATCGGTCTCCGACCGTGAGAGACGTGTGGTGCTACGAGGAACCGGAGAGAATAAAAGTGGGTTTTTTTCTATATATTTTTCCCACAATAAAATCGTACCGTGTTTTATTTTAATCGTGGTATCATACATTATGGTCCTTCGAGTCGGGATTAGAAAAAAAAAAAATTTTGTTTCGGAGAATAATTGTGCGAAAAGTGAAAAGTGAAAAAAAAAGAGAAGACCAAACGGAGTTATAACGGAGTTATGGAGAAACAAATGGAAGGTTTGAGTGTGGAGCAGATTTGCGACACAAGGATGTGTGCAACTCACTCACACACAAAAGGAAATTTTGGTTATTTTTTTCATTCTCTTTTTTTCAATATATTTGCACAAAAAATATCTATTATATTTGGTGACTTACAATCACTATTTTCAGGATTTAATTAATTAATTTCTGGGTGACTTACAATCACTGTTTTCAGGAATAATTATGTATTTGTTTTCTTGGTGCCTTACAACCACCAAAAAATTCGATAGAAGGTTTGGAATAAGGAATTGTTCTCTTGAGGACTTGAGACAATTTCCAGGAATTTTATATAGATAGAAATAGTTTCTCTTGGGGACTTGAGGACAAATAGGAATAGTTGTTAAGGGGGCTTGACAAATTTCCAAGATGGAAAAGGGAAGTGCAACTAAGCACAGGAGTGTGGTTTGTCTTCCAATAAAAGTATATAGAATATTAGTTGTTAGGAAACAATGATGTGAATTTTCGGATTTAATAAAAGGAAAGCATTTATAAAGGCTATGAATTCAGAATCAGAAAAAACACTGTTGTTTTCGGAGGGGGAAGGCACAACCATTTTAGGACTTAAATGGTTGATAGAGGAGGACAAGTTTACCTTTGTAGTAAAAAATCCTACATTTAATGGAGTCATAACAAAGAGGAGAATTGTGAGTCATGTAGCGCAACTATATGATCCAAATGGATATATATCTCCGGTAACAATTATCGGAAAAATATTAATTCAGGAGCTATGGAATATCTGATACAGAGAAATCAACAGGAGAATTATAATAAAGAGATAACAGCATTGAATGCTGGGAAGCATTTACCGGAGAGGAGTTCGATAGAAGGTTTGAACCCAATTTTGGACGCAAACGGTTTGCTCCGAGTTGGTGGGAGATTAGGGAGATCGGAGATTGATTATGAGATGAAACATCCAGCAATCATTGCAAATGGATCAAGGTTAGCAGAGTTGCTAATGGATTATGCTCACATGGAGACGGAACATGGAGGCGTCCAAGTTATGATGCAATTTATTAGGCAAAGTTATTGGATACCAAAACTTAGGAGTGGATTACGGAGTCATATCCATAAATGTGTTGTGTGTGTGCGTCTAAATGCGCGAATGGAGGGACAACTGATGGCGGAATTACCATCAGAAAGAGTCCAGGTTGGGAAACCATTTTTAGCCACAGGAGTGGATTATGCTGGTCCTTTTGAATTAAAAGTGGTCAGTGGAGTAGGAAGGAGAAAATGTTGGGTTGCAATATTTGTCTGTCTTAGGACTAGGGCAGTACATATTGAAATCGTAGGAGATTTATCTTCAATAGCTTTCATATCTTGTTATGAGAGATTTATTGCAAGGAGAGGGAGATGGGAGAAAATATTTAGCGACAACGGAACTGCTTTCGTTGGAGCATCCAAAGAATTAAATAAAGCTTTGAAAGTATTTTCAGATAAAGGAGTATTGGAGAATCTTCATCAAAAAGGTACTGACTGGCTCTTTATGACACCAGCAGCACCTCATCAAGGAGGGATCTATGAAGCCGCTGTCAAGTCAATGAAATTTCATTTGAAGCGGATTGTGGGGCAAAGGATATTGCCTTACGAGGAGTTCGGAACTTTACTCACTCAAATAGAAGCCATTCTCAATTCGAGACCTCTTCATCCCTTGAGTGATGATCCAATGGATATTCAGGCGCTAACGCCGGGACACTTTCTGGTGGGTGAACCATTAATTTTACCTCTTCCTTTCAGATTAGAAGAAAGACCAGAAAAAGCGGGAGCTAAACTATTCAAGGAGAGACAGCAAATGGTCAACCATTTCTGGAAACGATGGCAGACAGAATATTTGACTACTCTGCAGGAGCGGAAAAAATGGAGAAAGGAGAAGGAGAGCCTAAAAATCGGACAATTGGTGGTCCTCAGGAGTGAGAACTTTCCGCCAGCCAGTTGGGCGATGGGCAGGATTTGTGAACTTCTACCAAGTCGAGATGGGCTTGTCAGAAACGTCGTCGTGCAGACTGCAACCAACAAGCTGAAGCGGCCTGTGCAGAAATTATGTATTTTACCTGTAGATTCCGAGTAATTAAAAACAATGTTTTTAGCCGGGACTGTTACGTATGGCAACACTGGCCATACGTGTTTTCTGTAGAAAAATGACATGTAATAGTTAGTTCTTGATCGGTCTCCGACCGTGAGAGACGTGTGGTGCTACGAGGAACCGGAGAGAATAAAAGTGGGTTTTTTTCTATATATTTTTCCCACAATAAAATCGTACCGTGTTTTATTTTAATCGTGGTATCATACAACACTGTCAAAATTAAGTGAAGTGGTGGAGAGAAACATTGGAGAGGCGCTTAATTTTAGCTTTGCTGGAACAGCATACCAGGCTTTAGTATCTATAATATTTCTGACATTACTTATTTAATTATGGAGTGTACTGTACCTTTTTATGGAACTAATAACAACATTGATTTGAAAGTACTTAGAGTTGTAATAGCTTTAAAAAAATATATATTATCTATCAGCTTCATGTTCACAGCCAAGAGGAGCTGCCATTTTATAATTCAATTTCCAAAGAAGTGTTTTCCACGGAAATGTTATACAGCTTTAATGTAAACATAGTATCAATCGATCAAGAGGCTGCTAAGCAAACAATTTCTCAAAGAGGATGCAGACTTCCACATGAGAAGTTAATTGGATCACCATTTCATTATAGGTGTGCAAAATATTTTAACTTGTATACATGTGGCAGTTATATTTTTTTAACAGCTTTTCATCATGCATGAGCTTCTTACGAATGCAGCTAGAGTTACAAGAGTGCAATTGTACACTTTCAACATCACCTGAAATTTGTAAGTTGTGTAAACGCGTCTTGTATGTGTTTAACTACGCATGCAAGGCGCGTTTCAAAATATAAATTGTTAACTCTTTCAGATAGTTCGCAATACTGTGATTTGTCAGGGATTAAATGCCTATCGAATGGTGAGTATAGAGTATCTGCAAACACAATAGACTATGCCTTACACTAGACCTGTCAAGTCAAATACACACGACTTTTAAAACAAGTAAAGTAACAGTTGGAGTACCATTGTGCTCAGGCAGTAAACCTCAAGTATTTCTTATGAAATTGCACCAACAGCATTTTTATACTTACTTCCAAGCACACTGGGGACCTTCGGGTCTCTAGTTTTCGGATAGGTATATAAATCTAACAGCAGGACACATTCAATAATCTTAAGTCGACTAGATTAGTCTGGACTAGATGTACCCTGAATGTAAAAAGGAATATTGGTTGCTAACGTCACTTTTTCTACATCAGCCACATATGCGAACTGTCAACTTAGCACTCAGCTAAATGCTAAGTTGACTATGTGACAAATTTATCTTATGACAATGACGGAGCCTGCCTGAACCCAGTTTATATTCTTGCTTTAAAAAAGAGTCTCAGCAAACTGAAATACTTCTAGAATCTAAATTAAATTAACAAATTGAGGCGTAACATCTTTTTTTATTGAATGTTGACATAAATAGCTAAAAAATCGTTTAATATTTAATAAAGTGTCATAAGAAACTCAAGTTTAGTTAATTAAACGCGTTCGGGATTTGGAGTTCCGATAGTCGGACCCGCTTAACTAAAAATCCATGGTTTTATTTATATTTAGTTATTTATGTTAAGATGTATTGTAATTATTTTCTTTCAAGGTGATATAAACAACAGAGCTTTGCGCCTAGCTATGGACAATAACATGTGTCTGCCATCTTGTGAAGAACAGATTCTGAGATATGCTGGGTAAGTAAGCGTAAGTTCTCTTTCCATCGGGGTATATCGGTATACATTTGACACTAATTACATTGCCAAGCACTGTATAAACGTATGAGTTCGATCTTCAAATAACAGTAATGTCAATTGGTCAAAAAATTAGATTAACACAAGAAAAAACAAAAAAAAACTATCTGTTTGGAGTCTAGATCACTGAATATCGATTAATTTTCATTTATTTATTATCGACACAAGTAGGTACTTTGAGTTGTCGACCAGTGGAGACTGATTACGTTTTATTGAAATTTTACCACGGCATTGAAACAAACTACATAACTACTTGTTTTCAAAAAGGAAGACTTTTTGTTTTCTCTTTATTTTGTTGATTCAAGACAATTTTGAACCGAGAATAAATTGAGGCCTGTCCTTAGTTACCGTATATATTGAAGTTTTACACATTTTTCTTTATTTTTTTAAAGTGAGTCTTCCCATTTGCGGTCTTAAAAATTAAGTTTTTTTTATTGTACATTTGTGTATAAATAATTTATCTATATAACTACCAAACTTTTAAGGTATACATTTTGTTCTACCAATTTCTTTTTAGGCAAAGTGAGATGAGATTAGAAACTAACCTACATTACACAGACATTTCAGTTGAAATTTGCAGTTTCCCATTGGCGTGTTACAGGAGAACCATCATACGAACCAAGCTGGATTTGGCAGGTGGGTATGCATAAAAAGGTTAAGCATTTAACTAGCAATCACTGCAGTTAATACATCACCTATAAGCCAAAGTCCTAAGTTTTCTTTTTGGTAAATTTTTTAGACAATTTAATTTATAGAAGTCAGACAAATATATTTGATATTTCATTGGTTACCAATACAGACAAAATGTCAATTCCCAGATCGTGCGATTCGCAATTCGTTCGCTTCTTATTTCCCGGAAGAAGAGTGCAAAAGTCACAAAGTTCATCTAAGAATCCCAGGCGATGAGAAGCGAGTTTTTACCACGATAGTGGTACATTGTAATATATTTTGTGGCTGATTTTGATGACATTTTCTTTCGCTTGGGATTTGGTAAAGCGTCAAGGATAAAATAAAACACTGAAATTTAATTGAAATTGAAATAAGTTGTATATACATATACCTATATTTGTTTTAAAATTAAAGTTTGGTTAAGTATACTAAATATCACTTTTAGTACCTACCTTCACAATGAGGGTGACATAAATTAAACTTCCGTTCAACTAAATATTTTTTTTTCTAGTTTCAATAGCTGGAT
The DNA here is from genome assembly GCA_948293265.1 of Cheilosia impressa. Taxonomy (NCBI): domain Eukaryota; kingdom Metazoa; phylum Arthropoda; class Insecta; order Diptera; family Syrphidae; genus Cheilosia; species Cheilosia impressa. The sequence continues at coordinate 15,076,745 of OX411884.1, forward strand.
TAGCTGGACTTTTTTTCGGTGCATCAGTTCTCAATTTGGTGGAAGTAATTTACTTTATAGTGACTGCTAAATAAAAGTAATAGATCTAAGAAAAAAGTGTGTACAATTTTGGGAATACAATAGTTAAAAATTCACTCTTGCATTTTACAGTGGAAAAATTATTTTTCATATTTAAAACGTATATCTTTGCAAATATGCTTAGAATTTTATGTTTCTTTTCAAAGCAATACAATAAATATAGTTCGTGTGCATTTATAATTGTTCTTTATTGCACGATATTATAGAAAGAGATCCGTTTGCCCGCAGTCAATGATAATAAAGGCATCGGGATTAGGAACCGTGTACAAACGACCCATAATTATGGATAAATATGTAGGTACTTCGCAGTAGGGCAATATCAATGCATAGTCGTTCAGTTTTCACATTTTTTTCGTGTTGCCATAAGTTTGAAATAATGTTTTGAGCTCTGCAACAAGTCGTACGTCGTACCTGTTCTGCGTCCACCAAAAAATACAACAGCGCTTGGAACTGTTAAACGGCACCAGTGGGGCTTGTCACAAAAAAAAGTGTACACCTTCTTGCAGGTGTTATCATCCATGTTTGTGATTGCACATCACTTGGACTTGCATTTGCTAAAATTCGTTGTTTTGCGTGCGTACGAATATTTATTTACCGGTGACTGTGCATTTGAGAGTGTAAATTAGTTTCTAAAATATTGTAGTGTTTGTGCAATTGCTTTAAAGTTTTTAACGATGGCAAAGTAAGCAATTTCAGTAGATGGATATGAATTCATATCTACATTTCTATGTAGGTATATAGGTTGAGTTTGTTGATTTGGCTGGCCAGATACATTTTCAGAATTTTAATCAATAACTAGCACGTTCAGTAGATAACAACAAATTGTGTTTTGTTCAATGGATCCATACAGCAACACAAAGTGTTTACACGATGACTTCTTGCGGCCATGTCTAAAAAATGGTTTATATGGAGCATTTTTTGTATCATGATGAATAATGAAATATAAAAATTAAATAAACCCTCTCGTAAATGTAAATTGAGAATAATTATTAAAAAAGAATAATAATAATTTCTATACGCATTCGAGAATACAATTATTGACGGCAGCAATTTAAAGATTTCAAAAAGGCAGACTTTTCAATACATTTTTTTACAGCTGCCTACATAAAGTGGAATTTGATTTGCTTAATAAATACCAAAATGCTATGCACAAATTATTAAGTAAAAAAGAAGAAGAATAAACGAACTCACAATGGCGAAATTTTCCATATAAAATCACCCATTGTGACCTACAAAATATTTAGTTAAAAATAATTACTAGTAAGGCCGTAAAATCACATGGGTTGTTTCTTGCAATAGGTTCTAAATATTTGTGCTTACCTACTTAGAAATCAAATAAATATTATACATCTCTATTAGATTGAAAAGAATTCACCATTCGTCCCTCTTTTCTAGGGAAACTATGATCGTGTTCGTTTACGATACGGAATATTGTAAAGATGAGACATACGATCCAATTAATGCTGTTTTATACTTCCACCCAAGCTGGGTATCCGATGTACAAAAGGTTGCATTATGTGGCCAGCTAATGGGAACATCACATTTCCTGAAACATTGCTTTTTTAGACCAAAAATTATTGCCCTACAAAATGGTAAATTCGTTTTCAAAGAGTTCGGCCGTTTCCTTGTGGTGGGTTGCTTCAAATAACTTTGTTCCTTTTCCATAATTTAAGCTTTCTAATCCTTTTTGCTAGGCCATTGGTACTGATCGCAACATATCCGATTACCTACTTCAGCACCGTGCTAATCTCCTTGGTTCTTTAATCGAGTTTTTCCATCGTGACCTACAAACTATTTACGATCAATTTCCCGCGAATAAATATCATAGAAACGTATCTGAGAAATTATATCACATTTTCGGAACGTACCTGCCAATATTGCAATACAATGGAAATATATTCCAAAATGTTCCAAAACTTCGTTTACCAAAGGTAAGTAACCGAACTCGTCCGTTTTGCGATCATAATAAAGGTTGACGTGTTTTGTAGATCGCTGGTAATATATTCCTTGATGCAATGCAAACATTGCAAAGCTGCCAGCAGACGAAAGGAGTCCTTGGAGGGTCTATTTTATACCACAACAAGTAAGTAGACACCTATTTATTTCATTCACTTCTTGTAACTTAAGGCTTTTAAATCAGCTTTAGAGAGAATAGATTCATTGGGGCTTAAGCATATTTAGTTTCGATACAAATTTCACTTTTTGTTTTGGAAGTAGAAATTCGACCTCTGATGTTGCCATTTTATATGGCGCCCAACGCCAACCCCTTATTTCCAAAGCTGCCAGTGTAGGTCGCTATGTGAATCTCACTCTTAACTTAATCAATATTTAAAAGACATATCAGTTCATTTAAAACAACTACAGTCTGTACCCGTTGCTAAAATGCAAAAATACCATTCATATTACAGAATTGTGGCCTCCCAGCTATCAGACACAGTGACAAAAAACATCGTTTTCACTGATCCCCACCGAATAAAATCAACCGCGGAAATAATAACTGCTAATTTCCATGTTCCCGTCGGCGTTCAAATGATTGCCGTCTACATACCCACTGACCAGTATCGCATGCTTTCATCCGACGCTTATCGCTCACAGAATTTACAAACTCAAAATCTTTCGAATAACGCTCTTCCAAGCTACTTTCAAAAGCGAAAAATGAAAAGAGATCGGAGCATCATTTTCACAAACATCCCCGAAGAAAATAACGGTGATCAAACAGAAACTACTGATGAAGTAGTGAAACCAACCAGAACTATTCCCAGACCTACCCATCTGCATTTAAAGGACATCATACCGAAAACGTTGCCCGAAAATGTTTCTTCAATTGCCATTGAAGAATCAGTCAGCTATCCCGAATTCATTGGCCGGACCAGCGTGTGTTCAACCCCAATGACTGAGAATAAAGTTCTGCATGGTAATGGAATAATGTCGATCTGTGCAAATCCTTCTGAAGATGCAATTGCTTCCAAGACTAAGCCACTGAGTGTACGCAGCTCTTTTAAAATTGATTTCGATAAAATGTTCAGCAACTTTGTCAGCAATCCCAACAAAATGGAACGAAGAAACTCGTTTACGGACTTGCAAGACTCGGTGAAAAAGATTTCCAAGAAATTCTCCCTGAAAAAACCGTTAGGCTCCTATTCGACCGACAACAGCACCGATGAAGGCCAAATACTAAGAGCTAGAAGTGACCCGATGTATCCTTTATCCAGTGGCAGCGATAACCAAATCTCTTCAAGTTTGTCCAATCAAAATCTTGATGAATATCGCAGCAATCGAAATGAAAGTGAAAACAATGAAAATGAGGTAGAAGAAGTCGTGGAGGATCTAGCGCAGTCCATTGACTCAGAGGCTAAGATCGTTGAAACTGCTCCTAAAGTCCATGCTGAGAAAATGCCACTAAGCCTTGAGGCAAAAACTCCAATGGATAAGAAATCTCTGAGTCTTCCTTTAAAGACACACAGCGAAATACAAAACGAAAATTCAGTCTCCGGTGGGTATCCGTTCGAAAAGAGACGGATGTCAGGCATTCAGCTTACACCGTTGATGGCGAAACTCTCGATATTAGCACTGAGCGAAGAGAAGAACGGCGGATTTTACAGTCGCGATAACACACAGTACACCGATGTGACAACACCCTTAGATGGAAATAAAAAGAGTGGTCGATTGTCCAGTCTACAGAAGAACAATTCAATAGACGAGAACTCACAATACACCGATGGCTTCCAAAAGGTTGAGTTGTACATTTGCGGTCAACAGAATATGACAATGTTTCTACTGTTGGAGCAGGGCTCGGGAAGCAAGCAGGAAATCGTCCAAGCTATGGTGCGTATTGGTTGGTTGCCGTAAAACAACACAAGATCTAATGCGCGGTACTAATAATCATCTCTAGTGCCTAGGTTGCATTTTTCGAACCAGCGAACACGCATTTTAAAACTATCTATCGCTAAGAATGATTATCAGTAATGCCCTTAGAAATGATCGTGCTTTTCTGTTAACATTTTGTGTGTGTCCTTTTCAGTTTGACAAGTGCGTTGCGAAATTAACGAAAATTGAGTCGCATCTCTATCAAACATTGAACGTCAATATGATGGAAGGCGTGAGTGAAGGCGTGTACAGTCTTATTTGCGTTGATTCGAAATGGGACACTTTATTGAATAATGGTCCTTGGTCGCCACTTGATCAGTCCTTCTTGGAACATATACACACCGATCTTAGCAAAGGAGAACTAATCACCGATATATTTCTAAGGTAAGTCATTTTTGGTCATTTTTGTCAGCTGCTCACCAAAGCTTATGTATCCTTGATATTTTAAATATTGTTGCACTTGAGGATAGCTATAACTGGCGCCCAACACACTGGGCTTGCCAATTTCATACAATTCTTGAGCGATGTTTGGGAAGAAACGCCTTGAATCTTTAAAATGAATATGATTCATAAATAAATAATGTATTGTACATTTTCCAGAACAAATGACTGCACCTTATATGGATACAAATCTGGCAGAACCGAGTTCTTTTTTAAAGAAAGCGCACATTACTTCACTGGCATCCCACCACCATCAGATCCAATGGGAACTATAGCTTCCCGTGCAAAGTCCCGCTTGGAGGAAGATTTTTCGATAGTCTTATTTTAATGCATTGGATTTCTTACAAAATGTAATTTTTTCCTTTTTCTTATTTATTATATTGATTTGTTATTTTGTCAGTTTATAGCATGTTATATAACTTATATTTACACATTTTATTAAACATTTATGAATGTTCAAAGTTGTTTTTGTTTTTGTGTAGTAGTTTCTGTAGCTTGTTGTTAAATTTTCGGTTTCGCTTTAAAAACATAATATACACTGCAACAAGATTCATACAATGAACACTTGTCAACTATTTAACACAATAAAAATATGAGTATTTGTTTTACTACGTTTACTGGTTTAAAGTCTGTACTAATCCCATAACAGCCAAGACAATACGACAAAGAAGGGTGATGCATCAGAAAAATAACATCTGCCAAGAGGTCTACTGTCAAAACGAATAGGAATGCGAAAGACAAAGCAAATAGGAACTGTCGGCAGAATGAGTCTCAGATTCAGGAGTCCTAACGTAATTGTGTGCCGAAGATTCTACTTTAATTACTTTACCTGGCTTTGCTGAGATAATGCGTTCAATAAAACGCGCCTAATAGTTTGAACTTTTTTTTGTGTGCAAAAGGAAAATTGACGGAAGCCTATATATTACCGCCATCCAAGGAGTTAGGCCGGGCAAAAAAGTATAGATTGCTTAGACAAGACCTCTTTTGGCACCTGAGTAAACGTCTAATCACAATTCACATATAGCAACACCAGCTTAATTTGGAAAACATTGTGTTACTGTTAAGGAATTCAGTGGAAAAACATCAGTAATGTCCTATCTATGACGGTGATTTTAACGCAAATTTGGTATGCTCAACAATAGAAAAGCGTATCTTACATGACACAAAGCCTTAAACGGACTTAAGCTATAAAACCACATGGCCGGAAACGAAGCCTACATGACACAACATCTGAAACGGACTTAAGCTAATTGCCTTTGCTACGGTGTTATGAAATAACTGCCGATATCAGCATATATCAATCAGTTGACAAAAATCCGAAGAGGACTCTTCTCTCCCTCCGAAGAGTTTTAATTTCGAATCTTATATCTGCTGTATTTCAATGTTCACGTTCAGCAACTTGCTGCGATGTCTAGCGAAAAATAACTAAGCGAATCAAAAGTACCTACCCTCAACGCCTGAACCAGAAATTCGAACGACAAAAAAATCGAACAAAACCCCCCTCCTTTTCCAAACAAATTTTTGACATTTGATTTTATGTATTACTTCTTGTGCTTTGAGAAAGTTGCTATAGTTCATTGCTAAAGACTTGTTATTTGAAATAAAGTTTTTCGAGTAAGTTTTGTTATATTCAAAGTTAAACAAATAAATATCCTTAAAGTAGTTGTCATCCTGAAAATTGTGATAAGTCTTTTCAAATGTTGAATGTTGTTTTCGTTTATTTCATCAGTATCTGCATTATGCATGAAAATTGTGTACTGTGCCGTATTGATTTTTCATATGCCTCAAATTGAAAATCGAGAAATTGCATATAATAATGTCCGACGATATTTATGACTATTTTTGCAACTTTTTCAATTCAATAATGCTGGCCGTAGTGTGATGAATGATGATGTTTTATGTTAAACTACGATAACCAATTTTGCAGTCAACAACTAACCGTGGTTCCAGTTGGATGGGTGGTGGTGGACCTACCATTAGCTATTAGTTATGGAATTTTCAAACACCCGAGTAATTTCTGCATTTGAATAAATATTTGAGGAGTAGGGATTTTGTGTCGTTATTTAGTCTCATTTTTTCCAGACGTGATTGCTACGTGCTTGTCTCAAACGGAAAAATCCATAATCGTTCAAATCAATTATCAACTTGTTTTCTGAAGCATTGTTCGTGAGATGCAATTAATGAGTAGGATAACCCCGAACTGATATACGAATGAACGAATTTCAGTTAAGTAGGTACGTGCACACTGCAATCGTAATTCCAAACTCCAAATGCGGTAAACAAAGTTGTTATATAACAGGGTAGGACCCGGCATTCAATCCAACATATAGGCACACAATCTTCCATAATTGAAAGCGTGATTACCTATTTACATTATTATTGCGTACTGTAACGATATCAACTTGTAGTAGTACCGCCCCTAATCGGGAATGCAAATGCGAGTGCAAATGATTATAAATCGAGTTATCAGCCACTAGTACTAGTGCTACCCAAGTGCAGATGGTCTGGGAACAAACCAGCTATGCTTGCAGTATGCACTCAATGTTCTATAAGTCACTTTACCTTATCTGATCTTAAATGCTGATGCTTTGCGAAAAACCAACTATATCAGCTTCCCCCTAGTCTCACAAAGTGATTTTGTGGGGTAAACAAATAAAATGCTTATTTATTACGAAGTGTATGATTTTATTTGTTACAGTTCGGAGTTGTTCTTCGTATTTAGGTTAAGTTGAAGAATTCAACAAAATGGCAAATGTAACGGTTACTTACCACGCATTTTCTTGAAGTTGGACAGCTGTTGTTTCTAATAGGACGGTAGCTCTAAGGTTAGGATGAATTATGAGGGTGATATATCGCTAAACACCACAAGGGAGCCACCGCAATCCAGCCCTAGCAACATTTTGCTTATCTCGATAAGATAAATCGATAAGGTTATACATATGACTAGGTTAGGTTTGAAATTTGATTATACATATAGGGGTGTCTGATAAAATGAAAACTCATCACGTCCACTCGGAGACCTATAAGTGCATTGTGAATAATCTGTCACACATGACCAGGTATATTGACATTCCAAGGAATTGGGGAGCTGACGAACTCACCAGACTTGGCACGTTCCTCATAATATCGCCCGAAAGATGGTCCACTCTAACCGAGCTACCTGAAAATAAAAATGCATTCTGAATACTTGTTTCATTATATGAGAAAAAATTGTTTATTGTCAATAGATGGAACATCAGTAACGGTGTCATATCTGGACTCTGGCAAGTAAAATTGTTTATCATTCCGAATAAATGTTTTACGAACATTACAGCCAACAAAATATTTGAGACATGTCGAGCAGTCTCAATATTTGAACACCTAAAGCATAAATGTCCGGGAAAACCTTCTAAATTCGTCATAAAATTGTAGGTCAGGGTCAATCCAATTCGTTTCGAAAATAAAACTCAAGAACTCGAGTGCCTGCAAGAAAAGAGGCGGCTCCTGTTGCGCTGACTCATCAAACACAATTATTAAACAATCGTCTCGGCAAAGACTTAAGGTCACAAATTGAGTTGGCGTAGGGTTCTTAGATGAGCTGCTACTCCCGGATCACATTTTACGGACTAGTATTGTCAATCTTATGATTTTCTAAAAATATTCCTCCTTGGATGACGAAAATTTGTAAAATATTTTTTTAACCTCACTTTCAGATGAAACATTAACAACATAAGGGAGAAGTGGATCGCATGCATCTCAGAGAACAACGCGTTTAAACCAGCGTTAGCACTTTCAAAAACAGCACAATGGCTATGTCAAAAGTGTTTCGAGTGTGGGAGAAGTCGATTCCGGCCACTCCGCACAGCGTGCTGCTGGAGCACCGTAACAAACCGGACAGCATTCTCTTTGAATCGCATGCTGTGGCCCAGCTGACTGCCCAGGAATGTGAAGTGGTTCGCAAGCAATATACAAAGGTGTGCGATGCGTACGGTTGCTTGGGAGTTCTTCAGTTGAACGCCGGTGAAAGCACCGTCCTCTTTTTGGTGCTCTTAACTGGCTGTGTGTCGACTGGTAAAATTGGCGACGTCGAGGTGTTCCGCATCACGCAAACGCAATTCGTGTCACTGCAAACCCAAGTACCCAACGAGGACAAGATTAGCGAAGTGCGGAAGCTGCTCAATTCTGGTGTGTTCTATTTTTCACATGCGCAGGCTGCCAGCAAACAGCCTAGTGGCAGTACGAAATTCGATATAACCTTGTGCGCTCAAAGGCGACAGCAGACCGGCGACACCGATAACCGATTCTTTTGGAATCGCATGATGCACATCCATATGCTGCGCTACGGAATCGATTGTTCGGCTTGGTTGCTGAAAATCATGTGTGGCTCTGTGGAAATTCGCACGGTGTACATTGGGGCAAAGCAGGCAAAGGCTGCGATCATATCTCGTTTGAGCTGCGAACGTGCTGGTACACGTTTCAATACACGCGGCACCAACGACGAAGGCCATGTTGCGAATTTCGTCGAAACAGAACAAGTGATTTATGTGGATAACGATGTAACTAGCTACGTGCAGACGAGAGGATCGGTTCCACTTTTCTGGGAGCAACCGGGAGTGCAGGTTGGCTCTCATAAGGTAAAGCTGTCGCGCGGTTTTGAGGCGTCGGCATCAGCTTTTGATCGGCACATGCAAATCATGAAGGATAGGTATGGTCTGCAAATGATTGTCAATCTCCTGGGTACTAGCCAGATTGGCAGCAAAGAAGGCGAAGCGATGCTCAGCAATGAGTTCCAGCGGCATCATAATATGTCGGTTCACAAAGATGTTCCCCATATAATCTTCGATTACCACCAGGAGTGTCGCGGCAGTAACTTCTCGGCTTTGTCGAAGCTCAAGGCTCGCATTGACTCGTACGGAGTGAACTTTGGTCTGCTTTATGCCTGCAATTCTGGTGTTGTTCGCGAGCAGATTGGAGTTATCCGAACAAACTGTCTGGATTGCCTGGATCGAACCAACTGCGTGCAGACATTTTTGGGCTTGGAGATGCTAAACGCCCAAATCGAAATGATGAAGCTCGGGGAAAAGAAGCAGAATCTGTCACGCTTCGAGGAGATCTTCCGCCAGATGTGGGTAAACAATGGCAACGAAGTGAGCAAGATCTATGCTGGAACCGGCGCCATACAAGGCGGATCGAAGCTGATCGATGGAGCCCGCTCGGCTGCACGAACAATCCAGAATAATTTACTAGACAATTCGAAACAAGAGGCGATTGACGTGCTCCTTTTAGGATCAACACTTAGCTCGGAGTTGGCTGATCGTGCTAGAATACTGCTGCCCTCGAATATGCTGCATGCCCCGACAACTGTCTTGAGAGAGATGTGCAAGCGGTATAACGAGTATGTCAGTCCGAAAACGGTGCGCGTAGCTGTGGGCACGTACAACGTGAACGGAGGCAAACATTTTCGCACTGTCGACATGAAAAATGTGCTCAGAGAGTGGCTGCTGGACTCGTATATCCAGGCTGACCCGAGCGACCTGGTTAATGTTGTGAATCCGCCAGAAATTGCTGCCCAACCCGTGGACATCTACGCTATAGGTTTCCAGGAAATAGTCGATTTGAATGCTAGCAACATCGTAGCGGCCAGCTCGGACAACGCCAAGATGTGGGCGGAGGAGCTGCAGAAGTCAATTTCCCGTGAGAATAGCTACGTCCTGCTGACCTATCAACAGTTGGTTGGCGTCTGTTTGTACATTTTTATTCGCCCCGAGCAAGCACCTTACATACGCGACTTAGCCATTGATTGTGTGAAAACTGGCCTGGGCGGAGCGACTGGCAACAAGGGCGCTTGTGCCATTCGCTTTGTGCTGCATGGAACATCTATATGCTTTGTGTGTGCCCACTTTGCTGCTGGTCAGTCTCAAGTGAACGAACGCAATGCAGACTACGCTGAGGTTACCCGCAAGTTGGCCTTTCCCATGGGCCGAACCCTCAAGTCGCATGATTACGTGTTTTGGTGCGGTGACTTCAACTATCGCATTGACATGGACAAGGATGAGCTGAAGGAGGCGATTAAAAACGGAGACTTGGAGCTGGTGCTCGAGAACGATCAGTTGCGAAAGGAACAAGAGGCGGGAAATGTATTTAACGACTTCTTAGAGGGAGAGGTCCGCTTCGACCCAACATACAAATACGATGTATTCAGTGAGGAATACGATACAAGCGAAAAGTTGCGAGCTCCTGCCTGGACTGACCGGGTCCTCTGGCGCCGGAGAAAGGCGTTAGCAGAGTCTGATCTCAGCCCCGATTGGAATCCGGGCAAGCTTGTCTACTACGGTCGCACTGAGCTAAAGCAAAGTGACCATCGACCAGTGATGGCTGTAATTGACTCGGAGGTTGTCATGATCGATGCACCGAGAAGAAAGCAGGTGTTCCAGCAGGTAATTACGGACCTGGGCCCCCCGGACTCTACAATCATTATCCATGTCAATCCGACAAACAAAGAGGCGCTCGAGGATGAGCCGACAATCTACGACGAGAACGTTATGAACATATTAATTCAGTATTTATCAAAAATAGGCGAAGTTACCTTAGTGCGCTACGTCGAGGACACAATGTGGGTGACATTCCGAGAGGGCGAGGCTGCCCTCAATGCAGTCGCTCAACGAAGCGCTACCATATGCAATTTGGACCTGAATTTCGAACTAAAATCAGCGAACTGGATTCACCTAGTAGACCAGGAGATTGCCCTATGCACTTCAAATACAATACCTCTCTGTGCGAATCCAGTGATCGAGCAAAGTGAGGCTAACTACGTCCCTGAGATACCGCAGCGACCAAAACAGCTGCCCGCACGGCCACCCAATCGGCCTCCCTTGCCGTTGTCGCCGAAAAATTCACCCAAAAATTCGCCGCACCATTTGCCCCATGCTGGTGTGATCAGTATAAGCCCGCAATTGCTGCAGCAACATACCGTGCTGCCACCACAGCAGCCGCTTCGTCCGGCGAAGCCCGTCTTTCCGACGCCCGTAAGCGACGATTCACGTGATATTGGCTTAACTAAGCAGTCGCCCAACCAACCACCACCTCCACTTGCACCTCTTCAGCAGGAGAGTAAAACTTCACCTACTCAACAGCCTCCAAAGCCAGATGATGTCGACGATCCGAATGAAATCTACGAAGAAATCAAGGACGATGCGGAGTACTCTGTTCCAATGCCACATTTTACTCCGCCAGTGTGTCCAGAGAGCTTCAAAGACATGGAACCGTTTCCGCCATCGGCCACGACACCGCCCAGTCTGGACATGAGTCCAAAGAAATCGATGCGGGCATTGCCGCCCTTACCGAGCCGTGGGGGACCACCACCCCCAATTCCAAGCCGAAATGCAGGTCCGCCGCCGCCATCAGCGCGGCCGAGTAATAAGTAAATTCAATGTGAATCGAATTATATAGTAAGTGTGTTGAATATTTATTACAAGCTAATATTAAGAGTTCAAAATGCAAATGCCCGTGTGCAGGGCGTCTTTATCATGCGCTTAGTACAGATTACATTTAAAGTATTAGATTCTGGTTGCCAGAACCGCAAACACTCTTTAATCAAACAAAATGTTATTTATGCAGATCCGTACCTAGTAGCAAATTAAATTTAAACATGTTTTCCGTTTATTTTCATTCTTATTCACTTGTGTACTTTCAGTCTCGAAATGCATGTATGGTTACACAGTACGCTACTATGTATCTAGTTATGACTTAGTGATCCTCATCGTCTATATTCCAAATGCTAACTTAATAGGTGCTGTCTGCATGGCAATAAGTTCATAACAACAGCTAACGTTGATGGAAATACTGGCGAGGACACACAAACGCTATACTTTGTAATCCACGCAGGAAAACGGAAACGGAATGCAAGAGACTATTTTGACCAATATGGGCAGACAGTATGCAACAGCTCACTCACACTGCTCACTACCTACCTACTAAAGAAACACACGAAAGCGTATCCTTATTCATTAATAACTACTGTTTGTTCTTAACTGTTAATAGCTGTTTTTTTTTGTTAAACGTTGAAGAAATGTATCGCCTTTTGCAAGACATTAACTAATAAAGTTAGCAGAACATATAAATTATATGGAAGTAAAGTAATAAAGTCTTTCATTTCAAACTATTCATTTTAAGGGTTGCCGCTGCATGTAAAAAAGAGTCTTTCTCTCTATTATTTTGAGACCCATCTATCAGCTGATAGTGTAGCGTATACCTTGAAGTTGAGAGAGTTTTTTTCCCCATTGTATATCGAACAATAGATGTCGCGATCCATTTTCTGAATTTTTCTCTTTCCAAATTGAAATAAGGGAATCGTTCAGAAATAGTGGAATATGTACACATTTCGGAATACCGAATTCTTGCATTAAAGTTCAATTCATGAACGCACATATACCACAACTGAAAAGTTATATATCTCTGTATTCCATTATCTTTGACGTAAACAGTCGCCTCTAGCTGTCAAACTCAAATCGCTTGAGTTCGTAACTCTCAAAATTGTGATGTGGAAAACTGATCTAAATCAAAGAAAATTGATTTTATTCCACCAATCGAACATACAAAGCAAAGATTTAATACATTTATGTTGTTGAATGCGCCCATTGCTTTTCGTTAAGCCCGTATGACATTATATACTTTTCTTTTTATATTTTCTGCTTTTAAATTGAAACTAGAGCAGTATGAAAATATAGAATGAAAATTTTCGATAGGAGTGAGTGAGTACGCACACTTTATTAATGTAGAAACAAAAAAAAATGCATTAAAAATGTATTCAAATCACATTTCAGCTGCCGACAGCTTTTTTGTCATTTCTGCTTTGCAAACAATTACTACCCCTTTCGTAATACACTTTCAGTCTCTTTTACTATCAGCTGACTTTTCAACATTATAAAAATGAGGAAGAAATGAAGTGTCATACGGGCTTTACTGGTACAGGCTACAATAACATTTTTTTTATACGCCAGCAATCGGTCACCTAAAAACGACCTGTCACTTTGAATTAAATATAGTCAAATGCCTTTGGAAAGTGCTTTCGCTTTTGGTCAAGTATAATACAAAACGATTTACTTGTCCACGCAAAACAACTTTTTAGGTGACCAATCGATGCCAATAAAAGTTCAAACACAAACTGCGTATACACTTCTCACTTCTGTTTTCCAATGTCCGCCATATCTGTTTGGCTTTTTTATATAGTATTTTATTTTGACAAAGTATTAAGATAAATAAAACATATTAATATAAAAAAACAGAAAAAGTGTAAACGTCACGCTCATAAAATGAGGCAGATACATACATATCTATGACTTTAACCTGTCAGCGAGTTGATCGGTGCTTCCGAACCACCACGGTTAGTTTTGACTTTTGACTTCAGTTTGTGGCATCTTTTGATGGAAAGACGAAATCTCGCTTTTGACCACAGGTGTCAAGTGGTACTCTTCATCGAAAAGCACACTGCTAATAGGTGGCAGTGGCGGTAATTCAGATGACACTTGTGTGATATACTCGATGTTATGTCGGCAAAGCAGAGGCAAGGTATGCCATACCTATGTATTAAATTTAGGTAAAAGTTCGGAGTGTTGTAGCCGCAATTGTAGGAATTTTCTTCGTCTAGCGGATTTTCCCACTGGAAGAAGTGGATGAGTTGTATTGAACGCGCCCACTATTTCTACACACAAGCATGAAAACCATGCGACCTATGAAAGTATTATATCCCCCAATTCAAACATCTATCCCTATCTTTCACACATGGCTTAAATAAAAAGGCACAGCTAGTCGTTCTGTCTATGACTTAACACCACCAAAAACAAAAAACAAATGCCGACAATGACATATTTTCCAATCTAATTTTCGTTATCTCTGGGATGGGCATTACTTCTAAAGTGTATATCTTCTTTGTTAATAAGCCATGATGTTCGTGAAAATAATTAAAAATGTAAACTTATTCGGATCAATTTTACATTTAAATATTCAATAACTTTCTGTTAAAATAGCATATCAATTAATATCCGTGCAATTATCCAATACGAACGCCCACTACAGGCATACGCTTAAGAAAATCAAAGATTTTTTGTAAATTTCGATATCTGTGATTTTAGAGGGGTTACCTGCAACATACACAGAAAATTTTTATATAAATAATATCCGTGGTCGCGCGTGGTTCATCAAAAAAATAAATACATCTATTGAAGCTTACGCTAGAGCCTACTGTTAAAAATATTACAATTCTTTTTAGATAAGATACTTTAAATGCACTTTTTGCAGTGAAGTGAAGTGCGATTATTACAAATGTCTGGCAAAGAATTTCTAGGGCTTTAATGTGTTTTATCAGTTACCGCTCTGCACAATTTGCACACGAAAAAATATCTCGATTTCTTAGTTATGAATAAATTAGATAATCCGCGGAAAAATGGGACACACAAAATTCGGATAACAAGTAAGTAAAGTACTCCTATGGAACGTAGTGTGCGTGCTAGAGAAACTTTAGCAAAAAGTGTTGTAATTTGTGTGTAGACTTTACAATTGAATGTTGAATCGTGTTATTGAAGGCTAATTGCTTCATTCACCTTTTATTTTTTATTGTCTTTCTAGTTTTGTGTGCGAGAAACTTGGCTCGGAAAGATTTATTTCGTAAGTACAAAAAAGAAAATATCAAATTCTGCTACATTGCATGCGGGGTTGTTTGAGGGGGGCCTGCTTAAAGTACTGAGTTACTGACTTACTGAGTAGGGCATCTAATTTGACTGCAGCCCTTACGACTTCTCAGCAATGACTTGGGCCTGTATACCAGCGTTTGGTATGGAAGTGGCTAATTGAAAAATTGTCCTGTAGCAAATTTAAAAAATAAACTAGTCTTCGAAGGAAACAGTGTTTCACTTTGTAATTGGAGCCATGTGCAATTCTGTTGGGTCGGTTAGTTCTGTGCAACATTGTTCCAAAGGTCAATAGTATGAAATTGAATTGGGCCATTTTAAGGTCAAACATTTAACAGACAAAAGCACTTGTGAGTTCATCGTCAAACTGATTTGTTGGCCGAAAAAAAAGAATATAGTAAACCAATTGATTAGTTGAGAGAGTGCGCCCACACGAGGTACTCTACAGTACGTGACAATCACCTGCGAATGTCATGAACATGATTGCTGTAGGCCATAGAATCGCACTGTCACGAAAGAGCTTCCGCAAAGCACATAACTCAACGAATAAGGCAGTCATATTGAATAGGTGCAAGCTAGGCGGGACTAATTAGGAGTGAAATCCCAGCTACATTGTTTGGGCAGGTGCACATTCGGAATTTGAATTCTAAAGATGTAGTTTGTGAAATGCACTGATTTCTTGAGACACAGTACGTTGGTCTTTGGCTAAAAAACATCGAAACAACTCGTCTCAACTGAATGCAAAGTTTATAGGAAAGCAAAACTGTTTACAAAAGTCTGCTATCTCTCGTGATGACTAAAAACTGCAAATACCGGGCCAGTATCTCTAATTGATGTGACTAATTAGTAGATTTACGTAGAACAGTTATGACTGCGTCTATCTAGACTGTGGAAAACATAATAATCCATTAAAGTAAAAGGAATATTAAAACTTCAGCGCAAGCGCTTAGAAACGTCAAAGTGGAAGGTATACAAAGTCAAAGTTCGTTCGCACTGGAAAGTTATTCACATTTATGCAATCAACAATTTATTCTAAAGGAAACTATTTACTGGTTTATGACACATGTTTTCGATACCGCCAAGATGGACTACGCCGCAAGTGTAATGGCGATAAGTTGTTGATACTGGCAGCCGTCTCTGGCTGACCATTGTGGCCAAAACTTTACTGATGTGGTTTAAGTGCTTTGCACTATCATGATCGTATACGCGAGATTCGTTTAAGAGTGGTAAATTATATAATTTTTTTCTGTGACTGCCACGATAATGAGGTTCCAATCATTGGCCGTGTTGGACTTATGTTTGCATAACATTTCAGCAACTTTCGCCATCCCATGCAAAGTCCAAGTTACTCGCTTTTTTGTAGCTCGTTAAGCTCTCGGGTAGTTTTCACAAAGACTCTCCTTCCTTGGTTGCAGCTAGCACTTCGAATCGAGGTGACAGTTTTGTTAGTTGTCCTCATCACTCAAAACAAACCAAATTGGTTGGAGTAATACATTTCACATATTACAGACTAGACTGTGAGAAAACTCGAGTGCTTTGCGTTTTTAGGATCAGTTTTGCTATTGTTACAGTCTGAGAGGGTTGCACTGCATGTCCGGGTCCGCGGTCAAATAAAATTTCTCTGAAATAGTCATGACACTGAATCAGAATAGTAAT
Source organism: Cheilosia impressa (assembly GCA_948293265.1). NCBI lineage: Eukaryota > Metazoa > Arthropoda > Insecta > Diptera > Syrphidae > Cheilosia > Cheilosia impressa. Next base: position 15,093,451 of record OX411884.1, read on the forward strand.
CGCTTTGATTCCAAATAAACCATGCATCGATCACTGTTATAAAGCCATGGGTTTCTGAAGGCTTAATCGCTTTTATTTCTGAAAACACAACCAGCCTAGTATCGTGCGACGGGTTTAGTTTCCTTGCTAATATTTCTGCAGCGTACGTGAGCATTGAACTATTAGCTCCTGCAGGAAGATGTGTTTTTTTCTGTTAGTGCCCTGAAAGTGCATAAGGATTTTCTATTTCTATGAGGCAAATTGAGAGAACTTGTCTAAACACTTTAATTTAGAAAATTTCAAAATTTCACTTCCAAAAAGTGGTGCTTTCATTTTACGGAGGCCCACTTTCAAACCGGACTTAGCTAGTCATATACGTATATTCGCAACTGTCAGTTAAAGACCTTCTATTGTTTTTGACACAACCACGACGGTGATGGCGTCCCCAAAATAAATAGCCGACGCTTCTCAATGTGGATAGGATGTATAACAAGTTGTTTACTCTCTTCTAGGACTGCCCGATCCATTTGCCAGAGTTACTGTTGATGGCACAAGTCAGGATTACACAACCGATATTAGTAAATCCTCGCTGGATCCAAAATGGAATGCACACTACGATTTATTCCTCGGCAGAGGGGATGTGATCACAATTAGCGTATGGAATGATCGTAAGATTCGAAAAGGTGGCGGTTTTCTGGGATGTGTCCGAATACCTGCGCCGATAATACAAAATCTCAAAGGAGCTGGATGTAAGTGTAAATTTTGTCCCCTCACTGTGGATTGGTTGTGTAAATAATTCTGTTGTTCTTCTAATTTTGCAGTCCAACGTTTGGATTTATGTAAACAATCACCAGACGACGATGACCTGGTGCGTGGTCAAATAATAATTGCTCTTCTTTCGAAGGATGGTCCGTGCGGAGGCAATCCCCTTGCGATCGTCGGTCCAGGAGGTGATGTGCGCGGCCCATCCGATGACAACTCAACCGAAAGTAATCTTCCCGAGGCATGGGAGGAGCGACGCACACCAAACGGCCGAGTCTATTATGTCAATCACACAACACGATCGACGCAATGGGATCGTCCAACAAATTCAGCAAGTGCACAGGTAAATGGTAACCACCAGCAGACACCGCATCACCATGCTCACCATCATCAGCACATAAACTCCAACGGGGAGAGCGTCAAGGTTATACCATCGTCGACGAGCAACAACCCACTGAACAGCCGTGCAGCACTTGGCAACGACCAGCAACCGCAATTGTCCAGCCATCGATATTGCGGCGAAACAATAACCAGTCCAGTTGGCAAGGAAAACTGCAGCCCTGCACGGCTTTTCGATGTGGACACACCGAATGGCGAACTAAACGCAGCAAACAAGAGCAATTCCCAGAGCCAATCAAATTCCGTAGACCCTGCAGACAGTCCGCCGCGCAGTGACTTAACTTTTAACCAGTTGGGATCGCCAAACAGCTCCTGCACGCCGAGCTCTTCAAACTCAACTGGCAATACACCAACATCTCGTTCAGCTAACGAATCAGCACCGACGACGGCCAGAAGCTCACAGGTAATTGTGCAGTTGCTCTCCCCGCTGAAAGAAGGCTCCGAAAAGAACGACAATCATAATGGCAAAAAGCAAAAGCACTCTGCCGCGTCCACAATCCACGGACATATTATCTTGCCAAACGTGACTTCCCCGCAAAGACATAATCAAAGCTCGCAGCAAAACGTGGCAAATGGCAACGCCAACCAACCGCAAACAGCAATAAATGCGAACAGCAACAGCACGAACCAACAGCAGCAGCAGCAAATTGACGCACCACCTACAAATGGCAATGCTCAAACTTCGAACAAGAATACCTCTGTGATTGCGAATGATATTACCAATGAAGCGGTGCCTAGTGCTGAAGACGCCAGATCGCCACCAGCGGTCAACCTAAATGTTAGCACCACAACAAATGGTACCGAAGAAACTGGCAGCGGCAGCGGTAGTGTTAGTGGGAGTGGAGGCCTGCAACGGGTACGCCGATCGGCCAGAAGCATAGAGGAGTCGGGCAGACGACGATCGCGAGGCACTCGACCAAGTGCCCACGTGCGTAACAACATTAGCACCCGACCTTTTATGGATCTTCCTTCCGGCTATGAAATGCGCACCACTCAACAGGGTCAGGTGTACTTCTATCACATTCCGACCGGCGTATCGACTTGGCATGACCCCAGAATTCCGCGTGACTTTGACACACAAAACTTCTCGCTAGACGCCTTGGGGCCACTGCCCAGCGGATGGGAACAGAGGAAAACCACATCTGGGCGCGTGTACTTTGTTGATCACAACAACCGTACAACGCAGTTCACAGATCCGCGACTCAACGGCCACATACTCCAAATGATCCGACGAACATCAAATCAGTTTGAAACCCCGACGAGGAATCAAGGTAATTTTTTCGACCGGTGGCGAATGAGTGACCGAGTTTCGTTGAAACCTCTTTCGACCTTAAACAGTGAATTGGGAGTGAAGGGTGTTTTTTTTTTTTGTCACAAGGCTTCTTCCACTTCGGAAGTGTAACCATAAGGAATGCTTCAGACGTTCAGGCGGACGTTATCGGTTACCCCTGCACGGGAATGTAGCGATTTTATCGCATGAATCTCATCGTTTTCGTTTCGTTTTCCCGAGTGCCTCTCCGACAGGTGCCCAATTCCTGCACGGTCTGATGTTAGATTAAACTCTGCACATAGTCAGCCTTGTGCTGCCATTCACGCAATGGATTTGGCTTCTTCGTAGGCTTCCTTCCTGAGATCCAGTGCGGGGTATTCCCCTCTTTGTCTAAAAGTATGTTTCAATTTCTTCCTGTGTTGATTCGTGTGAATCTGGTTAAGTGTCCGACAGTCAAGTTCTCCTCCTCAGTAAAGAATAGACGTCCTTGTCCATGTGCAGTTTATGACAAAGTCACTTTTCGTTTCAGTGGAAGGACCACCACCATCGACCAATAGTCCCCTGGACGCCCCTTCGAATGGCACACCAAACACACCAGCAAATGTATCCAATGCCTCCACATCGAGTTCAAACCATCGAAGCCTACCAGCATCCGCTCCGGAACCGTTTAGATTGCATCAACATCACCATACAGTGCCTGATTTGCCACAAGGTCTCTTGGAAGGCGCAGATCTTCTTCCAAAATATCGGCGCGATTTAGTGGGCAAACTACGAGCTTTACGAAACGAACTGCAAGCTCTGCAGCCGCAATCAGGTCACTGCCGACTTGAAATAACGCGCACAGAAATTTTTGAGGAGAGCTACAGACTGATTATGAAAATGCGACCGAAGGACATGCGCAAAAGACTTATGGTGAAGTTCAAGGGCGAAGAAGGTCTCGATTATGGTGGTGTTGCCCGCGAATGGCTCTATCTGCTGTCGCGGGAGATGCTTAATCCGCAGTATGGACTGTTTCAGTATAGTCGCGACGACCACTACACTCTGCAAATAAATCCAGATTCAGGTAAGTTTCGGTCCAGCATCAGGCATCAAAATACCCCATTCCCCAACCCGCAGGTGTGAATCCCGACCACTTGTCATACTTTCACTTCGTTGGACGTATTCTGGGAATTGCGGTTTTCCACGGACACTGCATGGATGGCGGTTTCACAACGCCCTTCTACAAGCAGTTGCTGAACAAGCCCATCACTCTGAACGACATCGAAGGTGTTGATCCGGAGCTGCACAGGAGTCTCACATGGATGCTGTAATATTGCATTAGCGCAGCGCAAATGTTTGCATTTTGTTAATCTGTTTCCAATTGCCTTGCAGAGAAAACAACATCGACGGAATTATTGAGTCCACGTTTAGTGTGGAAAACAACAGTTTTGGTGTGCTGAAGGTTCATGAGCTGAAGCCGTCTGGTGCGAGTATACCAGTGACCGAGGAAAACAAGAGGGAATACGTGAAATTGTATGTAAATTATAGGTTTATGCGTGGCATCGAACAACAGTTTCTGGCATTGCAAAAGGGTAAGTCGCAGAAGGGGGTGCGCTCGCGGTGGAGTTGATACTTTAACGCTCTTCTTGTTGCAGGTTTTTGTGAACTGATTCCCAGTCAATTGTTACGACCGTTCGACGAGCGTGAACTGGAATTGGTCATCGGCGGCATAAGCAGTATAGATGTGAATGATTGGAAGAAGAACACTCGCCTAAAACACTGTACTGCAGAGGTACCCCAGGTGGTCTGGTTTTGGCAAGTGAGTAATTTCCTTTGCCACTCGAATAGCCATTGCATTTGCAGGCAGTAGCACCGTCTTGTTGAAACATTAAAGCACTGAATAGGTAGTCCCGCAGTGCTTCCTATGTGTCCCCATGTAAAGTGAATTTATGTGGGATGAGTAGATAATATTTCTCTGTAATTGAACAGAGTTGAAAATTCAGTTCGATTTTTCCATACATGTAGCAACAAAGTGGGACAACAATTAAATTTACATAGAAAATGCCCATAAAAGCTCACTGGGGATACAAATGTCATGTGCTTAATCGTTTCAGGTGGTCGAATCGTATTCATCAGAGATGCGCGCTCGCCTCTTGCAATTCGTAACCGGATCCTCACGAGTACCACTGCAAGGGTTTCGGGCACTGCAAGGTTCTACAGGAGCTGTGGGTCCTCGACTATTCACAATACATCTGACTGCTGATGTACCGACACAAAATCTACCAAAAGCACACACATGCTTTAACCGCATTGATCTACCGCCTTATGAAAACTATCAGCTGCTCTGTGACAAATTAACGCAAGCCGTGGAGGAAACCTGCGGATTTGCCGTGGAGTAGAACATTCGTAAAGCCATTTTTGCATGCTCACTCAATCATCATTCTCATCTATACCATACACATAAAGTATATATATATTTATACATATATAAATTGCAACAACAACAACAGAAATATCTTAACAGCTCTTATTCATTATGAAACAATATATTGTATGTATTTTAAACACGAACAACAGTATTTAAGTGTTTTATTGCCCACAGAATAAACATTTTGTTTTCTTTTTATTTTATTTTAGTATAGTTATATACATATTATGTATGTGTGCATATTTTATGCACATTTCTTGTTATTAAAAATCGAAGACTATAAAGAATCATCAATATCAATCAAAACAAATTTTTAAATTTGTGATATTATAGAAATATTAACACATTATTGGAATTATGCAACATTGGACAAAAGTGATCGTAATAAAACAAAAACAAACAAAAAAAATTATGTAACCCTATATCGGGAGCATTGTAGACAAAGCAAAAGGTTTAAATTTTATACTTTGGAGTTTGTAGTTAATTGCGACTGTATTTTCACTTTTGTTTTAATAAAAAAAGAAAGTGCGTACTTTGTCATAGCAGAAGCGGTGGATATTACTTTGTGCAAAATGTTGCAGTTTACTTCGCCTCATTAGCAGCTTAAAATAGGGTTTTGCGATTGAGGATTTAGGATTCTTGAGCCAACGGTATCACAATGGATATAGTACTGGTCTAAGTGTGCGGGCTTTCGTTGCTGGCAGCCGATGTAACCTAACCTTACCTACAGGATTCGCAATTTAGAAACATGTAAGAAGTACAAAATACAACTTAGGGTAGAGGGTTTTTTTTAGCGGTATAGAACTTTGAATTGAAATAAAACACAAGAAAATTGTTTTAATGTCCATCAATTTGGACATATTGGAAGGATAATTTTATGCCATTAATGTCTAAATATGATTTCAAATAAAGCCAAGTCTAGAGGTCCAATTTTCAACCACTTTTTCCAGCATTTGGGGCAGTATGTCGGCAATAACGCCACGAATGTTGGCTTCCAAGTCCCCTAACGTTTCTGGGGGGTTATTCCCAAATGCGCGGCGGATCGCTTTTGATGGCGGATTTGAATTTTCGTATAAGCGAAACACTTTCCAACGTCATTTTATGATTGCATTGAAAGCGATAGGTGTTTAGGTGACGGATTGCTGGCGGATTGTTTGCGAAACTAAAAAAAATGTGGTCGAATGGAAATACAAAAATTCAAATCCGCCATCAAAAGCGATCCGCCGCGCATTTGGGAATAACCCCCCTGGTTTGTTGGCGTAGGCGAGCGACTTCACATATCCCCCAAGAAAATCCAATGGTGTCATCTCACACGATCTTGGTGGCCAATTGACAGGTCCATTCCGCGAAATTATGCGCTCATCGAATGTTTCCTTTAATAAATCGATTGTGACGTGCGCTGTGTGGCATGTAGCGCCGTCTTGTTGGAACCACATCTCATCCACATTCATGCCATCCATCTTTGCGCAAATCTTCCATTAAGTTGATGGACAGAGCTCCAATTGCTGTGCACGGTTCATTCATTCGGGTCCTCTTCAACACTTTGCTCTACAGCGGCAATTGTGTCTTCGGTGCGCACTGTTCGACGTCTCTGCGGGTGCGTATTATCACATAGAGTAAACGTAGTGCGAAAACGATCCATGGTTAACCGAATTAATTGCTCTGATGGACGATTATGTCGACCATAAAATGAACGGAGCTTGCGGTAAACTTCGCGAACTGAACCATTATTTTCGAAATAAATTTGAACGATTTGCAAGTATTGTCCATTTGTCAACCTGTTCATGATGAAATGGCAAACCAAACTGAACATAAACGACATTAGAGTTGCCAGATTTGACCACAAAATGTCAGTTTTATCTCAATTCGAAAAACCAACCTCTGAAAAACACACACTTTATGTATGTGAATCTTGTTTACTTCCTCATAAGCGCTAAGTAAATGCTAAGTTAGAGGTTGCATTATACTGTGAACGGAGGGGAAGTCATAAAACACTGTGCCATCTGTTGCAGAAATCCAAAAACTGGAAGAAAATGGTAGTAGTTTCATATTTTTGGCAACAGGGGCCCTACTCTGGGGTCAGATTCCGTATAACAATTATCGCCGGGACGACATCGTTTTTGAAACTTTAATGACCATAAGAAATTATATTCTGGCCGAATTTGTTTCACTATCGTCAGCTTTCATTCTCCACTGAGAATCTTACGAATTTTTACTCAATAAATTTGTTGGTGTAAGAATTGAAAAAGCTGTCAGTCACCTTCACCTTACAATAAACAGCTGATTTAAAATTTGTTGTCCTATTTGACATATGAGTGCATTTGCTTTGATTTCTTGCGTATTAAAACGGAATCAAAAGCCGGAAAAATAAAATTGAATGCTCTCTTTAGATTCTTTTCGAAAGTCGCGACGAAACTCTTCCTTGCTGTAAGGAGTAAGAAAGGACAATCGTCTCCACGTAATTTTGAATGCCGTGTCGCTTTTTCCTCTTCTCGAATGCTTGTAGTTCAATCAGTACAAATACAAACTCTTCCATATATTCGGATTCATGAAGAAGAAGTTCGATTAATTAAGAATCACTTTCATCACTAGGTAGATAAATCAAGTATTTTCGTTCGTAAATTAGCAAATTCTTCGATATATATTTACTATAAATATACAATTTTTTTGAATTTTTAAATTATGTACTCGTATCTGTCATTTTCATAGATTAAGTAATTCAAAAGCGTTCCCTAAATTTTTCGGAAGTGTCTCTCTCTGTGAGAGAATTTATTCCCACCACTACCATTTTGACAGTCATTTCCATTCTTACTACTAAAGTAAAGGAACAGACCTATTTTGTTTGGGGGCATAATTCTAGCGCATCCGCGTACCAGGCGTAATATTACTATGCATTGCGAAGATGGTGCTCTCATGCTCATGCATAATAATCAATCCTGTGGCAAACAAACACGTAACAAACTTTTCAAATCAAGAGAAGGCTTTTTGCAGTGGGTCCGTTAAAAATGATCTCCTTTTCTTGAGACACGGCGCTGATAGTGCTGCCATCCATACTACCATTTATTACATTAAGGGTATTCACTTAATCTCATAATTTTATGCAGCTCGAACATATATAAATTTCTGCGGTGCTTTAAGTGAACGCCCCTCGGAAATATCACTGCGTAAATCGCGTAAATCGACTGTCAAGTCGGTGCGTTTGAATTTATTTTTTTTTCGTTTTGCTGCAAACCATAAACATTTTTACTCAAAATTATTTTTTTACTTGAATTCTTACCATCTTCCTGAAAAAAAACTCTGGAAACAAACAAACAGCAGCCGACTGTCTGTCAAAGTTCGACATTTGTGATTTGCGCAACTTTCCGCGGTTGGTTTCCAAGCCTAAATCGTCGCGGAAAATTATGAGATCTGCGTAAACTATTTTCCATACAAAATCTGACAGTTCGTTTACGAGGTGGTAAATTTCTGCAGTTTATGCAGTTTATGCGGCTTTTACGCGTTTAAGTGAATACCCTTATTGTTTCAGTGGGTTGATTTCTGCAAAGAAAACTATGTGTCTCAATAACGGTGACAGAAAACGACTGGTGCTCGACCAGCCTTAGATTAAATGTTTTTACAGCAAAATATAGTCAAATGAAAACAAAAACTTGTACGCACATTACACCCAGCTGCACGAGAACTGCTCCATTTCTTCCTTTAGGGAAGTCTTTTTTTCAAACCGACAACAAATTGTTTTCGTAACCTATTTACGGTAACGAATGAGGTTATTTTTAGTATTTTTTTTAATAATCCATGAACTTGGATAATAAAAGCTGAAAGACACGCCCACGGTTCTCCCAAAAATAGTTTTTCTAAAAACAAATCAACACAGTGCGAATCGAAAATCGCACAAAGCGATGTCTCGCCAAGTGTCAAAGGGAAAGGGTACTATGCGATTCCTCTAAGACGGCTTGTAACTCTTCTGTATGTTTTCTGTGGTTGGTTGTAATTTTCAAAGAATTGTCGAAACGAATTTCTTCCCATCCTTTGTGTCCAATATCTCTACACAACGACGTCATCGTGTCTAAAGTACCATCAGAAATACGTATACACACTCGCATTTAATGAAACTGTTTGTATTTCGAAAATATATTCAAACATGCATACGTCTCTCCGCTCCGCGTACGTATGCGAATTGTTGGCAAAAAACACACATAGCTATGCATTTTTGCCATTTCAGCGATTCCTTCATTCTGATTTTCGAAAAGTCTTTATATCCAATTTGAATTTACATGTCGTTGGTGTTTTTGCTATAACAAATAATATTTCCATTCAGGATTGAGTTATTTATTTTTTTTGCTTCGATTCTAAATTGTTTCGAGGCGAATTTTAGTTTTTCCCACGGCACTCAGTCTTGTTCGCTCGGCCGTTTGCGTATCACGCTAAATCGCATCGACAAAAATACGCGGATCAGGCAACAACTATAGCTGTACATAGGTGTTTTCATTATTTTCTGCTACCTATTTTCCTATAGGTACATGCGTATGTTGTATATTTTAAAGTTTTCGTTTTGTTGAATATTATGCAGCTGTCCGAGAATTTGTGCGTTCAAACTCATATAAAGCGTGTGTATTATTTTGTTCAATTGTGATTTAAGCACACGCAAATGAAAAACCAAATGCCATGCAATACTTTTTTGTTTAAACTGAATTATTGTTAAAAACTAGTGTCGTCACAAATGGCTCGGTTGTACAATTTTAGTGAAACAGCTTATGTGTGCAAATGTGCTGTATTGCCCATGACTTTTTTCAAATTGTTCTAACCCAATGTTACTGATAAGATGTGAAAAAGTCAACGACCAAGTAAAAATAACTAAACAATAAATAATCAATAGTTGCATCTGTAAGATTTCCAAAAAAAAAGAGTAAAAATTAAAAAAAAACACAAACAAAATTATAGAAAAATGTAAGTCGATTTATGCGGAGCTGCCATCATGTTATATTAATTAAATTTTTTCAACGCCCCGTTGCAAGATTCATAAAATATTTAAAAGTAGCAGTGTGATAAACATGACGTAATTTGGATAATTATAGTGATCGTTTGTGAAAAATCGCAGATCTGAGAGATGGCCTGATAAGTAACACAGAAAGTAAGGGTGGCGGCGCACAATCTGAGAGTTTTTCAGCGCGGTCCCAAATATTCGACTACCATTTAACTTTGAATCCTTATATTTTGAGAAAGGTCTCCAAACGTTCATTAGAGGATATATGCGAGCATGTGTGTGTGTGTGTATTTGTGTATGCGTAGATCATGTAGAGTCATGTGCTTAAAAATAGCAGTGAAGTTAGTTATGTGTTTTTCGATTAAAACATTATTCGTTATGCGGTTAAAGCGGCGCACCGTGAATTTCACCTATCAAGTGTCCTGACCTTAAGTGAAAAGTAAGAATTGCTTTGTTCAGCAGATGCTCTTGATGTTTCTGGTTAAATTGCACTGCAAATCGTTGTCTTCTAGCACTTGAATGCCAACGATGGTAAGAGTTTGTTGATAAACATTGTAGGCTTCGTGCCACAGTGGTTGGACGTGGACAAGGTGTTGACCCTACTTCGAAAGATGTGCGAGTGTCTTTAAAAATGCCACAGGACTTTCCCCTTCCTTCACACCGCCATTCCCAGTCTCCGATTAATGTCCGACTTTTCCACATTCGTATGGCTTTGTTCGGCAAATTGTATTATGACATTTCAACATGTTGAGAAATGACATTTCATGTTGAGAAATGACATTTCATTTTTCAACATTTTGTCTCAATGAATGAATGAGTAAAGGCGATTTTGCTTCAAAGGATAACAAATCAAATTGAGCGCCATGTGAACGATGTTTACTTTCTTAGCCTAGTACACCCTTTCACAATTTGCAAATTTTTTCTATACCTTCGTTATTTATTAGTTATAAGGTAGTTACACAAAAAATTAGTAAAAATATTCACATATTTTTATTCATAACAAAATTTGTATATACATATTTAATATTAGTAGGCGCGGTGACTTAGTGGTTGGACTACTAAGCGAGGGGTCTTAGGTTCGATTTCCGAACCCAAATTCCATCTTTTTCCCACTGCGCCACCTCTCGCGAACGTCTTACAAACATCCAAGAGTATAACTGTCAAGAAAGAGCTTCTCAGTAAGCTGTTTGGACTCGGCATAAAATTGTAGATCCCTTTCATTCGTCCTAAAAATCAAAAACTCACACAAAACGAATGGTTGTGAGAAGCTAGGCGTGGAGTCCCTACGGACCTGTTGCGCCATCTGTTTATTTTTATTTATTTAAATGTTTGTATCGATTAAGGTTGAAGGTAAATCAATAAATACAATTAACAATAATTAGCGCGTCAATTGACAATCGCCGTATAGGAATGGGGGTCAGTTGTCAGCTAGACCAACCAAAAGTTTTTTTACATACCATGACAGCTGGAACATTAAAATATGTCTCTTGTTTTGTGGTAAATTTTTAATAGCCTTTGTTTGCACATAAAACAAAGGGTTTGGCACTTCCTCATACATATACCTCTTAGAAAATATGTACCTACCCAAGGTGGGACAATGAGGCTCATTTTTTCGCTCTCAAAAAATTTCAGCGGTAACGCTGACCGCGAGAATACAAATACAATTCAAGTTGTCAACGCGTTCGTATACCTAGTGCAGACAAATCTAGTTGACGTTGACGTTTTACGACCGTCCGCATTGACCGCCAAATGACTAGCGGACTGTCAAACTTCATTTAATAAAATGTATGTTATATCTTTTACGCTCTAGTACAAATTTCGAAAGTGTCGCATTTAGAATTTCCAGGGGAATCTCAATTTAAAACAAAAAACCTGCTAGATTGGAAGGTCCCCAATTGAGCTGTCAATCAATTAAATTCAATTCAAAGCAAACAAATTTGAAAGATCTATCAAAATTATGGTGTGAAGTGTGAAGTTCGTCAAATTGGAAAAACAAATACCATTTTTACTTCGCTAGCTTTAGTGACCGTTCCTGGGATATTATGATCTAAACGAGATTTAGAAGAAGTATATATCAACCCCCTTATTAATAAACGCTGCGTAAAAGTTATCAACTCGTTATTCAGAAGTTAAGTCAATTGTTGTATGCTATCTGATGTCTACTACCTATCTAACTTGTGCACATTTGTTTATTAATACGGCGGTAATTGAATTCTATTAAATTTTTTGTACTAGATTCGACCAAAAGAGCGATAAAAGTACCAACGCTGAAACAACGCCGACTATTAAGAGATTTAATTTGAAAATCTCAACAACTGGGTGTAATTGGAAAATCTTTAGAAATGTTAAGAGGTATTCTGCAGCTCTCCACGCTCCAATCAGTGACGAACAACCTTAAATTTTGCAGAATTCAGTTACTCAACTATCTGAAATAATTGTTGGTTGTTGCTACAGAGTTGTAAACTGGCAAACATTTTAGGTGAAAAGACTGCCATAAGTTGGCGTGAATTTTATTTATTAAAGTTTTCGTCGGCAAAAATTTTCACTTTTGACTTTTCTTGACAAAACGGCGCTGATGTGAATGTCAAAGTTTTTTATTGAAGACCAGGGAGAATAGCCCTCAAACCTCAGAATTTCTCTTTTCAATGAAAATTATTCGAAGACTTTTGCAAAAGTGGTGGACACGATTTATGCAGGTCATGTGTGAGATTTCGTTTCTGAAGAAAGCTTAATTTAATTATTTCCAATCACACAGTGTAAAATTTGTTTCTTACAAAACAACAAACATTTCAATCTGACATTTTACTTGAAATATTCCAGACCCTTCTCTCGTGTTAAGAATGGACCTGGAAGTGCACTTTTCTATTCAATAAAACATAGAAAGAGCACTTATGGATCTGTTTTTTTTTTTAAGGAAATGTCTAAAGTCACTTGTCAGTTGATGAAAATGAAAATCTCCCTAAATATTTTTTTCGGTAACAACAACACAACAACTGAATTTGCAAAATAACAAACTTAAAGAAGACATGCTTAAACAACAAAAACAGGAAATAATGCTAATTTTCCGTGAGATGGATAATCCTTTGTCTTATAGAAAACCTCATGTCCGGTCCGTCATCGAGTACAAGAATAGATTTGGTGACATAAGTAAAGGCAGAATCATAAATCGGCTACGTGACATCGATCCAGCTCAAGCCAATGTGTCATTACATTCGAACTGCCAAAATATCTTTATTGACAGGTTTTCTTTCACTTTTGACAGTGACACAAGCCCACATAATGCAATATTATTAGTGATCCATTGGAATAGAGAAAAACACACACAAACGAAGTGCCGAATATTTTTATCTAATTTGTTTTAGTCTGCCTTAGCTGCTGACGTCACATCTTGCAAGCTTTTCCCACTGTATTCTTCCTCCGTCGATAGACTTTGCACACTCACAATTGCACTTTTGCAGCATCTGCACAACATATCCAAGTAAATCGTGCCTAACCAAACACTACAGGTGTTCAAAGTTAGAAGAAAAATTTATTTTTTTCTGAGAAAATATTCTCGAAAAATTGTGTTTTGTTGTTCGAATTGCATATTGTCGGTATTATAATAAATTTCCAATGGCGAAATTTTCCATTGGAAAAGAGTCTATTGTGACCTACAATGTATCTAGGGTTGAGGTTAAAAATGATTGATGGGAAAACCCTTAGTCGTAGGTACCGAGTAGACTGAGAAAGTACCAAATGAAGTAAACAATTAAAATTACTCGTATTAAGGCCATCAATTTGTCAAGAAAAAAACCCTTATCAATAAATCAAAAACTTTAGACATCTCCATTGTGACAAAAATGTAATTTATACAGCTTTTAGTGTCATCTATTTGATATAATTTCTGTTAAGCATCACAATTTTCTACTACAACTTGATGGCAACAAACAAAAACAAAAAAACCATAAATTTTCACATTGAAAACTGTCAAGAAATAAACAAAACGTTTTATTTTTGTTTCAAATAAAAATATCTCTTTTGGATGCACTGTTACCTCTCTGATTTTTTTTTGTTTTCGTTTGAAATATATGATATATGTAAATTATTTATAAATTTTGTCTATAACATTTTTTTAGTGGTTAAAAATGAAATGACAATAAAGTACGTCAATTTGATATATATGCTATGTATTTGTTTCAAAAAAAAAAAAACTAAATACGTAGGTATAGGAATGTGAATGGTCAATGGTTCGTATACGCCGCTCCAAAATTAATTTTCGAACAATCTTTTAATATGTACTAAACATGTCAGTGCTAATAATAACGCGCAAAACACGTTGATAGAGGCAAGCTTTCTTTTTCTCGCTTTTCTCTTTTTTTATTCTTTTATTTTTTATTTTTGCGGTGTATATGTGTTCGTGGGGTCCCCATGAAGAATTCGATGTGTGACGAAAAAAAATGTAAACACTCTTGTTCTTGGTTACTATTTGCAAGAAGTTTTCATTGGCTATTTGTTTCCACAATTATTTTCGAACTACGAATTCCAAAGACATGCACGAGTAGATAGGAAACAAAACATTTTAACGATCTGAAGGAAATGTTATTGCCTACCCATTAATAGAGAAATCTTGATCTGTTGGTGATTTGAAAATATACACTCTTTTGGGGAATTAGAAGAAGGGTAGGCATGTGTTTTCTGTTACTGTACAAATTGCATTTAAATCCGACATGAAAAAATCGTTCATTGTTTTGTTGATTTAGTTATTATTTACAATCGGCGGTTATTCGTTTCGCATCAACAATATGCCCTTAGCTGATATTTTGCAGTTTTTTCATCTATTACATTTTTGTTAGCCTATTACAATATGTTTTGTTTGTAACTAATAAAAAAAATTAATGTACCTACAATTATATCAGTGGGCACATTCAATAATCTAGTCTATCTTAAGTCGACTAGATTGGTCTGGATGAGATGTAACCTGAACGCAAAAACTAGATTGCTCGGGAACGTCACTTTTTCTATATCAGCCACATATACGTACGTACGTACACTCCCCTACATTAATTTGTGATTGAGTGGTTTAAACTTGTATAATTTGTAGCGTGCCTCGACTTTTATGTGGTGTTCGATTGGGCGTCTTCAGAGTTGATCTCAGGTCTCATACTTTGTGTTTGTAATCGAACATATAAACGTCACTTGCGCTTTTTTTACTCCAAATATGTGTAGCCTTCGACACTTTCTGCTTAAATTTTATATTAAATCATTCGAAATTTTGCGCCCGAATGGTTTCTAAACATTTGTTCATAAATTATTAACAAAAATAGATCCACCCGATGCAATGCGATTATTTGCAGTAAACAAACTCCACTAGTTGTCAAACTCCAACGCACTTGCATTGGTAAATCTGCAGCAAATCAAAAGTGCTCCGAAATCAAAAAAAGAATGCTTTTTCGAACCATTCGAGCACAAAAAGTGACCTAGAGCAAAAAAAAGTGTTTTGAGAGTGTCCAATCGAACAAGACCTAAGTTTGATTTAACGTTCTGCTAGTTCTCTCTCTCCAAAAATAAAATGGCGCTGAAATCAGTTCACTAGTGGTGAATTTAGGATGTGTTCAGTGAGTTACTGTCTTCTCTTTTAAGTTTGATTTTTTTTCACCAAAATTGGGATCACTTATTTGACCGAATCACTTCAGAAGTGGTTCAAGAGACAGACTGATTTCCTTTAGTAACCAATTTGACTTTAATCTCTTAAGCAGCATTCACAAGTCCGTGGGTTTGGTCATAACAATATTAAAAGAATTTTAACTTTTCTCTAACTACAGTTTGTGAAAGGAGCAATTGGCAATTTACGAATTATTCAAGGCATCAATGACAACATGTTTTTCTTTTTATTTTAGGACTCTACAAAATGTTAAAGATGGCCAAAAATGGCGATTAGATATCCAATGTCTGAAAATACTTTCCTGAAAAATACGAACTCATCACAATCACACAAACGGGAAAACTGCCGAAGAACCAGTTGTTTGGAAGCAAATTTATATCAGCCCGATCAGCCTGATCCGCATCAATTCAAAAACGGTGATATTCAACAGCAATCAAACTGTAATTGCACAAATATAAATGTTATGCAATTATTTCATGAAATGAAACAAGAATTCCCAACTATACCAGATTTTGTAATAAACCAGCACGTCGTAGACAATTGCCACGACCGGGCAACTTGTAAAGAACGATTGCAGAGTGAAGTTAACTGCCATCTCGTACCAGTGCAAACCTATCCGGCGCAATTGCTTCGCATTTTAAATAATAATTCAATGTGTAAGAATCGCAAACAATCAAAAAGTACGGTACCTTCAATTGACACTAAAAGCTGCAGTAACAGTAGTCAAAATTGTACCACAAATAACAACCAGGTATATCGAATTAATGAGGCTGTCAATTCCGCGAAAAATATCAATTGTAATTCATCAGAGGGTGCTCGAGCTCTAGCGCCAGATAAAAAAGATATGCGTTCCGGATTGTGCAATATTCAAATAAAAACCTATTTAGTAGACCAAAACAAATACCTAGACGTATTGGACAAGGAACCGTCGGAACAGTTGCCGGTAGTGCCTCAGCGGCCCACATCCCTTCAGTTGAACAATGAACCCTATTCGAAGGACAATTGGTATACGCAAAACAAGCAAGAGCTGCCAAATGGACAGCCGGACCACAGGCGTTCGATTCGAAAATGCTCATCGCCGGTAGTATCGCCTAGCCGCTCCCAAGGATCACCAATAGCGCCGACGACATCGACTTTGTCCCCAGAAAATTGTGGTTCAAGTTACAGCACCTCAATACAAAGTCCAGCACATTATCCCGACTCCAGGACGGCTGAAATTTCAGTAAACGTATGCCTGTCGCCGAGTTCATATCGCAATAGGAATCCGCCGCAACGTCATCTGTCAACCATCAATGTTCGTCCCGAGTTGCCATTTACCCGGAATATCGAATCATCAGGGCCACACCAGAAAAGCTATACCTCCGTGAATTTAGTCTTGCGGCAACCAAGTTCGAGTCCTCAAACTCCAATCGATATAACAGTCGGACCCAACCTCACATATTCAAGTTCGTCATATCATGCGAAGTTGGGCTATCAAAACAATTACCACATCACGGTGACAGACGACGGTGGAGTGTTTAGTGCCTTTCGTATCCGCCCCATAAGCTATCATCCAACAGTTCGGTCTATCGATAAGGATGCTAACAAGGTGCCTGCACACGATTCACAAACTGACCCAGTGAATAACTCAGCTTTTCCGAATTCAGTTGCCAAGACTGCGCATTCAAGTGAACAAAGTGATGGTAAGTTTTGATTTGAAGTAGGTCACAATTAAATATCGAGTAATCTTAAGTGAGTTCAATTTGTATTTCAATTAGGCCATATTCAAAAATCGAGTTTTATAGTCGGGTAGATTTGTCTGGACTAGATGTAGCCTGAACGTTAGATTAGTCGTTAACGTCGGAAACACAGGAAATGTCAACTGAGTACTCACAGTCACGGAGTTCTTTTCCATAATACTGCATTTTCAGCATTACGCACACGGGACAGAGAGATCCGTCAATGCTAATTAAGGCGTACGAATGAGATCACAAATCAGAAGCCTAAAGTGTCATTTATGTTCTACCCATGATTATAGATACGTAAAACAGAAATAAACTCAAGTTCTGGCTACCAACATTTTAGCAATCACTTGAGAACATTTTTAGTTCTGATTTAGAACATGTGAAATAAGAGTGGTAATTAGTTTCAATAAATAAACAAACAATTAAACCACTTGTCAAATGAAATAAATAAATAATTATCCGTTCATCACTTCTGGACGCCATTTTATTTTATAGGAAAGCGAAATTTCGTTGCTGAACTTTCCCATTTCCCTACCATGTTTACAAGATGGCCGACCAAAATACGTGTCACATATTTTTGTCTGTTAGGTAATGCTGTCCCTTTCAGATAGGAAGCCGTTTAGTATTGCGCATCCCTTCAATCTTTCGTGATAGGAGTGTGAGATGTTATAAATGCAGTACTACGTAAACTAAAGCGCAAGCTGTCATTTTTCAGACTTACTAAACTAGAGTTTTAAGCGATCCCACGAATGGTGTGTTTTTGTAATTATGCTCTTAAAACGAGGATAGGAATTGACAATATTTCATGACATACATCGTGACAGATCATTTTATGAAATTTATTTACGTTACAGTGACCTGTATCATATTTAAATTGTATGTCCTCGCCCAGGTCTTCGTAAAATATTAGGCTGATGCTATTCACATGGCTACGTAACGAAATGTCAAAGTTAAATCGCGGCAAATAGGGGTAATGTGGCTCGCTTAGCAGGCTAAAAGGACTTTAATTTTCTGGCACGATTCTGTCCGCTATAAGGTCCAACTTATGTCTTCAGACACTATTTTGAATCAAAATACCATTACGTTACGTCAAATACGTAGCCGTGTCCCGAAGCCAGAAAAACGTCAGTCAGTACAAAAATTACGTGCTTATAGCCACTTTAAAAATTTTAGTATCACCTGCAATAAACTGGAGGTGAAGGTGAGTGCTTTGCCTTTTGCTTATATCATTCTCGGGTATTTTTGACAAGGCGAATTTCGGACCATCTGATTCTAAAGACGTTGTTTTGCAGCAAGTGTGAGAGAGATTCTGTAAAAATCCCCCGCCAAAGCAGTTGACCAAGCACAGTCAATAGTTAGCTTCAGGTTTTTCGGTGCATCGGCCGAAATTCGCCAAGTCCATAATTATTTAGCTGAATTTTAAAATTGTATGCTTCCGAATCCATTGAAATGAAAACTCTCCGCTACTGTGCCGTTGATTTAAAAAATACTTAAACTTATATTAATTTTGCTGTGTAGTAAATTCTGTCCATATTTTTGGTCGTTACTTTCCACAAATCCCTGCAGTGAGGAATGGGAAAATGATAATTTCTTAGCACCATAATCAACTTCCGGTATTTTAAGACTGCCTGACAGTTCTTCTGTCAAAATAAAAAAATAACTACAGTCAACATGGCAAGTAGTGAACAGGGAATATTTTAGGGTAATATTAAGGATAAACTGTATGGAAACTCTTCAATTGGTGGATTCTAAAATGTCCGCTTGGGGGACGCACCTCAGTGCCTGCAATTTGATTGCCCAGCGTAGGCACCGTCTTAAATTTCGCTGAGCCGCGGGGCAAAAGCTGTTATTCAAAAACAAAAAATGTAGATGTAAACTCGCTTAGAGTGCTTCTCGAAATTCAAACGTCCTAATGAGAATGTCCGTGGGTGAGTTTTTTATTTATTAATTTTCTTCACAATGTGACATATTTTGTCGCTACTTTAAAGATTTTAGCAACATTCCTAAAATTCCTAATATTTCTAAATATCTCTCAGCCCGACGAGCACCATTCATCTTTTATAATAAATCACTCTCTCTTTCGTATAAAGGAAAAGCGGTCTTGTTGGTCGGTTATTAATTTCGTACACATTTCGTTTCTTTGCAGTATATAAAGTCATAATGCGGCAACACAATCAAATGGAAAGGCTGTCGGCAGTTCTTCGTAAAAATAAAAATAAACTCGAACTTGTCCGAAAGGAAGTGAAATGCGTTATGCAGTCGGTGAGTAGTACCGATGGCGTATCCGAAAGACTTGATAGTGAAATAGAAAAATTGCGTTGTGATTGTCAGGCCATGCTGAATGAAATCGAAAATTCAGGAACATATGGTGAGTGTGAGCGAGTCTTCCGAAGCATTCTTTAATTCTCGGATATTCTCCCGCAGGTCCAAGTGAAAATAGTATTGAGCACACTAATTCCATTAAGAGTAGACAACACCAGCCATTCCCCAAGCAGAAACCTCATCGTTTTCCACCTCCGTCTATAACAGTGAATTGCTTGCGAAAACACCAGCGATCGTTTCCCACTGAACTGGCCAGTCAACGGCAGCAATCGATTACCTACCACAATGATGATGACGATGATGACCCTTCGGATTTTGGAGTAGCAGACTAGAGCCCATTGTGGCATTGAAACATGAGTACATTCCAGAATCACCCGCTGCTAAGTAAATGATCGTCCTGTAAACAGATTTTTACCTGGTATGATACAGATTGTTTGTTTTAATGACTTCACTAACATTGAATTGTGTCAAAGGTCTACCACTTTTTCTTTTTTATTTCACAATAGCTTAATTATTTTTGTCTGATATCCTTATTTATTACCAGAGTTTATTTATAACTATTAAGTGTTAAGTTTTATTTAATTTTTTGTTTAGTTTTTTTTTCTGGTCAAACAAGTGAACACACATTCAAGGAAGAAAAATGTTTAATTATAGATTAGAACAACAAAACTGATACTAAAGATAAATATTTGTAAGAACCTACTTATAAATTAAATAAAGATAAATAATTGAAAATAGTATGAACATCAAGTCAGATTTACATTTTTTTCAACGTACATTTTTTGATCGCCTGTAAGAGATGAATACTTTCAAAACAAGTAGCAGCGTTTTGTAAGAAGGGGCGTGCCGTAGTAGCAGCTGTTAAATTTGGTAGCGAATTTTGAAGAAAAAGTTTCGAAGTACG
Source organism: Cheilosia impressa (assembly GCA_948293265.1). Lineage (NCBI taxonomy): Eukaryota > Metazoa > Arthropoda > Insecta > Diptera > Syrphidae > Cheilosia > Cheilosia impressa. The sequence continues at coordinate 15,113,840 of OX411884.1, forward strand.
AATGGTCAGAAAGAAAGAGAAGTGCCATAACCTATAAATAGAAATCACTGTTGTTAAGGTGATGAATCCCCGATAATACTCTAAGCCCGATACCGCAAATTACAGAGGTTTGTCTTATAATTTGTGGCTAGGTCCAGCGGATTTTATGACAACGAAAAGGTCCACGAAACTTTTACCCGCAAATTGCAGTTTTCGGACAATGGCATCCAAAAGGTTAAACACGAATTTAGTTGACCGATTAAAGAGACTTCTTTTGGGGTGGAAAGAGTTTGCAAAATCTTTAAAACAAGATTGTACAAATGAAATGGGATGTAGCAAGCTAAAAAAATAAATGTTGGCTTGACGATAGATTAGTCTGCTCCAAATCATATTAAAAATTTGAAACCTGAAGAATGAAAAGAATTTACCTGAAGGAACAAAAATACGAGAAAGGGGTAGGTATAAGAGAGCAAGGTCTTTGTTGGGGTGATTAATATCCCCTGCTGGTTGCTCCCGATTTTTTTTCCCAAGAAAGATAAAAGGACATTGTTCCGTTTTATATGAGACAACTTTATTTTCTCTCGAATGGGTTTTACCTCGGCGAGGCCTAAATCAAGAAGACGGAATATGGAAGATAAAACAAAAATGGCTGAGCGGTTTCCGATCTCAAACAGATCTCAAAGCGACCTCTGACAAATAACTGCTATAGCATTCTATAGAATTTAAGGTACTTGTAGGTACGTTAAATTATATTTGGCGTGAACAGTCTTATATGGCGCGAGGTGCCAAGGACTCATCACGATCACTAGAAAACCAATTGAAGTAACAGCAACGAAAGAAAACTAAACTATTCCAACAACAAAGGAAAACACATAATTCCACTGCGAAAAATAAGTAATAGCTATTCGTAGTTCATACGTATATTTCCTCAAGGAAGTGTTGCCACTGTACAATTTAAAAAAGGAGAACGATTGTATGCATTTGTCTTAAGTATTTCTCCTTCTTTTTTATTCAGTAAAGAATGAAATCTTACTTGAGCTGAAAAAGGTTCCATTTCGAACATTTTTAAAATAAAGTGGAGGCCGAACGGCAACGCTGCCTCAAGGAAGTACTTTTCCGGAAACGAATTTTCAGTTGAGAGATATTAGGCCTTTCTTATTATGCTTACATGATCTATATAGATCATTGATTAACAACAATAGTACGAGATCCAACTTTTGTTGTAAACCATGGAAATCAACGATCTATATAGATTATGTGAGTATAATAAAAAAGGACTACTAAAAAAGGCCCATTGCTTCGCATAGCATGTCTGCTATATTTTTCTCGGCTTGCAGGTCGTTGAAAAATCGGTAGGAGTCTGCCAGTCTGAGGGTTTGACATGCTTCCTCACTAGACTTGATTAGCAACACAGCTATCGACACTGACAATCATCCATTCGAAAAATAAGGACTACTGCCAATCTTTTCCTACTTTTAACTTAAAAATAGTTGAGTAACTTTTATAGGGTCACTTGGGCGTATACGTATTTTTTTTCTTGTATTTATTAATTTATTCGTTGTTAACAATAGTTTGTTGTCGGCTTGTTTTCAGTGTGCTAAAGAATAACCGGGCATAGTAGCTGTACAGACTGCACTTTTAACCTGTACTATTGGGTGATTATCTGGCGTTCGTGGTGAAGTTGTAAGCTTTCGATGAGAAGCGAAAAATTAAAAACTACGATTCTCCTAGCATCATAGATGTGGTCACGGCTTTGCTACATTGTCAAGAAGAATTTTCACTGCACATTAGTTAAACAGCCGGTCGACGTATCTCGTTTATTTGATAAGGTTATTGACATGTCATATTTACGCGTTCTTTTTAGGTTAGGTCAGGTCAATTGCGCATTGAATAAAAAGCAAGGAGTTAGGAATCTGTGAGAATGCAAGGGAACACGACTCTGGATCTTAAAAATAGTCAATTCATAATAGAGACCGAACCGCGTTAATCATGAGCATATTATGAGCAAGAAATGCATAAAGGAATTTGTTTGGTTCAGCATGTAAAACAGAGTAAATTCTGCGAACTTATTGGTTTAACAGCGATATTGCGAATCGGGCCCTAGAGTTTGGCAATGTGTATTATCACGTAAGTTTACCCCGAGGCACTGAGGTAGCGTATTTTGTTCAAATTTTACGATAAAAAATAAATAAGTAGTTGGCGCAACAGGTCCGTAGGGGCTCTACGCCTAGCTTCTCACAACCATTCGTTTTGTGTGAGTTTTTAATTTTTGGGACGAATGGAAGGGATCTACAATTTTTTGCCGAGTCCAAACGGCTAATTGAGAAGCTCTTTCATGACAGTTATGCTCTCGGGTGTTTGTAAGACGGGAACTTAAGTTGGAAAATTTTACGATACGAATGTTTAAAACTGTTAGCAGTCCTTATTAAAATCACCAATGATCCATCCGCGGGTCTAATACATATATTTCAGTGAATATTACGGACTTATGTTGTCTTAAATTGACATTCAATTGTCAAGTACAAAACGCACGCCTGTTTCACACCCGAAACTAATTAGTTTGTCGTACGAATATGTGACAACGGAAGGTACCCATCACAAATGATTCACGTTAAGAAGTAATTCGTCTAATTCGTGTGTTTATTCGGAAAACACCGATTTTAACCGATTTTTTAATAATAAATTTGTGCTTGAACAACTGATTCTGAATACATCTTTCTGTTGAGCATTCAGTTGCTTAGCGAATCAAATCTTATCTTCTAAATCAATTGCTACCATAATTTTGTACACACTTTTTATATTGTTTCTGATTTTTTTATTAAGGGCCGTTTGCTGATACGACTCATAGCGAACTAAGTTCCACAATAAACTCTTATGTGACAGTTTATGACCTGAAAAAAGTAGCCCATAAGTATTGAAGTAGAACTTAAATCGTTAAGAGTCGTATGAGCAAACGGCCCTAAGTAGTTTATATGAAATTTGGTTGTTTGCATTGATGTAGATGGGTTATTATAAATTGTGGTTTAGTGTTGCAAAAGTGGCGCAGTGGTGATGTCTCTCTGATGAATAGCCCATTGCTTGTTCCTCGAGTAATGGGGACTCCGATGCAAGTTCAGACGACGATGGGACAGTTTCGGCGTTGGAAGTGGGTCCAGCTGTTCCGATTTGAAGCATCTTTTTGACGGCCGAAGGTGTGAAATAAACTATTGTACATAGTTATTTTTAGATTCGATCTCAGCTCTACTTGACACTTCCAGACCCGCAGTGGTTGTTGTAATCGTGTGCTTTGCTGAGATCGAAGCTCAAAAAACACGCCTATTGTTATTTTTGCGTCCTCGTACACGATCTTGGGGGCAGATTCAGATTCCGTACATCAACGATCGTCCAAACTAAAGATATCGTTTTTTTTAAACTGTGACCACCAAAATAGGTCATATTCACCTCGAATTCTTTTGACAAACGTCAGCTTTCATTATATTTTTGGAAAACGAACTGGATTAAGCAATCAAACTTGTAATTTTAGCACTTTAGCTGCTAGTTTTGCTGGTCTATCGTTTCGACGATAATCGTCTGAAAAGTTACGGAATGAGTGCACTGATTCGCGTCATGTTCGTGTTCCAATTTGGCATTCGAAAAACATACCAAGTGCACTTCTTGTGACTTTTGCCATCGAATAAGCCCAGCCGCGCCTGTTCTAACCCAAAACTCTGAAGATGACTGCGCACAGCGTATTTTGGGTCGTCATGTAGGTACTGCCATTTTGTTTGGGTTGAAGAATGCTTTAGGTGTTCAATCTGACTGAGCTTCATGTCTTACTCACTGTCTCCAGGAAAATCGTTGAATGCATTTGCCACAGAAACACACAAATTCTTTGCCCGGATCAGATACTTATCGCCATTTTAGGAATAAAATAAAAATAAACAAATTTCAAAGTGTGTTTTCATGATAGGTTTTATTTCCGACATAAACTACAAAAGCCTAAATAAAATAATCATTTCCGATGCTTACATAATGCGAAATTCAAAAGACGTTACAATATATTTTGGAATTCCTCTCAATAAAGAAAATAAAAGAAACGGTCATGTGCCGTGTGATCCAAAAGGGGTAGAACCTGGAATTGGAATCCATTAGTATGTCGGTTTCAAAAGCCTTGATTCAAATTAATATAAATACAGCCGACGTGTGTTTTCTCAGAGCATATTTAGAATAGCCTCGCCAACCTCATTGTCCAGTTTAAGGAGGCTCCGGTCCGACCGAAGTGGGGGAAAGGTAAGGTGTAGAGCCGTGCATGCAATTCTGAAAAGAAAAAAAATGTTGAAATGTAAAAATGGCCCAAAATTAGAAAATATTTCAATAAAAGGCCGCACATATAAACGAGGTTATTAAATGTGTTTTAGGAACCAAATTGAATACTTTTCTGTGCCAATGCAGATCGCAACGATCAAGGGGAGTGTCAGAGTTTTGTAAATGGCTATCTTCCTTCAGACGCGAATTTAAATAAATAAATACCGACAATTTTGGGGAGCTGACATTCCACTTTTTATTTGGGTCTCAAAGGAGTATCGAAGGGTATTGGTAAATTTATCAGAAAATGGGTTAAATTAAAAATTGACAGGTACTCACATTAAATCGCAAACAGGAATACTGACGTGGAAGTAATTGCGCAAGAAGAACCCGTTTTCATCGCTCTTAACCAGCGCAACGTTTGTGAACAGCTCTTGATCCAGGTTACATACAATAACAAAGGTCAGCTTCTGTGGCGAAAGGCTGGCACATATTGGATTGAAGAGTGGGTACCTCATTATGTCGATCGCTGATTTTGGCGCACACAACTCGCGCATTAATTCGTTGGAATCGAGTAGACTGATCAGAAAGAATTCCTTGTCCAAGCAGCGATACTGAACTAGTCCCGAACTGCGGTTTGCATTTATCGGTTTGGGACGGACACGAACATCGAAATTTGATGTGAACTTATTTGTGGCGGCTTTCGGTCGTTTGCCTACACCACGAATTGGCTGCTCAAAGCCCACGCTCTTGTCCTCATCACAAAGAAGAGCGCACAACACATCTAGAACGCGCTGATTGTCGCCAGAGCTAATGCTGGTCCTTCGGCATTTTTCATTGTCTCCGCACGTCTGCAGAAAGTCCATGTAGGTCGCATGAAACTTCTGGCGCAATTTGTGGAGCAGCAGAGCGCTGGTGCTATCCATTTGCAGCCATATCCATTCATCAATGTGCACCGTAGCCGAGCTATGTGTATGAAAGACGAAATTCTCAAGATCAAGATCAGTCTTGCCGGCAAATAGAGCCACTGTGACCGGGCTTATAAGAGTGCAGTTGGATATGCTGTTCGCTATGATACTATTAGTCTCGCGAAAGAACACCATCCAATCGGACGGGTAGTTTTCATAGATCGGGCATAGGACAGTATTTCTGGGATCTCGCAGCGCGGAACTCGGGTGAATGAACAAATGGCGTGTCTTGGATTTTAGCATACAATCGCTTCTGTCTATCATGCAGAGTTTCGGATAGAGCCCGCCAGCTAGGGCTGCCTTAATCACTGCCCAGTTGTTGGCTTTCGAGTTGATCGAGTGCATACTGAGCAGACCTTGGTTGTGTATAAGTTGAGTTGAACGCAACGCGCCCACTAGCTGCGTTCGTATCTCACTAACTTTCTCCAAAATTCCATTGATTATGTAGTTTTGCTCATCGCTGAAGACCTCCTGCATCGAGCTGTCACTCTTGGCGTGCTCCCAAGCCTGATAGAGGCGCAGCAGTATGAGATGATCAGAGTATGAGCCGTCGACAGAAAGATTGTTGCTGCGACTCTTTTGAAGAACGCATCGTGCTATCTCAGTCGGCATTGTGCAGCTGAAAAAGCTGACCACTGTCAGCACTGGGTCCAAGCACCGCAGCAAAATCGACAGTACCAGAGCTTTGCCCAGTTCCAAATCGACTGGCACGTCAATTAGTCGACAGCCCAGCCAGGTGACTTCTTCCATGCAGTTGAAGATTTCCAATTTCTTTAAAAACTCGATGCCATCCTGCACGTGCAACTGTGGCGGATTTACAATGGTGTGCTGAAAGTACTCTGCTATATTCTGCTGGGGGCAAAGGAGCTTCGCACTCAACAATACTTGATTCAGCGGTGCGTAGAGAAGCTCAGGTTGCGACATTAGCGGAAGTTTATGGAACAGGCGCCTGGGAATCAATCGGAAGCAATGACCAGCGGTAAATCGACCGGCGATCGTTGATCGCGTCTCTAAACTTGCTTGCGATGCCCATTCGTTGATGTATGCTGTAGATTTTGACACGGGGTCATATTTTCCCACGCAATTAATGCCGCAGTCGATGACATAGCTGACGTCGTTTATGTAGGATATCGATTCAGCTATCTGCGTGGTCAAAATGATTTTCACATTAGGCGACTCCGCTATTATTGGCCGCAGCTCATCACACTGCATGTTCTCGTGCAGTACAAACATTGTTATTTCCTGTGGGATTCTTCCAGTTATGCGCATCTTCAAAATCCCGTATCTTATCTTCAGCAGATCTTCGAACGAAGGCAGGCATATTAGGATGTGACCAAAGTTCCAAGTAGTGGTAAGAACCTGCACCAACTGCTTGATGAGGTCAAAATCGACTGCTGGTGGCTTTAATGCATATGCATGACCTTCCATAAAATTCAGCAGAATCCGGATACACTCCCCGCTATTCCGCGCATATTCTAGTGCGGTCAGCTTGTTTCTGTCCTGCAGCAATGGATTGGCATTCTCAAAAGTCAACAGGCGAGATAAATGACGCGAGTTGTTGTGTTTAGCGGCCACAATTAGAGCTGTGCAACCAGACTGCGAATGGGCGTAGTCTACGGACACGCTCTCTCCATGGACAAAGTACAGGAATGTGTTCAACGCACTATCGCTACCGGTTTCCGCGTATTCCTCCAGCGCTTTGTCCGCACATTCGTCACTTACACAAGTTATTGCAGGACAAATATCGCCTACGATCTGAGTGGGAGTATGTCGATTGGGATTTGCAATTGCCTTGGTTTCTTCGATGTAATAGATCTGTACTTCGTTCAAATGCACATTCAACTTTAATTCTTCGCCTTCTCCGAAGTACGACAGCAGTCCTGCGCTTTCGTAAACACTAGCGCTGTTGGAGAGCAGCACTATCTTGATATCTGGAAAGTACGGTAAGATCTTCTTCAGTTCGTTTAATAGTACGTCTGTATAGGCGTGGTGCAGATGCACATCTGAAACAATGATGTGCGATACGTGACGAAAGCTTTCGCTCGGATGCTGTCCCATTAGAACGCGCAAACAAAAGACTGCTGTTGTGTAGATGAGGTTTGAGGCCTCGCTGACACGACTCTGTAGATATATCTGAAAGTGTTAATAAAAGCATTAGTACTAGATTAGGAAATGCAATCTAACCTCAATCTAACGTCAAAAAGTATGCATTGGTACTTTTGCCTAAACGATCGGTTTAACTATTTGAATCGGAAAAGTATGCAACGCTAATCTACGTCGGCCTTGTAAAGAATTTAGTTTCAGGACTGAGGGAGACATTCAAATTTGCCGGGAATTCCATAGCCATTAATCATTTACCAGATTTAAAAAGGGGATGGATCGAAATCATGAGCTTGATATGTGCGCGTATATCGACTTGTTAATCGTGCATACTAGTACACCGGTTACAGGTATCTTTGTAGGTTACTAACCTAGCGCAAAGATATGAGAGCAAGGATGTAAATGGTTGAACAACTAGCAACAGTGGCTAGTGCACAGACTGAGGAAATATGAGCAAATGCCTTTTCCTATTTTCATTAATCTTCTATTTTCCTTCATGAAGTTGTAGTTTATGGAAATACCTACGTTTGGGGTGGAAGTAATTTCAATTTTGTAGAAGGTAGAGTGTTTTTTTTATTTTAGAACGTGGATCCACCAACTTATTCCCGACGAGGAAATGAAAAATAAAAAAATTGAAAAACAAACCCCACCTTTTTCCACAACAAAAAATACAGGGTACAGGGGTTGAATCGCGTCATCCGTTAACGAGCGTTAAGTGACGGAATTCGTTTTTGTTTCACATGCAAAATCGACATAATTCCGTGAACGTATAGCTCGTTCAGACGACGCGATTCGACCCCAGGCTATCACCGATTTCTTAATAAAACCACAACTTTCCTAGCCCTATATAGACGCAATTACAGTAAAAATTTACCTGAAAGCCAACTCTGACTCCGACACGTTCATTTATATGCTTTGCAAGGACAGAACAGTTTGTTATCGCCGACAGATTATCCGATTGCACGCACAATATTTTGCAGTAGGTACCTTTTCCGATTGATTCCTCCAGGACAAACATCGGTACTCCGGTATCTTTTTCCAAGCTCACGTCGCCGTTTATTACAACAATCCGATTATTAGAAACTTTTTCCAAAATGTCTGTTCTATACGCAAGGATCCGCCAAGTTTGCTGCACAACTTCATCGCCATTGCCTATATCTGTGTGAAATATAGTTTTTCGAGCTGGACAAATTGTAAATCTATTTGGCGGTAGAACGGGGCTTTCACGAATCGTCCTAAACACCCTTGGCAATATCTGTTGATACGTATCCCATTTGCCGAGCAGGAGCAAAATATTCTTCCTCGACTCCGCTGTTAGCCGTAAGATTCCCTGCTGTTGTATGCAGTGGTTGCAAGTTGATTTGTAAACTTTGGTTACTTGATGACCATTTATAACTAGAATCTTGTTTTTTACGTTGAACACTGACATAAAGTGTGTTAGAATGTGCTCCAGGCGGCAGAAAGGACCAAACAAATTGATACAGCACTTATTGCTTTTCGAAAAACCGATAAATTCGTTAAAAATATATTGGGATATTAGATTATCCATCTTTCCACTGTAAGCTTTGTTTTAAATATTGATCGTTAAACGATCTGCATCTGACTCCTACCCTCGGTACCAATCGGTCACAAACACACTTGCATGCATATGCATAGTTGCAGACCGTTCACCGTTGCGCGCACTGTTCAATTCCGAGAATTGTATCCAAAAATAATTATTGGAATAGCATTCGGGTGGGGACTGGGAGGAGAAATACATTCCTTAAAGTTGGCGCTTACATGTAAGTTGAAAAATTTGCAATTGAGTTTAAATCGAGATGAGTTTGAGTATAAAATGTGTTGAGTTAAAATAGAGTAGAACATAAATGGGCAAATATATTCACCCCTATCGGGAATAAAATTTCCCTGGGAATGTTTCCCATTCAGCAATCTGATTTACAAGGGAAACATTTTCTTGGAAAGGATTGGAAATGTATTCAAATCACATTTTTCAGCTGCTGTCAGCTTTTTTTGGACATTTCAAGATTATTTGAAAATAAATTCGTTTGAAAATTGCTACCCCTTTCGTAATACACTTTTGGTCTCTTTTTCACACCGCTGACTTTTCAGCATTAAAAAAATGAGGAGAAAATGTAGTGTCATACGGGCTTTAACACTACACTATTGATAGTTCCAACTAAAGTCAGTGTCAAATGAGAAGAAGAAAAAACCAAGTGGCAGCCAAAATACTTGCAGGAAAACAGCGGACTGTCAGACAACTGTCTAATAAGTGCTGTGGTCCAAATATAACCAGGATAAAAATTTGCCACCAAATTGAAAATGAGTTGAAAAAATTACCAGTGGTGAGTATTTTCCTATCTGTTTTGAGCTAGTTTTTGTGAGCGCTTGCTTGAATAGAGTGAACGTTCTCATTTACAAACGATTCATGTTACATGAACGCTACCATTTTAATTTTCTGTTATTCGAAAGTCGTTGCATCGCGTTGATCTTTGGTGGGAAATAGTTTGAGGTAGATGTCACTTGATTTGTTCAAAGAAAATTATATTTATTTGTCTTTAGAGAAAATTAGAAAACGTATGTTTCATTGTATTTTCAGAAAATCAGCCAAAAATGACGAATCGAATAAAACTCATTTCGTTCTTTGTGATTTTGTGCGTAAGTTCTGCTAGTTTGGAATTAATCGAACTCAATGAAGACAATTGGAAATTGATGCTCAAAGGCGAATGGATGGTCGAGTTGTAAGTAAAATGCACACAGCCAATTATGTTTTTTTCTTTTTTCATGTATTCATTATCAATGGAATGGATAATTTTATAAAACATCACATGATGGTATTTATTTTGCAGTTTCGCACCTTGGTGTCCAGCGTGCAAGAGTCTTTCGCCGATTTGGAAACGATTTGGAGACGTCGCCGACAACGTTGGAGTTAATGTTGCACATGTTGACGTCACGAAATCACCATCTTTAAGCGGGCGTTTCTTAGTCACCGCACTGCCAACAATTTATCAGTAAATATACTTATTTTTTATCTATCGCATTTGAATACAGCATTTTCTATTGCAGCGTAAAAGATGGGGAATTCCGGCAGTATCGTGGATCTCGTGACGGCGATGCTCTCATGTTTTATGTAAAGCAAAAGGATTGGCAAAAGGTCAACCCAGTATCGTCGTGGAAAAATCCTGACAGTATTCATATGTCGGTGCTGTCATACTTTTTCAAATTGTCGCATTTATTAAAGGTAAGATTTTTTTATGAATTTTGTTCAAAACGTGTGAATAAGTACTGTCAACCAGTGGTATGAACTACTGGGCAAAAAGTTCCAAGTCCAGTTTTGGAAAGAAGGGGCGTTTGTCTGATTTCCGCAGGAGATTTTTGAGAATCGACAACATACAAAAAATAAAAAAAAAACAGCTACAACAAACGCCCACTTGAGCAGTTGTGTGAATCAGTGCCAGCCATGACCAAAATGCCATCAAGCCTCTAATTCCATTTAACTCCCACCATCCACAAGCAAAAATAGGTACCAAACAAAATAAAACGTTGACTTCCATCACATTTGACGACCTTTCCGCAATTTCCGGTGACATTATCTAACTCCACAGAATAGATCGGAGCACTGCTCCATAGAAAAAGCGAATATGCTTGCACACCAATTGGTTTATTTTTGCAAAGGTTTGCAAAGCATTGCAAAATATAAACCCCGAGTGGAATTTATGTTTCAAAAATATCCCGCTATTTGTGTGGTGTCCATGCCCCTTTAGGGCTCACTGAGAACTGCAATATTTGCTTACAATTTTGTTTGTACTTTTGCCATGATCATATTAAATGAAATAATATTTTCTTTGTTTATTTGAAGGACTTCAACACAAATCTTCAGGAGGAATATGGCCTACCCACATGGGGATCATATGCACTTCTTGCCACTGCTACAATTTTCGTTGGTGCCGCGTTGGGATTGGTTCTAGTCTGCATTGTTGACTTCTTGTACCCAGCAAAGAAGGTTGAACGTCAAGGTTTCTACCTATCCGAAGAAAAAACTGGCAGGGCCGATGACGATGAGATGATAGATGATATCCACGATGCGCCCGACAGTAACGAAGACGAAGAAGAGGAGGAGGACGACGACGAAGAAGCGGGCGACAGTTCTGAGAGCGATTACGATGGCAAAAAGAACTCGGGCAGCGAATCGGAAAAGGACGAAGAAAACGCCAAATCAAAATCCGACTCAAACCAGAAGCCCGAACCGAAATCTAGTCCCTCAGAGGTACGCAAGAGGAATCCATAAGGTGTCGAGTAGTGTAACGCCCAACATTACAAATACAAAAAGAAAAAAAGTCAACTCTCTCATAAGTTATTTCATAAAACAGCATCGCACAAGAATTATCATAAATAACAAAGAAACCAAGCATGTCGTGTCCCCGTGTGGAAGGTTGGACCTTCGATTTCGTTTCATAAGTACTCTACCGTAAGATGTGGCATGAAAGGCTGACGTTTCAAGTAGGTTTCACAATAGATCGCTTCCCTTAGATTCATTATTTAGTTGGAATTGTTGTAAATAGTTTTTGAGTTGAGTGGTCAGAGTGGACGTGTTTTACGCAGAGTTTCGCCATGCGATATGATCGATGTGTAGTGTTGGCACTCGTTACAAACCAGATAGAGAACCTCAACTGAACTTCTCTTGAAACTGAAAACGGTTGCATGCATTCCTCCGTTCCTCCGGTAAATGCGTACAAATCTATCGGCACTAGCATATATTCTAAACCTTTGCCAAGTTAATAATAACCTATGTATATAACTATACACTATTGAAAGTTGCCTTAACTAGATAGAACGCTGGGCTTTCTCCATAAGTCATTATTTTATCATAATTATCGTTTTTTAACCACAACGACTTATAAAACTGTTTTTTTTTAATTATTTACAAACTGAACGTTTAATGTATAAGTTCTTTTGTTTAAAACTTAGTTAATAGAGTACTGTTTGAATAAAAATGCAATGAAATGGCTGAATACTCTTACATTGTTGAAATGTCTTATTGTTGTAGGAAAATGCTCGAAAGTCGTTATTTTTAAAAATAAATTGGCAGCACTTTTCTCTCAAACTAAATCTAATACAAAACATTGCTGTTAAGGGTTAAATTGCATTTATTATAAAAAGACAGAAATTTTATTCTTAAAAATGACGACACTTCAATTGCAACCACGACTAAGCTAACATGCGAACGTGTAAGAGAAAGGCGTTAATAATAAATTAATTTTTGTACACACTAAACTGAGTTTTCTTTTGGAAATATTATACAGTCGAACTTCGATAACTCGAACCACCACTTGCCACAAAAAAAATTCGAGTTATCAAGACTTCGAGTTATCAAGTAAAATACAAAATTGATATAAATATGTACATATACGTATTTTTTGCGAATATATAAGACAAAAAAAGTACAGGGCTCTAATCGCGTAATTTATAAAACGATTGTCGTCGAAACGATTGAACACAACGATATCGTTTTTAGTTTGCTTCACATAACATCATCGTCGCATCGTTCAATCGAATCGTTTCGACGAGAGTACTTGACGTTTAAATTAGTAACGTGTAGCAACAAAAAACGATGCTCGTCCAATCGTTTCGACGATTATCGTTTTTTGGTTGTTACACGAAGTAGAAGCATCGTCGAGACGATATCGTTCTATCGTTTTGTGCTTACGCGATTAGACCCCAGGAAAGGAACATATGTATTTATTATTTAAAATAGTCTGTTATACATGACTGAAAAGTATTTTTATTTTGGTGTTCAAAAAAATATAGCAACCTGGAAGAAATTTGAAAATGTTTACTCACACATACGAAAATTACGATTTTCTACACGGTATGTAGGTATAAGGAACATTCAAACTCAGTGCCCCCGAAAGCGATGCATTATAAAACGAACTTGTTAAAACACGCAGAATTAGGGAATTCCCCTTCAGAATTTGGGATTTCCCCCTTTAGAATTCGACTTATCGAAGGTGACGCCAAATAATCTCTTCGAGTTATCAAGACATTCGAGTTATAGAAGTTCGAGTTATCAAATACAAATTACATGCAAATTTTAGTGTTGGCGCTATTGCCAACCAATTTTATTCGAGTTATTAAATATTCGAGTTATCGAAGTTCGACTTATCGAAGTTCGACTGTACATAGTTTCATTCTGAAGGAGGGGTAGGTCATTGATATCATCCATGAAGTGCAGTGGTTCATGCCGGGCAAGGTAAGATGCAAAACTGTGACCGAGACAGAGGACTGAAGTATCAGGGTTATCGCGAATAAATTCCGATGGAAATGTTTCCCTTGTCAGCAATGTAAATAATTAGATTGCTGAATAGGAAACATTTCCGGGGAAATTTTATTCCCGATAGGGGCGAGTCTTTTTGGGTGCGGATTTCTTGTAAGCGGGAGACTTGGTGCTTTCGATATGAGAGCGAAGGCCTTAAAGAAAAACATATTTATTAGGAAAATATGCGAAATATTGACACTGAAATGCTTTGTGCGCATGCACCAAATCATGAACCAAGTATGGGTGGAAGAAAGTGTGCCCGATGACTGGACTATCAACCCCATATGCCCCATCTACAAAAAAGGCGATCCCATGTCTTGCAAGAACTATCGAGGCATATCCCTGCTTAATGTCGCATACAAGATCCTATCCAACGTACTGTATGAACGTCTCAAACCGTTCTGCAACACACTAATCGGCACGTACCAGTGTGGCTGTCGGCCCGGCAGATCGACTATAGACCAAATTTTCACACTGAGGCAAATCCTGGAAAAGACCAATGAATTTCAAGTCGAGACTCACCACCTATTCATCGACTTCAAAGCCGCATATGATAGCATTCATCGTCAGGAGCTTTATGTGGCGATGGGATCCCGGCAAAACTGATTCAGCTATGTAGCGTGACGCTGGAAAACACACGCTGCAACGTGCAATTTGGAAGTAGTTCCTCCGAGCTATTCGAAACATGCACCGGATCTCGGCAAGGAGACGCACTATCATGTGACTTCTTCAATCTCGTGCTAGAGCAGATAGTGCGCAGGGCAGGTGTCAACACGGAAGGCACTATCTTCAAAAGATCCGTCCAGCTACTGGGCTATGCAGACGATATTGACATCATCTGTCGTAATAGAGGCTTTTACGGCGATTGAAGAACAGGCGAAATTCGTTGGTCTTGTAGTTAATGAGGACAAGGCTAAGTACTTGCTATCAACAAACAAACAAGCATCTGTCCACCGCCTAGGACAGAACGTCACTATTGATAGCAACAATTTCGAGGTAGTTAAGGAGTTTACCTCGGAGTAAACATGAACTCCACAAATGACATTCTAGTGGAGATCCGGCGAAGAATTACCCTAGGAAAGCGCTGCTACTTCGGTTTGGCAAAGCAATTGGGTTCAAAACTCCTAACTCGAAGGACAAAATGTATGCTTTACAGAACCCTTATCCTGCCAGTTCTGCTTTATGGCGCCGAGTGCTGGACGATTAGCAGGAAGGGAGAGCTGATACTGGGCTCCTTCGAAATAAAAATTCTTCGGCGGATTTTTGGTCCTGTATGCGAGGAGGGCGAATGGAGGAGAAGACACAACCGCGAACTCTATGAGCTGTACCAAGATGTCGATGTAGTCCAAAAGGCCAAAATACGTCGACTACATCGAGCGAATGGACAATAATGCTCCAGCTAAGAAGATCTTCCATAGGAGATCACAATTTCGATTGTTTTTGTGAACCTCACAAGTTGTGAGTTTGCTTCCAGAATACGAAAACAAAATCAATTTCACCTCACCTTGTGAGGGTTTTGTGAATAGTGAGGCATCATTGAGATTTGCCAGAATCGGGCTATATTAGCCTGCTCCCTCATAAGGAAAAAAGACTATGATATTAGGGACTGTTTTTAGGAACGATTGGCCCGAGAAAGGCAAAAATGTACCTCCGTGGTGCAACGCCACCTTACATAGCCCTAAGTTAAATTGTTTATACAGAGATTAGAGAAAGGCACAGTCAATAACATAATAATTGGCAATAAAAATATATCAGCATGATGTTCGACATATAATGCTTAAGAGTTCATAGGAAACAGTTATTCCACGGATGAAATATATTTACGTTTGCAGTTTAAGGTCTTGAAGCGGCCCCAAAGCACAGTAAGTGGTGCATGTGATATTTATTCCTGCGACAGGGGAAGTCCAGCTGCACGACAGCCTCGGTCTGTATTAAGTATATACAGGTTCAAACCACTCTGAAACTTCTTGATTTATATCAATGTGAGGGCACATGGTTCAGTGGTTAGGTTACGTAAGTGAATCCACTTGGAACCTGTACCCGTTGTGATTGTGATTCCCTTGGGGTTGTCCGAAACCCATACCATGGAAACTTATAAAACCGGAATGTCCAGCCATTCCGAGGCTGTTACAAATTTATGCAAGTCTTTTATAGACTTGTCAAAGAGAACTTCTTAAGTCTTCGAAAAAGTGTCTTGCAAGAATTCTGTATTTGATGTGGCAAATTGCCCGAAAGTGAGGAGTGTTCTCATCACCTCAACCTTTGCACACAATTCGCGTTATCGTTTTTATTGCAGCTTGACTGTCAATAAAAAAAGTAATATCTGCTTGAGGTATTGCGATCTTTGCAACCTGTTTTGCAGCTGTTATCACTGGTGGAACCTTAGTCTGGAGCACGCTGCTATAGCTAGGCAAATCTGATTCAACTGAATAGTCCAAGTATTTTAGAATAGACGGCAACGCCGATGGATTCAGTGGTTAGTGTGCTATGTACTCCTAAGGGAGTGACTCCGGTGTAATACTCGGCAGAAATAAGTTAAATCATCAGGTTTGTTCTACTGCGCAACCTCCCTCGAATGTCTGACAAGTATCCGAGAACAAAAAAGTGTCGAAGAGGGCAGTGACTATCGGCACTAGGGCACACATCCTCCTACCTAAATACATGCAAGGTCCTTAACAAATCGTATAAGCAATCTCCAAAAAGTGGATTTACAACATTACATATTCCTAACACGGAAGATTAAAGGTATGCTATGCCCAATACTAAAGAGCCGTCGCCGTTGGGTTAAAAAGGGGCAGCACTTCCATGCAAAAATACGTGACACCTGACACCTATTGTAGTCGGCCATCTTGTTTACGTGGAATTATTGGAATGTTCAGCATAATATTGATATTTCTATAGCGATGACTTACGAAATTTCGCTTTCCTAAGAAGCAAAATGGCTTTCGGAAGTGATTAACGGACAATTATTTATGTTTTAGTTTAATTGTTTTGTTTAATTTACTAACCTCTCCCATTTGACATGTTTTTATATAGAAATAGAAACGCTTTCAAGTGATTACAGAAATGTCGGTGTCCGGAACTTGTGTTTGTTTCCGTTTTACATATCTGTAATTATGGGTAAAACATTTATGGCATTTTAGGTTCAATTTGTGAAATCATTCTTACGCATTTATAAGCAGTGCAAAAATGCGAGTGCGAGATGTTGTAAGTGCCGTGAAAGGCGTTAAAAACGAAAGCAACTACATTTCTCCTGTACCCGTAAAGGAACTGCGACTAATTGTTCGGAGTCGGTGCCGGGAAGATCGAAAGCTATATTGGGTCAATATTCCTTGCATTCTCTTGACGGAAGGAAGCTAGGCTTTAGGTTATGAAGTGACATTGTACGAATCATTAATAGTAATCGAAAATCGACTCGTTGTTCTATCCAAAATGGCTATTAACGTTTTTGTGCCAGTACAAATCAACTGCCTTGACACACGCTGTGTGTTATTACGAGAGTCTTAATCACTGGGGCTGTTATGGGGTGGAACAAAAATATTGATATGGTAAATAATGAACTTAAGGTCATTGATTTATACGCTTGCTCCCAAGAAAACCAAAGCCACTAACCTTGTCAAAAGACAATTCAATTTACATAAAAACACTGGACTTTGTTGTTGTTGTTCTTGCATTTCAAAACACAGGCAAAAAATACTTTTTAATAATTTGCTCCATTCCTGAACATTTTGAATCGACACTAATTGCCTAATTTACACTTAAGCTGAAAAATGTTTCAGTAAAACAGCAGTTGCTTACAAAAACAATGTAATTAACACATTTGAACGTGAACCCCCAACTTAATAGACATAAGACGCTTAATTATCATAGAAGCCCCGCTGTTTAAAGTCGACGAATTCAAGGAAAAAAAAACATACATGAATCTAGGATTTTGACTCCGTATACCTAAATACTCAACAGCTAAGCAATAGTAGTTAAAATCGGTAACAGTATTTGTTTTATGAAATCAGTTTGAATTCGATATTAGACCTAAAGCACGATTTTATATTTCAAGTTTTCTTAGCGGCAAAACAACCATGAACACAAATTAGAAAATTCCGGTTACCGAGCGGATTTATTGCCATTAACGTGTTTTAATTTAATGATGATTTATTTTAAATTGTACGTTAGTTAATGAATCTGCCTGTATCTCTTCTAGCTGGTGGTAGGCTATATAAGCTTTGAGACGCTGAAGACGTAGTCTGTTGTTGGTTTGAAGTTCATCGTGTAACATAAAATTATTGTCTTAACTACGATTACAAAAGGTATACATTTATGTGGAGTAAAATGGTTGTTTAAAGTTCGTAAGATCATTTGAATAATTCTGTTATATAAAATGTTGGATTTACCCAGTGCAAGATCGTGTTTCTTTGTCCTTAAAGTTTGGAAATCAAAATATACTGCAAGTTATTCGAGTGATCGACATATAATTCGAATCTTTTGAATTGCTGTGAAATAACAAAAGTATAGGCGATTGTTAACATGTCGAGAACTTATTCGCAACGAAATGTTTGATTAATTAAACGAGGCGGAAACTTTTGAAAAACCTGTGCTTATTTATGAGAAGTGAACATTGAAATTGGAATTTCTCACTCTCATCATAGACCTGCGAACATCGTAGAAATTGTAATGTCGTTCCATTAATATGGCGAATCATTAACAGTGATCTTGAAAGTACTTCAGAATCGAAATATTGGACGGTAATAACCAGAAACTAAGTATTAAATTATTTAGTTCATGGCAATAACTGCATTTGATTCAATTATCATTTCTGGCAGTTACTGATGGTGAAAACTACTTCTGCGGCATTAATATATCGTCGGAATTGCAGTACGTACTGCTGTGCAGCTTAAGAAAATGTGCGATGATATAAGTTTGGAGTTGTACACAGTGGGTTAGAGTTAGGCAGTTCTGACTGGAAAAAACCTGTTTTCAAAAGCCCGGCGAATAGAAGACCGGAATTGTTATAATTCGGAGAATATGGTAGCATCACTGAATGCAAATGACTTAAACTAATCCGATTTGTTTCTTAGGAAATTGTTTATGGTATCCAAATGTTATTTATAAACATTTAAAAAGAAATCCGAGCTTTTTGAACATGTTTATTTCCGCAAATGCTAATACAGATTGGTACCAGGCGCGAACTCCTTGCACTTTGAAGATGCAATATTGTGTTTGCATTTGAGAGCTTCTGTGAAGCTTAGGTAACGTATGATTCCCTTCGGCATAGGTAAGTGAAGAGTGAACTTTGCTTTGCTGAGATCGAAGCTAAAAAAAACACGACTATTATTGAATGTAAAAACCTATGCTTCGCTACTTTCCAAAACGACCTTCTCTTCGCCTTTGTAGAAATGCTATACTTTTCTCCAGGCCTATAACTTTTTAACAGCTTACGTTAGTGTTGTGTTATTTAGTACGGCGAATTGAAAATAATTGGACATGTGTTTCGAAATTTTTCTATTCTGCAAAGCTGTAACTCGACCTAGAATATTCTGTAGTCGATTCTGTAGATTCCTTTGTTGAGCCTAAGCTGTCGAATATCGAAATAGTAACCTGGTCTCTAGTGCTAAACTATCTCTTGATTAACAATAAATGCACATGTCACACCAGAGACAGTATGGTTTGTCTATGCTCCATACAACCGGCTTTGACATTTGGAAATCTGCGCGAGAACCCTCAAGCGAGAACAAAGTAATCCACTGGATTCAGAACGAAGGAGACAAAAATAAACTCTTAGGCCTTCCGCACATGAAGCTTCACACGAAGCTGACCCTTGGTAGTTGCTGTCAATAATTACATAATTATAGTAATCCCTGTTTCGCATACGAAACTACACAGAATTACTCAATTATCATCATCATCAATTCCTCTTTTACTCTCTGTTATCAGAACAGAGTACTGTTTTAAATATGTATAAAAAATGGTTTCAAACCAACAGCAGTGAAGTAGATAATTGTATACTCAACTTGTCCTAAGCAAATATTAAAATTTACAAATTTCTACATTTTATTGCAAGTTTCATATGTCAATGTGCATTTTGTATATTCTGTTTTTTTATATTCTCCTTTAACACTTTATTCTTAAAACTAAACATACGAACTTGTAGCATCGGGAGTTTGATTTGCAAAATTAGTCAATTTATTTTTTTCAATCAGCCTTACGTTACCAATAAACATTTTTGCTTCGGCTTTAAATTTTAAGCCTAGTATGCTGCTTGCGCTTAAATCAAGCCCCCATACACTGTTCGAAAAATCTCTACAGAATTTTAAAAAAAAAATAAATAGTTGGCGCTACAGGTCGGTAGGACCCTGGGCCTAGCTTCTCGCAACCATTCGTTTTGTGTGAGTTTTTCATTTTTGGGACGAATGGAAGGGATCTACAATTTTATGCCGGGTCCAAACGGCTAATTGAGAAGCTTCTTCATGACAGTTATACTCTCGGATGTTTGTCAGACGTTCGCGAGAGGTGGCGCAGTGGAAAAAACCTTGAGTTGAAATTTGGGTTTTCTTGGGATTCGAACCTGGGACCCCTCGCTTAGTAGTCCAACACACTAACCACTAAGCCACTGCGCCGACAGAATTTAAGAAAGCGTATTAACGCAAAATACATTTTTCCACAGCTAAATTTAGACAGATCAGAGAAAATATCGGTATTCGCAGCAAAATTTCAAGCGAAAGCAAATTAACAAGAGCAAGTCAATCAACCTTACCAACATAGTTCTTTTTTTTACAGAACTTACACTGTCAAAATTAAGCGAACATAAGGCGTAGTGGTGGAGAGAAACATTGGAGAGTCGCTTAATTTCAGCTTTGCTGGAACAACATAGTAATTCAAATATGAATATTTTTCATACAAATTTTGTAATTGTGAGCTTCCGTAAAAATTAAAAGTCGAGACTAATTCGTTGCAAATGAATTTATTAACAAACACCATCGTTAACCTTATTTATGAAGCAATTTAAACTCTTTGGGCCTTACTAATAATCATTTTCAACCTTCACACTAAATATTTGTTGGGTCACAATGGGTATTTTTGTGTAAATATGATTATAAGTACCGTGCTCTGCTTACCTAAAATAAACTGGTTACAAAAAGTTTCCATGCAGCTCACTTCGAATAAAAAAAAGAAATAAATTTAAAAAAATATATAAAAAAGAAGACGTTGTCGATAATTTTTGTTATAACGTGCATTGACGCCTCATATATCATTCAGCACAAAAGACAGTCGTATACCTTTATAAATATAAAGGCGGGGAAATTCAGTGCTGCTTATGGCTACAATAATGATAACTCCCATAGAAACATCAGTTTGTCTAACTTATTATCTCCGCACCCTTTTACCAATAAGTAATAATCTCACACCCGCTAATTTGTAACTGAGCATAAACATTTAAAGCAAATAATTGAATAATTATTTATTTTCCTTTACTTTTAGAAATACAATGAGGTCATTTTTGATACTGCCGTGTATCTTGGCAGTTGCTACTGCCCAAGGTCTGTTTGGTGGTGGGTTCCTTCCTAAAGTGCCTAATATAGGTCTGCCAAATCTTAACCCACTGCAGAACATTCCGTTGCTTAACAACGTCCAAGACTTTGGAGACTTTGTCGTAAGTATTTTTATTTAAGTAGAGATAAATCGCGATCATTTCAACGTTTCCATTTTCCTTAGGCAAAAACTGGTAAAACTTATGCGAATGCTGCTGAGCAGACTTTACGTCAGGGAATTTTCGCTGCTAAAACGGCTCTCGTTGATGCCAATAACCAGGCTTTTAATTTAGGCCAGAGTACATTCAAATTGGGTATTAATGCATTTTCCGATTTATCAAAGTCTGAGTTCCTGTCTAAACTAACTGGTTACAAGAGGAGCAGTGCTGGAGAGTAAGTGCAACCGTTAGTATGTATACAGGTGTCGTTTAGCAATATGAGTGTGTAGTTTTTCTCTTCTTTTTTTTGTTAAAAAATCGACAAAATTACGTGGTCTTTCCTCTACTGAGCACAATTATTGTAAATCATATTACCTACGGTTATGTTCAGAAGCTAGACTGAACATGTTGGCGCAAAACTGTCAATTTTTTGAAGTTGCGCTCCAAAATGTCACTGAAAAACAGGTATTTCTTAAAACTCGAGCCATTTTGAAAGTTTTTGTCTGCACATTTACACGTTTTTGCTTAAATAAGTAGGTCTGTTTCCTAGCGATAATTCATTCGAACACATTTTAGTCAAACTTTGTTCGTCCAAAAGTTGGGAAGAAAGGGACCGAAGCTTGACTAAATTTAACTAAAGTCTTCGAGTGCATTATCATCAGGGAACACACCTAATAAAAGGTCATTCTGCACTATGACCGAATTTTGAAAGACGATGCTGAAAATATGTTGCTCTCATTGTGTTATGTCATAGCCGCCATTTCACAATTGGTTCAATGACATTTATTGGAATAGTACATTTTTTAACAAAGTTCGAGAACTCTTTGCGGGGCATTCCGCGATTTACCTACAGTACAAAAATGAACGCTCTGGGAATTTTGAGAAATGGAAAGTGGGGCAGTAGATGACATAAAGTTCGGTCCTTCATTCCGACTTCCGCGATGTATTGCCCTACGGCGGTTTCCCGAGTGATTAAAATCGGGGATTGATGTAGTTTTAGCAGGAACTATTAACGAACATCGGACCAGTGCTACCATTTCTTAAGAATGGTTGGTTCCCTAAAAAGCACTATTCCTCCATTGCGACGTGACATCTGTGTGTAAAATATTTCACATTCCACACGATAGTAACCTTATCTCTTTATTAGTGCAAAGGTTCAAGCTCATCGCCAAGAGGCCCCGGAGGTTACAGGTAATATTCCCGACAGTTTTGATTGGCGGCAGAAGGGGGCCGTTACTCCTGTTAAATTTCAAGGTAAGCAGTTGTTGAAATGCATTTAAAGACAAGTTATATAATTTTAAGACCGGCATGTTTTATTTTGGGCCCTATAATGTAAACGTTTTTGACCCCAAAATCATTTTAACATAAATCAATTCAAATAACTGTGATATTTCACTTAAACTTCTCTTTGCAGGTCTTGAATGCAACGCTTGCTGGTCATTTGCTGTTACGGGCGCTGTTGAGGGCCATCACTTTCGACAGACAAAATCATTGGTTCCACTGTCCGAGCAGAATTTAATTGACTGCAGCTCAGAATTCGGTAACACTGGTTGCGATGGTGGCTACCAAGAATATGGATTCTCCTATATTATCGAGAACAGAGGTTTGGCAAAAGGCGACAAATATCCCTACGCAATGAAGGGCGGTAAATGTAGCTACAAGCCCAATATAAAAGGCGCTGAAATGAAAGCCTTTGCTGTCATAGAGCCGGGAAATGAGGAAAAAATGAAAAAAGTTATAGCCACTCTCGGGCCGTTGGCTTGTTCGGTAAATGCTGGCGCCGATTCATTCCAGTTGTACAAAGAAGGCATTTATAACGACGATGAATGCAATAAAGGCGAAGTGAATCACTCAATTTTAGTTGTCGGATATGGTACTGAGAAAGGTCAAGACTTCTGGATTGTGAAAAATTCTTGGACTGATAAGTGGGGAGAAGCTGGATATATTCGACTTCCTCGAAACAAGAACAGTTTCTGCGGTATTGCATCAGAATGCAGCTACCCACTTTTGTAATTGTTTAATTGAAGAAATAAATTTTTATATGAAATTGCAAAGTATTCTTCCGGTTTTATTCATCACGCATATGTATTTTCCTTCGGTCAAAATTGGGGAACGGGTTGATGTATGCTTTTCACTAGGTCATCATCCGTTACGATAAAGAGCTTTGAAAAAAAAAACTGAGGGGGCCAGCGGCAAGAGGATTGTGAGTTGGGGGTCTCAGTATGATTTGTCTCTGGCCTAAAGCCCTGGTAACAAGTGCTAAATCCTTCTTTTTTTGTTTGTATAATTTATTTATGAAACAATTAAGGTATAGTAATAACAATAATGATAATGAAGTGTCGAAATTTGTCTTGAAAAAGGTATCAACCAGTAGAGATAGTTCGATGAGTAGTTGAGAAGAGTTCAACTGCATCGGAGTAAACACCAACTCTTCTTAACCGTTGCTACTTCTGCTATGATCGTGAATATTATTGGATACAGGTACAACATCACGCATTTCTAACACGAAAGATTAAAGAGATGCCAAAATAAATAAGGCGTCTTAATGAAAGGGACATCACTACCTAACACGCAAATTAACGTGACACATATTTAGTCGGCCATCTTGTTTACGTGGTTGGAATTATGGAAAAGTTAAGCATGTTGGTATATTTTTATAACAATGTTTTATATAAAAATATAGCAAAGAACGGACAAAAATTTAGTTGTTTCGTATAATGGTTAATGAATTGTTGATTAAATTTACTCAAACTAATTACCGCTTTCATTTCATATATTTTAAATCAGGAATGGAAAAGTTTTCAAGTGTTTGCAAAAATGTTTGTCGCCAGAGTTAGTTTTCATTTGCAGTTTACATAATATCTATAATTATGGGCAAAACATTTATGACACTTTAGGCGTCGGATTTGCGATCTCATTCTTACGCCAACATTAGCATTGACAAATGGATCTCTCTGTCCTGTCTCGTGCTGCAAAAAAGTGCGTGCGTAATGTATTAAATTAAGGAAAGAGCTACACAAAGCCACACTAATTTAGGTAAGGTTATGGTATGGAGAATATTGATGGGGAAACCTTTTGACACTGATAGAGATGAAAGATGAAATAAGTTCGCACGATATAGTGTTTTCTGTAACATGGCATTATTGAACGGGACTCAAAAGCCGATGTCAAGGCGCTTTTTAAAAAAAAATGTCCAACTTCCTGGATATATCTAATATTGAGGTCATTTGAAGAACGATTTTTCAAATGATTTTTGGTCCTCTGTGCTAGGATTAATCGATTAAAACGAATCGACAAAATTGTCCCAGCCAACAGGATTCTACTGAATATCAGTGACTTATAAACTCCTATTCATTCAGCCTGTGGCAATCAACGAAAATATCAACAAATTTGGTATGATGTGCAAAATGTTTTACTTAGCTCACGGCGTTTGCACATTTTTGGTATTCTACGAGTGTAAGAAAATTTGCCTTAATAGTTAGGTATCAGGCGCAAAATTGAAACACGGCCTTAATGGGACTTACCACCCTAATTACACCGTGTGACTACCTAGTTAAACGATACGTGTTGAGTTGACACTAACGTCTCCGTGAGCACGCCCCGTAAAATAAAACACGGACCGAGTAAACAGCTAAAGGCGCAGAGCGCGTCACCGTCGCACAAATTGTATGCTAGTGTGTGTGGCTTGTCTGAAATGTCACTGTCAAACATTTAATCTGTTTTTTTTTTCCTTGAGGGAGGGAAAATACGCACGCAAGCAAATTTTTCATTCGCATACGTATTTGCTCCCTAAAAATCGGTTTGAAGTTGAAAAAATTACTCAACTAATGTGTAATTTATTCAAAAGTTCTTAAAAAATAAAGTAAAAGCCACTTATCGATTTCCATTCAACTGCAGAGGTATGTGATAAATGAATTTTCACCGCTTAGTTGCCCCACTATCTGGTGTATTTTGTAAATTCCGTGAAATGAATTCATATTGAAAGATGTTTTTCGTATAGCCTCTTAAGTGAGGTTGTGGAGAATCGAACTCATCAATCAAAAAGAAATAAAATACAAGCAAACTTTCACATTCGCTGATTGCAGGCACACAATGGCAGAATCTGATGATGAATACGATCGCAAGAGGCGCGACAAATTCCGCGGCGAACGGAGTTCTGGTGATAGTTACCGGTCGGATCGTCGAGATGATCGCAGACGTGAGGAATGGTCTGACAGGTAAGTCCGTCTTTAATATGATAGCTTTGCTTTACTAGAGTGAAATCAACTTTTTTAGAAATCCGTTCAGGAGTGGAAGAGCTCGCCCAGACTATCGTGATTATAGGGGACCACGAGACAAATATTCACCTGGAAGGGAGCTACCTCCGGCTAAGCGAATGAGACCTGATTGGGGAGACGATATACGACCGAATCCGCGATATGGTGGTAAGAATTGAACAGTTGCGCTAAAGGAAGGAATTCACCCTTAGAAGCTACGACTACTTGTCTACTAACCTCCTTTGCATACGTTTTTTTTTAGTTTTTATCAATATGGCAGGCGTCATCGCATATAATTCATCCTTCATTTAATAAATGCGTGTGTATCTGCTTTTTCTTGTCAAATAAGTTATTGCCTAGTTTGACTATTTATTAGCGATAAAGCCATGATAAACAAATGCTTTATTTGCAAAAACTGTTCATACGAAGTTCAGTTTGTATCTAATGCGGAGGCTTCTACCGAGAAGAGGAAGTAGTAGCGTCCTTTTCTTGTAAGCTAACAAACAATCGACACGTAAACCATATGCAAACATGGGTGGTTCTATTCAGAAGTAATTCCATATTGGGAACATGTGTTTGCACCCGCTTTATATAACAATATGGAGGTATGTTTGTCCTTCAATCATAATCAGGGCGCTGTTTGCTTCACAGTCTTTTACTTACTGTCTGAACGCATTTGCCTTTGCAACTGTTGACCTTTTGACTCCTGCTAAGCCATAGTCCAGTATGCATGGTAGCTTCTAAGTCTATTCTGACAAAGAGAATGCACCTTATGGAAACTTCGTAAACACTTCAGCAATTCTAATGATTTAGCATTCCAATTTTAACCTCGATTAGACTGAAATTTACTAAAAACACGTGCAAGCATTGCACTTTCGTTCTTCCTAACTATATGTCCGCCCCGGTATTTTTTATTTCTAGGATACGACCCGTACATGCTACATAATTGGGGTCATGACCATTACGCCAACCACGGTATGCATGCCTACCATCTACCTTCAAATGCCCATCCTCGAGAATTCCCCGCAACAACCAGCGATGTACAAACCCAACCGGCCATGCTAACTCTCAAGCAATTCCTCGATACACAAGAAGACGGCATTTCAGACTCTGACGTCCTTCGCAAATACAGCGAATACAAGTTGGACTTCAAACGGCAGCAGTTGAACGAGTTTTTCGTCACTCACAAAGATGAAGAATGGTAAGGCAATATTACTGAAATCATACTGCTTTAATAACAAAGTGCATTGGTCTCTTAATAATTAGTGCATAAAGCAAATAAAGTTTTCCCAACAGCTATTTACGAACGGTGTGTACACATTTGCTGTTTGTATCTTTGTAATTCTTCAAGTCAAATATACACTTGTCGCTGCACCGTAATAGTTTGCACTTGGCGAGCAATGCCATGGTGTGTTTAAAGAAAATTAAACCAAAAAAAAAAACCATCCAACCGCGCTTACATTTTAATTTCGTTTTACAAAAAATAAATAAATAAATAAATACATTATATTAAATGCTAAATTATTGAGGTAAGATTTGGGAAGTACTTCTTCTATATAAACATTTTTTATTTTCATTTTTATTCACTTTATTCGATATACGTATGTGAGTTAGACAACACAGTCGAAAGTTTGTAAATTTCAAACAGATTTTGTATTTGAAATCTGTTGTGCAGCGGTGCGGTCCTATTGATCATATCGTCCGGAGTTCTTTAACGACAACAAAACAATAATGATTAACTTTGATTTTTTGCATCCTTTCCTTCGATGTGCACAAATAAAATTTGGTCTTCTCTCTTTCGCCTACAAACAGGTTCAAAACAAAGTACCATCCCACGGAATCTGTAAAGCGCAAGAACGAACAAATAGGATTTCTGAAAGTGAGTATGATTTAGTTGACACATCTTGTGCCTTTTGATAAGCTGTAGACTTTTTTTGAGGAGTTGCATAGTTACTCTCTTACGTTGGAGAGTACTCCCTGACAAATTGTGTTCAGCTTCTTTTAGCAATAGGCCTGTTTTTTTGAGCTTCGATCTCAGCAAAGCAAAGTAAAGTAGGATTTTCAGCACGCAATTACAACAACTACGCTATACTTGACACTTCGAGACTCGCAGTAGTTGTTGCTGAAAATCCTACTTTACTTTGCTTTGCCGTGATCGAAGCTCGAAAAAACACGCATAATACCACACGACCGCACTTCGCGACCCTTAACGTCGCATAAACTGTCACATAAGAGTTTCTGTGGCACTTAATTCGCTATGAGTCGTATCAGCAATCGGCCCTTAGTCTCAGATTGAGTTTCACAAAAGCACTATAAGGCAGAAATTTTTTTTTAAATTTTCATTACGAACTTTTTCAATTGACTTCCAGAAACGCGCCAACGTTTTCAACGAGCTCTTGGATAACGGAACACTAACAAGTGTCACCCTAGACTCTCACCAATGCGATAAACTATTACGTCTGCTGGACACTGTTGTTATAAAACTCGAGGGCGGCACGGATGCGGATCTGAAGGTTCTAGACGAAGAGCCACAAGAGATCAAATTCCCGGAGAAAGTCGTCAGTGCCAAATCAGACACCAGCGATGTTGTAATCACGGACGTAAAGCCAAGGATCGAATTCAATTCGCCAAAGCGTACATCACCACGTCGGGATGTGCCGGCAAATGATGACGAAGAGAATTGGGACGAGGAGGATACTCAAGAGCCAACAGTGAGCGAGTCTAAATTCAAAAGCGACAAAGACAGCAAAAAGAGATCCCGTTCGGTGTCAAGTGATTCATCGTCATCGGCATCTGGCGATGAAAACGAAGATCCCGACTACACCAAGCCGGACAGCTCAACCGTTGACAAAGAACCGGAGAAAAAGGAAGGCTTCGATTCGTCGGACGAGCAGGAGCATGAGCAGGAGCAGGAAAAACCTGCGTCGCCGAAAAAAGAGCCCACCAGTGACGGCGAGGAGAAAGACGACAAGGAGACCTCACCAGATCGCAACAAGAAAACCATATTTTTCGATGAGACTACCAAAAATGATGTCGAATCCGATTCCGAAGATAAGGTGGTCAAGAAAGAGGACACCAATGAGGCGGAGAAAATCGAAATCGATGATAATACGGAAACAATTGATTTGGACAAGGAAAAGAGCGTCCCCCAACTGCAGGCATTGCATCGCACGAGTTCGATTTTCCTCCGAAATCTAGCGCCGACAATTACCAAAGCTGAGATTGAAGCGATATGCCAACGATTTGCTGGCTATTTGAGGGTAGCGATAGCTGACCCATTGGCTGAGCGTCGCTGGTTCCGTCGAGGATGGGTGACATTCAAGCGCGATGTGAATATCAAGGAGATTTGCTGGAATTTGAACAACACCAGGTTGCGCGACTGCGAAATTGGAGCTATCGTCAATCGGGATCTGAGCCGAAGAGTGCGACCAGTCAATGGGATCACGGCGCACAAGACAATTGTGCGAAGCGACATCAAATTGTGTGCCAAAATTGCGCTGAATTTGGATGAAAAATTCTGCTTATGGGTGAGTTTCTCTAGATAAGATTGATTTAATTTAACGCGAAAAATTCAGACAGTCGTCATTGGGTTCAAGGAAGCACTTATGAGGCAGTCATTTTCAAACAGAGTTGTAAAGTGGTAAGACCACAGCGTTGGGTGCAAGCAGAGCCAAAAAGAAGCCTTTCACTACCTTTATTTTATGATAGTTGTGCTTGGTGTCGTTTTGACGACGACATCTCTGTGTAAATTACCCCCAGCAGAGGTTTCGTTTTGTCCTTGTTTATAGCCAGCCAGCAGCGTTCGCTTTTGGCTATTCGTTCTGTGACTTTTTGACAAATGTGGCCGAAGTGTTGGCTCTGGAATTTTAAACAATTTTCTTACCACGATCTTGAAGCAGAGCGTCGCCCAACTATTAAAGTCCGTGCTGTTGCTTCTCTTTACCATTTCAAGTGAATATTCAGCAAATTCTTGTGAAGTAAATACCTTTTTGTGCCGTCAAATGACCCTTTTTCCATATCTCTCATGACCGCCTTTTGCTATTTTCCGTTGATACGTTAGGCAGATAAGTTTGACGCATCCTTGCTTCGTTGTCACATGTGCCGAGATCTCGTTTCAACAACTTAGCCCACTCCTATCCAATTTGAACTGAAACTAGAACAAATTTACTCATTTTAGGATGAAGAAAAAAGTAAAGAAACTGAAAATCCGAACGGCAGTGATTCCTACGGTTTCAAATCAAACAATCCTGTTCTGCAAAACATAACGGACTTCCTCATTGAAGAGGCCTCTGCCGAGGAGGACGAACTCCTCGGAATATCGGCAGAAAATAAAGAAACTGCCGAAGGCGAAACCCTAGAAAGGGATCCCCAAATCATTGCAGTGCTCGACAAGTTGATACTGTACTTGCGTGTAGTACATTCCGTTGATTTTTACAATCACTGCGAATACCCGTACGAGGACGAGATGCCAAATCGCTGTGGGATCATTCATACACGTGGCCCAGCCCCCCAGAACAAAGTCTCCAGCAATGAGATCCAAGATTACATAAAGAACTTTGAAAACAAAATGCAGGCCTTCTTAACCAAGCCGACACCGATCGACGACGAGGAACTAAAGAACATAGGGCTCAAGAACCCAGAAGCCGAAGTTGAGAAGTTCGTGCAGGCCAACACCCAAGAGCTGGCCAAAGACAAGTGGTTGTGTCCTCTATCAGGCAAAAAGTTCAAGGGCCCCGAGTTCATACGCAAACACATTTTCAACAAGCACAACGACAAGGTCGACGAGGTCCGCAAAGAAGTCGAGTATTTCAATAATTACTTGAAAGATGCAAAGCGGCCTCAGCTGCCCGAGCACACCGGCAACGCCAGGCGCACAAATTCCGAGTCCACCGGAGGTCCAGTTGGGTAAGCAACCGTCACCCTCTCAGTTTTTCGTTCGTTTCGTTAGTAAAAATATTTCCTTCGTTCAGATTCAGGCCCGGTGGTGGTTACATGGCACCGTATGCGCCGCCATACAATGCATATGCACCACCAATGATAATCGCCCCACGCGGCGGTGGACGCGGCTTCGGCGGTGGCAGGAGGTAAGTTCCAAAAGTCCTCCTTATTATTCTCAATTTGTTTGGTAAAATGATCAGTACATACTTAGACTTATTTTTTGTACTCTTTTATTCTCTTTTACAACAAAACTTGTTTTAAACAATTTATGAATATGGCAAAACTACAATTTTACAGAGAATTGCCATTGGAACACCAACGTCGGCTTATAGGTTACCATGATCTGGATGCACCAACAAATTTTGACATATTTGACTAATATGAATATAACGCAACAGATTAAAAAAAAAACTTAATACTAAACAATATTAAAAGACATTTAGAAAATGACCACGAACAAGTGTTTCTATAGAGTCAAATAAACAAATAAAAAAAGAAAGGAAAGAAAACCTTTTTCATTGCAAAAGAAAGAGCAACGAAGCGAAACAGCATTTGTACATAATTGCCATGTGAATGTTCCAGTTGCTTGTGTTTCCTTTCTAAAATCGTTTTTGAGCCGATTCTATCAGATTTTGTATGCTTTTTTCTTTTACTAAATAAAACAACAAAACAAAAACAAACAATTTACGTGTGGAAAGGCTACAGCTTATAAAATTTTGTTTCTCTTGCATTATGTTTACAGACCGTACGGCGATTATCGGCCAATTATTCAATATAGAGACTTGGATGCCCCACGTGATGCCGTAGAGTAGCATTTAACCTAATGTTTCATTTAATTTTAATACATAAATGAGTGAATAAAAATATTCGATTATTGCAAACTAGAATGAAAAATGTCTTTTATTTCGTTTACGCATTGTTTCTCCAAAAAATGTGTAGATGAGGGAGACGGTGACGGAGAAAGGCTATGTTCAGACGTTTGCCAGATCTGCAGGGAGCTGCTTCACAAAAGCCCCACTCCAGCATAATGCGCCGTTTTAAGGCAAACTACTGTAACTTTAAACAAAAGAATTTGGAAACGACGAGTAATAACATGAATACGATGTTTCAAAACGCCTTTACCATTAGGTCTGTTCCCTGACGTTTCCTTACTCAAAAGTTGGCCGGAGGAGAGCCACAAAGAAGGAACAAAACATCGCCCCTCCATAAAAAAAACTTGCAAATATTAGCCCGAGAAGTTTCCTTGGCCTAGTTGGATGTAGCTGGTTAAGATTAACGACAGGAATACTCTCTACACTGCCTTCTGAGGAAGCATGCCATGAGACTAGGCTTAGCTAGTACGGGTGTATGCAGGTACTGTAAGGACCTACAAGTCACGGAAGATATATCCCACCTTCTGTGTGAGTGTCAGGCAATCGCTCGGAGTAGAAGGAAGCACCTAGGCAAGTACTTCTTAGCAACTTGGAGGAGGTTGGTTCCTCAAACAATATCGGTACAATAATTAAGTCCTGTACGGAAATTGGGCGATTTGGTTTAGGTCTTTAACCGTAATGGTTCCCTGGGGATGGCGAT
Organism: Cheilosia impressa; assembly: GCA_948293265.1. NCBI lineage: Eukaryota > Metazoa > Arthropoda > Insecta > Diptera > Syrphidae > Cheilosia > Cheilosia impressa. The sequence goes on from OX411884.1 coordinate 15,145,931, forward strand.
GGGCCCGTATTGGTGCCTGGTCTTTTGTGACGATCTCACAACCCCATTCAACCTAACCTAACCTAACCTGGTTGTAGCTGACAGATGATTGTCAAATCGTTCAAATGACCATTTTTTACTGACTTTCTTATTTGATTTCTCTTATAAAATAAGTGAGCTCTTTTCTTTCTGCATTAGAAGCAACTAAACTTTTGCTCTTAAATATAAATTTGCACTTTGTTTTACTGACATTTGAATATTCCCGCTTCACATTCACATTTTTCAAATTTGTGGTTCAACGCGTTCCTTTTCTTTTTCATTATTTTCTGAAGCAATCCTTTCATTAAGAAGGATGGCTACAGGATATTAAAAAACTGAAAACGTTATTTCTATAGGTACCTCAATCAATGCACTGCACTTTATACGATTGTATGATAGAATCCAACGGATAAACGCATTACTGCAACGTCAAGAGTTCTAACTTCTAAAACATAAACAGATCACAGTGATGCAATTGACATCGTTTTAAAATGCATTGTGAATGAATCAACTACGCAAATTCAATCAAACCACGCATCATAAATCGCTATGGGTGATGTCAAGTGACTGTCAAGACATTTCTATAAAGCTTGTGCGCAATCGAAATGGACGTGTCGACGGCCTCGGAAGAAAATTTAACTATTCAAATTGCATTGTTTATTTCTTCAAATTAATCAATACAAAAATGTCGGCTGAATTACAAAACTCAGTACTTTTGCATTACTGCTATATCAAGTGATTCGAAACAAAAGTGGATTGCTCTGATGCAATGCATACTTTTCGAAAAACGCATTGCGAACGCATCAACTGCGCAAACAAAAGCAAACAGAGCATTATTATGATGCAAGGACATTCCCCTACTAAACTGCTTCCTTCTTAAATAAGGAGTATGCTGAAACAAAAATTGTCTAATGCGTCCCGCATGTCCCTCATTCGGCAATTCATTTAAAGATCTAACCATACACGACAAAAAAAAACAACGACGAGGTATGTACTACTACTAACAACTGCCGCAGATAAATAATACGGATGTCTCTTGCTTATATAATAAAAAGGCTCTTGCTATTCGCACGGTCAGATTTTCTCAATCGGAGATCGACAACACCGCAACCTATCCTATCTTCCCAGCTGGAACCAAACATACCCATATACAAAATTTCATTGAAATCAGTTGAGTGTTTTCGAAGATCGACCTCAGCGCCACCTATTGGCCACCTATTGGGTCCAAAACTATCCTATCCTTTAGCCTGCAACCAACCATGCACACCCAGAAAATTTCGTTGAAATTGGTTCCGTGGTTAAATATTGACAACAGCGCCACCTATCGGTCGCAAGACTATCCTATCCTTTAAGCTGCAACTATCCATACCCATCCACAAAATTTCATTGAAACCGGCTAAGGAGTTTCGGAGATCAATAACACCATAGACACCATATACACACAAATATAGGTACGTTCACTGAAATGCCTCTAACTCATGAACCAAAACACATACGAAGACCGTATATACATAAAAACCTTGGTATTGAAGACACCTTTGATCTGAAATTTCCAGAAACAAAATCGGCTCACGCATTACAGAGAACATCAATTTCCAACACACTTATTTTTATATAATAGATATATTGTTACACCTACCCAACTGGTACGCATGAGTATAATTGCTTTGTTTCGTTTCGCTTTCGTAGGCCTATAAAATCATTGCACGCCGCCGTAACACGTAGTACAATCTTTTCATTTGTTCGTTGAGCTAGAAAATCATAATTTTTTTTTCCAAATGCGACATTAGGCGTGTTTTTTTGAGCTTCGATCTCAGCAAAGCAAACTACTGTAAGATTTTCAGCACACAATATACAACTACTGTGAATCTGGAAGTGTCAAGTAGAGCGTAGTTGTTGTAATTGCGTACTGAAAATCTTAATTTACTTTGCTTTGCTGAGATCGAGGCTAAAAAATACACGCCTATTGTAAATTCAGTGGAGTTGCAAAAATAATTTCCTTCCCCCTCTCCCAAGTCCCGCGTTGGCTGTTTCAAAATTTCGCCTCCTTAATATAGTTCGCATCAAAATCGTTCCAAAACGTCAATTGCAAAGCATAACAAATGCAAAGCATGTATATTGTGTAACAGGGCATCAGAAAAGCAGTGTGCATTCACAATGCGCATTTTTCGACACTCTGGAATTCAGCCGTCATTTGAAAACGTCAAATATTAAAAAGGATCATGCATCATGATCGCAGTATGCAGTCGTTATTCACATCTGTTTGACGTTTTGGAATTCAGCCATCATTATCGAAACTCGGAGTTGGATTTTTTGTTGTCAAATGCAAGCAGGGTGCTAATTTGAATTGTTTAGAGCTATATAAAGGGTGATTTTAGGGTGGTTTTTTTTTAAATCGAATACATTCAAATTTGCATCAAATATTTTATTGTAATCGATAAATAGGCCTTTGTCATTTAAGTTTTAAAGACAACTTCATGTACAAATGTTGTCCGCTGTGGAGCTTTTTCGAGCATTTCGGCCTGTATTCCACGAATTACGCGTGTTATGTTCTCCTGTAAGGCTTCAATAGGGTAGTTCGCGACAACGTCAGTGTCAAATAAGAAGAAGAAAAATCGAAGTGACAGCTAAAAAACTTGTAGGAAAACAAAACGGATTTTGTATGGATGTAGTCTAATTCTGTTAAAAAATTACTGAAAAGTGCATAAAAAAGTGCAAAAAACAAGATAAAAGCATTGTTGTATTGAAAAATTATGTTTTTTAAACGTTTTTGGTAACAACTGAGAAGTTAAATTAATGGCATTTGTGCGCTTTTCAACAATATTTGAACAAAACACTACTCTGGCCATTATAAAACAGCTTTGTTATCCTACAAGTTTTTTTGACGTTTGAGCAAAAAAGGAAGCCCATCTGTGAAAGGATGGGCTTCGCGAAACACTCTATCGTGTTCGGCTTGTCCACATAGACTAACGACTTTACATAACCCCACAAGAAATAATAAAGAGGCAATCGCATGATATTGGCGGCCAACTCACAGGGCCATTTCGAGAAATAAGCTGCTCATCAAATTCATTATTCAACATTTCCCTTGTTTCACGAGCTGTGTGGCATGTGGCACCGTCTTGATGAAACCACAACCAAGTTCAACTCAGCCAACTGGGGCAAAAAAAAGTCGCGTATCATGGCTCGATATCGTTTGAAGAAAAATGGACCGATGATGCCACCAGCTCATAAACCACACCAAACTGTCGTTTTTTCGGGATAAATTTCAATAATTTGCAATCGTTGCTCGTTTGTAAGTCTTTGCATGAAATGGCAGAGTATACTGAAAACTTTTCACTTTGACAGATGACGTTTGGACGCCATTACTAACCAGTGCTGCCAACCTGAAAAACTTAACTCTTAAAAAATCACCCGTTAATATATTATGTAATACATATACATATGTATATTATATATACGCGCACTGGCTATTGTGCTGGACTACTGGGAGAGGAGTCTACGTTTTGATTCTCGCAAAAAAAACATAAATGACACGTTAAGGTCTTTTCCACTAGGGCGCCTATCAAGTGTGAACGTCTGATTAACATCCGGGAGTATATGTGTCATGGAATAGTTTCTTAATTCAGCATAAAACTGTAGGTCCTTTCCATTCGTCTTAACTTACACAAAAGAATGGTTTTGGAAAGCTAATCCTATTGCGCTGCGCCAACCATTTATTAATTTATTACTCGACACTGCCGCGTTCACTCTGGCATTAGTGATTAATTGCTCACCATGCTTGGTGGTTGTTCTTCTTCTTCACAAATTGGCGCAACCTCCTGAAATAGTTGCCAAAACACTCGCATATTCAAAAAAGCAGATTCTTATATTGCAAATAGTTTAAAGCAGTTTCATTCAACTTTATGAGTAAGTAATAAGTGTTTTCTTCTCCATTACAAAGATAAATCATTATGTAAATTAGTTCTTAAAAAAAAATTAAATCTTTTTTGTTTCCTGTGGAAATATTTGTTACAAACATATTATACATACATATTTACAATTACTCATTATGTCAAGTGACACAGACGCATTTTTACTTTCATTTAATGAAACATAATTTTGTTTTTGTTCTCAAAGGAAAAAAAAAAGGAAAAAGAAAAAAAAATATAAACATAAATTAAATTACAACTAACTAACAAACACTTGCTTTGAATTTGATATCTCGAAATTTGTGTGATTGCAATCCAGTTATTCTAAAGACCTATTACACTATTATATATATTTTGTTTTGCTTCTTGTTTATTGTTAGAGTTAAACAGATCCCGGACTGAGCACCGAAGATTTGTCTAACAAATTGCTATGAGTTAAAACATGGCCCTGTTGTATGCTTATAGACGAATGAACATTTGCCTCCTGTATGACTCGTGCTTGTTCTTCACTGTCCTGCAGTAATCTTTCTTGTATTGCTTGCTGTTGATCTTGCAGTGTTCGCTCTTGGAAAGCGGTTTCTTGCAGTATGCGTTCCTGGTTGGCTCTGTCCTGTATTGCGCGCTGTTGTTCTTGCACTGCTCTCTCATGGATGGCACGGGCGTCTTGTATTAGACGCTCACTAATGGTCATAGCACGTACTTCATTAAGATCTGCAAAAACTTTCATATTGAAAATAGAATTGAATTGATAATTCGATTTGATCTAAATACTTATTTGACTGCGATTGCTCTCTTGGTGATTCATTGTCATTGATTGGCTGTTACCGTTTGGGGATAGTTCCGAAACGACCGGTGATCTGCTCATAACTAGATTGGGTACGTACCTGCAATGCAAATAAATTGTCAGAGTTAGTATTTCGCGCTTACTCATGTGCAAATAATGGAAAAGGTCCTTTTCCACATAAAATTGGGGGTTAAATTAACTTTGGCTGGCAAAATGTCAGTTTTCAATGACATACTAGCTGCTGGTGCAGATGGCACAACTCGTCATAATTCTGACAAAGAGTGGGGACGTTCAAGGTTCAAGTACAGTCGAATCCCTCTAAGTCGGACCTCCTTTAACTCGAATTTCCCTCTAACTCGAATTTTTCGACCCAATTTTTGCATTCCCTTCATTCCCCCTTTGCATATAAAAATCATGCTCTAACTCGAATTTTTCCAGAAATCCCTCTAACTCGAACTAATTTTTATCTCCCGTGAAAATTCGACTTAGAGGGATTCGTCTGTATCTAGTTTAGTAAGTCTGACAGCTCTCTCGCTAAGTGAATATCGGTTTTGATTGGTCGAAATCGGTCGTGAGAGCAGCTGTTTCCGTTGACGTTTATGGAGGGATAGCCGACGAATCTAGTCAAGAAATTCGTGACTACTGAGTACTAAGTTGACAGTTCCCATCTTCCCATATGTAGCTGACGCAGAAAACGTGTCGTTCCCGACCAATCTAGTTTTTGCGTTCAGGTTGGATCTCATCCAGACCAATCTAGTCGACTTAAGATGACTAGATTCTTGAATGCGGCCAGTTGTTCTTCTTTGCTACTTAAGCTCTTCGAACTGTCCTACTGGACACTTTCCGAGCAAGTGGAAAACCTCATTTGTCCCTAAAAAGTGAGTAACTCTTTCACCACTTACTGTCCACTTCAGTCCAAAGGCATGAAAACTCTGATAACCAAATGTCAGTTTCTGACATGTCTCGAATCACGAAATGTTCTTTAAAACAGTTTTCCTGTGAAAACCGTTCTAAGCAAACTGACTGCTCTATTACTCACCAGCTACAATATTTACCAAACCCAATAAAATATAGCAAAAATTTCAAATTACCGTAAATCGCAAACTTGAGGACTGTTCGATTCGAAAACATCCACCCGATCGGGAGTGCTTGCATTACCAATATCTTCTCCAGTTGCAACGCTGTTAATAGTAGCTATGCTGTTTGCTGTTGTACGTTCTTGTCGATGTACCCGATTGTGATGTCTGTAGTTAAAAAAAATAAGTTCTTTAATTGCAGTATGATGCTGAGATGATTGTTCTTTTGTATCGTACCTTATTAGATAGCTATCACGAATAAATGCTCTCCCACATACGTTGCATTCGAAATTTTGGCCGGCAGAATGTGTACGAATATGCACAGCAAACTGTGACTTACTAGTAAAAGTCATCGAACAACGATCACAGCTCAACGGTTTTTCGGAGACATGCGACCACCTGAAATGCAAAAGAGTTTTTTTTGGTATTAAAATTGCTATCCATCTGAAGTATTGTGAGATTATCAATAAAAAAATTCCGGTACAAATATGTGCGGCGAACACAAAAGTTTTATGATCAACTTACCGGTGCGCGGTTACATAGCTTTTAACGGCAAACGTCTTGTTGCAAATATCACATGCATACGGTCTCTCACCTATAAAAAAGCAAACGAATATGCAATTCATATAATGCATTATTATAAAAGGTCTGTTCGCGCATTGGAAAATATAAGACAAAATTCTTGGTTTAACTCGGCTCCCGTACGGAGAAGTAGGTCAGAAAATAAATTCACGAAAAACGATCCATAGAAATTTTAGTTGACGAAATGTGTTTGGACCAGTCTGTAATAATTAAATTACAGATGTAAATTACTTAAATGCTAATTTACTTTCTTCATTAGCTGCTCCCTGACACACCAGAGTTGAGTAATAATGAGCCAGCAAGAGAGTAAATCACTTCCCCTTACTGAAAGGGCAACTAACTGCTGAGTTCTCATGTACAGGGTGCGGCAAGAAAACTTGCTGATTTGTTTTTGGCGCCAAGCGGTGGGGGGAGTGGTCGGATGTGGCTGGAGAGTGTGTCATTTTTTAGAGGACTTCCTGAAGTTTCATCTACGCCGTCAGTCAGTCGACATCATGCATTGGACGAAAGAGCAACGCGCATTTGCCTGCGAGGCTTACTTTTCCAATGGTTGTTCCATGATTTCCACTCAACGTGCTTTCCGTACTCGCTTCAATATTCACCCCCAGGTCGCGTTCCTGGCCGGCAGTCGATTGTTTCGTGGGTGAAAACATTCAGGGAGAGCGGAAACGTGACGAAATCCCATTCAGCACACCGGAGAATCAGAACAGAGGAAAACATTGAGAGGGTGAGAGTTTCTGTCTTGCGATCTCCCCCAGTTGCTTTGGACATTTCTGATCACTGTGAGACGAATTCTTCACCAGGATCTTCAATTCCATGCTTACAAATTGGCTTTGGCGCAGGAACTTCATGAACGCTATTTTGTTTGCCCGCCGAAATGCTTGTGAAGCGAACTTACCCGTCGATATGCTTCAAAGAGTTCAGAGGAGCTTCGAAAATCGGGTATCTCAGTGTATCGAAAGACTACAATATTTCATTTCTGTCTATGTTCCTTTTTTAAATTTGAATGCACCCTACATAATCATAGACCATAGGAAAAGAATACTGAGGGAGAACAGTTACTTGCCTTCAATATCAATATTTTACCGCGCTGCCAAAGACTAGGTGCGCTAGTATTATAACACCGAAATTCGTATTGAAAAATGTCACCTAACTTCAGAATTTTCGGCTCATTAAAAGCTCGCATTTAATCTGTTTACTTCACTTCACTGCGGGTAAAGCATTCATAGTTGACACCAGAGACAATACTAAGACCACCAACTTCGCCGATTTCCCGTTACATAGCCTACAAGCTCTATTTTTACGGAGTGGTCACGATTTACTGCGCTAGTACTGTTACATAGAAATTCGTATTGACAAATGTCATGTAACTTCCCAAATTCTGAGTCACCAATACACTCCCAAAAAATATGAGCCACTTCCGCTTTGGGTAAAATGGCTTGCAGCGTTCATAGAAATTTATCCGTTAAACTCAGTATGATTTCTCTCTGGTTGACACAAACCGCATAGAAACACAAAATGGCTGCTTAAAAAAACAAAAGCAAAGAGGAAAGGGGATTTTGAGTTGGGAGAGTATGATTCCTGACCACATGTAGAATAATAAACCAGATTTTATATGGCGATGGCAAGAGTTGTGATTTGTTTATAAACGGGGGACGTTCAGCCACCCAGTTTATGTAAAACGTCAACTCGAATTGTCTGGACTAGGTATCCGAACGCGTTGAATAGGCAGCTTGAATTGTTTTTGTATTCTCGAGGTCAGCGTTACTGTTGTTCGACTAAAGTCGAAATTTTGCCACTTTTTCGAGAGTCTGTCACAAGTTTGTGTTAGGTATTTTGCCCTTTCTTATTTGGAAAGGGCCCTTAAAATTTTTTTACAAACAATTTTTTTCAAATAACTAAGTTTAAAATGTAACACGATTGCCTATCACAACACTGTTCTAGTGTTATGCGAACTAATGGTAGTTAAATATCGTGCTAAAATTCGTGTTCATAAATGACACCTCACCGACCCATTTTCGTACTTTTCAGAACTCTGCGAACGCGATTTTTCTTTCTTTGCATTTGTATTGGTGCGTGATTCAAGTCCATTCTTAAATTGTAATTTGTGTTTATAAAAATCCATTCAATTTATGTTGATATCCATTGCAGTGTTCAAATGTAAATTTGTCTCTATTTTTTCACAGACTCATCGCGCCGTACCAATAACAAATTTTAGTCTCGACTTTAAATTTGCGGAATTTCACAGTTGCGAAATTTGTATGCAAAATATATCTACTGTGAACTATTTAAATTTAGTGTGGAAACTAAAAATGTTTATTGGTAAGGCCCATCGTCTAAAAACGTAAATAACAACACACTTCAGCGTTTGACAAATGTTTTGGTGTAAATTTCGCTCATCAGGAATCAAGATTCGAAATTTGTTCTGACTTTTTGCGGCTAGTGGAACATGCATTTTGACAACAGCTGATTTCTAGAGCAGAAAAACAGCTCTGAACCTAAAAAAGTGTTTTGTCCGTCCCAATGGAAAACGACATGAAGTAGATGCCAACTTACAGATGAATTGAAAACTATAAATTATAGAGAATCGGCCTTACTAATAATCATTTTTAAACTCCGCACTAAATATTTTGTGGGTCACAATATGCAATTTTGTATGGAAAATTTCGCCATTGTGAGTTCGAAAAATTTAGCCTGGACACTACAAATGATTATTGGTATCGCGGAATGACGTGGAGAACAACCGAAAACAAAGTTTTGTAATAAGAACTAAATTTACGGAGAAAATACTGATGGCTACGCCATTTTGTTTAGATCAAAATGCTTGTCAATTTCCTTTTTAAAAAAACGGTCCCAATCCCTAAAGTGCATTCCGTTCTTTGAAACTCCGATGTAAAAGCGGGTATGCAGACGCATAATTTCTCTTCCACAACATAAACCAGTTAGGTAAAAAAAAAAACAACAGAAGAAATACTTGGAAACATTTTTAATAAAAAGTGCTAATCTTTAATTTTGATTTTCACGAAACAAGAAAACTATCAGGCGACAATTTGACGTTTTAGGAATTCAATTGCAAAAGCTACAAAATTAAGCTGTCATTGTTCGTGGTGAAATTGGTAGGAGCTGAATTCATCAACATGTATATGTGTTTCCCGAGTATGAACTTTTAAATCAGAAAAAAAAACTCTTTTGTGACTAACCTGTATGAATTCGTTTATGTATATTTAATGTTGATCGTTGTGAAAATCGTTTAGAACAGATTTCACATTCAAAGGGTCTCTCGCCAGTGTGAGTCCGCTGGTGAATATCAAGATAAGGCTTCCGTACGAACGCAGCCGGGCAAAGTGTACACTGAAATGGCCGTATGCCTACTGCAAATATAAGAAACATTAACAAGTATTATTAATATGAGTAAAATTGCATCAAGTTTTTAAAAGATATTAAAATGGAGAACAGTTTTTCCAGAGCAAAGGGACGGCTAGTTTTGATTTTTATATACAATTTTTTAGGAAAACGAATTGCATATTTAATGTACTAGGTGGCGCCAAAGTCATCAGCGAATTGGAATTTTTGAAAATGGCGGCACGTGTCCATTCTACTTTGACATTTGTGAAGAAAACAGAGGCAAAATACACATCAACAAGACATGAATCGCTATAGGTACGCGGAATAATTGTTTGCGAAATAATTCGTCGGCGTTTTTGGCGGGGCTTGGATTTCGACACAGATTTCCCGGTCGTCCGACATCAACTGGGCAAACACTACGACGTTTAGCCGCTCACCTAGAAAAGCCCGCCAGAACGCGAGATGCTGGCAGTTCTGGTCGGCTCCGGGGCAGCCGCTGTGGTAAAAATATCGCAGATGGGCCTGAGGATGTCGCAGAAAAACCCGGACCAGTCGCTACAGAGCCACGCTCAACGACTTTCTCTTTTTAGTCACGGAACCCCTTAAAAAGATTATCTGTCAAGAATGCGAGGAACTACGAACTACCGCCGCAAGTTCTGGCAGGAGTGACGGAAGATGCCATAAATCGGGACCGAATAATCATCCTTTCTGGTGTTCGTCAACCTTTTTCTCGGCTTAATAAAAAAAAAGAAGTATAAGTTATCAAATAAACATCATCCAAAAGTAGAAAATTCATTCATGAAAATTGCAGCCAAAGAACATCGGACGGCAACTTTTGCGCCACCTTGTCAAAGCACAATATTTCTCATCAGTTCACCTAACAAATCGATGACTTTTCTCTGTCCTTTTCGAAACAAACCAACGCATGGTTTTCAAAATTAAAAGCTTCTAATAGGGTAATAGGTACCCCTAAATTACAAATTATTGTAAGCTTTAAAAACAGGATACCGCAAAAGGTTGTCAGTCCGAACATGTAGTAAGTGAGGAGGTAAGACAAACAATATAAGACATAGAAAGAGCGGACAATAATAACTGTTGGTAGAGCTCTTGGCTAAGGGCAGCGGTGCAGGCTATTCTCTTTATTGATCCGTGTAAAACTGAACTCATGCTCCTTTCCACCAAGTACAAAATGCCTGCCTTCAAGACCCCACGCTTACTCAAAATGAAAGGTATGTGCTTTCAACAATATGGCCCGCACTGTCGCCCAAACTATGTCCAAGTAAAAAGAGCGCTTCAAATCACAACAGTCAAGAGTCTTAACGGGTCTGTCTCTGCCAACAAACCGTCGACAATTGACGACTTAGAAGCCACCAAATCTTTCCTGTGTTATAATTTTCCATGTGAGAAAGAAAAACTGGATTCATAAACAGTTGGCAAGGCTGATTGCAGTCATGCGTGTCTTCCTCGTTAGTGTACAAGATCAGTGTGCGTTCTGCCTAAGAGTTGTATCTAAAAATCAAAACTAACTACAAGATCCGTGGTAGCGAAAAACTACAATACTAATTATGTTTCAATTGTATAAGTTTTTTTTTATCTTAATTCTTACCATTATGAACAGTTTTGTGAATATTTAGTGATGATTTTTGAGTAAAGCGTTTTAGGCACACATCGCATTCGAATGGACGTTCACCAGTATGCGTCCTCATATGGATATCTAGGTAAGGTTTGCGTGCAAATGTCGCTGGGCATTGTTCGCATTGGAAGGGGCGATCTTGAACTTAAATAAAAAAAGAGAAAACAAACACAATATTCGGTGAATTTATAAGTTTTATACAAAAAAGCGGACTAAGAATAAAGTTTAACATTCATTATACACCATATTCGGATTAAACGTAACTAGGTATAACAACTGCCGCGGAATTCAATGATGACCAAGGTAAAGGTGTCAATAAAACACAAGGTATAACTTGTTTGTTTCGAGAAGGACAATTTCGGACTGGACATTTCCATCAGAAGGGAACCTTTTGTTAAAGAAACTGCTCCCACAAATATGTATAGAAATAACATTCGTTTTACTGTGCAAACTGATGACATTATTTAGAGAAATTAGCTCTGTTCGATTTCTCTCAAAGGGAGCAAAGCACGGAGTTGTGTTACTCCATGGAATTAAATGGACGAAGGAACTTGCTTAAACCACTTATTGAAATATTTCAAGCCACTTGTGCAAAGACAATATAAAGATCTTGTTAGAACTTTTGGCACCAATCTGTGAATGATGAGTTCCTAACCTACCGGCCCTAAATTAGTATTAGTATTTTAAATAAAGATTTGATTGAATGGAGCCACCTAAAATAGTATTCCAGTTCCGAGCACTATTCGATTTTCACCAGACATTCGTACGACGTGGCACAGCGGGAAAGTGTTACATGACTTGGAAGTTGAACCGATGACAGTTCCGTAGTATAGTTCGCTCACTGCTACTATTTAGAGTTTAAAACTTGGGCATGTACACTCTTAATAAACGAAATTACTACAAATTTAGTACAGCAAACATTTTTGCATTTAACCTACTTATGTGGAAAGAAATTTCTTTATTCACTGCATAAATTGTCAACAAGTAAAACTTTTACATATGCAAGAGGTTGGATAAAGAAGCACATGACATTATTTAGAGAAATTAGCTCTGTTCGAACCCAGCAAAAATAGGTGGGACACAACAAATTAAGAAAAGAATAAATAGACACTATGTTGACCAGCGGAAATGTTGTCATTTCTTGATAGGTACGACAGTCGTTTTAATTATGAGATTGCGGCAGCGTTGAATTAAAAAAGCATTGACGAAGAACGCAACCCCGCCCAAACGTCACAACAGCAAAATAAGAATTTTGGTAGAGCTTTTCGTTTGATATAAGCCCCAAACCATTTTATATCTACTGCAAAATTTGGTTCGATCGACTATTGACCATAAAGATAAATGGAAAAGGAGCGAAAGGATGGTTCACACTTTAAAACATTGCTGTAGCCCTAACTATACTAACAATAAGAAAACAATCTCTTGGCGAATATTGTATACGTCATCCTTCCTACTAGACACATCTTAAAATGGCGGAATTCCACAACGCAGTACTTCTGCATTACTGCTTAATCAAGTGTTCCAAAACGCAAGCTGATTACAAAGATGCAATGAATACTTTTCCAACACGCATTGTGAACGCATCAACTGCCGAAACAAAAGCAAACAGAGCATCGAGAGAGATTGGCCGCATTCAAGAATCTAGTCGACTAGATTGGTCTGGATAAGATGCAACCTGAATGCAAAAACTAGATTGGTCCTGAACGTCACGTTTTCTACGTCAGCCATATATGAGAACTGTCAACTTAGTACTCAGTCACGAATTTCTTGACTAGATTCGTCGGCTACCCTTCCATAAACGTCAACTGAAACAGCTGCTCTCATGACCGATTTCGACCAATCAAAACCGAGATTCACTTAGTGAGAGAGCTGTCAGACTTACTAAACTAGATACTTCAACGTCCCCATTATGATATTATGATTTGACATTTCACTTTGAAATTGCCAAATGAAATAGATTCATCGCCGGAACCGTGAAATAATGGGTCGTACCAGTAAACATTTTTAGTTACGACTCTAACCTCTAGTAGTAGTTCACAGTGGCTTCCACACAAATTTTGCAATTGTGAGCTTTTGTATACTTAATGTCGTGACTAGAATTTGTTTGTTAGTACGGCGCAATATGTTTTGTAATAATTGGCCATTTTCACTTTGTTTGCAGTAAGAAATGCATAATCAGAAGAGCAGTGTGCATTCACAATGCGCATTTTCATCACTTCTTTTACATTTGTGAAACCGTTTCCGTATTTTTTTTTTGTTATTTTCTGTTTCAATATTCAACTTAGGCACAGAAACAGACCTACAGTGACGTTCTGAAAAAGTTGTTCACCTAATTCGTCCGAACCTCTTTTACCTTATTCACCTCATTTTTCTAAAAGAGTTATATAATAAAATATAAACCACTCTCAGGGTAATGTTCGCCCTAAATAAATAAATATAAACGCATTCATTACGAGGGTGTTGAGAAAAACTCACTGGGCCTTACTAGTAATCATTTTTAACTTTCGCACTAAATATATTGTAGGTCACAATGGGGAATTTTGTATGGAAAAAACGCCTATTATCGGAACAGATCAAATGTGTTCTAAGGCCGCGTGTCAATTGCGTTAAATAATTATTCTCGTATAATTTGTTGACACGACTGTAAACTTATAAACACGCAAGCTTGTAAGAGGGATTCCTATACAGTTATTTTGTTCCCTGTTTTGCACTGTGTAATTTTAATAAGTATTTTAGTTTTATCGACTTATGTATCGTTTTCCATAGCTGCGAAGCAGTCAATTATAAACACGTATTAAATGGGACGTCATCTCCCGCGCACCTACCGATTCCCACCGCAAATTTTTCAAATAAAATGCTCTCTTTCATTTCATATCTATGAATACATGTGAAGCAGCAAAAAAAAATGCCTAATGGCGGCAGGTGTAATAAAAGAAAAAAACTCAATGAACTGTCAGGTGACTTTGTGCAAGTGTATGAGCGCGGAATTTTCACTTTAACATTTTTCCCACATAGTTACACACAAAACACCTTGTTTCTCTTAATTTGTCTGAGCCCTGAGCTGACGTTCTATTTCATACTTAGTTATGTCATAAACTTGCGACTATTGCTAAAATGGAAAAAGTCTCTGACCCTATAGCTGAAGTGCCAACTCACTGAATTCGCGACTATTCAAATCACAATACTCGCTATAAATCAAGGGTCGAATCGCCACATCCGTGAATGAGCTATACGTACACGGAATTTTGCCGGTTTTACACGCGAAACAAAAACAAGTTCCGTCACGTATTGCTCGTTCACGGAAGACACGATTCGACCCCAGATTGTCACAAAAGTAGCTATCGGCAGAGGTGTTTTTTTTTTTATTTTAATAAGAATTACAACTTCCAGTCCACCATTTTTCTTTTTACAAAGGTGACGAATGGTTAATCTTGCATTGTGCACACACCCATCATAAACTTATTTGGAAATACAGACAACGAATAGCAGCATTTAGTTTCATTTACTCCGAAAATGGTATATAAAAATAAATGACTGTATTTAATTTAATAAAACATTAATTTAAGAATGTGTACCTATGAATTGTGTAAATTTCATGAAAAGGGTGTAGTACTACATTTATTAAAAAAGTAAATGTATTTTATAGCTAAATTTATAAGAGAAACTGACAAAATTGTGTCAGGGAAACTAACCCGAATGTGTCCGCCTATGGATATTTAAAGTGGATTTTTGTGTAAAACGTTTCAAACATATATCACATTGAAATGGTTTTTCGCCAGTGTGTGTTCTCATGTGGATATCTAAATATGGTTTCCGACAAAATGATGAACTGCACTGACTGCACTGGAACGGTTTATGAATGCTCCAATAACCTAGAATAAACAGTGGTATGTTAATATACAAAAGCACAAATACAGAACAAGAATTATTATTAACCAATTGCAACTCTCTATCTCCCTCTCTCTCTTACTTTTATCTATATTCAGTGAGCGCGCGTGACTTAAATTATTTTATTCAATGATTTGAAAAACAACATTTCGTCTCTATCTCTAGCCATGAACATTTTTATTTAAATATTAACGGCACAGAGAGAGAGAGGCAAAGCAGCGAAAGTTGAGAAACGTTTTCGGTAAGTATTTTGCATCGTGGAGTTCACAGGGAGTAGTTTCATACCACCCAGAAGATCTAAGAACTATAGTAGGTACTTGAAAGATTCTAACAAAGGCAAGAGGCAATCGGAATAGAATTGCTGATATCAAAAAGTCTGGAAACAATTGCAATACCAGGAGAGACTGTTTTGGATGCGGGTTTGTGCATAAAGCCCGAGGCAGAAGTGCAGGGTGCACGGAAATACAAACTGAAAATCTCGGATTTGAAAACCATTAGTTCCCTGATTTTTACTATTACAAAAAATGTCGTTTTAATGAAATAATTAAAAAAAAAATTAACAATTTCCTAGTAGAAGTATTTAAAAAATCACAAACATATCTCGATCAACGAAGAGAGGCGTACAGCTCTCGAGGAGACGGACTTTGCCAAGCTCCTAGTGGATCTGGCTATCAAAACCTCTAAATCCACAACGTTCATTTTACTTCACTGAGAAAAAATGTTTACTAAAATAGATATTGTTATTATAGTTTAAACTCCAACACTCTGTGCATCGCAGAACTTGCTGACAGAACAGAAAACATCAACATAGGAATTTATCAGAAGCCCTCTTATACACTCTGGGCCATACCAATAAACGTTTTTAGTTTCGACTCTAAATTTTAGTAGTGGTTCACAGTGGTTTTATTTTCAAATACAAATTTCGCTTCCTTAAATATAAAATCGAGACTAAAATTTGTTATTAGTACGGCGCTGTGACAATACAAAATTAAAAAAAGAAAACAACAAGTCGGTAGATAAGTGTTTTCATAGCTTCTTCTAAATTTTATTAGTTCACAGTGGCTTGGCTATATTTCCCATGCAAATTTCGCAATTGTGAGCTTCCGCGAATTTAAAGTCGAGACTGACATTTGTTATAAGCACGGTGGAGGCGTACTATAAACTTAGGACACATGTATCATCATTGGGACCTTAATTCTTTTCAACCTTCACACTAAATACTTTGTAGGTCACAATGGGTAATTTTATATGAAAAATGTCGCCATTGTGAGTTCATGCGGTCAGACTATAAACATGTACTTAAAAAGTTAAACCTATAAATAAAAATATAAAGACTTCTAGGAGCAATAAAGCTGAGCGTTATTCATTTGAAGTAAGGTCAGTTGAGGTTAGGTTCGGATGGCAGACCATTTGCAGTCCCACTTGGAGCCCTATCGTGATTGCCGGTTATTGATCGACGGATGGATTTCATCGATCTTTGATTCTTGTATTGTGTTTTTGATTTTTCATTGCGATCAGGATCCACATTTTACGATTAGCAGTCGCTCATTGTCGATCGCATTTTTGTGGAGGACGCTGATTTAAATTTAACTATTGATATTTCTGTCAAAATGAATCACCACAATTGACAATTACCGAGTCTACAATCGCATTAGAAAATGGCAGTGGGTGGGGATAAATTGGCCGCATTCAAGAATCTAGTTATCTTAAGTCGACTAGATTGGTCTGGATGAGATGCAACCTGAACGCAAAAACTAGATTGGTCGGGAACGTCACGTTTTCTACGTCAGCCACATATGACAACTGTCAACTTAGTACTCAGTCACGAATTTCCTGACTAGATTCGTCGGCTACCCCTCCATAAACGTCAACTGAAATAGCTGCTCATTTGACCGATTTCCCCCCAATCAAAACCGAGATACACTTAGTGAGAGAGCTGTCAGACTTACTAAACTAGATACTTGAACGTCCCCATTATCTCCCGGAGAGAGACACTTACGAAAAAGTTGGGAAACGCTTTTGCTTAAGGAGAACCTTCAGTTTTATTTTGCCGTCCATTTAACCATTTTAATACGCAGAAAATAAAAGCGTGCGTATGCCACATAGGTCAACAACTATCGTCTGTCAATAGTCAGACTGACAGTTTTTTCAATCCTGACGTAAAGAAATTTGTTGAATAAAAGCTCGTAAGATTCCCAGTAGAGGGGTAATAATCTTTTACAAATTTTTCGCGTTAAGGAATGGCACTGAGTAAAAATTCCTAATATTGATTAAGGCTCATCTGTTATCGTCATGAATGTTATACAGTGTTTAAGGAGGCGGAAGAAGATCGTATATACAACTGACCGGATAGACGACTGGTGCAGAATAGACTGGCCTGGCGACGGTTACATAGAGCTAATGGGTGAATCGAGGCTGTAGTCCCCTTCCCCATTCCATTTGTACAAAAAAGTAGGTACATATATCAAAAGTGAATCATGGGATTTCCCTCTATAAGAAAACGCCAGACCCAGACTTTTCCAATTGCAATAAAGGCGTCTACTTACGAACTAAAAAAAAATACAGAGCTACAAAATCTTATCTATCCTCTTCTTACACAAATCAAAACGTTCGCAAATTTGACCAATAATTCGTTTTATAGTGGTTGAGATTTTCAATGCAATATTAAAATTTTCAGGGCATGCTTTTAGTTCCCCCACACTTTCGTATGACTTTAACAACATCAACCTCAGAGGATTCTAATGTGGAACCGATTGAGCAAATAAGAGCTTGATCACTTTTCGTGATTTTAATTGTCACAGCAAACAATCACGTTTTCTGAACCTCGATCTCTTTGCAGAGTTACCCAACCCGGTGTCTCCACGAGCAATATTTTATAGCATGCCATATATCATACTATAAAAATTGCCAATGGAGAACGCAAGTAGTATGCTATGAAAAATGTCTTTCTATTTATTGCTCAGCTCATAGCATGCTATCGATAGTATGATATGGGCTGTCATTTCTGTGAATTTGGGTAAGTGGCAAATGGATGAATTATTAAGGCATGCGAGAATGCAACGACATGCTCTTCTCAGCGACACTTGAACGAATAAAATAGTAATGGCGTTTTCGATTGAAGAAAAGAAATGCTCTTTCTATGAAAAGATCAAATCTAAAAGTGCTCTTTCTATGTATTCTGTTTCAATTTAAAAAAAAGTGCACTTCCAGGTCAATTCTTTAAACGACAGAAGTGTCCGGAATATTTTAAGAGTATTGCCCCCAACTCACCAACACACAGATTGAAATGTTTGTTGTGTTATTAGAAACAAATTTTTCGCTTGTAATCCGAAAATATACAATTACGCGTGCAAAATGTAAACTGAAATTGATTTGGCCTATTAAAACATTCATATTTACTGTAGAAAACAATAAAAAAAACGAGTAACAACAAAAAGTCTAATCACACATATGGTGAACTTCAGGACAATTCTCTCGGATCTTCAATGAAAAACGACATAAGTTATGAAATGCCCACTCTACATTTTATTGCATACTCCAAGCAATATAGAGTGTTTCGCGAAGCCCATCCTTTCACAGATGGGCTATCTTTTTTGCTCAAACATCAAAAAAACTTGTAGGATAACAAAGCTGGTTTATAATGGCCAGAGTAGTGTTTTGTTCAAATATTGTTGAAAAGCGCACAATTGCCATTACTTTAACTTCTCAGTTGTTACCAAATACGTTTGATAAACATAATTTTTAAATTCAACAATGCTTTTATCTTGTTTTTTGCACTTTTTTATGCACTCTTCAGTAATTTTTTAACAAAATTGGACTACATCCATACAAAATCCGTTTTGTTTTCCTACAAGTTTTTCAGCTGTCACTTGGATTTTTCTTCTTTTCATTTGACACTGACGTTGTCGCGAACTACCCTATTGAGTAGCAAGCTATATAAAATAAATATTGCTCGTGAAGACGCGATGTAAGATCCACCACAAGCAAGTTCTACTCTGACATTTAGTTGTTGTTTCTTTACGTTTTCCGAAATCAATTAAAACAGTTTTAAACCAACCAAAGTGTTTGTTTGCAAAATGTTTGTTGTGATCTTAAGAGGTGTTTAAAATAAATTCGACTATGATTTCTTAATAATTGTTGTGGGGAACTACACTTCAATGGTAGTACTCCTGGCTTTCCCATTTTTAGATTATGACCAAATCCTACCATTTGTGTGAGGTGTTTTATTATGCCCATGAAATTAGTGACGTACCCAAACAAAATACGTAGGTTATTGGAATAAAACACATTTTGGCACAAACAATTTCTAGGGAAGTCAAAGTGGACTGGCGTTTTTTGCTCAGTCTTTCACCGTCGAACGAAATGATGATTCGTCGTTCCTCGTTCGTATCGTAACTAACATTGGAGAATTCCTTTTAATGTGCAGTTTCAGTTTTGTGCATTCTAACCTCGTTTCTACACATTCAAAATATACCAACCTAGTTGGACACGACTTTCAAGGGGACGCCATCGTTTTTAACTGTCAAATATATATGTACGTAGGTACAGTCACCGGCAAAGTATTTTGACAAGACAAAAAGTTATATTTTTGGAATTCTAGTACAAATTTGAATAGATTACAGTTTTTATTTTTAAGTACATTTATTTATACATCATTAAAGAGAGCAAAGCTTAAACTTTGGCATAATTTTGACAAATAAAGTTTTACTTTAAAAAGAATATAATTTGAAAATGGAAAAGGGAGCAAAGCAAAATTGAGTGATAGAAAAAGTATCCGCCTTTAGCCTGGGGGCAGATTCCGTATAACAATAATCGTCGTGACGATATCGCTTTTGAATCTTTGAAGACCATTAGAAGTAATATTCTGGCCGAATTTGTTTCACTATCGTCAGCTTTTATTACATTTGTGGAAAATGAACCGGATAACGGTCTAAAACTCGTAATTTTGGCTACTTTTGGAGGTCTATCGTTTCGACGATAATCGTCTGAAAAATTACGGAATGAGTGCCCTGAATAACGTTCCGTAGTTTTGGCATCATTTTGTAGGAAGTAGGACTGCCATCCTAGAGCTGTGTTATTTCAAAGATGGTTTCCTTTCTGCTGCGAGTCGGAGATCTTTTTCCATTATTTCCAGTAACATTTAAATCTGAGTTTGGGGTGGCCAGTTTAGTGTTTCTAGTTCTGTTACTTACTAAATGGACTCCTGGTCCGTGAAGAGTCTCTGCCTGAGACACTGCAGCCTGGCATGCTGTTTCCAGTTATCCAAGAGCTCTGGGTTGGCATTCTGTAAGGCGAAACGTTCAAACGTTTTCGTGTGCACGAACGATTTGCTTCTGCAACTCTGAGCAAAAAAACGTTTTAACGTTTCCGCCTTACAGAACCTGACCTCTTGGTCTTTGAAACGTAGGTTGGGTCTACGTTGTCTTTTCGAAACAGGGGGCTGGGATCCGAAGATCGTCTTAGCTGGAGCATTAATGTAATCGAAGTATTTTGCCTTTCTGGACTACATCCATATAGAATATGTCAGTTGTATTTTATCCTACATTTGGTCTCCTCGCATACAGGACCGAAAATTCGTCGAAGTATATTTTTTTCGAACGAGCCCAGTATTAGTTCTGCATAAAGCAGAACTGCCAGGATGAGGGCGTTGTGACGCATACTCTTCGTCCTTCGAGTTAGGAGTTTTGAACCCAAAGAAGCAACGGCTCCCTCTGGTTGTTCTTAGCCGGATCTCCAGAGAGAGCCATTCGCGGAGTTCATGTTTACTCCAAGGATGGTGATATCCTTAACTACCACCAAATAGTCGCTTTCTATAGTGAAGTTTTGTACAAGGCGGCAGTCAGAGCCTTCTTTTGTTTGTAGAAAGCATGTACTTAGTCTTGTCCTTAATGACTGCAAGGCCAACAGATTTCGCCTGTTCTACTATCGCCATTAAAGCTTCTATCACAGAACGACCGATGACGCCAATATCGTCCGCATACCCTAGTAGTTGAACGGACCTCTTGAAGATGGAGCCTTCCATGTTGAAGACGTCACATAATAGCACATTTTTTTTCCGAAATCCGGTGCATGTTTGAAATAGTTCGTAAGAGCTTCAGAGTCGCCCTGGATCAGTTTTTTCGAGTTCCCAAATTAGGCATGAATGCTATCATCTCCGGCTTTGAAACCGATGAAAAAGGTGGTGAGTCTCGACCTTAAATTCGTTTGTCTTTTCCAGGATTAGTCTCATTGTTAAAATTTGGCCTAAAATCGATTTACCGGGCCACACTGGAACGTGCCGATTAGTGCGTCGCAGCAAAGTTTGGGACGTCCACACAGCATGTTGGGTAGAGTCGTTTCTGCGACTATTGGCAGGGATATACCTCGATAGTTCTTGCAAGACATAGGATCGCCTTTTGGGAGCCTATATGCCGCAGATAGTCTTTCCATCGGACATGCTTTTTTCCACCCATGCTAGGTTGATGATTTGGTGCGTGCACCCTACCATCGTATTTAAAGGGCTCCCCTGGAGAGCCATCAGAGCCTGCGGCCTTGTTCTTCCTAAGCTTTTTTATAGCTAAGCCAACTTTTTCTATACTGGGTGGGTGGTACTGGTTCTAATAGTTTCTAGTTTAATATCACGCAAAAAATGCACAATCCTTCTGCTTTTGTGACAAAGAGTGTTATCGTGGTGGAGAATAAACATCTCCGCGATTGGGATATCGCCTGATTAATAAAAATGTTTGCTACTTCATTTTCCCGTCACTTGGAGCCAAATCTACACAATCGTTCGACGATAGACAACCCCAGAACATTACAGACCCATGGTAGCGGGTGGCTGGTCTATGGCTGGACGGTATTTTTGTAGAGTTCTTCTTTGCATCCGAACAAATATGTTTTTCGGTGATCCATAAAACTTAAATGAACTCTCATTCGTAAATAAAACTTGGCCGGATTTTAGCCACTTGATTTTGTCTTCGCCAGTACTTTCCTTATAGCATAAGCCCAAAAATCCAATTCGATCGCTCTTGACCTCCTGCTAGTTGGGGTTTTGATACATTCTTTTCACTCCAACTCGAGATTTTTAGGAGTTAAACCTGGATTTTCAATAAACTACCACTACCAACGTTTGATCGTTTCGCCTTATAGAATCTGACCCCGTACTTTGAGACAATCGATCTTCCATATTTAACTCCGTAGATTCCTCCATACTTTAGTCCAAGCCTGTACACAATTACTACTTAACGGGCTCTCGACCCGTGGAGAGTCTCTGCCTGAGACACTGCAGCCTTCCATCCTCTGCGATCCCGGGCACGCTGCTTCCAGTTATCCAGACCAAGCGCTCTGGCATCCGCGATGGCTTGGTCTTTGAAACGGAGGTTCGGTCTTCCTTGTCGTCTCGAACCTGGCGGCTGGCATTCGAAGATCCTCTTAGCTGGAGCATTATTGTCCATTCGCTCGATGTGGCCGAGCCAATGTAGTCGACGTATTTTGGCCTTTTGGACTACATCCACATCTTGGTACAGCTCATAGAGTTCGCGGTTGTATCTTCTCCTCCATTCGCCCTCCTCGCACACAGGACCAAAAATCCTTCTTTCGAAGGAGCCCAGAACTGGCAGGATAAGGGTTCTGTAAAGCATACATTTTGTCCACAATTAATCTATCAAAAGAACTTTGAATCCAAACGATAAGTAGATTTTTCGCCAAACAAACGTTGAAAAATGATTTCGTCAACATACTACCAGTCGAAAAACACACTTTAACCAGAAATAGGTCTGACCCGTCGAGTGATGGGACTCAAATGATCTCATTTATGCACGCTACGAGTATCATAGGCCACACCTTATGCAACCATTTAGTGGTAAATCCGTAGCCGTTAGAAATAATTTGCCTTTAAGAGGGAATTGCATTTCAGTCAAAATACTTTTGCCGATGACTGTATGTGCTAGTGCCACCTTTTCGCAGCAGTTGCAGTAGATCCACTGCCATAAATACGAATCTATAGCACTTCGAGATGGATGAGATGCTTGACTTGCATATTTCGTTGTGCGATGAGAGAATCATCTCGCACGGAGGTAAATATAACATTTTCACAGACCTACTACTTTCGTTTAATTCTCAGCAGTGATATGGCAAATATTGGAAAATATATTTTTCTTTGTAGAAATTGGAAACATTTGGTCAATCCTACCTGTATGAATACGCTTGTGAGTGTTTAGGGAGGATTTCTGGCTGAATCGCTTTAGGCACAGTTCACACTGAAACGGTCGTTCGCCGGTGTGAGTTCGCATGTGCACTTCAAGGTAAGGCTTTCTGCAAAACGCAGCTTCACACACCTTTAAATGAAATCAATGTTACTAACTGACCGTGCATCATAAATAAAAGTCCTCTTACTGTGCACTGAAATGGCTTTGTTCCGGAGTGTAACTTCATATGTACGTAGTAGCTGCTTGCTGAAGAAAGCATTTTGCCACAAACTTTACATACTTGAGGCTTACTTCTAGATTGTCCTGATCCTGTACTGTTTGTAGATGATAATGATATTGACATGACATTCGGTTGGATGATTTCAGGTTTTAGTCCATCGGAAACATCAGATAAGGGCGTTGTTGATTGTTGAGCCTGTAAATTAGCCAAAAAAAAAAGAATATCGTATACAAGTATGCATTGAATTAAAACATAACAAAAGCAAAGAGTAACAAACGGATGCTAACCCTAGATCACAAGAATTTCAAAAGGCATGCACTTCACAAGAAAGAAACATACGAGAACAAGCAGCCCGTAGATGGGCCGACATAATCGGCCAACGAGTGTCCAAAGCTTTGTGGCCGGAAAAAAATCATAAACGCACTAAGGAAATCCTTCAGTATTTAGTTTTTGTGGGTAAATAGAATGCTTTAAAGAAAGTGCGTGGGGTTTTTCCCCATCTGTTTAATGATTGTCTCTCTCAAAACCATTCTTTTCGCAGATGATGGAAGGCTACAGTGTCTCAGGCAGAGACTCTTCACGGGTCGGGAGCCCGTTAAGTAAGTAAATAAGTGAAATGACTGTTCTCCCAGGGATCGGCAAGTGTCATGTGACGGTTTTCCTCACAATCCTGCGTCTGACCTAACCTAACCTACACTTCACAATATTTTTTACTTTATTTGTTATGACCCCAATATGTTCGACTCAATTTAATCTCGATAAATGGCACGTGCTACGAAAACTCTCCGCTGTGTTGGAGCTGGACCACGCAAGGCACGAATCTATTTGCCTCGTCTGACTTGAGCGGTGTGATGCCACTAGTTTCGTAGTTTGGAGTTACTACGCTCCGCTCTTTTTACTCCCAAAATGATAAAAAAATCTTGCAGCATTTCATCAGTAGGTAAGTAAACTATGTTAACTGCAGGACTATGCTAAAACTTGTGGGTTCGGACGGACAAAAGCGAAACTAATAAGGTTCCGTTTTTTCCCTTTGGGTACGGAACCTTAAAAAGGCCTCTCAAAAAGTCTATTGGTCGTTTAAAAGAGAACAAAGTTGGCACAAGGTCTGGGATCATCGCTTTTCACAACCATACATTTTTTGTGAGTTTTAATTTTTGGGACATAACCTTAAATTTTAAGCCGAGTTTAAAAAGCCCAATGAAGAATCTTTCTCAGGACAGTTATACCTACTCTCGGCTATCAGACAATAACCTCTTTCAAAATAAATTTATAAAGCACCTTTCACGCTTTTTTAGGTTAAAACTGGACTTGATTTGGTTTTCAAAAAATAACGATTGCAAAATTATATACAATCTAAATGACTTACCAGCAAAATCTGCGAATGCAACACGTTATTTTTATTGTCAATTGTTGTGATAACTGATCGCTGTTGGTGCTGATTGGCTTGCTGACCCTGCTGTTGTTGCTGTTGAACGTGATGTGAATTTTGAGTTCGGATTTGATGGGCCTCTTGCGGAGGAGGGGGACACGTAGAATAGTAAGTCAATGGCTCCGATTTGATTTGTTGTTCGAACATGCTAATTGTCGCCAATAAGTCAGTTGCAGGAGGTACGGGCATGCGCCCGACCCCCCAATGTGCTGGGTAACTAATTTTGACTCCTGTCTGTTACATTCTTTCATGAAATTTACCCGAAATGCATATACATCAAGATACAAGTTAAGACCACTGGAAGAGCCGCTGATCCTCTAAAAAAAAAACAAGCAAAAGTAAACACACAAATTATCCAATTGTTGTGAAAATAATAACATTAATCAGACTTTCTAAATAAAAAAAATGAAGATAGAGCTGTCTGTTGGATGAATTTGTTTTTAACATGACGGTTTGACTTTGGTCACAGTGGCAACTGGCAACTAAAATCTTCAGTTTTCAGGTGGTAAGTTCGGTTTTGAATACCTTTTTTGAGTTCCAACAACTTTTGCGCGTCTGCATTTTATTTAAATTTTGCCAAATTAATTTATAACTTAAAGAAAGAGTCCTAAGGTCTAACTGAAAGCATTGCATGTGTGCTCACTTTATTAATATTAAGGGCACACTTTGAATTATTTGTTGTGCCCACACACAAAGGACAAACACCCACCACTAAGGCGCTAACTGGTAACTGCCTCCTGTAGTTGAGGATCCCTTCCACTTGTGCGTGCACTCAAATGAAGGCAAATTAGCCATCTAGGACGAGCGGTTGCTTGCGAGTTCCACATAATTTGTAAGTATGATGCCGAAAATGAAATCGCTTTTTGACATCAAAGGTCTCGGTGAGTTTGTATCCAACCTTAATAGATCAGCGAGCGATGATAGAGAATTACTCTGCATCTCTGAAGCGCGAGTCTGTAAATTACAATAAATCAGCTCGTCGACGAAAGGTTTCAGACGTTTACATAGCTCTCAGTACAGCTGACGGTATCTTTTCCTCTTCAGAGTCGTCGTTCTTGTGAATCATCAAGCAGACTGCCTTCCGACCAAACTTTGAAGATGAATTGGTTAATGCGCTTTACAAAGTAGTTTCCCGCTGTCTTATATAGTTCGGTCGGGCTATAGTTCGGTCGGTAGCCCGTCTGAGCGTGCTTGTTCGACATTAGAGCGTGCTGAATCCACGTCGTTTTTTCGGGTGGACAATTTTGGGTTTATAACAAGTTATACAGTTTGAAAGGGATAACATCAGTCAAAAAGCAAGGTCCGCCAAAGATAAACATCTAGGCTGAATATCCGGCACAATGTACAGGAAAACCCGCACCGAAGACGCTTCATGGTCAAGCCATGCTCATGATTAACTCGAAACGAAACCCTTAGACCAAATTTAATGAGATAAAGTAGTTTACATTTTTTCTGAATTAAAACTCAAGAATGTTCGGCAGTTTGCCGACATTTAACTTTTTAGTTAGTAGGTAGTTACGGACCCCTCTAAAATCATCACTAAGGGGAGTTGGAGGTCCACTGAATGCCTAATTGAACAAAGTGGCTATTCGCACGACGTTAGGGACACGGCTTAGGTCGACGGCTACGTATTTGACGTAACCTAATAATTAAAATCAGTATTTTAAGAAATAAGTTCGGCATTAAAACGTACAGGCTCGTGCCCGAAAATGAAATACTCGAGTTTAGATCGCTTTAAGCGAGCGAAGCGAGCCACATTAAGCCTATTTGCCGCGTTTAACCGTAGCCGTCGACCTAATCCGTGCCCCCAACGTCGTGCGAATAGCATCAGCCTAAATTGAATACGAAATGTAGACGACTCCTGTCATCACATTTTGCAAGCATTTCTTTTAATCACATGCCACCGATTGGCACTTTTTGAGATCGAATAAATTGATTGGAAATTGGTTTGGTGGGAGTGTTTATCATTGTTACTGCACATCCCAAGCTTTATACTTGAATTTAGTGGTTTATTTTGCCCATCACTTCAATATACTGTCCCTGTTGTATATAATGAGCAGCTTCGCGAATAATGCATACCTACGTGCATCGATAACTCCAGCTATTGGCGTTTGTGCCAAAACGTATGTGGTATTCCGGCACTACCCTAATAGGAGTGAATTGACATTTTTGTTTGTCACACGAGTTCAATAGCTTTCAAAGGAAATATACGATGTAAAACCTTCAGCAAATGTAAACAAAAATATTCTTTCGAATGCTTTGCAATTTTTCCAAGACCTAGACGAGCCTTCCGAATGCAAGACGACTATATACATGGGTGTGATCATGTGAAATCAAGGAGGGAATACAGTTCCATTTATTACTTTTAAATCAATCAGCGTTTTGCGTGCATGCATTTTTTTTTTGTTAAAAGAAAATATTATTTTGGCAGAGCCTTTATAAAGTGCATTTTGTTTTAACTGAACATGAAGCTATCAAAACAAAATATATATGTACATACATACAGTGCATATCCTCAGCTTTTGAAGTCTATAATTGCTCCTAGCCGTACACCCCTATTTATGAAGTTAAGAGTTGTGCAGATACCGTCATTCTGTTGCGAAAAAAGCGCCCAATAAATGTTTTCCGCTTATTTGGTAAATATGGCAGAGGCAGTGATAATTTTTCCTTCCGATTACGCCTTCATGCCCCGTAAATACACCGTGATTTTACTTCACTTGCACTTATATTTAATAACAGCCATATACCTATTTATCTATTCGTATATGGGTATATATGGCTACAAATATTTATACATATATTATATATCTGCGAATATATAAAGCGAAGAGGTTTCAAGTGGCAAACTTTGCCCAGAGAATTTCTTCGACAAGACTTCCAACATAAGGGGTGCGTTTTTTTTCTGATTAGAAAAGGAAAACCAAAATAATCAACATTTGTACAGTTGTGTTGGTTGGCATCCATTTGTGCACACAGAATGATATCACCATTTGATTGAGAGTGTTGGTGCTTTGTTCAGACTAGACGTGTGCACGCCGAAAAATGACGACTCATGGCAGCAGCAATTAGTGAATAAATTAATTTTCCCCAAATTTTAGCAAAGTGAAAAAATATGTTTCCAATCTGTTATGAACTTTTGTTAATATTCGTCGAAGAGCCCTCTGCGAATTTGACAGTGCAGTAGCAAGGAAAGTAAGAGATTGTGGCAAATGTTTCTGTTTCTTATTATTATTCCAAGTTTCACAAAACCCAAAAGACTGACGGATTCATAGCTGTAATTCTTTTCTTCGTTGACAATCTGTCAGTTTGACAAGTGGCACTGTTGTTGATTCCTACTTGCCCGGTTCCCCTGAATGGCTAATTTTTGATACAAATAAGTCCTCGCTATCACGAGTACGCAATTTGTAGTTCGCTTGCTCTCTGTATTTGGTATATTCAGCTTTGCGTTGACGTTGCTGAAGACGAAGTCAGTTCGTCTTTTTGCAGAAATAAAATAATGACTTATACACATAATAACTATGCAAAAAACATGCTGTGCGCATCGCGAGTAGTAAAATACCGATCGTTTACTGAATTGAGTTCTCTTACCTAAAATCGGTATCATTTTATTATCTGACAGCTACCTATAAGCTTAAAATATTCAATGCATTTTTAAACTACCCACATTTCTTAAATCGTACGGCTGTTATTATTGCAGAATATGCAGCAAACTTATGATTCTTATGATGAGCCTCTTAAGCTTTTTACGCTTAAATTAAGACCACTTATGAAAAGATAAAATCAGGCTAAGGCGTGCTCAATTATCTAAATTTGTTCCCTACCACACAAAAAGTCTCCAACAAAATTTAAGCGACCAAATAATTGCAAAATAAGTTTTTCCATGGCTTACTTTTGGCAACAAGGAAACAAATTATTCAAACGAAAATTTTAACAACCCGAAGGGTTGGATTCAGATTTTTCTTATGTACTTTTAACTGCCAAAGTTCAACAAACATTTCGGAAGCTCATTTATTGCCTTCCATTACAGAATTTGAAAAATATTTAAAACCATCGCATTTCAGTTCAAAATAAATGAATCAAGTAATTATCTAATGGCGCGCGGTATTTGTTGAGACTTTAGGCCAGAGATGAATTAAAAAACCCAAAAACCCATTTGCCTACATTGTTGTTTTTGTAATTTCAAACCCAGACTGTAAATTATGTGAACTACAAAAAGGCCGGACACTATTGTTTTGTGTTTCGTATTGAATTTGTTTGGTTTTCGTTGAGGATTTGATTAAATTGAAAAAATAGTAAAATAATAAGGGAATACCAAATTCTATCATTTAGACTTGAATTCATGAACTCATATTATGTGCTAGAAATGAAATGAGCATTTTTGCGTGGTTTTTCGGGACAACAGCTTGTAGGCAGCCGCCTTTCCACTGGAAAGTTTTATCTCTGTACCTATTCCATTATCAATCTTTTTTACAGGACAAAACAAAACCTTCCAGGTGAATATGAAACAAGTCTGGTATCACTGGTGTAATGTGGGAAGTACTACGGTTGGACTAGAGCTCAGTAGATGTCGCGCCCAATAAATTTTTGAATACAGTTACGAAGCTATAGGAATTAGGCGTGTGAATTTCCGGTAAGCGGACTTTTGTCGGAATTCTGTTTGGTAACTTGAAGATGTTCGAACTGCGAAATAACGATTTCAGATTTATGTTTGCAGCTCATAAATAAAAAAGTTTATATTCAACCATTTAGGTTAGTCACGGTTGTGAGTAAATTATTTATACTCTTCGAACGAGCAGGCCTAGACTAATATGCTGTAGACGATCCCTAGATGGAAAATCTGGGTTGGCATTCTGTAAGGCGAAACGTTCAAACGTTTTCGTGTGCACGAACAAATTTGCTTGTGTATCATAGGGCTTGACAACTTCTTTTTTAAATAAAATGCAGGCTACTTGAGATATATAAAAAAAAAATGTTATTGGCTTGAATTACTATGAAAACATTTGTGAATAGAGTTCGACTTCGTATGCAGCGGTCGATACGTTGAACCTAATCTTCGATGACTCGGCCGCTAAAAGACGGGTCCGTTTCTCGAGATAACACGTTTACCGAACTGAGAATTCAATAACTCGATTG
This sequence comes from Cheilosia impressa, assembly GCA_948293265.1. Taxonomy (NCBI): domain Eukaryota; kingdom Metazoa; phylum Arthropoda; class Insecta; order Diptera; family Syrphidae; genus Cheilosia; species Cheilosia impressa. Next base: position 15,176,136 of record OX411884.1, read on the forward strand.
TTGCACCTGCTGTGTAGCTTGTGGCACCACTGATGTCCAATTCAAGCAATTGCTCAAAGAAATAACATTCCAACATGCATGTCTCTGTAGCAAATACCATTAACCGTAACGTGACAATCATTTTCATCGACGAAAAAAAACAGCCCAATGATGCCAACGCCACCAAACAGTGTTTCTTTGTGGACGAAGTGCTGTTTCAGGAAGCACATGAGGGTTCTCACCTGTCCAGTTATGCATACTTTGCTTTTTGACGAAGCCGTTAAAGCAAGAATGCGCTTCATGGCTGAAGATGATTTTGCGATGAAATTCTTCTTCCGACTCGGAGGTTCGGTAGTAAATTTTAATTATTTCTAAACGTCGTTCCTTCGCCATGATGAAAATGTTGATTTTACTGAGTATTTTGACATTGACAGTTCGGTAATCGTTTCAAGGGTGCGTTCACACTGAAAGTTTGAAGTTGCCGCTAATGAAAGTCCCTTTACAACCATTTGCAGAAATACAGGTTGAAATTTGTTGCTCATACTACTGTCCATCAACTTGTCATCGTCGCTTGGGTTTTGGTATACCAACTGAACTTGTTTTCTCTATTCGAATGATGTGTTTTTTTCAATGCGTTGTGTATCCCTTTTTGAGAGATGTAAGGCTGTGCTTACACAATAAAAATAAAAATCTAACTTCATACTGTTCAGTTTTGTTTTTTCTTTATTTTGTTTTTTATTGAATACGAATGTGTATATTTATAGTAAAACAGTAGTACCTTGGTAATGTGGACGATCGCTAATGCTGACTGTCGACATGTTTTGTCTTTTTACAGTGCAAACAAACGCGGACTTAATTTGTTACTTTTATTTTTTCGGATCCCTTTCAATCCTCTCTACAACATTCAGTTTCCAGTCTGAACACGTTCTCACCTTAACTAATTGCAATTTATAAATAAGTAAATATTTCATAGCACCTGAACAAAAGACATGCAAAAAATCATTTGCTAGATATTTTTTTTGCATTTCTCTTATTTTACCAACAAAAATTGACTGTTCTCGGTCTGCGAGCATTTTTCCAATCACATGCACATTAGCGAGATACTACTGCGTTGAGAGTTTTATACTCAATAAAAAAGCCGTCTTAATTACTTTTAATTATTATTATAATTTCTTGTTTTTTTTTTTGTAGTTTTTCATTTTGTTTTTTGTAAAATAAAATTAGAAACAAAAGTAAGTGTTGAACAATAAACTTGCCTAAATTATAGTAACAAACAAAAAAGCAAAAATATATAAATCACGATTACCACTTAAATAATACATAAATATTATAAATATCTAAATTACAAATGCTTGTTAAGTAACGTACAAATTACTTGATATTCTGTAATAGCTGCGTTTCGATGTGAAATTTGTTGTGTACAATAATAATACGTATATTTAGCAAAAGACGTTTTTTGATTTAAAGGGTCTGCTTCCGGACGATAATGCATCAGAAAATGGTAAAATTTAGTAGACAGCTTTTGAATAAAGAGCTGCGTGCAACTGTCAAAAGATGTCACATTTAAGTTGACTGGACGTTCGCGTACTTTTTGGGTGATTTGTATAACTATGAGGGAAGCTGTCGCACTGAGAAAATTATGACATTGAGGCGAAGGAAACTCGGAGACCTATGAACGGACATGAGTAATGATGATTGAAGAAGCATTTTGACAGTTGGTTGTAGAATGTAGTAGAATATGTTGTTTCCCATAACCAAAGAAATATTATTTATTGATGAGCCAAATTTGTACTGTAAAACAGCTCAGGACAGAAGCAATACCCCATTCGGGGTGGGGTGGATCATGAAGATCTCGGAGAATCGCTACCACACGGCGCATTTGGGAGGTGTAGCGTGTTCGCTAATGTAAACGTGTCTAACCAACATTAATGTCACTTAAAAAGTTAGGTCGGGTTTATTTCCATTGCTTGCCATTTACAAACAGGCAGAACATACATTAAGGAAATAATGAGACCAACTTCGGAGTGATATTGTCTCACAATTAATTCCAACAGTCACCCGCTTTACTCTAAGTACCGCCGTGATTCCTTTGGCCAAAAGGACAAAGTTAGAATCGAAAACGTTCGCCTGCGCATAGCGCAAGTTGAATGTCATTCAGTTGAGGAGATTCAGTGAACGGCACATGTCTGAGCATTATCGTCTTAAAAACTATTGCCACCGGGTCCACTCCAAATCAGATGACACCAAACATGGGAAAAACAGGGTTCGAATCGCCACTTCCGTGAACGAGCTATACGTTCAAGGAATTAAGTTGATTTCACATGTGAAACAAAAACAAATTCCGACACGTAATGCTCGTTTATAGACGACGCGATACGACCCCAGGTTTTCCTATGAAGCCTGGAGGCAATTGATTTGAAACGACCTATCAAGTTTGGACAACGGCGTTCCGATAGTTTCCCATTTTCATAGGAAGCAGAATTGTTGCAGCTGCAAAAGTATTGTTCAAATTTATGTAACTCGTATCTTATTGTACACACAAAGTAAAATGTATGTCCTTACTTGGGGCAGTTTGAATAACAACAAGCAAACCCGGTCTAATGCTAGTAATACAGAAAGGATATTACTCAAACGCAGCTACTAATGTTAGGTTTAGTAATGCAATCTCTACTAACATACATGATGCCAGTAGCTTACCGAATGCGGGCTATACTACACCATTCCTTTGCGACATCTAAACAAAATGTATTCCGAAATTCGAGTCATACTTTTTCTGGATGTTTAGTTAGACTCATACGGTTGAGTTAGTTTTTACTTATCTGTCTATGCAAGCCGCACAAAAACGAAACGAAACACTCATGAGTATGTGAAAATATTGCTTGTTAAGAGTCAAACCGTGTAGTACGCTCTGCGCCGGAAAGCTACCAGACCCTCAGTACATGTGTATATATTAAATTTAAATATTTGTATTTGCGCTTCTAAGCGAAGCCTTACTGAAATCAGTTATGAACGAGCTGTTCCGTTCCAGATGCTCGCGCTAGATTGCAATACAGATGTGTATTGTCTTCAACGATTCTGAGTGTTTCATCGCGTGGTTCCCTGCCACTACTCTCAATGGGTATTGATGATTTCTTTGGGTCGATTTCTATATTATGTTCATTTACAATGCAATCATTGTCATAGATGCCAGACACACCGACAGGTGATGCGTTTGAATTTTGTATGACTTGCCGGTTAATAGCACCATTTTTGCTGTCATATCCTTCGTTGGACATTATTTGGTAACCTTCTTCGTTTATATTCGAAACTGGCATTGTTGTGGTTGATGAATGCTGATGAATTTCGGTCTGGGGTACATTATTCGTGTTTGACTTGAGCATTTCCTTTGAGCCCGTCGCTGCAGTCTGGAATGATGATGGCTGAGATTGTTGTTGCTGTTTAGGCCGCGGGCAGACAATTGAGTATCGTGTTCGGATGGAATCTACAACATCGAGTAAATTTTTGGCATCCATTGCTAGAACATGGGCTGCTGACAGCATGCTTCTGAAATGATTGTCATTTGGAATTGTGAGAAGAAGAAGAAATAAAAAAAAAATGGGTAATAGAGGATGTTTTCTGCAAGACTTTGATATTGACATAGCTGTCACTGGTTCGTTTGTGTGTATAGAAACGAAAGCGACTCGAGAAATGACACTTAAGACCGACGAACCGGACAGAACGTCAGATAGTAGGAGAGTATTCACATGAGAGTGAATTGCGCACAAACTAATTTTACTGTGTTTATTACCACAAAAGCATTGTGCCTTACCAGTAAACATTTTTAGTTTCGACTCAAAATTTAAGTAGTTCACAGTGGCTATATTTGCCGTACAAATTTCGCAATTGTGAGCTTCCGTAAATTTAATTCGAGACTAAAATTTGTTATAATCTAACCTAAAAAAAATCTAAATTGATTTATGTAGCAAATTGAACAATTACAGCTATTTTCCGGCGAATTGACAATTCTTGCCGCGTACTGTCACACTATATTCACAATCCAAACAGTCGCGATGATCAACAAAACCACGAATGAAAAATTCATTCGAAAATTCATTCGAACTTAACCTTAACAAGTAAAAGTGTTATCATCGGCCTAGCCGATGCTTTGATACCCTCCACTGCATACAAGTCATGCAAAATACCAGAACTACTTGACCGACATTGCACATTTTTAATACCAACCTATCGACGATAAAAGAAGTCCTTTCACAAAACTGCATTCACCTAGGTTGATTCTTTCGGACGCTATCGTGTTTTCAACGGAAAGAGGGACACATGGGTCTAATATTGGTTTTGTATGGGAGGTACCAGAACTACTTGACCGACATAGCCCATTTTGAATACCAACCTGACGCCGATAAAAAGAAGTCCTTTCACCGAATTTCATTCATCTACGTCAATTACTTTGGGCGCTATCGTGCTTTCAACAGACAGACAGACAGACAGACAGACAGACAGACAGACAGACGGACATGGCTAAATCGATTCAGAATGTGATCCTGATTCAGAATATAAATATATACTTTATGAGGTCTCCGGTGACTCCTTCTTGGCGTTACAAATGTATTGGCAAAGTGAATATACCTTCCTCTGGAGGGTATAAAAACGAAACTGAATGGCGGGTATCTGCGGCTAAAAAAAGGTTTCATGTGAGTAAAATCTCAGAAACTACGAAGATTCGCATGTTTGCAGTTCGCAATTTTCTCCTTAACTCTGGTTGTGATACCAGAAATTCATCATAAATGAAACCAAAAATAGCTCTTGCCAATCGCTGCCCCTTTAGGCTGAGAAAGCAATTGTGTAGCGAATTCTCTTCTACATAAAAAAGCGATTCTGTATAATGCCAGTGCTGATGTACGAAGAGAAACACACAGTAGAGGAAGATCCCCCTAAGGTACCGCCCACAAGTAGAAAAGGACACCAAGCAACTGAAGACACGGTTCAAAAAAAATAAAAAAAAAATTGTATAAATTACTTTCTGTATTCCACATCCAACGTCGTTTCGCTGTATTGCTGGGCTAAACGCATTGCCGACACCAACTCATGCATGTCCTTCGATAACACCTTATGCGCCATTTCCACTTCTCTGCAAATCAAGTGTAACATTACTTTTATTCATCGAATATAGGTTATGATTAACTCACTTATGAACTTGTGGAGGAAATTGCGTCGACAATCTGTCTACGGAAACAAGAAGATTCCTCAGCTCGATTCCCACTTGTCTAACTAGATCCAAGTAATCAACAGCAACAGCCTTTTCGACTCCTTGAGACAGTGCCATGATCGCCCGGACAACATTTGTTGTCGCCGCATACACCTCGTCGTTGGTCCGATCTAGGACTTGTTGGGATCGTTGCATTTTCGATAACTCTGCCATTCTGGCCTTTTGTTCAAACTTCTCATCGGATGAGGAGGATAACATTGCGATGCGTTCCGTTGATGAAGAATTCGATTTCTGAGTACCGGGATTGGAACCGGGCGAATCCGGTCGAGATGTCCCATCCATGCTGTGTGGGGTTTGCGGCCAATCGTGTGGATTTCGTGAACTCTGATGGGAAGAATGATTTTCGTCAGTGTGCGCATTGGTCTCTGGGTCGGTATTTGATATTATAAGACTAAGGCGTTTTTTCTGTAAGCAAAATCAAAACAAGATAAACAAAAGGTGGTCGAGCTTATTTTACAAATAATAACAAAACATTCAGCTGTTAAACAGCAGCAAACTCGAAATCTACAAGGTGGGCCAAAAGAAGGCGCCCATTTGGCCGATATCATCTTCTCGACTGGACCAATAAAATTCTAAAGGTTCAACTAAACATAATCAAAAAACAGAATCGAGGTTTTTCATTAAAAAAAAAAAAATGACAGCCAAACAACATCGGATGACTTATTTTGGCCCACCCTGTACTACTACTGAATTTAGAGTTAGGATGTGCCGAATACTAACGAAGATGGCGCAGACAATTTTCAACTTTTTTTCAGAGAAGCAACGCGGTAGGGGGCAATCTTACCAAAGAAATCACGATGAAATCATGAGATGGCGGGTGCTAACGGAAGTACCCAGTCGCTGTCACATAACCAGCTGGCTGGAAAGTCATGCGTAGGTCAGCCCTTGACTGTAGTAAAGTGGCCATTGCCTTTTAATAAAATTTAAACAAAATGGCGCCCAACTTAGGATTACCATGAAACTGTTGATCGGTAAGGGAGTCTAAACATGTCATTTAAAAAAATGGTTTTCTTTACTCAATTTATGGTATCCCTAAGCAGTGGCTTAGTGGTTAGTGTGTTGGACTACTAAGCGAGGGGTCCCAGCTGCGAATCCCGAAAAAAAAACAAAATTCCAGCTTATGGTTTTTTTCCACTGCGCCACCTCTCGCGAACGTCTGACAAGCATCCGAGAGTATACCTAACTGTCATGAAAGAGCTTCTCAATTGGCCGTTTGGACTTGGCGTAAAATTGTAGATCCCTTCCATTCGCCCCAAAAATAAAAAACTCACACAAAACGAATTGTTGTGAGAAGCTAGCCTAGGGTCCCTGGGGCCTGTTGCGCCAACTATTTATTTATTTTTTTTATTTTAGAACGTGTCGAGGAAATATTTCACAGAAATGGTTTGCACTGTTCTTGGCAAAGAACACGCTCGAAAATAGTTCGCAATTCACGTTCCTCTGACCCCTAGAAGTCAAGCATAAGTAGTTCTACCGAACAGAAATTCAGTTTTGGTTAATCGTGGGAATATATAACTTAAATTCCATTTTACTTCAATTCGAATTTCACCAAATACTCCATCTCCAATCGAATACCACACAACATTTTGAACTGCTAACCTCAAATTGGACAATTTATCCCTATCGAGGTATCCGGTCGGAACGAAATTTTCTCCGATGTGTACGAAACCGGAGACATTCCATTCGAGATGTCCGTTCTGATACATCTTTCGGGAAAAATCGCCGCATTGCGTTGTACCGCGTTACACCACTTACTTTTGACAGTTACATGGCACATTTTTTCCAACTCTCTCTGCGACAACCAAAACTGACTGCTGCGGAATATTTTAGTAAATTATAATGAACGCGTTAATATGATTTATCAAACTTGGTCCGTAACGGATATTTTGAAAGCAATCTGAGCAGTGCTTTCGGTTTCTTAACCATGGTTAATTACGATCTCATACATAATATTCCATTTTCGTTATGAACGCACCCCGGCGCTCTCTCTCTTCGACACTCACTGCACACATAAACAAAACGCAGTTAGTTGCCAAACTGCAGACCAAAATTTAACCCCCGTATTAATAAACGCTGCGTACAAGTTACCAACTCGTTATTCAGCAGTTACGTCAAAGTTTTGTATGCTATCTGATGTCTACTAGCTAACTTACTTGTGCACATTTGTTTATTAATAAGGGGCTTAGTTTTTTGCTCAAATAATCAAACAAAAACCGTTGCAATTATACTTTTTTCTAGTGGTTGCTTTTTAAATCATGAGTTATTTTGACACTGACAGCTGTTTTCCCCTCGAAGACTTGACAGAAAGTCAGTATCATACCTCAAATCATTTGCTTCACGCTTAAACAACGTCGGGAAATATTGAAAAATTATTTCCAAAGTGAGTGTTGTGTAGCCTAAACAGTGAGTTTTTTGTTTTAAGAAGTGGGAGACCTAAAGCGGCTTTTGTACCAAAGTTTGTGCAAAAAGTTCGTGAGATTAGTATGCTAGTCGACAACACTCATGGTCCCCGACGTCGTACAATGCGCACAGGTGAGAATGTGGCTGCTGTAGCCGAGACTGTGAGACTCAATTCACGAATACCAACTCGCCATTGATTTTAACAGCTGAAACTATATAGAATTCCGCACAATGATCTCGGATTAGTGGGAGAATGCGCTACTGCAAACACACAGAAAAATAAAGATTGCTAAGCGAAGAATTTTGAGATTTTTAAAAAAATTGTAAATTAAAAGTTCTTGGTTCAAATATTATTTTTGTTAACAAGAACTCGTGTTTAAATCTTCAAGAAGCAGGTATTCGGCGTAAGAATTATATAATCTCCATGAGTATTTTATTACATCATTGCCAACAATTTCATTCTTAAATTAAAGATTTTGTTACTTCCGTTCATTTTAACCAACGAAAATTGTTGGCATTACAATTTTTTTTTCTGAACGAAATTTGAATTCAGCTCTGAATTTGTGTTTTGTCGCCAAAACCAAACTGAACTTTTAATCTGTCATGCTTCCTCAACGCGCAATCGCTTCAAAGCAGCATTTCGTTTTACAAAATTGTGGCTCGCGAGCTTTGGCATTGAATATCGGAAAGTTTTGAAAAAGCGTGTTAGAGCGCGCGAGCGTGTGTGTGTTATCAAAAGACGTGATTTTTTAGCTTCGATCTTATCAAAGAAGAACTTTCAGCATGCAATAGCAACAACTATTGTGAGACCTCGAAGTGCCGAGCAGAGCGTAGTTGTTACAATTGGGGACGTTCAAGTTCAAGTATCTAGTTTATCTGACAGCTCTCTGACTAGATGTATCTCGGTTTTGATTGGGGGAAATCGGTCAAATGAGCAGCTGTTTCAGTTGACGTTTATGCAGGGGTAGCCGACGAATCTAGTCACGAAATTCGTGACTGAGTACTAAGTTGACAGTTCTTATATGTAGCGCTGACGTAGAAAAAGTGGCGTTCCCGATCAATATAGTCGGCTTAACATAACTAGATTCTTGAATGCTGCCATTGCGTGCTGTAAATCCCGCCTCACTTTGCTTTGCTGAGATCGAGGTTAAAAAAACAGGATTAATAATAAAACCAGCCAGAGAGCAGATTTATCGTTGTTACGGTACAGATTGGAATTTGGAACATCAAATTCGTAACCATTGTTGAGAAAACGAACGGAGTCACGACTCACGAGTTCCAACCAGAATAAACTTCCGTTTCTGACTATTTTTTCGAACGGATAACTCAATAGGGCTGTTTTGGGAAACATATATTTTTATAAGAACTACATGCGTACTTACCAACACATTTTCCTCTTGTATAAGCCATTTGCTGTCGATCTCGCTTTCGATTTGCTGCTTGCGGAGTTTCGTCTCAATATCCTCTTGCGTTGGTTTCTGGAAAAATTTAAAAATCGAGATACGTGATGTTATAACAATGAAAATGAAAACAGTCTATCACAAGTTGAGCTCCAGCTTAAAGTTGTATTTACTTGAATCTTTGCACGTTGATGGATAGTATATGTATCATTAAATGGTTTTTCAAAACTACGCCCCTTAAGAACGCTCTTACATGAGAGCGAATTGCGAACTGCGAACAGGCGAATATTCGTAGTTTCTGAGATTTCTTTCACACTAATACTTTTGATAGTCGCAGATCGATTCAGTTCAGTTTCATTTTTAAAGGTTAAGTTCGAACGAATTTTCCATTCGTGGGTTTTTGGATCGCGACTGTGTGGACTGTGACAGTTCGCGGCAAGAATTCTGTATTCGCCGGAAAATCGCTTTAATTGTAAAGTTCGCTATTTGAATCAATCAAGACTCTGGTTATCTTAAGATTATATGTTAGAATCATTAAATATAATGCGTTTGTAATTTTCAATTGATAAAAACAATCAAGTTGATTTATTCGCAATCCGCGCTCATGTGAATAGTCCTATATGCCTCAAATTTGGCCAGAAAGTTTCGTTCAGTTGAACTACAAGAAGTAACAAAGCTTTCTCGCTTGCTTGGGAAGCAGCAATCAGCAATTCGTATTGGGGAATTTTAATCTGATTCTATTGATTTAAATAAAATAAATAAATAAATGGGTGTCGCAACAAGTCCGCAAGGACCCTAGGCCTAGCTTCTCACAACCATTCGTTTGTGTGAGTTTTTCATTTTTGGGCCGAATAGAAGCTAATTTATTGAGAAGCTCTTTCGTCACATTTATGATGTCGAATGTTTTTCAGACTTTCGCGGGAAGTGGCTCATTGCAAAAAGCCTTAAGATGTAATTTGTGTGTTTCCCGGAATCTACCCTGGGACCCCTCGCTTAGTAGTCCAACTACTAAGCCTACTTCTATTGGAGTAGGATTTTTGGCAATGACAACAACTTATGTGAACCCTCGAAGTGTCAAGTGGAGCGTAGTTGCTGCAATTACATGCTGAAAATCCTACTTCATTTCATGCTTTGCTAAGATCGAAGCTAAAAAAAAACACACCTATTGTTGGACTTGTAGCTCCTTCGAGCGACGGAGTTATTTTCTTTGACTCGATCTGTTCAAAAACTCCAATACTTCGATTTAGAGTCGAAAAATTACCAACTATTTGAAGTAGGTACTTACCAAAATATGTTCGTCTTGTATAAGCCAGTTACTATCTGAATCACTTTCGAGTCGGTGCCTGTGATGCTTCTTATTAATATCCCCTTGAGCAGGTGTCTAGAAGTTTACAAAGAAATTCCAGTTACGAAAATGCCGCAATCGATGTTGGAGAATATTGAAATTAAAACTATACATTTAAAGATATTACTACAATAAAAATGCTTAAACATTCCAGCTACAAATTATAAATAAAATAAAAACTTTCAGTTTACAATCAATCAATATAGAACTGCGTACATAGTGGGCCTTACTAATAAACATTTTAAGCCTTTAGACTAAATTGTTTGTTTGTAGGTCACAAAGGGTAGAGTTTTATGGACAATTTTCCCATTGTGAGCTCGTGAAATTTAACCTGGAGACTAAAAATGATTTTTAGTACCGCGCAGTATGTAAAAAATACGCATTTTTTGTTTTTACCACAAGATGTCGAAATTATAATAACAGACGTGCTAGATTACAAAAAAAAATTAACAATGCAACATGTTTTCATGTTATTGTTGAGAAAATTAGCTCAGCAAAAAGAAGAATCCACCGTCCATAGACTGAGCCTCACTCCAAAGTTAATGCAAGAGCCATGGATCGAGAACTGGGGTCGAATCGTGAGCATTACGTGACGGAATTTGTTTCTGTTTCACATGTAAAATCAACCTTATTCCGTGAACGTAAAGCTCAGGGGTCTACCCTGATCACTGAACTTCTCCAAGAGTTCCTCGGTCGAAAACTAAACAGCATGACTCGATAGGCAAATGGACAGATGCATTCCGATCATTCTCGAAGAGAACAACAGAAATTGCAATAGCAATAGGGGTTAGGCAAATGGCACACGAGGTGTTTTTCATATGGGCACACAGAGTACCAATAGAAGTGCGGGGTTATTCCCAAAGACGCGGTGGATCGCTTTTGATGGTGGATTTGATTTTTGTGATGAAATATCTCGTGGAGTCACTCCATTTCATCTCATGATTGTATGTCAGCGATCGTTCTCCGCGATTATTTCTTGACATTGATGTCTGACATTAATTTGACAGATGCTTAGGGCAGGTGTCAACACGGAAGGCACTATCTTCAACAGATCCGTCCAGCTACTGGGCTATGCAGACGATATTGACATCATCGGTCGCTCCCAGTGTGCCGTGATAGAGGCTTTTACGGCGATTGAAGAACAGGCTAACCTCGTTGGTCTTATAGTAAATGAGAACAAGACTAAGTACATAGGACAGAACGTCACTATTGATAGCAACAATTTCGAGGTAGTTAAGGAGTTTATCTACCTCGGAGTAAACATGAACTCCACAAATGACATCCTAGTGGAGATCCGGCGAAGAATTACCCTAGGAAACCGCTGCTACTTCGGTTTGGCAAAGCAATTGGGTTCAAAACTCCTAACTCGAAGGACAAAATGTATGCTTTACAGAACCCTTATCCTGCCAGTTCTGCTTTATGGCGCCGAGTGCTGGACGATAAGCAGGAAGGGAGAGCTGATACTGGGCTCCTTCGAAAGAAAAATTCTTCGGCGGATTTTTGGTCCTGTGTGCGAGGAGGGCGAGGAAGGCTACAGTGTCACAGGCAGAGGGAGCCCGTTAAGTAAGTAAGGTGACATTTAGTCGGAGAGATATATTTCTAGTGGAGTCGGCGAGTGACCACCGAATTGCCGATTTTTTGTGAAGAAGCATGTAACCAAAAACTTTCAAAACTAAGTAAATGAAAAACAAAAATGCTCGCCAATACTACAACACATACAAATAAAGAGCAATAAAATGCATACAACAGAAGTAAATAAAAATGCAGTCGCAAATTAAAACCGAAAAACTGAAGTAGTACTCAAGCAGCAAGGTATGGGCAAACTGCAAACCTGCATGCATTCATCATTGCCGGACGGACTAAAAGGTTCACAGTGCTGGAATCCCGATTCGAAAGCAACTTTGTCGGGCACATCGTTTTCGAAATACTGACGAGACATTTCCTGTTGCTGGTGTTGCATGATTTGTGCTGCCCTCTGCGGGCTAAGTACAGAGCTGTTCAATTGTATGTTCTCGGGCAATATGGGCAGCGAATTTGGCTGAGGCAGTGACGATTGCTGGTAGCTCTCGCAGGACCTCAAGTAGCTGATACCTGGAATCATGGGGGTGTATAGCGTGTTTTGTGAACATTGCATGTTGCTCATGTTGCCGCCTCCTTTGGCAAAGTGCATATAAGGTGGGTGTGCCGGTTGATGCATGTAAGACACAGAGTGTTGGGTAATCGGCACAGCTGAGGGTGGTAGGTAATCGTGCTGCGACGTATGGAATGATGGAGCCACCTTTGCGGGACCCATACCCATAATTTGAGCACAGCTCTTCACATTCGCTCCGCCAAAATCGTAAATACCTTCTTGTTCTGATTCGATTGTGGGCTTCATTGGCGAACGGTACACCTGATAGCTGGGGTTGCCTTCTAGGCTGCCAGATCGACGCCCGGCGATCTGTTGGTTCCTCTCAAGACTTCCGCCGCGGAACGTGCGGCTGCGAATCATGTTCTTAACGTCGGCTATGGACTGATTGCGTTCCAGGCTGCCGCCTTTCGGGCGCATGCAGACTTGCTGTACCGTTTTGAGGGCCTGCGCCTGTTGGTTTCGATCTAGGCTGCCGTAAAACGCACGCCATTGCCTTTCGCAGCTCTCTGCTGCATTGACACTGCTCGAGTCGAACGACATTTGCCCGGTTTGGTGAATTAGCGAGCATATCTTCGACGATTGCAGCGGTTTCATTTTGTAGTGCTGCTGTTGGTTTTGCTCTAGGGCATATTGATGAAGAATATACTGCTGATCGTAGAAGGGTTGACAAACAGTTGAGGACTGTTTTTCGCTGTTGCAGTGGTTTTTGATTTCAACTGAACTATTGGCCGCGTCATTCGGGTTAATATTGGGCGCACAAACTGCTGTTAGTGGGGGAGAGGAGCACAAGTGCGAGTCAAGGGTGTTAGACCTAAAGATTGGGGCATTTTCTATTCCCATACTTTGCTCCTTCGCCACCGATATGTCATCGTCGATTATTGGATCCAGTTTGAGCAGCTCGGAAGCAGGGATTTTCGTGGTTTTCAGAGACATTTCGGCCGGATTAATGTTATTAGAAATCTTAGACTTAGCTTGATCTACTTCTACGGCTAAAGTGTTAAATACCGAGGCTGGTGTGGTATAGCAAGACGGATTGATGCTGCGGTTCTCGTTCTCCATCATTAGGCGGGCGAGGACGGCGGAGTTCTGCGCAACTATGTATGTGAGCGGAGATCCCTGGCTCTCTTCGACCGTTGGCATCAGAAAAGACGTATCTGAAATGACAGTTGCAATACTAAACGATGCTTTTCCACACAATCAAACATTGGATCTCACCATTGCCACCTGAAATAATGCGCGTTGGCTTCGGAGGTGGTACACTGTCGCTGGCACCCCACGACATTGCTGCAACTCTGCGATTTTCCCGTCGCATCGTTTCGGAATCGCTCAGTTTCTCCTCAACCAAAATATCACTGCAACGTTCAAATTGTTGAATATCACACGCTGGATGAGACATTGCTATACTTACTAGAGTATCTCTTTGATGTTCTTAAAGTTGGGCCTCTTGAGCGGCTCATAGGACCAACATTGTGACATAAGGGAGTACAACCGTGGCGGACAGTTGTTCGGAAGCGGCAAGCGCTCGCCGTTGTCCAGTTTTATTATCACATCATTGTTTTTGATCCCTTGGAATGGCTTAACTCCCAACATAAGGATTTCCCAAACACAAACACCTGCAAGCGATATTTACTGTTCGGCTGTAATTCAACAATTTCTGTTTGACTTATTTACCAAACATCCAAACGTCACTGGCTGTGGTGAATCGCCTGAAGTTGATCGACTCCGGGGCCATCCACTTGATCGGCAGCATATACATGCTGGAGTGGTAGTAGGATTGATCTGAAACCCAACGGGATAGTCCGAAATCTGCAAGCTGCAAAAGTTTGGTTAGAATAACAAAAAACCGACAGTTGTTTGTTGATTTTGAAACCTTTATGCATGTTGGTGTGCTGACTAGTACATTTCTTGCTGCTATGTCGCGGTGGACAAATTTTTTGGACTCTAAGTAACTCAAGGCCGTCGAAAGTTGGTAGCAATACAACAGCAGGTAGCCTCTCTTCAGTCTGCAACGAAAACAAAACAAATCAAGAGCCGCAAACATGAAAAAGCGATAAATTTAGGAGCAAAATCGAACAACAAGTTTGCTTCTTCAAATGGCACTTACTTCTCGCTGTTTGCTTTGAGGAATGCACGCAATTCTCCATGCCTCGCCAACTCCATGACAATCCAAATGGGCGCGCTGCTGCATATACCAATCAGTCGAATAATGTGCGGATGATCGAACTTCTGCATTATATCTGTAACAACAAAAGGGTTCCCAATGTCTGCTCGCATTCAACAAACTGTATGCAGACTTACAGGCTTCTTGTAGAAACTTCTCGGTTTCATCTGATTTGCAGGTTTTCACAGCCACTTGTATGACTCCAGTCTTGTTGTCGTTATTGGGCAAAGTGTCAGCGCTGTCAACGCCATTTGTGAAGTTCTTTTTCTGCGCAGGTTTGTCTTTCATAAAATAGGTTCCGATGTGGACGTCCCCAAACTGGCCCACACCGATTATATCGTTAAGCACTATCTGCGCCCTGTCCAGTTCATAATTGCGAACTAAAATGAGAGAACGGCTTTCTTTAGTGTTTGCTCTGAAGAAAGTTACTACAAGTGGTATGGCTTACCAGCTGGCGTCGAGTAGTCGCCCTCTTCGTCGACTAGACCGATTTCGGCATAGTCTTCACTTAGTTTCGGAGTATTGTTCTGTTGATCGTTTTGTTTTGTGACTGTTTTGTTTGTCTTAAAATTAGAGTTATCATTCTTTTCTTTTGACTTATTGATACTATTGTTTGATTTGTCTAACGAGTTCGTAGCACTGCTGCTTCCGGCGGTGTTTGATCGATCCCATAGAGAAATTTCGCTATTATTAACTAGACTACAATATCCATCAACTAAATCTGCAATGCTGTCGGCAGTCTGAAACGGAAAATGTACACTTGTTTCGAGAGAACTGACTAGTTAAGTGGGTCTAAGAAGGGCTCCCCAGAGGGCGGAAGTCACTTGTTGGGAATAAAGTGAGCTGCTACAGTCAGGCGGACCATAGACAGCTCTCACGAAGACGACAGAGCATACACCAATGCACACCAATGCATCTGCGAGGAAGATGTGGCCGATGAATGGGACATCGGAATCCATCGAGAGAGAACACCCTCTTCGAGTGATTTTCGATCCCGTTAAACTCGTCGAACTATAAGAGCTATGGGGCGACATCGACCTAGGTAAACAAGAGCAAGACTTCGAACTGGATGGGTGCAACGTGCAAGTTCAAGCACAACTGCAACGAGAGGCGTATTAGTCAAGGCCCATCTCCACCCCGCTTGGACTTCTTCAAGCAGATCTTTTTGGGGTAGGTGCAAATCGTTTGTAGACGGCCTCATAAATTGTACAACGGCCCCAGTGAACATTCTTAAAAGTCCAAACCATCAGAGGTTTAGCGCCGTTTGCTGATACGACTCATAGCGAATTAAGTTCCACATAAACCCTTATGTGACAGTTTATGCCCTAAAAAAAGTAGCCCATAAGTAGAACTTAAATCGTTAAGAGTCGTATGAGCAAACG
Source organism: Cheilosia impressa (assembly GCA_948293265.1). Lineage (NCBI taxonomy): Eukaryota > Metazoa > Arthropoda > Insecta > Diptera > Syrphidae > Cheilosia > Cheilosia impressa. Next base: position 15,192,197 of record OX411884.1, read on the forward strand.
GCTCTTAGTGGCTCCACTGGACTACGTATGATTCCCTGAAATATTCACTTACATTGAGTCCGATGCAGTTGATTACCAAATCCTCATCGTTGCTGCTGGTCTTCATTTTCAGCTGCGTCCTAATGTCCCTGCAATTGCAGTTCTCTGTCTTTTCGGCCGACGGCTTGTCATTGTAGCTGTTGATGGAAGGCTTCTGCGAGCTCCTCAATCGGTCCGTTGTCTGTGGTGCCGCGTCGTCGATGTGATTACTGTCTTTTGGTAAAATGCAAGTTTCGATTTTTTCGATATTATGAAAGTCGGCCACTTTAGTTAGTTTTGCCTGCGGATGAGTTAGATAGGAGATTCCTGGCAAAGACAAGAAGCATTTCATTTCAACATTTAATCCCTTTTTTCAACTGTTCGTTCAACTCACCAATATTTGGTCCGATGTACAATATTCCGGAAATATTCCAAGCGGAGCTGAGTGTAACCGAAAACTGTTCCTGATCGCACGTGTACTGAGTCTGCACGAGCTCAAAAAATCTGAAATCACACAAGTTTTACCCACGAAATGCAGCGGGAAAAGAAACATGACACTTACTTGAGGATATACTCAATATCAGAGTAGTTGTAAACTTTCTTGTAGCCAGCTTGTATGAGCTTCTTAAGATTCTTTTGCTTAGTGGTATGTATCACAGTTTTTGGTAAAAAAGTTTTAAATCCAATCTCTTTGTCAATATAGTCTACGTGGTGTTTTTTGTCGTCTGCTTTAATAACATCCCTGAAGTAATGCCTTATTCCTAAACAGCACAACTGTATCGCTACATCGAGGTCAATTGTTGTTATGTTAGAATTAATGTAGTCTTGTTTAACCTGCAAGAGAGGAGACGAGACGAGTTATAAAAAACATTCATTTGCGTTTGTGGGGCGGTTGTTACTTGATCGAAGTAAAAATGGCAGGTTATTCTATCCTTTTCGTAGAGTTCTTTTATACTCTTTGGTATGTAACGAACTCTAAGCTCTGCTCTCCAAACGCTGTTGATGTGAGTATCTGCATTGTCTGGCTTTTGTGGTTGTTCCTTTTTTCGCGTTGGCGCCGTTTTCGAATTGTATGGACATTCTGTATTGGAACACGATGGATTCGAGATGCGCGCAGCTACCTGACTCATCGGTGTGTCTCTGGATATCCAGACAACTTCTTTGGTAATAACATTGCACAAGCGCAATGCATAGCTTTGTGAGTTTGCTTTCTGTCCGGGTAGAATATTTTGGACACTGCGTTCAATTATTTTGCGTACATCGTCGGTAGATTCATTGAATTTGATTGTGCGGAAACCTTTATTTGGTAGATATACGTGCAAGGTATCGGTTTGGCCTGCAGAAATAGAAATTTATACAGCATGGTAGTGTGAAAACACATGGAAGTACTTACTGCTGTTATGCTGTATCGGACTGAAGTGAGGCGAGTGACATCGGGTGAGGCTTGAATCCGTCATTTCGAGATTTTTAGATGTTCTGCCAGTAAATTAACCGAGTTGGTGTTAAATTGAAACAGTAAAATGACAGTGATGGCTGAGGAGGAATCAAATGTCCAATTGCGCGCCAAGTTGTGACAGGTCTTCTTTAGCCTAAGTAGATGAAAGCACAAACTGACTTTAGTCGCGGCAAAAGGGGAAATGAATTGTAAATGATTAAATTTTATATTCACTTGTGCAATTTTTTGATACGAACAGAGGTTAAGGTACACCGTTTGCGCGATAAACTGCCACTGCGCTATTGCATTGCTGTATTTATGTACTTCGCGACGGGATCGTGTGGATAACTCACTGTTTGTAATAAAATAATCGTCGCGGCATGAGAGTAGAAACAGTCCGAGGAAAGATAATCTTCGGAATGTCCCAATCTACGATTCATATCATGACGAAGTAAGTTTCCGATAGAAAATTTGCAAAATGAGAACAATAAACAGGCGCCAGGTTTGCAATAGTGGAGTATAAAACCAAGCAAGGAAAAAAACTGTATAAGCCTTTCCCGCAACGTTGAGGAACGCTGTAATGGAATGGGTGCCGACCGTGACGCTGCGTAAAGTACGAAAACAAATGTAGGTATATCGTTATTCTCTCTATTTGAGAACAATTATCATGGCATGGACTGTAAGAATAAGACGTTGCAGGTGCAATTTAGATAAACTTTCAGTGCATACGATTGTGTATCGTTATGGCGCCGGGTCTTTTTCTGACGATCTCACAACCCTACTCAACCTAACCTAATCCAAGCAATCGCATTGTTTATGCACATGTATACCTGGTGGCTTCCCATTGAAAATTGTTGTCAAATACGAGGTCCTGTGAATATAACCTCTTTCGACCTTCAGTAGTGTCCGACAGATTACCTGTACAATTTGAATACATTTTGCTCTTATTTTTCGAACGAGGTAGATGAACAAACTTGCTTAGCAGTGTTTAAGCTCAAAACTAGGTGTTTCACTCGTTTTATACAGCGCACTTCCTTTTGTTTGCGCATTCAAATCGACTCAGTTTGCACTGCATTGAATTATAATTTTCTTCCTCCATATGTCTGGATTTGGATCTACTTTCAGTACGTCGGGGAGGCAGGTTTCGTATTTTGCCACGAATGCATCTTAAATGTAGTTACCAGAGCCAGAAAAAAGAAGCAAACGGGTGTCCCATGAGCTTTAAGTGCAAGCAATGACATCAGCGCTGAGATTTAACGAAGAATTGCACTTCTCAGGATTTAAAAGGCAAAGCCTAGACACTGTCAAGGACAGAAAAAAAAAAATAAACCCACTCAGCAGCTTTAAGGGAAATTTCCTGTGTTTTCTTTGCTGCAGTTCGCATCCGACTAGTTTGTAAAACATAACTTAATGGCCGTCATGCTTTCTGTTCCACTTCTACCATCGTAACACCAAGTTTGACTAAGATCTCGAGTTGATTAAACTATCGTGTGGCGATTTTGTTGATATTACGTAAACGCATTCACGTTAGATGGAGCCCACCAACTCAAAACGAAGAAGAGTGGGCCGAACAAGGTGTAGCGCGTAGGCGCCGTCACTAAGGTAGTACAACCAGCCCTAAAATCTCTAACTAACCTGCAAACAACTGCTTTTGGGGTAAACGCAAGAGCAAAGTCCACGACAATATATCCTAATCTCATTATTCTTTTGTCATCTTGGTTGCTATATCTAACGAATGCCATCCAATTTGGTTTTTATCTTCTTATCGATATCTCATGGATATTCCTCTTTGGATAGTTACTATCCGAATGTGTATTTATCGCCCATTCCTAAAATGAAGATACGGTTGACAGGGGGCAGACACAGCTTTAGAGCTTCCAACCATTAGAAAAAAAATGGAAAATATTGTAGTTACTCGTATAAATGTTTTCATTTGCAAGTTTTGATTTGCAGCACATTTTTACACGTACTAGCTGCTACGATCGTCTCCCCTTAACAAGTGTTACGACTTTATATATAAATGGGTGGGTGGGCATTGGACCCTGAATTTGTTCTGTACAACCGAATCGAATTGAAAACCATTGTGTCTACAGACAGATGGCATTGGAAACTGAAAGAAATGCGTTTAAACAACAACAAGGATGCAGGTTCGCCTTATCGCAGCAACACTGCCCACCCGGTACGTCCTATGATAAGAGCACACAAGTACCTACTGCTGCTGCTTCGTAGTATATATACGAACGTATATAATTTCATTCACAGTTCACTGCACTCGACCGCATAGAAAATAAACAATACTTTTCACAAAGTCAATACTATCTATCCAATTTTCATTTAACATCCGCGAGTAATTACAACATTGCGAAAACCCACTCGCGCATTTGCCTATAGATGAAATTCAGTCAAGTATATCAACATGAATTGGTGTGCCGCAAGCCCAAAAATTAAGGATGGCTCAAATTCGCAATCAAATGTCCAATGATGGCAGAAAATTCGTACCAATTTCAACCTTATACATAAATACATACCTACACCAGATAACTCTTCCCAATTCTCTTTTTTTTTTTATTTAGATTCTTCGAATTCAATTAACTCATAAACATAGATTTTAAAGGGGGAAAAAAAACTTTTCCAGCGAAAATGATTTCATATCGACAAACTGCGAACCACTTACCTAAAAGAAAGAGTGCACTATTTATACTCGCGATATATTTTGAAATTTTCTTAATTCTTTTTAGCTCTATTGTTTTTATTTCCACTTTCGACTATTTGAATCGATAACATCATGTTGCAGTAAATAGAAAAAAAAGATATACATTATGTGCAATCAAAAAGCTGACACTAGCTCGACGAATTGCGTTCAATTAAAAAAAAGAAAAAAAAAACTCTTTGGAGCACTATTTAGTAAATCACATTTTGGTCACATTTATAGGCATATATTTTGCTTAGTTAAAGTTACCACAAAGGCGGAGACCACTGTCAGAAAACGCATGAAATTAAACTATTGAATACGTATAAATAAAAAATGTATTTTTAATGTTATCTTGATAGATACAATTCCACTAAAGAATATAGAAAAGGAGGATAACAAACTGTACAAGGTATGTTAAATTTCTTCATCCGCCCAGTTTCGTGAACCGTGACGTCAAAAGTCTATTTTTCGTGGGAGGAAAAGACACGGCTGTCAGAAAATTCATCGGAAATCATTTGGGCTGGTTCACTACACAACATCGCTGAAAGTGGAAGGTAATGAAGCAATGCACAAACGTAGTTACTTTTTTTTATTTTTTGGTGCACTCTACATTACACAATTAAGAACGTATTGTCTAAACACGAGCAATAACAAATTCAATAATTGTATCGCTCACTCGTAAAAATATCTATAATCACAGTTTCGTTGAAAGTATTTCAGGGCCCTTTTTTCTTTTTACAAAAGAGTTCTTAGATTTTTTTTGGTGCGCTTTTCGATACGTTTTTACGCCTTTAATTGACCCGTTTTACGATTCGTTTATGGTGCGTTTTGGACGTGTTTTTCCTAAGCATTCCTAGGTGGGATTCTTGTCGCAATTTTTGACAATTTATTGCACTCGTCCTTTACCACGGTTATTCATTTTTGTACGCATTTTTAGACGCTTTTGTGGTCTCATTTTGTTTTGACACTTCTTAGACGCGTCTAAAACGCGTAGCAGATGACCAAGTCAAATGACTGTCTGTCTGAGCAAAACTCCTACGCCACTTAAAGATTGTGACTAAAGCTGGTATAAGACGTGTTTTTTTGAGCTTCGATCTCAGCAAAGTAAAGTAGGATTTTCAGGAAATTTTTCACAACAATTCTTTGAGTTCTCAAAGTGTCAAGTAGAACGTAAGAAACTGCCATATTTTATAAAGAAATTGGTGTTAAAAATATTTTTGTTGTTAAGGTTCGATATAGTTTTATAAATTGGTGAAAAATCATTCCTGAACACGAGCATGACAATGAACTACCATGTGTCTTATTTATTGACGTTTTCATTTGCTCAGGTTCTGTTAGTGGAGACAAGTATATAGTTTAGTAAGTCTGACAGCTCTCTGACTAGATGTATCTCGGTTTTGATTGGGGGAAATCGGCCATATGAGCAGCTGTTTCAGTTGACGTTTATGAAGGGTTAGCCGACCGATATAGTCAAGAAATTCGTGACTGAGTACTAAGTTGACAGTTCTCTTATGTGGTTGACGCAGAAAAAGTGACATTCCCAACCAATCTAGTTTTTGCGTTCAGGTAACATTTCATCCAGACCAATCTAGTCGACTTAATATAACTTGAAAACTTGTCCAGTTTCAATGCGAAAATCTCTGTTTTAAGCTCAGTATACTCCAGCTCGAGCTAAATTTTAACAACCATACAAAATTCTCTCCGACAGCTGGCTGACGCGCACACAGTTTTCATTGACCTTAATCGATCACATGAACAAATGGAGTCGACGACTTTATTCAAAAAATTCGGTACTAGGTACTTAGTTGATAGCTCACGTGTATGAGACTGACATTATTAAAAGTGACCATACCGAAAATCTTATTTTGTGCGTTCAAGTATCATCTAGTCCAGACCAATCTATTCGACTTACGGCAACTCAATTTATGGATGTGCCCTATTTTTATTTTTTTTCACGTAAGATACTTAGCACTCAAGCGCTTCAGCCAATTGAACGTGTGCACTAATAAGAATATGACTCAGGCGCTTCTACTGAACACTAGATGGCTCGCAGGTTCAAGTTTCCGATTTGAAAGCGGATATCCAGGTAAATTTTTGAATTCTATCTGAATTTCTATGCATATTCATCTTAGAAAATAAAAATTAAGACTTATGTTTCTTGCCACTTCCAGTTCTTATATATTTATATTATATTTAAGTTCATAGTAACCATGTCCAGTATATGGAATTCAGTTTGGTTTATGAAAATTTTTCTAACATGAAAACAAATGCAAATGAATAAAACAAACTAAAATTGAGCTCTTAAAATTACTACTTTGATGCTTGTTCCAATTAAAATCACTTAGGGCATTACATTCCACGGTGTAAAATCGCCTTCTTTAGGCTCGTCAATCTGTAAATGAAAAGAACATTTGATTCCTTTGCACATAGTGCAATGTTTTGTCTCACTTACTAGTTGAGTAAATTTATCTTGACACGCCATTCTAATACGAGCAGAAGTAGCAGGCGAAATAAGACTGAAATGCTCATCAACTCCATTTTGTTTTCGTGCAGCTGATATGGCGTCTTTGATTGCGAAGAAAACGCTGCTTCCAATAAAAAGTGGGGGCTCTCCCACAGCCTGCAAATAAAAAGAAGTTCTATGGTAATGAATTGGAAATAAAAATATAAACTGATTACTGTGCGCTATACATTTTGCTTTCTTATTGTCTTATACGCCAGGCACAGCGGTTTATGTCAGTAGGTACTTATATTTCATTATACCTAACTGAGAATTCCAGTTTAAATAAGAACCAACTTCGAAAGCGACTTAACTAACCTTTGACGAAAATATTGCTCGCGGATTCGGAGCGCCGGTTAGCAAGCTGACGTTGATCTCTCCGGGAATGTTGGCAAACCCAGGTAGCTTGTACATTCCCGGACCTCTTGAGTACAGCATCCCACTAGGGGAGTACATCAACTCTTCCATAGTAAAAAGTCCGTAACCCTGCATGAAGCCTCCCTCTATTTGCCCAATATCGATAGCTGGGTTCAAGCTCGACCCAATATCCATTACAATGTCAGTCCTAAGAACTTGATGGTCGCCAGTCAGACAATCTATTTCCACGACTGAAACGCCAACTCCTGTGGTATAATAGTTGTATACTTTTGATTCGCCCGTAGCAGCATCAAGCCCGAGACCGGGAATCCTATAACTTCCCGTCGCCGAGAGGCTGACACGGTCAAAATATGCTTTGGTAATCATTTCATTCCACGTCAGTTCCTTGTACGATCCAAGCCTCGAGTTTAACTTCTCACAAGCCTCCAATACAGCCATTCCATACAAATCTGAGCTAAGACTGGCTCCAGTTGGGGATGTGTTTGGCACTTTGTCAGTCGCTGTTTCCGAAATGTGAATCATTTCCGGCGGGACTCGCAAGGCTCGTGCGGCGACTTGTATCATTTTCGTGTGCAGACCTTGGCCGATTTCAACTCCGCCATGTGAGACAAGAACAGAACCGTCTACATAAACACTCACAAGTGCACCAGCCTGATTAAGATGTGGCGCTCCAAATGAGATGCCATGTTTTGTGGTCACTATGGATATACCCCGTTTTCGCCATCGATGTTCTGTATTAAATTTCTCGACTTCGTTGCGTTGCTCGAAATAGCTCGATTGAATAAGACACTCGTCGAAGCATCTGTTTAGATTGAGGTGTGCAGGTGTGAAGATTTAGCCATCGTCAAGCAGTATTTAAGACTTACCTCTTAATAGGAAAGATTTCTAGTTTCTGGTTGTAAAACGTTCTATCACCGTTCTTGTAGAAGTTCAGCCTCATAACATCTATGTAGTCATGGCCAGTTGCTCTTGCCACATCACGAATCATGTGCTCGGCGGCGAACATAGCCTGTGGCGCACCAAAGCCTCTAAATGCCGTATTCGAGGGCAAGTTCGTTTTACAAACCCAGCCGGCTACTCTTACGTTAGGTATACTGTAACAGTTGTCGATATGATCCATGGCAACCTCTAAAACCTGAAAAAGAAATACAAATCTTTGTCAAGCTTCGCAAGTTATGTCATAAAAGAACAAGGCTTCAAAGAGACTTGTAATACGATCGCAGTGCCGATGCTCCGTCATGCAACAAACAAGTAAGTTGCCATTCACTTTAGTGTGGCCGCACAGCACATATAGCGAACAAGCAGTAAGCAAGCAACACTTTCAGTGAAACTTTGACGTATGTGCTACAAGATTGTCACTTGTACCTTACAACTGCTGTTCTGTGTAAAATACCGCATTAGAGCAGCGCTCTCGACTTGACAGGAAATTGGTGGTGAATTAAAACAAAAGAAATGTTTTTCTTGGAAACCCATACAGGAACAGAGGGGGAAATGGAACGAATATGAAACAACTTCATTGACATTAAAGACAAAATTACGTGCGGACGGATTTTAAAGGAAATTTTTTTGACTTACTGAAAACGAAACGTCCATAGAGTGGCCTCCATTGTTGTAGCACTCGATATCACAGCCAGTCAGTCTGCCTTCGTTCGTGCAAGCCACTTTGTATTTGAACAAAAACGGGTGTCTCGTTCCTGTGATCATCATGTCCTCGTCCCTGTTCAACATGACGCGAACTGGTCGGCGTAATCTGTGTGCTGCCAAGGCTGCAGGTATGGCAATCAAAAATGATCGAGGTCCTTTACCCCCAAAGCCACCACCCAACCGTTTTGCTCGACATACCACATGCGATGAGGGTAAAGACAGTACATGAGCTGTCAATTTCTGAATATCCGAAAGGTTCTGGGATGCACTGAAAATTTCGATTTCGTCACTATCACGCGGCACGGCCAATGCACAGTTGGTTTCTAAATAGAAGTGCTCCTGACCACCCATCCGGCAGGTGCCTTCTATGACATGGTCTGCTGTCTGAAACGCTTCTTCTACATTGCCTTGCACTATTGTTTTTGGATAGCCTGGGAAATAGGATTTCAGTTCAATGGCGTGCTCGATTGTAACTATTGTTGGTGAGATGTCCTTGTACTCGATTTTGACGAGTTTCGCTGCTCGTTGAGCAATGGTTTGATTGTCAGCTACAACGGCACCTAAAATCAAACCCTGGCAGTAAACTTTCGACGCAAATACTTGTTCATCGCGAAAGACCGATCCGACGCTGTTTTGGTCTTCAGTGAGGTCTTTGTGGCAGAAGAACGCATGAACTCCTTCCTGTTTCAGTGCGTCTGACGCATCGATGTTAACAATCTCCGCGTGACCTCTAGTACTCAATACAAAGGCTAGGTAGAGCTCGTTGTCCATCCGGGGGATATCGTCGCAGTAGATGGCCTCTCCAGTGGCCTGCTTTAAACCGGCTGCATGAACCGTTGGGCGACCAATTGGGTCCCTGGGTGGTTGGTCGGCAGAGACTTTCTCAAACAGTTGAGTACTCTTCAGCGGCAGTGCCCCGAAGACCTCTGATCCACTCTTCTCTTCGGGTGGAATTGTGTCGCTGATTATGTCGTTCTTCACCAGATCGCTGCTTATAGCCAGGAAGGCCTTAAAGAAAAGACTGACAACCAGTGAGCGGCGGTATGCAATCATGCCACCGGGAGCATCAGGAGACAGAGGGAGCTCCCTGCAAAAGCTTTCAGTGACGATGCTTAGTAACGACTCTTCCCACTTCTGGTTAATCATTAGGGATGAAGTTTTCGGGGCTAGCACCGTTGTGGGGGCCATGCCTCCAAATGCCATACTTATCCGCTCGATGATGTTCGAGTTCGGCTTGAAAGTGACGTTGATGGCCGCGTTCACAATGGCAATATCGTCTTCCCTCCGCCTGGCCTGTTTGAAGGCCTTCACGAACTGATTCGCACTCGTCCTGGGGAACTGGACGCCCAGCAGAACTTCATTTGGCTCAATCTGATTCTTTCTATAGGAAGTGAAGAAGCCGACTCCCATACTAATCTTTCTTGTATACAAAAATCCTTTCTTTAGAGACCCCACAACGAGCTCAACTCCGGCAGCTGCCAGTATCGGATTCATGTCGGATATGGGACTGGCTGTCATTATGTTGCCTCCCAGGGATGCCACATTGCGAATTTGCTTTCCGGCGAAGTAGTGAAACATGTCGAGTGTGCATTTGAAAAACCTTGTCTCATGCTCTGGCTTCAATGCGATCTGCTCCCTTAGGACGTCTTCTATTTGCGAAAGGCTTACAGCGGCGCCAAAATATATCCCCCGCGAGTTCTGCTCAATCTTATTTAGTTCAGCGATCTTCGAGGGGTTAATGAGAACGGGGTAGTGCAACATTTTGATCTTAATCTCAATGCCAACCTCAGTGTTTCCAACAACAATCTTCGCCTCAGGGTGCTTGGCTTTCAGGCTGAGAATCTCCTCCAGGCTTGTTGGTCGAAACCATTCAACTCTTTCGCTGGAAAAGTGCAGATTTTGCTTGTCGAGCTCGTCACTCAACTGCAGCTCAGGTGGGAAGATGGGTTCTTGACTGGGATCGTAGGGTTGGAATTCGGACTTCTCAAAGAGGATAGAGTCGACCTTTTCGTCCGGGCTGCCACAACCATTCGACCCGTTAACCTTACAGCACTTGTCACTCATTGCGCAGCTGAATTCCTGGGTAAACGTCTTACATCCTTCAAGAATCGGTCGGTAACCAGTGCAACGACACAAGTTGCCTTGGAATGTGGCTTCCAAATCGTGCATCTTTGGCTGCGGGGAGTTCCGCAGGAGTGCGTACATCGACATCACTATTCCCGGTGTACAGAAGCCACATTGGGATCCGTGGGACTTGGCTATGCGCTCCTGTACAGGATGCAGACGTGTTCGAGTACTTCCGATGCCCTCAACAGTAGTTACAGCTTGACCATGCAGGGCGCAGACAGGTAAAAGACACGCATTGGCCGCCACATTCACAATCTTCTTTGTGCTGCGGTCTACTCTCGATATCATAACTGTGCACGCTCCGCACCCGCCTTCTCCACATCCCAGTTTCGTTCCGCAGAGATGCAGCTTTTCTCTCAAGTAACTCAGCAGAGTACATTCCGGATCAGGGTTGGGGTCGCTGACCTGAAAATAAAATGCTATTACTCTCTTTTTGCTTGCTACTCATAATGCCATCCCTGTTTTCCTGCTAAGTCGCAGATGCTAAAGCAGTTGTTGAAAAAAATAAGTAGATTACCAGAAAAGCGTTGCAGGCTTAAAGAAGCTCAAAAAATCTTGTTACGCAAAGTGCAATTTCACAATAACGGCTGTAAACTTTTCCGACTGTATCTAAGGTGTTTGGCCAGACTAGAGTTGACGACTACCTCTCGAATTTGACTAAAGTTTTCAAAGTTGCATGCAAAGTGTTGCTATTAAAAGATATAATTATGTTTTATCGTTATCCGCGGCCCCTAAGTGGACATCCAAGCAGAGTTTTGGAATGTATTAGCCCATGAGAATAAAATTTCTTTTTTTTTACAAAGTTTAGCTATTTACAAAGATTTTAAAATCAGCTTCATAGGTTATCCTGAAGTTGAATAAGTATCAGATTGAAAATTGCATAAAATTCAAAAAACGTAATAACCAACAACCGGCAAATAATTTCTTTTTGTGTATGTGGTAAAACCAGTTTTCTCACTGTTTTAATAATATCATAACTGTGTCTGGATGCAGTTATCGATGTTTTTTTCTTCTATAACAAAATATCGCGCAGTGAGTATACCTACTTTTGTTGGTTTTTTTGCATTTGAGACACAGACTGGTAAAGCGAGGAGGTCACGAGTCAGCTAGTTGTGAATACAAGGGGAAAACGAAACGAAACAAAAACAAAACCTACTATTTACTGGAATGTACATAGATTATTACTTGCAAACGTGTTTACTTCAATCGACGAGATTGTTGTTTTTTAAACAAGTTTTTCTGCCTCTAATTTCACTTTCGTTCACTTTGCCCCCGTATTACGACTTACGACTAATAAAGAGAAACACTGCGTAAAAGTTATCGACTCGTCAAATTTTTGCATGCTATCTGACATCTACTATAGTAGACGTCTTCTATAGTAGCGTAGTTTTCTAAGCTAAATAGAAAATCAAAGAAGAACTTTGAACGCATTTGAAATCATACCACATAAAAGTAAACTGCTATAAAATTAGACAAGAAACATAAACATAAACATAAATACTTTTAAGCGAGTACTAGATCTTTACTTTCCCGTTTTATTCACCGGAAATTATCTCACATTTACCACAATTCAGAGTGGGCCCAACCTGCAAATGGCTTACGTTACGTAGTCTTTACACAGAACGTCTTAAGAAACAGAAATATGAATACCCTTTCACAAACCCATTTTAAAAGTGAACTACCTCCCTACCACACAACTGAACTATAGGGATACCTTGTCGACGCACTATTATTACTATTATAATTATATTAATTAGTAAGCAAATTACAAAATTAATAACTAAAATAGCACTAGCTGCGACGGCTTACGGCTAATTTCTCGACGTAATACGCGGTTGTTAACAAAATAAATAACCTAGATCACCGATTACAATAATTCACTTGTTAAACAACTTTACCTTCTTGCCATTTACATAAAACAACAAAGTTGTGGTTTTTGTGACAGTTTCTTGCAATCCGCCATCTCCATTTGGGTTTGCCATTTTAATATGCTGGCGGAATACAAGCCACAACAACAACTGACGACTACCGGATTGTCGCTGTCGGTAAGGTGGGAAGGTATATATTTTTCAAACTAGTACCTGCGTGTACTTTAAATGCGAACGGGTGTTCATAGACTGACGCCGAAGTGAGAGCTAGTGTGACACCAAACTAGATTCGAGATTGAGAATGATCTATAGACATGCCTTATCTTTTACATTTACATGAAACCTATATCACTCTTTACAAGCAAACAAGTTTATTTATTTTTCTAATAACCTAACGTCTTTGGTTGAATTATCTTATTTGAGTTAATCCGTATACATATACACTTACTCTCTAGCTCCAGTTTCTTTTTCTGTGGAATTAACCGGATGGATGTAACTTGAATTACAACTCGCATTTCGTTTACACAACAACAAAAACAGTTAAACGCAAGGTTGGGCGGTTGCCGGAACGCGGTACTTGCCCGCTGACAGATATAATACATATTTGCTTTCAATTTTTAATATGGCGAGCTTTATCATCTGTATTTGTTATGACACTTGGGTAGGCGATGTAAAACATCCACCCGGTTTTTATTGGGGATATATCTTATATGTAACCAGGCGAAGGAAAATAGTTAAGAACCACTTTTACGGCCTTAAACAGAACATATTCGCTTGATTTTTTTTGTGTCGGAAAGATTCCGCAGAGATGCAATGCTGTGTGTAATTTGTTTTTCAATATGTTGTGTAAAAGCCAGTACAGTTTATTGGTAGAATTTCTACCACTGGGCGAACTCTAGTACTTAATAACCCTAAATTTTCAAATTTCTCAAATTTAACCAACTACACTTCGCGAACTCGCCAAGCGCCCTTCTAGATCAGATACGAACTGCGAACTTAACTCATTCCGTCTGTCTCACTTGGCGAGCTGCATGTGCAGTAAGTACACTAAGATACAAAACCTTTGAGTAGGAGGGATTTCCCTACCCAAATAAACTAAATTAAGGATACATGATTCGTGTATCGGATAACACAAAATCAGGTAGTTTTCCACGGTTAACAGTTCGGCCATCCTATACAGCACTGTCCTCAGTGCACTGGCCTCCTAAATCAATAAATATAATTAATAAGGTTTACTACACACAAAACCATTTTTTTTTTTTTTCGCACGTAGCTCTTTACCTTTACCTTGCACGTAGCCTCTTTTCGCACGTAGCCTCTTTACGCACATAGCCTCTTCTGCACGTAGCCTCTTTATGCACACAGCCTCTTCTGCACGTAGCCTCTTTATGCACACAGCCTCTTTAAGCACACAGCTTATTTACGCACACAGCTTCTTTAAGCACACAGCTTCTTTACGCACACAGCTTCTTTAAGCACACAGCTTATTTACGCACACAGCTTCTTTAAGCACACAGCTTATTTACGCACACAGCTTCTTTAAGCACACAGCTTATTTTCGCACACAGCTTCTTTAAGCACACAGCTTATTTTCGCACACAGCTTCTTTAAGCACACAGCTTCTTTAAGCACACAGCTTATTTACGCACACAGCTTCTTTAAGCACACAGCTTATTTTCGCACACAGCTTCTTTAAGCACACAGCTTCTAAATGTACGATTGTACAAATCTCCCAATACTCCCACCTTTAATTTATCAACTACCATAGTTGATTTCCACATTTCTCCTCACCTGAAATTTCTTTTTAGCCACGAATAAGTTTTTTTTTCATAGCTTTCGTAACATGGCTCTCCTTTCGATTAGATTGTTTTCTTCATTTCGTGCTACTCACAATACGTTTTTCCAAGTGACTTTCCTTCCAATCACTTCCTGTTAATATTTGTAGTTTTTAAGGAAAGAATCTTAATAAAACAAAATAATTATCTCTTCAACAAACAGTTCCAATTTAATTCACAAAAAAAATGTTGAAAGAAACAGAGCTTCCATAACACAAATTCAGTGTTTAAGAAGATTAACTTAACAGAACTAATTCATTCAATTAAACGTCAAAATAAAGAAGAACAATAATGAAATCAAATTCAAAGTTAAGAAGGAAAAAAAAAGAAAAATTAAAATTAAAGGAAAATGTATACATAAATCCAGAACGAACACAATGGATTATACTTCGTAAGTATGCTTAAATATACTGCATATATAATGCATTTATATTCTTTTATGGACATCTGGATCATCTTCTTCGCCGGTGTCGTCAAAATCTGCCCAAGAAATTTCCTTCAAGTCAGCAAACAGCTTCATACGATCGGCAGCATGAACGGAAGAATATGCCCGTTGAGAAACTTGAAGCCCTGGTGTATCACCGACCACATACCTGTCGTGTCCTAAAACTTCTTTCACTTCATATGGTCCCTTGAAACGCGGTAGCAATTTTTTTGACTGACCTGTTGCTGGATGTTCTGCTCGTAAAAGCACCAAGTCTCCTACTTCATACTTTTCCGGTTCGCGATGACTTTTATTGAAGTTATCAGCTTGATGACTTTGCAACTTTTGAACGCGCTGCTTTACCTTCTCTCGAAGCTCTGCTAGTGGCATATTTTCTTCGTCACTAGAGTCTTCCTGTTGAAGTGCAATGCTAAGATGGTTAGCAAGGGTATTTTTTGGTTTGAACGCGAACATTAACTCCTGCGGCGTTTGATTGGTGATTCGATGTTTAAGTGCATTTAAACCCCATTGTATTGATGCCAGATGTTCTTCCCAGTCTCGTCCATCCTGTCGTGTGGTCATTGTCGAAAGAGAAACTTTTACTGTCCGAAAATATCGCTCTATTTGCCCGTTGGCTCGGGGAGTACGTACGGCATTTAATATATGTCGGATACCATTCTCTTCGCAAAATCCTTCAAACACTTTTGAAGTGAATGCGGTGCCTCTGTCGCTAACAATTTGTGTTGGCATTCCGAAAAATTGGGACAGTTCGGCCAGTGACCTAATCACTGATTTCGAATTTGTGGTTTTTACTGGTCGAAGTACCAAATATTTCGTAAAACTGTCTATGATTCCGAGAACATAGCAGTTGCCCTTAGTGCTTTTGACGTAAGGTCCAAGATGGTCAATATGGACTGTGTGGAAAGGAATTGGAATCTTATTAATTGGATGGATATGGTATCGTGTTTCGTCCTTGGCACGTTGGTTATACAAACATGGAACACAGCTGTTGAGGTACTTTTGTACGATGACTCTCATTTTCGGAAACCAGTACATGCGTTTGAGATGTTCCATTGTCCGGTCTAGTCCACAGTGTCCAATGTCGTCGTGTGATGATTTTATTACGCGCCATCTAACTCCTTTCGGTACGATAAACCTGGGGCCATTTTCGGTTTTTTTGAATAACCGTCCATGCTTTATGACATACTGTTTCTCGAAGTCTTTCCGTTTAGGTTCTTTGCGATCTGGGTTAAACAAAACATCACGGATTTCTCGAAGTTGGTCATCGCGATCTTGAAGGACAGATATCCAATCATCCTGTTTTGCACCGACAATCAGCATGCTTAGTCCAGCCTCTTCCACGTCGACTGCTTCATCTATCGGGTTTCTACTCAATGCATCTGCGTGTTGCATTTGCTGAGCTGCTCGATATTCAAGAGTGTAGTCAAATTCTTGAATTTTTAACCACCATCTGGCTATTCTCGGAATCAGCTCCTTCTTACCTTGAGTCATCTTTAAAGAATTGCAGTCGGTATATATTACAAATTTTTTCCCGAGTAAATAATACCGAAAGCGTTGCAACGATTCCACCACAGCGAGTGCTTCAAGCTCATAGCTGTGATATTTCTGCTCATCTTTAGTAGTAGTTCGACTAAAATAAGAAACAGCTTTCTTTTCCCCACCATCGCCTACCTGAACAAGTACCCCAGCTAATCCCAAACTGCACGCATCGGTGTGAAGTTCGTGTTCCTTTTTGGGATCATAGATCACTAGAATGGGAGACTTACATAGTTTTTCACGTAACACTGTAAACGCTTTCTCCGTCTCTTCAGTCCATTTGAAAAGAATGTCTTTTTTCAGCAGAGCATTAAGGGGAGCAGCCAGCTTTGCATAGTTTGGCACAAACCTTCGGAAATAGCCGGTCAATCCGAGAAATTGTCTGACGTTCTTTACTTCTTTGGGCACTGGGAAATTTTCAATGGCACTGACTTTCACTTTTCCTGGCCTAACACCACTTTCGCTCACTTCATGTCCCAGGTATGTAATTGTATTGGCGAAGAAATTACATTTTTGCACATTGAGTGTAACTTTAATGTCTCTAAGAACTCGAAGAAGCCTTTCCAAATCAATTAATAACGTTTTAATGTCTTGTGCGAAGATGACTATATCGTCCATGTATATTAAGATATTTTTTGATGACAGGCTTCTGGTAACCAGACTCATTAAACGCATAAACACTGAGGGAGCATTTGTTAGACCGAATGGAACCCGATTGAAATGGTATTGGCCTTGTGGAGTCACGAACGCGGTTATGTATTTCGAACTTTCCTCAATTGGAATCTGATAGTATCCACTCATTAAATCGAGAACAATGAACACTTTACCATTGGACATTAAATTGAGCTGTTCTTCTACGTTCGGAATCGGAAAGTTTTCGCGCATAGTGATTTCGTTTAATCGTCTGTAATCAACACAAAGACGATTGGTACCATTCTTTTTCTTTACTAAAAGCGCGGGACTAGCGAATTCAGAGTTGGAGGGTTCTATTATTTTGTTTTTTAAAAGTTCTTCTATTATTTGTTCAAGGGAGGTAAGCTCATTATAGGGGACTCTATATGGTTTGTATCGCACAATTTTGTTTTCTTTTAGCTTGATGCTCATTTTTATTTTGTCTGTGACACCTAACTCACTTAAATTGAATGCGATACAATCACGATAATCATTAAGAAGTTTAATGAGGTCTTGCTTTTCACTATTATTGGTTGGGAAATTACCGATACAGATGTCACTGAGTTTTATTTTATTGGGAGTTATAATTGGTTCCGAGGTATGTGAAATCGGTCAAGAATCTAAAGAAGTTTCTTTGATATCCAGGATACCATTCTTTCGTACGACACAAACATTTTCGGAATCTAAGAAATTTCGACCAAGAATCATTGGATAGTCTTGGACGTTGTCTTCCACTACCAAAATGTCTATTTTGAGAGACACTTCACCCACTACAACGTTTTTAGTGATTTTTCCTATTGCCCTTGTTGAACTCATTCCGAAACCTTGAAGTGTTGCTCTGCTTGTTTCCATCTTCCATTTTTTTTTACTGACTTCAGATTTTTGTATAGTCGAGCAATCGCTTCCGAGATCAACGAAAGCTCTTAAGGTTTGACCACCCACGTTTATGGTTTTGACTAGGTCGCATTCAGTTTCAGTACTTAGTACATGACGCATCTTTCGAGGTGGTTGTTCGGTAAGTTGTCTGGGCTGCATAGGTCGGCGGCGTTCGCGGCATTCGCGGGAATAATGTCCAGGCAATTTGCAGTTGAAACAGATAATTGCATTTCGTTCCGGCTTATCTATTGTCTTCATCTTACATTCACGCGACAAGTGTCCAGGTGTTCTGCATCTATAGCAAACTTGTGCGCTCTGTGATCTTTGTGCGTTCGACCTATTTGCAAGACTCGTATCCTTTTTTAATTGATACGGCTTGAAATTAGAATGGAGAAATGATTTGCTGACTTGACAACTGGTTTGGAATCGTTGACGTTGATCTGCTTGTATTTGGGTGGATTTCAATGCTTTTATTGTCGATAAAAGGTGTGGTATAGTTTTACAGCTAGTAGTAGTAAGGCTATTCATTAAAGAGCGATCTTTAATTCCCGTCACTATGTAATTTATTATCGTCTGCGTGGTTAGGTTACCCCGTTTTCCCAATGCAACCATTTCGAACACATAGTTCTCGATACTCTCTTCGTCGGATAATTGTCGGGATAACAACTGAAAATGAATATCGGCATCGTCGTTCGGCGACGGAAAATCTTCCAGCAGTCGAGTTTTAAATTCACCCCAGCTCGAAATTTGACCCCTATAGCCTTGGAACCAATTTGACGATGCTTCATCAAGTCTTAACGTTGCATAAAACAATGTACTTCGATCGTCCCATTCGTACAAATGGCTTATGTTTTCCAATGTTTCAATCCATTGAGAAGCACTCAGGGAATTGCTGGAGGACGGTCTGAATAACGGAACAATTTTTTTAACTTCATCCGACCCTAGCCTCAAGGACATTTGTGAGGCGACCGTACATTCAGATGTATTTTGATGACTTTGGGAACGGCGATATGTAGCTACTTCAGACTCTAACCTTTCGTTTCTTTTCTTTAATTCGTCTAGCTCAGCTCTTAGTTCTTGGATAGATGACTCACCATATTGGCCGTCTAACAGACGCTTCGGAATTCGATGTTGCCTTTTAGCCATTTTTGTTTGTTAAGAAAAAAAAAAAAAATCCTTTCTATTTCACAACAGAATTTGTTCACTAAATTGTTTCTCTGGTCACTATTAACACAACTTCTAAAATAATTTTTGCTTGTACCAACTCGTTATCTAAAACGCACTTCTCATAGAAACTTCCAGTATGAGAACAAGGAAGCGTAAACCGTTTTTTTCTCTTTTCTTTTTTCAGATTAAAAAAAAACGATCAGCCATAAACACACAGTTGCGCTTCTAGATTTTTTTTTTTTTCACACAGATACTTTTTACTTCCGGAGAGAACGAGAGATAAATATATAGATCGTGCACAATCCATAACATTTCTCCACACAGTTCGTAGTGCGAGAAGGAGAGAGAAATATATACCAAACACGTTCAACCCTTATACCCATTCTTGTTATCGAAAGAAGAATGGAAATACCAAAGGAATAACACTCACGCAATTGTATCCTTCTCATTTTGATGCGTAGGAGTGTATTACAGCAATTGATTAGCAAGAGAGAGAATACTGAATTCGCCGCTTGCATATTGGGAGTACTAAATGTGCAATTACTTACTTAAAACTCGGCATATTTTCCTCCGGCCATGATTTATTTTGTTTGCGACTTACATGAAAAATGTTTACTCCCACACACCACCAATCTGTAGGAAGGTGTTGCGATCCCACTTCTGAAATTAATAACCCTAAATTTTCAAATTTCTCAAATTTAACCAACTACACTTCGCGAACTCGCCAAGCGCCCTTCTAGATCAGATACGAACTGCGAACTTAACTCATTCCGTCTGTCTCACTTGGCGAGCTGCATGTGCAGTAAGTACACTAAGATACAAAACCTTTGAGTAGGAGGGATTTCCCTACCCAAATAAACTAAATTAAGGATACATGATTCGTGTATCGGATAACACAAAATCAGGTAGTTTTCCACGGTTAACATACTCTTAAGTCGACTAGATTTGTCTGGACTAGATTACTATTCACATAAAAACTAGACTGGTGGAAGTAGCGCTAATTTAACCAAGTTGCTCGAGTGTGGGAGCTGCGGTATCCAAGGGTAAAATTACAAAAGAACTGTTTTATTGATCACATATCGCAGGAAATAGAAAAGATGGCAATATCCCATTTATTTAGCTTAATACAAGCTAAAACCAATATTTAGAGGCGAAAAATATGAAATAATAATGCAAAAAACTTGAAACTAAGAAATGAAAAGCCTTAAAACTGAAGTCTAAAAATAAGGGAAGGGGTGCAGGGTATCGGGTTTCAGGTGGGAAGTGCTGCGGTTGAAATTGCAAACTGAAATATTTGAGTTAACCTTTCGCAGCAAACGGGTGATTGGTTCTTTGGCGCCACATGAGGCACGATTGGTTGGTGGGTAAAAGAGGCGAGTGAAACGTAAATTACAAGGATTTGTGCCGAACAACGTTGAAGGTCTTGTTGAAGGTGATATGCAGGAGAGATGATTTTGAAGAATATAGTATCGTCCGCGTAGAGAGATAAATGGGCAAGAAGTGTTTAATGACCTATTAAATATCATTTATAGTTAGGAAGAAGAGAAGGGGACTCAAATGGCTGCCTTGTGGGACACCAAATGATGCCAAGAAAGGTGCAGATTTAAAGCGAACAGTTTTCAAAGAAGAACGATATAGTTATATGTATTTTAGTTTATTTAATTTCTTTCTTAAAAAGGAAAAACTATACCTATTCAATAGATCTTTATAGTTTATTTTATTATAATTTAATAATTTCCAATTCATTATAACACTACAATAGGCTACAGAGAGATTCGCGCTTTTCAAAGGCTTTCGACGAACTGCCTCTATGTCTTTCTAGTCATAACTACCTCGACTCTCAAACATTATCTCTTTTGGAAGATAAGGTCAGAGAGATAGTAGCCCAGTACAATGATATGTTGCAGTTTGCACTCGTGTTGTTTGTCTATAAACCGACAAGAGTAGCCAGAGAGACAATAGGAAGTAAATCCATATTATCCGTTATCCACTTTATCACTAAAGGTTCAAGGACAAGGCCATATGATTTGAAGAGAAGAAAACAAATAAACTGCTTCTCTCAAGTCACTCCTATATGTACTTGGAATCGATACGTAGTTTGAATCTCGATCGTGTCAAGTGAGTGAAGTTGTTCTAATTTGCTTTCCTGAGAGTGATGTTAAAAAAAATCCTAATGTAAACAGCAATGGAAAAAAGTTTCAGTGCAAGCACAGCTTCACATCGGTCAAGAATTTCCAAAGATGTTTAAGATACTGGTATCAAATTTATCCATACACGCTTTTGAAGTCGTTTTTCTTTTTTAGTTCAGAGCTGACCTCTGAAGCTGAACTGAGCTCGAGCATTATGAGCGCGCTCAGATTGTTCTGAGGTATTTATGAAACACACTTGAGCACATAGTTGTCATAAATGCACAAATTGAATATTTATTTAATTGTTATTTATTAAATTGGTTAATTTTCAGTTCCAAAACAACAAGGTTCGACCGCCATTTCAACTATTTTGCTTATCCTGTTTTATTTTTTTCTGTCAAATATGACTGGAAGTGTGTAATCAGCTTTTCACTCAGCCTGCTCAGTCAATTTATTCTGAGCTCAAAGAGTGCGCTCTGATCGCGCTCTGAACAAAAAAAGAAACACAAATTTGCGCCGAGCTCTGATTTACCTGCGCTAAAATAGAAACACGAACTTTTTGTATAACAGTTCAGGTTGTGCTCTGAATTAAAAAAGAAAAACGCCTTCAAAAGCAGAAAATATGCAAAAGTGAGAAGTTCGAGCTTAGTTATTAGCTCAATACCTAAACGTCAAATAGCTAAAAAAAAAAATGTATTACTACAACTATTTGCTCGAATAAATATTGTTTTACCCTAGATGGAGACTATTTTGTTTTTGTTAATAGTTATTGAGGCGTATAAGCTAATCAGATGCGCAGTGGACACATCGAAGCTCCTCCGTCAAAAATGATTCGCACTTTAACAAAATCGTAGACACATTAAAAATGTCTGTTGAGTGCACTCAAAACTTTTTCAACTGAAATCTGCTCTACAAATGCGTCTAGCATCGCACTTCCTGTTACTAAATAAAGGCTGTCACTTCCAGTACCAATTGCCCTATAGTTTTATTTAAACCTTTTACTAAAAGCATTGCACAGTAAAAAGGTATGCTTAAGTGTTTATTACATTTGGTTAATTTATGTATACAAGATCGATAAACATTTTATTAAAGGAAAGCCACTTTCCATTATGGCATCACGTTCCATGGGGTAAAAGATCCCGCTTTAGGTTCGTCAATCTAGACGGGGGAAAAAGAATTACAAAAGTCGAAAGTTTCAAAAACACTTCCTCACCAGTTTTGTGAACTTGTCTTGACACGCCATCCTTATACGAGCTGAGGTAGCAGGCGAAATAAGATTGAAGTGCTCATCAACTCCATTTTGTTTTCGTGCAGCTGATATGGCGTCCTTGATTGCGAAGAACACGCTACTTCCTATGAAAAGTGGGGGCTCTCCAACGGCCTAGAAAATGAGAGCATGCTCAAATTAATGTTTGAATAAAGGTTTTCAAATACTAACCCTCGAGGAGTACACTGCCCTGGGATTGGCCGCACCGGTTAACAAACTGACATTCAACTCGCCAGGAATGTTACCAAAACCAGGCAGCTTGTACATTCCCGGACCTCTGGAGTACAGCATCCCACTAGGGGAGTACATCAACTCTTCCATAGTAAAAAGTCCGTAACCCTGCATGAAGCCTCCCTCTATTTGCCCAATGTCGATAGCTGGGTTCAAACTCGATCCAATATCCATTACAATGTCAGTTTTAAGAACTTGATGATCGCCTGTCAAACAATCTATTTCAACGACAGAAACACCAACACCGGTGGTATAATAGTCATATACTTCGGCGTCCCCCGTAACAGGATCAAAGCCGATACCAGGAGCAGAGTAAAACCCTGACGCCGATAGACTGACACGATCGAAATAAGCTTTGTTGATTATTTCCTTCCACGAAATATCAAAAAATTGATCCTTGTATGGTTTCAAGCGGGAATTTATCAGTTCGCAAGCCTTTAGCACGGCCATACCGTACAATTCAGAACTGAGACTGGCTGCAGTGGGTGACGTATTTGGCACTTTGTCAGTTGTTGTTTCGGATATGTGAATAATTTCCATTGGAATGTCCAAGACTCGTGCAGCGATTTGGATCATTTTCGTATGCAGACCTTGTCCGATCTCGACACCGCCATGGGTAACAAGAACTGTTCCATCCAGGTATATATTTATCAGAGCACCAGCCTGATGCAAATGAGGAACTCCAAAACCGACGCCATATTTTGTGGGTATTATTGCAATACCACGTTTCCGCCATCGATGCTCCTCATTGAATGCCCTGACTTCGTCACGCTGCTTGAAATAGTTCGATTGGGAGAGGCACTCTTCGAAACACCTATTTATATGCGGATGTATGTAGTTTATCTTCTAGTACTTTTGTTTGTCTTATTTTAAGCTCACCTTGTTATGGGACAGACATTTAGCTTCTGATTGTAAAATGTTCTATCACCGTTCTTGTAGAAGTTCAGCTTCATAACATCTATGTAGTCCTTGCCAGTAGCTCTGGCCACATCGCGAATCATATGCTCGGCAGCCAGCATACTCTGTGGTGCGCCAAATCCTCTGAATGCCACATTCGACGGCAGATTTGTCTTGCAAACCCAGCCGGATACTTTTACGTTGGGGATGTTGTAGCAGTTTTCAAAATGATTCATCGCCCTGTCCAACACCTAAAAGGGAAACAAATATTTAGTCCAGACATACTCGAAAAGATTCTCCAATCTGAGGCCAGGTTTAAAAGGATCACTTGAAAGTCAACCAGCTGAAGCCAAATTGCGGTTATATTACAATTGAATTGCACGGGGATTTGTGTTTGAATGGACCTAACTAGATTTATGTCCATTTTTGACACTCGGTTCAGTCCGAATAATGCCCCGAGACAAGGTTGTCAGAACAAAATTTCGTATTTCATTATTGGCTCTACTACTTTTACTGATATTTGTTCTTATCAGAATGGATGCAAATTGGGAACGTTGAAGTATCTAGTTTAGTAAGTCTGACAGCTGTCTAACTAGATGTATCTCGGTTTTGATTGTTTGAAATAGGTCATTTGAGCAGCTGTTTCAGTTGACGTTTATGAAGTGGTAGCCGACGAATCTAGTCAGAAAATTCGTGACGGAGTACTAAGTTGACAGTTCTCATATGTGACTGACGTAGAAAAAGTGACGTTCCCGACCAATCTAGTTTTTACGTTCAGGTTACATTTCATCCAGACGAATCTAGTCGACTTTCTTGAACATGCACATAAGCTATGATTATTGCAGTGTTTCTAATTATGTTGAATTCTGATAGGTGGCGTTGTATTTCCACATTTGAATTTGCTGGTCGATTTGTTTTTTTTGACATTTGGGAAAACTCTTTCTCTCTCATACAAAAATAAAAATCAAACAATATTCAAAACGCTATTTCTCGACACAAGCATTGGAGCTAATGTTGTAAAATTATAATACATGCTCATTCTCCAAATCTAGTTTACGAGCTGACGCGTTAGTTATGATATATTCTATACTTGAGTTTGTTCGTTCGAGTATTTTGTAGCATGGAACCTATAATAGTGAAGTGTAAACAACCCATTAGTCACCAAACAACTTCCACTTCTAATTGGAAACTCGAATCTGTCAAATAAGTGGAGTTAAGTGAGCTCACAGCTCACTCTAGATAACAAGCGAGTTCTTTCGGGACGAAACGGAATAATCTACAAACTTTCTGGTAGAGAGCGAAGCCGATATAAAAAAGGCAGTTTGGAGAACAGGGAGGACAGTTGATTTTATAAACAGTGATTGGTAAAGTCAGAAATAATAATCGCTTGTGAAGATAAATAAGTGTAAAGTAATAGAGTGAATTAAGTGACTGGTTTAAATCGTTTAAGAATTGTTTTGAGAAATATTCTTCTGGTACTTAATAAGTGAATTATTAGAATAAACCATAAAAGTCTAATTAAAGTGATTTTATAAGAAGAGTTCAACAGAATAGAGTTTTATCTTTTCGAATCCCAGCCTAGGTATAGCAACATTATTTAGTTAAATATAAAAGTAACGATTATTCACTTACCGAAAATGACAAGTCCATGGCATATCCGCCATTGTTGTAACATTCGGTTTGACATCCCTTTATTCTGCCATCCTTTGAACAGCCCACTTTGTATTTGAACAAAAACGGGTGTCGCGTTCCTGAGATCATCATGTCCTCATTCCTGTTCAGCATAACACGGACTGGTCGACGCAGCCTATACGCCGCCAATGCTGCTGGTACGGCGATCACAGCCGGGCGTGACTCTTTTCCTCCGAAACCGCCACCCAACCTTTTGACTTTGCAGACCACATGAGCCAATGGAATTGAAAGTACATGCGAAATCATCCTCTGAACTTCGGTTGGATGCTGAGCGGAAGTGAATACTTCGATTTCATCACTGTCACGCGGCATTGCCAACACAGAGTTCGTTTCTAAATAAAAGTGCTCCTGACCGCCGACTCGACAGGTGCCTTCAACAACAAGGTCGGAAGTTTTAAATGCTTCGTCTACATCGCCTTGCACCATTGTTTTTGGAAATTCCGGGTAAAATGATTTCGTCTCTATAGCCTGCTCTATTGATACAATTGGCGGTGCGATGTCCTTGTACTCAACTTTGACAAGCATCGTTGCTCGTTGAGCAATTGCTTGGTTTTCCGCTACAATGGCACCTATAACTAAACCCTGGCAGTTAACCTTTGACGCAAACACCTGCTCATCGCGAAAGAATATTCCAACAGTGTTTTGGTCCTCAGTGAGGTCTTTATGGCAGTAGAACGCATGAACTCCTTCCTGCTTCAGTGCGTCTGAGGCATCTATATCAACAATATCTGCATGGCTTCTGGTACTCAGTACAAAGGCTAGGTAGAGCTCGTTGTCCATCCGGGGGATATCGTCGCAGTAGATAGCCTCTCCAGTGGCCTGCTTTAAACCGGCTGCATGAACCGTTGGGCGACCAATAGGGTCTCTGGGTGGTTGGTCGGCAGAGACTTTCTCGAACAGTTGAGTACTCTTCAGCGGCAGTGCCCCGAAGACCTCTGATCCACTCTTCTCTTCGGGTGGAATTGTGTCGCTGATTATGTCGTTCTTCACCAGATCGCTGCTTATAGCCAGGAAGGCCTTAAAGAAAAGACTGACAACCAGTGAGCGGCGGTATGCAATCATGCCACCGGGAGCATCAGGAGACAGAGGGAGCTCCCTGCAAAGGCTTTCAGTGACGATGCTTAGTAACGACTCCTCCCACTTCTGGTCAATCATTAGGGATGAAGTTTTCGGGGCTAGCACCGTTGTGGGGGCCATGCCTCCAAATGCCATACTTATCTGCTCGATGATGTTCGAGTTCGGCTTGAAAGTGACGTTGATGGCCGCGTTCACAATGGCAATATCGTCTTCCCTCCGCCTGGCCTGTTTGAAGGCCTTCACGAACTGATTCGCACTCGTCCTGGGGAACTGGACGCCCAGCAGAACTTCATTTGGCTCAATCTGATTCTTTCTATAGGAAGTGAAGAAGCCGACTCCCATACTAATCTTTCTTGTATACAAAAATCCTTTCTTTAAAGACCCCACAACGAGCTCAACTCCGGCAGCTGCCAGTATCGGATTCATGTCGGATATGGGACTGGCTGTCATTATGTTGCCTCCCAGGGATGCCACATTGCGAATTTGCTTTCCGGCGAAGTAGTGAAACATGTCGAGTGCGCATTTGAAAAACCTTGTCTCATGCTCTGGCTTCAATGCGATCTGCTCCCTTAGGACGTCTTCTATTTGCGAAAGGCTTACAGCGGCACCAAAATAAATCCCTTCCGAGGTCTCCTCAATCTTATTTAACTCAACGATCTTCGAAGGGTTGACGAGGACAGGATAGTGGAACATTTTCTGTTTGATCTCAATTCCGATCTCAGTGTTTCCAACAACAATCTTCGCCTCAGGGTGCTTGGCTTTCAGGCTGAGAATCTCCTCCAGGCTTGTTGGGCGAAACCATTCAACTCTTTCGCTGGAAAAGTGCAGATTTTGCTTGTCGAGCTCGTCACTCAACTGCAGCTCAGGTGGGAAGATGGGTTCTTGACTGGGATCGTAGGGTTGGAATTCGGACTTCTCAAAGAGGATAGAGTCGACCTTTTCGTCAGAGCTGCCACAACCATTCGACCCGTTAACCTTACAGCACTTGTCACCCATTGCGCAGCTGAATTCCTCGGTAAACGTCTTACATCCTTCAAGAATCGGTCGGTAGCCAGTGCAACGGCACAAGTTACCTTGGAATGTGGCTTCCAAATCTTGCATCTTTGGCTGCGGGGAGTTCCTCAGGAGTGCGTACATCGACATCACTATTCCCGGTGTACAGAAGCCACATTGGGATCCGTGGGACTTGGCTATGCGCTCCTGTACAGGATGCAGACGCGTTCGAGTACTTCCGATGCCCTCAACAGTAGTTACAGCTTGACCATGCAGGGCGCAGACAGGTAAAAGACACGCATTGGCCGCCACATTCACAATCTTCTTTGTGCTGCGGTCTACTCTCGATATCATAACTGTGCACGCTCCGCACCCGCCTTCTCCACATCCCAGTTTCGTTCCGCAGAGATGCAGCTTTTCTCTCAAGTAACTCAGTAGAGTGCATTCCGGATCAGGGTTGGCGTCGGTGACCTACAAGAATTTTTTTGTTTAGTTCTATAAACTAATAAATAAAAATAAACTTGCCAAGGGCAGCACTGTCAAGTTTACAGAAACACTAAAACATCAACAATGACATAACCTAAAATCGAATATTTGTGCTTGTATTTTCATTAATATTTTAGATAGTCTTCAAGTATCGGTTATTTTACCGTCTCTACGAAACTTAAAAGGGTTTCTTGCTCACGCTCAGGCTTGCTTATCTGATCGTAGCGACGTTAATTGGAGTACCGGAAATTGACTGACAGAATTTAACTGTGGAAACAATAACTTGGTGGTATAGTGAACTAAGTGTTTGTTATCAAATTGACGCCCTCTTAAGCGGCGCAATTTGCGCATGAGGAATCAGTGCTTTTGTTTTGCTCTGTCAAATATTTAACAAGAGTTTGTCCTGCATTTCTTACATAAGTGAGGTTAGAGACAGTGGATGGAAGATTGTTTAAACATACAAAGTATGTACTGTCTTTCGCCACACCAATATTCAGTTCGTCGCTCCAAAATCATGAATGCACCTCTTCCTCTATCTGTCATATTAGTTCCTCTGGGATAATGCTTCAATGTGCGTACAGCTTTCTAAAACGGACATACAACCTAAGATCTTAAACCATCATTTTTAACGTTTGCACTTTTAATCAAAAGGAAGTATTATGTGGTTTAGTTTGTGCATACAGTGAAGAGCTGAGTGACACTTCAAAATATGAGTGTTGTAACGAGAATTATATTTTTTCAAAATATGATCGTGACCGGATTTGAAGAATCTCTATCTAGGTCCAAGCGTTTAATTTGGGCTAAAAGCATTCGATTATTTTCTTCTTCTTTGAATATAATTGAAAGATTGCTTGCGCATATTTTAAGATTGCCTTATCGACCTTTTTAATCTGTTGGTATATACAAATCCTACTTATACAACAGTTCTTTTTGATTGCTTCAGTATCGCCTAAAGATATTTTGATATACGGTTTTCGGTTTATCTGTGCAAAATAAACGAAAGGTGATTAGTTAATTGTACAGAAACTGATATAATCTCCGCATTATAAATGCTCGCATAAATTGGGACCACATATAGACCGGCACTATTGCAATAACAACAGTATGTCACATCTTAAGACTTCTCAAATATAATACCACAGATAAGGGCACTTTTGACAGAAAAAAAATTTAAAGTAAAGATGTTGAAAAAGGCACGGCAGAGCAATTCAGAAGAGCTACTCGGAAGTCCGAGTTTGAAAAGTGTCTCATAAGACATAACCATCCGATATTTTTATAGTTTTAAAATAATTATTTCACCATAAAGGTGGTGATTTTTATTCACTGGATATAATAAGGTTTTACCTTTCTACCATTCACGTAAAACACCAACGTAGTTTGTTTATGTAATTCACTAATTCCGTTTGCTTTCGTCATTTCGGTGTTTTTTAAACAACAAGATCAACAGAGAGCCAACTTCCTACTAAAAACTTAAATGGCAAAGCAAAATAAAGTCAGCTCAACAACGCCAATCAAATATTGTTATCACTAAATTATTTCGAACTTACTATCAATAGACGTAGGTATCTGACCAAAAGTATCAGAAAAGTTTACATTTATTAGGGAAGTTTAACAGTGGGCAAAGGGACTTAAAATTTGGCTTCAATTTAAAATAAAGTTTGCCAATGGATGGCACGAAACTTTCAGACAGACACTCAGCGCTGTCAATAAAAACAAAATATAGGCCAACTAGTTTAAAACACTGTTTTATTGAACCAAAACCCAAAAGGCATAAATCTTATTAATAAACATTTTTTAAAGCTATTTGACGTTCGAGTAACCATTGAATATCTACACCATAGACTTATTGCTATATATGGACTGCTAGTAGCCAACTTCGCGTTGGTTCCAACATTAGCGCTAAGGCTTTTGGTTCAGAGCGGAATAAATTGGAAACAAATTACAACAAGCAGATATTAAGTAGGTATGGGCTTCAATATTATTATGTGGAATTTTTGAACAAGTTTCTTCAATATTTGTAATATCCAAAAGGAATTCCATCCGATTCTGCAGCCTTTCCATCGTTCAGATGTTTTGGCACCTCTTGTACATCTTTCAGAGTTATAAATCTATCCAAACTTTCACTTTCAAAATGTACAGAAAACATTGTTTAAAAAAAAAATTGTGAAACAACATATTCTTTTATTGAAATTTATTTGGTTCCATCTGTTAACCGAGGAAAACTACCTGACTTTGTGTTATCCGATTCACGAATCATGTACCCTTATGTGGTATTCGATTGGGCTTCTTCAGATTTGCCCTCAGATTTCAGATTTCGTGTGGCTAATCGAACACAAAAACGTCACTTGCTCTTTTTTTTGTTGATATTTGTGCGATTGGAATATGTGTAGCCTTCGACACTTCTCTAAGCGTTTTCTATTCACTGGTTAAATTTTATATGAAAACATTCAAAACGCTCGCCCAGATTGATTTCGAAACATTTGTACATAAATAATTAACAAAACTATATCCACCCGATGCAATGCGTTTCTTTGCAGTTGAAAAATTTCACTAAAATGTAAACAAACTCCACTAGTTGTCAAACTCAAACGCACGTGTATTGGTAAATCTGAGAAAATATCCAGATTCGCAAAAGTGCTCTGAAATCTGAAAAAGATTGCTTTTTTTGGTACCAAACGAACATAAAAATTGCTCTGAGAGCAAAAAAAAGTGCTCTGAGAGCGCCCAATCGAATACCACATTAATTCAGTTTATTTGGGTAGGGAAATCCCTCCTACTCAAAGGTTTTGTATCTTAGTGTACTTACTGCACATGCAGCTCGCCAAGTGAGACAGACGAAGTAAGTTAAGTTCGCAGTTCGTATCTGACCTAGAAGGGCGCTTGGCGAGTTCGCGAAGTGTCGTTAGTTAATTTCGAGAAATTTGAAAATTTAGGGTTATTACATCTGTTATTAACAATTTGAGCTACCACATTTTCGATGCGAAATTTATTGTAAAACATTCCACAACAATTTCAATTTCAACTGTTTCTTAGCAAATCTACTACCCAATAGGTGTCTCTATAGCATGCTATGGAGAAATCCAAAATGGTTGGCATTTTGTTACACTTTTTGTTGGCTTTGAACCAAGAGCGCAAGATAGTTGGCGTAATTTTTGGACAGAGCTTGCACCTTGCACGCAACTGATATTTCACTAGGATTCCATTTAATAGTAAGTCAATGAGCCACACTATCTCCAGAGTAGTTAAGAGCATGGAAAAAGCATACTGAGATTACCAACTTCGGACAGTTTTCCATTCCTTGCGTACAAGCTATATTTTTACGGGGTGGCAAATGCCGTTTAAAATTATTACATAGAAATTCGTATTGACAAATGTCACGTTACTTTAAAAATTCCGGCACACCAACCCACTCGCGCATAGCATAAATGCCACTTCCGCTGTGGGCAAAGTTGCTGCTGGCGTTTATAGAAATTTATTCGTTAAATTTGATATTGCTCGTTACATGTGGATAGTAATTTTTCTTAGGAATAAGTGTACTTTTGCTTAAATATTTATAAAAAGAGAACAATGTAGATTGATTGAGGAAATAATGAAAACAGTTTATGCAAATTTTCTTTAGTTAGAAAGCAAAATGGCGGAATTTGAAAAAAATTTAGGTGGCCAGCGGCAAAAGGACTGCGAGTTGTTGCTTGGGGGTTTCAGTATGTTTTGTCTCTGGTTTACAGCAGGTATAAAGTACAACTAATGACAAACAAATTTCAGAATTTAAAGCAGTGGTCCCACTTGCGTAAGATTTCTTGCACTGAAATGTCAAATAACTATTCGGTGGTACCTATAAAAGATTTTATTAACAGACAGAAGCTACTACGTGGTAAGTCCTTTACTCGCCGAATAGTTAAACGATAGTTTAACGGTTGACAAGTTCATTTTTATTAATAGCTCTGACTATAAATGCATGACAAATGAGTGTAACATCTACTTCAAACAGTCGATTATGATTAGTGATAAATGGTTGCGTCTTAACAAAAAAAAAAGCAATCTAGGCCATGCCCCCAAGAAAGCAAATATTCAGTTATCTTCGAATAGTTTAAGGTTTAATTTGAAATGGTTTACTATTTTTGATTTAAATATTTATATACATATTTCGTGTCTGTTTAGTGACAGCTGATATGGCAAGTTGCACGGAAAAGAGCAGAAAAGTACAAATTTTTGTGTTTCACTATACATACTTGAAATGCTGTCTGAAAACTGAAACTGTTCTACTTTTTGTTTCATGAAGCTGTACTTTACTAGCACACGATTTTCAATTTTATAAAAATGACACCGAAGGGAAAAAAGGACAGATTTGTATAACAAAGGAATTTAAAAAAAAAAACAATTCAGTTGATTTTCCCGAAAAATCGTACCACACACACTTGCTTAGTCCAAAAATATTTATTAGTTTTATTTAGGAACCAATTTTATTTTGCTCTTACATTCGTCGATATTCGCTAAGGCTTAGTACGCTGCTCGAGCTAAATTTTCGTTCCCATACACAATTCTCTCCAAAACTTAGCTGAGCTAAATTTAAGCGAACCCATTTAGCTGAGTGGTACGCAGCTCGAGCTAAATAATCAAACTTTTGTTTCAGAATGTACTTCCTGCGTCTGTCAAAATTTAGCGTGCGCATTTAATGGGTAGGCACATTTTCTCAAGCTAAATTACGACAGATCGTTGTGTATTTGTTGTTCTGTTGCGGAAAAGTATGCAAGGATGAGCTTTTTTAATTATTACATGGACGAGAAGTACCTACCCGGAATCAGAAATAGTTAAATCAAGAGAGATTTAAATTTTTGAAGGAAATTTTTTCAAAAAACACCTGTTTTCCCTGACACTTATCCACTGCGTACCCTATGTCAAAATTAAGCTAGAACTTTAGCTGATGTTTGGAGAGAAAAGTTGTAGAACAGCTAGAATTTATTTTAGCTCGAGCAGCGTACTACGCTTAAGGAATGAAATGAGATGACATAGTTTGAAGAGTCAACAAAAAGTAAAAAGTCATTCATGTTGAGATTGCGTGTGAGAAGTTCCATTCGATTTTATTCGTGTAGGTAGAGAGATTTTAGTGAAAATTATTAGACGGTGTAGGGAAAAAATAGGGATTTTCTTTGTGTACCTACCTACGATCACTGCACCTACTTCTCTACTGAGGTGAAGCCGGCTCGTAGTGCCAACATTAGCTTTGTTTTTGCTTTCGTACTTCATTCAGACCTTTTGAAATCTATTCAGGTTATTGTAGTAGAACTATAAATGTTCTTAAAATCATCTAGAACTGTTATACATATAAAGTCTCGAAACAAAAAAATGGAAAGAGCTTCGGTACCTATACGTTAGACGGCAAAACTTTGACCCGGGTTCAGATTATACAAATATTTTATAATTTATAATTGTGGGCGATCTATTTAGTTGGTAGAGAATCGTTATAACAATTTTTCGCTAGGTCATACGTCTAACAATCTCTTTTAAAACGAAATAAAAGTTTTCTAGTTTTTTTTGTATGATAGGTATATTTTTTGCCATTCTTAGCTAAAAAATTAAATAATTTTTAACCGACAAAAAATGGAATAAAGAAACCATAAATGTCAATCAAATCAAGACCGTGTTTCAGACGTTAGTAAAGGTATGTATTACGGACCAGAATTAATAGTTCTTAAGCTACGATAACACATATTACACATGCAACTATTTATGTAAAATTTTGACATGCGAACGTCATTATGACGGAAGTTTTTGTTCTAAATTTGTCGTTATAAATCTTAATCTTTTGCAAACAAAAATTTATTAGAAAATATGAGATTTTCTTGTCAGATAAATTGCGATTTTTCTACTATATCCACTGTGACTTTATTATACAGCTTGTCAATGAAAACTTTGTGGACTCTACTCCCATTATGGCATCACATTCCATGGAGTAAACGTTTCCCCTTTAGGCTCATCAATCTAAACGGGAAAAAAAATTACAAGAATATTTAAAAAGAAAAAAAAAAAAACTTCTCAAGCTTACCAATTGCATGAACTTGTCTTGACACGCCATCCTTATACGAGCTGAAGTAGCAGGCGAAACAAGATTAAAATGCTCATCAACTCCATTTTGTTTTCGTGCAGCTGATATGGCGTCCTTGATTGCGAAGAACACGCTGCTTCCTATGAAAAGTGGGGGCTCTCCAACGGCCTAGAAAATTAAAGCATGTACAAATTATTGTTTGAATGAACCTTTTTTAAATACCACAACTACTAACCTTGGAGGAGTATACTGCCCTGGGATTGGGAGCACCGGTTAACAAGCTGACATTCAACTCGCCAGGAATGTTACCGAAACCAGGCAGCTTGTACATTCCCGGACCTCTGGAGTACAGCATCCCACTAGGAGAGTACATCAACTCCTCCAAAGTAAACAATCCATAGCCTTGCATGAAGGCGCCCTCTATCTGCCCAATGTCGATAGCTGGGTTCAAGCTCGACCCAATGTCCATTACAATGTCAGTCCTTAGAACTTGATGATCGCCAGTCAGGCAATCGATTTCCACGACAGAAACACCAGCTCCTGTGGTATAATAGTCATATTGTTCGGCCTCGCCCGTAACAGGATCAACTCCGAGGCCGGGAGCTGAGTAAAACCCTGACGCCGATAGACTGACACGGTCGAAATAAGCTTTGTTGATTATTTCCTTCACTTTGTCAGTTGTTGTTTCGGATATGTGAATGATTTCCAGTGGAACTCCCAAAGCTCTTGCTGTGATTTGGATCATTTTCGTGTGCAGACCTTGTCCCATCTCGACACCGCCATGAGTAACAAGAACTGTTCCATCCAGGTATATATTTATCAAAGCACCAGCCTGATGAAAATGGGGAACTCCGAAACCGATGCCATGTTTCGTGGGTATTGCGGCTATGCCACGTTTCCGCCACCGATGTTGCCTATTGAATGCCCTGACTTCGTCACGCTGCTTGAAATAGTTCGATTGGGAGAGGCACTCTTCGAAACACCTATTGCGGATGTATTTATTTTATCTTCTAGTACTTTTGTTTGTCTTATTTTAAACTCACCTTGTTATGGGACAGACATTTAGCTTCTGATTGTAAAATGTTCTATCACCGTTCTTGTAGAAGTTCAGCTTCATAACATCTATGTAGTCCTTGCCAGTAGCTCTGGCCACATCGCGAATCATATGCTCGGCTGCAAACATACTCTGCGGAGCGCCAAATCCTCTGAATGCCACATTCGACGGCAGATTTGTCTTGCAAACCCAGCCGGATACTTTTACGTTGGGGATGTTGTAACAGTTTTCAAAATGATACATCGCGCTTTCTAGAACCTGAAAAATATGAAATATTTACTCCACATAGTAGGAGAGCAACAAAGGAGAACCAAAAATTTATAACAAATAATGTAACCAAGCTCAAGTGATTTTTCTTCGTTTGTTTGATGTCAAAAACGGCTGACTTCTTGTTTGTGAATTGATTGTGTAAAGTGAGCGCTCATTCGATCGGGCAGCTCTTTTTAATAAACATGTTAAGCAGCCCAACTGACAATAGTTCTATGCAAGTTTTCTAAAGGACACAGATCTAAATAAACTAAAATCAACTGATAAAAATACAAAAACTTGTGCTGTTCTGTTCCAGAAAAGTAATTTATCTACCAAAAATTGTACGTACGGACAAATTGGTTAATTATTTTTCTGGGTAATTTTCAAGTGCGATTTTGCAATTTTTGTACGTTAAATTGGTTCTATTGGTCTTAATTCATAAGCTACATTTAGAAACGAAAATCGGGACAGTATATTCAGCAAAACACCTAAAAAGGTTACAAAGGCCATTGACTTACTGAAAATGACAAGTCCATGGCATATCCGCCATTGTTGTAACATTCGGTTTGACATCCCTTTATTCTGCCATCCTTTGAACAGCCCACTTTGTATTTGAACAAAAACGGGTGTCGCGTTCCTGAGATCATCATGTCCTCATTCCTGTTCAGCATAACACGGACTGGTCGACGCAGCCTATACGCCGCCAATGCTGCTGGTACGGCGATCACAGCCGGGCGTGACTCTTTTCCTCCGAAACCGCCACCCAACCTTTTGACTTTGCAGACCACATGAGCCAATGGAATTGAAAGTACATGCGAAATCATCCTCTGAACTTCGGTTGGATGCTGAGCGGAAGTGAATACTTCGATTTCATCACTGTCACGCGGCATTGCCAACACAGGGTTCGTTTCTAAATAAAAGTGCTCCTGACCGCCGACTCGACAGGTGCCTTCAACAACAAGGTCGGAAGTTTTAAATGCTTCGTCTACATCGCCTTGCACCATTGTTTTTGGAAAGTCCGGGTAAAATGATTTCGTCTCTATAGCCTGCTCTATTGATACAATTGGCGGTGCGATGTCCTTGTACTCAACTTTGACAAGCACCGTTGCTCGTTGAGCAATCGCTTGGTTTTCCGCTACAATGGCACCTATAACTAAACCCTGGCAGTTAGCCTTGGACGCAAATACTTGTTCATCATGAAATACTATTCCCATGGAATTTTGCTCCTTAGTCAGGTCTTTGTGGCAGTAGAACGCATGAACTCCTTCCTGCTTCAGTGCGTCTGTGGCATCTATATCTACAATATCTGCATGGCTTCTGGTACTCAATACAAAGGCTAGGTAGAGCTCGTTGTCCATCCGGGGGATATCGTCGCAGTAGATAGCCTCTCCAGTGGCCTGCTTTAAACCGGCTGCATGAACCGTTGGGCGACCAATAGGGTCTCTGGGTGGTTGGTCGGCAGAGACTTTCTCAAACAGTTGAGTACTCTTCAGCGGCAGTGCCCCGAAGACCTCTGATCCACTCTTCTCTTCGGGTGGAATTGTGTCGCTGATTATGTCGTTCTTCACCAGATCGCTGCTTATAGCCAGGAAGGCCTTAAAGAAAAGACTGACAACCAGTGAGCGGCGGTATGCAATCATGCCACCGGGAGCATCAGGAGACAGAGGGAGCTCCCTGCAAAAGCTTTCAGTGACGATGCTTAGTAACGACTCTTCCCACTTCTGGTCAATCATTAGGGATGAAGTTTTCGGGGCTAGCACCGTTGTGGGGGCCATGCCTCCAAATGCCATACTTATCTGCTCGATGATGTTCGAGTTCGGCTTGAAAGTGACGTTGATGGCAGCGTTCACAATGGCAATATCGTCTTCCCTCCGCCTGGCCTGTTTGAAGGCCTTCACGAACTGATTCGCACTCGTCCTGGGGAACTGGACGCCCAGCAGAACTTCATTTGGCTCAATCTGATTCTTTCTATAGGAAGTGAAGAAGCCGACTCCCATACTTATCTTTCTTGTGTACAAAAATCCTTTCTTTAGAGACCCCACAACGAGCTCAACTCCGGCAGCTGCCAGTATCGGATTCATGTCGGATATGGGACTGGCTGTCATTATGTTGCCTCCCAGGGATGCCACATTGCGAATTTGCTTTCCGGCGAAGTAGTGAAACATGTCGAGTGCGCATTTGAAAAACCTTGTCTCATGCTCTGGCTTCAATGCGATCTGCTCCCTTAGGACGTCTTCGATTTCTGAAAGGCTTACAGCGGCGCCAAAATATATCCCCCGCGAGTTCTGCTCAATCTTATTTAGTTCAGCGATCTTCGAGGGGTTAATGAGAACGGGGTAGTGCAACATTTTGATCTTAATCTCAATGCCAACCTCAGTGTTTCCAACAACAATCTTCGCCTCAGGGTGCTTGCCTTTCAGGCTGAGAATCTCCTCCAGGCTTGTTGGGCGAAACCATTCAACTCTTTCGCTGGAAAAGTGCAGATTTTGCTTGTCGAGCTCGTCACTCAACTGCAGCTCAGGTGGGAAGATGGGTTCTTGACTGGGATCGTAGGGTTGGAACTCGGACTTCTCAAAGAGGATAGAGTCGACCTTTTCTTCGGGGCTGCCACAACCATTCGACCCGTTAACCTTACAGCACTTGTCACCCATTGCGCAGCTGAATTCCTCGGTAAACGTCTTACATCCTTCAAGAATCGGTCGGTAGCCAGTGCAACGGCACAAGTTACCTTGGAATGTGGCTTCCAAATCGTGCATCTTTGGCTGCGGGGAGTTCCGCAGGAGTGCGTACATCGACATCACTATTCCCGGTGTACAGAAGCCACATTGGGATCCGTGGGACTTGGCTATGCGCTCCTGTACAGGATGAAGACGCGTTCGAGTACTTCCGATGCCCTCAACAGTAGTTACAGCTTGACCATGCAGGGCGCAGACAGGTAAAAGACACGCATTGGCCGCCACATTCACAATCTTCTTTGTGCTGCGGTCTACTCTCGATATCATAACTGTGCACGCTCCGCACCCGCCTTCTCCACATCCCAGTTTCGTTCCGCAGAGATGCAGCTTTTCTCTCAAGTAACTCAGTAGAGTGCATTCCGGATCAGGGTTGGCGTCGGTGACCTACGGGAAAGGTTTTTTGTTTATAAATAATTGTATGGAATGTTGAAGAATATTGCTAATGCAAGTTTTACACTACAAAAAACTACGTGCGTCCTACCGACGACCTCACTTAGATGGACTGGTGCGATGTTCGAAAACGTATTGATCATATACGTTTTCGAACATCGCACCCAATTATCGTAAGGAAACCTTACGTCAATTATTAGTTTGAGAGAGCCCGGTTGAAGGTAAAAAAAAACGTCATAGGTTAAATATTGAATTTTTTCAGTTAATTTTGGGCCTTACCGACTCTAAATTATAGTAGTTCACGATGGACCTTACTAATAATCATTTTTTACTCTCACACCTAATATTTTGAAGGTCACAATATGTAATTTTGTATGGAAAATTTCCTCATTGCGAGTTCGAAACATTTAGCCTGGACAATAAAAAGTTTATTTGTATCGCGGAGTGGCTATATTTTCCATACAAATTTCATAATTGTGAGCTTCCGACCTTCCGCGCATTTAAAGTCGAGACTAAAATTTGTTATTAGCATGGAGCTCTATGTACTTCTTTTGGGTGTAGATGCATTGTCGCTTCACCTGCATGTGTAACCGGACCCTAAATTCATTCTAGTACAATTACGTCAACTTCTTACCTATAAACAATTACTTCAAAAAAACTTGGAAAAAAACCGTGGATATTCGAATAACATTTTATTTAAATAATTGTCTCTCAGCTCCTCTTCAGGTATCCTCTATGGTAGGTACATAATTATTCCGGTTGCTGGACTACACTACCTCTTACTTTTTTGTAGAGTTAAGAGATTGCTTGTACTAGTTCAATTTTATGAAGAGACATCAATTCTCCTTAAGGCGTACCTCTTTATTTGAAAAAACGAAACTTATTATAAACAGAAACATCTTTTGTCTTGTAAACTTTGCTGCGCGCGTAGGCATATTGGACATCTGATGATGAATTGTACGGAGGCACAACTTTCTTTGTGCTAAGATTACGTTATCGGATTTCTTAATCTTTCTTCAGCCAATAGCCTACCCCCAGCCGTTTGGTTGTTTTGTTTTTTTGTAGCCTAACAATCTGTTGATATACGATTCTCGGTTTAAAGATAAACCGATCTATGAAATACGTTAATTCAACTACAGTTTGCCACCATCACACTCCCAACAATAAATAAAAACACATATTTTCCTATAAAACCATACAATCAACCGTTTTTTACCTTCACCTCAATTATTTCGTAGGTCACAATACGCAGTTTGATATGGAAAATTTGGCCACTGCGAGTTTGCAAAATTTAACGATTTTAAGCATCGGACTTTGAAGACAAGTCCTCTGTCATCTTTTGTATGGAATGTTTAATCAGAAAAAAAAGCAATAGCATTCTACATGGAAAGAAAAAGTAAGGCTCTTGGAAAATGCAAGCAGAGTAACCGCATTCGCGAGAAAATTATTTCCCCATAAGGGAGGATACACCGCCGCACTTATTGCATCGATTATTGAAAATTCACTTGTTAGATATGATTTTACCTTTTTGCCATTCACATAAAACACCAAGGTAGTAAGTTTATTTGAATCACTAGTTCCGTTTCGTTTCGGCATTTTTCGATCCCAATTCAACAACAATACCAACAGAGAGCCGAAATCAAACTAAACACAGAACCAGACGCAAGGTATTGGTATACTCGATGTAGACGGGTTCGAGTAGACTTGGACTAGTATGCCTCTGCTAAGAACAAAACAGAGAGAAAACTCATAAAAGGTTCCCGCCTCGTACTGTTGTTATCAACAGACACAATAGTCAACAGCCATCGCATTCGCGTAGGTTCAGGTTGTGTCTTGCGTGCCTGTTTGCTGTTTCTAAAAATAGATTTTTATTCTCATATCTCATCAATTGTGATCACATACGAGTTCGAGTATAAGAGTAGCCTCCCAGTGGACAAACGGGCTCTAAATTCGGCTTGAAAAATAAAAGGCACTTCTGGAACAAGCAAAACTTGAGTACAACTGAAACTATTTGAAAATGATTCAATTGCTTCTTATTACTTTAATGGCTTTGATTTCTAAATTGAATGGGCCTTACTAGTAATCATTTGTAACCTTCACAATATGAAATTTTGTATCGAACAATAGACTGGACACTTAAAATGATTATTAGTATCGCGGAATGCTAAAATTTTTTTTAAATTGACTGAACACTGGCTTCCAACCAGTGATTGTCCCAAGATCTTAATTTTTCTGACAGCTACAGTGGCGGCCGGTGACACAATACATGTGCCCCTCATGCTTTCTCCATGTATGATTTACAGGTATCACCTATAGAAAACCAACTTTCTTTGAATTGAATTGTTCTGAAACGCCAGCCTTGTAGGTAACGCTATAACGCATT
The DNA here is from genome assembly GCA_948293265.1 of Cheilosia impressa. Taxonomy (NCBI): domain Eukaryota; kingdom Metazoa; phylum Arthropoda; class Insecta; order Diptera; family Syrphidae; genus Cheilosia; species Cheilosia impressa. The sequence goes on from OX411884.1 coordinate 15,233,016, forward strand.
TCAATGTCATTCAACCTCTGCCTAGGCAATCTTTTGCAGTCTCCTGACTTCAGGATTGCTCCTCACACCGCAGCAAAAGTTCGTCTATGATTCCTTCAAAGTAAAGTTCACTTCTTTCCATTCACACGCATCATGTTTCCGTCATTTTATTCCTGCAATAAGATTGCTTCAAATTTGAGACTACCCGGTCTTTCCCATTGTACTAGCACTTAGATCCCCTGCAGGTTCTATATTTGCCGTGCTCGGAACAAGTCTGTTACAATTCCCTCCGAGTGTGTTTAGTGTTTTCTGAATTATTTCAGAAGAATATGCGAGCAGTAATTAAGCTTCATTTAACTTACTGTCAGTGCGACGATCACAGAATCAAAAGCTCAAAGTTGAACTTATAACGAAACATAATTTTGTATTATGCTGCTTTGATTTAGCTGGACACCGACAAACTAGACATTTTTATTTAAATTATAACTTGCCTTAAAATTACTGAATCAGGCAGCCATTTGAGATTAATGTAGGTAAGTACCTAATAGTAGTTTAGTACAATTTAGAAATCTGACACTCGACTACAGTAATCAAAGTGTGACGGATAATACTCGTAGGTATTTTCATCTTTCTTCTTTGTAAGCATGCTTATCATATTTACTTTTAAGTATCTGTAACTTGTGCATCAGTCTCTTATTTGTTATTTATACGATTGCTCTTTTATTACATTTTTCAAAACTAAACAAATATTCGTTAAGCTGAAAACCTGTTAGTTATTCTATTTGTTTTCATATTTTGCGAGCCCCCCCTTTTTTCAGGAAGCAGCGTTTTTCTCGGAATCAAAGACGCCATTTCAGCTGCACGAAAACAAAATGGAGTTGATGAGCATTTCAATCTTATTTCACCTGCTACCTACTTCAGCTCGCATAAAGATGGCGTGTCAAGACAAGTTCATAAAAATGGTATGTAAGTTAAGGAAGTTTTGTTGAAAAATTCGACTGTTGCAATTTCTCTTCCCTTTTAGATTGATTAACCTGAAATGGGAATTTTTACTCCAGGGAATGTGAAGCCGTAGAGGAAATTGTGAGTCACTTTAACTACGCTTTTATTTTGTAAACAAAACCAAAGCAAATACGAATAAACTCTTCTCTGGACAAATGGCGTAGTCTGCCATTTTGTAAATACAGTTCAACTAAAAATGTTGTTCCTTATTAAAAACAATTTCTAAATATAAGGAAAATGATTTATGGAGTTGGGTACACCATTTTGTTCTACAGTATACAATGGCGCATTCAAATATCTGGTTATTTTAAGTCAAACAGATTTGTTGTCTGAAATAGATTTACCATATCTGACCGCAAAAATGAGACTCCTCGATAACGTCACTTTTCCTACGTCAGCCTCATATAAGAACTGTCAACCTTGTGCCGCGTCTCGAAATTCTTGACTTAATTTCTATAAGAGCCCTCCATAAACATAAATTGAAAGAACTATTTATATGACCGATCTAGTCCAATCTTAGCTGAGGCTCAAGTCAGCGAGCTGTCAAATTTACTATACGAGAGTTTTTACACGCGGTTTATACCCGATTTTCGACTACTTTTCCATGCCTTTTTCAGATTTTAAATGTTATTAGTAAGGCCCATTAAACTTTGAACTTGAACTTAGCAACTGAATTCCATTATTGGTACATGCACTTTGGAAAGTGTTGGCGAGTCTTTGCATTAAGTACGAGGCTGTAGTGGATCTATTGGTATATTATTGGGCCATCTGTCAAATGAGACAACTTCTTTACTTAAAGATATGGAGGGTCAAGTTATTGCAACCTACTTCAGCTATTATTGTTTCTAATTAATCTTGACGTATTGTGTATAAAAAAGTCAACTCTAAGCCGTAAGTCCTAGCAGCTAGTGCTAGTTATTAATTTTGAAATTTATTTACTTATAACTAAAATAATAATGTCTTTTCTTTTACTAAAACGTTTAAAATTAGAAGTATTCCGGTGAAAGATCTATCTCCTGTCAAAGAGGTATACGTTTCTTTTTCTCACCACTGTTGTACTTGTTTTTGCTATTATTGTATTTTCCTTACACCGACCTCTTTTATCAGTAACGTCGGAACATGTCTGTCTGTCTCTCCGTGTTCGCTCGAAATCCATCCATTGATAACATATTTCAAATAGAGGCTGCATTCGTGTTTATTTCCATCTTTGCCTATTGATATTAGTGGCGACCAGCACTTGCTTTCTCAGTTCTCTTTAGTTGGTATTCACACGTTCGCGTATTAGGTACCTACCCGCCCGACTATCTAACGGAATTAAAATTTCATTCCATTTGCTGATTAACTGCTTGTAGATAATTGAAATCATTGTTGCAGTTTAACAGATCAACGAAATGACGAAAGAAATTGGCTGTAGCGAATTACAGAAACAAACAACACTGGTGTTTTATGTGAATGGCAAGAAGGTAAAGTTGTCCAACAAGTTTGTGTTAATAATATCTAGTGGCCGGTTGTCAAAAAAAAAAACTTGATAGTTTCAGTGGCACATGGTGTGTTCTAAAATAAGTCAAGCAACCCGATGACGAAACAACAAAACAAATGCTGCGCACTAATAAACATTCAAGTATGCAGGCGCATCTGACGCATTGACTGACTGCAAATGAACAATATTATTTATTTCTTACACGACAATAATGAGCCAATTGCAACAGCTGGTGATGTAATTTGTTTGTTTGTGCGTTCAGTAACTGACAGGAAGATTATTCTAATCATTCGTTCAATCATTCTTAAATCGATTGCGATAAGGTCATAAGGTCTGATTACATTTAAGACTATTTTTGCGAAAGTGTAAGTGAAGGTGAAGGGTTGCTCTTGTGAAAGTTGCTTCATATAGGATATCAGTGGGGTTCGTTGTGTACAAAAAGTGCTGGGATTTCTTTTGATCAAAAACGGTGTAGGTTCCTACTCCTAACGCACATCACATATGGGGTGGACACAAAAACACCAACTCCAATTCAAGTGCTAATATTTCGCTGCAGAGTTATGTCATGTTTTACATTTCCTTATCGAGAAAATATGTCAGTCAGCTTATCCCCAGTGAGAATATTTTCAGATAAGAGACACCTTATCATTTTTTGAGCCCACTGTTTTAGGACTGTTTCTGTTTCTGTGCTAAAAACAATTCGAATTGATTGTAACCACTCGCATCTGTTCTGAGCATTGGGGAAGAGTAATTTATTTTGAAGTGGCCTGGGCTGTCATTTTCCAATTCTGATTTCAGTTAGAATTGGATTCATTAGTCACTGGCCGCATTCAAGAATCTAGTTATCTTAAGTCGACTAGGTTGGTCTTGATGAGATGTAACCTGAACGCAAAAACTAGATTGGTCGGGAACGTCACTTTTTCTGCGTCAGCTACATATGGGAACTGTCAACTTAGTACTCAGTCACGAATTTCTTGACTAGATTCGTCGGCTACCCCTTCATAAACGTCAACTGAAACAGCTGTTCTTTTGACCGATTTCAAACAATCAAAACCGAGATACACTTAGTGAGAGAGCTGTCAGAGTTACTAAACTAGATACTTGAACGTCCCCACTTTTGTTTATTTTTGAGCTATCACCTGTCACTCGCAGCCTAGCTCCGCTCTTTCCTTTCGCTGGAATTTAGAAATGCTAGCTAAAGTCGATTATGTGCAGTTTTTCTAGTCGACAAAACGTCTGTTTGATTTTCCTTTATTAGGCGTTTTTTTATTTAATGTCTTTTTCCATTGGAACAGAAAAAGCAGCAGATTCAGAGGAGTTTTTCTGCTCTACAGCTGGTTATCAAAATTCATGTTCAATTGGCCCCGAAAAAAGACTCTTTTTCACGAATCTTGAATTCTGAGCTAGATTTACACCCACTTTCACTAGCACCAAAACATTTGACATTTGCCAAACTTCAAACTGTGTTATTGTTTACGTTTTTAGATGACAAACTTGTGAAAAAAATAGAAAACCGTATACATTTGGCCGCTGCAATAAATATGAACATGAACAGAAGAACAGAAATGAATGCATCTTTATAAACACAAATTAAAATTTTAGCACTGCGTACTTTAAAATTTCGCACCAACACAACTGCAAAAAAAGGAATCACATTTCATATATTCCATTGGGCACATAAAAATCTGAAATCTGAGAGCAAAATCTGAAAATCCCAATGGAATACGACATAACACACATCATTCATACAGAACATACATTTTCATGGTTGGATCTCACTGATTAAAAAGGTGGCGCAAAAATCGTCACCCGTTGATCTTTGGCTGTTATTTCTTATGAATAAAAATCCTTGGTTCTGCTTTTGGATTATGTTTTAATGTCAAATTGTTTTCAAGTCGAGAAAACTATATTGAGTGAGTGACTGCCGCCAGAATTGATATGACAATTCGGGCGGTAGTTTCTCGCATTCTTGACGGATATTCTTTTTTAGGGTTTCAAAAAACTGAGGTGTCAAAAACTTGTGATTGAAAAATACCCCACAAAATGAAGCCTGGAAAGGTTAAATTAGGCGATCTTGCCGGCTAGTGCAAGTCGCCACAACGATAGGTTAACCGGCCCGGAAATAGGTACAGCCCTCAGAATTTCTCTAGTGACATGTTCTCTAGTGTCAATACATCTAATTGAGGAAGGAAAAAGTCGTTGAGCATGGTCGCTTCTCGATTAAATGTTCTATAACTATCAGCTCTTCAACTTTGACAAAACCTTAAACTTTTCTGACGCGTATACATCTCAGTACAGCCAAGGGGGTCTGTATTCCAAGGGTGATAAGAAAATATAAAAAAAACTGATAATGCTAAGAAAACGTCAACAAGATACTCATATACGTACCTATTTTGTTGTATGAATGCATTTATGTGTGAGTTTGTCGTTAGTAGTTAACTGGAATGAGAAACGCGTTACAATTGTAACTTTGGGGATAGAGTCGACTTCCGAAAGATAAGCAGTACGATCGTTCTAAGAAGGTTACATTACAGAACTGCTTCGGCCTGGGTCCTATACGACTAAATATTGTACACAATACTTTTTTCTTTGTTTCCAAAGCAAACGGATATTAGCAATGAGTATCTTAGTCTGAGGGAAGTCAGTTTGTAAATTTAAAAAATCGCTTAAATGTCCGAAAATGCATCAAAAAACTGCCCTAAAAATGACCCCAAAAACGATTCAGAAAAAAGAAAGCATTTTAAAAGCTTAATAGTAATAGTAAAGTCAAAACTACATCCTTCTTCGATTATTATGAGGTTTTTCAACATCTAATACCCCTTAAAACGAAGTAAATTTATTTGAAAGGTGCCCCAAGTGTTAAACCGATTTAAATTCATGTGTCAAAGAAATCGTAGCAAGTACAATCAATACCATTTCAATACAATTTGAACAAACTTTTATTGCAGTCCTAAAAACAGAGGAAATTTTTCAACCTCGTAGATCGGAACAGTGTCTATTCTTTTGGACTAACAGAGAGCTTTGATAAGGCTCATCTTAATTACAAAATCTTATCAATTAGTATTGTTTTGCAAAATACCCTTATCTGGACAGAAATGCTTACGTTAATAGTCTGGTAGACAAAAACGGATGCACAAAGAAATAAACAGAAAACAACTTTTCCATTCATACCTGAAATCGAAGCCGACACACTTGATGCGATCTCGTTTGTATTCGAGTACTGTAAACCGCTCTTATAATTTCTCGTATTTTATGAAGATTTGGAAAGGCTTTGGAAGGGGTATTCTGAACATTGGTCGTAGCTTGTTCCTACATCAATTTGCTCATCAATTCCTTGATTAGGAAGAGTTTTCTTTTTCCAGTTTCATTTGATCACACATGGGTTTTACTTTCAGGTATCCGATCCCAACCCTGATCCGGAATGTACTCTACTGAGTTACTTGAGAGAAAAGCTGCATCTCTGCGGAACGAAACTGGGATGTGGAGAAGGCGGGTGCGGAGCGTGCACAGTTATGATATCGAGAGTAGACCGCAGCACAAAGAAGATTGTGAATGTGGCGGCCAATGCGTGTCTTTTACCTGTCTGCGCACTGCATGGTCAAGCTGTAACTACTATTGAGGGCATCGGAAGTACTCGAACGCGTCTTCATCCTGTACAGGAGCGCATAGCCAAGTCCCACGGATCCCAATGTGGCTTCTGTACACCGGGAATAGTGATGTCGATGTACGCACTCCTGCGGAACTCCCCGCAGCCAAAGATGCACGATTTGGAAGCCACATTCCAAGGTAACTTGTGTCGTTGCACTGGCTACCGACCGATTCTTGAAGGATGTAAGACGTTTACCGAGGAATTCAGCTGCGCAATGGGTGACAAGTGCTGTAAGGTTAACGGGTCGAATGGTTGTGGCAGCCCTGAAGAAAAGGTCGACTCTATCCTCTTTGAGAAGTCCGAGTTCCAACCCTACGATCCAAGTCAAGAACCCATCTTCCCACCTGAGCTGCAGTTGAGTGACGAGCTCGACAAGCAAAATCTGCACTTTTCCAGCAAAAGAGTTGAATGGTTTCGACCAACAAGCCTGGAGGAGATTCTCAGCCTGAAAGGCAAGCACCCTGAGGCGAAGATTGTTGTTGGAAACACTGAGGTTGGCATTGAGATTAAGATCAAAATGTTGCACTACCCCGTTCTCATTAACCCCTCGAAGATCGCTGAACTAAATAAGATTGAGCAGAACTCGCGGGGGATATATTTTGGCGCCGCTGTAAGCCTTTCAGAAATCGAAGACGTCCTAAGGGAGCAGATCGCATTGAAGCCAGAGCATGAGACAAGGTTTTTCAAATGCGCACTCGACATGTTTCACTACTTCGCCGGAAAGCAAATTCGCAATGTGGCATCCCTGGGAGGCAACATAATGACAGCCAGTCCCATATCCGACATGAATCCGATACTGGCAGCTGCCGGAGTTGAGCTCGTTGTGGGGTCTCTAAAGAAAGGATTTTTGTACACAAGAAAGATAAGTATGGGAGTCGGCTTCTTCACTTCCTATAGAAAGAATCAGATTGAGCCAAATGAAGTTCTGCTGGGCGTCCAGTTCCCCAGGACGAGTGCGAATCAGTTCGTGAAGGCCTTCAAACAGGCCAGGCGGAGGGAAGACGATATTGCCATTGTGAACGCTGCCATCAACGTCACTTTCAAGCCGAACTCGAACATCATCGAGCAGATAAGTATGGCATTTGGAGGCATGGCCCCCACAACGGTGCTAGCCCCGAAAACTTCATCCCTAATGATTAACCAGAAGTGGGAAGAGTCGTTACTAAGCACCGTAACTGAAAGCCTTTGCAGGGAGCTCCCTCTGTCTCCTGATGCTCCCGGTGGCATGATTGCATACCGCCGCTCACTGGTTGTCAGTCTTTTCTTTAAGGCCTTCCTGGCTATAAGCAGCGATCTGGTGAAGAACGACATAATCAGCGACACAATTCCACCCGAAGAGAAGAGTGGATCAGAGGTCTTCGGGGCACTGCCGCTGAAGAGTACTCAACTGTTCGAGAAAGTCTCTGCCGACCAACCACATAGGGACCCAATTGGCCGTCCGAAAATTCATGTATCCGGGTTAAAACAGACAACAGGAGAGGCCATCTACTGCGACGATATCCCCCGGATGGATAACGAGCTCTACCTAGCCTTTGTATTGAGTACTAGAGGTCACGCGGAGATTGTTAACATCGATGCCTCACACGCACTGAAGCAGGAAGGAGTTCATGCGTTCTTCTGCCACAAAGACCTCACTGAAGACCAAAACTCGGTCGGGTCAGTCTTTCACGATGAGCAAGTGTTTGCGTCGAAAGTTCACTGCCAGGGTCTAATTTTAGGTGCCGTTGTAGCTGACAATCAAACCATTGCTCAACGAGCAGCGAAACTCGTCAAAATCGAGTACAAGGACATCTCACCAACAATAGTTACAATCGAGCACGCCATCGAAATGAAATCATATTTCCCAGATTATCCCAAAACCGTGACGCAAGGCGATGTAGAGGAAGCGTTTAAGACCGCAGATCATGTCATAGAAGGTACCTGCCGATTGGGCGGTCAAGAGCACTTTTACTTAGAGACGCATGCTGCGCTGGCAGTGCCCCGCGATAGTGATGAAATGGAGATCTTCAGTTCAACGCAGCATCCAACAGAAGTTCAGAAACTGGCTGCTCATGTGCTATCAATACCTGCGTCACGCGTGGTGTGTAGAGCCAAAAGATTGGGCGGTGGATTTGGTGGTAAGGAGTCCCGATCATTTTCAGTAGCCGTGCCAGCGGCGTTTGCAGCATATAAGCTGCGTCGGCCAGTTCGCGTCATGTTGAACAGGGACGAGGACATGATGATCACGGGAACGAGGCACCCGTTTTTGTTCAAATACAGAGTGGCTTGCACGAACGAAGGCAGACTGACAGGCTGTGAAATTGAGTGCTACAACAATGGAGGTCACTCTATGGATCTGTCCTTCTCGGTAAGAGCACAAACCTGACTTTTTCCCTTAACACAATTGTTTTCCGACACGACGTTGTTTTTTGCAGGTCTTAGACAGAGCAATGTACCACTTTGAGAACTGTTACAACATCCCCAATGTGAAAGTAACCGGCTGGGTGTGCAAGACGAATTTGCCATCGAATACGGCATTCAGAGGATTTGGAGGACCGCAGGGTATGTTCGCTGCCGAGAATATGATCCGCGAAGTGGCCAGAGTCACTGGCAAGGACTACGTAGATATTATGCGGCTGAATTTCTACAAAGACGGCGATAACACATTTTACAACCAAAAGCTGGAAACCTGCCCCATTACGAGGTAACTATCACGCAAGCGAGTTCGCTCAGGTTCTCCAATAATTTTCAATGCAAATAGGTGCTTCGAGGAATGCCTTACTCAATCGGGTTACTTCAGACAGCGTGCCGAAGTGGAGAAGTTCAACAACGAGCATAGGTGGCGAAAGCGTGGCATCTCCATAGTACCCACAAAATACGGCATTGCGTTTGGAGTGCCTCATCTGAACCAGGCTGGAGCTCTTGTGAATATTTACTTGGATGGATCTGTTCTGCTGTCCCACGGCGGCGTTGAAATCGGCCAGGGACTGCACACGAAAATGATTCAGGTGGCTGCACGAGCATTGGGAGTTCCGCTGGAAACGATTCACATTTCCGAAACATCCACTGACAAGGTGCCAAACACATCACCCACTGCTGGCAGTGTTGGTTCAGACTTGAATGGCATGGCCGTCTTGGAGGCCTGTGAAAAGATAAATTCGCGCTTGAAAGTCTACAGGGAACAATTTCCTGAACTGTCGTGGAAGGAGATGATCAATAAAGCTTACTTGGATCGTGTCAGTCTGTCGGCGACAGGATATTATGGAACTCCTGGCCTGGGACTTAATCCTGTGACTGGCGAGAACAAAGTATACAACTACTTTACCACAGGTGTTGGTGTTTCTGTCGTGGAAATCGATTGCCTGACTGGCGACCATCAAGTTCTTAGGACTGACATTGTAATGGACATTGGGTCGAGTTTGAACCCAGCTATCGACATTGGGCAGATAGAGGGCGCCTTCATGCAAGGCTATGGATTGTTTACTTTGGAGGAGTTGATGTACTCTCCTAGTGGAGTGCTGTTCTCGAGAGGTCCTGGTATGTACAAGTTGCCAGGATTCGCTGACATTCCCGGGGAGTTAAATGTCAGTTTGTTAACGGGAGCGCCCAACCCCAGGGCAGTGTTTTCATCAAAGGTTAGTTTTTGCGTATATTTTTTAAACTAAAATCATCTGAGAGAGAAAAGTTCAAAAGTCAAAGGGAGGCATTGTCGGTCGTCCATGGCACTCATATTTTCTCCAGGCAAGTTTTAATTTTTCTTGCAGCGGGAAATGTGTACGCTCATGTGATGTTTAAAGGAGAAGTTCGCCAAACTCCAATTCCAACTCCGAGTCTTATTTTATTTTACTCAGCCTTTGTCTGTCAAATATTATAAATTGCGAGTGAGATTGCTTGTACAAGAACCGTGTGCCACTGAACACATTTTCAGAATATAAACAGAAAGATGCGTTCAGTTGAAAATTCAAGAGAAATGTCAATTTTACACTTCCTGCAAATGCAGCTTTTACTTGTGATTTTTCTACATGTATCTACCTTTGTCAAACTTTATTCGAAATTCCAGGCCGTTGGAGAACCCCCACTTTTTATTGGTAGCAGTGTTTTCTTTGCAATCAAGGACGCGATATCAGCTGCGCGACAACAAAATGGAGTTGAAAAACATTTCAACCTAATTTCACCAGCTACCTCAGCTCGTATTAGAATGGCGTGTCAGGACAAGTTCACACAACTCGTAAGTTTGAATAGTTTTCCTAACTGTTTCGAGATTGTAAACCTTTTTTTTTTCTTAGATTGATGAACCTGAAGCCGGAACGTTTACCCCTTGGAATATTATGCCATAAGTCTTATAAAAATGGAGGATACAAAGTTAGGCTACAAAAAGGAATTTGTTTTATTTTGAGTTATTGGAGCTAATTTTGAACGAAATTACTTTTACATATCACATTAAACGACATTGGAGAAGAGACTAGCCGCTTATCAGACCCGATTGTGAATTCTTTTCTCCGGGCAAAGTCTGCATGTATGCTGAACTTGTCACTTGACAATTAACCCCCTTATTAATAAACGCTGCGTAAAAGTTATCAACTCGTTATTCAGAAGTAACGTCAAATTTTTGTATGTTATCTGATATTTACTAGCTAACTAACTTGTGCACATTTGTTTATTAATACGGGGGTAAGTTATTAAAAGTTAAACATTACTCAGCATCCAAATAAATACCTCACTGAAGTGTGAAGGTTTTCTGTATTTTATAATTAATTGATTCATATATATTGCAAAGAGTATACGATACCTATCGCTAGTTTGCTATACGTCTATTCAAAGACGTAAGTGGATGTCATAAAGACCACTTTAAATAGAAAGTACAACAAAATAATTCAAAGAATAACGACGAGTAAGCATAAGCAGCGAATTTCCTCACAGTAAACCGGATACAGTACTGCCATCTGTCGGGAAATAGAAGTGCTTGAGACCATGTTTGGAAGTAGCAACTACAGCGCTGCAGTCGTTTTAATCAGTGGCGGCGGCGATATAATTTTCAGTAAGGTTGAATTAGAGGCATAAATATTATTTTTCTAACGATGGAGCGTTTTTTACTTGTCATTGTGGTGCTAACATTTCCATACGATTTAAGTGCATTAATTAGAAACTATACAATTTTAACCTGTAAGCGGGTCTCGAAAGTAAATTTACGAGACACGTACCTACACATGCAAAGCAAATCTTCATTTTCTGTCTGAATTTTTGTGAGAAGAATACATTTTTTTAGGTTAATTTGTGTTTTTTTCAGCTGCTGTTTCATCAATACAAAGTAAAGTAAGATTTGCACCACGCAATTGACATTTCTTTCGAACTACACATTTAATCCATGAGAAAATGATTGACAGCAGCTGTCTAAGTTGGATTCTTTGGTTTTAGCATCACACGAATTTGAAATGACGTCTTCTCCGTGTACGAAATAGATAAAGGATTTCGACTTTAGGGTCTCGCAATATCTTGCCTCTGATATCGAGCGTGCTCAGATTGTTCTGTGGTATTTTTTTAACACACTTGAGCATAGTTGTCATATAATGCATAAATTAATATTAATTAAAATTGTTACCTATTTAATAAATTGGTTAATTTTCAGTTCGAAAACAACAAGGTTGGTCCACAATTTCAACTGTTTTGCTTATCCTGTTTTTTTTTTCTGTCAAATGTGCCTGGAAGTGTGTAATAAGCTTTTCACTCAGCCTGCTCAGTCAATTTATTCTGAGCTCATAGAGCGCGCTCTGATCGTGCTCCGAACGAAAAAAGAAACACAAATTCTGAGCTCTGAGTTAAAAAAGAAACACGAACATTTTGTATAACAGTTCTGGTTGTGCTCTGAGCTAAAAAAGAACAACGCCTAATATTGCCACCTAGGAAATGTCCTCAGCATGTGATATCAGCTTAAGAATCGCAGCTATTGGGAAAGATTTTGACAGTACCCCTTCTACGTTTGATGCTCTTTGGTACCTGCTTTTGTATGTGTCAGTCAAAAGCAATTTTGTGAAAAATTTATTGAAAATTTTAAGTAGACGAAAAGAAAAGTTTAAATAAACAATTTGTACTTATAAAAGAGGTGTGTAACATTTTCCCTTCTTAACTGGTAACTTACATGTTTCACATTGGTGCAGTAAAAAATAATTCACCGGATATTCTCCGTAGAGTTTCGCTTGAGGATATCGAGGATTTTGTTTGTTTATTTGTCGAATCACCTTATTTAATGTTTTTATCCTGGGTATTGTTAGATGCCGAATATGTGTCCCAATAATGCAATAATAAGTTGGTAGCTTCGCGGAAATATTCTTCCATTTGAAGGGTATTGATTTTGTAAATCACCGCTGGCATTTTTAATGCTATACCCTCTTATGCTGTCTGCTTGGCGCATACACCATTTAAATGTTTTTTTTCCCTTTATGTATGTACATAATGTAATATGTATGCGGAAAATACCTGGCTTTAAGTATTTCTAAATATTTATTCTTATGAATCGAAAATGGAGTTGCTAGGTTTTGTTATCCGTATCATTGCTCCTACGAAAACGGATGGTACTTGCACGTAAACTTGAATCTTGCCTCAGTCGGATGGAGGTGTACTTTCAAAAGCAGCGTACAAAATGGCGTTTGCATGTTATTTGTTGATTCTTCTTGCGATGTGTGTTGTACCTGCCACCTATATGGTGCTGCTGCACTTGTAACATTTATTTTATTCTTAACGAAATTAGATTAATAAGCTGCGTGGAATATATTTTTGTTTTTTCTAAAGAATGCCTGAGTGCTGGGCAAATTCATAAGTTGGACAATGGACAGGGGGTACAATCTCGCAGTAGAGCAGTTTTAGATTTTCGTGTTTTGACAGAAAAGTTGAAAATTTTGAACCAATTGGGACGGGTGTTTGGATTACTGTCAAATGAGTTGGTTCATAAATTCGGAATTTGTATTATCTCTGCGGGATATCGAACTGTCACTCCCTTTTTTATCGGACACTTCTTTGAGCCTGACTGTCGGGTTAACTTGGCACCGGCGAAATATTTGCTGGTAGGGCTGTTTTTAAGATCTGATGTCGCCTTTCAATGGCAGTGTGAACTGCTTATTACATCGCAAACGCCTGCTGCGCAAACTGCCCAAGTTTATTTTGCAATGCAATGAAATATTATGTTATGGTCTGTACCCCCAGTTGGGCTATTTGCCGACTTCCAAATTATAAATGGTCAATCGAGCGACAACGAACGATTTTCAATCGTAAACTGTCTATTGATCGAGACTCGCAGTATCAAAACCGAAAATCGATGGGCTATCAATAACAGCAGCCTTCGACTTGAAAGACGATGCAGTGTTTTTGCAGACTGAAGGGAGTGGTTTAAAATCCCTAATAGACGTCTGAACTTACATGTGTCCCGCATATCCATTTTCTAAACAGCAATTATTCTGTGGCGGTGTCCAAACACAACAATAAAGTTGCTCAGATTTAGAAGTTATAATTTTAGTGGCAAGTTTCCAGTAAACTGCAAGCTGTAAATGGAAATATTGGCAAGCTCTCCGGCGGTTTGTATAGTTAAAATGTCAGATTTAACCCTGAACATCAAACAGGGTATGAGGCAGCACTAGGTATCATAATACGTTCAAGGCGACAACCACCAGTAAAGACAAATTTATATTACCTATACTGATTTTTGAAATAGGATTCATTAAATTCCATTCTGTTCTCTGTTTCTAGAGCCGTTGCTTTGAGAAGTGCCAATTGGATTCCGAGACACTCTAGTCCCCATCGAATTGCCTGAAAGGATTGAGTTTTGAGCAAGTCTTGGATCAAGAACGATATGATTGGTATAAATCGGAGAGGTGTTGGTTCTGGTCCACCAATTAACGCAGCATCGGCCATGGATGATGCCCCGGGAAACTGGAAAACTGGTACGCCCGGCGATAACCAGAGTATGATTGGAAGTGCAGGTGGTCCTGGTGGCAATCCAGACGGGCAAGGTGGCGTAACGCCTGGAGGATTCTCCCAGGGAGGTCCATATGGTGGTGGTGGTCCGATATTTCCACAAACTGGTCAGTCATCGCCGGCGGGAAATCAATCGATGGGCGGCTACCAAGGCGGCCCGCAACCAGGTTCCAATACACCGCAGTATACAGCGTCACCAGCACCTTCTGGCTCGTCGACGCCTGGTCCTGGTCCACCTCAAAATATTGGATCCGTAAGCTTTTCACAGCCGCCTAATGCCGGAGGAGGTTCGTTTAATGGGCCAGCTGGCGGAGGCGGAGCCTTTGGATCGCCATCTTCTGGAGGCGCACCTCAATTTGGACGGCCAGGCAGTTCTGGTCCGTCCTTTAGTGGAGGACCCAATGCCCCCGGTGGACATTTTGGATCGCCTGGCGTTTCCGTGGGCTTTGGGGGTCAATTTGGTGGCATGCCAGCGGGGTCGCCCTTTGGACACGGCCCCGGACACCCAATGATGGGTGGAGGTCAACAAATGGAAAGAATGGATGCGGGCCTTCGAAGGCACAATTCGTACTTTAGTCACACGGAGCACAGAGTGTTTGAGCTGAATAAACGTCTGCAGCAAAGAACGGAAGAGAGTGACAACTGCTGGTGGGACTCCTTCACCACGGAATTCTTTGAGGACGACGCCAAACTGACCATACTCTTCTGTCTGGAAGACGGTCCCAAGCGATATACCATTGGCAGAACTCTGATACCCAGGTTTTTCCGCAGCATATTCGAGGGCGGTGTATCTGATCTCTATTTTCAACTTAAGCACGCAAAGGAATCCTTTCACAACACCTCAATTACCCTGGACTGTGATCAGTGTACAGTAACTACACAACATGGCAAGCCTTTCTACACGAAAGTGTGTGCCGACGCAAGACTAATTCTAGAGTTTATTTACGACGACTATATGCGCATCAAATCCTGGCATATGACTATTAAAGGGCATCGCGAACTGATTCCCCGGACAGTGATAGGCACGTCACTCCCCCCCGATCCCATGGTCCTGGACCAAATAACAAAAAACATCACACGAATGGGCATAACAAATTCCACCTTAAACTACCTTCGGCTGTGCGTTATTCTCGAGCCAATGCAAGAGCTTATGTCACGACACAAGGCATATGCGCTGAGTCCTCGCGATTGCTTGAAGACGACTTTATTTCAAAAATGGCAACGAATGGTCGCACCACCGGGAAAGAAAGACCCACAGCGGCCCGCCAACAAGCGACGCAAACGCAAAGGCTCCAACTCTGGAGGTGCCACAGGCAGCAACACACCGCCCGTCACAAGTCAAAAGAGGTCGCCGTCGGGGCCGAACTTCTCGTTAGCGTCACAGGACGTGATGGTGGTTGGTGAGCCCACGCTTATGGGCGGCGAATTCGGCGAAGAAGACGAACGCCTGATAACCCGACTGGAGAACACCCAATACGACGCCACTGTTGCATTGGACCACGAGAATCATCCCGCATTTGGACACGCCGATTCACCGATGGCCGGCAATCCATGGAATCTAGAACGAACTGGCGGTGTGCCACCCAGTCCAAGCGGTGTTCCTGTTCAGCAAGGCAATTCCTCCAACAACGATGTCGATAAGAAAAGCCCAGTGGTATCGCAGTGACGAATAGAAAATCGCTAATTCACAAATCAAGATCAAGTCCTTAGCGTTGCGTTAGACTACTTTCACACTCGTAAATAGATACATCTAATAAAGTAAAATATTTAATATTTCCCTAAACACAATATCAAAACAACAACAATTTTTATTATAGGTAGGGAATTATTTATTTTCATAACGGCATATGTACAAACTTTCGTGTAATAAACTTTTTGTTTTTCCTTTTTGAAATGTCTTACAATATTGCAAAATAATCACTGTTAATAGTTACTTAGGAATTACATTTTTAATTTAACTGAAATTAAATGTGTTAAATTGTATTGCGAGAGTGTTTCTGTGGTGCTTTTGGTGTGAGCACCGAAACAGTTGCTTGCCCTTTGGAAACCAGTTGAAAAGGTAAGCGTTGTTGTGGGAAGAAGTCTCTGCCTGGCGATGGGCTGAAAATATTTTTGGCCGTGTCTGATGGTCGGCTGTGGCACGTCCGACTCTTGTCCGAGGTAGATGTTGCCTTCTTCGAGTCTTGAGGCATTGAACATTTTATTTGCGGCTACGAAACAGGCAGATTTACGATGTTTATCGTCCCTTGTGGGATGAACGAGAAAGTAGACTGCAAAAGGGAATTCTCCGATGATCTCCAAATCGACAGCGATGCATATGCGAAAATGCAGCAGACTTTCAAAAAAAAGCTCTGCTTTTTCCCGTACATATTTACATAGGTGGCGCTACAGTTCGTGGTGGACCTGGGCCTCAACCAATACGCCTCTCCAGTTAGCGCGATCTTTGGCTAACTACCTCCAGTTGCGCACTCCAAGTTGGTTGAGGTCCACTTCCACTTGCGCGCGCCACCTAAGATCAGGTCTTCCTCTACTGCGTTGTCCCTCCAGGTTGGAATCGAAGACTCTTCGGGCCGGAGCGTTGGTGTCCATTCGCCCTACATGTCCCAGCCATCTTAGACGACTGATACGTACTTTTCTGACTAGGTCGATGTCGCTGTACAGCTCGTAGAGTTCGCTGTTAAATATCCTCCTCCAGAGCCCAGCCCGTCAACGCAAACGGGACCAAAAATCACACGAAGAATTTTGCGTTCGAAACGACCAAGGAGCTCATCATCCGGCTTTGATAGGGTCCATGCTTCTGCACCATAAAGCAGGAATGGGATGATGAGGGTCTTATGTAGAGCCTCCTTAGTATTTCTCGACAAGTCCTTTCTAATCAATTGCCTTGTTAGACCAAAGTAACAGCGGTTGGCAAGTGTGATTCTTCGCTTGATTTCTGAGGTGATGTCATTTTCAGAGTTAATAGCGGAGCCGAGGTAGACAAAGTCCCGAACTACCTCAAAGTTAAAGCTGTCTATCGTCACGTTCTGTCCGATTCGTCGATGTTGTCTGTCCCTTTATATTTTGTTTTGCCCTCATTCATCACTAAACCCATTTTTCCCGTTTCTGTGCTGATACTTGCAAACGTACCAGTAACAGCTCGCTGTGCGCTGCCAATGATGTCGATGTCGTCAGCGTAAGCAAGTAGTTGCACAGACTTCTGGAAAACTGTGCCTTTGGTGTTGGCTTGTGAGTTTCCCGTACATACCTCGTGCATAAGAACCCGAGATTAAACTTCTTGTCCATCGGCTTAATGCGACTCTATTAACATGCAGATTACACAGTGCATAGAACAGCCGCAGCTGAAGATGACAATCACTTCAGAGTTGTTTATCACTCAAGTTTACCTTCATCCCAGCTTCAAAATAGAAGGATACCAGCTTTTCGAATGCGCGCAAAAATACAGTAGTCTGACGAAGTTCAAAGCTCGCAAAGTATTGATTTATAGGAATACAGTTGGTACATTTTAATTAAAGAGTTAAATCGAACCTTCTGAAGAAAATATGAGCAATACTGGTGTCCGGGTCGAACCCGAGCTGAAGTACGTTGGTGCTTCAAACTTTCCTTGCAATATTGGGACTATTTTCTTCCTCGCTCAAAATGATGGACCTGTCTATCTTCGCAAGGTGCCCTTATCAATATAAAACAGAAGAAAGTTGGCTTGATCAAGCAATGATTCCCGAATCCACATCCACACCCAATTTTTATTTCTGATTGTTTGTGGTTTCTGGACACCCAAAAACCTTCTGTAGAGGCAATTAATGTCAAAATCATTCCTGCGATCATTTCAACAGTTCCAATTGGATTTATGTAAAATATTCATAAAAAATATTCGTCTAGGTAATCGCATTCGTGCAATATTCCTTGATTTATGCTTTGGCATTAAATTTTGTTGAGGTAAACTTGCACCAAGCCATCAGTTGACTACACAAGCCGTCTCAACACACGAACATCCCAAAACACCTACCGCACAAAAATATTCATTAGACTGCAACGGTACCATGTATATTTCTAGCAAGATGTAAGCACCCCCTGCAATCTTTTAAGGGCTTCAAAAACATTACAGCCTGGCAGCTGTATTATACAATTGTCGCACAATAAAAACACATTTAGTTCGGATGACAGTTATTGACTGAATTTTTCAAAAGCGACACCTTACCTACAATTGCTTTTCGCCAGGATTTATACTAACTTATTATAAGGTACTCTGATAACTCTATACAGTCATGGCGAACGTAAGGGCCTTAACCAGCTTCCCAGTTATTATTTTGAATTCCAAATTTATGTACAGAATTCAAATAAATTATATAGCTATTGTGACATTTACTGCTTAATATGATCTCTTCAAGAGTTGCCTTCGCATTTCATTTTAATATTGTTACAAATTCTTCCCCAAGTACCTATGATCGTACAGTAAACTAAAAAGTGATTGATCGATTATTCAGTAAATCGGTTAGGATTTTTTGCGACATCAAATAAAGAGCTTACGACGTTTTTATGCGAAATAGAAAGATGGGAAAATAGTAACAGACACGTACTGTGAATATATTTAACTCTAGGGAAAAAGAAAAAGAGGAGACGGTTAGACCCGCCCAATTAAACGGAATATGTTGTGTTCGAGAAGAATCAAAGAATGTACCTAATCCATAAAGTACCAGCTAGAAGGTCGTTGGAAGTAGTCTTCAGTTTTGAAATCTTTTTAAGTGATAAGTAGAATTAATTAGAACTGAACGAAGTTTGACTAATGTGCTTTTCCATTGGGCAAACAAAAACAACCTTACTAGTAATAATTTGTAACCTCTACACTAAATATTTTGTAGGTCACAATGTGCAATTTTGTATGGAAAATTTTGCTATTGTGAGTTTGAAAAATTTAGCCTGGACACTAAATTTGATTATTGGTATCGCGGAAACTCTATTGCAGACATAAAGGGCCCCATCATAATCATTTTTAACCTTCACATTAAATATTTTGCAGGTCACAATGGCTAATATTATACGGAAAATTTCCTCCGGGACACCAAACGCGATAATTAGTAGCTATCGCGCAGTAAACTTGCTTTGTAAATGTTTAAAAAACAGAATTTGCAGCGAGAATCACCTTATTCTGACACTTTTCATTTTCACATGTCTCTTTCGCTTCACATCAGAGTCAGATCTCAGATGTAGGTGCAACAAATTGTGTATAGGCAGTTAAACACATGAGACAAGAAGTAGAACAGTTTTTGACAGCATTTTCACTCATGGCGCGCAAAAACTTGTACTTTCTTCTGTCCATTAGGATCACATAGCAGACTGTATAAATAGTTAACTCTTAAATAAATTAAGCACTAATATTAAATGAGCATTAATACTGACTTTTACGATGACATGTGTCACTGCTTTTACAAAATTAGAGGCAGCTCAAAAATATATGAATTTTCGGAAGCGGCATTTCGTATAGTGAGGTATGAATTGCAAGCTACAATGAAACGGAAGTGATTCTAAAAATCAAATGAAATGAGAATGCAACTTGAAACGGAACGAAATTGGACGTGGTGAATGGCCGTTGGGCAGTAATTCAAAAACACAAATGAAACGAAAAAGGAAAAGGAAATGGGAGTAAGGAACAAAAAGAAGTGAATAAACGGCTTGGCTTTTTTTTATGGATATGGTAGTCTTTTGATGATTCGGTAGTCCGTCCATGCTACCAACATGCACAATTCGCAAACCCGCATAATCGATGCCAAGAATGCGCATCTGTTTCCAGTCTTTTAAGCTCTTAGTGTCCACTCGTAATAAAGAAACACATCTCTATCCAGTCGCCTTCTGACCTTCATGTACAGCGTAGTACAGGGCTTGGCAATTTCGTCCAACCCCCGCAAAGCGTGCTCATTTAAACTCTTTTTCAAGCTCCATCAAGTTTTACTTCTATCGCTTACACTGTCCTTTCTTTAAAGTCTCTATTGTAGGTCTAATCTAAGCAGGACTGTAACGAACTTGTCTTGACCAAATGTCATATTTTCTTCTATTTACATTTACTTATTGCTCGGTCCATCAACACCTACAATGTCGTTACAAACAACATCAATTACAGGAAGCGCTCTACAGACTTCAACTTTGACATTTGTAGACATTGGGCCATACAAATAACCATTTTTAACGTCCACTTTAGATATTTTGTAGGTCACAAACAATTTTGTATGGAAAATTTCGCCAATGTGAGTTCCTGAAATCTAGCCTGCCCACTAAATATTGTTATTAGTACCGCAGATTGCCTCAAAATATTATGTACCTTACCAATAAACATTTTTAGTTTCGACTCTAAATTTTAGTAGTTCACAGTGGCTATATTTTCCATACAAATTTCGCAATTGTGAGCTTCCGTAAATTTAAAGTCGAGACTAAAATTTGTTATAAGTACGGCGCAATAAATTGAGATTTTGCAAATAGACAATTGTTCCATTTCAAATGAGCTTTCTACCGTTCTACTACATTTGGCACTCCATTTTAAAACGGGCGACAAACCAAATCAAATCCTGCGCGTTGATTGGGGAAGTACGCAGCATTTTTGCGCTACGAACAACTGAGATCTGAACTCTGTCGACCCCAATAAGCTTGTTAACTAATTGTTGTTAGGACATTTCCATTTATGAACCCGGATTCAGAACGCAACAGGGTTCTTCTTGTACCAAAAAATTGTATTACCCTCTACGCTATAATTAGAAAAATGTGTTTATAATTATAAACTTCAACACAATACAGCCACTAATTGACTTTTCACAGCAGTAGATCGGCTGTCAGAATTGTACGGGCATCACGGGCAAAGCCAAACAAATCTCCCAGTACGATATATTCCCCTGTAGCTATCCCACCTCGTTTAACCCGACGTATTCTTCATATTTATCAAAGTTCCTCTGATTTCTTAACCTCTGTGGCTATTTTTAAAATAGATCCTCAAGTTACCTCTACTTCCAGTACTTTTTTCCCCCCATTTCGTTTTTTTTTAGCAATCAATGCGCTGAAGACGGTTCTAAAGGTACACCCACAAGAAGAAGAAAGAAAACATCGCCAAAAGACATTTACCACTATCAGACCATTATAGCAACAATTTGTTGCTTCTTTGCTTCTATTTTTTGCAAAAATAAAATCAAACAAACAAACAAAGAAGCGACAGCACAAAGAAGTCCACAAACGCCAAGAGCAAAAACCTACGGTATGTAGACTTGCTACATATAAGAAAATTTTCAAATGCTTATACATACGAAACGGAAACTTGAAATAAAAACACCTAAAAAAGACTAGTGGTAAAGTGGTGGAACGTGTCTGCCGATTCCTCACGTTCATCATACCTATGTACCACCGCCATCATCATCATCATCATCATCCTCATCATCAAATCGGGAAATGTGGTGGGGGATTTCCTTTTAAGCTAAGACCCAGAATATGGCTTAAGAATTTATTTTCGTTATTTCGCTATACTGAACTTGACTTTTATACATAAATAACAAAATAACATCCGAGTGCGTATAACATTCCCCATACATATGCGCATATAAAAATCTTTACCATTTTGTTCCTTTTATTTTTATATAAAAAGAGAGACGGGAAAAAAGAAGTGATATGCATGTACAACATGCATACACCACTGTGGCTCTGGGCATGATTACATTAGGATACGATGGTAACAGGTATACATGTTTGTTGCTTCTTCTTCTTGTTCTTGGCTGTTGGCTGTTGGTTGTTGGTTGTTTTGTTTGTTGGCTAAGGGCAAAAGTACACTGATTCGGATTATACTGGTCAGTACAGTCTATGAACCCACTGGTGAAGAAAGTGCCATCCAAGTCTTTGCCTAGGAATTTCTATATTTTCTATAAATTTGCCGCTTCCAGTCGAATAAAGTTCCAACTTTCAAGTGATATAGTCCTTTTTAAGCCGGTTTCCATAAAAAACAAATTAAAAGCAACAAATAAAAAATAAATATACGTAAAATCGTGAGCAAGACAAGTGCATAAAGTTTAACTCAAGATACACAAGATGATTAAGATCACATTATTCTGCGTCCTGGGCGTTTTGGCATGTGCATCAGGTAATTGTTTTACTCAGAAATATATATTTTCTTATATTACTCTTTCAAGTCGCGCTCTTTTTATTTTCGAATTGGTTGTAAGACGTCCGTTGACATTTGAAATTTCAAAAGTGTGCTAATGAAATGTGACCACAACTGCGGTATCGTTGTGCAGACGGCATCAAAAGAATCAGATCCTAAGAATTTGGGTAGGCTGGCACGCTAATTGAATAAATTAAAATTGTTGCCTTATAAATATGCAGCATGGTACGAAACGTCCGTTCACGTATCTCCCTAATGGAAATGAACACATCAACGCTGTTAAAGCAACCAAGTCGCGTTCCTCCGAGATGTGTGCAATGCCTTTGTATTTATTTCTACTCACTTGTTTCAAAAAAGAAACCAAAAAGTAGATCAAGAACTCCCTCGTTTTGCGGTTAGTTTCCTCGCAATTTTATATCAAATGGGGACAAAAAAGGAGTGTAAAAGTCTCCAAAGTTCGCAATGATTAGGCGCAATATAGGCAAAATGCCAGCCCAACCGTTTCGCTTATAAAAGGATATATATATATCCTTGTCCAGAGTAAGAAACTTCCTGCAGAAGTTATTAGGAGCAACTGGTGCAAATTCGAGGACTCATTCACTGAAGATCAGCTACTGAGGTGACCTTTTTTTAGTCTGGCCCCCACCACCTTCTCACTAAAAATAGCCTGAAACCAAAGTCGGTATTGTTGCAAGCTAAAAATAATCTCCATCCTTCGTCCGCACACCTATGTAAGAACATCCTCTCCAATATGACGTATACGGTATACGCCACATAAACCGTGTTAAGCTCCAATGCCTCCAATTATACATATTTACTCCTTTAATCGTATTCTGTTATACATGGCCGTAAAAAGACGTCCGTCCGATGGCTGTGCAAGAGGATCTTAAAATATCCCAGATCAGTTTTTGCAAATTTTTGTAATTGATTGCTGTTATGACTGCACACATACCATGCACACATGGATCGGTGCTCGGTGCTTGGTTGGCGAGGGTGCGAGGCAGAGGCTGAGGATAAGCCTCTTCAGATTTAAGATAAAATAGAAAATCGTGAAATTGCAATTTTGAAATATTGAACGCTGCAAAGGCAAAAGAAATATATGAAGTTGGCGCATCAACTTGAGTCGTGTTATTCTTTCGGCGGTGGCAGGCACTCGTACCTACCTGGAGTGGAACGAGTTTTTCATAACTTGATTTGCAATGCTGATATGTGATCCTTTTTTTTTTTTTATTTATTGTTGACTAACCAACCGTTGAATTAATGCTGCGTCTATACGAACCGTGATTTTATGAGTGTTCTGGATAGTTGCAGTCAGCGGGATACTCATCCATGTCAATTAAATGGAGATCCTACTCCTTTGGCAAAAGCAAGAATCAAATTGATTCTACGTTATTACCGCTGGCCAATGATTGATTGTCTTTTGTTCTGTGGAATTGACTTTATGGGCACCGTAGAGTATGAATTAGTTTGCGATGGAGGTCGCAACGCAAAACAAAAGAGTTCAACGGCAAACTTGAAATTGACTCGGAGTAGGGCTTGGTGGGAGAAAAGATTTGCGCCATGTTGAAGTGGGAATGGATCCTCCTAGAACTGCAAAACAGCGCCTTCAATTCTCCTCGGCTGATTTGGTGTTTTTTGTAACCAACTCGATTGAATGAGTAAGTAGTATGAAAGTAAGAAACGACATTTCGACGTGCCTTGAACAGCTCCTAATCGCGCGACGCAATAGCCCGCGCGTTCATGTCTTATCAAGAGACCAGGGTCGCAATTCTGTAAGGCGAAACGTTTAAACGTTTTCGTGTGCACGAGGAAAATGGCTTGTGTGACATCGGGCAAATCATTCGTGCGCACGAAAACGTTTGATCGTTTCGCCTTACAGAATCTGACCCCAGAATTTATCTACAAGTTATCTAGAACATAAAAACAGCGTTAATCGATATAAATGCGAATAAGATAGGCCGCTGTACTAATATTCATTTTTAGTGTCCAAGCTAAATATTTCGAAATTTTCCATACAAAATTGCATATTGTGACCTAAAAAATATACAATGCGAATAATTTTTAGTAGTTACGGACTCAAATGTAACTTGTCCAAAAGCACGTCAGGGCGTAAACCGTTTCAAGTCAATTGTTGCTTGTATTCCCTTTCTTTCAATGGTTGAATTTACTAGCTAGAATACAAGTCACAAGTCAGATTGTGAAGTTTTTCCCACTGCTCCCCATGCAAACGTCTAATAAACATTTAAAAGTACAACTCCTTCTCAATTTAGAACAATCTTCGTTAAAAACAAATTAATTTTGCAAAAACTAACCTCAAAAACAAGATTATTTTAAAGAACTTTTTAATATCGCCAAACGACAAACTTTAACACATTTGCAGCAAAATTTAGAAAACATTTCTTTCAGACTTTATAGCTGAGGAATCATTCCTAGCTAAATACTGATTGGCTCAGTGCTTTAAAAATTTGTATAAAGAGGTTCACGCTGAACCACTGCACTCCGTTCAGTCGTTAGCGCGTGTTTGACATTTCTTTTTGAATTTTTGAATCTGCACACAATTGCAATTCGTGCGTTTTAACATTGCAGACGTAGAGTCTGGAACGTAAGACAAAGTACAGTCTCTTGTTTCGTAGAGCGTTCAACAATAAAAATTGTTTAGCGGGGACTTTTGAGATTTTTAAAAATTGTCAACTAAAAGTTCTTGCTTTAACTATTATTTTCCAATAACAAGAACTCGTTTTTCAGTTTTCAAAAATCAAGTAATCATCATAAGATTAATTTTTATGCTCACCATAACTATTTTCTAACATCATTGCCAATAAGTTTATTCTTAAATTTTAAAATTTTGACATTTGGGTTCATTTTTTAAATTGTTGGCATTGCAATGTTTTTTTCGGAGTAAAGAAACTGTGGATTATGTGTTTTTGAGTACGCTGCTCGAGCTAAACTAAATTGTAGCCACTTTCCAACTTTTCTCTCCGAACATTAGCTAAGATCCTAGCTAAATTTTGACATAGAGTACACCGTGGATAAGTGTCACAGGAAACACCTAACTTCCTTTCAAAATTGAATTCTCTCTTATTTCAACTATTTCAGATTCTAAGTACTTCTCGTCCATGTAATAATTAAAAAAGCTCATCCTTTTCCGCAACAGAACACAACGATCTGTCACAATTCAGCTTCAGAAAATGCGCCGACCCATTAAATGACCCCCCTCAATTTTGGCAGATACATGAAGTACATTCTGAAACAAAAGTTTGATTTTTTGGCTTGATCTGCGTACCACTCGGCTAAAGGGATTCGCTTAAATTTAGCATTGCGAGTGTTTGTTTATTTAAACTTTAAATGAAGTTAGCTAAACTTTATCTATGACAATAACCGGCCAATAACCACAAAGCGAAATCAGCAATAATTAATTTATCTTTTGGTAGGGTAGTAAAAACTTTTCTTCCTAAAATCGATTAATCAATTCTTTACTGATTTTTTAATACGACATTTACGGTTTGACAAATGACAAAGTCAAAAACCTGGTAGCAAATAATCGCATCAATAGAACTCAATAGAAGTTTATACATTTTGACAGATGATGTAGACTCCTATTGAGGAACGAATTACAAAGAAATTTACGCAATAAGTTTAAGCTTTTGAGAAAAAAGTGCGACTCCATGTCAATTCTTAACACGTAACAGTGTGACATATTTTAGAACGATTGCCCGACAAAGCACTGTGTTGTGTCGATTGAAAATAAATTGACTTTGCCATTAAAATGGTTTATATTGGCAGTAGAAATTAATTTAAAGTGACAGAAAATGGCGTCTTTCCTCTGCTGCCATCCAACAGAATGCGTTTTGTTCATAACCGGCAACATATTCAACTGACAGCTTATTCAGCTTAAGACAGCGCTGCGACAATTAAAGTTTGTTTGCCTTCTACTTTTGTGTCCACTGACACTGAATACGATGATATTTTCTACAAATTAAGATAGAGCATCATAATGATTGCTAAATATGTTAAACAAATGAGAGAGACTGTCATGGACGTTGAATAAAAAATGAGATTCAGCAATAAGCACGTTGAAGCGATGACAATTCAATCGCAGAACTGCCCCCTAGGGAGTTTTTTTGTGAAACGGATATGCGACTCTTACTTCCGTTTAATAAAGAAACGTTGACATACATTTTCGTAAACACTGGTACTAAGCCCTTAAAGCAACTGTCATCAAACACATTTTACAGAAGTTCTTGCGGGCAATTGTATACATTTTTAATTGAAAACGCCGTAGAAGCTGAATAGGCTATATAATTTCCTTAATGATAAGCTTACAACCATGTTTACTTAGAATTTGACAAGGTACCTCCACTCTCAACCTACTTTTGAATTTCCATGCTGTCATTATATTTAACTAATTTGAATGAAATTTCTTTTGTCAACTGATGGTCTTCATCAAAAATGATCGCATGCTATTAATCATTCTTGTAATCCTGAGTCTCAACAATAAGCATAATTATTAGTTTCCTCAAACTAGAAAAATAAATAATAGTAACCTCCATTAGCACTGCAATGAAACTGCTGATGAAGCAGAATAGATTAGTTTGCATGTGTTTGTGTTCGCTATACGTGAGGCGGGAGTTGTTATTTTTTGTGTTGGCTTGTTCCTTAGTTGTTTGTGTTCTTTCTGGTCGTTTTTTTTTATGGGATGAGGATTGTGGAAGTTCAGGGACCGGATTACCGCATTAGTGAACGGGTGGGTAAGGAAGATCCACGATCGAATGATCGGGTGACCGCATTGGAGTAATGGCATACGTTGCTGTGTGCAGTCACGTCTCACGTATCGGATGTATGCGAGTACATTTAAAATTGTACTAGTAACGTTTGAGTGCAGTAGAAGAAAGACATTCCGAACAGAACAACACTGACAATGGGAAGTCGGTAATTTCATTTAAGGGTAATCGTTAAAGAAAACATGAGCTAAAGACATTGTGCCCATTCGTGCAAATGCATGTACTCGTTGATGGGCACATTTTACATACATTGTTGATGATCCACCTTTGGATCGAAATGATCAAATTTGTTTCACAGACTTTTGTTTTAAGTTTCTATTACACTTAAGAGTTGGGCATACATCACGGGTTTTCAGAGGGGACAGAACTTAAAATACAAATTTAGAGGTGTGACTGAGCGGAAAATTAAATGTCTTTTTTGACAGTTCAGAGTTCAGACTCCAATTTATGGTAGATGCAGCAAATACAAACAAAAAAATGCAACTGTCTGCTCAAAAATTGGAGGAAACCATAGTTCCTCTCTTGAATTTATTTTTGAATACGATTTGGAGCGCAGAGTAGGTCCCTTCCACTTGTCACGAAAATAACTCCCCTATTCGAATTCACAACCGCGGTAAGAGCAGCACAACCTTCAGGTTTATGAGACTCTGGAAGAAACATGGGAGTTACATATTTAAACGAATTAAAAATACAAAGACAACATTACGAAAGGCTAAAAATTGTTAAGTTATCGTAGACATGCCTTAACTTTTCGATGTCCCCTCTTTTGCTACAGAATCCGAGTTGAATAGCCTGCGTATATTAGGATAAAGAAGACCTCAATTTATATGATTTGGAATTCGGAATTCCTTACAATGTAAAGAATGAAATATTGCTTCCGCAGTCACTAAATGCCGGCAATCATGTTGCAGTGATCAAACGATTGTAATCCTTTTTGGTTCGTTCGTTTGTCTCCAAATGTCATTTGCATTTACTGAAATCATTTGCATTTTAATGCTCGAATTGATAAATGAGTAGCTTGTACCTACACACAAACTGAGCGCATCTCATAGGGATTTTTGTTAGATGTTCCAAGTCGTGACGCCTTAAGTCACAGACTACACAAACTGTGCCTTCGAATTAGTAATCGGTGCTTCGTATACACAAATTCGATGAAAATGTGTTCTGCTTCGTAGTGCATAAGCAGCTCTTGACATTTGACCCGCAGCGTGAACGAACTCAAATGACATGCGCATTCTTGGTCTTGCATTTCATTTGATATATCTTTACTTATAGGTAGGTACTTCATTTATATTCATTGAAACTATTCAAATTTAGAAAGAAATACAAACGAGAATAATCGCATACCGAGTCTAGAGCCTAAGCTGGAAGTGGCAAAATAAGATACCATTTGAAAGGGTATTTGACTTAAGATGTAGGCATGTAAAATGAATGCAAATAATTTCATTGAATGCAAACCAGATGCATATGGGGTCGGAGTACATTATTTTCTCCGCAAATTGTACCAGATCGCTTTATTTGCTGCGTTTCAAGATTAACTTCGAGAACAATGATAGCAGATTTTGTTACTTTTTACAATCTGGGACAACTTCTGTTACTAATGTCAGAGTTAAAACCGATAGTTGGTGAAGAGAAGCCAAACGTCAGACGTTCGCTGACAGCGGAGCAAAAATAAGAACATATTTGAATCACTTATTCTTAGTTGTCAGATCCCTTCCATATAATTTGAACTGGTCCCTCGTCCGTACTTAAGTCAAAAAAAAACCTTGAAGACAATAGGCCTGTTTTTTTTAGCTTCGATCTCAGCAAAGCAAAGTAAAGTAGGATTTTCAGCACACAATTACAACAACTACGCTCTACTTGAGACTTCGAGACTCACAGTAGAGTTGTTGTTATCGCGTGCTGAAAATTCTACTTTACTTTGCTTTGCTGAGATCGAAGCTCAAAAAACACGCCTGTTATCAGATTGTTTAGGTGCTGAATGCCCCAATTATGCAAATAAATGACCACGGACTCGACTTTCTGTCAAATATCCAAAAGCAAAACGCCTCCACTGATCGTTGAAGACATTTGAAATAAAAATTTTTGTCCACTAATAGGTTTGTTTGACGTGGGCCCTAGTGCGCACTAGTGCACACTGGGTTAACCCCAATGCGTTCGATATAGCACTGAATTCGCCCTGGTACTGAAAACCTGTGTTTGACATGGCTTCTAGGGCACCCTAGTTGTGCCCTGTACTGACCCCAGTTAATCTGTGGGGGCAAGAATTCAGTGCTGAGTTTTGCTGTCATTTAGCTTGCTGTAATTTCATTTTCAAAGTCGTCATATATATTGCGAACACTTTTATCAACTATTTGCAATATACAAACCCAAATTCAGAATTTAGTTCGCTCATTTTAAACTATAAACGGGAAAAAGTGTTACCAAAAGATAAATATTTGTCAATATCAACAGCTGACAGACTTCAGGGCAACGTTTTGCTTTCGATATGGAAGTCGAATTTTCAGGGTAGTCCAGGGTTTTTGACAGGCTTGAAAATTTGCTGACACTTCTCAGTGCGCACTAGTGGGCACTAGTGCTAGCCACGTCAAACAAACCTACTGCCAAAGCGAAAATATAAAATGGCGCAATCAATACATCCGACAAGTTTATTTGTTATGTTGCACTTCAGCTATCATCCATCGCCAGGAACGGAATTTCAATCCTTATATAGAAGAAAATTATTTGCTCACCCTAATCAACGATGTCGACAAACGATGTAACGATGATGAGTGATGATAATGACAGTAATGACAAATGCTTTAGGTTCTGAATGTAAACTTATTTGTGCGCACACTTCATGTTTGTCGCGAGGGCAAAAACGGAAACGAATACCCCGTTGTAAAACGCCTAACGTATAAATCATTGACCGTGACAACCAAGAATGCCTGCAGAACAAGAGAGAATAAAAAACTAAAGCAAGCACGCGATCAACATCATAAGAAAGTATTTACTGAAGACGTAGCAATTATACAAAAGGAAAAGTGGAAGCAGCGCACTTCCTATAGTGACGTTTGACAAGGTGGGACAGTTTTAACTTCTTTGGTGTGCAATGCTAACGGTTTCGTAATTTTGCTTTTTCATTTGTCAAATCGTTTCTTTGTACTTTCCAGAAATACGTTCCAATTCAAACAAATTAATGTTGGGCATGTTCATGAATTGTGGAAGTATTACAAAATGCTATCACTCACCAGAAAGTGGCAACAAGTGAAGACTTATGCGATTGTGTGGTTAAGCTATCCACTTTTATTTGTGCATGACAGCTTGCACACATGGAATAAATCTTAAAAAATAAAAGTGTGAGGTTAAAAATGTCTTTTCGAATATTACGAAATATTATTTATTATAAAATCAAAGCAGTGCTACTGACATTTCTGTCAACTCGTCGACTCGTTATCTGATGAGAGTAAATATATCTGTCTCGAAAGATTCTCAGTTGAAACGTTTAAATTTGGCAAAAATAAGAATAATTCTTACAAAGCGAATGGTTGTGAAGAGCTCGTAAACTTTATTTGTTTCATATACCTTATAAGACAATCGCTTTTATCTAACTTAACCAAACTTTTAACGGCTTCATAGTTGGGAGCGGCTATCCATTTGTTATTAGCGCAAAAAACTGTGGTTACGGCAAAAGTTGAATGACCGTTTTGTATAGCCGTACATACACAATTCGATTGTAATTGTTCTGTTAATTTCAATATATTTGTCATAATCATTATAGCCGATTTATTGAGTCACTCACTCTTATTTGGCGCAAAATAACATTCTTCGGTTGCCTTCTCTACATGCACGAGTACACACGAACATCCGTTAATATTCCTTAAGAGTTTCAATCATATTACTATGCAACGATCGTTTCCGGCACGTAGATTGTTAGGGATGACATTTGCGCTATTGCCAGTTTTTCAAATTCATTAGACTGTTCCGGTCCGGTACATAACATTCGTAGTTAGTCTTCTATTCACCATAGTGGGCGTTCATGTCCGTGCTCAGCGTACCTACATCATGTGCCTGCTTCTGAAGACACTTCCATCAGTTTATGTGTGTAAAAGAGGTCTGTGATGTATAAATTCTTTATTTCTGAGTAGATTTCCTACAAAGGCAAACGCAGACATGTGACGCGTGTATAGTTGCAATTCCCCGGAACTACATCCGAGGACTTGCCTACGAGGTAATTTGTATAATTCGATTCAAAAATTAGTATTACCTGAACTACTGAATAAATTAAGTTAAGCGGTTCGAGGGCTGATTTAAATTGAAAAGATTTCAAGGAAGCCAATGAGCACACGAAATTTATGCAGTTTAGGAATTACTGTCCGTTGGGAGCAGGTATATAGGTACTGAGCAAGTGTCGAATGCGTTTTGTTGTTTGACAATCTTCTTAGCAAAGTTTGTCTGCAGCTGCACTTGCAAAAGAACCAACTCTTTTTATTCAGAAAATCAAAACGTTCTGTTGTATTTGATGTATTTTTCTGCCACTTTATTAACGTTCATCAATTTAATGTCAATACGACAACTTATGATACGATCGCTGTTAACTTAGTAGTGGTTGGGACCACTCAGTCTTGTGAACGCCCCTAAATCTATACTAATAAACTTTTATGAAAAGGTTTACGAAGCTCTTAAAGACTATTCGTATGTGAAAGACCAACTACCTTCAAACGAACGTATGTTCGCAGGTTTTGACAGCGTTTTAGCTAAGTTCCTCTTGTTTCATAACAGGAAGTCCGACTTGTTATCTTCAAGGCGGCCCGAATGTAATAGCTTTTAGTACAATTTGATGCTTCTAAAGGGTTTTCCAATAAGAGGTGTTATTTTGGTATTGAAAGAAAAATGCCATTTTTTGAGACAAATGATCGGATGTTGATTTCATAATAAAGAGGAAGGTATACCGTTAATAATGAAAAACCTTACCTTTCACGTGGACCCAAAGGAAGAAGTCGCAAGGTGTTAAATCACAAGATGAGAGATAACACGGTCCGGAAACTTTTCCCGTAAAAGATCAATGGTTTCGTTGCTTTGTGGCACGTAGCGCCATCTTGTTGAAAGTAAACGTTGTCCAGATCAATACCATCCAACTCCGACCATAAAAATGGTGTAATGACGTTTCTGGAAATGCCCAATTCCAAAGAACAACGAGGAATGTACAAACCTGGTTTTCGTCAACCCTTTGGGCTACAGAAGCAATATGCTCAATAAGTCTTGAGCGACGTGAACGGGTTTTTTTTTCACATCACTAACTTGTCCCAACAGCTCGAATTTTTCCACCAATTTCTGTATTGCGGTCCAACAAGGTGCTTCACGACGACCAAAAAATGCTTTAGTTTTGCGAACTGTGACTGCAAGATTTTCACCATTTTTGTAGTGAATTTTAATAATTTCAATGCGTTGTTGAAGCGTGTATCGTTCCACTTTTAGTAATGGCGTAGTTTCTACTTGTCAAATATCAAAGAACAAAAGCTTCAAAAGTGACAGCTACCGAAATAGCGGGTCATTCACACACCTCTCATTGGAAAACCCTTTGCAATATCCCAATTTAGAGATAGAATGAACTAACGATATAAATAAAACAGTTTCGAAATAAGTTCTGCTGAATTTTATCCTATTCATTCTACAAATTTTGTAGTCTTATTCAATTTGTTTGCTTTATATTTAATACACTGCAAAGAAAGCAGAGGTATCCATTTTAAAAGGGTTACTTTTTTTTATAGTAAGTATTGCTTTTATTGAATTTGTGCAGTCTAGTACATTTTTTTTTTGTTACATAGTTAGAATCTTCCAGATGGTACTCTGAAGTCAAGGAGACGGTTCGTACACACAATTTGCAATGCGTATCATCCTATTATACTGATTCGTTTATTTCTTTGACCTTCTATTTATTTTTTAATGTTTTTTTCTTCGAAAATCATTCTGTGCTATTTAAGCGTTTTTACCCAGTCACACAATCGAACAACAAAGTTCGCACGAAAGTCTAAATGACTTCTGAGAACTTTTCAATTACCATTTACACATCTTTCTAACTATCTACAAGCATAGGTTGATGTGCCTAGCTTCCCGCATTAGTGGGATAAAAGACACAAAAAAATAAAACACCTAATGAGAAAACAATCCGGTGCTTCACCCCCATCCAAGTGCAATGACAGTAAAACATTTTATATGTCAGAAAAGCTAATTAATTTTAATGATTCAGCGTTAAGGTGATTAATAGCTTTGAAACCCCTATGAACGACACACAATCACATTCGAATCCGGTCATTGACTCCATGATATCGTTGCTTCTTCTCATGGCTTAAACTAAGAACCATGCTGAACCTATAATGATCTTCGACTTCTACTTGTAATCATATGTTTTTATTCTTCTCTCCGCAGGCCAACGCATTACCACAATCCATTTAGATGGAGTACAATACTTCATTAGCCGAATGAATCCATACTCGCCCGAGTTAAATTATTTCCTCGCATATCAGTACTGTCGTTCGTTGGGACTACAATTGGCTTCTTTCGAGACAAAGGAAAAGGCACAATCTATGACATCATACCTTAGGAACGCTGGCTACGGCAACTACGACTTCTGGACATCTGGCAATAGATTGGGCACCGGCATGTTCCTATGGATGAGCACCGGTCTGCCATTCAATGCAACATTCGACTTTTTCGAAAACTCTGCCGATGGTATTCAAGCTGGTCTCTTGGATCCCGTCGATCATAACAGCAACACTTCCCCGCAGAGAACAGCTCGCGATAGGTAATAAATTCATCCCAAGTCTA
Source organism: Cheilosia impressa (assembly GCA_948293265.1). Lineage (NCBI taxonomy): Eukaryota > Metazoa > Arthropoda > Insecta > Diptera > Syrphidae > Cheilosia > Cheilosia impressa. The sequence continues at coordinate 15,266,786 of OX411884.1, forward strand.
TGTGTACGCACATTATGTATTCAAACTCTAATTCTTTTACAGTAGTAGCGGTTCGGAGAAGGGTTGTGTCATTTTGAAACAGCCTACACTGAAATGGATGCCAGAGGACTGTTCAACTGTTAAAGATTTTATATGTGAACAGACTAGATGTTACTACTACAACTACGGCAGCATTCCAGTCTCATCGGCACAGGGGTAAGGCATCGCAAAGTGCCAATCGTAAATCATTCACCAATCGAGAAACATTTTCAAAATAATTAAAAAAAAAAAAAACCAATCAGTTAAATAAACCATTCTTCTACTACTATCACTACTACTATTGAACAAATCTACTGCTTCCGCGCACAAAACAAATAAATACACAAAAAAAAAAACAGTTCAACGACAAAAACAAAAAAGTATTCACAAGAATTGTGTATAGTTTGTAAAGCATTATTGTAAAAAGCAAGCAAGTTGTAACCAGACCTAAGTGAGCTAAACCCCCAACAAAAATAAGAACGAGAAATTGTATGCTCTTCTTATAAATAAATAATGTACACGTATGTATTTAGTCCATAACCACATACTTAGCTTTACCTCTATGTTATGCTACATTTTTCTTTTAACGTTAAAATACACTAAAACAAAACCTTATGAAAAATATTATGCTATATGATATTCATTAAAATAATGTACAATTTTTTGTAAAGCTCGGTATACACACGCAAAGCAATGCAACTGAAGAACTGTCTCTCTTCTTTCGTACTCGCCTCATGATTTGTCAATATTTTGATTTGACTTTTTGACTATTTTTAATAAAATGTTTGCAGGTGTATACCGGTCTTAAAGCTTGGTGGTTGGGGGTTAGCTGTTGTGTCAATTTGTCTTGTTGGGTTACGCATTTATTTCTATTTAAATATTATTTCCTATTAATCTAGTACTAGAATACTGTATACGCCTAATACTTCATAAGCCCACTATGAATTTCCGACTTTACACATGCTGCAGACTTCAGGCAGTTAAAACGGTAGCACTGGAAAAAATGGACTAAAACTTAACTTGGCAGCACTTATCGAAGTGGTTATAATGTAAAGATAAAAACATTGCAATAATTGGCATATATTCGAAGTTATAGTCTTCTTAAAGCTGGCCTGTTTTCATGAACATTTTTCTACGTAAAGCAAAGTAAATCACATCAAAGTTGAATCTTTAAGACGCAATTACAAGGACTATATACACTCTAACTCTTCTGAGACTTACTCTAGATAACTATCCTTGGAAGTAATATGTACGTTGACACCTTTCTGGTGTTGTCTAATGTTTTGTATGACACTGCTGGTTTACTGGTTTCAGCGCTATTCACAATCAGCAATCGGTTTCTATAGAACCAAATATAACGTCGACAAATAATATTTTAAATAAAGCTCCACAGCAAATGAGTTGAAATTTGTTTTCAAAAACTGCTTGTAACGACGTACAACATTATCACAGGATGTTGTTCGAATTACAAGCAATAATTTCGTACTTGAAGTGACACATGGTTTGACACATTCATTTGTTTCAACTGAGTGTATTCAGTCAAAAAATGTTTTACTATAATTGTCTGTTATACTTTGACATAAGATACACATGATCAATACAAAATAATAACAATAGACAAATAGAGTGAGACAGCTGTCAAAGCTGTAGTAAACCATTGCTTCTAACGTATTTAATGACTTTTGGTGATAATGACAAATTCTCCTCCATTGTAATAATAGTTTTGATTCACACTCTAGCTGGCGTCACAAAATAATTTCAACTTTCGGTAAACACTCCTTAAATGACTTAAAAGTACAATGAGCCCAATAAGCAGCGAGCTTACGTAAAAAAAATATAAATATAGCTAAAAACATGTATCCCGACATGATATAGGAATAAATTCAAACCAAATTATATCCTTCGATGTTTCCTTCGATCAAAACTAACTTATTTTGACACTGACAGTTCTTCGATGAATAAAAGTCATTTTTATGACCGCTGTATCCGAAAAGTGGCCTTTTGTTCCAACGATTATTCATTTCTATTTATAACAAAAACTTATATTGTTGAAGGCTAGTTTAGTTCGTTCTTTTCTAAATTCTGTCTTTCAAAAAATAACCTCTATAATAAGTACTATAACACATAACCAACTTGCTCTGTAAAATTAAAACATGCTGGATATTTACTTTATTTTCGTACTAACCTTTCAATTATTTGAAATTTGTTTAATTTAAAAGAGAGATAGCTGCGGAAGATATATTTGTAATACTATTTTATGTTTTATTAACAGAAAAAACATTTTTGTATAATATTATTGAGATTTATGCACATTGACAAGTATTATAGTTTATAGTACTTGAGTCAAAACTTGAGGTAAACTTTGTGAGAGCCATTAATCATCTTTCATCATTTTATCTTCTAATGTAAATATAATACCGACTGCATTCATGAATCCCAATTCCCAACACTTTATGCATTGAATTTGATTTTGACCATCTAAAGAGATCCCGCAATTGACTACAGTACATTGTAACTGTCATTGCAATTGAAGATATGTCAACGCACGGCCTAAAGTTTTAGGTGCAACTTTATTACATCTTCCATAAATTATTGTAAATAGTCTTTTTTGTCGGTATTCTTTACTTCCATTTTTCTTAGCAGCTAACCAATGACATTTATGTGGGTATATATGTTCCCTTCTTCTTCTTCTGTATACAAAAAGTAACGAACGACTCGTAGACGGTTCCATGCATTGTCAAATATGTACATCTCTTTTCAATTATAACTTGAATTCTACAAATCCATAAAAAACTCAAATTTATTTTTAACCTCTGTTTTCAAGGGGCTTAAAATGGGGAAAGCACTACATTTTAATGTCTCTAGTGATTATTGTGCATCATCTTTTTGACGTGTCGAGCGCACGATGAAAATGTTCTCCCTTTGTTTTTATCATCTATCTCCAAAATACATTATTTTGTATACAAAAGATTGCAAACAGTTTTTGCACAGTCGCTAACTTGATCAATATCGACTAAGAAATTGATGCACGTTTTTTTAGGACACTTGTTCAATTTTGTCTGCGTTGCAAACTACTTAACGCATTGTCACAACGCATGTCTGACATTTGTGTGCAGAAGCATGCGATTGCTTCCATTTTCTCGTTGGCTTTCTAGATCCCGACACGATATTATGTGCGATTTCTGTCAATATGCCTAATTTTTCTTTAACTCTTCCCCCACTTGCTTTAATTGTGCCCGCCACTTATTTCTCAGTAGACGCGTTATTCTCCCTACAAATGATTCACGGCGAGTCTCGAGCGGTTAGTTATGGAACATTTTAAAATATGTTACCACCTTAACTCGGCAAATCAATAAAACTGATTATAGCCAATTGAATTAATAAAATAAATATTATATTAAAGATGATCATATCCAGTAGGTGAATGAATATACTCTTAGCAAGTTAACTCTCGTTTATGTCCACTTAGAAAAATGAGTTTCGAAAGCACTTTTAGTTGTAAACCCCTGCCACAATAATCCATTACTAATGCAATAATAACAACTACCTAACTTATTTAATAAGATTTGCTTCTTAAACAATTATCTAAAAGTATTTTTAAATTTTCAATAATTCAGCCGCCCCATAAGGTTTACAACACCCCCACCAACTGCAGAAGAATTCACATCGACCACTCCCATGCCACTGATTCCGACATACGTATCCGAAAGAAAACTTCAAAAGGAACTCTCCGAGCCATCGCTTGCATCGCTTAAGCTAGATCACGAAGATGTTTTGGACTCGGAAGAACTGATCGACGATGACGAGGAAGTGGAAGATCAAGGCCGCAGCCTAACTGATGCAGTTGTGAATGAAAAACCTTTAGAAACAGCGTTGCCCAGTGATAAACTTGAGGTATCTGAGTCCGCAACCAATGAAGATGCCGATGCAGTCGAAAACAAAGAGGACGACGAATACGAAAACGCCCACATAGTCGATACCGAACAATCTGAAGACGTAGCCAAGGTATCTGCATCCACTGACAATGTTAGTCCCGCAGTTGAACTGCATTTAACACAATTCAACGACGACACTGAAAAGGATGCCAGTGCGGAGAGCAACAGTCATTTCAACGACGACAACGACGGCATCGAACGTCAGAGCTTCCTCTCACTAACCGATCTAATTCGTACACTTCATCCGAATGAGAAACAAGTTCCGCAAATCGATTCAGACTATTCGAACGCCATGCGAGTTCTTGGTGAATCGCCTTCTTCCTTAGTTGCCACCGGTGCTGATGAGTCTCACAACGCCATGGACTCGTCTATGGAGCCAATACAATACCAGAGTCAATACGGCCTTTGAAAACCGAAACACAAGTATTTGAATTGGAAAACGAAAACCACCACACAAGCAGCACGAGCTTCCTAAATTTAATTTAAAGCGGATTTTCATTTTTCATTATTCCTAAACGTATAAGCTATATAAATGTATAGGTTCAACCTAAGCCTGATCTTATATTTAAGAAAATCCTCGAGGGTAGAAGATTCAATTTTATTGAATCACAGACTTTTAAGTGTTTTTTGATTGTGTGCTTTCGAGAGCTCCTCTTGAATAACATTCTTAAAAAATACTTTGTATCCTTAGCCCTTATTTATTTTTTATATTGTATTGAGTATGTACGAATGCGGAAGGACATATCTTAAATATACATAGGATTTTAGAGAAACATTGTAAAATACACAAAAAATAACTTGACACGTATTTTTTTAATCATTTTAAGTCCAAAACTAAAAAAAGAACAAAACACATCTACTTAACGATTATACTGAAAATAAACGAGGAAAATGTAACAGGTATTGGTTTTTATTATTATTTTGCTCCTTCTTGCAGAATTTGAATAGTGCTGAGTTTTGCTGTCATTTCGCTTGCTGTCATTCATTTTCAAACTCGTCATCTACATTGCGAACACTTTTATCAACTTTTTGCATTATGGCAAAAACAATTTCAGAATTTGGTTCACTAATTTTTAACAATAAACGGGAAAAAGTTTTATCAAAAGATAAATATTTGTCAATATCCACAGCTGACAGACTTCAGGGCAACAGTTTGCGTTCGATATAGAATTAGCTGACACTTCTCAGTGCGCACTAGTGGGCAGTGGGCACTAGTGCTAGCCACGTCAAACAAACCTATGCATTCGAACTTTTGTGTAGGTACAGTGCTTTGCACTAATATGAAGAAATCTATCATCTGTCATACACAAAAAAAACATGGGGAAACATTTTAGCTCCCCTCTATTGAAAGGCATGATTTTTTTAACAGATGTCCACGAGGAAATGTATTCGTTCTGTTCGCGTATCATAATAGATCTGTTCATTTATTTTTAAATCTTACGAATTTTTACTTAAACTTACAAATTATTACCAGCCTTATTGTGAGTTTCGCCCGAACAATATTCCACCCAAAAAAAACAAATTTCTGTTCTGAAATGTCATTTTTTTCGGTTGGAATATTGTTCGGGCGAAACTCACAAAAAGGCTGTACGTATTTTTACTCAATATCGTTCCTTAACTCGAAACATTCGTTAAAGAGAGCGTCATGGAGAGAGCAAGATATGAAATATAGCTCCCCCACTGAGAATCTTACGAATTTGTATGGGGTATTCGACTGGGCGCTTTTAGAACACATTTCTTTTCTCTAGGTTTGGCTCGAAAAAAAGCAGCTGTCAGTCAACTGACAATTTTTACAGATTTAAAATTTGTTGTCATGTTTTAATTTCCCTCGGTAATATTTTATCAACAGGCGGAAAAAAATAAATTAATTGTTCTCCTCAAGATTCTTTGCCAAAGTGGCGACGAAACTCTTCCACGCTGAAGGTACAATCTTCTACTCGTTACTTTAAATGCAGTGTCGCTTTTTTCTCTTCTCGGATGCTTGTAGTTCAAACAGTACAAATTCTTACACATTCTCGGATTCATTTAAAAGAAGGTTGATTAATTCCGTGAACGAGCTATACGTTCACGGAATTATGTCGATTTTGCATGTGAAACAAAAACAAATTCCGTCACGTAACGCTCGTTTACGGACGACGCGATTCGCATTCGACCCCTGTTTCATTACTAGAATGAATCAATTAATTTTGTTAGTTAATTCCGAGTTTATCAGATATTTAAACAACTTTTATTGAATTTTTGAATTATCTATCTGTCACGTTTAATAGATTATACTACAAAAGCGTTCCCTAACTTTTTTGTAAGTGTGTCACTCTAAGAGAGAGAATTTATCACCACCCCTGCCATTTTGATTAAGGGTTTCCGGACCAAGCAAAGGTATTTCAAGTTTTTTGGGTGAAGGGCGTAGGTTTTTTATTTTCTAAATGATGGTTCGCCCAAAGATCGCGATGTTCCCACTTATGTCGTTTTCCATTGGACAAAAAGAAGCGTCCGGGAGAGTCCGGAATCGAAAAAATCACTTCTGAAACCGTTCCATTGGCACAAAAAATACTCTTCTGGTGATTCTGAGAGAATTTCGCTTCTCGTTTTGAAGTCAGAATCCACACAAGTGCAATTTATGTATTTATTACAAGTCAGCTGACAGCAGCCGTACTTAGATTATTTTTTTGCATTTCATCAATCAACTTTTGTGGATTCTTTCAGAAGCAGTTTAGTTGTTCCATTGGATACAGAATGAGTTGATCCCCGAGTGAAACCAATAGAAAACGACATAAGCTACCTAGAGTCTTGTGACAGTTCTCTTCACAAACCTACGCCTAGCCTAAACTAACCTAGTTATAGGAGCTAACGTATGGTTGTCAATTCGTTTAAATGTCAGTTTGTAACTGAAAATATGCTGTTGCATCTTTTTCAAAATTTCATAGCTCAAGGGTGGGGTATACTCAACTGTACCAAATATTTGTTGGAAGTTGTTATATTAAAATCCGGTAAAGATGCAAAAAGTTCAGACCTATAAACCCAAGCTCTTTATGCTGCTTAGGAGACTGGAAAAAATAAATTATCACAAAGTTGCTCTGGAAACGCACACTTTTCTTGAATGTAGCATGATTTTCAGCGCGGAATATACTGCGAAACTGCGATGAATATTCTTTTTGAAATGATGGAGAATGCAGCAAGGATAACTCTTTAGGACAGGGGTTCCCAAAGTGTGTGCCGCTGCGCCGTAGAAAGTAAAGAGGGTCGCCGCGCCGTAAGTTATTTACAAAAATACAAACTTATTTGAAATTCGCGCTGCTTGTAAACTGAATTTAATTTTTGTGCCTATCTATCTCTCATTTTATTCGTCTGTTTCTTTTTCAAATAGCTAGGGAGGGGCGTCGTGGCAAAATTCTTGTAGGTGCGCAGCGGACTGAAAAAGATTGCGAGCCACTGCTCTAGGCATTTTAATTGATATCGATGGTGCTTCTGAGAATACAGTTATTATGTATGGTAAGGATGCGTAATTTAGGCAGACATCATCATGTAGACGAATATTAGGGCGTGGACCCATACATTTACTAAACAAAAAACACGACAATGCTGGTCGATGTGGATTTTGCTCAATATGAAGTGGCAGGAGTTATCAGAGTTTGGAAACAAGACGAGGTTCTTTCTCCACTTACTGCTGAATTTTATAACTCCTTTTAAATTCTAGACGCATGGTAATTGCTGCACTGCAGACTTTACTTTAAAGCAAGGACTTTTAAGGTTCAGAAAGGGTATTTACGCAGTTTCCCCTATCTTCATGGAAAGCTGCGCGTAAGGCCTCCAAGCCACCTCTTAGAAATGAGAGCTTCTACCATCTGCGATGTTTGTCTAAAGGATGATGATACCGGGTATAACTTTCTTTGCTCTGGCAGTACAACCATCAAGTTTATGGGACCAAGGGCCGTATGTTGCTTTCACATAAACTCGCATGTGACAGTTTGTGCCATGCAAAAAGTAGCACATACGCATTTATCGTGACAAGACTAAATATGTCAACGGTTATGCAAATAGAAAGGAAATTTCAATACACAAAATATGATAGTTTTGATTACGTTTTTATTTAGCCTATCATTAAAAAAATGTACAGACTATACGATATCTCGTACGGGCTCCAAATTATCGTCATATATAATTAACTTTGGAAACACAACTTATTTTTATGTACTCATAAATATTAGTTTTTATTTTGTATGTCTTTATCTTCTCCACTGGCAATCTGTTTTGAGTCATGATAGTAATTTGGCGGCTGCAACAACTCCGTATACTGCAGCAGCGCTTCCCGCAAGGACCTCGACACTTCAGGTGACGTTGTCGTTGTGCAATCCACAAGATATGGATACAGGCCGATTAGCTGATCCCAAGCCGACTTGTTAACTGAAAAAGAAAGGGAAATCATTTCACCAATCCGACGCCTTTACGACATTTGGACTAACCTTTACTGGGCGGGGCCTTTTTCATGGAAACAATCAAAGTGGCGATTGCCTTTAAGACAAACGACACCTCGGAAAGTCTAAATCTGCAAAAACATAAACATTGAAGATACACATTGAACAGAAAGTTGACATTTATTGCAGTCACCTTGAAAGTGGGCACTTTCCACTTTGCCTTTCGTCGTCACTAAAGCGTTTCAATACCTCTTGAAATCGATGCAGGAGCGCTGTAACTGCCAGTCGACCAGCGAATTCCTTGCCACCAGCTGGTACAGGTACGGTTCGGTTATTGTTGCACGAACCGTCTAGCAGCGAGAACTGCAGTAGCGTTTCGAAGCAGGTCTTTGCGAATATTTCTCGTATTTTCCAATCGGATTCATAGCAGATGTTCGAGTCTGATGCTGAGTGGATGGACCCCTTGTTGAGAAGGACCACTATTTTCATGATAAACTGATGGGGAATTACGTGGGAGTATGGCAAGACTTCGTCTCGAAGTAGTTCTATAACTTGACAATCGATTGTCTCGTCTACCACTATTTCCTCTAGACCTCGGTCTTCTATTGTGCATACACTTTAATTACAAAACAAAAAAATACCATTTATCGGCACAGTTATTACGACAGTTTGAAGGTTTATAAGGCAGTACAAGTTTTGTGAGGTTCGGTTAATGCATGCCGTGAATGATGACGGACAGTCTTGCGGAACAGACATCAGCCTCGAAATTTCTGTCATTCAGTGCGCTTGGTAGGAGAGTTGTGAATTGTTTACCAATTGGGCAGAAGACTCTGTCCTTCTTGGTTGGATTTAAAGACTTTTTTTGGATTGCAACGTTTGTGTCCATTCGCCCTACCTGTCATATTGGACAACCTATTTTCACTTCCCGCCGATCGTAGTTTGCTTCTTTCCATATTTTGTCAACTCAAACGGAACTGAAATTGCAATGTTTCTGAAGACGTCTGAAATCGAGTCTGAAATATTCGCTACAAGGTAGAGTGGTCCGAGCTTACTCATTACGTTTAGACAAAACAGAGGCCGAATGTCGTCGCCCGTGAACGAGCATTACGTGACGGAATTTGTTTTCGTTTCACATGTTAAATCAAATGAATTCCGTGAACGTATAGCTCGACGAAAGATCTTCGCCTGCGGTTCCGTTTGGGTAGATCACAATAAGAACCTTGCGGTCATCACGAGCAGTGTTTTGAGGAGGTGCAGACTACATTTGAGCTGACTACAGGAAAGTGCGAATCATAATAAAATCAGGAGGCGCTTCCCCGTTTCACCAGAAATTCCCCGAAGAATATAAACAATACATGTCATTCGTTTCCACTGCCTTGGTTCAGATTAAACTTGCAGACGGCAAAAGGTCGAAGACACCTTCCTTCTTAGTTGTAAGGACTGGTTATGTGCGCGCGTACCGCCCAAACCTTAACAATTCGAAGCTCATCTCAATTCCATTTGTTGACTTACCTTCTGGGGAATAAGAATTCATCAAGTGTGTCCGCCAGGTCATCCCACATCCGGGTGAACTGATTTGGTTTCAATATTGCAACTTTCAGGCCAGTATGCAGCACAGAGATCAAGCTGGATATTGCCAACTTCCACGTGCTCGATGCTAAACATTTATATTTCATGGCGAGCGGTGTTCGTAGTGCCTGGGAAACCAAACATTCACAAACAAATAGCAACAAACACGCAACGCAATCGCCATACCTTTATTATTTCATGGAGCACGTTCTCTTTGATAACGCAATCCTCCGTGGCCGTTGACTGATATAACTTGACCGATATAGTGATTGCCTTCTCCCCAAATGGAATGAAATTCATGCTGACCATTTCTACAGACGTCGTATTGGAGTAAGAGTTCTGCGACTTTGATGTCTTCTCCTCATGCCCTTGGCAAACTGGCGGCGCACAAGCGAATTTGCTGAGCAAGAGAAGTTGCTTGAAAACCGCCGGAATCATGCACCGAATCGTTGTATTTGGAGATGTAGCTTCCTGCAAGGGCACACTTATTAGAAATCAAAAGACACATCCCGCGGATACATACTTTCTGCACAAGTTCGATGCATTCCAGTATCCCGTCATGCAGCAACGTTTGCAGGGAATCGCACATCGGCGGCATTACGTAGGGAAGGTCGCTTTGAACTGGTATTGTAACAATGTTGTTGATGACGGCGCACAGCTTTTCGAAATCCGACTCGGTGAACCTCGTGTAAATGTGCTGAAAAACTGCTGGAAATATTTGCACCAATGCGGTGAGGAACGCCTGATTGGGAATGTAGAACTCTTCGGTTGAGTCGTTTGTTTTCGGCGGTAGTTTGGTGCTCTCCAAGCCAATGTTCACCCACACTTTCCATGCAATCTGAAAAGTTGTTGAATTTGTTTTAGCGCAAATGAAAGTGAGCGTCACATGGACTTACGTTCCACAGTTCGTCTGGTAGCTGAACAGTTGTCTCATTTGATTTGGTTTGCTTTTCTGAATTGTGATACATGATTTCCTGGAGCGACTTCAGCGCAGCAAGGGAGACCTCGCCATTTTTGCTTAAAGCTGTGTTCTGAATGAACTCCAGTATAAGCGACCACGCGCGATCAAAGTCCCCCAACATCTGCAGCAGTTCGCGTTTGCTATTAAACACCTGCAAAATAAAATAGACTAGGATGATGATTTAAAGTACGCCTAGGCATAAATATTGCAGCTGTCTGTCTGTCTGTCTGTAGATAAAACAAAAAAACTTGCGACGGACCAATCGTTGTTCTGTCTCAACTAGTTGGTGTCTTCTTTTCCGTCCGATTCGCCATCAACTAAACAAAGCAAGACCTTCTCGAAATCCACAACAGAAGCTGAAGTGGGAACTCCGATTCCGACACCAATTGCTCAAGAATGCGCAAAGTTATTGTGTGGTCGACTCACTATGGAAGTCCTCTTGAGTGTGGTCTCGATTGCAACCGCTATCGCATCGAACCGACAAAACTTATCACAGACAGCCTTTTTTTGGTACAAACAGATCTCGCTGGTCGACAAGCACGAATGGAAACCTGATCCTGGGCCCCTTCGACGGAGCTATAGCAAATATTCAAAAGTGGATCTTACCCTGCAAACGCCAGAAAGCGTCAAGACCTGCGTCTCGGCCCACTGCTTTTGGGCTGTGTTTCTTGAATGATGAATCAGAATATTACTGCTTAGGTCGACTTTCTCATTGCTAGCCGAGTTGGATAGGGTGCGAACGTTGTCCAGCAATGGGAAGAGCACTTGCCAGACGAGGGCTTGCCACGTCGGGCCATTTATGAGACTGCCGTGAGCCGATATCGTGGAGAACAACGTCTGCCCAGCTGATTTTCGTACTGCTGGCCTTAGATCAACACAAAGTTCACCTGCAATTACAATCGACATCAGAATCTTGCCTGTCTATCGGCTTGGCTATCGGCTTACCCAGCTTTGCATAGAGGCACATCCACAGCTTATCACATTGGGGCATCCGAAAGGCTCCAGGGAAGTCGGGCAGTACAAACGCTTTGTCTACTTCAATAGACATGAGCTTCTCCTGGTTTTGATTGAAAAAGTCCGAGATATTCCACTGTAAAGAGGGCAAGTAGTTAGCGATTTGTACAGCGAAACCAGTCATCAATTCACCATAAGCCCGATGGCAGTCAAGGAAATGTTCAGCTCCTGTGTTTGCGAGCCGAATTTCGATGCTGTGCTTATACAAAGCGGCAGACACCGCCATGGAATTATGGGCAGGAAATCTGTTATGACCAGTTGCAAACACTGAAACGCTGTCCGAATCAATTGCTCCCTGAAATCGAGCGTTGGTTAGATGAGGGTGGAGTCGATTGACGAACCAGCTTACCCATGACGGTCATTAACCGCGCCAATGATTTGAATAATCGTTGGCCAACCAAATGAGAGGATGTCGCCGGAACCATTCAGGATCTGCAGCACGCAGTCTAGCTGTCTTTGACGGACATCTGCGTGCGGGACTGTGGACAACTCCGAGAGCGGCGTCAGAAGCATCGTTTGAAGAACCTGCAGAGACACAAAACATGTAAGCACTCACCACAATCGTTGCCAGGGAATAGTTACTTTGTTTTCCTTCAGCGGCACGTCGTGCTTGTACTGCAATGCAGCCTTGACTAAATACGTAATCGCCTCTACGCCCCATTCCCGCATTCGAATGTGCCTGTGCTGGCAGACCTCCAGAAGGTGATTGCTCAACGGCCGCCAGAGCACTTCTATCCGACCCATATTAACCAGACCGGTTTCCAAGAGCTTCGCCACGGCAAACAGAGAGGGTTCCTGAAATAAATAAATTGTATGGGTGTGTTTGCCAAGCGAAAGACAACACCTACCCTATTCGTGTAGGCAAGTTCCATGGCCTCTTGCGAGAGCTTACAAAGGGCATCTATCAAGTGATGCAACGCAACATCATCCAAATTCTGACTCGATTCGAAGAGTTCGCTAAGCATTTGCGACAGCACTGGTAGGTCTGCCATTACAGCTGTCTGAATGCCAACGTTCTCGACGGCGGGCTTTGGAAAGGCCTAGTTGCGAAAATATCGTTAGTTTCATATGATTTAGGATTGTTCTTCAACGCACTTGTAAACTGCCTCCTGTTGATGGTTTCAAGCCGAGGATCCACACCAAATGCTGCAAGGTTGCGAGGATTATCTGCCAGGAAGTGCCCAAGATGCCGCCGTGGTTATGCGCAAGGTACAGTATGGCGCGCATGCACTGCAGATTCTTCGAAGTAAGCATAACTGGAGCTTGCATAATACTCTGCGGTAGGGACGCGCTCGGCAGCGGTGTGCCAACAGCAACGATCTGCTGACGGAAATCATTCTCGTTGCACGTTCCCAGTATGTGATTGTTCAAGTCCTGACTTTTGTTTCGTGAGTGACCTACAGGTACGACAGTCACAATCGAATTCTCTACAAAGATCTAAACTTACATCTCAGGTCGACGTCCAACTGAGCCCCATTGAATATCGACAGAGCGTAGTGCGGTGGGAAGGAGGACCTGCAAATCGACATTATAAATGCATCGCGAGCGTTCAACAAGTTAAGCATTCCACAAAGCGCCGCATATTCCTGCATCGATCTCAGAATGTTGTCTGTGGTGCATTCGTCGACAGCGGCGTCCACTAGTGGAACAAATGCCGACAGCAGTCCCGACCAACTGGAGTTGACTAGCTGCACATACAGCGAGTTGTCTATATCCTCTGATACGAAATCGGGGCTAGAGTCCTCCTGGTGAATCTGCAAGGAAATGTTTCTGTTTTTTTCTAACACGGTCAGTCGTTTGAACACGTATTTACCTCTGGGCACTCCTTAATGATGATAGAAATGGATCTAGTGACATCCAACAGAATGGCGTACGCCACGGAAATACCATAGCCGTCCCGAATGTTTGGCGGTTCCACCTTGTCCAGCATTTCCAAACTGAAACACAAACGTAACTCTCCTGCATTCAATAGGAATGGAAGTACTTACTACACTGATTTCGGCATGTTGGGCTCGAACTTTGCAGCCAAGGGCAAGAAGTAGCCTCTAAACATAAAACCAGACTGTTGCAACGCATTGCCGCCAGTGGCCGCACTTTGTCCATTGCCAACGCTTATTGCATGCCCGTTGAATACTGAAACGAGGCAATTTGTACAAAACTGACTTCGAAAAGGCCACCCACTCGTAATACCTGATGAAACGTGAATAAACGAATGACGCACATACGTTCCCAGGGCTGTTATCATATCCTTTACTATGTTTGTTGCGTGATTCTTCAAGTCGTACGACATGCAGAAGAACGAAATCAAATCTGGCTTCGTAACCATTTTGTGTATAACTTCGAGAGCTAGGGCACGCTGCCAGTTCGGTTTGTCGGGATCCAGAAATTTAATAATTAACGAGAGGAATATTTCACACTCCGTTACCTAAAGCAGAACCAAGTGAACCAAGTGAACCAAGAGTTGGAGTACGCTTTTTGTGGCGTTGCTTACCAGGACGCTGTGGTATTTATCTATGAGAATTGAGACTAATCTTAGTAAGCGCATGCTAATGGGAAAGTACGGCCTGTCTTGAGGAACATTCGAAGTTGTAGTTGCTGGAGCCTGTCGATGTTTGACGTTGGGTGAGAAAAGTTTTATGACGAGGGCGCAGACACGTTCCTTTAGCAGCACTGTGAACTCGACATACTGCAATGTTGGAAACACATTAGTTACAATCAGTCGGTTTGTAAGCGGAAATAGTTCTTACATCGTGGAATACTGTGCTGAAATTTGTGAGAATGGTTTCTAGAAGCTCGAGACCAAATGCTCGGCTCATTTCTGTTATCCCGAAAAGCCAGTAGGGTTGGTCCGAGTTTACCAGTTGCACGAGATCCTGGTAAAAGAGAAGCAAACAATTTTATTGACACCTAACAAACGACAGCCAAAAGAAACAAATGATCATTGAGAGAGTAGTGGACACCCGTATCGCCGCCAAGCAAGACGAAATGTCAACCAGCCTAAGCATACTGGATTGTAACGCCAAAGTGCCAAAGATAGTGGGCCTCTTCCCAATCCGTTATAGGTCGCTTTTTCCACCCAAAACGAGATGCATTCAACAAAAAAACCCGCTTCCCCTAAACACATGCGTCTTTAGGAGTTCTTTCGTAAACCACGCGCTCTCTTTGGACACATTTTACCACAAATGTCACAATCGCGTCTTATAAATCAATCCAAACAATGATGCACACATTTGCCAATGGAATATAAATAAATATTTACTTGAAACAGCATAAAGGCGTCCGCCGCCAACGGATGCAGCTCACTGTTCGTTATCGACACTTTGCCGTGTGGTGCACTATCATTAACACGATCTGCTGTGCCATTCGTATTTGCATTGGCCTGCTGCTGGTCGACACCTCTTTCCAAGAAAACACGCTCGAACACCAATGCAACCAACTGACGGACGGTAGCTCCAGCCGTGTTGACAATTGTCGCATTTTTCGAGTTGTGTAGGCGAAAGCACAAAACAATCGACTTCGCTAATGTCTCACCATAGACAATTGTGTTCGTTGTCAGAAGCAAGGTTATCGTTTGGAGCACTTTAACCTCATCGATGTTATTCTCCATGAGCATCCACAGGGCGTCGGTTATGTACCGGGCACCTTTCTGATCCACAACCTGCTGTGTGATCAGACGTTGCATCATTCCCAGGCAATACTAAACGAATCAAATTGTTAGCCGATAATTTAGCTGAGCATGTAACTTGGGATTTATTACCTTGATTATCTTTTGGTCCTTGGTTTCGCATCCTTGCACAAGTGGGTATAATATCTGATTTATGGTGCAGTAGACGGAATTGTGTTCATCGCTGCCCACAGCGTTCAGTTTTGTAACAGCTTCATCACAGGACTGCCCAAAGTAAGAAATAAGCGTACAAGTTGGTAAATGACTGTTTAAATGGGTGAATGTGGGAAATACTTGAAAATATGTACACAGGATCAGTGGTGAAAGTTGCAAATGGGTGCAAGCATTCCACCATGGAATTGGTTTTCAAAAGTGAAGCCCTTTGAAATTAAACTTACCCACTTACTGGTGCCCACTCATCCTAACCTAACCTAACCTAACCCATTGTACACATTTCACTCCAAGTTAAGTGTGCCTAGATCCGTAATGGCAATTTACCTTCCTTCCTTCCAAAAAGTAACTCACAATCAAACAGATTCTACCCCACCAGGCACTCGAAAACCGCGGGCTAGCTAAATGCTAAAACATTGAACAAAAGCCAAATCGCCCGCAGAGCATGTGATTAGATGGAGACTTAATGTTAATCACGGTTTCCGGAAGGTTTAAAAATAAATGGGAGTACCCGTGGACCTTAGGTTGGTACTACAAGGAGAGAGAACTGACCGAGAATGTGCCTTGTGCCTTTGCAGGATTGAGGTTTTGGCTTTCCGCCAACGATAATACATAAATTTTGGTAGGCATGCTTGCCAATGATTCACAAAACGATGAAACGCACAACTCCTTCCAGTTATTTGAATAGTACCAGCATAATGTCATCCTTACAACACGATGAGCTGCGAAAATCATGACAAGGCACGAAAAGGAAATCAATAGTCACCTTACCAAAACAAAAAAAAAAGAGATGTACACAATTCTTTTGGATAATCGATGCAAGAATGGAACATTCCCTTGGAATTACCGGTGGGAGATAGTACACTCCGCAATATGATTATGAATCAAGATCTAAAAGGTAGGTTCCTTGTGAAATCCTTCAACTTCGTTATCTAGTTCGTGTCAAAGTGCTGTTTATGTTGAGGCTAGAGAAACAATTTCTGTATGCTTCATCATGAACCGAGAAAGATCAAAGAAACAATTCACATTTGCGAGAAGTAGGTACCTACATCGTCAATCGATTGTACCCCATCTGCAAATAGGTAAGTAAGTCAATGTCGATGACCCCACTTGACAAACGGCATTAAGATGATGTAGGTACTTTTAGAACAAGTCTTCAAACGGAATTCGACCAAAGCCCTCAAGTGGTTTCAGTTCTGTCTGAAAATTAAACATTTAAGCTGACTAGTTAGACAAAACTAGGTACCGTGAATGTCACACCTATGTAGGTATATGCGGTGTAGCTGAAGTCATTTTAATGATGTGTCACGAGTAGCTGGATGAACACGACACTCAAAGGAGTTTGTTTAACAAATTAATGAAATTCTTATCTGTACAATGGCAATGTTAAATAAAAAACAAAGTTCTACTTGAATATAGTGCAATTACGTAGGTGGAAAGGCAGGTAGGTACATCGTACATACCTCCTTGATGTGGGGATATTTCTTCTTCGTTTCAGTTGATAAACTCCGGAAGTCAGACCGAAGAGCCTCCAAGAACTTTTGGACGGATTCCGCTTGCGATGCGTTTATTGGTACAAACGACATTCCGATTATTTTCTTTTGATTTATGTGCAAAACATTAAATAATTTTGGCGTAGTAATTTCCACTCTTCATTTGTCACGAAAAAAAAAACAAACTAATTTTCAATAAACACACACAGGCACAACTCGACTATCCAGAGATCAATTATTCCTCGTAATCAACTTTCCAATGGCAGAAAAACTGTTTTCCAGTGAGCTGTCACCCTCAGCTTATCGGACTGCGTTCATGTAACTCGAAAATTATTGTATGTGCGTTTATCAAATGCCAGCATACGTTTTCTCAACCATGGTTGACGTCTCGTATTCTATTTCAATAGGGTAGTTCGCGACAACGTCAGTGTCAAATAAGAAGAAGAAAAATCGAAGTGACAGCTAAAAAACTTGTAGGAAAACAAAACGGATTTTGTATGGATGTAGTCTAAGTATGTTAAAAAATTACAGAAAAGTGCATAAAAAAGTGCAAAAAACAAGATAAAAGCATTGTTGAATCAAAAAATGATGTTTATCAAACGTATTTGGTAACAACTGAGAAGTTAAATTAATGGCATATGTGCGCTTTTCAACAATATTTGAACAAAACACTACTCTGGCCATTATAAAACAGCTTTGTTATCCTACAAGTTTTTTTGACGTTTGAGCAAAAAAAGTAGCCCATCTGTGAAAGGATGGGCTTCGCGAAACACTCTATAGGGTAGTTCGCGACAACGTCAGTGTCAAATAAGAAGAAGAAAAATCCAAGTGACAGCTAAAAAACTTGTAGGAAAACAAAACGGATTTTGTATGGATGTAGTCCAATTATATTAAAAAATTACTTAAAAGTGCAAAAAAACAAGATAAAAGCATTGTTGAATTAAAAAATTATGTTTATCAAACGTATTTGGTAACAACTGAGAAGTTAAAGTATTGGCAATTGTGCGCTTTTCAACAATATTTGAACAAAACACTACTCTGGCCATTATAAAGCAGCTTTGTTATCCTACAAGTTTTTTGACGTTTGAGCAAAAAAGGTAGCCCATCTGTGAAAGGATGGGCTTCGCGAAACACTCTATAGGGTAGTTCGCGACAACGTCAGTGCCAAATGAGAAGAAGAAAAATCCAAGTGACAGCTAAAATACTTGTAGGAAAACAAAACGGCTTTTGTATGGATGTAGTCTAATTATGTTAAAAAATTACTGAAAAGTGCAAAAAACAAGATAAAAGCATTGTTGAATTAAAAAAATTATGTTTATCAAACGTATTTGGTAACAACTGAGAAGTTAAAGTATTGGCAATTGTGCGCTTTTCAACAATATTTGAACAAAACACTACTCTGGCCATTATAAAGCAGCTTTGTTATCCTACAAGTTTTTTGACGTTTGAGCAAAAAATATAACCCATCTGTGAAAGGATGGGCTTCGCGAAACACTCTATTGTTACAGCACTGTTCCTGTTCCTCCCTTTCTGACTGCATTTGTGTTGTTATTATCATCACACGCAAAAAAGATTTGCTTGAATGAATGTCAAAATAATGTAATATTATTGTTCACTTTGCATGCATTTAAAATGATGTTCCCAACTATTGGTACATTTATGTCAGTGGCAATTGGAAAAAGATGAACACTCCTAAATAGATATTTGAATGACAGCACTACCTACAAACATGCTAAAATTGTTGACACGTATTTTCGTCGTGTAAGTTGAAAAAGGTGATAGGTGAGATTGCCTGAGGTGTATCTCCTGTTAATTAGAGAGTATAGAGCCTGAACTGTCAAAAGAAAGTTCGTGCACCTTTTTTAGCTCAGACACATCAGAGGCTTAGCTGTGTTTATTTTTTCGTTTAGAACGCATAATCTATGAGCTCAGAACAAATTGACTGAGCACTGTTTTATTTTCACGACTTACCATAAGATTGCTTACCAGGGGTCTAATCGCGTAAGCACAAAACGATAGAACGATATCGTCTCGACGATACTTCTACTTCGTGTAACAACCAAAACACGATAATCGTCGAAACGATTGGACGAGCATCGTTTTTTGTTGCTTCACGTTACTAATTTAAACGTCAAGTACTCTCGTCGAAACGATTCGATTGAACGATGGCTATTTTGCTATCGTTTCATCGTTTTTGCTGCATTTTTCACTTTAAATTAGTTCTGAGAGAAGTATAAAAATATTAAAGGAAAACACACACATTATATTCTCTTTGGAGGCGACTTGCACTTATCCGTACTGTAAAAAAAATGCATTCTTTGCCAAAAAAAAAAATGGTTATTGCACTTATTGGGAATATCAAATGAATTTCAGCTATTTGTTTTTTTAATTTATGCATTTTTAATGCAATCAGAAAAAAATGCAATCATAAAATTGCATTCATTGATTTCTTTTTACAATTCGCCCTTTAAATATAAAAATTCTACTACCTAGCTATCTATTTTTGCATAAAATACCCAATTCCATGACAACGAAGAAAAACAAAACAAATTTATTCAAGAAAAGAAAAAAAAAAAGAAAATTCCATCCCTTTTTTCAGTTCTTTAGGTGTCAAAGTTTGTTTACAGTCATGCTCAAACTGTTGAAAACGAGGATGTTGAACGATTCGATTGAACGATGCGACGATGATGTTATGTGAAGCAAACTAAAAACGATATCGTTGTGTTCAATCGTTTCGACGACAATCGTTTTATAAATTACGCGATTAGAGCCCAGGAATGCCAACATTTTAAATAGAAAGAGAAATTAGGCGGACTAAGAAAAGGATAGATTTTTGATAAAATACGACAAATTGTGTTGGCATGCATAATTTTAAAGTCATATGACAGCTAGAGGGCTCATTTGTAGGTATTTCATGAATAAATCACACGACTCTGAACATGTTTGGTTTACAGATTGCTCGGGCTCGTGCCCTGAACGAGAAAAGAAAAACGCCTTTAATGGCGATTAGCTTTGTTTGCTTTCTGCATTTGCAGAAAAGGGATTTGCATTTTAGTAGGTATCTACATTTTATAAAGTAAGGGTACCTAATGCTTTTTTGCACATGTCGAATTCGGAGAAGCGATTTCCTTTTGTATATAATCATCGAACACATCCCTATGCAATTGTTTTTCTTTTTTGCATACGACCGACTAAATCCGGTCGTTCTTTAGGAATTCATTTCCTGCTGTACCTTCTCATAGTTTCAATGGTACACTTTTTCGTTATAGAGGATGGGCGTTACCTGTCTCATATTCAACGGTGCTTTGAAGCAACTTCGACTCGTGCGTAATTTTAATGTTGTCTTTATGGAAAACGGCAAACTTACTTTCTTGGGGCTTTCGTTGGGCGCCACCACAAAATAAAAAACATTCTTCTGTCTGGGCTTTCCCGTCAATCCAAAATTTCCAAATATTTGCCAGCCAAGCAAAGAGATACATGTACTCTTCCACGACGTCTAATGACGACTAATGTCAACATCACGGTAACAAAAAAAATCATTTCTCAATTATTATAGTAATTACAAGTATTTATTACGATTTTTAGTGTACATATATGCACAGGGTTTCTCGAATTTTTCCTATCAATCTTTGGAAGGTGATGTATTAACGCTGTAACAGCTGTCAATGTTAATCTTACCGTTTATGTGCTATTAGACTTTTCAAAGTAAATCTCACTATTAATCATCAATATAAGTCCAGTCAATGGTTTCGAACATAGAAGTTTGCCTTGCAAAATTTTGCTCGGTTGTCTTGATTTTGTTATATGGATTTTTCCCTTTTAGGGTTTGACACTTCAAAACTACAAAAAAGAAATGGCGCCCAAAACTTTGCCTCGTACAGTTTTTGATTTTCAAATATTTGCCGACAAGTTTTACAGAATTTTGCTTTTTACAAGAAACACGTTTTATACAATCCCAAGAACTGCTGACGAGGATGTATTGCAAAATGTCCAGTGTTGGGCGCCACCTTTTCAAGATGGTCGTAGATTTGTCATGACTGCAAAATAAAAACTACCCGACTGTTGTTGCAAGGCGAAACTACCGATTGACTAAACAATTTTTGTTTTTTTTTGTTTTGTTTTCGAAAGTAATCGTACATAGCCTTTTGTTAAGTTTTACAATAGATTTTACCCACCAAAATGGCCATAGTTTTGTAACCTTCTATTATGACTTTTATCGTTTATTTTATTTATTTATTTTATATTTTTTTTTTTTTTTGTGAAATGAGTCGAAACAAAATTGCTGCCGGTTGGGATATTTATAAAATGTGAGTCACTTAAGTAAACAAAGATACACAATTGGCCATAATTTCTAGAGAGGCAGTGGAATGGAGTTCTTTTTTGGAACCCCCCACCAAGCTCTTTTAAAGTGTGAATCGGATAGAACTGAAATACAATGAATATATACTGAATATATATACATTGTAGATTATTTTGTTAAAATATATATTGATATAATCTGCTGACGTGACCAGCAAAAACTGAGAGAGTTTCACCTTTCCAACGTGGCAGTTACATTGACGTTACCTCGGATTGCGATAATTAACGGGTTTTTGCTTTTCTTTTGCAGTACAATAGAATCGAATAATAATAAAATGTAGAAATAATATATGTATAACCTGTTTACAGAAAGAATGTTAGAAAAAACAATTAACACGATTCATTTTAAGGTTACCCTATTTATAGCGGAAAGCTTTACATATTTTTTTTTGTTTTGTTTTGTTTGTTTGTTTTCAATTTATCTTATGTAGTAAAAACAGTTTTTCTTTTGTATATTATATTTATATAATTTGTATGATATTCACATTTTTCTAAAGTTACAATAATTGTCCTATGATTCAATGGTTGAATATTATGAGTTAGTTTCAATAAATAATTAATATTTTTTTTAATATTTTTATGGCGTGTTCAAATGGTAGTAATACGCAACATAGCAATATTGTACCATCGATATCTAGTTTTGTGATGATCATCTGCAACATTGTATTACATTTTTTTTACCTTTTCTCTATTATTTTTCAGTTTTTTTGTTTTCATTTTTCTTATTAACCTATAAAAGTTCATACTGACGCAGATGCATTCTTTGTATTATATCCCGACAATCGTTGAACACCCTTTTTATGTTTTCAGTATCAACTGCACATGTAAAGTGTGGATAACAGTAGTGCTTGCCGTCTCCGCTTGCAGTGGAAATGCGCTGAAATTGACACATGAAAGTGAGTAATTTTTATTCAATAAACATTTTTAGTTTCGACTCTAAATTTTTATAGTTCACAATGGCTTATTTTCCATGCAAATTTCTCAATTGTGAGCTTCTGTAAATTTAAAGTCGGGACTAATATTCGTTATTGGTATCGCGCGATTTGTTTACAAAAAAAGAAAAGAGTAAATTTAGCGTAAGTGGCAAAAGTTATCTTACAGTACTAGCGTTTTATTTTTTTAACTAACCTACTTCAATACTGAACGAAATACGAATTGAGTAGGGCTACATTCGCCCAGATGTTGTCTACCTTAATTATTTCTAAAGAGTGGTTTCTTTTTTCGAGTTCTAAACTGCGTACTGAAGCTAAATTGTTTACCTTGTCATTAGCCAAGTCAATGGGTTAGATAGAAGTGGCGCCCAACATAAGGTGACAGACTGTCTACGGACTAGCGCTGGGCGGCACTTCAAAAAACCAACAAACTCTTAACATCGCTCTCAGCAATCAAATCGACCGTCAATTTGGCAACCACATTGACTTGACCAACAGTTGTACGTACAAGTTTTTTGATAGGTAGCAATAATATGAGAAAGCTGTCTTAGAATACATTTCTACCTAACCGCAATGCATACAGGGGAATTTGAAATAGTGCTACTTGTTCGCACTATTTATTTACCTTAACTCAATTTGACGAGTAAACGACGAACTTCTTGTTGAGTTCGAATATCTGTATCGTAGCTTGAAATATTTTCCAATAGAATATTATTCGATCACTTCAGTAACAAAAAATCAGACTAGAAAGATAACATAAGGTCCTTTGAAAGGATAATTTTAAAAAAAATCGTACTTAGCATTATAATAAATCAAAACTACTTTACGAAACAAACTTTAGCTTCGATTTCGAAAACTGGTGTTGTTTTTAAACATGAGGGATGGCAACTCGTTACCCACTTTAGGGAACAGTCTTTCCTTATTTTCATACATTATGACAATCAAAAAAGGAGTGAAATGTCTAGAGATATGTTAATTACATGAAAGCTTAATAAATTAACAAAAACAGCCTCAACGACAACAGCCATACCAAAAAAGTGGTCGGTACTATCTCTTCACTAAAACTGGCGGAAGAAGATTTTTAACACAAACGAGTCATTCTGTTTAAATAATCCCCGCTATATAAGGACATTTTAAAATCACCTTAGATTTTGGGGAATGGGATTTTCAGGCAAATCGAACTGTACTGTGGCATAGATCATCGGTCGCTTTCGACGACGTGTTTTTATTTCTAGAAGCGGTTCTCTTTCCATTTGGCCAAAGGAAAATATAAAGAGCCTTACTAATAATCATTTCTAACCTCTAGTTGGACATTCATTATATTGGTTGATGCCCAGGTACATAGCCGTACATCAAACACGTATGCCCTTTCATTGGTTGAAATGACCGCCCGTACTGTACAGTGATTTGTACTCCACACTCCACTTAAGTCACTTGAACACTTCTCAGCTATGAGCAAAAGTCTTTGTAACAGCCAAAGAAATACTAAAACTTATCGTGAAATGTGGGGTTTTTTGAAGCTCCGTGTTTACGTGAACAAGCCCGAGACCCTAGAAGCCCTCAAGGACCACACTCGACACGAGTGCGAGGATCTGTCGCCCGAAGTGATAAAAAATGCCATAAAACGAGCCCGTATGGCAATCAATTGTGACGGCGCCCATTTGGCCAATACCACTTTCTCGATTTGACCAAAAAAATTCTAAATGTTCAAATAAACATAATCAAAAAACTGAATCTAAGTTTTTCATTTAGAAAAAAAATGAGAACCAAACAACATCGGATGACTTCTTTTGGCCCACCTTGTACATTAGACGAAACAATTGCTAAACAACAACAGATCAGAATACTTGTGTAACAGAAGGTTTCTTCGAATATATTTCCCCAGCTAAACCTCCAATCATTTGTTTGACTGTATTTTTTTTAAATAATCAGAAAGAAAATTCAAACACATACCAGGAATTCATCTCGGATGAAATATTTTGCTCTTACAACTTCGGGGTTTTCACCAGCATCAAATATTGCGTCACCTGAAACGATTTATATTTATATTTGAAAACTCAAACTAATAAAAAGACAGGATCATTTACTTGGCGTTACATATCTGAGAAATTCTGCAAAATAGTCAGATAGTTTACTTTTACCAGCCTTGATTTTCTCTGCCAACAAATCCTGCTTGTTTAAGAAAAGAATAACAGAAATTGTGCGTAGCCACCTGGAAAATAAAAAAATAAAAAACATTGTTACTTGAAGAACACAAATGAGAAATTTTAATTAAGTTTGTCAGCCAAAGTTGACGACTATTATTATCGTTTGAATACAAAAAGAAGTCGTTTGAAAATGTTTTTTTAAACCGAGTAAACGCTTACTGATCTTGGATCGATTGAGCTCACCACTTTTAAATTTATAGCAAATTTTAAGGCGACATGCTCCATTTTCGATCTCAATTTTTGTTGGAATGGAAACCATCTTGGATGATCAGCGCACGATACTGAAGATCGCTGAACAGAGCTCTGACGATCATGCTCTGAACCGAGCGTATTCTAACCTATCTGATTTGTTTATGAAACACACTTGAATTATATAGCTGTTATATGGCTATAAAAATGTACACAGTATTTGTTGTGTTTACTGTTACATATTTTGTCGATCTACTACACTTTCGTTCAATCTACTTTCGCATTCCGATCAACTGTCAAAATAAGCCGTGTTCGGGATTTTACTGACTGCTTAGTTAATTTATTCTGTGGTCAGATTCTGTAAGGCGGAAACGTTGACACGAATGGTTTGCTCTAAGTTGCAGTTTCGCCTTAAAAAATGCCGACCCTAAGTTCATAGGATGAGCTCTGATTCAACGAAAAAAGAAATATAGGGTTTTCCAATAAGAGGTGTTATTTTGGTATTAAAAGAAAAATGAGATTTTTTGGGATAAGTGATCTGGTGTTTATTTCATAATAAAGAGGAAGGTATGCCGTTAATAATGAAAAACAACATCATCCAAATGGCAACCACGAGCACGCATACAGGACCATATCCTTTTCATGAAATTTTCCATAACCAAATCGCAAAGTGGCTGCCCTGTGTCCGCGATAGCCTCACGAATTTTATTTTTGAGGTCTTGAATCGACGCTGGGCTGTTGGCGTAGTTCTTATCTTTCACGTGGCCCCAAAGGAAGAAGTCGCAAGGTGTTAAATCACAAGATCTCGGTGGCCAATTGTTTATCACGTCTTCGAGAGATAACACGGTCCGGAAACTTTTCCCGTAAAAGATCAATGGTTTGGTTGCTGATGATCGGCCGGCATGAATTCTTGTGTTAACTGAATTTTATAAGTCTTAAGACCAAAGTCTTTATGCAAAATACGGTGCAATGACGTTTGTGGAATGCCCAATTCCAAAGAACGACGAGTAATGGACAAACCTGGGTTTTCTTCAACACTTTGGGCTACAGCAGCAATATTCTCAGTTGTTATAGCGACGTGCACGGGTTTTATTCTTCACATCACTAACTTGTCCCAACAGCTCGATTTTTCCACCAATTTCCGTATTGCGGTCCGACAAGGTGCTTCACGGCGACCAAAAAATGCTTTAGTTTTGCGAACTGTGACTGCAAGATTTTCACCATTTTTGTAGTGAATTTTAATAATTTCAATGCGTCGTTGAAGCGTGTATCGTTCCATTTTTAGTAATGGCGTAGTTTCTACTTGTCAAATGTCAAAGAATAAAAGCTTCAAAAGTGACAGCTACCGAAATAGCGGGTCATTCACAATAGCACCTCTCATTGCAAAACCCTTTACAAGCTCAGAGCTCTGACCTTCAGAACGAACATCTTTTCGACAGTACAGGATCTGCTCTCTCCTTTAAATGAAAAACTCCAAATCGAACCGTCACTCGATATTGTACTAAATGAAACAAGGAGATTTTCCAAGGGAAAATGGAAATGAAAACAGAGCTCTATGAGGAGTGTTGTGAAACAATCAGCCTTATTGTCAGTTTCGCCCGAATAATATTCCACCCGAAAAAAATGACATTTCAGAACAATATTCCACATATGTATTTTCGGGTGGAATGTTGTTCGGGAGAAACTCACAATAAGGCTGAATTTGGACCTCTACTACTGGGACTTCACCATTGGGATCCCTTAGTTCCATTTGCAATGATGTTCGCACGAAGCTGATCATCGATACAAAAGATTTCTACATGGAAGCCGCAAAACATAGCGACATGTAACAGTTGTTTGTAACAACTATCGAGTTTCAAAAACGTACTAGATGTTACACCTACACTTCTTTCATTTGCTTACTAAATAATCTCTAACCTCAAAAAAAGAAAACAAATTTCGTATACACATTCATAAATTAACCAAAAACTCACCTGTTGTTCCAAATGCTTTTAAAAAGATCAAGCGACTCCCTAAGGCGGTTTTGTGTAGGATCTTCACGTAAAACCATATTATAACTGGAGCAGGCAGTAACAAAAATAATTGCAGTAACATCGTTAAAGCACTGGATCCACTTACGCCGTTCATCTCGTTGCCCTCCTACATCAAACATACTAATGGGAAAGTTGGTTAAAATTAATATTTCCAAATGCCAAAATAAGAACAAATCAAAATAATGAATGGAAGTCTTACTGAAAATTAACTTTATCAACTTGAAATCGCGTTTCGAATATTCCTGATGTTAATACTCGACATCTTAGAATGTCTTGTTCACTTGGTGTATAATTTGGTTGCTTTATTTTTCCAACGCGGTCTAAAAAACTATAAAAACAAGTGGAATATGTTAGCCTTTCGAGAGTACATGGTTGCTTTTTATTTTTTAAATGTGTTTTTTTTAAAGTGTAATCATTCAAAGTCAAGAAGGCGCGTAATGAGTTTCGTTCGATTTGTGAAATCAATTAAATTTTGCACTTTTGCTCTCTTTCAATGAAGAAATTAAGAGTCCAAGCGATTTGTATACAGTAGAAATCGGTTATAATAATACGGATAGAATGATGTACGGTATATGTCAAAAGTCGCGTAAAAACTATGCAACGATACAAAGATGTCCGATATATCGATGAAAACTGAAGGTCCCTTCGACATCGTTATAAGCGGTTTCTACTGCATTTCAAAGTTATTTCCTACATATGAATGTGAACTGTTGGGATGAGGATTGAGGAGGCATGGATTCAAAATCGAACGAATCGCATTACAGTGTATGTATGTATGGAGAGTTGTTATGTGCGATCGGTAACTTAAGACCCACATGTGAAAAATTTGTTTAAAAATTAAAGGAACGTGTTATAAATAGTTGACAGGTAGGAATTCATACTTTACTTCGGATGGCTCTGCAGCCCGGTCTGGACATGGGCCTTAACCAGCAACTCAAACCCAAATGGGTTGATGAGGATCGACGAACGCGATCTTATGTTTTTTTCCTTTTTTCAACGCGAAAAAACATTATTGCCATCAGTTTGCTTCCTGCCCCACTGTAGTCAGAAGAGATTACACAGAAAGCCTTCAAAATTTGTAGTTTTTTGCCCCTTTTCGCCACCACTGGGGCAAAGCGTTTATTCAAACATGAACCTCTTTAAATCGTTGAAATGGTGCTGGGTATTGATGTGCAATGTTCGCGTTTTAGCTTCAAGATCTGCCGACTTAACACTGACGGTGGAACACTGATACTGATCGATCAGGCTGCATTTTGGAGGAGTCCGAGTAGGTGCCGCTAGAAGCCCAAGTTCTTCCTGCTGCAATTCTTTTTATAGGTTTCTTTTTGCGCCACCACCTCAGAGTTGGCATTTCTTAGCGATTGCTTGTTGGCAAAGCTACATGCTACAAAAGTCCATAAGCTGATACCCGATGCTGGCAGCGGTAAGGTTATTGAAAGATTTAGGGAAACTCCACGCAAGACGTTGTTGCGGAGAACTTTTCAGGTCACAATAATAGGGTCTATCATTATATGATAATGTTGGCTTAAGCCAGCGTTTAGAGTGGACTAAACTTCACTTTGAAATCGATCGCTAATCCTCTGGTGGTCACGACACGACATATATTTTTAATGCATTCGGAATCAGGGGTGTCAGCAAGTTACGTGCTGACACCCCTGGCTTAAGCGTTAGCTCAGTATCCTGCTGGCGTTAAATATGATTTTCCATACAAAACTGTCAACAAAGACAAAAAGCTGAAAGCAGTGTTCAATTCGCACTTTAAATTGTTAACTCCGTGTGGGTAGTATGCTCAGAACTCAGGGGGGTTATTCCCAAATGCGCGGCGGATCGCTTTTGATGGCGGATTTGAATTTTTGTGTATTTCCATTCGACCACATTTTTTTAGTTTCGCAAACAATCCGCCAGCAATCCGTCACCCAAACACCTATCGCTTTCAATGCAATCATAAAATGACGTTGGAAAGTGTTTTCGCTTATACGAAAATTCAAATTCAAATCCGCGATCCGCCGCGCATTTGGGAATAACCCCCAGCCTCCACAACTTCGTCCTCTCATAAAATAATTGCCTGGTGTGTTAAATCGACACTTAGGGCCGTTTGCTCATACGACTCTTAACGATTTAGCGAATTGTTCGGTGTGATTTCTTCAAAAAGGTCTTGAACCTTCTTGTTCAAAAGTGATTTTTTAATGTCATATTTTCAAGAAAACACCGTTCAGGATGGTCAAAACGAGCATGTGCAAAATTCATTTGTTTATATCTACAACGAAACATGTAAACTCATCACCCACTGCAGCAAGTCTCGATTTTTAGATCCAGTGCGCAGCAACGCAGTAAATCAAATAAAATACACTTAGCAGCATTGAATTTTAAAATTTAGCTACTGACGCCTTCAATCAAATGAAAGAAAGATTGAAATTGACAGCAACCGATGGGAATTTAATTCTGCACATCTGGGACGAGCCTCAAGTTGTTTATTGTCAACTAAATGAGCAATTTATTGTTCATTCGATTACATTGGGAACTTGGTACTTTATTTAGCTAGTACTGCCACTTTTTATGTGCACGTACAACGTACATACATTTTTCTCTGTCGTCCATTTTCTAGGACAGTCAGATATCGATACGAAAAGTTAAATAAATCAAAAGCGTTTTGACTCTTTGAAGTTGTTTTCTTTATAACACGCGCTAAAGAGGTTAGGACTACTTTTACCCGCGGAATAGTTATGAACTCGTTACTCAGCAGTTACGTCAAATGTTTGCATGCTATCTGACGTCTGCTAAACAAGCTTTCTTGTGCACATTTGTTTATTAATACGAGGGTTATAATGAATTTAGGAAATGTGGATAGATAAGACAAGAGGTACCAAGATTAATTTTTATTTAATCAATAAACAACGAGGACAACTTGGAACTCGTCCCTGATTTGTCTGCACTACTGCTTGGGGTGAAAAATTGTGCGTCCAAAATTGTTACGCATGTAATTTGCACTCGTGATTTAAGGCAAAACAAACGATTCTACAACCCTATTTAATTAAATATACACAAAAATAAGAAAATTATTTTAGATTTTACTTACTATTTCGCACAATCGATTAATTGGTACTCATTAGACCTTTCAAAAGTTTGCTGGACACCACGGTCTTTCCAAAGTTCTTCAGTGCATTCATAAAATTCTAATGGATAGTTGAAGTCGGAACCTTGAAATAAAAACAAAAACAAGTTGGCATTTAAGGAAAGACTACAAAATAATTTATTAAAACAAATTATCAAGTACAGAATGCCGGCCTAAATCTAAAAGGGGAAAAAACTGCTTTAACATTCGCAAAGAGTTAGCCAGGAAGGTTTGGAAGCGGTTTGTGTGGGAGCCCCGGTACAAAATAAGAGCAGCAAAGCGGAGAAAACCACACATTGTTTTTCATGAAACTGCTTTTGCTGGAGCTGTGCTTGGAACAACAAGTAAAAATATATATTTAATCAGCTCTCTTGTAGAGGTTGCATCTATGCACTTATCCTTAAGTTTGGCAAAATCGTAAAAATCAGCTCTGCGCATATTGATTTGAAAGTTGCCACATGATAATAGGCCTGATTCGGAGGCCTACACAGCGGAATCAGTATGAAAAACCGCGACACCAATTTCCACATCCGAGCGCAAACCCAAAATCCAAAAAAAACAATGGTAGCGTTGCCAGCAAGTAATCAGAAGGGCCGCCTCAGAGTTGTAAGAACAAGACTATTTAGAAGAAACCCATGGTTCGATGACGAATGCCGGCGAGCTCATGCAGCTCGCAACACTGCACACAAGGACCTGGGCCGAGAAGAAAGCCGCTTGTAACACCGTTGAGCACTTAAGAAAAATAGGAGCCCAGACTTTGCCGAACAAAAAGAGCGAGTACGAGAAGTTAAGTCGATAGATGGGGCTCTACAGTCTTACAAAAGAGGTGAGGTTGTTTTAGAGTCTTATGAAAAACAGCCAAAGTGATACCACTCTTCGAGCTGTTTTTATTTTTATAAGGGCAATACAATTATAAACTTACTTGAAGCACAATCTTGGAGATATTCAACTCTAGACTCGTTTTCCTTCTTTTCCAAAGCTACAGGTGGATTCAATGTGCTCATAGCCCCGGTTATAGTCTGTAATTAGAAAAAAACCGCCACATGAAACATAAACAAAGCAAACTTGAGCAAATATAGAAAAAAAAAACAAGCTACTCAAACAGACAGCTTACCAAAATTGCATCTCGTATATTCTTCTTAATATCATCGACTTTTTGTTTCTTTTCTCGTTCGGAAAATCCATTTACGTGAAGTATACGCATTTGTTTTACTATTGTTGATTTGCCAGATTCGCCAGCTCCCAACAGCAACAATCTATGAGTTGCTCTATATAACTGTTTATCTTTTTGTAATTGCTTAGATATTGCGTCGCTGCGGCGTTTTTGACTTTTTGAATCATCAGGATTGGCATCCGCTTGCTTTGAGCCAGGAGAACCAAAACAACCCATAGTATTCCAGGGAGTCCACCAACAAATGCCTCCACTGTCTTGTACACTTTCGGGAGACTCCGCTCCTCTGGTGTCACTATACCGAGCCAGTCTGTTAACAAAAACAATAATTAAAACAAAAATTAAAAGTGTCTAACTGTTGGCATGTAACCTAACTTAATTGTGGCAAATTTGAAATGTGGTTGTATTTGACAAAGACGAACATACTCGTATCTAGAGGTAAGTAAAGCTCTTTTTTTTCACCACGTAGCCATTGAAGATTATTTTATTGAGAATACGATTCGCTTGAATATTAATCAACAATTTGCATAAAATTAAAGGTAACAATTTGATATTTGATTAAAGTCAACGCAACTACAAAAGTGTGTCACGGAAAACTATCCGCGTTGGGATCTGCTAAAGTGGCAGCTCACAACCAGAAGTTCGATTTAAGACGGTATTAACGGTAATTGTAACCATTTTCATGTGGAATAAATTAAAGTGTCATTTTAGCCTATTTTCATTCGAAACTACGTAGGTCCAATTCGAAATAACTAGGACTGTCAAAATTTGCTTTTCGGAATTGCAAAGCAATGGGTGGTATGAATAAAACGTAGCAATTGCTTTCACTCAAACGAAATGTCAAAATCGGACCATTTGCTACGTTTCGTATGAATAAAAACTGATTTGAGCTAGCACCAACTTTTGACATGTTCGAAAAGCGGCGCCACTTACCCTTTTACTCAGATCGGTATGAATAAAACATAGCAATTGCTAGGAAAATTCAAGTCTGTTTTTTTAGCTGACTCCGACCTTTTGTTTCACATTTTGTACGCACATTTTTGACATAAAACAATCCAAGCTTTGTGAATTTTCTGTTTATAAATATTAAAGGTAAATTCTGTTTGTACAGGAAAACCAACAGCAACTGTTTCGTGTCACTCGAAGTATGGACTGCGGACTATTTGGCTAATATTTATTTCAGATGGAAATGTTTAGACATAATCTTTTCCAAGGTATATACAAGATCCGGGCTTTTAGATTGACAGTTAAAAAAGCCTCTCGGTAATTCATAGTTCTTCTTCAAGCTAAGTACAGTACGCTGCTGCCTGTTGGAGCTAAACTAATTTTCATCTGCTGTCCAACTTTTGTCTCCAAGCATAAGCTAAAATCCTAGCTGAATTTCGACATTGAGCACGGCGTATATAACTGTCACAGGAAACAGTTTTTCTTTGAAAATAACTTATTTCAAATATTCAACTCCCTCTTATTTCAACTATTTTTCGACACTAGGCACTCCTCTTCGAAGTATTTATTAAAAAAAACTCATCCTTGCTTCGCAACAGAACACAACGATCTGTCCAAATTAAGCTTGAGAAAATGTTCCGCCCTAATGGGGGACGCTTAATTTTGACAGATACATGAGTACATTCTGAAACAAAAGTTTGATTTTTTAGCTCGATCTGCGTACCACTCGACTAAAGGGATTCGCTTAAATTAAGCTCAGCTAAATTTTGGAGAGAATTTTGTACGGGAGCTAAAACTGAGCTCGAGTAGCGTACTAAGCTTTAACTTATATCACCACCAAGCCTATGATCGGATACAATTCAATGAATTTAATCAATGAAACATCGACTAGCAGATTGGAAAACAAAAATCACATTTCCATGTGCAATTTGAGCTTTAGATTGCATTAATATTTCTAAATTTTATTTTTTGACTTCAATTTCCACTGAAGTCGTTAGAATCTCAAGGCAAGTTCAAAAAATCAAATTCACTGGTCAGGTTTGACAGAAACTGCAAGACAAGTACACCTACAGCGAAGTAAATGCTATGTTCGAATTTTCGAACTTCAGCAAAGTAGTTTTTTATTCATACCGATTCAAAGCAATTGCTAAAGCCCGTATGACACTACATTTTTTGTGCATTTTTTCACACTTTTTAAATGAAACTAGAGCAGTACGAAATATTAGAACGAGAATTCCCGATAGGAGTGAGTGTGTACACACCAACCTCAATAATGTAGATACGTCAAAAAAATAATGTATTTAAATCACATTTTTCAGCTTACGACTCCGTTCCACTTCCAATGTAGTGTCATACGGGCTTAAGAGATTTTACTTTCCTAATCGTTAAAACCGAACATAAACTCAGTTTTCTTTTGACTTGACGGCGGTTAATCCGACTGAATTTAAACGGCACTCGGGAGACCAGTTTTAGTACTTAAACTCGGTTTAAAACTCAATTTCATAATGTTGACATTTCTTCTCACTCAGTAGGGCGCAGAAAATAAGAGAAGTAGATTATTGGACTAGAAAATAAAAAAGTGTCAAGGAACTAAAAACAAGGACTTCATTCGTCAAAATTAATGTTGATGTCTTCGTCAGAAGACGAGTTTGTCAAAGAGCTGATGGAACAGCAGCTGATGGTGATTGATTCAACGTAGTCTTGTTCGTCGAATATATTGAATGCACGAGAGGGCGTGCGTCGACGACTACGATATGGGGGGCTTTTGAAAATATTTCCGGCTGAAAAAAAAGAGACATTTTGAAGACAACATTTGATGATTCCACAGAAATTTCGGCATAATTAATGCATCTTAAAATATAAATGGGCCGAATACAAATAAAATAAATAATCAAGTGACAAACAACAAAAAGCAAATGTTAAATTTGACATAACGTTGGTTTAAAACGGGTTACATTCGGTTTAAACTCTTTTCAATCCGCATTTGAATCCATCTTTGATTCAGCGGGTTAAATGCGTGTTTTTGAGTAAATATTATTACAAATATGGATTCAAATTGTCAGGCTTAAAAAATACGGAATAAATGGTCGGGTGTTAAATTAACTTAAACATGGGGTCGGGTCGTTACGTGATGGAATTGGTTTTCGTTTCGTGTGTAAAACCGGCATAATTCCGTGAACGTATAGCTTGTTTAGGGATGTGGCGATTAGACTTAAACTACGAGTACTGTTTATCAGAAAGGAACCTCATAAAAAATCAATAAAAACCAAGTCGAGTTTTTATACCGATATCAATGACTTAAGTCTTAGAGGGGGCACTACTGCGGAATCACTGTTAAACATCGTTGAAATGTCGAAGCCATAGCAACGTACCCCACCCCACACTGCTTTTCAATCTCTTAGCGAGGAATAAGTGAATATGACGATAGTCATTTTTGAACAAAGACCTTTTTTCAATTATAATCAAAGATTGACTAAAAACTGCTACCGGAAAGGGTGTACATATCACAACTCCGTGTAGGCACAGTGACTCAGTGGTTAGTGTGCTGGACCACTAGGCGAGGTTCGATTTCCGTCCCCAAATTCCATCTAAAGGTTTTTCCCACTGCGCCACCTCTCGCAAACGAAAGAAACTCATAAAAGCAGTTTGAAATAAGCAGTAACCTACAGAGATAAGACGAACTCGATTGAGACAAATTAGGTGCTGCCAGAGCTCGATTGTATCGCCTGAACTCGATTTATCAAGTTACGTGCTGCCACCTCTGTGCTTAGCATTGATGCCAATTCATGCATATGTCAACTCTCTGCACATCTTGCGCAATAAGCTCAGAATAGACACGTCAATAAGCTTAATCTTCTTATTGGCACTGAACCAGGTTAATGAAATGTGGTGAGACCTCGACAGCAGCGACTATGCGGGACAGCTGAAGGTTAGAAATATGCCAATTATTGCAAAGGCATTCAGCATATAACTAAAAATTGTTGCAGCTTCCGCAGTTGCATGATATGAGCGTGGAAAACTACCATTCACTTACCGTGTGCTTAGCCCGAATTATCCTCGAAATCAAAGCGATTCAAGACCAGGCTTTGTTATATCTTTAGCTCGGATGGCAAGAGCTTGCATTTAGCTATATTGAAATCGCAAAGGTACCTTTATCTGAATAGAAATGGCAGCGTACTTCCATCAAACTCATCAGTCTTACTTCGTAGGACCTCTCTATGTCCAGAAATGCTCTCTCCCCCTAAGAGAGACCGACAGTCAGGGTTACTGCCATTCAGAAGTTAGTTTAATGTGACCAACTGCTAAATGGATGCCAGATGAAATGTAAGATCTTCTCGTGTAGAACGAGTATTCCTAGGTACCCCACTGATGCACACACAAGCTGGACGTTGCTTAGTTTATCACGACTAGGCTTTATCCAAAACAAGACAGTACACCGGAAAATCACACGTACAAGAGTATTGGTCTCATGACAAAGACGCGTATTTTATGCCTTTTTTTATAGAAAAAAAGTGAAAAAGTATGATAGAGTAAGGGACAATGTGAGCATCTTGGTACTTCCTGGAGAAGAGGACAAGTTCAGGGCTTGAATTACAGAACCCGCAATCGAGCAATACTTGACTAAATTTGTTATTGTTTTGCATGTAAATTCCACAAAATTCAGTGACGTATATTGCTCGCTCACGGATGCGGTACAAAACTGAGGTTGCACGCCCCATCTACAACGATTCGCCCATCTAATTGGTCTGTCAAGAGCATACATTATAAAAGAATGTGGTTTTCGATTGGGCTTCTTTAGATTCGCTCTCAGATTTTAGATTTCGTGTGTCAAATCGAACATAGAAACGTCACTTGCTCTCTTTTGTGTTTTGTTGTTGTAAGAGGGACAGGGCCACATTTTTTTTTATTAGTTTAAACAATTGCTTGACGGTTCGGTTGCTTGGGAAGGCAAGCACTACATTTGAAAACCATTCTACTAAAGTCGGAAGATATACTTGGACGTCTTTGTTCTTTTTAATTTTTGTTGCTGCAGCAGTGGCTAACGTGCTAGGAAGCAAGTCACGAACTTTGGCTGAATTATAGAACTCAGTGCTTTTGCATTACTACTTTAACAAGCGTTCCAAACCGCAAGCTTATGACTACGATGCAATGCATACTTTTCAAAACATCAACTGCGCAAACAGGGCATCGAGAATGTTTATGACATTTGAGTTTAAATCGCTAAATAAAATGGAACGGAGTCCTAAGTAAAATAGTATTTCTTGCTTTGATTTGCAGTAACAAATATATGACAAATACAAACTGCGCAAAAACAGTCATAACCTGGCATCAGGAAAGAAGTGTGCACTCACAAAGCTCTTTTTATTTGGGCCTTTATTACGACTATATATAGCTCACCGTAGCACCCAAATTCTCCAGGATTCACTGATACTCGGCCCTAGCGATGTATCTATCGGAACGAAAAATTCTCCGATTTCATAAGATTCGGAGGATTTTTGCTTCGAGGTATTCTTCCGAACAGCTGTCCAGACCCAGAGCATTGTTCCAATACAATGTAACGCACTCCAGCTTTTTTTGCGTTGCAGTGCGATCAAGTTTGTTTTTCAGTTAAAATTTGTGACCACTTTCACAAGGAATTTGTTTACGATTTGAAGTGTGGTGTTAATAAATGTAAGCAATTAAAAAAATTGTGTATTTATTGCTTGAATTTGAGTCTCCAGATCAAAAGAAAAAAACAAGCTCCAAACGAGTAGGAGTTTCTGGTGAACTTAATGCAGGATAAAGCCGACGTAGCACGTAACTACACAAAGATGTCACAACAAGTTGTTGCTGTATTTTTGCATTTTGGAACGACGTAACAGATCAACTTGAAGAGCTAGGTATACGGCAAAGAGATGCAAGTGTTGGAAAAGGTATAGGGGTCTGACTTTTTCTACGTTCATGATTTAGGGCCCGCCACCATATGAGCGACCCTTTTCTTAGGATAGCAGAACACCTTGGTAGTGCTTTATCAGCCCGATTTTTTTAGACACTCAACTGGAAGACGGATTTCAGTTAAGCGATAGTGGAGGGAGGAGCCAGTTGTTCAACCCAAAAGTCTCCGGACCGTCTAATTGATCAGAGATAATTCCTTCTAGGTAGCTCTATGGGAAACTGTTTTAATACCTGTGGATTGAAACAGCAGCATTATATTGCTTTGCATTTCAAGAACAGGCATCATTCATTCACCCCCACAATATATTATCAGAGCTGTTGGGTGAGCGGAAGCTTTCACTTAGTCCAGTTTGCAGATACGACTCATACCGATCCAAGTCCTACATAAATTCCTTATGCGCTACTTTTTGTTTGGCAAATGACACATACGATTTTATGTGAAACTTAAATCGCTTTCAGTCGCATCAGTGAAATGGACCGATGAGTGCGTTGTGATTTTTTGACCGTGCAGTGCCGTGGGAGCACGATCGATGTGGCATTTTCTCTAAAATGCGGTCTTACTCCAAAAAATCTTTTCCGGTGGTTTTTGCATTTGTTGACAATTGTTTCTCCTTCTTCTTGTTTTTCTTTTACCCACCACGGTCCATATCACCGCAATCGCTATTCTCTGCCTGGCTCAGCATTTTAACCCCAGTTACTGTTGCAGTTTCAGCACACGTGATCAACCAGCAGTTTCACCCGGCATGATTATAGCACATCACAGTAGTAAAATGTTTCAATGTCAACTATATTCTTTCCATTGCAGTGCCTGATGCCTGTTGGTCCACTGCGAGTTAGGTGTGAGAGAGCATCTGGTAACACTTACTCAAAACCGAGTTGCAATAGCTGCTGTAACTTATATAATATTCGATTAGGCTTCTTCAGATTCGTTCAGATTTCAGGCTTCAGATTCTGTAACGCGAAACGATCAAACGTTTTCATGCGCACGAATGATTCGCCCTATGTTACACAAGCAAATTTCTTCGTGCACACGAAAACGTTTGATCGTTTTGCTTACAGAATCTGACCCCAGATTTCGACTGAAATCGAACATTAAAACGCCACTTGCTCTGTTTTTGTATTGATATTCGAGCAATTGGAATATGTGTAGCCTTCGACACTTTTTACACGTTTTCCATTCACTGGTTAAATTCTACATTAAAACATTCGAAATTTACGCCCAAATTGTTTTCTAAACATTTGTAAAAAATTTACCAAAAATAGATCAACCCGATGCAATTCGTCGAAAACTTACACGAAAACATAAACAAACTCCACTAGTTGTCAAACTCAAACGCATTTGCATACGTAAATCTGAGGCAACTCTGAGAAAAAGTACTCTGAAGTCGGAAAAAGATTGCTTTTTTCGTAGAAATCGGGCCTAAAACTAATCAAATGCTCTGAGAGTGCCCAAGCCCATTCAGTACCACATTAGCTTCTATTGGCAATTGCTGTTGCTGTCATTGTTCCTCCTCCTTTTTCACAACGCTAACGATCTCGCCTGGGATCACAACTCTCCTACTTTGCTGCCTAATTCTATGGATCTGTCTGTGCAGTTGACTGGGTTGACTTCAGAAAACGTCCGGTTTAAAAATTGTGCATGTACATGGCTGAGGCCAATGGATTGTACCAGGCGTTTTTGTGGCGGGCCTGTCTCTCTTCTTTCGTTATTTTATCGGCCTTCTAATCCCCCAAATTTTTTTCTACGGTATTATCAGGGTTTCTCCTTTGGACATGACAATCATGCTGTATTTTTTCGTATGATGGTAAGTAAAGTAAAGGATCTTCTTGTTTTAAGCCGATCATGCACTCCGCTGTCAATAATACACAAAAACCGAAAGAATGCATTTCCTTCCATGGCATTAACCAAGGGAATCTTCAATATAAATAGAGGCGAAGGCAAAGAACCACTTTTACTGCCTTAAACACAACATACACTTGATTTTTTTGCTGGGAAGATTGTGCAGAGATGCACTGCTGTGTGTAATTTGTTCCTATGTTTGTGTATAAGCCAACTACAATTTCTACCATTGGGCGAAGTCTAGTTTTAATTAAAAACACGAGTCCCACATTGAAGTAGGTAGAAACTAATGTTAAGAGCATTCCTTCCATTGTTTTTATTATCAAAGTTTACAGGGAACACAGATCAGCAAGATCAATTTTTATTACATATTGCAATAGTTTTATCGTTGATTGCTCTTATTAAAAAGCACGCCAGGACATGACCACAAGTATTCATTAGCAAAAGAAGCTATCAAGTTGCAGATCATGAGAGCTGTGTTAGTGCCTGAGTTTCTAACACCCTTTACCATCCTTCTGTTGTTCTCTTCAGAAAGTTGGATCGACATGTTTTAGATTGACAACGCCCATCACAAGATTTAAAATAAGTATGAGCACAAATTAAAACTAGGTACCCAAAACTTTCAATTTGCTTAATAAAAAGTAAAGTGCAGTAAGGTGCATTAGCCCCTGGCACTTTGTCCTTTAGTATGTATCCCCATCATTGCATGTTTAAAATGTAAATTCATAAAACACACACTATTACCATACTTGCAGGTGGAACTCTTAAATTTGCCGATTTGTTTGCCAAACTAGCCGTTGTTTGTATCCAAGCCGAACTGCGTTTGTTTAAAACTGTCCGGAACTGGATTTTACTCCTTTCCTCTTGTGTTGGCTGTCGTACCTTCTCGCGGGACAACAAAGGTGTGAATAGCAAATCTGTTACAGAGTACACACACAGTACTCATACTCATTCATAAATATGTATACGGTGTACCCAATAACGAAGAGGTGTTTCCGACTTATTGCTTCAGGGAATAACCTCAAAACCGTAACAAGCATCAACGTTCAAGTTCATCAAGATCATATTAAATCACCTGTGGAATAAAACATTCTAAAGAATTTTTGTTCGACGATTCCATATCTTCAAAACGAAAACACGTTGGACCAGGGCATTGGCTGAAGACAATGTTGCTGCACCATGCTTATCTAACCTGTTCCGACAGCTGTTGTTAACCCAAATGTGTCGCGTCGTTCTATTCGACTTTCTTATCACTGGTTGAAGCTTTCGCTGAATCCAAACAGTTTAGGAAGATTTCAAGTTCAAGAGTAGCCCTTGTTGAAATTCAATAACAAATTTGTCACGCATGTGCTCAATTCTGCCGTCCGGTTCTTCACATGATGACTTAAGTTAAAAATATCTATCGAAGCAAGTAGCTAGATAGCCGGTGGTCTAAACCATCTGATGCGCATCAGAACAGAAACCAACACACAAAAAAAAAACCAAAATAGATACTTAAAAAAAAAGTACACGAAATTATTTATCAACCACCCGATAGTATTATTACTTCAAAAAAATCGATTACTTCCAATAACCTGTTTCATTTTATGCAAAATTGGAATTATTTTTGTCCGCAGAACTGCCATCTTTCGAACATATATGGTAAAAAAAAATTATTGAAAATCACTGCCGTATGAAAAAAAAATCACAAAGTATTTGCCAGATTAAAATAGTTGAAACCGGCTATAGGAACACAATTTATCAACAAATAATAGTTGAAAATAGTTTATTTTGACCTTTTAATCCGATTGTTTAATGGCACATGTTAAAAACTTTACTTACTTTTGTTTTGCCAAAATAAAATTGGAGAAGAAAAATATATATCGAAAAATTGTCACTTCTATATCTAGCAAATGTTTATATTCAAGCTTGGAATAATCTATTTAATGAATATCTGTTGATATCATTTATGCAATAATCGTAATTTTTTAACACAGCTGACGAATCTGTGTATTCATTGGAAAAAATTTTCATAGTTTAGATGCACGTATACTCCATAAAAAAAATATATTTGGCAAAACCATGAAAGGTTCCAATCGGTCAATACTTCAGATATGTTTACTTTGTGACTTTGTTTCTTTTACCACTGGGAAAGCCACATACACTACCACCAAATTTTCAACAACATAAATTAAATTTGTTAATCCGCACAAGATAATTACTTTTTTCTCAACCGTCACTTCTGTTTTATTATTTATTTTTCTTCTGCACTAACTTTTTATTCCCGAATGCCAATACTAAGCACTAAACGAATCCCAAGGAGAAAAATTTAAGCCCAATATGGCTGATTATTTTTATACTGATTAAAGGATCTGGTTACTTGTACTAGATTTGTATGGTTGGTAAAAGAATCGTTCAGATGCAAAATTTTGCCATTGAAAATATGTATCTACCTGGGTAGGTGTATCTACTAGCGATTCGATTCGCTTAATCAATCGGACAGTGTGCTAGGATATAGCGACTTGAGGCCGTGTGTCAAAATTAACCGAAAGGACTTTCGTGCATTTGTCATGAGGAACAACTATACTCAAAAATTGATGCGTTTGGTAGCTCTCAGATGTAAACGAGAACATAAGAGTTAAGTGGTCGCATAAGGCAGGCAATTGTAATTGTTTTTGACATTTCTAC
Source organism: Cheilosia impressa (assembly GCA_948293265.1). NCBI lineage: Eukaryota > Metazoa > Arthropoda > Insecta > Diptera > Syrphidae > Cheilosia > Cheilosia impressa. The sequence goes on from OX411884.1 coordinate 15,308,413, forward strand.
ACTGAGGCATATTTCGCGAATCTTTCTTATTTTATATGAATAATGGAATGTGTAATGGGGCAAACAGAATATTTTTAATTTTGAAATATATATTTTTGCAATATTGCTGTGGTTGCACAGAGTGTGCACGAGAACCAATACATGTCAAATTTGCGTCATTCTACAGAACTTATCTGCCTTTGCTCGCTTTAACTTTGCGAACTATGTGAAGACTTAGGTCTCTTTCCGTACAAAACTTAAATTGTACAATAAAATGTCATTTGTGTATAAATCGTTATTGTTTTCATTGAAATGTTCATCGGTTTTATATAGTGAAGCACAAGGCACCATTATGGCAAGTTTAAGTAGAAGCAAGTGCTAAAGCCCGTATGACACTACATTTGTTCCTCATTTTTATGATGTTGAAAACTCAGCGGTGTGTAAAAGAGACTGAAAGAGTACAACGAAAGGGGTGCAATTGTTTGCAAAGCAACCACAAACTTTCTAACGAATTTATAAATTTGAAATATCAAATGCAAGTATGCACTCACTCCTATCAGGAATTTAGTTCTAATTTTCCATACTGCTCATTTAAAGAGCAAAAAAAATGTCGTGTCATATGGGTTTTATAAAATTAATTTAAGGCATTTCAGGGTAGGTAGTTATTAAGTGCAGTTACTTCACCAACCATAAACTATAAATTCGAGGCAGACATTCACTTTTAGTAGGAAAATGTCAACAATATGATTAAAGAAAATACTTGCCGTTTATTGTGCTAGTTATTTAGGTTATACCACAGTACATGCGTGTAGTCTTGATCGTTTTTATAGAATCAAACTGCATTTACACGATCAAGCGCGTGCATTTTTGCACGAGACGTGACAGAGAAATCCGTTTTTCCGCAGTCAATGCTAGTAAGGGAGTAAGAACGAGATCACAAATCAGGCGCCTAAAGTGTCATGGATATGCTGCCCATAATTATAGGTACGTGAAACGGAAATAAATCCAAGTTCAGGGGAATATAATTTCTGTAATCACTTGAAAATATTTCTATTTTTGATTTAAAACATGTGAAATGAGAGCGATTTTAAATTTCAGTAAATTTAACCAAATATGCATCAATCAGTTGTACGAAATTTATAAATAATTGTCCGCTCATCACTTCGGGGAGGCATTTTGTTTTATAGGAAAGCGAAATTTCGTAAGATATCGCTATAAAAATATCCACATTCATAGCTTTCCCATAATTCCTACTACGTAAACAAGATGGCCGACCAAAAAACGTGTCACGTTTTTTTGCGTCTTAGGTAATGCCGTCCCTTTCAGTCACACGGCTATGTTGTATTTAGCATTTCTTTAACCTTCCATGTTAGGAATGTGTGACTGTGTAAATGCGGCATCATTGTCATCCGATAACTTTTTATATCGTGTGTCAATTGCGCTTAGTAATTATGTAAAATTATTCTCCATAAATTTTGTAAACGCTTTCGTGGTGAAAAATAAATTTTTACGCTGTCAAAAAATTATCCTCCTCGGAAAGACATTTTTTGACGTTTTCTTTTGCTTCGGATTTCCTTTAAGCTTTAAGAGTAAATAAAACTTAAAATTTCACTAATTTAAGTCGTGATTAGTTATATCTCTGTTTTTAATTTGAGTTTGGTAAACTTCTCCTCCCATCACTCACCAGTCATAATACGTCAGAAAAGATCAAAATTTAACACAATTGAAATACGGCCTCAAAAACGAAATGCAACCCTTTTTTTAACTTACAATTAACAACAATTATTTAACGCACGAATTGAGAAAGTCAAGCCAACCAACCTAAAACTGATTAAATTAGTTCGTGGTGAAGTTCACACTGGAAAGAATCCTTTCTCATTTTGGCGGGCATGTGACACGCTGACACCCCTGGAAATACTAATCGCATTTCCATTTCACAACAAATTGTACAAGTACAAATAAAAAGCAAAATTATTGGAAAGTGTGAATTATGTTGCTACTCACACTTAAGCTTCTACATAAATTTTCAGCGACATAAAATTTTACTTCCAGCATTATACTCTGTTGTTTCGCCGAAATACATTTTTTCAATTGCCGTGAGTTTCGAGTGTAAAATATTTATTTTAGTTTATAATTTGGTTTTTGTAAATTATAGACAGCAATCCACGGACGAAGTGGTGTTTTATTTCATCGAGTATTTGTATGGGAAGCGGATTATTTAAATAAAACTTAAAATGGCTGATGACTTCGATATAGAAGCCATGTTGGAAGAACCATATCAAAAAAGCGTAAGTGGAGTCGATCAATTTTAATAACTTTTTATTGACGTTGCAATGTACTGATGTTTCTTGTGCGTCAGATATGTGTGCAGTTACCAGGAAATGGACTCAGGGCACTTGGTCGCCACACTGACCATTCATTTGTTATATAAAACATTAAACAAAATAGAATGGTTTTTGGTTTAAGTTGTTAAGAAACCTTGCGAAATTGAATGGCAATGAGCTTTCAAATATCACTGCAACAATAGCCTTGTTTTTCGGTAATTTCTTCAAATACATTATAAACATAAACTATTAGTTCTAGCTCAAACGCTGTCCTTACCGCTCTTGTGAATTTTGTCAACATTTTGATACACGTGTTGGTATCTGCCTTTTTTTTGGCATAAAATTTGCGGTGATATTTTGAAAGCTGCAAAGAACATTGCTTTTTCTGCCAATGCCTTCTTCGGAGACGAGAACTATTGCTTTCCAGTGAAAAAGCAACAGTCATGTGGGCATAGTATTATTGATAAAATATCAAGATGGACCTTGATGCCCCCGGCAACGACAATTTGTTATCCATACCTAACGTTTATTCTTTTGGAGCAATTTTATTACATCCCAGTTTACTTTACGCATAATTTTTAAAATAAAAATATATTGTTCTAAGTCTGCAGTTCAGTTTATAGTTCATGTTAACTTTCCACTGAATTCTAGACTCATACGAATTGCTCCGCCATGTCAACCTGTTGTTTACAAACTAGGTAAGAAACGAGTTCGTTAGATTTTCCTTTTATCAGGCAGTTTATTTCTTTTCAGGCATCTAATTTAGATACATTCTACCGTCGCGGGGAACGCACGCTCCGGATAAAGCAGATAACGGCTGTATTGCGTTCGTTCTTTATGTCGTCAACCAATCTTGGTATTGTGCAAAACATTTCGGATAATTTTGCCGTCGGTTTACTGCTGTACAAAATTCTTACTGTACTAGATTCTTACGAGTGCAGCTAGCCTTGGGCTAGATCCAAATCGTTTCCATTCTTAGTTCTTAAAGTCTCGATAAAGGTTTTGTCTTCCGGGAAAGCACGCGCTTATTTCTCTGTGATTGAATCGCGAGTTTCTGGTTTTGAATGACACATCAAATAATATACACCAACTTTAAGTGCTGCCAAATACATAGCGCGAAAAAAGGTTACTGCTTGCGATTTTCTTGAAATATTTTAACGATGGTTTTTCTACAGCATTTGAATGGAAAGCTTCGGACATCACAGTCGGGTTAGTAGTAGAGCAAGCGTTCCTTTTACATGCGAATAATTGGTGCAACATACTCTGTAGCACTCCAAGTCCAAGTTAATTTTTTTTTACCAGGTGGCAGAAAAATCCGAAATGTTTTGGGCAATGTAGCTGCTTGGCGCTGGTAAACCTTTCCTCCCAATCTCCAAATAGGGCGAACAATTGGTGTTCAACCTCTTTGCTTACTGAAACTTTTCAAAATCACTCATAAATTTAAACAACATGTTCGGAGCTTCAACTTTATTAACCCTTGAAAGTCCTGTAACTTATATTGTGCACTAGGGTGGAGCGTTTTAAATGTTGATCCACCCAAAACCCAAACAAAATGTCGGTGATGACGCAGCGTTTACTTTACTGCACCTTACGCTCCACCCTAGTCTAGTGTAAAGATGATTCCAATGAAATTAAAGAGTACCTACTTGTGTTTAAGAAAAATGTGTAAATAAAACTACTGCAACAGAAAGGCGATGCAAGTGCAAATTAATTTATTTTTCGTTTTCCATTTTGCAAATCGGTATTGAATTAGTCTGTCAGCACGCGACATTTTATACTCACTTCACATGTTCACCAGCAAGAGAAGGATTTTTGGAATTCTATAAATACTTGAACCAATTCAAGAATTTGTTGTTATTTGTAACGTCAATGGAGAATGATATTTCTGGCATATGGCCACTGCAATCAGAGAAAGGAATTATCTCAAATAAATTGAAGTGGATACTCGTATTTGGTGTACTTACCAAGCGACCTAAACACGTCCACCTGGTCGGAGTCCGCTTTAGCAATCGATAAGAGTGATAGGTAATTATTGCTGGCCTTTTGGCAGATTTCTCGCATTCAATCGAACGTAAAACTCGAAATTGTTCTCTTTATTGTTGGTTTTTCTTGCGTTTGGAATATCTGTGTAATGAGAGAATTTTTTGTGATCTTTTCCGTCTGTCATTGCACATTATTCACACTATTTTAACGAAATGTTATAAAAACGAACTTGTGTGATTCAGGCATATTTCTTTGGTTTCATTCAATGTTAGCGTTCTTTTTATGGCTACAGCAAAATGGGTCTCATAAGCACCGGGAATACAATCACTGACGGGAGCTGACGGTTCTGCGCTACCTTACATAAAATGTTCCTGCTGCGTACGGGTAAACGGTGGCAAATCAATACCTTCCATCGTGGACTTTGTCTGATCTCCTTTTTACTACTTCCTGCGACTGGATTTGGAAGAGCTAGGCATAAGTCACATGTGTTATGGTTAAAGATGTAGGACCACTCATATCGAGCGCGCACTAGGAGCCACCTAAATCGGGGTCGGCATTCTGTGAGGCGAAACGTTCAAACGTTTCAAATCATTCGTGAAAACCTTTGATCGTTGTGCCTTACAGACTGACCCCAGGTCTATTTGATAAAAAATGTTAATTCTTTTGAACCGGCATAGAATACAATACTCGTCATAATTTGTATGTGCTATGCACTTGTATTTGTAGCTTTTATTGGCGGTGACTGTCGTGTCGTGGTTCGAATTGTTTGTGACATGAGCGGCGTATGTTCGAGGTTCAAGCTACACCGATGCACCGTCATTTGCCTCAAAGAAAACGAATAACAGCAAGAGTTTCTTTGCTAATCTGCGAATAGTTGAATAGGAGTTCCTCAATAGAACTGGAAAAGAGTTCTTAGCTCATAGTGCAATGGGACGCCCAACAGAAAAGAATTACGTCTACAGGGTGTGCCAAAAGAAGTCATTCGATGTTGTTTGGCTCTCATTTTTTTTCTAAATGAAAAACTTCGATTCTGTTTTTTGATTATGTTTATCTGAACCTTCACAATTTTATTGGTCAAGTCGAGAAGATGATATCGGCTAAATGGGCGCCGTCACAATTGATTGCCCTACGGGCTAGTTTAACGGCCATATTATTCACTACCTTTAATCCGGGTTAACCGTTACACCCGGGTTTAAGTGAGTTTAACCCAAAACTTAAACCCAAGTCCATAATATTCAGTCGTTTAACCCGAACATAAACCCATTTTTTTAAACTTGACAGCGTTTAATCCGATTGGATTTAAACGCGCTCCGGAAACCAGTTTAAGTTCTTTAACTCGGGTTAAAGCTCAATTTCATAATTTATGACATTTTATTTCTCGCAGGACGTGAGAAATAAGAAAAGAAGAAAAGTGAAATAGATAACATAGATTTAAATCCGCATTTAAATCCAGCGGGTTTAATGCGTGTTTTTCAGTGAATAATATGGACGCAGGTTTAAATTATCGGGTTTAAAAAATGCGGATTTATGATCGGGTGTAAAATAAACTTAAACCTGTGTTACACCCGGAGTGAATAATATGGCCGTTAGCAATGGGATGTATGTTTTTCATTTAGAATTAAAGTCAAACAACATCGGATGACTTCTTGTGGCCCACCTTGTATTAACTAAAAGAAGTGCAGAACCTAACTCCAGGTTCTTTATGGAACTCCTACAGAAATTTATCGAAATTTGAGCTTAATCGTTTACCCCAGTGTATTTGGTCTTGTTCCCCCACCACCTCTGCCGTCTGACAGATATCCGCGAGGAAGTTTTTCAATTCAACATAAAATTGTACGCCCCTTGTATCGGTTTATAAAACAAAAGCTTATACTAACAAAATTTTTGGCTTGGTTCTTGTTTTTCTGTATGAACGTGCTGCGCCAACTGTTAATTTACTTATTCAGACTTATGTCAGAAAGTTCTTCGAAGTCATGAAAGAAGTGTCTCCCATTGACTTTATTTCTGGTATGGCAAAGTGTTGCGCAGTGACGAAGAATTGTGGAGTACAATGTGTCACAACATCTAATGTGGCGTTTGATAACGTAAGACATGGTTGCGCTCAGCCTCTATTTCCCTACCTTTTGGTTCTTGTGGGCTGTTTTGCTAGACAAAGGTTCGGCTCATCGAGTTTATTAGTAGTATTGCAGTCGTCAAAGTTAAATACGAGGGGTGATTGATAAATAGGTACCTGTTTTAGTCAAGAAAAAACATTTTTTTGGGACAATTTTATTTTATTTTTTGGACATAGTCTCCTTTTACCACACTTAGCCCAACGATGTTCCAACTTTTTTAAGCCCTCCGAAAAATACGTTTTGTGGAACTTTGCAAAATATGCCTCAGTTTTGGCTGTGATTCGCTGCGACGTGCCACGAGTGAACCGGTGCATTCTCGTAATGGGGTAGAACTTTTTTCTTTGCCAAGTTTCCTCTTCAATGCGTTCTTAAATTGTTCCAATAACTCAGCATAATATTGTCCTGTAATCGTTCTTCCCTTTTGCAAATAACCTCTGTGGATTATGCCCTGAGAAACCGGTGGCCATCTTTCCGGCCGATGGAACTGTTTTCGCCTGCTTTGGTGCACGTTATCCGCGTCCAGTCCCCTAGTTTGACTGTTCTTTCATTGCGGGCTTATTGATGGATACAAGTCTTATCAACCGTCACAAAACGGCTCAGAAACTCCATCGGATTGAGATTAAAAAGGCCCAAACTTTGATGTGAAGTGTCCATTCGAATCCACCTTTTGCCGACGGAGGGTAAACGCGGCACCCATCCCGCCGATAGCTTTGTCATGCCCAAAAGTTGATGCAACATATTCTGCACACGTTCAAATGAGATAACTTTCATCTCAACGACGGTCTGCCAATCAGTAGTCACTTCAAATGGACGACCTGGACGCTCTTCATCTCCGACGGATGTACGACCACACTTGAATTCATTGAGTCCAACTTTTGTCTAATTTCACGTTTTCCCAACCAAAAACAAGAATCTAATCACCGATCAGTACTGCATTTTTTTCCATAATTAGAAAAAAACTTGCACTTGCTCACTTCCCACAAAATGAATCAATGAATTTATCAGAAAGTTTGACAGTCGTTGTTTGACAGATGACACTAAACAATGACATAAAATGTTTTTTTTTATAGTATAGAACTTCGAATTGAAACAAAACACAAGAAAATCGTTTTAATGTCCATCAATTTGGCTTTATTGGAAGGATAATTTTATGCCATTAATGTTTAAACACGGTTTCGGGCATGCGGCCGCCGCGCCTGGTTCGAATAAAGCCAAGTCCAGAGGTCCAATTTTTAACCACTTTTTCGACCATTTGGAGCTGTATATCGGCAATAACGCCACGAATGTTGGCTTCCAAGTCCCCTAACGTTTCTGGTTTGTTGGCGTAGGCGAGCGACTTCACATATCCCCAAAGAAAATAGTCCAATGGTGTCAAATCACACGATCTTGGTGGCCAATTGACAGGTCCATTCCGTTTCATGTTTCCTTCAATAAATCGATTGTGATGTGCGCTGTATGGCATGTAGCGCCGTCTTGTTGGAACCACATCTCATCCACATGCATGCCATCCATCTGTGCGCAAAATCTACTATAAAGTTGATGGACAGAGCTCCAATTGCTGTGCACGGTTCATTCATTCGGGACCTCTTCAACACTTTGCTCTACAGCGGCAATTTTTTCTTCGGTGCGCACTGTTCGACGTCTCTGCGGATGCGTATTTTCACATAGAGTAAACGTAGTGCGAAAACGATCCATGGTTAACCGAATTAATTGCTCTGATGGACGATTATGTCGACCATAAAATGAACGGAGCTTGCGGTTAACTTCGCGAACTTAACCATTATTTTCGAAATAAATTTGCACGATTTGCAAGCGTTGTTCATCTGTCAACCTGTTCATGATGAAATGGCAAACCAAACTGAACATGAATGACATTAGAGTTGCCAGATTTGACCACAAAATGTCAGTTTTATCTCTATTCGAAAAACCAACCTCTAAAAAAAACCCCCTTCATATCGTTTTCCATTGGGCAAAAAGAAGCGTCACTTCTGAAACCGTTCCATTGGCACAAAAAATACTCTTCTGGTGATTCTGAGGAGAGAATTTCGCTTCTCGATTTGAAGTCAGAATCCACTCAAGTGCATTTTATATATTTTATACAAGTCAGCTGACAGCAGCCGTAGATTATTTTTTGACATTTCACCAATACTTTTGTGGATTCTTTCAGAAGCAGTTTTGCTGTTCCATTGGATTTCTGAATGAGTGGATGCCCGAGTGAAACCAATGGAAAACGACAATAGATCTTACGTCAATGCCGTTGTGTGTCTTTAAGCACGGGTACTAACCAATCATCCATCGTATCGTAAAATGGAAAACGTCTCTTAGGCGACGGTTGTCATCCCCGTAATCAGTTTCACTTCACTTGTGACTCAGCGTTGAGCCACAAATTCGACCTCTTTTTGCCTTGTTCTTTTCCATTGCCTCATGCATTGGCAACTTTCGACAAATTGACTAGAGAAATATTCACCCTTATTCCGAGTGGAGTTTTACTTTTACGACGTTTGTCGTTTTTTGTTTCGTTCACCGCCTTACAGAATTGCAGTAAAGTGTCTCACATGACGTTCACCGTAAGCGAATAGGTTCAACATGAACTTCAGTGACAAATGGCGTTCAACGACTAAAATTCCAAATTCTCGTAATTCCTAATTCCAAATTCAAATTGGCGTTTTTTTTAAATCGTCGTAAACGCCACTCGGAATAGGGGTGATTTTTAATGAGGACTTTGGATGCGGCATTATTTTTCAAAGGACCGTTTGTGGCAAATATTTTCCCATTCGTCGAGAATGGAACGAAGCCCCATGCGTTCGCAGTTGTCCAGTTAAATAAATGTTGTTCGTTCAATTATTCAGAAAGTTCTTTGTACTATGCATACATTGTCAAACAAGTTCAGTTGAGATTCTACTGATACACCAATCTCTCATTTCCAACCCAACTTTGAATACTTGCAACTAAATTTTCCGTTCTTACTTGAATTTTCCGCACAGATGGGTGTTTCCAATTCTGCCTACCTACACACACATTGGCAACTATACCGCGCGGGGGTTGTTTCCTTGTTTTATTCCTTTGTTTGTTGTTTTTTTTTTTTCATTTTTTTTATTTTCCACATTTTTATATGCATTTGAGGTTTTTTTCTAAATTTTGCTGCTCTGACTTTCTGCAATAACAAAACAAAGTGTATGCCTAGTCTGATCTATTCTCGAACCAGAATAACATCAAACAATCTATCAACATTTCTCAAGGGTACAAATATTTTTTACAGAAATCCTTTAAGCTCAATTTGCTATTGATTGTATTGGTCATTCTAAATACTTACACATGAGCCGGAATTTTCGGTAAGTTATAAATACTTGTGAATGTTCGATAACGAATATAAAAAAAAATAAAAAAAAAAATAAATTAAAACAAAATATTTTATTATACACTTTCGGAAACAAAATGTTGAATCCTTTGTACCCATCATTTTTCAAAATGCCACTGATTTTCAGATATACCTGACAAATTTCGTCCGGGCAGCATACAAGGGGAGGATTAAAAATGCCAACTCCAAAGAGTAAATTTTTTTTTACCATAGCGTTTCAAGTTTGCGCTATAAAAAGAGTCAATTGAGCAACAACACTTATTCAAAGAATTTTGTGTTGTGTTTGTATTAGTCAACCTCAACAGTACCTACATATAAAACAAAATCAAAAATCATTATGATCTTTTACTAATTTAAACTCTTCGATTTGCTTCATCCAACCAAAAAATTGTTGACGTATTTTTGAACGTCTTTGCTGTACCTTTACTGAGTATTAACAGATAAAAACTGGACAACCATCTAACCACAATCAGAGCAATGGCCGCAAGGATGACAACTCCAAGTCGAGGTATTCGTCGAGGTGAGTAAATGTGGCCGTAGGCTAACTGAGTGTTGTTTGAATTTCTACTTTTTAATTTAGAAGCCCGTCAAGGAGTCGTACAACCGATGACAAGAGCAAATACAATTATTCACGAGAACCGGAGAAAGAACGCCATCGTTCAATGGATCGGTCGCGAGAACGCGAGCGGCGTCGTTCCCGCGAGAAAAGAGGTAGCAAGTCACGTGATCGTAGAAGGAGTCGGTCTGGTGATCGCAAGACTAACCGCGGCGGCCGCGATCGTCGACGGAGTAGATCCGGCGATCGACGGAGCCGGTCTAAAGAGAGAAGACTCAGTCCGATCCGAGAGAAGCCCGGCCGGTCTAAAGTAATTCCCAATCCAAGAGATAAAAGGTGGGTATTGTTTGTGCGCGGTATTCAAATCACACGCAAGTCAAATTGAATTTCTAGTCTGAGTTGGAGCCGTCCTCTGCAACTGTTACTTGAAAGTCTCCTTATAAAGGCGGCCATTCCTTAGACCCGACAGCCTGCTGATGGGAGGGGTAGTGTGATGGCATCATGCGACGTCAGATTTCTGTTTTTTTGGACGTGTGAATGTGAATGTAAAGTAGGTGATTGACTGCTTTTCCTGAAAACATTTTGTTCGCTAGGACTGCCGCAGAGTTCCTTCGGATTTCCAAAGTTTGTGTCTGTATGAAACTCTTCTTTAAGCGAAGACTTTAGAGGAAATGCTATAGAGAATCCTAGAGACAGCATAAGTAGGTCCACGTCGTCAGGAAAGTTCGCCCGAATCTGTTCGAGCAACCTCCTCAGAGATTTATTTTCGGTGACTTCAACGTGACTAGGAACTCAGACTTCAGTGACTTCAACATGACTAGGAACTCAGACAAGACCCGTCCGACCGATTTAAAGAGTCTTCAGAGCTATAGAAAGGGCCACCTTTCAGCTCTTGGGAATCCCCAACTGTTCAACTATTTCAGCTTCCTTTGCATGATTGGTAAGGCTGCCAATTTGCACGCTACAGACAAGTTCGCCTTGCGTCCTTCCAAAGTCAGGTGCTGTCTCTTTATATAATGTTTTCAAGAGAGGTTTTAATTATCAGTGGAAATAGAGGACGGCTTTATTTTTAGTTAGATCGAGGCTTGAAACATCTTTCTGTTCAATAAAACTTGACCTTGTCTGGCCAATTCTAAAGAAACATTTCGTTTTTCTTCTAGGCGCCGTAGCTATTCGCCGAAACCTTTCAAACGGGGTCGCACGCCACCGAACGGACTTGGTGAACAGTCGCCCCGAGCCGATTTGAGTCCAGAGGAGAGAGACGCCCGCACAGTTTTTTGTATGCAACTGTCACAACGTATTCGCGCAAGAGATTTGGAGGAATTTTTTTCCAGTGTCGGCAAGGTGCGTGACGTTAGACTAATCACATGCAACAAGACGAAACGATTCAAGGGTATCGCCTACATCGAGTTTAAAGATCCCGAATCGGTTGCGTTAGCGCTAGGCCTGTCTGGCCAAAGGCTATTGGGCATACCGATATGTGTGCAGCACACGCAAGCAGAGAAAAATCGTATCGCCAATGCTATACCAACATTTACGCCGAAAAATCACACAGGACCCATGCGACTGTATGTCGGCTCTTTGCATTTCAACATCACCGAAGACATGTTGCGAGGAATCTTCGAGCCATTTGGGAAAATCGATTCGATCCAGCTGATTTCGGACACAGAAACAGGGCGCTCAAAGGGATACGGATTCATTACGGTAAATATAACGCATCCACTCTTCTTTTTCCATGCTTGTTATAATAACATTCGATGACTATTCCAGTACCACAACGCCGAAGATGCAAAGAAAGCGCTTGAACAACTCAATGGATTCGAATTGGCCGGCCGTCCGATGAAAGTAGGAAACGTCACTGAGCGCCTGGACATGAACACAACAGCTCTTGACACAGATGAAATGGATCGCAGTGGCATCGATCTGGGAGCTACGGGAAGATTGCAGCTTATGTTCAAGCTGGCAGAAGGTGCTGGTCTAGCTGTGCCTCAAGCTGCTGCCAATGCGTTGCTAGCAACTGCCCCTCAACCGGTTTCCGTGCAGCAACAGCAGACACAGAGTCCGGCAATAGCGACACAGTGCTTCATGCTGGCCAATATGTTTGATCCGAAAAAGGAGACAAATCCATTCTGGGACACCGAAATACGGGACGATGTAATAGAGGAGTGCAGAAAGCATGGTGGCATTTTGCACATTTATGTCGACAAGGAGTCGTCCGCCGGGAACGTGTATGCCAAGTGTCCTAGCATAACAACAGCAGTATTGGCTGTTAACGCACTGCATGGACGATGGTTTGCGGGTCGGGTTATTACTGCTGCATATGTACCACTCATCAACTATCATACATTGTTCCCAGACGCGCTAACAGCAACTAACTTACTAAATACCATAAGAAAAACGGCTGACTAGATGAAATAGTTTTGAACTTGATTTTATGTTACGTGAACTCTATAATAAACAAACAAAAATAAAACAACAACACACAGTCGCAATGTTTTATCGAAGGTCAGAGTGGGTGGGGTTTACTTTTCAGGACTTGAATTTTCAGTTTTGGATAGACATATTCTCGGTGAGGGAAGTTTGTGCGTATGGTATTGCATTGTCCAAAAGATGGACCGCTGTTTGGTTTGCTGGCATCTCACTGATCGTAGGTATCTGATTTTAAGGAAACTATAATAGGTAGAACTTGACAAATTTGTGGAGTACTTGGTAAATACATTTATCAGTGCATTATCATCGACTGGCAGTGGTAAAAATGTTTTAACTGGTTTATATAGGCGCGATCTGCGATCTGATCGAAAAGAGACCAAAAACCCAGGCAAAACTCCCTTTTTTGGGCGTAGAAAGATACCTGTTGGGCACTCATTTCGTAACTTTTCAAACGATAGACCGCCAAAACAAGCAACTAATTGCTAATTAAGTTTGAGAGCTTAATCCAGTTCATTTTCCACAAATATACGAGTAATAAAAGCTGACGTTTGTCAAAAAAAATTCGACCAGAATATGGTTTCTTTTGGTGATCGAAGTTGCAAAAACGATATCGTTTAGACAATCGTTGATATACAGAATCTGCACTCATTCCGTAACTTATCAGACAATTATCGCAGAAAAATCCTTTTTTTCAGCTCTCGAAATCAGCTGGCTGCAAGATTAATTTCATGTCCCATTGGCAGCAAAAAAAAACTTCAGAGTCATACCAATTTTGCGAATCTCGATTTCTGAGTGAGATTGGGCACATTCGAGAATCTATTTAAACTGCATTTACACGATCACGCACGCGCATTTTTGCAAGAGACGTGAGAGAGAAATCCGTTTTTCCCCAGTCAATGCTAGTAAAGGAGTAAGAATGAGATCACAAATCAGACGCCTAAAGTGTCATGGATGTGCTGCCCATAATTATAGGTACGTTAAACGGAAATAAACCCAATTTCCGGAGAATATAATTTCTGTAATCACTTGAAAATATTTCTATTTCTGATTTAAAACTTCTGAAATGAGAGCGATTTTAAGTTTCAGTAAATTTAACCAAAAATGCATTAATCAGTTGTACGAAATTTATAAATAATTGTCCGCTCATCACTTCCGGAAGGCATTTTGTTTTACAGGAAAGCAAAATTTCGTGAGCTGTCGCTATAAAAATATCAATATGCATAGCTTTCCCATAATTCCTACCACGTAAACTAGATGGGCGACGAAAAAACGTGTCACGTTTTTTTGCGTGTTAGGTAATGCCGTCCCTTTCATTCACACGGCTATTTAGTATTTAGCATCCCTTTAATCTTCCGTGATAGGAATGTGTGACTGTGTAAATGCGGCATTATCTTAAGTCGACTAGATTGGTCTAGATAAGATGTAACCTAAACGCAAAAACTAAATTGGTCGGGAACGTCAGCCACATATTCGAACTGTCAACTTAGTACTCAGTCACGGATTTCTAGACTAGGTTCGTCGGCAACCCCTCAGCTGTCAGACATACTAAACCAGATACTTGAACGTCCCCATTTACACCTACTTACTAACACCAAAACATTTGAAACTATTTGTTAAAAGTTCCGGCAGAATTATAACTTATGTCGAGTTCATAAACGTAAAATACTGCATTCCAGCAAATTTCGCGTTCATTATTGTAAAACAAACTGCATTATCATTGCAGAAGTTTGGCAGTACTTGCATACAGAGAAGATAATTTACAGTCAACATTCTGCCAATAGTGCATGTTTGTGCTTCTGTGTTGTTGCCGCGCTGCAGAAAAATAAGTAAATGAGTAAATTTTTTGCAAATTGTTGAATTATTTTATAACTTTTGTTATTAAAGCCTAGTATGCTGTTCCAGGAAAGCTAAATTTAAGCGCCTCTTCAAGGTTTCTCTCCACCACTTCGCTTAATGTTCGCTTAATTTTGACAGCGTAAGTTCCGTCAAAAAAAAACTGTGTTGGTAAAGCTGCTTGACTTGCTACTGTTATGTCGTTTTCCATTGGTTTCACTCGGAGATCCACTCATTCTGAAATCCAATGGAACAGCAAAACTGCTTCTGACAGAATCCACAAAAGTATTAGTGAAATGTCAAAAGAAAATCTACGGCTGCTGTCAGCTAACTTGTAATAAATACATAAGTTGCACTTGTGTGACTGTGCTGTGGTTTGCTTTCATAAAAATGTATTCTTAAATATTTGCTGCATGGCTTGCGCAATTATAAACTCACACTCATTAAGGTCATCAAAGTTTCAAAAGCGATATCGTTAAAAATGACTAAGCATGCAAAGCATTAAAATATTTGTACCTACTTTTTGTTTTCGCTAAGATCAAGTCCTGACGGAGCAGCATGGTCGTTCAAAATAAGAGACAAGCGAGCGCTTAAGCTCAGCAATTTTTTTTTGGTATTTGTTTACTGATCTAACCTGGGAACAATCAAATTTCCTTTGAGGATGTTAGCGATCTAAATGACACTTCCGCTCACACCAAAATCAATCGAACCGCTGATAGATCATCTACGACAACACACGCTGATTGTCGTTAATGATTCTCACTTGATAATTGATGATCACACCATCCATACTGACTTACCAGTTCAAGCATTAAACAAAATAATGCCCACGTAGTTAAACGCTCTTCCATATAAAAAAAAACTCGTATAACCATCGATTTATTGTAAATTTCCCTTTATTTTTAAACCATTCAAAATTGACTACATTCAGTTAACCTAGCAAAAGTTAAGTTCGCCTTTTTGTTACCCATCATCGGTAGCAGACTTACAAACTAAATGTTAACAATTATATGTGTGTATCGCCCGGCTTTTCATTAATTTTAATGAATTAGTGACAAAATGAATGTTGTTATTTTCTTCTTAAGAATATATCGTTATGACTTCGCGTCCTCCTCCACGAACCATTAACACTTTCTCCAGACCTTCCGTTAATACTTCCAAGAACTCCATATCTGTTATAAGTTAGGTTAAGGATTGTAACAGTATTGCTAATTTGGTTGCTTTATAAAGAAAGTAAATGTTGTTTAAATTTGTTCAAAAACCAGCTAAACTGTATAAAAAGAATTGTAACAATTGTCGAAAATGATGAAAGAACTTTTGACAAGGTAAAACCCTCTCTGGCAAAGTGGATGTGGTAGTTATACACCCCTATCGGAAATAAGATTCCCCCCGGAATATTGTCTCTTTAGCAATCTGATCCACATAGCTGAAAGGGGAAATATCTCCATCGACGTTTATGCACTATACCTCTGTTAGCACATTTTTGGAGAACTGACACAGAACAAGTCCGTTTGACAAACCAAGCTAGTACTTTTGTTGCATATACAAAAAAGTGTTCCTTGAAGTAATCATAGTTATTAAAATGGGGCCAAAATCCTATATTAATGGCCAGTGTCTAGCCTGAAGAGTCGAAAACAAAACATTTCGCTTCTCTATTTGCAAAATTTGCTACCCTTTCAAGTTTGACAGCTGCCAAAACTGTCACAATCGGTAACAAAATTGCTATCGAAAGCTTTGACGGAGGCACACTCGTGCCGCAAAACCAATCTGATCTGAAATGTAAAAGAAATTGTTTGAAAAAGGATGCAGTTGCTCTCTCGCCCAACTTGTAAGTCCTTTGGTGGTCCTGGTAAATTCATTATTACCAATTGTGCATCTACTGACTTATTTACAATGACTTCGTTTAATTTCACAGCCGTGTGCATTCTTCGAACATTTAATTCATGCCTAAATAGAGAAGAAAAAATTTTATGTATAATTATTATAAAATATTTAATAAAAACAAATTACGGTCTTGACTTGATTTCCTTGTGTGGAGAAGTCTTCTCTGGCTTTTCGTCATCGGGTTCACTATTCTCTATTCCCTTATTCGTTCTTAGAACTAATTCTTTTGAATCACCATCGGTGTTAGATGAATTACTTTTTTGTTTATCATCATCGTCCTTATAATTATCTACATGCTGTATGAAAAAGATGAAACCATTATCACATGAAGATCGCGCGAGCCTTACAGCTTAGCTGATTGTCCTTACATTTTTTTCACTGTTATCCTCAAAGGTTTCAGTAGGTTCAGTAAATCTAACCTTTGCAACGCTTGTTCTGGTAGCATCATGGTGATGATCTACTATTGCTTGAACCTAAAATATATTTTGTTTTTTTTTTTGGTTAGTTGTGCTATTGAATTACAAGTTATGAACACCAATAGTTTTTTTTTTTCTAAAATACCTTTATATCTAGACAACAAAAATCTATAGAAAATCTGAATAATCTAACTCACGGCAAACAAAGTTAAGACCGGGACATACGAGCAACGGCATTCGGATGCCGCACTGAGCTTTTACGAAGAAGGTGACGTTTGCGATTAAGTTGACATTAGTTCACAACTTTTGTGACTTCAATTTGCTTTGGTATCTAAACTCGTGCGTGTCTATACTGAATAGGAAATGTCTGGGATATCAAAATTGCATTTTTCCAAAGACACACTCATAATGTTCACATATACATAGATTCACGATACGACAAAAACTTGCGGCATGCTTACAAAAAAAAAAAACAAACAATATGCTTCAACATTTCAAAAAAGAAAAAAAGTTTTTAAAAAAATCTGATCGTATGTCCCGGAGCTTTGAGAAGTTCTCGCTTTGTGTATAGCGCTTAGCGGATGAATCAAGCTTCACTGTAATTAGCTTTTGCATCTGCAGCTTAAAGCGTCCAATCGTACAGTATCATTTTTGACAGCGTTTTTCCAACTACACTATTTGCTAAACGACTCCATACATCAATCGTGGTTATTTATAATTTAAATGAATAAACAAATCTGTTGAGAATTGCACAAACAAAAATAAAACAGGTGAAGTAGGTACAATCATGCCACAGATAGGTATGTCAGGGCGTTTGAAAATGCAGACATTTTCAAACTAACAATGCCCGCGTTTCATTGATTGCTACGTGACTACGGAAACTTCAACTAAACGTCAAACTTTATAGTCCTAAAAATTGACTATAACCATTTCTTTGGATTTTGACGTCCAGCAAATCACTTTAGCAATCAAAGAAAGGCAGACCTAAAGGATTTCTGGTAATGAATTTGTGGTATTGTTCGAAATGGATTATGTGTAATTCAAACCAAAACCAAAGTGTGTGTGTACAAATTGTTTTTAATTCAATTGATCTGTCTAGCGCACCGGTTGATTGAAAAAAGTAAATAAATCAAAATTACTTTCACTCGAGCAATTTAAGAGAGCAAAACTGTTTTCGCAAATTTAAACATTCCTGTCATGAACTGTCAGAAATCGAAAGTCGCAATTTAGAAATTCCCGAATGAAAAATTTTTTCGTAGGTAAATTCGGCAAAAGCTGCGACTTTTCTTAAATTTGTAGAAACGCTTTGATTTACGTCAGATCTGCTCGTCATTCAAAGAAATTTATTTATTAATATAAATATCGCGAAAAGAAAACACAACAACACATTTGTGGACAATACTTAAAATATCTATTTCGAGTTGTGTGTCCTATGTAAACCCAAAAACCTTTTATGAAGTTTAATTCACTTTACAGAGTACGGGGATAGACAGTTCTTCTTGCAATTTTGTCCAGTTTTTAGTGTTGACAGTGACAGTGACAGTGACTTTATTAAAGATTGTAATCGTATTTGTAAAAGGCGTACTGTTATGGTATACTTGAATATTTGCACAGCGAAATAAAATTACTAACAAATTGGGTTTTATTAGCTAAAGATTGACAGAAAAGTGCTGTAAACTTTATTACATATTATATTCCAAAAGCATAATACGAGTAAAGGTGATTTTAAAAGCCTCAGGGGTAAAGGTCGCTTTAGATAACACCTAATGCCAATTGCTAACTAGAAACATCTATAGTAGCAATTTCATCAACGGACATCTTTACATTAATATTTAATTCGTTGCCTGATCGAAACAAACAGTTTTAGAATGGCGAAACAATAGGTCTATTCGCGTACTCGGTTGGAATCGAACGCAATCGCACAAGGTCTATAGTAAATCTATACTACGTGTATAGACTTTGTGCGATTGCGTTCGGTTTCAACCGAGTACGCGAATAGACCTAATAGTTCATTCCGTTGATTGCCTAACGAGTAGCGATATGTCAAACTGATGTCATCCTCTACGCAATCAAATTGACACCCAACCAGAGCTTTTAGTCTGAAGTTTGATGATGATTGAATGGGCACGTTCAGGTTTTTAGTCTGAAAGCTGGCCGACTTCATGCATCTCAGTTTTGATTGGCTTAGATCGGTTGACGTCTTTGAAGGGGTAGCCGACGAATCTAGTAAAGGAGTTTGTGACTGAGTACTAAGTTGAAAGTTGGAAAATGTTGCTGACGTAGAAAAAGTGACGTTCCCGACCAATCCAGATTTTGCGTTCAGGTTACATCTAGTCCAGACCAATCTAGTCGACTCAGTACAAATAGATTTTTTAATGCGCTTAAAGTCTCTGCATCAAACCGTACAAAGGAAACTGGGAAACTTGGCCTCTCACTGCCTTTGGTGAAAAACTTAGACAAGTAAGCCGCCAAGGAAAATTGAATTAAAATTTTTGAAGCATGAAAATCATATTAAAATCAATGAAAACTGTGTTTACCATGTTTCCAAGCTGAGATCTATGGCATTCGAATGAAAAATGTATTATATGTTCCAAAATATAAATCTCCTTAAATAGCAGAGCTTCAAAATTTAATATTTCTTTTGGACAGATTCCCAAATACATCATGACATGTATCTCGCAGCGGGTGGCGACAGCTAGTTAACTCGAAGTTTTTAGCATAGGTCGTGTTGTGTAGTTGATGGCACAAACAAACAAAATGCATTCCCAAAGGAAAAATAAATCCTGATTGGATGCAGCACTATACAACTTCCTTTTTTACATGCGCAAACAGGGCGCAGCCAGCTAGTAGAGTACTTTATCGAAGACAACGAGCACCAGGGGTACACTTGCCAAAGGGTATAATTGTGCTAAAGTTGCGTGCACGTGTAGTCTTGGTTTTTGTGTACGAAAATATGAAAGTGTGCTTCTCTCTCTTTACGCGATTTGTGTTAAAAAAAATGTGCGCTGTGAGATTTGCTGTAAAATTAAATAGTTTGCATGCAATAATTATGATCGTTTGAAAAATGAACGGCATGCGATGAAGCGAATATGACTGCAATTTGTAAAACGGCCGCATCAATGCGTTTCGGATTAACCTCAATAATTCGGTTTCGTGCCTGTTTGTCTGTCATTCCCCCAGTACGAACGTGTTGCAGTTGAACAGCTTACTAGATTTTAGTACCTTCGGAGTTAACGTTCTGTTCAGCAAAATCGGTTTAATAATACACCCCAGTATTATTAAACAATTGTACTCAAGTAAGTTAGCTAGTAATCATCAGATAGCATACAAAAATTTGACGTAACTGCTGAATAACGAGTTGATAACTTATACGCAGTGTTTATTAATACGGAGGATAGTGTTTTAAAAATCTGATGCAGCTGCACTCATATTTTGTGAGATTGAAATTAAATTTAAATTAACAAAGAAAATTAGTTGTCAAATTCTATTCTATCTTAGCGTAGTTGCGAAAGATTGATCGCTCAATAGTAGCTCGTTCTCCTAATATATTCAGTAGTGAACCATAATCAAATCTGTGACAAATACGGGGCCAACAACCTTTGAAGACATTGCAAAGTTATTTTGCAGTACTAGATTTTCCAATAAATGACAGTTAGCCGCAATATGTACACATACAGTGAGTCAAAATTAAAGTTCATATAAGCAATCATTTGGCACCCATTTCACTACATTACCGACATGACTCCTTAAATAACAAAAGGGAGTTTTTGTTTAAATACGTCTTTGTCTGGAGGCCGAATACTCAACTTCTTGAGTCACTGCACCCTATATATATATCGATTTCGAGAGATATTCGTCACACTGCACCCTAGACATTTATTCTATAAAAAGCATGCTTGCATGTCCCAAACCTTGGGGAATTTCGCTAAAGTTCTTGTATAAAAACAAGATACTAGGTCCAGGCCTAAATTTAACTCAACATACATTTTATGTCCTACCTGAAAGCTGACTTTTAATTTTTCTATTTGACAGTTTAAAATAGCACAACACAAGAATCGTCTAAAACTTCAGAAAATAAATAAAAATTTAATTTTCTTAAAAGTATAGCTATCTGAAAAGACGGTAACCCTAATCATGCAAACTTGTATCGCCATCACGTTATGTCAAGCGGTTTCGGAAAACCAGCCTCAAAACAGCACGAACCATTTTGTTTAATAGCTTACAGTTTAAAGTCGTTTCCGCGAAAAGTTCCGCGTGATTTGGGACATTTGCTTTTTGTTCTTCTTCTTATTTAATCACAACTTTTCTTACTTAGTTAGAACAGGACATGAAATGAAATAATTCATATTTAAAATATGCAGTATTCTTGATGGTTCAATGAGAAAAAATGAATAGTAAAATCGTTCGAACAAAAGTTATGTAAAAGAGTGAGCATGAGATGGTAGAACAACTGTTTATTGTCATAACGACAATAACTAAAGAATAAAATGTGAAAATCAAAATAGGCAAAGCTCAGGAGAAAAGAATGTCCAAAAAAAGAATTTTTTACATTCATAAAACAAAAATTTGTTTTTCTTTTTAGTTCTTATTATTACCAGAGGGAATTTATCCTCCCCTGTGCTCTCGTTAATGTCCACCAATGTTTGTGCCTTTATTTTGTTGTTAAAGGAAAGAAAGTTATATTTTTTTAATAACAAGTATTAGTTAAATGTCTGCAGCTAGTTTTTTTTTTTTTGGTTTATATATGTATTCATTTAACTTATTTATGATTTATGGGTTGATGCATGAGCGTGGTATTTAGTTGAAAGTAATTTATTTAACTTTATGTGGGACTTGACACGAATTTGATAGTAAAATGGAAAATAACTTACAACTTTGAAATTGTCTTTCTTGTTGAGTCGCAGTTCGCGTAACATTTGATTACGCTGTTCCATCATTAGGGTTCGTTCATAAGTGTACGCAGATATATCACTGGTCATCTGGAAGTAAAATTTTTAGAGCTCTAGGTGTACTGTGTGGGGAGTATGCTTTTGGGGGTATTGTGTTACCATTTCAACAACTTCAACGTCGGCTTCGATACGTAAATGATAGAGGAACGTCTTTAGGTCCTTTTTCATTTGGATTGAGTTATCTTCCATTTGTGCGACAGTGAAAATTCGTAATTTACAATTTTTCCATGTTCGGTGTTGTTTCAGCAAGAACGGAAGTAACATCAGAAGTCCGCCGTCATGGACAATCCACCAAATGTCAATGTTTCCGCAAATCTATTTAAAAATCGGATTGATTAAATAATTGTCTATTTGTGTAATGAGGCGATCCTCTAGTCGTGTCATTTGGGGACTTTCAAGTACCATTGGGCACGTTCAAGTATCGAGTTTAGTAAGTCTGACAGCTGTCTGACTTGATGTGTCTCAGTTTTGATTGGCTTCGATCGCTCATATCAACAGCTGTTTCAGTTGACGTTTATGGAGAGATAGCCGATCAATTTAGTCTAGAAATTCGTGTCTCAGTTCACATATGTGCTGACGTAAGAAAAGTGACGTTCACGAGCAATCTAGTTTTTGCATTCAGGTTACATCTAGTCCAGACCAATCGAGTCGACTTAATATAACTATAGATTTTTGAATGTGCCCTCGTGTTTCTTTATCGTTGAAAGAATGATCAGAGCGCTCTCAATGAGTTCAGAGTAAATAGAGTCACATCATATTTTGACAGCTAACAATATGAGTGCTGACCAGAATTGCCAATGCTGGCACAGAAAAAGAAAGTAGATTGTTAAAATTTGTAGTAGATCGACAAAAAGTGTAGTGGACTACAGAAATGTAGTTCACTTGGTGTATTTTGATGGTCATATGACAGATAGTGTTCAAATACGTTCCACAAATAAATCAAACCTCCCGAAGACTTTTGTGGAACTATCATCAAACTTCCCTGGTAAATTAGTTTAAAGTTCTAAATAAGTAGCCATCATTCTGTCGTTTACACTTTCTCAAAGTTTCGATCTAATATGATTACGTGGACTTAAGCAATTGTCAAATATGTGGGAAGATCTACTCAAGTTTGTAAGAAAATCCACTCACTTCAGTTTATGTTATGAATCATTTGACAGACCTTAAGTGGATTTCCTTACATATACACACATTGAAATATGTTCGCACCTCTGGCTTAAGCCGCATTAATCCCGTGCAATTCTATTACAGTTTTGTCTCTATTTTGTTACTTCTTTACCAAACTATACTAAAGCACTTGCATAAGAATCCGTGGGAAATTCGTTTGCAAACTTACCTTGTGAGTAGATTCCGGATAAAAGTTGATACCTTTTGGTACTAGCAATGCCATTTGGCATGCTGCAGCTGTTCGAACAGTCTGAATAAATGTCCTCCAACTCTGCCGGGCGTCGTTACGCCAACTGTATGGCCATCCAACGATGACTGTATTTGGTTTCATTCCACCTAATCCAATAGTTTGTATCCTATTCAGATGAATCAATTGTAACAGAATGCAAGCATAAAATAAAACAACATGTCACATACACAGAACTAATGCCTTCTTCAACTTCACGAGCTACCAGTATATCACAGAAGCCTTTGACCTT
The DNA here is from genome assembly GCA_948293265.1 of Cheilosia impressa. Classification (NCBI taxonomy): domain Eukaryota; kingdom Metazoa; phylum Arthropoda; class Insecta; order Diptera; family Syrphidae; genus Cheilosia; species Cheilosia impressa. The sequence goes on from OX411884.1 coordinate 15,331,885, forward strand.
CTCATCGTCCATCAATTTACGAAGTCCACTCTTAACCTGTGATGTGTGTGAACTAATTTTATTGTAATCGCCTGGTATCACAGAAACACATATGGTAAGACCTTTGCCGGCTTTAAGTTGTGTTGCAAACGAAAAGATTTTCCTATATTTTGGCATTAGGTTGTCATTCAACTTAGCCAGTACTAGAATTTGTGGACGCCAGTTCTTGGTGTGCGGTTGACCTTCTTCGAGTCGCAGCAGTGAATAGCGTGCGGCAGTAAGAGCCATACCTCGGATGCCGTCACCCCATTCCTTTTCAGCCCTATGGAGCACAGAATTCTTGCAAATAGCCGCGCATCTGATGGGCAAGTGTGTGTGTGAATGCTTACCCTCGGTATTCGATATATTTATAGATGACGATGGCCATTCCCATTGCAATTAGAGCAAAGTACCACGAAGTCATGAACATCACCGAAATGCAGAGTGTGAGACCGATCAACGACAGCGACCAATGGTAGTACTTGAAGCGCGGCCTCCAATTGGGCGTCCGCAAAAGTGTCTGAACAGCACAGGCCAGATTCACAAAACCGTAACACATCAGGAAGAACATTGAGAGCAGAGGGGCCAGCAAGTCCACATTACCTGTAAATTTCGAATGAGACTTTTGCCACTCGTCACAAGGACATTCCGTTTACTTACCCAGCAATATTCCACATTGGCAAATGCATATGGTGAGGAGAAGGGCTCTTGTTGGTTCCCCTCTTGACGAGGACTTGGCAAACGGTGCCAAGAATGGTATAATTTGATCCTTGGCTATGGCCTGTAATAGACGAGGAGCTCCAGTTAAACTCTGTAGTCCCGCGCCCAATGTGGACAAAAAGGACCCGATCAGGATGACCCATTGATTGGGCCATGCGATATTTGCCACGACAAGCTTTCCGCCTATTGACTGTCCGAATCTGAAATGTTACCAATTGAAAGTACGGTCTGTGGGGGGTAAATTATTTGTCAAATGTCTACTTGTCACGTAAGAGTAAATTATCTACGGTGCCAGCAAAAAGCATCACACACGACAGATACACTGTGCTGGTGGTCAAAATTGCGCAAATAGTTCCAACTGGTATACTTTTTTGAGCGTCGGCAAGATCACCGGATCGGTTTGAGCCGGCCATAATACCTGAAATAGTGTTATCCAATGAATATTGTTTGTTTACTACTAGTTTAACGCGTTGCAATACAAACCAGTGACAGATGGGAAGAAGATTCCTATTAATAATGTAAACGAGGTGGTAATATCGGCCATGATTTGGTTATATGAGGCGTCACCCACAACACCAATATCATTACCGTTATCGCCGTAAGCTATGAATTGACCTTTCTGCAAAGCAAAAACAAGAACAAAACCAGGAAACAGTGTCATTTGGGATTTTTGACATAAAACAAATGTGAGGTTAAATTTTAGGAGTAATGCCGACTAAAAGTTTGAAGTGAAATGTACGTCATTCAAATTATTCCAATAAACAATTAGGCCTCCACTGTCACTAGTGCGACACCTTTGGGGGTTTTAGGCTTCTTCGATTTAAGACAATCTATTACATTTTTACAATATATGTATTTACTTTAATTTTTCTGTACATGCGAATCTCAAATGGTAGCCATGCAGTAAGTAGTCAAAATATGTTGTGTTCAGATTTTTATACAGCTTAGCTCTCGCCAACGTCTGACAAGCTTCCGAGAGTAAAACTGTCATGAAAGAGCTTCTCAATGGCCGTTTGGACTCGACATAAAATTCTAGATCTCTTCAATTCGTGTAAAAAATGAAAAACTTACACAAAACGAATTGTTGTGAGTCCCTACGGAGCTGTTGCACTAACTATTTGTCTTTTTTTAGCTCAGTGAATTTATATTGATTTCAGTGAGGGTGCTTGGAGCAATCTCGCTCTAAACGAAAAAAAGAGAGACAGAAATGAAATTCAAAGCTCTGATATGTTTGAGCTGAAAGAAAGCGAGCGACTTTTTCTTTGACAGTTCAAGCTCTTCTCCGAAAAAAGGTATCTCCTTTTATTAGAGAGATTCTATTACATTTTCTGTCATCGCAGAACTAAAATTCCATAATTTGTTTTCGTGTAAAACAAGGCCAGTCATGATTTTCATTACAAATAAATTATTTGAAAATTAAATCAGTCTAAGTCTAATGTGAAATATGATTGGATTCAATGTTCTGACAGTTCTTGCTGTCAATAATTATGGTCATCGTTGTAACGCTATTTAATGCAGTAACCCCATGACAAACAAAAACTGAAGATTTTGAAGGTTTTATTTTTATAGGAATCGATAACTATGGGGATATTCAAGTTTAGTAAGTCTGACAGCTGTCTGACTAGATGTGTCTCGGTTCTGATCGGCTGAAATCAGTCATATGAGCATCTGTTTCAGTTGACGTTTATGGAAGGGTAGCCGAAAAATCTAGTCTAGGAATTCGTGACTGAGTACTAAGTTTAGAGTTCGCATATGTGGCTGACGTAGAAAAAGTGACGTTCCCGGCCAATCTAGTTTCAGTTTACATCCTATCCAAACCAATTTAGTCGACTTAAACTAACTAGATTCTTGAATGTGCCCTATGTTTTCAGTAAGAATAATCGACGTCAGTTGGACGAAATCATAAGAGATAAAGGTCACACTGGCAAAAATCCACTTCTCCACCAGGGAGGGAATAGAGGCATTCAGAGGCAGCCAGGAACTAGTTCTTATCTAAAAACGCAATAGCCTGTGTTGTTTTGTAACATATTAAAAGGATCTACGATCGTTAAGAAGCCAGTCTGATTATCCGAATTTTGAAAGCAGGCTTTAAGTTTATAAGCTGTACTGTCGGTCGACTTTTGTCAAAGACGTCTCTCCAAACTCGCAGAGATCAAAAATTCGTTGAGGAAAAGAGAGTCCACTATAAATATCTAAGTGTGTCTTGACTTAACTTAGCAAACAAGGTTCAAAGCTTGGTAGGAGCTCCTATCCAAAGGTTGCAACTAGATTGTTTATTGGTAAACTTTCTAAAATGGCGTACACGTAAGTTGACTTCATAAGAAAATGAAACCTTTCCTATCTTGTTTGTGAACGTTTTGTGTTTAAAAATTTACAAATTTTAAAATTAAAACAAAAAATAAAGTACTTACTTCCAAAAATGAGGGGAAGATGTTATCGTAAAATACTCCGCTTGATAAACCCTTGATTCCGCGAATTTTCGATACATTGTGAGCTGAAAAATTAACCAAACCGAATACATACTTGAAATAGTCACCTTCGATGTCAATGTCAATGTCCTTACCTAAATAATAAGGATCGCACTCCCCGTTAGTGCAGAATAAATTATATAAAATGCCATTTTCATCCTTTGTGCAGTTATCCAGTGGAATATCCTTAAGTAATCTCTTGCCAAGAACGCACATGCTTTAAGAAATAATCAGTCACATTATGTCATTTGCAAAAAAAAACCTCACAGGACTCACAAAAGTTTGTCATTTCCATTTAAATTGTCGAATATTCCAACATAAACTGCTACAATGGACAGTATGACACAGGCCAGAGCAACGGTGGCGAACTTATTGACAAACTTGACACCCAGAAACACAATCAGTCCTAGAATGCACAAGAGAGTGATTATGACGAGGTCTCAGACCATCGATCGTGATCTTACCCATTACAACAAGGAGGCACGAGCCGTAAACTCGAAAGTTATTGTACATTGCATCGGCGTCTTTGGTAAAGTCTCCAAATATAGACAGCCACGGCGCCATATATGTCTGCCAGACGAACGCATAACATTTTGTAAATGGGTTATCTTTTGTTTCAGTTTTTTACTTACAAGTACTATTTCCACAGCACCGACGATGTACATAGCAGCTGCCAACGTTGTTCCGGTATAGAAGAGCATACCAACAGCTCCTCCAAACTCAGGCCCAAGAGATCTAAGTGAAAGGAATGTGTTTCCATTTTATTGGTCATTTGTCATTCGGTTTTTTTTTTATTATTTATGAATGAATTGGTGGTGAGAGACACGTGCCTAAACCTTTTAAGCTGCCGTCGGGGTTTGGAAGCTGACAGGTGAAGAGGGTAAGTGTCACTTTTAATGGTTGACTGTGTCAGAAGTATGCACAACTACAAGCATAATGGACATATGTAACTTGTCTGGCAGCTATAATCGAAAATCCGATGAGTACTCACTTTAGAAGTGTAGCCAACTTTTTTATACTTTAAACGTTGAAATATAAGCATTCAGCTTTAAAATAGTGCTGTCCATCTTCAGAGCACATCAGTCGTAACGAACAGTTACGTTTTGAGCCGTGAACGTCACAGGACGCGATTTTAAATTCATTGCAAACGGGTACTCAGGCGTATACGTAACCTTTTTCTTACAGTAACAGCGAGGAATTCTTGTTGTCGACTTTATTTTGCCAACGGGACTGAGATTTTAATGAAATCTGTGAAGCTATTGAAATGACACTTAAGTCATCATTTGACGAGTGAAAACGCGTTCGCGATGTTTTATGCCGCCCGACAAATTTATGGATTTGCTGCAGCATTTCATAAATCACTCCAACCTTCTCTGCGGCTTCTTTTAAGCTCTGAAGCAATTATCAAGTAAAGAATACACAAAGAGAGTGTCAAGGAGATTGGAGTACGAAATGTTGTTCCATGTTTGAACGGAATGTTTTACCTTCTTTGTCGTTATAACAATTTCACATAACTGAAAATGAGACATAAAAAAGTTCACACTCCCGCAAATTATTTAAGAAAATCGAAGGCTTTAGCCGGCTATAAGTTGGACCGCAAATAGGAATATTTGCTCACCATTGTGGAACCTATTTTAACCAAACACCCACTGCAAGTACCTAAAGCCCATTATTTTGTTTAATGTCCCCCACACAGTATGCCATCAAGTGCCCAACTTAATTTCTTAAATGGGGAAAAAATTCAATAACATCCTTCGACGGCTTAGTAGAGCGTACGTTCAAATTTAGGCGACCTTCATGTTGTTGTCGATTTATATAATTTCCAGTTTTTATAATGACCAATTTATCCACTTGAATCGATCGGTTTCGCTCGTATTTCCAGTATTGCTTAGCTTATTTGCCATCCGTGTACTTTAAGGATTTCTGAAAGCATTTGATTGAATTCCGTAATAAAAAAAATATCCCTGCGAGTGCGGCTCGACGACAAGTGTATGTTCCGTCTTCTTTTATTAGTTCTCTTTTGACAGTTTACAATTTTTTTTGTTGCATTGCAAGTACGCTGAAATCGCTTTCAACAACCCGCATTAACCACCGTCAACACAAAAAATACGGCGTTTTAAGTAATGGAGTTCTCAATAGGGTTCGACATTTCAGGACATTATTCCGCGGGGCGGACATTTCGCCCATAAACTATATGATATACTAAGCAATTCCAATTTGAGTATCGAGAGGAAAGCACGTCGTGTTTATGCTTTCGCAAACATTCACGGTAAATGTAATGGTGTAAGGAGAATTTCTGTCATTGCGTAATCTTACCTTGATATCATGAAGTAGCTCCCTCCTGCCGGCACCACGCCATTCGTTGCAATCGCTGACATCGATATAGCCGTAAGCATCGTCTGGAAATATATGGGTAAATATGGAAATTTTAAAAATGGTAGCTGGATAGAAATAGCACATCTGCACAGTGTTCCCAGACTTTGAGGACTGGTTTTCCCCTCAATTCGAAAAAAAAATTCCCCGTATTTTCCCCAAGTGAAAGTTGCACTTGTTTTTATATGAAAAAATAAATTAATAAGCTCAAAAGAAGCATGCAACATAAAAATGTATATATTTTACAATTATTTCCTTATTTTTTTTTATTAAAACGAGTGAGTGCATTCAGAAGCACAAAAATTCCTACATAGACGTTGGATGGGCTGTCTTTTTTATACCCTCCAGAGGAAGGTATATTCACTTTGCCAATACATTTGTAACGCCAAGAAGGAGTCACCGGAGACCTCATAAAGTATATATATTCTGAATCAGGATCACATTCTGAATCGATTTAGCCATGTCCGTCTGTCTGTCTGTCTGTTGAAAGCACAATAGCGCCCAAAGTAATTGACGAAGGTGAATGAAATTCGGTGAAAGGACTTCTTTTTATCGGCGTCAGGTTGGTATTGAAAATGGGCTATGTCGGTCAAGTAGTTCTGGTACCTCCCATACAAAACCAATATTGGACCCATATGTCTCTCCGTCTGTTGAAAGCACGATAGCGCCCAAAGTAATTGACGTAGGTGAATGAAATTTGGTGAGAGAACTTCTTTTTATCGTCGTTAGGTTGGTATTGAAAACCTGCTATGTCGGTCAAGTAGTTCTGGTACCTCCATCACAAAACCAATTTTGCATGACTTGTATGCAGTGGAGGGTATCAAAGCATCGGCCAGGCCGATGATAACACTTTTACTTGTTTTATTTTTAAACAATTCACGTTTAACAGAGATTATTGATTTGTTCCCCCTTTTCATAAATGTAATAGATTTTAAAAAAGTTGTCGGACTAGGAAATGTGAATTGTTTATTGTCACCCTTTCAAAAATGCTGTAGATTTTTACTTAAGCCGGCAGCCAACTAATGTGTTTGATTGTTATTAAGCCGGATTGTATGGATATCTTTGCCTTGAACGATTGTCAATATTTTTTTAAATTAAGCTTGACTTTGTTGAACTCTTTAATGAAAGGCAAGTTTTGTAATGGTGGTTAGAATAAAATAAGTAAATTTTATTTAAACAAAAAACTTTAATTCGTCAGACAAAAAAGGAAACATTCAAACAAGGTTATTCGCACAGAAAATGTCCAAGAAGACACATGTAATGGGTGCGTTCAATAAGTAAGCATTGTTGCCATCACGATATCTATTTCCAGAGAATGGAATTTTAAATTCCATCAGTACAGAAACCGACCTCATGGCGAAATGTAGACCTGCCCATATCAACCAGCAATAACAAGCAATAAATGATTTTAAAAGGTCGCCTTTTGTCTGTGTAACAGGTGCAATGCGAACCAGCAACCTCACTGCGGTCATGCCCATCACAGAAGATGAGCTAATTATCTCGAAATACACTTTTCAACCTCGAAGCAAATGTTTTATAAGAGCTTATTATACTTTATAAAATGTACAGTTGCTGCTCCGGTAATGGGTTTGCGTGTGCGGTTTACCTGACTCCTCGTCTAAGGCAATGTTGCTCTGTTTCGTTTTTTTTTCTTTCTCCTGGCACAACATCTCTTTAGTTCATTAAAAATGCATATAGCCCCAGGGAAACAAATTCACAGCTTCGGTACCATTTATAAACCATTAAATATTCACACACTAATGTATGAATGCTTTTGGCCGATGCGAGTTCGTCTATCGGTTTGTGTGTCCTTGTCAATTTCGAAAAGTGCTCCGAAAATTGCGAGAATCGCTCAACTGTCTTTGGAACGCGTTCTTACTATTAGCTAGAAAAGTGTCAATTGTTTATATTCCATTGCTTCGGTTGGATGGACAAGTTGTTACACAATTAAGAAAGAACGAATTTTAATGTTTTTAGGCAGGTATGAAAAAGGAAAGCCTAGCATTTGATCAGTTCTATGCAGTGCATAATGCACTGAGAAGTTAAGAACGATGACTCGTAAATGTTGTTGGCCTGAAACACTTTGCAATGGTGTATTTTGCGTTTCCCTATTACAAAACCATAAGTGAGACCATTTTTTTAATGTTAAAACTCATTCTATTAAGAAAGCACCCGTCTTAATAATTTCATTTCAAATCACTCTGCAGCTGTGTGGACACTAAACCACGATATTATTTAAAAGAGGTCTAAAATATGTTGTCATTTGCTGTCAAATCGAACAACCCGAAATTGTGACGAAAATTGTGACGAAATTAACTAATTTCGAAATTGATAGCAAAAACCAGATATGGAAATGGATGACAGTAATCTTTTAATATTTTTAGCTCATTATTTCTTCCAAAAAATATGAAAATTCCATTTTTTATTATTATTAGGACGAATATTTTTTGGTTCACCGTTTAGTGCAGCTCGGTTTACTCCATATTTTTGAGTGCTCGCTCTGTGGAGAGTGCGTTCACAAACCAGACTCTACATACAAACCCAGTTGATTGTTGAGATTACTTTTAAATTTTGTATTTATGAGATTAAAATTTGCATGACATATCTGTACAAGTTTAACAGAAAGTAATCTTAATCTCTTTTGTTTTGAAGGTGTTTGAGGTTGCCAGCACGCAGGAGTTACTTTGAGCTTGATGGGAATGAGGACGGATCGTTAGGTTAGGTTTGGTTAGTAATTACCTAAGATTGTTTTGCGCAAATTTGCGTGAGCTGGGCAGGTGCACAGAAGATGAAGAACGGTTTCCTTTACTCCTCATAAATCCAGCTTCTGCAGAAATCATTGTAGGGTGCTCCTAATCTACGAGCGTGTCTGCCTATCAGACAATGCCCTGTTAATGCTCCCACTACGGAGCTGATTCTATTTCCACTAATAGAGAGAAGTCTCTGAGTCCTTTTAGCATAATTATAGAAATACATTTTTTATAAATTGTTTGCGGTCAAATTACTGGAAGAATCCATTTAAAATTCTTCACATGAGATCCAAAAACTCCGAGTGATGTACTTATTCAATATCTTTTATAAATCATTATAAACAAAATCTACTTAAGGACTTTAACTGAGTTTATTGAGACAGCAATTATTGAAAAGAACCAAATTTGTAGAGGTCGATCTTCCACTTAAAAAAAAATATTATGACCACCTCAATCGGTTTTAACAACTACTTTAAACAGTTTTAAAATAAATTGCATTTTTGCTATTGGCTTGTAGTTTTTTTTACTTCTACTACGTACTTCGTTTTATCCGGATTTGAAAATGCGAGCAGTGAATGACAGTTTCCATAAAATACAAGATGGTTCCAATTTGTAACCGATCGAAGAAACTACATGTTCAATATTCCTTGGAATATGGATAACTCGTGTAAGTCTATCTAACGAAACAGGTGTCGAAGCGAGACATTGGTTGCGCACAAACACATTTTAAAACACTTATCGGTGTATGAGCAACCCTTCGGTCCTCTCATCAATGGGATGCAATCAACTACAGCTGAAGGATACAGGCGTGTCGGTTAAATCAATCGTCGACTTTCGAGCTAGACTGTCTTTAAAAATTACCTATAAAAAGGTCTAAGTCAGTGAAATAGACGTATTTTGTCCAGAACTGTCAAACAGATTTATTTTTATTTTCATTTGTTTACAGTCCACTATCTAAATAAAAACTGCATACAACTAAATTAATCACAAAATTTTGGAGCAAATCAGTTCAGTTCAGACAGACGGACATACCGATTTGCGAGACCTACTTATAACCATTTTTGTAATATTTTCAAAACCATCTAAATAAATTCAACTTACCACACAACAACATGTAAGTACAATAAGAAATCCACACACAGCTCCAGCTGTACCGACAACCCATGTTAAGCGGATGAAGAGAATGACTCCGAAAATATTTTGAATGCATGGTAGGAAGACGCCGATAAGCGTTCCTGAAATTAAATAAATAAAATAGTGTTGTCTTAATGTTCACAATAATTTATTTATTTATTTATTTACTTATTTAATTCATTTATAAGAATAATGCCCACAATATTTTGAAATAAAAACACCAAATGAAACTAGTGATACTGTCGATATAATAAATTCACTTAAAATAAAAACCTTTTACACAAATGCTGAAATATCTGTTTTTAAAGATGACGTTTAACGTTTCGTAACCGTCGCATAAGTAGTTCACAGTGGTTGATGTTGTAGCGAGTTGAAAACGGTTGTAAAGCATTTGTGAAAATTTAAGTCTTTCGACACGTGCTCCTTTAAATATTCGCTGTAAAACGGTAGCCTCTGTTTGAATTGAACGTTCGTGAAGTTGGCTATTGAGATTGAGAGTTCTTGACACTCAAATCTAACTACCAACTATCCCTCTTTTATTCAACTCAACTCTCGATTAACCGGGGTGCTTGGAACCGTGCTGATACCGGAAAATCGATTTCGATAAATAATTTTTTTGAAAATAAATTTTCCGGTTAGTAGAGTTGCCGGATAATCCAGAGTTGACCGTAAATGCTTTTTACAAAATGTACCTACGTACTTTTTTGACAGAATTATCCCTTGGAAAATCAAAAATATTTCCTAAATTTTATGGAATAAAAGCGACTCACACCAGATTGAGCAAATATGTTACAAAAATCAACAAAACAAAACTAGAAATATTCTTTAAATGTGACTGGGACCCACTGGTTTTAAGAAATGAAATGATACACTCAGAAGAAAATGTGTGTAAGACAAGAATTTTGGGACTTAAAAAAAATTGTAAGTTATTTTTTTTTTAAAACAAGAACTCGTTTTTAAGTTTTCCAGAATCAAGTATTCCGCATAAGAATAATATACCCTTCATAAAAATTTCATTCTAAAATTACAAAATTTGGGTTCGTTTCAACCAACGAAAAATGCTCGCATTGCAATATTTTTTTTTCTGAGTGTATGTGAATGAGAGAACTTTAAATTTGTTCTTGTTGTTTCGGAATAGGGTTGCAGGGTTGCAACTAAACATTATGTGAAGTAAAGTCCTATTGAGGGACTTTCGGTTCGCTGCATACGGGCATTTCCATTTAAAGCTATTCGCATAGTTTTTTTTTAAAGGAATTTGTCACCACCAATTTGAATTGATTCAATCTTCGTCTGTTCGATACTTAATTCTTTTATCATTATCCCCAAAAGAATCCGTTTTATTTAAACTACGTCTTTTCTAAAAATGGAAGTTGGTAAAGTAGAACTTACCCATCCGCGCTACAGGTGGAGCTTGTTTCGCATCAGGATCTGTTGCGGCAGGTATGGTATTTTCATAGTTTGCAAGCGATGAAATGAACGTTGAAACGTGTGGCCTGGCATCCAATTCATCATCGTATAAGTACAAATTTTCATCTAATCTATTCTTAGTGTCTTCTACGTTCGTGTTTTCTCTTTCATCTGTAAAGAATTAAAAAATATATGAGTTTTTTTATTTCCTGAATTGTTTGACTATTTATTTTTGACATGTTTGGGTATTTTCCGTAATCTTAAAGTAGAAAAGGTCCTTTTAAAAATCGTATATAAATAGAAATTAATAAATCGCAACGGGTCCAGGACACAAAATTGATCTATACCTTAATTCGTAAGGAAGCTTGAAATTTTGTCCACCTTCCGAACCTCAGAAGCCGAATTGGGAAACTGAATTGAGAAGACTTTTCCGGACAGTTGAACGAAATTCAAGTTAAATTTTCCATTCTTCCTGGGGTAGCACTCGAAATCTCCGTCACTCAGCAGTCCAGCACACTGGCTACTGGTTTAAATTCGTTTAGACTAATGCGAACTGCAGAATGGGAAACAATAAACACAAAGCCCAGCTGGAAACCCTTTGTAAACCATCTGCGTGGAATGGCGCGTAAAAAGAACAATTTGTTTGTTTTTCGTGCCTGAAATTTTGCGGTTCTGTGAGCAGACCACCCATAAAGGACTCCCTATGCAATGAAGGAACTGGTGTTCCCACATACACACAAAAGAGAATAGAATTCAAAAATTCCGTCCCACCCACAGCAGATAACATCGAGCATTTTATGTAACTAAAAAAATCGACCCTGGAACACTTCGATCTAAAAAATAAGAAGATTATAAAAGTCGTTTGCCAGTGGCAATTTAGCTTTTCGATATAATTCGCTTCTTAAGATTTCACTTCTATTTACTTGTCTGTGACTGCGTGCGGGTAGCTGTACCCCCACATTGTTCTCGTATTAGAGTCAAGGGTAGACGATTAACTTCAACATACTGTGCAATGGCACAACAAGCATTGAGGATTTGTAGTGGCCTAAGCTGGCAATAAATTGTCTAAAGTAGAGCGCAGGTCGTATAGACAAATGCACCGTCATGGGAACACTCGTTTTCTTGTTTCAATGTTGACATTAATATTTCATTTATACCGACATCAATCGTTTCAGCTTATACCTCGTTTATGTGATTGAAAAGAAAAATAGGTGTCGCGCAAACGATGTTTTACTGTAGGTACTATCGTTTTAATTACCACTAAAACTGTTTTACTTAGTTTGCAAAACTCAAACCCCCAAGAGTTGAACTCTCTATCATTTTGCGAAAAATTGACAGCGTAATCATAATGGATGTTCGACACATTTCTCATTACCGAAAAAGTCAACAGCTTTCATGCCTACATCCGATTAAAAGCATATTAGAGGAATGCCTTACTTTACATCAACACTGTTGTTGATAACGATGATTGATCATCCGACAAGCAGACAAGTTTACTCTACGAGTAGTTATCGTTTTGGCATTTGTGATAGGAAAAAATACTTGTATACATTTTACTTAGTTTCTAGTAGTATGAGAAATGATCTAATGATTGCCATTGTTTACATCTATAAGGAAGTATTTTAAACCAAATCGTTCTAATAGGAATTCTGGCGAACACAATCTGAGGGAAGATGCTACAGCTTCCAGCTCCCAAATGTGTTTTAATTCAGTATTTTTTTTTTTTTTTAAAAGAGTCTTTCTTGAAATGCGGTCCGAAAGTAGATTCCGCTATATCTTAATTATTTCTAAACTGACTTATTATTATTTTGGTTACAGCCATCACAATACGAATTCATTTATGTCGTTTTCCATTGGGACCACCAAAAATCTTTTTCAGATCTCAGATTTCTCGCGGCTCATGGAACACGCAACGAAATTGATCTGCTTTTGTGAATGGATTAGTGCGTATTTGACAGCAATATCAGCTGTTCAAATTGCATTTGCTTTTGCAAAAATCAGTTATGGATATCGACTTGAAAAATGTTTCCCCTGTTGTAGACACAAATGGAATAGTTTCGGTGATTCGTAGTTTCCAGATGATGAGGAATATAATGAAGATAATAATTCCTCCAACATTATATCAATTGCTTTTTATGTATTTCTTTATTTTGCTTTTCACCAAACTTTGCGCATTTGTTTTCAAAGCAAACTTCTTTCAATGACGTGAAACAGCTGTGGGTATTTGTGGCAGTATGTGTAAATCTGAAAAATTATCGAGATCTGCAAAAAGTGCTCCGAATCGAAAAAAAGATTGATTTTTTTTCCCAATGGAAAACCACATTAGTTTCGAGCTGTCAGTGTCAATTAGGTCTGTTCGTTTTGCACGATATGGAGAAAGTCATTTAAAGCAGTTCAGTTTGCATACTTTCAGTGTAGAAAAACTACAAATCACAAACGTCTAGGGAGGAATCTCTAAATTTCAAGAAAAGTATTTAAATATACACTTTGACAATACGCATTTGACAGAATATGTCAGAAAAAAGAACATAGAAAAACTACGCTCCATCGGGGACTAATAAGATCCATTTTCTGTCACAAAAAACTGAAGTTTGACTGAAAGAGAATGTACTAGTTTAAAAACTACACTTTGTTGTTGTTTTTCGGAGATACTAATGTCGTTTTCCATTGGTTTCACTCGGGGATCCACTCATTCAGAAATGGAACAGCAAAACTGCTTCAGAAAGAATCCACAAAAGTATTGGTGAAATGCCAAAAAATAATCTACGGCTGCTGTCAGCTGACTTGTACAAAATACATAAAAACTACACTTGCGTGAGTGCTTCTTGCGTGGATTCTGACTTCAAATCGAGAAGCGAAGTTTTCTTCTAAGAATCATCAGAAGAGTAAATTTCAAGCCAATGGAACGGTTTCAGAAGTGATTTTTTCGATTCCGGACTCTTTCGGACGCTTCTTTTTGCCCAATGGAAAACGACATGATAATCACTTCACGTGTCCAGGTTATATTCTACGAACTCACAATGGCGATATATTTTTCATGTAACAATACCAATTGTGACTTACAAAATATTTAGTGCGAAGGTTAAAAATTATTATTAGTAACGCTCTTTTCTTAAAAATGCTGCCGTATAATATGTTGAGACTGCTAAAAGAAATTAATAATCAATTTAAGTCTCGGCTTTAAATTTACGAAAGCTCACAATTGCGAAGTTTGTCTACAAAATATAGCCACTGTGAACTACTTAAAATTAAAGTCGAAACTAAAAATGTTTATTAGTAAGGCTCAATGTTTTATAAATGAGTGTGCAGCAGTTAAAAAAAATTCAAAAGAAAAGTGCGTGTCGTTAAACCGACGTCTACAATTTAAAAAAAAATCAAGTGCACGACTGAGTCGCAACGAACTTTCTCGCTCATCATTAGTTTGGTTGTTTTTTTTTTTGTATTTTATTCGGGTGAGCCCCAAAAAAATTTGTCCTAATCAATGCTAATAAAGGACTAAGAATAAGATCACAAGTCAGACACTTAAAGTGTCATGGATGTTCTACCCATAACTACAGATATGTAAAACGGAAATAAACACAAGTTCGGGCGAGCAACGTTTCAGCAATCACTTAAAAACATTTCTGCTTCTGATTTAAAATATGTGAAACGAAAGTTTTAATTAGTGACAGTAAATTAAGCCAACAATTTATCAATCAGCTTTACGAATAAAATAAAGAATTGTCCGTCCATCACTTCGGGAAGCCATTTTGTTTTAAGTAAAGCCATCGCTAAAGAAACATCAACATTCTGAACCTTCCCATAATTCCTACGACGTAAACAACATGGCCGACCGAAATACGTGCCTCGTATTTTTGCGTGTTACGAGTAGGTTATGCTGTCACTTTCAGTCACACGGCTATTTGGTATTGGATATCCCTTTAATCTTCCCTGTTAGGAATGTGTAAATGTGGTATTATTTGTTTGCTTAGACACAAAGTAGCAAGTTTGTAATTTCTCACCTGTTATCGTAAGAAAGTTTAGACGCTTTGTGTTTTATTTTAAAAGAATTCTCACTTACTGGTAATTTTATTACTATTATTATTTCCAACGTCTTGCATATTATTGTGTACCGTACAAGTGTATACAATGTCTGAGCACGTTGACGATCCAAAAAAGAAAGAGACTACAGAATATCATTAAACCGTTGACTACTGATGACACAAATAACAACTTACTAGATATTTGTGAAAAAAAAATTGTAGTAGGGGTTGTTAATCGGTCGAGGCATGTTTTTGTTGAGTGGAATTGATTGGTGATGCCTGTAGTTGGAAGTAGGCTTCGTAGGCAAGAACTCAGGAATTTGTTGGATTTTCTGTTCTCAGAAATAATTGGCAACAGAGTTGGAAAGTGTGTGTGTTCCTAATCGTGTAGACGCTAAGTGGTTGCAGGTAGCTTTAAATGTGTACGAGTACCTATGTTTTTTGGATGTAACAAGCGCACAATTGGATGGTTTATTACCTAAGGGGAAGTTTTCACAGTTTGTTACAAAAGTTGTATTGAGCTTCGCAAAATGTTATGTACAGGGTGGGCCAAATGTAGACATCCGATGTTGTTTGGCTGTCATTTTTTTTTCTAAATGAAAACCTTCGATTCTGTTTTTTGATTATGTTTATTTGAACCTTTAGAATTTTATTGGTCGAGAAGATGATATCGGCCAAATGGCCGCAGTCACAATTGATTGCCATACGGGCTCGTTTTATGGCATTTTTCATTACTTCGGCGAGAACTTCGGGCGACAGATTGGACCGCACCGAACACTTGTGTCATATCAAATTTTGTCCTTCCATCAAAATCGTTAGATCTGTTTTTGTAAAATCATGCAAACCAAATGTTACAAAATGTTACAATGTTTGGACCGAAAAGTAACGTTTTTTCAACTATTAAGCCTTGTATCCTGCTCGTGCTAAATTTTAACGTCCCTAGTCTCCAATTCGTTTCTCCATACCAAACATAAATGCTCGCTAAATTATTATTAGACATCATTTAGATGGGACAAGAACCATTTGTTCATGACAGTAATTAGTGAACGTAATTTTTACAATTTTCGAATTACAAACTTCAAAGATATCGCAGTTTTTGAATCGTTCCAAAATTGAAGAAGATAATCATTGCTGCGGCAGCTCAAATAATTTCTGTAATAGCAAGCGAAAGAAGACGCTCTTCCAAAAAGGTAAACAAACTGCTGACGTAAGATTATTTGAAGTTTAAGGTCTAGTATGCTGTCCCAGCAAAGCTAAAATTAAGCGCCTCTCCAATGTTTCTCTCCACCACTTCGCTTGACGTTCGCTTAATTTTGACAGTGTAAGTTTCGTAAAGAAAAGGAACTGTGTTGGTAAAGTTGATCGACCTGCTACTGTTAATTTGCTTTCGTTGGATATTTTGTTGCGAACACCGATATTTTCTCTGATCTGTCAAAATTAAGCTGTGGAAAAATGTATTTCGCATTAACACGCTTACTTAAATTCTGTAGAGATTTTTCGTACAGTGGTTAACAAATTTAGCTTGAACTGCGTACTGCGTGGCTTAACCGCTTTGCTTAATTTTATCTTTGGAGACATTTTTGTATGGGGGTTTAATTTAAGCGCGAGCAGAATACTAGTCTTAAAAAAACGACTTTTTTGTTAACTTTGTATGCGTTTTCTTTTCTTTCTGGATCAAATGTTTCTCTGCGGTTTCCTCCAAAAAAAATCCATCCAAACGTAAAAATTTATGTTCGATTTAATGTACCGGTTATTTATTTCGCGAGCTAAATGAGTGGAGACTTTTCATCGGCCCATCTACATGGAGTTAAGACTTTAGCGTGCGAGGAGGATACTGCTTTGCTAGACTGCCTCGCTAAATTTTATCTTTGTAGACATTTTTGCATGGGAGATAAAATTTAGCGCGAGCAAGATACTAGGCTTGAGGGTGTTAAGAATGCAAACATTACCAACCTTTTTGATTGGGATCTGGGATATTCAATCAAAATAGTCGACATATGGTTAGGGACAGCACTACCCAACAAGCAAAAATGTGTGCGGCCTTTTTTGGTCGGAAGAGATATTATTATAGCGATATACTGAGCTCTGACTCTCATGGAAATAGCCGCCATCTTGTTTCACTTATCTATCGGGTAGTAGTTGAAGTTATTACAACCACCTATATTTTCAGAATTAAATGTGTTCGGGTTTGATAGGCACATCAGCTTTTGCCTTCGATTAGTAGGTAAATCCAATATATATATTGAAATTTAATATTCTTTTAAAAATACGTGTACCAATTTCCTCGATTTTAGCGGATCGCGTTGTGTCGTGATTTATTTCGTTAAACACTTTTATTTGGGGGTTATTTTTACCCTCTCGTCAAACCTCGGAAACAACAAACTAACAGCTTGGTGTGTTCTTTTTTTCTCTGACAACTGTCAAACACAAAATTTGGCACTTCCCTCAAATGCTGATAATTAAAAATAAAAACTTCCGAATTTACTAGACAATTTATACTGCTTTTACGCTTCAGGCCCTACGACCTTCACCTCAAGTAAGTGCCTGATCAGTCCATTTTCAAAAAAACCAATTGGAAAATACAGCAAAATGTTCTTTTGATGTCTTACGTTACAGCTTGTCTTGCTGTGAGTGTGGGAATAACCTCAGGTGATATTTTGATCTTGAAAATAAAACAAAATTCTTAAATTGAACAGGCGCGTCCCCACGTCATAAACGTCTCTGAATGTTTTCACACACTTTTCTCTATATCGTATACACTAATTGCTTGCGCGACACTAAGAACACAGGTATAGATATACTTGCCTCAATACAGCTCTATTAGTAACAAAATCTATATATTTCTGTAGCTGGAGACGGAGAGCTGCCCAGACATTTTGTTTAGTAATTTTTAGATTTTAAAGAGAAACCGCTCTGTAAACATCAAATTCACTCGCCTTTTGCCAGGCGTTTATTTATTTAAAATAGTAAACAATACACAATTTGATTTTATTTTATTTTTAAACTTTTCTTACTGACCGCAAACGCATTGACTTTATAAATATGTTTAGTTTTATTTGTTAACGTTTGATTTTGCAGCTAAAGGTCAAACAAATGATTCACTTACCCTCAGCTGTTTTCTTGGGAGACTCTGCGGCTGTTTTATTGTTCTCGTCCATTCCGTTGGCTATTTCGGTTCCACCTCCAGAACTCATATTGAAATGCGCTTATTAACTTTTACCGTTTCGACAAACACTTCCTCTTTTGGGCTACAAACTATTATGTTTCATAATACTTTTATTTAGCACTTAAGGAATTACTATTCCATATTGTTATTAGTTTGGTTGCATATTGTTCGTTTGTGATTATTAAATCGGATAATCGGCAATGGCGGTGGTTAGATATTGTTACAAACTGTCGACTGTGACTGTCGGCTAAGTCAACCTACATGCATGTACGCCGCATAACATAAGTGTGTCCTTTTCAAGTCCTAGATGTTCTTTGGAATGTGTTTGTTGGAATAATATTTTAACTAATTTTGACATTAAGCTTTGAAGCTCAGTTGTAAAAATTTAAAGCTCTATAGTGCGCCATATTTACTTTCAGAGTTTTAAACGAACTTGTAAAAAAAACCTTAATAGTTGACGTTCGTTTTAGGGAATATTAACTTTTGGACACGAGTTCTATGTTTCTAACTACAAGGAGTGAGCTTCTTAACATTTTCTTTCTGTGAAATAATACATAATTAATAGGTTAAGAAGTTTCTATTTTGGTTAAGAGCCGCGCACTGAACAGAGCTCGAGCTCTTTCTCAACCGAGCATATTCACAACGATCTGATTTATTCATGAAACACACTGCCTGTCATGTGACCAAAAAAGCAGACCAAAAACCAGGGTATGTTTTTTTTTATTTAATCTGCTATACTTTTTGTGTAGGTAGCCTATTATTAAATCCACTTTTCTTTTGTGCGCTACCATTTGCTTTCCTTTGTCAGGAATCATATGGATAGCTGTCAAAATGCGCTGTGATTTGACATTTACAATGACTGCTCTTTTTATTTATTCTGTGTGCACAAAATGCATTCTGATCATGTTCTGAACGAAATACAAAAAAAGAGGTCAGATGTGTCTGATAAAAGACAACAGGAACATTTTGTTGACAGTTCAAGCTATGATCGAAAATAAAAAAGAAGAACGCCCTCTATCTGCTCCGTTTGTTTAAATTATAGTTCAAACCTGGTACTCGTTCGAAAAGCGCACTTGTGGGTCTGTTCGAATACGAATCGAGGTGGTGTATTGAATGGAGCGTTCATGAATTTTGGCACCCATTAAACTGCTGTCAGAGCAATCAACTTTCAGTGAGCAAGTTATAGGAAAAGCGGAATAAGAAGATCCGAAAGGGGTGCCCACTGATTTGGAAATCATTTAAAACTTAAAGAAATAAATATCCTTCAAATGACTGTCAGTTTTAGAGAACACTTTAAAAGCATTGCACCTGATATATTTTAAAGTGTCTTTCAATTACGCCGAAAGTATTTTCCAAACATGATCAGTGGCACGCCCGCAACAAAATAAAATAGGCGTCGTGCCTAAAAATAAGTTCACGTTGTCAAAACATACCCCAAACAAATTTCTTAAAATTTCTCAAAAGCCTACGTATGGGATACTGAACTAAATTTGTGTATGTAGGCCCATCAATCAATCAATTTGTATTGACACTATATTCGTACAAACAAAGTGTATTTATATCGAAGAATGTAACTTCACCTTTCGATAAGTTGCAATCTGTCCGCAACAGATATTGGAATATCCTCCGGCATTCCATTACAATTGGATTGTGTCATCCGAGCGAGAAGAGGGATGCGAATATAAACTAGTTATTCATGCTTTCATGTTTCAACTCAACCCAACCCATCGATTTTATGTAACAAAACGAAATTGCATGAATTTTGCAGCCCATATCGAGTGAAAGCGTAACAAAGCGTAACCATCCACCAGTTGTCAGACTGCATTAGTTAAGGGGTTGTTCTTCACTTCCCAACACAACGTTTGCTGCCTGCAATATTTAAACTTCTCTGCGAAATTAAAAAGATACATTTAGCTCGAGGCGTAGCCGGCGATATTTTCCGACAACGGAAATACATCCATTGTTCGCATAAAATTCACAAAAAAAAAATAATTCTGTATCAAATAAAATAAGAAAATTTGAGACCTTTGTTGTGGGTTTTCTCTGCTTTGTCCTTTTTTGCAAATGCTTGTTCTTCTTGCCAGGAAGACCCCCTTTCGGGTCTGCCCTAACAAATAGCTTTTTTCCATTCCTTGCGTTATCAGAACTATAAGACTGAATGGATGGAAATAGTCGGAATTAGCGGTTTCCCACAGAGTGGTCCCTATGGACGTTTGCGGTAACGAGATGCATCGCATTTGCATTCGACGAACAGTGATATCCACCATTGAGATTTGGACAAAGAAGACTGTGACAACCAGGAAGTATTTTCACAAATTTCGTTTCTTACAGTGGACGTCAGGAAAATACACCAAGGTTCTGTCAAATATTTGCAATGTGACACTAGTGACAGTTTTACTTTTTTTGCACATTGATGGCAACTGGATTGATTATTATGCTCATTGATCTTAGCTATTCAGTAGTTTGAGTGGAAACACACCAAAACACATGAAGAATTGACAAATCAGCCGTAATTGCATTATATCTCCCATTATAGGCGAGTAATCTGGCGTAAGCCAATGTACAATTCTATTTAAATGGCAGTGGCAGATCGCTGCGTGTACTTTTCCGAGCTCACTGAAAATCTGTCAACCTGCTGGAAATTTAACGAACAACTTTTAGAGGGCGGAAAGTCGATTGAGAATCACCTGCAGGAATACACTTGGAACCACTTTCAACTAAGTTTTATTTTTAACAAAACTGCGCAGTAGACACTTCTAATTTGTATTTAATGGAGAACAATCGAGTCTTTTTTAATAATAACTCTTTCTATTGAAAAACTTTTTGGAAATACTTTCCTTCATTTGAAAAAGTAGATAGCTCATTTGCGAAAAAAGTTCGCTATGTCAGTTCGGTCGGTACTTCGTTGAATTTTCACAAATCTAATTGAAATATCGAGTACCATGTGACACTTGCAAATATGAAATACTCAATACATTTTCAATAGAGTGTTTTGCGAAGCCCATCGTTCAGTTTTTAGTTATAACTTGGTTTTTTATTTTTCTTTTTTGAGACTGACGTTGTCTTTGATATTTCCGTATGACGTTTTAGAAATAAAACCGTGTAAACAAGCCCGAAGCATATGTTGACTGGAGACAAAAATTGCAAAATGTAAAAGCATTTTCATAGCCATTTTATTAGTTTTATTAGTCTAAACTCAATTTAATCTCAAACAGAAATATGTAGGTATAAATATGCATATATTTTTTTAAGAGAAACTAAAAAGGGCTGTAGCACAGGTAATGTCATTTTTAACGAAAATGTCACCCAACCCAAATGCTCTTTTGGTGCGAACGTTATTTATTATTATTTAGATTTACATATCACTTTACTCGTTACTCGTTATTTTGTTAATATTTATCTTTTTCTGTCATTTGTTGTGATAGCATGTGTAGAATTGGTGCGATATGGCTTTTTATGAAAGGGAAGGGACTTTCCATTTCTGTTTAATATCATAGAAAACTTAAATGAAATGATTGCAATTGCACAAAGTCTTTACATGTTCTCATTAAAAATGACAGAAAAAGCGAAAACTAGCAAAATAACGAGTAACGAGCAGAACGATAATTTCAACCGACGAAAGTGTTCGAGTGATGAGAGTGTTTCGCCCAATTTTTTGACAGATTTCTAATGTTTGGCTCGGAAAAGACCGCAAATAAAGCTATTGTTTTATTTATAGCTGTTAAACGGCGCCTCAATAGTTTGGCTTTTCAACTTTTACAAATATTTTTGACAAACTCAAAATTTTAGTTCTGCAATGGGTTCTCTCTGTATTTGTGTTGTTATTCAAAATTTATGAACAATTTGTAACAAATTTTAACACCATATAAAATGGCTACAGCCACAATGTGCCACTGAACTAGGAAATCAATTGAAAAGAAGAGAATGAAATGCAAGTACAGTCGAGCCCCGATTGTGTTACATTTATGCGCAATAATATAAAGTACGTTTACTAAAAATAAAAATAAGAAAGCGCAGAGATGCATTGGTTTTGTTTATTAAAATATAATACATTTTAATAAATAGTAAAATTAATTATCTACCTATCTTTCTAACTGTTCTTGGTATATCATAGGATGGGACCCATTGAGAAAATTACAGAAATAAAATACGCCCTGGGATTTTGCGTTTCCAAACGACAGTAAATTCATCTTTCTGTTTTATAGCTTTTTTTTGCGGTTTTCAGTGGGCTATGGTTTTAGGTAACGTGCTTAAAAAAAGGTACTGTCCCAGTAAAATATTCAAACAAAAAGAAAACGATTTTTGCTATTTAGCTTTGCTATTTTACCCGGGCACGACTGTATACTCGGTGACCATTCTTGAAGGTTTATAAGTGAGTTTAAATGACTGATGGTGGTAAATTGTAACATATTTGAGCAAAATAAAAATAAAAATACATTTTACCAAATTTTAGTAAAAAAAGAGACAAAATAATAAAATAGAAAATGAAATATTTTCCGAATTCGCATTCAAAAAATTCTGATCACTAATAAACTGACGTTTCCACCTTGACGTCTGAGAACACAGCAACCGTTCCCGTATTTTTTTATTATACTTCTCACAGAGAAAATCCTTTCCCACTTGTCCAAATCTGTTAACTGACAAGTTTCCCTCGAATAAAGGATGACAAACAGATCTCCAATCTATACCTGTAACTTTGCGACAAAATGTGCAAAAATGTGACAAATGCCCTCTTGTCAAGCACATTTTTCTAAGGAAAACCACGTCACTAACGCAATAGTCCAGCATTTTCCCATCGCAACAAAGTCCCATATCAATTAAATGGTTTTCGACTTCAATGTGAGATTTCCAACTTCAGCTGACGTTTTTCTCCCGAATCTCGATGCCAGCACATCTGAGGCATACAGAATAATTCCGTCGAAACTAGAACGAACTGGAGAGAAGAGGCTGCCATCTCAATAAGCACAAATTTGTGCATTCGATTGTAAACAAATTAAATTTAAAACCTATCAATGAAAATCCATAATGAACGATTTTCAATTTGATTTACAAGCACACCCAAAAGCTGCTAAATATAGCTGACCACCCCTAGCGGCACGTGTGAGTATTGGGATACATTCTGGCACTCGAACGAGGAATTCAAATTCCATTATGTCACTATCCTTAAACTAAACTCTTCCACAACGATGGCAAATTTAATTTTTTTTTTTCAATATCCTTGCATCGCACTCGAACTGTGTTATACTTTCACGCGAAACTTATCACAAGACATTTTCTATTTAATTGCGATTGACTTGTCGCGATAACTATAAATCACCCTCGTTTAAAATGTTCACCTTTGCTTGCCACATACTCGTATAATAATAGTTTCTTATATGGGTAAGGCAGAGTCGCAGAGCTGTGTGTATTTGCTCAGCACTTGATGTTGTGGTGGCTGTGTATTTTCCTTTCTCCGCTGTAAGGATACAGGATACATCTCCATAAATATATGTGTAGGTATTACAGGGGAGCGCCTCTCGATGCTGCAAAGTATTTTGCCGAAATTTTGATTACAAAAAAAACCCTCCACTCGAAATAGGGTCGCTATAGGTCCTCTTAATCTGCACAATTAAATTGGGATTACAATAGAGGAAAATCGCTGCCCGAACGGATATCTGGGGAGCCTTTTTTGCAATAGGATAGGTACTGTACCCAACTCCTGCGCGTATTTTGGTGCCAGTTTGTTCGTATTATTAACCTGGTTTTATGTAAAGCAAACCAGGTACAACCGAAATGAGAAAATAAGACAAGCTACATTAATATGCCCGACTAGCTCAAAATATGTATGCATACACGGGCGAGCCTCAGTCAATTTGCGAGATGAAAATGGGTTCCAATTCTGCTGAGTAGATCTCTGAAGCATCTGCTGGTAATCGATTTTTCATATGCGACGACCCGACTGGTCTAGCATTTAAATCACATAAATGCGATTTTAAAACTGAGAAAAATCTCTATCCAGTTTGGGATGCAAAATAAAATCTTTATCTCTGCATGGGATGAATCTGCCTCCTTGCATATATACATAAAAAATACTTATAAAGGACACCTCGCCTCCGAACCACTTTTAAATAAAATTAATTAATTTGTTTAACCAATTTGTCACAATCAAAAGATGCTTTTCTGTGGCAAGATAAATTTGAGAAAAAAATGTTCACATCCTCCAATATCTTCACCATTGGGACAGGTCGATTTCATAAGTAAATATATTTTTTTGTTCGTCCTTTAAAACATGTTCAACTATACAATTTGGCACAATATAGAAATATTTAAACTTTGGCAATTTATTTCCAACACTATAGCAATTTATTTATATTTAAATTCAAATAAAAGTCGAAAAATATTTTAGGTATTTACAAACAGGAAAAAGTACGACTATTGCTACCTTGCACAAAAAAACCACTAGCTCAAGCGAAGAGTTTTTGGGATAAAACCCTCGCATGAACTACATAGCTTCTCTTTAACCCATATTCGGGAATCGGGCTTGCGTAAACGAAGGGAAGTTCTCTTTCGGCCACATTGTAAGCTAGGGCATCACCTCGACAGAGAGTTACTGTATGGTTAGCCACTCCCTGTTGCAAAGCACACGACTTGGCGAAAGGAAAACGCCAAAGCTCTTCTGCACAATAATTTTGTCCTGAAAACAATAATAAAAAAAAAACAAATGAGCAAAAGAAAAGCATTCAAGTTACACACTTCCAGCGGTGGAAAGTTCTTTAAGGATAACAATCATGAGGATGTTTATTGTACCCATTGAGATGCTCCAAATTTGTTTTACTGAAGATTTGCATAACTTCGCAGCGATAATTTCAAATCATCTTCTTCCTGCCTTCTTCCTGGCCCGCGGAATAGGGAATTTAAATCTACCGCTTGAATGTAAGGCGTGTTTTCTTTTTTTTAATATCATCGTAAAACTAAAGTACGAGTACATTTTTCATGTTAAGTTGCTGGATGTTGTTTGTATGTGTGTATGTAGGACATAGGTACCTACTACCTACTCTGTACCAGTAATGAGGATAATTATGGGCGACAGGGATGCGTTCTTGGTTTTTACGCAAATTATCCTAATCGTGGAGACTTTCTGCTGCTCGGGGATGGGGGCTTCGGAATTAGGTCGCTCTGATGGGAGTCTGCTTGTAAAATTACTGAAATCTTACGGAGCTGTGCCTTTCAATGGAACGTGGCGCAGAAAGACAAGACTAATTGACAATAACAGCGAAAAAGCACAAACCCAGTATTAAAATTTGTTGCTATGTGCTGAGGAAGAAGAAGAAATCCGTAGGTGGTTTTTGGTAGTTTCAAAAGAACGTTCTGAGTAGGATTCCGAAATTTGCAATCGTTAAGCCTCAGATTTTTGCCGTTGCTTAAATAAATGTGGCGCGTGTATGGATTTTGAGTGCTCATAATTTGAAATGTCCCAATGTCCCTCTGAATGTTCAAATGAATAAGTAAATAAAATTAGCTCAGTTTAGGTTCCAATGTCCAAGTTTAAGTAGTCAGATCCTCAAAAAAATATACCGCGGTACTTAAAATCATTTTTAGTGCCCAGGCTAAATTTTTCGAACTCACAATGGCGAAATTTTCCCATACAAAATTGCATATTGTCATCAAAATCATTTCACTGAAGTATTTCATTTCTTTACTGTTCCATCTCTC
Organism: Cheilosia impressa; assembly: GCA_948293265.1. Taxonomy (NCBI): domain Eukaryota; kingdom Metazoa; phylum Arthropoda; class Insecta; order Diptera; family Syrphidae; genus Cheilosia; species Cheilosia impressa. Next base: position 15,357,635 of record OX411884.1, read on the forward strand.
AGACATTTTTTTTCTGATGGTGGTTGATTTGTTGCAATTATTGTTTTCGTAGGGAAATATTTTTCTGACAGATTTTTTGCTATGACCGCCTGAATGCAAAAAAAACTCATTTTCATGCTGTTACATCTTTTTCGGTTGCATTTTCCGTATGGATGTAACTGAGGCGTCAATATTCCGTACGAACTTTTTTTTAGATTTTTGTTATTCAATTGGCAGCACTTTTCTCGGTGACAAGCAATTTGTCAGCTGATAACGGATTTGGGATCACTTTGAGTTGTCATTTCAGAAGAGTTTTACGAATGCAAAGGGGACAAGTATCTAGTTTAGTAAGTCTCACAGCGGGCTGACTCTGACTTGATGTAGCTCAGTTTTAATAGACTTAAATTTGTCAAATGAACAGCTGTTTCAGTTGACATCAATGGCGGAAGAGCCGACGAATCTAGTCAAGATACGAGTAATATTCATAACTGAGTAGAAAGTTGACAGTTCGTTTACGAGGCTGACGTAGGAAAAGTGACGTTCCCGACCAATCTAGCTTTTGCGTTCAGGTTACATTTAGTTCAGACCTAGATTGGTCTGAAGATAACTAGGTCTTTGAATGTGCCATAACTAGGTCTTGGAATGGGCCCAATTCCACCGTCACTATTGACTTATTATTCACGGTCCTAGCGATATTTATTACAGCTGTTAAAAGTGGCTTAGTGGTTGGTGTGTTGGACTATTAAGGAAGGGGTCCTACGTTGGAATCCCGAAAAAAACCCAAATTCTAACTTAAGGTTTTTTTCCCAATGCGACACCTCTCGCGAAAGTCTGACAAACATCCAAGAGTATAATTGTCTTGAAAGAGCCCTTCCATTCGTTGCAAAAATTAAAAAACTCACACAAAACGAATGGTCGTGAGAAGCTAGGCCTAAGGTCCCCACAGACCTGTTGCGCCAACTATTTATTTTATATAGTCACAAAGGATCGATTTGCATCAAACCAATATTTCTGAGCATAAGTCAAAAACGCAGAAAATTCTACTGAGAAGAAGTTTTATGAGTGCAATGTCAAAGATCCGCTATATGACTTCAATACTCCTACTTAAATCGATAAATAAAACGATTTCGACGGGGTATTTGTCGTAGATTCAATGAAACGCAAGCAGGTAACGGATCACGACTAACTTTGCAGCCCCTCTTAATACGGTCATAGGTAGAACAAGCTAAAGATTCCCACAGCAACATGAATCTTCTCAGATGGTCAAATCGCCAAACAAACTAGTGCTGTGCTTATGTGAGTCACGCTTCTAACATTCTCAACGCGCACACCATATTTCGAGGGGCAAACGTCGACTCTGATCATTATTTCGTTGCGGGCACAACCCTGCTGAATATGGCAAACAATATCCTGGTACTATGTTCTGCAACACACCTATTGACAGACGGGCCACAGAACAAATTTCCAAACTTCAGCCGAAAAAAATTAAATTCAGGACTCAGCTACCTTTTAACCGACTTCAAGGCAGCAAGATACCATTAGTAGTCGAAAGATTTATATGGCGAAGACTGAATTCGGGATCTTTGCCAGAATTGATCCAACAATTGGGAAGTAGCTCATCCGAGCTATGCGGACATTCGAAGAAAGGTTGATTGATCTTTAAGAGTGCAAGACCAAGAGTCCAGGCGTACTGTCGACAAACAAACAGAGAGAACTCGTGACCAGGGAGGTGGTGAATCAAAACCTCGGAAGAAGATGTTTCTCCAGGAGTTAGGTTCATAACTGTGAACAGAAAATGTAGTCGGCACACGGAACTTGGCTTTTTAAGCTCTATAATCCCTCTGTCAGAGAATTTCGTCATTCTGATCACACCGAAACGAGGATAGGCATTTCTAAACTCACTCACAGATAAGAGCTTCTCAAAACTTCAGCGAGTGAGTTGTCGGAAAATAACTAAAAAATAAATAGTTGGACCCTAGGCCTACCTTCTCACTACCATTGGTTTTGTGTGAGTTTTTCTACAATTTTATGCCGAGTCCAAACGGCCAATTGAGAAGCTCTTTCATGACAGTTATACTCTCGGATGTTTGTCAGACGTTCGCGAGAGGTCAAAATAACTTCATCTTTTTATTTTGGTTACCTCTGTGTGGGGCACACATTGGAATGAACATCATTACTTATCAGATCCTAAAGAAGGATTTCCTTTCATCAGTGGCCTACGAGGTCTCCCAATCAAACCAAATCGCCAACAAGCTTAAATTTAAATCAACGCAATTTAGACTGAGAAGGACGTAGTTTTTCAAGGAGGAAACAAGTTGTAAAAATGATACATAGGAACGTATTTCCGGAGACACTTCGCTCTGAGAGAATTTGAGAGATCCGACTGACATCCGTTAATAGCAATCAAAGTGCTATAAATCAAGTAATTAAAATCCATCAACAGCACCACACTTTCGCTTTCGTATTCAAAAGACCTGGGCCACCAGCCAGCCAAGTGTATAGGTTAAAAGCCCGCCTGCTGCCTCTCTCACCAAATCGCATATATCCGGGCTGCACACCAACTTTTAAGAGAGCAGCACTTATTATTTTATTAGATACTTATGGTCACTGGGCATCCCTGATAAAATGTTGAACAAAGTCCTAAATTCCTGCGGAAATCTACCCCCGTCAGTGTACGTTTTGCAGCACTTTATCTATCTGCAGGCAGCGAACTTTCGTAAGAGAGCAGTGAGCCAACCGCAACAATAGAATACCTATGTCAACAAAGGATTACAATCGCATAACTGTCAACGCGATGCAGGACTTGTACTGGCAACTGGCACAAGTGTGAAATGTGCTATTAGAGAAATAGACTCTTGCCAAATATCATCATAGGCGAACGTCCCTAACCTATTCCCATGCATCCCTTAGTAGAGTGTATGTGCTCTCCCGTAAAAGCATGCCCACTTCACAAAACATATAAATACTCCAACAAAATTTCGGGGGATTTTCGCAGAAAGCTTTACCAGGGTTGGAAATACTGGTACCTACCCGAAAGCGCTATATCTTATGGAGGATTTTACGCATCATCAGCCAGGCGATGAGAGATGGACGAGATAGAGGTCCTCGTTTAAGGAAACAAGGTTCTGGCAGATTTTCAAGCTCTAAATAAACATCCAGAAAGATGATCCAATGAGAAAAACAAAAGTCCCAACAACTGGAAAGTCGCAAACTTATGTAATCTGGGTGGGATTTATAAGCCAACAAAAAGGAGATTGCTTACACTACGTACATTAGGTTTGGTTCCTAAGTTTTTGGGCTGACATAATCGAATGGTGTGTGTTTCAGAGTTGGGGGGGGGGATAATCTTGTTCAACATAATGAAAATGGAGCAAGCAAGCACTAGTCCGCAGTGCAGAAGAGGACGTAGGGAGAGAACCGATTTCGCAGCTGATGCCTTTCTGACAGATGTTGTCGTGCACGATTGTGCAATATATCCTCTGAGGCATTTCGTGCAGACGGGGGCGGCTCTGAAGTTTGCTAATCTTGCCTGCTTTTCGTAAATTTCGATTACTTCGAACATCATCGAGTCAAGATGTCCCGCTGAGGCTGAATAATTTATTTATTTCAATTGAATCGAATAGCTATATGAACTGAACAGAGGTTGATGGCACATTCTAATCCCGACAAGGTACCCGATGGAGCTCCTCCCAACACCACGTGGCTTGTGGACTCTGCCTAATAAAGCAACCACCCCACTGACTCACATTACATGATTGCCCTCGAAACGGCTTGGGGTTATCTATGAAATCATATGAGTTGTCGGTTGACCTGTCAAAAAAAAACAAATCAGATGTAACGTGAGCATTAAAAATGTGCACGTGTATAATAACGAGTTGACATACAGACTATCGAGCTTGTGATTTTTTTGACAGGCAAATTCATTCGCAAGCGTTGGGCCTTGATTTTCGGAGAATGACATTAGAACGAATCCCAGAAAAGGATCCGCAGTGGTTTTGTCAACAAGGGTAGCATCCTTGAAGAAGGGAGTTGTTTTTGGTCTTGGTTTCGTTTGTTGAACGTGATACCTAGTGAGCTTAGATAAGTGTGTAGAGAACGCCATTTGTATACCCTCCACATGAAGGTATATTCCCTTTGTCATTACATTTGTGACGCCAAGAAGGAGTCGTATTCTGAATCAGGATCACATTCTGGGTCGATTAAGCCATGTCCGTCTGCCTGTCTGTTGAAAGCACGATAGCGCGCAAATTAATTGACGTACTCGAATGAAATTTGGCGAAAGTACTTCTTTTTATCGTCGTCAGGTTGGTATTGAAAATGGGCTATGTCGGTAAAGTAGTTCAGGTACCTCCCATACAAAACCAATTTTGCATGACTAGTATGCAGTGGAGGGTAGCAAAGTATCAGATGATAACAATTTTACTTGTTTTTTTGTTGTATTCGAATACTTAAAGAGAAGTCAAGTAGTGGTTTTTGTAGTTTGGCAACCAAAAATAAACATCCACGCCACTGTTGTCTAACAGCGCTACTGGCTATGTTGGGCCAAGTTTGAGCTTAGCTAATAGCACTCCATCACTCCATTTAGGTATACAAAAGAGAATAAGGAGCATATTGGAAGGTATTTTTTTAGAAGTGAATTGATTTGATATATCTAATAAATAATAAATACAGAACATGTCCACCAACGGAGGAGACTGAAGCAAGTGAAATCACAAAATAAGCACGAAAAATGAATTCAACTCTGAATTAGATTGCAAAGAGAGACAAGTGAGTCAAAATGACACCAGTAACCGAAACACTTGACTGGATTTGTCTGCCACCCTTCTTAAAAGAAAGTCACCTGAAAAACGTGTGCACGTGACCTATCGCGTCCAATCAAAATAATCTTGTTTCGGCTTCTTATGACATTTATAAATCGGACGTGTACCTGTACATCTGATTAACAAATAAATACGTGCACAAAAAGTGTTTGGATATTGGATATTTTACTGATATTGAAAGGCTTGCGCATGAAAATGAGCATTAGTACATGATATAAAGCAACATAAGCTGACGGACACAATAGACCCAACTGAGAGTCTAAGATCTAAGTGAAGCTGTGTTCGACAAGAGCACCCTTTTACCTACTCAACATAAATAAGCTGTCATATTAGAGGCTCATTTCATTATTTAAGTAAGTGATTTCGGAAATTGAATTAAGAATACCTACCTAAATCGTTTCCAATATTCTGACAACATTCACTTGCTGGTTTGTGTAACTTCTGAATAGTTCATTTCGTTGCTGAGTTATTTTTGAAAGGTTCACAAATGTCGGTAATCAAGCAAACTTAAATATCAAATTATTACTTTTCAATGGAGATTTAATTGAAAAATCTATCCCCGTATAATTAAACACTGCGCAAAAGCTAACAACTCGTTACTCAGCAGTTACGTCAAATTTTTGTATGCTGTTTGACGTCTTCTAAAGTAAGCTAGAACTTGTGCACATTTGTTTATTAATACGAGGGTAGTGTTTCCGATTTTATTTATTGATAGATTGGTCGCTTGAATTTCGACATTTATGAAAGGGTAGCCGACAATTAGAGTCAAGAAATTCGTAGTTGAGTACTAAGTCGACAGTTCGTTTATGTGGCTGACGTAGGAAAAGTTACGTTACCGACCGATGCTTTTTAGAGCACATATATCTGCCATCTATTCGAAATTTTTGAATGTTCCCCATCTTGTCCAAATTTCGTCGCATATTTCTTTGCAAAAGACTTAGCAAACATGTTTTTATTTTGCAATGATGATCATCTCTCATTTGTCATTATTTACTGTGTTTGTTGTTTTGTTCTGCAGTTCAGTTAGCGGACATTGACAAACTGCAGTCGATAACGAAATCTTTACAGCGGTTCGTTGGTTTGTGTATTTGGTTCTCCTTCTCAACTATTTAATTTCATTCTCAATCTTAATTTAGCAAATCACGGTGAATTTAAGACAAGTTATACAACATTTTGCCCTGTAAACAGGAGCTGCTTACAATTTCAGTACATATAACTCTTTCAACATCAAAGTACCTCCCTGTATGTGTCGTTTATATTTTTATATTATATTTTTTATAAATTTAAATATTTCAACTTACCGTGATCGTATGACAGAAGGCCTCCCGTGACTGTGTCATCTTCTATATCATTCTGGTTCTGGGTTATATCTGACGGTGCCTTAGTCACTTTAAATCTATCGGGCATTATGTCCGTTTAAGTTGTCTACCTTAATAATGTTAATGTGCAGTCTGCAATAAAAAGGGAAAAACATTAAATAAATTAATATTAGACTCGCAAGGTAGTTTATCATTTTTATTTAACCGCCATAACTTGGTTTTGGCAGCAGCATCAACTGTCAGATGTTGACACCCCCAACGCCACCTATCAAAAAATGTAAATAAATCGATTTCCGCCATTTTGTTTCTGCTTAAGCCCAATATACAGCAATACTAACAAAATAAAACAAGAATCGTGACAATTGGTCAAGCAGCAGGTATAATGTAGAGTGTCATCGAGTTTCACCACAAAGGAATTATGTAGGTATTGAGAAGATTGATGTATACCCACATAAAAAGCAGATATATAAATAAGAATTAAGTATAACATATAAAAAATATTGTAAGAATTTTCCTATAGCTAAAATAATGACATTTTTGTAACAATACGTTTTTGCATAGAGCGGCTGGCTTATTTTCTTTATAAAAGCAAGTCCAACATTTTTACGCTGCTGGCAATCGATAAGAAGTGTTTTGAAAAATTCGTCCTCTTCTTGACTTCACTTCATTCAACTTGGACAACCGCCATGTCCGTAAACAACATTGTTTTTGTGTCAAAAAGTCCATCTTATCTAAGCGAATAAAAACACACCTTTAATTTTTTTCACGCAGTACTTGTCCGAATATTTTAAGCTATCAGTGCTCCGAATCAAAAACTAACTTCAAAAATTCCAAATCAGTGTAAATAAATAAATTTTCGCATCGATACTTTTCAAGAATTTTCTTTCAATTCATATCGTTTTTGTGATAAATATATCGATGTGATAATTACAGAACTTGGGCACAGATCTAATTTTATCGAAAAACTTGAAAAATATTTATTTCCGACTGTAGGAAATAATACATAATAATAATACCGCCGGAACGGTGCCTTTTTTTGTAGAGTTTAAAGGTAGGGTATGTTATGTATGAATTTTAATGTGGTACTAGATCGTGGCTGTTGGTTGACATATTTTTAAACAGAAAATGAATGAAATATAAATTCCGAAACACCTAATTTTATGTCAAAGTTTGACTCAATTTAAGGTAAATTTAAAGTGAACTTTAGTCACATAAGTCGCCATGAAAGAGTTTTGCCAAGTCGCTGGTTTAATTCAATTTTATTTCCTAATAAAAACTTTTAAATTACAAAACACTTGTAATCTGACAGTAAGTGCCGATGAGCTCAGTTTTCGGCTTGTAGCTTTGACTTACAAAACTCAGTTTCAATTAAATTTCACAAGTGCTACAATTACTTGTGGTACAGAAATCCTTGGGTTCCAGGGGTTCGTAGAACACACGAACAATTTACTTCTGCAAATCATTCGTGCACACGAAAACGTCGCCTTACAGAATCTGATGCCAATTTCAGAAATTGTTCAGCGAGTCGTTTATGCAAAAGTTGTCTTCAATCAAAACTTCTTTTCAATATCTTGTTTGGATTCCGGTAATTGTCTTATTTGCCTTTTACTAAAAAGTTTCTTTCTCATCAAGTTCTTAGAATCCTTTAATTTTTTTAATTATTCTGCACGTTCCTTCGACTAATGGGAGGAGAGGAACAATTCTAAGGTCGTTTGAAGAAACTTCCATAAACAGGCCGCACACAAATTGCAGATAATGACTTAGAAATGCCAGACGACTTCAAGGCAAGCATAAATTGAAGAAAGCAATCAAACCCATCCCCTAAATAACAGTATCAGCTGACTTTAGTCGCCTTCTAACATAGCCCAACACCCACCGGAAGGATAGCCCTCTGTTTGGGTAGACCTTTGGCCATGAATACTGCAATTTGTATTCATGAACTTATATTTCGAGCTCAACTAAATATGGGAGCCGTAAACGACCTAGTGTGCATACCAAAAATATTCGAAAATAAATTGAATCGCAATCGAATTGAGTTGAGGCAAATTTATATTTATGTGGTGGCAAATTGATAATGCTCTCCATGACCTTGGAAACACTGAAGCTGAAGCTGGAGCTGAAACTTTAAGCAGATTGTCAAGAGAGGGATAGTTTGTTATTTTTTTGGGAAAAATGAGTAGATGTGCGCAAGCTTCCGAATTCCCGGAAAAGGCCTATGGAGTGAAAGAGCTTTCGTAGAGGTTTGCCCAGGGTACGCCTCCTGCAAAAGAGGGAGAGAAACTCCATTCTGAGGAGATATATACTCTATCCGGGGAGAAAAACTCCCCGGTTCGACCGAACTGGTCTGGTATCTGCTGCTGGAGCTACTCTATCCGGGGAGAGAAACTCCAACTGGACCAGAAAATGTGTTTCCCTTGGATATCCATACACGAAATCGGGTACACGTTTCCGAAATAATATTTGCCCTTGAGAATTTTTGATTTGTCCAGGACAGGTGGAAAAAGAGAAAAACGGGTGCCTGGATAAAGTAAAATTTGTTGTGTGCGCTCAGATTGGCTCTCTCTTTGAAAATCGGGATGGTGCTGTCAGTGCAGCAAATTCTGAGATGGTCAGGAAAGCAGCTGAGTTGTTCAGTGAAATGTTGGTACCTGTTAGACACATTTTCGCTGTTAAGAGATACATTTTTGCATCTCTATACCTGTAACGACGGGAGGCAGGGAATAAACAGCTGGACGAATTGCTGAGCACACAAATAGGTCACGCAGTCATTAGAAATTGTGTCACTCGTTTATACATTTGTGTAGATACAAACAGAATTGATGTCTTCTCTTACTTCTGTTTCAAATTGGAATGTTTGCCTGGCAGCTTAGTTTTTAAACCGGAGATGTTATTATACTTGTATGACCCAGTTCGATATTTAGCTTTTTGTGACTACCTCCATTCGCCTCGACGAGAAGAACAGGATGAGGCAATGCCATCCAAATGGGCTCTGTTCAGCTTATGAAGGGACCACTACACTATATTCAGCTGATAGAAGATAGTTTCAAGTTGAGTGTAAAATGGCATACGTTCGATAAAAGTCGAGCAGAGGTGCTGGTCTTTTTAAAAGTTCTCTGTTTTAACAAAGTGAATACATTGGCCGCATTCAAGAATCTAGTTATCTTAAGTCGACTAAATTGGTCTGGATGAGTTGTAACCTGAACGCAAAAACTAGATTGGTCGGGAACGTCCCTTTTTCTGCGTCAGCTACATATGAGAACTGTCAACTTAGTACTCAGTCACGAATTTCTTGACTAGATTCGTCGGCTACCCCTCCATAAACGTCAACTCAAACAGCTGCTCTCATGTCCGATTTCGACCAATCAAAACCGAGATGCACTTAGTGAGAGAGCTGTCAGACTTACTAAACTAGATACTTGAACGTCCCCATTTAATGAAATATTCTCTGTGTCATAAGTACGGTTTTACTTCATTCCAATGTGGAGTATTCCGTTCCCATGTTATTCCACTGCCCTCCGGTCTTTGATTTAATACTTTGATATTCTTTTTATTTATGATCGTTGTTTTGCTTTGATATTTTTGTAGATTTGTATTGGGCCCCCCCTTTTTAGACTCTCTGCCACTTTATCATTTTGCCCATCGCATCGGTAACGCTACCGTTGACAGTTGGAACAGCGTGAGAGAAAGCACTTTCATTGGTGGAAATATTGAGAGAACGAGAGAAACTGTCATGGGCTGTCACCAAATGCAACAGATTCTATAGAACTGCTTGGTTTTTATTGACGGTTCCGTCGATGACGGCGATGGAAGCAACGGATTTTATGGGATGCCCTTTAACACATCTGCTGCGTTACCTACTTTGTGACAGTTTTTTAAAACACATTCTTATTGCGAATTATGCGCCAAAGCGGGTGCAACTACCCACAAACGAATATACGCAAATTTTGACAGTAAATTCACATGATACATTTTATTTAGTCTCAGGCAACCGCGAATCCAATGAATTTGCACAATGAAATCACAGTGGCATTTCGATTTAGAGGTTAAGTTCGAACGAATTTTTCGTTCGCTGGTTTGTGGAACGCGTGACTATTCGCGGCAGGGGTGATTTTGTTCGCTGCTCGTTATGATCTTGTTTTCTTAATAAATTTTAATGTATTAATTAAGAATCCTACTCAATAGTAGGTAAAACGCCCAATTTTCAGTCTGTAAATGCATCAAAAGGGGTTTGTTGGCGTTTTATCCATTCCAACCTGTTGTTCATGGGAATAATCAAGGGTGTGGCAACACCCACACTTGAAACGGACTATTCATATAAGAGCGAACTGCGAACAAGTGGATATTCATGGCTTTTGACACTTCATTCACCCGAACACTTTTTTAAGTCGCAGATACCCGCGAATTAGTTTCATTTTTAGAAGCTAAGTTCAAACGAATTTTCCATTCGTGGGTTTGTGGATCGCGACTGTTTTATATGGATTGTGAATAAAGTGTGACAGCTCGCGGCAAAAATTTTCAATTCGCAGGTAAATAACTGTAATTGTAGATTTGACTATTTAAATCAATTATAAACCAGGTTTTTCTTTTAGATAAGATGTTAGAATATAAAAAATTCAATATAATGCTTTTGTGGTAGAACAAATAGCAAATTCACAATTCATAAATAATGCAGTTAAATTGTTTCGTTCGCAATTCGCCCTCGTGTGAATTCTCCTTAACTGTCAATGTTTGTAATGTTTAATATGAAAACTGCTTTAGCTACTAGGGGGTAAAAGATTTTCATAATTGACAGCGTTATGTCAACGACTCATTTTTATTCCATTTTCCTTTGGCTGTTATTTTTTATCTTTACAGTTATGTAGATGACTAAACTGTTTTCTGTATCTGACAAAGTGGGACGGCTATTTATAGAATTCTGCAAATGGTTTGAAGGTATTTTCAAAAAATATAATCACATGATGACAATAAATTGCATCATTAAAATGTTATTCATTAGACGAAAAAATATAAATCAAATGTGTCCAAAAGCACAGAAATTTACAAATCACTCTCCGTCAGATTAGTTTTTAATATTCGATTTTAGCATTACAGATGTCAGATTACACTTGTGTTTACCTTAGAATTGCGATTCACCTCACCACTATTAGCCGTTCAGAGCTATAAACAATATCTTTTAAAAACTAAAACTTCAACAAAAACGTCACAACGATAACAATGCAAAATTATTGCACAATCTTTGATGTTTGAGAACATGCATTGAACGGTATTTCCGATCTCACAAAAAGCTCTGTTCACCGGAAAACCCTCGCAGCACAATAGACTTGTTTTGTAAGCACTAAAACTATGAACTGTAGTGGAATCGTTCCAATCACATGGCAAGGAAACCTTTTTTTTTCTGCCAGTTATAAACTTTACTACCTGCCCCAATAACCACGTTAATTTGGTAAATTTTCCTTAAAATCTTTAACAGCGTGACACTTCAAAGTATACCCAGATTGATAGTAGCGACGTTGGTTTTTTTTGCGTTATGGAATCGGAACTGTTGACATATATGGGGTACAATGTTTTTTTTTGGGATGGAACGTCACAACTTTATTACATATTGTTGATTTATTGTACTTTCAACGGTTGTTTATACATATGTCGATCCACCTGATAATCTACCTATTATAAAATGAAATTTATCACAGAGGGTTTTTGCTTTTCTGATAAACTCTCAGCAATTCGACAGGGTACGGCTGAAATTGATAAGGACATATATTTTACATAGTTATAGTCGTAGTGGAACAGCATGGAGGAGAATGATTTAAGATAAATAGAGTATTGACGATCCTTTTAAATACGGAACTTTTAACAAATGAAATATGTATGCAGCTTTAAACTAGACATCGCGTGTTCAAGATTAAACAAATGAAGGGTTGACGAAACAAAGGTAGCACTTGGCCTAGTTTGTGTGAGGTTAATGCTCTCCAATTACGTACGGCATCAGTTTCGAGACTCTGAGTGTATAAAGAGTATTTTTAGTTTTTAGCTCGCCAAACTCTTCGAATTTAGCAGCTTCAGTTTGGCAGACTTAAAAGATATAGTTGGAATGGAACTCGGTGAAGAACGACATTAAATTCGGAACGGAAAAATGTGTCATGCGATTGCAGGAAAAGTTCAGAATAACTTCCTGGCTAACAAAGTTCACTGATTTATTAGCCCGAAGTAGAAAATAGCCCGCCATTGCAATATTCGACAGCTGGTGAAAGGCTGAAATGGATTTCTGCTTTTTCCAAGATTTAATTCGTAGATTTAAAGCTCTCAAATGATCTCGGTTTAGCCATTTTCAAGTTAGAGGTGTGTAAAGTTACCAAAATGTCTGCCTTTAGAAAAAAAATAATTTTTGGCATCTCTTTCTAGGAAAAAAACCTAAACTGTTTGATGTGTAATCAGCTTAAGGATTTTATTTCTTTTCCACCGACGAAAACAAATTTTGACATGACATGAATATGACATAACGACACGAAAACACCAGAGTTACAAGCAAAAAAAAATCCAAATACGAACCACTACGATTTCGTGCTCCAGATAACGACTTCACTTTCTTTTCAAATAAACAAAACGGCAGACGATATGCGCTGGGTTAATCGGCTCACAAAAATGTTGTTTATGCCATAACAGCAACCGATAAATTATTTAGTTGTCATTCGTTCACCATACAGAGCTAATCGAAAATCTGGAGTACCTTTGAAGATAGGCAATCGGTAATTTTTATTGGTTAGGTAACAAATTTGCACACACTGACACTAATCAGTATGTCCAACTTGCAACAGAGCGATTATTCAATAATTTAACTTTTGGCGTCCGATCTTTATTAAATGTCAATGTTCGAAAATATATTACATAATTACGAAAAATTTTATCTACAAATTATTACTAATTATTTAGCGTTAATATTTAACTGATAATAGTCCAGTTTAAAAGGGTTGGACGAGTTCAATTACAATGCTGATCTATTTATTGATATTGGTAATATGGTAATTAAAAATTAGTCTCTTATCTAAATGGGTGTACGTCAAAATGTTTGATAGAATCACAACCAGTGATACCGTTCTCTTATCTATAGAGTGGTTTAGTATTTTTCGTATTTATGCCTGTTTAGGGCAACAGGTGGAAATATTTACAAGTAGAACAAAAATATTCTGAAAAGAAAAAAATCAGCATTCTGTATGAGGGTTGTGCAAGTTTCGATAAATAAAAATTTGGAAGTGTCAACACCAGTTTTGGCCTCTGTAAACTATGTTCAAAAATAAATCGGTGACTATCAGGCCAAGAAATTTGATACCGAGGTGGAATTTTGTTTTTTACTGTACCCACAGCTTCGACGTGAAATTTAGCTTAGGCAGAGTTTATTTAACCGAACTGGGCATAATTTAAGGTAAAAGGGGTTAATCCCAGTGAGCCTCCGCTTTCGTTTTTACTGAGAAAAATGTAACTCTCCTACAATGAATTGAGTGTTTCTTCCAAAAGGTTGGGAAACTATTTGGGGGCTCAATTTGTATTGCGTCACACTAAAAAAACAATCTAGTATTGGCTTTAAATTTACGAATTTATTCTCCCTCGGTTCGCTCTAATACTGCGTTTACAACTCACGCACGCGCATTTTTGCAATAGCAGGGACAGAGAGATCCGTTTGTCTGCATTCAATGCTAGTAAAGAAGTAAGAATGAGATCACAAATCAGACGCCTAAAGTGTAATGGATGTTCTACAACAATTTATCAATCAGTTATACGGAATAAATAATTGATTGTCCGTTCAATACTTCCGGAAGCCATTTTGTTTTATAAGAAAACTAAATTTCACTTTAAAAACATCAACATGCTGAACTTTCCCATAATTCTTACCTCGTAAACAAGATGGCCGACCGAAATACGTGTCAATTGACATCCCTTTAATATTCCGTGTTGGGAATGTGTGATGTTGTAAATCCAGCATAATGGAGAAAACGACAAACAGTGCGCAGTCACGAAATTCTTGACTAGATTTGTTTGCTATTCCTCCATACACGTCAACTGAAAGAGCTGTTCATGTGACCGATCTAGGTCAATCAAAACTGAGACACATCACGTCAGCCGTCTGTCAGAATAGATGTTTAAATATCCCATACTCATTTAACTGCTTCTTTTTCGAGTTACAAGCTACTGTCACTGTGAATACTTTTTTCTAATGACTCGTAAAATGTGGTCACAACTCGAACTCAGTAAGCTATGTTTAACGGTCGTTATGGCTGAAGCTTTCATAAAAGTTTGACAGCTTACTGCGGCCATGTTTGGAAATATTTCTCTTTTAGTCCGCTGCTATTGTGTTCCGTGAAATAGTTAACGCTTTTGTCGCCACAAAACAAGGCATAGACATCTTAAAAATGTACTTCTACCACTCGAGTTCGTAATTAGTGTACTTTCGAGCTCCCGATTCAGGTAATTAGAGAGAAACTCGAGGAAATTTGTTTAGTGGCTAACAGTCCCAGTATAGGTATAACCGCTCAAATTCAGCTTGTTTTACTCAGATTTAAAGACATTTAAACAAATTAGATACGAGTATATCTCTTAAAAAGTCCGAGGACATCATAAAACTATATACTTAAGACAATCCTATAATAAAACTTGTAAGCGTACACCGTTCCCAACAAACTTGAAGATCGCAAGTGAATTGGAGTACCTGCCATTTACTGGTACTTTACCTCTCAAGTACGCACAGTACTTATTCCATGCACAACAATGTATGTAAACAAGATTCCTCTACTTATCTTTCCCAAGTGTCAGTGTTTTGTAATTTCCTTACGAGTATGTTATCAACCGCGATCTCACCGGTCTGTTTTAGAGTGACTGATACTGCCAACCTTGTATACAATTTGTGGTAGTCATAATTATTTGTCTTTAAATCCGCTGTCATGGACTGACTCCGGAAAGATTTATACTTTGAGTGTTGGAAAAGCTGCTAAGTCTATTCTTCGACAGGTGAGTAACAGGTTTAATTTATTGTCAGTGATTTAAAGGCGTCTTCACTTCACTTATACAATTTAAATTGTCACATTTGCGGCTTTGCGTTATTAAACTGTCAATATTCATTTGTCTTGCTAAAGGTATATATCAAACTGTTCTCCAAAGGTAAAGTAGCTTGTTCTTATGCTGTTTTACGTTATAAGTTTAATAATTATTAGTCGAATTATTTTACAAAATATATTCTGTCCAACAGATTTGCGACTGTACTGTACCCAGCGTTGCCATAAGTGCAGATTTGTCTGCATTTTGTAGATTTTCAACCCAGCTGCAGACTTTTAAAAACAAGAAATCTTTAGAAATCTGAGCTTTTGGATTTTTTTAATACATTTACCCCCTTATTAATAAACGCTGCGTAAAAGTTATCAAATCGTCGTATTCAGAAGTTACGTCAAATTGATGTATGCTATCTGATGTCTACTAGCTAACTAACTTGTGCACATTTGTTTCTTAATACGGGGGTAGTTCTTTTTAAAAAAATTATTTAAAAATTTTTTTGCACACTTGCTTTGCTGTATGCTTTCATTTTCGTATTCAGCTCTTTTCTTTTTGTAAAGAAAGATTTTTCCACAGTAACCTGCATTGCAGATCTTTTTTTAGTCATAATTGCTGATTTGGCCAAATATTTTTATGGCAACACTTCTGTTCTTTCAACGCTTTCACGAACAAAACTCCACCCGAAATATTTCCCTTTTACAAAACAGTGTACGTAAGTTTCATAAGTTTATACCGAAAAATTGCTATCCTTTTCCCCCGTAATTTCGATGCAAATCTAAAAGAAGAACATCTAAAGTGTACAGAATAAGGTTATGTTCCACACAGTTTATGCAAACTGTGTTAATTTCAATCAATTTCAATAAAAACACAACAGCAAGAAACTAATTCGACTTTGGCAAACAAGTCGAAAGAAATTCTCTGATGAGTCAACTCGTTACTCGTTCTATTGAAACTTTTTTTGTTTCTGTCATTTTTGACGAACGTGTTTGTGGACTTAAGTTTTAGCAAAAATAGCATATATGGGCTTAAAAGAAAATTCCCTTAAGCCGAAATATTTTCAAAACCTTTACAACACAATCTCACATAGGCTTGAGCCGGGCTACTCGACCTTCTTTATTACAATCCCATTACAGTTCTCGCATTTAATCGCCTGCGATCGATGCAAATTTAGTACTCAAATGAACCCACTAATCATAAAGCGATGACATTCCGTCATTCCGTTCGAATCAATCAAACTTCATGTCACTGACTACCGCAGTTTTAATTTCACTATTCGAACAAATTGTGGATATGAAGAATTTCCGCTTTCGTTTTGCCACATCCGTGAAGATCAATTGTTAATTAGTCCCCATTCCGACAACAGTTTGCTGTCAAAGTATCAGGCTGTTTGTCATTTTACGATAGCAGTGCGACAGTTTTAATTTTACTATGTTTCACGTGAGCCATATACTTCATTAACATCCATTACAGCAACCAAAGTTCTCACTGATGTGTTGGCCTTACCAATACTCACGAGTAAATAGAAACAAAACCCCTAATGGGAAATAGCTTGAGCTAATTCTACGATCAAGATAAAAACAAGGTCTCGTGCTTATTCGTACAAGTGATCTATATATTGATCATGGGTGCTCGTAAAAAAGCAATTAATGCATTTGTACTAATTTAAGTCATCTGTTTTATTTGGGCGGCCGAATTTCGGTACTTTGTGCACGAAGCTAAGCTGTGGCGGCTATTAGTCTTCCGCTTATGGTCTGTCAAGGTAATTGACAACTTCACACGGTTCAGTTGCATAAGTGTTTGAGGTTGGTGCGATATAATGGCTGCTACAATCTCAGGTAACTCGAGTTAAACTGTAACGCCAAATAAGGAGTTTGTAATTATTATTGTTTCTCGAACTATGATGCACCGCACCTTGTACAGAGCACACAGGTGGTTTTCCTTTTGACTCTGCAGTTCTATACAGAGACGTATCTACTGAGTATTGCAATAGAACTCACATTCGTTTAAGTTTCACATGAAATCGAATGTGACAGTTTATACGGACCCTTAACATTTGCCAAGCTGTGAGAATAGTTATCCTCTTAATTGGCTTATTCACAGGCCCACCGTGGATTATAGCGCCCCCTATGTGATTGAGTAAAAAACGCTTCATAACTGCAGTCATATTTGTCGGCCAACATTTGTTTGTTAACTGACAAGTGCGGCTTAATATATTAATAAACGACGTGTACCAATCATAAAAGCGATAACTTTTGAGATTTTATGAATTGGAAAACACGTTTTTTGTTTCTACTTGCAATTACACAAAAACTGAATGCTATCAACTTGAAAAAGAAATAAAAACTTTTCTTCAAGTCTTGATAATATTTTATCACCTGCTTAACTCAGTTATTGCCTTTAAATCGGGCGAATTAATCTGGCGAGACTGTGAACAAAATGTTGAAAGAAATAAAACAATAAGAGGCGACTAGCGGAGTCAGGAAATTTAGTTTGGCAGATAGTGCCAAAAATGAAACCTACACGTTAATGGTTGCGAGAAGTTAGGCGAAGGACTAGGATGACATATTTGTTCGTGTGATTTCAGTTGTCATTTCAGTGATCGTACTTTGGGTAGGTACATTTACAAATTAGGTTTGTTCCTTTACTTTTGTAGTAAGAATGGAAAAGACTGTCAAAATATGGCAGAGGTGGGGATAAATTCTCTCTCAGAGAGAGACACTTACGAAAAAGTAAGGGAACGCTAATCTGTGAAAAATGACAGATACATAATTCAAAAAAATCAACAAGTGGTACAATAGGTCGTTAAAATGTCCGATAAACTCCAAGAATTTGCTAACTTACTTACAAAGTTGATTCATCTACCTAGACATTCGGAATTAATCAAACTTCTTTTTGAAGAATCTAAGTTTGTGAAAGAGATTGTGCTGATTGAGCTACAAGCAACAGAAAAAATGACACTGTATTTAAAATTACGTGGAGGAGATTGTCCCTTCTTACAGTGAGGAAGATTTTCGTCCCCAGTTTCTGCAAGAATCTTCTTTTAATACGCAGGAAATGAAACCATATACACGCGTACGCTAAATAGGAAAACAAGTTTCAAATCATCTGTCAGTAGTCAACAGACTGACAGCTTTTCTAATTCTAAGAATAAGAAATTGCTTATGATGAACATAACTACCTACCAAGATCTCCTACCTACACCAAGAAATTTGTTGAGTAAAAACGCGTAAGATTGTCAGTGGAGGGGTCATATCTTGCTCTCTCGATGAAGCTCTCTTTTACGACTTTTCCGATTTAACGGAACGTAGAAATTCGTAAGAGTTATGTTTGGAGGTTTTTTATGTCTCCGACTAGAAAAAGGCTTATTGGCCAGCAAATAGCAAATTTTTGGTTCCATTTCTGTCTATCTGTCATTCGCAATCGCACTTTTTCAAACCTAAAAAACTTTAAGCCATATCTAATCGGCTGAATCTGGAAGGTTTTTTAGGACAGCTTTACTCTGGGATGTTTGTCAAACGTGCGTAAGTTAAAAATGCCTTAAGGTGTGATTTGTGTTTTCGGGGATTAATTTTAAGACGCCGCGCTCAGTAATCAAGCACTAAGCCGATAGGGGTCCATAAATAGCTCAATAGTTTTTTACGCAGTATTTTAAGTCAGATTTAATTTTTAGTGTGTTTTCTTATTATTGTAGTTGGCAGTGATTAGATTGAATACAAGTATGTACCTCCAAACTAAAAAAAAAATGCATTTTAACTCTCCCATAAAATTGGTAAAATTGTCATTTAATTTTAGCGATTGCTTAAAATGGCTGAGATTTTATTTGGCAAGCAAATCCAATCAACTCAAGACAGCGATCTGCTGAAATTTTTGTTTCTTTCCATTTTTTGTTTTGTTCCATGGATTGTACTCAAAATGGAACAATCCAAATATCGAGCGACAAAAATTGCCCCTTCGACGCGGCCACTCACGAAGTGTTCTCTAAAACTGATATTTTGAAACTTTCAAATATTGTGACCTACTTTGATCTTTAAATAAAAATGGAGTTTCAATTGGCGATAACTCTCAAATAAGTTTTATTTGGAACGCGTTGAGTTCCTTTTTCGATTCCACGAGTGAGGCATCTCGTGTCTGTTTTTTAGGGAATTTCGAGTCCACATCTTTACGATCGCTTTCACCCAAGAACTTTAAACGAATGCTAAACGTCTTCCTTAAATATAATCGTTCCTCCACTGCGTAGTTTGAAGTCAAAAACTGGTTATCAACTTCGCTCTGAAACACAGCTGATAATTAATTCATTTCTTAGTTTTAATCCTTCCTAATTCACCCATAAATCAATTCCCAAATCTATTAGACGTCAGGATTCGTATCTCGTTCGCTTTAAAATTCTTAAATGAGCTCGCTGGCAAACGAAGTCGTCTTCCGGGGAACTCGAAGCGTACAAAATGCGAACCACCTCTTTTAATGGGATATTTCTGGTTAAATAATTTACGTTGCGATCAATGTCGATGAAAGGACCGACTTTCATCCACCAAAACTGACGCCAAATTTGTGCTAAGAAACTATGCATGGACAAGGGATCGATATACAATTTTATACAATTTTAGGTTAGGTGTGCAAGCTAAAAATGGAAGATAATTTTTTCACTTCTTTTGCCTTTCAAATTTTAATGTTAAGACTAACAAATGAAATTGAGTTGAGTTATAACTGGTAAATAAATAAATAAATGTAATCATTGCTTGGGACTTATAATTATGCACACGAAATTGGGCTATTTTGCTTCTACAGTTTCCAAAATGACAGCACTGCTTAAGGGTTCCCACTTTTTCTTACACCCCTTGGAATGTGTCAGAGAGAAATTCTGCATACTAGGTACGAGATCGTTTCTTATGAGTGGAAATTAATTTAAATTAATTGGCAAGAATTGAGTTTTTACACTTTCCTGGTGTTTCTACTAGAAAATATTGGCAGGGCAATATTATTTGGCAACGAATTTCAATCCAATTATCACGCAGTTCAATTGCATGACCTTTTTGACTGACTGATTGAAATAGTTTTAGCAGTTCTATTTATTACCACATTTCTATATCCGGAGGAGAGAAAAATATCAGAAAAGGCTCACATAGACTGTTTTCCCTCCTGCAGGCTAGTTCATAGTGATTTTGATAAAAACCATTTGAGGGTGGGGTATGGGGGTATGTGAAAATTTGGATTCTTTAAAATGTTTAATGTGTTATGTAACAACCCTCCGAAAAATGTACACCTACTTTTTTATGTTTTTTATTTATCGCGAAATTTGTGTCATTTATGGCAACCCTGACCTATCCCATTACAGTCGTAATCTTTCCCTTTCCATTGTATTACAAGCGTTCTACTTCCAGTTTTTAGCAAATCGTCTGTCAAACTCTAAATATTTCAATCGATTATGCCAATATCCGTAGAAGTCCCGCTCAGGCTTTCAGCAACTCGACCTAATTCTCTTGAGACAGCCTTTCTCAATTAAAACAGCGGTGCAATCCAGCTCAACACATTTCTTCCATCAGCTGACCCACACCACTGGGAAATCGCTTAAGCTGCGAACGAAACTAAGCCACTGGGATAATAAACGTAGATAGCACATATCGCAACCATGTGCGGGGCTTTAACAATTTTCACAGAATAACTGCCGCATGACGCAATTCAAAAAGTGACCCACAACTTTACTAAATTGACAAGATATCCTGCGCGCAAAAAAAAAATCACAAAAAGCACCCGAATCCTGTCTTAACCAGATCTCTCGATTGAAGCGATCTTACTGAGAATGAGAATGAGAATAAGTTCTACCGCGCATATAGAAATACAATTCGCATAGAGTCGCCTCTAGTGAACGAAGAATCGGACTCCAGTGTACCAAAACGAAACGACGAACACCAGCGTCATCCGTTTCACATTCGCCATCTAAATATAGGCTGCCAAACACTTTGCACATAAAATAAATTTATCTTCCATAAAGACTCATGCTCGTCATGTATCAACAGGTAATATCTTCTCTACGGTCTATGACTATGCTTACCTCAAATGTTTTCTTATTATTCCGCTACGATGGAAATGTCATTTCCAATTATTGTTATTTAAAAAACAACCAAAAAAACAACAACTACTAAACTAAGTACGAAGGGATTTCGAAGGGAGTCCGCAATCTCTTTTTCCAATTCAATTCACTTTCAATGTATTGGTTTTTATTTAACTTTTCGAATAGATATTCCGACAAAAATCGGACAGATGTAGCACCAAACAAACCCGTCCACAAAAAACAACAAAACTTCGACTTTGACAAAACGTACAAAATGATATGTTTAAAAACGAATATTATTTACGAAGTGCGTTAACAATACCACGGAGAGACGCGGTCTGAATTACTTCTAATAAGAATGAAAATTAATTGAAATCTGAAAGGAAAAAAAAAACAACATACCTACTCTTCGAAAAATTGGCCTGAATATATTTCATTGCGACTTACACATGAAAGAACGGTCAAAGTAATACGTTCACATAGAAAACAAAATGCTTTCACAAATATGTGTGCGCATACTTATTGGATTGCATGAAACTCGCTCGCTCGAATATCCAAACCATTTACTTAAACGAAACTTTATTGTGGCATTTTAAATAGAAGATAACAAGCGGAGTAATCTGCTTCTTTTCGGGGTATTTAAATTGTTTATTGTTTTTAATACATAGTAATTGATTTGCGGCAATGTCAGGCAACTTGGTCGTTCATTATCTGTTCGAGAGTAATTGTGGAAATGTGTGACAAATCATTTACGAAAGACACATGAATTGTGAATGAAGGAACATAATTCCCCCTAAATTAAGTCTGCTGTAACCATTTTAATTCGACTCTTGCGTTCGACTGTTAATCATTTTATCTGACAAATAATAATTTCCCATTACAGCGCATGCTCGCTGAGCGATGTGTTGGTATGTTTTCTCTACAGAAGGGTTGATACGAGAAAATGTCCACAGGGTGTGGGCGATTTGTGTTTTTATTTGTGAAACAAAAAATACTGCACGACGAACTTTGAAGACGCATACTGTTACAGGTGTTTTTAAGAGTTGTGAATAATTTAAATGTTTATCGTGAAGATACTTGGATTTTACAAATGTATTTGACAAATGTCTTTCCCACTGCAACTGATGTGACACTTAATTGGTGCACGCATTCGAATAGCCGATATTGTAGTAGATTGTGGCGAGCAGAAAAACCAAATACAAAATAGAAAGTCACTTTTGTAGGAAATTTTAAATAAAACAAAAAGAACACCTCATTCTTTTTTCGTGTCAACTTCAAAAATTCACTGTTTTGCTTAAATTTGCATATTTGTTTAGCTGGAATAATTAAAATTGTATAAGCTTTTGCTATAAATGGAGCTCAAGTGTACTTTACGAAATAAATACGTATTTTTCAAATTAAATAAATCAATATAATATAAATGTAAAGACCCAATAACAAGTGTATTTACTACAATTTTATTTTTCCTTTTATTTCTTAAACAAAAAGTGTCCCGGAACTGATTTCTTCTTTAAGACGTAGCAAAGGTAAAAGCAATCGGGTTTAGCTCATTTTGCCCGTGTCCAAACTGGGAAGATCTAGTTTAAGCTTTGTTCACGGACTTAGCTGGCTTACAGCGAGGGTCCGAAAAATAGTCAGTTTGTATTTTGTCTTTTCATTCATTTGAATCAAAGTAAGTTGTGTATTTTCAGAAGTATACCTTATTTTAAATTCCTACATAACTCATTCGAAGATTATAATTAATTCATTTGGTCTCGAAACTGTCAGTGACAATCAAATTAAATGAAGAGTGCCTACAGTTCGAGCTTAATACTGCATTTATACCATCACATATTCCCAATGAATAGCCGTATGACTGAAATGGACAGCAAAAATACGTTATACGTCGGCCATCTTGTTTACGCGGTAGGAGTTGTGGGAAAGGTCAGAATATTTTTTTTGCGATGACTTGCGAAATTTTGCTTTCCTATAAAACAAAATGGCTTCCGCAAGTGATGTATAGACCATTATTTATTTATTCCGTATAACTGATTGATGAATTGTTTGTTAAATTTAGTAACACTAAAATCCACTCCCATTCCCCATATTTTAAATCGAAAATAGAAATGTTTTTAAGGGCCGTTTGCTGATACGACTCATAGCGAATTAAGTTCCACATAAACTCTTATGTGACAGTTTATGCCCTAAAAAAGTAGCCCATAAGTATTTAAGTAGAACTTAAATCGTTAAGAGTCGTATGAGCAAACGGACCTAAGTGATTGTAGAGACTTTGTTCGTGAAACTTGTGTTCGTTTTTGGTTTACTTATCTATAATTTTGGATAGAACATCCATGACACTTTAGGTGTCTGATTTGTGATCTCATTCTGACGTCTTTAGTAACATTGACTGAGGACAAACGGATCTCTCTATCCCTTCTCGTGCAAAAATGCGCTTGGGAGATGTTGTAAATCCAGTATTATTTGTCCATGCACTCGTTTAAACCCAACTTAAAAACGTACCTGCTTTTTTGCACATTCTATAAAGTTCGCGTTTGAATGTCCTGGTCCTCATCGTCGACGCATTTTTTTCTTTAAAAATAACTCAATGTAGCAAAACTGGCGCACTATAAGCACAAGCAGCATTTTGAGCTTCGATTCAGGAGTTTTGAAACCGAAGTAATAGCGGACTCTTGCTGTTATGTGTATTCGTCTCCATCTCCATCATGATATCGTGGTCAGCGGACCGTTGGACGACTTAAGTTGCAATTTGACGCTTTTTTTGAAAGCCTGCCACAAGTTTTTGTTACTTTGGGCCTTTTTTTAGTTGGAGAAGGCGCTTTAAAAATATTTCAAGTGCAGGTATTTTTAAATAAAAACCTTTAAAATGTACCGCAGCCAATGCTTCTTAAATATCGTTCAAAAATTTGAAGTAAAGCTTCAGAAATGACTCTTTTTCCATATTATTCTAATTTTCTTGCGACTTTCAGAGTTCTGCAGCGGTCAACATGATGGTGGTATCTCCGATGTAGATGAAGCCCTTAACTATCCTAAAGTTGTAGGTAGACAAATTTTCCACAAGTTTTCTAAAGTCACGTGACTTACCTGGAGTTTAAGATATCAACCCTAAGGCACAACGCAGAAGAAAAGAGGGGAGTTGAGAACACATCGCCCTTGGTGGCGCTCACAACTGAAAGGGAAGCTTAGACTAAATGAAGTGCGCAACTGTTGCCAGTTAACCAAAAGCCGCGCTAGTTTAAGAAGTCTATATTTATATGTTCTATTTGAACACCATAAGTTCCGCGGAAATAAGTGGTTTAGAACTATCCTGTGGCCTACGATTTTTCATATACATAGACAGAAATTTTTGGTATTGTTCCACTCCAACTTGTACTTACACCCTTCATGAACTCGCTCCAATGTATTCCAATAATTAAATCATACACCTAAACAGATGTAGGCAACTGATAAGATGAGAGAGACGGAAGATAGCAACTTGTTTCCACGGCACATAACAACATGTTTCGTTTTTTTTTTTTTTTATAAACAAAACCACATTTTTGTATACACGAATCTATAAACACCACCACTTCCACTCTGCAGGTACGCGACACAAAACTGTCTAAATTTTGGGATCAACTTTCGGTTATTCCGTTGAGCCTGTTTGATTGCTTCTTCTATTTTTAATTTGTACGAATTTTATGCGAAATTTTAGTGTCACTGTAACCGTCATATGCGCATAAATTTAGATCGCACGTAGGCAACACGAATAACATAATCAATTCACGTTTAAGAACTGACTTCTCTCTCCCAGTGGCAACGGCCACCAGTTACTTTCGTTTATGATTGATGTTACGCGTTCGCACAGTCACCCGTAGATGAAGGCATTTCCACTTTGACATCGCAAGAGGCAGACAAACTTTAGGACGGTCTTGTTTTATGTATTTTCGCTAGATCACTGAAACAACTCCGACCGGATCGATCCGATTTGTACACTTGTCAATTGATTACTAATAAATAGATGTTCACCTTTTTTGCGCTCAACATAACTACCTTATGGATGCATTGCGTTCTGCTTCTAAACCTGGATGGATATACTCGTTATTTGCCGACAAGTGGTTAGCTATAGCACAACAGGTTTTGTTATTATGTTCTGTTCTTTGGCCAGACGTTCGTTTGAAGTTGTTTTTGCGCGCCCGCCGGTTGAGAACCGGCTAATTTATTCTTGCTGCCGATATGGAACCGGCGGGTAACGAGATCCTCATTACGTGACCGTTTGTGTCGAAAACGTATACCCATGTCCATTTGTGTCTGCTTCACACGCAATCGAAGGCATAGGCGCGAAGCATGATAAACAGGTGCGAGGTGCTTCAGCTACGACCTTCTTAGGCTTGCATTGCGTCAGTCTTTTAGAGCTAGCAAAAAAGAAAGCTGCCGCCCTAGAAGGGTGAAGCCACATCGTCGAAAAATGGCTTTTTGCAAAAATTTAACTGTCTACAAGATGTCCGAAACCTGATGTCTGTATAAGTAGAGCTAGTTGGAAGCCTCTTGGAAGTAATAGGTTCGCGAGGCTTTAAGAATAAAATTATACTGGACGAAAAGAAAGGTCAACCCAATCAAAGTCCAGATGCTTCCTATGCAAACTTTTCAATGAATATTTTTCCAATGCATAGCTGTCACTACAGTCGGTAGTAAAATGAGGCGAGTTGTTGAGGTGAGATCACCAGATCTTGTTGAAGATAATATTCGCAGCTGTTGCGCTGGCGCCGGTCGTTTGAACAAAGGCATCTATACCGAGGTAGCAATAGGCGCTGATCGGCAACCGATTAATCTCTTGATCTTCAATGACGTCGCACATGTGACAATATAAAAGTCAATTTTCTAGTTTTACCACAGCGACAAATTTACGAGCAAATGCACGACTGGCTCGCTGTTGATCGGGCAACTAAATTCATTGCCATTGCCACTGTCTTTCATTGGATAAATGCAGTCAGTTAAAACTACTTTTAGAGTCATTAGGTTTCTGGCTTAGGTGTTGGCGACACTTTAAGCTTTGTTCAAGCTGGACTCTGCCCGAGATCACTTATTTGTTCTGAAAAAGAAACAGATAAAGACATACCTACCTATGTTTTGTGGATCTTAGAGCTGCGTTGACAGACAAAGCCTGATATACGAGTACAAGATATAAGGGAGAAGCAGCTGTTATGAGGTATTGAAGGTATAGCTACTTTAAATGAGGTTTCATCTTCTAAAATTGGCAACGCAAGGTGTTGTTGATCAGAGAAAAAGTCGATATGAACTCGAAATATTATACTCAATTCCAAAAATTAGTCGACGATCACCTTTTCAACTGAGTGACATATCCGTCAATTTGATGCTCTTCATCCGTCAATTCTTACCATAGTGTTGTCATTACCAACATCACTGATGAAGTCAATGGCCGCATTCGAGAATCTAGTTATCTTAAGTCGACTAGATTGGTCTGGATGAGTTGTAACCTGAACGCAAACACTAGATTGGTCGGTAACGTCAGTTTTTCTGCGTCAGCTACGTATGAGAACTGTCAACTTAGTACTCTGTCACGAACTTCTTGACTAGATTCGTCGGCTACCCCTCCATAAACGTCAACTGAAACTGCTCGTTTGACCGATTTCCCCCAATCAAAACCAAGATATATCCTGTCCCCAATATCAACTTGATAATTTGCTGGGTCTGTTCGTCACTCGTTTTGGACAGATTAAAAATCTGAGGCTAATCTAGGCTCTGTGATTGTGCATATATATATTTCACAATGATCTCATCCATTGCAGATAATGTCATCCAACTCAAATTTTATATCGATCAGTAAAATAGCAAAACAACGTATTAGTTGGGATTAGCAAAAAAAAAAATAAGTAAAGAACTAACTACGTCACAAAAATAAGTATTAGGTAGATAAGCAAAATAAGTACTAGGTAGATTAGAAATTATAATAGAATGCTGTCAGGAGACTGCAGATTGTGGTAATCAGAGGGTGTGCTTGGCTTTGAGTTCTTATTTCCCCCAGACGGCCTTCTTTTTTAGTTATTTTAAGCTATTAGCTCAGTTAATGGGTTCACAAGTTCCTCTAGTGTACCGATTTTTTGAACTGAATTTTTTTCGTTTTCTTCTCTTTAGGTTTCCATTAATCCATTGGGGCCTATGAATGTCGAATACGTGAGGTAACCTACTCCTCAAGTGTCAAATTTAAGTAACTGTGAAACGAATTGGTATATTTTTCTAAACTAATTAACCTTTAAATTGAATTATAGGTACCTATAATAATCACGTGTCGGAGTAGTTGAACTTTGCTTTAATATCTACGAAGCATAAAATTTAAATGCTGTTGGTAAGTTTGCTTGGTACTCAATCACGGAAATACCAGATGTCAGGTTGGATTAACTGTAGACTCTAAAATTTGATTAGTTTTGAGATAATATACTTTGCATGGCACTGTCTAAAATAAAGAATATACCGTGACACTTGCATTTGAAAATGATGGGAGTAGTTCAGTGATCCCAGATTGAGAGGAAAAGCTCATAGAATACGTCAGCTGGCAGAACTTTGTGTGCAAAATTCGAAATATATTGTGAATGGTTCATAAATTCAGTAGAAACAGAAATAATTACTGTGACAATAATCAGAATAAGTGACAAGAAAGTAAAAAAATTGCTTCTATATATAAAATAGGTAATAAAAACAGTGCGCCTTACTAATAACAAATTTTAGTCTCGACTTTAAATTTACAGAAGCTCACAATTGCAAAATTCGTAGGGAAAATATAGCCACTGTGAACTACTAACATTTAAAGTCGAAACTAGAAATGTTTATTGGTAAGGCACAGTGATACGACGCCAGTTACATTAATAAAATGTCAATTGAAAGCTTTTCGCAAGCATATTTCTATAGCAACAAATATAAATACATATATATATATCTGCTGTCATTTCACAATTGTTGGAGACCTGTGGACTTGGAGACTTGTTTAAATCTTCTCTCTTGTGAAAATAATAAAATGTAGTAGATTGCAAAATGGACACCGAAAGCTGTTTAAAAAGACAGCGAAATATAATTTCTGGAGGGTTAAATAAATATGAAATATAATTTGGTAAAAAGAAACACAAGCGCCAACATTTTACTTGTTACTTGAAAAATGACAGTGATGTCATACTAAATAAAAAAATAAATAAAATACGTAAATAGTTGATACAGCAGTTTCGCATAGGTCCAAGGGGTTTTTCTTTTTCTGTTTGACAAACATTCGAATGTACACCTGTTCTTTAAGTTCCTTTGATGATGTTTTCCAAAGCTCGCCTGTCATTATTTCTGACGTATAGACCAATACTTGCAAATGATGTCTTAAGGGAAAGTTGTGTGTTTTATCAATTTTACTTTATTAAAATGTTAAATTCTACTATGCGAGATTTTTCACACGGACGCTGAAAAATAACAAAAAATAAACAGTGTGCGAGAAAAGACTGAATAATCTAGTACAAATATCCACTGCATCAAAATTTTGCTTTAGATCGGCGTACCGTAAAAGGAAAAGTAAGAGAATTTGAGCTCGGGCCGGCTCCACATGTTGTTTGAAACAACTTTCCTCTGTAAAATGGATAATTATGGAAGGCACCTAGTTACGCACAATGCACACACACAAGTAAATAATAGAAAAATATACCTACCTCACTGTTCTTACATCGGTTCCTACTAATCGGTGGGCAAATCTAATGATCAGCGCAATTTCTGATGAATTTTAACGAGATAAGAACTGTATGCGGTGGAAGTACCCATTCATTTAGCTTATTCATCTAGTTTGTGCATTTAGTCAGAAATATATATACAGGGTGCCTCGGTTGCAAGTGAAGAAATAATTAATTTAATATGTGACGAATTAATAAGGAAAATACATTTTTAGGGGGTTGTGTTGAGAAATGGTTAATCAAGAGGGAGGTCTTAAACATGATGACAGTGTAGGTACATTCGTAACATTTGAGAGAGTTAAAAAAGCTCATGTCAAGCAATACAAAACGAATGCGTTGTAAAATCTTTTCTAATACTTACTAAACAACTTTTGCAGATAAAATGAATGGATTCACTCCCTTCCTGGGTATTTATTTCCAGAGGTTTACTAAAATCCATCTGCAAACAGTCAGGCCCAATTTAAGAGCCCATTTACCTGGGAAATGAAATTTCTTTGTGTTCCTTATATTTAATGGAATCCGTTTATTTTCGTCTTGTTTTTACTAAAATCTATTATTTTCAGGTTGAGAACCTTAAAGTCAACATATGTACATGAATTGAAATGCGCTAATTTCAGAATAAGATATGAAACAAGAAAAGGAATTACAACACCTTTCAACACCTTCCGAGGTATAAATTATTATTATTATTATTATTTTTAATAAGCGTTTTATAAAACATTGCACTAGACAATGTATTCGATTTCCTCACGATTAGATTTATAATATGTATGCACGGCAGCTGTATGTAACTTACTGCCAGCAATTGAGAAATGGACACCATATTCGGTTGCACAATTCGTTTGGCGCTTTCATAAATTACATGCAAACTCTGGATGCAATTTGAAATCGCATAACTCTATCTTTCTTGTATTAAACTTTAGTTTGAACGTTTTGAACTTTTAAAATTATAAATAAAAAAACCAGAAACTAGATTTATACTCCTCTGATTATGGGAGAGAATGCTCCTAGTTTTTGATAAGCAAACCGCCTTTGTTGCCAGTTTCGAGGTTTATGCAAGTCGGTATTGCATTCGACCACTTTCCGTTTTTCAAGCACTTGACCATAGTGGCGCCCCTCAGCTCCAGGCCAACGTCGCAGGAGAACGTGATGCTCTCGCCGATGGTGTAGTAGAACTTTACGGATGACATCCGTCCACTAATCACAGTGCCGGGGTATGAGCAGGCCTGCACGCATTTGGGTAGGACACCCGACCATCGGGCATTGTCTTGACAGGCAATAATCGGCTGTCCTTGCATCATGAATTCGGGATTACAGTTCAGTTGCACGACATCGCCAGCTCTGTATGGGGTCGATCCTTGGGCGTAGCCGTTTTCCGGAGCACCTGGTTCATCACACTGCACCTCGATGCATGTGGGAAAGGGTAGGGCCCATTCGCCTGTCGGCAAGCAAACAGATTCCATTGGGCCCCTGAGGCCATAGCCGGAGGAGCAAGAAAAGGACGCCCTGCCTCCGACTTCTCGCGACAATACGGCTACCCGGGGCGAGCTTTGGTTTTCGATGTGCATGTTGATATCCCCACACTCGATGCTTTCACACACTGGAAGGGGGGCGCTCCAGTTTCCACTGGGAAGGCAAATAATTTCCGATGCACCGATCAGTGAGTTCCCATTCGCACACGATAAGTTCACCTTGGAGCCCAGTTTGGTATCGTTGACACTTATAATCAGTCCTCGCCGTACCGGTATTACTGGACACGTTATAACCCGGACTAAGACTTCAATCGAATGTTCGTGGCGAGCGGGTGTTTGGCATGTGAAAATTCCGGAATCCCTTTCCTCCGCATCAATAATGCTCAGCCTGTACTCCAATTGAGCGTCGCGACCCTCGTCGGCTTCGGTGACCCAGCCTTCGGGATAGGTTCTAAACAAAAGGGCGTGTGAAAATCAGTTATTGTCTGGCGAATATCATGGAGCTGCATACCTGTAGGTGTTGCTGACGTTCCACTTTGGGTTGCCGAATCGTCTCATCCAAAGGCACTCCATGTGCAAGGTGGTCCCGGGATAGACAATTAGTTTTCCGTCGTTGCTCTGCGCAATGGGACCATTCTGATGACGGAACAGTATAGTTGGCGCCTTTTCCACTGAAAGATATGTGAGTAAGTTGTCATGGAAAATGCAAACTACAAAAGTCACTCAAGTTTCGTCTTTAAAAACTATTTAATTTAATTAATAAGTGTAGTCCCTAAGGAATTACAAAAAAAATTCGCATTTTTGACCTATATATTTGAGCTTGGCTATTGTTGGCTTCAAGATTTTTCAAATTTGTCTCCATGCCTCTTTTAAAAGCTGGCAACTCTGAGTACAAGAAGTGTCAAATTTTCGCAAGCAAATAATGTCTCAGACCACAAATGTCTGCAAAAAGCGAGTGGAGAATAATTGTACCAGAAATCTACTACAATTACCCACTTTTCGCCATTCATTTCGCAGCCGCTGTGTACTGCAATACGAATAGGAGAGCGAAATTTTTCGTTCACGAGTGTCATTTTTGTACATCACATTTCGTCCCGAAACAGCTGCACACTAGCCTTAAAGCAGGAAGTTCTTTTTTGCAGATAGAAAGACTGGAATACGAACAAGCGAATAGAAATATTTATCGTTTTATTTGAAAGCGACCAAATATATGGGAACAGACGAACATTCGCAGGTTTTGACAGTTTATTTACATGATACATTTTATTTGGCCGCATGTATTTTATTCGCGAATCCAATATGAACAAACAAATCACAGTGTCATTTCGACTTTGAGGTTAAGTTCAAATGAATTTTTTATTCGCTTGTTTCTGTTGTTTTGCATTTTTCCGACTTTTAAAATGAAACAAGAACAGTACGAAAAATTTCAACGAAAATTCCCGATAGGAGTGAGTGCGTAAACACCATCCTTATAATAATGTAGAGAAAAATGCATTAAAAATGTATTCAAATTACATTTCTCAGCTTCTGGTATATTTTTTTTTGACATTTCAAGATTTTTTTGAAAATAAACTCGCTTGAAAATGTGTGGTTGCTTTGCTACCCCTTTCGTAATACACGTTGTCTCTTTTACTCGCATTTGATTTTATCTGTGATTAAATTGAAAAAAAAAATGAGAGAAGAATGTACTGTCATACGGGCTTTAGCAGGGTTGACACATTGCATTGAACATGAATACCTAATATTTGTTTTGCTATATATATTACTGGATTTTTAATTTTACTAGCTCATACTTGCATAGTCGTTTTCCTGATTCAAGCCAAAGCAAGTGGGCTGCATTGTTGTCCATTCCGAGTGTATGCAGGTTCTTTCATTGCTGCCAACCATTGCATATTTGCCTATATCTGCGCACCTTTTAATTAAAAGAAAAGTCAAATAAAACAACAAATAATTTCTTATGAAATGACAAGAACATTCTGTAAAAAGTGTTTGAAATTAAAAGAATTAAGTGAAACACAAAGGGAGTAATTTTTTGCACAAATTAAACCTTGTTCTTCAAAGCTAAGTATACCACCTTGATATTATAGTTGCTCCAGGGGGAAACTCAACGACGTCTTCCCGAATTTCCAGATCGTTGTAAAAGCTTACGACATTTTTTTCATTGTTATGGAACAGACAGGTGCCATTTGCTGTTGAATTAAACAAAAGATGGAATTTTAAGAATTTTTCAAAGACAATTTAAAAAATTTACAAAAGCGCTTCACTCCGTTGCAGTGGGTTGATTTTCTGAACAAGAATTATTTGAGAGTTGCGAAACGATCGATGATCTATGCATTGATAATTCGAAAGTTCACCTTTTGCTGCACTCCTAAACTGGCGTTACCAGCAATTTGGCATCACTATCCTTTCGTTCAAATTGTGTATGTGGAATTACGCATGCAATTACGGTCTTTCGTTTTTTTTTTGTTAACTTGTTTTTGCGACACCATTTACGCGAAATATATTTTGCAATTGATTTTCGTGTTTTAATTGACAAAAAAAAAAAACACAACAATTGACAAAAAATAAAACAGTCCTGAAAGCTGGAAGTGCATCTCAACAGAAAGCGGAGCCCAAAGTAGATCATAGGAGTATAAGCTACTCTGTATCTACTTAAGAAGCAATTTCAATCTCAAATCATTCCTTAAATTAAAGCAGGCAAATCTAGCAGAGACACAAGCGACTCTCGAACAAATGTTTTCTACTTTCGATACCAAAAAGTAGGTATGCCCATTCTTACCACAGCTGTAAGACCGTCCAATCCACTCGCCATTTTCGCAAATAATTTTCCAAGTATTACGCTCACTGGAAACACTAGCAATGCAATTGAAATATATTTCTGTGCCATTTGGATAGCCCTCATCTTCGTCAACACTGTCACTGTTCCTGGAATTAAGGTCAACCTTTGTAATTTAAATGATCAGTCGATAACCCTGCCCACCTACTTGTACACCAATGCGCCTTCTTGTTTATTGGGTGGGCCGCAGTGCAGTTTCTTAGGCTCGTCCGTTAGATTTTCTTTTTTCCTCGCACTATTTTTACCAAAGGGTTCAACTGCCTGATGCAGTTTGTCTCCATTGTCATCCGGTTTGGCTGCGTTCGCATACATTTCGGAGGATTTCTTCAATCTATTTGAACAATTGAATACGCTGGGCAAAATTGTTCCTCTGTAACAAGTCACCAGAATGGATTTGTTCGCTTTTAGGACACAGTGTGCAGTGATTTCGCTTTCGTGAGCAATAGTGAAGCCTGCACGATATCCTCCCTATCAAGGAATATGCGTTCAAAAATGTTCTCAAAGTTTGACAATTGGTTTACCTCGTAAACAATTATGTCGGAGAACGGCAATACGCATGGTGACGGTATGCACTGAGGTGAAGTATTCACAGACCATTTTCCACGCCAGCAATGCAGGTGCGAAGGACCCTGTGTAAGTTGTAAATTTTTGAATACTTGCACTGTCAGTTGTTGGCCCGATGTTGCAAACATACCTGAATATTAAATCCACGATCGCATTCTACTGTCACATACTCATTTGATTTAACTTCTTTGTTTGATGAAATAGCCAGGGATCCGCCTCCGTTTGAAGAATTTAGTAAAAGTTTTCCATTTTCGAGTCTGTGTGTGACGCAAGGGGCTGGAGAATGAGCAAACATTAGGGCAAGGTTAATAACTAAACTTGATTGGTTCTTAGTAATTAAAATTTTACAGACAAATATGGAAGCAAATTTAGTTAGAGTTTCAGTTTCCCAGTTCCCAGCACAACAATTAATTATAATACTTACAGGACCTTAGGAAAAGTGTACGCTGTAAAGAAAATTTCGTAAAAAAACAGCAGACAATTAAAAAACAGTAGAAGTAAATTTATATTCAAGCATTATTACAATTACCTTACAAAGAAAAGTGTTTAGCTTTGATAGATTTTTTTTTAAATGTCAAAACTTCATAAGCTTCATGTAGAAAATATATATTTCTATTTCTAATGTTATGAAGATTGGCCGCGGTAATTGAGGTCAATGGGCCTTACTAATAATCATTTTTAACCTCTACACTAAATATTTTGTAGGTCACAATATGCAATTTTGTATGGAAAGTTTTGCCATTGTGAGATCGAAAAGTTTAGCTTGGACACTAAAAATGATTATTGGTACCGCGGAATGATTCTTCAATTTATTCTTTACAATCCTGCTACTGAACCCTGGGTCTGTTTTTTTGAACAACTATCCCTGCAAAGCAAAGTCACGTGTAGACGAATGCGCAATAAAACAGTTCAGTCACTTGAAGTGACATAAGCTGGTATATTTTGTTGTGTGTTTTGGCTTTGTGAGCGCAGTGACATAGTGGTAAGTGTTTTACCACCTCTAGCGAACCTCTGACAAGAATCAGAGAGTATGATTGCCAACGTGCCAAGCAAGAACTTCTCAATTAGCCGTTTGAACTGTGTCAATATTAACTGCTGCTGTCAAGTAACTTTCACACTTCTGCTTATTGTGAATCTCGAAAGTGTCAAGTAGAGTATAGTTGTTGTAATTGCGTGGTGTAGATTTCTTACTTTGCTTTGCTGAGATATTTTTGTTAAAAAAAAAGCCAGCTTAATATAATATTTTCAATTCCAAATTTAACGTCTTCCTTTCTTATTTCTTGTTGCACGACTTGTTTTCATTTGAAAAAAAATCTACTACATTTTGAAGTTCAAAGGTTCACAGGTTCAAAGGTTCGAAGGTTCGAAGGTTCAACAGTTCAAAGGTTCAAAAGTTTAAAATACATATATAGTATATTAATTCCAATTTCAACCGATGAGTTCCGTAAAAAGAAACAACATTTAATAATCTCACCAAACAGACTCATATCCTCATGCTGCTATCTCGTATTATAAAAAAAATAACCAAAAATGAGCTGTCCAAATTTGTCACTGATTGCACTGTAGAACTCCGGCATTGACCTCAGCCAGCAACATTTTCTTAACACCTACGGGGCGTAATAACTTTCTGCATTCATTTTGACGTCTGTTAATATGTCACTGTCAAATATGAAACGTAGCTTAGCAAACATTTGGCTTTTCTGGGAACCATTTTTAGTTTTGACTTTAATTTCAAAAAGTTCACAATGGCTGTATATTTTATACCAATTTCGCAAATGTGGGCTTTCGTAAATCTTATGTCGAGACCAGTTTTTCTTTTCAGTAGAGCGCAGTTAGTTGTGACTTCAATTCTGAAAACAAAAATGTTGGTAAAAGTTTTTAGACACAAAGCGAAACTATAGCCATTTCAATTCCAGTTCAGTTTTTGACATTAAGTTTAGTGCTTCAGCAGCGTGCTCGAGCTTCATTTTAGCTTCCATACAAAATTCTATACAAAATTTAGCTGAGCTAATAAGTGGTACGCAGCTCAAACTTTTGTTTCAGATTGTACTTCATATATCTGTCAAAATTTAGCGTGCGCTTTATTAATTGGTCGGCACATTTTCTCAAGCTAAATTGTGACAGATCGTTGTGTTCTGTTGGTCTGTTGCGGAAAAGTATGCAAGGATGAGCCTTTTTATTAATTACATGGACGAGAAGTATTTAGAATCTGAAATAAAGGAGAATGCAATTTTTGAAGGGAGTTTTTTTAATGGACTGTCTTCTGTGACACTTATCCACAGGGTACTCTATGTCAAAATTAACTAGGATTTTAGCTAATGTTTGTAGAGAAGAGTTGGAGAACAGCTAAAATTGAGATTACCTCGAGCAGCATACTAAGCTCAAGCGTGCTTGGGCAGATTTTGCAATTTTCAAATAAGCAACTGTTTTTACACAGCTTTTTTGAAGATTGAAAAATCTGCCCAAGCATAGTGGAGAAATTAAAACAATTCGATTCAACATGCAAGAAAGATTTATTAAACACTCACCAACAGTTTAAACATATAGCCTCAGGTTGTCAAGTCATTGAATCTTGAGATATGTACCCACTCACGTACAATACATTGCGGCAATTTTCAAACGTAAATGGGATGTTGACGTTGCAAAAAATTTATTTTATAATTTGTGACAGTTGCTTTTCTGTATGAATAGAAAATTTTCTAAAATATGTTTGTAGGTATTTTGTATATTGACATAACAAACGACCCATAAAATTTTCTTTACCTAAACTAGTTATGTGTGCAAAAAATTTTTTGAAAAAAAAAGTAGTAGTTGTCATGTTTTCTTCAGAAATGTTTGTGGTTCTGTTCAAGTCTTCTAGTTTTCGAACCTACCTGAACAAAACACATCTTCGGAAGGGTGTATTTGCATCACATGTGTAGGTGATTATAGAGTTACGTAGCATATCTAATGAGAATGGTGAGAAGGATATTAATTGACTATGTTGTAATGTAACACTTATCGTAAAATGTTCAAGAGCTTGACAAGTAATTAGCTCAAGCGAATATTTGCTGGAGAATTCGCAAATAAATACGTATGAAAATTTCACTTTTACGTATCACAATTCACAAGACCTTCTGGTGGATAGCAATTTTAAGATTATCGTCCACAAATGTTTGTCTATTTTTCAATACTTTTTCTGCATAAAATCAATTTCGTTACTTTCTTTGCTTTTAATACGTTTTGCTGCGAGAAAATCTTGAGTAACGAAATTTACAAATTTCAATTTCTTTGATTTCTTCGATTTGACGTCTTGTGTACATCGCATAGGACATAAACACTTTCGAGCCATGCGCAAAGTATAATAGAGAAGAGAACAACAAAACAGACAGAAGCCTATAATTCACATGAAGCTCATTGTGTGACACCCTATTGCTGTTACCATTATTTTATATGTGTAACTGATGTCGTTTTCCATTGGTTCCACTCGGGGATCCACTCATTCTGAAATCCAATGGAACAGCAAAACTGCTTCTGACAGAATCCACCAAAGTATTGGTGAAATGCCAAAAAATAATCTATGGCTGCTGTCAACTGACTTGTAATAAATACATAAAATTGCACTTGTGTGAGTGCTTCTTGAGTGGATTCTGACTTGAAATCGAGAAGCGAAACTCTCTTCTCAGAATCACCAGAAGAGTATTTTTGTGCCAATGGAACAGCATTTTTTCGATTCCGGACTCTCCCGGACGCTTCTTTTTGTCCAATGGAAAACGACATGAGCATCTATCTCCGCAAAGAAAAGTAAATTTGATTCAGCAGCTCGGTACACCATACTTGACGTTTCCGAAACTAGTGGTAGTGACTTGCTAGTGAACTGCTTTTAGCGCCATTTACTTTAACCGAGTGGGATTCGTCGATGAATTAAACTAAAAGTCGAGCAAGACAACAAACTATACCACTTTTCCACAAGAGTGATACAAATTGAGTGGAAGAACCCCCCAAGCGGAGATCTTGGAACCCACAAATTGAGGAATTTTTATTTAATTTAGTGTTCTTTAAGCTCCAGCTGTCTAGAAGTGAATTACGATGTGAATAGTCTACCCGTTTCCAACATGGCTGCTACTTTTCTTGCCCTACTTTCTGGAAACAGGTGTTCAATAAAACACGCCTATTCGAGGATGTGGGTGTCGGTTAACCCGCCGAAAATCACTTGCGCTATGCAAGTCTTCTTTTGTTCCCCCAAAGGCAAAACCCAACAAGAATTATGGGTACAAAAGAGCCACCGTAAAGACAAAATAAATGTTCAAAATGCGGTTATTTGCTCTGGGCTTTTTTTATTTTATAATTAGCACGTAATCTTCGACACAAATTGTTAAACCACTATCCAAAAACTAAGATATCAACGAGAATGAGAAACCACCCATTTACAGAAATTCACGCGCCAATTTTTAGGCTTTTTCAATTAAAAATTGGAAAACGAGGAGAGAGCTTAAAAAAAGGGAAAAAATTTAAAACTTAAACTGCTAAAAAGAAAAATTTAAACGCATTTTCGTTACAAATAAATGTTTAAAGTTTACTAAGATTGAAATGTTCACACTAAATATGAAAGAAAACACCCCATCGAATTTCTACGTAGAAAGTTTTGTGTGTCTGAATACATTCACTCGATTTGAAATTTATTTCAAATTCAAATTCAAATTCATATGACGTGACGTTCCCGAACAATCTAGTTTTGCCGTTCAGGTTACATACAGTCCAGACCAATCTGGTCAACTTAAGATAACTAGATTCTGGAATGTGCCCTTTATCTACACAGCGTGCAAGTGTTCGCTCTCAATCGACAAACGTCTCATTGGCTCAACCGTTTTTTTATAGGAGTAAAAAAATGACACCCATGTGACGTTTTGCTTAAATAGTTGGACGTCCAAACTTTGTTTCAAAAATTCCGCTTTCCCCCTTTATTACTTCTATGCTAAATAGGATATTCGCTGTAAAAAGTATACGATTCTTAAATTTTGCCTACTGTTATGATAGAACTGACAGTTGATAATCCTGCTCCATTCCCATAAAATTTAAATACAAATTCCATTTTCACTGAGTGCACAGGTAAAACGAGTAGGGGTAGTGTTTTATGTGTCCTACCCCTACTTTAACATTTTTATTCCAAGTACACTATTCGCAGAGAAAACTACCACCACCCAGAGCATCAACATCTGCCGCCAAAACAATATCTACCATTGAAGCCGTGTTTATTAATGTAGACTGTAGAGAGGATTTTTCCGCTACAC
The DNA here is from genome assembly GCA_948293265.1 of Cheilosia impressa. Taxonomy (NCBI): domain Eukaryota; kingdom Metazoa; phylum Arthropoda; class Insecta; order Diptera; family Syrphidae; genus Cheilosia; species Cheilosia impressa. The sequence goes on from OX411884.1 coordinate 15,396,677, forward strand.
GTACACAGTTTTGAATTGAATTGGTATTGGATAAGCTGCGTAGTTTGCTGGTTTTGCGCATGTCCTTCTTTTGCTTTGCCTTACATTTTTTTATTGCAACGCACAACCAACCGGTATTATCAGCCCGAATCCATAACCTCAACATGGTAGTGCGCCGTCCCCGTTCTCAGACTCAATGAAATTTGTCAGGACAAGAGACATGCGCGGTAGCGTGCAGCAGTGGTTAGGTTTAGTTTTTCGTTGTGAGGAGCGCATGTGTATTCGAAGGCTCTGCGCATCACATAACGGGGATGCAATTCCTAAAATGAAAACTCATTTACTCGGGTCCAAGGGCATGTACTTGCTTAGTTAGTTTAGAGACGGTGTTCCTATGTTCCAGTGTTAGTCAAATCGTTCGCGGTTCAACTTAGAACTTGTTTTTGCCCCATTTAATACGAACGCGTGAACTAGCTTCTCTGTGGCAAAGTTGTGTTTTCACTTTCACCAAGGTGCTATCGATTTTTCCAAACGTTTTTGCATTCCGGTGGGAATATTGCTTTTGTCGCGGTAGGTGCGAGTACTTAAAATACTAAACAGTGATGAGCCGTTTAAAAGCTAAGCAACGACGCGAGAAATGGGTGTCAAATAGTCGAGTGCTAATGGGAGCGTCTAGGAAAGACCCCGGTCGCAATCCCAATTTCGATACCGAAGAGACAAGACTGCTCATATCACTTTGGGGTGATCCAACGGTTCAAAGGACTCTCATAACAAGTCATCGGAAAAATGTTGTCATAACAAGACTGGCAGAGAAAATGCGCGAATATGGATACAATAGATCCACGGAGGAGGTCAACACTCGTATAAAGAATCTGAAATGTTTTTATAATCGCCTGAAAAAGGACATTGAAACGGGCGTTAGCAACAAAACCTCGTGGAAACACTTCCAAGTGATGGACGAAATCATGACTAGGTCTGTGTTTAGTGTGCGTCCAAATGAGGTGCCAAAACCCTCATTGAAATACCAATTGGAACTCGAGCAGGAGGAGCGAAAGAAACGGGCAGAAGCATTCTCCAAGGCAGACGAGTCGTCTTCATCTGCCGACATCGACGATATGATTGAAAATATTGATGCGCATTTCGATGCCAATGTGAGTGTGATGGCGGATTGCGCGGAAACGGAAGACAATGCACTAGTTGCGATTAAGGAGGAGTATGATGATGATTTTGAAATTCTGGAAACCCCATTACTAATTCCAAAGAACGAGCCTGTCGACGTCGACGACGAACTGGATGCAACTGCCAATAAAGTGTGAGTTGCGGTTTTTTTTTTTGTTTTGTCGTTATGTGATGGTGGTATTTTTTTTTATACACTTTTGGGAATTTCCATCGTTTGTCAAGGTGACAGTTGATGTATTTTTGAGGTATGAAAATATGTTCTCAGTATTGGAAAAAGAATAGACCTCGGGTTGCTTTGCCATTTCCAGACTTTTCCAAAAAGTTGGATATGGATTAGGAGTTTCTTTTTAAATTTTAGTTAAAGTACAATTCGAGTACTCGTACAAGGGTCATCTGAGTCCGTCAGCTTAGAAAATGTGTGTCGTTCTGAAAATTCGTCATCGGTTCTTTGTGGGTATCCTGTTGATTGCATCTTCAAGATTGGTGTACGAAATTTCATAGAATGTTCGTAAATTTCTTTAGAGTTTCGGCGAAAGTTTGTTAGTAACTTCTGACGAACCGATTTTGAAAATGAGGGTTTTTTTCAAGTCGAGGCCTTAAACGGCGAACCCTTTCCTCAAAAGCACAATCATGGGTGGCTGCACATACGAAATTATCTCCACTTGTCCTTTTGTAGAGCATATTTAATTTAATTTGTACTTCAAATGCAGGATAACATACACAGATGATTTATTTATAAACATCTTTTAACATGATTGAACTTTATAGGAAAATAAATTCCATTACAATCGACTAAGGCATTCCAAAGGGGGTGTAGTGGTTAGAGCCATTGCTTGTGATCTGAGTGGCGCTGATTATAGCCACGGCGAGGGACATAGCACATCAATGCTTTCGCACTGACTGTAAAGAGAAGCGAATTATTTTACTCCACCACTAAACAAAGAGCGGCCTAAGGGACCCGATACGTAGCAGAAGCCGAATATCCCTTTATTAAAAAAAAAAACAACTGAAGACGAAAGGCATTTGTAAAATACTACCTGGTATGACATCAGCTGCTAACCATAAAACATATCATAACTTTTAATGGCGCAACTTCGAAGACTGGAGTCAATTTCGTTGGTCAGGTATTGATGTGTGATTTTGTCCTAGTTTTGTACTCTTTTTTTATATCCTTTTTGACCGGTAAAATACGAAAACTCCAGGCTTATGCCCTATTCACATCGCACAAAAAATCGTGTCTTTGTCTAAAGCACAAAGATGCATTCACACCGAACATCAACTAGTTTTTGACGTTTCAATCAGCTGTGAGACACTAGTCGTGAAACTTCTGTGTAAACTATTTCGGTTACAAATTTTGATCGCATTAATTAACAAATAAAATTAATATATATCCATCAATTGAGTGGTATTATCGTGGAAAACGACTTAAACAACTCGTTTAAAAAACTGAAATATATATGGGAAAACTTCTATTTTCGATAAAGTTTTGGGGTGTGTTCGCGAAAACCCAGTTTTCGGCTCGGTGTGAATAGAGTATTAGTAAAAGCTGTTCGAAATATTTTTTGGTTAACCGCAAATCGAGGGAAATGATACTCCGCGATTCTTATAATCATATTTATTGTCAGGCTAAATTTTACGAACTCACAATGGCGAAATTTTCCATACAAAATAGCATACTGTGACCTACAGAATTTTTAGTGTGAAGGTTAAAAATGAGTATTAATAAGCGAAGCCTACTGAAGAGATTCAAATATACAGAAAAATAAAATTTTTTTCGAGTTCGAAAGAGCAGTTTTGCTACAAGCTTGCTTGCTAGTACTAGCCAAAGTTTATGATTTATGTTTTAGACATTTTGAAAGTGTCTCAAGTCTGTTTTTTTTATATTTTACTAAAAGCAGCTTTTGCCTACACGATAATTACGAGATGACGCGAAAGTTGTCTCCCGATGTTCCTTGGCTATAACTTTTTTTGTAAATGGAAAACGGTTTTTTTTTTTGAATGTTATTTGATATCCTGAATTTTTCTATTTAAGTCGAGAATGTGATATCGGCTAAGTGGTCGTAGGCTGTAGGTCCTCGCCTTCTTGATGGATATTCTCCGTGAGAACTTCAAGAGCATGCGGCTGGTTCGAAAAAAATCCAAAAAAATCATAAGGTTTTGCATTTGTGACTTCGACATCGGAATTCGTAAAAATAGGGATTTTTCCCATGATCCCTGAGAGCTACTTGTGCCCATATGGAGATGGACTCGTTGCTTTAACTCTTTTCGTGCAAAGTAGTTTTCAAAACGAGATAACTTTTTTTTACCAAAGAATACCAAGCTGAGGTACTTATAACTTAAGCCGTAGTCGTGATGTGTCAACTGAACCTACTCTTACACTCCACGATGGATATAAGAAACACTGGTGTAAGAACAAATCGCTTATAAGAAAGAAATTTAATTTAAGAGGACTGTACATTACGTTGAATGTACGTAATACTTTTTGTGAACGTTTGTTTTCAATGTCACCATATAGACGCCCTACTTATTACGCAGCTCTTTTGGATTTACCCATTTTGTTTGCGTTTGACTTTGAACTTATAATTTAAACTTTCTCTGTTAGCCTACCCTACGTACCAGTAGATACCTATTACGTTCTAAAATACATCTTCTTAGAAGTAAAATACACAAGAATGTACCTACATGCAAAGATATATATACAAATTCGTGGCTAATTGCAGCATAAGATGTTATTGTGTTTCAATAATCAATATTGACACTTCCAAGCGTGTTGCTCTCATTTCAAACAAAGGACATGCTCCTTAGGATGACGAGAGAGAAATCGTAAAGTTTTTTTTACATCATTCACACAGCAAGTTGGTGCGCACACTAGTGGCTTCCATTTGTAATATTTTGTGGAAGGTTTTCTAAATGAAGTAACGCACACATTTATGTCATATGAATAACGACTTTGACTTTAAGCCAACAAAAATTTCATAGTGTAAATCTCATTTAACTGCGATGTTCGAGTTTGAGTTTGCACCACTTCTATTAAAGTGGTGGTGTAGGTACTTTTGAAGGTATTTCGCATGCAAAGGCAAAACTGTCACCGTTGGGTAGTCACATCAATTCATGCTTTGATATTAGTTTATCATTTTGCGCATCCCTGTTTTAAATACTATGCGATGCAAACCATATTTTACTGTCCAAAGTAGGATTTGATTCACATGATTTTTACACTGTCAAAACACACGTGATATACATATTGATAGTGGGTAGCGTAAATCGAAATGATTTAACTCCTACATCCACTCAATTCATCGGCTAAATAAGGCGCATGCGTCGAAACACCATAACAGAACGCATGTACAGCAAATGACAATGCGCATAAGAGGGATGATTTTTCCCAATCGGTCAGGTGAGGTGCATTGAGATATAGGTACATAAAACATGCGATGTGCAAAGGGAAAATGCGTCAATTCCATGTATACAATACCATAATATGCATGTGTAAGTAAATTAAAATAATACTGCTGCCTAGTAGAAAGTTGTATCGATTTTTCCCAATTAATACTACGTCTGTCGAGATTGTTTGGTTAGGGCACAGGGTGATCCAAAATATTAAGTACCTACATTCTGGGGGATATTTAAGGTTACTTTAGACTTTAGAGTATTGCAAAATGCAAATATCTCGTAAATGTATACATTTCTGCGTTGCTTTAAACTGCATTTACATTATGCACTCTCATTTTTGCACGAGACAGGGACAAAGAGATCTGTTTGTCCACAGTCAATGCTAATAAATTCGTAAGAATGATATCAGAGGCCTAATGTGTCATGGCTTCTCTACAAATAACTAAAGATATGTAAAACGGAAATAAACACAATTTCTGGCGACTAACATTTCTGCAATCACTTCAAAACGTTTCCATTTCTGATTTAAAATATGTGAAATGAGAGTGGTAATTTGTGTCAATTGAAGCAAAACTTCATCAATCAGTTTTACGAAATAAATAAATGATTGTCCGTTCATCACTTCCGGAAGGCATTTTGTTTTAAAGAAAGCGAAATTTCGAAAGCCATCTTAGCGATGTTGAACTTTCCCATAATTCCTACCACGTTAACAAGATGGCCGAACAAACGTGAGACGTAACATATTTTTTTGCGTGTTTAGGTAAAACTGTCCCTTTCAGTCACACGGCTATTTAGTATTGGACTTCCCTACAATCTTCCGTGTTAGGATTGTGTGATGTTGTATACTTATATGCAGCAAGAAGTGAACACCGCTCAGAAACATGATTGTGTATGAGGCTTAATGCGACTGTCATTAAATCGCGTCTTTTGTGGAACAATTATTTCAAAAAGCAAGTAGGTACTGTATCAGACTGAACACCTCTGTCATACTTGAAGAAATTGACACAAAATGTGTTATTTATATTGGGCCTTAGCAGTAAACATTTTTTGTCTCGACTTTAAATTTGCAAAAGCTCACAATTGCAAAATTTTTATTTTTCTGAACTACGATAATTTAGAGTGAAGACTAAAAATGTTTATTGCTAAGGCCGATTGAAACAAAAGAGCAGTTACTTTTCCTGTTTAATAACCCTTGTTTCGATTGCATAAATCTTTGAGCTCCTTGACCTGATAGAAATTTTGTACCCTCGACGCTCCTGTACGGAATTCTGTGTAAGCATAAAATGAACACAATCATGATCATACCTCGTCAATCTCTCTAAAGTGCCTGGTAGTTATTAACAGCCCCATCGTCAATGTCGCAATACTCAGACCACAAGTTGTCGAGCTCTACTTTGGCATCATACTCCGCTGTGGCTTCATAGTTTGTCTATTCTTCTGAGATAGTTCCCACAAAGATCCCAATATCAGTTAATGCAGACTTTTCTGAATTTGGTTTCGAAGATTTATTGAAAAGGGTGTGACCCTCAAAATGGTTCTGATATTGAACTATTTTCAGTAACATTGCGTGCACACTTACTCCCGATGCGAGTTTCTCTTTATTAAATGTAGGTATTAATTGCCCAATCTTTGAAAAATACTGAAATCTCAAGAACCTTAATAAGTTCTTCTATTTAATTTAAACAACAAAATCCTTGCATGTACATCGACTGAAATTTGTAGTCATAACGTCATAAGCATTTTAGCAAGAAAAACAAAACACAAGATCTGCTCCATCATATCCCATTTTGACTACGCCCCTGAAGAATGAGCTCGTAGTAGAAGTTGGCTCAACTTGTTTAATGTTTTAAACGAAATTCTTACCCAAAGTTGACCAGCAATAAATAACCGACCTAGTTCTCTGAACCCATTAATCGCACACCCGGCGAATTGACCCTTTTTTACAAGAAATACCCTGTGCATTGAAATATGCCCTTCATTTGGTCATATCTGCCAGCGAGTTCTGACGATAAAGTCGCCACAAGTTAAAACCTACTGGCTATGGCAACCCTTCAGAACTAACTTGCGAATAATTCGATATAATTTCACCCCCTATACAGTTCATAACTGCTTCAAAAAAAGTTACAGCAATCGCATCGCTTCAATGCCTACCTAATCCTGCGCATTCTACAACAATATTAAATAGTTTTCCCTGCATCAGCCAACTACCCTTCTGCTTGCCACGGACAGAAAAAAAAAAACACAATAAGGGTGTCTGCTGTGTATGCCTGGCTACATAACTAGTTATATGCTCAACTCAAATGATTTCCCAATCCAGAGTAAAAGCATGCGCCGTAATACGTCACAAAAGTAAATACCTAAGTGCGTTCGAGCTGGAAACTCTCTACCGCACATGTGCATTCAAATGCTATGCGCACAGCAAGGATAATAGTCAAGCTGTTTAAACGTGTTCATTGTACGTTGAGACTCGGCAGCGAATGGATAAAATTAAAACGCGAAATAAAATACAAACCGCTTAAATAAACCACTATCTCTTCTGACACTCCCAATCCAGACAAGACAAAACCGATTTGCATTTAAGCCATTTACAATCTCCGAGGGGTACATTGCAACCCTGCGCTGTGTTCCATCCCCAAAACGGAAAGTGTATATCTGTGTAAAACTTAGTGGGCAGTTGATATCGATTTTTCCAAATATCTACCTTTGTTTATAAATCTCGGGTTTTTTGGCACAAAAAAACTAACAATGAAACGACTCAAGTTGAAACGCAAAGGTGAACGCTGGATATCGAACAATCGCGCATTGATAGGTGCATCTAAGAAGGACCCAGGCCGCAATCCCAATTTCGATACCGAAGAGACAAAATTGCTCATATCACTTTGGGGTGATCCCACGGTGCAAAAGACTCTCATAACCACACACAGAAAGCACACTGTCATTGTTAAGCTGGCAGATAAAATGAGGGAGTATGGTTATAGCAGATCTCCGGAGGAGATTAACACGCGCATAAAGAATTTGAAATGTTTCTACAATCGCCTGAAAAGGGACATCCAATTGGGGATAATCAAAGGCGCTACGTGGAAGCATTTCTCATCAATGGACGAGATTATGACTCGTTCGATATTCAGTGTTCGTCCAAATGAGATACCAAAACCCTCGCTGAAGTATCAACTAGAAGTCGAACAAGAGGAGAGAGACAGACTTAGAGCAGCCGCTAAATCAACCAATGCAAGTGCACCAAACTCGGAGGAGACTGTCAGTGAGTCCAGCAATGGCTCCGAGGATGAAATGGTGATTGACGAGAGCGCCAATTGTGATGACCAGCTGTCGGAAAATGAGGGCAATCCCTTAAAAATCAAGGAAGAAGACTGCTCAGACAGCAGGAATACCGATATCGAAGAGATTCCTTTGATTATTCCGAAGGAGGAACCTTTGGACGATGACGATGATGACGATGTGCAGATTCTCACCCCTGACGATGACACGTAAGCGAACAGTGTGAATTGTATTTATCTGAGGTCGATTTTTGGAAGGAAAGAGGCATATTGACATTTTTAGCTTTAACAATTATTGTTTTTGCCTTGAGTGAAATTGTGATTATTGAATGGGTGTTTATTGTGGGTGTGATTTGCAAAGGATGCCGGTTACAAAAATTTAAAGTGTGGCTAAACAAAAATGAGTTCATTTGAGTTCGTGCAAATCAGTGTGTTTTGTTGCAACTATACCGAAGGACATGAACTATTTATGTTGTTTTTATTTTGTTCGTACCTCACCTAATGGGCCTTTTTTCACCTTCACACTTAATATTTTGTAGCTCACAATATCTAATTTTGTATGGAAAATTTTGCTACTGTGACTCCGAAAAGTTTAGCCTGGACAATGAAAATTGTTATAGTATGGCGGAGTCTATCGTTAGTCACTTTTCTAGTGACCTACTAAAATTTAAAGTCGAAACTAAAAATGTTTATTGGTACGGCCCTCATAAATTAGTATTTCTTTTTTTTTGTCAATCGAAAACAACAATTCCCAACCAACACAACCTGTCAAAATGATTTTCTTGACTTGCTGTAAAATTCTACCTCTTTTGAGAGGTGAATATAATTTTCGCACAGGTGAAAAAAAAAACAGCTTTCGGAATACCAATTTTTTGCTGTGCGGATTTGATACGAATTGTCGTATGCATAATTTGAAAACTAGGGTCTTGAAATCTGAGAGCGAATTGAATGAAGAAGCCCTCAATCGAATACCACTTCCTTTTACACTCGATCGCTCTTAATGTTGAATTGACACGATTTTGAACACGAAAGAACACTTGCCGAATCTGGATTTGTTTTCAGAGCTGCCAACATTTACCAATCCAAGTACGTTTGAGTTTGACAACTAATGGAGTTGTCCTGCGTCGGCGCGGGTGGGTCTATTTTTGCTAATTATTATTTCAAACAATTTTTTAAATACTTTTGTTCGTCAATTCGATAAGAAAATGTTTTTCTTTGTGAATATTTTGAGAGTATATTCTCTGCAATTTCATAGAAGACGCTTTTACTTAAATTTTTAACACTACGCGCGTTTTATTGAACACCTATTTGACAAAGGGTAATGAAAATGGAAAGTAAACGGATGAGCAATAAAACTGTCCCAGTCACTGGTATATTTTATATTTTACTACGTACCTATCTCGATCTTTAATTTGATTAATCGTTCAACTAAATCCTGCTCGGCGTTCGCTGAAACTGAATAGCGCTGAAAAAAGTTTTCCAGTACATTCATAAGAACATCTCAAAAGAATTTTAAGATCAGCAGCTGCTGTCAAGTCGCTTCTACTTCTGACAAATAGGTAGTGTGAATCTCGAAAGTATCAGAGCAGAGTATATAGTTGTTGTAATTGCGTGCTAAGGATTACTTATATTTTATTTTAAATAATTAAACAGTTGCCGCAACAGGTCTGTAGGGACCGTGGGTCTAATTTCTCACAACCATTCGTTTTGTGTGAGTATTTGCATTTTTGGGACGAATGGAAGGGATCTACAGTTTTATGCCGAGTCCAAACGGCTAATTGAGAAGCTCTTTCGCCGTGGAAAGAATAACCTTAAGTTGGAATTTGCGTTTTTTCGGGATTCGAACCAGGGACCCCTCGCTTAGTAGTCCAACTATTTTATTTGCTTTCCTATATTATAGAGATCTCAAGAGATATTCGAATCAGATTGCTATGATTGATGTTGAATAAAACACACCTAGAGTTGTTGCCTCATTTTTCTGGAATTTGCTAAACAATTCTTGACTGATTAAAACGAGCTTTAGCGTGCCACTTGTGAATAGAGTGATGACTTGCAAGTTGTATTTATAAGGCTATAAAGCGTTATCAAATACGCTCCCATTTTATGATTGAAACTTGGAGGTTTCACAAATTCACGAAAGGAAGGTGTACGTGGATTCTGTTAGGCAGAGAAATGTCAAAGTGTCGTAGAAACTATTTTAAAATTATATCCTCTCCAAAAGAAATATAAATAAAAACAATCCGATTAAGCTTTTGCATATTTTTGTATTTTACAGGAAGACAATTCCAGAAAGTATGACACCGAAACTAGCTGACTATGTTCAGATATCGAATGGCAACACCACCGCATTACCTCGTACACTTGTCAACGGCAACCACAACACCATTCTGCAGACATCGTCATCTTTAGGCTCCCCTGGAATGACTCAATCAATTGTATTTGCCAAGCAGCCGAACCCGATGTCAGGTCAGGGAAAGATATCTATAGTGCCGACAAATTTTTTGATGCATCAGAATAAAGGAATACCCCAGCAAATACAACTCCGGCAAACGCCTCAGCAGAGAATAATTTGCACTCAGTCGAACACTCAACCGCAAACCGGAATTGTAACTTCTACCGCTGATGGAAGAATGAAGGTGCTTCTTGTGAATGCATTTCAAAATGGAAAGACAACTCATGCTGTTGCTGGCAAAGAGAGTCCGTTCACAAGCTCTAACCTGATGGCAAATAGTAGCACACTTAAAGCGAACACATTAGATTCAGCGGTATTGAAAAATAATGCAGCAGAAACACCCAAACCAACGAGAACAGAAGAAGGCAATACCAACAAAGATCCAGGTAATAATCTATTTGCATGTTTTAATTAAATTAAGTGATCTCGTTTGGAATGATTAAATATGTGACTGCAATTATGCAATCCAATTCGTGCGTTGAAACTTCAGCTAAACCAGATCACGACAAACAAATGGCGCCCAACGAGCGTCCTTCTACAAACAGGTCACAATTTTGTTTAAACAATATTGCTTTTTATGATTTTAGGCATGGAACTCTTATTCAACAAGCTGATACTGATGCAAACTGAAAACAATGATATTCAAAGACAGCGCTTGGAGATCGAACGTCAGCGGCTGGAGTTCGAAAAATCAATAGCCGATAAATTGTTAGCCGCACTTTCTTCATTAACTAAAGTACAAATGTCGGAAAATGGAGATGTTGCGAAGTCTAGTGAAGGGTGTGTGAGAATAGAAGACAAACTACAATCGCCGGTGATTATCGACGAATGTAACGGCTTTCAGTTACTAACGCCTAAGCTTGAAAAAATGGATTAACTTTTGCAACATGCATTTGACGGAATATTCTCGACACCATTGTAATGGTAAACAATGTGATACAAGCAAAAATGAGTAAACAATTTTTTTAAGCAGATGTACATAAAAGAACAGAATGTAAATATATAGATGATTAATTTATAAGTAATATAAAAGATACCTATTTCAAATAACCCTTTTTGAGTACTATTTAAATGTTAAAAATTTGTATAGATTTATAGTCCAATTACACTTCTTAGAAGGAAATACTTTTGTCAGTTATAAGTAAGGTAAGCATTGTTAGAACCAGATGGAAAGGGCTGACCCTTTCACAGGAAATGGTATCGATTTAAACCATTGGCCACACATTCATTTTCAATCAGGAGATAGGTCTGTAGCATCAATTTCAAACGATCGCTCTTGTGATCAATTTTGACCTAATTTAAATCTGTGTGAACTTTGATTTTCACTGTTCTTAGTTTACTTATTTTAGATAATAGGTTCGTTTGGGTAAAATTATTAAAAATTTGCTAAGAAACTGTGCAAATGCGACGACGTACTGAGAAAATTTAAAAAAATGAGAGAGATATCCATTTCCCCTCTTTTTTACAGATTTATTCACCGAATTTCGACTTATTGAAAAATTAAAAAAGGAACTCCCAACTAAGTGACTGCTCAAAAGTTTGGCTAGTAAAACTCTTTTTATTTTCGTCTTCAACGATGTCGGAGGAAGAAGTTGTAATCGAATATTCTGATTGAAAATATTAGCGCACTCAAAATCATAAGTTTAATATATATTTAGCTTATAAAAAATTCAATTCCGACTTATTTTTTAGATGCTGCATTTAACGATAATGTCAAAATGACATTTCTTAAACTTTTTGTAAGAAAACCGATCAGGTACTTCTCTTGAAATTGAGCGATTTCTCTTTCGCTTTTTCATATTTGACATTTTTCACTTTTCTATGCTGAAAGTACACTAACGAACCTAATATGTTCCCTTACTTTCTGCTTCAATATTAGGCGTGTTTTTTTGAGCTTCGATCTCAGCAAAGCAAAGTAAAGTAGGATTTTTAGCACACATTTTACAACAACTACTGCGAGTCTCGAAGTGTCAAGTAGAGCGTAGTTGTTGTAATTGCGTGCTGAAAATCCTACTTTACTTTGCTTTGCTGAGATCGAAGTTTAAAAAAACAGGGCTATTGACAATATGTCAGATATCTCTCATTGCGAGAGAATTAACTTACCGAAATGAAAAATAACCAAACAGAAAAGGAACACGTTGAACCACAATTATTTAAATAGGTATGGTTATGGTTACGTAACTGTTACCAAATATTTACGGTTATGGTTACGTAATTGTTACCAAATTGTTACGGTTTTGGTTACCAAATTGTTACCAAACTGTGACTATTATGTTTACGCATTTGTAAACTAACTAGCCCAAGAAATTTCTTCGGCTAATATTTACAGATTTTGTATAAACGGGAAATGTTTCGTTTTCTCTTTTTGGTTATCTTCTGCCCAAAGTTTGCAACGAATGCATTGTCGTTAGGGAACAGACCTGTTAAATCGCATTACTCGGGGATATAATTTTTTTTTATACCCCCAACTGTAACTCCAACCATGAGAATACACTTTCCTCACCTGGGATATTATGGTGCTCAGATGAGTTTGTGGGTGAAAGCAGGAGCGATGTAGTTAGCAAGGATACTGAATCATGGTTTTTGTAACTTGTCCCTACATAAACTATACCTAGCTGTATATTTTTTAAAGTCAGCAGCTTCGATTGGAATCAATTAATCGTAGGTAGGCTGACTTCTTCGACTGCGAAACTTAACTTTTGCCATTGTATTGCTGATGACAATCGAATATTTATGGCAAAATTTTGATAACAAAAAATATGACATCTAACCAATATTGACCTCAAAAACAAAGGAACAAATGTAAGTATTTGACAGGTTTGTTAATTATATGCCTGTTTTTTTGTTGGAGCTTCGACCTCAGCAAAGTAAGGTAAATCAATATTTTCAGCACGCAATTACAACAACTACGCTCTACTTGACACTTCGAGGACTCACAATAGTTGTTGTAACTGCGTGTTGAAAATCCTACTTTGCTGAGATCGAAACCCAAAAAAAAACACGCCTTATATATCCAAGCATAATGACAAATCTGTTTTACTGGAACGTGGAACACACAAGACAGTTGAAGCCACTAAGGGCTACCCACGGGCTTCGACGAGGTATATTTTCTCCATTAAATTTTAGTTACCTGGGTTCTGTGTGGCTCTTGTCAAAGTCTTGTCCTCGACATTCAACGATGCTTGGATATCCCTGAGGGCGGTCCTGAACGGGGTCCACTCACAAGTCAGTTAATGGGAAGGCTATTCAAAAGCAAACTCCATAAATTGAAATACTCTGTCGATCTGTTTAATTTAGGTCACTATTTATTATTTCGAAACCAAAACGTATTCTAAACGGCAGCCTACTTACTACATGCTTACATGCACAATAATTTAAGACAATGTACTTATTCTGATACATTTACAAAAACTCAAAATTGGGATCTTCATACTGGTTGGATCGGTTTTGTATGTGAGGAGGCGCTCCCATATTCGGATTGTTTATAGCTGTCAATTGCGGTCTGAAATGATTGGCGGGCGTGGACTGCTGCTGCAGTAGGTGTCTCAATCCAGGATTGTTACTTATCATGGGCCGAATCATTCGCTGCTGTTGCATGCCATGTGCAACCTGCGAGGGAACACTCATACTAACAGACATGCGTGGCTGTTGTTGTTGCTGCTGCTGTTGTTGCTGCTGCTGCTGTTGTTGCTGCTGTTGTTGCTGCTGCTGCTGAACTATACCCATGTTGTGCTGAACTCCGCTGCCTAGATTGTCTTGCATTTGTACGGGCATCTGTGCATACTGGCTGTAGTGCTGCTGTTGTTGCTGCTGCTGTTGTTGATCGTGCATTTGCACCTCCATCGCTTTCTGCTGATTGGCTTGATGCTGCTGTACAACTTGCTGTTGGAGTGGATTCGATGCTTGTATGCTATTCGCAGCCATAGGTCCAGTGTGCGGGCTTTGCTGTTGCTGCGATGGGTGTCCCTGCTGTTGCATATTAACTGCTGGTCCCTGTTGGCCCATAGTCTGCTTCTGTTGGATTACTTTACGCAGACGATCAACAAACATCGTCTGATTGTTGGGGATGAATCCCAAGAAGGCATTCTTCTCCGCGGTGTAGAGCAGAATGAGAACTTTGATTTCACAGGAGGGCATCGTCGATGGAGTTGAGAAGTGAACACATCCGGCGAAACCGGTTGTCATTACCTTCGAGAGTGTTTCAAGTGCTTCGCATGGATTCGGCCGGAAAATTACCATTTTCGAGTCCTTTAGATACTGGCCACCAATATTGCCCACCAGATGTTTGGGCATCAACTGCATCAGGAGTTTTGGTGGCCAATTCTCAGCTCTAATCTCTGGTTCGCCGTCTTTTATGTTTGTTGTCACGTGGCATGGTACTTGACGTGTGATTTTAGTTTGATCTGGCTTTGTTTTCTCGATCCATTCCAAGAGTCCGGACCAAATCTTCTCACGTATGCCACCACCATCGCCTGCGTGTGGTTGCATAGACGGCGCCTGTTGGGGTGCAGGCATTTGATTCATTTGCGCCTGTGTTTGCTGAGACATCATTTGCATTCGGAGAGCTTGCTGGTGTTGTAGCATCGAGTTGACCCCTATCTGACTTGGGGGTGTGGAGAGTTGCGAAATAAGCGCAGAGTTAGGATTATGCGCGCCGAGTCCCATTTGCGCGTTCGAACCGGACAAAAACGCTGGTCTCTGCTGTTGGTTTGGAAATAGCCAGCGGTTGACTTGGGTTACGTTGTTGTTATACGACAGTTGAATGGGGTTAGAAGGGTTGTTAACAAACGACTGACTTACTAAGGTGGCTGGTTGTTGTTGTTGCTGCTGCTGCTGCTGTTGTTGTTGTTGCTGCTGTTGTTGTTGTTGTTGCTGCTGCTGTTGCTGCTGTTGTTGCTGCTGCTGTTGCTGTTGTTGCTGCTGTTGTTGCTGTTGTTTTTGAGCTTGCTGCTGAGATTGTAAGACTTGTTGTTGCTGATTTTCGACAAGGATAGGATTCTGCACATTATTCATTGGACTTGGAGCGTTAATTGCATGGTTAACATTAGGACTGACGGGTCTTTCTTTAAGATGGAAGCCTTTGAGGAGAATCAGATGACGGATGTCCCTGCAGTAGTTTTTTGTAGTTAAAGGAAGATCGGCATCAGCCTTGGAAAATAGTTTGAATAGGATTGGTATTTTGCGAGGCGCTATAATTGAGAGATGAATTTTTTTCTCCACAAACATTGGGGCCAACTGCTCTATGGTCTTGTTGTCGTACTGATAACACTCCTGTACTGGCAGCGAATATGGTGCACTGTTGCATATCAATATGCAATGTCGTTGGACGTTCAAGTTGCCCTCGCCGCGAATCTCTTTCATATCTTCAAAGCATACCCTGGCGGTGGCGAAGCCCTCCGCCAGATTAGCATTCGATTCACTCTGACCGCCGGTGAAATCCAGCCGTTCGATTGTCTCCAAAACTTTGAGTGGACTAGTGATTGGGCCAAATGTTTCTACCGATTTATTTGGCATACATTGTGCTGTTCTATATACCACGATTCCATACAAAGCCGAGTTGCGATCGGATATAAGATATTCGCGGTCATCAAGAGGCCCTTGCGAGAAATATTCCAAAGTGGGCACAATGTAATTAATTTTTAGATCGTTAATGTACGCTCCGTTAATAGCTGTTCCTTCAATTACAAATATCACGTCAGCAACTTTATCCGGCTCCATTGCTGTGTCTAAACAAAAAATTTGCTGTAGCACTACACTTAAAAATAATAGACCGACCAAAGGAATGCAAACTTTTATTTTGTAGATTGTAATAAATGTCAAAAATGCACCAACAAAGACGCGAGTATGTATTTCAAAGATTTCCATTAATCCAAGAAAATAAGAACATCCACTTATCCCTGGATTTCCAATGGCATAACCCAAATTTTTCTCGGGACAATCTAGCTTTCCACTATGTTAGGCGTGTGCGTGAATTATGCGATAATTATTCCCAAATTTTGATCTCTATCTATTGAATGAAATCAAATTTGACATCGGCATGCTGCCTTTACATCAGTAGGTAGCGGCTATGCTTGATATGAGTGAAGTTAGATATGAACAGTTCATTATTTATTATATGTACGTAATTAAGTAAAATAGGGAGTGCGTTTATGAAGGATAGCTCTTTTTGATTGGGAAAACTGTTTCCAGTAAATCCCCATTTCCCAATTGACAGCTGATTTGTTTATCATTTTGGCTTGCCATTTCACCAGAGTAACTATAAAAACACAATCGTCAACAGATTTCCCATAAAATTACATGTGTCCTTACATGTACAGATATTCACCCATGCACAGAACATCATTCATGCGACAATGGAAATCCTTTCACAATACATTTCTAAAATAAAAACATTTCAAGTTATAATGTTGGTACCATTAGAGAAGAAGTGTGGTGAGTTGGTGAGTAGACGAAATAGCCAGAAGTTATATCTTTTCTCTATCAAGTCATAGCAGTCAAACAAACACTCTAAAGTTGTCCATCTCTTTACAATTTTTCTCTTAACGCCCTTGTCATCTGTTAAAGAACAACTCAGTGTAGGTTATTAAATTCAGCTATAAAATTACCTCAAAATGCTAAGAAATAGTAACTTGTTGTACCGAGTTCTTAACAAGGTACATGTTCATTTAAAATTTGTAAATTGTGAAACATATATTCTCCTTCTTAATATTACAGGGTTTGCTATCAAATCAAAGGCTCACTCTACAACCGGTGCGGTTAAAGTCGTACTCTCCGATAAATACAATTGTTATGTTTGTTCCACAACAAGAGGTTTGTTTTTCAATACCAACATATTAAATGAGAATTAAACTGCAGCCACACATTTTTAACAGGCATGGATAGTCGAAAGAATGGGACGCTTCCATAAAATCATGGAGCCCGGTCTCAACGTTTTGTTTCCATTTGTTGACAAAATCAAATATGTTCAAAGTCTGAAGGAAATTGCAATAGACGTACCAAAGCAAAGTGCAATTTCACTAGACAACGTTACGCTTAGCATAGACGGTGTTTTGTATTTGCGTATTGTAGACCCGTACCGCGGTATGTTAGCCATGTTCCATACGGTGGACTTATTCTAAACGCATTCCTTTGTTTAGCTTCTTACGGAGTTGAGGATCCTGAATTCGCTATTACGCAATTGGCTCAAACAACGATGCGATCCGAATTGGGCAAGATGTCTTTGGATAAGGTATTTCGTGAAAGGGAATCTCTTAACGTCAGCATAGTCGACTCGATAAACAAAGCCAGTGAAGCATGGGGAATAGCCTGCCTGCGTTATGAAATCCGCGATATAAGAGTAAATAGCATACGTTATTGTTATCGGTGACTTTGATTCATATATGTTTCATACTTAGCTTCCCAATCGCGTTCACGACGCTATGCAAATGCAGGTGGAGGCTGAGCGGAGAAAGAGAGCTGCGATTTTAGAGTCGGAGGGTATTCGTGAAGCAGAAATTAATATCGCGGAGGGCAAAAGGAAGTCGAGAATATTGGCTTCTGGTAAGTTCGGAAGAGTTTTGCTTAAAATATCTGTCTTCTTGTGACCGATCTAGTGGTATATTTGCAATATGAATTGCTCGCTTTAAATTGGTAAGGTCAAGCTGAAGCTTCTTGAAAAAATTTGGAGAAATTGCCGACTGCAAGATTTATTGAGCTAAATTTCACATAAATGATGATCCCATGCAGCATGCGACAAACACTTCTGCGTCAGAGATTTGTTACCAGTCCTCGAACTTAACAGATCAAGTTGATGTAGTGATGCCGCATAATCAGTAAAGAGTTTTCCTTTGCGAAACTAATGGCTGATTTTGTTTAAACAGTTCTCCAACAAAAAAGTTCTGGTAGTATTTCGAGGCAAAGAGTTAACTAGGGCACACTTATTTTTTGTTAAACGCTTCCTCATATTCGATGCCCAAAACGATGCCCAAAATAATACAGCTTTATGATTTCCTTAATTACAGAGGCCGAACGTCAAGAAAATATAAACAAAGCTAACGGAGAAGCCGCCGCTATACTAGCTATTGCCGACGCCCGAGCACGAGGACTGCAAACAATAGCCAAATCAGTAATTACTCAGGTATGCTGTCCAGTCGAAACAATTGTCAAAACTGCTTCAAATCAATTCAATCATGAAATATTCATTTACAGGACGGGAAAAACGCTGCATCTCTAACATTGGCCGAACAATACATTTCAGCGTTCAGTAATTTAGCTAAAACCAACAACACAATGATACTGCCATCGAACTCGAGTGATGTTTCTTCGATGATTTTCCAAGCATTTAGTATTTACGATACAGTTATGAAGAGAAATAACATAGATAACGTTAATCCAGTTGACAAGGTTGTACCCTCTTCGCCAGTGGAAACACAACAAAAACTTGAGCAAAAGAGTGTTGATATTGAATAAAAGGAAATTGTTAAAAATATATGTATTAGTTGTTAATGACAGAAGGTTGTTGTGCCTTTGTGTTTGTATTTACTTTTGTTTTTGCCTAAAAATTTCACATCTGTGGTAAGCAAAAGTACATTGAGACGAAGAACTGGACGAAGTAAAGAACAATCTGTCTGTTGTGGATGAAACGACACCGCTATTGAATAACACACAATCTTGAAAGCGATGCTCTTTTGGTATATATGCCGCTATGTTGTTGGCGATTAGCCAGTGATTGTTATAAAAATTGCGCTGATTTATGAATGGTTGAATATTGTGCAATCAAATGGAAAAGGTGACAGTAACGCCAGTCAGTTTGTTCTGCTTGAATACAAGCTAACAGTGCAAAATTTGTCTTTAGCGGCGACCTCGGTTATAACGATGCCCTGTCTGTGCAAAAAGATTACCGTTAGTTTCGTTTGCTTGTATGGAGTACGCTTTTAGCAAGAATTTAAATTTTTACGCCGGATTTAGCGACCATTTGAACCCGCTCGTTTCACTGTCCTTATATCCGGAGCTCACTGTATTTTATTCGTTGCATACAGCAATGCAACGAATAAATTACAAAGATGCGAATAACAACGAGCGACAGCTAATTGACAAATGTCAATCATGATTTGTTCTAGAAAAAACAAAATCAGAAATCAACAGTCGAAGCTAGTTTTGCAATTTGGCAGTCCAAATATAGGTACTCCTCAAATACATTCTCCAAATTTCCTGAGACCTAGGAACTTTTGTACTTGTTCTTTAACCTATGTGCTTCGATATGAAGTTCACAGTGAAGCAAAAAGAAAAGCTTTGCATATTATATCAACCTATACTTTTACCTTTACCTTTGCTTGTGCTTATGTCACGTATACGCCACAGTAGCCAGAGCTTTTACTCTTTTTGTTTGTCAACTGAAACAGCTGCCCATATGATCGATTTCAGTCAATCAAAACCGAGATACATCTAGGCAGACAGCTGTCAGGCTTACTAAACTAGATACTAGAACGTGCCCACTCTCCTGAGTCTTGACAGATGGCTGCCAAGTCAGATGACAATTCGAAACCACAAATTTCATTTAATTTTTTATCTTGTTTTTTTTGCAATAAAATGGAACTTTAATTTGAATTGAAGTAAAGGAACAAGTACGTAAAGCTATGACATTTGGATAGCTACAACTCCCAATACCAAACCTTCGAAGACCCACTGATAATTTTTTTTAGATCATTGCACGGTGTGACTTCAAAAAAGAAAATAAAGAAGCTCAAGTTCATTTTTCGAACATATCGTTTCAATATTTATTAATTTCTTTTCTAGTTGTACCTACATATATACTACTTTTTGTTTGCATATTATTGTATATACGAGAGAATCTATACCCAGACATGTTCTTCATTTTTCATTTTGAATTACCTGCATTTACATTTGCAAGACGCATCTACATCAAACAATTAAAAAGAAAACTATAAAGTAAATCGTACTTACAGAGTTATGTATGTTCTAAAGAAACTTGTAAATAGGTAAATAAGTACATTGTGCATAATTGTAAAAAGCTGTCTCTTAAGCGTAATTAATTATTTTAAAATAAATATATATACAGATATATACAGGATATTTATATTTAAATTCAAAAAAGTGGGATGACAAATACAAAATTGTTTCTAATAATTGCGAAGTAGAATTAAAGTTTACACTTGGATGTCAGCTTGACTTCAAAATATTTGAGCTTTTCCAAAAAACTAATTTCTTACCCTTAAGAACATTTAATTTCAAACACTTATATTAATAATTTATGTAAACAGAAATTAGCGAATTTAAAAGATTACTTAACCGAATCAAATGCATTTTTTTAAAAGATTCTAAAAGTTTACACGTTAACGAAGGGAGAGAGCTTAGTAAAAATTAACTGCTTTTGCAATTACAACTGTCACATACGCAAACTGTGATGAACGCAGACTAATTTGCAGTCGAATAAAAAATATGAATAAAATCGTGGCGAAGGAAAATTCGGAAGTTTATTTCCTGCTTTAGATTTTTTCCGTATCCTTCTTCTTCGTGTTTTAATATTCTTCATTTACATGTTCGCAGTAGATTTTTCGCATTTTTTGCATGAGAATATTCCGTAGCTGACATTTAGTGGCCCAGATCCACCCCGGGCTGTAGCGCCACCTAACTCAGTAAGTGACATTTAGTGAGGTTATATAAAAGCAATTTTGGTTCTACTTGTGAAATAGATTCAATGGGCCTTCCCCATAAACAGTTTTAGTTTCGACTTTTAACCCGTATTAATAAACATTTGTGCACAAGTTAGTTAGCTGGTAGACATCAGATAGCATACAAAAATTTGACATAACTTCTGAATAACGAGTTGATAACTTTTACGCAGCGTTTATTAATAAAGGGGTTAGTTTTTAGTAGTTCACAGTGGCTATATTTTTCATTAATATCTTGCAATTGTGAGCTTCCGTAAATTTGAAGTCGAGACTAAAATCAGTTATTAGTACGGCGCAATGACAAATCTATTATTTCAGTAATTATAAAATCATAACAGGTATGACTACTTTTGGCACAACGGAGACAAGCGATTTAATGTATTTCTATAATTGAATAAACTCCGAATAGAATATTTCTTTTGACAAAAAATAGAAAAGGAAATATAGATACCAAATTTAAAAAAATTCCATTATCTATGTGGTCAATTACAAAAACAAAACTGTAAAGGCTCCTTAAATCTACTAATGATTGAATGATATATGTTTAAAAATGTTTTGATGACTCGCATACAATAAATATACCCCACTCAACAGACGAGGGTTATGGTTTGTTTTTAGCGATTTAGTGTTCCGAGTTGTCTAATTTATAGTAATGCCAATTCACTTGAAATGTTATCGCGCATCTAAATTGAATGCAATTCAAAATGATTGATGAAGAAGTTGCTTGATTATACCTACACATAGGATATCCCATAAAATATAAGTGATACATTATTAAAATCTTTGGATACATAATCCCTAATCTTCATTTAAATTAAAAATTTTACAGTCACTAATTTCATTCGAACATTGCTCTGATTGTGTTTGTGCTTTGTTGTAGTTTCTTAGACGTAGAATTAAAACATCGGGAACATTTTCGAGTGCTAAGATTATGAAAATTCCATTATCGAGTATCTCACATGAAGAAGTCTTGTGCGGTGGTGAAAATACGGCTAATGAATTTCCTGAAAGTAATAAAAACGATGTATAATTGTTTGTAATAACTTTTGTAATATAATTAAATAATTTGCTTTAAGTAAAATGTTTTTTAAGGAAACAAAATATTTGAGATATTATATGTAATTTGTTATTTAGGTCGCACTGAGTTTTGGGTCGCACTGTATTTTAAGCATTATCATCATGAGAGCGAAGTGGCGACAGCTATTGATTGATGAATTTTGATATGTCATTCATATCTGGACAAGGTTTTAGAGGAGCAATACCTTAAAAATGATACACCACACACAAATAAATAGACAAAGTGTTAGAGAGTAGAAATTCCCAAACATGAGAATCTAGTCTGTTATTACGCAAACATAACTTTCATAAAAGTTAGTGGTGTTCTTAGGTAATATATCGTGCTGAATAAAATGTAAACAAATGTATCCTTCGGCTTGAAATCTCTGCTTAAAAAAAATAGCAAATAGCGATTGGCAGCACTATAGACGTTTCTTTTGAATGGCAACTAACTTCACGTCTTTCTTAAATATTTACAATGCAGTCGTGTTCTTTTGACAGCTAGATTAAGATTATCAAACCAAAAATGGAGTTGAAGTTATAACTAAAAATAAAAGAATAGCTTTTACATACCTGTTCCTAGTTCCCATAAGCGTAAAGACAAATCACGTCCATCCTTGTCACCTGACAGCAAGCAGCTTCCTAATGGATCCAACTTTAGTAGAGTTACCGGAGCATTGTGTCCTATAAGCGTATGTCGGCAATTTCCTGTCACCAAGTCCCAGATTAATATTTCCGCATTTTCAAGTCCCGCTATCACACAGCCATTAGCTTGCGATATAGCAATAGCTACCGTATTACATATTGGTTTAAGTTTTTGAAACAAAGTTCCACTTTGTAAATCGTAGACAACAATAAAGTTTGGCCCCGACTCTCGTATTTCTTTTGCTACTACGCTGACATAAGAGCCTTCATACGTGATAGCCGAAAGAGAGGTGAACAAATCATGATGTGGTATCCGAAGATCGTACAACAATCGACGCTGTGACAAATGCCAAACTAGTAGTGAGAATGGTTTTTGTGATTCATCTCCGCAAACTAGAATTCTGCAATTAAGGGAATTCGTATTAAAAAAATGGCCGCCATTGGTGGATGTATTGATAAAATGTTCATTCATTTGCATGTTCATTTTGTTGATTCGGTAATTAAACGCAGCACTTCTAACCGTAAATTACCGAGTGTTATGTAATTTTGAATGTGCTTTAAATCGGAAAATCAAATAGAGGAGTAACTGGCGCCCAATGTAGTTGATATTCTGGGAAAATGATTTCCATCAAACAATTTCACAAATCTTTACTGAAATGTACGAGTATTCATTACACTAGAAAGTAAAACAGACAAAGCATCGCAACAGTTGGGAGAGCAATTACTATAGGAACCCAACGTTGGGCGCCATTTTGTCTCTGATACAATTGAATTATTTCTTCGTCCGAAGGTTCAATATTGATATTGCTTTTTATTGTGTTCATCAGAAAGGGGGGCCAAGCCGTGTGTACGCATTTCCATTCCAAGAAGTACAATGTAACGCGATATAATTAACTAGCGTTGGGCGCCAATTTAAATAGCTAACAATAAAAATTCTACAAACCTTCCGTTCCCAGAAACGATTAACGAGTTAAGGAATCTATCCTCTCCAGCCTTGAAAGAAGTAACACAATCTCCGCTTTGCAGATTCATAAGATTAACGTACATTCTATTCCGCGAGAGGCACACGAGATGACTGTCATCGTGCAAGCCAAAATAGGGCACTTTTTGGTTCATGACTCCTTTCAAGGTCGACTGAAAAATAAAAAAAGTCAGACATTCTTTTGAAAATGCCAATCCCGAATTAGGTACCTTATACTGTCCTTCCTTAAGATCGATAACCTTTATCTCTCGTTTGCACAAAACAGCAGCTTCGAAGTCACTTATGGAACAGAGCAAACTCGGCTGAGGCACACTTTTCAGTATTCGAATTTGTTTACAATTAGGCACGTCCCACACACTGATTTCATCGCCCTCGGTATTAATCGCGGCAACGAAATATCCGTCACCTTTTAAGCTTACCACATCATTGTAGGACTCATTTGCATTATGGTTAGCTTCGGAACTCTCCGAACTCAAACATTCAAGGTATGTTACTTTTAGTTGCTCTATTGTGGCTGTCCATTCTTTTATATAATTGTTAGACTCTAAGGTGGCATCTTTCGAAATGCAGTTTTTCACAAATCGCTTAAATAAGGTGTACAACTGACTTCCATCACAGTTTAGTTGTGTCATGTGGAGCGTTAGAAATTGCTTCAAAATTGTTATGTGTTTCAGGTCAGTCGTGGGTGTTTTATGCAATCCTTCTGGTATGAGTATGTCGTTCAAGTACTGGAAACATCCTGTTGAATTGATTTTATTCAGCATCCATGACAAATCCCTAAAGTAGTACTTGTTGAAGTAGTCCTCTAGTACAGATTTGTTATCACCTCCTGCGGATATTGCCAAATCGAAAAGGGGCACTTTCAAGTATTTCTCTGCATTGACACTGCAAATAAAAGATGGAGTGTTATGAAACAAATAAACAATAGTTTGTATCCAAGCCATGACAAAGGCGAATTTAAGTTAACGGAATATGTAGTGAGGAATGTATTTCTGTGCTGCAAACGTGGCGGCAACATTTTAAAATATCAAAGTAAGGGTTTGTTTAGTACATCGAAAGAATCTTTGATATGTAAAAGATTTAATAGCAAAGTTAACGCACGGTTTTAATAATCAACTCAAGTTTAACGATTCGCCGGTACCAAAATAATTTATAGAAAACAAGTTACCGGGACCTATAATAATTTTAAGAAAGCATCCAAAACTTAAAGGAACAGCCATATATATGTAGGATTAAGCTTGTATCAAAGGTTGAAGAAAAGTCAATGAAATTTAGTTTGAGAGGGACGAGTGAACATGTTTTGGCCACTAAATACAATTCAATACTTTTTTGCATCAAGGCATCGTTTGCGTCACTGCAAGCCATACAACAGATGGGAGAGATGTGCCGAATTTAATTTTGACATCTATCGCTGTCAATGTGGGAAAAATTCGAGACTGATTATTAAATATTTATTTTTTATTAGATATTGATTTATGCTTCGACTTGGCAGCACTCATTTCGGAAATGAAATGTTGTCCTGCAGAAGACGCAATAAAAAAATATTCAATGGAAAATCTTGCAAATTGTGCAAGCTTGGCGAAACTGTTTTTTATGCTCATTTTCACCACAACGTAGGGATGCGTTCAGTGACGAATCTCGCTTTTGGTAAGCAAAATTGAGGCATTCAACTATCTAGTTTAGTAAGTCTGACAGCTGTCTGTCTTGATGTATCCTAGTTTTGATTGGCTTTAATTGGTGACGTTTATGGAGGGTTAACCGGCAAATCTAGCCAAGAAATACGTGACTGAGTACCGAGTTGACAATTCACATATGTGGCTGACGTGGGAAAAGTGACGTTCCCGACCAATCTATATTTCGCGTTCAGGTTACATCTTACCCAGACCAATCTAGTCAATTTAAAGTAACTATATTTTTGAATAGTAGTTTGACAAACATAAGTTAAAAGCTATGAACTCA
Source organism: Cheilosia impressa (assembly GCA_948293265.1). Taxonomy (NCBI): domain Eukaryota; kingdom Metazoa; phylum Arthropoda; class Insecta; order Diptera; family Syrphidae; genus Cheilosia; species Cheilosia impressa. Next base: position 15,422,264 of record OX411884.1, read on the forward strand.
CCACGTAAGATTTTTCTCCACATCAACAAATGAATCCGCCAGATTTTCATAATATCGTTTTGCACTCTTCTGCATGCCAAGGATGTTCCCCGAGTATCGCTTTAATATCGCTTCTTGAAATGTTTTATCCATTATTTTAATTTTATTTCCATGCAGGAGCATTGGACCCACAATCCAACAGAACTTTGACCAAACTATTAGCGAATTGATTTTATCAGTTTTGGTCTCTTCTCGAAATATATTTACACAGTCAGTCTCATAAATGCCGTAAGTAGAAATTGATATAATAACTAATAATATTTCTAAGAACTTTGTGTCGATTTTGGATTCAAGCGCAAGAAAAAGTTTCTCTGTCAACTTGTCTGTATCGATATCTTTCACGTTCACTCCAAGTAAGGTTAACTTCGAAATAACTTTAGCTTGAAATGGGTTCCTTTCGAATACGTGGTCTTGCTGTCTGATGCCGTTCGAAGACGAATTCACAGGCTTACCATGCAGTGGCAGTATATTTTCTTTTGGAATTCCCATCTTAGTTAGCTGACTCAAAACCATATTTTCTTGATTGTCATCATTGTCGGTTATTGTTAAAATAATTTTAATGTTGTGTTTTGAAATTTTCGGTAGCCAGCTGAAGTCAGTTGCGCCTACCACTTTGTCCACTGAGTCAATAACGATTATGATATATAGTTTGGTGCTGTCAAGTAACCGCTCAATGGCGCGCTTGTAGTCGAGTATTCCCTGTTGTTAACAAAATAGGCAGACATTAGGAAATTTTCTGATTGGCGCTGCATAGACTTACATGTTGTGTGGCACTTCGCTCACCAGCTATCAATATTGACAGCTGTTCAGCAATAGATGCTAACAGCGACGATATTTCCGACGACAACTCGGTCAAATCCGCATATCTGCAAAAGGGGAATTACATTAAAACTTTCTGACTAAAAAAAAGAAAAGAATGTTGCTGTAAGCGAACTCACGGAATTATTCGATATTAAATATTATTACTAATTGACAGTTCACGGGTAATGAGTGTTAACATAATAAAATGTATGTAGTTTTGTTAAAACCGATTTCAAAGTTTTACTTTAGTTGCAATTTTTATACATAGGTTTTTTTTATTATGGCAACATTGTGCTTCGCATAATGTACCCTATGAAACCCATCTCATAATTAGGCGTTTGTTTCTTCTTCTTTTTTTCGTTTAAACGAATAAAATTTAAATGTTGGGCAAACCGAAAACAATACCTTAATATAAGATGCGAATTAGCAATCCATTTGTCAGATTTCATTGCAATCTCTGCGGCCAAAGTGCTCTTTCCTTCGCCAGGCCTGCCAAAAACAACCAACGGGTGCAGAGAATCGCCACGAATGTATCTGGAAAAATAAATAATTAATAATAATGCAAAAGTATTTAAGACAATCTTAACTATCATATAAATGAAGTTTACCTAGTTTTAAAAAACAAACTCAAGGAATGAAACAATAAGTGACCTACACAATATTTAGTGTGAAGGTTAATAACAATTATTAGTAAGTCCCAATGATTAAGGCCTTTAAAGTTGCATTTATAACATCAGACATTCCTACCACGGAAGATTAAATGGATGACCAATAGTACCTAAATACACGTCAGGCTGAAAGGGACAGCATAACCTAACACCTAACAAAAATTCGTGCTATGTATTTTTGTCGGCCATCTTGTTTACGTGGTAGGAATTATGGAAAAGTTCAGTACATTTATATAGCGATGGCTGACGAAATTCCGCTTTCCTACAAAACAAAATGGCTTCGGAAAGTGATGAACGGACAATATTATTTATTTATTTCGTACAACTGATGAAAGAATTGTTGGTTTAATTTACTGCCACGAATTGCCACTCTCATTTCACATATTTTAAATAAGAAATAGAAACGTTTCCAAGTGATTGCCGAAACCTTGGTCGCCCGAACTTGTGTTTATTTCCGTTCTACGTATATCTATAGAGTTGGGTAGAACATCCATCGCACTTTAGGAGTCTCATTCCTACACCTCACGACAAACAGATCTCTCTGTGATTATTTCCCATTTCATTCAAAAATGCGCTTGCGTAATATTGTAAATGCAGGCCTAAAGCTTAAACAAAAAAAATGTATATCTCCCCAACTGAACGTACCTCGTAATAGCCTCAGTTGCATGCGTGTTTGTGCAGTTTTCCCCTATTGCGATGGAGTGCGCTTTGACTGCGTTAATTTCCGCGAGTATTTGCTTGCACATTCCGAGAGTATTGCGCGAATGATGGTAGTTGACGTGGTGCTCGTGCATTATAGCATCAACACTTGATTTCATAGCGTCCCCCAATAGCTCGTGTAACTCTTCTGGGTCATCAATCGACGGTATCGTATTTCGCACATCTATTTCATCCCTAAGTTGTGATTGAATAACTGACAACCTTCTAGACATTTCCGCTTCTATTACCGGATTGACTGCAGTCGCGGTAGCTACATAATCGCCCTGAATCCATATGCACCGCTTAGCCAATTCCTTCGTCTTTATAATGGCGCTGGTTATTTCCTGTTCGACCACAGTAGCTAAGTAGGAATTCTTCAGGTCGATTGACATCAGCTGTATAAGGGTCACGAGAATTTCTTCGGTGTATTCCTTTCGTAGCGTTGAATCGGTAACCAAGCCATAGCAAGCCGGTTGAGAGTGATTATCTATTTTGTAAAATCTTTGCAAAAGGTCACTCTGTTCGCTAGTGGCTGTTGCTAGTAGGGAAGTGAAATCCTGCTTCTCTATACTTATAGGAATATATGGTTTGCCAAGAGATGATCCCAGGAACAGAATGGGTACGATATACGACTGTGAGTGTCTGGCGATTTCGGCCAAATAATTTGCGACCTCCTCATGGGCAGCTTTGATTTCCAACGCGGTATCGATTAAGGTGTCTTGGGGTGAAGAGCTGTTTTCATTTCTACTTAAAATTTCGTGATGCGTAAACGACTTGGTTAATTCGAAGTCCTTGACCTTACAATGTGTCCAAATACTTGGATAGAGTTTGGAGATTACTTCTAGTTGCTGCTTATAATCACATTTGTTGCTCATAAGTATGTAAATGACAATCTTTCGAGTTCGCTCTGTTTTTCTACTTGAAATCGGGCTGCCACATATTTTGGAATAAATGTTAGTATTGTTTCTTTCTTCTGTTTCGTCGCTGTCTGATTGGGGAGCAGCTGTACTGGATTCTGAAAATAGACAATGAATAGGTTAGATGTGTCACCTAACTCAGCAAAGTGAAGCAAAGAAAATTGGAAAATTATAGAATGCCCAATAAAACACACAAGAGTGTCATTCTTGATAAAGTGGTATAAACTGGTATACTTGCTGTTTACCTGCCCCCATGGAAGAAAGAACGATGCTGCCAAATATGGTTGCCAAGAGCGCATTAATCGCGTGTCTAAATGTATGACATTAACATCGTTTTCTTTGATTTTAATAATGATGTAAGCAACGAGAACAGTTTTGGCAGAACAGTTGTGGGTAGCACAAAGTACGAGACACCACTGTCAAAAATTAGCTTACACTATTTGAGTACGCCACAAAATTAACTTGCATCAACATTTTAAAAGTAGCACAGCGATATCACCAGATCATCAAACCGTCAAACAAATTGTGACGTTTCTCAGTTGCGCTAAATAATCATTCACGGAAAAATTTCTGATTGTGGTGAAAAACGAATTTTTCAGCTATCAAAATTATCCTTCGCATTTTCTAAAATTTCCGAACAACGTGTTGGAGAAAACAAAAACTTGAGACCAATTCTTTCATGCAACAGAGTGGTTGACATTTGACAACCCAATCTTAGTTTGGTTATTGTTCTGTTGCACTTTTCTCTCCTCTCATTTAATAAAACAAGCGTCTTACCAGTATTGCTAGCAGGCTTATTGACTTCAGGTGAATTCATGTTTCCAGTGTCAGGAATGGCATTTTTGTCGCCATCTTCCTCCGGCGTTTGTGACTTGCGTTCAATATCTTGACAGCCATTATCAGCACTGAAACGAATAAATTAGTTTCTGTACAAAAGAGTCAGAAATAAAACAAAATATCTTACCCTTCCGAAATCTCTGATTCAGCATCTTTGCAATTTTTTTGAGAAGTGCTGCAAATATTTCCCATTATCTCTGTCCTTGTAAGATTAAAGAAAAGAAAATTGGTTAATATTGAATTTTAACTTAAATTTAAATTGTTCACTGTAATTTCAATCAAACGACTAAAATAATTGAGCAATTTTTTTGAAAACAAATTGATATTTTTAACTTTGCAGAGCTTTCATATTTGCCACTGAACAGAATATTAGGCCTGTTTGATCTGTCAGATCTCAAATATCAGTTTAAAAAAACAGGATCCAAATGTTTTTGGTAATAATTTTACAAAGGGGTAAATAGAATAACAACTTTTTAGCCACCAAAGTGATTTTGAGCAGTTATTATTGTTTTTCCGTAAGTGCACCTGCAATTCACCAAATGTCGAATACAGGATGACAAGTGACAACCTTTGTACTGCTCTTGATTTTAACAAATTATGTACACAGAATTAACAGTTAAAATACAGCTCCTCAACTGCAGTTAGTTTTCGCAACAACTTCTTGTTCGCAGCATATTAAATAAAAACTTAGCAAAGATACACAAGGTGGGCCAAAAGAAGTCATCCGATGTGAAAAACTTCGATTCTCTTTTTTGAAGCTTGTATTTAATAAAAACTCAGCAAAGATATCACAATCTGAGGCCTCCTAACTTACGCGAGACTCGTTCAACGGGTGGCCATTAAATTCAATGTAATCTCGCTTCAGCTTGAGCTGGATTACGCTCAACCGATCCTATCACCTTTCTTTCATTAATCATTTCAAAAGTTTTGATCACTCCGTAAGCTTAATTCTACCTGAAGGATATTAGAAAAGAATCAAACGATGCAAAAAATCGAAGCACTGAGCAGAGGTTTTTATAATACATATATACTTTGAATCAGTCATATTTCAAATATTGATCGAAAATTGACTCAGCTCTCAGCACAAGTTGAACCACTCCCAGCGAAGAGTGGTCGCATTCAAGAATCTAGTTAATTTAAGTCGACTAGATTGGTCTGGATGAGATGTAACCTGAACGCAAAAACTAGATTGGTCGGGAACGTCACTTTTTCTGCGTCAGCCACATATGAGAACTGTCAACTTAGTACTCAGTCACGAATTTCTTGACTAGATTCGTCGGCAACCCCTCCATAAACGTCAACTGAAGCAGCTGCTCATTTCACCGATTTCCCCCAATCAAAACCGAGATACATCTAGTCAGAGAGCTGTCAGACTTACTAAGCTAGATACTTGAACGTGCCCATTTTTCAATAAAATGCACTTACACAGGCTTTCTTTTTTTTCAAAAGGAAACGTCTTATTATTTAAAGCAGAAAAAAGTAGTAACTCCTACAATTTTTTAAAACTAGATTTTTGCATGTTTTTTTTTAATTTTACATAATGCTACTAACCGATGTACTTATGGGAGGCTTTGCGTCAACTGACTTTGTATCATTGTCACACAGTTTAAACGATGTGGGTTATTATCGACAATGGACGAAAATTAACTTCTGAGCGTGAAACCGAATAAGTCGATAATCTAGACATGACGTCTACAGTTTCACTACATTGCATTAGCTTACTTTAGCTGGATTAATTCTTCGCAATCCAATTATGGTTCTCCCTACTCTGAAAAATGTGTTTTAGTGCTACTCTGAAAAGTCATTTCATTACCAACTTCGAGCAACTGACGTAGGTACATTCCTGCAACATTCCGCAAAAGATCAGTATGCCTTATGGCACTACCTAACCTACCTACTTCCAACAACTCTGCAAAATGCAGACCTAATCTAGTTAGTTCCTAGTACAGCCACAGAAAGAACTAATGAGTTAATGTAGTTGAGTGCCTACCAGTCTTTTTTTTACGCCGTTTTAACCAGCCACTACCTAATTATGGTAGGGGTCTTAATAGCTCACAAAGCAGATATGCATGCAACTCCCCAAGAATCAATAATTCCGGCTCAAAGGTATTTAATAAAAATTTAATATTGAGCACAATTCCATTTGACGACACGCAGACCCACTGGCGGTTTTTCCTGATTTCAGTACGATTTATTTCAAAAAAAAAACAACTCGCTCATGTATACAATTTTACGGAAAACTTATTCAATACAATATTTAGGGGAAACAAAATATATTGCGACACCCAACGAAACGTATACAGAAGCTCAAGTGTGTTAAATAAAATGTATAGAGAAATGTTCTTAGCCACACTATGGTCACATAAATTGTGTACATTTATTTATAGACATATCAATATATTTTTATACACTCGCATGCTGAAGCTTCCATTGCACATTCACATTAAATATGCTCAAAAATGTACACTATTTTCCACCCATATGTACACTCAATTATATTAACCATCTTCCCTTGCTTGTTAACTTGTTGCAATTCGCCTTACTTACTAAAGTGCAACCGAAATGTGTTCCCCTGTAATTGGTCCGTTAACATTCGATGCCGAGAATAACTTTTTGCGCAAATTATGTGTACACAAGAACTTAATCATTTAGATTATTATTTAATATTTTCGAATACCAAAAAAAAAAAACCAACAACGTCACATGTAGGTATATTTATCCAAAACGAAAAAAAAAACCTGTATAGTAGGGACATGCGCACACTCCACTGTAGAAGTCGAGATTTTCAGTGTTTGCCTGAGAATAACAAACTTTCTAATTCACTTACTTTTAAAATAAACACATCAATACCGAAGTGTATATTCTGGTTTATTTATAATTCTAATTTTAAATAGCTACTCTATATTATTTTATGCACACGTTTTGATATCACTCATTGAAAAGAAACGCGTCGCTTTTGTGCACCACCGAAAATGTTTGTACACCAGATATCCTTTACGCACCGAATATTGTTCTCTTACTGGCACAGCACGGTACACACAAACACAACATCAACCCCAATTCATTTTATTTGAAGAAATCTTTTAATCATGAAAGTTTTATACATCATGTGTAGGTATCTTGAATACCCCTCGGGAGTGAAGGATAGTTCGCCCTTCGTACATTTTAGATATTTGAATTTTGTTTCTGTCAAATCTGTTCGCAATCAATGGCGATTGTGAGTTTGAATATTTAAAAATGTTATTTTGTGGGTTGTGCTTAGATTTGAATTTACGCAAATTCAGATAGTGGAAGTGGAGGACTTTTTGGGCGGTGGAGCAGCCTCAATCCTATGACTTTGTCAAAATATCAGTTTTTCGTAAGTTGGAGACATGGAAAGGAAATTGGTTCTCTGTTGATGGACAGTTTCACAAATTGACAGTTAGCAGTTGGCTGTAACATACCCACGCGCTAGTTATTTATTTCTAATAGGATAGTCCGCAACGTCAGTGTCAAATAAGAAGAAGAAATACCCAAGTGACAGCTAAAAAACTTGTGGGAAATCAGAACAGATTTCATACGCTTGTAGAACAGAATAAATTTTATATGGTTGTAGTACAATTATGTTAAAAGAAATACTGAAAAGTATATAATGAAGTTCAAAAAAACAAGATAAAACCATTGAAGATTTGGAAAATGATGTTTTTCAAACGTATTTGGCAACAGCTGAAAAGGCAAAGCAACTGAAATTGTGCGCTTCTTAACAAACATTTTTTAAAGTATGTAAGATGATTAGTGGTCGCAACTGCTCTAAAACCACTGGCCTATGAAAGGGACTTAGAATGTATTCCCTATCCAAACAGCTGAATTGGGAATTTGTTCTGTTTTTTTTAGACAATGGCGAGAGGTGCGTCCTCGTAATTTTGTGAGTTTCACGGTTTACGAGGGAAACTTCTCGCCCAGTGTTACAGGTCAGCTCATATTTAATACCTATAAGTGTATTCAAATGGTACTTTATTTGTATACGACTTGATTTTTCAAATGGCAACACTCAGACAGCTGACGGTTTATACGACAGCTGCTGACGCCATCTTGTCTACGAATTGTGACATTTAAGTCATGTTCAGTGGTTTTTATGAATAACCACACAATGTATCAGGTAATGAACCTTTTCAGCAATCACCTCGATAGCAAATCCTGTCCGTGGTTATTATAATCCAAAACTCTTCCAAAGAAACTTCTCGAAAATTAACCTCAAAATAAAAATTGACAAACGAATGGTATTTTAATTAACAAAACAAATATGTATGTGAGGATTGTAGAGGCGCTCGAAAAACAACTCTCCAAAATCACACTCTGAATCGCCTTCAAAAATACTTCGAACAACGGCCCAAAAAAAGTCGAAAAAGCTTCGAAATAGCCCGAAAAGCACTGGAAAGCCGCTCGCATAAGCCCGTTCTACATTTACCGGAGTAATTTTACCAAAAAATTCGATTGAAAAAGATCCCGAGAATTACCTTAAATAGTCGTACAAAATTGCCCCAAAAGCATATCGAAAAAATTCCCCCAACAAATTATGAAGCAAATATATTCTTACACGCTTTAAAAATCATTCAAATGAGCCAGTTTTTATGTTATTTGAGTATGCTCCTTTTTTTACCTCCATTTATGAACAGGAAATAAGAAAAATGGTGCGTTTGTGAGTATTGAGACTGAGGCGGCGAAGATGGGTTTGGCGGTAAATGAGAGCAAGACAAAGTATATGCTGTCAACTAAAAAGGACACCCAACACCGACGTCTCGGACAGGACGTCTCCATAGACAGATATAACTTTGAGGTGGTTAGGGACTTTGTCTACCTAGGCTCCGCTATGAGCTCAGACAATGACACCAGTGCTGAGATTAAACGAAGAATAACTCTTGCCAATCGCTGTTTCTTTGAGAAGGCAATTGAGTAGCAAAGCCCTCTCTCGAACAACTAAAGTGACCCTTTATAAGACCTTAATAATCCCAGTCCTTCTCTATGGCGCAGAGGCATGGACCAAAAGCGGATGAGATTACTCTTGGTTGTTTCAAGAGGCTAATTCTTCGAGTGATTTTTGGTCCTGTCTGCATAGACGGTGAATGGAGGAGGAGATACAACGACGAATTGTACGGGCTGTACAGCGACATCGACCTAGTCAGAAGAATAAAGGTTCAACGACTGAGGTGGCTGGGTCATGTTGAAAAAATGGACACGAATGCTCCGGCCCGGAAAATCTTCGAATCCACACTGGAGGGACGGGGCAGTAGAGGAAGACCGCGACTCAGGTAGCGCACGCAAGTGTAAGAGGACCTTAACCAACGTAGCGTGCGGCTGGAGACGCTTGTTGGTTGAGGCCCAGGTCCACCCCGGACTGTAGCGCGACCTTAAGTAAGTAAGTAGGTAAATAACAAAGGCATTTTTTAAATAACTGCCGTGATGTTTGAAATCCAAGACTTTCATAAAAACTGGTTTTCCCTTTTTTGTTCTTGGGTACGATATTTATTGTTAGTTTGGGCAACAACTCTTTTATTTATGTAGTTTTGTAAAGAAACTTACTCCGGCTAAATTCCAAGAGAATCTTAGCTTATTGATTTGAAAAAATATGCAACTTTTAATATTTATTTATTGGAAAACATAAACATTATGGCATCTGTCACAAAAGGAATTTACTTCGATTTAACATTTTAATTTTGGCATTGTGTTCTTCCTGCATGCAGCGCAGCTTCAACTCTCGTTCCATTTCTATACTCGTTATCCTTGCCGCATGCAGTTCCCCCATGTAATGTAGCTCATTTTCTTTCAGCTTCTTAGTAAGAAGAAACAGTTTGTTCTTATTAAGTTCATCTTTTGTTTTAACCTAAATAGCGAGGCAAAAGTAATAAGGAACATAATATGTCAATTTAATTTACGTAATTTGATCTAGTTCTCATTGCTGAGATAGATCTGGTTGGGCAAACCCCCGAAATTTGTGGACTGCCTGACTCTCCATCCGAATTCACAAGAATAGGTTCGTTTTTCACAAGTGTGCTCTTTGAGCAGCTAATGTCTTTTGCGGAAGTAACGCCATAAACTGGCACCTGTAGAGCGAATATTTTAAATAATCTAAGATCTTTAGTTAAATTTTAGGTGTGTTTTGCTAAGGTAACTTATGGCGTTTTCGATTGAAGAAAATAACTACCCTTTCTATGAAAATATCAAATCTAGAAGTGTTCTTTTTATGTTTTCTATGTTTCATTGACAAAAAAAAGTGCAAGGTCAATTCTTAACACGACAGAAGTAGAAGTGTCCGGGATATTTTTAAAGAATAATTGCCATGAACTAAACAAAACACACTGGCGAAATGTCAAATTAAACTGGTTGTTGTGTTGTTAAAAAGAAATGTTGAGCTATGTGATCCGAAAATATGCAATTATGTATGCGAATGCAAACTTTAATTGAAATACAGTGGACGTCCATTATAACGAATATCCGATATGTCGAATCCGCGATATAACGAAAGCGTATCTCTATATAAAGATATAACGAGCGCGCTCGATATAGTGAATGACGTCAAACATTATATCATTCGTTATATTTATTTCATTGAAAAGAGCAATTCTGAATTTCTCGGTGATTCTCTCGGATCTTTAATAAAAAGCTCCATTAGATTTATGATTTTTAAAACTAGCTTAAGATCACTCCCAATACGTCTGCTTTCACACTACTACCTGTTTATGCTGAAAGTCATTCTCACAGACATCGTACTCTGCCGCTTCAAACTCTTCTTTGGGGGTCATTGCTTCTGCATTTTGTACTTTTGCAGGTGCTGCCTTTGAACCATTTATGTCTCTGCACAGTGTATACTGCAAATTAAAGCCCTTAGCTTTGAGACGGAACTTGGTATTTCTCCATTGAAAATGGAGTTGATTGAGTCCACGCTTTCGTTTGTTTACCGCATTAAATCTAAAACAAGTCTGCAAAACTAAAGGCGAATTTATAAAACTGTACGTAGGTACCTTTTTAAAATATGTGCCCAAGCCTCTCGTTTTTTCTGCGAATGATGGCTATCTGTCCTCTTGTCCTCTACGATTTCGATATATTCCGCAATTAATTTTTGTAAAAGTAGCTGAACACGTTTACAAAATGTAATATAAAAAGTTTTTTCTTTAAACAGTAATTAACTTTAACAGATAGTTTATGTATCCACGGACCTTTTCATCGCTTTCCCAATTTTCAGAACGCTTTCGTTTTGCACGCAAAGTCCCCATTATGATGACTGTATTTTGAATTGAAGGGGACATGACACATGAGTAAAGTACCTATACTTGCATTGAGTAATATTTAAAATCAATGCCTACTTGCCGAAAAGTATACCACGTTTAACACAGTGGCAAATATCTAAGAGTTGAAGATTAAGAACTTATTTAAGATTCTATTTAATCAAGTACTTCAATTGGAGTTCATTGTTAAACTGAAAATTATTGATAGACCAGTAAGATTATAAGGTTAAGATTAGAAATCATTTTTAAGTACCTAAGTAAGTGTCTCTCTCTGTGAGAGAATTTATATCCACCACTGCCATTTTGACAGTATTTTTCATTCTAACTACAAAAGTACAGGACCAGACCTATAGGGTAGTTCGCGACAACATCAGTGTCAAATGAGAAGAAGAAAAATCCAGGTGACAGCTGAAAAACTTGTAGGAAAACAAAACGGATTTTGTATGGATGTAGTCTATTTATGTTGAAAAATTACTGAAAAGTGCAAAAAACAAGATAAAAGCATTGTTAAATTAAAAAGTTATGTTTATTAAACGTATTTGGTAACAACTGAGAAGTTAAAGTAATGACAATTGTGCGCTTTTCAACAATATTTGAACAAAACACTACTCTGGCCATTATAAACCAGCTTTGTTATCCTACAAGTTTTTTTGACGTTTGAGCAAAAAAGATAGCCCATCTGTGAAAGGATGGGCTTCGCGAAACACTCTATTGCATCGGGAACATCCATTTTTGTTAGTTATTAATGTACGGATGTCTATACATCAATAATTTGGGTACTCATTTCGTTATATTAATGTAAAACGGCTTCACATATTCCAATCACACAAATACCAAAAATAAAGAGAACAATTGCGGTTTTTATATTTAATAAGAAACACAGAATCTGAAATCTGACAGCAAATTTCCAAAAGCCCAATCGATGCCACTTTAGTGCTAAGTCGCTCCTACTTGGCGTTTATTTATACGGGAATAAAGTTATAACTCTATGGCAACACTGTCAGCCACAGACAGGCTAAATAAACGGCGATAAACAAATTTGTTTATTCGCGGTGCTGGTATATTTTATGTCAGTCAAATATTTTTCCTAACTTCTGCTAATTAAAGTTGTATTAGCACTTTCCCCACTCTCCTTGCTTTTCCTACTACCTATCTACGTTGGAAAATAAATTATACATATCGATTATTCAACAAACATCTATGCATGCGTCTGTCATACTTATTCGGTGTTTAAAGGTTAATTAAGTATGTACCTAGTTTTCTGTTTTCAACTTGAGACAAAAGATTATTTTTTTTCAATTCAGAAGCATACTTTCACATCACATCGCTCTCAATTGTAAACAAATAGATGTCTAAATTGTTGTCAGCAAACGCGCAACTAGAGTGAACAGCTAGAGGAATTTTAGAAGTGCTTCATTTTATTCTTTTATTGTTTTCTTCCATTTATTTATTAGTTCCAAGTCGAGTTCTAAATTAAAGAAAAACTAACCTAAACGTTGATTAGTACAAACGATTAAAGCAGGTGCGGTAAACGAAAATAAAGCAGTTTAGTTTGTGATTAATTGGGGTTTACAAGTTATTTATAACCTTCTGACAAAATGTCAATCAGTAATACAGAAGCAATGGAACCTTTCCGAATTAAACGAAAGCGTTCTCAAAACTGGGAAACCGATGAAAAGGTAAAGCAAATATTGTCAAAAAGTGTTTAGTTGAATTCCTAAATTGCAGATGCTGCTACAACAACTAATAGGGGAATATATCGAAATCATTGAAGACAAACGAACGGACACTCATAATTCGCAGAGAAAGCGAATAGCTTGGGCCCGAGTTCTGAAAAGGTCAGTAGGTGGCACAGCGTTGCGCGGAGTTCTACTACTTACATATTTCAGATTTAACGCGGCTAATAAAATAGAGCGCGACCTTAGCCAAATTCAGTTCCAATGGAGAAATGCCAAACTTCGCCTCAAGGCGCAAGGATACAGCATAGAGCATAGACTTTACCGCACACGAGTCGTTTCAAAGAGTGCAACTCCTACAGAAGAAGAAGCTGAGTTAATAATACCCAACGAGTCGTTTGAAGCCACACAGTGTGATTTATACAAAAATTATGTAGAAGAAGAACGGGTACAAGATTGGTTTATAAAACTGCTTGCATGTTTTACGCGATGTTTATAATTGCAGCCGGGTATACCCCTTGAGGAGAAATGCTTTGAAAATATTGTACCGGTAAAAAATGAACCCATTGAAGCAAGCTCTGACGGTGAGTCCAGTAGTTTGAGCAATCTGCAGATTCCAACCTCGCTTCCCACAACTAAACCGATCGCGAATAGGATATCCAAGCATAAATATGTAAGTCGCCAGATAACGAGTCTACCATTTAGATCACTTTTTGTTTTGCAATCTAGGTGAAGTCTAGAGACGAGTTCTACAATAAGGAGCTATTCCTTTTGGCCAAACAAGTAAAACAAAAGGAGCTGAAATATATACGTGAATTGCACGAGGCGAGAATGAAGAGTTTAGAAATGGAGAGGGACCTTAAGCTGCGCTGCATGCAGGAAGAGCACGATGCAAGAATGAAAATGTTAAATGAAAATAAATAATGTACAAATGGTGGTTATCTTGCATTGAATTGTGTGTTTTTGGGTGTTCTGTTTATCTATCAGTACTCGGCGACATTTTGCCTGCACTGTTCAAATCAATTATAGGCCTTAAGAGGACGAAAGTGTTGAGTTCTTCTTAATATCAAACGAGATACTTATCCAGTTTAGATCACTTAAAGGCTACAAGAAAGCATTATGCCTTACTAACAGGGCTTTTCGTGTCGGGTGAGATTGTTGCCACTTTCGCTTCTTGGGATAATCTTCAGCAGGCACCTTCTCTTTTAAACGCGGATACTTCAAATGCGTACAATTATAGAAATAATCGTACTCTCAACTTTTCTTTGGATAAAATCAGTATTGTATAACTAATGGCCAATCTGGACTACTTTATGTTTGGCATCTTCCCGGCTCCACATCGATCCGCAAGTGGTGAGATGGATTCACTACTTGATTTGATATATTTTTAGATTAAAAAGTACCGCATTGACAAGACAATGGACTTCTAAAAGCATTTCGGATCTCAATGAAATAAATTTTTCTGTTAAAAAAAGTTACCAGTCATTGTACGTACCGGCAACCATGACTGGCAATTCTAGTTTTTTTGTGACCTTTGGACCGACTTCTTCCACTCAAGACGTTTAGCAATAAACGAAAGGTGAATTCGATATTCAAAAATAGATTCAACCAATTTGCTAGTAATTCTGCTTTTTTGACAACAGTCTTAGCCGATGGCACACATTAATGCAGAGCGGATTCAGTAATTGGAGCCATGGCTGAGCGCCTTTAAGCTATTTAAATCTCTACTGGATGCAGAGCAAGTTCATTTGTCAGACAATAGCTCTGCTTTGCTAACAATAGGTTTGTTTTAACGCTTCAGCAAAACAGATGCATGTCCATCAACTTTACTGTGCGCCGGTAACACAGAACGCTTATTGGTTTCGCCTCTAATCTCCAATCATTTGATTACAGAAAAAGAAAAATCGTTGAAACTTGTAGTGACACTGTCACTGATGAATGTAAAAACTTCGTATTTACAGAGATGATCATAATATTTAAGGTAGTTACAATTCAATTCCAAAGTGCGTAAGAATAAATATTTATTTCGTAATCATTTTGTCATATTTCATGACTACCACTTCTTGTTCATTGATTTAAATTCACAGTTCGGGTTTCTTAGCAGTCCAAAAAATTAGCAGCCATCAATAGTTCCAAAGCAATCTCGGGTGCTATAGGAAACTCGGGTATTTCTGTTGAGCTATTTGTGTACCGCACTTTATATGTAAAATACATACAAACTTTTTGGAGAACATGGGAACTAAAGTAGACAAAAATTAATGAAAATACTCGGGGATGTCAAGTAATATTTACATATTTATTTTATTAACTTACGGTATTTCTCGGAAGTGAACTTCATTGGCTTCATTTTCGGCAAATTGACCTGGTCCGGAGAGCATTGCTTTGATGGTTCCCGATGTGAGTGCATGTTCGCGTTTTACGATAAATTCATGTCCATCCGAAGATATTAATTTCACATACATGGCATCGGGCCCCTCGCAACCGCCATAAACTCTATCGCTACGTTGATCCTCCATTTCAGCCCGGTAAACTATTTCAAAAGTGCTTCAATTGTATAAACAATTTTTCTTCTTTAGAAAATATAATTTGAGGATTAGTAGCTAAGCGCTGTCACTTATCACAATATTTTTCTTTTTCTCTCCTTAATCTCCATATGTCAAAGATCAAGTACGAGATACGTGGTTTCGGGGTGGTTTCTCTTGGCTAGGAATTGTGAATGGATTGGTTTTGTTTTGGAAAGCGACATTTGTGAAACGCACACACTCTCATGTTTCATGTAATATTCACATTGCTTTTGGGTTTCACTTCTAAAGTAATGAACGCGTTTAGAAGGCTAGTCGCATTGTTCGTAGAATGCACAGGCACTTTCCATGCACTCAATTTTGCTAATCTATTTAGGTAAGTCATGGAACGGTTTGCTAGGCATAGCGATTAGCGGACGTATGTTTATACACATTTGGTTTTTTTTTATTATCAAAATAATTTTGCAGTCTAAACTGTGTTTCTTTTTAAAATTAAGCGAAGAGTTCTGCTAGAACTCAAAACAAAGGAAACATGGCATGAAGAACTCGCATTAAGTTCACGCACGTTCCAAACAGCTGAGGGACTAGCGTTGGAGCAGTTGACATTTGGGTACTCTAAGTCCACTATACTTGAAGCCAAAAATTGGCTAAATATTTATTCTAGGATTATTATCTGACATCGTGGTGAAAAACAAAATTTCACCTGCCAAAAAATTATCATATTCGCTAATTTTCCAGTGTTTTCATTTTCTTGAAAATTCTTTGAGTGCGGAGGAGAATATAAAAGACGAAATTTTAACTAGTTATATGATTTCAGTCTGCTGAACTTTTATTTGCAAATTCCAACGCTCAAGTGTGTGTCAGAAAATTAGCCGAAGACAATTATTTATCGCAATTAAAAAATGGCCTAAGAATCAGAGTGACTTACCTCCGGCCTTCATAGTTAATTTGGGCTTAGGCTAGCCACGAAAAAATTCTGACCACATCAAACTATAATAC
Source organism: Cheilosia impressa (assembly GCA_948293265.1). Taxonomy (NCBI): domain Eukaryota; kingdom Metazoa; phylum Arthropoda; class Insecta; order Diptera; family Syrphidae; genus Cheilosia; species Cheilosia impressa. Next base: position 15,438,684 of record OX411884.1, read on the forward strand.
CCTCATATTAATAAACAAAGGTCCAGAAGTTATTTAGGTGACAGACGTCATTAAAGTGTTTGTATAAAACTCTTTTTATCATTGACGTAGCATGAGTTACTATATTTTTGTCTGTTTTCAGCTGCTGTTCGCTAAGAAAATATCGGCGATCGATACTTACCATAGTATGCTGTTCCAGGAAAGCTGAAATTTTTCGCCTCTCCAATGTTTCTCTCCACCACTTCGCTTGATGTTCGCTTAAGTTTGACAGTGTAAGTTCCGTAAAAACAAGAACTGTGTTGGTAAAGTTAATTGACTTGCTACTGTTAATTTGCTTTCGTTTGAAATTTTGTTGCGAATACCGATATTTTCTCTGATCTGTCAAAATTTAGCTGTGGAAAATGTATTTTGCATTAATACGCTTACTTAAATTCTGTAGAGATTTTTCGTACAGTGGCTAACAAATTTAGCTTGAACTGCGTGCTGCTTGGCTTAACCGCTTTGCTCAATTTTATCTTTGGAGACATTTTTGTATGGTGTTGTTGGCTTAATTTAAGCGCGAGCAGCATACTAGGCTTACGAGAAAAATTAATAGATTTGCAGTTCAGGCGGGCCACAGAGGCACACGTTACAAATATGGGAATTAAGAGTACTTTCCAGTGGAAAGGCGGCTACCTACAAACTGCTTACTCCTGCACCATGTTCATTTCTTTTGTGGGATACTTGAGTCCGTGAATTTAACTTTAATGAACGAATTTGAAATTCGGTAATGATCGTATTACTAATTTTCAATTAAATCAAATCCCAAGCACAAACCGAAAAACTTTAATACCAAGCACACCAAAATGTTTTCTTGCAGTTAAGGGTCCAGCTCATAGAACCCGTTGCTTCCGTCCCTTCGACGGAACGAACAGTCCCATAGAATCCGTAGTTGCGAACTGTCAACAGGTGCAACGGAGAACGGTCTGAAAAGTGGAACGTAAACGTACCTTATCCGTCGCATCCCATACGTGCCTTGTTTATGGGTCAGCTCAGCCGTCTGCATGTCAGTTGATCATGAGTGCGTATGTTGCCACAAGCCGCCAACGGATTCGGTTGGCCTTGGCGTTGGTCCTTTACATTTGAGAGCGCCAAGAGTTTAGCTATAGCCGCGTTCCAATGACCGCTACGTTATCAGTAAACCAGATCAAACGCCCGCTAATCGGAACATAAATGGTAGAAGCAGGAAACCATCTTTTCTTCTGATAAATGACATTTTGTTTCGTTTACACACGTTTCCTTCCATTCCAAAACTAGACTTATTCTATAGAGTTTTCATTTTTACAGTTTCCGGTGGCCAGAATGCAGGGAATATTTATTTATGGATATAATTTTTGATGGTTTGGAATAGATTTTAGGCATTAAAACAATCGGAAACCAATTGTAGTAATAATTCAGTCGTCATATTAATTTCAGTTTTTATATTTAGGTCTAGGATTTCTATCAAAGATACTTAAAATACACATTTATTATGTAAAACAATATAGTTCTTCTAAATTATTCAACTTAAAATGCTATCAACTTCATTTTTAATACACTGTTCAGTGGAAGGAGCAGCATCTGGTACAATAACCTCTTCATTACCATCCATGACAAGCGGTTCCTTTTTGGTGGTGAATTCTACAACTCTTTGAAAAACTTCAGTTTCACACGGTGCAGGTACATTGGGAGTTCTGTTGCTGTCAACATTTGTTACCGCTAAAGTGCGTGTACTCGAATTTGTCATCCTTTGCGATGCTGGCTTACCGTTAGAGTCAATCAATCTTTTCGTTTTGCTTATTCTTTTGCGATAGCCAATGATTTTTCTCTGGCTATCATATATCGGAACGTATAGGTGGTTTTTTGATTTGGCTCGACCTTCTTTCGAGCTAGGCGGTAACAAGTAGGATCGTAAGAATTTCAATGCACACTGCGCATCTTCCACCGATAGCGACGAGTCGGCTAGCACTTGGTTCATTCTGGTCTGTCTCTCGGCAACGGTAGCGAAATTCAGATAGTTGGCATTTCGATCGAGAAGGGCGTTTATTTCCGTGCACACATCGTTGAAGTCGGCGCGTTCTGTTTTTATAACAGGCCCTCCGTTTCTTTCCTCAGCCAGCTTGTTGAATTTTTGTTTAACCAATGGTGGTATGTAAGCTCTACCACTGCGAAGGTCTCTTCTGGTGATTATTTTTGTTTTCATTACAATAAACGATGGCAGCTCGAACACGGTTACTTGTGGATCGCTGGCGATGTTCGACATAGTGTTCTTAGCATGTACATCAAATGTACAGCTACTTGGCGATTGCTGCTGACCCTGCTCAATGACGGGATCGTCGGGATACTCATTTTTTGGTCGAACAAGATCCAGTTCGGGATCAATAACTGATTCGGTGCGCGACGTACTCGCCGAAGCCGGGTTTTCACTGATTGACACATCGTTTGTCAATACTGGTGGTGTTGGTTCAGGTAGTATGGTGTCTGCATAAAAATAGTTTGTAGGTATAAATATTAAAAGTCAAACAATGGAAGTTTGTAAAACTACAGAAATGCTTTCAAATAACTTAGTCGAGTTAAATATGAGTCAAAGCTTCCACCAGTCTCATGCTTGGTTTATGTGAGAACGGACAGCGACAGAAGAAACGAGTGAAATAGGCAGCTTTGCCGCAAAAGAATATCTCATATTAAAAAGCGGTCAGTGGCGCCCAACGTGGGGCCTGCATTAAATCTTCTGATAAGTGGGCGCAAGGGCTTGGTGGTTAGTGTTACTAATTCTCAATTGTGTGGACTTGGCATAAAATCGCATATCCCCTCCGTTCGTCCCAAAAATAGAACTCACCCAAATCGAATAGCTGGGAGGAGCTATGCTTACGGACCTGTCGCGCCAACTATTTTTCTCCTTTAAATACGGTGCAAGCTAACTAAGGGGAATCAGACGGCATATTTCGGGGGGGAAGCTCAGACCTTTCTAGTGTAACAAGTACTTCTTCTTTATTCCGCGCGAAAAGAAAACGCACACTCGTTGGTAATGTTGGATTTATTTTCTACCAAAAATGTCCGCCAAAAAGATGACGTCTCGTGTTCGTTTCTACTTTTACAACAATGGCCGGTCCTTCCCGGAAAAGGTTTTTTTATAGGGGTGGCAGACCACAATAATTTCTTAGGTTTCTAAGGGGGAACATCAGAGGGCGTTCGGGAAGTATTGAAGTAACGACTACAAGCAAGGAATTATGATTACACTAGCATACTAACCACTAACCAGACGAAACTCGTGCCGTTAAAGCAGTCAAGGTATATCGGCGGAGATTTGTATTTTCTTGTGAAATAACTATTCCAGTCTACACCACACTACGTCTGGAAACAGATAAGTAAAATGACGGTGCGACGTAACGTTACTGTAGCCAGTAAAAGCGAGGTGCTGAATAGTTTTGTGTTCTTCTTTTACGAGCAAGGTACCTACGTTTAATTAATCGCCAAAGAAATACTATTCCAGGTCCGATTAGTTTCACACAGAATTATAATTTGTTAGGCAAACGAGCTGAAATTAAAATCATATCGAACAATGTGCGGTTGGTACTAACCTGGTTCCCGGTTAACAGGTTCCCGGTTCACAGTGATGTCAACTTTTGGGGCAACTGCAGCCGGTCGAGGAGGAATCCTTTTTAATTGTCTCTCCTTTTTAGATTTACCTAACGAGGCCAGTTTCTCTTTAAGAGTCCTCCTTGTCATTGGTCTACCACTAGCAACACTGCTCAAATCTGTGAAAGGCGAATCAAGAGCAGCACGTCTCCGTGAAAGTACTTCCATTTGTCGAACTCTAATACCGCCTTCCTTATGTCGCCCTGACACTCTCAGGGGTTTTCTAACATCAGCCGAACACGATTTTTCTTTATCTCCGACACTCGTTTCATTAAGAGCAGTACGGGCATTGGGTCTAAGTTGCCGTGTTTCTTTAGGTTCAACTCCATTAGTTGCACCTTGCGCAGGACTTTTAACATCATTCAGAGACGACTGTTCTTTATTTGCCATATTTGCAGTGCTCCGCGCGTTGAGTCTACGTGTACGAATTTCTTGTCCAATCCCCACAGTGGCTGCAGTGGGAGGGTCTGTTGGTTTCGCCGAACTTAATGCATCAGTTGAGGGTAGTTCATCAACGGGCCTCTCTGTAGTCTCGACATTCGACTCGTTGGTGGTGCTTTGAGCGTTTGGTTCACCGTGACAAGTCTCCATTTGCTCTGATACATTGGAAGGAACTGCTTGGGTCGCTGAGCTGATTGCGCCATTTGCAGCCGATTGTTCGGCAGGTATTTCTGTACCTTCAATATTCGACTCTTTGATAGCGCTGCCAGAATTCGGTCTACGGTGACGTGTTTCCATTTGCTCAGTTTCAGGACGAACTATTGCTTTCGCAGGACTGATTCCATCAGTTGCAGGCGATTGGTCATCGGACTTTCCCGTAGCACAGTCTTCTGAATCTTTGATGGGGCTGCGATCAATCGGTTCACGGTCCCGTGTTTCCATTTGCTCTGTTTCTGTACTTGTTACATTCGGTACAACTGTTGGTTTTGCTGAACTAATTGCACCGTTTGAAGGCAATTGCTCAGCCGTTTTTTCTATATCTCCGACATTCGATTCGTTGGAAGTGTTGCTAGCGATTAGTCGTTGGTGACCTGTTTCCATTTGCTCAGTTTCAGTAGCTACATTTGGAGGAACTGTTGGATTCGCTGAACTGATTACTGCGTCAGTTGAAGGCGTTTGTTTGACAGCCAGTTCCTTATCCGGCACACTCAATTTGATTGCAGCAGTGCGGTCTTTCGAGACATCGCCCTTTGTGGTATCCGGAGTTCCAAACAAATCCTTCACACTACGGCGCAAAGTTTTGGCTCGCCCATTTGCTTTCAATTTCTTTTTTCGTTTCCTCGACGTGTGACGGAGTGCCTCTGTCGCTGCCTCCTTAATTTGAGTTTCTTTCTGTTCTTTCGCAATTGTTGGAGATTTGTCAGAGCTTTTTTCTGTGGTGTCCAATTCGGCGAAGGACGTTTTTTCCACTCCACTTGCTGGCGGTTCATTTGTTGTCAGAGTACTAGGATTCGCCAAGTCCGGGGCAGGCGCCTTGTGTGGAACATGTTTCAATGGTTTCGATTTGCCGTCCGTATCCCGTTTTTCAGGCATCAAACTTGTCGACGCTTTGGATGGTACAGCAACTTTTGAAGATCGCAAAAACTGAGCGACAGCGTTCTTATTCAATCGTATTTTAAAAGAACAGGCCTTAAACTTATTCGGCAACAAGGAGGGCTTCTTGTTATCTATCTAAATAGAAGGAAATTTCTGATTTAGAAAATGAAATACATATGTCATGTAAGAAATAGGATTTTTAAGTCTACTGCGTTATACTCCTTTTCTAAATTGATTGAAATACCCAAGCAAAGTAGTTTTTTGTAGGGAAGTGTGTATGACCTTGTAACTTGCCGGGCTTCAATTCAATTCAATTTTGGCAACAAAAGCCCCGCAGGATTGTAATAAAATCAACAAACATGCTTACCTCAGTGTCCTTTTGCTGGATTTTCTTAAGACTATCCTTCCAGCGGCTGTTTACTTTAGTGAATCTTCCAAATCGTGTCTGCGGCGAGGCAGCTGTACTAAAAACTACTCGTTCGCTGTCCTTGACGACATCGCTTTGATTCGGAGCACCGCTGGACAGTTTTTTGTCGGCTGGGACACCTTTCAACGATTGCCTGGTTGACTTCCCGCTTGATTCCAACTCTTTAGTCTTGCAAGGCGCCGCTTTGTTGTCTGTTGCCTGCTGCATGGTTGACTTTGGTGGGGAACAGTTCTTGTACGGTGCATTCGATTTAGAAGCGGCGGCAAACACAATTTTAGAAGCGTCAAGCTCAGGAATCGTTTGCTTAAACACACTCATTTCTGTGATTTGTAAAAGTTCTTTACTCGTTGGGGACGCACAAGACAGATTTGGTGTTTGTACCGCCAACGGAGGCTCGTCTTTCTGGGGGACTGTCTTTGCGATCAAATCAGGTTTATGCGGCACGGATGATGTGTCCTTTTGAGGTATTTTCGTGATAATCAAATGAGGAAGATCCGGAAAAATAAGTACGTCGCTGTTGGGTGTTTCCTTTAGAACGAAATCCGGACGCGGCGGCGGAACAATGGGTGCGTCCTTCACGGTTATTTTTTTCAAAACTAAATCCGATCGCGGCAAGACTATAATTGGCTCCTCCTGGGATGTACTCTTCTCAAACAAAGCTGTTGTAGGTTCATCGACGGGCATTCTCTTTACAATGGGCGTTATTGTAATTGCTGAATGTTCCGAGGCAATGGGTGCATCAGTTTGGAGCTGAAGTATTCTATTTACAATTGAAGGAGTCTGCACCACATCTTTGTCTGGTGTCTTGTTTACAATTAGATCTTTACAAACAGGTGGCTTTATGGACTTCAAACACATCGATCCGAATTTGATTCGAACATTTTTGTCTGGTGTGGCGGCACCTCTACTGTTAGTGTGCTCGGAATTGTGCTGCGCCGGTGGGGATTTCAGTGAGCCCGGCTCAGAAGTTGAGTCGTTTGTTTTTGCCGTGTCTTCGTTGTTGGATAACCTTTTCTTATTTACATATGTCTTGTCGTTGTCCCGCTTTACATATGGAACATAGTCTGGATCCAAAAAATGTAGGCCGTCTTTAGGTGCAGGACTGCCAGTGTCGTCTGTGGCTGCTAAAATGGTCACATAAGAGCTCGGCACAATGTGCGATAGAATCTCATCGGGATTGCCAAGTTGTTGAGGTTGCAGCACGGGCATTTTGTCATTTGATACTGTCTCATCACTTTTAGGCATAAGTGAGTTAATTGGAACGTCCTTCTTGTGGCTAATTACTGGTTGATCCGTCCTTTTGTCTGTAGTGATTATTTGCGAAAGACTTGGTTTTTTAGCGCCGACTTTGACCTGCTGCGGACGTTTGTTTTGACTCGAGCTCGCCTGATCTACTTCAAGTAAACAAACAAATACGTTGAATGAAACGAATATTGGCACAAAGGATACTAGCAAAACGAGTTTAAAAAAGCCATTCTCACCTTTAGCTTGCTCTTGCTTAACGGTAGTAGCTCCAGGCTTATTTTTTTGACTTTTCGCGCTCGTGTCCTGTGGTCTTTTCTTTTTGACTCGCTTTTTACCATCCGAACTGACCGACAAGTCGGAGTCCAAGTCAAAGTTAACCGCGCTGAATTCGTCTGAAACTGAGATGGTATCAAGTGAAAATTCGTGTTCCCATTATTTGTCATTTGCTGTGACTTACAATCAACTGAGTCCAGGTCTGAGATTCCCCCAATGATTGAATTATCTAAATCCGAATCAAAGTCAAAGTCGTCCACCAAACCATGTTTGTCCATATCGAAGTTCAAGAGCCCATCGTCATCTAGACCTGTGAATGTAAAACGCTTAAATGACGAGTACTTAAACAAGTTGACACGTTAACGCACTCAACGGATCCACCCCTGGGCCATGAAATGGATTCACTATGGCATTGACGGTTTTGCTTTGCTGTGTGCTGCTCTTCGGAGCACTGCCAACGGCGGTTTGAGCCGTCGAAGAGTCGAGTGTAGAAGTTTGAAATGACTGTCCCATGGCGTTGTTCTTCAAAGGCGGTTGAATAGTTTGCTTGGCAGGATTACACTGGAAACGTCAAAATTAAAGCATGTTCAGGAAAAAAGTGTGAAAAAAAACGTACAATACGCTGGAGTGTCGGTTTAACTGTAGCAACACTTTTCAGTTTGTCGGATCTTTGGAGGACAGACGAATTATGGCGATTGAATGTTGATAGTTTGTACGCTGGTGTTTTTGGTGGTTCTATTGTTGTTATTGTGGTCAAGTAAGTGGTGATAGCTGGAGTGAAAGAAATGTCATTAATCGCGCATTGGATAGGGGAAGCTGGTATATTCACCTGAGCTCGTACTGCTCTTTGGGGAGTAGAGCGAATTTTGCAATTGGCCGACGTTTGCCTATATAAATGAAAAAATAAATAAAATCTCTTAGCTGTAGGTAAAAATTCCAAAGTAGGCGCTAATTATTGTCAACTAAAAATTGTTTGTACTCGCTGTTCTCGATCTTCTGCGAGTGGTATTGGTGAAGTTTGGTCTCTATAATTATGAGCCAGCATAGCATTGTGTTCTTACAAAAATGAATCAGCAATTGAAATTGTGTGAGAATATGATTCACCCGCCATTCCAGGCGAGTGGACAGCATTTTTGAACGTCAAATAGAACACATATTTTAAAAGACAATCGTAAGGTGGCAGTACTTTGTTTAAAGCCCATCAGCGTATCCGATAACACACAAATCAAAAAAAGTAAAATATTCCCCACTGTGAGTCGGGACAAAACAAGAAGCCCCAGGAGTGTTTTACGTTCACATCGAGGGATACAAGTGTGATATGGAGGTCGGAAATGCGAACAACGACTGACTAATAACATAAGTGGCTACAACAAGTGCAGGAGTTATTGATAGCCGATGTATTAAGCGCACCAATTCGGAACCTACTCACCTTACTAATGGGCGAGATTATATCTGCACTTGAATTTGGTTTTACAGAGAACTGTGACATTATTGGTTCTTCTGGGATGGCCAGTGTTGTATCGGCAACTGAAAGAAAACCAATTCCAATTAACAACGTGTATTTGATATGCACATGTTATAGAACCCACTTAATTCCTTATATATGCCATCCAATGAATCCATTGACGTTCTGTCAGCAGAAAGCCGCGACGTACAAATATTGTCACCTGAAACGAAAAATAAATCAATGCATTATAGTTAGAGACCAATTTTGTAGGGCTTTGGTTTTAATATTAAAATTGAAAAGTGCCTGGCACTTCGACTGTAGTTCAAATTCACACCGACGTCGAATGAAGTTATAACTCTTCATCTTCCTTCGAGTTTTAGAAAAGACACTGAAACCTGTGACCAACGCATTGTTCGGGTGTCTGATGTGGCTTGACAAGTAATATTAAAGAAGTAGCTCGAAAAAGCGAGCAATTTGGAGTAAGTGTGCCGCATGCATATTTTAAGACTTTTGATAAATGATAAATAAACTTGGAGGTGACTAAGCAGCAGTCCACAATTATTTCTGTTATTGAAATTTGAAGTCGAAGTGCATTTCATCTAAACGTCATATATTGATCTTTGCTGAATCAATCACTGATTGGTGTTGTCCCTATATATTGGTGTTTTTTTTTTTGTTATACTTTGTCTTGGGGACTAGAAAAATGACCCGATTTTAATATCTATCTATCTATCCACAGTTTCCTATTTACATCAGGTTTTTGTTTGGCTTATCTCAGCGGCTCATTTTGCATTACCTAATTCTAGTCGATTCTGATTAAATCGCAACATAAACTAATGTGTGGAAAACAGCTAAAACTTTCAGTCATAATGATTAAATGTACACATTATTTCCGACAGGTCGATGAGCACAGACACAGGTAGTTCAGGATTGATTAAGAAGGTACAGTGCTCCATACGCCAGTATTAAAGCCGATTTCTGCCGACCAACTGAGCGCAGTGCAACGCTGCGCGATGCAATGGCATGCGGAATCTATTTATAAACTTTGGTATTTATGCATTTCCAAACAATTGCCCAATGCAAATATTGTAACTATTATTATATCATTTTATAAGTTAACAAAGCAATTTGCTATATTTTATCCAATATCTTCATAGCTAAATAAATGCACTTGCACTGTACACTGGGTAACATTGACAGGAGATTTGAAATTCCTGCGAATGCTTGTTCGGCACTTACTTGGCAGAATGAAATCTTCATATTCCTCTAAATATTCTATTTCCTCCATTGCTTTGTCAACTAGAAACTATCACTATGTGTGTTTTAATTAAGGTTGACGAGTTAAACTTTATTTTGGTTAAAATTCCCACTTCAAAAGGTACGCTTATGTATATGCACAGAAAATATCCTTTGTATATAAAAAAAAGTTCGCGCTCGGAATGCGTTCATTAAAATACAGCGCTTAGAATAATTAAAAATCATATGGCTCAAAAATGTTTGTCAAATAAAAAATTTCAAGACAAGGTTGGGCATTCCATTGGAATGCAAAATCAATTTCTGGTTTTCGAATAATTTTTCACAATCCTTATCAATGCTAAAGAGGCGTCTGACTGAAAGGGAAAACACTACCTAACACGCGAATGTACGTGACACGTATTTTGCTCGGTCATCTTGTTTTTTCGGTAAATACAATGAGAAAGTTTTGCATATTGAATTTTTATAGCAATGTCTTCCGCAGTTCGTGTTTGGCGACAATTTTCATGACATGGACTTGCGTCGACTTCCTATAAAAGTGAAGATCAGCCGGTAAGTATATAACCACATTTATGGTTGGTTCGCCACATGATCCTCGATGCTAAAATTCTAGATGCTAGTCGAATATTTAAACGGATTTATTGCATTTTCTGACTCTATATCTATACTATACCTAGTATTAATAGGGATAGTCTTACCTACCACAATAGTGCCATAAAATCAGCTGAAGATAATTATCCAGCTTAATTGACTCAAATCAAAGCTAAAAAATGACATGCCTATTTTTAAAACTACCTGATACGCAAAAAATGTGCAACGTATTTTCGCGCTGTTCTTTGTTTTATGTGGTAGAAATTATGGGAAAGCACAGATGGACATTGCCACCGAAAGTTCCGCGACCAATATTCTTTAGTTTGATATGTTTAATGCGATTAAAAAGTGCCGAATAATACATGCATCCAAGGCAAGAGTTAATTCTAAATAAAGAGAATTGGATTGCATATCTACACATTTCGTAAAGGTGTGAGGAGTTAACCTGCAGTTCAGCAGGTTCAGTGAGTATCGAATATATTTAATTTGAAGGTTATAGTAGTACGCTTTAAATCCAAAAAAATTATACAAATAAAGAGAAGAATTGCATCCCATAGCCAGACTAAAATTACCTACAATAGTTATATTCTACTTCCTAATGTCCAGTTTGAACTGGGTTTTATATTGCAGTTCAGTATATTGCGGCGTTGAAGTGCCCCTGGTTTTGTATTGCATGAAAATGAAAGAAACAGACTGTGAGCCGATTGCGTAAAGTACGAAGTTTCAAAATCCAGTCTTAAAATTTATATTCCTCTAATTTTACGCTAGTCTATCAAATCCGAGCAAACGGTAATACAAAAACATTTTCCACTGTCCTCCAGTATAATAGATTGTCAGCTGAAATATTAGTTTTTCAACACGATAACGTCAGAAAATTATTCAAAGATTGTTATTTAGGAGAATGGTCTCAATGTTAAAAACATAAGAGGATCATCAAAATCAGACAAGTTTAATATTACTTAAAGCCGACCTTGTAAATCCAAACTAGAAAATATACCTAAATTTATTTTTCCGCTAGTTTCAGTTTTCTAGTCACGTTTCGATAGCCCAAGCGGAATGATTTGCAATATAAACGCCACCATTTTGATTTTGCCGAATGCAACCACTCAGCGCTAGCAATCAATTGACCAACAAATTGCGTCCAATTGTAGCGCAATAATTAAGCGCCTTTTCTCGAATGAGTAAACGCAATTAGATAAATTCATGGCGATGCGGTATTTGGAAAGAAAACCGATGTGTACATCTGAAAAAGTTCACTGCTTATACATTCTAATTAATAAAATTTGTGAGCTGTTAAAATTTATCGGTTTTAACTTGTTTGAACAAAAGATCTAATTTCCATCATAAATTAATTTGTTAAATGTGTCAATTGCCGCGTATTGCAGTTTAGAAACGATAAAATAGCGCAAATAGGTACATATTATATCGGGTCAACAGATTCCAAAAGTGTAGTGATGTTTTGTGAAAATGTCATTTGCCAATTAAAAATAGTTCATAAAAACAATGCTTAACTGGAAGCTTTGTAAAAATTCTTAAGAATACTGCAGATCAATTGTAAAAACGATCTGGGCTAACAAATATTTTGTTAAACGTCTAATCCAACATTCGGAAATTAATTTAATTGCAACACGCGAGATATCAGCGATATTTTATAATTTTTTTCCTGCCATTTCTTCTTTGTTGAGTTTTTTTTTTTTTTCTTTGGACGAAGGAACAAAATGGCGGAATAAATTGAGTGTGATCAAAACTTTGGATGAGACCATAATTAGTTTTTTTTTTTATAATTTATGTATAAATGGATGTATAGTTGTGAAATTCAAGTGCAAACTTTTTTGATTTTTCACAAGTGAATTGGACGTTCAAAATTCTAGAGACTACATGAATGCAAGTATGTATGGTTTTTATAGATTGTTTTCATTTTTTTGTGTATTGTATTTGCAGACATTTTCAATTGTTCCCCTTTAGTTTAAGAAACGTTTGCATTTAATTTATGATTTATAAGTTAATAGACATTTTCCATTGATGGTAGAAGCTTCAACGAAACGAAGGGCAAAAATGCAGTACAAAACTGCGCAGTTCGGTGTCATTTTTTGTATGAGGTAGACCCAATAAACGTCAATAAAGTTCACCTTTGCATCGCAATTATATCATACGTCATCATGATTTAAAGTGTCTATTCATCTTGAAATCTTTGCGTTTGTAATATTTTGCCTGTGTGTTATTTGAAAAGGTTTCACAGCCACCCAAAAATCACCGCGTCAAAACACACCTAGCAGCGCTGTTTGGCCCACTTTAGTTTCCAATACGACCACCTTCTGCTGCTGTCCCGTGCATCATTTAACATTTTTCCAACCAGCAGTAGTATTAAGGACTCCAATTATAAGTGTGTATGTATGTATTATGAAACGAAATAAACAATTTGCTGTTTTCTTCCTCATTTTGCCATAAAAAAGAAGAGGGAATTTATTTACCCTTCTCGCACTAACAGGTGTGGCCTAAGGCGCTGTCTTGAGTCCCCTTTTAAGCGATTAATACATTTGTGCGGATGACGTACAGCACAAACAGTACAAACAAAATTTTCGATAAGTTTGCATAATCGATTTTAGCACAGCTTACGTTTAAGTTTGGTCACAACAAACCTTTCGACATCTTTGTCCATCTGAAAAGAAAATTCTTTTCCATCTATTTCAACGTTGTATGATTCATACACTGTCATTAACAAATCAAACGAACCGGTAACGTTGACTCCTTTAGTGTATCCCCAGGGTAGATGAGTATTTAGAGAAAATCCACAAAATCAACAGAATTTATTGGTTAACTGGGAATAATGTGCTGTGCTTTAACCAATTAATATACAAATTTAGTTTTGGGTACATGTAAATACCTTTGATTGATGCAGGACAAAATATCGTGAATCTTCTTTGAGTGAGTGTCAACTTTTCTTGCTTAGTGTAAGGAGGAGCTCTTAAAAATTTAAGATCCCAATTTTACTATCAATATTGCTGAGAGGAAAATAATTATTTCCTATAAACAGACGAACGCATTCTTAGGAAGGCCTGCACCTTTTGTTAAAAACTGAATAACCTTCTAAGCCGTTGGAAAAATCGATTGGAAAGTGTTATTTTTCGTTTGATATTTTCGTAGATCCATCTCTGCCGCTTTGGCGTTGTTTACTCACGGACATAACTGACAGCTCTCGGGGTTATTTCGGCATACGCGAATTCTAACTAGCAACAGCTCGCTATGGAATTGGGTGCATTTCTTAGCCTTTTCGGTGACTATGGTTCTCAATGATACAGAAACAATGGAAGCACATTAGAAAAACTCGAACTGCTAATAGTTTAACCGTTTTTTTTTTGTTTTACTTAGCTCGTATTTCCAGTTATACTAGAGCTCTTACTTACTTAAGGTGGCGCTACATCCCGTGGTGGACCTGGGCCTCAACCAACAAGCGTCCACCACGATCTTAAGCCGGCTGTCTCCTAGACAGAGTTCGCTCAGTGGTAGAAATGCATACACAAATCACATTACATCTATTCCCAACAAAAGTAAGCGAATATGTTGTGTTTAAGGCATTGAAAGTGATTCATAACTATTTATCTTCGCCTATTCAGAGATATAAAGAAGATAACTTCACCGGAATGGGAAGAGCTCCGTTCCTATATTTTTATTTCAATTTCTCCTAAAAGGTTAATTTTTAACGCTCCAACAGAAATCTTGCTAGCATTGAAACCAACAGACAATGCGGACAAAGTAGCCTTAATCGTTTCGGGAAGGTATCCTTAAACGATTGCGGATTCTGAAAACTATTCTCAGACCAACAAAAACGGAGGTAGAAGATCGAGTTGCTTTGCGGAACTCCGCTGGAGTTCGTTAGTAACGATGTAGTGTAAACAATGTTTAAAATTCTCCCGCTGGACATCGTTACAGAGATGAGACAGTTCGGATCAAAACGAGTAAGGGCATCCTTATCCGCCGTTGCCGAAGTCTTTGCTTATGATGAGGGTCTTATATAGGCTTCGCTTCTGGCTTACTACTCAATTGCATAAAAGAATCAAATTGCGTAATTGTTCGCTTGAACTTCATCGATCGATGTTATTTTCCCAGTTTAAAGCGGAGCCGAAGTAGACTAAGCCCCTAAGTAACTCAATTCTCTCTGTTCTGCTGTTTCGTTCGATTCGTGTTTGACTGTCCTGTTTGCGAAATCGTCAGTTACAGTCTGTTGAGCTCGGCCAATGATGTTAATCGTGCTATCAGCGTATGCAAGTATTTCCACAGACATGCAAAATTGTGCCTCTTGTGCTGACTTGTAAGTTTCGTAGAAGGATGATGTCGAAGAAATCACATGACAATGCATCGCCTTGACTAAGTCCTGTTTAAGCATCAAAAATGTCTGAGATTATTCTTTTTTTGTCCTAAATGGAGCAGCGAGCGTTCTTGATCGTCGCACAAAGTGACAAGTTTGGCAGCGATTGCAAAATGTCTCTTTATAACTCATTGGTAAACCAATTGTGGGCGACAATATCTTTTCTAACTCATCTGCTATTGTGTGTAAGACAGTTTAGTTTCACAGTTCTCTGATCTGGAGACATATGACACTTAGGGCCGTTTGCTCATACGACTCTTAACGATTTAAGTTCTACTTAAATATTTAAGGGCTACTTTTTTCAGGTCATAAACTGTCACATAAGAGTTTATGTGGAACTTAGTTCGCTATGAGTCGTATCAGCAAACGGCCCTTAGTCGGTTTGGTAAACGACTTCCCACTTGGTATTCTTATCATACGTCTTCTCTAGAAGCTAACCCTCTGCTGTGCCATGATTCTCAGTATTCTATTTTTAAACGCGGACCCGATGTGTATTTCAAGCGATTATCAGTTAAGGAACCCAACGAAATCCTGCCCAAGTCTTTATTTGTCTTTAAATGCGAAAATCAAATTGTTTTACTTACTTACTAAGGTGGCGCCACAGTTGGGGGTGAACCTGGGCCTCAACTAACAAGCCCCTTCAATTAGCCCAATCTTTAGGTAACTGCCTCCAGTTGCGCACACCAAGTCGGTTCAGGTCCCCTTCTACCTGTGGCGAGGTCTTCCTCTACCGAGTTGTCGATTCGGGTTGAACTCGAAAACTCTTCGAGCTGGAGCACTGTTGCTTTCCGCAATACCTTAGAAAATATTTAGGATTAAGTTCAATCTAGTTTTAAGTCTAAGAACGACATTTTAATGCTGCCGGAAGAAATACACGACTGCGCTTTTAGGTTATGACTTTTATGACAGATTTCCTGTGTAACTGCAATCTGGGCAGTGGGAATATCGCTTACAACTAGTTCTCCTCCCACTTCCCTAGCATTAAAAAAGAGTGTCGATTGGTGTGGCTATTTCCCCAAAAAAAATCGAATACCCACTCCAAGTAATTCTTTACCAAAAACATGTACAACCGTTTATTTGAATTTGATTTGTTGCAAAAGTCGAGCAGACTAAAAACTCCGTGAAGTGCTTTGGGCGTATAATATGTTGCTTTCCCTTAACAAAGACCATCAATCAACCATCCACATCCTAACCAAAATCATCTATCAACTATCCCACCGACTGCACCCAAACCAAGTTAGTCGCATTGAATCAATTCCTGTTAATTCAAGTGAGAATGTTTTCAGATAAATAAGTACTAAAAATGCGTGAATCAGCTCAAGAAATCGGTCTGGATGTCTGGCATCAGTGGATATTAGACGCCATCGCGAAAATTCGTTCGCAGAAGCAAAGGCCGAGCGTTCAAAGAATATGCCAAGCCATTGGCAGCCACCACAAGTTCCATGAGGACATTGTTGCCGAGAAACTCGAGGAAGCCGTCGACTCCGGCGCTGTGATCAAAGTCTACAACAAGGGCTTGCACTCGTACAAAGCTCCCATGGCAAAGAGAAAAATCTCAATCGAAAAGAATACAAATCTGTGCAAAGTCGTAGCCAAAGCTGTGCACGACTTGGGCGAGTGTGAGGGCTCCACCTTCAAGAGCATAGAGAACTATGTGCAAAAGTTCAATAACATTGAACTGGGCACCGACACCGACTTGAAGGTTGTCATCAAGAATTCGATTAAAAAAGCAATAGACGCCGGCTTTCTAATTCAAGATGGCAAACTCTACAAAAAGGGACGCTCGTTGACAACACCGCGCAAATCTGCAAACACTGCCGAAAGCTCAACGGAGAGAATTAACAGAGTGAGTCCATCCACCAAAATCTAAACAGCATTTACTAATCTATCTCTTTGCAGGGCGATCCGATGTGTTCGCAATGCTGTGGCACAGCCGAGCGAAATGGCAGCGGCATACCCGAACCCCTCAGCTCATGTGATAATTGCGGAATGTCCCTGCATACGACGTGTGCCAACATTGCCGGTAAATGCAAGTCGCAGTCGCAAGTCCTGCTGTATATATTGGCGACGCGTGGCAACAAGTGGCATTGCTTCAAGTGCAAGGATTGTGATTTGTGTAGTGATCGCCTTAAAGGACCGTGCTTGCTGGACTGCTACATATGCCAGAAGAGTTTTCACTTGACTTGTTTGAATCCCGCGTCCGATAAAAAGCCGAAAAGCCCATGGAGGTAATTAAACTTGTGAGTGAATCTCTTCTAGGTAACTGGAGAAATTATTTTCAGGTGTAATTACTGCTCGGAGCACGGCCTGAGCGCAAAGAAAAGATCCTCGAATCGGAATAATTTGGACGAGTCGATGTCGTCGCGTAGAGGTCTTTTGAAATCGCCCGAAGGAAGGACTGCAAAAAAATGGTTAGCAGCGGTTTCTTTATTTGTGCGAACCTATACATAAACTCTATTTACTTCTCTAGGATTTCGAAGTCATCGTCAGCAATGAAAAACGATTCGATGAACTTTGCGCAGGGTAGGAGGTCGCAGACAAAGGACAAGTACTTGTCCGAGGAGTGCGGCAGTGACTTTGATTCGAATCAAGATGACGACAACGACGATGAGTATGAGCAAGTGGACAGAAAACCAGTAATGGAATCTGGCATCAAACGGAAGCATGTACAGTCCTTGTTTGGCGACATGAAGAGCAAGCCATCCACCTCGACGTCGTTCCAATGTCAAGAAATTAGGAAGAACGACAAAATGTCGAAGGAAAAGCAGAAGTTCTTCCGGCATTCGGCGTTCAATAGCGAACGAGTGGTGAAAGCTGCAATGAATCTGACAGGTTCGCTCAAAGCGAACAAGATTCAGAAGCTATCCGCGAACAGCCCCATGCATGGATCGGATCATAAAAGCGGCATGGCCGAGTTTGGTGGTGAACGGCAACGAAAACTTTCCGAGACGTCTACCTCGTGTTCGTCGAGTGACAACGAAGACGACGACGATGAGGAGGGTGACAGCAGTTCCTCAGACTCGAGCTCATCGAGCAGCTCGGCCACATATTCGAGTGGCAGCAGCTGCGAAAGTTCTTCGTCCGGTGATGACGACGACGACGACGATGGTGATGACGACACAGAGAAGAGCGACAAATCGGAAATGACTCTGTCAAGAAACAGTAAGAAAAGTGCGTCAAATACCACGGCTCGGCTGAACGAGTTGAAGTGTAATCCGTTTCAAAACGACAACTCTGGTGTGAAGGATGAGAACATATGGGGTTTTGCGGCTGTCGCCAAGAAGGAAGTGGACATCTTCTCCAAGGCCAACAGCAACAGTTCCTCGTCCCGAGAGATCAAGAAGAAAAATACTCAACTCAAGGGACTGTTTGATGGCTTGTCGCATATCTTCACGACGTCGAATTACTCGCGCACCAGCCTCAAAGGTAAAGACGTGGAAACAGACAGCCCCACAGAGGGATTTCTGATTGACAACTCGGCCAAGGCTCTGAAAGAAACCAGACGAACGTTCCGAAACGAACATCAGAAGCACAACCACTTCAATCCGGACGTGCAGGACAAAGCAACCCACTACCTGCCCAATCATAACTCCTCGTCTTTGTCGATGTCGACGGTAAATGAGGACTCAACGACCAGTGTCAAGACGTGCGGATCTCTCTTCTCGGCAACATCGAATCCTGCTGCTGAGACAAACGACAGCATGTTAACCAGGAACAACAACAACAGCAGCAGTAGCAGCAGCGGCAACAATCACCACAAGAAGCGAATAACAACACTCGTGTCCATGCCGTTGGAGAAGAAGAACCTATTCTCATCGAATCCAATTAGCGAAGAGGTGCCCTACCTCACTTCGAAGACAGTCTTGAATGCCGCAAAATGCTACAGCAACGAGGAAGACTCCGAGTTCGGTAATGGCTTCTTCGAGGACAAAAACCAGCTGGACTTTGCCCAGCTGCGGCAAAGGAGCTACCAATGCAATATATTCGACAATGCTGAAACGAGTGACTTAGTCAATCCATATTGTCTTCCACAATTGGGTAAGAACAACTAATGATTGAATTTTTTTTTGTTTGTTTATTTTTTGTTTGGTTATGTTGAGAGATAAATGACTTTCGTCGCGTATTCTATTTTTCATCTGTCAGTCGATTGTTTGCGAACTGTTGTGCATGTGGATGTTGATTGGTAGCGTGTACTTGTACAGTTTTCTTAGAATCCGCAGTCTATTCTTGGCTACGATGTGGGCTTGGGAGGGGACGACGGCCAAAGCACTTCAAATCAAAGACTTCTTATTAGCAAAATCATAAATTGTGTGGGAACAACAAAAGAAGGCGTAGCTGCCTTCGATTTCTCACGAAAAGTCGATTGTTCGGTGAAGAGGGCTTTGCTCCTCATTTGCGTTCTTGAGACAGCGTTCTTCCTTTGATTAATCGGGGCACTTATCGCTGGTTCAGGTGCTGACACAGACAGAAGAAGTATTCTTACGAAATAGCAAATTATTTAGTTTTTTGAGGTTACGGGGAGTCTTACAACACTTTACAACGCCTTACAACACTTCATCAATAGAGTTGTAATTGTGGTTTGTTTGCTTGTTTACTGGTGGTTGTTTTAAAGCATTTTAAGTGTGCCGCCTTTGGAATGAATCGACGTGCAGTTGAAGTTAGTTACCAGTTCAGAGTCAGACGCGTCCGTTCGTCACATGGGCAGGCAACATAAAAAGGAGGAACCCGATTGTTTTTAACAGCGACCAAATAACAAGCGAGTGATCGAGTCGCGACTGCAAAAGCAATGCTCCTTTTTGATGTGACCATGGTTTTGTGTGATATAAAAAATTCCAACACGACACCCTTCTGTTAGATGAGCTCTGTCAGTTGCCTTCTACTGTGTACAAAATCTGCTGTGTTCCTCTAAGCGGAACTTCCTTGACTTCCATCCAATCGGCTGGCCTTTGGCATTTTGCAGCACTAACGGTCACGGTTACTACTTCCTTTTACGCCTGGCTTGACATTCCCACTTACAGCAAAAGGAAAGAGTTTGACCCGAAAATAAATCGAATAGACACTGATTAGAATTGATTGCAATTTCATTCCGGCAACTAATGCGAAGCCCTCGGTGCTGCAAGCTCTCGTTAGTCTAGTTTTTGTTGAGCTTCGATCTCAGCAAAGCAAAGTAAAGTAGGATTTTCAGCGCACTTATTACAACAACTACTGCGAGTCTCGAAGTGTCAAGTAGAGCATAGTTATTGTAATTGCGTGCTGAAAATCCTACTTTACTTTGCTTTGCTGAGATCGAAGCTCAAAAAACAGGCCTGTTGTTCAGTGATCTCACTCCTTGTCGGAGGACGCGCCATTATTTGCATAATCAACATTGCAACATGTACCTAACCTCAAAAAGAGTCATAAAAAATATTTTCCCCCTCGAATTCTCGCAAATTTTTTGTCGATACTACAAATGCATTCGCCCATTTGGATATTGATTTCTTTAAGCGCCCTCTCTGTTTGCAACACGTACCTAATGAGTATTTTTTTTTTGTTTTTTTTAGAAAATCAACTGCCACCCGGCATCACGGAGAAAGATGTGAAGATGTATAAGGAAATTCGAGAGAAATCCGCAAAAGCAGTAGCCGAAGTAGAGAACCCGAGTTCCAGGTTGAACTTGGCGATTCCCGGTCTGAATCCAACATTGCTGAGCCCGCCTTCTCTGGCACTTGCCGCACAGCAACGCTGTCCGGCGGCTATTGAATTTGGCAAATGGGAAATCCAAACATGGTACTCGAGTCCGTTCCCGCAGGAGTATGCTAGGTGAATATGGCAACTTTTTCATCAAAAATTCATTTCTTTACAAATTATCGAACAATTGCAGGCTGCCCAAACTGTTCCTCTGCGAGTTTTGCTTGAAATATACAAAGAGTAAGGCTGTGCTGGCACGCCACCAGGACAAGTGCTACTGGCGGCATCCGCCCGGTACGGAAATCTACCGAAACGATGGCATTTCCGTGTTCGAGGTCGATGGCAACATCAACAAAATCTACTGTCAAAATCTGTGTTTGTTGGCCAAGTTGTTCTTGGACCATAAGACCCTGTACTATGACGTGGAACCTTTTCTGTTCTACATCCTCACCAAAAACGATAAGAAAGGCTGCCATCTGATTGGGTACTTCTCCAAGGAGAAGCATTGCACGCAGAAGTATAACGTCTCGTGCATAATGACTATGCCACAGTATCAGCGGCAGGGTTTTGGACGATTTTTAATCGATTTCAGTTACCTTTTGAGCCGCGAAGAGGGTCAGCTGGGAACGCCGGAGAAACCCCTATCGGACCTGGGCCGGGTGTCGTATCACGCGTATTGGAAGTCAGTGGTCTTGGAGTACCTCTATGAGCACCGCAACAGCGACAAGATAACATTCAGAGCACTGGCTAATGAGACGGGCCTGTTTCTGCCGGACATTGCTTTGGCTTTTCAGCTGCTGAACTTTGTGAAGCTGGGTCGAAAGAAGGGCGACATTCGGTACAAGATCTACATCAAAATAAATTGGTCAAAAGTGCTGATGCACAACGAGAGGGTGATGAAATCGAAGACCAGAATTCCGATCGAATCGGAGTGCCTGCGATGGACGCCACTTTTGTCGAACATACCGGTGTCCTTGGGTATGACAAAGTTTAGCAATGCTCCCTCAGACGACGAAGTGAGTGCGCCTTGTGCGGCTGGCGCGTCTCGCTTAACGGGGAGAAACTTGGCAGTCAACAAACACGAACGGGGTAGCCCCGAGATGTACCGCATACGTAAGGTGGCAGCCAACAACCAGGCGTACATGAAACCGACAAAAGCCGTTCCGAAGCAAGTGGAAGAACCCAAACAAGTTGATATTAAAAATGACGAAGAACTGGGACGCGCCAGTGAGATGAAGGAGAAATCGAATTCGATAAAGCGCAAGAAAATTGTGGCCAAGAATGCGACACCCGAACCACGGTCGCCGGCGCCGAATGAAACAAGTTTCGAGGATACTCTCGAAATGACGTCTTCCGGCAGGAGGCGAGCACGTCCCATGAAGTTCTTCGAGACGACATTCGGCGAGGTGAGGAAGCATTCGAAGGTGGAAAATGTAAAGCGGAACAGCTTGCGAAATGCACTGCTCGATGGAAATCTGAAGGTCGCCACTGCTACCATGAAGCGAAAACGGAGTAAGACCAAAACCGACAGCGATAATGATAACGACAACTCATCTTCGGTTATAGTTGAGCCAAAGAGGAGCCGCCTTAGTCTGCGATCCCGAGTGGAGACGGCGGATAAGAGCCAGAAGTATGGCTCGACGTTACAGCGAAGGCGGCATGATCGCCTCGTTTCGGCGACCCGAAAGAAAAGATGGCGATCCGAGGCGAATAGCGTTATCCAGTCGAGCAGGTCGTTGCGGTTGGCGAACAGGAGAACCCCAATTCCGCTGCCCAAGGCCTCGAACGTAATTAAGAGACACGTAGCTAACGATGTCAGCGAAGTCATCAGTGACCAGAATACGGACTCAATGGACACGCCTGTGTCAGACGCAGGCAGGGTCAAAGTCGACCCCGCGACCACGCCGAACATAAGTCGAAGAAAGCGCTTCAATAAGAAGAAGAACGCGAACACGTCAGTGAATATGGATGGTGCATGCAGCAGCGACGAGCCAAACCGATCCAAACAAAGTGATAGCGTGGCGGTGGGTGTTGCTTCGCCCATTGATTTGGAGAAATGCGAGGAAGAGTCTAGTGACAAAGTATCGAGCTCGCCCATCAAGACTGCTGTGCAAAACGTAAAAGACCCGACGGTTTCAACTGCAAACGACTTTTTAGCGCAGGAGACAAACAAAACCATAAATGTGGCACCCAAGCTAAGGGGCAAAAGGAACGGGACACAACAGCGAAACGATGTGTCCATTTGCTCGGACAGCTGCACAACAGACGACAGCAAAAGCGACGACAGCAACAAGATTGTGAAGGACGATGCAGCGCAGACGGAGCAGGGCCCAGTCTTAGCAAACGCGGAAGCAACTGCTTTTAGTCAGACTTTGCCTTCGGCGAAAGTACCGAACGAGGACGAAGAGAAGGTGCTAGAAGCCGTCGCTAAAAAGACTAAGAAGACGCTGCCATCGGAAGCCTTCCGCAGCACGGCGAGCTGTTTGCCTCCAGAAAAAAGCTGTGCTCCCGTACAGTCGAGCACGCCGACAGCAGTGTCCCCGAAGAAGGAACAAGAGGAGAAAGCCATCAAATCAGTTGAAACTAAGTGTGTGCAGGAGAACGAGGGTATAATTAAGAACGGCAGCGTGGAGCGCTTGCATAATCTAGAAACTGTCCTCTCGAGTGTTGCATTCGAAGCGGACACTGGAGTGGAAAAGAAATTCGAAGCTGTGCACGCGAACGTTGATTGCGAGAAGGAGACGACGACTCATGCTGTCGTCGCGTCTGACGTACCGAAAGTGAAACATGCCTTAAATGAGTGTGGCGACGCCGCTCCGCAAAGACCGCAAATCATTGTCGATAATAAGATAGAGGTCAAAGAGAACCTCACGGAGAGTGCTCCGGTTCCGGTTCCCGAAAGCAGTAGTCCAAAGGAAGCAGAAGTAGCAGTCAAACTGCAAGCGCCAGCACAGGAGAAAATCACAAAAATCGACCCTGCTGTCAATGAAAAGGTAATTGTGAGTCCTCCAGCGGAAATCAAGAGCGAATCCAGTGTTGTCCAAACAACACCACCGTCAGTAATTGCAAGAACCGCAGAAACAGAAAAAACTGAGTCACCACAGAGCGTAAACACTCCCAAACCTGTTCAGAAGCAGCCAGCTAGCAATAGTCCTCCAGCAGTAGAAAAGTCGAACAAAGCTGCTGAGCCGCCACAACAACACCAAGAAAGGAACTACCCTCAGCAGCAACAACAAATGAATCAGGCGGTACCTCCTCAGCCGCCCACGCAAATGCAACAGCAACACCAACAGCAGCAAAGCAATTTCTGCTCGCTGAAAAGTGTGCCACAGCCGCCGCAGCAACTGGCTGAAACAGCACCGCCCAAACGGCAGGAAATCGTTCCGCAAATCGACCTAACCTCAACCAAACCGGCTGAAAGTCAACAACAAAAGGCCTCCGATCGCGACGACAGCCGCCGAACAACAAATTTTCAGTTGCAGTGTGCTCATAAGCCGAGCGTTAAACAGAAGCAGTCGACTACTACGCAGCATAACGATTCTATGCGGAGCGACAACACCCAGTCGACGAACGAATCTCCGGATGTAGTTGAAGTTGACAAGAAGACGAGCGTGGAACGGATTAAGATGGAAACCAAGAAGCAAGTTGATCAAATCAAGACAGAAAAGCAGCCCCAACAGGCCTCTTCTGTGTCGCCTGGTTGTGCGACAACTTGGAATTCCAATCTCGCCACGCAGACGAGCAAAAACCTCAACAGTTCTAGCAACAAGAACCCCAATCCGAACTTGGCGAGGTGCACTACCACGGTGAAGCAGGAGGCGAACGCCTACAGTGGCATGCACATACCATTCACGGCCGCCCAGTCCTCCCTGACGCTGACGTCAATGTCGTGCTCGCCGTCGCAACACGACAAGTTTCCAGCTGCGAAGAGTCTTGAACAGAAGCAAACCCACACAACGGTGGACTTGAATAAGATTGGCCCGCAATTTGCGATGAATCAACTGCCCAACTACCATGCGTCGCCGCATCCACAGTACTGGCAGTGGGACTACTACCCGGGATATAACCTCTCCCACCTGGACGCAAGTGCAGTTCAGAAGACTCAGAACAAGTATCACAAGGATCTGGCCACCTCGATGGCGTACGGGCATAGCTTTACCCAGAATCTCTACCAAAACACCCTGGCCATGCAGCAGCAACAGCAACAGCAGAACCATCAAATGCAGCAGGCAATTGCTGTGCAAAAGGAAAAGCAACGAGTCGATCGGAAGAACAGCAGTTCGAACACCGACAAGCAATTATCGAACAACTCCAGCCACAGCAGCAACACGAAAAAGGAAGACAAACTGGCCAAGGATGCCGCCAGCAGCTGCAGCCTCAACAAACAGCAACAACAGCAGCAGAACAGCTTCGACAACAGCCAGCAATACAATCAGAATCAGCAGCAACAGGCGAAAATATCCAACGGCAGTGTGAACAACAAGAACAACATGAAGTCGTTGGATCATTCTTCGCACAAACACCCCGCAAACATATCCCAGCAACAAGGTGTTGCCATACAACAGCAGCAACAGCAGCATAACACATCGGCGAGCGCCCACAACCAGAGCACGTTGAGTTTGATGAACCAGCAGCAGCAGCAGCAGCAACAGCAGCAGCAACAACAACAGCAGCAGCAACAGCAGCACCTGGCACAAAAAGCACAAAGCCATGATCAGGACTTGACTGGTAACTCAACGCCAAATCTGGATAACATGAAACAGGGCTCCGCCTCGACTGAGATATCATCAATGGTTGTGTACACTCCGGACTCGACCAATAATTCAGTGCACACCCTGCATCACTACGACCAGTGTGACATTGATGTGGCGGCGCAGTTGGGCCTGGAATCGCCTGCGAGCATTGCTAGTGACATAACATCGCAAAATTCTGTAGAAAATGTCCGTCCGCCCAGTGTGCAAATACAGCATCAACAGTTCTCCGATTGCTCCATGCAGCAGACACAGACGAATTCGTCGGCAATCCATATGGCGATACATCAAACGAATCAGCAACAGCAGCAAAACAACATGAACATGTCCACATCGAGTCCGCCGCAGAATATTAGCCTGATGGGCATATCTGGAAATATGGCCAATCAGCAGCAGCAGCAGCAATCGCAGCAGAATCAAAATCAAAATCGCAAGATCTCCCAACAGGTTGGTTTATTTTTGTTTGCTTTTCCCTCCCCTTTTGTGAGTGTGTTGTATTTTTTTTCAAAAGCATTTAAGGAAGGTAGTAGATACACGCTTCCGACGAGCTGAGTCAAGTGCGCAGTCTCTGTTGGTGTTCCCTTTCCATTCTTAACACTTGTGTCAATTTGTTCTTGCAGGTTCGTGCTGCAAATACCGGCGGCCAGCGTTCATCTACACCCAAGATAAGCCGCTCCGGCAACAATGCCAACAATCACCAGAGGCAAACCAGCAGAAGTACTCCACCGCGAATCAGTACGGCGTCGACTGCTAATAATGCTGTGCAACAGCAGCTCTCCAGTCCGAACCAACCCATGCAACAAATAAGCCAGCAACAGCAGAACCATCAAAACCTGCAACACATGCAGCAATATGGTCATTTAACTGGTTCCATAGTGCCGCATGTGCATCACCATCAGGGGATGCATCAATCTGCCGAATACCTGACGCTGCCCCAGATGGGTCAGAACTATGCTGGCAATTCCCCCAACGCATACAATCCAGTATCGATGCCGACAGTCATTCAGCACAGAATGGCTGGCAGCCATAGCAATCTGTCTGTGCAGCATGCGCTGTCGAGTCCGCACCAACGCCTTGGGCCATCGCCATCTTCTTGCGCAGTCTCGTCGTCTGTAAACAATTTCTACGCAGGCGGCAATTCCTCCTCACAGACACCAGGCCCGATGCCAACTCCCACTCCAATGTCGTCATCCGCCTCGGCTATGCAAATAAATACATCAACCACTACACCTGGTACAGTACAAAGTATTGCATCGGTCGGACAGCCAGCCCAAGGACAAGGAAATGCAGTCGTTGCCGCAACATCCGGAGGTGCATCGTTATTAGTTGGTAATTTGTCTAGTCTTTCTAAATTACAACAGCTAACCAATGATTTGGAAGTTCAAACAAGCAATACATCTCCAGCGGGACAGGTCAACTTGACTCCACCACCGAATCACCATCCCCACAGCACAATGACACCACCACCACCCCATCTAGTGAATCAGAATAGGAATCTGACAACGCCGCCGGCCTCGTTGCAGCCCCAAATATCACCCCTGCAGTACCACAAATACTATCCGGGCAATATGAATGGGGCGCCAACAATCACATCGCTTGCGGCGGAAAACTCATCGCGTCCGTTGCGCAACGCCGCATCAGCGCCTGTGCAACACATGTCTGCAGGTGGCCGGTCGTCGGGCGTGGCACTCAATCCGAACCTGATGTCTCCCTACGGCGCGCTCAATGGCTATCGGATGACAACGCAACAAACCGCCGGCTACATTACCAACACCGCCACCGCTACCAGCTTCATCAACAGCCCCGCAACACAAATTCCCGTGCAAATGGGCGTCATGAATATGCAGTCGCAATACCAAGACGCGAGTGCTATTCAAAGGGCTGCCCAACAGGGCAGCATGTACCCAACCTACAGTCCATACATACCGCTTAACGGCACCATGAGAAGATAGGATAGAAAAGTTGTTAAGGATCGGGACAAGTAATGTAAAGATAGGACATAGCTTAATTAACACGACACCTTGACAACTTGTTAAGAACTCACTTTACTGGCATACGAGTCCTAATGAAAGTTCTTCATCTCTTTGTGAATCGCAGCTGCTCATTAGTGAACCGTTCAGTGGAGGCTCTCCGCCCAGTTACATTTCATGTTTATATACCTACTACAAATGGGTGTTTCAGATGAAAAACAAAAACTTCATGTGGACCTATACTGAGTAGGTGTCCACCGTACACAACATTCAAGAGCCCAATTTCATATGTTTATATATTTTCCTTCTCCCTTTGTTCAACCTAATCAATCATTGAACGCATCGATGCATGTTTACAGACAGATGGGCATGCAACACTCTGCTGTGAGCTATTGAACTGTGTTAAGAACAAAGTACATTAAAAGGGATATAACTGAGAAGTCTAGTTGTAAACAGCTTTGTAAAACGTCCTCGTAAAAAGCAAAACAGAAGAAGAAAAAAATTCTACAAATTGTATTTTCAGTAATATGTATGTTGATATGTAAATAAATTAAAAACACTGTTGTTTATTAACTATTCCTAGAAATTGGTTTACGTTTTTATACATTTATCTATGGACTTATTTATCACACGACTTTAAACTATATAAATGCGTCTGTCTCAGTTATGTCTTGAATTTAGCTTGAAACACTTGTTTTGTTTTCGAATTCCCTTAATTCTAGAATAAAGAGTATTTCCATCGCAAATAAATATAAGGGCGAGAATACGAAAAATGTTACATTTACCCAGTATAATAATTTCTTTTTAAATACGACATATTGTTTCTTTTGTTTTATGTATTATTATTTCATTCATAAGTATTTCATTATAAAATACAACAAAAACAATGACGTATAATCAAAATGTAAATACAAACAAAATTCATTTCTTATGTATGTTTAGAACTTGCGAATATGCTTTTGTTTCTTTCTCATTGAATACGTAAATTTCAGTACTAAATAAAGATAATACGTTACAACAAAACAAAACAAAACAAAGCAAAAAGCAACAAAGAATACATTAACATCAATCAAAAAGTGTAAATAAAAGAAAAATAAACGTTAAAGTTATCTATGCATTATTATTTGGATTTTGTTCTTCTCATTCGAAAAGTGTTTACCTGGGCAGTAGATTTTAGGTATTGTCCACTCGAAACAGAGTGATTTACAAACAAGGAAGAGGTCACAAATGCATGATTTGGCATCACTGCTAAGCAGAGAATTCATAATTGAGTTTTATGTGGTTTTCCATTGGAATTTTCAGGGGTGTCAGCACATAACTTGATGCAATCGAGTTCAGTCGATACAATCGAGCTCTGGCAGCACCTAATTCGTCTCAATCGATTATCCTCGATTGAGACAAATTAGGTGATGCCAGAGTCGATTGCATCGACTGAACTCGATTGTATCAAGTTACGTGCTAACACCTCAGTTTGTTCGTGCCCAATAAAACGTGAAATGAGATCTCTTTTTTTTGCATTTTTGTTATTGCGTAATTTCAAAGTCAGGGTTCTAAAAATTTCATTTACTTATGTCGATATCCATTGCAGCGGCCAAAAGCTAATTTTTCTCCATTTTCCAAAGATTCGACGTCTACGAACGTAAATATTAAGAAATTTCACCGTTTGACAAATGTCAAATGTTTTGGTGTAGCTTTCACTTACACCAAAACATTTTCAGAAATCGGTATTCGCAAAGTTGCTCTGACTCTGGAAAAGTGTTTTTTTTTTTGCGTCCAATGGACCATTTCATCTGACAGCTGATTTCGCAGAAAAACCGCTCTAAATCTTAAAAAAGAGTTTTTTTTTGTCATTCCCATTCATTGCGCAATCATAGACAAACCCTAATATAATTTGTCTATGGCGCAATTTTAAGCGCAATCGTGCAGCTGTCAGAATCGTTTTGCATTTGCATACCTAGTTGTCATTGCGCTGTTGAAAATGACGTAGATTCCATTATTACACAGTTAAAGTAAATGCAACTTCCATTTGAGCAGCTTTTCCTGCTTTCTAAAGCTTGCATTTATAAATAGGCCCAAGCGCCCAAGGTGATCTGCTCATTCATGGAGAGGACAGCTCAAAGGTACCTAGCAGCTGAGTCAATAGATGTTATTTGTTTTCTTTAGATGCAAAGCCTTCCACACCACTTTTCAATCGCCTCAAATTTACTAGCTTTAGCCCATTCCCAACAGATTTTCAAATATATAAATATAAACATGCGAAGAGCAAAAGACGAGCTAAGTACTCTCTAATCATTAAACTCCTTATTAATAAACGCTGCGTAAAAGTTATCAACACGTTATTCACAAGTTACGTCAAATTTTTGTATGCTATCTGATGTCTACTAGCTAACTAACTTGTGCACATTTGTTTATTAATACGGGGATTAATAAATGAATTTCAGAAATCTTTTACAAATGTTTTTGAAATGTGTCCGATTTGCTTCATAAACACTTCTGAAATGTTTGGCTGGTCTGGACACACCTTAATATGCCAAAATAAACTCAAGTGCTAGCTGCAAAATATTGTTCATGTGTTGCATAATTGTAGATATATGAAATAAATTTCTTATTAAAAAAAATTTGGAAAAGATAAATTATCCAAATTCCATTAAATATGGTAACACCCCCGATATTTCAAGTGAAATGTCAAGTGCCTTGTGTGACGTCACGTTGAGCAGAATATTTGCAATATGGCTGGCAGCAATATGAAGTTTGTAATACCCCTCTATTATCTCCTTTGTTTTTGAAAGCAACTGGCTGGTAGCAATATGAAGTTTGTAATACCCCTCTATTATCTGCTTGTTTTTGAAAGCAACTGTTGCCAAAATTCAGAAATTAAACTTTTCAATGATCCGTAGTGTTTTATTATAGTGATCTGATCCGGATCAGATCACGCTGATAATAAAATACGGCTAGTGAATTCAACTAACAATTTATTAATCAATGATCCGTTCATCACTTCCGGAAGCCATTTTGTTCCCTAAGTCATTGTAACAGAAATATCTTTGCACAATTCTATAACGAAGTCTGATTGAAAGGGACAGCGCTACATAACAAAAAAAAGTACATGACACGTACTACTTGTATTAGGTCGGCCATCTTGCTTACATGATACAAAACGAATTATAGGAAAGTTCTGCATACAAATATGTTTGAACGATGGCGAAATTTCGCTATCCTACAAAACAAAATGGCTTCCGGAAGTAGTAAACGGATAATAAATTTGCATATTTCTTTTAATTTACTGAAAGTAACAAAGACATGTTTCAAATCAGTAATGGAAAGGTTTTCCAACGTTACTTTTGAAATTGTAAAACACTGCCCCAAAAAGCGGCGCCTGCCTTAGTACTCACACTTTGTTTACGATTTCTTTTATAGTACTCGTATCTACCTAAAGATTTCAACTCGTGTAAATAGAATTTACTCTTCTCTAGCTATGTTATTTTTATCCATCTTGATTTATACAAACGAATATTTAACTCTCTGTATCCTATTTTTGGATCGGAGGCGCATGTCATGTACTCGCGTCATTTTCATTTAGATGAAGTTTTCATTGAGTTAATCCTTGTACTGTGTTTTCATATCTAAGATATGACATTCCTCTTAGATTGCTCTTGCTAAGTGTCGCTCTCGAAGTAAGATCACAAATTAATTTTTAATAAACATATTTCTCATTTACAAAAATAAAATTGCAGGTACTTTTCTGGCGATATGTTCTACTTGAATATTATTTGACAGTAATTTATTTGGTGATACGCAACACATCTTGAAATGGATGAAGTGGCTGCCAAAGGAGGGGCTCGTCAGAGCAAAGCCCTAAGAAAACATAGGTCCAGGTATGTGGTATTTTTTTTTTTTATGAAATTCAATTGTATTGAGCAAATTATTCGAGTTAAAAACACAAAAACAGAAACGTCACTTAATCTTATACATTTTTTTGTATTGGAATGTCAACACTTATTTATCGGTATTTTAAATTGTTAGTGGTAAACATATGATGTCACCATATGATGCGAAAAACAAATAAATATCCAGAATCCAATATGGAGGGGTGGGGGGTAGATGGACCAGATAAGGATTCTCCCCTTGGGCGGATGTAACCCACACACATTAAAGGGGCAACTGCCAATCACTCTCTGTCAGATTGTAGCATCTGATATGCACACTTAAATTGCACTCAGCTTTGATGTAGGCACATTCGTTGCATACCTACATACTAACTTGCATTGTGAACCTGTATCTACGTATTTGCATTCATGTTAAATATATTAACATTCGCTTAGGACATCTGTATGACGTATAGGTATGTATACATTTTTGTCGGCTCGTATGATTCTGAATGATGATAAACTGGGATTACCTACCTACAATATGGAATTG
Organism: Cheilosia impressa; assembly: GCA_948293265.1. Taxonomy (NCBI): domain Eukaryota; kingdom Metazoa; phylum Arthropoda; class Insecta; order Diptera; family Syrphidae; genus Cheilosia; species Cheilosia impressa. The sequence continues at coordinate 15,470,266 of OX411884.1, forward strand.
AAGTATGCAATCATGTGTCTATTTGGTTTTATGTATACATGGGTGTCATAGAGTCTGTCTGATGTCATTGGTTTTATATTAGAATCTGCTACTAATTAGCTAATTCAATTCCCAGTACGCACTTGCCTTTAGGGAGGGTTTTGTAAACGAATCTACCTACAATCCTAAGAATGGGTTCTTTTAGGCCTCACTAATACGATTGCGAGTAAAGAAATAATAAACAGAAAAGCCGTTTTGATGTCGTAAAATTAAGAAAACCGAGTCCTCTTTCGATTATACTATAATATATATTATGGGAATTTGTTTTGTTGAAAAAACCGTATTTCAGAAAACCGTAATAGTATTGTACGGAAGTAACCCAGCCAAAGCAAATGTACGGTTATAATGAAAATTAGATTTCTTAAATGAAATTAGAGAGATTCTCTGAGACGTTTGCTAGCCATAACAATGAATTGTTGCTACCCAGTGCGCTCCATGGATAGACATATTGGGTCATCAAGCGGACTTGACGAGCTTTTCCTTACTTTTAACTGTGAAGAACGTAAGGCACAGCCACATCAAAGGAATACAAATTCTTAAACAGTAATCAAAAATTTGTGAGATGTCCAAGAGATGTCATCAATATATTGTCCAACTGAGACCTACGGGTAACTGCTAAAACGCATTATCGTACCGAAACAAAGTTAAACTTAGCAACTGTCATTTTGACTTATTTGTCGTTTGTAGTTCTCTGTGATCAAAGTGACAAGCAGGTTATTAATGTCGTTTTTTATTGGGATTTTCAGATTTAGCTTTTAAATTTCAAATTTTTCGTACCCAAAACATAAAACGAGATTTTTCTTTCTTTGCATTTGTTGTGGTGCGTGTGTTAAATGTCAGCTATTAGAATTTAAGTAATCTGCGCTCATAAAAATCTATTCAATTTATGTTGATATCCATTGCAGCGCAAAATGTAAATTCTTCTCTATAGACTTGCCGTTTAAAAACGTAAATTATTATAACATACTTAAAAGTTTGACATATATGCCAAAAGTTTTGGTGTTAGTAAGTAGGTCTAGCTCAGAAATCGAGATTCAAAAAATTGTTTTGAATTCGAAAATAGTTTCTTTTCCAATCCAAAACGATATAAGAAAAGAAAATTTTAGGGAAAGAAATACTTTGTCAAACAAACGATATAAATTTAAAAAAAAAATGTTGTAGGCTATAATTATTGAGTTTCGATATCAATATTTTAGGTACCTATATACATATGTATGTGGTCATAAAAGAATTTTTCAACAGATATTATATTTATACGAATCCACTTGATGTGTGGTCAATGACTGCGAATTGACAGATTGAATTATTAAGGCTGCTTTAGACTATGGGGACGTTCAAGTATCTAGTTTAGTAACTCTGACAGCTCTCTCACTAAGTGTATCTCGGTTTTTATTGGGGGAAATCGGTCAAATGAGCAGCTGTTTCAGTTGACTTTTATGGAGGTTAAGCCGAAGAATCTAGTCAAGAAATTCGTGACTGAGTACTAAGTTTCGCAGTTCTTATATGTGGCTGACGCAGAAAAAGTGACGTTCCCGACCAATCTGGTTTTTGCGTTCAGGTTACATCTCATCCAGACCAATCTAGTCGACTTAAGATAACTAGATTCTTGAATGCGGCCTTTGATTGGATTCAAATGACATATCTTACGTCAATTTCAAAACATGTAAGAGATATGCAACTCAAAATGCGTTTTTCTTTGTTCCTAATTCTAGGTCTTCGTCAACTTACACGGATCTCGAAAAAAAACGGAAGAATTCGGATTCGTCAAGGCTGGTGTCCTTTCCTAGCGCCATTAAGCTGAGTATGCTGAATAGTGGCCTGCTGTCATTTGGTAAGTTTTTTATTTATTTAAAAAAAACGTTTCCTCGGATATTTGCTAGATTTCATTTCAACTACAAAAGGCGTGTTTTATTGAAAATCTTTTCCTCAGCTAAATGAAATAAAGTCGATCAATTACAACACGTGCAATTAGTTACTAAATATTAATTAATATTTTTCTTTCTAGATAAAATCAGGCTAGAGGTTCGAAGTAAGATTCATAAATTTAGTTCACAATATGTAGTTCTTATAAGCAGCGTGATATATTTCAGATGAGGCGAATTCACTATCTCGAGCAATGCCAAGCACTCCGGTGAGCCTTAAAAAGTTCTTAAGGCTGTGTGAGCAACGAAGGAAATTTCCTGTACTCCATAAACTCGAATTTATGGTGAGTTTGCTATAATTTTATGATTATTGATTAAGTTTGTAAAGTTACACTGGTTAGGAAAGGTGTGGAATTTATATGGAATCTTGTAAATAGATAATCCATGTGAGCTTTATCGATCAAAAAACGTCTGACACTTGGTTTTTATGTTTTGTATTTTAGACAGCAATCAAGGTTGAAGGGAACACGTGCAGGCATGCAACAAAGAAGCACAACCAAATCAAGAACCAAAACATGAGATGTATTCCATATGATTACAATCGAGTCGTTTTAAAAAAAGACGAAAACTCACCGCAATCGGACTACATAAATGCTTCCTATGTTGATGTAAGTTTTGTTGTATTATAATATTTTTATGTTCAGGCACATCTACCATAAACGGGCGACTTATGCGTACGTGTTGTGCGCCATTCGGAATAGTCATTAATCTCATTATACATACTTATTTCACAGAGTCTGTTAAAGCCAAATGCCTATATTGTAACTCAAGGTCCAACTGAAGAAACCGCCAACGCATTTTGGAAAATGGTGTGGCAGGAAAACGTCATCGTAATGATTATGCTTACAAAGACGTTTGATTTTACAAAGGTAATTTGATTAAACATACAAACGGGTCTCACTTAGCAACCCGTTTAAGCATATTTTTAACTATTAGAGAACTAATAGTTCTCGAGAAGTTCGTTGTTACGTCAAGTTTGGAAATTTGACGCCAAAGAAAGAGTTCTTAAACAACTCAAACGTACGGTCCCCCAAAAGTCTGTAACTGCTTCCACCATACGCCGACAGTTGGTGTTTTTGTTTTCTCGTTCGGAATTGAGCTCTGAACAGAACTCGAGCCTACTCTGAAGCGAGCTCGTTCGAAGCGATTTGATTTATCTACGAAATAGATATGACAGCTGCAAAAATTCACAATGTGCATACAAACAGTATTTGTTGTATTTTTTTTAGTTTAGTACACTTCTCGTCGGTTTTTTCAGTATCAGCATTCACATTCCTGGGGAACAACGTTTAGGGTAGCTGTCAAAGAATCCTGTGCTCAGTCAATTCAGACTTCAAAAGAAACACAAATACAAAGCTCAGATATGTACGAGCTAGAAAAATACAGTTTTTTGACAGTTCAGGCTCTGTTCTGAACTTAAAAGGAAAAAAATCAGTATTGCCATAATATGTAGAGCATGGCGAGCTTTCACTGGTGGCAACAAGAACAGACACCAACCGACGCAACGACGAACTAAACATTCTATATAGTGACTTATGTGAAAAAACCTGTTCATTCGACTTTTGAAATGGGTGAGAGCAATCAAGTGAACTTTAAAGATCTTAACGCAAAAGGTCTACATATTAAACGAAGAGCTTGTCTTAAGAGGCGCGCATAAGCAAAGCGGGTGCTTACGGCTTTTGCTCCTAGTTTATGATTCGCTTGGCTCTTAGAACATGTATAGTCCGAAACTTGTTGGAAGTACTTCCAGAACGATGTTTTATTGACTCTTTTGAGACCTGTTAAGCTTTATCTCTTTTTGTAATCAAATTGTTTCTATTATCGCATTCAAATTTTAAAGGTTATGTGCGTTCAATACTGGCCCCCGAATATGGATACTCACGAAACATATGGCGATATACACATTAACATTTTAAAAGAGGAACAACTGGCTAATTTCCACATAAGGACTTTTCGGCTGTATCGAAAAAACGAGGTTCCAACAATTGCTGTGTATATTCCCTGTTTCATCACGACTCAACTTCTTTTCGTTTGCAGAGTGGCGAAGTTATCGAGGAACGGGTTATTTATCAATTTCATTACACTGAATGGTATTCGCATTCATGTCCGTTCTCCAATGCAGTGCTGGAGTTTAGGCGTCGTGTGCGATCAGTTGTTGGCAGTATAATCAAGGCGAGTGATATAAGGGGTCCAATGTTAGTTCACTGCAGGTAAGATGACGTATTGACTTATTGAAAAGCACCCATCACTCAGTCGACAATAATTTTGATTTTAGTGACGGTGGTGGACGCTCCGGAGTCTACTTGTCCATTGATTCCAACCTTGAGTTAGCTGAGGAAGAAGAGTCCTTTCATGTGTTCGGCTACTTGAAAAAGATGCGACAATCTAGAAAGGGACTAATCGAAAATATGGCAAGTAAACGATGAATATAAAATATCGGCATTGAAAACGGACATTTAAAAAAGAAAATTTAACATTTTAACGATTTAATTGGTTAAGGCGCCCACGTTGGGCGCCTCCTCAACTAGACTGGACACACAGAGTTGGGTTACCAACTTGATTTAAAGTCATTTACTCTTCGGCGGAACATATAACTCATAACGTACGGCCTAAGAAGCAAACTGTTTCCTAAATAAATGAAGTGCCAAAGTCCTTGAAGTGGTTTGTGAGAAAATCGATTGTTTAAAGCCCTACAATGTACCCAAGTGCTTAGCTTAGCATTTCGAATGCGTATTCTGCAGAAGAATGTGGGTTTCAAAAGTCGTATTTACAATGCATCTTCTTGACTTTTTATGTTATACAAATATTTGGAAAGGAGTCCTATTGCACCATAAATAATAGGCTCAAACATTTTCTACACAAGCTTTTTTTGAATTCAGCCTAAAAGGTTTTCTAAAACATCAGTCAATGTTCGTCAAATAAATGCAATCCTCTTTGAACTTCTCTATACAGTTCCTGAACTTTTAAATAAAATAAATTTCCGTTTCATAATTTTTTCTTGAATTTTTTTTAGGACCAATACAAATTTGTGTACGATACCCTAGAAGAACACCTAATTTGTGGAAATACTTGGTTTCCTGTAAGTGAACTTTCTGAACGACTCAAGGCCAAATCTGTAAAGGATCCCATCAGTAGAGTCAACGAATACCAGAGGGAGTACCTCTTGATTTGCAAGCAAACCCCAAGGTAATACGAAATACAATTTATATCTACACATAAAATAATTATTTGCCAGTGAATTTTTGTAGCACACACTACAAATGTGGCGAGCAAAATATATTGTTTGTCGTGAGTTTTTAATTTTTGGGACAAATGGAGGGGATCTACAATCTTATGCCAAGTTCAAACGGCCAATGAAAAGCTCTTTAATGGCAGTTATACTCTCGGATGCTTGTCATTTGAAAAAAAAAATCTTAAGACAGAGTTTGTGTTTAATAACCCTAAATTTTCAAATTTCTCGATTTCACTAACTACACTTTGCGAACTCGCCAAGCGCCCTTCTAGATCAGATACGAACTGCGAACTTAACTCATTCCGTCTGTCTCACTTGGCGAGCTGCATGTGCAGTAAGTACACTAAGATACAAAACCTTTGAGTAGGAGGGATTTCCCTACCCAAATAAACTAAATTAAGGATACATGATTCGTGTATCGGATAACACAAAATCAGGTAGTTTTCCTCGGTTAACAGTTCGGCCATCCTATACAGCACTGTCCTCAGTGCACTGGCCTCCTAAATCAATAAATATAATTAATAAGGTTTACTACACACAAAACCATTTCTTTTTTTTTCGCACGTAGCTCTTTACCTTTACCTTGCACGTAGCCTCTTTTCGCACGTAGCCTCTTTACGCACATAGCCTCTTCTGCACGTAGCCTCTTTATGCACACAGCCTCTTCTGCACGTAGCCTCTTTATGCACACAGCCTCTTTAAGCACACAGCTTATTTACGCACACAGCTTCTTTAAGCACACAGCTTCTTTACGCACACAGCTTCTTTAAGCACACAGCTTCTTTACGCACACAGCTTCTTTATGCACACAGCTTCTTTACGCACACAGCTTCTTTATGCACACAGCTTCTTTACGCACACAGCGTCTTTACGCACACAGCTTCTTTAAGCACACAGCTTCTTTATGCACACAGCTTCTTTACGCACACAGCGTCTTTACGCACACAGCTTCTTTAAGCACACAGCTTCTTTTCGCACACAGCTTCTTTACGCACACAGCGTCTTTACGCACACAGCTTCTTTACGCACACAGCTTCTTTACGCACACAGCGTCTTTACGCACACAGCGTCTTTATGTACAATTGTACAAATCTCCCAATACTCCCACTTTATTATATCAACTTTTGTGATTTCCACATTTCTCCCCACCTAAAATTTCTTTAAATCACGAATAAGTTTTTTTTTTGATAGCTTTCGTAACATGGCTCTGCGTTCGATTAGATTGTTTTCTTCATTTTGTTCTACTCACAATACGTTTTTCCAAGTGAATTTCCTTTCATTCACTTCCTGTGTCATTATTCTCAGAGGTCCCATCTATCCCCATATAGGTACCAAAATTAATAAAAGTTGGCCTTGCGGAAACAATCCGACATTCGCATCCACAATATTAAGATAAAATCAAGACTACCTTGAATTTTCGGTGCAAGTGACAACTGACAACAAAACAGTTATTTTGTGATCACCTAAAGTATTTGACTATTACAAAAGTATCATCTATCACCTTACCTTACACAAAATGTTGTTCATAAACTAAGCTCCAGCGCTCCTACCCAATTCCCCCGCAAATTTTGCCGTGAACAGTGAAATGTGAAATTGTGATTTGTGAATACGTGTGAAAAGTCATAAGAGTATCATATTTTCACTATAATACTCTTATATCTGTAATCCATTTTACCGTCGACTCTCTTTCATTGCGTCGTTTGTACAGGCAGGATGAATGAAATAAAAGTATTACCCTGAATCATAGTTTGCAGCATCTGTACACAGAGTTTGCGTAGATGAAATTTAATGTAGTATAACTTAACTTTTTCAATTGTTAATATTTCAAGAAGAAAAATAAGAACTTAGAAAATCTCTTTTTTTTTAATACGTCATTTGTTAAGATTGGTTAAGCTTGTGAACCGCAAGAGGTAAATATATTGCAAAACTACAGACATTCGGCCTTACCTACAATCAACCCCAGTCTGGAAGTTCACGCAAAGACCCCACACTTTCCAAAATCCCTCTACCAATAAACAAATATAGTTGCCAAAACATCGCCAACTGTAGGGACAAATATTAACGTTCAGAAACCCATGCTTATCTGGGGCATTAGCTAAATAAATCCTCCCGAAATGTCACCTTGAAGAGGAGTGTTGCCCAACTATCCTAAATGATGGTATGGAACCTCGTAATAGGAGCAAATCTACATACGTTGTTGTTCAGCCTGACCGTTTATAATTATAAACTTATTTTAGTAAATTGTAAATGTTTTCTGATTCCATTCGCTGGAACACAACAATACAAGCGGTTTTCAAGTCTAGCAAACACAAACCCGTACAAATGCATGCACAAAACTGAAAAACAATGCATTCTTGTTTTATTTCTAAACACTTACCCCCGTATTAATAAACAAAAATGTGCACAAGTAAGTAAGCCAGTAGGCATCAGATAGCACACAAAAATTGTACGTAACTGCTGAATAACGAGTTGACAACTCCTACGCAGCGCTCATTAACACTTGCGTCAAAATATGCACCTCGAACACCTTGATTAAAAGAAATAGCTAGTGCTTTTCTCTGCTCTATCTTGTTTAACCGCCAGTGCTTGCTCTATGATTGACTTTCACTTCAGCTTGCAACGAATGCATGCTAAGTAAAAATAAATTTGATATAAGTTTGGGATCCTTCCAAGACCCTCTTGAGAGCAGTCGCTAAGAGAATAAAATATCTGTTCATTTAGTATTGGACAGCTCATATCTGAATACTTTTCCTTTTTACAATTCTCAGTACCTTAGGCGGCAGGTAGATTTTGGATGAAGATCTTAAATATTGGTGTGGAAATGGTTGTTGTGAAAAGGTTGACCTCGCGGAAAATATAGATAGAAGAACTATCAGCATTCAGCAAAATCCATGCGAAATAATAAATTCGGGAACTGCTGGAGGAATATCAGGTAGCATGTGCGAATTTAAGATATACAAAATTCTGTACTACTTGGTGCGAATTCATCTAGGAGAAAACATGACAGTTTATGTATATGTAGAAGAATGTCCAAGGCTTTATATTTTTTCCCGAATTAGGTAACAAAGCTATGCAATTTTTAAAAGATCAAACTGTATTTATTTTCACACCTCCATACACCCTTGCAAGTACTGTTGCAAACGGAAATGAATGAGCAGGTTAACATTTCTTTCGAAAACACTCACTTGCTAACGATCCAAATGTGATCCTTAGACCACCAACAAGTTCCGATTTGCACTATCAGCCATCGAATAAATCAAGCATTCCAACAAACTGTGTTCCGTCCGAAATTTGTGTCCGATCGAATAATAGGGCATTACTGACTTGGCACACGATACTTGACAGAACAGCGGATATTTTGTGCATTTCCCATTTTCTGTTTTGCCTTTTGCTTATAATAAGCTTCAAAAAGCCTTTAAAAGAAATCTGTTGGGCAAATTAATTTGCAATTTAAACATTCCCCCCTTTAGAACAAAATCCTCGCCGTGAAGTAAACCATTGACCCTGTTCTTCACGAAAACAAACCATGAAATCTAAATTTTGCGATGACAAAAAATGTAATAGTTTCTAAGAAAGTTCTCGCACCAGCAAATGTGGAGGACTAATCGTTCACTGGCACCGCCTCACCAATGCTGTACATCCCTACTAAAGCCGGCAACCAGCCAATCGTTGACATCAGTGTTTGACCACTAGTAGACCGACTGACTGGATCCTAAAAGTTAATCACCTAAAAATTAATTGCACAATCCGAATTTAACGTTTGGATGGATTGTCGATGCACACGAACATAACCATTCGCAGTGTGCACTTCATCAAACTGAACTCACCTCCATGAAATCACTTTTCGCTGGTAATTTTCACAAAAAATCGGTTCAAAACAATGTATTTAATCAAATTGAATTACAATAACTGTCGAAAGCTGATAAAAATTTGATAAAACTTGGAAAAAAATGCTGATAAATCGCAACGCACGTCTACAGAGCACAATAGTATGCAATTGAAAGACTGTGCAAATGAATCAGCTGGCAAACGTTGATGCACACAACGCCATATACTGGCAATACCGGAACCATTTGCTACAAAGACAAAATTTGTCACACAAATTTGGTGCAAAACCAATTGTCTCAAAAAATCAAGAAAAACTATGTAACGCAAACATAAACGTCATCTATCATGAAAACGGCGTCGTAAAATTGCTCAATACAAAACGTGTGGGAAAATGAATTTTGTTCATAATTCTTTTTTCTTTGGGGGATTTTTCGGGAATTCCCTGAGCATTCCTCCCGTTCGGCCGAAGACCAGTCCGAACCGGTGCGAATCATCAAAACCGCTCCAGCCGTTCCCGAGCTACAATGCGACTCCCGCACTCAACTGCCTCGCGACATCCCGAGCTCCAAGTGCACCACGGGTTCGACGCGAAAGATCCCCCGACTCGCGGCATTGTGAATAACACATTTGAAAGTAGAACTCAATGAAAAAAAAGGGATAAATCATCAATTAATTGCATTTCGTTCCAGCTTATATATTGTCTTCATCTTACATTCACGCGCCAAGTGTCCAGGTGTTTTGCATCTATAGCAAAGTTGTGCGCTCTGTGATCTTTGTGCGTTCGACCTATTTGCAAGACTCGTATCTTTTTGTAATTGATACGGCTTGAAATTAGAATGCAGAAATGATTTGCTGACTTGACAACTGGTTTGCAATCGTTGCCTGTATTGCAATCTGCTTGTATTTGGGTGGATTTCAAGGCTTTTATTGTCGATAAAAGGTGTGGTATAGTTTTACAGCTAGTAGTAGTAAGGCTATTCTATTCATTAAAGAGCGATCTTTAATTCCCGTCACTATGTAATTTATTATCGTCTGCGCGGTTAGGTTACCCCGTTTTCCCAATGCAATCATTTCGAACACATAGTTCTCGATACTCTCCTTCGTCGGATAATTGTCGGGATGACAACTGAAAGTGAATATCGGCATCGTCGTTCGGCGACGGAAAATCTGCCAGCAGTCGAGTTTTAAATTCACCCCAGCTCGAAATTTGACCCTATAGCCTTGGAACCAATTTGACGATGCTTCATCAAGTCTTAATGTTGCATAAAACAATGTACTTCGATCGTCCCATTCGTACAAATGGCTTATGTTTTCCAATGTTTCAATCCATTGAGAAGCACTCAGGGAATTGCTGGAGGACGGTCTGAATAACGGAACAATTTTTTTAACTTCATCAGACCATAGCCTCAAGGACATTTGTGAGGCGACTGTACATTCAGATGTATTTTGATGACTTTGGGAACGGCGATATGTAGCTACTTCAGACTCTAATCTTTCGTTTTTTTTTTTTTTTAATTCATCTAACTCAGCTCTTAGTTCTTGAATAGATGACTCACCTTATTGGCCGTCTAACAGACGCTTCGGAATTCGATGTTGTCTTCTAGCCATTTTTGTTTGTTAAGAAAAAAAAAGAATCCTTTCTATTTCACAACAGAATTTGTTCACTTCACTAAATTGTTTCTCTGGTCACTATTAAGACAACTTCTAAAATAATTTTTGCTTGTACCAACTCGTTATCTAAAACGCACTTCTCATAGAAACTTTCAGTATGAGAACAAGGAAGCGTAAGCCGTTTTTCCCTCTTTTCTTTTTTCAGATTCAAAAAAAAACGATCAGCCATAAACACACAGTTGCGCTTCTAGATTTTTTTTTCACACAGATACAATTTACTTCCGGAGAGGACGAGAGATAAATATATAGATCGTGCACAATCCATAACATTCCTCCACACAGTTCGTAGTGCGAGAAGGAGAGAGAAATATACACCAAACACGTTCAACCCTTATACCCATTCTTGTTATCGAAAGAAGAATGGAAATACCAAAGGAAAAACACTCACGCAATTGCATCCTTCTCATTTTGATGCGTAGGAGTGTATTACAGCAATTGATTAGCAAGAGAGAGAATACTGAATTCGCCGCTTGCATATTGGGAGTACAAAATGTGCAATTACTTACTTAAAACTCGGCATATTTTCCTCCGGCCATGATTTATTTTGTTTGAGACTTACATGAAAAATGTTTACTCCCACACACCACCAATCTGTAGGAAAGTGTTGCGATCCCACTTCTGAAATTAATAACCCTAAATTTTCAAATTTCTCGATTTCACTAACTACACTTTGCGAACTCGCCAAGCGCCCTTCTAGATCAGATACGAACTGCGAACTTAACTCATTCCGTCTGTCTCACTTGGCGAGCTGCATGTGCAGTAAGTACACTAAGATACAAAACCTTTGAGTAGGAGGGATTTCCCTACCCAAATAAACTAAATTAAGGATACATGATTCGTGTATCGGATAACACAAAATCAGGTAGTTTTCCTCGGTTAACATGTTGTTTTTTTCGTGAATCGAACCCAGAACCTCTCGCTTCGTAGTCCAACACACTTACAACTAAGCGTCCGCGCCTATAGTTTTGACTTATTTAAAATAATTTGACACAAACGTATTTAATCCACAACTTAATGTTTTTAGCATTCATAAGTAGCCTGCATTATATTTCATTAGTTTGATGGTTCATATTAATTAAAATGTATGTATTCTTTTATATTTCTTATTTTTTCCAAGGTTTTCGATTGGTGACTGTGCTGGCGGACATAGAGCTGATAACAGGGAGAAAAATAGAGATGTCTTATGTGTACCACGTACGTACCCACTTATTATTATACGAAATATATCCCTAGTCTTTCACCTGATTGGCTTTACTTAAACTTTTTTGCTATGTCAAAAAGAACTCTTTAATTTGTGCCGTAACCTCTACTAACTCATTTTTTATTGATTGTCCTAAAAAATTTTGGGACTAATGTCGTTTTCCATTGGGACAGAAAAAACTAATTTTTTCAGAGTCAGAGCTGTCAAAATTCACGTTCCATTGGCCATAAAAAAACACTTTCAGATGAATTTTTCGCATCTCGAGCGAGATTTACACTTACTCACTAACACCAAAGCATTTGACATTGTCGCACCTGAAAGTGTGATATTATTGACGTTTTAAGATGACAAGTCTGTGAAAAATAGAAAAAAATCTACATTTGGCCGCTGCAATGCATATCTATATAAATTTAATGAATTTTTATAAGCGCAAAATACAATTTAAGAACAAATTATACAATCACTCACCACAAACACAAATGCAAAAAAATTATCTCATTTTATGTTTCATTATTATGCACGAAAAGCATGAAATGTCAGAACAGTTTCTGAAAAACCCAATGCAAAACGGACATAAGTGTAACATGGAAAGCAATAAAATAAATAAATAACCTCTTCCTTTTTCTCAGCATTTTAATAAATAAATACTTTGAATGTGTTCTTCTATTCCCAGCTGATAATTTCCGGCCGTATTTAACATCATTTCAAGGAAACGCTTTTACTGATTACATAAACGCATGTTTCGTTGATGTAAGTATTAATAAAATGTCTGCTATAATCATTATTAGTGAAACGGGTCGTTTTCTGATGAGGGTGATCAGTGATGCCAACCCGCATCAAAGTTTTTATGCCTAAACCCAAAAAAAATTATGCCTTTGGTGAAAAAGACAAAAATTGCATATTTTACCACAAAGTGATTAAAATTTGTTAGCAGAATGTTGGTCGATCGATAGGTAATCAAACTTTTTTTGATATCTGTAATCCAAAGTTTGGGTTTATTTTTTTAAGTAAAGTAGAAAATTGGAAAATAATCGTGACGCACAGTTGTAAGTGAAAACAAGTGATGCGACTTTGATTAAAGAATGTACCACATTTACCAATTTCAAAACTTATTTGTATGAATTGATTGTAAAAAGCAATTGACAACAAATTATGATTTTTTCTAAAACTTATTCCTCAAGCATCGGAATTATGCCCAAAAAGCATAATTACTATGTTTGGGTTGGCATCACTGGGGGTGATTGTCAAAGATGATGGTCAACTTCTACTTAGACAAACACAAATTAAATATTTAATATAAAATACCCTTTCGTTCCCTTTACGAAACAAAAATCACAATTTAATATTTAACTCTACTTTTAGGGTTACACTAAACCAAGGGAATACATTGTCACAGAGTGGCCGATGAAACACACTTTGGGAGAGTTTTGGTCATTGGTATACGATCACGAATGTTCTACAGTTGTGGTACTGTGCCAACCACCGATAACTTCACAGCAATATCCATCGTTCTGGCCATTTCAATCGAAAATGGAAAAATACGGCCCGGTCTTCTCTGTACATTATGTAATGTCAAGAAAGTACCTAAACATAAAGCAATGGGAATACAAAATCAACAAAAAGGTGGGTGCATACATTTTAATTTTGGTTAAAAACTTAAAATAAATTAAAAGAAACAAATGAAACATGAGCCTAAAAACCGGAAATATCAATTTGAATTGTTTTGCCAAACAGCAATGGAACTGGAGCGTGGATTTTATGTTTACAAGTAACGGATCGGAATCGGACACATTACTAAATAAGTTAGCAAATTATTCTTTCATTTCAAGTAGGATTCTCCACAAATTAAACACCCAACCACAAACATGACACATGACTTCGTAACTATCAAGATATGTTCTTTAAAAATGCAAAACAGTCAATAAGCACACATTGCGCAGTAATAATAATCATTTTAAGTATCGACTTTAAGTTAACGCAAGCTCACAATTGCGAAATTTGTATGGAAATATATAGCCACTCCGCGGTACCAATAATCATTTTTATTGTGTAAAAGATAAATTTTTCGAACTCGCAGTGGCGACATTTTTCATAAAAAATTGCATATTGTGACCTACAAAATATTTAGTGTAGAGGTGATTAGTAACGCCCTCTGTGAAGTACGAAAATTTTAAGTCGAAACTAAAAATGTTTATTGCACAGAAAGTCACTCACACTTCGGTAGGCGACAGATGAGCACGTCACTTATTTTACTACAAGATTATAGCAGCATTTACGCACAGCACACTATACGACCACATATTTTATTATGGCCGGAAAAATTGTGTTTAAAAATTGGTGGCGACTTTCACTCACCATTCAGGTTATGTATGTGTATTGAATTGTCAGGCGCCTTTAATTTCCTAATAGCTTTGCAGGTATTTTGGGCTAGCTTACAGAATCGTATTCCCTGATTGGCTGCCATTTTAAATGATCAGAAAAAACGTCCTAATAATAATAATAATTAAATTCACGAACGTCTGCTCATATTATTAATTTTTGTCAACAGTTTAATTTTTTACTACGGAACTAATTTGCTTGTGAACTATTTTTATGTAAAAAAAGGTAAAGTAAGTCTGTCACCATTTTTCTTTTGACAAATCTCTCTTGCAATTGAATAGCATATTATGGTCAACCACAATTGGACCATAATTGGCTTAAGCTTAAGACGGAAAATCAATTAAGGTCAGGTTTCAAATCGCAACATTCGATTTCACATGCAAAACAAAAACAAATTTCGTTATCTATTGCTCGTCCACGAATGATGCGATTCGACCCCTGGTTAGATCACTTTTTATCCTATTATCGCCACGAGATACGAATTTTTTGCTTTCGCGCATCGGCTTAAGCTGGATTACTACCATAAAATCCCACTGCAGAGGCCCACCTAAGATTTACTAAAAACGTTTAAGCAACCAGCTATCGCTACAACTTGGTATGGTGCCAGGAGCTCTGCGCCATCTGTGGCTCAGGCTCGAAACACTCTGATGTTGATACTTGACACTTTTTAGTCTCTCTCATACACTCTCTCTCTCTCTTTCTCTCTATCACATATTATTGATTTTATTTAAATGTGCGTTTCGTAGATTGTATCTTTGACTGAAATGATGGCAGGTGTTAAGGCCCCTACACGAACAGTTCAGTTGTTCCAATTGTGCTGTTGGCCTATGGGGCATAAGGTAAGGAATCCCCATCCGAAAAGCAATCTTATGTAATTGTTTTTATATTCATACAGGTGCCAAGCTCCACCAATTCATTGGTTTACCTAATGAATATGGTCGAAAACTGGAGGAGGAAAGCAGACTACGGTCCAGTCTGTCTTGTTACACCGTAAGTAGATTTATTAGTTTAGGTGCATAATCAATATCTGATGGTCGCGCTTTATTGGCCGCACAAAATCTTCTTACGAAAGGAACGGGGCCAAAATGAGCTCCCAATCCAATTGAAATAAATCAAATTAAATTTCCGTTCCTCTGGTGGGGACGCCTCCACCTGGGACATCATGTGCAAGCTGATTTAGTATTTTTTTCATGAAAAATACATCTATGAGAGTACAACTGTCAAAACAGCGCTCATTATATAGGCATAAAGTTGTTGGTCAACATTTAGTTTATTTCTATAAATTAAAAATTTTAAACTTTTTATTTGTAGTGACGGAAGAAGCCGCGCGGGAGTGTATTGCGCCGCGAACGCCTGTATAGAGCAGGTAATTCAGCACGGAGAAGTTGATGTTTTCCAAGCGGTTAAAACCGTTCGCCGACATAGGCCGCAATTGATTGAAAATATGGTAAGATCGTTATAAGTTGCCTTATGTTTTTCTGTTTTTATTTTCTATTCCATTTTAGACGGAATACAAATATTGCTACGACCTCGTACTACATTACGTGCTCCATTTTCTGAAACGACACTAAACCGATGGACATAAATCGCGGTTCTAATGATTATTTCTAGTGTCCATTTTAAATTTTTATAAGGAAATGACTAAAAATGATTATTAATGAGTCCCGTACAAGAAACATGTTTCAGTATTACCTCACTAGATGTCGCCATAATTGCTTTCTCATAGTTAAAAAATAAAAAAATAGTAAATCCAAAAGAGATCCTTTGAGGTAATGCTGAAGGTCCATTTTCGCAAGTATGATTTCTTTATTTAAATCAAGGACTAATAGTGATATTGAGATGGCATTGGAATTTTTAAAGAGAGCTTTCTATTTAATTACAGATCTTATGCACAATTTGTTACGCATGAAGATGTTTTTTATACTAGAAAGTTGCAAACAATTTATTATTTTTTGTAGTTATTTAAATGTTTACTAAAAAAATATATGTGTATCGTAAATCGTCCAAAATAAATCTATTTAAATGTTATAAACTGTAATGTCTATATTTTAAAATAAATAAATGGAAACCTTAACCCAATGTTCTGGTTTATTGCTGTAAAATGAAATTCCATTTGTTTGTTAATTGTGTTGCAGGGAAAAATTAAATGGACTAATAATATAACTATTTTTTTTTTTAAAAACAATTTATTGTTAAAACTCTTTTTAAATGGTAGATGGGTTGCACTGTGCAAAACAGTAAGCTAGAGACGCAGCGGAACATGGGGACAATTCAGGGGTTGAGTGTTTGATCTGATTTTATTTATTTTAAGCTGGGATGTGAGCAGTTGAATACGGGGATTTCAAAAATGTACGCAGAATAAGTGACTTTGCTTTTTACCCAACGATACAGAATAGAGCAACAAATCAAACACCTCATAAATATGCACAACATAATAACAACAAGTTGATCGGTTCTTCGATTTCTGTCTGTCTTGTTAGTTACTTGTGCTCTCTTCGGCCAGTTCATCTGAGAGTACCAAGCGATACATACATTTTGAATGAAACGTTAACATCTCAGCGAGCGTTTGAAAGAAAATTTACTGGTGAATTGCCTAACACAAATGAGAGAACGTAATGCGAATACATAAAAGAGGTGTATAAGAAATAGTATAAAAATCTGCAGAAGTGAAAAATGCAAATGTGAGGAAGTAAATTATGCGAACTCGCGCAAGAAGATTAAGTATGCGACATTTTTTATTTGATAAAAAGAATTATGTTTTTATATTTTATTTCAAAAATTGTAGCGGGAGGGCGTTTTTAATTTGAAAACAGTGCAATGCAACGTCTAGTTGGTCTGGCATAACCTCGACAGCAAAGCATGAAACTTGGCTGTGTTTCTTTGATTGGAAAAATGTAATAGATTCAAACAAAATTAGTGCTATAGGTAGCAAGTTATCAAGCTGTGTATTAAGCGCGATACTGAGAATCATCTAAACTGTCCAGCCTAAATTTTGCGAACTCACAATTGCCAAATTTTCAATATAAAATTACCCATTGTGATCTACAAAATATAAAGTGTCAAGATTTAAAATGAATATTAGTGAGGCCCTAAGAACTAGGTTGGTAACTAACTAATGTATGACTTGAAGCTTTGCTTATGCATTTGGCTTGGGCATATCGCTAAGGGTACCTCGTGCGTCGCCCTAATCAGAAGGGGTGATACTTTAAACTTAAATTCAACTAAGAAGTCACAGGGTTATTAACATTTTTATCAAGAAGCTCCGTGCCTATTTGTTTGGCTAATATATTCGTTTTTATTTCCAAGTACGAGTATACAGCTCCTACGTAAATCCTAATCTGAGATCAACGTCCAAGAAACATGCAGCTGATGGATGTCAGAGAAGCTGACGTCCCAATAGATTATTTAGCGATTTCAGAGCGTGTGCTAAATATGACATAAAGCTCTCGAAGCATTTTGCGCCAGTACACAAAAGTGTGGCAGACAATGCAATGAAGCTAAAAAGCTCAAGATTTATGAGAAAACTTACTCGTGCGCATTGCAAAATGGCGGGTCAGCAGAGAATATTACACACAGCGGACAGCAGGTGTAACATAAAGCGACAGAACTTGACAAAAATACAACTGGATTCTACAAGTGTTGCACGTTTCGTTAAAACGCAGTGCAGATGACACTTGTAAAACTTATCAACTTATTATATTCAGATTTGACAACTGCAAACGGGTAGCGCCACAAACTGATTGGGCGAAATTAGACAGAGATCACCTTTGTCTAAGATGTACGATCGAGGAAATAATGGGCTCCACCATTTCATACAGCGGTAGGCACATTATCTCATCAACTGACGGAAATGATCAACACAACATTACATTGGAATTAGAAGAGAAGAATTATTACTGTTAACACAGGAAAGATAAGAGGCTCCATTAAATAAATACAAGGCGCAGTAGGTTTTCGCAACTAATCGTTTGAACGAGTTCTTAATTTTGGAACGAAGCGAATGGACCTTCAATTTTATACCGAAATCGATCGACTGAACTGAAAATTTTTCTCAGAATAGCCCTACGGTGCAATCTGTTTGGCTACGATTTCACGTGCAATTTTTCGTGGCAAAATTTTGATATGCTGACGTCACAAAATTTCGGCCATTCGGTTGTCACTCGTATCGTGAGAGTGTGCTTCTACAGCACGAAGACTAGACGCTTGACAGGCGACCACACGTAGTGAAAAATTTAGGACAAATGTTTACGTCATATGTCAAAATTTTACATGAAAAGTGTCACGTGTAGTCGTAGCTTTTTAACCTGCAACACCTACTACGTTCAAGAACCGGCAAAGCGGAAAATCCATCGCTCGACGAGACTTTCACCAGATAATTGAAGTGGGACCTGAAACAATTGTTTTTGTTAACTACAAGCAGACAACTGTATAGTGACAGCTGGTGGGAGGAGTTTGGTTGTTGAAACTAGACTGTATGGCTCTGGTCTTAAGTAAACTCTACAGATTTAATCTGTATTTACGTACGCAATCATTTTATTCCATTCCATTTCATTCCACTCCATTTCATTCCATTCGATATTTTATAGGCAGAGGTTAGGTTACGCGCATTCGAATTCTGTTTATTTCTCTTTGCCCTACCATGTCTAATTTTTTTAAAGCAGGACCGACACAAGTATGTTTTTTATTTATTTACTGTTACTATTGCCTCTAAAAGTAGCTTGCTGTTGAGATATGTTACGACTCTATCGAATAAAATAAAAAATAGATGAATTTATTTTCTGTACTATTTAAACCTTGAAGTAAAATATCGAATAAAGCGATCTTGAATAATTCAAATTTGTTTCAATTCCACCGTGAAAAGAATATCTTAATACTACTACAAGGTTTTAAAAAATAAATAAAACCGATTTGATTTCTTTAACAATCGAAAACTTGACTCAATCAAAGTGTATCGCTTCGTCCTAACTAAATTATAAATTAGTCAACGAAAACCAACTTGACCGTGCATGTATTTATCTTTAAGTGAAGATTTGCTTTTATTTAATTTTCGTACATGTACGTTTCTTAATCAGCTGACCTGTTCGGAACCATACCTAGAATCGAGCGAGATAAAGGGAACAACTGCCAAGTATCTCAATTTTTTATTATTTTATTGTACAAGAGCCACAATCAAATTGCCTCTTTGTACTTGTGTTATCAATGCTATTCTGCTTTGGACATTTTGTGTCGGATATCAGTTGGGTTGGGGAGCGACTCATCTCAGTGTCACATCCACAGAGAAAAGTTCTCTGCGGTGTGCGCCTGCCGCAGTGCCGCTGTGCTCTTCCGTTTTATATTATATTACTTTACATATTTTTATGTAGTTAATATTTGCCTTTCAACTAAATGTCATTACGATAATTTTTTTTAATTGCACCATAATACATTTGTACGTAGCGATGCCTAATTGCAAGCTGTGAAGTGGAATAAGGAGACTACGAAGGTAATTTCTGTGATTATTTTCTTCGTAAATATTTTTTATGAGCATCGAAACTACTGATTGTTATAAACAAGCACTCGCGGAAAATGTTACTAAACGTACAAAAGTGACATATTTTTGCTGATTAAGCTATTTGCTGTCATCGCGAAATGTACACACAAATTAGCCACCTAGTAGTTACCTACTTATTATAATAAAATAAAAATATAATAATATATATCTTAAGTTAGCTGAATATGATGAAAACGCGATTTGTGTTCCTTTTTCTGTCAATATCGTAAATATTTATTTACTTCAAAAAAACACAAGATACAAGCCACAGCATAATTTGTCGAGTGAAGTGATCTCTTGAGTAAATGTGTACATAAATTAAGTGCTAAGCTTAAATAAAAGA
The DNA here is from genome assembly GCA_948293265.1 of Cheilosia impressa. Lineage (NCBI taxonomy): Eukaryota > Metazoa > Arthropoda > Insecta > Diptera > Syrphidae > Cheilosia > Cheilosia impressa. Next base: position 15,490,411 of record OX411884.1, read on the forward strand.
TATTAAAAATGCAAAAAGATAACGAAAAATCGTGTGCACCGGAAGAACAGTACAAGTTTTCGAGCAGTAACTATTTGATGCTTTTAAAATTGTTGGACATCTTGGTGTCCTCAATAGTGATCGCGCCATGTGTGATTGCATATTGGCGAGGCACTTGGCAACTTTTTGAACTTTTATTGCTGCCGCAGGACAGTGGGAAATCTGCCCTAATCTCGTTTGCACTTGGCAGTTTCGGTCACCTGTTCTTTACCCTGTGTCAAGACAGTTTTAAGAAATTGTTCGATCCCGACAAGAAGAGATTGACATATTATTTCGCGTCTCGCTGCTATACAGCCGTGTTTGGAATTGTTTGTGTGAATATGTGGCGCGGAGCTTGGAACCTGTGTGATTATTTGACAAGTAAAACTTCATTGGGAATAATTATGTTGACCACTTTATTGGCACTGATTGCCTTGGTGGTGATTAGAACGACGCGAAATCTAACCGCTGCTCCGTTTGCCGTCACGGTTGACCATTCGAAAATGTACTTTGAAATAACAACAATGTTTAACACAAAAGTGAGTATTTATGCGAATAGCAAGTTGAAGCAGGTTTCCGTGTTCGCCAATGGCGGACTTTCTACTTTGAAAGCGTTATCGAGGCCTTTATCAAAATCAATAAGCGTTATCTTATAGGTTTGGCTTCGCAATCAACATGGATATCTAGTTTGATTTCTTTTTAATCAAATCAGCGTCTTCCTCTGTAACTTTTGTCAGCAGAACAGAATATTAGTGTTGCTATATCGATTACTAATAGAACAAGTTTAACAATAAAAGCGAATACCATGAATTTGTGCGGACATAGTAAAATCTCGATAAATATTAATATTTGGCTTAATTAGTTTTGGAGTTCTAAATGGACTAGAATTCGGTATTTTAAATTTTATGTTTTTCGAAAATTCGTAGATAACGAAGAATTGCACAAGTGCTACAAGAATAAGGAGCATTCACAGAATGTTGTAAAAACTGAGCTTTGAAAAACAGAATTTAAAAAGCAGAACTCGTACAGCATTTAGAAAATTGTGCAAAGTTTAAGTCTAAGCTTTCTGATTTTCTGACATTTAATTTATGTGAAAAGGTAACGTCCAGCTTAAGCTTAAATTTTGAAACACATTTTTCTATAAAACTGCATGTTTAAGCTTAGTTCGAGTTAGTTTTCAGCTCCCTCCAAAATTTCGCTCAGCTAAATATAATCGAATCACTTTAACCGAGAGATACGCAGCTCCAGCTAAATATTCAAACTTTTTTACAGACCGCCATACTAATAATCATTTTTAGTGTCCAGGCTAAACTTCTCGAAGTCAGAGTAGTGAAATTTTCCATACAAAATTGCATATTGTGACCTACAAAATATTTAGTGTGAAGGTTAAAAATGATTATTAGTAAGGCCCAGAATGTATACTTGATCTGCATAAATTTATCGCGCCCTTTTTATGATAGGCTCATTTTCTCCAGATAAATTTTGACAGATCTTTGTGTTCTGTAGTGCTTTTGTGTTGCCGAAAAGTAAGCAAGGATGTTCTTTCAAAGAACAGCTGTTTTCCGTGACACTTATTTTAGAAAATATTTAGTTGGTTGAAGAAAAGTTGAAGAGCAATTAAAATGTAATTTTGCTCGAGCAGTTTACTTATCTTGAATTAAAAAAAAGAGTTACAGCTATTCCGAAATTTAAGCTCCTATCCAATGCTTCTCTATCCACATTTCCTAAGTCCAATTCATCTTTATTATGTCTTAATTTCTTTAACATATCGTTCGCTTCGTTTTGAAAGTTCAACGTTTAGAAAAAAAAACAACGGCTAACATAGCATTCTCCATTTATTAACTTTGTTTCAATTCTCCTTGGATTGGAGACGGCCATTTATTCTGATCTGTCAAACAGGAACTATGGTTAAATGTATTTTGTAATTCTTTGTTAGTTTATAATGGTGACTTTTTTACAGTTGGAAACGAATTAAGCCCCGTATCGCGTACTGATGCTCAGCTGAACTTCTTTGTTTATTTTTATCTTGGATACAGTTTTTGCAAAGGAACTTAATTTAAGGCAGGGAGAGCGTAAAAGGCTTAAGAATTACCTAGCTCCTGAAACAAGAAAATTTGCTGTCAGTTTACCAAATTTTCCAGGGCACTCATTCCGTAACTTTTCAAACGATTATCGTCAAAACGATAGACCTCCAAAACTAACATCTAAGTGCTAAAATTACAAGTTTGAGAGCTTAATCCAATTCGTTTTCCACAAATGTAATGCTGATGTTTGTAAAAAAAAATGTGAGCGATCAAAGTTGTAAAAACGATATCGTTTAGGCGATCGTTCATATACGGAATCTGCCCCCGGGTTTCTTGCGAATTTGTAGCCATTAGTTGTTCCGTGAAGCCGTTTCTTAACAGAAATCACCTGTAAAAGAAAGCAAGTGATGTAGAGAAAGTAAGATATGACACCCTCCACTGCTTGATAGATTTACTTAAAAATGGCAGAACCTGTCAGTTGAGAGATTATTTTAAATTTACATTCGGTTTGTGTTTCATATTTTGGTGCCTTTTACGTGTTTCAAAAAAATATCGCCCTTTCGCATATACCTAATTAGTTCTAAATTGGAAAAACTCGGTAATGAGTAAAGTGTCAAAACTTATTTATAACTACTCCCAGTTTGTTTAATACATAAACAGCACTTGTATTATATTAGGGTTCTTTTACTGAACAGCAGTCCATCAAAGTAAGGCAAAGCAAAGTAAAATAGACAAAAAACGTTGAATAAAACAGTTTACAGTGACATTTATATTAAAGTGGTATAAACTAGTACAATTTTGTTGTATTTTTGGAGTTTTGACTTGTTTCCCTTTCAGCTTGAACGTTAAATTCGAATGGCGCTTAAAGCGGCTTACTGGGAGTGTCATGACGGAATTTGAAAATATATACTTTCATTTTACTTACTTTTACATCGGGTCCGGGAGTAATATTTACTTTTATTTTTCTTTTTCAGAAATATCGACGTCCATTTCTATACCTTCTGGACACGTTTTTCTCCGTAATTGTTGTTGGCACATTAGTTGTTATTGCTTGGAGAGGAGTTTGGCAATCTCTGGATCTGACATTTTATCGCGATAATGAGTACAAGTCTGCAGTCGGCTCTTTAGTAAGATTTTCTTGTAATTTACATTAATCACCTTGTTTATTATTTCTGTAATATACTACTCACGTAGTAAAAGGTCCAATATACGTATATAAAAAAAATAAAATATAATGATATACAGTGGGTGATCAAATTATTACGGCCATCTAAGAAAAATACTTGTTTTGAGGATTTAATGCAACGAAGATATTGCCACAATTGGAGGAAAGGTTCCAAACGGCAATTATTTGTTAATGCAGAACTCCGCACGCTGTCTTAAGGCAAACGGAGTAGGTTTTTTTTGGTGGAAAAAAAATCCTTGAAAGGCCGGAAGCTCCCCAGATCTCAAACCAATAGAAAATCTTGGAGAGCTAGTTTAAAAAATAAATATGCAATGAAAAATTAACAAATAAGCTACAATATAAGAAAAATTAATTGAAGTATGACGCACAGTAGCGAAAATATAAAAAATACGTGTTGTAGGAAATCCATTAAAAGTGTGACCAAGAGAGTCATGAAGGCGGCTTTATCTGCAATAGTATGGGTAGCAAAATATTTTTTTTAATTTTTTCATAGCCCTTCTTTAATAAAAATATGTCTTTTATAAGTTTATAAGACGTTCTCAATATATAAAAATAAATAAAAATTGAAAAATAGTAACATAACTTATGTACGGTTACTTTTCAATAAATCTATTTTGTTTTATGTGGCCGTAATAATTTGATCACCCACTGTATAAAAACAATAATTATGTAAGACGCTAAAATTTCAACAAATTTTTGGATTTCCAAGAGTAAGACAATGTCGCACTGATGGTGACCTCTGTTCGGGCGAGTTCATAAATGCAACATTGTTACATATTAAACGCTTTTTAGGCGCGACAGATGTACACTGTTAGAGTGTGACAGATTTACACTGTTGAAGTGCGACAACTTCGTCTTTTACTTTTTAAGCAAATAAAATTTGTATATAGGACCAGTGGCAGCACAAGTTCATCTTTCACTTTTTAAGCACAGAGCTTTTTCGCTCAAACGATTGCAAACTCTCGGCATTTACATTTTAAAATTAAACCAAATAGGTTAAGGAAAATGTCCAGATTTAGTTGGTTTAAAGATTTGGGTTTTTTTATGTGGATTATTATATTTTCTAAATATCATTTTAACAACAATATGCCAACAATGTTTAATTTCTGTCAAAGATTAACGTTAACAGATTATTGGATATGGAATAGTAGGCGTAACGTTTGCTTTGCAACCCATCTGGAGGCGAATATGCAACCACGTAAGTGGTACATTAAAATTGGTTTTGGCTGATTCGTACTACTTGATAAGTTTCTTTGGGGCAGTCAACGTGTGGCGCGGATTTTGGATACTTTTGGACGTTTACTTATATCCAGGTACGAATAGTTTTAAAAGTTTATCACATTTCACAATCATGCACATATCCATACAACACGATATCCAATCTATTTTAGATCACTTTTGCGTCTCGCATACTCGATCTTAAAAAATGAAGTGTCAAAAGAAATAAATTTCCCTGGAGCATGCCTCCTAATTTTAATTTTACTAAATGAATAAGGTTGCATTTTACCGTGCAAGATTTTTCGAACAGTGACACTTGTACCTTTACATTATGTAAATCTGTCACTCACCTTTATTAACAGCAAATTGCAAGAATATGTTTTTCTTTCTCCTATATTGATTATACCCACATATACGTATACATTTATTAAAAAAACCTAAACTCACTTTTTTACAATAATAATACAACCCGCATAAAATCACATCGATCAACGCCGAATAGCACATACCTACCCGCGTTCCATTGACAGCCAGGTGACTCTTTAATGTCAAAGTGATGTCAAAATCCATAAATAATTTTTATAAAGTTCATTGCTACATCAGTTAAAACGCCTCAACTTCACGGCAATACTTTTTGTTTAACTATAAATTATTTAAAACCATTTCTCTCGACATACTTAAATAATATTATTATTTATTACATTTTGTTTGCTTTTTTATTTTTAGAAAATCAATTGAAGAGTTATTTTGTATCACATGCGATATCATATATAATACTTACTGTCCTCAACTGCGCTAACTCGATACTTGTTCGTGGTATTGCCATTGATGGGGAAGAAGAAGATGACAGTTGCGTCGAATTCTCAATAGCTTATATAAAACTGCACATGCAAACCAAAAGAAGACGAAAATATATCGACATAAATAGAGAAATCGGAGATAAAAAACTTAAGGAACAACAGCTACTAATGCAATCACGAAATTTATAATATATGTATGAATGCATGTATATAGAAAATGTTTATATGTATGTATGATAATATATTCATGTCTAGTCTAATACGATGCGGAATTTTTAAAGTACAGTAAAGCATGCCAAACCAAATCAATTTGTGTAATGTGAAGTCCGCAAATGCTTAACTAAGTCGTATAGTTAAATACATTCACCAAGATCAGACTTATGATGTTCTCCTTACTCGTGTAACCTTTTTTGTTGTAAAATAAATTTTTAATGAGAAAATAACAATATACAAACTTTGACAGCAAAAGAACAGCGCATATGTGTATTTTTTTATATTATTTTCAGCAGGATAATAATTATATTAACCACGGATAATTTATGACGCCAGCAGTAAACGGCTTAAGTTCGAACATCCAGTATAGATTAATATAACAAAATTCGGCACAATTCGTCTTACCCATAAACATTTTTAGTTTTGACACATAATTTTAGCAGTCCACAGTCCGCGATAATCATTTTTAGTGTCCAGACTAAATTTTTCAAACTAAGAAGGGCGAAATTTTCCCACAAAATTCCATATTGTGACCTACAAAATATATAAGTCTGAGGTTGGAAATGATTATTGGTATGCCCAATTGGCTATATTATCCATAAAAATTTCCCAATTGTAAGCATCCGTAAATTTAAAGCAGAGACTAAAATTTATTATTGGTACGGCGCAATTATGTTAACACTTATGAAGTCAAAACTATATTCTTCTTTATTGCTTCTTTATATACCAACTAACACGAGAGCAATGCAACTTTGTGCAACTCTTTTTTTATTTGAAAAAAAAATGGCGAATTGTTACATTTGTTTTTTCAATTGTGAATGCAACCCAATTCTGACAAAATAATATTTTTGTATAGCAGACTCATCACACGCTCGTGTAGAATAACACTGAAAAAAAAAAAATTTTGAGTCAAAGTTTGTTCCAAGACTGGTGTGGGTGATTTTGCATGAATTTGTTCTGAGTTCTCAGGAAGGAGATCTGCGACAGTCTTATGTGGTATTCGATTCTGCTTCTGCAGATTCGCTCTTATATTTCAGATTTCGTGTCAAACAAACGTCACTTGTTTTTTTTTTGTTGATGTTCTTGCGATTGGTAAAGGGTGATTTTTTAAGAGGTTTAGAACTTTTTTTAAAAAAAAAAACACAAAAAATTCGAAAAAATGAATGAAATATTTATTTGAATCGATAGTTTGAACCTTGCAATTTAATGTTTAAAGATAATTTCATGCAAATGTTGACCGCGGCTGCGTCTCAGGTAGCCCATCCGCTGAGTCCAATTTTGGCATACTCTTTCACACATATCGGCCGTTATCTCACGAATGAATGCATGGATGTTGGCTTCCAGTGCGTCAATCGAAGCGGGCTTGTCCCTATACACATTAGCCTTGGCATACCCCCACAAAAAATAATCTAATGGTGTCAAATCGCACGATCTAGGCGGCCAATTGACCGGCCCGAAACGTGAAATTAACTGTTCACCAAACTCGCCTCGCAATTGCGCCATTGTTTCGCGTGCTGTGTAGCATGTGGCACCGTCTTGTTGAAACCACATATCATGCAAGTCAAGAACTTCCATTTCGGGCAAAAAAAAGTTTGTTATCATCGCTCGATAGCGTTCACCATTGACAGTAACGCTGCGATTCGCATCATCTTTGAAGAAATATGGCCCAATAATGCCGCCGGCCCATAAACCGCACCAAACAGTGGCTTTTTCGGGATGCATTGGTAGCTGTTGCAATGCTTCTGGCTGATCTTCACTCCAAATGCGGCAATTTTGCTTATTTACGTACCCATTCAACCAAAAATGAGCCTCATCGCTGAACACAATTTTTCGATAAAAAAGCGCGCGATGAACATTTCGAACCGAGCACGAATTTTGATAGTAAAATTCAATAATTTGCAAGCGTTGTTCATTTGTAAGACGATCCATGGTTAAATTGCAAACCAAACTGAAGCTGTTTGACAGTGACACAAGGTACTAAACACACGTCAGCTGTCAAAACCAGTGTTGCCAAAACCAAACCAGCTAAAAAATCACCCTTTATATAGCCTTCGACACTTTCTAAGCGTCTTCCATTGGGGACGTTCAAGTAAGTCTGACAGCTGTCTGACTAGATATATCTCGGTTTTGATTGGCCGACGAATTTAGTCAATAAATTCATGACTGAGAACTATGTTGACAGTTCGCATATGTGGCGGACGTAGAAATCAAGTTTTTACGTTCAGGTTACATCTCATTCAGACCAATATAGTCGACTTAAAATAACTAGATTCTTGAATGTGTCCATTCACTGGTTAAATTTTATATTAAAACATTCGAAAATTGCGCACAGATTCATTTGAAAATATTTGAACATAAATAATTAACAAAAATAGATCCATCCGAAGAGTTGGCTTTCTTTTGAAAAATTTCACGACAGCGTAAACAAACTCCACTAGTTGTCAAACTCAAACGCACTTGTATTGGTAAATCTGAAGCAACTCTTAGAAAGAATCCAGATTCTCAAAAGTGCTTTGAAATTGGAAAAAGGTTGCATTTTTTCGAACCAAACGAACATCAAAAGTGGTCTAGAGCAAAAAAGTGCTCTAAGAGCGCCCAATCGAATACCACGTTAGGGTATAGATAGTTCGTCTAAACTGGTTGATGTTGACTACCTGACTATACGCTGTTAAATTTAAATTTATCGGGTCTTCATGGCATCGCATGCAGTGAGATAATTGCGAGTCTTTGATTAACTACAGGGCTTGAGATAATGATAATTAATAAGTTTGGTTGTTCTCAGTTTAAAACAGCTGCATGTTCGTGATGACAAACAGCTGTAAAGTGGAATAATTATAAAAGTAACGAAGGATTTTTCTGAGATTACTGTTTCCATTGGTGCACCTTACTTACTGCTATAAGCAAGCTCGGGGAAATTGTTACAAGCCAGCGAATCGACATCACATATTTAAGCTCATTAAGATCTGAACTGTCACCGCGAATGTGCGCAAAGTTATACCCACTTAAGTTTGCCAAAAACCAATTTGCATTTAAATGAAAACGCGAGCTGTGTTTTATTACAAACAGTATTGTTATTTATTTATCTAAACAGGAAATGTTTCTTGTGTACTTTTGTTAACTCAAGTGATTTCTAATTAAACCAGGTAATACTGGAAATGCAAGCCAAAACCGACATAACATCTATCCCGGACGAGTTAAACAGCAACTACCTACTGCTTTTGAGATGTATAGACTTTTTCCTGTCCTCAATAATAATCACACCATGTGTGATTGCATTCTGGAAAGGTGCCTGGCAACTGGCTGACACTTTACTATTGCCACGAAATATTTTGACATCTTCCATAATCTCATATGCTTTTGGATGTTTGGGTACCTGGTTATTTACTTTTTATCAAGATAGTTTTACAAAATGGTTTCATCCCGATAAACGATTGTTAACGTTTTACATTGTGTCCCGCATCTATACAGCGATATTTGGAATAGTTTCAGTGCAAATGTGGCGTGGGTTATTTAACCTTTGTGATTATTTGATCGGTGAAACCTCGCTGGTAGTAATTTTGATAACGACGTTATTTGCGGTCATTGTTTTGGCTTTAACGAAAACAACACGAAATCTCCCCGCACAACCGTTCTTCGTATACGTTGATCATTCGAAAATGTACTTTGAAATAACAACAATGTTTAATACAAAGGTGAGTATCAAAGGCAACAAAGGACATCAGTTATCAACGTCATCTATCAGATAAAGTAAAAAAATAAATGCTCACATTGGTGTTTCCCCAATTTTCCCACATTTATCATTTTCATTTTGTACAATGATTAAAAATGTGCATTTTTTATATTCACATTTACTGTGGATCCGCCCTAAGGTTAGTAGAAGGAATAAGCTGCTTAAAACGTGCTGACTCACATTTATGTGGTATTGTGGTATTCGATTGGGCTTCTTCAGATTTCCCGTGTCTAATCGAACATAAAAACGTCACTCGCTCTTTTTGTGTTGATATTATTTGTTCGATTGACATATGTGTAGACTTTGATACTTTTCTAAGCGTTTTCCATTGGCTGCTTAAATATATTTAACGACGTCGCTCATGACACATGACACATGACACAAAATGCTCCTTGGGTATTATATTTAATAAATCATTCGAAATTTGCTCCCAGATTGATTTCTAAACATTTCTACATAAATTATTAACAAAAAAAGATCCACCCGATGCAATGCGTTTCTTTGAAGTTGGAAAATTTCACTAAGACTTAAAAAACTCCTCTAGTTGTCCAACTCAAACGCACTTGTATTGGTAAATCTGAAGCAAATCTGAGAAAAAATCCAGATTCGCAAAAGTGCTTTGAAATTGGGAAAAGGTTGCATTTTTTCGAACCAAACGAACATCAAAAGTGACCTAGAGCAAATAATTGCTCTGAGAGCGCCCAATAGAATAAAACATAAATATAGGTAGGTATCAGACGTTGATGCAGATAGCTGGAAAATACATAAAGCTAAAGTTATAATTACCTGATGACAATCATTTTCAGTGCGAACAATCATTTCGAGCTTAAAGCCTAGTATGCTGTTCCAGCAAAGCTAAAATTAAGCGCCTCTCCAATGTTTCTCTCCACCACTTCGCTTAATGCTCGCTTAATTTTGACAGTGTAAGTTCCGTAAAAAAAAAGAACTGTGTTGGTAAAGTTGATTGACTTGCTACCAAATCGCTAACAAATTTAGCTTGAGCTGCTTAACTGCTTTGATTAATTTTATCTTTGGAGACATTTTTGCATGAGGGCTTAGTTTAAGCGCAAGCAGCATACTAGACTTAAGTCGGTAAATGTCGTGAGTCAAATCTAGATGACAATTGAATAGACCGCCAGCTGAGAGGTGCTGGTAGGTGCTTGGGCTTGGGGGTAATTTGTGTATGCGTTGTTAATGAAATGGTCACTCACCCACTCCCATCTCTCATTTACATTAACTTTGATAATTTGTTGCTAATCGTGTACTTAATGTGCGAGTCATATCGAATTGCAATTGTTTGAGATTATGGCGTGTCCCTACTGTTATTATATTAATGGCTGATTATGGATACTTTAAACATTTTATTGCAATTACGTGAGATTGTCTTTTATAATTAAATGTAAATAATTCCACCACACTTAATGATAATTATCACAAACCTTTAGTACTCTTTATGCCGAATTCACAATGTCGCGTTGAACGCGTGCGTGCGTCGGAGCGCTTTGACACGCTTTATCGAAATTTTACGATTTTAAATGCCAAAGCACGCGAGCAACAATTTTGTAAAACAAAATGCTGCTTTGAAGCGAATGCGCGTTGAGAGAGTAGAGTATGCCACATTAAAAGTTCGGTTTGGTTTAAACTAATGTACACAAATAGAGAGCAGAATTCAAATTTCAAGTCTACTCTCTTTTTTCTAGTAGCTGTAATTTGTGTGCAAGAATTGAAAAAGGATTCTCCAAAATAAATAAAAAAATCATTCATAACAGAAATACAAAAACAATCTTGACAAAGATACAAGAGCAATGATTAATATTTTTTTTATCAAAGAAAATCTAAAAAAAATAAGTGTGAGCTTAACAAAAAAAAAGGTATTCGTCATATTCACACACTAAATTAATTAATTTGCATTAAAAAAAAGCATCATATAGCTTTTTAAAACATGTGTGTGATAAACATAATTGATTCTGTGCCACTCCAACTAAGAACGGCATATCCCACGACATCAAATCGAACAATTCAAAATTCTGAAATTGTCAAACGCGCGTGAGAATAGAGAGTAGGTCTACTCAGGCGTCGCGTTGAACTTTACGATATTTACGATCTAGAGTCGATTCAACGCCTGGAGTTGTATTTTGTGTGGCAGCATATGAACGCTTTGTTTCTACATAATCTGTCAACGCACGCGCGCGTCAACGCGACATTGTGAATTGGGCATTAGAAACTTCGTAAAAGCACGTTAATGTAAATGCTTTAAATTAATTTCATAGTTTGGTTACGCAATCTGAAACCTAAGTTAAATTGACGTCCAAGACAATTCCGATTAATTATTGCTTAAGCCCATATGACACTACATTTTTTTGGGCATTTATTCACACTTTTTAAATGGAACTAGAGCAGTACGAAACATTAGAACGAAAATTCCCGATGGGAGTACGTCAAAAACAATGCATCAAAAATGTATTCAATTCATATTTTTCAGCTGCTGGCAGCTTTATTTTTGACATTTCAAGGTTATTTGAAAATAAATTCGTTTGAAAATCTGCGGTTGCCTTGCAAACAATTGCTACACCTTTCCTAATACACTTTTGGTTTCTTTTACACATCGCTTACTTTTCAGCATTAAAAAAATGAGGAAAAAATGTAGTGTCATACGCGCTTTAGATTTTGAAAATCCTGAATAGAGTGTTTCGCGAAGCCCATCCTTTCACAGATGGGCTACCTTTTTCGCTCAAACGTCAAAAAAACTTGTAGGATAACAAAGCTGTTTTATAACGGCCAGAGTATTGTTTTGCTTAAATATTGTTGAAAAGCGCACAATTGCCATTACTTTAACTTCTCAGTTGTTACCAAATACGTTTGAAAAACATAATTTTTCAATACAACAATGCTTTTATTTTGTTTTTTGCACTTTTTTATGCACTTTTCAATAATTTTTTTAACATAATTAGACCACATCCATACAAAATCCGTTTTGTTTTCCTCCTAGTTTTTTAGCTGTCACTTGGATTTTTCTTCTTCTCATTTGACACTGACGTTGTCGCGAACTACCTTATTGCAGGTGGCTACGTCGGCGTATGTGTATAGGCAGTTTTCAATTGATGTGACTGTTGCCAGTCTACATTAATCGGGATAACGTTAGGAATTTTTAAGTATTTATTTAAAATTTATTTAAAAAAATAAACAAATTGCAATACATTATTACTGAACTAGTTTTATTTCAATTGCATATAAGAATTAGTTACATAAATTGTTATGGCAATGCTTTCTTTTCTTTTCCAGAAATATCATCGTCCTATATTGTACTTCTGGGATACGTTTTTCTCAATAATCATTGTTGGCACAGTAGTTATACTTGTTTGGCGTGGAATTTGGGCAACTCTAGATCTTACCCTATATCCGGATAATGATTCAAATTCAGCGGTTGGGTCTTTAGTAAGTTTTGCTTAGTTTTAGCTTTCAGCTGTACGAAAAGTACCGTTGTTTGAGTGCTTGCGCGTGAACGTTGTGATTAAACTGCAGAGTGGTTGATATTAATGTGCATGCATCACCTGTGGAAATATTGCACTCGGAAACAAAGTTTGTTCTTGAATCTGGATAATACACTGAGATAGAACACACAACCACTGTGTGTCGTTTTCTCCGTTGGAGCGGGACAAGAAAAAAGATTTCATGTGCATATGAATGTGCCCTATATGGACTTATGGACATATTATTATTAAGTGCGCAGGTGGAGGGAGAGATTACGTATTTTATTTTAAAATGGAAAGCGTGTGACTGAATTATAAAAGCCTTAAGTTCTCTTTCTGTCCTAATTTCATAAATTATATGTCAGCAACGATAAATATCTGTCAAAAAAAAAAACATTCACAGATTATTGGATATGCAATTGAATGCATTGCCTTTGCGCTCCAGCCGGCCTTGAAACGAATGTGCAGAAATGTAAATGCTACATTTATACTCGTCGTAGCAGATTCATACCATTTGATAACTTGCATTGCATCAGTGGCCATATGGCGCGGATTTTGGATAATTTTGGACAGCTACTTACATCCAGGTATGCACCTTTATAACAACAAAACAAATAGGTATCAATTCTTATTCAAAAATTTACATTTCATATTTATACACTGTAATGAACGGGGTAACAATCAAATGTCGTTTTTCATTGGGCAAAAAGGAGCGTCCGGGAGTCCGGAATCAAAAAAATTCACTCTTGTATTTTATACAAGTCAGCTGACAGCAGCCGTAGATTATTTTTTGGCATTTCACCATAAACTAAGTAATAGTTAGTTTATGCATTTCACCTTTGTGGATTCAATCAGAAGCAGTTTTCTTGTTTCAATGGATTACAGAATAAGTGGATCCTTGAATAAAAGCAAATGGAAACGACATAATCATATCCATTTGAATAGGGGAAAGGTGCGAACAGTGAGACACTTTTCTTTTAAATTGGTATATATCTGAATGTTTTCAAGCAATCATAACCAAACTTGGAGTATATTTTAAGGCATATTTTACCTTAATGTTAGAATACAAATTTTAGTGGAAGGGCCCATGAGAGCAACACAACAAACTGTATCTTGGGAAAAGTCAAACTGTCTCACTGTTTGCCTGTGGTGCGAACAGTAAGACAGTGTAGGGCAAACAGTAAGACGATACAAATAAACTAAGAAAAAAATAAAGTTTAGTATATTATCAAAAAAAAAATTATCTCAAACTTTTTTTTTAACATTAATATATTTTGTTTTTAAGTAAATAACGGAAACAAAATAAAGCATCATGGAATAAAAAAAAATTAATTAAAGGTAAAACAAAAAAGGAACTTCATTTTCATAAATGGATACGAACTTAAAAAAATCCACTTCAAACACTAGTGATGCCTTTTGTCGACTAGTATGACCGCATGAATTTGGCATTGGAAGAACCCGCTCAATATCCTTATTTAAAACAGAGGCAACATCTTCGATCTCAGGTTCTGTGAACTTATTTGTTGCTCCATTTGGGCTCATTCTTATGGAAGATGACTCCTTGAAGCGTTTTACGTAGCGCGCGAGCGTTTGGTAAGCAACTCCGTTTTTGTCTGCCGCTTTCCGCAACGAGATTCCCTCATTGACCATTTTCACCGCCTTTTTCATGGCAGTAGATGGAGTTTTTCCAAAAGAAAAGCGTTCAGCCAACATAATTAAATGCTTAATTACCGATTTTTAATCCTACAGAGACGACCACAATCTGTTTCAGCAAGACAAAAAAGATTTGTTACTAAACCATAACCTTTAAATCATAAAGGGCGAACAGTGAGACATGTCTCACTGTTTCGTTTTTAGAAATGTCTCATTGTTCACTTTTTGACATTTAACAGAAAAAAATAAATTATAAAAAACTGACAAAGTTTTTCTGGATTTTTTTCATATATTCTGAAAACACAATAGCAGCTAAATATATATAAAAAAATATAATTCGCTTACCTGAATATTACGGCTACTATATCAAATTCTGTAGTACATTAAAAAATACTCTTGATAGATTTTTTTGATGTTCACTCGGCAAAAGAAAACGCGCTAATGATATTTGTGTGCAACAGAATTACAGCATGTGGAGAGGGAAATAAACGTTTATACCAATACCGGCATGTCTGTGCATGCTTTAACGAAATAGAAAAATGAGTTGTCTCACTGTTTGCACTGTCTCACTGTTCGCACCTCTCCCCTACCTACTCTTCCAACCAAAAATATGACAAACTCAAACACTGGTTTTTGAATTAAATGCAAAATTGGGGAGGAGCAAAAAATACGTTGTTGTCTCTCTTTTGCGCATATAAATACACACAGCTAAATTCCAAAATATGAAGCTGCCAAAGTCCATTTGATTAGGTCACTGCTGCAGTTTTGCAATGGACAAAGTAGTGTCCGTTACCAGATGTACCTATAACGTAAACGTATTGAACGATGGGAATTGTTATTTGACCATATAAGGTCAAAGTCATGACATGGGACGACCACAAAATGAAAAGCAGCAAAAATATTACGTATACGACCTGGAGTACCCGACCGAAAAATGTCGTGTCTAGTGTAATAAATCGACTTTAGACTGGAATACTACAGTTTAAAACGGTATTTTCTTCCAAAGCTAAGCAAATGAACGACATTTTCGTGATTAATAGATAATAGCTGTTCGGAATGCCCCCCAAATTTGTACATCGTTTCTTTTCTGACAGACGTTGCTCAAAATGTTGAATTTTTTCTTGGAAAGCCGTCTTTTATCAATTTCTATAAGTTGGGGATTTTACGTTGTTGTGATTCATTAACAAAAATAAACAACAACAACTTTAGTTTTCATTCTTTTTACCTACATAAAGTTACTAATTTTACTTTCATTTCTAGACAACCTATTGAAGATGTGCTGGGCATTACTTGTAATTTCATACATGATTCTAACCGCATTAAACTGTGCAAATTCACTTCTTGTTCGTGGTACTGATATTGATGGGGACGAGGGCGGAAACATGGAGTTTATGATAGACTATGTTAAATTGCACGTTGAAACCAGAAGAATGCGAAAAAATGTGGAGACGAAATAGAGCTTCTGGAACCAAAAGCAAATGCAACATATTTATAAATTGTGTTTAGTCATCAATCTACGCTAAATAAATAATTTTAAAGAGTTGAATTTGCTTTTTTGTGTAAATTCACAGATATAACATGAATATAAAGACGGACATAAAAGTGCATTAGCCCCATTGTAGTGCAGGACGATTTGATCGGCTGTGTCTGTGGTTAGAGTATTGGCAACGTTTTACATTTGCGCGGTTTAAAACGTTTAACATTTGTGGTGATTCGCGAACTTGAACACTTGGCCGGAGAGTTCTGTAGCGCTTAGGGAAATGGGTAATTTATCCAATTTCGTCCCAAAAAGTACGAGAAAATATTGAAAAACTGAAAATATTGGTCGTCTTCTGTAAGGCGAAACATTCAAACGAAGAAATTTGCTTGTGTAACATAGGGCAAGTCAGTCGTGCGCACGAAAACGTTTGATCGTTTCGCCTTACAGAATCTGGCCCATTATATCAACTGTCACTGATCTGCGGTAAACTCAGATGAAAACGCATTGCACCATTTCTTACCACGTTCCACAAACGTTCCACATTCCACTTCTTGGAAGTCATATACAAGGTGGGCCAAAAGAGGTCATGCTATGTTGTTAGGCTCTCATTTTTTTTCTAAATGAAAAACTTCGATTCTGTTTTTTGATTATGTTTATTTGAACCTTTAGAATTTTATTGGTCAAGTCGAGAAGATGATATCGGCCAAATGGGCGCCGTCGCAATTGATTGCAATACAGGCTAGTTTTTTGGCATTTTTCTTCCCTTCGGCTAGAACTTCGGGCGACAGATTCTCGCACTCGTGTCGAATGTTGTCCTTGAGGGCTGCTAGGGTCTCGGGCTTGCTCACGCAAACACGGGACTTCAAAAAACCGTACAAAAAAAAGTCTGGAACGGTTTAATCGGGCGATCTTTCGGGCCACTGCAAATCGCCAAAACGAGAGATGAGGCGACCCGGGAACGCCGCCTTCAGAATATCGGTTGTGGCTCGCGCAGTGTGTGCCGTAGCTCCGTCCTGTTGGAACCACATGTCCTCCAGTCCTAAATTGTCAATTTGCGGCAGAAAAAACTCGGTTAACATGGCCCTATAGCGCGCATCGTCCACTGTTGTCGTTTGACCAGCGGCGTTCTCCAAAAAAAATGGCCCGATGACTCCTCCAGCGTGAACACCGCACCATGCAGTAACTTTGAGCGGGTGTAATAGCTCCTCGTGCATTACTCGTGGATTTTCGGTGCCCCTGAAGCGATAGTTTTGCTTGTTCACGTGCCCGCTGAGGTGGAAATGAGCCTCATCGCTCATTATGATTTTGGTCGAAAAATCGTCCACTTCGTCCACACAACAGCGGCGATATTCTCGGCACAACGGGCGCTCCAGGGCCGGCCACTCATGACAACGTCTCGTGTGGTCCCATACTCTTCACGGTTGGTGGCCAAACGGCGCAGTAATTGCGCAGTCGGTGTCGGACGGCCGTGAAATCGGCGACGGAATTCGCGCTGCGCCAACACTACAGACGAATTGTTACGCAAAAAAATAAACACGTTCTTTGGGAGTGTATCGCTCCATGGTTTGTTCACTTGTATTCTACATCTGTCTAGTCCACAATGGTCAAAACAGATTTGACATTGGCGGCCATTGGAAAAAATAAGAGCATCTTCCAATAGGGTGATCTCTTTTGGCCCCCCTTGTACCTTTCACAATCACGATTTTACTTGTCTATTGTGCTCTTCCTGAAAACGAAAGCAATAAAAGTCGGAGCTCTTCTTATAACTACTAAGCCTATTTTTATATTATACACTTTTATTAATTTATGCTATATATATTTTTTTTAAATAACCGATGCAATTACAGAGTGCAAACTAACAAACTTGTTGCTATATCGCTTTGTCTAATAAATCCTTTTTACAAAAACATACTTTTGGGGTATTTTTAGGTTTTTATTACTTAGTTTTATAGTAATTTTCATGAGGCATACATTCTATTTATATCATGCTGGTATTTGTCTTCAATTTCCTTTCGTTTGAGTTTGAAGGCGGCTGTCACCAGTCCCATGTCCGGTGACCACACTTCTTTGCACAATGTTATCGCGGCAGGAATCTCGAACTTTTGTAGTTTGCCTGTGAATTGGGATTTAGTTAAACAAACATACATGTGTATATGGTTATTGGCACTTACATTTCTTTGCGTGTTCCTCAATTTCTTTTATTACAGCCTTCTCCAGAATTGGTGATGTACATAGTTCCTCAAAAGTTCTCGTTGCAATTCCATATTTAGCAGCCAACTGCTCCATGTGCTTTTGATTGGGCACAATCAATGCGACCGTAAATTGCTTAGATGGATCACCAATCACACAGATATTCTCTACGGCGGGGCAAGTTTTAAGTTCGGATTCGACCTTTCCAAGCGACACATATTCTCCTGCCTGCAATTTGACTAAATCCTTCTTCCTATCTACAGAAATGGAATAAATATTAAGAAATTTTATGTCATCACTTGTTCACCGGTGCAAAGGTTACCAATGATTTTAAGTACACCGTCGGCATGGACTTCACCAATGTCTCCAGTTTGGAACCACCGTTTGCCATCTTCTTCGAAAAACTCGTCCTTTGTTTTTGACGGAAGTTTGTAGTAACCCAGAGAGACGCTATCGCCGCCAATTACAATTTCTCCCTAAGATAAAGTTTCATAAGTAACGCTCTCGACTATGGAAGAATGAGATGGGTGTACCTGTGGATATGGTTTGTTTGTAACTCTATAGTTTCCTTCCTCCCAATTGACTAACCGAATGTCGCACATCGTTAACGGAGCTCCAACACGGCCAAAGGTCATATCTCGGTCTGAAATTGATTTAAAATGTTAAAAATGTATGAAAATATATATTTAACATGGAAATTGAGAAATATGTGCGTAGTTAAAATGACAGCTCTTAAAGTATATTTTTGTCAGACTACACGAGAGGAACACTTTACGGCTTACGAAAATTCGGCACTGAATGGTTAAGCTAGCTCTTGGTTAACCACAGAAAAATTAAGCGATCAAGCGCCTAACGTGTTCGTTAAATGAACAGTGCACTCGTTCTTGTAATAACAGTGGGGTTGACCAGCACATCGGAATGACAGCCCACCTGGTATTAAAGTTACTTTGTTTGAAATTATTGACATCGTCTGCGTAAGCCGAGGAGAATATCTCAAAATTACTAAAAAAATAATATTCAACTTCTAACACGCGAGTGAGAACAAGTGAATAAGTGTAAATTGAAATACTGCCAAGATTAAAAAATGCTTGGTGTCAACTAAGGCTGCAAGTCCAGAAGAATTGCAAGGTAAAGGACATTTTGAAACAAAACTTTTTTGATAGTTCTTTAACTGGGGGTTAACTCGCCGGCACTTCTTGGCAAAATAAGAATTTATAGACTTTGTTTGGTGTGTTGTTGCAGCTCTACTCTTGAAGTCTTACTAAGCGTTTGCATTTGAGAAGTTAATTGCATTTTCTATTGGGCTTGTTTGGCGTTTCAAAACTTCAAAGTGCTACATCTAAAATTGGTTGTTTCTGTTCAACAAAAGAAGTCCCCAACTAACAATAATTTGCAATTCTCACACTTAAAGTTTTTGTGTCATTAAACTTTAAAATTGACTTGGCAATGCGTAGTATTAAAGGCGTTACTTACAATCCAAAACAGTTGCCCCGGACGTTGTCTCAGTCAATCCATAGCCCTGTACCATGTCCACGCACAGGCATGTTTTAATTTGTTCGTGCGTATCGGCTGATAGCGGTGCACCACCAGACATCATTATCCTTACTCGTCCTCCCATTAGTTCAGCGACTTTCTTAAAAACTATCCTAAAAATGCATTTCATTCATAAAAAATATTGCTTGGGACTTTATATTAAATTGGCTCACCTGTCAACAATTGGTGTGGTGTATCCTTTTGCCGTCCATTTTACTTTGTAGTTATATAAAAACTTAAACAACGACTTTTTAAAAGCCGAACCAGAATTGATCTTGTCGTTGATGCCTTTAGCAATTCGATCTAAAATCAACTGCAATGACACGATAGTGTTTTAAATATTGAATCGCTTTAGAGAAAATGATTGTTTTGCATACCGGCACAGTTGTCATGCACGTTGGTCGCAGAACGGTGGCATCGCCCTTGCTGCCCTTCATTATTTTACTACTCGTGTCAATTAGCGTCAATGGAGTGGAGTATCCAATTGGAACACCGGTTAGGAGGCAAACACTTTCGGCTAGAAGTTCAAAGACATGCGCCAGTGGGAGGAATCTAAAAAAAAGATTTCATGTTTACGGAAAAGTTACTTAGGGCCCATAAGTATTTAAGCAGAACTTAAATCGTTAAGAGTCGTATGAGCAAACGGCTCTTAATGTTTCTTGGTAACGATAAATTGAATATCCCATCAGAATAACATAACCCTACGCGAAATGAACGTATAAAGTAAACTAGGTAGGCAGAAATCGGTTTACTCCTGGTGAGTATTAAACCCACAAACATATTTTTAGAACAGTTCACGGATAAATTAGTTCACTTACCCTATAAGAACATCATCTGGATAAATAGGTACCATATCACAGAAGCCCTTCATCGTTGCAATCAGATTGTTATGTGAGAGCAATACACCTTTCGGTGTACCAGTTGATCCGGAAGTGTACATAATGATGGCGATGTCATTTGTGGTTGGTGGCACACCCTCTGCGAAAGCAAACAAAATACGATTTTTAAAAACGATCCATGATCGGAAACTATTTGCTTCAAACTGTTGTTAAAAACACTAAACGACTTAATTGCATTTTGCACTTCCAAAATCAGTACCTACCAAACTTGCTCTCAGATCCAATCCGAATGACTTGCGAGAATGGGATTAGAGTTACGTCCTCCTTAAATCCAGTGGTATCCGTCTTACGCAGTTGATCATCCATATAAATGATAGTACGAACATTTGGAGTTTTATCCAAGAGTGACTTGAATTTGGGTAGCAAATCATGCGACGTAATGACAGCAGAGACCTCTGTTTCATTAATGCCTTCAAATAAATGCATAGGTATATTAATTAAAAAAATTGTACAACCAAACTCAAGCAGAACATACAATGCGCAACGCCTTCGTCACCCAGTGTTGCATAAACAGTGACAATTCTCATGTTCTGCTTGAAGCATCCGTGAGCGGCAATCATCCATTCAGCTCTGGTTTCAGCGAATATCACAATATTAGTTGCGGGCTGTTGTCCGTATTCGCGAAGGCCACGTCCAAACGATGCGGACAGGCGTTCAACTTCGATGAAATTTTTCCATTTATATTCACCCATGTTGTACTTTTTGAAAACCCGACCATTTGGTTGGACCTCATCTTCTTCGCTGAGAATTTGACGTGTCCCCAGGCAACGCTTTGTCGAGTGCAGCTTCGTCACATAGTTGAGCATGCTCTCCAGAGTGCCAATGTTGGCCTGCAACATCTTAACATGCACTTCACGGGGTGGCTCAATTGTACGGTACGTAACTTGAGTGTCATCTTTTTTCACAATTTTTGCCTGTCGAATAGGGAGAAGAAAATATTTATTTGTTGTTGTTATTTTCCAAATAAATTTCGCAATTGTGAGCGAAAGTAAAAGTTATTAGTACCGCGCTTTGTGTTAAACTGTCTTTTATCGGGAAATTCAAACCAAATATCCAGATTGACAAGACACAAAAACTTCACCTAGCCCAGATTTTGAAAATAAAATAATCTGTCAAACTTTATTGTGGTTTAAAGGCTGACACAAACGACTCACATTTGACAGTTGTGCAACATTCGAGCATCCGAATAAACTGTAGTTGGCTGGAATTGTTGCAATTTGAAGTTGGTCTATAACAGAAACAAGCTGTGCGTTTTTTTTCGTAGAACCTACCCACCTTAATCCCCCAAACATTTAAAAGCAAAATGGTATTGCTGAATGTACCAGTCGACAGTTAAAGTCATTTGCCACCTGAATTCACCGCAACTACTATTTGTCCTTTCACATTTTTATGCACAAGGGTGAAACTGACCAATTGTGG
Organism: Cheilosia impressa; assembly: GCA_948293265.1. Taxonomy (NCBI): domain Eukaryota; kingdom Metazoa; phylum Arthropoda; class Insecta; order Diptera; family Syrphidae; genus Cheilosia; species Cheilosia impressa. Next base: position 15,512,244 of record OX411884.1, read on the forward strand.
TCACTCCCCATAAGGATACTAGACAAAAACACGTACTCGCATGAATAGATTTTGAAAGGTCAAAGGGGAAAATAATGCAAATCACGTTGTGCGGAATCAAAACACGTGTGACAATTGTTTTTAATAACAAGTATCCACGTATAAACTGGTGACTGCTGACATAAGACAGCGCTGAAAAAGCGTTACTCCATATTAAAATATTAGAGTCAAAAGAACAAAGAAAATTAATTAAAACTGTATCCAGTCACATTAGAAAATTCCAAGCAAAAAAGAATACGTCAATAAATTGCTTACGACAATTTGTTATCTAGTTTCCGCCGTCACTAGTTGACAGCACACTTTTCACTATAGCGGGGACGTTCAAGTAACCAGTTTAGTAAGTCTGAAGCTACGATTACACGTGGCACTTTTCGTGGCAAATTTTTAACATGCTGAGGTCACAAAAATTCGGCCATTCGTTGGTCACTCGTGTGTCTTTCGTGAGAGTGCCCTGTGACTCTGTGAACAGCCGCTTGACAGGTGATCACAAGTGACAAATTTAGGACAAATGTTTACGTCATAATGACGTCCGTATGTCAAAATTTGGCACGAAAAGTAACATGTTAAATCGTAGCTTGACAGCTGCCTGATTCAATAAATTCATGCCTGAGTACTAAGTTGACAGTTCGCATAAATTTGGCTGACGTAGGAAAAGTGACGTTCATGATAAATCTAGTTTTTGTGTTCTGGGTTCATCCAGTCCAGACCAATCTACTCGACTTCAGATAACTAGGTTTTTGAATGTGCCCAGTTTAAATAAAATTAGCCGAGGACAATTTTTTATCGCAATTGACGCACGACTTTGGCAAAGAAAAGGAAAAACAAGTAAAAGTGTTATCATCGGCCTGGCCGATGCTTTGATACCCTCCACCGCATACAAGTCATGCAAAATAAAAATAAATCTTGGGCGCTATCGTGCTTTCAACAGACAGAGAGGCACATGGGTCCAATATTGGTTTTGTATGGGAGGTACTAGAACTACTTGACCGACATAGCCCATTTTCAATACCAACCTGACGCCGATAAAAAAAAAGTCTTTTCACCGAATTTAATTCACCCACGTCAATTACTTTGGGCGCTATCGTGCTTTCAACAGACAGACAGACAGACAGACGGACATGGCTAAATCGATTCAGAATGTGATCCTGATTCAGAAACATATATATACTTTATAAGGTCTCCGGTGACTCCTTATTGGTGTTACAAATGTATTGGCAAAGTGAATATACCTTCCTGTGGAGGGTATAATAAGCCTTCCATGAAATGGAGAATTAGTAAAAAATCCATCCCTGGAATACGAAAGAAAGTCTATTTACGTCAATGTCAGCTATATTCTTTTGCTGTCACAGCTCAATAACAGGCATGTATTCGACAGGATGTGGTTCCAACATTAGGCCCTTTATAAATAGCTTTCTCAGGAAAGCAAAGCCTACTACAGGGCTGAAACACATGAAAAGGGCGATAGGAAATTTACGCAATACGATCCATTTAACGATCTATTTAACGTTGATAAACCGTTTCGTATATATTTTTCGCTTTTCTGCAATGATAACATTTATCTGTCAACACTCAACACGTAATCTATCGATCTTATAATTTTTCATAAACAAATTTGTTTCAGTAACATAAAACGCAATTTGCGCAGAGCGATTCTTAGGTGCGATTCCCGGAAAACCACGAATTATATCTAAAGGTTTTTTTTCTCCACTGCGCCGTCTGACAAACATCCGAGAATATAAATGTCCCGGGAAATTCAGCAATTTGGTATAAACTTATGTTCCTTTCACTTCCTCTTAAACAAATGGTTGTAAGAAGCTATAGACCTAGAGTCCTATACGAACCTGCTGCAATACAGCGTCAGTAATAGTCCTTGCTCTTATAGATATTATTTTTTTTATGAAAAACACGCAAAATGTCTTTTAGTTTGCAACTCACCTTAACCCTCCTGGCCTCTTGTCTCCGTTTCCATGGCCTTTGCAATACGAGGTACACTGGTAATGTAACTATGTCGTACACAAATGTGATCACATTAATGGCCCCAATTGCACCTTGTACCCAAAAATTCTCCATCCTGTAAGCAAAGAAATAAAATTACATTCATTAAAAATGATTTAAAGTATATAAAAGGGTTATATTTCCTAAAAACAATTTTTAACCTTAAACGTAAACATTTTCTAGGTCACAATAGAAAATTTTACAAATATGGAACATTTTGCCATTGCGATTTTATATAATTGAACTTTGACATTAAAACTGTCATTAGTACGGCGCTTTGACGGTTTAACTCATGAAAACATTTTGTTCCTTACTAATAACCATTTTCAGTTTCAACTTTAGTTGTGGAGCGTTCACAGTCACAATAGCAATATTTTCTATATAAATTTCGCAGTTGTGAGCTTCCTTAAATTTGTAATAGAACCTAGATTTTGTTAATAGTCCAGATTTGTCTGAGTGTCTTTTACAAGACTGACATTTGATTGAAGTGATCCTCTATTATTCTTTCGGAATGATGTAGCTCCACTTAAAATAACTGGTGGGACATGTTAAAAACTCCTATAGAACCAACTGTTTATCTTATGCAACTGCCTTCCAGACAGAAGATCTATTACAATTTCTTACGTAAATTGATTTATAAAACAAAAGTAATACGTAAAAGGTTCACAAACTATGCCAGTTCTGTACCTTATTTCATTCACAGTGATCTTGTGCAGTATCTTCTAGACTTGCATTCAAAATATTGAAGCTTTTTTTATAGCACTAGCGCGTACTCCGAAGACCCGAGTATACTGACTTTTTGGAGTCACAAACGTAAACGTAATTCGATCGTATGCGCGCACAGTGTTTAATGGGTTGAACTACTGAAAGCATTTGTTTAAAGCCCAAAATTTAAATGAACTGAATCCCAAAAAACATTAGAGCGAGAGCGACTTGAAAAGTACTTATACTTATACAATCGAAAAGCGTATGACCACGTTTACACACCTCGTCGCACCTTCATTTATCGCAGAAAGTATTGCAGGCAAAGTTTATGCCGGTGCCGGTCTTAATCATGTCACTTATTTCTATCGCTTTCCCGTTCTACCTATTCCAATGGGTGGTTGCCAGAATTTTATGCACCAAAGTGCCCAATAACGTCTTGGCCACAAAACAATTGCTAAATTTATTTCCAGTATGTTGTAAATGTTTACAACTTTTATTAGTTGATACGAGTGAAATAAAAAACAAGTACATTGCTTAAATTTACGATCTAGATTTATGTGAGTGCGAGTTTTTGAAGAGCTCTCACACACAAATGATTGCGATGTATACGACTAGTGCATTTTACGCGATGCTCATAAACATGTCTTTCTATAAAACTGTAATCTCTAGTGATATAAAATGGGGTAAATTAATCAGTAATCAGGTGAAAAGGTTTGCTCCGGTTTGTTATGATATTCATTTGAGTTTGACCAAATAATATTGTACCAGAATATTTGTTGAGAAAATGTTTGATTAGGTAAGATGAAGTCGCTCAAAAGGTATGAGAATATGGGTGCATATTTCTAAAACAGTCAAAGCATTTCATTGTATAAATGACAACGCGCCTTACTAAATAACCTAATAACCTCTTTTAACACTCGTTTTATATATTTTGTAGGTCACAATATGCAATTTTTGTATAGGAAATTTCCCCATTGTGAGTTCGCAAAATTCAGCTTGGACATTAGTATCGCGGAAAGTTTTCCAAATCTGCGGTTAAACGTGTTCCAGGACTTTTAGCAAAGTTAGACAGGTACCACACAGGCTTCTAAAAAATATTTCAAATAGAAAAACACAGGTTTCGAGTTCTTTACCTAAACCCCCTGCGCGATAAAAATAATCATATTTTCCAAATAAAGTTACCCACTGTGACCTGCAAAATATTAAGTGTGAAGCTTCAAAATGATTGCAAGTGAAGCCGCTTATCATTTTGTTTGTCAAAATACATGTAAAACAAATTTTGTTTTTAAACAAATTTTTTAAGAAATAAATTTGTTTTCGCGAGTTGAAAGTCTCTATGAAACTGGTGGTTTTTATCTTTCCAAAGAACTGCAAATGTGATTCGAATGTTGAAACCTTCATTCAGCATTAGCGTATTTACAGAGTTATCTTGACGTTTACAGAAAAAAATAAATAAATAAATAGTTTTGGCGCAACAGGTCCGTAGGGACCCTAGGACTTGCTTCTCACCACCATTCGTTTTGTGCGTGTTTTTAATTTTTGGGACGAATTGAAGGGATCCACAATTTTATGCCGAGTCCAAACGGCCAATTGAGAAGCTCTTTCATGACAGTTATACTCTCGGACGTTTGTCAGACGTTCGCGAGAGGTGGCGCGGTAAAAAAATAACCTTAAGTTGGAATTTTGGGATTCGAACCTGGGACCCCACACTAACTACTTAGCCACTGTTTACAGTTACAGACACTGATAAAAAAGAAGAAGCAAAGAAGCTAAAAGTTCTTTAATTATATTTTGATAAAACCACATTTTTATCGCCTCACGTAGCTTGTCAGCGAAATGTTTTGCTCGGTTAATCAAAAGATGTCAAAACAAATCGGAGCGATAAATTAAATTGTACCGAGTTCTTCATTACGATAAGAAGAAGGAATTTTGTTTGTTCACTTTATCATGTAGGTACGTTGTGTTCTGTTAGTAAAAGTATTACCGAAGCATTATATTAATATTTATACTAACTGTTGCCCCCCACCTCCGCCCGCAAAAATTAAAGGCGCGTACCCACTGCTGCGCAATAAACTTGCAGCAAATTTATGAAAGCAGCTATTGCTACAATGGCTGATGTTTTTGATACTTTTTGAAACAACCCATCGAAGTCCTAAGTGAAGAACGATATCTTAGCCTCACCCATCAATTTGAAGAGTGGGCAATATTTGTAACAGCTTTTGTTCAGAGCCATAGTGCACTCGTTCAAATAATTACTTTTTGCGTTCCAGGAACTGTAGTAATCAATACATTTTGCGAAGTGCGTGGTACTTGATACAGTTTTATGCTCCAAATTATTTTTTGTTGTTTTTGCCCGTTTTTCAATCTCACCCATATTTAGCAAAATGATTTCAACAGCTGCAATTTGGAAAACGACAGCCGCCATAAATGCCAAGAAATAGTATTTGCAGCGGCTCTGTTGAATGGGAGGTGCCACTCCCTGTTCTTTTACATACTATACGAATGTGGCAATAGCTGCTAAGATTTTAAGTGGGTTTGCCTTTCGAAAGTATAACATAAACTTTAACATCTTCTAGTTAATAATTTTGTAAAGCTTCAACTCAATGGGTCGAGTAGATTGGTCTGGACTAGATGAACCCAGAACGCAAAAAGAAGAATGGTCGGGTAACTCTGACAGCTCTCTCACTAAGTGTATCTCGGTTTTGATAGGGGAAATCGGTCAAATGAGCAGCTGTTTCAGTTGACGTTTATGGAGGGGTAGCCGACGAATCTAATCAAGAAATTCGTGACTGAGTACTAACTTGACAGTTTGCATATGTGACTGGCGTAGAAAAAGTGACGTTCCCGACCAATCTAGTTTTTGCGTTCAGGTTACATCTCATCCAGACCAATCTAGTCGACTTAAGATAACTAGATTCTTGAATGCGGCCAGATACATATGCGAACTGTCAACTTGGTACTCATTCACGAATTTCTTGACTGGATTCGTCGGCTATCCCTCCTTAAAAGTCAACTGAAAAAGGTGTTCATGTGACTAGACCAATAAAAACTGAGACAAATCAAGCGCGGCAGCTATCAGACTTACTAAACTTTGACGCCCCCAACGTGTTGAGCTTGTTAATTTTTTTTTACCCACAATAATGAAATACCAACCCTAAGGTTCAAAATGACACGTTTTTGACAGCGTAATTGAATATCGTTTGGATATTCAATTACGCTGTCATTCGTTTTCGGTTCTGGTGAATTCAATTTCGTACAGTTTGGTTAGCTTTTTTAATTTCTGCATAATTAAAGCAAACAAAAATTGAGTACACTTGCAATCCGAGCGATTCTTTAAGTGGTAGTAAAATGTACGAGTACACTTGAAGATAAGGTTTTCGATAAGAGAGTTCGAATTTAAAACACCACGCAAGTTAAACAACAAGTGTCACATTGTGTGCGGAATAAGGGCGGTAAACTGGAGAGTAAATAAATATTTTACACTGTAAGCAAAGTAATAACTTGTGCAATGCGCATGAGGGCATTAGTAAATGAATATGTTCCAGAAACTTTTTGTTTATTATTACATTCATGATTCTCATGTGCGTGTATAACCTCAATCAATATTTTACTTTCATTCTGCATTAGAACCAGTTCAACATAATATTTTAATTGATAAATACCTACGGGGATGTACTCCTTTTTTTAATCAACTGTGCTTCTATTTCGTAGTCTTTAATTTTATGTCGACCTGTTTCAACTAGACGCAACCAATGTATGAATCAATTTATTTTTGCAGACTGAAAACAATTAATTTCTGATGTAGGAAATAGGTCACATATTTCAAGTCGGCAAAGGTTAGCGCATCTACTCCATACCTTAGTTTATTGTTTGCCAAATATGTAGTACCACTGTTTGAAATCCCGAAAAATAGCAACACATTAAAGGCCGAAACACATCGTCGATGAATCCGAATTCATTAGAATTCTTAATCAGAATGTTTGCATGCATATTTATTTTATTGAAAATATCACTTGAAATGTTAAATGCGTTTGGTTGTAAATTTGTATTACCAACTACGTCCAACTAAAGTTAGGCGATGACAGCACTGACCTGTGCGTGAGTTTTATAAAGACTAATTTGCGGGAAAAGGATTTACGCTGAATTTCCAAATTGTACAAAGGAAATTTCATGTTCTTGCGATTTTTGCGTGTAAACCTTTGCAAAATGAAAATACGTTTGATTGTATTTTGTTTTTGTTTTTTTTTAAGAAATACGAAACGAACACTTTTGTTGCTGTTCTATATAAATATTAAAATCGATGATGAGTGATGACAACTTCAGTTCACTGCATGAATGTTGAACGTATTTTCCGATTAAAAAATGTACACTCACTTTGTACTATATTTTGGATAAGTGATTACAAAACAGTAGTTTTAAACAATAAAAAAAAGATTCCTTTGATAAGGGGCGAAGAAAACGTCAAATAAATGTGCATCGTTCCGTCCTAGCTGCTGATCTGATATTATGTTGGTGCACAATACTGCCGATGCTAATGTTGGTGCAGTTTTCACTATATTCATTTCAATTACAAACTATTAAGCATTTAAAAATATTGCATAAACATTTCTTTTCCTACCTTAGGTAAATATACATCAAAAAACAATTTTAACTCGATTTCATTTTTGACAAGAAAAATGTAATAGATTCGTGGTTAACTCAATTCTAAGCAGAAACATTTATTGCTTCTCTCGAGCTCTACATTATAATTTAAATAAATTGAAAAAATATAAAATTTTGCAAAGGGCAACACTGTTTTTCTCGAAAAGTAAAGGATGCCTGAGAATTTTATAGAACATTCTTTACTGCCCGGTGGATAATAGTTTCATTATATCCAAAAATATTGGGCCCTTCTCAACGCCTCGGAAAAGCAAGGAAAATAATGTAAGAAAGTTTGTAAGAAACTAAATTTTTCAACACTTAAACGTTCTCGTACTTGTTTGCGGGGAATTTTGAAATCGAATTATTTTAGGACGGTTGTCCTGAACTTACTATTTCAAACAAAATTTCCAAACATATTACCTAAAATAAAATTATTGTTGATTTAATCTGTGTGCTTTGAGAACGTCAAATTTGTGTACCAACCTCAGGCTCCTTCTGTCTTCAAATAAAATGTCACAATGTTTACAATAAGTTTACGTAGGAGAAAATTTGGTCTGGCAACGTTATGAGTGCAATGCAAGTGCACCCAGTGATGCCAATCCGGATTAAAGTTTTTATGCCTAAGTCCCCCAAAAAAAGTTGTGCCTTTTTTGGTGAAAAAAAGGTGAAAATTGCATATTTTACAACGAACCCATTAAAATGTGATTAAAATTTCCTAATAAAATGTTTATCGATCGATAGGTACCCTTTTTTGGTCTCTGTACTTCAAGAAGCTAACAGAGAATTTTATTCTCTGTTTTTTGTTTATAATTTTGCTTAACGTCGAGTCAGTCAACTTGAGAATTGGAAAATAAACATGACAGGGATTTGTGAATAAATATCAGTGATGCCACTTTGAACGAAGTACGAAGAAAGATTTTCAAAATAAATAAAATATTTGTATGGATTGATTGTCAAAATAACTCACACAAATTGATGCCTTTTTGTCAAAATTAATCCTCAAGCAACGGATTTATGCCTAAAAGGAATAATTGGCATCACTAAGTGCACCTTTTTAATAATAGTTTTGAAAGAGCAAGGTTACGATTGATATCTCATTGTCAAAGTATGCCCAGTCTCCGAACTCCGATGGTAGCATTCGTTGACAACACTGATTACGTTCCGAATTAAGTTTACATTTAATAAACAAAATAAAACAACAATTAACACAACTGGTACATAGAGAATTCCAGACCTAAACTTCTCTCAATCTTGGCGTGTTGTGTGGACTGTAGAGAGGATATGTAAAAGGATCTACAACTCTACGCCGCCTTAATTAAGAACAGTTTCACTCTACGATCTTTGTTCGACTTTTAGATAGAAGCAAGTACAAATTTAATCGCGCTGCTAATAGGTGCAAACAATATCATAAGTTTTTTTATTCCTACACATTAACAGCGAAGGTTAGCCGGTTGTTAATAATTTAATTACGGGTTCGACCAATCATAATTTAGCTTGTTTTGCCGCAGTGAAGCTATTAAAAGTGCTGCATTATAAACAGTTGCTCGGAACCCTTTTAATGTAACAAAGACAAAGTAAATAAACGAACTTAACGAGTGCGTGTGCCCAATAGTTGGGCTCATTGGGCCCATTCAAAATAATTACTACCACGACGAAACGTAAAAAAGATAAAATCAATACTAAAAGCAAACACAAGCACAAATCCAAGCTTAACTGACTGCTTTTCAAAGAAATTACACGTTCGCAAGTTTGAGTACAATGTACACAAAGTACGACGATCATGCTCCATTGAAATCACCTTCAAGATCATTGTTTCTCATGTGCCAGGGTTAAAATTAAAACATGTACTCAAATGGAATTACCTACATTAAGTTAATTTCAATTGATTTTATTAATTTCTTAAAGCAACACCAACCAGCCGCACACTGGGACTGAATAATTTGTCCAAAGTTCAAAGAATTCGTAGAAATCATAAAAATTAACGAATGAGTAACGCAATCAAACGCAATTGCGTAAAGAAACTATGTCTCATTTGTCTTATGGTATACCTACTCGTCTAGAAGTGGTATAGTCTAGACGCGGAGCTGATACCAACGCACAGAACGAACTGTGTCCCTGATACGGCGAAGATTAAATTGAGGTTATGGCTGATTAGATAAGTATTTTTATTCGCTCGCAAGCGAGTGAAGGGTTGCCCAATACGTTCCGCTTTCAGAAAGGCTGTTGGTTGCCAGGTGCAGTTTACACAAGTTTACATCGAAACTAAATATGCACAGGGATATGAGACCATGTATAAATTTGGAATGCACTTGAGATTATTGCCCCGCTTTATGAATCAGCAGCAGCCGGCAACGATCGTTCTTTTCAAACTTGTCTGAAATAAAACCGGTTATCAGCGCTAAGGTTATGGATATTAATTGCAACGCACATCGAGTTCGCTTTGGTGAAAGTTTGTCGCGCCTCACTTCGCAAAAGTGTCCACTTAGTCGGGTGGATGTGTATGCGAATTTCTAATTCCAGGTGAATAACAACATTAACTACGAGTAGTGTGGCCAGCGTCGAGTACAACACACGCGCCACTTACAGTGAGACAATTGCCAGATACTACACGTCGCCATCTAGATGTAGCTCAATCGTGTAGTTTTGCTGGAAATTCCTTAACGTTACAGTTAATCATGTGTACACAACTGAGCTGTCGACTCCCTATCAGCAATTGAACATAATCACATGCGGGGAAGGTCGAACCAATATTGCACTTGTTGTTTTACTTATAAAATCTGCATGAATATTCATTTCCGTCCGTCCTCAAGTGTGTTCTCCTTCGAGGGTGATATGAGACCTCTGGCACTCTTCCATAATCAAGTTAATCTCGCCGGTGGACTCTGAAACTTTGTTGAGGTCAAGTTTATGTACAGTACTATCTTAATAAAATAAACAAGTTCCATTGTCTGGTGTGTAAGGTGCACTCATCTGTTCCCGTGAATCGTATGTTTCTTCAGAAACAGATAATGCAAAGTATTTCAATAAAATAAGACAATAAGTCGGACGTTTGCGAAGCAGTCCGCTTATCAGAATATTCACACCAATACTTGACCGTTGATCGATCAACTCTCGCATGTGATCGATACATGCAATGTCAGCATGTTGAGAGACTTTGCGCTAGGCACTAATTAGACTTTTGAACGCGAGCATTGTGTGTAATGCGGCTTCCGAGTTGTTGTTACAAGGCGACAGATGACGCTGACTCTGTGATGGAGTCATTTCAAATCACACAAAGGATAGTCGTAACTTTTACTTCACCCTAGCCATTGTCCTATAAACAAAGGGTGTCTCAAAAATATTTAATGCATTTTTACGCAAAGCTTTGGACCGGAGAGATATTTTCAATAATTGTGCACTGGTCCGCGGAATTTCAATGTCGAATTTTGTATCAGACTGTAGGAGTTTCGCCGATAGTTTTAAAAAGAAGGCTTTTGTCTAAAGCTATATATGAGGCACACACAAAGGCATCTGCTGAGAACCAGGTAGCGCGAGTCTGAGTAAAACGGGTTGAATACAACTCATCCATGACCTCCTCATACGGGCAATCGTGGAAGGGGACTTTTATCAACTTTATAGCTAGGCTAGAGTTTGCGGTATAAAATTCGCAGGTCCGTTTCAGTCGCTGGTCCCAAAAATTAATACGATCAACTAATGCACTGAAAAGAGTACACCCAAAACTTGAAACGTTTTTTATTAGAGAGTCCATTAACCCGCGTATTAAAGTCCATATTCGATGAATTTATAAACCCCCCTTCATCGCATAATTGAGTCCATCTGTCGAATTAATTTCGAGCTGCGTGTAGAAATCCACTTGAGTGAGAGGGAAACTATCAGCATGCTATGAGAACCAAGTCATCTGGACAGTCCAAACTCTAAAGGATTTGGTTATATTTTACATGGCAATCAACTGCATTTGACATTAAAAAAAAAAAACAAGTGACGAACGACAGCTGCAGCTTCTACTAAAGGATCTCGTTGCTGCAAACTTTGTTTCGCTTTATGTGGCAAAGCCTTGGTTTTAGTTATTCATCGGCGCAAAACGCTCTGATTTGCATTGCTTTCAATAACCTGCGACATGTGTATCAACCCCAATTAAAAATTTTCGTATTCAACCAAACATATACTTATTATAATGGACTGCTAGTAGCCAACTTTGCGTTGGTTCCAACAATAGCACTAGCGCTCTTGGTTCAGAGCGGAATAAATTGGAAACGGGTTATAATGGACTTATTTATTTGGATAAGGGATTTAATAATATCTGTTTTAAAATACATTGAAGAAAAAAAGCTTAGAATACATTTGGTCTTATGAACAAGAAAGTAAGTTTTTTCTATATTTGTAAGACTCAGAGGGAGTTCCATCGGATTCTGCAGACTTTCCCGCGTTCAGGTGAGTAGGAGCCACCAGTTTAGGTTCTTCTTCCAAAGTTGTGAACCTATCCAAAATATCATTTGAAAATTTGTGAAACTGTCCAGAAAACTTTGTTAATTGGAATTTATGCAAAAGTAGTATTGCATAATATTTAAAAAAACAAAAAACAAATGTAAAACAACAACAAAAACGCATTCGCCATCAATGTACGAAAATTGTCCAATGGGGAAATAAATGCATTGCAATAGGTACGATTTCTTGTTCAAATTTTGTTGGTTCAATCTTTTATTGCCAGTTTATAATGCCACATTTTCGATGCGCCATCTATTGTAATACATTCCGCAACAGTAGGTTCGTTCGCGTACGCGGTTTGAATCGAACGCAGTCGATATAAATCGATCGCAATCGCACAAAGTCTATACACGTAGTCACGTACTCATCAAAAATGACAGAAAAAGAGAAAATTCGCGAAATAACGAGTAACGAGTGCTACTCTCTTGGCTCGAAACAGCTCAGATAATTTCAACCGGCAAGTGCTGATAAATATGTCAAATGCACAAAGTTACCAAGAAATAAATTCAAAATAATAAAATCTGTAAAAATAAAAAAAATTCGGTGGTGGTTGAATGTTCGCCCAGATCGTTTCAAAAAAGGTAAGTTATATATTTATTTCTGATATGGATTATACGTCAAAGTGGCTCAAAGAAGCTCGAAGTCTATCCACGTACTTTTGCGTATATTTTCAGCTCTCTGAGAGAGTTTTGCTCAACTTTTTGAGTTTGACAGATTTGTAGTGTTTGGCTCGGGAAAGTACGCGAATAGACCTACATAGTTTGACCCAATTTCAACTGTTCTACTTAGTAAATCTGCTAGCACCCAATAGGTGTCTCTAGCATTCTATGGAGAAATCCAAGATGGTTGGTATTTTGTTACAATTTTTTTTCGCCTCGAACCAAGAGGGCTAAATATGTCGGCGTCATTTTTTGGGCGGAGCTTGCATGGAACTGACATTTCACTTTCAGTCCTTGTGCAGTATGTCAATGTCACAAAATTGTCGTTTCGAGTTCATGTAGTTGTGTATCCGTAAGCTTTTTTAACGCAAGCGATTTGCTATTGCATTTTGCAATTAAATGATAACGTTACGAAAATGTGCAACTGTATTAATAAACATTGTGTTAAAGTTATCAACTGGCTACACAGTACAGTAATGTCAAACTTATGTTGTGTTGGTTAGCTGACGTTTACAAGCTAACTAAACTTGTGCAAAATTGTTGCAAGCGGACATGAGAAAGAAAAAATTTGATCAAAAGCAGTGTCGTGCACTCTCTTAGGATACGTTAACAGAAAAACGTCAGAAGTTGCCTGCAAAAATGCTGGTTGATGAGTTCAACCGTAACTCTCCGAAAGATAACCAACAGTTTTTTTTTTATTTTGAGCTAATTATTAATGTTGAACATTGTGCTGCTGCGGTTCACAAAGTTTGGGAGGATCTGATTTAAATAAAATGACGCATGTAATGGAAGAAAGCGCTTAAAATATCGTTCAAAATAGTTGATTTTCTTAAAATGTGGGTCCCTTTACTGAATTGAAAGCGAATACGTGATAAAGTCAGGGTTAATTTGGTGTCAGAAAACAAAAATTAAAAAAAATGCAAATTTAAGAGGTTAAGGCGAGGTTTACTTTTCCAAAATCGTTGACTTACAGAGTCATCTGACAGAAAGATTGAATGAAAATCATTTGCAGTCTAATAAGTCAGAAGTTGTCTGCAAAACGTGGACCCACCCGATTTAAAAGACAATTTTTTAAATAAAATCATCTTTCGAAAATTATCTATATTTATCTATATCTGTGTAAGTGCTATTAGGGCTCAAAGCGGAGCCGCCACTTCTACCTACCTACCATATCTGTGTAAAAAAAAATGTCACGTGTTTTTCACAAGAAATTTGTGTAAAAAATGGCCGCTGAAAAAACAGTTCACTAATCTACATAATGCAACCAAAAGACATCAAGTCAAGTCTGTCAGCTGTCACATTTACTAAACTAGTTTTTGAACGCCCCCAATGCGTGCACTTTGTTGATCCTATCCTAGCTCTCGAAAAATCCGCTTCTAATTCGAACTAAACAGAATAATACGGACTAGTTTAGTGATGAAGGGAGGAAGCTTTTGTTTTTTTTTTTTAATATTTCACCACACGTGGTTAGGAATAAACTTTTGACAAACCACAATTGGAAAAATGGTGATGGGAATACCTACATTTCCCGTAATATAATACTACAGCGATCCTCAATCCTTCTTTTAAGACTGACAACACTACTCAGATAATGCTTTGCAATCAGATTTACTATGCATTTGTGCTGGATTTATTGTAGAAAAATCCCACAGATAGCTGTCATGCGAAAATCCATGCATTCAAAGACACATAGATCAATTGCAATCTGACCTTATCTCGATCACGACTTTTAGAAAGACCCCGTCACCACTCGGCCACATCTTGAAGCATAAATCGCAATTTACATATTTTCTATTCATTTTTCATTTACGATGACGATGACTACGCATAATACACAAATGTGTACAACACAAGACTGTCACCAATCGGTTTACATTGGCACTGGCTACTAGTCCTCCAATCGGTCGGAACCAATATTTTGTGTTCAAATAAACGATTCGATTGAAGAACTTGTGCATTCAATTAATCACTTTAGAAAGACCCAGATGACATAAATACCACATTGATTGGTTAAATGGGCTCAAAATGAATATGCAACACGCCATTTAAGTAAAAAAAAAAAACAACAAAAGCAGACGATGTTTTGTAAAACAAATTGTGAGAACGGCAGTTCAAAGTGCGAACTCGTCGAACGTTATTGATCGATACGTGATAACGAATTCTGAATCAGTTTGTGAGGTTATGAATAGATAAGCTTTAAACAAAATAAGTGATCTCATTAACGTGAGTGTACACCGAAAGGAAAATGACTAAAGTAGTAGAATATGTGCTTGTTACGAATATATGCGCAATAATAAAACTATGCATGCGTTTGCCAAAAGAGTACGTTAATTGATTAAACATCCCACAGAGGAGGACTCTTAGATTGAGGTTGTACTTGAGTGCCAAAGTCCACCAGTGAATGGTATTGGTGCGATCCGTTTAAGTAGCGGTATAAATTATGTACGCACATATTGTTGATGTGACGTGTAGTGGCAAATTGTTCAGTTTTTAAGTGGCAAGTTGCTTGATCCTACATACGTCAGAGACCAATCAGCAAAAACAATTTACACGAACTCATAACGTACTAGCTCCGAAGAGATGTGTCAAAAGTTGAGGCAATGATGATGGTTTAGCAAACTACGGGTGAGCTCGAGGATCTGTCACTAATATGTGTAGGATTGAATTGTGCGAAAGACTATGACAGTCGTTCTTTAATATATTCATATACCATCCACAAGTCCGGAGAAAAATTGGACTGTCCTTCTGCTTAAGGCAACTTTACACTATGACGGAAAACTCTGACATCTCATATAGATTTGCGAATATGAATTTTTGAAATCAATTGACAGAACAGATCGGGTTTGTTTTTGTTGTTCACACCGCTATGACTTTTTGACTGAAAGCGCTGGGGAAGTTTAAGTGGGGACGTTCAAGTATCTAGTTTAGTAAGTGTTGGTGCGATTTGGTACCAATCGTGGCCAAGTTACAACAAAGTTTTTTCTCGTATTATTTTTAAATCAAAACTTCTTCGCAACAATTCCTGGAAAGCCGGGGAACTTTGTCGTGTAGGTAACGTGTTGCTGCTCGAAATAAAATGTCAAAAGAAAGAAAAATCGAAGAGGCCGGATACGAGTAAAGCCGGAAACACACTTGTAACGTGTGGTGTGATGTGGAGTGGTGTGTAGCTATCACTGCAATGTATTTCATAGGCGAAGAAACATATTTTTGTCGAGTGGTTCCTGTTCCCATTGCTCCACAACGCTCTATGGCGCAATGAAACGAGACAAATATATTTCCGGCTGAAAGATGGCCGCCTGGCGCGCTCTAGTACCTCGGCAGGTGCCTACTGTAGTAGATTATTCGAGGCGTTGCCAACAGTAAGTCTGACTAGATGTATTTCGATTTTGATTGGCTTAGATCGGTCGTATGAACAGCTTTCAGTTGACGTTTAGGGAGGGTTAGCCGACGAATCTGGTCAAGAAACTGAGTACCAAGTTAGTAGTAGTAGTCAGTTAGCTGACGTATAGGGAAAGTAACATTCCCGACCAATCTAGTCGTCTTAAAGTAACTCTGTTTTTGGATGTTCCCATTTGAAAGAGAATAATAACTAGAAAGACAATTTTCCCAATTTTTACGTGACGTTCAAAAGTCAAAAGTCGTATGAGTTCGTTGAGTGCGCTCAGAGTAAACGATTTGTGACTTCTGACACACGTTGAGTCTAAAACCTCTCTCTGTTGCCGTGACTAGCTATCGTAGATTAGAAAAGAAAATATGTAGCCTATCAAAACTGTCCAAAAACATGTTCAGTTTTGTTAGGAGACTAGCGGGAACCTATAACACGAAACAAAAAGCAGTTTCATACGGAGTAGGAATATTCCTTCCTTAAACATTTTTTGTTTCCTGCAACAGTCCCCAATTCGCTAAAATATGTTTGTGATGGCAATAACCTTTTAAACCTTGAATCCGTCCAAATGGCAGTTCAACCGATTGCAATTTCGATTCCATTTCAACAGCAATACAAGCACGTTTGAACATTTCCAAAAATTTTACCTTTATTTTCAACTCTTCATGCTTTTGTATCAGCTTAATCAGATCGTAAACCCTCACCCTTATGTGCCAACAAAATCGCTTTTCGAGCTAGCAAATCACAAACAGACAAATGTACGATCCGTAATCACCAAAATGCGTTACGCTCAATTATATAACCTCTTTCTGCAATCTGTCACAGCATTTGACTTTGTCAGCTAGTGCAAAGTGGTTTCAAGTGATATCAGTCCTTTCCAGGGGAACTGTCAATATCGACATTTTTAACTGTGATTTCATGTTGTTTCACACGTAGGTAGGTAGTCACTTTGATTTCATGCTGATACCAAAATACAAGTATGTGTTGTTTACAAGTTTGTTCCAGTTAAATGGGCCGAAAGTCAACTATTCGCATCAGGTGATTTGTGTTTACCGATGATGTCACGAAAGCCACCTGCCGAACAAATGGAATGAGCTCTTTTTACCACATATTTCTGATAATCAATTCAGATATCCGTGTTATCAATAGCACATGATAAGAATGTCTTGCAGCGTTGTTTGCGACGCAATAGCTCAGCCCAGGCAAGTGCTGGACTTCAATTGATTGTGTTGAGAAATGAATATGCATGGTGGGGAAAAAAAGAAAAATCAAGGAACACAATTGTGTACACTTTTGTGCTCCAGCGAAATCGAGTGCAACAACCTGTTTCTTTGCCACTTTCTGCACGTTGGGTGTTTTGAATTTTTGAACCGAAAGAGGTGCTAATTTGGAGCTGGCGTGAGATCACCGTTTCATAGAATTGGCCGCATCCGTTGCGTCAAAGTTTGCTTGCTCAACTTTTGTCGTTTTTCAGTGAAACAAGAAAACTGCTTCTGGTTGAATCCACAAATGCATTGGTGAAATCTCAGAACATAGTCTTTAACTGCTGACATGTATAAAGTGCATAAATTGCACTTGTGTAAGTGCTTCTTGAGTGTATCCTGTTTCTGACTTCGAGCTGCGAAATGCAATTCACTTCTGCGGTTTTTTTCGATTCCGGACTCATCAGCACGCTTTTTGTTTTGCCCAATGGATAACGTCATTTGCAATGAACAGTCCCATCACATAGATTCAATATAATTCCACATTTCGTCATTGAACTTGCTCTGAATTTGTACTTCGTTTTACGTTCAGAGGATGCCCGACGTGCTCGAACTCCGTTCAGTGGTCTGCTCTGAACGAGAAAAGATAAATGCCTAATGATTCCATTTTAAACAATTTTACAAATTCAAATTCAAATTATTCTCAAATGTCACGTTCTGCATTTCCTCTATGCAGAACGTGTCATTTCAAGGCTGAATTCTCTTGCAATGATGTTCCAATTGTTGATTACCAATGTGCCTCTGGTTTCGGGTACAAGCGAGGTACAAATGCGGAGACCTCAAACTCTAAAACAGAAGACTACGGAGGAGGAAACAATTTAACGTTGAACCTTTGCCAATTTCGTGTTCCTTAATCTGCCGGCGCTCACTTGCCGCAAACAATATCTCTTTCGAAGCGACACTGCACGGATAGCAAAAGATCAGCTGTAGTAATCAGCTGTTACAAAAGAAAATAAAGTGCACGACTGGGTCGAACGAAACTTTCTCGGCAATCAAAAGGTAGGTAGGTAAAAATCTCAAAACTGATGCTAGATAAAAGAAACGGTGCAAAGAATATAGGAAAAGGAATTTTATGCAGTGTTAAATAAAATTCACTTTTGGGTTATTCATCTGCTAGGAAGTAGCTACATAAATAAATAACAATGTGAGTTCTTATAAGCTGAAGCTGTCAGTAACAGGCAATTGTTCCAAGTTGTGGTTAAAGAATTAAAAGCGTCTACAGTACTATTTTTGTAATAAAAAACTTCGATTCTGTTTTTTGATTAAGTTTATTTGAACCTTTAGAATTTTATTGGTCAAGTCGAGAAGATGATATCGGCCAATGGGCGCCGTCACAGTTGATTGGCATACGGGCTCGTTTAGCCCACCTTGTATTTATTATAAGCTCTAGTTTAAGGTGCCTATGATTGGAAGTAGGGTACGTGTTAGACCGATTTCTTTACATAGATATTTATGTAAGTTTTCAGAGATTTGTTTTCGAGTTTGCATTAGCAGTTATAAACCGAATATGCCGATTGACAAGTGTGAAAGTGTGAGGGGTGCAAATGAAGTGGGAGTTTCTGATTGTAGAAGGAAGTGGTTGCAATTATTTTAAGGTCCATATTCAACAAGGTTGAAAAGAGGGTAGGTAATATTTGCTAAAATAAAGTTTTGCGTAGCTGTTATTGTTATATTTTTATCGGAAGTGGGGAGATTATAACAAAAATATAGCAAAGATATGTGAAAATAGATCGGGAAACACAAAAAATTAAAAAAACTGATTTTTTCGAATTTTTTGGGAAAAACTAATTACCAGATCTTATTTTGAATACTGAGTTTAACTTTAATATGCATTTTGATCAAAATCGTTAGAGCGGTTTTTGTAAAATTTGTCAGACAAAAGAGTCCCAAATATAGCAGTATTTAGTTTGAAAAATACTTTTGCTGCACTATTTAGCTGAAAACCGAGTACAAGTTATTGTTCGGGATGCAAGCATTACTCGGTTTTTAAAGATTTATTGAAATCGAAAATGGGGGTTTCGAGGTTTGAGCAGTTTTTAAAACTAGCGTTTTCGGTGATTCGAATTGAAAATTAAGGAAGCAATAATTTTGAAAACATCGATTTTACTCTAAGTCTGCATTTTGATCAAAATCGTTAGAGCCGTTTTCAGGCAAACTAATGAAAACAAAATTTTAAAAAAATTACTTTTTGAAAATTATATTTTACGATAATACTGGGTTTTTCATTAAGTTAGAAATAACCATATTACCTTAGAAATCAATTTTTGTTACAATCGTATGGACCGTTTTCGAGATATAGTAGATATGTCCAAGTTTTAAAAGTACCGTTATTCGATTTTTTAGCGGAAAACGGAGTAAGCAGTTATGGTAACCTCACTTACTTAAATATCAATTTTGGTTAAAATCGTTAGAGCCGTTTTCGAACAAATCAAACTGGTATGAAATGAGAAGTAGGTAGCATTAATATTGAGGTTACCGTTAAAAAAAAAACGGCCTGAATTGTAAGCCCCCAAGGCCCAAATCCGAAGTTTGAACGAAATCCGGGTAGCCGTTTATGCAGTAGGCCTCGGGACATACAGACAGACGGACAGAATTTTGCGACCCACTTTTTTGAGTTGCTCTATCATCGTAATGTCAGTTCGAGACCCTCACCCTGCTATAATAGGTACAGTGCCGTGTTACGGCTTACGGCAAAGAGACCTTAACGCCATCAGAAACGTATGCACTATTACCCCAACGTTTTAGCATTAATTAAACCTGATCTTTGAAGGATTTAAGGATACTTCTGGGTGGTTGCAATGCAGAAATCGTTAATAAACTGTAGGAGCAATGCCAAAGCTTGAATAAATTTATGTTCAATAACCGCTAACAACGATCGATGAAAAACTTTCAAAAGAAGAGACCCACGAACGTTTAATTAAAAACAAAAAAATAAATAGTCAATAAAGATGAATAAACAAAGTTCCATCAGTACGTGCAGACAATATTTTGCTATCAAACCGGCAAACGAAAATTAATATGGCAAAGTATACGTAGTAAGCACTCCATTCATTTTGCTGTCTCCCAAACAACTTCAGATTTACCTAGGTACATGAAACAAGATAGAGGACGATGGCACTAATCTACAATAGAACAGCTGTTGCGTTTTTATTTAAATTTGTGCATTTAACACGTCTATAATATTCGAAAACAAATGAGACAGCACCTCGGTTTGATGCCGTATACCTACAGAACTAAATAAGTTGCTCTTTCGCTGAAGAAACAAAAGTTAATATGCTTGATTACAGACTTCCACTATTAACACTCATTTGCGTCTAGATATAGTTCGTGCCCCTTTAAATTTTGATCTTTGCACCATGGGACCAAAGTCGAGCCATTCCGAGTTCACAGCTTTCCATTAGAGACTGCAATGTTCATAGTTACAGCTTTCTTGCACGTGGGTTTATCGCATGTTTTTTTTTCCATAATCACATCGTTCACGTTTTCTTACTCAGAGAACTAAACCCCTTGTCCAAGGGGGTGGGGGACATGTCAAGCTCTCTGTAATGCTTATCTGAATTTTAGTCAAATGGGTTTTTTTCATTTTACTAGATAAACCCAGCTGAAATCACTTATCCGATAAGTAAATTAAACATAACATCCCTGCTTTCTCCGAATCGGACTACTGTCACATTCACTTGTTTTGTTTCTCGTTTTACTTTCCCAGTCATATGATATTATATTGAAGATAATACTGTACTTGGCAGGTATTTAGCACTTCTATTGTGTAATCATACTATTAGTAGGTTTTCGTTCGCAGTTTAGCCTTCAATTATTGTAGTCGGACCAAGTCCAAATCGGCTCGGCACATTGTAAACGTCAAGTTCACATAGAATATAAATCTATCTATGTGCTCTTTTCAAGTATGACACCGATACCAAAGTTAAAAATGACCGAGCATAACAATTTACCTATAAATATCACAAGGGGAAGGTTCTCACAAGAGAGTTTAGCACAAAAATCAATTGCTACGGATACGTGTAATCAAATCCAGGCAAATCTTAACTAGTTACACTGCACTTTTGCGACTTTTAAGGGATGCAAATGTTAGAATTGATAATGTGTCACTCGCACAGCCATTAACTTTGAACTAATCTAATGAAAATGGAAAAGTTTCCACATTCTGTTGGAAACTTTTGAAAATAAAATAGATTTTCCCCACAAATTTCTCCAGGGCACTTCGTTTCGTATACCGAAATTTTAGACCAACTTTGACAGGTGCACGGTTGAAATAAAATTGTACGCATTTTGATAAAAAAAAAAAATTCATTTGAAAATTGATTGAATTAACTTTGATACATAGAGGTAGATACTGTGCCACTTTCAACAACATACCTGCATTTATTTTTGCACTTTCTTGTAGGAGAATTGAACAACTATTTAGCACACAGAAAATAAGAACTTGCTAGCAGGAAAACACTCGCGACCGCGTATCTTACGAAACAATTGGTTCACTCAAATGAATTGAATCTGATTTTGTTCGAGTAAACTTTCACAACACTTTACCACTTAACGCGATGTACTTTGTACATGTGTAGTTTTAAAATATTTTATCGACCTATTTAATGCACAATTTGTTAATTTTCTAATTGACCTTGAACTCTCGGCACTCGGCACTCGGCACTTGGTACTTGCAACTTATTTTTTACAGATATGAAAACCCAACCAGAGATCAACTATTTGATGAGGTGACTTCGTTGTAGTCCGTTCTCATTTCTCGAGTTGCACAAACTTCAGTATCTGTGTAGGTGTGTTCGTTTCCCCTTTGCAAAGCTGAGCACACGCAACCCTCGGAAAATGTATACCGACAGCGACACGACAGCCGACGTTCTTGGTTTTCTCAAACAAAACTAGTGGCGTGATTTTGAGGAGTTTTTCGGTCTGGGGACTGGGTTTGGTATGGATGTCAGCGTTGCCATATCGACATGGAGAAATCGATAATTTATGGCAGATAAGTACTGGAATGGAATACAAGTTCCAGTATTTTTTTGTTTTTATAGGAAATTTTACCGTCAGTGTCAAATAAAGACAAGAAAAAAAACCAAGTGACATTTTTTATGTCTGGAGCTTAGTACATATTGGTAAATAAATGTCTGGGAACATTAAATTGCAAAAAAAAATATATATTCCAGAATTTGACGTACAGACGAATCCCTCTATGTCGAATTTTCGCGGGAGATAAAAATTAGTGCGAGTTAGTGGGATTTCTGGAAAAATTCGAGTTAGAGGGACTTACTAAATTTTTCTTAAGCGAATTCCTTTCAGGTAAAATATATGAAAGCAGGTACATTTTGAAGAAAATTACTTAAAAAAATAGTTATTTTTGTTTGGGATGTGAAAGTAGCAGCGTTCACTCGTTTAATAAATGATTCTATTTGAAAAAGGCAAAATTCGACTAAGAGGAATATTGTAATACGTCAAGAATCAAAAGAATATGATGGAGTTAGAGGAATTTTCGACTTAGAGAGATTCTGACTTAGAGGATGACTTTTATATGCAAAACTGAAGTGAGTGCAAAAATTAGGTCGAAAAATTCAAGTTAAAGGAGGTTCGGCTTAGAAGGATTTGACTGTATTTATAAAATCTGAAAGCTATTTTTGATTTTGCGCTGTTTAACAATAGGCCTGTTTTTTTTTAGCTTCGATCTCAGCAAAGAAAACTGAAGTAAGATTTTTAGCACTCAATTACAACAACATATTCCCTATTTGACACTTCAATGACTCACAGTAGTTGTAATTGCGCGCTGAAAATCCTACTTTACTCTGCTTGGCTGAGATCGAGGATAAGAAAACACGCCCAATATTTGAACAAAACATCCATTATCTTACAGGTTTTTTTTTTAAACATTACTTTGCGACCAACTTTTATATTTCCAGCAAGCGATAAAGTTCATTTAATAACTGAGATAGTGCGTCCGTTGCGTTGAATTATTATCCCAGGTTAATTTTCTGGCACAGTTAAACAACTGTTGGCAATTTATGGTGCTGCGGGTGTCAGTCTGCTGCTTAATTTACTGATATTTTCTATTCCTTGGGATTTTTTCTAAAAGCTTACATTAGAACTTCTTCTCAGCTTTGAACTCAGCAAATCAAAGTAAAGTAGGATTCAAAGTAGGATCAGCACGCATTTACAACAACTACGTTCTACATGACACTTCTGGAACTCAGAGTAGTTGTTGTGATTGCGTCCTGATAATCCTACTGTACTTTGCTTTGCTGAGATCTAAGCTCAAAAAACATGCCTATTAATGTGGAAATAAAACATCTACTTTCAGCTTACTGAAAATAAATAATATTTTTTGCACAAGACTAATTTTAAACACCCTTAGTTAAAATTTTCATTTTGAAGTTTAGTTAAGTTAGTAATGGCTTCCGGAAGTGATGAACGCATAACAACTTTTTTTTTTTGCTTTTGATTGTCTTAAAATCAGTAATGGAAACTTTTACAAATCCTGCAGAAATGTTGTTTGCCGGAGCCTGTGTTTGCTTCAGTTGTACATTTCTTTATTAGTATTGATTCATTTGCCTTTATAAGCATTGACGTCTGACAAACGCATCTGTCTCTCTCTCTTAAGAAATCGGAAGGAAAAATGTAAAAATAGGAATATAAAATTTAACACTTTCATTTCCATGAACACGGAACACGTTCGTCCAAAGCATTTACCCATAATACTCTAGTACAATTCGATGATAATTGGTGTTGGCAGAGATGAATCATGAATGATTTGGCTCTGCTCACACTGCGTATATATCTATGCTAAACGGCGGAGGGCAACCATAAAAAGATTGCAGGGGATTAATGTGGTATTCGATTGGGCTTCTTCAGATTTGCCCTCAGATTTCAGATTTCGTGTGGCTAATCGAACACAAAAACGTCACTTGCTCTTTTCTTTGTTGATATTTGTGCGACTGCAATATGTGTATCCTTCTACACTTTTCTAAGCGTTTTCCATTCACTGGTTAAATTTTATATGAAAACATTCAAAATGATCACCCAAATTGATTTCTAAACATTTGTACATAAATAATTAACAAAAATAGATCCACCCGATGCAATGAATTTCTTTGCTGTTGAAAAATTTCACTAAAATGTAAACAAACTCCACTAGTTGTCAAACTCGAACGCACGTGTATTGGTAAATCTGAAGCAAATCTGAGAAAATATCCAGATTCGCAAAAGTGCTCTGAAATCTGTAAAAGATTGCTTTTTTTGTACCAAACGAACATAAAAACTGCTCTGAGAGCAAAAAAAGTGCTCTGAGAGCGCCCAATCGAATACCACATAAAATACAATTTATTGCATGAGAATAATCTATCTTGTGAATGAGCGAGTGTGACCAGTCACCAGTGGCCCATTTCTAGGGTTGTACAAATGAAATTGATTTTCGGAATTGCGAAGCGAGGAGTAACAAAAATTCTAAAAGTCGTCATATGTTTCTGGAAATGATTAAACCTTAACAAACACAAGTTTATTCATTCAATCATTCATTTTAAAACTTGCCATATTGAAGAAATATAACGTTTTCCAGCAAAGTAAACAAAATTTGTTCCTTTCATCACTTCCGGAGGCCATTTTGTTGAGAAAGGTGAATTCCTTGTTCTATCACCTTCTCCCGCCTAGCTGGTGTCAAATATTCGTTAGGTATTTAGGCCTGTGCAGATGGTCCTCGAGATAGTCCCATCACCTAAGCAGCTTCTAAAACGTGTTCACTTTTAGTTAGAGGCAGGTTTGGCAACTTTTCAACTTCGGCCTATTCCCGTGGTTATTTTTGTATGCCTCGAGTTGCTTTCTTTTGCTGGTCACAAAAGTGGCCTCAGTGGGTGATTGAAAAGATTGCATGAGCACTAATAAGCATTTCTACCGAGTTCAGTACGTTAGGTTAGGCATTAAAACCTATCAAGAGGAGTGCTTCTTGGAGTGCATTAAACAAAATTATAAATACGACCATTGCACCACATATCCTCTCTTGGAATAATACTGATTTCGCGCTTGACTATGGAAGGACATTTGAAATTTGAAAGAAACAAAACAACTTTACACTTTACTTAAAGTTTAAAATTTACTCAACATTATCTTGATACACTCGTACATACATATACAATAAATTAAGTTTTGATATCTAAGTTAAATCTCACCTTTGTCTTCTACCACAATATTGAAAACAAGAAGTGATTACAAGACTTTAGTCTCTGTGCTTTCTTACCGAATTTCTTATTTATTTTCTACAAAAAAATAAAAATTAAAAATACATATATTTAAAAAAAGTCCACGCCTCCATTCGGGTCCTGCGAATGGAAACCGTATATAAATGTGTTGGGACAAAAAGTCAATTATCTAGAATTCGGTTTTGCTGTCATCATCATCAAATAACATTAGTTAGAAGCTAAATAATCATAATTGTGTTATTAACTATACATTTCTGTTTTATTGTAATCTTAAATAAGCACACACTCTACCCGAACTATGTAAACTAGTCGGGGAGATGATTCTTTACCCAGCCTTGAGGTTCGGCATAGTTTAGGCCCACGTCAACGGCATTTGTGGCGTTTGTGGGATAGTTTGACGGCCTCTTCATGTAATATTGGGACGAGTATGCGTTGCTGTCGTACATCTTATCGTTATAGTTTGGGAGATATTCAGGCTGATAATAGCCGTAGGAATACTTCGACATATGCTCGTGATAGTTTGAATGGGACGTGCTTGAGTTACCATACATGGTTTCGGTGTAAGTGCTTTCATTCTTATTGCTGTACTGATACAGCGCATTATACGATCCGTTATCTTCGACGCACTGCGCTGTTGACAACGACGAGCTGTTGTAGTAGTTAGAGTTCATGTTCAAATTGTGTGTGGGATGGTAGCCGTATTCCTCGGACTCCTTGCACGACTGGGTGTACGATGAGCTGTAGTGATCTGCTGTCACAAAGAAATACATTTAAAATGAGAGGAGAAATCTGACACATGACTCACTTACCATTCATAATCTCATTCACTGGCTGCGTTTGAGGCGTTTCGTTTTTATCGAAAATCGCAGTCGACGGATATGGTGCAGGGATATTACTGATCTTAAACTTTTGCTTGTATGCGTCTGGAGACTTGGTCTTCCATCGATTTGTTTGTATTGTTGGTATCGAATATTGGGGAGTTTGTATATTGTGTGGGGGAAGGTTCCCATAATTTGAACTATTCGGATTGCCTCCGAAATAATCATTGTGTGGGGGATGTTCCAGATGGTAATTTCCAGACGATGATTCAGTTTCAGGCAGCTGTACATACTTCTGATGTGCTTGTACTGCGGGCGCGACTTGTTTCTCTGTAGTGGATGGGAATTCATTATTATTTCGAAAATGTTGCCGTGCACCGTCCTCTTTGCTGGAACTTAGGTCTGGTCGAGTTTTGTGCTTCGAATAGGACAGATCGAATGAAGTTTCTGGGGCTTTTGCTGTGGCTGTTGCCGTCGTCATATTGTTGCCGATTTTTCTATTTCGAAAGAGTGCTGCTCTAGACTCGGCTTTGCTGGGAGTTAGGTCGACCGTTCGGCTTTTCTGTTTTAAATACGACGAATCAAATGCAGTTTCCACAGTGTCGTTAATACTATCATTTATCACAATAACGTCATCCTTGTCCGATTCCGTTGAGGATCGCTCCACTCTGGCAGGGCAACGATTTGGGCGATCAGCTGAAATTGGAATGAGACAAGTTAATGCAAGGGTTTGAAATAGTCACACTGTCTTTTTTGCGGGGCAACGTGCTGTACAGGTTAGCCGATGGAAAAGACAATCTGCCAGGGAGGAAGGTAAACGGGTGCCCTTGTGGCGGTTGTCACAGCTACACTTTGACCATCGGTTGGGTCTATTGTGTCGCAAAAAGAAGAGTACCCCTGGGGATTTTCTTCGTCATAACGAGTACCTATACAATGATGATGTTCCTAGAAGGCGCTTTGAATAACGTCAACTCGTGTGCAATCGCAAATGGCCTACCAGCTCTGAATTGGGAATCATCCTTACAAAATTAAACCTGTCCTCTTCCCCGGGAGTTACAAAGTTCCGAAGCACAATGGTAGAAGCTTTGCATTTTCTAATCAAGCCTTGGGTCTTCTTTTTTTTAGATAAAAACTTAAGCGTAGCATCATCACAGTGGCTCCACATGGACCTAAGTGGGGTGCTGCAGGGCTTGCTCTGCTTTGCTTTGGGTGGTGCTAACACTTCATGGTCTGAGTCCCTTGCTGCTTCGGTCTTCAGCGCCGACCTTACGGCTTGCTCAAAGGTTAAATTGTGCTGGCAAAACAATTTCTCCTTGACCCGCCTATCCGTGATTCCCAGAATGAATTTGTCTGAGATTATAGCTTCTAGGCTAGCGCCAAATTTGCACGCGATGGATAGCTTCTTAACTCTCTTTGCCCAGCCTAGGACACCCTCCGTCGTGTCCATGTGAGCCGCATAAAATGTTTCCTTCTCAACGTAGCTCGAAGTGATTGGTTTCAAGTGCATGCTCATGGTTGCCACGATTTCCTCGAACGATTTTGCTTCTGGCTCAGTTGGAAAACATTTATTTGCGAGCAGTGAATAGGTTTCCTCGGACAGCATTGTTAACAGAATTGCCTTAAGCTGGACCTTGTCTGTGATGCCATTCGCTACGAAATACTGCGCCAGTCTTTTTTGGTACACATTCCAGTCCATGGTGGCATGGTGGAAGACTTTTAAAGAGCCCACCAACAATGAATTTTGCGCCATTCAACTTGTTCAAACAATAAAACTTATGTTTGGTGTTTTTTAGGTTGGAAACGATTTTCAACACAAGATCTTTCTCAAACTGTTAACAATTTCCAAAGGGAATTATGTGGGAAAGGGGGAAAGTGTTTGCTTTACGTTGTTGCAATCAATTGCGAAGACTTCATGTGCGCATGCACACTTCCTAACACAAAGTTCGCCGAAAGGAATTACGACGCAATTTAAGATACACATCTTTGGTATATGGGGTATGCGGCCGAACTTAGGAAGCACCCGCACAATGCTTCGATTGTAGCTTCGATTGCAGCTTCGAAAGTCTTGAGCTGGTTGTATGCTGTATTCTTTCTCTTTCTTCTTGTGGATTTGTTATTATTTTCGGTTGCTGTCCTCTTTTGCGATGAAGCTTTTCTGGGAAGCTATGGTCGTCACAGTTTTTCCAGCGCATGCGGCATGTTGCCATTGAAATACTATATACTGCTAAATCAAATTCATACGAAAGAGCTGCGCTTATTTGGACCAGTAGTGATTTGTAGCAACGTTTGGAAATGTTTCAGTTTCACTGGGAAAAAGCGGCCGACATAGAGTTGGCCGCCTTTCTAACAAACTGCGGAATCATGGACGAGCTCTAAATGCAGGACATCACAATAGGCGCAGCTTGTGACCGCATCTGGGACACCACCTCCACCCAAAATCTAAACTAGTCTGATAACAAATTGCTACAAAGTTGGTTAAAAATCAAACAAGTCCTTGAAACAATATGCGAACCGGGCACGTTCCTGGAAACGAACTCGTTGGTCAAAGTGAAGCATCTGATATCGGCGAACAGTGAATATCTTTTCAAGCACAGTCCTCCAGACGATAATGCGCTTAGGTCTGGAAACGGGTTGTATGCCCCACAACTTACCAATGGATTTCGTACAAGAAAACAAACCAAAAATAGAGAGCTTCTGCTTCTGCATCTTTCTTCGTCTACTTCTATTTCAGTTCAATTTGCTGTCTACGAAAAAACGCAATGTCCAACTTTTTCCGCAAATCACAAACCTCCAGGCCGAGGCCCCTCCCAGTTTGGTATTGACGCATGTGCATCGCAACAAAGCACAAAGTACAGCCCCTTAAATAACTACAAAGCCGACTCCTGATGGGTGTGCACCGTGGATTTTCTGCCTACTACCGCTGCGTAGAGAGGCAAAACAAGAAAAAACACAGTCATGGCTGCACCAAATCCCGTCGAAAAGAAACCCCGCTCCCTCTCAGCTCAACACTTGTCGGCCGACGCCACTGCGACATAAATTACTTAAAAGTTTGTTACCTTCTTTCAATTCAGTGCGTTCCAATGGGTTAATCGATTTCTTCTCAATTATCTCCGACAAGCTAATTTTCTTTGCCTTCATTTTCTCCCGTTCTTGTGCTGCTTCAGCTGAAGTTTTGATGGCGATAATCTTTCCGCTCTCCAGTTGCATGTAAACGCCCTTTGGCGATTTGAGGACCATAACCTTCTCGCCGGCCTTAACAACGATACTAGATGATTCACTTGAACTCGTGGGAATGGCAACGTCTACAAGAATTAAAATGTCACATGACAGGCAGAAATGAGACCACCCAAGTACCATACCTATTGGCAGCTTCATTTCCTGTGACGACATGCCCTGTCGTTGCCACACTTCAGCGGGAATCCAACGGGTCAACTTCATTCCGGGATTTCTCAGCGGCTCCCTGAGGGTCTTCTTGAATGGCGGAACCTTAATATTCACACAGAACAAAATAGAGTATTGACAAATCTTCAAACGACTAAGAGCATTACCCTAGGAATCACCTGAGTTAGCATGCAATCCCTATTCTGCATGACTTTGTAGTCGGCATTATGCGCCATAAAGCTGGGTTTGATTGAGGCCTTCTTTTCGATTTCATAGCCTCGTTTAGCCAATTTCTTCTCCGTTTGAGAAAGTTTCTTTTCCTTGCGATCGATCAGCAGACTCTCATGGTAGAAGGGCTCCTTTGACAGAATCGACTTGTAATTTGTAATCACTTGCCGCATAACGGCATCGGAGAAGTTATCAATTGGTTGCTTGAATTCATCAGTTTGACTCTCTTCCACTCGATCGTAGCATAGATTGGTCAGTTCTCTGATTGATAAATGCGCGTCGGGATTGCACTCGTCTACGACTCTGTCCGACATGCCTTGCTTTTTGACTTGTCGGTCGTAAATATTTTTCTCCAA
Organism: Cheilosia impressa; assembly: GCA_948293265.1. Lineage (NCBI taxonomy): Eukaryota > Metazoa > Arthropoda > Insecta > Diptera > Syrphidae > Cheilosia > Cheilosia impressa. The sequence goes on from OX411884.1 coordinate 15,542,402, forward strand.
GCAACAGTCCATGACGATTCGGTAGACGAAACACGACTTTCTTTGGCCGTATCTGGAATGGGTGAAAAGGGGAAATGTCTCTGAGATTGGTGATAAAGTCAACGAAAGTCAGACCAAATTTGGTCTAACTCTGTCTCTGGGGCTACTATTCTCTACTTAGCTTACCGATAGACACGATGAACTGCCTGGGTGTCATGGCATGGATTCCAACTGGCATCGAAAACAACGACCCGGTTGGCTCCAGTCAGGTTAATTCCCAACGAGCCGGCTCGCGTTGAAATCAGGAAAAGTTTCACGTCTCTGTTGTTGTTGAACTCGTTGACGAGTTTTTCCCTCTCCAAAGCACTAGTCGAACCGTCCAGTCCTTTAAAGGAACGAAACAAACAATGAACAGCGTCGCCTGTGACAACACACAAGGAAGTTACTTACGGAAATATGAAACGTTCTTCTTCCAGTTATTCTGCGAGTCCGGAATGACGGATCTTTGCAGAAATAATTCCATCAAGTTGAGGGTCAGCAAACTTTGACTGAACAGCAGCACACGGTCACCCAACTTAACGCTCTCTTGCAGGATGTACAGAAACACTTCCATTTTTGGGGAGCTGCTTACCAATCCGGGTTCGTAATTTTTCACCAGATTCAACGCCCAATCGTACGAAATATTGTCGCTTGCCAGAGTCTTGCCCATCTTCGTGTTGTTCAAATTGGTGTCTGCATCTAATTTAGCTGGCTTGAAATTGCTGGCACTCGGTGTGCTGCCTCCATCCACATCCGTTATTACGTCGGATCTAACAAATTGAACGTCTTTGGTATCCAAATCAATAATTGGTGAAGCAAGTGCCGGTGCGCCGGCATTATCCGGTTTAGGTGGCTGTGCAGTGACTGTCGTTGGATCGGGACAGCTCGTGTTGATGGGTATGGGGTCATTTGCTAGGGTGTTTTCGGCGGTTACGTACTCCTTGGGAGGAACTTCGTCTTTAGTGGACTTGTCATTTGGGGTGCACGGCTCGTCGATCTCCAGGTCGCATTCGGACTCGCGCTTCTTTAAGAAATTGTACAGAACGTCGGGATGGTTCCATATTTTGCAACAAACTGCGAATGCCTTCAGCGGGTTGGGCACCTTCTTTTTGCGGACAACTTCATTCATGAACGCATCGTACAGGTTTCTCTGTAAGGTGGTCATTTTGGTGAGAATAACATATTCCAGCTTCTGTGGGAGGGAACTTTGCAGGACCGAATCCGATCTTCTTTGCACGAAGCCCAATAAGAGCGAGTGCAGGACATGCGCCCGGTAGCGCATCAACTTGATGTCCTCGGGCGTTGAGTCGACGCATTGGCCGTTTTGTATGGGCCTTTCGAACATGTTGCAAAACTCAGTTTTCGAGCCGAGATAATTCGGTCGCACAAAGTCAACCATGCACCAGTACTCCAGCAGATTGTTTTGCAGAGGGTAGCCAGTCAAGACGATTCGTCGACGCGAGCGAATCTGCTTCAATGCAATGGATATACCCGCGTTGGCGTTCTTAATTCGATGACCTTCATCGCAGATCACCAGATCTGGCCCGGGCTTTACAAGTGCCATGTGCATCTGATCCATAAGTCGTTTGTGCTCACTGTTTTCAAGAGTTTTCTTGCCCTCTCTCCGCTTCATTATCTTCAGACCGAGAACGCGAAACAGTTCGTAGCCGATGAGAAGCACCCCACCCTGGGTGTACCATCGGAAAATGACATTAGCTCTGGCACTCATCGTTTTGTGTTGGTCGTTGAGGGCAAATATTTTGAACTGTCTGGGTCGCACCTCGTCATGGTTGGTAGACTCTTCGGGTATCCATATGTTGAATTCCTTCACCCAATTCTGTATCGTATTGATGGGCATAACACAAAGAATGGTTTTCGCATCGGTGTGGCGTAGGAAAATATCAGAGAAGCACACAACCTGCAGCGTCTTTCCCAGCCCCATCGAGTGCGCTAGAATGCATCCAAAACCTGAGGAGTTGTTAAACCGTTTCGTCGACTCAATGATGTTATCGAACAGGAATCGAACTCCTCCGATCTGATGTGGTTTGATGACTTTAGCGATTTGAGGTGCCACAAAAATATCTGGTTCGCCCTCAACATGACCCACATTCACCAGCACCTTGCCATGTTCATTTGGAATGTTGAGAACATCTCGCACATGCAGTCCACTGTTGTGATGGTCATCCTCGGGATGATCATCCATGCTTTCATCACTGTCCGATAGAACAATACATTCGTCTTCCGAAGAACTGCTGTCAATCGTGACAACCTCGCCTTTATCCTCGGGCAGTGCGTTTGAGCGTTCCGCCGAAAACCACTGATTCCAAAGCTTTTTTTCACTTTTTGCCACATCCACTCGCTGAAGTTTGTTGTCGACCAAGTCAAAAGTAGATCTTTTGTTCAGCTGAGACAGAGTTTGTGTTTCACATGACGGCGGGTATTTCTCACGGCGAGGTCCGCCCTCGTAGGGCAGATCCTGCAACATTGCTTCCAATGTGGTGTGCGCATACCTCTGCTTGACCGACTTCTTAAGCTCCTGCACTCGTGCCAACCTCTCCGATTCTTCTCGCTGTGCATTTATTGTTATCGTATCGAAGTTATTCTCATTTATAACACCTCGAAGGTTTTTGCGCATACTATAGTTCTTTTTTTCCTCGATGTTACTTTCGATGTTAGCATCCGATTTTCGTTTATTTGCAGTAGCATTGGGTTTCTTCGCAGCTGGATTGCAGTCGACAGGAGGAGTACTTTCAACAGTTACCGGTTCCACTGCTTTATCAATTTCGGGGGTTTTAACTTTTTCGGGCATAGTCAAGGTTTGCGGAGCGATTTCATTAGGAATAACTTCATCCAACTCGACTATGCTGGGTTCTTCATTTTCCACTTTCGGTTTTTCCATTAAATCGGTATTTTTTTCCAAGTTATAATTTTCACTACTTCCGTCATGGCTCTGAATTTCACAGATACCAGAGTCAAACACTTCACACGTTTCGGTTGTTGGGATATCCATTTCATGCGAATTATTAATTATCTCTTCCATATTGCACTTGAACTGAATTTTATTTTACTATATCATTTAATTTATTAATTTATAATGCATCTTCTAGAAGAAAATTCTTTTCTAATTTTTTGTTTATCCCTCGCAGCCTTCAAAAACCACAAAATAAACAGAAAAAAAACCTGTCAATTATAGGGGACCGATTTTTTATGGCCTATACACCAGCACAACACCTACCCATTGGGGTGCATACCCGTTTTTTTGTGTATTTACGATGAAGAACCTCATTGCGGATGGTGATGTGTTTGTTACCCAAGGAAAAGCGATTTATTTCACGCACACTTACGAAGAAATAGTGATTTCGCTGGTGAAACGCAACAAATATGTAATGAGTGCATCCAGAATGAGGTAGCGCTGGAGAATAATCGCTTGTGTTTCGTGAGATAAGTTCATCAAACTGAAAAATGAAATAAAAATCTTGAGAAAGAAATAGGCCTTATGACAATTAAGTTTCGCCTACATTTTCCATACAAACATAGCATTAATGTTGATCTTGCATAAATTTAAAGGCTTGCGACTTGTGACTGGTGCCTATTCGAAAAAAGACAGTTTTGTAAGCATAATTGTTTTTTTGTTATATTTTATATTTTATTAAAAAAAATCAAGATTAAAGCTAGCTGTCCACCAAATTCAATCAAGGATTATGTTTTAGTTTTAAAAATTTCACAAATTAACTTTTTGAATAGTTAGATGTCTTTCCTAGACAGAGAAAGGGACAGATAAATGGAAGAGTTCTGACATAGAGGTTACAGAAATTTGCCTATGTACATGATTTTTAACTGTCACTTAGTTTTTTCTTATTATTTGATACTGGTAGGTATAAAAAAGATCTGTACATCACAATTTCCTATATATTCCAGTATTGTCTGGGTGTCAAATTTGTACAGTCAGTTAAACTCTAAAAATACCAAAATTGGTGGATTTAAGTAGCATAGATTGGATATCACAACTAATTTATCAGAACGCATTTTATTTATCATGAATTTTATTGCTATAATTTATTCCGGTAGGTAATAAGGCTTGTTTTTTTAGCTTCGATTTCAGCAAAGCAAAGTAAACTAGGATTTTCAGCACGCAATTACAACAACTACGCTCTATTTGACATTTCGAAAGTCACAGTAGGTGTTGTAATGGGGTGCTAAAAATCGTATGGCGTTTTTCATGGAAGATCCGAGAGCATTGTTCCGAAGTTCAGAATTGTTCTTTTCAATGAAATATTGAGAACTTTTGCAATAGTGGTAGACATCATAATTATGTGTGATTAGATTTTCTGCTGCTACTTATGTTTTTTTGTTTTGTTTGTAAATATGAAAGTTTTAATAGGCCAAATCAGTATACATTTTAATTTTATTTTACATTTTGCACGTGCAATTGTATATTTTCGGATCACAAGCGAAAAATTTGTTTGTTGACGTTTTGCTAGTGTGTGTTGGTGAGTTCAAAGGGCAATAGGGTAGTTCGCGACAACGTCAGTGTCAAATGAGAAGAAGAAAAATCCGAGTGACAGCTAAAAAACTTGTAGGAAAACAAAACGGATTTTGTATGGATGTAGTCTAATTATTTTAAAAAAATACTAAAAAGTGCATAAAAAATTGCAAAAAACAATATAAAAGCATTGTTGAATTAAAAAATTATGTTTATCAAACGTATTTGGTAACAACTGAGAAGTTAAAGTAATGGCAATTGTGGGCTTTTCAACAATATTTGAACAAAACACTACTCTGGCCATTATAAACCAGCTTTGTTATCCTACAAGTTTTTTTGCCGTTTGAGCAAAAATGATAGCCCATCTGTGAAAGGATGGGCTTCGCGAAACACTATTCTCAGACTAAATGTCTGACATCTATACCATACAATTTTCTCATATCTGTGCTGGACAAATTATGCCATGGCATTTCATTTCGTATCGCAACAGCAAGAGGGGTTGTAGGTGTAAAAAATTACATTTCCAGACAAAAAGCAACACAAAAAAACAAGCAATTGTCAAATTCATGCCAGACATCCATGTCAAGAAATAATCCCTGGCATCCAATCATGAGATGAAATAGAGTGACTCCACTTGATATTTCATCTCATGATGAGCATTATGAGAGAAATTATCTCATGTGGAGTAGGGGTGTTACTATGCAATGCTCAAATCGAAGCTCAAAAAAACACGCCTAATGTCAGCGTTCAATTGACCGCTAGATTTGTAGCACTAGCCAGAGACAATACTGAGACCACCAACTTCGGCCGATTTCCCGTTACTTAGCCTACAAGCTATATTTTTCGGAGTGGTCACGATTTACTGCGCTAGTATTGATACATAGAAATTCGTATTGACAAATGTCACGTAACTTCAAAAGTTCTGAGTCACCAATACACTCCCAAAAAATATGAGCCACTTCCGCTTTGGGCAAAGTGGCTTGCAGCGTTCATAGAATTTTATCCGTTAAATTTGAAATTGTTCGTTACGTGTGAGTAATATTTATTTTTTTTGAAAAAGTGTACATTTGCTTAAAATATTTACGAAAAATTAAGAATGTATGTTGGTTGAGGGAAAATAAAAACATTTTGACCAAATTTTCTTTATTATTTAAGAAAAAATTACACACGAAACCGAAGTTAATTTTATACAAAAGCGGGAAATACACAACCATATTTGTCCCAATATATTTCTAGTATATAAAACATCTCCTTTAGATAGTTTTATTAACCACACAAATCAAATTATTCACCTTCAAAAAATTTATAATTACTAACCAATGGCATTCAGTTATGGTAAAATGTGGTATTCCCGAACTCTTTCACATTTCCCCACGGCTGCCGAGGTTGGCAGCATTTATTTTTGTATTTTTTGTATGTTTTTGCATGTCATTCGGATTCATTCGGATTCCGAATTGATATAATACCGATAGGAATACAAAATGGCGAATTTGAAAAAAAACTGAGGGGGCCAGCGGCAAGAGGATTGTGAGTTGGGGGTCTCAGTATGGTTTGTCTATGGCGCTAGCGAATCTTATTACATTTCTTTTCAATCTAAAACTAAATGACGTTTCTATGGTAAACTGGAATTTCACCTCGAAAACGTTGACAGTAGTTAGTTAAAATATGGAAATTACTGTCCTTTCACCACTTTCAGAAGAAAAATCGATACCTTTCGATAGTTCTCACACAAAAGCAGTTCTAAAAAATGAGGTGTCAAAAGAAAGTGGATTTTTTACTTTGAAATACTTATTTTAAAATATATATTTTATTTGTTAAAAATAAATAATTAAATCTATTTATGCGTAGGTGCTGTCCATTCGCTCCATATCTCTTATTTCCATAAAATCTGTCTTCAAACGCTGCTTTACGATTTCTCGCCAAATTGCTTCGCGATCACGATAGTTTGAAATGCCCATACGCAGAAGTGAATGATCCGTTATACGCAGTAATGCTCTCCCCGTAATTTCATTCTGTATTCAAAAAATAAAAATCAATTAGTATATTTCATTCATTGGGAATATAGATGTTAATAGTGCATTAAAACTAAAGACTTATACTAGTAAACGCACAGCCAATACCCATAAGCAGAGTACATATAAAACTGACCTAAGTCGTGCGAATAACCACTTTGCATATAAAAACAGTAGTTGAATTATCGAAACTAATGAATTAATAATTACTTGTGGGATATACCCACAAACAAGTTGTTTTTTGGTGCGAAATTGTAAAAGTATTTCCCAAGACAAAATGCAACACAACTAATCCATTCATTTCTTTAAATCGATTAAACGGTGATCAAGTATGATTAGGTAAGACTATACCCTCCCGCCCACTGACCATGATTCTGGATGGAACAGCATAGTTCTTAAACAGTTTGGGTCATCAGTTTAACAAACGTACCCACTCTATGATTACTATGTAAGGATGATGACAACAAATACTTTACAACTTCCTCAAACTTCCTTATTGAGCTTTACTATCTTGAACTCGTTATACCAGCCAGCTAATGGGGTATCTTAGCTGTGTCTCTAAAGCAAGGTAAAGAGAAGACTGTTTATTTCTTCGAAGAAACTGTTTGCTATGATAAACATAAAAAATGCACACATAGTTGGTCCCAGCTTCTCGGAATTATTCGGTTTTCTTGTGTCCTTTTTGCTATATTCGTTTTGGTCCAATTTAAATCATTGACAAACCAATTTGTCTGTGAACAGGAGGCTATTTATCGGTCGTAAAATTATAACAAAGAAACCGTCTTCGTGTAACAGCGGTCTGAGATCTAAAGCATCCGAGTATCAGCGCAGGCTATACAAAACAAGATTAGGTACATATATTTTGAAGAGACGCAATTATTGACTCTGGTCGAATAAATCAGTGAAACACATATTTCCTTTACTGCTGTAGTGTAGCAATATAACTTATTAATAACTGACCTTTGAGAAATTATCAATGTAGGCAAGATATTCACTGCAATGTCTTCGGTACCATATTTGTACATCAGCTGAAGTCCATAAGTAGACGGGTTTCGGGCGGGTCACTTTTCCGCGATGTTTTGAGTGCGCAAACATTTCATTAACCATTTAAAACGCTTAGGAATAATATAATTAAAATTGCAGGATCTCCGTATAGCGATGTTGTTATTAAATTGAAATCACACGCAAAGCACAACAAAAATAACAATAACAAACCAGAAACCCCAGAAACCACCCAGTCCCAGGTACATCAAAACAGACTTTGTTATTTTTTCCAGTATCTTCACTTTAGCTAGCGTACAGTATCTGACTTCCAGTAGGAATTCCCTTGACTATGGTAGGAATCATTTTGAGAAAAAATGTACACCTCGATTTTGTAGCTGTGCGGAAAAGCTTAATGCCCATCGCATCTTTCGCGATTAACAACTTATACCATACGCACAGCTACTTCTCTCATCTGTCACTCATTGTTGTGGAAGGCAGAGGGAATTCCAATTACAATTTGTTAATTACTTTTCTATGGTCTGTGGATGGTTGTTTATTTATTATTTTTATATTGCATGACAAATTTGACACCTGAAAAATGAGCACAAGTAAGTTAGCTAGTAGACGTCAGAAAGCATACATAAATTTGACGTAACTGCTGAGTAGCGAGTTGATACCTAGTTTTTGAACGGGGATAGTAATTGAGCTGCCAGAATGCAAAAATCACACGAAAAGAGATTCACCTCACCTTCTCAGGATTTTTGTTTAAACGTCAACTTTTTGGTTTTGAAATTTTAGCAGAAAAAGTTCGCTAAGATCTTAAGCCTGGGATTGAATCGTCACTTCCGTGAACGAGCTATATGTTCCCGGAATTAAGTTGATTTTACTAATGAAATAAAAACAAATTTCGTCACATAATGCTCGTTCACGGAAGACGCGATTTGACCCCTGATATTTGCAAAGAACGAAGAATATAGAGAACAAGTGTGGGGTATGTCGTGGTTGTGTTGTGTCCATAATTTTTTCAAACTGAGTGCACTGAACGTGCCCGTCCTATACTTAGGAATTTAGATACTTTAGTACTATTTCATAACAACTAAATTTTGTACGCTATGCTTCTTAAAAATTAAAGTGGCAATGCTGGTTATAAATAATTGCATGGAAAATTTGTATCACTTGCTGTCCACGTGCTGCGTGGGGTTATTGCTCTCGCGGTTTGCCGTCTCTGTTGTGCAACACCGTGCGAAAATTTAAGGAATGGATACCCCAACCCCAAGTCCCCAACTTTAACAGGTTACGCTATCTCTGACAAACATAGACAAATCATACTATGCTTGGTTTGTCTTAGCTATGGAATTTAAAGGGAAATGGAACTGGTACAGGAAGATCTATGTCTCTCGTTTTTTCAATGTTTTGAAGAGTGTTCTAATTTTATTTATTTTTTATTCATAAAATTTAGCTTTGACGTAATTGAATCCAATGGAATCGGCAGTCGCATTTCGCAGAGTGTGCCTATGCCTACGCAAAATATAGTTGTAGTCCAGCTAGGCTAGTGTATTGGGTGACTAGCTCATTTCTCCGCTGGCTGTTGTATCGTTTAGTAAATAGATCGGCCTAGTGTTTGCGACATGCGCCACTCATACTAATGTACACAGATATTTATGAAAGCGCATTTGTTTTGTTTGTTTCTAACTCGATAGCTCTTATCATGTGTGAATAGCACACAATTACTGTAATAGCTGTAAATACCAGAGCGTCATATGTAGATATACCAATGAATATATTTACAGTTATCGACTTGTGCGTTCCGCAGATAACAATAATCGCTTTCTGATTAATTGCTTTCGAATATGGTATACTTACCAGTATGAACTAGTTCAACATGGGGTGATTTTTCTAATTAGGCGACTTCAAGGGCAAAGGGTATTTTCCGCAAAAGTGTTACATCAATCCAATTATACCACATGACACCTGCTTATAGTTTACCAGCCTTTGGCACACTTCTATAAATAAACACACTGCTTCTACATTAAGATTTATTAAATAGTGTTCTAAATATTCAACAATTTCGATTAGCAATATCATCTAAACATCATCTACTAAGCCCGAACTAACCAAATATGGCTTTAATTACAAAAAATACACATCTACTGATAAACTTAACATACATATATATACATAATTCACTACTCAACGAGACAAGTCCTCACTAAAGCATCACATACAGCGTACGGATCGCAGTTGGAACTTGGCCGCCTGTCTTCAAAGTATCCCTTTTGTGCAGTAGCAACATCTCTGGGAATACGAACACTCACTCCTCGATTGGCAACACCCCATGAGAACTCATTTATGCTGGAGGTTTCTAGTCTACCGATTAACCGGCGCTCATTGTCTTTGCCCTCTTTGGGGTCGTAGGCGCGAATATGACGCTCCTGATGTTTGGAAAGTTTTTGAATGGCTTCTTCAATGGCCTTGATGCCACCATCAGCACGCATTAATTTTGTAGAGAAATTTGTATGCGCGCCAGCTCCGTTCCACTGGCCTTCTACTGGTTTCGGGTCGAAGGTCACCACAACACCGTACTCTTCAGCAATGCGTTGCAGGATGTACCTTGACACCCACAAATCGTCGGCTGCTTTAATTCCAAGAGAAGGTCCCACCTGGTATTCCCACTGGGCTGGCATTACTTCGGCGTTAGTGCCGCCGAAATCAATTCCAGCATACAGACATGCGATAGCATGAGCTTCAACGATATCACGGGCAAACACACGATCGGCTCCGACACCGCAGTAATAAGGTCCCTGGGGCGCAGGGAAACCATTTGCTGGCCAACCAAATGGCAACTTGTTCACGTCCAGTAATGTGTACTCCTGTTCGATGCCAAACCACGGCTCATGCGTGCCGAGAACATCTTTCATAGCCAACATAAGCGAATTACGTTTATTGGACTTTGTAGGCTGACCATCTGCTTGGTAAGTGTCGCACATAACAATCACATCGTTGCTGTTCGCCTTGAACGGATCCTTGTACAGAGCTCGTGGAACCAATGATGTATCGGAATTTTGACCCAACGCCTGGTACGTTGAACTGCCATCATACTGCCAGTTCTGCAAGTCTTCAACAGACGTCGGTGGAGCGTCTAAAATCCGCGCCTTCAATCTGAGGTTTTCTCCAGTGCCATCCACCCACAAATATGTGGCCTGCACCTTATTGTTGGGTATTTTCAAATCCTTGTATCGGTTCAAAATACTTTTATCCAGATAAGTATTTGGGGAATTTTCCAGATGACGGTTGAGACTGAGAGTGGTACTCAGTTGACGTAGTCCATTGAAACGAACTTTGGCCGCCAACTCCTTAGCAACAAGTAAACCAGCACAAGTGATACTCATTTTGACCTTTAAACCTGCAATTTAAAAGAAATTAAATTAAAAATATTGCCTCGCAAAATCCAATCAAAATTTACAGCAACGAAAAATTTATGTATTAAGCAGCAGTAGACCGATAGGTACTTACCAACATGAATGGCGGACGAATTCTAGTTCAGTATTGATTACGGTATTGCTGTTGAATAAAAAACAAGCCTTTATAAAACTTTAAATATTCCAAACAAAAAATAAGGAACATAAGCTTTTATCTGTAGCAAAAAGAATACAAATATATAAAGTAAAAATAGACCACCCTCGATTGCGTTAATCAGAAACTCTTCATACGTGTCCTATTTTCTGTAGTAAATTCCATAAAATATATACACACAAGCTAAACCTGTCAAACTCGCCATAGTTTGTAGTTGACCTCGAATGGTAGTGGTACTTTTACCATTTTCTATCAGTGTTGCCGTTACAATTTAAAAGCCAAAAGAAAACACAAACATTTTTAAAAAATTATTTAACCTATTTAAAGATTAATTGATGTGGAACAAAATGCGATACAGTGTGGGTGAACAATCTTGTACGGAAGTCTTGTTTCCCTTTTTTCAGCTATACAAGTTGTGGTGTCTTGTGTGCAAGACTCAAGTAAAATTCTTTTTATTGGTTTTAAATTAATATAAGGTATAAAATAACAATATAGTGTGTGTAAGAAAACGTGATGCAGGTTACGAGTCCGACGCCATCTTCCTCTTTTTAACCTTCATGATCGAGTTCAAGCCGTTGCACTGAATGAGTGCATTCAGTTGTTTTATTTTGAGAAACTACACAAGTAAAATTACTGATCGTATTATTGTTCTTGAAATATGTTATACGTAACCTCGTTTTGTTTCTATCCTCAGTTATTTCATTTAATTGACATTAGACATTTACATTTTGTTTTACAATAGGTACAAATCGACTTCATGAGAAAGTTTCGACTGCTTATGTCAATTATGTTTGAAATGTCAAAATAAATATTATTTTTTGTTCAATGGAAACATTCACACAGCTTTAAAAGTGTTTTCGAAATCTTGCTGTTGCTTCACTGCGATTCGCCAGCGAATAATCCTTCTCACCAACAATAATTATCGAATACCTTTTCCCAATTAAGTCCTAATCGAGTAAAACGACGTAGGCGAACGTTTAAGTGGGAAATTCAATTTTATTTTCTGAAATATAATACAATTTATAGAATAAAGAAACCAGTACAATGGAGGATAACTTACATTGGTCGGGACTATTTTTAGAAAACCTACGAATCATTAACAGGGCAACCACTGCTGAACCAAATTAAGTATCTAGATTAACAATTACAATTTTTAGTTTTTTAATTAGCTTATACAAATTCTCTACTTACAATATTGAAAAATATATCGGAATTGACCAGAACTCAATGAAATTCAACAGCTTTATTCTTATTCTTTTCTTCTTGAGAGACAAATAATCGAAGTTATTGGTCAAGGGCAACGAATTCGCCATTACTCAATAATGACAGAAACTGCCCGAACTCGCCAAACTTTAAACAGTGTTGCCACTGTGAAAATAACGTCCCGACTCGTTGCTCGTTATTCATTGAGTGAAAATAAATATTATAATACTTTTACTTCAAACTGCACTAATCGGACTAAACTACTAAATATATTTGGCTCGATGACATTCCGGGGGCCGTCTGAACTTCTAGGGTGAAGACCTTACATCTAGGACAGCGAGCCTGCCAACCGACCTCTTCGACTTGATTGAACCGTTCGCAAGTCGTACGTCCGCTATACGCACAACTCCATCGGGACCAGGGTAAACCTTTACTACTCGACCCAATTGCCAAGCTCCGCGACTCTCATTGGGCTCAATTATGATAACTATGTCATCCACTTCCACTGCTTTCACGTTAGTAAACCACTTACCACGTCTCGTGATAACGGGAAGATACTCCGAGTACCATCGTCTTCTAATTTCGGCCATTAAGTGTTGCGCTCGGCGACTGTGAAGCTTGCTGTACTGATCACTCTCCGTGAAGATTCCGGGGGCCGTAACGTCTCTATCTTCCTCACCGAAAAGCATGGAGTTCGGGGTGAGGGGTTTAGGGTCCTCGGGATCGACCGGGATATGGGTTAAGGGACGGCGATTTATTTGCCCCTGGGCCTCCATTAGAGCGTTTCGTAGCACATCTTCTTGTGGAATTACCCCTTTAAGCACGAACTCGATACTTCTTTTGATTGATTGAACTAGTCGTTCCCACGCGCCTCCCATCCATGGTGAATAAGCTGGTATGAAGCGCCACGAAATATGCTCGTATTTCGCAGCGTATTCACTAAGTGCGGTCTCCATGTCCTTGATGTCCTTTTCTAGCTGATTCTTTGACCCGATGAAGTTCAGACCATTGTCACTGTACAGGAAACGAGTGACGACTCTGTTGATCAGAAAGCGCCGCAGTGCCAAGGTGCAGTGATCCAAGCTCAAATCGTTCAGCAACTCAATCTGGACTGCACGGAATGTGAGACACGTGAAGATCATCCCATACCGTTTCACTGTTCCTCTACCAAACTTGACCAAAAGTGGCCCAAAGCAGTCTACTCCGACATGAGTGAAAGGTCTCAAATCAAAGGCTAAGCGGGCCTGCGGGAGCTGACCCATTTCCGGCATCACTGGTTTTGCTTTAAGTCGTTTGCATGTGTGACATCTGGCTCTGACTCTCTCGACTGCTCCACGAATACTAATGATCCAAGCACGTTCACGAATGTCGGAAATAATCGAAGCCGTACCCGAGTGAAGGTTGCGATCATGATGATGTTGGATAAAGACATCCACCAGAGGATGATTCTTAGGCAGTATTGCTGGATTACGCGAGGCGTAGGAGACCTTTGCCTTCTGTGCCCTTGAACACAACCGGAGCGTACCATCCTTATCAAGAAACGGAGATAGTGACAGAATGGAACTTGAAGGACCTACCTTTCCCTTCAAACGTAACGAGGAAATGTCATCTGGAAAAGAGTCTATCTGAATTTTTCGAAAGAGCCAACATTCCGCTCGGCAGAACTCTTCTGGTGTAACAAAGGGTTGCTTGCTGATTGGTCTTTTGCAAATGAGGTCGCTGAAACGTAGCATAAACGCCAAACATCTGACGGAAGATGCCCACCTTGCTCGAAATCTTGCTGATAGTTCGTTGTAAATGGCGAACGAGTCCAACGACCCCTTGACATGAAGCATTATGTTTGGGTTTAAGACTTCCTCGATTCCGCCAATTTTCATGTCCTTGCCAAGCGTGATCGGCCAGTGAGTTACAGGAGACTTGAGAAACTTTGGGCCCGTAAACCACCTTGACTCCTGGTTCCCCATTGGTGAATCAAACCACTTCGTGCCGTCATCAGCTACATTATCATGGGATCTGATGTGAAACCATTGACGCGGGGTGGAAGAATCCAGAATCTCCCCGACTCGGACTGCGACGAACGACGGGAATTTGTAAGTGGAAGAGTTTATCCAAGAGAGAACTGTTTTGGAATCGGAAAGGAAAAATGTTTCGTCTATCCGAATGGTGTGATTAGTCTTGATTGTTATCGATAATCGCAAGCCGAGAACTGCCGCTTGTAATTCCAAGCGAGGTATCGACAGCTTTTTTACTGGAGCCACTTTAGCCTTCGCCATAACCTGGGCCACTTCGACCTTATCGTTCAGCTCGAAACGTAAATAAGCTACGGCTGAGAAGGCCTTTTCCGAGGCGTCGACGAAAACGATGAGGTGAACCTTGGAAACGTCGGGACTCCACGAAGCATAACGACGCGGAATTCGGAGTTTCTCAATGTTCTTCAGGTCCTTAACGAAATCCGACCATGGAATCCTTAGCTCCTCTGGAAGCGGCTCGTCCCAATGGAATCCTTCACGCCAAACTTCTTGCAATAAGATACGTCCTCGAATAATGTAAAGAGAGATTAAGCCTAGTGGGTCGAAAATCCTCATAATTGTTCTGAGCATCTCTCTCTTGGTGAGAATGCAATCGACCAACATCATTCTCTCAAGAGCACCGTCGTCTGATAACTTGTAAGTAAAGAAGTCGGAGGAGGGGTGCCAGTACATGCCCAAAATCTTCGACACCTCGTTCTCGCAATCGTTCGGGTCGATACTAACGAGCCTAGGTTTTACGTGGCTCTCAGGAATCTGCTTCAAGACATCGGAGTTGTTTGATTGAACACCAACAAGGTCGAAATTCATGGATTTGCATATCCGAATGGCATCATTGGTTACAGCAACGGCTCGAGCAATGGTATCGTGGCTGTTAAAATAGTCGTCTACGTACGTCCGCTTGGTTAATCCATCGACAGCTTCCGGGCATTCCTCTCGGAATAAATTCGCATGATGGTTCTTCACAAACTGGGCACACGTAGGCGAACACCTGGGGCCAAACATCATTACTTGCATAATGTAAACCGTGGGTTTTTTCGAACTATCCCCGTCTCTCCAGAGGATGCGCTGACATTGTTGATCCACCTCCGTTATACGTATCCGGTGGAACATCTCCTTCACATCAGCGGTAATGGCTATTTCTCGTTCCCGAAACTTAAAAATCCCCGCGTGCAGAGGGACCAGGTTGTCCGGACCCTTTAATAAGTGGGTATTGAGAGAGACTCCACTGACCTTTGCCGCGACATCAGCCACATCCCTGGGCTTTGACGGCAACTTATTGGGGTTTACGACGACGAAGGTGGGAGCGTACCAAACTCGAGGCCACTTCTGCTGCAATTCTTCTTCCGAAGCAATTCTTGCGTATCCTTTCGACACCATATCTCGCATGTGGTTGTTCTTCCAATCCATAAGATGTGGTTTTTTCCTCAAAGACTTCTCCAATCCAATGAGACGATGCAACGCCATCGGATAACTGTCGGGAAGTTTGACATTCTCTGCATCCCATAAAAGTCCGATTTCATAGCAATTGTTGTTCACTAACCTCAGTGACTGTTCCATGATGTCCACTGCCCGCCTGACCTCTTGACCTACCAAGTCCCCTTTCGGTGGCATGACACCAAATTCCTCCGTGGTAAAATGCCGTTTAACCAAGTCATGGAGCTTATCGTCTGACTTGATGGCATCATGAAACATCAGCTGCATCGAAGGTTTGACGGAATGATTAAGGCATGACACATTAACAGATGGTGCTGACTTCCCGAAAACAATCCAGCCGAGCAAAGTTTTCAAGGCACATGGTTCTTCTTCTTTACCATGTCGTTGACCGTGCCCTAACAGAAACCTCGCTTGATCCAGACCAACAAGGATCTTAGGCTTGGCATTGACGAGATCTGTCAGAGGAAGGCCTCGAAGATGTGGATATGAAGCCTTTAATTTAGCGACATCGAGGGACTGACTGGGCAATTCCAAATTCTTGACGGTGTAAACGTCTTTTAGCAGATGTCGCTTGCGGTTGCTGACGCCAGAAACGGACAGCGTGGTTCGCATGGAATTCTCCTGCCGAGAAACACCTTTCGTCCATTGAAGTGTTAGACTCTCCGGCTTTCCTTCGAGACCTAGCTCGTCAAAAATCTCCTTCTCCACCATTGTCAACGACGACCCATCATCCAGGAAAGCGTACGTGTCCACGAACTTCTGACCGACCCCATGAATCCTGATCGGGACGACCTTGAACATTATTGCTAAGTTGGAACCCATATGAGACGAATGGACGTGCGGTTGCGGGACGAAAATAGCAGCCTCTGAATTTAGCTCGGCATTGCTTGGGGAAGACATCTGATGTAGTAACGGATGATGACGACCCGAACAGCCACCAACTCCACATGTTCTTTTTCTGGCACACGCCCTCCAGTCATGTTTCGAAAGGTTCAGGCAGGTGAAGCAAGCAAACTTTTCCCTTGCGTATGCGAGTCTTTGCTCCGCCGACAAAGACTTGAAATCTTGACACTGACTCAAAGGATGTTGACTTCGGCCACATTTTTCACACACGAGGGCGGGGGCGGTAGCTGGAACAGGAAGATGAGTTAGAACTCGTCGAGAGGACCTCGCAGTGACTTCAACTCTCTTGTTATCCCCAGATGCTGACGAAGTCGCCAATTCAGGGGGTAAGTCGATTACTTTTCCTGTCAGAAACTCAGCGAAGTCAACGAAGTTAGTACGAGGGGTAGATGCTCTCTTTTTCTGCCACTCCTGATACAAGCCAGCGCTTAATTTGGAAGCCAGATTTGTTAAAACGTACCCATTGGACAGGGCTTCTTCCCTATTCATTGATTTGATGTCGGCCACGAACCCATTAACTCTAACTGCCCAACTACGAAGCTTGGGATCACTATTAGAGCTCAGCCTTGGAAGATTGAATAGATCGGCCGTTAAATCATGAACGAGAACCTCGTACCGACCAAAAATAGCGCGAAGAGAGTCCATTATCGCATCAGCATCTGACGAGTACTTCAGACGATCGCTTACAAGTTGGTACGCTTCACCAGTAAGGGCTTTCCGTAGACGAGCGACGTTTTCCTTACCACTATATCTCCCTTCGACTGTCGTAGACTTAAAAACCTCCTCGAAGTACGGCCATTCTCGCTTGTTTGCGCCCGAGAAAGCAGGCAGCTCCTGTACGTTGTTGCGGTTCAGGATAGTTAGTAAACTTGACATATCGCTATCTCGAAAGGCTGAAGATTCGTGAAAGTTGTCATGATGACCTTGTCTATCACGAAAAGGCGTCGATTGATTAGGTTTAACTGACCTCTTTAGCAGTGCCTCATGATTCGCCTGAACTCTTCTTATCATCTCTAACCTTTCATCTGATTTCTGGGACGCTGACGATTTGCGAACACCAACTGAAACAGCTGCTGGTGCAACAACCGATGACGACTCAGCAGAATTCATCTTCAACTTCTCTATCTCAGCTCGCAGAATAGAAAGTTCATTGTCCCTCTCAGCTACTGCTGCTTGCGCAACTGCCGCAGCTTCTAATAACAAGTCAACGGAACCTACAATGTCATTCTGAGCGGACGAAACTCCCTCACTGCTCTGCAAGTGCGAAGACTTTGGACAGTCATCGGAAGTTGCTGAGCAGTCTTGTTGATTGCAGAACCAGGGTGTAGCAGTATCATAGAGATCAGGTTCAAAACTGGCACAAGAATAATGCCACCAACGTTTGCAGCGATCACACGAAACCATATCATCTTCGTGGTCCTCCTTGAGACAAGTCTTCGAGCTGCAACTGTTGTTATCCATTATACAAGTTTAACTCGACGAAATTGACGAACAATCTTGTTGATGAACCTCAATAAAATAAAATAATGTTGCTTCACTGCGATTCGCCAGCGAATAATCCTTCTCACCAACAATAATTATCGAATACCTTTTCCCAATTAAGTCCTAATCGAGTAAAACGACGTAGGCGAACGTTTAAGTGGGAAATTCAATTTTATTTTCTGAAATATAATACAATTTATAGAATAAAGAAACCAGTACAATGGAGGATAACTTACATTGGTCGGGACTATTTTTAGAAAACCTACGAATCATTAACAGGGCAACCACTGCTGAACCAAATTAAGTATCTAGATTAACAATTACAATTTTTAGTTTTTTAATTAGCTTATACAAATTCTCTACTTACAATATTGAAAAATATATCGGAATTGACCAGAACTCAATGAAATTCAACAGCTTTATTCTTATTCTTTTCTTCTTGAGAGACAAATAATCGAAGTTATTGGTCAAGGGCAACGAATTCGCCATTACTCAATAATGACAGAAACTGCCCGAACTCGCCAAACTTTAAACAGTGTTGCCACTGTGAAAATAACGTCCCGACTCGTTGCTCGTTATTCATTGAGTGAAAATAAATATTATAATACTTTTACTTCAAACTGCACTAATCGGACTAAACTACTAAATATATTTGGCTCGATGACACTTGCAAATGGAAAAATTGAATATATCTAACTTTTTGTCGAAACGAGAATAAAAAATACGAATTATGTTGGGACCATGCCATTTTTGGAATTTATTAAAATTGATTATGCAGATAAAAACGATGTAAAAAATTCGTATACCGCGATTTCTATTTTTGAAAGTTTTTTGAGTAGTATTTGTATGGTTTCTATAGGAAATGATTTTGCACACCTGTATTAAGCAAATTTGCCAAACAGAGTGTGTTTCAAACGCTACGGGGAGATTATTTTACGCGGCGGTAAAGACGAATCAAGCCTGACGTTTAAGACGCCACTTAATAGAGTATGTCGAGGAGTATTTTATTGCTTAAATCGTGTGTTTATGTTGCTCGATGGTTTCTATTTTGACAATATACCTGCATATCTATAAAACTCGCTCCTTAAACTCTTTCGCAAAAATATGTCTGAGACTATTGAATCGGGCGACCGTAGACTGTAATAATTACCGAACTGAAATGATAATAGCTAAACGCATGAGAAACTTGAATCGACTTAGTACACATACCTTCTTAAATAAATAGACATATTTGCGCCCATCTTAACGAAGTTGTTATCATACTTACACTTCTGAAATCTTAAATTTAAAAAAAAAAGCTGCTGAAGCTACCCTAAGTTTTAGCTGCTCTCTAAACATTACCTAAAATCCTAGGTAAATTTTGACATAGAGTACGCCATGGACAGCTGTTCTTTGAAAAAAACTTTCTTCAAAAGTATATTTCTCTTTCATTTCATCCATTTCAGATTCTAGGCAGGTACACCAACACCTCGTCGAGGTCACTACAGCCTACACATCATTAAAACAAATTATCCTTCAATATAACAATCTGTCAAAATTGTGCATGAGAAAATTTTCCGACAAATTAAATGGGCGTGCTAAATTTTGACATCAATCATTTTGTGGCTAGAGCTTCATACCACTCTGCTAAAGGGGTGCGCTTAAATTTAGCTAAGTTAAATTTAGGAGAGAATTATGTAAAAAAAAAATAAGATTTAGCTCAAGAAGCGTATTTGGTTTAATGATAAAAAGGTACATCAGCCTAAAAACTTATAGCTAAAAAGTATTTTAATACATAGTTCACAGAAGGTTCGCAATAGTCCGTCCTGTAACAGGGATGCAGGAAAACTGCGACACATCTGAAGTGAAAGAACGTCTGATCAAAGGTTAAGAAGAGCAATGCGGAATTTTTCTTCTAGATTTTTCAGGCTGGGCCAGTTTTGACAGAAAAACCTAGATCAATCTGTTATCAAAAGGAACTTTCTTTCATTCAATATTTGTTTCAGCTATAAGATTTGGACACTCACCTAAATAACAAGATCAAGGTTATACAAAGGACACTGACGTCCACACTGTTTGGTAATTTCTTTTAGACTGAATTCATTGGATATATTCCCGTATTACACTGCATTACAAAATTTTGACAGTGGGAGTGCTAAAAATAAGTCTTTTGTAACCACTTGCCATTGAATCCGTCAAAAACATAAATGTTGAACGGAGACCGCACCGCAAACACTCAATAAAGACGTTAATGTAAAAAAGAATATAATAATTTTGTATATAACATATTTATGTATGTAGTTTTTTACTGTCATTTTTAATACTTTTTTTAAAGATAAGAAAAACAACTTATGCTTTTTATATTTATTTTTTGGTTAAAATGAGGCAGATTTTGACAAAAAATATGAAATCGGCTACTCCCTACTCGCTTCAGTGACAAACACATTTTTAATCACTTTGCCTAAGTATGTGTGACTTGTTTGTAGTGAGATAATTAAAAACAATAATCTACACCTACATTTGTCGGTGACTGCAATCCGATCAGTTCCAGGTGCGTGCAGTCGCCACCAAAACAACAACATAAAGGCAACAAGTTTAAAAAAGTTGTACCAGTAGTGACTCTATGTGCGTATTATATCTAGTCTATCCCTCCCACGGTACACCTTTAATGCCAGCATAATTTAGAGTTGCGCGTGGCTTAAAGTACTGCGCCGGAAAAATCAGGTTTACTCACAAAACGAGAACAAGAAAGATTATCATAATTTGTTTCAGTTTCTCCCAATCTATTGGGCAAAACTTTGCACGTCAGTAGCCTACTTATCAGTTAAATACAATCTTAATAGTTAATTTGGGGCATTCAAAATTTGTTTCGTTAGTAATGGATGGAAATAGTAAACAAATCAAGAAAACAAAACCTTAAATGTACAGGGTGTGCATGATCACGTTTGAAAGAAAAATCACGCTTGCAGTCAGAGTACCTAATACCGCAATGTAGCGGTTCAAGAAAATCAATTTTTGACGTATACATTACGTCAGAAACATGGATATTTACTGCT
This sequence comes from Cheilosia impressa, assembly GCA_948293265.1. NCBI lineage: Eukaryota > Metazoa > Arthropoda > Insecta > Diptera > Syrphidae > Cheilosia > Cheilosia impressa. The sequence goes on from OX411884.1 coordinate 15,563,559, forward strand.
GCAAGCACTGGGCAATAGTTTTTTTTTTGTAATAGCTGTAAAGCAATGGAGGTTTATTGAATACTTTTTAGCTTACTTATTCAGTTAACATCAATTTAAAGGAGAGAGAAACTTTAAGTGTAGGTAAAGACACAAATATACCAAAAGAAGCAGACGTTTCAGCTGTCATGGTATACAGGATACAAACATAAATTAAAAAACAAAGCGATTATTGCGACTTAAAAACCTTTATTCGTATTTAGTCCCATTGGCTGACACTGCGACCTAAAAGATCTTTTGTATGAATCTCAGTTCTTTTTCATTAAATAAAATCATCCTTTAAAAGGGGTGGGACTAAACGAAAATGTCTGTGCATATGAAATACTTCTCAACTGTATCTCTTTTTGATAATACGTTTCTGCGCATGCACTGTATCGATTGGAAAACTTTCGTATTGTTTTTATATCACTTTCAAAAACCCAGTTGTGATTGTTGCATTGCTTTTGAAGAATATAAATTAAATAAAGTTGAACACTTCCTTTAAAGGTGTTTAATTCGCTTAATGAATAAGTGGTGCACCTCAAAAAACTGAAACAAAAGGACATGACAAACGTGATCCAAATGGTTAATCGTTGTGAGCTCTGTTTACTTATTGGAGTCCTAGTTATACTTAAGAATGTATCAAATACAATTGAACACGATTATATGGATATCCATCGGCCAGAAAAGCAAATGAGTTTGGAAACATGTCTAGGTAACATTTTATCAATATCAATGAACGACGTGTTCATTTCGAAGCGATTACAATAAAACAACGTCATCTAAATGTAAAGGAACAGAAGGGGTTGTTGTTAATAATAATGGTTTAGGTATATTTCAATAAAACATATTCTACTTAATACCACTGCAAGCCCACATAACGTGCTCCGTCTTCCGTGCTCTTGGTTATTAAATATAGAGACGGAAATATATTTCCACATCTATTTTCTGTAAGAATTACCCATGCTTCTCCGCCTCCTGGGATAAGAAAGCTACGAGTTATTTTTCATCTGACAGACGACTACAGAGGATAAACTTATTGCGTTTTTTCATTGAAGATCCCTGAGAATTGCTCCGAAATTCAGAATTGCCCACTTCAATCAAATTTGTTGTAATAGGGGTAGACACCATTTATGTGAGTTTTGGTTTTCAATTTAAAACAATCCCGGACTCTTTTGTCGTGTTAAGAATTTAAAAAAGTGACTTATTTTTAAAAATAAAGCCTCAAGCTCGTGCTTAAATTAAGCCCCCATACAAAAATGTCTCCAAAGATAAAAGTAAGCAAAGCGGAATCTCTACAGAATTTAAGTAAGCGTATTAATGCAAAATACATTTTCCCACAGCTAAACTTTGACAGATCAGAGAAAATATCGATATTCGCAAACAAAATGTCAAACGAAAGCAAATTAACAGTAGCAGGTCGTTCATTTCTTTATTAAGCGAAGTGGTGGAGAGAAACATTGGAGAGGCGCTCAATTTTACCTTTGCTGGAACAGAATACAAGGTTTAAACATAGAAAACATAGAAAGATCACTTCCAGATTGGCTGTTTTCATAGAAAGGGCAATTCTTTTCTTTAATCGAAAACGCCATTTATATTTTTATTATGTGAACACTTTATATTTGTGTTTATTGTTTTTAATGATCTGTCAAAGTTAGCTTAACATCGTTTTTATTTCTTCAAGTATTTGTACCTCGATGTCATAGGATGTGAGGTTCATCGAAAAGGGCTGACATACAGTTTTGAAATGACTTAGCAGCAACAACTGTTTTGGACATATTTGGTTCTACCATTTTTAAGAACCTTTATAGGAGGATTTGTAAATATTTACTGATCAGTTGAGCATACGGATTTCTGCACTTTTTTTCCAGGTGGATAAGATTTGTTATTAATCTCGGAACCGGCGGTTTTTTGCCTTTTCCTCATAGTTCCGTGTAGAGCTGAATTTAATTTTGATGATCACGCAGGCAGAATTCTTCAAAAAAGACTGCACCAATCTTGAGCAACACTTCTGCTAACCGTGGGCAACGGGTGTACAAATATATACAAACAAAAAATACCAAGTTATATCAGATGCCATTCTAGTTTTAAACCTTTTTTTTCAGGTCAATTCGATGTTCACAGCAATACGATAATTCGGACTGGCGAATCTCAGGCAATTGGGGGCAAGTTTCTGCAAGGTCTCGAACTGGAAACTGTCGACAAATGCCAAAGGCTGTGCTGCGAAACGTCGAATTGTGACGTCTACGTGTTTGAGGAGAAAATTGACAAATATTGCTATTTATTCCAGTGCGGATCTCCTAAGAATTTCCATTGCAAGTTTACGAGACATCCTAATTATACGAGTGCTTTAATAACCCAATACAGCAAATCAGTGCCTACGACTACCCCTAGACCAGTTGTCCATGCGTTCTTGCCGAACATTTCAACACAGGAGCAGGAGTTGATCAGTCTCAAGTTGAAGCCGGACAAGAATGTACCATCGTCAACATCTCAGCCCGTTGAGACTGCAACAAGTGAAAACCGAATAATGGTAGCAACAGCTACAGAAAGTAAGAATCCATTTTTGAACGAGTTTTTATGGTCAATTTTAACCCGTTGTTTGAGCACAGATCGTAATTTAACTTGTGGGCGCTTTGAATTCCCCTGTCATTCCGGAGAGTGCATAGCTATTTACAATGCATGCAATGGAATACCGCAATGCGTTGATGGCAGCGACGAGGGACCAGAGGTTTGTAAAACTAAACTTGAATGAAAGGACTTTTTGAAGTCAGCGATTGGTAAATGTTTTCAGTGTTCGGCGGCCTCAAGCTCCATCAAAACCAACGAGCACCATTTACAAAACTTAAAATCGGAAATTCCAGAGCAGATACCAACTTACAGACACAATTTGAAGAAATTCCAGCAAGCTGTGCTTGACATTCCTTACAATGGAGACAGAGAAGTTCCGGGCTCAGCTCCCACTGCCTGGGCAAATCAAAAAGTCCAAGCCGATATGCAATCAGATTCGGGTATGTATAAGACAGCGGATGCGTTACATTCACCTAAACTATAATAATTCGACTTTTTAAGATCGCACCACCTTCGGCCGGAAGAACAACATGCAAAACTCAGCCAACGAGCCCGTTGAAAAAATATTTCCAAATCAGAGAGAAATGTATGCCCAACTTCCGGCGATAAAGAGTTCATTTCCAACACCACAGCTTGCTCAGCCAACTGGTTTGTTTGACTTCCTACTTTATGAAAGCTGGAAAATTTAAGTTTTACTCTTTAATTAGCTCACGGTTTTGTTTCGAACGTAAGATGGCCGTCGCAAAGACAGCAATGGCAAATCGAGAGCCAAGGGCAAGGACCTCCGTATGAGATGCATGACCAGCCGCCCAATGTGCATCCCGACCAGAATCACATACATCCATCTAATGAGGAAGCAATAAACGCTGGTTCGCATACAACTAACGACAATTCTTCGCCAAAGGAAAAAACGCAAGACAGCATAAGCCATCAAGAGAAAATCTTAGATGACACAGAATATTCGGAGAAAACTGTAGACACTTTGAAGAAGTCACCTGTAAATGAGTAGAGAGTTAAGTAGAGTTTTAGTTAACGTATCCATTTTTCAGGCGGAAACAAAGCCCGAGGTGACAAAAACAACGCATTCGGTCAAAGAGGCGGCACATGCTTCTGCCGTGGAACAGTACAAAATAATTGAACAGCATTTAGAAATCAAATTCACAGATCATGATGGGCAATCGGAGAGACCAAGAGGAGCGGTCTTATCTCTAACCTTAGGTACGAACATTTAACTCATAGTTACTATCACAGATCGCACTTACAAACAGAGCGGCATTAAGTTTGTTGACTTACTCGTACGTCAAATTTGGCACAATTTGGTCAAATCTCGCATGTAAAGTTGCTTCAAAGAGAGTCAGAAAAAAATAGCATAGCACGCGCTTTTTTATAATAAGGAGACGTTCAATTATCTAGTTTAGTAAGTCTGACAGCTGTCTGGTCGAAATCGGTCATGTGAGTAGCTGTTTCAGTTGACGTTTAAGAAGGGGTAGCCGACTATTTTCAAGAAATTCGTGACTGAGTTCTAAGCTGACAGTTCGAATGTGAGACTGACGTAGTAAAAGTGACGTTGCCCACGAATCTAGTTCTTGAGTTCACGGTACATCTAATCCAGACCAATCTAGTCGACTTATGTCGTTTTCCATTGGTTTCACTCGGGGATCCACTCATTCTGAAATCCAATGGAACAGTAAAACTGCTTCTGACAGAACCCACCAAAGTATTGGTGAAATGCCAAAAAATAATCTACGGCTGCTGTCAGCTGACTTGTAATAAATACATAAATTGCACTTGTATGAGTGCTTCTTGAGTGGATTCTGACTTCAAATCGAGAAGCGAAATTCTCTTCTCAGAATCATCAGAAGAGTATTTTTGTGCCAATGGAACGGCATTTTTTTCGATTCCGGACTCTCCCGGACGCTTCTTTTTGTCCAATGGAAAACGACATTAAAGTAACTAGATTTTTGAATGTGCCCAATGCCCACAAATTTAATGTCAAATCTTTCAACTGTCAAGTTGTAACTGTCCACTTATGCGGCATGCCACCGCGGTTTCTTTATATTTAACGTACTTTTGGAAAGTTTTCCATCGCGGATAGCGAATTCTCTCGGATAGCTATGACATTCAGCGAAAATTGGACCAGAAAGTACCTGTCACAAATTTGGTTCGTGTATGCACTATCGAGGCTTACTATTTAGAGATTAAATGGGTTGTTTGATAAGGTGGGTTGCTTTCAAAAGCTCTTGGTCTTTTCTGGCATTTAAAGTTTGAGAGCACCTGCTTTTTATGTATTGTCTGTGATATTCTTGTACTGACAGCTGTTTAAAGTGAATTTAATTTTTTCTAGGACTTTTGGTGACGGGAATTATTGTCGTTCTAATTGGTTGCCGATTGCGAACAGTTGGCCGACGAGGAAATCGCCATGGGGGGAAAGCAAGTTACGCACCTGATGAAGACTTTCTAGTCAATGGAATGTATTTGTAAATGTTAAAGTTAAATAATAAACGGTTTTAGTAATATAACACAGTACGTATTTCGCAACTAAACGTTGTAGTTCTATAGAAAAAGATATTTATGAGTCGCAGCCAATATAAAACTATTACATTTGTGGTCTGTTTGATGATCTACCCATCTTGTCTTCGTCTTTGCTTTGTACATTTTGCTTGTGTTTTCTTCCAAAATCACAAAATTTTTGATATATGATTGGAAAACGCCCAGAAAGAGGTGGGCACGCCAAACAACTTTCAATGTGAGTAGATCATTTGTTTGGCTTTCTATTTTTATATATTTACTGTATTTGCATGGATAAAGGGATCTTTTTGAAAAGTAGGCGTGTAAGTAGGCGGGTATATGCAGATACTCGTTTTAATGCCAGCAACACGAGGTATAATTTCCGCGAAGATCGGTTGAGTATTTTATCAGCTGGTAAAAACTTAGTCCTACGCAAACAAAGTTAAGTGTGATTTGTTGTTGGTCTGTGTATTTGTGCATGACCTGCATACTGCTTAATAATGCAACTAAAAAGCTATTATCTTCGGAGGTGATTTAAGTAGCCGAAATATTTGTTTCTCTTATTGTTCGTACACCAGGTCGTATACGCAACCTTTTGGATTTTTTTTTAAGATTCTTAAAAATGACCTCCGGATCGGTTCTAGGTAAGGCACTTGCTGCATTTCAACGTGAAATGTTTGTTCGACAATACGTGGAATAATTTTAAAGGAATCATTTGAAAGAAAACACTCAACAAGTGGATCGAACTTCAGCTAGAGAATGGGCGACTCTACGAATTGATCGTGTTACGCCATCCTCTTGGCAGCAATTCATGATCAATTTAAAAGAAGGTTTTGTCCTCTGCATATAACGTTAATCGCACTGCATTCTGGCATTAAATCAGTGGCCCAATTCTTTTGGCAAAAAAAAACCTAAACGATCTACAAATTGAAAGGTTCTTACTCAGAAATACATTTGGTCACCGTTGGTCTGCAAGAAAGCGATTTTTTTAATCCCATTCGCTTTTATTATTAAAGTACTAATTGTAACCAGTAATTTGGCATCACTGTTCATCCGTATTACCAGATCTGTTTTCTGTTCTCATTTAGATGCACAATTAAATTTCATCAACTCAAAAGAGCACAACACGGGTTCAATTGATTCAAATGCTTTTTTTATTTAAACAAGAAATGTTGTTTTTAGTTTCGATAACTAATTTTAAACATGGCCTCTTTTTCAAATAGCTTTCTCAATACCCTTGATGGTAAACTAGGAACATTCAAACTGTAACTTCTTCATGCTTTGCCCTCTTAGTCTACGGTTCAGTTGCTGGAAAAAATGCTTTAAATTATTATCTAGGGTATTGCAACTTCATTTGGCAATATCTTACTTTATTCGGTATACGTTGGTACGTTTTTAATCACTTCAGCGCTGCCTGAAAATCTTTGCTGGTTTAATCTATTAAGTCTTAGTAAGAAATCCGAACGCAGGTGTCGCATTTGCAATGATCTTCTTCGTCGATTCCATCTAAGTCTGGGATGTTGGCCGAGCAAACATTGTGGCAGTTCCGAAGGACTCCATTTTCCGCCCACGCAAGTCGCACCTGGCGGACCGACTTCCAGCACATATCCCTTGTCGCAATCATACATTATTTGCTTATTGTTAACTATCTGCAAATATAGAAATGGAATCTTTAAAAATGAAATAAAATTAATGTCTGTTCGTATTCTTTAAGACTACGATTACACTGTTTACGTTCTACATCGGCTGTTGAACAATTTGCCTTAAATTCGATCTCAATATCCGTTTGACACTTTATGTACCTGTTTGCTAAATTTAAAAAAAATTCCAAACTTTCCAAACTCCAAGTTCGACGTTCATGGAAAATGTCTTTTCTATTTAATACATAAAATTGTTTGCTCAACAAAAAAAGTGTTTTCCGCGCATGAAAGCAGCAATTTTTTTGACACTTCAAGAGCACAGAAATGTCAAATCATTGACATGAAGTATTTAACATTTGATACCGGATAATGTTATACGTTAAAATGGATTTCTATGCATGTATGGTGTGGTATGTATGTATGGTTTCTTTTTATTATAATTATCGGCTCGACGGTGAGATTTCCTCTAGTTGGTATTCATGTTTTTTTTTTAACTCTGACAGTTCTCTGTATTTGCATTTGATGTTCGATTAGACACACGAAATCTGAAATCTGAGAGCGAATCTGGAGAAGCCCAATCGAATAACCCATTAATACGCACATTTGGAAGCATGATTGCTCGAGGTCGGTTCAATGCTCGGCTCTCTCGACTAAGGGAAAAACTCCATCTTATGCGAAGGAAAAGGCTTAGAACAAGATTTATAAATAGCGTGGGAGTTTCCTTAAGCGATCGATCTTTTTACTCTGTTGACTAGATTTCTCGGTTGTCTCTTTCTGTTTGGTACACATTTTCCAACCGATTCCAAACTATGTTTCCAATGATCTTCAGATTTGTAAGCGTAGCTTAAAATTCGATGGCCACGCAATTTTTTCGTTTCATTTCTAACGAACCAAGTTGTCAAAACTTTCCATGAAGGTCTCTATCAATTTTCAACCACCTGCTGGCTTTTTTGACTACTGTTCAATTATATTTGGTCTGATTTGGTCTCAAAAACTTGTTGTATTTCCTACCAATACCTGACAATTGTCAAAAAGAATTGTACTTACTTTCCTTACATACGGACGATAGTCATACAGTCCCATATTTCCCACCAGGAGAACTTTACCATTGGGTATGTATCCAGGAAATGAACAGTAAACCTCCTGACACTGAGGCGTTTCGCCAGTCCAATTCCCAAAGGAACATGTCACAACATGGTCAAACATACTAACAACATCCTTCCCAGTTGGATCCACTAGTACGTAGCCGTCTCTACATCGAAACGTGGCTTTCATTCCGTGTTCCGTTTTGGGTGCCAAAACCATTCCATGTTTTGGCGATTTGGGCATTTCCTTACACCTTGCCGGTATACAACGTGGTATTGTGCTCCATGTTCCATTTCTGCAAGTGGGATGGGTTTGTGACGCAATCGGAAACTCATAGTGGTCGGAACACTTAACTTCGAGACTAGTTCCGTGTTCCACTTTTTCGGTGTACGGTGAAGACAGTTGTGGTGGTGCTGTTGTCACTATATATGGTGTAACTGTTGTATTATCAACAGATATTATCTCGACTGGTCGAACTTTTCCCTGTGATATTGCTGGAATGACGCATGGGGCTAAGCACTCCGGAAGCGGATGATGCCACCGTCCATCGATTTGGCAAACACTTGAAGCATGACCTTCGAGGAGCATGTCAGGTAGACACCTGAATATTATGCTGGCTCCTAGCCCGGTCCCAACGTCAGTGTTTTCGATCCATCCGTTGTAGAGTGTTCCAGGATGGCCGCAGTTGATTTCTTCAAATAAACAAAGAAAACGAATTGAGTGTATTTGTGACTGTTCCATTGTTGGTGTTTTTGCAAAAAAATATTGTGCTGAAAGGGCATGCTAAGTATGAACAGGGAGTGGTCTCAAATTAAGAGCGGTGGGCTTAGGTGCTAAGCATGCGATGCTTGGAAAAAACTTTAGATATACATGCTGTTGTGGTTTTACCTTAAGACCTTCAATGGGTGAGGTTGTCTCTATCTAACCCGGAGGATGATTTAATAGCCCAAAACCATTACCTAGTCGACTTAAAGACTAGTCGCACTAATGTGCACTGAACAGTCGCACTAAGTTATTGCAGAAAAGTGACAGCACCTACATATACTATCTCAAGTGGAGAAAAGCCTCCGCACTGCTTATCACAAAAGGATGCCTGCAAACAGTTATAACTGAGCGATGACGTCTAAGTCAAAGTAAGGGATTTTTTAATATATGAGCCTGATAAGACCTCGTTTACTTAAAAAGTGTCTAAGAAAGAACTGCTTCAAACATTCAAGCAGTTTTTGTGGCCAAGAAGACCGAAGCAGGTTCTTAAATTTACTATGCAAAATGGCTCTTAAAATGACTTGACGCCATTTTTCTCTGAAATTAAACTCAGCGTTTTCATTGTAAACAAATTGTGGGTACTGCTAATCTTATCCATGTTTGGCTGTTGGTGCTGAATTTTTCGTACGTGCACAGCAAAATGCTTTGCCGGGAAAAGTAGTAAACTAAACTCTTAAAATAACTAACCCCCGTATTAATAAACAAATGTGCACAAGTTAGTTAGCTAGTAGACATCAGATAGCATACAAAAATTTGACATAACTTCTGAATAACGAGTTGATAACTTTTACGCAGCGTTTATTAATAAGGGGTTAAATGTTTAAAAATTCGGCGACAATTAAAAAGCAACTCTACAAAATTAATATACCTACTCATAAAATAAATAAAAATTAAGTGAATTGCAGTTAAGTACGATATAAACGGTGACAGCTTGTTGTTTCTTAAACAAACTTTGATCAGTGATGTAACGCTCTTCTCAGTGCCTTGATTTTATACCATTTTCGGAAGCTTATTTTTTACTAGATTGCACAATTATAAATCGAATGGACATTTAATAACGTCAAGTCATTGCTGCACATTTCTCAGGTAAAATAAAACGTCTTGTATAGAAGTGCAGGAATGCATAACAGATATAAAAAGACGGTACCATTACCGCTGTCATATTTAGACGCCAATAGGCAGTCCACAGAAACCAATCGACTGTCATCACCTGCGTTGAGTTACAGCTGCTGCCAAACGATTAAGTTATTTGTAGAACGAAACCAGAAAAATGTTCTTAATGCCGCAATACTTAACGCGCGAAAAAAAACGTGACACGCTTTTTGGTCGGCCATCTTGTATTGCTTGGTAGGAATAATGGGAAAGCTATGTATGTATATATTTTAAGCGATGGCTTACGAAATTTCGCTTTTCTATAAAACAAAATGGCTTCCAGAAGTGATGAAAGGACACTTAATTATTTATGACGTAGATATAACTGATTGATGAATTGTTGGTTTAATTTACTGAAACTCGTTACCACTCTCATTTCACATAAATAGAAATATTTTCAAGTGATTGCAGAGATGTTGTTCGCCGGAATTTGTGTTTGTTTCCGTTTTACGTATCTATAATTATATGTAGAACATTTATGACACTTTAGGCGTCTGATTTGTGATGTCTTTCTTACGCCTTTATTACCATTGAATGCGGATAAACGGATCTCTATGTCCCGTCTCGTGCAAAAATGCTCATGCGCAATGGTGTAAATGCAGTATGAAGGTTAGATTAGCCACATGCCAATTACATAAATTATAACCATTTCCGACAGTTCTCTATCCAAAAAGTGCATGCAGTGTTATGACCAAATAAATAAATATCATATGATCGAATGACCACGTTGATTTTGACAGATAGATTTTAACAAATATCAGGCGTAATGGCTGAATCGGATTACTCCGTTTAGTCGTTTGCGCTTTTGCGTGTACTCAGGAATGCAATACAACTTTTGTAACGCCTGTTCTAACTCAAGTCAACTTACAATTGCGAACGAAAAAGACATCGCGTTTTTAAAATACGTCTTAAAAAAATGGCTGATTATTGTGGAATGTGGACACGAGTCACTGAACGGAATATTGCGATACAGGCATAAAAGCAAAATGTCTGAAAAATATAGTAAATTGAAATTTGGTGATGATACTTAATGCTGTCATTTTTGACGTTATCTTCGTGCAGTGCTGTCATGTCTTATATTTTTTTGTTTAGTTAAAATATAGAGCGAGCGAAAATAGGAACGCAATTGAAATTTGTTGCTTCTACATTAAATATATCATATGTCCCGTCTTCCATACAAAACATTTGTAATGTTAGTATTTTATTTTAATAAAGAATACCGACATACAAATCAAACAACAAACTGCTAAGTAGAGCACATGTGAACTGAATATGTCATTAGAAATGATGATGCGTCGTGTGACATTAAAATTTCTTTCAACTCCGCATGCCCTTCAAAGTAACTATATTCAAACATTGAAATATAATTTAAAACTAATTTTCCAAGCATTATTGTGCACACAAAAACAAAAGCAAACAACAATTTAATTTCAACACACCAAACTACTCAAAAAAAAAACTTACCACATTAATTCCAGAGATTTTTATTTATTCTTTACAAAGTTTGATTTCGGTGTCCAGTATAACGCTTTCCGAGATTCCTAACTTTCGATAAATTTATCCAAAATTTTCATATCAATTTTGGATTTGTAATTGAAATCTCATTCAGAATTGGTAATTGAAAAACAGTAGTTTGATAAATAACTCAACCCATATATTATGGATAAATATATAATGCATTTGAATATATGTAACAAAAACAATTATTTAAGAAATTAATTTCAACATTAAACGAATAACTACGTACATGTATTTACAATTAAAAAGCAACAAATAAATGACGAATTTTCATTGAAATTTCGTGTGTACAACGGTGCTTTTCTATTTTTAGTTTTGGAAGAAGCTGTTCTTGGTTAACCGAAACCCATCTGTTATTTCGGCAACATATTGGGTGTATCCAAACTATTCTGTTATTACCGCTTCTGTAAAATAATAATGTAATAGAACGTAAACACAAATGTGTTGAAAAGTTTCAGTCAAAAAAATTTTTGTTTCTTATAAATACTTTAAATGGAAAGTGCAAATGTCGCAAGTGTTGCCAGTAATTAAAGTTTGCAATGTAAATAACATCAACAGATGAATGTTTTGAAAGGATGAATGCGAAGTGGGCGATTTATGGGGGTATGTTTTAAAAGTTTTTAATTCTTGTGAGCTACATACCTTTTTACGGAAAATGTTGAATTGCCACTTGTGACAGTCTTTCTATAAAAAGCCTACGTGCCTAATCACTTGAATCAGTCTTAGGTTCGATTTTAAATTTAACGAAGCTTACAATTGGCACATTTAAATATGTCCTTAAGAGCGATTGTAAATATGAACACGAACAAGAAGAATAAATAGAATGCATGCTATACAACAAAGGAAATGATTAAAAAAAAAAAAGTATGGACGACTGGAGTGAATCGGTTTATATGTTTTCTAGTCTGTTTTTAAATAAGAGTAAAAAATGTTAGGGAACGTATGGATATAAGATGCAAGAAGCAACACTGGACACATCCAAAAATCTAATATCTTAAGTCGACTAGATTTGTCTAGACTAGATGCAACCTGAACGCAAAAACTGGTTTGATCGGGAACGTGACTTTTCTTACATGAGCCACAAACTGTCCGCTGTGTACTCAGTCACGAATTTATTCACTAGATTCATCGGCTACCCCTCATAGACTACAACTGAAACAGCTGCTCATATGACCGATTTCCCCCAATCAAAACCGAAAGACATCTAGTCAGAAAGTCTGACGACTACTTAACTAGATATTTGAACGTCCCCACTGCCTACTCTTTTAATTACTTCCGCTCATGTAAATGTTTGGTAAGAGAAACGAAATGGCAAAGAACAAAAACGAGCGATCACTATCCATTTGACTTAATGTTTCTACCGATTTCTAAAAGTGAAGAAAATTAAAAATTAATATTGTTAAAATGAATATTTGTTACTACTAGAAGAGTGGAAAGCTAAATGGTAGGAGCACGGCCAACAACCACATTTGTAAGGCGCCCAATGGCCCAATACTCCATCTAGCGGCTTAACCAATGGAAGAACATATGATTAACAACACTATACTGCTTTGTCGGAATTGTCTGACTGCCCAGGACTTCAGCAAGGAGATGGGCTTTCAGTTTTCAGTGATTTTGTTTACTCCTTTTGGAGCAGATGGGTCACAGTGCAGATATGAACACCAAGGGACAATATTGTCGATACACGGGTTCAATTGCGGGGACATGCGAATGTTATAGACACCACTATCATCCGTTTCAAGAATGCCATGAGACTAGGCAGACCAAACCAGAGGCTTTTAATCACCATTTTCTACCCAAAGAGCCAACATTTGTTGATTCTTTTAGTATAGCAAACACAATGTAGGGTTGAAACTGCATTTTGCTAAAAGTACTCTTGGTTAAAAATAAAGCAGTCCAAAATATGTTCCAGCAATTTTTTCCACAAGAACTGCCTGCTTTTGAAATTTAATATTTTTACTTCTAATAGACTCGGTATTACTTTTCTTCTGTCAGAGATTGCTTACAGAGGACAAAACTGGTTATAATTGTAGGGTAATATTAAGTAAGCCACTACATCTGTCAAATGGACTAATCAAAGAGACGCTGAAAACAAGCAATGACTGAATTTTTCTAAAAAAGTTCGAAAGTAAAGATAATTTATTTAATTAAAATATTATATAAATGCGTCTGAGAACTAAAAAACCGCTAAAAATAAAAGCAACGTACTATATCAATGAAAAGTCTACTCAGTTGTTGAATATAGAGAATACTTTGTTTTTTTTAATGCCGCTTTTTACTAAAATTAAATTTAGGAACTTCCAAACGAAAACAAATCAAAACTACCGATTGAAAAAAGGTTTAGAACAACAACCAACGCAAATAATAAACTCGGAATATTCGCGTTCATACTCGTCATTGTACTTACCACATACGAAATGTATTTAAAAGAAAAATTGGCAAGACCTCTTTAGCTACAGTCCAAAGCATAAACTACACATTGATATATAGACCGCTAAAATAATATTCAAACCTCATTCTATGAAAAAAAGACATGACGAAAATCTTGCATATACAAATATGTAACATCTACTTGGTTTATTTTATTGAAAAGACAATCCTACGACTTTCGCATTTTCTAAAAGTACTATTCAAAATATGATCATACCTTTGCATGTTGGTAGTACGCCGCTCCATTTCCGGTCCGCTCCGCATCTACTGGAGCCATCGCCCAAAAGAGTGTAACCATAACGACATTCGTAGCTCACAATTGAATTATACGACAGGGTGGTGTAGGTAGCTTTTCCGTTTTTTGGATTCTCTGGCGTTGGACATACCACTGATGCTACAACTGTATTATTCGAGGAATGTAAAAAGAAAATTAATTAACGGGGAATATAATAAGAATAATACAAGTATGGGTCATAGAAATATGGCAGCGAATTCGGTTTTTAGTTTGTTTAATTGCAGCCACAAATCAGGGTCGGCATTCAGAAGGTATAACGTTAAAAAGTTCTCGTGTGCACGAACAATTTACTTCTGCAACTTAGAGAAAATCATTCGTGTGCACGAAATCGTTTCAACTTTTTCGCCTTAGAGAATTTGACCCCCAGATATACAGAACGTATTGTGAACCATCGGCAAAATGCTATCAGAAGGATTTAACTCGCTGTCATCTTATAAGTAAAACAGGGATGTGCGCTTTGTCAACACTCTTTGCACTCTTCATTATGACAATGGGGAAGTTCAAGTATATAGTTTAGTTAGTCTGACAGCTCTATCACTAAGTGTATCTCGGTTTTGATTGGGGGAAATCGGTAAAGTAAGCAGCTGTTACAGTTGACGTTTATGGAGGGGTAGCCGACGAATATAGTCAAGAAATTCGTGACTGAGTACTAAGTTGACAGTTCTCGTATGTACCTGACGCAGAAAAAGTGACGTTCCCGACCAATCTAGTTTTTGCGTTCAGGTTACATCTCAACCAGAGCAATCTAGTCGAATTAAGATAATTAGATTCTTGAATGCGGCCAATAATATGATTTTATTTTTTTTTTGTGAAGAGGTTTGGTCGTAAGAAGTCCCATGCAGGTAATCTTATAGGAAGTCGATGTAAGCAAACGTCAGTACTGATAAACTCAAGGCGGAATCATTTTAATTGACAGATATCTTTACATGTCAAAATTTGCATGCATACCCAGCGATAGAGAATGATTGTCAATTGCGATGGCTACAGGTGATTCATTTCATTCCAAATTGATGTTCCCTGCGTTTAGGTACATTATGACAGCACTATGTTTCACCTGAAATGGTTGACATTGCTGATTGTGTCAATTGAAGAATAGAGAACGATCGGTAAAACTCAGGCGGAGGAACAAATTGCGAATATTGAGGGAAAGAAAGAGGAATACCGACTTGTGATTTTGTGAGGTGGATATTTTATTCATCAACATCAATTTTAGTCACTCAACTGAATTTTTGTCAAAGTTCTTTAAAATCGATTCATTTTGACATTTTGTGTTACTCCTTTTTGATACATGGAATTTGTCAAGAGTGATTTTTGCCTAACAAACGAATGAACGTGACTAGACGATATTTAGACATACTCGTAGAAAAACAGGAGTAATTGGAATGAAAGACATTTTGGCAGAAAGCGGGATAGAGAAATCGGCAACACACACAATTTCTATGGTAAAGACAAGGTGAATGCAAAGTCCATCGGAAGTTTAACGGTGTAAAAGCGAACCTTAATGGGCGAGTCATTTTTCAAAGTGCCTTTTCGTTGCATTTTCTTTGCAATCTCCCATTCTCTTCTTTACTCACTCAAAATCGTTCTGTCTCGCTCGGCACGACGTTCATGGAAATCAATGTGTGGCTAAGCTTAATAAACTGTCATCGGCGTTTTAAAGTTTACACCCATACTGTAACTTAATACATTTGACAGCCATGAAAGTCTCTCTAAATATTTCCACTTATGAAAAAATGTCAACTGATTCAACTGACAGAAAAGTATAAAGTAAACTACTTCACACATCGCATCCAACTTCCGATGTATTTGTTACTTACAGTTACCTTCCATCAGTTTAATAGGTTGCCGCAACAGACGCGATGTAATCTATGGGCTTAGTATACTTTTAGTCAACAAAATGATTGCAATAAAATTACAATTGCTGCTACTTTGTACTTTTAAATCTGGAAATTTTATTTTTTGCCAGTGGAATACCACATTACTGATTAACTTGAAGGTGAGCACACATACTTGATACTTCTGAGTAAATTTTTTCGTAAGGTTTTCTCTCAATATTTCAATAGTTTCAGTACTTGGTGCTCAAAAATAGGCGAAGGGATCTAAAACAATTTTACTAATCATACAGTTATGGATGTTACTTACAAACACAAGTTGGAAGTTCCTTTGGAGTCCATGAGCCATTAGCCTGACAATAGCGCTCATGTTTTCCCACAAGCTCATAACCATTGCCGCAATTGTAGACAACACGACAACCAAAAGTGTAACACTCGCCGACATGCCATCCATAAGCGGGATCTTCGGGCTGTCCGCAGGATCTTGCTGTTGGGAAAAGAAAATTAATTCAACTGTCGAAAGAACGACGTTCATTTTATATGGACATACCTTCGCATTGGATATCCGGGCCGTACCAGCTTGCCTGTCCGTCAATAGCTAGACACTTGGCCCTAGGAAAACCATTTGTAACGAATCCATTGAAACAATGATATTGAACGGTTGAGTCTAAATCAAAAGTGCCTTGCTCTGGCAACGCTGAGTGCCTAGCATGGTCAATAGTAGGCGGAACGAGGCAATAAACTGAAATGGGTTTCCAGAAAGGTTCATTCAAATGAAACAAGACACAAGTTTACTGAATTTTAATTAAATTCTGTGATTTTAAACAGTCACAGTGTAGGTACTCACTATTTTGCTTGCACGCTGGTTCCACACCTGCCCAATTCCCGTCGGCCTGACATAAGCGGCTTTCCAGCCCAACAACATGGTATCCCTTTGGGCAACCGTAAGTGGCTGCAGCACCAAAATGTCGGCCAGCAACACCAACGGTACCAATTACCGGCTGTGATAGTTCTGGACACTCCCTGTCTAAAAAATATTTTTTTTTTTTATGAATACACATGTGCAAGTAAACTATGTGAGTAGGGAGGCTTTTTTTTTTGAAAACTTTTCACGAATGATTCTTAAAATGAAATTTGATTTGGAATACCTGGTTTTATGCAAGACATGCCACAGACCCCATCGCAGAGACATTTCTTTTTTTTACTTTTGCAGTCCTCGTCGGACGAGCACTTCCTTAAGCACTTTTGTCCAAAGAGCGTTGCTTGTTCCTCATCTCTCGGACAGTCGATGGAAGGCGAATTTCTTGGATTCTTGTATATTTTACTATCGTCATCTGCTTCGGCAGACTCTGCATTACTATCTAGGCTTTCTTTTTCGTCTGCCAAAAAATCCTCCGAACCCGATGGAGCAGACAGTCCTGCAAGTGAAAAAAATATAAACAAAATTTGAAAGTGTTTGGCATTCATTCTTTAGACGCATTCAAAAATTTAATTAACTTAAGTCGAATAGATTGTCCTGGAGCCTGGACTGTGAACTCAAAACATAGATTCGTCAGTAATGCCACTTTTGCTTCACACTTATGAAATTTTTGACTAGATCCTTTGGCTATCTTTCCCAAATCTTCAACGGAAAAGCTGTTCATGTGACCGATCTAGGCCAATCAAAACTGAGACACATCAAGTCAATCAGATGTCATACGAGTACCAACTAAACTTGATTGATAAATATCAATTGCCTTCTTGGGTCAAAGTAACAGCCATTGGCAAGTGTAACTCTTTCCTTGGTTTCAGCTGAGCTGTCATTTTCAGAGTTAATGGCGGAACCGAGGTAAGCAAAGTCCCTTAAAAGCCCCTAAAAGTTACATAGCCATTGTTCAATTTTGCCAACTCACAACGTCGAACGTGCCCCAAGACTGCTCATCTCGTCTTCATTACCTGGTATATTAAATGGAAATTTCTTTTGACTTATTCTTATGTTGTTTTCAATTGGGACAGAAAAAAACATTATTTTTCAGATTCAGAGCAGTTTTTCTGTCCTCGAAATCAGCTGGCTGTCAGATTACATGTTCCATTTCATTGGCCCCAAAAAAGCACTTTTTTCAGAGTCAGAGCAATTTTGCGAATATCGATTTCTGAGCGAGATTAACACCTACTTTCACTAACCCAAAACATTTGACAGTTGTCAAACGTTAAATTGTCTATACTAAATTTATACTACGTGTATAGACTTTGTGCGATTGCGATCGATTGCGTTCGATTTCAACCGAGTACGCGAATAGACCTATATTTACGTTTTAAGACGACAAGTCTGTGAGAAATATACAAAAATTTCCATTTGGCCACTGCAATGGATATCAATATAAAGAAATGGATTCTTTTAAACACTAATTGGAATTTCAGATTAGCTGACTTTTAAACCATGCACCGGTACAAGTGCAGAAAAAGAGTGATCACATTTCATGTAGTCACGAAAAATCTGGGATATGAGAGCAAAATCTGAAAATCCCAATGGAAAACGACATTAGAACAGTTTTGTACAGCGGCTGTCCGCCTTAAGTAAAATGCGAGCAACTTCACTGCAAAAATTCCATAGCCCGATTCTACTTTTTATTCACTGATTCCACTCATTGACTTTGTCATTTCAAATCAATTACAACTATTTGCGTGTTTTTTTGAGCTTTGATCTCAGCAAAGCAAAGTAAAGTAGGATTTTCAGCACACTTACAACTACTGCGAGTCTCGAAGTGTCAAGTAGAGCATAGCTGTTGTAATTGCGTGCTGAAAATCCTACTTTACTTTGCTTTGCTGAGATCGAAACTCAAAAAACAAGCCTAATATTTTATATTGTTTTAATTTTTTGTCCTTAAGAATTGTTTAATTCCTATTTAAGTTTAAAAAAATTGTTGTGATGGGGCTACCTCTATGGCTCCGATTTTGGACTACAAAAATTTTGAAATTGGGCTATCGAACTAGTTCAAGACCTGGCAACCCTGAGCCTGAAGGTTGACGAAGTCAGCAACCTTCGGAATCAAAAAATATTCGCTGGCTCTAATAATGTGGTGCAAACGTTCTGCATAACTTTTGAAAATTTAAGGTTAAGTCACTGAAAACTTGCAAAGAAAACATTTAACACAATTTTTGCAGAAAATATAAGTATTTCCTTTTTTTTGTAAGTTGACAATCTTATTTTCGTGGACAAAGATTGTTTGAAATCATTTCATCAATTCAATTTAAAAAACTATATCCACTGATTTAAAGTTCCCACTTCCTCCAATGTCAAGATTCTTCATCGCAAACAAAAAGGACACGCAACACACTGTAAAGCACATTATTAAATATGCACACGAAAAGAAAACAAGTGCCCATGACATATTTATCATCCGCACAACAATTGTTTCCGTTTAAGGTAATAATGTCACATGAAAGTGAATCTCCCAAGGAAAGGGCATGCCTGCAAGAGGGGTGACGAAAAAACATGACCTCACCTGTTAGAGTGCAAATATTGTTGCACAATTCTGGAAAGAAAACTGAAGCTTTTCAAAGAACCGTGGACTACAACGAACACGTTGGTATAGGTGTAGGTATAACTGACGTTTGTATTTACTTGCCAGAAGGAATCGGACATGCGCCCATCGCAAAAAATGTGTCAAACGCCATAGGTGGGTATCCGATTTGCATTCTAGCCAAAATAACTTCCAATATGAATTTTACACAAAGGACAAAACCACAAAACACCACAGAGGACCGATTTTAAATTTATCTATAGCTCTACCAATTTAAAGGGTTTCTGTCCTTGAAAAATTGACAGCATGTCTGATGGAGGTACATTTCGATTTTTGAACAACAGAACCGAAGGTTGTCGCGAAAGCTTTCCCCACCGAATTGGGGCAATATACCATACACTGACTAATTAAAATGTCGAGGAAATGAAAAGTTACGTGTGCCACATCCTGGCAATGATTAAAGGGATTTCCACAATATTTCTTCGTATAAATTTTATCTGCTGGTGCAAATAAGTCCTTGACGAAATCATTCAGCCAAATTTTCAGCCCGCGATTTTAATTTCTTAATAAATCAATTGAATTAATTTTTTACAACAAAATTTGTTTACATAAATTCACTTTTCTGTGCAAAATGCACCAGTTTTAGAGATTTCTAGCCACCTTAAGTTGAAGACCTTATACATACGGGAACCAGGAAAACTGTTTACATAACAGCGCACTTGTGAATGTCTGCTTTGTGTTTTCTTTTTTTTTTCTTTACCTTCATTTATCAAAACCGTAACGAGAAATGGAAGCAATATGTTGTAATTTTTCATTTCGCCACTGTTTTCTTTCACTTTCGATATAATTTAATTCGCTTTAAAATGAGTATATATTGTCAAAAGACTAAATTTTATCTAAACAGCCAAACGCCTAACTAAGAGGCAGTGCATAAATTGAACGACTGCACGCAAAGTTCTTCCACATTCCATCGGGCTAAGCTTTGCCGCTGGAGAGCTTTTATTTCGGCAACAATCGCGAATGGACTCCTTGCAGATACTGTGGACGAAAAGACATTTTTGAGGAAAGTTTTTGCGGGTTTCTAAAGTTTACTTACTATAACAGTTTGAGTTTGAGCTTTCGAGTCCTGCCGCACGTGCATGTTGAAGAAAGTATACGCGTTCTAACCTGGTCCTATAGGGGCAGTTATTGGTTTCGTAAAAATCACAAATCGGTACGTTATTCAAAGTTACGAGTTACGACTGTTGGAAGTTTATGAGGGTAGGTTTATGATTTCTCTTTGTCTGTCCCGGCGGTTTGGCGTACCAACTTTAAATATGAGCAAGGAAATCGCTTTTGAATGCTTTTAGTTCGTGAAAATTCCAGATTCATAGTTCGGACACCAAACAGGAATACAGTTTTCAAAAAAAGTTGGACGAGAGAACAGTATAAAAGTTGGGGATATAGGTTAGGTTTAGCTTGAGGATAGCTATTCCATGCCATTTTTCATCCAGAAGCCATTGAGCAGACTTGTGATTAAATTTGTTATAGTAAGTGATGGGAAATGCAACTAATAAAACCATTCAGAGCTGTGGTTGAATCTTCCTAAACCTGGTAGAGGTATCGTTGCTAGATCTTTCAAGGCGCCAGAGAACCGTGCTCCCATACAAGAGTTACGGCCTTCTTGGAGGCGTAAGCAGCGACACTGTAGATGTTTTACAGATCTTACTTCCCCTTCATTCCTACAGCTTCTGCAGGAGTCATTTGTAAAGATTTTCACCGTTTTGGCTTGTTTCCGATGATGAAGTGTCCGGCAATTACCCCGATGAGCACTCTTTTCTATTAAAAGATAGATAGGATCGTTGACCCTTTGGTGTCAATTGCGTGTTACATAAGAATCCTGCCTGTATATAGACTTTAAGTTTGTTGTCAAAGTCATACCTTGGTTTCGGCTTCTTGTAATCTGGCAGTTCGCTTTGATCAAACATAGCAAGTTTGCGCGATTGACGCGCTTCCAAAGTTTGTTCTCTCTCAGTCTAAGAGCACCGTTAATGTTTCCCAGTTCGTGAGTTATTTTGAATTTGGAAAATGCCAAACCACTGCCAGAACACAACCGTCCTCCAGCAAAATTTAAGAAAGTTGGCGAAATTTAGCTGCCGGAAACTGCGCCGCCATTATCTAGTTATAGTTATCAAGTTGCGACTTACCGCCGTCTACCTTCATTTTCTTTTGCGAGTATTCTTCTATCTGTCAGTGGACTTTCGATGAATGCTGACTTAAGTTAAACGACACTTATTTCAAAATGCTATCCTTTACGTAAAACGAAACGTAAAAATTTTCTTTTGCTTTTTTTAACCACCTAATGGTTGAACACAATCTTCGTCGTAAAATGTTGCTTATAAAATATAAAGTTAGTTTATCAAAAAAATAACCAAATAATAATCTTTAAATTTTCTAGAAAACTAATTTAATAATTCTTTCATACGAAAAACTATTTCCGATCGAACGAAAACCAAATCATTCCATTGAAATGTTTCATTTCTTTACTGTTCCTTCTGAAACTGTTCCTTTAGAAACACAATTTGATATTTACTTTTTTTCAGTCCAGTCTCACCTCAGTATTTAGGAACGTGCACTTATTTATTTTATTGTTGCCTCTTGATCAATGTCTATTGTTCATGAATTCTTTTGTAAAAGTCGTTTTAAAATTTTTAAATTATGGCAAGCTTAACATATTTCAACTGAAGAACTGAAAGTGTCACCACTTTGGCGACAGTGAACTTTTCTGACAGATTTTTTGATATGACCTCCTAAACGTAAAAAAAAACTCATTCTCATCATGTTCCAACTTTTTCGATTGCATTTTACGTATGTCTAAAACTGATGCCTAAGCTGTGTGTTGCCTTGCCCTATTTTACAACATAAATGAACTTCAACCACGGAACCTTTTCTTTGGTGCCAAACTTTTTTTCGTGCCAAAATTGGATCAAAAAATCTGCTCAACAAACGATCCGGAATAAGATTCTAGAACCTCAACAAGAATTCTAAGAAAGAACCAAACTAAATAGCAAAACACCCAAAACCCCAATTACGTTCAGAGAAAGCTTTACAAGCTCTCCAAAAATGCTTTCAAAACGCTTCGAAGAAAAAAACTTTAAAACCCTTGAGAAAAACTACAAAAATGGCTCCAAAAACTGTCAGAAAAAGCCACAAAAAACCGACCATGACCAATAAAAAACCCCCGAAAAAGAACACCTCAAAGGAGGACTTGAAAAATGCTTTTAAAAAATGCTCTAAAGATCGTCAGCTTCGGAATCAGCTTTTAATTTAAGTATATTAAAAAAAGATGGTGGAGGGGAGTTGGACAACACCTGAGTTTAATAATAGCTGGTTCTGTACGCACGAATGATTAGCTCTAAGTTTCAGAAGTAAATCGTTCGTGCACACGAAAACGTTTAAACGTTTCGCCTTTTAGAACTCCGACAGTGAACCTAAAATGACGATTTGTCCGTGCAAATTAAAAATGTAATAGCATAAGGTACATTTACATGTAAAATCCACCACGCATTTTAAGTGTCCAGCCGAAGTAACCTTTAGAAAATATTTTTGTACAACACACTTCCAGAGAACTATTTCCGTCAACTGAAATATGGAACACATCCGCATTGGCAGACGGTAGCAATTCCAAACGAGCTTGCTTATGGAGTAGAAAAACTACTTATGGAGTAGATTGCATTCGGTCTAACCTAATTTTGGAAATGAAAGTTCAATATAACAACAACTAGGTATGCGTAACAATTTTTTTATTTTTTGTTTAATAATGTCTCCAATAACAATAAATTTACACCTTAATAATACTAAATGTACAATAATTATTGATTTATGATTTTCTTTTTTAAATAATCTCCAACGATGATAATGTTCAATATACTGCTAATAATACCACATACGAATAAGAATTTGATAGCTTTAATCCGAGAAAGGATGCGTGTCATAGATCGCGGCTCTCTAGCCGAGGAATGGGAACTGGGGGAAAACGGGTGGGAAAAAGTTTGGCAGCGAAGCCGACGGTTGGACCGGTAATGAAGTGGTCACAAATGTTGCGATGTTCGTCGAAACAGTGTTGGTCGAGTAGATGGTGGTGTGGGTTGTCTTCGCGCCGAAGGTCAACTTCAGAATTCTACTGTGGGTCTGTGTCAGGACTGTTGGCTGAACTGTCGCTGAGGTGACGAGCTTGAATTGAGGTTGCAGCCCAAACGGATTCAAGGACGGTTGCGGTTGGGGCTGAGCTGTGGGTTCGGGAACGTGCTCCGTTCGCGGGATTAGCTTGGACAGGGTCTTGTAACTAGTCTGGCCGTTCTTTATCAGTGGGATGACGTGGGATTCGTATTGCGGTTCCGCTGGGATTATCTCTTGGGACTGCGGTGGCAGTAATTGTGGTATCTGTGGCAACTGTGGCACTTGGGCATTTTGCTGGAAGAGCTTTAGGTACGCCAACTGTTGCAATTGCTCGGGGGAGAATGTGGGGTAGTAGTTTTGGATTTGGTCATCATTTGGCGGCTTCTTCGAGGTCACTTCGTTGGGAGCGGAGCTGACGGGAGATGCGACTATTTCGCCACTGCTGTTCACACCGTCTTGCTCGGAGTTTGCAAAGTCGGCAAATTCCAGATCCAAGTGCAGTTCGGAGCCAGACTCATCGAGCCGGGTGTTGAACTCGTTAAAGTTGTTTCCCAGGCAGGCTGGTGTTGTTTTCGTAGCCGTTATGAGGGTTGTTATGCCATAGGTTTGCAGAAGCGTCAGGTAGCTGGTGCTTTGGTTCTGTCCTACAATCGGGAAGACTTGGGTCTTGAGCTTGAGCTGCGATTGGGTGAACGTTTCAATGTACTCGTCTAGGGACGGCGTGGCATCTGTGGCGTCTGTTAAGGTACACGCTGGGAAGGTGGTAATGCTGCTGGCCTGAAGCAGCTGGTTGATAGGTGTCGACGGAGCGAGGATATTTTCTATCAGTGGTCCCTTGATGGTGGACTTCTCCAGGTAGTCGGAGTCCCACTGTTTTTCGGTGGTGGAGGTGACGGTGACGTACCTTGTCTTCTTGACGTTGCCCATCTAAAGCGAAGGAAACAAATTATTTAAACACATCAGGGGCCAGGCACAGTCTTACCTGGAAAGTGTAGGGAGTCTTGATGGTTGCGACCTCGTAGTAAACGTCCTCGAAGTTCGACGGGGTGACAATGTCGATGTTGATCGTTTCGATTGGATACAGGGTGGTTGCGGCAATTTGGTTCTCGGTGGAATCATCTTCGACTTGCGATGACTGCGGCACAACCTCTGCCGCAGCGGAGCTCAGTGTGTTCAGCTCGATCTCATTTATTGTTGTTGGGACATGAGTTGGTGCGACGGAGCTGGTGAAATCCGAGGCTTTTCGAATGTAGACCCTCGGCTTCAGTGTCGATTTGTACTGCCATCTACCTACGGGGCGAACTTTTACATTGCTGGAAGACAAGTTTGCCGGTGGCGCTGGTGCCACTTGGTTGAGTCTTTGGCGGAATGAATACCGCCGGGAATCATTGGAGACCGCGGAGCTGGCGGAATGTTCGGCTGCTCTGTGTGAGCTCCTCGGGCCTTTGCTGGCTTTGCTGTTGGCAGGGAGACAAAAAGTGAAATGTGACAAAATTTATGCTAAGCTACGTACTTCTTTTGACGTCCTTTCGATTTTGGCTTTCCACTGCTTCCGTGTTTTCTACTGTTGCTGTGTGAGCTAGAGGCCACGGTAGCCGTGACTACCCTATGCTCCTCGGCTGTGGACCTGTTCTTATTTAATCTTCCCAGTTGCGCATTGAAATGCCTCGTTGTTGGCGAGTCTGTCCGCAGGACGCGTATAGTCGAAGTTGGGGACAAAGTCACATGGCTGTTGTTTAGCACGTGGAAATTGCTCTGCAGAACCTGGGCATATTTGCCAGAAATATACGTTCCAATTACACTGGTTTCGTGTATCGTTGTCGTGCCGTCCATTGCTACCTTCCCACTTAAGGTGGTCACCAGGCCCACGGGATGGCGATCCTTTGCCGCATTCGATTTCTTGGACCCGGATTTTTTTCTCGAAATCAGATCGACCACATGATATGACTCCTCGGCATATGTCTCGGGCTGGCGGGACAGCAAATCGTAGTCCGGCTGATTGAGGTAGTCTTTTCGAGCGGGTTCCGCTGATTTTTTGTTTTGGTTTGTCGACAGTTTTGTAGGGTATATTTCGGCCGACTTTTCCTGCGTCGAATACGGCTTGGTTTGAATAATGTCCACAAATTTCGACGGCACCGCAGAGATATCTATAAAAAGGTATCAAAGGTTACATTTTTTTCTTATTTAATTCTGCGACCTTAAAGATCTTTTGTGGCAATTTCGAGCACGATATCACAACCAAAGTAAGAAAAATGCGCAGGCGCACCCGTGAAAATAATGCTTCATAAGTGAAAGTGAAACAAGCCAATAACCGTTGCGGCATTGAAAGACAAAGTGTCAGCAAAAACATCTCCGACTGAATGCGCTTTGTTAGAACCAACTGAATTCACCCACCAGAAGCCATATTCAAGTTTCACCTTTTTATAATAATAGCAGCGGGTGTGTGTATTTTCCCTCAATAATTGAACAATAATTCAAGAATGGGATGAAAGAGTAGGTAAGGAGATTACCTAAGACTTGGGTGCGCCACCGCGACCGAGGTAATTTGGTCACTTGAAAATAATATTTTCTCACGTGTAACAATAGAATGAAATTTCGACGAAGTGTCGTGGGCAAGTGCGGATGAAGTGGATTAAAAACGTAACATTTCCAGTTTAATTTTCTTTCCGAGAAGGGAAACTTGGAATTGAAGAGTTTCGAGCAGGGAGAAAAACTTGAAGCGTCGATCACTTCAACAATTCTTTTTGACAGTCACACATTTACTTGTCGGTTATCGATGTTGAAAAGTCGTTCGATTAGACTCGATAAAATTGTCATTTGTGCTTATGTTGTACAACAGCTTCCATTTATGCCGCATTTACACGGTCACACATTCCTAACACGGAAAAGTAAAGGGATGCTAAATACTAAATAACCGTGTGACTGACTTTACCTAACACGCAAAAAAACGTGACACGTTTTTTGGTCGGCCATCTTGCGTCTAATTTGTGATCTCATTCTTACTCCCTTACTAGCATTGACTGCGGAAAAACGGATCTCTCTGTCACGTCTCGTGCAAAAATGAGCGTGCGTGATGGTTTAAATGCAGTATTAATGCAGCCAACAGTGGAGGAGGGTAGAGATTTGATTGAGCTTTACCGGTGTTACAGTTCACTACTCTATTGTAAAAAATATTAAAATGTCGATCAAATCTCGCAACAAAAATTTGAAGGCATGTTGTTTCTGAAACGCCTTTCTATTGTGAACTCTTTTAATTTACGGGCAAAATTAGAAATAGTTATTTGTAATTCGGAAGTATACATTGCACATATCGTCGTGGCTTTATAAATATGGGCAATTTGACAGTAACATTCTTAAGGACTGTTCACATGAGCTAAACAGCACAAAATGCGAAAAATCCATTTTTAAAATATTTACAAAGAGAAATTGCACATTTTACTTGTAGAAAAGTAAAATACTTCATTCCATCAACAAATACGAATAGGAGATTATTGTGCATCAATATAATATATTAAGGAAGCTAGTAAAAACGATTTTTAATAATAAAATTTCGAACTCGAAACTCTTTGGACCCTTGTCCAAGTTTAATCATAATCCTCAGCGTTTTAATGCGTTCCACAAAGTAAAAATTCCGTTTAAACTTAACCTGACAATCGAAAAGTCATTCAAATTTGTTTGTACATTTTCATTGGATTCGTGAGTGCCTGAAACTAACGGTCTTTAGGCGAGTATCAATAATGGACTATTCGCATGAGAGCCAATTGCGAAAAATCAATTTAACTGCATTTATGAATTGAAGGTAGCTTTTTGTTCCACAAAAGCAATATATTAAATTATTGTAACATGTTATATAAAAAAATCTCGAGTCTTAATTGAATTACAGCAATTTTTCCCGCAGTTGAAAATTCTTGCCGCGAACTGTTGCACTTTAATCACAATCCCCATACCATAAACGCGATCCACAAACCCACGAATGAAAAATTCGTTCGAGCTGGACCTTTGAAAATGAAACTCAGTCGCGGGTAGGTATGTGCTCGACTTAAAAAAGTTTTCATGTGAATGAAACGTTAGAAACAACGAATACTCGCTTGTTCGCAGATCGCGCAATTCGCATATGAATAGTCCTTTCCCTAAAGCTCTTAAAACAGTAATTTTTCTAATTTCGGTGCATTGGTTTATTTTTTCTTCAATACGAGAAAATGTCAAAAATTTCCCCAACAGAAGAATTATTTGTCTTTCTTCCGGGACTTCTCAATTTTTGACAGCTGATTCTATCCGGGAGTAATTAGTTAGCGCAATTCACACTGGAAGACCATAGATGTGCTAAACGCTGGATATCCAGTGAGTTGCCATTTTTATACAAAAGCACTGGGCATATTGAAAAAAATCTTGTTCACTTAACTCGACTGGAACTCAGAATCCAGATTGGGTGGAT
Source organism: Cheilosia impressa (assembly GCA_948293265.1). Classification (NCBI taxonomy): domain Eukaryota; kingdom Metazoa; phylum Arthropoda; class Insecta; order Diptera; family Syrphidae; genus Cheilosia; species Cheilosia impressa. The sequence continues at coordinate 15,591,470 of OX411884.1, forward strand.
ATGTCACATCTCCTACAAAAGGGAGATATGCGAACTGTCAACTTTTTGTCTAGATTCATCGGTTGCACCTTCATAAACGTCAACTGAAAAAATTGTCCACGTGACCAACTGTAGCCAACAAAAATTGAAACACATCAACACCTGTGAAACTAAGTTAACTAGACTCCTGAACGTTTCCACTTTTTGTGCAATCATGGCTGGCGGTGTTAAACTTTTCCGTGGAAAAATTAACCCAAAATATTACACAACTTTAGCTTCCTTTGTAGTTGCATCTAAGAAAAAATGGTGAACATTTTAGAATCTATAAAATGAATTGCGTTGCGGCAAATACGTGACACTTTGTTTTGCGTTTCCTAAGGAATTCTTTTGAGCAAAAACGCCATTCAAACACAAGCCATAAAAGATCTTGTTTTTAAAGAGTTTCATGCCGAGTTGGGTGGCGGCGCTATTAATTTTCTTCCGATTTTAAACAAAATAACGGCCATTGTAGTGGCTTTACTAAAAAAGTTAATTTAAGTCATAATTTTAGACTGCGGCAGACCCGAATCAAGCACAATCTAGAAGTCCTCCTTTCGACCTTTTGTACCGCATATCTAAAATATTTTATAATAAAATAAGTCAGTGAACTGATTCCTTGGTCTTTTTAGAAGTCTTGACATCAATCTGTCTGATATATGTCAAATGAAGGATGGCAATGTCAAACTTATTCGCATTTTGTATAGCATTCTATTTGGCACGAAACAAAAGAGTTGCATAGCGAACTACATGTTTTAGTAACTGGTTCGATATTACATTCTCTAAATAGTTGAGGCAGATTTTTAGTTGTTGTGACGTAGAAAATGCTGACCTTCCACAACGATAGGTTCATTCGCGTACATAAATCAACATAAATCGATCGCACAGAAAATGGCACACGCTGTCATCCAAAATGATAGAAAAAGAGAAAATTAGCAAAGTAACGAGTAACGAGCAGTTGCTCTCTTGACTCGAAACAGTTCGGAGAATTTAAACCAGAAAGTATTGATAAATAGGTACGTCAAATGCACAAAGTTGATAAGAAACAAATAAAAATTCTGTCTTCAAAGTCAAATGGACGGAAAAAATAGGGAAAATAAAGAAAATTCCGTGGTTGTCAAATAATGTTCTTTCAGAGCGTTTTGCGAGTATATTTTGCAAAAAGGTAAGTTATATATTAAGGATATTCACTTAATCGTGTGAAACGCTCATAAGCTGCGAAAGCTGCAGAAATTTACGGCCTCGTAAATGAACTGTCAGATTTTGTATGGAGATTTTGTATAGTTTACGCAGGACTCATAATTTTCCGCGATCAACTAGGTGCGAAAATCGACTGCGGAAAGTTACGCAACTTTGCAAATGTCAAACTGTGACAAGTGGTCGTGTGAGTTGTTTTTAGGGCCGTCTGCTCATACGACTCCTAACGATTTAAGCTCTTCCTAAATACTTATGGGCTACTTTATTCAGGTCATAAACTGTCACATAAGAATTTATGTGGAACTTAAATCGCTATGAGTCGTATCAGCAAACGGCCCTTAGAGTTGCAGCCAGGACAGTTATTCTACTGCTTTATCGTTCTTTGCAGCGAATTACGCAATGACATTTCCGAAGGCTGTCACTTAAAGCATTGCGGAGATTTATGAATTTACGAACTGCATAAAATTATGCAATTAAGTGATTAGCCTTATTTATTTTTTATGTAGATTAGATGTCAAAATAGCAAGTGGCTTGAGGTAGCTCGAAATCTATCCACGTACTTTTGAGTTTATATTTTTCTCCGCTGTCTGAGATTTTGACATTTCATGTTCATTTTAGATTTTGACAGATTTTTAGTGCTTGGGAAAGTACGCGTGTAGACCTAATCCAAGAGTACGGCGATTGGACTGTCCGAATTCAACTGCTCAAATAATCGAGTAAATGAGTCCGATGGCGAATTATTGATGTAGTTCGGATCAGATAAATTTGTTTTGTGAAATGTTTTCCAACCTGTTGTTGTGTCCCCCGCTTTTCGGCATTCAATTTAAATTATTTTAGTTGATCGAAAGCATCCTACACCTGCGACCGGCCATTTTCAAAACGAACGACTGAATAAACTTAGAAACTTACTCATTCAAAACAAATGAACGAATGAACTTAGAAACTTACCCAAGCTAGGGGCGCTCTGTGGTGAGAATATCATTATAGTCTTTCCAATAGTTGTTGTAAAGTCCAGGAATCCATAAACGGTTTGTGTCACAAGATCGGCAGTTTTCATTTCCGGGCCATTTGCCGCAGCGGCATGTTTGCATCCTGCGAACAAAAGACCTGTTTTATTTATTTCCTTTCGTGTGAGAGAGTAAGACCTACAAATACCCCAAGCCTTACAGACATTTTTCTTCGTTCATTAATCATTGCCTACAGTCCTGTCTAAGCTAAACCGTATGAATTATAACTCCCATACAATCACAATGGCGAAGAAAAAACGAATCTTAATTATGTGCCAATAGAGCTCATTTAAATTTAAAATTCTATCCACTTAACTTTGTGTAGGTTGTTTTCTCTGGCAAATAATAAACGTGTATTAACTAACGAAACCCATGTATATAGGTATACTCGTACATTAAACTGGACACGAGTGTGTTTTCCTTTCCCTGATTAATTGGTTTTAGCCCCGCATTCATGTTTGGCGGGAACTGCCTGTTTATGCGGGGTTTGTGTGTGCCAAATACTAGTTTTTCGTACCCTATACCAGGGCGATACCAGGCCAAAACTGACCTGAGAACGAAGCTCATCACTTCAGTTCGATGGCTACAATAATTCGTCTCAGTTGCGCTATTGCGATGTTCTTAATCCGACGTGCGTATCGCGAGTATCTCGACCATTTTCACTTTGCCAACGGTTATGTGATCTTTTTTAATTAATTCCAAAATTTTCAACTTTCTTCGACATTGAGATGCAAAAAAAAAACAAAAAAAAAATATCAGCATAGGCGGAAGCTAAGATCTATCTCACTTGAAGTGCTCGTTAGCACCCATTCCGCGTTTACGGCTCTTAAAGCCAACGAAAGTATGTGCACAGTGTACCTACCTGTGAGACCACCTCCAGAAATATTTGCGACCATGGTTTTATGTAAGCATAGAGATAGATTAATCGGTGAATAATACTGCAATTAATAATACCACTATGACGATATGTATCTTTTTGATTGCGGTTGGGTTCTTTGTGTCTGCTTTTCGCTCGTTCCACTACACACCTTTGTGTTCTTTTGCGTGCTGGGTACACATTATTTAATCCAGAAGAAACACTATACACACATATATCAACAGTATACACATGTAAGATCTTTTTTTTTTGTTTTCAACGTACCATTCTTAGGCCTCACGCAGCACCTTACTTAACTACGAAGTATTGGGTCGAACTCATTCGCCAAATAACCGTTACTAGTTGGCACTCAAAATAGGGCTTACAGATAATGAAACACTTTGTAAAATAACTTCCTAAAAAAAAACCAAAAACAGAATCCACTTACCCAGCAAGAAACAGACAAGCAGCAGAAAACCTTGAGATTGCATTGTGGCTATGACCAGACCACTCGTACTTGTGGGGGAATTTAGTAATCACAAATGCCCGACAGCAGGCTATGCACTTCTTTGCTTTAGTTTCCGATAGAACGAATGATTTCTTTGTTGGCTTGCAGAACTGTGTAAATTTTCATCACAACACTGAAAATTCATTCGAATTTTAAGGCAAGCGTACAAAACGTGAATGAAAACAATAATAAATAAGAAATTAAATAATAGTTTTTAGCTCATTAGAAATAGTTGCGGACTTGTAGTGGTGGTAAGTGTGGGTACTAACAGGCAAATCAGTTGGCTCATAAATTGTAGAAAGCTGTGTGGAAAGCGGCTTCGTCGACAAGATACATTTTGCGCTCAAGAACTACAAAGCGACATTTGCGAGTCGTTTCATTTTTGTCGTTATGTAAGTTGTTCGCAGTGCTGGGATTTCTCTAGTTTGCGGTATTTTGTCTATTTTCGCCTAAGTCATTAGTGGTTTCGGTTTGTTTTCTTATTTTATTCCATATTCTTACTTTATTATACATTTTTTTAATGAAACTTTTGGCAGTAGGTAGCAGTTACAAAGTCGTTGCTTTCAAATATTTGAATATTCAAACATGAAAATATGTAATGCATGTGAAATACTATTTGTAATAAAATGTGACATGTCCTTAACTGTAATATTTGAATTTTGTTTTATTTTTGAGAGAGATTCTAAATCGGAAGTCTTCCTCGGTTGCAGCTCTGAAGTCTTCTGAGGCTTGTGCAGTGGAATATGTAATTCGAAATTAACGAAAGTTGCGCCTCTTTTTAATCGCGTCAGTTGTTTCTCAAAATGTTTACATAAAAATGCAAATTTATTTAGCATTCAAAGTGGGTGCTGGCTCTGCATAAATAAAAGTTTTATGGGTTCAATATATTGGATCGGATATCATTTGGAATAGAAGAGATTGCGGTTTACAAATTTTACTTAAAATTCATTCAAACTTAGAAAAGATTACAAGTTTGAATGAAATATTAGCACTTCAAAGGCACCGTAAGCTGCAAAAATTGCATGACAAATAAAAAACATCAAACGTATCTGTTATACAAGACCGCTCTAGCTGCAAGTTTAACTTTTTTTTAGCCAAGACGCCTTTTGAAGGTCCCAATAGACCCTTACAGCTTTTTAGGGACAAGTTTTTCGACTAGTTTTTCGGTTAAACCACGAACACGACCGTTTTTATATTTTTTTCACAGTTTTAAGTCACTTTTGTAAATTTCTGTACACAAACCTGGAAACTTGTAATTGTAAGTGGCTTCGTTTTTGTATTGCAATTTGTTTTGGAGCAACTGTTATAAATGTGTTCATATGTAGTTCTGGTACAAGTTTCAACCAGGTATCTCATTTGGATCAAGAGGTAACCTACACGCCGCACCGCACGCAATGAACTAGAAATCGGAAAATGTACCAAGTTTGGGGCGAACTGCAATAAATTGCTCATTTAAAAAGACTATTCAAAATGTTTCTTTGTAGTGGGCTTGTAGGAACGTGCATTTTTCTTCATCTTCTCAGGTTAAACTTGTGGAAAAATTCGTTTCGTGAGCTTATTACGCGAGCATAAAACATGTAAAGAGACAGTCCGAAAAGAAGTGTTTTAAAATTTAGCACAAAGCGCCGTCATAATTTTTTTCTCTAAAAGTACTTCGTAAAAGAGATCGACATCGAGAGAGCAAGATATATTAATATTACCCCTCCACTGAGAATCTTACGAATTTTTACTCAACAAATTTCTTGGTGTAAGAATTGGCAAGCTGTCAGTCACCTGACTATTGACAGATGATTTGAAATTGGTTGTCTTATTTGGCTGTGCTTGAGATGTTTTAATTTCCTGCGTATTAAAATTTGGTAAGCGGCAAAATAAAATTGACCGTTCTCCTCCAAATTCTTTTCAAAAGTGGCGTTGAAATTTTTTCTCTCTGTAAGAAGGGACAATCTCCTTCGCGGTTGCGCAGGACAGTAAAATATTTTAGTCACAATTTGTGGTCGTGCGCAAACTGGGGACGTTCAAGTATCTAGTTTAGTAAGTCTGACAGCTCTCTCACTGAGTGTATCTCGGTTTTGATTGGTCGAAGTCGGTCATGAGAGCAGCTGTTTCAGTTGACGTTTATGGAGGGGTAGCCGACGAAACTAATCAATAAATTCGTGACTGAGTACTAAGTTGACAGTTCTCATATGTGGCTGACGTAGAACACGTGCGACGTACCCGACCAATCTAGTTTTTGCGTTCAGGTTGCATTTCATCCAGACCAATCTAGTCGACTTAAGATAACTAGATTCTTGAATGCGGCCACTATCCAAGTCAGTTTAAATTTTTACATTTGTGTTGGTTCTGTGGCTTGAATATTGAAACGAAGTACAGTTTATGTGCATATGAAAAAAATTGCGCGATAATAATAATCATATAATTAGTGCCCGCCCCTGGCTAGATTTCGCGAGCTCACAATGGCGAAATTTTCCATATATCGTCACTCATGATTTGCAAAATATTTTATGTGAAATTAAAAATAAATATAAGTTAGGCCAATAGTCAATAAAGTATTGCCCTAAGTAATGGGCGAATTTCTTCGACCCTTCCGAAGTATTATCTACGCTAAACATTGGATAACTTTTTACAAATCCATTGATTAATTATAACTTTAATGTTTATAACCTAAATAAACACAAAAAGAAGCAATTTTGTACGAGCATCAATCACTTCGCAATGGAATACTTAATGCGTGACACTAATAATCATATTTAGTGTCCAGGGCACTTATACCGTAACTTTTCACACGATTATCGTCGAAACGATAGACCTCCAAAACTAGCAATCAAGTGCTAAAATAACAACAGTTCATTTTCCAAAAATATAATGAGAGCTGATGACCTTTGTAAAAAAAAAATTCGAGCAGAATATGCACCATTTTGATGATCAAGATTTCAAAAATGACATCGTTTAAACGGAACCTGCCCCAGGCTAAATTTTACAAACTCACAATGGCGTAATTTTGGATATAAAATTAACCATTGTGACCTACAAAATATTTGGTGTGAAGGTTAACAATGATTATTAGTTAAGTTCAAAGTTTTCACGTTATAAATAAAATTTAAAGTAGCTAATGTGTTGGGGCCTTAAGCGTGATCCCCGAAAAACCACAAATTATATCTGAATGTTTTCTTTCCACTGCGCCACCTTTCGCCAACGTCTGACAAACATCCGATTGTAGAACTGTCATGGAAAATTCACCCAAACGGAAACGATTGGTTGGGAATGGCCGCATTCAAGAATATAGTTATCGACTAGATTGGTCTGGATGAGATGTAACCTGAACGCAAAAACTAGATTGGTCGGGAACGTCACTTTTTCTACGCCAGTCACATATGCAAACTGTCAACTTAGTACTCAGTCACGAATTTCTTGACTAGATTCGTCGGCTACCCCTCCATAAACGTCAACTGAAACAGCTGCTCTTTTGACCGATTTCCCCCAATCAAAATCGAGATACACTTGGTGAGAGAGCTGTCAGACTTACTGAACTAGATACTTGAATGTCTCCAATAGCAACGCCCGGGGGCATACGGAATTGTTCCGTCAACTATTATTTTTTTAACAAAGAATCAACGCTCAACAGTTATAAAACCACACTTTTCCCACACATGCACAGCACATGCAATGACAGACAGACAGTTCACAGGCTCAGTATTACCAACTTACCCGAAAGTTGAATGGCGGTGTTACTCAGCTACGTATTGCAATGGAAAATAGAAACACAAGTCAATGAACACGAATAACGGGAGCCACACTGTATCCCAACCGTTGCACCTTTTTACTCTTACGAATTGTGAGTAGGTAACCACCGATGTGAACTGAATTGTTCGTTCATATTATTTGCGTTAATGGCACCCAGTTGGATCGATAAATTTGTGTGTCACAAAAAGGTCAATTTCACAAATTTCATCATTTAGGCGCAGGCTGAAGTCAAAATTGTACCTAAGTATAGTGTTTATGTTAATGGTGAGTCTACATACATATGAAATACATGAACTATTGACAATTGGTGAGCGTGGATATGGTGCTATTGCCAGATGTGCGCCAACACACAGATCTCCGCCCATCTACGGTGTGTTGCATCTATTTCGAACGCCACTGTCGATGGCGTTGAAGTTGGCTCCTCTTGCTGGGCTGATATGCACACACCAGCTGTCACAGCCACAAAGTAATAACGAATTGACCGGACGTCTAGCTTTGAACAGATCTATTGGGTTTTCAGAACTTGTTTTTTCTATTTATTAAACTGTCAAGCTTGTAATAAATAAAGAGTTAATAGTTAAAACAATTTTTACAGCGCTATAGGTACTATTGCTTTCGGTCAGGATCGACCCAATAAATAGTTGTGCATAGAAAATGTCGCCAATGTGACTACAAAATTGAGACTGCAAACTAAAACTGATTATTATTATTGATTGCTGTTATTCCTGTTCCATGTGAAGCCGCATTCTTTTCAGAGAAACCCATACGCATTGGGTGAGTTATATTCAAATCCCCATACAAATAGACAAACTTTATAAGTTTATCCTTTACAATTTCGAAATGAGAATTATTATTGTTTTCACAAGGGCGCCGTTATTGTGCCTGCAAAATCTACTTTGCTTTTGCAACTTTTCGCAGATCATTTCTAAAGATGGTTCCGAAATTCCGTGCTTTTCAGATGAAATTGAAAGTTGCTGGCTTCGTGACTGTCTGTCTTTAGCCATGGACCACGTAAGGGCTTTCATAACATTTGCTTAATGGCTTTCATTGAGTAACCTCTCTCGGTAATTGCAAATCGAAAATTGGTGTGAAAGCTAAAAATCCAAAAATGCGATATCTCTAATCTAATTTTAAGACCTCTCAACGGATTCAGATGTAACTTTAAGTGAGTGATATTTATCTTCGACCTATGCAACCACTAAAAGGTGGCCAACTATACTTTCAAATCAAAGATTTAGTAGTCGTAACTGAAAGCCCATAAATGTTTTTTCCCAAAGTAAAACTTCTTGTTTGTTGTTTATTAGTTCTCTTGAAAAGCGCCATTATTTCGATTTTTATGGCTGACGTTTCAGTTCTGAAAAACGATTAGCATTTTGTTGCGACCCGTCTTGATAACGAGCAATACGTGAGGGAATTTGTTTTTGGTCTGCGCTGACAGATGCATGTCCTGGTCAGGTTTCCCAATCCCAACCGATTGTCGGGGAGTCACTGAACTACTCTATAGCTACTGCGACAGCGACGCGACAACGAAAACTACAAACGTCCTACCTTCTCAATCAGCCAGCAAAGTAAAAGTATGCAGGTACACTAACAACAATTTTATTATGTACAGGTACATGCTTTGGAATAGTTTATGAACAGAATTCGAAATGAACTTGTCGCGGTGTTATATAACAGGTAGGATGTATGATCAATATGCGGAGTGCTTTGGTTTGGGCGCATGTTGTGTGGAGTAAGTGACCCTGATCCACTTGGTCTACTACTCGTTTATTTGCGTTTTTATTTTGCTAGTATATTTATGGGCAATTCTCCGCCTAATTACCATGCATGTGGTGGGTTCGGTTATTGCTGCGAAATGTACGAGTGTAACTTAATGAATGTGGATATCCATTACCCACTGACGCAACATGTGGAAGTGGAAGGTGTGTTTTGTTATTGGTATAGGCAGATTGTGTTCTTTGTCGATTTTTGCAACGTCCTCGAAATGCCTCAAATGCCAAATCCAAATGGTGGCTCAGTAGAAAATAAACAAATCATATTTTTGTTAGCGTCAACAATATTTAGGAGTGAGTTTATGGGACGATAACTTGTACATAAACAGAAGTATTATTATATTGAATTGCATGCTGCATAGTTTCTAATTGATTTAAAGTTTGGGCTGCGACTTCATTCGAATCTTAGCTGTAGCTCGGGATTTGGTGTGTATCTCTGCGGTTCGCAAGGTTATTCCGAATATGTCTTCATGGTAGCGATCTTCATCCTGCAAAGAAAAAAAGTTGTATTGACATTATACTTCCGCAAATGTGTTATAGAAAACTAATGCTGAATAATTAACATCACACATTCCCAACACGGAAGATTAAAGGGATGCGCAATGATAAATAGCCGTGTGACTGAAAGGGACGGCAAGAATAGGTGACACGTATTTTGGTCGGCCATCTTGCTTATGGGAATTATGGGAGTATTTTGGTCGGCCATCTTGTTTACGTAGTGGGAATTATGGGAGAGTTGAGCATGTTGATATTTTTATAACGAAATTTCCCTTCCCTAAAAAAACAAAATGGCTTCCGAAAGTGATGAACAGACAACCACTTACTTATTTCGTATAATTGATTGATGAGTTGTTGGTTTAATTTACTGACACTCATTACCACTCTCATTTGACATTAAATCAGAAATAGAAAAGTTTTCAAGTGACTGGAGAAATGTTGGTCAACGGAATTAGTGTTCATTTCCGTTTTACATTATCTATAATTATTATGGATAGAGAATCCATGACACTGTGGGCGTCTGATTTGCGATCTCATTCTTACGCCTTTATTATCATTGCCTGCGGACAGACGGATCTCTCTGTCCCGTCTCGTTCAAAAATGCGCGTACGTGATGCTGGTAATGCAGTTTAATGTTTAAATAATGCTTTTTAGAACAGTGTTGTTAATAGAATGATCCGGTCAGCACATGACATAAATGTATTTCTATTGTTTTTGACAGTATCCTCTAGTAAAATCTGAAGATTTTAACTAGGTATCGTTATTTGTTATCAACGACCGTCGTTTGTCGATGGCGACAGCAAGTGTAGAATTCCGTAAAAAGTATTAATGACTTAATGCTGACGTTCGGATTTCCGGTTTACTGCTGTTGGACTGATAATTACCTTAATACACTTTAGCAACTAATAATAATTAAAAAACAAGGTATTAGAAAATTTTATGAGTTATATTCTTTGAAAATCTCTACCTATATTTATTAATTATGCTTTCTTGTGTTACTTTACATCTCTAGGGGTTTTGCGGGATTTAAATTCACGGGCGATCACGGAAAAGGTACCTCCAATAAGATGTGGGAGCTGAGACGAGTTGACGGAACTGATCAATGAAGTTGAAAAAATGCTAACAAATGGCAAGTGGTGACTTCAACAAGGTACCGTAGAAAAAGCCGCACGTCTAATAAAGCCAGAGAAAGGCGGAAGGCCGCTTTTAAAAAATAAATTCGCGGCATTGAAAACGTGGGCACGTAATACGTAGATGACAGCATAGTAAGAGGGAACACTTAAAGAGGGCGGACAAAAGTGTTTGATATAAATATAAACAAAAATATATAAGAACAGCTGAGCTTGTTTGCTTTTTAATACGTTTGTAGCATGAAGAAAATCGCCACTGAAGACTGATAGAATACGAAAACATTTGAGACCAATTCTTAAAATGGCGTAGCCCGAAATAGTGGCAAAAAATTGGACCGCTTTAGGCCTCTGCTTGAGTTACCAGAAAAGAGCTTGTATTAATTCCAAAGCAACAAGCAGATAATGTAAGTCGCTGACGCTTGCAAGCCACAATCGCTAGTTCGACGTCGTTCCGAAGTTGGAAGCTTTTTGCTTCCGTCAAAAATGTTTGCTTTTGTAAATGCTTTGTAAATTTTCATGACACCGCTTTCTATTTTTTTTTATTTAAAATAATTGTTTCTAGGTACTACTCTTACCAGCGGACGACAGTAGAAATAATTATTAAAAATGCGTCAATCAATGCTGTCATTGTCAATCGAGGAACATCAAAGTTACATGAATTTAAGTCAGTCAATTGACACATGCTGTCATATTTTCACTAACACGTATCGCAAATGTACGCATTTGCGTAACTCAATCATCCAATGAGCCCTGTGAGTGAGTTTTTTGTTAGCGACTGATCTAGATCTAGATAAAAAAAACTGTTTGCCCTTTTCAAAAATGAAATAGAAAGTCAATGCAACCTCAATGAACCGAGTAAATAGCCAGCTAAATCCAAAAGAATAGAAAGAAAGAGAAAGTGCAAAACGAACCTTAAGGGAGAGCAGCATTTTTTCCGCCTCGTTTTCAGTGTGCTTTCCAACACTCACGATGCATTTCCTAAAAAAAAAAGTGAAAGTAAGTACAACGAAAACGGAGTACTGCATAAACATTACCTTATGGTTTGATAAACATCTTCGGCCATTGTTACATCGCCACACACATAAATGTGCGCCCTCTCCCGCGTAATAAGCGCATACAACTTCTCAAATTCCTGCTTGATTAGATCCTGGACATATGTCTAAATAGAAAATGAGACTTTTTTTACCGTTTCTATAAGGACTTGCATGGCCAATCTACCTTTGGTACGTTTCGCTCCCTGGACAGAGCAAGGAACACTCTCGTGAGAACCTTCTTATGCAGCAGATATTTCTTCTCATCGGCATACAGATCGTACTTCATACTACGACATCCGAAGAATAACCACACATTGGGCAATTTTTTCGACAATTCCTTCTCACTCATCACTTCCAAGTGTTGCCAAAACGAACGGAATGGTGCTATGCCAGTTCCGGGTCCAATCAAGATCAAAGGACTTTCCATAGCCGCCGGTAGGTGAAAACCCGGAGAGCTGCGAACAAATATGTAAATCTCGTTATCCTCCTGCAACTTGAGCAAATAGTTTGAGCAAACTCCGTAGCGTTCGGGACCAGTGACATCCTCAGACTGGTACTTGACAACTGTCACTGTGATATGAATCTCGTTGTTGACTTTCTTCCGCGAAGAGGAAATCGAATAAAATCTCGGCTGCAGCGGCAACAAGTTCAGCAGGAATAGGGCTGCCGGTGGCTTGCACGAGGGAAACTCCTGCAAGACCTCTAGCAAATGCGGCAGCTTCCAATGCTTCCAATCTTCAAATGCAGACGTGTCGTTTATAAGCTTCTGCATTCGATCTTTGTCCTCCTTGTCCTCACAGTAGCCAGACAAAAATATCAACAACTGCCGGGAAGGCGGAGTTGTGATATCAAAGAAACGCAACAACAAAGATCGAATCGAATGGGTTGGCATTTTATCGTGCGGCTCCCAGCACTTGAAGACGCCATTTGGTGTTTGTTTTTCACAAAAGACATGCAGCTGAACAATCTGATCGGGATCTTCCAGATCCGACAGCCTTTCTAGGATGCCCTCAACAATCTCGTGGTTATTGATCGGAAATATGCCCAAGTGATCTCCGGGCTCGTACTCTACGTCCGGCGTGCGTATTCGCAGCAATATGGTCGTTTTGTCGTTGACATTCGAATTGGTGAGATTAACTGGCGAGGTTTTCAGCGAGCACTTTATCACTTTCTTGTTGTGATATTTGCTTAACAAGTCCTCCAGATTCTCCTCACATTTAGTTGGCACCAGACGAACTTTGTTCATGGTCAGCGAATCGTTTTGCGAGAGGAAGCAGATGTCTGAAATTCCCTCATCGGCGTCCAAGCAAAATATGTCACAGGCGACCTAAAATTCCACCCAAAACAGTTAAAATCGAGTGAATATGAAAAGAAAATATTTTTAACCTTGTATATTTTCGGTGCCCAATTTCTGAACGACTGCTCCTGACCGCATATTTCATCGCCATAGGATAGCTGCAGTATTCGCTCACCTCCCAGCTCGGCCAAAATATTGTCCATGTATTGACCGAATGCGCAAAAGTTGGGATAAGCTGATGATCCCAGGCCGAAAACAGCATATCTGACGGGTAGTGAAAAAGAAGAAGAAAAAACACAGGTTTACACAAATGCTGACGTTATGTCTCCAGAGGCTATTGAAAACCGACTTCGACGGACTGCTAATTTAATCTCAAATCGACGTGATTTTTTGAACATTTTATGGGCGCGTTTTGAGAGGTGTTTGGCATTTTGGTGCATTTTTGGCGCATTTCTGGTTGGTTTTCGTCGCAATTTTGGACGCTTTTCTTGACGGGTAAAATCGACACGTTTTTTAAGGTGTTTTTCAATATATTTCCTAGTCCGTTTTAAAGGAGAAAAACATGTGTTTCGGACTTATCTTTCCAGAGCATTTTTGACGCGTTTTTGAAATCATTTCTGAACGCTTCACTTTAAAGCTTAGTACGCTGCTGGAGCTGAATTAAATTTTAGCTGCTCTCCAACTTTTCTCTCCAAACATTAGCTAAAATCTAAGCTAAACTTTGACATATTGTACGCTGTGGATAAATGTCACAGAAAACAGTTCAAAAAACTTCTTTTAAAAATGTAATTCTCTCTTATATCAGATTCTAGGTACTTCTCGTCCAAGTAATAATTAAAACAGTTTATCCTTGCATACTTTTCCGCAGCAGAACAATAACAACACAACGATCTGTCACAATTTAGCCTGAGAAAATGTGCCGACCAAATAAATGGCCACGCTAAACTTTGACAGACACAAGAAGTACATTCTGAAACAAAAGTTTAATTTTTTATGATACGCAGCGTACCACTCGGCTAAAATGGGAGCTAAAATTTAGATCGAGCAGCGTATTAAGCTTTAACTCTCAACAGGTCTTTGCAAAACAGTTTTCTAAGGAACTTGCAAAATGCCAGATGTGCTGCATTCTCATTCTCACACTCTCGATGCGACAGAACATAATGACATTTACGTTACCGCCAGTCTATTATATGCAGCATGTGGCTGTACATAAACTTTTTGGCAAGTGGAAAGTTCTCATTCCCGAAAGATTTTTATGCTTTTCTAAAATGTATTTTCTACCTGCAAAGTGTACATTATCAACTTGACAACGATACGTCACAAATACTATTGACTTCAAAAGATGGTAAATTATTTTGACACTTCTAGTCAACGCGTTCTTGGAACTTGAAGCTTCGGCAAATTTAAGCAACTTACTTGAATACTTGAATGCCTTTGATGAGCGTGATTTAATTTACCTTACATTCGAAAGAGGACCGATTGTGTCCTCGGTATATGTTTCAGTTGTTGAGTCTCGAAGCGAATGCCATCCTCGAATCTTTTTCAATTTGTTTTGCTGTAGATTAGTAAAATCCTGTCGCGAACTAGCCTTTATAAATGACTTTGAAGAACTGACATGAATGCTAAAATTTGAGTGAAATGAAATAAAAGTATGTATTAGCAGTAGTAATGAACGTATCTACCTTTGCTCTGCTGTATCATTCAGAGATTCCTTCAAGTGCAATTTGTACAGTTCTTGTGCGAATTCCTAGATAAAAGAATAAAACGTTACTTAGCCGAAGAAATCGCAATTTGTAAGTGCTGTCAAACCTCTCCGTTCTCCGGTGGGTCTCCATTTCCAAACGTTGATGCTATGACAATCAAAAGTGCCTCGTGCTCCATAAATGAAATGTCGTAGTCAGACATACAGCAGGTCTGCGAGACACAAAACAATTACAAACACTTTGAATTGCTTCTTCTTATTATTCATTAGCGAACAAAATGAGTTTATTTATTGCTTATATGTTTTCAGGCCATTTCAAGAATGATGGACAATAAATGGATATGAATCTAGCGAACTCACTTGAGCGTTGAAAGCATGGCCTAGAATATCGCACAGTTTCTTAGAATACTGCTCTGATTTGCCAGTTTCGGTTGCGTACAAGATCGTTGCCTTTATCCTCTTTGATAAGGCGTGTCCAAAGAGCTTCGATGTGAATTTAACGGCTCTGAAATGAAAATATAGTATTCGAATATATGTATTCGATATTCAAACTGATTTCAAAATTCATAGCTATAACTACTGTCAAGTCTGTCAATTAATATAAACATAACCTCACTTGATGGAAAATTTATAAATTTCTCTATAGCGGCGAAGCTCGTTTCTATTTATAAAAGGATATGTCAAGAATCAAAATTGGTATGCTGTTAATCTGGGAGCTCTACACCTAAAGTAGAGCAGACGAATGTTCAATAAAACAATTCAGACTGACATTAGCGATAAAGTGGTATAAACTGGCATATTTGTTATTTGTTCCGACTTTTGGTTTGACTCAACGTTCTTCTTGGATGAACCTGTTCGCTGAAATTAAATGGCGCTGAAAGCTTTTTACTTCCAGTACGATGAACACATCATCAAAAAGCTGTTAACATTAGGCATTCAACAATAGTACATTTATCTGTCAAAATACGCTGTGTTCAGAGTTCTACTTCAACTGTGCTGTCAGTCAAATGATGCTGAACTTATAAAGAGCTTCGATCTTGTTCTTGTCGGAAAATGCAAAACAAATTCAAAGTTCTTACTTATCTCAGGAACTATTCACGAACTTTTTTTGACAGTTCAGCCTCTACTCTGGATTAAAAGAGTAAACAGGAAAACGCCTGTAAACGCTTAAATATAACCCTAAGCTGCCTCTTCAAATGCCTAATTTGAATCTCAAAAGTGTCAATTAGAGAGTAGGTAGTTATTTTTAGAATCTTCTTTACTTTGCTTGTCTTCGAAAAATGTTTTTAGCACAGAGTCGTTCGTCGCTGTTTTGTTGGAAGTTGACAATCAACAACCACAGACACTGATACTGATGCCTGGTAAATCATATTCAACGACCGGTACCTATAGCTCAGAATATCCTGTCAATTTTATTGGTTTGGTTACGCAATTCTCATCATTTGTTTCTCTCATTTGAGAAATAAATCCTTAGCGGTAAACAAATGATGACAGTGAATTCATATTAAGTTGCGTAACCAAACCAATAAAATTCATTCAATAATCTTGTAGGTACGTTGTGTGAAGCTTAAAGCATTTATCACAATGATGACAGAATACGACTTCGAAATCAGCAAACGGCTTTGATATTAAAGCGAACTACTTTCCGACGACTCATATACAAAAGCAACACAATTGCAATTCGGGTAGCAACAACAAATTTCGATGCGTCAGTTATAACTAAGCCACTCCATACAAGTTTACTGATTGTAAATATGAGGAAAATGTTGGAAAACTTCACTGAAAGACCAACAATGACAGTACCAATGACAGGCCTATGTGATTGTCAAACAAAACTCTTCTGATTCTTTCGTCGTCGATCTTTTTCTCACCGGGCGCCATTTTTTATAATTTTTTTGTTCAAGATCATAATTAATACAACAAACCTGGCGATTTGCTTAAAGTTGAACTTCTTTCTCGGCTTTTTCGATTTTCCCTGATATTTCTCCTTCTTCCAAATGTGAGTCTTCCAAGCAACGTCCTGGTATTCAAATGAAGGTCGCAATTGATAAAGAGCCATTTCCTGGTGGAAAACAGGTGTCACCGAACCAGACAATGGCGGCACAATCCATATCCAGTCGGCTGGGCATCCATTCCTTAAAAAAGGAATTAAAAATTAAAAACAAATAAAAATTGTCCTGTGTAGAACAAACCTTAGTTTAGATTCGTTTTCGAAATGTTTCATGAAACTCTCACTCGCAGTATGATGATCGACAATTGTTATATTGCGGCTCTGAAATGAATGCAGAACTGCTATGTTAACCTCAACCAAAGCTTTATCCTTCCACAACGACGACGATGTACGCGTATCCAATTCCATTTTTAAAGCAATTTTCTAGTCCACAAATTGGGTAATTATGTAGTTTTATTAATAAAAACAAAAATATACCTCGAGCATATTGCGTCGGTTTGTATCGCACAGATTTCGGCAACCAATTTCTGTTGACATATACCAACCGCTGAATGCAGTTGCCGTAAATTGAATACCGCCACAATCGAAGAGCATACCGGAAACAGCAGGAAGCGCATACCAGCGCAAGTTCAAGTCACTAAACCAAGTGAAGCTGTAAATAGTAAAAAGGAAGAGATGAAGTAGGGTATTTTCGTGGAATGGAAATGTAAACGAGGTATTCTTTTTTTTGTAACGACAGTCGAAGTCGTTTATAAGTGATGGCGAGCAGTAATGAAACTCTGTTCCCATTCTTCGCATGTGACAAAAGCAAATTAGCAGAAGAAATTTTATCTAGTTCACGAAATGAGACTTTTCTTTCAATTCGTATGCATAGTACTTACCTAGGATGCTCGAGTGGGACTTCTAGAATAAGCTCAGGTGGATAGTCAAAGTAATCAGGATCAAGACCATTGGCTGACACCACCAAAGGAAGAATGTCCCATTCGGTTTGTTTGCCCTTCCATCCAATTTTTAAGCAGATCTAAAAATTTTCAAAAATCAAAATGTTCCTGTTAATAAAATAGTTTTTCAAAACAATGCAAAAACTTGATGTGTTTCATGTCAAATACGCCGAAATTAAACTCTGAAAGATGCATGCAGTTCGTGCTATACTTTAGCAGCATCCTTCAAAAAGTGTACAGCAATCGTTCTCTTTCTCACGTAATACATGCGAAACACTTTTTTGTGAAACAATTTTTGACAGTTCAAGAAAAAGTGTTTGAGCTCGATTAACAATTAAAGTTGACGGGAATATTTCTACACTATGCCAGACTAAATTGCCTACCAAATCTTTTGGCTGCAGGACAAGCCAACTTCTGGCTACAGAGAAGTATTCAAACCAAGTGCCAACTCACCTCAGTAATTTCAACATTTAACGGGTCGCCAATGACGCTTCCATCGCTTTGTTTATACCCCGCATATGAGATCAACTGACTGTTCCATATACGAAAATCGTGAGTCCCATCGGTCCTTTGGGGAAATATTGTTATAGCTGACCTGCAAAATTTGAATAAATATTTTTTATTTAAAATGACATTTCGAATAACCACCGATAGGAAGTGTGTGCTGCGTGAGGACCCTGAGTCTAGGTTCTCATAACCATTCGCTTGTGCGAGTTTTGGAACAAATGGAACAAATACAAGGAACATGAGATTTTATGCCGAGTCCGAACGGCTGAATAGAGAAGCTTTTTCATGACATTTATACTTTCACATGTTTCTCAGACATTCGCGAGAGGTGGCGCTGTGTGAACAAAAAACACCTAAAACCTGAGACCCCTCGCTTAGTAGTGCAGCTGCAGCACACTAACCCCCACAAAAAAATATTCAATGGCCATATATCTAGCTCACCTAATATTTCCCCTGTTTGTCGCATACTTGATGTGATTGCATATTGCCTCAAACATTCCACTTGTTGTTGTCACATATCTGCAGTCAAATACCTTAAAAAAAATGAAACATCTAGAATCAAAAAATAAAGAATCTTGTGCATAAAATGTGTCGACAAAAAAAAAGCGACAGCTTTGGTTTCATACAAATATTCATGTTGGTATCAAACCTGCAACTTTGACCATTGTATTCGGCCAATACATCGAGAAGAATTGCGCCAAGCCAATTTTGCGCCATAAATCAATTCGGTTTCGGTTAAATGGTAATGTCCGTGACCCTTGACCAGCTGTTGAACCTGTTGCCATCTGGATCTGTGGGCATTGCTTTCATATCTGTAATAAGAGGAACATGAATTGTATACAGAAAGAGGGATGTTTATGCAGATTGTTTTACCTATTGATAGATGTAAAATATTGATTGAAAAAATCCTCGGCATGATCCAACACAGTCTCGCATCTGCGAGCTTTATTCGAAGCTGTGTTTCCCAGCACAATACTGCTTACGCAAGTCGCCTTAGAACAAGAGAGAACCTTGGACGATAAAAGAAAATTTGAAGTAGGTTGTCAGTCCTCTTATGGATAGATAAAATAAAAATCAATCAAATCAAAATCAAGTCAAAGTTTCTCGAGGCACCAAGGAGTTACAATAATTTAAATAATTATTTTTTCCAATTACAACAAATAGTTTGTTGATGGAGTAAAAACAGTTGTGGCTTTATATTTCTTGAAAACTGGATGAGAAGTACGAAAATCAATTGTTTGAAGAAAATCGGCAATTATATAGTATAGACCCCACTGTCAGACAATAGAAGTAGATCCAATCTCGAATGTATGTAGCATCTTAAATTTTTCAGCCATAAGCTTAGCTTTGTTGTACAAATTGACAGCTTGTCCATATCGAAATGAGTGGTGGTGGTATGAGTAAAATGTAGAAATTGCTTTTAATGTCAAAATCGAAGCATTTGCTACGTTTTGTATGAATGAAAACTGATTTGAGTTAACTTCAAATTCTGACATCTTCGAAAAGTGACGCCACTGAGCTCTTACTTAGAGCGGTATAAATAAAACGTGTCAGTGTCAGGCAAAGCAATTGCTGCGAAAATTCCAAGTCTGCTACTTTGCTGACTCAGAGCATTTGCTAAATTTTTTGTACGCTCATTTTTGACAAAAAAAACTAAAAATATGTTATGAAGTTTCGATTTTTTGTTTATAAATAGTGAAGTTAAATTTTGTTTCTGCAGGAAAACCAACAAAATATGAATGCGATCAGTTGGCACCATTGACATACTATATAATGGAATGAGCTGCTATTGAAATGTCAGTTCCAGACAAGTTCTGTCCAAAAATTACGCCAACGCAACTAGTATGTTCTTGGTTAGAATAAAAAGTGTAACAAAATGACATCCATCTCTATAGAATGCTAGAGACACTTATTGGGTGTCGGAAGATTGGCTAAAGCTCATACGGGCTAAATTTTTTCCTCATTTTTTTAATGCTGAAAAAGTCTCCGGTGTGTAAAAGAGACCAAAAGTGTATTACGAAAGGGGTAGCAATTGTTTGCAAAGCAACCGCAGATTTTCAAACGAATTTAATTCAAATAATCTTGAAATGTCAAAAAAAAAGTTGCCAGCAGCTGAAAAATGTGATTTGAATACATTTTTTTTTTGACGTACATATCTACATTAATGAAGTTGGTGTGTACGCACTCACTCCTATCGGGAATTTTCGTTCTAATGTTTCGTACTGCTCTAGTTTCATTTTAAAAGTGTGAAAAAATGCAAACAAAAATGTAGTGTCATACGGGCTTAAGTAAAGCAGTTGAACTTCAAATTGATGCGAAATGTTTTGCAATAAATTTCGCATCGAGAATGTGTCAGTTAAATTTTTAATAATAGATGGAACCAACAAGATTTGAACAAGAAATCGTATTCTAATCAGTTTGCGTCTGGCCCATAAATTGCACAATTTCCGTACATTGATGGCGAATGACTTTTTTCTGTTGTTTTACATTATTTATTTATTATTTTTTTTTAATATTTTGCAATACCACTTTTGTTATTTTAATCAACAACATTTTCTGGACAGTTTCACAAATTTTCAAATGATATTTTGGCCTGTAGAATCGGATGGAATGCCCTTCGAATTTTACAACTAAAGGAGAGAGGAGCTTTGCAATAAATTTACTCCCTTGACGAAACTTATTTTAAGCCTCTTTTGTCCTAAATGTATATCTAGTTATTTTTAAATTCCTCAAACAAATAATAAAGCCCATTAACCCTAATTTAATTGTGCTTCTTAAAATTTGTTTCCAATTTATTCCGCTCTGAACCAAGAGCGCTAGCGCTAATATTGGAACCAGCGCGAAGTTGGCTACTAGCAGTCCTTTATATAATAAGTCTTTATTTGCACATTATACATACGTATGCTAAAAAAAAACAGCAGAACTTTGCAGTAAATGCTGTGTTCGAATTTTCGAACTTACTTAAGCAAACTAGATTTTAATCTATGCCGATTCAAAGCAATTGCTAAGTGTATTGTCTTTGCTACAACCAAATGCGAATTTATATTCATACGACCCAGATTCTCCTATTTTGTGACGTTTCTGCGCAGTTTTAGGAGAAATTGCAAAGCACTCGAGGTGAAATAATAATAGAAATAGTGAACGTCATGAACGTGTTTTCTCTTTTGACCACGAGTATCTCTCTTGGTACATCAATGTTCAACGACTTTAAAGAAATGTAAACCGAATATCTTAGTCTTATATTTCCCCCATTTGCAAAAATAAAAGAAATGACAGTTGCTGTTGAGGAAAGGTTTCCAAATCACCTTTAGTTTTTTTTTAAAAACAATCCGCGATACTAATAATCATTTTTGGTCTCCAGGCTAATTTTTTTCGAACTCACAATTGTTGAAGTAATAACCAATCAAACGGCAATACTGTCAACTGTCATGAAGACACAACCCCTAAACAGAGGAGAGCAGCTGTATACATAGATACTGAATATATCTATCCCTTGTCTTTGATTTTAAATGCAACTGCTATCCGAATTTCTTAACTTGTGACAACGCGTCTTTTGTGAATAAAACTTATTTTACTTTTGCTACTCTAAAAACATTGGGCCTTAGCAATAAACATTTTTAGTCCCGACTTTAAATTTGCAAAAGCTCACAATTGCAAAATTTGTATGGAAAATATAGCCACAGTGAACTACGAAAATTTAGAGTCGAACTTAAAAATGTTTATTGCTAAGGCCCATTTATTTTACTTCAACAATTACGAAATTTTCCATACAAAATTGCATATTGTGACCTACAAAATATTTAGTGTGAAGATTAAAAACGATTATTAGTAAGGCCCAATATTTTGAGTTTTTGGTTGCATGTTTCTAAGTACTATGCAAACTCTTTTAATTGTTTTAAATAAAAATAATACTCACATCCTTTCCGGTATAATGCAGTGTATCATATACTTCAGAAAAGTTCGACATATTTCGCAGACGTATATGCTTGCGCACAGTTGAAACTCGCCTTTCTCCATTTGGCAAGGTGTTTTCATCTGTCTTGCAGATTAGCCTCTTGTGCGATTTCTTGCCCATGATGTTTTGGACACTGGAATTTTGTAAGGCCTTTTCCATTTTCAAAGCCACTCTGTCTATTTCGAAGAGCTTCTCGCTTATATTATCTCCTTTTGATTTATGATTTCTTTGATTTGCACAAGCAAATGTCACTTTTTTAGCTTGTGCTTTAGATTTATTATTACTGCTTTCTAACTCGTCCACTTCAGAGTGTAAATTGAGCTGCATCCTTTAATATTTCCTTTCAGTTTCTCAGCATGAAAATGTCATAGCTTGTGAATCTGCAAAGTTGTAAATGGAACATTATGGCAATTTAAAAGAATGGTAGTTTAGAATGCTGTCAAAAATGTTTTACAATGTAATTGTGACAAAACTTAAGTTTAAATTAGGTTGTACCGCAGCTTGTCGGTCATAATAGATTGATAAATTTTGCGATGTATAAGGGCCCAACCCATAGAATCCAATGCACCCGTTGCGGCAACGTCGAGAAGTCGAATGACTGACAGGCATGAAGGTGACCCCTAAGCAGCAAACGTTACTTTCCACTTTTCATAATAGATTCATCGGAGATCTTTCTAAAAATTTAGGCTGGTGTTGGGGCAGTCCTAACTCCTAACATCTATTATAGTTTTTGCTCAGTTTTGCCTTGGCACATGCCCTAAGACACGCAACTCGAACAGTAGCTATCTTCTTCCTTATTTCTTTTTTAAGGGCGGGTGGAAAGGAATTTCTTTGATTTTTTCAAGTATCAAATTTATAAAAGATTCATTAAAACAGTGACAAGTTAAAGCGTTTTGCCGCTCTTCGTCTTCAGCTGAATAGTTATTTTTCATGAGCAAAACTGTTGAATGTGGGTTTGACTATGAACAGATGTGCTAACTTTGTCCTTTGTTCTTTACGTAGTATTTAAAATGCAGATACCCGTGAAAATTTGAGGGTGGTTTGGGAAATGAATATTTTATTACATTTGCAGGTACACGAAAAGGTAAAAAGAACATAAAGGGGTAAAATAAATTAAATCCTTTTCTTAATCTCATCCAGCTCCTTTCTTCTGAATAATGACAGAAAAATTAACAAATAACAACTAAGGGCAATAATTTGAGTCCTCAATTAATTCTTATTCAAAAAAATGTATGCGATGCTTACAGTGGATACCTACAAAAGGTCAAAAATAGGAAAAAATCTGTGCACTCCTAAGGCTGTTTCACTGTACTCAAAGCTTACCACTGAATTTCCAAATGTAAATTTATGAACAGTGAGTTGGAATTAAGTTATTTCCCGTTCATATTACTATAAGGACTTAACCTGTAGCACAGAGATAGGTTTTCAACAATACCTATACCAATTTTGAAGTGATGCTTCGAATTGCTGATAACACTAAACCGCACATGACGAAGGTTAGATAAAATCTGCTGGCTATAATAAACCTACGCGTATACAAATATTTTCCTCACTGGGAGTACTTTTGACATATCCTGGCGCATGCCCTAGATTGGTCCATAATCAATAAATGGGATAGAGCAATAAGAAACATTTTCAAACAACAATACGTTGAGTTTGAATATAAGGCCCAGCGCGAGTTGCATTAAAGTTGAGGATAGTTTACCTTAAAAGTGTGAAGAGAATTATATACTGTCATCCAATAAACATGGAAGGTATGTCTAACAAGTCTAAATACTTCGAAGGGTACAATATTTCACAAGTCTCTTCAATTAGTGGGCACATTACAATATTTAGATATTTCACGTAAGTCGACTAAATTGGTCTGTAACCTACCTGAATGCAAAAACTAGATTCGAAACGTGACTTTTCCTACGTCAGCCACATATGCGAACTGTCAACTAAGTACTCAGCAGCGAATTTATTGGCTAGATTCGTCCGCTACCCCTCATAAACGTCAACTGGATAAGCTGTTCATGTGACCGATCTAGGACAGTCAAAACTGAGACGCATCAAGTCGGCCAGCTGTCAGAATTACTAAACTAGATTTTGATAGTAGATACTTGAACGATGCCACTTACACGCGAGGAAGGAACTGACATCAGGAAAGTGTCACTGTTTCATTTACAAATAATTTAACAGAAGATCAAAGTTAGTTAAGTTGTGAATGAGTACAAGGCTGTCATCAGGAAATCTGTTCTACTGGAACTGACATCTTTTCGCTTTTAAAATTAAGTAAGTAAAACGATCTTAAGAATGGCCGGTGAAGGAATAGGAAAAGTTGACATTTCTCTGGAGATTCAAGCTTTGAGGTAACTATGCTACTAAGCTAAGCAACAAGAGCTTGAGCAACGATCAGTCGTACAACAAAGCGGTACACACATGGTTCAAGAGCTGACGAAGGCGTTGGAACAGCAATAGGTATGTGCCGGTTGTAGGTCTGTCCAAATCAATATTGACAGAAAATATATCAACTTTACTATATAACTATAAGAGTTTGAAAATGAATGACAGCAAGCGAAATGACAGCAAAACTCAGCACTGAATACTTGCCCCCACAAATTAACTGGGGGTCAGTTCAGGCCACAACTAGGGTGCCCTAGAATCCATGTCAAACACGGGTACCAGGGCGAGTTCAGTGCTATATCGAACGCATTAGGGTTAACCCAGTGCGCACTAGGGCCCACGTCAAACAAACCTTATGTCAGATAAATACCTGTATAATCAGCGCAATAGTTACCCCTGATCTTACTTCTTGAATAAATTTGACTGAGTTTTTATTTTTTTTTGGAACGAATAGGAAGGACCTACAATTTTGTGACAAGTCCGATCAACAACAAAATGTTTAGTTATTCAGATGAGTCTTATGTTTCTGTTAACTGTCGTTTTTCTCGACGTTTGACTTTTGATCTTTGACCGCCTCTTGGCTGTCATTTATTTATTAACACTATTCTGTTCTCCCAACAATTGAACACATTTTTAGGGGAAGCACGAATCACCCCTCATCATGTTTCATCATCATATTCGAAGGAAGAACCCTTCGATACACACACACTCACGAAATTATTTCGTTCTCCAAAAGACACTGACTTCAAAAGTTTACTACGTTTTCCGCAGATAACTGTTCTACTAGTTTGGACACTCACGAAACAACCCTGCAGTAGCGAACTAGAATACTGTCCAATAGATGAGAGCAGGGCTACGAAGTTGTATGTATTTTTCATGAATGAAATATTCACGTTGAAAATTCCCACCCCTAACGACTGACAGGGGTATCTCGTGTGTGTGGGATTTTTTGGGAGACTATTTCAAGAAAACTTCCATACAAAATCAACACAGTCGATGTAAACAAAATCCAAATGACAATCCTGCGCATGCTACGTAACCAAAGTTCACGGAAGAGAGCAATAAATGAAAACAGTAGCCATTCACCCACACAGACGTCCCTCGGCAGTTGCACTTGCAATAATACCCTTGCGTTAATTTACTCGAATACTCTGCTCGTCGTTGTTGAAAAATGAAGTAAAAATAAAACGTTTAATAAAAATAAATAGAACTCGAAGAAAACACCGCGAAAGGATCCGCATCTTGCTTAATATTAAAATTGCTTTTGTGTTGTGATATGAGCAGTGTTTTCCTTCGCTAAAATCCTTCAGGACTCGATGAAGATATAAGGTAATCAATACAATACTATTTGTAGTCCCGACTGTAGACTGTATTGCATCGTTTCTTGTCCCCGACCAGACATGGACAATTCGGCAAGAACCCCTTTGACAAACTTGTCCAAGTCGCTGACAAATTCAGGCGACTCAATTTCTGACAAATCGATTTCCATCGAACTGCTGAACGATGCCCTTCTTGTGCTGTACGATGAGTGTTGTAATTCATCGCTGTGTCGCGAAAAGACGTTTTCCGATTTCATAGATCTAGGTGGGTTTTCTTTTCTCCTTCTTCAAGCAAAAATATTCTGACTTGTGGTGCGTTTTCAGCGAAACCGACAGTGGGACTGATAAAGCAGTTGCGACCGTCAATTAGCGATTTTGAGCTGCTCAAGATCATTGGTCGGGGAGCGTTCGGTGAAGTGTACTTAACTCGCAATGTGAAGAGTAACGAGATCTACGCGGTGAAGATCCTCAACAAATGGGAAATGCTGAAGCGAGCGGAAACGGCGTGCTTTCGCGAGGAGCGAGACGTCTTGGTGTCGGGCGACCGACAGTGGATAACGAATTTGCATTTCGCCTTCCAAGATGACAAGAATTTGGTAAGTAAATGCCCGAATGCCCTGGGAACCGCTGTACTGACATAAGCAATCGAAATTCCAGTATCTGGTGATGGACTACTACAGCGGCGGTGACTTGCTGACTTTGCTGAGCAAATTCGAGGACCGACTGCCCGAGGACATGGCGAAGTTCTACGTAGCCGAAATGATTCTGGCCATAAGCAGTATCCACCAGTTGTCGTACATTCACCGGGACGTCAAGCCGGACAACTTTATCCTCGACGCCAGTGGCCACATCCGCTTGGCGGACTTTGGCTCATGCCTGAAGCTGGGAAGTGACGGCAAAGTGAAGTCGAACGTGGCAGTCGGAACGCCAGACTACATTTCCCCCGAAATCCTGAGAGTTATGGAGGACGGCCAGGGCTGGTATGGCCTCGAGTGCGACTGGTGGTCCTTGGGCATTTGTATGTACGAAATGTTGTATGGCAA
The DNA here is from genome assembly GCA_948293265.1 of Cheilosia impressa. Lineage (NCBI taxonomy): Eukaryota > Metazoa > Arthropoda > Insecta > Diptera > Syrphidae > Cheilosia > Cheilosia impressa. The sequence continues at coordinate 15,618,328 of OX411884.1, forward strand.
AACGCCCTTCTACGCCGAGAGTCTGGTGGAAACCTATGGCAAAATTATGAACCACGAGAACAGTTTTGACTTTTCAACTGAGGAGTGCTTGGAGTTTCAGGTGTCGGAGAATGCCAAGGACTTGATGAAACGCTTGATTTGCACCGCCGACATCCGGCTGGGCCAGAACGGAATCGACGACTTCAAGGCGCATCCCTGGTTCGAAGACATTGATTGGGACAATATCAGGCATCAGAATGCCAGATACATTCCCGAGGTCAGAAGCCCAACGGATACGTCAAATTTTGACGTCGATGACCATGACTTCAGATCATCGGACACAGTGCCGCCCTTGGTGAATAAAACCTTTTCGGGGCTACATCTTCCGTTTATCGGATTCACTTACACGAACCTCAGTAAGATGTCGGATTTTGTTCAGATTTACGGAATGGAAAGTGAAAGTGAGTCGATCAAAGTGCAGCTGGATACGAATAACTCATCGATTTCGGAGAAGAACAACATCCTGGCGATCGAAAATGACAAATTGAGTTCAAAGAAACAGATTGGTCGTGACTGCGTCGATCAGGCTGAAACTAATGACAGTGATTTGGAGAAGGAATGCCAGAATTTAAGGCAGCAAATTGAAAATCTGCAGAGGGAGAACAGCAGCATTATTGAAAAGCTCGAGTCGCAAAATACTGAGCTGCGGGACGCCCTTTCGCAGAGAACGCTGGCCATGAAGGAGTACTCCGAGGTGACGGATAAACTTTTCGAACTAAGGAATCAGAAGCTTAAGCTGTCGCGACAGGTATGTAGGGGGCGTTGTTTTTAAGCAGAGCCGTTATCTTTTTCTCTTTAAAATCTCTTATTCCATTTGCTTATTTCACTGCGTGGTTAAATTAATGAAATGGCGCCCGACGCGGGCCCTAATCACGTAACTTTTGAATTTCCCTATACTGCTGCTAGCAAAATTCTTTGAAACACTTTGGGTTTCGCGTTGCAAGTTGTTTTAAGGTCCATCTACACTTTCGAGTCATATTCACAATGCGCCGGACTACAAACAAATTTAAGTCCGGACTTTAAATTTACGGAACCTCACAGTTGCGAAATTGGTGTGAAAAATATGGCCACTGTGAACTACTAAAATTTAGAGCCGCAACTAAAAATGTTTATTGTTAGGCCCCATGTGAAAGATTTTCTTCAAAACCCTCAGAAACCCATTTCCTTTCCAACCAACTGAACACATTTTTCGTTACTAAGAAGCTGTTTATATTGTTAAGAGTTTGTGGTGATGGTTTTCTTTATTAGGATTAAATTAAAAGAAAGACGTACAACCTCGATGAGCAGAAGATTAAAAAAAGTAATTTTCCACGTGGTTCTATCCTTGCCAACTGTCAGATGTCAGTCTCCCCGGAATGTCAAGTGCTGTCAAAAAGCATAGGGTGAATGGTGTTCTGAATTTTAACCTCGTGTTCAGGAGTATAGATAACTCGTAACAATATGTTTGTATGTCAAATATAGCTACCAATAACCAAGTAGACTTTCTAGAACATAATTATTTTAGGCAAACAATCTGCAAAACGTATTGAAAGGCTGCATAACAGCAACAATTTTTATTCGGCTGCTGCTTTGACAGCAAAAGTTAAATAAATTCCATCTTAACTCGTTATACTAAAAAGCAGTGAATATTTTATTTCTATCAGTTTTCTAAATTATTGTATTAAGACCGAAGGTGACAACAGCTGACTATTTGGACATTACTTTTTATGTCACATAGATAACTTTATACGGAAGTTTTCGGCAGTGTGAACTCGTTAAAATTGACCAGAACCGGACACTAAAAATAGTTATTGGTGCCGCGCAATAATTTACTTATTTTTGAGGCCATTCATCTGCAAACAAAAACTAATCCCTAAATGGGCACGTTCCGATTTATAGTGTAGTAAGTCTGAGTAAGTTTTTATTGGCTTCGATCGGTCACGCGAATAGTTTTTTCCGTTGACGTTTGTAGAGGGGTAGTCGCACAAATCTAAAATCTAGTCAATGGTCACATTCAAGATTGGTCTGGATAAGATGTAACCTAAACGCAAAAACTAGATTGGTCGGGAACGTCACTTTTTCTACGTCAGCCACATATGCGAAATGACAACTTAGTACTCACTCACGAATTTCTTGAATAGATTCGTTGGCCACCCCTCCATAAACGTCAATTCAGCTGCTCATATGACCGATTTCAACCAATCAAAACCGAGATCCATCTAGTCAGACAGCTGTCAGACTTACTAAATTAGATGCTTGAACGTCCCCAATCCTGCCTGAGTATATGATGCCATTTTGAAGGGTAAAAATTCAAAATAAACCCTGAGAATACAAAAACAGTTCAAATTGGCTGGTCGACATGTTCGTTTACCTAGTCCAAAGATATCTAGTTGACGTTTTACAAGAACTTAGTATCAGAACTTTTCCAATTAAAGGCATTTGAACTAGATGTCGTATGGAGCAATATTGTTGCTTCAAATGTATACTCGTAGCAGCTGTAATAAGTAGTTCTGTTTTTTTGCTAAGCGGAAATTGTTAACTTTTATGTTGCTAACTGTATGCTGATATTGAAGTGTGGACTGTGGGAGTCCCATAGTAAAATGGAAGATCTCTTACATTTATGTGTCAGTTTTTCATTGATTGACTACAAAATCTTGTAATTTACATATGACACTCCAATGAAAACGACGCGACATATATATGCTTTTTTATGTGTTTCTTTTTTTTTAATTGAGTGATTCCTCTCCATATACAAATTTGCGAATTGAATTGTTAAAATTTTCAGTTTTCCCGAACGGATTTACTGCAATACTGTCACCTTTTTTAGCGCTAAAAACCTGTCAGTGTCAAATTATAAAGAATCCAGAGAAACCATTTCTTTTTTAATTTTAGAATCCTGCCATCACCCAAGGATATTTAAATATACCCACTTTTAATGCACTTTTTAGGTTAGGGACAAGGAAGAAGAACTGGACACAGCTATGCAGAAAATCGACTGCCTCAGGAGTGAGCTTCGAAAATCGGAAAAAAGTAAACGAGAACTTGAACTGCGCATGGAAGATGCCATTGCTGGAGCATCGAAGCAGCGAAAATTGCGTGAACGATCCGACGAGTACTATCGCAAGCTAAAGTCTGAAGTTTGGGCTGCAAACTCGTTAGACTTTGACAGTCCATCGTCGTTTGGATATTCCTCGGATGTTTTTCGCCTAGAAAAGGCAAACAATGAAGAAAACTCTTCATCAGACAATCCACAGTCTCACATTAACATAAGCGTTGCGACCTTAAGCGGCAAACTAAGTGACGTTCAAAGTTTTCCGGAAATGTTTCGAATAGATTCGCAAAAAAGCGATGAACTGGAGACAACTCTAAAGGAAACCATTATCGAGCTGAGAAAGAAATATGGCCGAGAGAAGAATATTTGGATTGAAGAAAAACAACGACTATACGCCGAGATTGACATGGTCAAGGAGAGTCGCAGTATCCTTCAAAATAAAACCAAGGAAATGGAGAAAAAATGTCAAGAGTTAATGTAAGTGCTTCGAAAATGTCAGCAAACATTTTTATTTCATTTCATTTATTTGTTCATACGACAGGTCCAAGCAGAAGACAATATTCCACTGGGAGAAACAAGTCACCGAAATAATTCAATGGGTACTGGACGAAAGAGATGCTCGCTCATATTTGCAAGTGCTTGTGAATAAGATGACAGAAGAACTTGAATATCTCAACCAATCGGGTAAATTGTCTTCAGTTAAATACATTCATATCATTGATAAAGACAATAGACACACGTCGCAACAACTGATCTAGGTTTCAAAGCTTTACAGCCACCAACGTGATGAATGGATTGATAAACAGAATATTGTAGTAAACTTGTTCGTTAAGTTGAAAGTAGTGTCCAAAAGAAGGCTAACCCAGATTTCCCCGAAGCCAAACATCGATAAAATATACGGCTTTGTAACATTTATTTTTAAATAATTCAAATACATAAGTTCGATAGCACATTCAAGTGCACATGTAATTATACCAAATTGGAAAATAAAGAATTGTTAACAAAGTAACTACTTAAATACAGGATTTGAAGAAAGCAACACAAAACGAACGTAAGGGTAATGAAAATGTAGTGTTTTGCAATTCGACGTGATAACTGGCGCCCAACAGAAGTGGGCGTTGCATTGTACTCCGTGAAGAGCCTGAAGAGCCCGTGATGATCAGCTACGAACTGCGAGATAAACTCAATGTCTCAGATTGTGGTACCTACCACTGGTATCACGACTCTATTACTTTTTAGTTTGTCATAAATCTGACAACTGAATACTAAGCGCCAACTTCGATGAGTCGTTTTTTTTTTCAGCCAGACCCAATGTGTGTATGTTTTTATATCTTGAGATGAATTACTTACTTTTGGGTTAAGTATTTTTAACGTGTATCGAGAGTTGTACTTATTGTACTAGAAGAAGAAATCTTATTCAGCGGTAATACTACGCAAATATCGAGCTGCATTGTGGCGACCTACGTCTCACAATGCAGAACTGGTTCCTCTACTTAACTACCTGTTTTAGAAGGTAATAACTGGAAGACATTTCCAGTTACAGCATCTGAAACCACTTTCCATGCCAAACACAGAACCAAACAAATCGCTGGATCTTTGTCAACGAAAAATAAAATAAAAACTCAAGACCCTAGCTCTAGCTTCCCATAGCTATTCGTTTACCTGATGCCTTACTTTTGCGACGAGTACATAGATACATACTCTTGATATTTGTCAACCCTGTGCGAACTTTGGGTTAGGGTAGTGGAAATAAAAAAACTTTGTGATTGTGATTTTTCGATCTAGTACTTTGTACCTCACGATTTATTAGCAATATCCAACTCAAATTGAATACAAAGACAGCAACACGGCCTAATCCATTGATATCGTAGATATATCCATGAAATCCGTAGAGTACCTATTTACAAACTCAGTCGTCTCTCTGGCTAGATCCGTTGTGACCCCTTCGTCTTCCTTTTCCATTAGCGATTTACTGCTGTTCATGCAAATATCACTGGTATCAGTATTAGCATCTCTGGGAGTGGCCTGCGATATGATTGGTCGTGTTAAGCGTTTGTTCTCGATGGTCTTTAGAAGAGATTTCGCTTCCGATTTTTTCTGCAAAAATTGAGAATAGAATTGAATAAAACCTTTTGTGGTACAGGAAAAGGATGTCACCTCATCGGATTCCAGGCATTTATACGCAAAGTGAGCTGCTTTCTCATATTGCCCGTTGTTCTCGTAGTAGTTGGCTAAAGTAATGTACGCATGGTACAGGCTCTGCTTGTCCGCGGCTGCCCTTTCATCTACGCAATATGAAAGGTAGGCAGGCACCGCACTCTCAATGTTACCCAGCTTTTCGTAAAGATTCGCAAGTTTATACAGAGCTATGCCTTCAATGTCTCCAACATTGCAGGCCTTGAGGAAGCATCTTATCGCGTTTTCATTTTTTTCCAACTTTTCGTACGTCTCGCCAAGTGCCACCAGCATTCGACTGTCGAACGGACGCAGTTTGTGCGCGTTTTTGAAGTAATACAAACTGTAGTAGTGCATTTTGAGAATCTCATATGACTGCCCGAGACCATACCAGGCGCGGTAATCGCGCTTGTTGACCTCTGAAAAAAAGAAACGATGCTTACGACTTTTAACAGAGATCGGAATAAACCTACCGACTGCCTTGCGATAGCTTTGAATCGCTGCGTTTGTGTTTTTTAGTTCCATAAACTCGTGTCCCATCAAGGTCCAGGCGGCCAAATAGTGAGGATTTAGCTTCAGTGCTCTTTGGAAATACATAATCGCCTTCTGGTGATCGCATCGTATGCTGTAGTAGTTTCCTATAAACAAATGTAGGGAAATTTGTGCGCATTTCAGGAATTATTAGATAAAGAACGAAATTTGTGTCGGTGGATTTGAGTTGAAAATATAAACCGCGCAATCGGGTGTGGAGGCAGTTTGGTTGTTAATAGATCTACACAAGACACCGCGGTAGGGAGATCTAGCCCAAGGTAGTGTGCCGAGTTAGAGGGATCGCAGCCATCATGACGTGCGGATCGGTTTAACGATCAACCTGGTTAACTGTTTAAGAGCTATAGCCCCCCGAAAGGGGTACAGTTTACAAGCCAAATTAAAGCAGCGCCGTTCCAAATTTCAGAGCACGACGACGTTCTAACCAAAGATCGCCAGAGTGAGAAACCTGAAAAGCAACAGGTTTAGGAAAGGAAATGTGATTTCCATACGAAAAGTATTCAAGAGACATGGAATAAGTTGTCACATTTCCAGTGAAACATCGAACAGCAAATGCTCGTACGAGGTGTCAGAAACAGTCGTAGTCGAAGCACCCACTGTCCCATTACTTGCAGCTTACCTATCACGCAACACGTTTCAGGGCGATATTTGCTTATCGACAATGCCTTGTGGGCCAACGAAGCCATTTCTGTTTTCAACTCCTTTACGAATAGCAGATTAGAAAACGTATCCAAATTATCCAGTCGGTAAGGATCTGCTTCTTGAATTGTCTGGAAAACTTCTATTGCCTTGTCGACTTCTGAAAACACAAAAAAAAAAAACATTAACTTGCTTAAGACAGCCTTTGAGCAGAGTTACCTCTCTTATTGTGATAGGCCAATGCCATTTGAGACGTGATATATATACAATTTTGGAAACCGGCTGTTCGCAGGTTCTCGTACTGCTTCAGTCCCTCATCGTTGAGATAGAGCTCAATATAGGCATGCGCGAGAAAGACTTGTTTCATCCAGTGATTCGGTAAATTCAGAGCGAGCACTTTCTCCTTTTCGGATATAAGCGGTGCTAGCTCAACATAAGAGCTCCACAGCATCGGTGTGTCCAGTATTGATTCGACAAATATGTGCGTTGCCATTTCGTTTAGACCCAAGTTCCTTAAGACGACTCCGTACAGATACAAACCGTACCCGTCCAGCTTTCGTTGACTGTACTCAAATTTCAGACTATCCAAGAGGTCCGACATGTCCTTTCCATAGGGGTTATCATTCAGATTTGAGTTATCCGTAACGTTTTCCTGCTGCCGTTTTTGTTTCGCCATATACATTGAGTAGAAATGCAAGAACTTTGGAACTGGAGACTCACAGTCGCGTGTGAAGTAGGCAGCTCTGTCGTATTCCCGCAAATCAAAGTAGCTCTTTGCCAAATAGTAGTTGTCGTTGTCTTTTTTGCTAAGCTCGCTGCCGCCCGCCTCGGGGAAATCACTGCTAAGTTCTACATAGGACAGGCCATGGTTCATTTCGGCCAACCACTTGACGGTTTGCACGAGTCCTCGCTTGTTGCACTGGATGATCGCTTGGCAGAGATCATATTTGACTTCTTGTAACGACACATTCAGTATGTCTTCCTCCATTGTAGGTTCAGCTGGAATAAAAGGAACTTGGATCATAAATGTATCGTGTCGAAATACAGTTTCAGCGACAATCGAGAAGAAAGCGCCTTGAATGCCACTTATTAGAACATGTACCTAACAATTGAAGACTTTGGTTAAACCGAGGGAATATTTCCTAACAAGCTCGCAATTTATCAACAAAACAGCACTGTTTAATTATTTGGAACTGCCGGCCAAACAATTTTTGTTTTTGTTATATCAAAACTGACAAACCAAATGACAATATTCAGAGGATGCATACTAAAGAGATTTCGGACTGTCAGGTGATCGCAAAAAAGCTGGCTTCCAGATTAAAGTAAAAACTTCCAGTCTCCGATAAATCAGCAATGTCAAAGTCATTGACCAAAGCTAATCGCATTATGAGAGCTACATAAATGACTTTGCAATGGAAGGGCGGCTTTTTACAAGCTGTTCCCGCAAAGTGAAAAATTCATGAAGTGACGCACACATAACACATTCTCATTTCTTATTTAGAATATTATGTGAATTTGTAAACGAAAATTTCCGGTGGTCTCCAAATAGACAGCGAAAAGGCAGGGGAAATTTTATTTATTTGGAGCTTTACCAGTTGCTACACAAGTACAAGTACAGCCTGATTTTGTAATTGAAAGCACTGAAAGTTAAAATTGTTCTGCTACTGGTGATGGGCCACCTTTCTGACATTCCCGCTTCAATTCTTCATAATATTAATATTATAAACTTCGCGAAATATCATTTCTACAAAAACGACCCAATTTCGCTGCTGCGAAATGATATGGAAAAGTGGGTAATTGTAGTAGATTGATTGATAGAATTATCCAGTCAATTTTCGCAAGGAATTATGTCCCGGACAATAATATGTATTTGAAAAGAGAGTGGAGACTGAAGAATTCTATTAATGGAATCTACTACATTTACCCACGTTTCCGCCATCATTTCACAGCAGTTGCGTACTGCAAAACGAAAAGGGGAGCGACATTTTCCGTTTGCAATTTCGTTGCGCAATTTTTGTATGGGATTTTTCGTCCCGGAACGGGTACGCACTAGGCTTGAAAAGAAAAACATAAGTCCCATACAAAAGTAACCTACTTATGTCGTTTTCGATTTGGCAAAACGATCATTTTTATGATCTGAAGGTTAGATTAGACTGTATGCCAAGTGGTCATAAAATGTCAATTTCTGACAGTTATCTTGTCAAAATGTAGTCATACAATGTAATGGGCATATCTCATATGCTCTAATGACCTAAATGCCTTGTATGACCAGGCTGATTTTGACAGATAAAAATGCCCAAATATCATTAGGTCTATTGTGTAATCGGACAATAAGAACGAATGCCAGCATAAAGCCCTATATGCCCATATGCACTCAAGTCAGAATCCACTCAAGAAGCACTCATACAAGTGCCATTTATGTATTTAATACAAGTCAGCTGACAGCAGCCGTAGATTATTTTTCGGCATTTCACCAATACTTTTGTGGATTCAATCAGAAGCAGTTTTGCTGTTCCGTTGGATTTCAGAATGAATGGATCCCCGAGTAAAACCAACGGAAAACGACATTAGTATCCTGCTCGCGCTTAATTTTATGTGGTATTCGATTGGGCTTCTTCAGATTTGCTCTTAGATTTCAGATTTCGTGTGGCTAATCGAACACAAAAACGTCACTTGCTCTTTTTTTTGTTGATGTTTGTGCGACTGCAATATGTGTAGCCTTCGACACTTTTCTAAGAGTTTTCCATTCACTGGTTAAATTTTATATGAAAACATTCAAAACTCTCGCCCAGATTGATTTCTAAACATTTGTACATTAATAATTAATAAAAATAGATCCACCCGATGCAATGCGTTTCTTTGCAGTTGAAAAATTTCACTAAAATGTAAACAAACTCCACTAGTTGTCAAACTCAAACGCACGTGTATTGGTAAATCTGAAGCAAATCTGAGAAAATATCCAGATTCGCAAAAGTGCTCTGAAATCTGAAAAAGATTGATTTTTTTGTACCAAACGAACATAAAAATTGATCTGAGAGCAAAAAAAGTGCTCTGAGAGCGCCCAATCGAATACCACATTAGCGTCCCTAGTCTCCACTTCGTTTCTCCACATCAAAGATAAATGCTCGCTAGTTATTATTACACACCATATAGATGGGACAAAAAAAAATTCTTTCGAAATGCATTATTATAAATGTGTGAAAATCAATCAAAATGGACTTCCTGCGCAGGTGAAAATTCGTTTGCGGCAAACTCAAAACAAACAAGAACCAATAAATGTCAATTTTCATGTTCGATTTGACAGCTGAAATCTAAAATCTCAGATCAAAATCTGAAAAGCCAAATCGAAAACGACACAATTGAAAATTGAGCTAGCGCTTCTATAATTGAAACGCCGCCCTGCCGTGAATCGTGAACTTTTTCAATGTATTTGTGTTTTGTGCGTTTGACGGGTTTGAAAATAAAAAATAAAATAACGAAAGTGACAGAATACAAATGTGTAAAAATTCTATGGCGATAAACTTCGTTTCTAAATAAGTTAGTTGCAAAGTCTTGCTAAAGAAAGTGAAATTTCGCGAAAAATTTCCCCCGAATACATGTTTGTATATTAGCATATTACCGGATTCCTCCACCATATCGATTGCACCACGCTGAACTGCTGCGAGTCGTAGAAAAATATCAATTCACAAATACTTGGGGTATCCGAAAACACTTTCCACGCCCAAATGAAATTTACACTGCGTCTTTAGTTCCTTTTATGGTTAATTCTATTGTCACAAGAAGGGAACTCTTATTATTACTCCCAATCTGCCACGTATTTTATTTTGATTAGAAAAAAATTAATTTAAGGTCTACTGGGCTACAACTTCATATTACGTTCATGGTTCATCCACTTGTAATAACTACAACGTAAATACCGCATATGCGAGTGCAAATCCGCATGTATCCGTGTGTCAGTTTTTATGGGGTAAAACCTGCTACCTAGCACCTAAATCTCAAGCAAAAAAGTGAATATTACGGATATGTAATAATAAACAAATCAAACTTCCGATTTACACAACCAAAACAGTGAAAAATTGAAATAAAAAAATAAATAAAAAACTCATACCCATATTGGCAAAAACATATTGCAACCAGAGAAGTTGGAATAGCATACGCGAGATAAATAATGGTAAATGGTGAAGAAGAGGATTACTGCAAAAACAAGGTATGTGCTCGTGTCAATCGAAAGGAAAACATTCCATTTGTTTTATTACTACTGCTCATTTAACCATCGTAGTCGTAGATAAGTAAAAATGCACAAGTGGGTAGGTAAGTCGCTCTTTCCATATTTATAATCAGATTGGAAATGTTTTCAACGATAAATTGTAGACATCATCCCGTGAAAGGCAAGTGGGGGCAAAATAAAAATAAAAATATTTTCTTGTTGGGGTTAGAAACGAAAGGTCACTTATTTATTTGTTTGCAAAACTTTAATAGTCAACAGCCTTTCTTCTGTTTCTTTTCTCTGAAAACAACAACAGTGAAAAACAAAAACCCAAACCCAAGAAGGACAATGATCAAAATATACAACGAAAATAGTTAATGAAATTGTAAATGGCCGATTGCTTATTGGTGGGATCAGCTCTAACTCAGCCCTTGAACTTTTGCTATCTTTGCAATGTCAAGAGCAATACATTTATTTTGTTTGCAGCACACGTGTGCACTTCGAGCACCCACTCAGGAAATGTGTATATGACCTTTGGCGTGTGGCTAATGAAATTTTAGGTATATACTCGCTTGTTTACAGAAACACTGTTGTTGGAACGGAGTGATAGGTAGGTAGGTAAATGGGTGCTCTTGTGGCGACTATGCCACAGCTTCACTTAGAACGGAGTGATGATGATGGCAGTATTCCTTGCGATATATAATTCCCCACATCCAAGACAAAACACGAATTATAGGTATTTGATATGAAAATTGGTTTCTCTGGCCATATGTTTGCTGCTTACTCTACGTGTCGACTAATTAAAAGTGGGGACCGAAACTGGTTGGATGGCAGAAACAGGACGCTTTGAAAAACAAAGTACGCCAACTTCCCATGGGAGAACGGCAAATTGTGAGATGGGTATCTGATCTTTTAAAAGGGTTTTACCTCATCTTAATTTCTGCTATGGTTTTTTGTTTGAACATGTATACGCGCCTTAAACCTTTCAGCCACGCACCGATATTGTTGCATTTAAGGGATGTAGGTCCGCCTTTCCCAAGAGCTACGCACTTAAACTCACCTGTTAACAATAGTGAATAGTCCTAAATTGTTCTGGTGCCACCAATCAATCCTAATGCACACAGTCTACATGCCTCAAAGAACTGCACTAAATTCACAACTCTAGAAAGGATATTTCTCCCCGAAAATTGAGACCAAAAACGTTCCTCTCTTGCCAAACAAATCGCATTTTGTGTGGAAACTAATGCAGCGAAGGTCAAACGAGTCGGAAGTGAATGAAACGAGCAAACATTGCGACAGTGTCTCGAGGATAGAAGCAAGTGATGGTAATCTATTTAAATTATTAAAAAACCGGCCTCCGTCAATCCAAAGCGGTGACACACCCGGATACAGCGAATGAGCTTTAAATGAACGAGGTGACTGCCACATGTGGTAGAAATTGCAAGTCATTGCTTTTTGAAAACGTCAAAGGATCGATAGGATGCCACTAAACTTGAGGGAAGATGTTTCGAGATGCTAAAAGAGGAAATTTCAACAATCTCTCTATAAAACGAAACAGTGACATTGTACTCTCACAAAAGAGCACATAGCTTCGGTGACTGTTTACTGTCAGAACACACACGACCTGTCCCCTTATTTGCTGTCTTTTCTAAGAAATGTAGGTACATTGCGCACTGCTCCGAACTGCACCCCTTCTGTCTTCTATCTTATGTTGCTTTTCCTTGTTGCCACAAAAATAAACAACTGTGCAGGAGACGTCAGCAGACATAAACTACTGTACCAGTTGACAACTTTTACGAAACCTGTATTAAAAGAGTTGAACTGCCCTCATCTCGTCTTGAACTAGTGCAGAAAAATTCCTAACTGACCACAGATCGAAATTTGTCCATCATCCTTATTTTTGACTGCCAAGACTGTTCATTCTACCTCGTGAATTCATCCGCCTGCGTTCTTCGGCTCGCGCTGAGCTACTGTTTCGCATTCGACCGGAGTTTGCCGTATAAATTCATCCCCACACCAGAGTATCAACAATGTGAATCTATTTTCCGTTCTGTAGCCTATAACAAACTTCTAGTTATAATTTCCTGCATTTGAACAGGTGCGCTAGAGACTGCAACTTAATAAAAGCCACTTGTGCTTCCTTCTATTCGAGGACTACATTAAAAAATATGTTGTTTCTCAATACCCATTGTGCGCTTTGTTTGATTCTCTATTCGAGTGCAGACAGTGACTGGAACCACACGACCAAAGTAAGTCCTTAGGTCGGACAAACACTTTTTCCTGTGTCCGCTCAAAGAAAAGCATGCCAACAGGTCTTGCATACTTTGCACTTAAAACGCTACAAGAGCATTTGACGCAACTGAAAAACTTTTACCGATCACTTGCACAGTGCGAGTGCCCTCCGACGACAGCCTTCGTCCAGTTCTAAATTTCAAATCAATTCTCGTTTCAGTCCCTCTATACATGGAAGCACTAAATTGACTTATTGCGTTATTTCCCGCGAAATAACTTTTAATGTGAACATTTGTGAGTAAGAATAATAAGAAGAAGCCAAACAGCAAAATGACGTCGAATACAAACAAACCAATTGCGAGCGGACAAAACGAAGGAGGTGTTGTACTAAATGGCTACCTCAAGAAGCTGAAAACCATGAAGAAGAAGTACTTTGCCCTGTACGAGGAGTGCGGAAAGTCGCTAGCGCGCCTAGAGTACTACGACAACGAAAAGAAATTCAAGTCAAAGGCCAGCCCCAAACGATCAATTATACTCAATAGTTGCTTCAACATAAATCGTTGCTTGGATACGAAGCACGATTTCGTAATCACCCTGTCCACCAAGGACGGAAGCTTCGGCATCGTCATGGACACCGAAGAAGAAATGGATACCTGGCTAAAGGCGATGCTGAAATTGCAAAGCGGGCAAAACATCTTCTCCGGTCCGCCCCGACCGTACTACGGTAAGTGAAGCAAGCATTTTTATTTTCTCACTCGCTCACTTCTTTCATTTTGCTTTGCAGAACACGTCTGGCAGGTACTAGTTCAACGCAAGGGCTTGGCTGAAAAGAAAGGCATCCTGGGCAGCTATCATGTGTGCTTATCGTCCAAATCGGTTACACTTATTCGCATCGGCATGGACCGTACGAATATTGGCGAAACCCGAGTTCCAGTCATTGAATTTTACCTGACATCAATCAGAAGGTTTGTATAGTTGAAGCATTCTCATTGGGGGTTCAGTTGAAAACGTTCCGTTTGAAACTAGTTGCGGAGACTCGAAATGCTATTTTTACATGGAAGTCGGGAGGCATAGTGTAACTGGGGCCGGTGAGCTTTGGATGGAGACAAAGGACCCTCTAACTGCGCAAAATATGCACACTATGATACTTAAGTATGCAACAGAAATGTGTTCGTTCAAGTTGATGTTTAAATATTGTCTCAAACTTAAAGCGTGATGTCGACGAATGCCGATGATCCCTACGGTCCTATGCGGAAGCGATCGTCATCAGCAACGGAAACGTCCAAACCCGTGACTATATTACAGCGCAGACAAACTCATTCCGGCAGCAAGACCCTGAACTCGTCGCCGCTGAGCGGTAAGTCGAATTGATTCCCCATGCAGGCGAATTCTCATAATTTGTGCACTTGCAGTTGGCAATCGAGACAGGTGCGACAGCCTGCCGTCTTCGAGGAACCGAACAGTTACCGAAAGCAGCAGTACATCGATGCCGCCCTCGAGAACAATGTCGTCCCTGAGCAATGTGCCAAATTCAGTCTACAACAGGCATAGCCATAGTCCTCCCATGAACAGCAACGCGTTAAGCCCGTCGGCTGGTTGCTCCGAAAGCGATGGTTCAACGCTAAGCATTGACGAACCGGACAGCATGCGCAACTCTCACCCAACAGACGAAAGTGCTGGTTGTGTGTCGCGATTCTACAAGTATGTACGACCCTTTGAATTGTTCAAACATGTTACTATTGTCTTGATTGTATATTCAGTTCCCGTTCTCCCGGTGGTGTCATTCCTGAGGAGAACTGCGATGAGTTCTGGTATGCCGAGAACAAGAAGCAAAATGCATCGATACTGGATAAACTGAATATCCATACGCTACAGCCTGCCGAGGGCAGGAGGACGACACTTTCATCTAGTTCAAATGCTCAGTCTGACGAGCCAGAAAGTCAGTACATGGACATGTTCAATTCGATAAGCCCGTGCGAGAGCGCGCAATGTGATACAACTTTGGCGGGCGCCGAGTGTCCCTTTAAAAGTTGCAACGACAGCTCGGATGGCAATAGTCGCGCATCGAGTCTAGCGGAGGATATCGTCGACGGTTACGTTCATATGTCATCGCCCCAAACATCCGACTATGTCGACATGGAGCAGTCATTGAAGAATAGACGACATTTCAACGCCAACACATCTCTGCAACGTGGCGCCATGCCTGGCATGCCGCTGAAAGATATGTCCTTCGAGGAATATCCAATTGAAAAGGTCCCCTCCGGCATATACCCCGACGAAGATGAAGCGCAGTAAGTAAACAGAAAATCACTGATGGCTGTTGTTCATCCAATGGTGGGTGCTACAGCATTTTACATATATCTAGAGTACTCTTTTTGCACATATTCCGGCTGTGGTTAGGGTCTTACACAACGTGTATTGAGGGCGTTGCTATCGAATAGCAAGCCCACAGAAATAGCGAAATAGCTCTCCGCTTGTCCTCCGTGCACAAGCTGGAGCTCACCTCAAAATTGTAACTGTCCATGTCCATTGTTTCGTGAAATCAAATTTAACCCTCATGTGTGCCGTCCAATCTTAAGAGACACATGACAACATAAATCGGACACAACTGACATTGCATTTATTTGAGAAATTAAAATGTGCGTCACAATGAATCGCTCGTTCTTATGTATTCGTTTCGTTTTAGGTCCCTGAATGAACGACCGCCGCGGGCCTATTCAGTCGGCAGTCGCATGGAGCACAACAACCAGAAGCTCCGCATTGAAGTAATAACAAACACGGATCAGGCCAACTGCCGAGTGCGCGCCTTTTCCGTCGGCTCCAGGTCAAAAGTTCCCCGATGTGACCTGCAACGTAATGTACTCTTGACAGCGGCGACATCGGCCGGTTCGAACAGCTCCAACGCCAACACAAGCAAGACTTCAATCGCCAGCATAGAACCGACTTCCGAGAGCGCCGTTCGAGGTAGAAAATCATCAAGTGCACCCATGCTAATTCATAAAAGTCAGAACTCAGTCGATCGCATGGATGATCTGATGGAAATCGACTTCTCCAAGAACTCCAGCAGTCGATCGAACTCGCTGTCATCCCAGTCACCCGGTGCCTCGTCGTCCTACCTGGCAAATCTACCAAAAGGAGCTCATCTACGAAGTAGCATTTTGAGCAGCTCGCCCGGCAGTTCGACATACAACAAGTCACACGACAGCTTCTCGGAACCGATTCAGATCAGAGCCACCGCACCACCGTCATCCGACAATGGCTACTTGGAAATGCGCCCTGTCATGTATTCCAACAGCGTGGGCAGTAACGACGAGTCTGCCGATCACTTGTCAGTGCCAAATGAGAGCTCGATATCCGAGTCGCCCAAAACACAACGCTCGCAGCAGCAGCCGAATCCTACGCACAGCAGCAAATTCAAAATCGAAGATTCCAATAAGTTCGAAACGCCCGAAGGTTATCTGGAAATGTCGTGGAATAGCAACAAAGACCACAGCTATGTTGTTCACGATCAACTCAACAATCGGCATTTGGTAAACGAACTCGCAAAATCGTCTCGATCCCCGTACACATTGATGGAGGCAAAGAAACCGAGAGGCATCACGAAGATGCCCTCCATAACAGCAAGCCAATCGTCGATCAACAACAACCGCTCCACGGCGAGCAACAACAATTCAAAGCTGAGCATGTTGCATACGCAAAATCAAGCGAATCAGAAAATCGTTCTAGCCAAAACCGAGTGCAGTCAGCGTAAGCGGTTCTTCGACCACGTCAACAACAGTTCTTTTACCATTTCGGAGGAAAAGATTGATCAAGATGCAGCCACAATATCGGAGAAGTTCAAGAACCTGTCTGTTCAACTCGCCCTGCGACAGGCGTCGCTGGTAAACGAGAACTCGGCGAATGTCGATGTTGATCTATCCACCGACGACAGTGATTGCTACAATTACAAGAACTTCTCGGCGGATATTTCGAGGGGAAACTCTTCACCGAAAAAGGCTGAAATCGACCTCAAAACCAAAGATGTCGACTCCAAGCTAAACGTGTCCAACCGAAGTCTAGACAAAATCAACAGCCTCCATTCAAAGTCCGAGTCGTTTGACAAGAAGAAGGACTCGCCGCCTCTAGACGAGGCGAACAAGTTTGCTCGCAAATCCAACTCTCCTAAATGCACGCCAACGTCGCGCTGCACTCGCTTCAGCAACACAAATCGGCAAACAAAAGACACAGGCTACGAACTCTTGCACATACGCAGCGAGAGTTCACTGCAAACAAAAAAGAACACATCCCGACCGAGCTCGGTCAACAGCGATCGAATTTTCCCCCTCGACGGCGCCCAATGTCGACCCAATTCGGTCAACAGTGATTGCAGTGTACACATGAACTCGGTGTCATCGTCAGCGACCGCACTCTGCCACTTTGCGTCGCCCAAAATATGCGACAACCGAATCCAAGACCCCCTAACCCTGAAGCCAGTACCTATCTGCAATAATGCCTACATCGATGACAACAAACAAAAGAGCTGCGACTCAATGTCATCGAAGCCGCATTTGGTACACAGCGATTCGTTAAATTCCCCCGCATCGAAACTCGCTGCCCTATGTCAGCTGTCGTCAAATCCCGAACTCGGGTTGCACTACGCGAGCCTAGATCTACCAGTAAGTTCCACAAAAAATTCCAACACAACGATCTATGGTTCCGCCATCAATCCGACAGCAGCGAGATCATCAACCTCCGACGATACTCCGACCAGCCTTAGCCCCAATTCGAACACTTCGCAGCAGTCTGCTTTCACCTACGCTAAAATCGACTTCAACCAATGCGAGAATAAAAAATTCAAATGTGCTGCCCAGAGCAATCTGTAGATTCTACCAGATCCATAGGACGCAAAAGTAGTAAAGAATTGAAAAACAAAAAACATCAATGACTTCCAAACGCAAACAGAATAAAAAACATTTTTTGTTAATAATTCAAACTTACCTCTGCTGGTGCAAAGCACATTTCATAAATATGTTCTTTTTGTTCCATACTCAGTGCAATATCGTTTATTTTGTTATCGTTGTTGTTGTTGTTGTTTTATTTGCAAGCTAAACAAAAAACCTATTATTAAGAACAGAGAAAACGAAAACCAACAAGCCATTCATTTATGTTTTTATTTATGCAAATGCTCAAAGGAGATTTTACTTGGCCCTCGCCCAGTTCGATCTGTTTCTGTGTTTCCTCCTCCTCATTCCCAACACGAGAGTAAAGTGTCGATGCGATGCCTTATGGACCGCCGACCGTCATATTTGGCCGCTCTTCTCTGCAATCTGCAAGAATTGAGTTTTGTGTATATCTGATGAAAGATTTAAATGAAATAAAAACAAAAAAACAAACAAACTATCTAATTGATTTTATGTAACAAAGTTATATTGCTAAGCCAATTATACATATATTATACTTTATTATAAATCAAAATTGTATATCTGTATGTAATTCTACATAGTATGTGTTATTAGTTACGTTGCTTGGAATATGTAAGCTTCAGCGAAGGTGTTAGGTGTTATATACGTGGAATGAATCCGCTTGTTGTTCCAAATTGTGTTTTTGATTTGTTTTAAGACTCTAGACCGATGTACGTTTATTTGTTTAACAAAATGTTGTCGTCTTTATTTTGGCAGCGAAGCCGCACTGTTTGGTTTGGAACTCGGTGTTCTCATAGAAGCGTGTCCAACCAGAGAGAAGTGACTGCGAAGAGCCTTGAACGGTTTTGAAGAGATTTGTCCATAAGGAACGGATTTGTCAAGAACTTTGGGTGGTTAAAATTATAAACAAAAAGATTTTGTATTTTCTGAGAAAAAAATGCGTTTGGAAATTATTTTCCACCTGGGCACTCATTCCGTAATTTTCCAGACGATTATCGTCGAAACGGTTGGCCTCCAAAAGTAGCAACTAAGCAACGAGTTTGAGACCTTAACTCAGTTCATTTTCTATAAATGTAATGGAAGCAGACGATATTCAAACAAATTCGGGCAGAATTTAACTTCTTGTGGTCATCTAAGTTTCAAAAACGATATCGTACCGACGATTATTGTTACACGGAATCTGCCCCCGGGTATTGAAAGTAACGTCTATCGAATCGGCCGAAGTAATTGGAATCACAGAGGTGGACTCTTTTGCGAGTATTTCCCATCACATTGCTACGAAATTGAATCGGCGATTGGTAGCAGATTTTTCGAAATCTGGGTTCGAATCGAGTCGTCCGTGAACGAGCATTACGTGACGGAATTTGTTTTTGTTTCACATGTAAAATCAACTCAATTCCGTGAACGTATAGCTCGTTCAAGAAAGTGTCGATTCGACCCCTGTTTTATACGCTTTCACACCGCTTATGCGTAGACATTTGTTTTGAGAACAAAACCAACCTGGGTAATTTGATACGCAGCTGTTCCGGAACGAAATTTTTCGGTGGTCTCCAAATGGACAGCGGAAAATACACAGAAATTCGAGCGCGAAATCGGCATATTTCTTCTACCATCTTTTGTATCTCCTGTCAAATAAGAGAAATGTCACTTTTGTTGTTCTCGCAATCACCAGGTTTGTTTGACGTGGCTAGCACTAGTGCCCACTAGTGCGCACTGAGAAGTGTCAGCTAATTTTCAAGCCTGTCAAAAACCCTGCACTACCCTGAAAATTCGTCTTCTATATCGAACGCAAAACGTTGCCCTGAAGTCTGTCAGCTGTTAATATTGACAAATATTTATCTTTTGGTAACACTATTTCCCGTTTATAGTTAAAAATGAGTGAACTAAATTCTGAATTTGGGTTTGTATATTGCAAATAGTTGATAAAAGTGTTCGCAATATATATGACGAGTTTGAAAATGAAATGACAGCAAGCGAAATGACAGCAAAACTCAGCACTGAATTCTTGCCCCCACAAATTAACTGGGGTCAGTTCAGGGCACAACTAGGGTGCCCTAGAAGCCATGTCAAACACAGGTTTTCAGTACCAGGGCGAGTTTAGTGCTACATCGAACGCATTAGGGTTAACCCAGTGCGTACTAGTGCGCACTAGGGCCCACGTCAAACAAACCTACCGATTCAATTTCGGGGATGCAGTGATTGGGCTTCAGCTCGAATCCTGTGTCTGCTGTCTTATTTTATAAGTTCCGTATATTCTGAACTTTCTTTTATGTAGGGTAATACTTTCGGCTGTTTGTACAGAACGTGCTCTGAGGTCTAACATAAAAATGCTTGGGTGTCAGCACGTAAGTTGATACAATCGAGTTTAGTTTATACAATCGAGCTCTGGCAGCACCTAATTTGTCTCAACCAAATTCCAACTTAAGATTTTTTTCCACTGCGCCACCTCTCGCGAACGTCTGACAAACATCCGAGAGTTTAACTGTCATGAAAGAGCTTCTCAATTGACTGCTTGGACTTGGCATAAAATTGTAAATCCCTTCCATTCGGCACAAAAATGACGAATTGGCGCCAACTATTTCTTTTCATTTTTCTTATCATGGTAAATTACATGCCCGTGATGAATGCATACGGAATTCGGACTCATCTTCCATCTTCAGGTGAACCAGTCACGGAACTGCTACTTTACTAAAATATTTAAAATACAACAAAAAAGCATTATTCTTTAGCTGAATAATGGGCTGTATTGTGTGGATCACAAGACTGGCTTTTTTTTAAACTACAAGTCACTCTTGCATCCAGGACGATGTGCGTGAGATTTGCGCAACGCATTGAGACCAGCTATTTAAATGCTTTTCGTTGGGTGAAATCTTCTCTGGCCTTGGGGGACTTATGTCTACCCGGTGTGGTCGATTACAATTTTCCACGCTCGTGCGAATAACCGTTGTGATATTATTCTGTGGGATTTCATGTACCTACCTCCGTTTCTTGAACTGGTCTCTCGACTGACATGCTGGGCTCTTTACTAATAACAAATTTAAGTCGCGGTTTTAAATTTACGGAAGCTCCCAATTGCGAAATTCGTTTTAGCCATTGTGAACTAATAAATGAGTCGTAACTAAAAATGTTTACTGGTAAGGCGCATAGTCTTTAAAACAGTCATGTGTGTCCCGTGTTTCTGAAAGGGAGCAAGACGAGTAACACCCATTTTAGACAGAGTTCTTGACCAATTTTGTGGTTATTTGTTATTTCCACAAATAACAAACACTTTTTATTTGAATTGGGTTTCGCCTTATAATTTTTATTGGCAAATTGTTGTCAGGAATAATACTGCGGTGTGAAAAAATGGCTAACCAATTCTTTCTCCAGAACAAGTGAGCTCAAGTGTGGCTATAGCTGCATCGCTTGCAAATTTATGTCGATTTTACGTACTGCTCGTTTTCTGATGGGACGACAGTTCGTTTGACAGTTTATTATGATCATAGATCTAAACACATGAGGTTCATAAATTTGCAGAAACTCCCTCGCTGAGTAATCCAGCACACTAATCACTGTGACACTACGCCCCGAAAACAAAAGGGTGACTCAAATTGGAGTTTTGGGAAGACCCCTGTGACCTCCGGAAAGATGAAATGGCAAAAAATCTTTTCAAAGGTATTCGTATCGAATGAGATTCGTAAAAAGTCACTTATTTTTGACATCTCCCCGTGAAAGACTGTACGCAGCTCTGGTGAATGACACGTTCCTGTAGTCAGCCTTAAACTTTACTCCGTGCACACCAAAAAATATAATATTTACCCAAAAGTCTTACCAAATTCAGGCTGAACGCTTTCCCGTACTTATTAATTCGGATGTGGTATTCGGGTTGGCACTCCAAAGCACTTTTTTTGTAGCTGTATGTCACTTTTTATGTTCGATTGGTACGAAACACTTTTCTGAATCTGGATTTTTTTCTCAGAGTTGCTTCAGATTTACCTAAACAAGTGCTTTTAAGTTTGACATCTAGTAGAGTTTGTTTGCGTTATTTTGAAATTTTTCAACTGCAAAGAAACGCATTGCATCGGGTGGATCTATTTTTGTTATGTAAAAATGTTTAGGAATCAATTTGGGCGTAAACTTCGAATGTTTTAAATATAACATTTAACCAGTGAATGGAAAACGTTTAAAAAAGTGTCGAAGGCTACACTTATTCCAATCGCACGAATATCAACAAAAAAAGAGGAACAAGTGACGTTTTTATGTTCGATTACCCACATAAAATCTGAAATCTAAGAGCGAATCTAAAGAAGCCGAATCGAATACCACATGGCAATATTCTCCTGCGCTTAGAGAAATAAGACCTCTATGCCAATATTGGCCCAAGGTGTATCTATATATGGATGTACGTATTTCAAACCGTCTTAAGCCAGTTCAGTACAGACCTTCTGTTTGGTAACAATTTGCTTAGAAAACTAGTAATCCCAACCTAGAGGTAACCGGCAAACTCAAATTTCGTCGAGTTGCCATAATTTTCCCCTTTAAACCGTTCCGTATGATTAGAACGAACCTTCTGAATGCAATCCTCAGTAACTTGGACGGCTGTTTCGGTAAACAAATAATCGGGTATATTCGAACATCGAGACCGACTTATGACATGACTTTAGCAAATTATTCTTACGAAACGTTGCCATCAACGTTTTCTAATTTAAGTGAGGTTTCACTATTTATAGAAAAGTTTATTGTGTATCATGCTTGAGCAAACGAAAATTCATAAACCAATTGATTAGACCGGGTATTGAATTTTTTTGTTTTATTTTCTTAATGTTGAACAATTTAACGAATTCCTATGCTATATGTAATTTATACAAAGCTATTGTTTTTTTTTTCACCGCGACTCTAATGACTGGATAGCCGATGATTGTTATTGACATTTCGTTTCTAATTTGTTTAATGTTTCTACGGCATTCATTTTGTTGATTTTCCTTTTCCAACATTTATTTAAAATGGCCATAATAAATGATTAATGTAAGTAAATTGTATTTGTTTCTTATTCTTAAACCTCTTATGCCCAGTCATATGTATATGAACAGTAAACAAAAAAAAAAACACGTCTTTTTATTTGAACGTACCAAGCAAATATAAGTAAACAATTTATAAGCCTTTGCAATAAATAAACAAGATATATATATAAATAATAAAACACACAACTTTGATGATATTATTTGAAATTGTTTTTTTATTTCTACAAAGAATTTGACAGCGGATATCTGATTTGCGACCAGTTTTGCAATACCTACTTGCTTCAACGTATTAGCCTGCTAAATTTATAGATGTCGTTGGTCGTTGCTCCACCCTGACCTAGCCAATTTATCCGTTGCATTTTAAACTTAATCTAGTTCAACTTTGTATGGCCACTGTGAATGGACTCGAAGTATCCTTCACTCAAAACTTTCCATCTAATTTACATCCTCCTTGGACAAGATGAACAGGGGAAAATAAGGGGCTTGTAAAATATCTCCATGGCTCTCTTATGGCGTTTTCGATTGAAGAAAAGAAGTGCCCTTTCTATGAAAAGATCAAATCTAGAAGTGGTCTTTCTATGTTTTCTATATGTTTCATTCAAAAAAAAAGTGCACTTCCAGGTCAATTCTTAACACGAAAGAAGCTTCCGGAATATTTTGAGAGAATTGCCCTGAACTCACCAACACACACTAGCAGATTGTCAGATTTAAATGTTTGTTGTGTTATTAGAAACAAATTTTTCGCTTGTGATCCGAAAATATACAATTACGACTGCAAAATGTAAACCGAATTTAATATATATTGATTTGGCCTATTAAAACATTCATATTTACTGCAGAAAACAAAAAAACAAGTAACAACAGAAAATCTAATCACACATATGGTGTCTACCACTGCTGCAAAAGTGCTCCAACGAATTTTATTGAAAAGAGCAATTCTGAACTTCGGGGCAATTCTCTCGGATCTTCAATGAAAAACGCCATTAGAAGGCCTTTACTTTTTAGCCCAAAAATAGTTGCCAGGTAACAGCAGAGCCTATAAGACAAAGTCGTTACCTTCTTCGAAGTTAGATTTGACAATTTCGCTAACCTTTCGCCATTTTAATATATGTATATTGCATTTGGTCCCCGTTAGCAATATTTTCCTCCATTTTCAACCTCCGTTTATGGTTCGGTGTTTCGGACTTTAAAATTGAAGAAAGATGGCGAGTATAAATTTGGTCTACTTGAGTTTCCTTCAAGATTTTGACAACCATCTGTCAGCCATAACCACATAGCCCAAAGAAATAACTGGGGCTAATATTCACCGAGTTTCTTATAGAGGCGAAATGTTTTGTTCCCTCTTTGTGACTCTCACCTGCCCAACTTTTGCGTGGGGCTAAGAAGTCTGACTAAATTAACTAATGTGTTCGAGTGCATTATCGTTAGGTAACAAAGGCTGAAGCGAAGTTCTTCTGCATTACTGCTGAATCAAGCGTTACAAAACGCAAACGAGAAACTGTAATGCAATGCGAACGCAATATACCTACTGCGCAAACAAAAGCAAACAGAGCATCGTGAATGATTATAATGCAAATGACATTTGACAATTCAGTTTGAACCACCAAATAAAATGGATTCACAGCCGGAGTCGTGAGTAAAATAAGATATTTTGTATCAATCTGCCAATTTTACTTTGATTCGCGGTAACAAATGCGTAACAGAAAAGCAAGCAAAGCAGCAGCAAAGCAGTGTGCATTCACAATGCGCATTTTTTTGACGTTTTGTAATTCAGCCAGACTAATAATTATATTGACACAAATGACAGAAATGTTTCTCTCTGGCGCTATAACAACGGAAGAAATATCAACATTTCACTGAAAAGTCACGAACTTCCAACAAATGTAACCGCTTGGCACGCGCAAACAAAAACCACACAATATAAAAAATTCAGCTATCCTATTTATTTCACTGATGATATTTTCGCCTTAAGAATAAAGTAAGCCGACACTTTAAGTAGAACTACAATCCCGCCTAATGCCAAAAGATCATTCCAGAACAAGTCACCTCTCATAGTAATTTCAGCAAGGAACTTCTGTGGATACCTTCAATTGAACAAATTAACCTCAAAGTTAAAGATCGCCTGGGGCCAGAAACCAAAGAAATGTTACCTATAATGGCAGTACGCCACTTCGTTGCACTCCAGAGTTTCACGATTTTGTCCATATATCGCACCGACAAACCCTTCAAGTCCGTATCTCAGATACGAAATGTGACTACCCCATTCTAAGTAGTCAGGTAAGTCCCTAAGTGTAACTCCGAAGCCGGCAAACATCATCATCGGAATCGTTAGAACAGGTGCCAGGAAAGTGCCATTCTAAGTTCACACGAAAAATGAGTAAAAGAACAACATAAACGGTCTCGCAGTGGACTTACAATAATGTTAAACCACGCCCCGATAATTAAACCAAAGCTCTGTCCGACTAATACAATCATGTAGCTAATAGCGAAGAACATCAGGAATCGCGATATTTCCATCGGCTGCGAGCTCCAAACGTAAATCATAGCTGAGAAAATGAAGCAGCAAAATATCTGAAATGTAGAAAAGAAGGGAAGTCTATATTAAAATTCGTCGCCCAATGTTGCGGATCTTTGTAGAATATGCTGACGACTGCAGCAAGAGAAGTAGCAATAAACATTTTTTACCAAAGCTCACAATTGCAAAATTTTTATGGACTTTAAATGTTTATTGCTAAGGCCCAATCTGTCAGCCGGCAGTATTTTCCTATTTATTCAGAATTTAAACTGAACTAGACTGATAGATTGGGATCAAAAGACAATCCGCGACACTAATAATAATTTTTAGTATTCAGGTTAAATTTTTAGAACTCACAATGGGGAAATTTCCACACAAAATTTGCATATTGTGACCTACAAAATATTTAGTGTGAAGATAAAAATTAAGGGGCTAGTGGCAATTTTTTCCATATAAATTTCGCGTGAGCTTTCGTAAATTTAAAGCCGAGACTTAAATTTATTTTTAGTACGGCGTAGTGTAGTAATCATTTTTAGTGTCCAGACTAGATTTTTCGAACTCACAGTTGCAAAATTTTCATAAAACATCAACCATCGCTAACTTCCAAATATTTAGTAAATATTTAAAAATTTAATGATATTTTTAGTTTCGACTAAGTTTAGAGTTCACAATAGATATAATATTTTCCATGCAAATTTTGCGATTGTGAGGTTCCATAAACGTCAAGTCAAGACTTGATGTTCTTATGGTTTTGAATAAGCATCAACAAAAATTGTTTTCAGTGTCCAGATCATGGTTGAATTTTAGAAACTCACAATGGCAAATTCTTCCCCAATAAAATTATCTATTGTGACCTAACAAATATTTAAAGTGAACGATTAGTAGCAAGGCCTTACTAATATTAATTTTCAACCTTCACACAAAATATTTCGTAGGTCACAATGGGTAATTTTATATCGAAAATTTCGCCATTGTGAGCTTGTAAAATCTAGCCTGTCCACTTAATGTGACTATTATCATCGCGCATTGAGTTTACTCACCGATATGGGCAGATCCATGATCGTTATGGACACGTAGTACGCTTTTAACGAGTACCACCTGTTGAAGTGTTCCTTCAGTAATATCAACATCTCAACCGGAACTGAAATTAAACGAGTCCGCCATTTTCACAAAGTTAATTAAAAAATTAATTAAAAACAACTCACAAGTTAATACAGTCAGCATCATTGTCGTCATCGTATGATGCATCAAAATGGCAAACAGCATGTTGTAGTTACCCAAAACCCTGGATCCTTCGTTGCCGCCTTTATAATAGAGGAGTCCTAAAATCACCGCCATGAACACGTTAACTCCAATCCGTAAATGCGTCAGGGTCGTGTCTCTTTTGACTTTGATGCACTCTCTTTTAATTAAAATTTTCAGCTGATTGCCAAACGTTGTGTCTTCCAGTGATCTTGTTTTCGATCTCAATTGGATTGGATGCTGTTTGATTAATGTTTCAGCGGTGAGAATCTTCTCCGGTTCATCGAACCACGTAATACATTGTCCATTTTGTGCGGCATTCTTTAAAATTTCGACTTTATCGGCGCCGTATTCACCACACGCAAGTTCAATCACTAAATTTGAATAGAGTTATTATGTTAAAAATAGGAGATTGGGAAATATCAACTCACTATAATCGGCAGGGTTGTGGTACATTGGACATGGCAGGCGGACTGTTTGAAGGAATGGCACTACATTTTTGGTACTTCCCTGATAGACACAGTAGCCAGCTGATAACACATATACTTGATCGAATTCCTCGAAGAGCTTGGCAGAAGGCTGATGAATGGTGCATACGATCGTTCTGCCTTGAGTTGCCAATTTCTTCAGGAGCTGCACAACCTTAGAGCAGGAGCTGCTGTCTAATCCACTAAATTGTGATTTAAATAAAAATTCAATAAACTACTCAGAGTTTTGGCGAAACCGTAAACATACGTGGTAGGCTCGTCTAAGAACATGATGGTCGGATTGTTTAATAGTTCCATAGCAATTGACAGTCTTTTCTTTTGTCCCCCCGATAGACGTTTCGTTATTGTTATATCATGTTGATACAGTCCAAGGAGCAGGAGAATACTTTCCACCTTAAGGGAGAGAGGACAACACAAACAAAGATTAAGATCACATTCACCAACATTTTTACTAAATTTGAACTTTTAAATTTTCGATGCAAAATTGCATATTGTGACCTACAACATAAAGGTGAAGGTATAAAATGGCCCTATGATTACAAAAGGCGGCGGGGCTTACTAATAATAATCCGCCATACTAATAATCATTTTTAGTGTCCAGGCTAAACTTCTCGAAGTCACAGTAGCGAAATTTTCCTTACAAAATTGCATATTGTGACCTACAAAATATTTAGTGTGAAGGTTAAAAATGATTATTAGTAAGGCCCAATGATTTTTAACCTGCACACCAAATATTTTGTAGGTCACAATATGCAATTTTGTATTGAAAATTTCGCCATTGTGACTTAGAAAAATTTAGCCTGCACACTTTACATGATTATTGGTATCGCGGAACGACATAAAGCCTAATTGCTTACGAGTAAGTTGTCCTTACCCGTTTAGCTTTTTCTTCCTTTGACACATTTGGCCCAAATTTAAGGCCGGCTGCTACCATCATATTTTCGTAAACAGTGAGCAGGGGTTGAAGCCGGTCGTCTTGTGTAATGTAACAAGACATTCGTCTAAATGAGGCTAAAAAAAATTAAAACCAATACTGCGTAAATTTGAATTTTATTACATAACTGAATATAGTTACTTACTCAAGTCCCTTCTTCGTCCATTCAAAAGTATCGAGCCGTCAACTCCTGTAGTTTTGAATCCAGATAACGCATCTAGTAGCGTCGATTTTCCAGCTCCCGATGGACCCATAATTGCAATCAGTTGTCCTCCCGGAAATTTACCACAGACATCGTGAAGGATTTCTTTTGAACCTGAAAACGTAAAATTATGATGGATGGCGTTTGAAACAAACTATAAAAATTGTGTACATGTCAGTTAGCTATAGCAGACGTCAGTTAGCATTCAAAAAATTTACTGCTGTGTAGTTGATTACTTCTACGCAGCTTTTGCTATTATGGGACTGGTGGGAAACTCGGAAGATTGAAGTAAAGTGCAATTGTTGTGCGCTGAAAATAATACTTTTCTCTGCTGAAATAGATGTCTAATAAAAGACGACTTTAGACAGTTCGCTAGCAGTCAATAGTCAATCAATTTTTACTGCAGTCATCTTATACATAAACGAAGAGTCGCAAGCAAGTCTGTCAAACGCATGTGATCAGTGTGCCCCTATCACGAAAAAACGCCAACTCTTGCATCACTTATTTCATTAGATCACAGTAAATATAATTTGATGGACAAGTACCTACACCTATGCAAAGTATAGACAAGTAACGTCCAATCATCAGAGAGGCAAAAGTTGTGACTTGTGATAAGAAATCAACACAATAAGCAAATTTGTTGTATCTCTCATCAAGTTCTTGGCATTTGCGATCCAAAAATTAACCAAACATCTAAACTTGGCTATTGCACAAAATTAATTATAATAACTTATGTAATTAACTCATAGCTTTTGGTTGTGTACGGCATATCTAACTAGCAGGCTACTGCACTTTAAGGTCCCACTACAATTTCCAAATTCAGTTGCATCATTTAATTGACATATGCCAAAGTAAAAGCAACATCAGCCTCAATCATCCCCGGGAATGTTTCCTATTCAGCAATCTGATTTACATTGCTGACAAGGGAAACATTTCCATTGGAATTTATTCCCGATAACCCTGAATAAGACCTTCTGGGAAAACAAAAAATCCAGGGTATAATTTTCTTATTAAGCTAACTAACTTACATTGCTGACAAAGTGAGCATTTCCATCGGATTTAGATAGCCACTCTCTTCTCTGTGAGACGAAAATCGAATCTTTGGAAAATCTGAATTTTTTTAAAGAACTTTCGAAACACATGACCACTTATTTTAGTTGTTTGCAATTCTGTATGATTGTGCTAAGGAAGTATTTGTTATGTACAATTATAATCAAAAGATGGATCAAAAAGTTTAAAATTTGTTGGCCAAATTTGCTCTTCGCTGTCAGATTTTTTTTCTGTCTAGTAGAAATTCGTGCCTGAGTACTAATGTCGTCTTCCTTTGTTTTCACTCGGGGATCCACTCTTTGTAATCCAATGGAACAAGGAAACTGCTTCTGATTGAATCCACATCCAGACTCTTTCTGACGCTTCTTTTTGCCCAATGGAAAACGACATCAGTTGACAGTTCGCATATGTGGCTGACGTAGAAAAAGTGACGTTCCTACCAATCTAGTTCAGGTTACATCTAGCCCAGACCAATCTAGTCGATTAAAGATAAATAGATTTTTAAATGTGCCCATTCATGGCTTTTAATTGTCATGGGGCCTACCTATCCTTTATGACATACCGCCAAGTTGATAGGTCTCACAAATGCTTGCTGAGTTCATCAACAAGATCAGCGATGAACTCGTAACTTTGTGCTGCAGAAATGTGTAACACTTACAAATTATCTGCTGTATATTATAAGCTCTTAGTAAGGACACACTATTCAATATTAGATGAATGCAATCTGTCTTAATTGAATAGCTATAGTAGGTACCTATCTAAGCAAATGCTTATATACACACATCTCCCCGCGTAAAATGTACACATTGATTACAGGAACAGCGGAATATTGTTGGGTACCTTATCACGTGCGTTTTTGTTTTCATTCACATCAGCTATCAGCATAATTCTCAAAAGTACAATATTGTTTTTATTAAATCCGCATACACCAAACATCAGCAATTCCGCAACAGCTGACACCAACTACGCTAGGCTGTTGACCTATGTACGCGTACGGTATGTACACGAGTATATTCCTACATAATCATTGCAAAGTCATACTCGCGCTGAATGAATTATGTGACGGTGTAATTCCTTAATTAATTGAGTATTAAATAGATTAAGAATTGGTTGGTTTGCTTCGTCGACCTATTTAACACAGATTACCTATATTTAGAGAAAGACCATCTTAAAATTAGGATTGATGTCAAAGTAGGGTTATATTGGGTGCCGGATATGGCCAAATTGTGATGAGACCATTTCTGACGGTTATCACTTATCACTGTCAGCTGTCATGTATTTTGTTTCCTCTACTTTTTACACTCGTAGCTTGGGTATGTATGTGGACTAGATGTTACAGCGCGAGCCTTGGCATTGAACATTTTTAATTGGCAGATCTAAGGAGAACTCTTCTGCACTTCCTTGGGTCTTTTCGGGCTTTGTAGCCATCCGTATGAAACATGGGATGAAAGAAACGTAAACGAAAATCTAAAGTGATGGTCAGATGGTCGAGAACGCTGAATTCACTCAACAATTTGGTGGAGTCCCATTGAAATAGGTAATGTGAACGGGGTCTTACTATTTAGACTACAGCCCAATTTTGAGACAGCTGTGTCTTGCTGTTAATAGGAAGGCTGAACTATGTCCGATATACAAATAATCATTTTTAGTGCCCAGGCTAAATTTTTCAAACAACAAAATTACATATATTGTGACCTACAAAGTATGTAAGGTGAAGGTTAAAAAAAGTAAGGTCCTTTGTCTATATTTCGTTTTATGTACTTGTAAGGAATGGACGAAGACGCAAAGAAGCTGCTAAATTTAATTCTCTTTTTTCGGAGTGCACATATTTTACAAAATTGGTTCAGCTCTTCGTTTGAACAACACTTTAAACAAGGCGGAAAACTAATTTTGCTTTTCCTCAACGCACACGATGCAAACAAAACAGTGAAGTGATTGTGAAATTATTGTTTTAGTTGCATAAGGTTTGTTCCTTAACTTTTGTTGTAAGAATGGAAAAGACTGTCAAAATGACAGTGGTGGGGATAAATTCACACTTCCGAAGTGTTGAAAGGTTTTTCTATGAAAAATGGCAGAAACACAATTCAAAAATTCAAAAAGTGAAACGAAAAGTCGTTGAAATGTCTGAAGAGTTGGTTAATTTTTTTTTATTAACAATATTCGTTGATTCTTGATTCACCTAGCAATGAAAGTGATTCGTAATAAATCAAACTTCTTTTTGATGAATACGAGTTCATCTGACATATCTTAAAGACTTCTCGTGCCGCTTTTTTGAATTTTTG
This sequence comes from Cheilosia impressa, assembly GCA_948293265.1. Lineage (NCBI taxonomy): Eukaryota > Metazoa > Arthropoda > Insecta > Diptera > Syrphidae > Cheilosia > Cheilosia impressa. Next base: position 15,649,814 of record OX411884.1, read on the forward strand.
AACTGTGTATATGAAATAATTAAATGAACCTCCAATTTGGTTTATTTTTTTTAGTGTATATAAGAAATTGGAAGCTTCGGAAGAGTGGAAAACATTTTTATTACTATATAAAATTTTGGCTTATCAGTAAAAAAAAAGTCGGTGACCATAAATCATTATCTTGGAGATATCGCATTTTCGCGGTTTGTGTTATTTTATTTCAGACATCAACACAACATTGAAAGACAGTTATTGTTCTCAACATGACATTGAATGGGCTGATCTGTACTAAAAATTTGACTCGCCTTATAAGAAACTGACAGAATGACAGGAATAAAAACATCATTGAGTTTTATTCATTTAATGACTGTATTCCACCAGCTATAGGTAGGTATTCGTACTCGTAACATTTCTTGAAATTTGCTTACGATTTATTTTTTGCTATTCAATATTCTTACAAATGTATACTAATTCCTCATGAATGAAATGCAATTTAGGAAATAAAAAAGAAAACAGTAGGTGCAGGCTAAAGGGAAATTTTTAAAAATAATAATAAAATTAATATTTGTTAACGTAGTCAGGAAAAGCCATCCAAAATTGTTCAGTTTTAAACTGATTCACTCGAAATGAAAATTCAGAAACAGCTGTTGAATTATGTCTCAGAAAATAGATATTTCGACAAATATTTGCCTGTTATTGGCATGCGTATTAAATTTGTTTTTGTGGATCGACCAAGTGTAAAAAAATTACTAAGCAAATTCACAAGCTGCTTGCAAGTCCTCGATTACTTTAACTAATTTATTTCCTCTTTGGAAGGCATCTATGTTTATGTGTCTCCCTTGGGAGGAGGTAACCCTAAACCACTAAACTCTTTCCGCGATACTAATAACCATTTTTAGTGTTCGGGCTAAATTTTTCGAAATTACAATTGCATAATTTTCATTACAAAAGTGCATATTGTGACCTAGGAACTATTTAGTGTGGAGGTTAAACGTGATTATTAGTTTCAATCAAGTTTAATACACGACCGTTTTATTTTAAACTTTTATTATCATCCTTTTGCAATCCTCCTATAACGACGCCATCTTCCCTCTTATAAATGGGGTCGTTCAAGCATCTAGTTTAGTAAGTCTGACAGCTCTCTCACTAAGTGAATCTCGGTTTTGATTGGTCGAAATCGGTCGAGAGAGCAGCTGTTTCAGTTGACGTTTATGGAGGGGTCGCCGACGAATCTAGTCGAGAAATTCGTGACTGAGTATTAAGTTGACAGTTCTCATATGTGGCTGACGTAGTAACGTGACGTTCCCGACCAATCTAGTTTTTGCGTTCAAGTTGCATCTCATCAAGACCAATCTAGTCTACTTAAGATGACTAGATTCTTGAATGCGGCCAATATTACGAGTCCGAAACGTCATCCGACTGGGTGTGTTCACATCGCGTTGCAATTGGGTTACATTAGTGAGGCCCTTTATCAATTATACCTATGTAATTTAATGCGCAGTGGCTTAGTGGTTAGTGTGTTGGACTACTAAGCGAGGGGTCCCAGGTTCGAATCCCGAGAAAACCCAAATTCCAACTAAAGGTTTTTTTCCACTGCGCCACTTCTCGCGAACGTCTGACAAACATCCGAGAGTATAACTGTCATGAAGAAGCTTCTCAATTGGCCGTTTGGACTCGGCATAAAATTTTAGATCCCTTCCATTCGTCCCAAAAATTAAAAACTCACACAAAACGAATGGTTGTGAAAAGCTAGGCAGAGGGTCCCTACCGACCTGTTGCGGCAACTATTTATTTATTTATAATTTAATGCATTTTGTAAATTAGTTCCCTAAAACCAGTGTTCCCAGACTCTTTCTTTTTATTTTACAAGCAAAAGTTTTAGTTTTTCCCTTTTTCTAAACCTAAGTGTAATTTGCACTTGCTTTTATATGTTAAAATTAAAAGCTGAAACCGTTTTTATTAACAAGCTTTAAAAAACCATGTAACATTAAAATATACACATTATAAAAATGTCCTTTTCCATTAGACATAATATCAAAACGAGTGAATGCATTCAGACGCACAAGAATTTGTACACGCTCGGTGGCCTCTTTTCTTTCATGTTTAATGTTAACAATTATTTTTTTTTAAATAGAAACACGTTTCAAATTTATTTTTAAGCAACTAACAGAAATTTCCTTAAGCTTTTCCTTTATTTTCCCATTTTTTATTCAAAAATCACCAAAATTAGCGCTCTTTCCCTCAATTAAATTTCAAGTTCACTTCGAAATGCTATGTTGAAATATTTTCTATAACCGACTCAAAAAAAACTTAAAACAATGCATTTAAAAAAAAAAATACACTAACTTTTAAACTCACCTTTTCTAAATCCCAAATTGACAGTAAGCGACAGATGTTTAAATTCCATATCGATTGGATCGCGTGGCGGTAAATCCGAAAAGGGTTCATTGCATTTTATGAGCGGCCTCGGTGGAGTTGGTGGCACAATCTCATGAGTTATTGTCACGCCTGGCTGTTGTCTTGTATCGAGCGGCATTAAATTCGATTTAAAATAATTATCCTTCATTTCGGCATTTCTTTGTGCTGTTGTTGGCATGTCTTTTACAGATTTCGATACATTATAAACAGTATCATTGTATACAGGTTTATCGGTTTGTGATATTTCAAGCCCAGCAAAGAACGGTTGACCTGTACTCGTAGGCAGCATGTTTGTTGTATCTATTTTTGAAAATAAATTGGTTTTAATTAAAAAAAAAAAAACTCTGGCATAAAAATAGAAATAAACATAATGAAGGTAAGTAGGTGATTTATGAATCTTTTTATATTTATTGCGGTTTTTTTCTAAATATACAATTCTTTGTCGTCATCAATGAATTGTTGCAAATTGTATAAAATATTTTGTTTGATGCAAACCTTTACTAGTGTCTAGCTCTACGAAGCCGACGGACCAACGAGGCTGAATTTTTGGCACACAATGTGACAACAAATAATTAATTGTGGGATTCTTTTTTTTTTAAACAATAGCAACAGCTATTGAATATAAAATTAAACGCTGTCGTCAGCGAGAGATTCAAGGTTCGAGTCCAAGAAAATGCACATCAATGTCGTGCCACCTATCGTGGGTATACGAACAGGATTAGTCACCGAGTTACTACACTTGGCAATGAGAACTCTGCTGTTTAAGTTTACAAAGAACAAATCAATCTTAATAGCATCACTGCTGAGGCACGCCCTGGCTTACGTCTGTCCATATTAACTTTTACGAAACGGCATGGGCCTTACCAATAAACATTTTTATTTTCTACTCTAAATTTTAGTAGTTCATGTGGCTATATTTTCAATGCAAATTTTGCAATCCAGACTAAAATTTGTTATTGGTACGGCGCAATGGGTAGCTATTACTTAAAATCTTTTTTAAACTTAGCTTAGCTATGCTGTAGGTCGCAAGGGATATTCTTTTTTATGAAAAATTTCACAATTGTGAGTTTGTTTACATGAAAAATGATTATTAGTACCAATGATGATATTTTCAATACAAAATTATCCATTGTGACCACAAAATATTCAGTGATTATGACTCTGTAAAGATCCGATCAAAATATCGTCCATGGTGATAGGTAGCCTTGTGGCAAAAACGGTCGAAAATGCACTCAAGTACAGTCAAATGCTTGATGTGCTCCACTAATTCTATTACGGTAATCATAACTATAATAAAACTGAAAAACATTTTCAAATTTAAGTAGTTTACAGTGGACCTTAATAATAATCATAAGGTCCAATAAACAATATTTTTTTGGTCATAATATGTCACTTTGTATGCTAAATTTCGATATTCTGTGGTGGAAAAATTTACCCTTGAAACTAAAAATGAGTGGCTATAATATCCATCCAAATTTTGCAATTATGACCTGTAAATTTTAAGCCGAGACTGAAATTTGTTGATTGCACGGCGCTCTGACTTTGAGGTGTTTGGAGGAACAGGATGGGTCTCATTATAATCCGCTATTCAGAAGTTGCGACTTGAGCTCATTACTAAAAAGAAAGCAAATACCTTCTATCGCCTAGCTTTGGAATGTTTCGACGGATTAAAATAAGTTTCAGTTATGTTTACAGATTTTAGGATGCGAACCATCTTCATTCGTCGTCCCAAAGTTAAATAATAATCAATTAATGAAAACAATGTGCACCATTCAGCGTTTTCGATGGGCGATATTTAAAAAAAAATCTCCTTTTTTGTCACTTTATACACTTTATACAAAATTGGCGACTTTCGACCAATATTTCCATAAAAAATAATAAAGACTGTGAAACAACTACCATTGACCAACAAAGTGAACACATTTAAGGAAATATTCCCTGTATCCATTAGTATAGTTTTAATCCTTCGAGTTCGTTGCCATTGCCCTTCAACTGTTGACTATGCATTTGGATATTCTTTTTATTTATGATCCGTAGTTAACTGTTTTATTTCTGTGTATTTGTATCAAGACCCTTTTTCAACTACCGGCTACTCTTTTTGGTGACTTTATCATTTTGGCCATCGGTGACGCTGACACCAATCAAAAAGGAAAAGCTACATCATTGGGGACGTTCAAGTATCTTGTTTAGTAAGTCTGACAGCTGTCTGACTAGATCGGTTTTGATTGTCTGAAATCGGTCGTATATGAGCAGCTGTTTTAGTTGACGTTTATGGAGGGCTAGCCGACGAATCTAGTCAAGAAATTCGTGACTGAGTACTAAGTTGACAGTTCGCATATGTGACTGACGTAGAAAACGGACGTGCCAGACCAATCTAGTTTTCGCGTTCAGGTTACATCTTATCCAGACCATTCTAGTCGACTAGATTCTTGAATGTACCCATTGGATCCGTGTTTGCCTCTGGAGCTTTTTTTAATTGTAATCACTCATTGGCGTAAGTTAGATTACGGAAACACAGTCTGAATACAATATTATAATTCAAACTTCGTTAAAAATACCTACTGTTCATTTTTGCTTTCAAGCCACGTGATAAAAGTCTTCCTGACGACTCACAGAAGTTACGACACTGGTTTGACATTTCTTTAACAATAATTGCTCTTTAAAAACATATTAAACTCAAAAAAAAAAAAATCATTAGGTTTGTTTGACGTGGCTAGCACTAGTGCCCACTAGTGCGCACTGAGTAGTGGCAGCTAATTTTCAAGCCTGTCAAAAACCTTGCACAACTCTGAAAATTCGACTTCTATATCGAACGCAAAACGTTGCCCTGAAGTCTGTCAGCTGTTGATATTGACAAATATTTATCTTTTGGTAACACTTTTTCCCGTTTATAGTTAAAAATGGGTGAACTAAATTCTGAATTTGGGTTTGTATATTGCAAATAGTTGATAAAAGTGTTCGCAATATATATGACGAGTTTGAAAATGAAATGACAGCAAGCGAAATGACAGCAAAACTCAGCACTGAATTCTTGCCCCCACAAATTAACTGGGGTCAGTTTAGGGCACAACTAGGGTGCCCTAGAAGCCATGTCAAACACAGGTTTTCAGTACCAGGGCGAATTCAGTGCTATATCGAACGCATTAGGGTTAACCCAGTGCGCACTAGTGCGCACTAGGGCCCACGTCAAACAAACCTATTGCAACAGTTCAGATTGAAAAGTTAGTTCGTTTCTCTACTCTGGTCTTATCCTAGTTTTCTATTTGCGACGACTTTTCGTCGGGTTCAAACTATAACCACACATCATTCCATTAATAGAGTTCTTGATCTCTGGTAGCCACTACATACAAGGGACGTTGCGCGTGACTAATAAAAATTTAATAACTTTTAGAGTACATGCTTCAATTCACCAACTCGCAATTGCAAAGATTAAAAATGATGTCTGGTCAGGCTCGTTGTGGGTCTTACCTATAAACATTTTTAGTTTCAATTTGAAATCCCAAAATAGTGAGCTTCCATAAATTTAAAGTCGAAACCAGAATCTTTTCTGTTTTGTTATAGTTTCTTAAGCGACAGCAATGCATAAAAATTGAAATAATAAAAATGACGTAAATGCAGCACGACGTGCAGTAAGTTAAAGCGAATTCAATCGGTTATCGTAAATAATTGATGTGTCGGCAAAGATTGTCGCCGCCAAGTGTAAGGGGCACCTAATTTTTCCCTCACTCGACTGTTTCTTGATAATAATCTGCCAATAGGAGAACGCGGTCAACGTTCGAATAAAGGTATTTTCAAATTGTATTGAAAATAATTATCGCTGAACATTATCTCTTCAACTTGCCACGCAAGGTAATATTTTTATCTATTTATTGCTCACGGTTACAAAGTCTAAAACCAACCAAGCATTTCTTTTTTTTTTATAATTTTTATTAGACTTGACATCACTGACAGAGGTCCGCGGTAGTTAAAATAATTCAATTTCAAACTGGCAGCGTCATACGCTAGCACTGGCTCACTCAAAGACATGTCAGAGAAGATATACTGGTTTTACTGCCACACTTTGTCAAGAGCGTCAGGAGACATTCGTGACAGAGGTAGCTTAAAGATAAACACCATATGAGCTGTACCATACCAGTTATCTCAATCTCAGGTAAAAATGAAAAAAAAAAAAAAACACGTATGTTGCATTTCCGAGAGAGCACTATAATCGGTTTGTTATTGAGCAGATTTTATGGCAAATTGTTGGACATATTCTTGGACAATGATGCACTTTGATTAATTTGTAAAGTAAAACAATTGGTGATGTTATGCAAACTCTTGTGGACACACATTTTTGTAGGTTTTCTTTCACGGAAACGCTAATTTTTCTTTTCTTTCCCCCCGAATAGCAATTAGTTCACCGAGATTGAAGATTGTGGTTTTCATTGTTTGAAGATTGCACTTTAAAACACATTGTTATCGCACATGTACAACAAAGTCTCTGTGTACTGATTTTAATTTAATTAAACCGATGAATTCGTTTGAAAAATGCAGTTTAAACAAGAAAGTCTTACCAATGTTAGAGGTAGTTTGGGAGCGAACTATATGTACGACCGAGTGTATTAGTAGCTTATGATCGATTGTCGGAGACTCGTAACGAACAAATAAACAGTGTAGATTGAATAAAAATAATCTTCCATTCACACCTACTTACATACTAAGAGCTGCTACTAAAGTTCATATTATCTGTAAGTATGAACATGTGTATATAAGAAATATCGATTAAAGTGCTCGAGTTGAGTTCAATGCGTGCGAGCTATCGTTATCTTGCGAAAACGACTGATTCGTAAAAAAGAAAGAAAACAAAAACGATTAAGTAGCCCGTGCCGTACTAAACAATTATGAATCATAAAATTGGCGGTATCTTAAAACAACATAATGTTTCCACTAGACCTACACACGTAACTTTGTGTACATATAAGGTAGATAGGGCATTTTCGCCACCCAGATATGAAGGTGTCGATTCTTCTTGTATTGACAAACGTAACTAATAATTATGTATCCAACTGCTCAAAGGTTATGTTCAACTTTTTTCTACTCAAGTATCATTTCGGATGGATTATGCTATTTGACAGTAGGTATGGCAAACACGACACTCTTCGCTGTGATTTGAAAGATTTGAGAATGTAAACAAAAATAAAGTTTCCAGATAAGATTCTGCTCATACTTAATGGCTGAAAGTTTGGCCTCGCACACTATGCCTGCGCACACATCTTGAGCGGGTTCAGCCAAGATCAAGATCGTGCGACACATTATTTCCGTGTTTGGAGTTGTGTTCCGGAGATTTGATAAACCGCGATACTCATAATCACTTTTGTCCAGGTTAACAATTTTTGAATTCACAATGGCGAAATTGTCCCTACAAAATTGCATATTGTGATCTACTAAATATAACTTATAAAGTGAAGGTTACGAATGATTATTAGTAAGGCCCAAAGTATTCACAGGAATTGGACTTTGGTTTTAAGTGCAAGCAAATGCTTTGTCACAGTTGATAAGAAGTGAGCTTGTCGTCTTGATCGAAAATTCTATTTCTATTCTGTTTTTGTTCGCATGTGGAAACGGTGTAAAATGTGCAAGGGTTCTGCACGTTCCTTATCTAAGTTTCCAACCAGCATTAGCTGCAGGTTTCTGCTTCCGTATTGTCCCAAATTGAAAAAAAAAGTGTGAAAAACTCTGCGATATCGGTATGATTACAACCGGCAGCTGACAGCAGTCGATATTATTGCTTAACGTGTCATGTTCGCAATCTTATAACGCAAGACCCGTAATTGGAGACCAAATGCCATTTATCAGAAATATAAAATTGCTGGCAATAAAACTTGCGTGCCAAAGAGCAGTCTTTCCTAATTCGTTCGTAAAATGCGTCACAGTTGTGTAAGCTGTTGGATAATTGTTTTTTTATGTCTTATACTTTTCGATAATTTGGTCGAAATTTTACAATTTTCGTCGATGATTGCGCCATCGGCATATTTGGCGGTAGGATTCTCCGAAAGCATTGAGGAAAAGTATAAAAATTGCTGCAAGCGATCCGTTTTCTGTTTCTACAGAGGTAGAAACGAAGAACAACTGCACTTGAATTGATTTCATATGCGCACAAAACAATTAGCATTAACTTACCCTCTCGTTGTATAAATAGTGTCAGATGTTAGGCAGCGATGCAATTAAATTACCCAGCGGTTTGGTTTTTGTTCTCAACCGGCAGTGACTAAATCGATCATTACGCGTAGTACAATTACAGTTGACCTTTTCGTAGTTTCAAAAACGAGTGGGTCAAAAATGCATAATGCAATATTTCCAACAGTTCGTTAAGTGTATTCCGATTTTAAATAGGGAATGGTGCACTTGACGATCCACAAACGAATTTGTTCTCCACATACACACCTTCTAAATAGAGTAGTTAGAAAGTGACATACAGACTTTCAACCTAATATATACGTTGCTGCTCAAGCTACAAGCACAAGGCCGAAATCAAATAGTAGAGTAAAAATATACGTATATCCCAAATAAACAGGTTTTTTGCGGGAGAGCCAATCCTAAAATTGTTAGCTGAAATGTGAAATGACCCCCTCTGATTATGAAAGCAAAAATACTGATTCTAAACCAACAATTTGGATTTGGGCCAACAGAACAGTTGATGAATATAGAAACACCCTTATAAGAAAAGCAAACAACCATCTTCCTTGATGTCAAACAGGCTTTTGATGAAGTCTGGCGCAAAGGTTTGCAGAAATGTCTTCCACACGAAAATACTCAAAAATAGAAGTAGATAATAAAATGAGTACTCCGCATTGAAATATATAAAAGTCCGAGTACCGCAAGGTAGTATGCTAGGACTTCTGTTGTTTCTCCAATACACTATACAAGGTGGGCCAAAAGAAGTCACTAAAACGATCCCGCATGGCAATCAATTGTGACGGCGCTCATTTGGCCGATATCATCTTCTCGACTTGACCAATAAAATTGTAAAACTTCAAATAAACATAATCAAAAACAGAATGGAAGTTTTTCATTTAGAAAAAAATGGGAGTCAAACAACATCGGATGACTTCTTTTGGCCCACCTTGTACATGAATGACCTACGAAACTACTGTTGTCACATTTGCAGGCGATACAGCTATACGTCGCTGTTGGAAAAACCGCGCAGGAAGTTCATGAAAATCTTCAAAAGACAGTAAATAACAGTGACAATCGAAATCAAATGAACTAAATCGATTCATGTTAACTTTATACTTTTTTTAAATCACAAGCGAAGATTTTGTTTCTAATAACACAACAAACATTTCAATCTGACATTTTGCTGGTCTGTGTTGGTGAGTTCAGGGCAACTCCGGACACTTCTGTCGTATTTAGAATTGACCTGGAAGTGCATTTATTTTTCAATGAAACATAGAATGCATAGAAAGATCACTTCTAGATTTGCTCTTTTCATAAAAATGGCAATTCTTTACTTCAATCGAAAACACCATAAGGGTGAATTCATCCCCACCGCTGTCACTTTGACAGTCTTTTCCATTCTCACTAAAAAAAGTAAAGGAACAAACCTATAATAATGCAAACTGTCAACTTAGTACTCAGTCTTGTATAGACGAAAACCCCACTATAAACGTCAACTGAAAAAGACTGTTCATGTGACCGATCTAGGCCCGTTAAAACTGATACACATCATAGGTCTGTTCCTTTACTTTTGTAGTAAAATAAAAAAGACTGTCAAAATGGCAGTGGTGGGGATAAATTCTCTCACGGAGAGAGACACTTACGAAAAAGTTAGGGAACGCTTTTGTAGTAAACTGCGAAAAATGACAGATACATAATTCAAAAATTCAAAAAAGTTTGACGAAAATCCGTTAAAATATCGTATAAACTCGAAAACTTGGCTAATTAACTAACAAAATTAGTTTATTCATCTACCTAACGATGAAAATGATTCGTAATTAATTAAACTTCTTCTACATGCTTCCGAGTATAAGGATGAGTTTGTACTGATTGAACTACAGCATGAAAGGAAAAAGCGACACGGCATTAAAAATTTCGTGGAGGCGATTTTCCTTTCTTACTCCTTACAGCAAGTAAGAAGTAAGAAAGGACAAGGATAACAATTAATTTTATTTTGCCTCCTGTTGATACCATTTTAATACGCAAGAAATCAAAACAAATGTACTCATATGTCAAATAGGACAAGAAATTTCAAATCAGCTGTTTATTGAAAGGTGACTGACAGCTTTTTCAATTCTACACCAAGAAATTTGTTGAGTAAAAATTCGCAAGATTCTCAGTGGAGGGGTAATAGCTTGCTCTCTCGATGACGCTCTCTTTTGCGAATTTTTCGAGTTAGGGAACGACATTGAGTAAAATTCGTACGAATTAGTACAAATTCGTAAGATTTAAAAGTAAGGGAACAGACCTCATGTCATGTCAGGCAGCTGTCAGACTCGATATTTTAAAGCCGTCCCCACTCAGAAGATCACTTGTTCCCCTACTTGCATCATAAGTTGGTTGTTGTATGTTTTTACGAACAGATTTACAAAATTGAAGAACCTGACAAATTATTTGTAGAGACGAATCTTAAATTAATTATATTTTGTTTTGATTGTGTTGTTGGAAGTTGTGATCGATGGGAAACTTTGTCGTGAATACTTATTGTTATCTGTTATTTAGATTGGGGTAGGGAATTGCCCATTCGTTAGATTGCTATGTTTACATTAACCTATCTCGATTAGTGATCGAAACTACTGATAACACTTTTGCCTTTGCCTGTCATTTCCAATAGATCTGCTACTGGTATGGGCTCTTCAAAGCGGTGATGCTCTGCCGTTTTAGGGTACACAATAAAATATTGCTGATTCGTTGGTGAACGAAAGTATTAAGTGCTATGCAGCCACTTCCATTGAAAATTGAATCATTCATTTAGTGCAATATGGAGACTCGAATCTGTCAAATAAGTGGAGAGTTTTCTAGAACCACCTAGTTTGTTCGGGAAGAATAGGAATAATCTAGAAACTTCCCGGTAGATGGCGAAGCGGATATAAAAAGGCAAATTTGAGAACAGGGAGCACACTATTTTTTTATTTTGTTGAATAAGTTAATTTAGGTTTTTAAAATTTGTAAACGAAGCTGGTCTCTTGTTGCTGAAATGAAGGAAATTTCATCCATCGATTTTGTAACATGAAATGTATTTTAAAAGAAAATTTCTTGTATTGCATATTGCATTGCGTAGTGGACAAACATTTTTTTATTGAAAATACAAGAATCATCCCCAAAAATTCATGATTGTTCTTTTCAATAATATTTGTTGAAGCATTGTTTAGCATAGTAAATATAAAGGGTTCAATAGACGAAATATTATATTTAAATTCAACTCTACGCTTAGTTCAATATTTGCAAAACAAATGGCGTAATTTTGTTTCTAGCTGCAGAAGAAATGTTTTAATACAACATTTGACAAGCTTCCCCCTTATTAATAAACGCTGCGTAAAAGTTATCAACTCGTTATTCAGACGTTTCGTAAAATTTTTGTATGCTATGTGATGTCTACTAGCTAACTAAAGAAACCCCCGACTCTGATGCTAAGATCGGCGCGGAACAGGTAGACCTAGAGCTCAATGACAGTACTAATTCCGAAGATGATGGCGAGGAATCAGAAGACAAAATTAACAACATCCATGATAAAGACAATGGTCAAACCAGTTGCAATTTGCGTAACTTTTTTACCGGCAATCACTATACAAAATGGTATACAAAGCCACCCAGGCTTCAGCGTGAAGAAGCACATGATATTTTGATATTTTACGTGAAAAGATTTGGACCGGTCCTCGTTCAGGAACAAAAATTTAATTGAAGTCCTTAAATAAAATGCCACTTGAAATACAAAAATTGGACTTTTGCAAAACCTGACGAATTTCCAATCAAATGGGAAGTATCAAAATCAAAAAAAGCTTTCGACTTGGATTGGAATTTTGCTAGTTATGCGGGATGTCACCGATAAAATTTTGAAACTGTAAGTAAACTTTGGTGCAAGAAGTTGCCATATCGCTCTATAATGTCAGTTTGCCGCTTGAAACCAATCACAAGTTTTTATCGATTTAGTTCTGAAGTGCCGATCGCGTGGCATCTGATAAGGCAGCTCCAAGACCGCGTGTTTCTAATTTAATTTCTGTCGATGTTCAGTTTTTTGCTGTTATTCATACAAAATGTATGAAAATTAATATATCTACTGTAGGAACTGTTCATCAATGCAAAATTAACTTCAAAATTAAAAAAAAAAACCTGCGAATAAATAGGGAAAAAAGTAAGGTACCATTTACGTGTAGAAATCGATAATTCAGTCACTGAGTAGGTAGGGGTTTTAAGACAAGTTCAAGACTTTGCAAGATATCTCCCAAAGAAAATTCAAATATCTACCCGGGTAGACACCATCCATGCGAAGGTTAATATGTTTGACACACTTTTCACTTGAATGACATTTTTGTTTAAAAACGCTAGACCTCATAAGTTCACGTTCCCCCTACTCAGGGATCAATCTTTCTCCACTCCACGCTAACACCGAGATCCAATAACATATAATTATAAAGCTACTTGCATTATCGACGTTTTCTCACTGCATCAACAACTCTTTTGCATAACAATATCAGTTAACACTTTAACTTTTGGATGCCGTATTTTTAGCCACTTTTCGGGAGAGATGTTTTTATTTTGACGTGTATACAACAATTCCTCTCATTTTTCATTTAAAACAAAAAAAAAACTTGTTTGCACATTCTTACTGTGTTCACTGCTTAAATTGAACAGTAACTGACCAGTTGATTAACATATTGTGCTACGCCGGCCGTTTGGGTCCCCCTAGCTTTGTGAATATCCAAATGAACCCATTTCAACTCGACCTCAATCCTCACTGAAAACTGACTATGGCAGATGTAATAATTATTGTTGTGATTGCTTTATGATGACCTTGCTAGTTTTACTGCAGTCGCAAGTAATATCTTGCTGAGGGGGTTCCTATAACTTTCCTGCGTGATCAGCAGAGTATAATGGCCAAGTATCGTTGTTGGAAATGTTTTTAGTTTTTGCGAGCTGTGGCTTTTGTTTATTAAGTTCATGGCATGCAAATCGACTCCTTCTGGTTTTAGGTTTTTTTTTTTTCCATAAATCGAAAGTTCGGATTTGACAAAAATACGTAAATTGTTCTTTTTTGTTATGAGAGATTTCGATGTCTTTGAGGTTGATGACTTCGATTTGGACTTTGTAAAGACTGAGAACACGGCTAAGGCGGTGGACCAGTGGTCATTGATTATGACGTCCAGCTGGTGACAGTAAAGCTCTGACTTCAACCACAATGATGTGTGTTTTTACACGAAAAAGAAATACGCGAGTCAATCATTAAACGCTTTTGAAAAGTCGCCAGAACGCATACCAACCTTTATTTGTGAAGAAAGTATCAGTTTTCAGAGACTGCTCTGTAACTATGGAATTTTCGACCAAATAATTTGTCACGAATTCCTTGTTCTAGAGCCCTATGCTGATGTTAGGATAGGCAACCATATTTTAACAAAACTATGCAAATAACAATTTTTAAAAAAATTGCCAAAAGTGCGGTTTAATTTCTGTAGTAGATAGTTTTAAAACGGGCGCAATTAGTGTGTTGGACTTGTCAGCGAGAGGTCCCATGTTCGATTCCCGAAAAAACCCAAGCTTCAACTTAAGGCTTTTCCACCTCTCGGGAACGTCTGACAAAGATCCGAGAGAATAACTGTCATGAAAGAGTAGCCGTTTGGCCTCGGCATAAAATTGTAGATCCCTTACATTCGTCCCAAAAATTAAGACTCACACAAAACGAGCAAGAAGCTAGGCCTAGGGTCCCTGCGGACCTATTGCGTCAACTATGTATTTATATATTGATACAGTTTTCTTAAAGGCAGTATTTGAGCATGACCCTTAATTTAGTTGGAAACCATTTTCACCAGTCCGATTTTGATATCGGCAACTTGAAGATCTGTTCCAGCTTTCCAATTGAAGTCGGAACCTTTCTTGTAAGTTTACACATCCGATTCATCAGTCAAATATTATAGCAAAATAAACTCTGTTCGAATTTAGAGATTGGATTTCCGTACGAATCAAATCGAATTAAAATCAATACAATTGAATAAATTTAATGGGAAAAAGTCACAAATATCTCTGTTTAAACCCAGCTGTAAAAGCATTTCGGCTTTTCGACCGACACCTTTAGCATTTAGCTTTTTATATTCGAGAAGTCGTTTGGAAAATGCTTTGCACTCAAAATATTTACTGTAACACTAGGAAGTGTCGCAGGTCGCAACTCTCGATTTTGTCGATGTTGAATAAAATTCACCTGAAGGACTACCTATTTGCTATCATTATGACATGGCAACACTGAGGACTGAGTACAGAAGTGAGAATGAGTGTGAGTGCTGAGTGAGACTGAGTGATGTTCAATGTACCATTTTTTCCTCTTATACTACTCTTATATGGGGTTCGAAAATACGGAATTTCACCATTTACACGGAAGGGATTCAGTTTAGGGAGACGTTTTCACGGAATTTGCTGAGGATGAGCACGTTATTGGGGTGGTTGACACGGTTTACCTTAGGAATTCCTACAGAGCCGCAACTCGCTCGTGTGGCACAAGTGTACGCCTTTTTCTAAGTTCTGTGGAGAATTGTACATTGCTATGCGAGAAAGAGATGCATTTTTCATATCATCTTCAGTGTTCAGTTTTGTATTTCTATTAAAAAAATAGAAAATAAACGGTTTTCCAATGAGAGGTGTTATTGTGAATGACCCGCTATCTCGGTAGCTGTCACTTTTGAAGCTTTTATTCTTTGACATTTGACAAGTAGAAACTACGCCATTACTAAAAATGGAACGATACACGCTTCAACAACGCATTGAAATTCACTTATTAAAATTCACTACAAAAATGGTGAAAATCTTGCAGTCACAGTTCGCAAAACTAAAGCATTTTTTGGTCGTCGTGAAGCACCTTGTCGGACCGCAATACAGAAATTGGTGGAAAAATTCGAGCTATTGGGACAAGTTAGTGATGTGACGAATAAAACCCGTGCACGTCGCTCAAGAACAATTGAGAATATTGCTGCTGTAGCCCAAAGTGTTGAAGAAAACCCAGGTTTGTCCATTCCTCGTCGTTCTTTGGAATTGGGCATTCCACAAACGTCATTACACCGTATTTTATATAAAGATTTGGGTCTTAAGGCTTATTAAGTTCAGTTAACAGAAGAACTCAAGCCGGCCGATCATCAACAATGAAAGCATTGATCTTTTACGGGAAAAGTTTCCGGACCGTGTTATCTCTCGAAGAGGTGATCACAATTGGCCACCGATATATTGTGATTTAACACCTTGTGACTTCTTCCTTTGGGGCCACGTGAAGGATAAGGTCTACGCCAATAGCCCAGCGTCGATTCAAGACCTCAAAGATAAAATTCGTGAGGCTATCGAGGACATAGGGCAGACACTTTCCGATTTGGTTATGGAAAATTTTATGAAAAGGATATGGTCCTGTATGCGTGTTCGTAGTATCCATTTGGCTGATGTTGTTTTTCATTATTAACGGCATACCTTCCTCTTTATTATGAAATAAACATCCGATCATTTATCTCAAAAATGGCATTTTTCTTTGAATACCAAAATAACACCTCTTATTGGAAATACCTATATTTTCCACTTATGCAATTTGTTGTAATATTAACAAGTAAAAGTGTTATCATCGGCCTGGCCGATGTTTTGATACCCTCCACTGCATACAAGTCATGCAAAATACCAGAACTACTTGACCGACATAGCCCATTTTTAATACCAACCTAACGACGATAAAAATAAGTCCTTTCACCAAATTTCATTCAGCTACGTAAATTACTTTGGGCGCCATCGTGCTTTCAACAGCCAGAGAGACACATGGGTCCAATATTGGTTTTGTATGGGAGGTACTAGAACTACTTGACCGACATACCCCGTTTTCTATATCAACCTGACGCTGATAAAAATAAGTACTCTCACCAAATTTCATTCACCTACGTCAATTACTTTGGGCGCTATCGTGCTTTCAACAGACAGACAGACAGACAGACAGACAGACAGACAGACAGACAGACGGACATGGCTAAATCGATTCAGAATGTGATCCTGATTCAGAATATATATACTTTATGAGGTCTCCGGTGACTCCTTCTTGGCGTTACAAATGTATTGGCAAAGTGAATATACCTTCCTCTGGAGGGTATAAAAATCAAACTAGACAGCTCAAGTGATGGAAATGGGTACAATGTGTAAAGTATGCCTTAGGCTGCGTTGCGATGATCGTACGAACGGTCTTAAAGTTCGATCAGAGACAAATCATACTGAGAATGAGAACCCCAACTCGCAATTCTCCTGCCGCTGGCCCTCTCAGTCTTTTTTTCAAATTCGCCATTTTGTATTCCTATCGGTGTTATGTCAATTGAGAATCCGTGTGACATGCAAAAACATACAAAAAATACAAAAATAAATGCTGCCAACCGCGGCAACCGTGGGGAAATGTGAAAAAGTTCGGAAATATTTTTTTTTACATCACTGAGGGCCGTTTGCTGCTACGACTCATAGCGAACTAAGTTCCACATAAACTCTTATGTGACAGTTTATGACCTGAAAAAAGTAGCCCATAAGTATTTAAGTAGAACTTAAATCGTTAAGAGTCGTATGAGCAACCGGCCCTGAATGTCATATTATTCACACGTAACGAACAGATTCAAATTTAATTTTGAAAACAAATTTTGTTTGCACAATTTAAATGACTTTTTCATAGAAACCAGCGGAGCCATTTTTAGTTTTCAAAATAATATTGCTCTAATGCTCTTTCTTTTTTTTTTGGATGAATATAAGAAGAGACCTGCAAGTGAATAACACCTGCACACCCAAGATGGCAAGGCGAATAATGCCCCAGTCTCAGGCTTGTCAAAGTATAGTGCGACCTTTTGAGCCACGCCTAAAGTGTGGTAGTTTGCGGCTGGATTTTATTTAAAACGCTAACGAGCTTCCAGTCAATGGTCGAGGGCATCAATATCTATGGGGTTCAGTGGGTGAATGTGCTAGAATGAAACCACTGGCAGTACCAGTGCACATGACATGCTCATTTTTAAAAGCAATGATTTTTGTGTAGGTCAGTGGCTTAGTCCCAGTTTCTGATCCCCGAAAAACAGACAAATGACATCAGAGGGTTTTTTTCACTGCGCCACCACAAGTCTGACAAACATTCGAGAGTAAAACTGTAATGACAGACAGCTTAGCAATTTGCCGTTTGGAGTCGGCATAAAATTGTAGATCCTTCCAATCGACACAAAAATTAATAACTCTCAAAAACACTAATGCTTGTGAAAAGCTAGGCCTCTGGTTTCTTACGGGCCTGTTATACCAACTATTTATTTGCCTTTTTTTTGGACACAAAAATCTAGAGAAAAGTCGTTGAACCGGAGCTGCTTTCGTCCGGGCCGAAGCACAACCGAACATTTATTCACGCTCAGGATATGGTACTGGAAAAGGCTAAGGGGTTTGCTTTTAGAAATTATGTGAGTTCCTCAAAGTGAATTCTACAGTAGCGCAATCCAAGAAAAGATCATTTAAAAGGTATGTTCCATTGAAACGGGTAGAGAAGTTGAAGTATCTTCCTAGCTAGGCCTTTCTAAAATCGGGCGGACCGAAGTTTGTTTTAAAGCAAAGAAATCGGTTTTTAATTTGGTTTATGAAAATGAACGAAGGAATAAGTATACCGAACTGAGTTTCCGTCGTTCCTTTGTTGGACAGAATCGAAGTCATCGTGTGGTACTCAATGTCGACAGTTACCAATTTGTCGGGACTTTTCCGAGAATCGTAGTTTGTACCTAATAACAAAATTCTTTTTTTTAAACTCTAAACAAATGCAAACCAAGAATACAGTAAATTAATTTGAAAAACTATAAAAAAGTCATCAAAGGTAGAGCTTTGGACGTCCAACGTTCCGATTTATATTTACCTCTTCGATTGAGACGGATGCCATCATCGTCCTTCCTGTTAGTTATTGTACTAAATTACACGGCGAGGAATCACGGCGTCTACAACTCTTATACGTCGTTGGTTTTAGCTTTTGTAACAAGCAGCATTTGAGCATTTGTGTGCATTGAGTTTTGCGATACGTCACGCGTAGTCAGGATATTGATATCGATTTTCCAGAAATATCTTGAAACACAGGCATATGCAACTTTAACTAGGTAATTCACAGATAATTGCTTCTTTGTTGATGAACAGAGCACGGCCCTATTTCAATAGTCGTGAATTCAGTAAATTTTTTAAGAAATTGCAGTCACAACAGACAAAATTGAATAAATTTATTTGCCAAATGAATGCTTTTGAGAAAAAAAGAGCATGCTTGCGGGAGTAATACACTGTCACACTTTTCCCTGAGAGAGGTTTCTTCTGTCGGAAACACAATTAAACTGTTGGGGTGGGGATACATCCGAAATTGTACCACTCAAATGGGGATGCTTATGAAAAAGTGGGCCTGGGTCCTCTCCTACATGACGTATGAGATCGAATGCAACAAATATTCGTAAAATATCAACCGCCATCGTTGAATCATCTATTAATATCCGTTTCCTGTTTTTTTTTGTTTTTAATTCAAAGATAATCTCCAAATTTATGCTTTCTCTTTAAAGCCTAGTATGTTGCTATTAAGCCCCCATACAAAATGTCTCCAAAAATAAAAGTAGGCAAAGCGGTTAAGCCAAGCAGTGCGCAGTTCAAGCTAGATTTGTTAGCCACTGTACGAAAAATCTCTACAGAATTTAAGTAAGCGTATTAATGCAAAATATATTTTTCCACAGCTAAATTTTGACAGATCAGGGAAAATATCGATACAAAATTTCAAACGAAAGCAAATTAACAGCAGCAAGTCAATCAACTTTGCCAACACAGTTCTTTTTATTACGGAACTAAAACTGTCAAAATTAAGCGAACATTAAGCAAAGAGAAACATTGGAGAGGCGCTTATTTTTAGCTTTCCTGGAATTATGCGCAACAACAACTCCAGGCTTAAATAGTAAAAAATCATGTTTTTTTCAAATTTATATTAACTTTATCTTGTTTCCTTTTTTTTTATTTTAAAAAGCGCAGATCGTAGTAGCTGCCTCGTTCCAGTCGTATAAAATGGCTGATGACGCTACGATCGTGAATGGAGGAAACAACTGTGGTTCGCGAAAACCTACGCGCACGCACTAAATGCGAACGTCTAGAGGAAGAGTATGCGCAGGAGTCGGAATATTTAGAGCATTTCTTGGGAATCATCTTTTGACTATGCGAGCTCCCTTTTGATACTGATTTCAACTACTTATCGAGCTTTATAAAGTTTCACTTACACGGGATAGCTTTGTTCGCTGCCCATTACCAACTTCCACATGCATGAATAAATCTTGGGGAATGTGACCAATAGTTTCCAGTCAAAGTTACCTACAGAATGACTATTGTTCCTCTTTTTGATTAGGCACTTACCGTCATATTTCCATTATTACCTTAACCTGATCAATTCGTTTATAGTAAAATAGTAAATAGATGGCGCCACAGGACCGTATAGAACCCTAGGGTTGGCTTCTCTCAACAATTCATTTGCTTGAGGTTTCCATTTTCTTTTTTGGGACGAATGGAAAGGACCTCCAATTTTACGTCAGATGTTCGCCAACTAATAAAAATGTAAGTTTGAATAAAAACAACTCTGTTTAACTATGTATGTATTCTGATCTCATTGTATATTGTCATTTGCTTTATTAATTTCACTTAAGTATAATTATTACAATATTATTAATAACTGATATGTTTAAGAAAAATATTGTCACTTACACTTATGTTAATATTATGTATAATATTTACAAAAATTCCAGATGTCAATCCTTAAAAAAATTAAAGTTTTTTTTTTTTGTTTGTTTGTTTGATATTGTTTTTCATTCTCCTTAATATTAAAAACTAATTGAATTTGAACATACAATATAAGATATGTTAAATGAACAAAGATATTTTAATTTGTTTTTAAATGTTTGATTTATAATTATGTCGTTTGTTTGGCTTTGTTGCTAGCTCAATAATATTGTAAACTATTTAGTAACAATATGTTTTTTCTTTTATTTTTTATTGTAAATAGTTTAATCATTTAAAAATGTGAATTTGATTGCCAGTATTTATTTAACAAAATAATATATAACAACATTTTAACAAGTATATATTGTGACCTATCATTTACTGTAGTATTGTCAAATTTTGTATTTATTTCATAAATACAATGTAGTATCTTATTTATTGTTTATGAAAACTTTGCCTTAAGAATTAGAATTTTTCAAATTAATTCTCTTGCAAATGCGTTACTTATATTTATTATAAAAAAAATAAAAAAAACATAGAAAGTGGGTAAATAATGAGACATAGACATCACAACGCAAAAGTATATCCGGTTCGATGGAACAGAAAACACCAGATTTAGTAAAAAAAAACATTTAAAGTTTTAAATTAAATAAATGTGCGTTTTCTTTATAAAAATTAATTAAACTTAATGATTTCTTAAAAAAAAACGAGTGCTCTGTCAAATAATTGACTTAAGTAGAATCACTGCGACTGGATTACATTTGATAACTAAGAACAAGAACAACCATTGTAAGGTAGTAGAAAGACAGAGAAACGTCATTTTTAATAAGAAAAAGTTGAATTGCACAATTTTTCAAGGAACGGCAACTCTTTGCGTTTCAAAATCTTTGTAAACGCATACGAGCCCTCTTACGGAGCTTACTAATTGACATAATGACAAAATTGAAGTTACACGGCCTTTAACGAAAATCGGTTGAAAAAATTAATTTGCTAGGAGAAAAATTATTTTTT
This sequence comes from Cheilosia impressa, assembly GCA_948293265.1. Taxonomy (NCBI): domain Eukaryota; kingdom Metazoa; phylum Arthropoda; class Insecta; order Diptera; family Syrphidae; genus Cheilosia; species Cheilosia impressa. The sequence goes on from OX411884.1 coordinate 15,671,150, forward strand.
TTATTAAAGTGATCGCCAAAGATGGCTTATGAAGAGATGGATTATGTGCAGCCATTGTTTCGGCATACCCCAACTGTCAAACTCGTTGCTCTGTACAGCATGATGAAACCTCACTGCTTCGTCAAATTCGAAAAAAGAGATGAACCCAAGACTTCCTGAATATTATTCTTGAAGCAGTTGTACGAACCTCGTAGTCATAAGTGAACAGCAGCATAAAATCACAACAACTCTAAGGTCCAGTTAAGGACTCTTGTCTAATAGGGTTTACGGAAGAATATTGGCGTACAATCGTTCTGAGCAATCGCTATTTCTTGGGCTAGCAAGGCATTAAAACATAAGATCCCTCTTTCAGACACGTGTCCAACGAGTTCTTGATTCCACCCCTTACTTGGCACCTTGGATTAGCTGGCGCACAATAAGACGACCGAGCACCATTTAAAGCCGAAATCTATAACAGTGCTTCTCTGTAAAATCGAGCACGATCGCATAAAGCTGGACGATAAAACAAGCAAGATCGCCGAGCATAAAACGTCTGCTCGCTACTCATGTGTAGACATAAATGAAACAATCATTTAAATGCTTGACGAGGATATACGATCAAAAATAGATGAAGGTACAACTTGCTAGAATGCAAACATGGAACATCGATTATTTATGGTACCAGACAGTGCCGCCGTCAATGTCAAAATAAAAAATAGTTCTGTAGAAATTATGCTTGTGTGCTCAGCGTCCGACGATACAGCACCTACGAGCACAATTTACCAAGCCACACAGCGACTTGGATTATCCGCATCCTTTAAATGTCGCTCGAAGCACTCTGGTTTGCTAGTTGTTTTTATATTGCCAGCACCGAAGAGTTCAGAGCGTTAGTTGCAGTTAATCAATCATATTTAGTGTCCAGGTTAGATTTTACAAACTCACAATGGCGAAATTTCCCATGTAAAATTATCCATTGTGACCTACAAAAATTTAGTGCGAAGGTCAAAAATGGTTATTGGTAAGGCCCAGAGTGAACATCGCATCATCGGTACGGAAGTAAGTAATTTTCCTTTTATGCAACTGAATGATCTTCTAAAATAAAAGCCGAAAGAAAATGCTCACCGTCGAGCATTAAAAATCCAGCACAATGTTGTTAAAACAGGAATCGCTATCGATTTCACTATAATCGCATCAATTCATCACCGGCTTTATTTTTAACCAGCGTGAACTGGCACAAGCAAAGCTAGATTCTCGCGTTTTGACTTTACAATCGTCATGCATGATTCCACGGTTTGGTAACCACTGCGTACATACTTCCCCAAATTTGAAGTCGAGAATTAAATTTATTAATAAAACGGCTGAAGCTTAAGCTCGCTTACATATTTCTGACAAACCAAAGTTCATCTTAAGTCAATCTGAAAATGAGACCTGTCAGACGGACGGACGTCAACAAACAGTTTAATTTTCCAAAAACTAAATTAGTGATTTTGGCTGATTTGGCTACCAATAAACATTTTTAGTTTCCACTCTAAATTTTAGTAGTTCACAGTGGCTACATTTGCCATACGAATTTCGCTATTGTGAGCTTCCGTAAATCTAAAGTCGAGACTAAAATTTATTATTAGTACTGCCCAGAGGATTACTAACAATCACAATTATTTTTAACCTTTACACTAAACATTTCTTAGGTCACAATATGAAATTTTGTGTGGAAAATTTCGTCATTGTGAGTTCGAAAGTAGTAGTAGTATCGCGGAGAGTCTTCCTAAAAAAACAACTTGATGAGCTTAGCACCAGCTTTTATGATATCTACAATTCAATAACTTGGACTACCTAAAAATCATTTTATACCTTCACACTAAATATCTTGTAGGTCACAATGAATAATTTTATATGGAAAATTTCCATATTGCGAGTTTGTAAATTCTAGCCTAGACACTAAATATGATTATTAGTAAAGCGCATGTAAAAAAATTACCTGCAGGAAGTACAAAATCTTTAACTTTAATGGAATCTTAAATTAGCTTCATCACCAAAAATTCTCTTGCACCAGGTTGGTGAAATAAAAACGCGACTCTATTGTAAGTCACACGGTATCCAAAAGAACTTTTCAATGGCAAACAAAAAAGTACTGCCGTCAGATGGCAGAAAAGGCAGAGCACGTGTTTTATTGAAAATAAATCAAAGTGAATCGATAATAACTTAAATAAGACACAGAAGCTACCCCAGCAGAAAGAGCTGTAGTTGGGTCTAAAGGATCAGTAGACATTATCAGGTGGTCATCGCTCTAATTATCAACCGCTTGTTTCGAATGATGGAGAAGGCATATTGTCCTACAATTTTAAATCATTCAATCACCAAATCGCAGACCATTGTAGAGCAGGAGTTTAGCGCTTCGATAGGCAAAAATATACATATCAGCTTAGATACATCACGAACTCACCCACAGAATTGTGGACTTCCACCGAAGGAAGATGGAAGATCATCAGCGCAGTTGTTCGCTGAGAAAAGAGAGCAAAATGCTGACAGAGTATTGTCCAGGGCAAAGTTGGTGGTTGCTGCTTGTTGTAGTGATCCCGCATTCATCGAATTTTATTTTTGTACATAGCTTCTTTTACATGAACTATTTAGCTAGACGTGGCTACAAGGTGCGTCCTTTATTTGCACACGTTTGTAAGGCCGCGCACCAATCTAGCATACAGCCGGAGTGCAGAATTTTCTCGGAATACTCTCTAGCTGTGCGGCACCGAGTGTATTCCAATAGTGCTTTCCGCTTGCCACATGCCTTTTATAAAAATATTAAATGCAAGATGCTTGATGTGCGCTTCCTGTACGCTTGCTGTTGCACTAACGAGAGTAATTTTTTGATAATATCTTCATACGTACGAATTCGAGAGTACTTTCTTTTTATAATTTGGGAGCAGGAAACTGAAAGAGCAAAGACAGACCTCTCCTTTGCATGAGGCAAAACGAGGAATTACTTCCATTTCTAGCCCATTTATAGAAGGAATCAAAGAAACAGCACAGGAAAGTCAGGAGCCCGCTATTTTTTATTAAAAGAAGTCGTGTTTCGTATTTAATTGTGAAGAAAGCAAATGCTCGCCGGACTTTGGTGCCAGCTCTACTCAACAAAGAACTGTCGGAAAATATATAAATTTGCGACAAAGCTGTTCAGTGAAATTAAATTATGTCAAATTAAATTGTCTCCTTGACAATTCGGGGAGTAATCATGATCTTCAAAATTATATTTCGTGGTTAAATTTGACGGCTGTCAAATGGCGTACCGCATACATGATAAAATATCAGGAGATATTGGGGGAACGCCATTTTTGGGCGACCGTCGTTTGTTCTTCTGTCACACACAAACAGCAGTCCTAATGCCCTTGGAATGCATTTGTAAAGTAAGACGATAGAGACGTGGGAGGATAAAAAGTCACGCAAGGAAGTGACATTTGGCATCGTCAAGTCCACTACTGCAGAGACTCGATCAGATAGTCCAAACTTGCTTGCCGAAGGATTCATATAATTTACTTGGAGTTGAAAAATCGGATCTTGCTGGTCGATTTGGGTCCTGTCCAACCCAAAATCCACCGAGTCAGCAAGTCATTATTTTTAGACTTTATCTTCGTCGTAATTTAATTCTAGTTGTGAGGTAGTTTATGGCACAACAAAATATAGTAAACAACTGAAACTTTAGAGGGGAAACGAAGGATATACATTTTATAACGTTTGAATTTGTTTCGTTTGGTTTTTCTTTTTTTTTTTTGTTTTTTTTTTTTTGCTTGTAAAAGGTCCCTGTCCATTGCTATTACACATTCCTTCTAATTCTTATTATCAACATATAGCTGGTTATTGTATTATTTGTTTTAATATAATTTAGGTAGACGATAACAGTGCAAATGTAAATTAGTGTAGAAAATTCTGCAGACAATTATCCAATGAACTAGATAAAAACCGAAGTCTTGAATGGAATTAAGTTTTACTTACTCTAACTTATGACAATACTCGAGAAGAAGATGCTTAGACGAAAACCCGTAATCGATAAGCATAGATAGTTCACTTAAATATAAAATATATATATATTGTACATACGAAATAAATGCGCTGATGACTCGCTGAGAAGGGATGGCCACCTCGGGTCTCTGCCCCGTTTGTGAGTAGTCGCGGTGATCGCGAAGATGGTACTACCGCCGATGAGTATGTGTTGCGGGTGTTTTCATGTTCATAGACCGTTGATATTTGGGAGATTACTAAAAGAAAGGGGAGATAAAAATATTGCAGATTGCAGTCAATTGGAAAATTAAATATACATATTATATTGTTATTTGTGGCTGCACTCTATGAGCACTCCGAGCGGTGTAGCAGATCAAAGACATCAACCACATCAAGGAGGCGCAGAAGTCTTACATCAGCCCCATATGGCGAACTAGATTGAATCAACAGCGACGGCAACAGTCAATTTGGCAGATGCATTACTTTAACCTCGGCTTCGGATGATGTGGATTGGTCTTTGGCGGCAAACTTAGGCAAGAACTCTTAAGCTACAACTTTGTGAACGACCGCCTCACGACAATCCGCATCAAGGCTAAATTTGACTCGAGAAGGAGAAAGACGACGACACCAAAAAGAGTTCCTACGAGCTCTTAGGCAAAACTTACAAGCAGGGCCCTTGTAGAGCAAATGGACACGAATGATCCAACCTCCGAGCCGGAAGATCTTATAAGCCACACCCGAGACGGCGCAGTAGAGGAGGACTGCGACTCAGGTGGCGCACGCTAGTGGAAAATGACTGTAACCAACTGGAGCTGGAGACAGCTGGCTAAAGATCGTGCTGGCTGGAGACGCTGCTAGGTTGATGCCCAGATCCAAACGGACTGTAGCGTCACCTTAAGTGAGTTATTTTTGTTTATAACGGTACATAAAGGGTATTTCATTAAATACTTGTAAACTTCTTTTTCCTATGGGTGCGTTTCTTTTTTAAATAAAATCCAAACTACTTGAAAAAAAATTGTATTGGCTGGAATTACTTTCACAACATTTTTGAATGGATCTCGACTTCGTTCATATATCCACCACGGGAACGTTTGCAGCGGTCGATACGTTGAACTCAATTTTGGATGACTCAGCCGGATATTTCGACCGCTTCTGCAGCTATTTCTTGTTCAATATTGGCTCTGAGCTCGTCTTACTACGCCGGCTTGTTGGCAAAGACCAATGATTTAATGTAGCCCCATAAAAAAAGTCTAGAGGGGCTAAATCACACAATATCGGCGGCCGAACTAAGGCTTCAATAACTCGATTGTTGCACCCATTGTGTGACTTGTGGCACCGTCTTGTTGAAACCACATATCACTGATGTGAAATTCATGCAATTGCTCCAACATGTCTCTGTAGCGAATAACTTTTGCCGTGACGTGACGGTCATTTTCATCGGCGAAAAAAAAAAAACGGCCCAATGACGCCACCGTCATGAAAATCGAACCAAACAGCGACTTTTTGCGGATGAAGTACTGTTTCAGGAAGTACATGAGGGTTCTCACCTGTCCAGTAATGCATAATTTTTTTTACTAGAACATGAAATACTTGTCTACTGGGACCAGAATTACGGCCGAAAATTTGCGTTACCGCTCTTAAAGTTGCGACCACCACCACCGACTCGGAATTGCGGTAGTAAATCTTAATTATTTGTGAACGTTGTTCCTTCGTGTACTTCACCATGATGAAAATGATTTTACTTGATTTTACTGAATATTTTGACATTGACAGTTCGGTAAGCGATTTATGGTGCGTTCACGCTGAAAGTTTGTATTTAGTTAACAAGTCGCTAATGAAAGACCATTATGTTAAATGTATCTATTTGCTTTTTTTTTTAAGTGGGTAAATGTGTAAGTAAATATTCACTCTCGAAAAAATTTTTAGAAATGTTGTGAATAATTTTAACTACTTACCATCATTATTTTCAGCCGGATCGGTACTATTTTCGAGAATATGATTTATTACGATTGCTTGCTTCGGTCGAAAGACCTCATTGATCTCTTTGTTGTACGTTATTGTCTGCTTTCGAGTTGATTTCGGTGTGGTAATCGGCTTTGTTATAATAGTTGTTTTCGGCTTTGGCAAGCGGAGTTCTGAAATGAAAACACACAAATTTAAAGTACGTTTTTTATGCGTTGGTCCTTTATTTTTGTGCAAATATTAGGTCCATTGTTAGGCTACATTTCTTTTATAGTTTACTGTTGTTGTTTAATGTTTGAATCATTCCATTTACTTTTTTAATCAAATAACAATTATAGTTACACAAATAATTTATAGTTAAATACATTAAATTATATTTAATTTCAATATATAAAATATCATGATCACATTTCCTACTTTTTGTAGACTTTTTAAATGGTTGTTAAAATAATAAACAAAGCATCAAAATCATTTAATAATTTAAAATATTAAAACACTTACAAAATGTAATGGCTGAAAATTATATTTGAACAAGTTTAGTACCATGAGTATTACCAATATTCGTATGCGTTTTCACTTATTTTTTCCTACTGAGCTACCCGAACAAAAGAGTAGATCCCAACGATTTTATCAATTAACTAGCCATACAGTTTTTTGACACGCCCATTTTTGACCCGAATTTTTTTCACAAAGACAAACATGCGCAGAAAAACTAAATTCAGTGAGTAAGCTACAGACATGTTTATTGAATCGCTGAAACATAATTGGTTGGGGTCATAATTCTGAGAGGACCAAAGCTCTGCTTTTCCAAATTTTAGTTTTTAAACTAACTGAATTTACAAGATTTTGTGCTACTAATTTAAGGGAAAATAAAATTGCAGTGCATCGTACGAATTAGGACACTCTTTGAGTGTGTGAGGCATTATGTAAGAACAGTACTTTTTCTGATCTAAAAAAATTAATAAATAAATACATAATTTGTGGTTCGAAAAAATCTATGAACATTTAAAAAAAAGCAAACAAAAATAACCATTATAAAGAAAGAGACAGAATGTATAATTATTGCGCGGTACTAATAAATAATCAAATTTAGTGTCGGTTATATTTTACGAACTCACAATGGCAAAATTTTCCATAAAAATGTTTATTGCTAAGGCCCAATATGTTTAAGTATTTCTGATTAAGGTTATATTTATTTATTATTATTTTTTTTTAACGTTAATTGCAATTTGTTATTCAGTAAAGAAAACAACATTTTCGGCAACTGTTTCATACCTACTTTGTTCTAATAAAAATTCAAATGCAAAATAGTTTTGATAAAAGCAACTTTAAAAAAGCTGAATTTTATTCAAATATATTTTTTTAACCAATTTAGAAAATTTTGATCAGAATTGTGACCGAAAAAAAAATATTTTTTTTAAGTTTTTGGTTCTGTTTGTTTCGTCGAATGGAGCATTCACTAACCGACTTTTTGAGTCGAACTTAGTCAGCAAAATTTTAGCTCCAATTCATAATTCAATACAAAATTTAGCTGAGCTAAATTTAAACGAATCCCTTCACCTGAGTGGTACGCTGCTCGAGGTAAAAAATCTAACTTTTGTTTCAGAATGCACTCCATGTATCTGTCAAAATTTAGCGTGCCCATTTAATGGGGCGGCACATTTTCTCAACCTATATTTTTAAAGATATAGTTGTTTTCTGTTGCGTTTTTGTAATGATGAGTTTTTTTAATAAATAAATCGACGAGGAGTACCTAGATTTGGAAATGGTTAAAATCAGAGAGTTGAAATTTTGAAGTTATTTTCAAAGAACAGCTGTGACACATATCAATGACATATTCAAATGTCAAAATTTAGGTAATGTTTGGAGAGAAAAGTCGGAGAGCAGATAAAATTAAGTTTAGCTCGAGCAGCGTACTAGGCTTTTAACAAGTAACTTCAAAACTATTAGACAAGTACATAATGTAGATATATTCTAATTGAAGTCATATAAGGAATTTCTGACAGTTCAGACAAATTTTCGTCGCCCGCAAAGACCAAAACGATTGTCAGCGTTACTAAGAAAAACCATCTTCTCAAACATTAGTCATTTAACTATTCTATTCTGTGAGTAACTTTTTATTTTCCATGACGCTATTTGACGTTTCAGAAAAAAAAAAGGTTTACACAAAAATGGGAGCACTGCTCCAGTTCCAATGAATAATCATTCCCATGTCGTCGTCTTGTCGTTACTCTAAATTTCCTCTGGAGCTAGTTTTGTTATTCGCTATTATCCCGCCGTATTCCCCAGTGAATGTAACACAAACCTAACATAACCTCTTTAAAGATGTGCAGCAAAAATGTTTACTTGTACAATTCTTTTAAAAATATTTTCCGTAACCGCATTTCGTTTACACAAATGTAAATGTATATAATTTTTGGTTTACCTTGAAATCTTATTCGAGCCTCCGATTTGCCAAGAGCGTTTACGCTAGAGCAAATATATGCTCCAAAGTCGCTCTTCTCTATCTCATAAATAGTCAAATTGAGCTGCCAAGTGTAGGCATTTATCATAACTTCTGATACGTTGTGCTTAAGCATATTATGAATTTTTAATGCGTCATCTGTGAAGAGGAAAACAAAACAAAAAGGTTTATGATTTTATCTCAACGGAAACAGAAATACGATACAACACAATAATTTAGAGGCAACAAAAAAAAAAAAAAACTATGTGGCATTCGCACTTACTGTTTCCCGTTCCTTCCCTGTACCACCCGTTTAAGGGTTTGGGAAATACTTCAACGAAGCATTCTAATGTCACATGACTTCCAATCGGTGCTGCAACTAGCTGGTTCAATGCTTTAACTGTCGGTGGAACTGAAAAGAAATTAATTGTCATTCGGTCATAACGAGTTTATTAATTAATAAACTGATTAAAGTTATCCTATAAAATAGCATGCAACTTTTTATGGATTAGAGCGCAAATGTTTAAAATACCCGAAAGGGGTGAGTCTGAGTGGTGGGGCTGATATTAAAGGGGTGTGTTTTTGTGTTGATGTGGCTTATGCTGTTCGTAAAGGACCGCGCGACTTTGATATAAGCTATTTATTTTTTTTTAATACAAAGAGCTACTGTAGGTACTGTAGATTTTTTTACTCTCAAGATTATTTTTACTGTTTCTAAGAATATCCATCTTGCTGAAAAGTACAAATGCAAATACAACGAAAAAAAAGAAGAGACTTACGATGTACGTAGACATCAAATCGCTTGCTCACAGATGGCGGTACTCCATTTGATGCGATGCACAAGTAGCCACCCATGTCAGTGCGCTGAACATTTGTTAGATTAAGTCTTGCACCGTCAACCGATTTCACCACTGGAGGAAGAGAATAATGCAATAAAATAAACTGTCTGGGCAGTACTTAGCCAGTAAGCAAACGTATTTTAAGCATCGGTATCTAAATAAAGGTTTACCAGGCCGAGCTTAAACGTACCTCGTTTATCCCTGTTTTCAGCTCTTAGAACGATGTTCTTTCCCCCTTCACGTTTCCAGGTCACAGTTGGTGGCGGTACGCCCGTGGCGTTGCAATGCAATTGTATGGTGCCGCCTTCGTTGCTTATACCCAGAAACGCTTCCTCCGGGCCGGGTTGATTTAGTACATCAGGTGGAACGACAACCTCAAGATAGCCAGACTAGAAATGTATTAAATACGCGGTCATTCATAAAATTAGTGCAAAAGCAAGAACAAAAATCAGAAATTTTCGAAAACTAACATTTGATAGAAACAATTTTCGTCCAAGCTTGCTGCACAGAAAATTTTCAAAAATCCACAGAAAAGCTCTGAATAGAAAGCTGAAGCTTTAATGTGACGTATCCTCTATATAAAACTTTTTTATTGCGACTTTTAATTTACTAAAGGTTCGGGGAGCTGCGAAATGTTGTATAGTAAACAGGTGGCGCTACTGGCCAATAACCAATAAGCCTCCAGTCCGGTTGCACACTCTTGGAGCGATGTTTTCTTTTAAAACTCAGTAACTGGTGGATTAAAATTAAGGACCCTGCATGTCGGACCGTGTCGGACGGATCATGGGACTATCGAAAATATACAGCTGTAGGCATTGTTATAATAGCTCTACAGTTTTTCATACAAATTAAAAAAGTTCTGTTCGCTTGTCGAAATACTGGATTTTTCTTTTATTTTTAGAAAAGTAAATTAAAAAAGTCTTGGAGTTGTTTTTTTTAACTGCACCAAATTAACTCAAAATATTCTTTTTGTATAATATCCCGACATCCTGCACTCAATTTTCCAAAAAGTACTGGAGCTCCAAATTTTCAGAAGTTGTAAACATTTTTACTTTTTGTTTCCATAAGTTTTGGCTAGAGTTTGGCAAAGTGCCCCAAAAACTCAACAAAATTATTTTGTAAATATGAATTGAGAAGAGTTCTGATTACAGGCCAGCAAGGGAAAAAAGCGTACAAGCATTTTTCAATTGCGCAACTAATGATGAGCTTATCATCATAAATACATACTTTTTGTATAGTATCAATCATAACTTAAAAAAAAATCAAATTTTATATTTATATCGATCTATCTAACAAGGTCATGTTTTTTTTAAGACCTGTCAAACATATTTTGGTAAGACAATCATTCCACTTGTAAACGAATACATAAATTCTGAAAGAATGAAGTTACGATGACGCAAAATAAATTGCTTCCTACCAAAAATACGCCAATCTTTGATATTCACAAAATTCTCAATCAACACTGCGTTGACGCTGTTCATAATGATAGATTATTGTACACACGGGTCATTTTCTTGGTATTTCTGATAAAATTTTTTCGCAAAATAAAAACTCAATGTTGTCCGTTAATTTTTACAAAAAAAAAAGTCAAAGTTTTGCAAGCAATTGATGTCCCGGACAATAAATTGTCTGCGAAAAGTGAGTGTAGAATTGTACCAAGCAATCTACTACAATTACCCACATTTGGCTATCATTTCGCAGCAGCAGCGTACTCAAAAACGAAAAGTAGAGCAACACTATCACTTTTGTATAGGATTTTTCCAATACGTAGTACTAGATTAAAATTTCATTTAAGCTTTGACGTTTCCTGTTTATTTGCTGAAAAAGATTTTTGCATTTCTTTTCTAACAGTAGAAATGCACACAAAAAACGAAAAAACTTTCTGTTCTGTTTCAGTTTCTCTTCCTGTTTCTGTTCTTTGTCACTTGGTGCCTTAAGTCAAACTAATGTCAAAGTCTGTCGCATTTTTGCCAGATGTAATTTGTATTTTAAAAAATTAACCTAAATTTGACTTGCGACTGTTAGTGGATAAAAAAAAGTGTTGTTTGTTGCTCCAAATAGCTCAAAGCATTTATTTGACAGATAAAAAAACTACTTTTAGATTTCATATTTCAGCCCGAGCCCATAAGAAAACAAATAACAGATAAGAATCGCAGACTAAGCGCTCTTGTGCGCCAGCATTTCTCCATAGCTCTCCATAGCTTCTCACTGAGCAATATTAATAAATATGTGAAATGATTAAAGCTGACGTCGATTTATCGCAGGAAGTACGTACCTATTCCAATATTTTTATATTTTAACAACATTGCGGTCTCAAAAATATGCAAACGTTTTTCCGCATTAAACAAAAGTATGAAAGAAGCTTCGCATTTTAAGTTCAGTTGTAATAACAATACGTAGTAATTACGTTTTAATCATTTTGTAGCCTTAGGCAATCGGCTACAGAGTCCCACTTCACAATTAGCCTTTCAGTCACCTGCAAGGCCTGCGTGCTTGAGCAAGAAAAGAAAAGCGGAACCAATGTAATTCACGAATAAATCAAATAATAATACAAGATATAATTGCGCTTCTAAGAGAACAATAAGTTTGGTGCTCTGTTTACTTTTGAAAATGCAACCGTTTTCATCCCAACAATACTGATGCCCTACCTATGTAGGTGTTCAACTTGTTTGCGTGGTTTACACCTACACTGCCCTGCAGGATATAACCTCTTCATCGGAACATGTACGGTTGTAGTATGATTGAATCAGATTCTTGATTGGAAATTATAGCTTCATTTGTGATATTGCCCAAAACAAGTTGGTAAAGTATCCTAAACTAATTTCATGTTGTATCTGTGTGATGTAAGCGAACGCAATTGAGAAGCACCTAATCGGAATGTATCTATCTGTAGATAAAAAAGTGTCCGAATTTAAGCTTACAGACGACAATTCCATCAAAATAATCACATATATTTATATTCGCCACTTTTGGAAGTGTGTACACACGTATGGGCTAGGGACGGCGATCCATTTTAAAATGTTTGGAGAGCATCGATGTTTTAAGAAAAGTGTCGATATTTTTCCATCCGTGTGTTCATGTAATTACCACCAATATAAAAATAATAAAGGAAAAAATTCCTTGACAAAATGTTTTCTGGTATACTCTTCGATGTTTGTCAAAAGTTCATGAGAGGTGAGACACCTTAAGCTTGAGGTGTAATTTGTGTTTTATTTTTTCTTGGGCTTCAACTCGAGTCCGCTTGCATAAGAGTTCAACACACTGATCCACTGCGCACTGAGCAAATACCTTATGGAACAATAACCACTACCAATGCCAGATCAATAAATCGTAAATTTTATAGATCTGCTCTGTTGCTATGCAACGGTTAAAAGAGTGGCAGAGCAAAAACTAGCCACAAGTTGTTCATCTTCAACTTTAAATTCGACACAATTTTTTTTTATGGTTTGACTTTGCATGCACCTAAAGACTAGTACAGCCTAGTACGGACCTGTTTCGGACCGAAAAATCCCATACAAAAGTGAAAAAACGAAATCATCACTGAAAATGTCCGCTCTGCTTTTCGTTTTGCAGTACGCTGCTGCGCAATGATGGCGAAAAGTCATTAATTGTAGTAGATTCCTTGGTACAATTCTGCACTCGCTTCAAGCACACATTTATTGTAAGGGACATTAATTTCTTGCTAAAATTTTACGTTTCTACCCAGTATCACCAGCTTTTATAAAAGGTATGGAGCCAAATTTAAAAATGTTGCACCCAAAAATAGCCACTTATTCTGAAATCCAATGGAACAGCAAAACTGCTTCTGACAGAATCCACCAAAGTATTGGTGAAATGCCAAAAAATAATCTACGGCTGCTGTCAGCTGACTTGTAATAAATACGTAAATTGCACTTGTGTGAGTGCTTCTTGAGTGGATTCTGAGAAGCGAAATTCTCTCCTCAGAATCACCAGAAGAGTATTTTTTGTGCCAATGGAACGGCATTTTTTCGATTCCGGACTCTCCCGGACGCTTCTCTTTGTCCAATGGAAAACGACATAAGAGACAAATTGTTAAGCCAGATGGAGTAATCAAACACTTAACTTTTTCTATGTTAATATTTCAAAAATATGTTACACTCGGTCAAATATAAAACAGTAGCTTACGATCCATCGATCTTATAAGCCAGGATCATAAGGGGTTTAGGCTTATCTTTCAATTTTAACATTTTTCAACCGATTAAAGATGGGTTTTTAGTATTTCTTGTATGCGTAAAATTGGGACCATTGGAAATAAATAATATTAAACCAAGTTGCAAGTCAATAAATTGTAGCCTCCAATGGATGGATGGCCTACAACCGTTTGGCTATAATTAAAGACGCGTATTTCCAATGTCACACTTTTCTACATAAAAAATTAACGTGTACATAATTTCAAGCAAGCCGTTCACAACGATATTCTGTCCGATCGCATCGGAGATAAATGAACTTTAACACAATCGCATACACCTGCCAGTCTTTTTTTAGGGCGTGGCTTATAGAATTAAGGTTTTGTCTGTTTAAAATTTTGCACATTTACCTCTTAATTGTAATCACTTTTAAGCGATAGGGCATTTCGCAAGCATCTCTCTTTTAAAAGTGTACTATAATTTTGTATTTAAACTAAAAAAAAAAACACATGAAAGATGTAAACTGTTTTCTTAAAGGTGAGATTAGTGTCCCAAAAATGTGACTTTTTACTAGGCTCTTCAGATTTTTCGTGTCTTAAATTTTATGTTCCACATAACACGAAAAATCAGAGATCAGATATAAGTAGATTGATCGTTGAGCCATCCGTGAGCCTTTTCCATTCCAACAGTGAGACAAACAATAATTATTCCTAGTCTTTTTTTATTTTATAAAACTAGCAGTTTTAAGTTGGTTTTTGTTTACAAACAAAAATATAGATTATTACGCCACAAATGTGATAGGCAAAAGAAAAATGCAAAAACGTCCAAAAACAGCAAACCAAATGAACCCAAATTTGCAAGCATTCGGTATTGATCCAAGAGTGATCCCAGAGTATTCCCGTAAAGTTTGGGCAAAATAAGACAAGGGGGCGTGACACTTCCGAGCAAAAAGCCATTCAAAATGCTATTGCTTCAGATTTATGAGGGCTAATGTTGTAAAATTTATAACTTTGAAAAAAATAGGCTGGGTAGACAAAATTATATTTTTTTTAATTATAGTATTGACAGCTTTAGCCTCGATTCTTTTCTTTCTTTTTTTTTTGTAAAAGGAATTATATTTCCTTCTGGAAGCATTCTACAAAAAAAGGGCGTTGCACCTCCAATGCAAAAGAAAAAAAACATTCCAAACGTTATACATGGGAGCTAAAGATATAAAATTAATTAATTAATGCGCGTAAAAGTCAAAGACTGCAGTGGTAGAGCTTGTCAACTTGACAGAACATTTTCTCAATATGTCAGATTTGGATGCTTTTAAGTGAAATTTGTATGAACAATTTCTGAAGTATGCTTTTTTAATTAAAAAAAAAAAATTTAATTGAATTTTCACAAAAGTTAAAAATTAAAAGTATTTTAAAAATTTAAAAATGTTGATATCACAAACACCATACCTTATTTCGAAAGAAAAAATCTTGCAAGCAAAAATCTCGGAAACAAAAATCTTTAAACCAAAAAAATTCGAAAAATAAAATATCGAACAAAAATACCGTGGAATTGATGCACATTTGGATTTTGAGTAGGTGCGGTTTTCAAACTTTCTTCAAATACTTGCGAAACATGGACACAAAGTAACAGAATTTTCATTTCATACTTATTTTTATTTTGTTCGAAGTATAGTAACATAAAAAAGGAAAAAAAAAATATCTCGAAAAATAATTTTACTTTCGCGATTTTTGCTCTCTCAAGATCTTATGCTATTTGAGTTTAAAAAAAATGTTGTTGAGATTTTTGTGTGTCAACAAAATCTCATGCTACCATAAATAATACCAAAAAGTATTCGAAAAAGATTGTAGATGTCTGAATTTCATGGGTAAGATACCTAATGGGCCTTTCCAATCAGCATTTTTAGTTTCGACTCTAAATTTCAGTAGCTTGCAGTGGGCCATACTAATAATAATTTTTAACCTTCACACTTAATATTTTGTAGGTCACAATATGTATGTATGTATGGGAAATTTCAATATTGTGAGTTTGGAAAATTAAGCCTGGACAATAAGAATGATTATTAGTATCGCGGGTTGTCTATAACGAATTTGGCAATTGTGAGCTTCCGTAAATTTAAAGTCGAGACTAAAATTTGTTATAACTAAGTCGCAATGTCAAAGCAGTTAAACGTGTCAAGATAAATGTTATTTCAACTCAATGAAAACGACTAAAATGTTCTTCTAAGCTTTTTGCTTAGACTCCACAACATCGCAAAAATCTGAAAATAAGTGCCACGCCCATACCATGATCACACGTGTCTTTTTTTCTTTTAATCTTGAGTACGTACCAAACTTTTCATAGGATCTGTATTTATTTGACACATGTAGCTGCCAGAGTCACTTAGTTGGACGTGCGATATTAGGAGCTTCCATGTATTGTGTCCATTATGAGTTACTGATAATCTGGGATTCAGAGAAACCATATGGGTGTGTATGCCAAGTATTGCTTTTGAGTCTGATTTTATCCACGCTACCTGAAATGAGAAAAAATTCGAATGATATAACGAACAAAATGAACAAAAATTTTATTTATATTTTAGAAATTTTTTAAAAGTTTTTTTTTTTTTTTAAATGCACAAGGAACTTGAGGTAGGTACTAGTTCTTTACAAAAGAAGGCATTTTTTGATAAATTTTTATAGTCAAAAAACACGCAATTTTTTAAGGTTACATCAAATCCGTTCGAACAGGGCTCAGTCTAAATGACAATTCTTCCAAACAACATAAAAAAGCGTTTTTTAGGGATTACATCTTTCCACGTAACTTTTTTATATAATTTTTTTTTAAAAGTTCATGTACGCAATTTTTCCTAAAATGGGCCACGCCCTAAAACTTAAAACATAGGTATACAAAATTTAAAAAAAGATCGAAGCAGGAAAAAACTTTTAACAAAACAAGTCCCGTGAGCCACGCCCAAGAATCACTCTTTTGAGTACATTTTCAAAGGTTTTTAAAGTTAGAAAAATTTTAAGTAGAAATTGCAAATTCTGATGTGATCCAGTTAAGTTTATTTTCCTGATCTAGCGTGATCAGTTTGGACTAAAATAAAACCAAAATACTGTACGCAAAATAGATGTTTGCGGCTGTCTTTAAAAAAAAAAAATAAAAACTCTTTTCGGAATTGTCTACTTCCTTTTTTTAAATTTCGTGCAAGTGATTTATGAATTTTAGTTTTATAACAAAAGTTGACATTTTTGACAACTCTTTATATTTGAAGTAACGTAAAAAATATTTGTATGGAAAATAATAGAACAACAAGCAGGTACTTACTCGATACGGTGCTAGGTTATTGACTATGCAGATAAATGAGATATCGCGACCTTGTGGCACTGTTATATTTGACATTTCTGCGAGAAACTGCGGCTCAGAATCAACCGCCTTATTTTGAGCTACGACGAAAAAGAAAAAAAAAATAAACAAAATATTTACACTAGTACATAATTTCAACTTACCACACACAAATATACGAGTGGCCAATAAATTGGCAAGCAGTACTAGTGTGACATCATATTTTGAATAACCCATTGCAACCTTTAAGTATAAGTGAGTAAAAATAACTTTAGTTAGATAGGAAAATTAAAGCTGTGAAACTAAGACCAGTTTTTTAATTGTTGTCAAAATAGCACATAAAATATCACTTCAAGACTCGATCTACTCGATCACAATGTTCAAAGGCATAATGCTTTACAAACAACATTTTTAAAAGTAACAACGCAAATCGCTTATCGCAAAATAAAATATCGTCACCGCTAAACGCACCGCTTTAAAAAAAATTTCAAAGCCTATGCCTCTATGCCACAAACCACGACAAGTATGAGATTTCAGAGAAATGTGCTTCAAGCTTGAAGTGCGGAGAGCTTTACTAATTAAATTAGGCTGGATAACATTAACCGAAAATTGCAAATCTTTCGCAGATCGTACATGCGCTGAATACATCATACGAGTAGAATGTTTTAAACAATGATTGCAACATTTACATACACTAAAAACATCGAACTGTACTGCCGCACAATATAAAAAACCATAAGCGTCAAAGTCGTCTTATTAAATTAATTAATTAATGTTCTGAAGAAATGAATTGACAACATTTGATCAACAGACAGCTGCTCTTATTATGATTGCAGCACGATGGTTGGTAGTTTTATTTGCGCAAGATTGACCTTGTTCTCTACTTAAGTGTTGGTTAACTTTCCCTATTGCACGCAGTGTCGATATAAATGGAGAATAAGATTAGAACCTCGTTAATTAAAGTTGATTAATATGATTCTGTCGTTTCCTTATATCTTGGAGATCGCTGCAGTTGTTGGTCGATCGGCCTATATTTGTTATGAATGCATGCTCATTGAGCAAAGCATCGCTGTAAGGGTCATTGGCTTTGTAACAGTTTCTAGCGGCGATTCTTATATTATATTCTGCTATGAATCCATAAAAAAAAAGCTTCAACTTTATAAATATGTGAACCAAAAATTAGGCAAACTGTGGATCTACTTTTAAAAAATTGAGAAGAGCCAAAAAGACCTGTATTTTTACAAACTTTAATTTTTCTCATTTTTGAGAGCCCAGCAAATTCGTTTCTAGCTTGAAAAAAGACCGAAACCATCTTGTATTACCAAAATATGTAGGCCAGGACATAGGCCAACTGAGGACCTTCTCCTGAAAAATTTTGAAACGCAGAAAAATCAGATATTTTTACGAACTTTAATTTTTCTCATTTTTGAGAGCCCAGAAAATTCGTTTCTAGCTTGAAAAAAGACCGAAACCATCTTGTATCACAAAAATATGTAGGCCAGGACATAGGCCAACTGAGGACCTTCTCCTGAAAAATTTTGAAACGCAGAAAAATCAGATATTTTTACGAACTCTAATTTTTCTCATTTTTGAGAGCCCAGAAAATTCGTTTCTAGCTTGAAAAAAGACCGAAACCATCTTGTATTACCAAAATTTGTAAGCCAGGACATAGGCCAACTGAGGACCTTCTCCTGAAAAATTTTGAAACGCAGAAAAATCAGATATTTGTACGAACTTTAATTTTTCTCATTTTTGAGGGGCCAGAAAATTCGTTTCTAGCTTGAAAAAAGACCGAAACCATCTTGTATTACCAAAATATGTAAGCCAGGACATAGGCCAACTGGCGACCTTCTTCCAAAAAATTGTGAAACGCAGAAAAATCAGATATTTTTACGAACTTAAATTTTTCTCATTTTTGAGAGCTCAGAAAATTCGTTCCTGGCTTGAAAAAAGACCGAAACAATCTTGTATTACCAAAATATGTAAGCCAGGACATAGGCCAACTGACGACCTTCTTCCAAAAAATTGTGAAACGCAGAAAAATCTGATATTTTTACGAACTTAAATTTTTCTCATTTTTGAGGGCCCAGAAAATTCGTTTCTAGCTTGAAAAAAGACCGAAACCATCTTGTATTACCAAAATATGTAAGCCAGGACATACGCCAACTGGCGACCTTCTTCCAAAAAATTGTGAAACGCAGAAAAATCAGATATTTTTACGAACTTAAATTTTTCTCATTTTTGAGAGCCCAGAAAATTAGTTTCTAGCTTGAAAAAAGACCGAAACCATCTTGTATCACAAAAATATGTAGGCCAGGACATAGGCCAACTGAGGACCTTCTCCTGAAAAATTTTGAAACGCAGAAAAATCAGATATTTTTACGAACTTTAATTTTCCTCATTTTTGAGAGCCCAGAAAATTCGTTTCTAGCTTGAAAAAAGACCAAAACCATCTTGAATTACCAAAATATGTAAGCCAGGACATAGGCCAACTAAGGACCTTCTTCGAAAAAATTGTGAAAGGCAACAAAATCAAAAATTTTTACGAACTTTAATTTTTCTAATTTTTAAGAGCCCAGAAAATTCGTTTCTAGCTTGAAAAAAGACCGAAACCATCTTGTATTACCAAAATATGTAAGCCAGGACATAGGCCAACTGAGGACCTTCTAGTGAAAAATTTTGAAACGCAGAAAAATCAGATATTTTTACGAACTTAAATTTTTCTCATTTTCGAGAGCCCAGAAAATTAGTCTCTAGCTTGAAAAAAGACCGAAACCATCTTGTATTAATAAAATATGTAAGCCAGGACATAGGCCAACTAAGGACCTTCTTCGAAAAAATTGCGAAAGGCAACAAAATCAAACATTTTTACGAACTTTAATTTTTCTCGTTCTTGAGGGCCCAGAAAATTGGTTTCTAGCTTGAAAAAAGAACGAAATCATCTTGAATCACAAAAATATGTTACCCAGGACATAGGCCAACTAACGACCTTCTTCCAAAAAATTGTGAAACGCAGAAAAATCTGAAATTTTTACGAACTTTAATTTTTCTCATTTTTGAGAGCCCAGAAAATTCGTTTCGAGGTTGAAAAAAGACCGAAACCATCTTGTATTACCAAAATATGTTAGCCAGGACATAGGCCAACTGACGACCTTCTTCCAAAAAATTGTGAAACGCAGAAAAATCTGAAATTTTTACGAACTTTAATTTTTCTAATTCTTGACAGCCCAGAAAATTGGTTTCGAGCTTGAAAAAAGAACGAAATCATCTTGAATCACAAAAATATGTTACCCAGGACATAGGCCAACTGACGACCTTCTTCCAAAAAATTGTGAAACGCAGAAAAATCTGAAATTTTTACGAACTTTAATTTTTCTCGTTCTTGAGGGCCCAGAAAATTGGTTTCTAGCTTGAAAAAAGACCGAAACCATCTTGTATTAATAAAATATGTAAGCCAGGACATAGGCCAACTAAATACCTTTTTCCAAAAATTTGTGAAACGCAGAAAAATCTGAAATTTTTACGAACTTTCATTTTTCTTATTTTTGAGAGCGCAGAAAATTGGTTTCTAGCTTGAAAAAAGACCGAAACCATCTCTTATCAGAAAAATATGTTAGCCAGGACATAGGCCAACTAAGGACCTTCTTCCCAAAAATTGTGAAACCAAGAAAAATCTGAAATTTTTACGAACTTTAATTTTTCTCATTCTTGACAGCCCAGAAAATTCGTTTCTAGCTTGAAAAAAGACCGAAACCATCTTGTATTAATAAAATATGTAAGCCAGGACATAGGCCAACTAAGGACCTTCTTCGAAAAAATTGCGAAAGGCAACAAAATCTAAAATTTTTACGAACTTTAATTTTTCTAATTCTTGACAGCCCAGAAAATTGGTTTCGAGCTTGAAAAAAGACCGAAACCATCTTGTATTAATAAAATATGTAAGCCAGGACATAAGCCAACTAAATACCTTTTTCCAAAAATTTGTGAAACGCAGAAAAATCTGAAATTTTTACGAACTTTCATTTTTCTTATTTTTGAGAGCGCAGAAAATTGGTTTCTAGCTTGAAAAAATACCGAAACCATCTCTTATCAGAAAAATATGTTAGCCAGGACATAGGCCAACTAAGGACCTTCTTCGAAAAAATTGTGAAACGCAGAAAAATCTTAAATTTTTACGAACTTTAATTTTTCTCGTTCTTGAGGGCCCAGAAAATTGGTTTCTAGCTTGAAAAAAGACCGAAACCATCTTATATTACCAAAATATGTAAGCCAGGACATAGGCCAACTGACGACCTTCTTCCAAAAAATTGTGAAACCCAGAAAAATCTTAAATTTTTACGAACTTTAATTTTTCTCGTTCTTGAGGGCCCAGAAAATTGGTTTCTAGCTTGAAAAAAGACCGAAACCATCTTGTATTAATAAAATATGTAAGCCAGGACATAAGCCAACTAAATACCTTTTTCCAAAAATTTGTGAAACGCAGAAAAATCTGAAATTTTTACGAACTTTCATTTTTCTTATTTTTGAGAGCGCAGAAAATTGGTTTCTAGCTTGAAAAAAGACCGAAAACATCTCTTATCAGAAAAATATGTTAGCCAGGACATAGGCCAACTAAGGACCTTCTTCCCAAAAATTGTGAAACCAAGAAAAATCTGAAATTTTTACGAACTTTAATTTTTCTCATTCTTGACAGCCCAGAAAATTCGTTTCTAGCTTGAAAAAAGACCGAAACCATCTTGTATTAATAAAATATGTAAGCCAGGACATAGGCCAACTAAGGACCTTCTTCGAAAAAATTGCGAAAGGCAACAAAATCTAAAATTTTTACGAACTTTCATTTTTCTTATTTTTGAGAGCGCAGAAAATTGGTTTCTAGCTTGAAAAAAGACCGAAACCATCTCTTATCAGAAAAATATGTTAGCCAGGACATAGGCCAACTAAGGACCTTCTTCCCAAAAATTGTGAAACCAAGAAAAATCTGAAATTTTTACGAACTTTAATTTTTCTCATTCTTGACAGCACAGAAAATTCGTTTCTAGCTTGAAAAAAGACCGAAACCATCTTGTATTAATAAAATATGTAAGCCAGGACATAGGCCAACTAAGGACCTTCTTCGAAAAAATTGCGAAAGGCAACAAAATCTAAAATTTTTACGAACTTTAATTTTTCTAATTCTTGACAGCCCAGAAAATTGGTTTCGAGCTTGAAAAAAGACCGAAACCATCTTGTATTAATAAAATATGTAAGCCAGGACATAAGCCAACTAAATACCTTTTTCCAAAAATTTGTGAAACGCAGAAAAATCTGAAATTTTTACGAACTTTCATTTTTCTTATTTTTGAGAGCGCAGAAAATTGGTTTCTAGCTTGAAAAAAGACCGAAACCATCTCTTATCAGAAAAATATGTTAGCCAGGACATAGGCCAACTAAGGACCTTCTTCCCAAAAATTGTGAAACCAAGAAAAATCTGAAATTTTTACGAACTTTAATTTTTCTCATTCTTGACAGCCCAGAAAATTCGTTTCTAGCTTGAAAAAAGACCGAAACCATCTTGTATTAATAAAATATGTAAGCCAGGACATAGGCCAACTAAGGACCTTCTTCGAAAAAATTGCGAAAGGCAACAAAATCTAAAATTTTTACGAACTTTAATTTTTCTAATTCTTGACAGCCCAGAAAATTGGTTTCGAGCTTGAAAAAAGACTGAAACCATCTTGTATTAATAAAATATGTAAGCCAGGACATAAGCCAACTAAATACCTTTTTCCAAAAATTTGTGAAACGCAGAAAAATCTGAAATTTTTACGAACTTTCATTTTTCTTATTTTTGAGAGCGCAGAAAATTGGTTTCTAGCTTGAAAAAAGACCGAAACCATCTCTTATCAGAAAAATATGTTAGCCAGGACATAGGCCAACTAAGGACCTTCTTCCCAAAAATTGTGAAACCAAGAAAAATCTGAAATTTTTATGAACTTTAATTTTTCTCGTTCTTGAGGGCCCAGAAAATTGGTTTCTAGCTTGAAAAAAGACCGAAACCATCTTGTATTAATAAAATATGTAAGCCAGGACATAAGCCAACTAAATACCTTTTTCCAAAAATTTGTGAAACGCAGAAAAATCTGAAATTTTTACGAACTTTCATTTTTCTTATTTTTGAGAGCGCAGAAAATTGGTTTCTAGCTTGAAAAAAGACCGAAACCATCTCTTATCAGAAAAATATGTTAGCCAGGACATAGGCCAACTAAGGACCTTCTTCCCAAAAATTGTGAAACCAAGAAAAATCTGAAATTTTTACGAACTTTAATTTTTCTCATTCTTGACAGCCCAGAAAATTCGTTTCTAGCTTGAAAAAAGACCGAAACCATCTTGTATTAATAAAATATGTAAGCCAGGACATAGGCCAACTAAGGACCTTCTTCGAAAAAATTGCGAAAGGCAACAAAATCTAAAATTTTTACGAACTTTCATTTTTCTTATTTTTGAGAGCGCAGAAAATTGGTTTCTAGCTTGAAAAAAGACCGAAACCATCTCTTATCAGAAAAATATGTTAGCCAGGACATAGGCCAACTAAGGACCTTCTTCCCAAAAATTGTGAAACCAAGAAAAATCTGAAATTTTTACGAACTTTAATTTTTCTCATTCTTGACAGCACAGAAAATTCGTTTCTAGCTTGAAAAAAGACCGAAACCATCTTGTATTAATAAAATATGTAAGCCAGGACATAGGCCAACTAAGGACCTTCTTCGAAAAAATTGCGAAAGGCAACAAAATCTAAAATTTTTACGAACTTTAATTTTTCTAATTCTTGACAGCCCAGAAAATTGGTTTCGAGTTTGAAAAAAGACCGAAACCATCTTGTATTAATAAAATATGTAAGCCAGGACATAAGCCAACTAAATACCTTTTTCCAAAAATTTGTGAAACGCAGAAAAATCTGAAATTTTTACGAACTTTCATTTTTCTTATTTTTGAGAGCGCAGAAAATTGGTTTCTAGCTTGAAAAAAGACCGAAACCATCTCTTATCAGAAAAATATGTTAGCCAGGACATAGGCCAACTAAGGACCTTCTTCCCAAAAATTGTGAAACCAAGAAAAATCTGAAATTTTTACGAACTTTAATTTTTCTCATTCTTGACAGCCCAGAAAATTCGTTTCTAGCTTGAAAAAAGACCGAAACCATCTTGTATTAATAAAATATGTAAGCCAGGACATAGGCCAACTAAGGACCTTCTTCGAAAAAATTGCGAAAGGCAACAAAATCTAAAATTTTTACGAACTTTAATTTTTCTAATTCTTGACAGCCCAGAAAATTGGTTTCGAGCTTGAAAAAAGACCGAAACCATCTTGTATTAATAAAATATGTAAGCCAGGACATAAGCCAACTAAATACCTTTTTCCAAAAATTTGTGAAACGCAGAGAAATCTGAAATTTTTACGAACTTTCATTTTTCTTATTTTTGAGAGCGCAGAAAATTGGTTTCTAGCTTGAAAAAAGACCGAAACCATCTCTTATCAGAAAAATATGTTAGCCAGGACATAGGCCAACTAAGGACCTTCTTCCCAAAAATTGTGAAACCAAGAAAAATCTGAAATTTTTACGAACTTTAATTTTTCTCATTCTTGACAGCCCAGAAAATTCGTTTCTAGCTTGAAAAAAGACCGAAACCATCTTGTATTAATAAAATATGTAAGCCAGGACATAGGCCAACTAAGGACCTTCTTCGAAAAAATTGCGAAAGGCAACAAAATCTAAAATTTTTACGAACTTTAATTTTTCTAATTCTTGACAGCCCAGAAAATTGGTTTCGAGCTTGAAAAAAGACCGAAACCATCTTGTATTAATAAAATATGTAAGCCAGGACATAAGCCAACTAAATACCTTTTTCCAAAAATTTGTGAAACGCAGAAAAATCTGAAATTTTTACGAACTTTCATTTTTCTTATTTTTGAGAGCGCAGAAAATTGGTTTCTAGCTTGAAAAAAGACCGAAACCATCTCTTATCAGAAAAATATGTTAGCCAGGACATAGGCCAACTAAGGACCTTCTTCCCAAAAATTGTGAAACCAAGAAAAATCTGAAATTTTTACGAACTTTAATTTTTCTCATTCTTGACAGCCCAGAAAATTCGTTTCTAGCTTGAAAAAAGACCGAAACCATCTTGTATTAATAAAATATGTAAGCCAGGACATAGGCCAACTAAGGACCTTCTTCGAAAAAATTGCGAAAGGCAACAAAATCTAAAATTTTTACGAACTTTAATTTTTCTAATTCTTGACAGCCCAGAAAATTGGTTTCGAGCTTGAAAAAAGACCGAAACCATCTTGTATTAATAGAATATGTAAGTCAGGACATAAGCCAACTAAATACCTTTTTCCAAAAATTTGTGAAACGCAGAAAAATCTGAAATTTTTACGAACTTTCATTTTTCTTATTTTTGAGAGCGCAGAAAATTGGTTTCTAGCTTGAAAAAAGACCGAAACCATCTCTTATCAGAAAAATATGTTAGCCAGGACATAGGCCAACTAAGGACCTTCTTCCCAAAAATTGTGAAACCAAGAAAAATCTGAAATTTTTACGAACTTTAATTTTTCTCATTCTTGACAGCCCAGAAAATTCGTTTCTAGCTTGAAAAAAGACCGAAACCATCTTGTATTAATAAAATATGTAATCCAGGACATAGGCCAACTAAGGACCTTCTTCGAAAAAATTGCGAAAGGCAACAAAATCTAAAATTTTTACGAACTTTAATTTTTCTAATTCTTGACAGCCCAGAAAATTGGTTTCGAGCTTGAAAAAAGACCGAAACCATCTTGTATTAATAAAATATGTAAGCCAGGACATAAGCCAACTAAATACCTTTTTCCAAAAATTTGTGAAACGCAGAAAAATCTGAAATTTTTACGAACTTTCATTTTTCTTATTTTTGAGAGCGCAGAAAATTGGTTTCTAGCTTGAAAAAAGACCGAAACCATCTCTTATCAGAAAAATATGTTAGCCAGGACATAGGCCAACTAAGGACCTTCTTCCCAAAAATTGTGAAACCAAGAAAAATCTGAAATTTTTACGAACTTTCATTTTTCTCATTTTTGAGGGCCCAGAAAATTGGTTTCTAGCTTGAAAAAAGACCGAAACCATCTCGTATCAGAAAAATATGTTAGCCAGGACATAGGCCAACTAAGGACCTTCTTCCCAAAAATTGTGAAACCAAGAAAAATCTGAAATTTTTACGAACTTTAATTTTTCTCGTTCTTGAGGGCCCAGAAAATTGGTTTCGAGCTTGAAAAAAGAACGAAATCATCTTGAATCACAAAAATATGTTACCGAGGACATAGGCCAACTGACGACCTTCTTCCAAAAAATTGTGAAACGCAGAAAAATCTTAAATTTTTACGAACTTTAATTTTTCTCGTTCTTGAGGGCCCAGAAAATTGGTTACTAGCTTGAAAAAAGACCGAAACCATCTTGTATTACCAAAATATGTTAGCCAGGACATAGGCCAAATAAGGACCTTCTTCGAAAAAATTGTGAAAGGCAACAAAATCTTAAATTTTTACGAACTTTAATTTTTCTCGTTCTTGAGGGCCCAGAAAATTGGTTACTAGCTTGAAAAAAGACCGAAACCATCTTGTATTACCAAAATATGTTAGCCAGGACATAGGCCAAATAAGGACCTTCTTCGAAAAAATTGCGAAAGGCAACAAAATCTTAAATTTTTACGAACTTTAATTTTTCTCGTTCTTGAGGGCCCAGAAAATTGGTTACTAGCTTGAAAAAAGACCGAAACCATCTTGTATTACCAAAATATGTTAGCCAGGACATAGGCCAAATAAGGACCTTCTTCGAAAAAATTGCGAAAGGCAACAAAATCTAAAATTTTTACGAACTTTAATTTTTCTAATTCTTGACAGCCCAGAAAATCGGTTTCGAGCTTGAAAAAAGAACGAAATCATCTTGAATCACAAAAATATGTTACCGAGGACATAGGCCAACTGACGACCTTCTTCCAAAAAATTGTGAAACGCAGAAAAATCTTAAATTTTTACGAACTTTAATTTTTCTCGTTCTTGAGGGCCCAGAAAATTGGTTACTAGCTTGAAAAAAGACCGAAACCATCTTGTATTACCAAAATATGTTAGCCAGGACATAGGCCAAATAAGGACCTTCTTCGAAAAAATTGTGAAAGGCAACAAAATCTTAAATTTTTACGAACTTTAATTTTTCTCATTTTTGAGAGCCCAGAAAATTGGTTTCGAGGTTGAAAAAAGACCGAAACCATTTTATATTACAAAAATATGTAAGCCAGGACATAGGCCAACTAAGGACCTTCTTCGAAAAAATTGCGAAAGGCAACAAAATCTGAAATTTTTACGAACTTTAATTTTTCTCGTTCTTGAGGGCCAAGAAAATTGGTTACTAGCTTGAAAAAAGACCGAAACCATCTTGTATTAATAAAATATGTAAGCCAGGACATAGGCCAACTAAGGACCTTCTTCGAAAAAATTGCGAAAGGCAACAAAATCTAAAATTTTTACGAACTTTAATTTTTCTAATTCTTGACAGCCCAGAAAATTGGTTTCGAGCTTGAAAAAAGACCGAAACCATCTTGTATTAATAAAATATGTAAGCCAGGACATAGGCCAACTAAGGACCTTCTTCGAAAAAATTGCGAAAGGCAACAAAATCTAAAATTTTTACGAACTTTAATTTTTCTCGTTCTTGAGGGCCCAGAAAATTGGTTTCTAGCTTGAAAAAAGACCGAAACCATCTCTTATCAGAAAAATATGTTAGCCAGGACATAGGCCAACTAAGGACCTTCTTCCCAAAAATTGTGAAACCAAGAAAAATCTGAAATTTTTACGAACTTTCATTTTTCTCATTTTTGAGGGCCCAGAAAATTGGTTTCTAGCTTGAAAAAAGACCGAAACCATCTCGTATCAGAAAAATATGTTAGCCAGGACATAGGCCAACTAAGGACCTTCTTCCCAAAAATTGTGAAACCCAGAAAAATCTGAAATTTTTACGAACTTTAATTTTTCTAATTCTTGACAGCCCAGAAAATTGGTTTCGAGCTTGAAAAAAGAACGAAATCATCTTGAATCACAAAAATATGTTACCGAGGACATAGGCCAACTGACGACCTTCTTCCAAAAAATTGTGAAACGCAGAAAAATCTTAAATTTTTACGAACTTTAATTTTTCTCGTTCTTGAGGGCCCAGAAAATTGATTACTAGCTTGAAAAAAGACCGAAACCATCTTGTATTACCAAAATATGTTAGCCAGGACATAGGCCAAATAAGGACCTTCTTCGAAAAAATTGTGAAAGGCAACAAAATCTTAAATTTTTACGAACTTTAATTTTTCTCGTTCTTGAGGGCCCAGAAAATTGGTTACTAGCTTGAAAAAAGACCGAAACCATCTTGTATTACCAAAATATGTTAGCCAGGACATAGGCCAAATAAGGACCTTCTTCGAAAAAATTGCGAAAGGCAACAAAATCTAAAATTTTTACGAACTTTAATTTTTCTAATTCTTGACAGCCCAGAAAATTGGTTTCGAGCTTGAAAAAAGAACGAAATCATCTTGAATCACAAAAATATGTTACCCAGGACATAGGCCAACTGACGACCTTCTTCCAAAAAATTGTGAAACGCAGAAAAATCTGAAATTTTTACGAACTTTAATTTTTCTCATTCTTGACAGCCCAGAAAATTCGTTTCTAGCTTGAAAAAAGACCGAAACCATCTTGTATTAATAAAATATGTAAGCCAGGACATAGCCGAACTAAGGACCTTCTTCGAAAAAATTGCGAAAGGCAACAAAATCTAAAATTTTTACGAACTTTAATTTTTCTAATTCTTGACAGCCCAGAAAATTGGTTTCGAGCTTGAAAAAAGACCGAAACCATCTTGTATTAATAAAATATGTAAGCCAGGACATAGGCGAACTAAGGACCTTCTTCGAAAAAATTGCGAAAGGCAACAAAATCTAAAATTTTTACGAACTTTAATTTTTCTCGTTCTTGAGGGCCCAGAAAATTGGTTTCTAGCTTGAAAAAAGACCGAAACCATCTTATATTACCAAAATATGTAAGCCAGGACATAGGCCAACTAAATACCTTCTTCCCAAAAATTGTGAAACCAAGAAAAATCTGAAATTTTTACGAACTTTCATTTTTCTCATTTTTGAGGGCCCAGAAAATTGGTTTCTAGCTTGAAAAAAGACCGAAACCATCTCGTATCAGAAAAATATGTTAGCCAGGACATAGGCCAACTAAGGACCTTCTTCCCAAAAATTGTGAAACGCAGAAAAATCTTAAATTTTTACGAACTTTAATTTTTCTCGTTGTTGAGGGCCCAGAAAATTCGTTTCTAGCTTAAAAAAAGACCGAAACCATCTTGTATTACCGAAATATGTTACCCAGGACATAGGCCAACTGACGACCTTCTTCCAAAAAATTGTGAAACGCAGAAAAATCTTAAATTTTTACGAACTTTAATTTTTCTCGTTCTTGAGGGCCCAGAAAATTGGTTTCTAGCTTGAAAAAAGACCGAAACCATCTTGTATTACCAAATATGTTAGCCAGGACATAGGCCAACTAAGGACCTTCTTCGAAAAAATTGTGAAAGCAACAAAATCAAACATTTTTACGAACTTTAATTTTTCTCGTTCTTGAGGGCCCGGAAAATTGGATTCTAGCTTGAAAAAAGAACGAAATCATCTTGAATCACAAAAATATGTTACCCAGGACATAGCCCAACTGACGACCTTCTTCCAAAAAATTGTGAAACCCAGAAAAATCTGAAATTTTTACGAACTTTAATTTTTCTCATTTTTGAGAGCCCAGAAAATTGGTTTCGAGGTTGAAAAAAGACCGAAACCATTTTATATTACCAAATATGTTAGCCAGGACATAGGCCAACTAAGGACCTTCTTCGAAAAAATTGTGAAAGGCCACAAAATCAAACATTTTTACGAACTTTAATTTTTCTCGTTCTTGAGGGCCCAGAAAATTCGTTTCTAGCTTAAAAAAAGACCGAAACCATCTTGTATTACCGAAATATGTTAGCCAGGACATAGGCCAACTAAGGACCTTCTTCGAAAAAATTGTGAAACGCAGAAAAATCTTAAATTTTTACGAACTTTAATTTTTCTCGTTGTTGAGGGCCCAGAAAATTCGTTTCTAGCTTAAAAAAAGACCGAAACCATCTTGTATTACCGAAATATGTTACCCAGGACATAGGCCAACTGACGACCTTCTTCCAAAAAATTGTGAAACGCAGAAAAATCTGAAATTTTTACGAACTTTAATTTTTCTCGTTCTTGAGGGCCCAGAAAATTGGTTTCTAGCTTGAAAAAAGACCGAAACCATCTTGTATTACCAAATATGTTAGCCAGGACATAGGCCAACTAAGGACCTTCTTCGAAAAAATTGTGAAAGGCCACAAAATCAAACATTTTTACGAACTTTAATTTTTCTCGTTCTTGAGGGCCCGGAAAATTGGTTTCTAGCTTGAAAAAAGAACGAAATCATCTTGAATCACAAAAATATGTTACCCAGGACATAGCCCAACTGACGACCTTCTTCCAAAAAATTGTGAAACCCAGAAAAATCTGAAATTTTTACGAACTTTAATTTTTCTCATTTTTGAGAGCCCAGAAAATTGGTTTCGAGGTTGAAAAAAGACCGAAACCATTTTATATTACAAAAATATGTTAGCCAGGACATAGGCCAACTGACGACCTTCTTCCAAAAAATTGTGAAACGCAGAAAAATCTGAAATTTTTACGAACTTTAATTTTTCTCGTTCTTGAGGGCCCGGAAAATTGGTTTCTAGCTTGAAAAAAGAACGAAATCATCTTGAATCACAAAAATATGTTACCCAGGACATAGCCCAACTGACGACCTTCTTCCAAAAAATTGTGAAACCCAGAAAAATCTGAAATTTTTACGAACTTTAATTTTTCTCATTTTTGAGAGCCCAGAAAATTGGTTTCGAGGTTGAAAAAAGATCGAAACCATCTTGTATTACCAAATATGTTAGCCAGGACATAGGCCAACTAAGGACCTTCTTCGAAAAAATTGTGAAAGGCCACAAAATCAAACATTTTTACGAACTTTAATTTTTCTCGTTCTTGAGGGCCCAGAAAATTCGTTTCTAGCTTAAAAAAAGACCGAAACCATCTTGTATTACCAAAATATGTTAGCCAGGACATAGGCCAACTAAGGACCTTCTTCCAAAAAATTGTGAAACGCAGAAAAATCAGATATTTTTACAAACTTTTTCAATTTCGTAGTTACTGATGAATTAAAAAAATATTTAAACTTGAAAAAACTTTGCGAACCCAAACTCAGGCTAACT
Source organism: Cheilosia impressa (assembly GCA_948293265.1). Lineage (NCBI taxonomy): Eukaryota > Metazoa > Arthropoda > Insecta > Diptera > Syrphidae > Cheilosia > Cheilosia impressa. The sequence goes on from OX411884.1 coordinate 15,702,203, forward strand.
GTGGACCTGCTTTTAAAAAAATTCAAAACGCAGTAGAAAATACGATTTTTACCAATTTGAAAGTTTTTAATGTTGAAGTCCAACCTATAAGTCTGTGCACGTTATCGTTTTTAAGAATTAGTTGCAATTTTTTTCAGTCAGTTCTTTTTTGAAATTGTACGCAGAAAACGTTTTTTATTCGTCTTTGAAAAACGATCCGACGAAGGAAAACTATTTTGGCGCAAGAAAGCTTCTAGATGATGTTTAGAATAAATGTATTTTTTAAATATTAGCAATAGACTAGTAGTGTAGAAAATAAATCGCTGAAGAAACACTATATTCTGCAATTAATGGTCTGCGGCAGTAGCTGAACTAATATCATTTTATATTTATAAATTTTGTGATAATTTATGTAAATAACAATAAAATATTCATACCTGCAAACAGATGTATAGCGTTCAAAGTAATGAAATTACCGGCCACTTTGTGTTGATTGTCTGTTTATGTGCATACTCGAAGAAATTTATTTATATTACAAAAAAGGATTCACTTGTCGAAATCGTTCAAACATTTGCTCAGAGTACCAGTGTTTGATGGGATAAATTCTTCGCAGAATTCCGCGGCTTTTTAAAATCACCACAGCTAGCGCTATATACGAGTAACAACCATCGACATATTTCTAAACGAATTTCGCCTTTAAAGCTTTTAAATTAGTTGTTTCCAATAACTCATTCACCGAGTTAATAATCCAAAATCCAATCGTCAAATACACACAGAAGAAGTCTCTTCTTTTGAGCACCGAATTGAAAGACGTGTGATAAACCGAACTGAACCACGTGAAATTCTGTTTATTACTAAAAATGCTTATTTAATATCAACAAGGGTATGAAATTAGATAGCTTATACTAGTAACGAGAGAAAAAGTATGGGCTGCTATACTTCGGGAAAATAACTCGAACAGAATGTGGTGGAGTAAAATAAACACGTTCCACAAGTACAAAAGAAACAATCCACCATGTGGGTTCCTTCGATTATAATATGCACTGTTTTGTGTATATGTGGAAGAATACACACTTGCCATGTGCCAATTATTCCACCAGAATAAAGGTTCCATTTCGGGTAATAATACCATTTCACCGTATTTCAGAATAATTCAATTTTTATTTTCCCCACTGATAGGCATGCGCTATGATTGAATTTGAAAGCAAATATCAGACCGGTCCACAAGATTAAATAGTGTCTGCACCCGTTTCTTCGACTAGTGGTAAGGACTATGGTTGTATCGCCCAGCACCAGAACATAGGTATATATCGATAGGTGTTTTACATATATAACTGCATAAGCTTGTTGTATATGCCGAAAACAAATGTTCAACTATTTCTGTTTTTACCTTCTCGAGTTAAATGTGAAATTTAGTCGAAAACACAGGGACTCCACTCGAACAGGCAACAACACCGATTTGTCTTGTTCGGCCTTCTGCGTTCTAGCTATTGCACTGTCGCTGTCGCTGGTGTATCTGTTGTATCTTACTCGTAAAATTGTTAATACTCACGCACGGTATGAACAATTTGTTATAATGAAACAATTTTCATCTCTCATATACTCATATACGTATGGCCCACATTGTTACATAGGATTAGGAGTATCTCAAAGGAACCCCATTGAACATTTTTATCATTTTTCCAGTTTTATGTAGGTGGGTGTAATGTAGGTACATTAGGTGAAGCATTATCTTAGGGATATTTTGTGGAAACTCCCGAAAACAAAAATTAATTGTCTAAAGTCGGTCGAAGAGGCTTCGTATAAATTTCACAAGAGTATTCATCAATATCACGCATACACATCTTCGTACCACAATTGCTCTTATTTTTGCTTTTCTTTTTTTTTTTTTTTGTACCATAGTTTCGGCAAACTATCGTACATTGAATGAACCCTCTCTCTAATCAATTATGAAGGGTGGATTTTGACAAAAGATTACAAGTCTCTAATGCATTCAAATAAATGTATTTGTTGAGCAAAATTATATTCTGCGACGCTATTCTGTGCGCCACATAGAGGGGTAAAGCTGTGTACCAATTTTGTACACCAATATTGAATTAAATGTGTAGAAACTAATGAATACAAATAAAGGGCTACAATCCAGATTCGTTTCTAATTCGTTCCTATTCTGCTATGTTTTTATGACTTTTAATGACGCTAATCCACCTAGTCAGATAATAGGATATTCTATTCTTCCGCTTAATTCTTCCTCGTATCTTGATAAGACTTAAATATAAACCGTTAGAACGCAAGGCGAACAACGTAGGTATTTATAAATAGTAGATTTGTATTGGCTAAAAGAAAAATGTTTACACTTGTACTTGTTTTGACAGGGGATTTATTTATTCATTTATTTTATTATTTTGCAATGATAAAATTTGACTGCAAGTTTTCTGTGAATTTGTCATGAAAAAAATATTTCATGTTGACAATTTCAAAATTAGTTATTTCGCTCAGATTTTTAGACTTTCGAAAAATATTCTCTAATTTTAAAGTTTAATTTAAATCGAATCGCATATTTTATAAATATATATATGTATAATATATCGTTCCATCGTTCAATAATACAATTTAAACAAATTTTAAATAATTTTTGGCGTATTGAAAGCCTCTTATTCTATTCAATCTATTTTTTTTTTTCAAAGTGCGGTTCCCCATACAAAGTTTCTTCCCGTATTTCATCCCCTTAAAGTTTTGTTTTAGCAACAAAAAGTAGCCTATATCCTGTCTTGGACTAATACAAATCTATCAATGCTAGGTCCATGAAAATCGAACGATCCGTTTTCGAGTTATAAGTGCACAAACGAACGTCAATCTCTTTTATACATATAGAATTTAGGTATATATAAATAAGGTCAAGATATCCACTGCTGGTTCAAAAGTTCAGTATTCATCCTTATAAATATTTTAAAACATTTTAGTATTAGTACAGGGTGTCCGCCGGGAAGGTATATTACTTTGTTTGTTTATAATTTTTGATTAAATGAAAGAGAATGAATCTTATATTGATAAATGTTTTATTTAATGTCGGCAATTATGTATGGAATACGTTTCTACTTCACGACTGCTAAATTTGAACTGTCAAGACTAATGTTTACCAAAATGGCGGCAAAACAAAGTAGTATACCTTCCCGGCGGACACCCGGTATTAAGGGAAATAGAAAGGTTTTTTTTTTTTTTTTTGTTAAGTCCAAACAGCAGCTTAAAACAAACAATTCTGTATTTTAAAAATATGATAACCAAAATGTCTGGCTTTGAAATTTTTTTAAAAAATTTCCGGAATAATTTGATATTTTTATTTTTAAACTGTCAATTTTTGTGCTATGAATTTGAAATATTGTTATATTTTCTTTTTATTCTAAAAATTTCAAAGTTTTCTAAAATAAGTTCAATCACGAGATGAAAGTAGATTATTTGTACAAGGTTTTTTTTTAATGATCAGATCGAAAAATAGCTTTCTTAGTGATGGGGGCCTTTTCAATTGCCGCAAAAGTATACAACCCTTGGTCATTATAGAATATAAATCGCGCAACTAAAATTAAATGCAGAGAGAGAGAGAGGAAGAATGGATTGAGTTCTTTAAAACTGACCACCGATTCACGCAGTTGTTTTAAGCGTGTTACAATTTATTGTATCAATTCGATTTGGCTTGAAGATCTTAAGTTACGTGGATCATTGCGACTTTAATTTTATATGGAGTTACATCATCCACACTAGAATATGACAATTATGACAATTTATTACACTAAGCGCGATACTAGTAATTATATTTAGTGCCCAGGCTAAATTTTACCAACTCACAACGGCGAAATTTTTTCATATAAAATTACCCATTGTGACCCACACAATATGTATTGTGAAGGTTTAAAGTGATTATAAGTCCAAGAGTGTTACACTTCTCGAACTCCAGTTCTTTGATGTAGGAGTATATATTTTTTGTAAGGCTACACTCCCATACCACAACTTTTGACGCGATTGAGCTAGCGGATTCTAGAAAAATGGTTAAGGTTCATTCACAATTAAAAACACAAAGTATGTAAAGAAGAAGTCATCCGATGTTGTTTGGCTCTCATTTTTTTCTATTTGGCGACGTCACAATTGATTGCCATACGGGCTCGTATTTAAAAAAGCTATCATGTACTTAAACCAACAAAAAATACTACAATTACATTTAGAACTACAATAACTAATAATAAGAGTATGTATGGTTCTCACCTTTAAAATTAAAGAAATGAAGTAAAAGATTGTGTAAAATTCATGTTTTCCATAAAATTCAATGTAGGTCAATCTGTTCTTTACATATACGTGCTGCTACTCTACTCTTACGATCTTTATGGTATATTTACCACAAGTGAAATACTAGTCTCTACAAATTTCATAAATCCATCTACGGACACACCGACTTTTTAAAATATACTTTTATCAACAAAAATTAAAGTCTCGTTCCGTACAAAATATGTGTAGAGAATGAAAATCGTTATAAATAATTCCCCCAATTCTCCATAGTGTAGAGACCTATAGAACAATAATATTTGCTTTCAATTGTCACTAAAATATATATATTCCGCGAAACTAATAATCACGTTTAGTGTCAGGGCACTCTTTCCGTAACTCTTAGACGATTATCGTCGAAACGATAGACCTCCAAAACTAGCAACTACGTGCTAGTATTAGAAGTTTGAGTGCTTAATCCAGTTCTTTTTACACAAATGTAATGAAAGCTGACGCTTGTCAGCAGAACATGACTTATTTTGGTGATCAACGTTTCAAAAGCGATGTCGCTTAGACGATCGTTGATATACGGAATCTGCAACCAGGCAAAATTTTCCGAAATTTTCCATACAAAATTCCATATTGCATTTTAGTGTGTAGGGTTAAAAATGATTATTAGTAAGGCCCATTTTATACATAAATCTAACATTAGGCCTTTTCTATAATGCCCACATAATCTGTATAGATCATGGATTTCCATGGTTAACAACAATAGTTGGGCCTGGTACTATTGTTGTAGACCGTGGAAATCAATGATCTTTATATATAATAGCTTATATTTTTTTTTTCATAAAGAATGGGGATTAAATTATATTTTTTGTTAAAAATATCAAAGCCGTTAAATTTTAATCAGAGTACGTTTGTTTGATTATCAACCTTGGTCATAATCGGGCAAAGGGGCGTGGCACCTGCCAAACAAAAAAAAACATTCAATACTCAATTTCTCACCATTCATGGGTGGAAGGTTGAGAAATTAAGACGACTGCTGTAAATTGTCAAGTGCTTCGCAAAATTTGGCCGGGACTTAAGACGAAAGGTAAGTCACCACAATCATCACCATCCAATGAAAATTGCTAGATGTTTAAATTAAAAATCTATTTAAAACTATGTATTGTGGTTTTCAAATGGGACAACCAAATTTTTGTTTTTCTTAACAAGATCAATTTTTATGTTCTGTTAGTCAAAAAAAATCAATTCTTTTTTTATTAAGACTACCTTTCGCATATCTTTTTCTTTTTCTTTTTTTGAGATTAACAAATGGGCTTACTAGTCCCAAGATACTTTGTACTGCTGTTTTTTATGTCGTTTTCCATTGGGACTTTCAGATTTTGCTCCCAGATTTCAGATTTTTCGTTCCGAATGGAACAAGAAATGAGATCACGGTGATTTTTCATTTTTATTGGTGCGTGATTTAAGTGTCAGTTGTTTTTAAATTGTTATTTGTGTTTAATAAATTCCATTTATTTATGTCGATAGCCATAGCAGCGGCCAAATGCAAATTTGTCTCTATTCTTCACAGACTCGTCGTCAAAAAACCTAAAATTGCATTTTTGTTTGTATCGATCCCAAGTGGAAGTCACTTTAGAGCAGCAGCTCATCTTAAACCCTTTTTAAAAAGTGTTCGTAACTGTGCTAGTAAACTGTTTTTCGTGTTTTTTTATGCTCGGCGGTAGATACGCAGTACTAAAGTCAAAGTCTAAAATAATATGTTCTTTTCTTTTTTTGAAGATGGTGATAAATATTCTAAAGCCACCACTGGGTCGTTATACCGAACTTTGATATAATCAAATTTTTACAATCGACACCAGCAGCAGGGTGACCGCTGCCGAATTCTAAAAAGTCGCAAGAAAAGTGACCAATGAGAAAAAATTGCCATTTCTAAAGCTATTCTGAAAATTTAGAAATTTCAAACGATATTCAACAATCATTGGCTCGCTAAAGACTTTAATAGTTTTGCGAAAGGCAACTGCGTTACATTTTAAGGGTTTGCAGTTGGAAATTTGTAACACGATTTGAAAAATGTCATCGGCACCAAAATAATTCTGGTGACATTATGCACACAGAACCGATATAAGCGAATTGGATTACCAATAAGGAACCCCACGCAGATCATACGTCGAATAGCGTCGATTCAGTATAGACAATCAAAGAAATTGACGCTTTTATATTAGGTTATGAACTTTCAAGTTATAATACTAAAAAAAGCAGAATGTGTAAGTCAAAACGAGCGTCGTTTACAACGAAACTAATTTATTTAAGTAACTTCTTCAGGCGGTATTGCGCCACCGGCCGGTTTTCTCAGATTTTAAAACTCGTGTTCAAGTTCATGGCCTGCAAAGACTTCATAAAATACTTATGTACGAATAATTCACTTACTAATCACTTACTGACTGATCGCCATTACTTATAATTTAGAGTCTAACAAATCACAAAAATGTTTGATATGATTTTTCAAACATAAATAAAAGAAAATAAATGGGCGTGGCATCTGTTCCTGTATCATAATTAAAGCCAATATAAATAGACACATATAATCCGCGCTGATACTTAAAATCTAGTACAATTGCAGGGTTTTTCAGTGAGAAGAGTAAATAACTAAAAATGTATTTTTTTTAAATGTTAACTAAGAGTGGTTGCGAGAAAGTTAAGTATAAAAGTGATGTCATAAACATAATAAAAATATTAAAAAAATTTAGTACTGAGGCAAAGATTTTAAATGATACATGTGAAGAAGTGATAATTATAAATAATGCTTCACTTTCCCCTGGGGTTAGTGACTTGGTATCTTTATAGTGATCGGAACCCGCCAGTTAAATAATATAAAAGCTAGAAACCAGAGACCAGATACAGAGATCCGCCCTGCTTTGTTAATTTTGCATATAGAAAGAGAAATATCAAAGCACGAGTTAGTTTCAGAAAAAGATCACTACCTATGTTATTTATAAAATCATTGAAACAAAAAAAAAAATAAGAATGGAATTTGGTCTAAAATGGGAGTAATTTGATCCTGAAAAGCGCAAGCAAAAATCGTATTAATTTTAAAAACAAAAAATCGCAAGACGGAAACTAAAAAAGGCCAGGGCTATAGAAAATTATGTAGGTATGGCTGAACTCCAAAACGGAAAACGTTTGGTCCCGCGATGTCATCACATCAGCTAGCCCGTAGAGTGTTTCTCCACCAGTTAGTCCGTTGATGCTTCAGTGCGTTATTGCGTTAGTTCTTTCCTGTAAGATAAATGTACTCTGTTTTCGTACAAAATGTTAGTTCCGCCATGTCGTCCTTTAGCCCGCAGTGTGTTAGTCCATTAGTGCGGTGACATCGCAATGCCGAACATAGGGGATGACGGACAGGCGCATTGACGCAATACAATGACGCAGTGGAGCATTAACATAATAACGTGGTGGGGTATTTACGGGCCGGCTAACTTTCTATAGCATGAAATCTCTATCAAAGTCGTGGACTGACTGATGATATTTCGGAACCAACCCTTTATACCAAAGCAATGCATACTAACTAACTAACGCAAAAACGCAATGAAGCACTGACGAAATGACAGGCTACGGGACCAACGTTTTATGCGAAAAAAATACATTTCTTCCAAAGAAAGACTCTTAACGCTAACGCAAAGCCGCACCGACGCAATGAAACACTGATGGACTAATACCCTGCGGGCTGACGTATGTCATTCGGGGTCAACTTTTTCTACGAAAACCGTTACCAACAAGAAAGAAGGTAAACAACGCTTCCAATTATATTAAAATGTTGACTTAAACGAATATTTATAACCTCAAAAAAGTAGGTCTCGAACTAGGTGTATTAATTTTGTTCACCGTGTTTATATTTGACCTCCTTTCGTTTGAATGGTGTTGTAGTGGTAGTGGTTCATTGAATGACAACTTGGGAGTAGTGCTTACCAATTATTAGCAAATTCATTGCATACGGAATGGCGTTCGTCAGGTACATAAGTGAATTGGTTAAATTCCGAGGAGTACTCCGTTAAAATTCGATCGGTGTCCACGGCGTTGGGAGAAAAACCCGTTAATAAAATAAATAAAATCCAAATAAATTTTACTATAAACATTTTATTAGTATCAGTTTTGTTTTAATGCCTTCCGCGATTTAAATATACGCACAGTGTTGTCTGCACCCCCGGAAACAAGATATTTTGGATTTGACCAATCAACGTCTAGAACTTTGTCACTGTGTCCGATAAGATCATAGAGCGGAGCCTTCGTACTGAAAAATGTTATTGAAACTTGTATATGGAAGAAGCTTCAAAATATTTGAAATCGGCCTACCTTCTGCAATCCCAAAGCTTATTTTGATTATCATAACCGCCCGAAAAGAACAGATACTCTTCCGTTTTTGACCAAGTCACCGACTGAATCCATTGTGTGTGACCCAAGTACGTGCTTCGAACAACGGAACCATCTGCAAAGAGCAATACGTTACTTTGGACAATGTTGCAGAGATTTCAAATTTATCTTACGATTTGAGCGTGAATCATAAAGACGCAGGTTTTTGTCGGCCGAAGCAGTTAAAATAAGATTGTTTAGTTTGGAGTAACTGGCATCAAAGATCGACTTGTTTGTGGCGATTTCTGATTGAATGCCTTCCAGATGTAGATTCCAAACTTTCAAAGTTTGATCCCATGAGCCTGTAAGTAGTGTTTCTGAGTCCATCCATTGGACAGCGGATATGCATTCCTTGTGACCTTGAAGAGTCATCAACGGCGTCTTCGCAAAGAGATAATTCGGGAATAAGTTAAATGGTTTATGTGACAAATGGATATCGGTTACCTTGGTCAACGTGCTGTCAGATCCAGTTTTCATTACAGCGTCACCATTGTCGTCATTCGTTTCTGAAATTGAAGTTTAATTTTAAAATTAGAGTAAATTTCGCGTAACTTCATAACCCTACACGATTTGATTGAACGTAATTGTACGCAGTGTTTGGGGTCTTGTCGGTGAGTGACTAATGATGGGGAAAGCGAAAATGGAACACGCGGCTTGTTTCGAACAATGTATGGAGATCAGTAAAATGACACACTTTTGGGAGAAGCGACACTTCTATAGCCAGTTATGCGATGCAGTGAGTGTCGACGGAGAAATACTTGGCGGGCATTTGATACCCAAACATATTTTCAGAGACAGCACACAATTGGGCTAAACTCAAACACAAGTGGGGTTATATTTAGTTCATACGGATAAAACCAAATAAATTTCATTTAGAATCACAGCGGACATCCCATTTTTGGTCTACAATATTGCGGTTTCCAGATGGATGTGGATTAACAGATTACGACTGCTCCCAAGCCAGGCCTCATCGCGTTTCTGTCAATGAGAAACCTCCTCTTCTCTGCACAAAGAAAGGTTTTCCAAAATCAAGTCTGTGCAAACATGGTCGCCCTTTTACTTTTGTTGCATTTGCGCGTAGCATGTCAAACAAGGTTTGCAGCAGTTTGGCTTAGGCGAAGAGCACAATTTTTTCCGGCAGATTCTTCCAGCTCAAATAATTTACTAGTCGCCACTCAGGCAAGACATATTTCTTTCCCATTTGACTCACCTGCAGACCATATTTTCAGGACAGTATCCCAACTACCAGTTGCAAATCTTTTCGCATCCGGACTAATGTCCACGCAATCAATTCCACGCTGATGCCCCTTGTACACACACACAGATCGTACAGAATTTCCAGCAATATTCCATTCCCACAGGACGACAGTTTGATCTTGCGATACACTGAAAAAAAAGTTGTATCAAATATGTGTTCACAATTTCTGGTAAATAACACGCACCTTATGAACTGTCCCACTTTCTCATTTAGGCTCACCCAAGTGAGAGCTTTCACTGGCATACTATGACCAGGAATAGTAAGGACATGGTTTCCTTTGGTCGTCCAAATATTTATCGTATTGTCATAGCATCCGGTCAAGATCCAATTTCCCTCGGTTTTAACCGCAGACACCCAATCGTCGTGAAGTAGACAGTCTTGTGGTTCCGGAGCAGGGTATTTTTCGACATATTCTATGTCGATAACATTCTCAAAGGATAGATTATTATTTTTCAAATGTTCAATGAGAGTACCCCTGTAGGATGAAATTAAAGTCATTCACGCAAGCACTGGTGTTATTTTTTCAAACTTACTGAAGGTACTGACTCTGGATGAGAAAATCAAATTCGGCCGATTTGATATGCGACTGCTCTAGCAATGTGTTAACCAGAGTGTTGAGATCGGTAGGCGCTACCTTAGCCTCAATTGTGTAGGGGACATCTGGCAGAGCGTACCTAAATTCGAACAATTTCTATTTATGAAATGAACCTCCAACATTTAAACGTTTGATACTACAGATGTTTAGCAGAAATTAAAGAATAAAATCAAACTGAGATTTGTGTCCTGTAATTGGATGTTAGTTTTAAGTCAAACATACGTTTCAGGGCTTTCAATGTCCGCTACTGGGTTTTGGCTGCGTTTTGTCTAATTGACTGAAGGTGGAACTACTAAAGACACACCTACAAGTCAAATAAATAAAGCAACGATCGATGAAAAGTCGACGCGAAGTCGATTAATTCGTGTCTGCTTCCGAATGTAGCAATCGTCAAGAACGATGTTATTTGGTCGGGCGGGTGACATCTGACATTTTTTTTAAAACAGACATGGTTCTTGTTGCGGTTTAAGCAAAATTAAAGACCTTCTTTTCACGATCGCTACACAAAAGTAGTTGGGACTTCGCGATACAATCGAACGCAAAGCCGCATGCATAGATATTTTTTGTTTACACTGAATTATATACCGGCTGTCAGACGAAAGACATGCGACAGATTTTACATTTCCGTGGCCCAAAGTTAACATAAACTTTCTACAATGCCAGTGGCATACAGATGTAATAAAGACTTTCCATTGATTTAGAAGTTACAATAATAACAATCATTTTATTTATGGAAATAAATAAAAGACGTAACTGAATACACATAGCTATGCCATTCCCAAAGGATCAACTACTTACTGATCCTGTTTTGTACAGAGACGGACTTGTACTTTTCCAGCCCCTGCGATATCAATATCCATTTTATTTAGATTAATGAAGAAACACAAGCCGTTTACAATATAAATTTAAAATAGGCACAACTTTCAACTACAACAAAAAATAAACCATGCGAGTTGTGAACACGTTGTTAGGTCAGTTGTCATTCGTCTTGTCAATTTCCCAATCACACAAAGCTATAAGGGCGTACGTAATTTTCCAGAGGTCTTCCAGGCTGACTTTTAGCACTATATTTTTAGAAGCCCTGTTTTATATCCGAGGATAAGAGGAATGTTGGTCAATGGCACTGGCAGTGGCCAAAAATACAAAAGCTTCCAGTGGCATGCACGCAAAGATGAGGAATTTTAATTTCCGCCAGAACTGAATGAACTTAAAGAGATGCACTCTCGTACGTCTATGCCCCTAAAGTGAGTCATCCTTTATATTGCTTAGCTCATAGCATGCTATGGATAGTATAATATGAGCTGTCATTTCTGTGAATTTTGACATTTGGATTTATTTTGAAGCTTAGTATCCTGCTCGCTCTAAATTTTAGCGTCCCTAGTCTCCACTTCGTTTCTCCACACCAAAGATAAATGCTGGCTAAATTATTATTACAGACCATATAGATGGGACAAAAACTTTTTCTTCATAACAGTAATCAGTAAACATAATTTTTACATTTTTCGAATTTCAAACTTCAAAAACATCGCAGTACTTGAATCATTCCAAAACAATGGGTATGAGAAAAATTGAAGAAGATATTATTATTGCAGTAGCAGCTCAAATAATTTTTGTAACAGCAAGCAGAAGAAGACACTTTTCTTCGTGTCCCATAAATTCCTATTTGCAAAAAATGCAAAAAGGCTGATTTGCTTGATTTGAAGCTTAAAACAAATATCCATAGTAAACGCAACACAAACTTCTTCCTCCGTTTTTCATGTCAAAATTTATCTTCGATTTAATGTACCCGACATTTATTTCGCGAGCTAAATGAGTGGAGACTTTTCATCGACCCATCTACATGAAGTTAAGAATTTAGCGTGCGAGCAGGATACTGCTTTGCTAAACTGCCTCGCTAAATTTTATCTTTGTAGACATTTTTGTATGGGAGATAAAATTTAGCGCGAGCAGGATACTAAGCTTGAGCAAAGGCTGAGTGGCGAAGGGACGAAGTGTTTAGTCATCTAATGCGAGAATGCAATGACATGCTCTTCTCAGCGACATCTGAACGAATGAAATAGTAAACTTTGGGTCGAGCTGACGGCAATGCCAAAGCTGCAAAATTCATAAAAATTATAATGGATCCAAAACGAAAAAATAAGCTCTTAGCTATGAAATACTCACAATACATTTTATTGCACATAATCATTCTTTCTTTCTATGAAAATTGACAGATAGCTATGAAATATAGTTTGTGGAGACGCGGTGTCACGATAAAATATGGTGCTAAATGTCAAACTCAGAAAAATTCTAGAAAAATGTGGAAGATACTAACCTCTAACCCCCGTATTAATAAACAAATGTGCACAAGTTAGTTAGCTAGTAGACACCAGATAGCATACAAAAATTTGACGTAACTTCTGAATAACGAGTTGATAACTTTTACGCAGCTTTTATTTATAAAGCTTAGTACGCTGCTCGAGCTAAATTTTCGCTCCCATACAAAATTCTCTCCAAAACTTAGCTGAGCTAAATTTTAGCGAACCAATTTAGCTGAGTGGTACGCAGCTCGAGCTAAATAATCAAACTTTTGTTTCAGAATGTACTTCATGCGTCTGTCAAAATTTAGCGTGCCCATTTAATGGGTCGGCACATTTTCTCAAGCTAAATTGTGACAGATCGTTGTGTATTTGTTGTTCTGTTGCGGAAAAGTATGCAAGGATGAGCTTTTTTAATTATTACATGGACGAGAAATACCTAGAATCGGAAATAGTTAAAATAAGAGAGAAATACATATTTGAAGGAATTTTTTTTCAAAGAACAGCTGTTTTCTCTGGCACTTTTCCACGGTGTACTCTATGTCAAAATTTAGCTAGGACTTTAGCTGATGGTTGGAGAGAAAAGTTGGAGACCAGATAAAATTTAGTTTAGCTCGAGCAGCGTACTACGCTTAAGGGGGTAAATTTCTAAATAAAAACTTATAAAAAGAGACTCCCTTTGCCCACTATGGGAACACAACCCAGTTGAGTTCGAAAAAAGCCATCCGAAGCTTCACAATGTAAAAAAAAAAACAGTTGAAGCTCCACATTTACTTTGCCAACTTTAACATTTTCCCAGGAAGTTGTTCTGACAGTTGATTGCGTAAGCCGTCTGTGTCGAACATCGGGAATACTTGCGAGGTTAAGCCTAGTATTTTGGGAGCGATCAGAATAGGTAATCCGCCAAAAGAATTCTTTTAAAATGAATAAACAAAGTATTTCAAACCACTAGCAGTCGAACTAATTTTTGTAGTATTAAAACACACGCTCGCAAAAACTTACATTGTCTATAACTTCAGCAAAACTGGATTGCATTTACTCCGATAAAAAACAGTTTCTAATCGCTTTTACTATTACTTAATGCAAGTACTAGATTTAAATAAAAACAATGTATTGAAATTCGTACCTAGCGGTAACGATAGCAATAGGGTAGCGTTCAGACTTGCTGGTGACGTCATGATATAAATACCTAGCAACTTTTGTAACACACCTCCTTTCTTCGGCGTTCGTGTGCGTACACACACCCATAAAACACACACACCACCCATTGAATCTATTCGAAAGGGCCCAAAAACTCAAGGGGTTAGCGATGCGCTTGACAGGTCTTACGTTTTGTTCAGTGTTCAGTGTTTCTTGTCTTGCATTCTGGGGGCAATATTTCGTGGTAACAAATTAGCGAGTTTTTTATTTTTTTTTGTCACAAAATTGTAAATACATTATATACGTATTTTATGTTACTTGCGGAGTAAAAATAATTAATTTTTCCAAAATTATGTACTCCGAAGTTGTTTTTCGTAACCCCAATGCAACTAAAAACTCATGAACGTTCTCTTGTCCACGAACAAAAAGTACGCTGGGAAAATCGATAAAACAACAGAACCCATAATAACTCGGTAAAGTTTCAAACTACCTAACGAAAAGAAAATATATTTCCACAGAAGTTTCAATATTAAAATAATGAGATTGTAAAATTAAAGCAAACAAAATCAATTATTGCAAAAATGCTTAATTTTTGCTTATAATTTGTGTGAAGTTCATCGGGTTTCTTTTATTTTAATTTTTTGTATATACAATTTGAGAACAAAGAAAAAGTATTTTGTGAGAAAAGCAAAGGATAGCCTATAAAAAAGAGCAGCAATTTCGTACAAAAAGGAATATCGCCCGACTCAGTTCAATTTTGGAGTATAGATTTTCGTAAATGGAATTAGCGAAGAAAAGGTAATTAAATTGTACATAAATGAAAATGGTTTGTTTTTTTTTTTTCCTCGAAAGAAGACGAAGGGAGCAACGTTTTTCTGGTTGGTTTTTTTTCTTTTTCATTTTGTTGCGGTATGGGGGTAAATTAAAAACGCGGAACACACCGACTTGTGCGCATATACTGAACAAAGTAATATAACGTACAGTAAATCGTATAGTAGATCCATTAATTTCATTCTAATGCAATACATAAATATTTACTAAATTTTCTTCAATAAATTTGTCCTTTTGAGTTGTTTTATTGGTATAAAATTGAATCTACATGAATTGGAATAAATTAAAGTCGTGAAAACAAAGCGTTGGGTATCAAAATTGAAACGCAATGTGAACAGTTGGGCCATACCTATTTAATTATGGGTAGGTGGGAATTGTCACATTATTCAAAATTATTTGACAAATAATTGCAAATTGTGGGGGATAGTTGTGTGTACCTAAATTATTTCGAAATAATTATAACTTTTTGTCTTTATAACTCCATATCCATGTATTAATGCACACATGTGTGGTTGTGTGTAGATGGGTGGCCATTAAACAAAGTTGAAGTATATAATAGGTCTGTTCGGTGACCTTCCCTCGAAACGCTGTCAAACATTTCGTTTTTAATGTTTTTTTTTCGTATTTGTTTAAAAAAAAACAATTTATTATGTGAACTCCACTTTTACACCGTTGATGGAGGTATTTTTAGAAGTGTGTGTAACAGATCAAAAGGAGTAGTGTGCAGATTCAAGTCATGTATAAATATAAAGATTACAAAGAAACGGCGTTTATCTCTCTGTGGGGTGTACTTTTCTTTTTTAAACCATATGCCATTAAGGACTCTAAATAAAGCGATTATATTTAGTATTTTAGTATGCCATGTTCGGATTGAGATAGTTGGAGGGTGTAGTTTATTGTAGAAACCATAAAACATTTTTTGTGTGCAACCCCCACATTTTATAGGCGTTACCGTTGTAGGATATAATTTTCGTGTGCGATGCTGGGTGCTAAAAACAATTCGGAGAATTGGGCCACAATCAAAATTTATGGATGTTATTTTCTACCCGAAGGCATAACCAAATATTTCTCCTCTTTGTGTATTTGCCCCGAAGGTGTAAATTCATAACGAAAATGGAAATTGTTGGGAAATGGAAACAATCTGCACGTAGACGAACTTGAGAAAACAAACGAGGGTGTCTGGTTTGTATGCTTGGTTGGTTATAGAGGATAAGCATCGCTCTTGCCATACTTTGTTGCTGGGGGAGATGTGGATGGTTGGAGTTCTGTGAATGCATTTTGTTCTCCTATGACATGAGTGGTTCGAGTGAAACTAGAGCAGGCACCATTTTTTTGTATCGAAAAAAAGCAGCCCAAAACCAGCTGTAATTATTCGAATGTACATACATAATATACGAGTACATGCCTTTTGTATTAAATGTCAAATTATTGACTGAAATATTGCGCAATGTGTACACTGCTAATATGTAGATGTGCAAAATATTGCTCATTGTGTCAATAATGTGATATTCGATACGAGAAACAAGTAAGCTTGCGTGTCACTCGTTTCGGCAGCTAAAGTTTCGTAAATATTGAGAGTGTGACACGTAACGTAAGCTAACAGTACTTTCGTAGTTATTCAATGTCAGATTGTTGACACAAATGTTGCAAAATATCTGATATATAGCACGTCATTAACAAAGTAGGTATCATGGGGTATGGTGTGTTTGCAATAATTTTTTGTCAGTATATAAACCAAATACTGTATAGATAACCAAATTGCACCACGGGTCATTGCATATGAAGTCTCCGGCAAAAAGGTAGTCGTCTATCTAAAGCTTTGACTTTCAAGGCCATTGGTATATGCTTCACGTGACTCGATGCGTTTTCCAAAGAAATTGGGTAGGTAGGTGTAGCTTACTTGATTGATAAACAACAACTTTTGCAACTTCGATTGGTCGAGATCTGTATCTACTACCTAAGTAGGTTCAATTAGGATCCTATTGGGACAGCGATTCCTTTCCTCAACTGAAGGGGGTTATCTCGGTTGATCTACACTTTGCTTGACATTTAACTTCCCCACTATGGAAATCTCGCACACTTACATCGGGGATAGTGAAGAAAACATCTTTACACGCAGCATGCTATAAATGAAATACGCGCAGAATATTAATTAAGTCCTTGTTTGTAACTTTGATGGACATATTGGCCACTTTGAAGGGAACCGATTCTATTAAAATAATACCATAACCATGTCTTTAAATTATTGATTAATGTTATTAACTTGTTCAATATGTCATCTTAATAAGCATAAATATAATACAATTGTAGGTAACAATGACTTCTTCACAAAATGGAATCCAAAAATGACAGATTTATCATTTAGTACTTTTTAGTACACATTTTGACAGCAATTTGAATCGCATAATCCTCGCTATAGAGTGTTTCGCGAAGCCCATCCTTTCACAGATGGGCTACCTTTTTTGCTCAAACGTCAAAAAAACTTGTAGGATAACAAAGCTGGTTTATAATGGCCAGAGTAGTGTTTTGTTCAAATATTCTTGAAAAGCGCACAAATGCCATTAATTTAACTTCTCAGTTGTTACCAAATACACGTGATAAACATAATTGTTTAATTCAACCATGCTTTTATCTTGTTTTTTGCACTTTTTTATGCACTTTTCAGTAATTTTTTAACATAATTAGACTACATCCATACAAAATCCGTTTTGTTTTCCTACAAGTTTTTTAGCTGTCACTTCGATTTTTCTTCTTCTTATTTGACACTGACGTTGTCGCGAACTACCCTATTGAAGTGAAAAAATTAAAAACTACTGCAGTAAATTAAAATTATATCAATTATCATTTCACAGATCGCGAATTGACTTTCAGATTGCCTGTCAAGTAATTGCAGCGTCTAATACATTTTGTTTATTTATTGTGTCTGTTTTGCATTAAAAGGGCACAACAGGTCAAGAAAGAATCGTAAAGAGCAAGCAAAAACTGTTTAGAGCCTAAACTTATCTACATCGCAACAAAAGCTCTGAAAATTGCAAAAAAGTCGGAAAAATCGTTTGTATTCTTACATAGTATACTCTGTATACCTATATCTTTTCTCAATTTAAAATTTTCGCTCTTGTTCAAAAGTGTTTTTTATGCAAAAAATGTTGGAATTATTTTTTAAAAAGAAGAAAATATATTGCGAATGCAGACAAAATCGGAAGCGCAGATTTCCGGGTTGTTAAAAGTCTGCAGCTAGGTTGAAAATATGCAAAATGCAGAAAAATCCGCACTAATGGCAACGCTGGGCGGTGGCCACGTAAGCCCTGAGCGATTTTATTCTGTGCAGAGCGACGTCTCTAGCCGCTCACTAGCAGGCAGCACGCAGCAACCTATAAGAAAAATCATATTTTTGGGAATGCGTAGTTTAATGCGCTGTCGTAGTTTTTTGGTAATTTTGCATCGCAAATAAAAAACTACCGCTCTGAAAGAAACATGTCAGTTAGCCAATGTTGACCCTGGAAGTCTTAAAACAGACCTAATAATGTATTGTCAGACGTGAACGTACGTGAAATTTCCGAGATATACATTTTTTTACCATAAATGACAAATATTCTTCAAAACGATGAGTTACAAGTTAATCCCCTATTGGTTCTAAAGACAGTGTTTGTATATACACATAAAAGCGCTAGCTCCTTTTGGCATATTTGTGTTCTTGCTATACGGCCAATCTAGCCAGCAGGTGCCTATTTTCCTGTATTGATGGCGCACTAAGCATCACATCCACAAACATAAAAATGAGGCAAACATCATCCCACTGTCCTCTCTTTACTAGTTGTCAAAAAGAGACAGCAGCATTCCTCTAAAGCTACGATTACATGTGCCATTTTTCGTGGCAAATTTTGACATGTTGATGTTGCAAAAATTCGGCCTTTCGGTGGTCACTCGTGTGTCTTTCGTGAGAGTGCGCTGCGACAGCCCGCGTGACCAGACGCACGACAGGCGATCACACGTAGTGACAAATTTTGGACAATGTTTACCTCATGATGGCGTCGGCATGTACAAATTTGACATAAAAAGAATGCGTAGCCAACAAATCTATCTAGTTATCTAAAGTCGACTAGATTGGCTCGGATAAGATGTAACCTGAACTGGATTGGTCGGGAACGGCACTTTTTCTATGGCAGCCACATATGCGAAATTTAGTACTCAGTCACGAATTTCTTGACTAGATTCGTAGGCTAGCCCACCATAAACGTCAACTGAAACAGCTGCTCATATACGACCGATTTCAGCCAAACAAAGCCGTGATACATCTAGTCAGACAGCTGTCAGACTTACAAAACTAGATACTTGAAAGTCCCCAATTACTCAACTGAGTGTCAAGTGTGTTGGCAATTAAAAGTGACGTTTAATGACCAAACCTATTTTTGTGTTTAGGAAAAATCTAAAAAGTGGGCAGGTTCAAAACCCCAGTTTTATAAGTCCGATTCACTTGATGTGTTTCAGTCTTTATTGGTTAGATTGGTCACGTCAGCAGTTTTTTCAGTTGACGTTTATGAAGGGGTAGCCTGAAAATCTTATTTACTCGAATTTAAAAAACGCTTTTTGCGTTTTTAACACATACCTACGATCTTTTCTCTCTCTAATCTCTTAATCTAAAACAAGTTAGAAATATTTTAGGACGCATAATAGACCTTTGGTATAATGCAAAAGCCTAAGATTTCGATGAGAAATTCCGTTTTATTCTGTCGGAATTGATAAGGACTCACAATCGCTCTATATAAATAGGTCCAATTCCTTCCACGCCGAAAAGGACAAGATAACAAACGGGGTTCCGCCTATGTTTCCCAGTACCTAGACACAAACGAGTATTGTTTATTGTTTGTGATGCGAAAAGATGAATGCTGATAACAAGTAAATGGAACGTGTTTCCAGCGAAACCCATTTCAAGCGAATTGGCATTTGATACATTTGTCTCTTCGCAGGTCCTTTCTGGGGATAGTAATGTAAACATATGGGCTAGTTCTCATTCCCATTAGCAGAATTTGTCTCTGTGGACAGTGTATTTAAATCGATCCTTTGGTTATTTTCTTTTCATCTTATGCTATCGTTTTCTCCCCTGTGCCTTTTTTGGTGTCAACTTCAACCCCTAACCATTGAGTTGCGTATGAAAGGTTTGTTCACCGAATTCGTCGGCTAGGGTGAGCCAGGCGAACAGTCACGCATGCAAGTAAACAATAATCAGCTGGAAACTTTTGTAGTGCTACCTATACAACCCTGAGGCGATGAGTAGAGTCTACCCCTGATCCGGTTTAGATCAGGTCCATCTATCTGCATTATATAGTGTACTTTGTATGTATCTGATTTTCCGTTTCGGCTGGGTTTTGTAGCCAGTTTTTTTTTTTTTTATTCCCATTAACACACATTGATATATAGTTGAACGACAGTCTCACTGCCGTGCCATGTAACAATGCCTGCTCAGCTCAGTCTGCTCAAATCGGTTACCTCGGTCGTTCGCGTCTCGCCTATGGTAAAAGTCAAGGATTTAGCTCAGACGCATTTATCACAGCCACACATTTTGCCGACAACAACAACAGCAACGTAAACAAAATGGCTGTCGAGAGGTAAGGAGCATACAAATTTACAGCATTGCATTTGTTGTGTGATGCATCTGTTGGTTTTGAGTGTCGTCCATCCAGCCGCGCCTGAGTCACCCTCCTCAAAAGTTTGTGCAATTGTTGTACGTGCCTTAATTTAAATTTAGCTTAACTTGAATTTTATTTTCTATGTAAACGCAGTTGTTCTGGCTCCAGACATATAAGTGTGGTCAATTTACTTATCGTGTTTTGAGAATTGTGTGTGAAATTTAAGTGCTGCTTCTGCTTCTTTGGCGATTGGACTAACTTGCTTGCATTTCGGCATGCAGATTGCAAGTGTTCGTGTTAAAAGCGAGCTGACTAGGGCGAAGCTGGATGTGGATCTACTATTGGAAAATTAGCAACTTGATAAGGTGTTTAAAGGTCTCGTTTCTGCTAAATACGCAACTTTGGGAACTTAATGATTTGTTTATGTCGGCTTTGGTAGGTGGTGACTGGTGAGTTAGTTCGATGGACCACGCATTTTGTGGATCAATCATGAATTCATTATGTTACTGGATGAGTGCCTTTTTACATCTCTCCTTAATCATCACGGTTGCGGTATGAGGAACAGCTTTTCGAAAGGTATATTTAACCAACTGCCACTTGCGATAGGTGTTTCTATTGGTTTCTGCCCTCTCTTGTAAAGATGTTCGTAAGAGATACGGCTACGCCAAATAATGCCTCGTAGACATCTCGGGTCAGATGCTCAAAGTTGCAGAAGTAAATCGTTCGTGCACACTAAAACGTTCGCCTTACAGAATACCAACCCTGTTTTTAAGAGTTTGCAGCTTTTTTCTGATAGTAGTCTTCACTTTTTAACGCACCACCTCTTGTTGTAGTCTTGTTTTTACATACAAATTAACAACATCTGAGCACTCAGCGTCCTAGCCGTCTTGGACAACTAATTCGCACTTTTTGATCGTTGTACGATGTTGAACTCCTTTAAATACCGTCAACGCAAACCGGGCCTAGATTCACAGTGCAAAAAGTGTAAACAAAGACCTCTACCACTCCAAAGTTATAGGTAATCTAATTTAGTGTTTTCTGCACATAAGATCAGAAATGTGCCGCCTGGTTGAGAATTGGCATTTTACGATAAGATAAACTTTCGATCCAATGCATGAGTGGTCTAAAAGAAACCATGCTACGAGTGTAAATATACAAAAGCGCACTTCGTTTTAACCTGACAGTTTGTAAAAAGGAATGCGCACCGCCATCATTACATAAATTCGCATGTACCACATGAATTGAAGTGCCAGTTTGCCATATCAAAAAGCTTATTGCACAGACGGAAACAAAATAAAATAAGTAGTTGGCGCAACAGGTCCGTAAGGACCCTGGCCCTAGATTCTCACAACCATTCGTTTTGTGTGAGTTATTCATTTTTGGCACGAACGGATCTACAATTTTATACCGAGTCCAAACCTCCAATTGAGAAGCTCTCTTAGATACTGCCAGATATTTGTCAGACGTTCGCGTGAAGTGGCGGAGTGGAAAAAACCTTATGTAACTGCTTTTCGACCCCCGCTTAGTAGTCCGACACACTATAACCACTAAGCCACTGCGCCTATATTGAAACAGACTGAACAAAACAATTTTGTTTAACGATTGTGTCGAGAGAATGAGCACATTCAAGAATCTAGTTGTTTTAAGTTGACTAGATTGGTCTGGATTAGATGTTACTTGAACGCATAAACTGGATTGGGAACGTAACTTTTTCTACGTCAGCCGCATATATGCGAACTGTCAATTTAGTAATTAGTCACGAATTTCTGGACTAAATTCGTCGGCTACCCGTCCATAAACGTCAACTGAAACAGCTGCTCATATGACCGATTTCAGCCAATCAAAACCGAGGTACATCTAGTCAGACAGCTGTCAAACAAGATACTTCAATGTCCCCAATGATCATACTTTGTTTGCAAACAACTTCAGTACTTCATCTCTAGAATCCTTCAAAGTGGTTGTTTAGTTTGAACTTAGAATTTCAGATTCTGACAGACAGTTTTCCGTACACTAACTTCGGCTTCTTTGCACTAAGGGCAGTATTCTCCGTATATATTCTTCTTTAAAAGATATTTATTATATTTTTCTCTTGCCAGTAGGCAAGCCACTGGAAGTCAATTGTTCTCAGCTTTTAAAACTTGCGCAACTGAACGACAAGCGCCATCGCAGTTTGGCGTAGTTGGTGATGCGAATTCAATTCCGCAAACAGTTTTGCTTTTAATTTTTTAATACATCGAAAACGAAACGAATGTTGGTTAAGTACCTCCAAGATTAAAAAAATGTAATACCCTGATATAGGAGGTCATTTACCCCTTCACTCGACCAACTTAGCTGCGTATATATACCATAAACGTATTTATATCTACACACCCTTACTTCTGCGAAATATGGTTCCAATCGATTTTCCAATGTTTTTATAACACACGACATGACACATGAGCGTGTGGGATGTATTTTCTTGACATTTATTCGGGTGCGCCCAACAACAATTGACGTTGTTTGTATTTATCTATTTTGGAACGCCCAGAAAATATCTGCCATGGGAGGTGGTACGCACTAACTTATTACAGTCATTTTCAATTGGAAGGAAATTACATTCAGTGATTTGCAGTCTTTTATACTTGTTTTATGTATTTAAACAGTCTGGAGAGACGTTCATTCGGTATGCGTTATTTATGTCATGCAAAATTTACCCAATTTTTTTTGCTGATGTCCTTCTTTATAGTATTTTTTCCCAGGGAATTCAGAAACATTATATCATTGACGTATTGTACATTTATTAACCCTATTGAAACGACGAAGAAGTGGAACCAACAAGAGCAAGCACTCGTTACATTTTCCGTTCAAATGCAAAACACACATAAAAGAAAATTAAAAAAAAAAATTCAGATCTCGTAGTGCTATATATGTATGCCTGCTTTAAACCCCACTATAAACGCTTATGTTAGCAATAAGCCATTGACTTTGATGTATGTATTAAGTTTTTTTTATAGCTTCCGTATTTGAAACGCCGTGCAGAACCACTTTTGCTTCGAGTTTCACTAGCACACGCATTGAATTTATAGAACAGAATAATTAGGTATATATATATAAAACAAGTTTTTGGCTTTTAGTTCTTTTCAAAAAGTGCTTAATTTAGTAAAATTCAAGACCCGGCAGGACGTTTGTATATTTGTTGCAAAATATGCCCACATTTCCACTGCAATGAAAAACACGTAGTTTCGTGCTGAACGCATTCGTTTTTCAACTGAAAGTGACTTGATCGAATTAACTCGGTGTACTTGGCTTAAGTAAAATGTTTTCTCCCTAAAACAAGTCAAATGAGGTTCGCATTAGCAGAAACAGTGTGTTTTGAGTTGAAAGCGAAATGGACGTTGACAGATAAAACTAAAATTTTAATAAAAGTAGCTGATTTTTACATTTTCCAAGATCCTGCACCAACTCCGAAGTGTGCTAAAGAGAACAGTGCTGTTTCATAAAGCAGGAAGTAGAACAGCTTTCGAAAGCATTTCTACTTACAGAAAGTTACCCTTTTCAATCCATTAAAGAGACCTTATAGTGCCAGACAATGTCAAGTATTTTTTAAAGTTTGGTTCCGCCAACTAGATTTTTGAATGCGCCTATATTGCTCACTACTCGGCACATTCAAAAACTTCATTATTTCAAATCGACTAGATTGGTCTGTACTAAATGTAACTTGACCGCAGAAACTAGATTGATCGGTAAAGTCCCTTTATCTACGTCAGTTACTACAGTATGCGAACTGTCTACTTAGTATTCAGTCAGAAATTTCTGTACTAGATTCGTCGGCTTCCCTTCCCTAAACGTCAATTGTATAAAAGCTGTTCATGTGACCGAACTAGATACTTGAACGTGCCCACTCAATAAAGCAAAAAAAATGGTTGACCAGATTTGTTGATTACCCCTTCGTAAACGTCAACTTTAAAAAAAAACTATGCTCACGCGGTCAATAAAAACTCAGACAAATACCATCAGTCCGCTGTCAGCCTTAGAAGACAACTTTTATATTTAAAAAAAATCAACTTCGACAAATAAATTACAAAAACTTGACTCCGGAGGCTGTCAAACTGACAGAAAGAGAGGGAGAGAGAGACTTACACAAAACTAGGAAAGGCTTTTGGCTTTTGCACTTAACTATAAAAAATGGCAATCCAAAAATAGCAGTTGTCTTTAAAATGTCTGAAAAAAAGCGAATAATTTGCTTATGTATTACACCTCGTCTCCACGAGCAATATTTAAAAGCTTGCTATCTGCGTTTAAGTTCTGTTTGAATATGCTTTATCCTTTAAAATGGGAAATCCCCAATGTCCAACGGAAATTTAAATTTTAAGGAATAATTGCGCATTAGCCATTAGGTACATTTTTCATTTGAACTAACGCTGCATTTACACCATCACACATTTCACGGAAGATTGAAGGGATGTCCAATACTAAATAGCCGTCTGACTGAAAGTTGCAACCACAACATTACCTACGTGACACGAATTTTGGTCGGACATCTTGTTTACGTGGTAAGAATTATAGGAAAGCTCCGCATGATGATATTTTTATAGCGATGGCTAACAAAACTGCGCGTTCCTATAAAACAAAATGGCTTCCGGAAGTGATGTACGGACAATTATTTACTAATTTCTTATAACTGATTGATGAATGATTGATGGTTTAATTTACTGACACGAACTACCACTCTCATTTCGCATGTTTCAATTCAGAAATAGAAATGTTTTCAAGAGATTGCAGAAATGTTGGTCGCCGGAACTTGTGTTTATTTCCGTTTTGCGTATCTTTCTTTATGGGTAGAACACCCATGACACTTTAGGCGTCTGATTTGTAATCTCATTCTTACGCCGTTACTAGCATTGATTGCGGGCAAAAGGATCTCTCTGTCTCATCTCGTGCAAAAATGCGCGTGCGTAATGGCGTAAATGCAGTACAGTGCATGTTTGCTTTTGAAGAACTTTTCTGTTAGAAATAAATTTAAAAATCCATCACCCCTATCGGAATGTTTCCTATTCAGCAATCTGATTTACAGCTGAAGCCTAGTATGCTGTTCCACCAAAGCTAAAATTAAGCTCGTCTCCAATGTTTCTCTCCACCACTTTGCCTAATGATCGCAGTGTGAGTTCCGTAAAAAAAAGAACTGTGTTGGTAAAGTTGATTGACTTGCTACTGTTAATTTGCTTTCGTTTGAAATTTTGTTGCAAATACCGATATTTTCTCTGATCTGTCAAAATTTAGCTGTGGAAAAATGTATTTTGCATTAATACGCTTACCTAAATTCTGTAAACATTTTTCATACAGTGGCTAACAAATTTAGCTTGAACTGCGTACTACTTGGCTTAACCGCTTTGCTTAATTTTATCTTTGGAGACATTTTTGTATGGGGCTACTAGGCTTGACGAGAGAAACAATTTCATCGGAATTTACTCGCGATAACCCTGAATATGTACAGGATATAGGAAATAGATATTCTTTTAAGGTATTTTGAATGCAGAATCATGGATGAACAATCAAAAGGAAGAGCATTTTTAAAGCTACTAGAAGAAGTCGACTGTCTATCAGATCAACAAAGTTTTCTGGACAGTTTTACATTCTTTTTGGATAGATTCATAACTCTGGAAGATGTACTGGTGGCTTTAAATCATCTGAACGTTGGAAAGGCTGCAGAATCGGATGGAACTCCCTCCGAATCTTACAAATATGGGTTAGGGGAGCTATTGAACAAACGTACTTCCTTGTTCAACTTGTAAGAAGAAATGTATTCCAAGCTTTTTTCGTCTTCAATGTATTTTAAAAGAGTTTTAAAAAAGCCCATGAAACCTACTTTAATTCTGCGTCTTATAATCTGTTTCCAATTAATTCCGCTCTGAATCAAGAGCGCCAGCGCTAAGATTGGAACCAACGCGAAGTTGGCTGCAAGCAGTCCATATTATTATCATAGACAAACCATACTGAGACCCCCAACTCACAATCCTCTTGCCGCTGGCCTCCTCAGTTTTTTTTCAAATTCGCCATTTTGTATTCCTATCGGTGTTATATCAATTCGGAATCCGAATGAATCCGAATGACATGCAAAAACATACAAAAAATACAAAAATAAATGCTGCCAACCTCGGCAGCCGTGGGGAAATGTGAAAGAGTTCGGGAATACCACATTTTACCATAACTGAATGCCATTGGTTAGTTATTATTAATTTTTTAAAGGTAAATAATTTGATTTGTGTGGTTAATAAAACTATCTAAAGGTGATGTTTTATATACTAGAAATATATTGGGACAAATATGGTTGTGTATTTCCCGCTTTTGGATATAATTAACTTCCATTTCGTGTGTAATTTTTTCTTAAATAATAAAGAAAATTTGGTCAAAATGTTTTTATTTTCCCTCAACCAACATACATTCTTAATTTTTCGTAAATATTTTAAGCAAATGTACACTTTTTCCCAAAAAAAAATATTATTCACACGTAACGAACAATTTCAAATTTAACTGATAAAATTCTATGAACGCTGCAAGCCACTTTGCCCAAAGCGGAAGTGGCTCATATTTTTTGGGAGTGTATTGGTGACTCAGAACTTTTGAAGTTACGTGACATTTGTCAATACGAATTTCTATGTATCAATACTAGCGCAGTAAATCGTGACCACTCCGAAAAATATAGCTTGTAGGCTAAGTAACGGGAAATCGGCCGAAGTTGGTGGTCTCAGTATTGTCTCTGATTATTATAATAAGTCTATGATCTGCAAAACAAACAACAGAATGTCTATGTAAACCCAACTTTATGTATAGTGAGAAGCACCGCAAGTTAGTAACACAGCGGTCAATGGAACGCAGCCGATTTTGTTAACTATACTTATACAGTGACAAAAGTAATTTGGCTGCCTAAATGATGGCGATTTGGTTAATCAAATCGTCACCTCCACTTGGTATATACAAGCTCCCATGGTCGGCATTGCATAATTTTATGCGGCTCAAACATTCACATTCACATTCAACAAAAGAAACGCATAAAACCTGCAGACAGCCGATCCTTTTCCATGTCTCAATCAGCTTTGCTGCTGCTGATCGCATATACACGCTGCTACGTAGCTTCATAATTTCTTTCATGGCTTTTTTTTTATACATATCTACCGGTTCACCGGATATCTTGTAGATAATAATCAATGTCTCGAGTCGAACAATATCTTTCGATCGCTTCAAAGTCGTATTGAATGGAAAGGAACTAGATGGGCGGCTTCACATGCACATAAATGTAGTAGATACATGAAGCTGACCTTTGGAAACCGAAACCGATGTCGGAATGAAGTTCAAACGTTTGCTGTCTTTATTTTATTTTCGTGTATTGTGCGTTATTTGCCTCTTTTCGACGGAAAATACCATTTTGTACAAATGTCTTTCAAGAAACCGGCAGTAATAGAGTGTTTCGCGAAGCCCATCCTTTCACAGATGGGCTACCTTTTTTGCTCAAACGTCAAAAAAACTTGTAGGATAACAAAGCTGTTTTATAATGGCCAGAGTAGTGTTTTGTTCAAATATTGTTGAAAAGCGCACAAATGCCATTAATTTAACTTCTCAGTTGTTACCAAATACGTTTGATAAACATAATTCTTTAATTCAACAATGCTTTCATTTTGTTTTTTGCCCTTTTTTATGCACTTTTCAGTAATTTTTTAATATAATTAGACTACATCCATACAAAATCCGTTTTGTTTTCCTACAAGTTTTTTAGCTGTCACTTCGATTTTTCTTCTTCTTATTTGACACTGACGTTGTCGCGAACTACCCTATTACTATGCTTTGACGCGAATCTACCTCGCGCATCTGCGACCAGTGACACAACACCACGATTATAGTTACCTACTCTAGCAGAGCGATGGCCATGTTGCTTTTCAGAAGACGTGCTGTCTTTCTCTGCGCCGCATAAAGACAGAGTTGTTAGCAGACTACGACCTTGAATCTTTTTGCTCAGTCATAGTATAGACTACAAAGACTCTGTTTCCCGAGTATGCTTTTGTGTGACTGGCGGTATATACCTTCGGCTGAAGTGCTCAACTGAACGTGGCCATATATTCGCTGGCTTTTGTTGTGAGAATAGCATAAGAAATAAAATACCTACAGTTTTTGTTTCTTTTTTCTTGTGTTGTACGAGTACGGCTACGGATAGGCTTCTAGTACATTTTGGTATTACATGCAGTATTAGTTGTGCAGATGTGTATCTCAATTTAAACACAATTCTGCAGAAATAATTTACAATTTTCATGCTTTGTTTGATAATTTGCTTGCGTAGACGCAGTTGCTTTAATGTTGCGCTTAGACTTGCCGTCTCGGGTGATGATGTTTTTTTTTCCTTCGTTTTTGCTTAATAAAAATAGTACTTGCAAAGGTAGGTGAACCAATCTATTGTTTATGGGGAAATTAGCTAATCCCCGACCTTGTGCGCAATGGGTGTTTCGTGTCAAATTTTTAGATTGTTAAGTCAGTCTTTGTGACGGGGGCAAGCTTGCTTTTTGCCAATCGTGTTGATAGGTATATATGTTGAATGTTTCTGGTCACTATACATCTTACTCATTCTGTCGTCAACTGCGATATTATTTCTTTTCTGGGTGAATGAACTGCATCACCTTCAAGATTGATTTGCCGCCTTGTCTACTCGACGAAGTCAAAGTGATTTTATTTTTGTATTATGTAGGTACTGTCTGGGTAATCGGCTATCTTTGTAGTGGGACTCTTGATGAATAGGTACTCAAGTACATATATATATTGATTGGTGATGGTGTGTTGTACTTGTAAATTCTCATTATATTTATCGAGTTTGACGGCCATACAAAGGAGACATTCCCCCCCAAAAGAAAGACAGATTTCTTTTTGATCCGAATGAAGGAGTTTGTCAATCGAGTGCTGGACTTTTGACAAGTGACAAGGGGAGAAATATTGGCCGACCTACCGATTTGGAAGCGATCCATTTCGAGTACTACTGTCTGTCACTGAGTGTGGGTAGCAAAATGCCAACCAATTCTATTATAACTTTATTAACAAGTTAATGAATTACAAAGTCAACAATTGTTCAACTAGTGGTAGTCTGGTAGGTGCCAGTTCTTTCGACTATAGTGCCATAAAATAGGGAAAAGGATGTTCGAGTTAAAAGGTGCAAATAATTTTGGAAACGTCGCTTATGTTCTTTAAATTGATGTTGGATAGAAGATAGGAGCGATTTTTACACCCTCCAGAGGAAGGTATATTCACTTTGCCAATACATTTGTAACGGCAAGAAGGAGTCACCGGAGACCAAATAAAGTATATATATTCGGAATCAGGATCACATTCTGAATCGATTTAGCCATGTCCGTCTGTCTGTCTGTCTGTTGAATGAATTTCACTGTCTTGCTGCATATTAATATTAATCAGTAACTCAATTCCAGGGATGGCCGTGTAAACTTTTGTTCAAGTTTTTCACGCTATTTTGTGCCTTCTCTGAGGGCATTTTATTCATGAGGTTTTATCGCACGTCGTATGTTTTTTGAACACGCTATAAAACTTTTAACTAGTATTTGTCCTGCCCGATTTTGTCTGTCTATTGCAAATGGAAACTTTCATTCTTTCTCAAAGGACTGGCAAGTCATTCCTATTCATTAAAAATGAAGTTTAAATGAAGTTTGTGGCTATTAGTCTGTTTGTCATCTTTTGGGCATACTTCTGAAAGCATTGTACCAAAAAATGTTTCCGCATGTCAGGTAGAATTCCAAAAGGAAAATCAACTACCACGAATCTAATTGAACTCCAAGAAGACTTCGTACCTTAGGCGAAGAAAGGAAAAGAATTTCGCCGCGAATAAAAAATTCTTGTCGCGAACTGTCACACTTTATTTACAATAATACAGTCGCGATCCACAAATCCACGAATGAAAAATTCGTTTAGACTTTAGCTTAGTCCCTTGCTCGAGCTAAACTAAATTTTATCTGGTCTCCAACTTTTCCCTCCAAACATCAGCATAGACATAGAGTACGCGAATCCATGTGCCAACCATTATTAAATGGGCAAGCTAAATTTTGACAGACACATGAAGTACATTCTGAAAGAAAAGTTTGATTATTTAGCTTGAGCTGCATACCACTCAGCTAAATAGGTTCGCTTGAATTTAGCTCAGCTAAATTTTGAAGAGAATTTTGTATGGGAGCGAAAATTTAGCTCAAGTAGCATACTAAGGCTAATCCTTTAAAAATGAAACTGATACGCGGGTAAAAAAAGTGTTCATGTGAATCAAATGTCAGAAACTACGAATATACGCCTGTTCGCAACTCACTCTCTTGTGAATAGTCGCTTACGTTGAAATTTGGGAAGGCTCTGGTGGAACTTTCTGTCGACTTTGAACTTCAAGTGCTTTTATCATGTCGTCCTTGAGAGACAGTTCATTTTTAGAACCTCTGTGTCTGGAGCAATAATTGAAGAACGTATGGTATCCCTCCAGGTGGACTTCTCGCACCAATTATCTTCAAACTTACACTGAATGGTATGAAATTAAAATGATAACTAGACATTCGGCTCTTTCAACTTGTGCAGAAAAAGAAAATTTCTAAAACCGAATCATCCTCGTCTTTGTTTGCATTTGATACATGAATCAGATAAACTACCCGGCGAACGAAAATGTCTTCTTCCCTTAAGCCTTGTTTGCTTTGCTGCAAGTCCAGTCTTCCTTCTAGTGCGAAAAAAAAAATGTATTTCGAGTTTCATATATCAAACAAATGTCAAGGTACCACCTGTTGTAACAAAACGTAACTTCCCCCGTCTGAGAGAACACCCTATTCAAGATGAGCTGATGCCTTCAAAAACTTATCGACGGTTGTCTGCGATTTAAAGTCGATACGCTTGTGGGAGCGGTGTGCAGTTTAGCTAAACAGGCAGATTAGTTTATAAAGCCTGAGCTGACGGTCCGACCAATAAATCGCGGTTCATTTTGTTTTGTTACGGTTTTCTTTCTCTTTTCTTTTTGTTGTACTCCAAAATTCCCAAGAAAATATCTTAAATCTTACGATATTATTAGAAGTTAGTCTGCTACAAAAAGCAAAACTTGCTTTTTTAACAGGATAAAGATCATCATGCCAAGGATTTCTTGATTCTCAGTTATGCTTTGATTGAACCTACATGATCACATTTACCTACGATGAAGAAGGTAAAGCATCCCAACGAAATATCCACATCGAATGAACTAGTACAACGGATAGAAGCTACGAGGGAGAAGCTAAGGTAAGACTACCCCAATTGATGTAAGAACCTTGAAAAACTGTTTTATTTTTCAAATTGGCTCAATATTGGTAAACTCCTCCCGATCGTGTATATAAGGAAAAGAATGCTCATCCAAAGTTACCGGAAACATGCAAGATTTTGTTATGGCGGCGGCTGGTTGGTATTTAAAACGTGCAGGTCATGAATTATGAATTGATTAGCATTAATTAGCTGCGGCTTAGACATGGGGCTTAGATTCGTGAATGTGAATGACATGTTGCTTGAAAATATATTCACTGCAGGAAAAGCAATGAATGGAATGAATATCTTTTTTTTCGTAAGTGTTTTTATTTCAATGGAAACGGCATGCGTGTATTTAGTCGGCTTTTGAGTTTTAAAGACGTTTTTTCCTGAAGGTCATGTTGTTTTGACTGTCAACGCATAAAACCGGTAGCTATTATTAGGCGTTTTTTGTGAGGCCCATACTTGATCTGTATAGACCATTGATTTCCAGGATTTCCCAACAACATTTGGATCTCGTAAAATTGTCGAAATGGAAATCAGAGATATATAGTTCACGTGTGTGAAATAAAAAACGCTCGAGAAGACTCGAGGGATCTACATCAAATTTTTGTAAGCATCAACAAAATGCGCATTCATGAATTGGTGGCCTCGTTTTCATCGCAGGTTCACTTCCTGACATTGGAAAACACGAGTGTCTTCCAAGATGAATGTTTACGGACAATTGGCTATTAGAATCAGAATCAAATGCCAAAAGACATCACTTAACGCAATCTGTGGTGGTGATGAATTTGGGGGGTGCAGTTCGACCTGTAGTGCCGACACATGCAAAGCCGTATACGTGTCCTGGAATTTAGGCACCGACGTTAATAACTAAAATCTAAAGCTATTTCAGTATCCGAAATGTAACTACATATTCGTAATAGTTTTTTTTTAGTGTTGTTTTCCATTTTACAATAAAAAAGAGGCCAAGAATCGCAAAAATCACCTCTGCAATTATTTTATTGCCGCAAATACATTTGATTTCCAGTCAGAATCCACTTGGGAAGCTCTTATGAATGGACGCCATAGATCACCCACAATGAAACTGTGCACACAAAGAGTGGCATTAGTAACAACAACTAAATAAATATTTATTGTTCTTTTAACTAATATAAATGAACTTCGAACGATATCCACCTTAGTTGACAAGTCAATTTTACGCTTTCGTACCGAGACTTCAATAGGCATCCGAACATTCAAAATGGGGACGTTCAAGTATCTAGTTTAGTAAGTCTGACAGCTCGGTTTTGATTGGGGAAAATCGGTCAAATGAACAGCTGTTTCAGGTGAAGTTTATGGAGGGGTAGCCGGCGAATCTAGTCAAGAAATTCGTGACTGAGTACTAAGATGACAATTCTCATAATTATGTGACTGACGTAGAAAAAGTGACGTTCCCGACAAATCTAGTTTTTGCGTTCAGGTTACATCTTATCCAAACCAATTTAGTCGACTTAGGCCGGTTTTATTCACTCGAAGTTGAACACAACTTGGGGATTTTTATTTTCAACTTGAGAATTTGCTTTTATTCACTCAAAGTTGACTCGCTCAACTTTGGATATTCCGGAGTTGAGAAAACCGAGAGTTGTTCAACTTTGGGTTCGCTCAACTCCCCGAAATAGTAGACGTTAGCTCTCAACTTCTGGTTTTATGTGAAATTTTATATATATTTTATTTTTGAGGACATGAAATAAAAATAATTTGTGAAATTGATATTATGTTTATTTATTATTGAGGAGATTTTGGTCCATGAGAGACGTCAATACAAGATGTTACAACATGTTGGAGTTGAAAATGGGACGACCGTGACTTTATTTATCGTTTTCGTCTCTCAAAGCGAACGACATTGATGGTGCTGCAGATTGGCAATCGTCTGATTCAAGCAGCGAAAATTACATTAATGCAACTCGATTTTGAATTTTTAGCAGTGCAGTTCTCTCATAGAAGGCATTACATCCACTATTTCCATATTGCAACCATTAGTTAGTAAAAAAATAAATAAATAGTTAACACAACAGGTCCGTCAGGACCATAGGCCTAGTCTGTCATAATAATTCGTTTGGTGAGGGTAAGAAACCACCTGACGACCTAGCTTCCATGCACCTACTGATTTTAAGTGGTAATTTACAACAAACTTTTTGCAACTCTGCAGCAAACTTGTAGGAAATGTCCTTTTAGCTGTCGGTCTATTCCTTAGGAGCTAGTGGGCACATGGTCATATACCCTCTCACCTACAAAACACGCTTAGACAAAAGTGGCTTACATCCAAGAGAGAGTATAGCTCATGGGTTTTTTTACATTATATTACATAACATTACTCTGGCGTATACACAATTTTTAGCATTTTTTTTTTTTGAATTTTTCGTATTTGCACACAACGAATATTATACTAGAAACAACGCACAAAATTGAAATCAAAAGTTGAAACTGACATATTTTGTGTCACCTGCCACAAATATCCCAGGGATATTTCGGAAAGAGCAAGTACGCCAACTTTTGAATTTCAACTGAGGAGTTGAGAATTAAGGTAGTGAATAAAAACAATTTTCAACTTGCCGCTCAACTCTCTCTTTCAAGTCAACTCCGAAGTTGGTCAACCTCGGAGTTATCGGGAAGTTGAACAATAGTGAATAAAATGGCCCTTAAGATATACCAATTGAGTGTTTTTTTTTTATTATTATTATTTTATTTTAGTGCTGCCAAAGCACAAAACCTTTTATGTGGTTTTCCATAAGGCTTCTTGAAATTTGCTCTCAGATTTCGTGTGTGTTATCGAACATAAAAACGTAGGTAGCTTGCTTTTTTTTTGTTAATATTCGTGCGATTGGAATATATGTAGCCTTTGACACTTTTGTAAGCATTTTTCATTCGACGGTTAAATTTTGTAATAAAAAATTGGAAATTTTCGCCGAAGTGGATTTCTAAACATTTGTACATAAATAAATAACAAAAGGTCTGTTCCTTTACTTTTACAGTAAAATGGAAAAGACTGTCAAAATGGCAGTGGTGGGGATAAATTCTCTCACGGAGAGAGACACTTACGAAAAAGTTACGGAACGCTTTTGTAGTAAAATACGAAAAATGACAGATACATAATTGAAAAATTCAAAAAAGTGCTACGAATAGTCGTTAAAATTTCGTATAAACTCAAAGAATTTGCTAATTTTCTGACAAAATTAGTTTATTTGTCTCCCTAGCGATGAAAGTGATTCGAAATTATTCGAACTTCTTCTTCATGTACCTATCTGGAAGAGTTTGTACTGATTGAACTACAAGCATTCAAGAAGAGGAAAAAGCGACACGGCATTAAAAATTTCGTGGAGACGATTGTCCTTTCTTACTCCTTACAGCAAGTAAGAAGTAAGAAAGGACAAGGATAAAATCAGAAAAAGATTCGTACTAATCGCACATAAAAAGTGACCTAGAGCAAAAAAGTGCTCTGACCAAACGAATACCACGTAAGAAAATCTTGAGAAAAAAGTAGATAGAGGAACTACAAAAATGCAAGCGACATCTTTTGTGAATAATTTTCTGGATTCCGAGTCAAATCGATAGAAATTAACGACTTGATGTTGCAAATTAACTGCCAAATATATTGGGAACTAGGTAAATATATTGCGACTTGAATGTACATTTATTTAGCGAGCAGTTTTTTGTATGAAACGGGCAAGTTGTTTCACAAATTGGTCAAAATAGAAATTACCAGAAAAACATAAATAAATGCGAAAACAATTGCAGCAACTGACAGCCAAACGAAATGAACTGCATTGTGCTAATTAATCATCAGCAAAGGCTAGCTTTGGGGTAGTCGTAGTCGTAGGTATGCAGAGAAAAACCCTACAACTGCAGCAGTTGAATAAAACCATACAAATACAAAAGTATGCTCAAAAAATGTGCCTATAATCATTCGCGTTACTTAAAATTAAAACCAATAGGTAATTGGAAAATGAAGGTTACGGGTTGAGCGCCAGTAATCGCCTTGCTTTTAAAATGTACTCGCACTCCAAATGCAGAAACATTTAATTTTATTTAATTTATTTTCTTGTGAGACTGCAATTATTACTACTTTATTATTATAAATATTATGGTTTACCTTCTCTCGAACATTTCTTTCTACATATAATTTTTCAATGGTAGACAATTTTCTTCTCTTGCAGATACAAGGGTGGTCGGGCACCTATTTTCAGATCCAGTGATCGAAGAAGACCACAGAGCATATCATCTGCAACAACACTAACTCCACGTGTGGTTCTGTCACGACTAGAACCAAGAGATTTTGAGCGTTTGCGTTTATCATACAAAGTAACCATACTAGACCAAAGACGGACACGTAACAATCGATCTGGCATGAACATGGGACAAAAAAATAGTGCAGTTGTTAAAAGTGTTAGTCGCGGCGATGCACAAGTACCATTCAAACCAGTTATCCCACGTGAACTAGCAGCCGAATATGTGAAGCCAGCCCGTATTGAAATTCTACTCGATATGCCGCCAGCTGGACGTGAAGCACAATTAAAATACTCATGGAATGCTGATGACAGATCCCTGAATATATTCGTTAAGGAAGATGACAAAATGACATTTCACCGGCATCCAGTGGCACAAAGCACAGACTGTATACGGGGCAAAGTCGGCTTTACAAAAGGTCTGCACATCTGGGAGATATACTGGCCGACTAGACAGCGTGGCACGCACGCTGTTGTTGGCGTTGCAACTTCCGAAGCACAATTACATTCTGTAGGTTATCAAAGCCTAGTTGGCGCATCAACACACAGCTGGGGCTGGGATTTGGGCAGAAATAAACTTTATCATGACTCCAAAAATTGTGCCGGCATCACGTATCCGGCGATACTCAAAAACGATGAAGCATTCCTAGTACCCGATAAATTTCTATTAGCACTGGACATGGACGAGGGGACACTTAGTTTTATAGTAGACCACGAATATCTGGGCGTAGCGTTTAGAGGTTTAAAGGGAAAGAAACTCTATCCCATTGTGTCTGCTGTATGGGGCCATTGCGAAATAACAATGCGATATATTGGCGGCCTAGATCGTGAGTTAAATCAATCATCATGTCACTGTCTCGTTATTTTTATGTGTTTTTTTGTTTGCTTGTCAATTTCAGCTGAACCATTACCCTTAATGTATTTGTGTAGACGTGTGATACGGCAGAACTTAGGACGAACGCATTTAGAGGAACGCATACAAGAGCTGCAACTGCCACACTCGATGAAAACATATTTATTGTATAGGGACTGCAGATAGTAACATATAGTTTGACAATAAGAAAATTTAAATTTTAACTGTAATGATAACAGTAATTATAAGATAACAAACAACAACAAAACAACATTAAGAATAAAATTATATATACACATATATGTGTGTGTGTGTATATATATATAGATATATATAGTTATATGAGAATACATTATATATATATATATGTACATGTGTATATCAAGAACAAACATAACTCCCTTTTATATAAAGATGTAAAAGACACGTACACGCAAATATATATATATATAAATACATATATGTATATATATATATAAGATAGTGTCGGGAAAAAACAAAACAAAAACAAAATGATTTTAAATATACTCTACATAAAATTACTTTTCTCAATTTCTCGAGTTTACAAAAAACAAAACAAAAAAAAACTGAAAAGAAAACCGCCCAAAGCTTTTTTGTTGACATTTTTGTGGATGTATTATTATGTAGGTTCGTGGAGATTATTGTTTCTTAGTCCTTTACATACACCAACCGATTTGTGTTTGCAGCAACTTTTATATTCTTTTTTTTTTAAATGATATTTGTGTACCTGAACAAAACTACCGTAAACGAGTTTGGAAACTCAAAACAAAAGTTTATTTCTAAAGTAATACTTTTTTTTTGCAAATTTTCGTATTCGTAATTTTCTTTTGTTTTATTTTCCTTTTTTTGTGATTTTACTACTTTACATCTCTTGAACATGGCATCCGCTTATATTGCGCCTAGAACTTAACAGGAATAAACATTTTGCCACCTTTTTCCTCATTTCTTTTTTATTTCATTTGTATTTTTTTATTTGGTTATTTGGTGGTCCCTTTTGTATTCTGTTGGAGCTTTAAATGGTGTGGGGTAGATGACTTTTTAAACAAAGAAACAGGCGAATCTCTTTAAACGGAACCGCGCTGTACGTGAGTAGAGTAAGTATTTGTCGATGTTCCAATTTCGAAAAGCATACATCTCTGCGATGGGAATATTTTAGCCCCATCTACCGAAGCTAACTGATGATTAGCGAGAGTATATAAATGTACTTCCTTTTTCGTATTTCATAATCACTCCTTTCCAGGTAAGGTATCTGTTCGGAAAAAGTTCCGAAACGAAAGTCAAGTCTGTTCGAAGATCAGGGGCAAGAGTCTGTAAGGCAAAACGATCAAACATTTTCGTACGCACGATTGATTTGCCTTATGTTACACAAGCAAATTACTTCGTGCACACGAAAACGTTTGAACGTTTCGCCTTACAGAATCCGACCCCAGTTTGTTCGAACTTTGAAGTATCCGTTTCGGAACGAAATGAGTGAAGCATATGAACGCATTTATTGACGTTAAACATCAATCGGTTGTCGGAGAGTTTTGCAAAAAAATCCATGCAAAATGCCGTGTAGCTGGCAAGTGACATAGCGCGGTACAACGCAATGCGGCAACGTGGGCCACAGTTGCCGTTTGGCCCCAATTATCAATATGGCCCCTTTTTTAGATTTGTTAAATCAAACGAAAAGGAATGCAAAAACTTGAAAAAATATTTAGTTATCAAAAAATTAGTTTTTTTTTTGTTATAATTAAATGTCTGCTGCTCTCCTTTTCTTTTTGCTATATTAGTTTTATTTATGTGGAGGCCCCTTTTTTGTCTAGACCTCCTTTTTATTCCTCTTTTTGAAAGTTTACAGCGGCAACACTGATGTGCGCTATATGTTATCAGAAAATGTTTCCAAAAGTAGAATCGAATGTAATTTCTTCGGAGGAAATTGTGTTCCGATCGAATAGCAATCAGTTCAATCCGGCTTTTGTGAAGTGTGCGTGTTGTTCCAGGTATTCACCCTATCGAGATATCCGTTCGGAACGGAATTTTCTCCGATTTCATTTATTTTGTTCCGAAACGGATACTTCGAACGCATTTTGAGTTCCGATCAGATTCAACTTTCCGAACGGATACCTCCATAGGGCTGATTCTTTCAAAATGTTTGCAATAGAAAATGACGAGAAATGGTGGCTGTCGCCGTTAGGATTATCGATCGTAAAACGATAATCGATTTTATGTAAAATCTTGACATGCCGACATCTTTATGACGTAAACATTTGTCACTGCGTTTGGTCGCCTGTTAGGTCACACGGGCTGTCGCAGTGCACTCTCACAAATGACATCAAATGGTCTTTTTTTTGATAGGTCAGCATGTCACACCTTCCCACTAAAAATGGCACGTGTAATCGTAGCTTGTCTTTAGTATTGCTAGTCTCGATCAAGATTCAATTCGGGACCATACTTTTGGCATCCGCGATGGCTTGATCTTTGTAACGGAGGTTCAGTCTTCCTCGTCGTCTCGAAGTAATTTACGTGATTTATTGAAAAGCGATCAAGAACCTATATAAAAGTGAAGTCAGCACGCTGGAATTGACAGCAGCAATTCATGTTTGATTCTGAACCTTTTCGGGTGTAATGATGCCAAATAACTGATTTCAGCGTTATTCACTTATGTATAATAACTTTCACAATTGTGGCTAAAATGTTTTGTACATTCGTCTACTGGCATGAAATGATTCCTTGTTTATGTTGTCAAATTTGACACCAATATGTATGGGATGGAATGGGTTGGGTACCTAGTCATATTGTGACTCCTACTCCTGTGCAGAGAAAAGGCAAAGGACATAGGTACCGTGAAATTTTTATAATGGATAAGGCATCATGCATGGGCTTACAATAGGTACATACTTTATTTCTTCATGCAAAGAGAAGTGAGAAAATTTAAATCAAATGTTTCAGTCGTGCCTAATTATAATTGTCAATCGACAAAATTAAAATTTTCCTTGACACAATGTTCATTTCCGTTTGAAATTTAAAAAAAAGCAGCGGCAGCCGCCCTTCCACTGGAAAGTACGTAACAAAAAAGTCCCCTCATTTGTGATTTCTTCTTACAAATCTGCGATGCCCGAAGCCGAAATTACTAATCTGTCCGATGCAGCCCAAACGTAAAGATGAGTGCTGTACGCTTCCAATATCGAACTTTGAGAGTGGAACACGCCAAGGGAGCACGTTCCGATTCCGAACAACAGTTTGTTAAAGCATTGTTTACATTAGGCTTGTTTTTTAGCTTCGATCTCGGCAAAGGGAAGTATAATTTTCAGCACGCAATTACAACAACAATACTGTGATTCCTCGAAGTGCCAAGTAGCGTAGTAAAAATTGCGCTGTGGATATGTCTTAAACAAAAAAACCTAGCTTTAAAAACGTGTTTAACAATTAAATATGGTTTCTTCGCGTACGCGGTTTAATTCAAGGGCAATCGGTATAAATTGATCGCAATCGCACAAAGTCTTTCTCATAAAAAATATCAGAAAAAGAGATGACTAGCAAAATAACGAATAACGAGCAGTTCCTCTCTTGGCTCGAAATAGCTCAGAGAATTTTGACCACCAAGTGCTAAATAGGTCAAATGCACAAAGTTGACAGTAAAAATAAATTAAAATCCGTCTTAAATATCAATTGTACACAAAAAAGAAAATCTCTGAAAATAAAGAAAATTCAGTGAAATGGTCTCTTAGAACGTTTCATTTGCTGCAGAAAGGTAAGTTATATATTTATTTGTGATGTGGATTAAATGTCAGATAGGTAAGTGGCTCAAAGTAGCTTGAAGTCAATACACGTACTTTGGAGTACATTTTCAGTTCTCTGAGAGTGGCCGCATTCAAGAATTTGGTTATCTTAAGTCGACTAGATTGGTCTGGATGAGATGTAACCTGAACGCAAAAACTAGATTGACCCGGAACGTCACTTTTTCTGCGTCAGCTACATATAAGAACTGTCAACTTAGTACTCAGTCACGAATTTCTTCACTAGATTCGTCGACCCCTCCATAAACTTCAACTGAAACAGCTGCTTATTTGACCGATTTCCGAGAGCTGTCAGACTTACTAAACTAGATATTTGAACGTCCCCAGTGTTTCGCTGAATTTTTTGAAAAAAAAAAAAAACAAAAATATCTGGGATTTGCTGAACGCGACCATTTCTTTCCAAAAACTTAAAATATGAGTTGGCGTGCGAGTTCTATGTGAAGGTGTGTAGCGATTTTGCGTGTTTCCAGTTGCGGTTTACACAAAACAAAAAGAAGTACTACAAAATATCAGTAGTTCTGCAGTAATTTGTTACGTGAAGATTTCGTTTTCAAATAAATGTATATTGTTCTCGACAACCGCGTTTGATTTAGTGCATTTTGTTGACCAAATTCAGTGACATTCTTAAATCTACATAAACGAAAGCCTGGTCGGACACTTTGCTGAACCCGGGATATAAGGGCATACATACACAACCAAACAATTGAATATGCCAGCTGAAAGGAAAACTTGAACCTTCTCTAAAGTACATCTTCTTCCTGTTATTAATCTCTGCTTCTGCCAGCAGAGCTTGTTGTTTCTCTAATCTGAATTGTGTTTTAAGAAAAAGTAAAACTTGTGCTTGTTTTGTGACAATTAAGCGTAAAAAAGTAATCCAAGGTATTAAACAATTGAATATGCAATAACTTATCTAATTATGTAAATTGACTCGAAATAGTCTGTCTGGTGTGTCGGGTTATTATCGTCGGTGTCAGACATCGCATAGTATACATCATTTTTACTCAAGTAATGATATTTTTACGAATATAAAACCAGAAAGTACGTGTTGTTAATATCGTATTTTACCTACTGGCATGTTCTAAGAAAACTACCAATCCATTGGACAATTATTTTCTTTCTTTTGTGACTGGGATAATGTTCTAAATAAAGTTCAAAATGGCCGATAGTCTCCTTTTTTTATTGTTCATTTCGCAGCCATAATATCCCATGAAAGTACGTTAGCGAATATGTGAATTGAAAGGGATTTGTTTGGAAAATTTGCAACTAAATGCATGCAACATTTGTAATGAACGATTAAAAGAAATAGGCAATGCCTGTATGCGGTCGAATCAATTACAGATGAATAACTTTGGAAGGGTTAAGTCAGTTTGTAGAACCTGCATAATGAACATGTAACAATCCTTGAATGCTGAATGCATAACATTAGGTTTAAAAGTTGCGCAGGATCCATTTGTTTAGTTTTTCCTTTCATTGAAATTAGGAGCAGCAGTGAGACAAAGCTGCAATACATGCACCTATTGCTGGTACCTAATTGATTCTTCCCAGTTTAACCTTTCTGCCTTTTATGCCGAATTCTCGTAATTGAATTTAAGCCTATGAAATTTATAAAGCATGGTTTGGTTTTCTACACAGAAGTTGTGTATAGATTAAAGACGAAACCCACCCCAACAATTTCGATGACCTTAAAGAACGCTTTCAAGGCCGTAAATGGCATTTCAATTCATTTGATGGAAGAATCCTTTGGCTAACCGAGAAACACTTTAAAACTATTATCAAAAAGTGCCTTTCAATAAATATTGTCCCAAAAGGCGGTTACTGACTAAACTAATTAATTTGAGATATTCTGGGATTGCTGACAACACCGAGAAAAAGAAATTTGTGTGAAGGTATACAAAAATAGGTATCTGCACGGACAGTGAGCGACTGCAACGCCAAGGTGAAGCCTGCATTTGCTGGTACGCTCAAGCCGCATTCTTCGACAATGATGGCCAGCATTAGTCAGCCCTTTTCAATGCTCCCAATGCTCACAAGGGATTGGTTTCACGCCTTCTTCATCCCATCTTCTGGATGGCTGCACATGGTTGAAACAGAAAGATGCAGAGGATCCGTCTCTAGTACAGTTTCTTATTTTTAATATGCACAAATGCATGGAAAATATCCTTTGGGAACTAGCCGACTTTGCTAAGCTTCTGCAAAACGACAAACTTTTGTTGTGGGATTATTATGGAATTCGTTGTGCGTTCCTGCGTTGCCCTTGATATTCTTTCGCTGTTATATCAAGAGAAGCAGGCTGCTTTCTTCAAAAGAAAGTTATTAGGGGACCACTTTCACTTGTATTTGGAAAATATTTTCTTGATTGTCCGTTTGGTACTGAAAATAATTTAATCTAGTTCGAAAATATTAAACGTCCATTTTTAATAATTCACTTGAAAACTGTAGCGTTAGTTGATAAGTGGGTTATTTTCGTTTTGACATTTAAATTTTATAAATTCACTGCAACTACCCGTCCTTGTTGTGGGGACGGAAAGTAGGTAAAACAAAACACTTATGGAAGTGGTATGCTTGGGGACGGTGTTATTTTTTGGTGGCAGTGAAAGTCGGACTTTTGTCGTTATGTCTCTTCCAATAACAATGATTACCTTTTCCCATTCCAGCAGAAAAATAGTATTTGGCTGAGATGTCTTCTACATCTGGAGCAAGCGGCAGTGGACGTGGACGCAATGGCAGCGGGCCTACAAACTCCACAGCAAATGAAGCCAAGCCCGAGGGAAAGGAGACGAAAACCAATCCAAAAATCTCAAAAGCTCTGGGTACCTCTGCAAAACGAATCCAGAAAGAGTTGGCCGAAATAACTTTAGATCCACCACCAAATTGCAGTGCTGGACCAAAGGGTGATAACTTGTACGAGTGGGTGTCTACAATTCTCGGCCCACCAGGATCCGTCTACGAAGGTGGTGTCTTCTTTCTTGATATTCACTTTTCTCCTGAATATCCCTTCAAACCTCCTAAAGTACAACAACTGCAGTTAGTTTTGCTAAATCAATTTACTAACCCTGTGCTGGTATTGTAGGTCACTTTTCGGACGAGAATCTATCACTGCAATATAAACAGTCAAGGTGTTATTTGTTTGGACATTTTAAAGGACAACTGGTCACCAGCCCTGACCATATCAAAAGTATTGCTGTCAATTTGCTCCCTACTGACTGATTGTAATCCTGGTAAGTGAAATAGATTATGTTTGCTCGCTTTTGAACTTATTTTATGTTTCCATTTGATTTACAGCTGACCCCTTAGTTGGGAGCATTGCCACGCAATATCTTCAAAACCGGGAAGAACATGATAGAATCGCAAGACTTTGGACAAAGAGGTAAATTTTTTTTTTGTTTACCCTGCGAGAAATTTGGCTATGCCCCTCTATTCGCAACCTTTTTCCTCCCACTCCGCATCATCCTTTCCTATCCGCACACAGAAGAATTCATCATCTTCTCCAGTTTTAGTGTCTGCATGTGTGCTCTAATTCCTGTGCTTAGAAATTACATTATCGATCAGTCGTAGGAATTCCTTGCATGGTTTGCTTTGCCTACTGCGCCGGCATTTGTGTGGTTCGTCCCAAGTGTTACAATGGACGTGCTTGTTGTACAAGCTATCACTATTAACTCCCGAGCAGCATGGGACTGAATCGCGCGCACTATGTGACATAAGTTGTTCTTGTTTCGTATGTAAAATCGACAAAAGTGTTCGACGATTCAACCGCTGATCTAGCTAGCAAGTTCGTGAGCTGCTTCCGCAATCTAGCTCCATATATAAAACGAATCAGAGTCGGTAAATTCGGCTCCATCCCTCTGCAATTTTATTATCACATGCACTTTTGAATAGAAAACAAATTGATTTCAAAACACCAGTCAACTACAGTTTTTTTTTTTTTTTTTTATAAATTTCTCCTTCACAGATACGCAACATGATTATTTTCCCAGGCATACAACATGATTCCACAGTTCTGCCAAATCTTCAATTGTGTTCGCGTGGAATCTACGAGTATGAATGTACAATATATAATTTTATTACCTAAAATACGAAAAAATCAATAAAAATATATCCTATAGTATTAAAATAAAAACAAACAAAAAACATGTTTAAGTAAATTAAGTTTTATTTGTAAAGCCTCCATTTACTTTGTTTTGTATAACGTACTCAAACACCTGCAAGAAAATAATTAGGTCCTAGGTATGTAAGGTAGTTTTGCGTTCGAATACTAAATTATT
Organism: Cheilosia impressa; assembly: GCA_948293265.1. Taxonomy (NCBI): domain Eukaryota; kingdom Metazoa; phylum Arthropoda; class Insecta; order Diptera; family Syrphidae; genus Cheilosia; species Cheilosia impressa. The sequence continues at coordinate 15,747,039 of OX411884.1, forward strand.
GTAAGAGCACTAAAATAATAACTAGTTTGTAATTGTTTCAATATACATGTGTCTGTGTATATAATAATGATTTTATTTTTGTTTCAATTTGACTATGCAAGGTTTTTGTCTTAAAAATTTCATTTAACCGCACTGTAATACATCATAAGCTAATTTCCTTACAGAACCATTGAATTTTCAACTACAAAATCAAATTTATGTTTTTCATTTCACTTTGCCAAGGAGTGACCTCATTACAAAACAATAACCTGGCAGGTAGCTCCTCGATGCAGTCAATGAAGATCGCCTTCCAATTGGTGGGGCCTAATTCTGCTGCTGCGCTGTTGTCCCTTGGGGGTGGACTCAAAGATTCGTCAGACTGGCGAGTTGTTTTCGCTCCAATTGTTGCTGATGATTTGTCTCTGGTTCCAGGTATTGCAGCCTATGATATAGCGTTGTTAACTTTTCTGGCTGTCACTCAAGTTTGACAGTATTATCTGTCAGTGGGTAGTGAACATTTGCCAACTATCAACTATGGTGGCTTATGCTTCGTCTGGTGCATTTTTTGTTGTCACATTTATTTCTAGAGATACTTTCGGTTTCAGAATTGTCAATTGATGAACTCAATTCATCAAAAGAAAGAACGCGCTGACATAGAACATCCACCTCTGTTTTTATTTTTTTTTTTTTTTTTTTTGTTTTTATTTGCGGCTTGTGATAAATATTTTTGAGAGCTACCCGACGTCGTTGAGGTTACGTATGTAACAACCAATTAGTTGGAGTGAATTGAAAAAAATCCGATTATTTGGGACATTTATGCTTATCGGGAAACGGTATGAAAAGTTACGGGGGATGGTTCTGGGAAAAATGGGTCACCGTGCTTCTCTCTATTTTAATATAAAATGTCGTAAGAGAACGTATTTGCCCGTTGGCTTGCTGTGTCATCTATCAATTAAGGCTCACTTCAAGCAGGGTCAATCTTTTTGGTCCGCCAGATCAATCGTAGACTCACCCATTGTATTCGCATGTAAATCACAATTTATACGTTTTTGGGTGAAATCTGTACTCCCACGGCAAATCACCCCTTGAGAATCTGTTGCAGTAACCTGTTTTATAATTTACGACACGATCATTTAATTTTATTAAAATTTAACTTAAGGCAAAGATAGTAGGCAGACACAATACTGAGCTCTCCAGTACCTATCGATGGCGGAATGCCTATTCGGAAGGCTGCCAAAGAAGTTGGTATTTTGTATCATACTGATCGGAGCAATTTTCAAAAGTCCTAAAGTCCTGAAGCTTCAAACATGTGTTTGATGTGTTTGACAACAAACTATAAGCATAAAATGTTCGAATTGGCTGCAAAAAAATAGAACAAAATGTTAAGAAATTTAGTAAAAACGCAAATATGGTAAAAAGAAAAGTTCTTCAAGAAAGTGACAGTATAGTGAAACTGATTTGTCAACTGGAAAAGATGATGATATACAAGACAAGATGATAACAAATACGTCAATTATTTTAACCCATAAAACTCTCGACAGTCCTTAAATTCGGTCGCCATCCGTAAACGATTTTTTTTTAGTCAGTTATAGATCCAAAATTAAATGTTTCTTATGTGGAAAAAATTCTAGAACCTGAAAACAGTCGCAATGAATGATTCTTTTCATTTTACAGACTTCAATCAAAGACGAAGGAGCTTTTCTGTATGTCCCCGATTTTTCGATGGTCAATGGGGAACAAATAAAGTACGTTTTAAAAGATCCTTCTGTATCGGGGCGAACGAAGCGGCAACAGTCGTTAACCAAATTCTCAGAATCTGTACTTAAATTCAATATTCGTTAATCCGTTCGCTTTGTTTGAAAAGAAATAATTAATTCTTAAGTTGTTTATTTTGTTTTTGTTTAAATACCTAATTTATTTTATTTTATTGTTAGGTAATTTATTTTCACGTTGATATGAAGTCTATTTTATTTATGTGGGATATGTAGGCAGGGTTGCCAGAAGTTTGTTGGCTTTAGGCTCCCAAACCTTGAAAAATGTATCCCAATATCGTTGCCGTTTGCTTGGTTGTGTGAAATCCAAATGTCACATGAAGGCAAAAGTGCTGCTGAAAATTCAACTATATGTAGCCCAAAATTGCGTTGGGCGCTCATGGAGGAAATTTGTATCGTTTTTTAAGAAAAAAGACAGCCCAAAATACGATAAAGCGCCCAATCTGGCATCTCTGTATGTAGGTCCGACGACACGATCGCGTCGCACATAACGCCTATGTAGGTGTTGCCAGAAACTTTCCAGCGGAATATGCCAAATTAAGAAAAAAAGATGCTTAATTGTATGGGGAACAAAACAAAATATGCTAAAGTTTAAAAACAAGGACTTACAAAAAGTTAAAAACACAACAAAAAATAAGTAATAAATATAAACACAAAATTACTTCTATCTAATGCATAATAATAAGCAACAAAAGGAATTCAGTTTTTAGCAATGAAAATTACATTTAATTACTGAAAATATACCACGAATATGTTCTTATGGTGGGAATAAAGTTTTTATTGTGAAAATAGAAAATATGCTAGATTGCATATAGCATATTTCTTGTATACTTATATACAATTTAAGGTTTAAATATGCTAGATTTAGCATAAAAAATGCTATGTACTGTCACTCTTCCTCTCATTTATACGCATACCGACGAACAACTCTTTTTGCATTCCATCGTCTCCAAATTAGTTTAGTGTAAGAATTAAGCCGAGAAAGGCAGACGTGAAATTGCTGACCAGTGGCGTACAATCGTTCTTTTTCTATTTTTCTTTCACATTAACAAATGAAATAAATCTTGTCACTTTAATAAATTTATTTTTGTTTATATGTTTCTTAAAGTTGAAATGAACTGTTTTTTTTTCTAATAAAACTACGTTTATCAGTTGAAATATATATTTTAGTGTTTAAACTAATTGGTGGTGCATTATACACATACAACGAATGCATTTAGTGCCAACCGTGGTGCAACATGCCGCATTTATAATTTTTTTAACAATTCATTTTAACTTAAAATGTTCCCCAGCTATCAACAAATTTACCCTATACATGTTTCGATAACAACTTTATAAAATGTATGCGAAAATACCAAACGAAAATAACTTATTTTAAAAATGTTATGGTCGTTTGAAAAAAGGCTGGTGCAAACTAGGAAAAACTCTTTTTCATAATGAGCTCTATTGCGTCAAGAGACTTCTCCAAGACTAGGAACGACCAATGGTTTCCTTCAACGGTAAATACATGCACTTGTTTTTCACACACCTGCAATGCGGAGAATATTAAATAATAAAATAAGAACCGCTTGCATTTATTTACCTCTGAGAGACCGTAATCTGCTTCCAACTTGGCGTAGTTTTCTGTGGACTTGATTAGGGTAACGTCGCAGCGCACCTTGGTCTTTGGTTTGAAGGCGTCAGCCACCACAAGTTTCTTGTAGAATGTTATGCCTGCTTGTTTGATCTGTGTGCCGAGAAAGGTTTCGAGTTAGAAAAGCGGAAGTATACATCTCAAATGGCGGACTTACCAGTTCTATGGGTTGTTCGATTTCTGCATGCAAGAGCTCAGCGCACTTCTCTACCTTTGCCTCGAAAGTTGGAATCTTGATGAGTAGTCGGGCAACCTACGATGGACAATCACATTATTAGAATAAATCACAGAATACAGACTCGTTGGAACTTACGCCGCCATAGTCCAAGTTTCCACAGACCATTCCGAAGTACGCCAGAGCGTAGGATTGGTTCTGATTTAAATCGTCGGACGAGTTGTCCCGCTTTTTGTGGGTGTGTGTATACCAATTTACGTATTTTGGAGCACCGTCCAGCATAACCAACTTGGCAACTTCGTTATTCTTCTCGAGCTGTGTAACCATAACGAAGGCGATGAGAGCTCCGAAGGAATAGCCCGCGATAGCGTACGGGCCCTGTGGTTGCACGGTCTTGATTTTGCTAATGTAGAAAGCGGCTAGATCATCGACAGAGTCCACTGGCGCTTCGGCTGTACACTGCAGACCGTAGACTGGAGAGTCGATACGCGCAGCTAGGCTTTCAAGAGGCGCAGCGAATCCTTCAATTGGGTGAACAAAGAATATTGGTCGTTTTTTGGAATTCGCGGGTGCTGCTGACTTCAATTGGACAATCGGTTCAGTCGGCATCAGCTCAGCCGCAAAATATAATTGCACATTGTCGGTAAATGGAATTGATGTGATTTCTGTGTGGATCGCCTTGGGGACAGCAGCATCATCACAAAGTGCTTTCATTGCTCCGAATGTCCACCCTCGGATCTTTTTTGCGGACATTACGATGTCAAAGTTTCTCTCTAGAGTTTGTTTGATTTCTGCGCCCATCAGAGAATCCATGCCGAGATCAGCCAGTGTCGAACTGTCTTGTACGTTGCGCACGTCCCTTAGTCCGAGAATATTAGCTACGCATGTGATCAAACTCACACCAGACGCTGAATCGTTTTTCCTCTTTTCTGCAACCACCATCGATGCCAGGACTGGGTGGGGTTGTTGCAAGAAGATGTCGATTGTTTGCAGACACGATGCCATTCTCTGTGGCAAGGTGCCTCCAATGACTGTGTTGTTGTCACCCAAGTTCTCAATGACCAAGCCAGTGTCGCCGATAGCTCCCCACTGGATAGCAACGCCCGGGAATCCCGATGCTTGGCGGTTCTCGCATATCCGCTCCATAGCAGAGTTAGCCAAGCCGTAGTTGGTTTGTCCAATGTTGCCGCGTCCACATGAAACACTGGAGAAGCACACAAAGTAGTCCAATTCTGGGCAAAGTTCACGCGACAGCTTGTCCAAAAAGATTGTTCCGTCGATCTTGGGCTTGCACACAGCCGCGAAGTCCTGTTCGGTTTGGTCTTCGATCAAGCCATCCCGAAGCACTGCCGCCAAGTTAAAGATTCCACCAACTTGACCCAGTTTGGTGGCGGATAGGAGCAGTTTGCGGCATCCTTCCACAGTGGTAACATCGTTTGTGTCGATCTTAACGTTGCAGTCCTTCTGCCTCCATCGGGTGATCATCAAGGACTGATAGCCGGTCTTGATGCCAGCTCTGCTGGTCAGTACGATATTCTTAGCACCGCGGTTCACCAGCCAATTGGTGAGTTCCAAGCCAAAGCCTCCAAGGCCTCCGATGATGATGTATGCCTTTCCAAGATGCATGTAGGTGCGGGGAATCGCGTTGTACATTCGAAGTTCTGGCTTCAGCTGTGATGTTACTTCTTCCTCAGTACGCACTTTGATAACAACCTTTCCGATGTGCTTGCCCGAAGCCATGAATCGGAACGCCTGCTCGATTTGTTTTTCGTTGAATACCGACGTCGGCAATGGACGGACAGCACCGTTCTTAATACCCTCGGCCACAAGATCAACAACCAGTTTCTGCATATATTCCTCGCCCTCCATGACACTGTCTAATAGAATTCCGTGGAACGAGGTGTTCTTCAAGAACACAGACATGCCCAGAGGAGTGTTGTTGCTCAAATCGAATTTGCCGATTTCCAGGAAACGTCCATTCAGTCCCAAGCAACGCACAGATGCTTGCAGCTTCTCTTCAGCCAATGAGTTGAGAACAAGATCTACACCCTTGCCCTTGGTTTCGTTCATAACCAGTTGCACAAAGGTTGTGTTACGAGAATTTCCAATATGACTGTCGCGCAACTGCGGGAATCGCTTCTTCAGGAACTCGCGTTTCTCAACGCTTCCGACAGTGGTGAAGACTGTCAAGCCGTGGTGCAGGGCTACAGAAATAGCAGCCTGTCCCACACCACCCGACCCGGCATGAATCAGAATAGACTCTCCCTTCTTCATTTGGCCGCGCACAACGAGCGCGTAGTACACAGTCGCGTACACACAAGGAATCGTCGACGCCTCCATCATTGACCAGCTGTCTGGGATCTGCCACATCATGCGCTTGCTGGCCAGGCAGGTGGATGCTAGGGATTTCGCCGGCACCATTGCCATAACTCGCCTGCCGGCTGAGTCGCGGCCCGCGAATTCAAGACCCAGTACGCAGTCTTGTTGCGCCAAATCGCCGGGCAAGGCATCTGCCGACAGCTTACCAGAACTCAACATAACGTCACGGAAATTGACAGGAGCATAGTACACCGTGCACAGGTCCAAATCGTCATTTCCAGCGGCCTTCGTTGGCAGCGGCGCTTCAATCCACTTCAAGCTGGCAAGATCACCCTTAACCAGTGCGTTGACGTAGGCATGTTCCACCGGCAGGGTGGCGATTTCGGATTGATTTTCAATTTTGAAATGTCTGTATGTGCCCCAGGAACCGTTTTTGAACACGTTTGTCACCAGATCCTTCTGTAACTGCTCTTGGTAGAACGGAGAGTCCAAGGAGAAGGGCTTCGCTGCTTTGTCTTGAATGAAGACCATGCGAGCATATTTGCCGCCCGCTTCGTTCTTCAGGCAGTTCAGGAAGCCAACAGCTCCGAAGAACTCATCGCCTTCTGAGACAAGGTAGATGTAGCGATTTTCCAGCTCAGCTGTTGACAGCAAGCTCTTCAGATCCTCTACCCACTCGAAGCTCTTCTGCGAAACCTTAAGGACGGAAGTGCTCCTGGCTGCGGTATTGACAGCTGGACGTGCGAGTACAAACAGTCGCTGGCCAAACTTCTGCTCAAGAACGGGCAGTAGATTGAACTGTTTCAGCACCTCCCTGCCAGACTTCTTATATTCCGAGGAGACCTCCTCGAACAGAACGAAGCCGTCTTCCTTAATCGATTTTAGAATGTTCCGAAGAACAGCTGCATTTTTGGCCGACAACACGTCGTAAGCGAAAGCCAAATGACAGTTCTTTTCGACCTCTTCGACTGCCACGTTCTTCTTAATCACTCGTACTTCGCTATCTCCAATTGCTGAGGTGATGTTCTCCTCGTTGCTAGCAGTGACAACTGCTACGTCCGCTGCAATTGTTGGCTCTTCTTCGATGATCTGCAGAATTTTCGGGGCGAGCGGTACTTCCCCACTGCGACTATTCTCCAATTCGATTGCTTTCACTTTGAGAGCTCCTGCCGAGTTCTCCAGAACCACATGAAGTGCTTCCGTAAGGGCGTTGATGCGCGCCTTTTCCAAGTTCTCGTGCAAGTCGTGTGCGTTAACGTTCGGCACAAACGTGTATTTTTCCAATGTTGGCGGAGCTTGGGAACCGGATCGGCGTGGTGCCAGAGAAGTCTTAAGGCCATGAAGTTCAATACCTCCACTCCTGAGAAAGTCGAAGTTCCTATACGAATCAACCTGCAGAAACTTCCCATCTTTCTCCTCTTTTAGAACATTCACCAGACTGTAGTGCTTCGACGGATTTATGAGTACTTTATCGATTCGTTTTGGCAAGTACAGCTCGCGAAGATCGTTCTTCAGAATGCTGAACTGCAACATCGTGTCCATGAAGCTTATCCAGTTGTCAACCCAAGCTAAGTTGCCCGTTGTTGCTGTGATGTCGGATGCAACAATTCCTCTGAATTCACCACCATAATCGTATCCACGAAGACGGAGCTCTTTGTAGACATCATTTAACTTGAGTTCCAGGTTGGACTGTGTTGGGCTTTCAAGCTGAAGTTCCTCGTTCTCCACTTTCTCTACAACAGAAATCTTTCCAGAAACAGCCAAGGTTCCACCTTCGCAGATCTCGAAGGCACCGGTTCCATCGAAGAAGTTGATTCCGAACTTGACAGCTGTGTCCTTGTTCAGAATTATTGCCCGATGGAAAACGACGTTTTCCAGAATAACCGGAGTTCGCGCAAAATCGAATCCAGCCACTTTGCTGAAGGTCTTCCAAGCCAGCGTAAAGTAGCCAGTCGCTGGGAACAGAATCCTGCCATCGATGGTGTGGCCCGCCAGGAAGGCGTCATCTTCCTTTGACAAGTTGATCTCGACAACAGTTTCGCCAGAGGAGCTTTCGATGCCATATCGTGGTACAAGCCATTTTTGGGAATGATCCCAACCAATTTTTGAGTTAAGCATGGGAGTTCCTCGTCCAACAGGGAATGATACAGGTCGCACCAGCTTCGAGATGTTGGGCTGCACTCCTGCAGCATACAACTTTCCGACATTGGTGAGGAAGAACTCAACATTATTCTCGTGGTTTCGCTTAATCAGACTCAAGTTTGTGCACGAGCTGTCAAGAGCGCGCTTCAGAATGGCTTGCAACAACCCGGTTGGGGCAACTTCAATGCAAATCGCATTCTTTGGTACCTTTTGCAGGGCTTCGTAGAAAAGCACAGGCGAAAGCAAGTTGTTCACGTGATAGGCGGCAGAACTTTGCACGGCAACGGCGGTATTCCAAGCAGCCTCGGGAATACTTGTACTAATCCACCTGGAAGTACGGTTTTTGGGATTCGGGATGATTCTCTCCAGGCTTTTACGAAGTTTTGGTCCAGCTTCGGCGATGTATTTGCTGTGGAAGGCGTATCCAGACGAATTTACTGCTTTCGCGAATATTCCCTTGGACGACAGATCCTCAATCACACCCGACATAACCTCCTCGGGTCCAGAAATCGTGACGTTGTCTTCGCTGTTATGACACACAGGGTACACGCCAGTGGGTAATAGTTTTGGGCAATCTTCCCATTTCACTCCGACTGCGGCCATTTTTCCCTTTGACAGCTTGGTGTCTTGCAAGCTCTTCCCCCTCCAGTAGGCAGCCAAAACTGTTTGCTCTGGTGTGAAGCAACCATCGGCATAGGCGCAGCCCAACTCACCCACAGAATGACCAATTATACCGTCGGGAAGGATTCCCAGACTAGTGAGCATATCCGTGAGGGCGATTTGCACCGCAGCAATGGCGGTAAACGAGTTCAAAATATTGTCAAAGCTTTGCTCCGTCGAGTTGGTTAGAATGTCAATCAGATTCATTCCCTCTTGGCGTAGGGTTTCGGCCGAACGGTGAATGCTTTGGCTGAACACTTCAAAGTGCATCAAGTCCTTCGCCATGTTAGCCCACTGACTTCCCATTCCAGAGTAAACGAACCAAATTTCACGTTTCTCATCGACATGCTCCACCACCTCTCGCACAGCTGCGCCCTTGCTGTTCAGCACTGTGTACCCACGGAAGTAATGCAGAGGAATGTTCTTCAAGTGGATTTCGTTCACCAACGCCAGGTATTCGTCGTCGTTCTTGTATTGTTCGGCGTCTTCTAGGAAACTTTGGACGGCATCAAAGGTACGGCCCGACACCGTTAGTAGTTTTGGAGGTCCTTCTCTTGGTGTGACTGCCTTTGGTTTGGGATTCGACTTCAAGATAACGTGAGCGTTAGCTCCGCCAAAGCCAAATGAGTTGATGCCAACGATGCCACCGTTCCACGGTGTGTGCTTGTCGACGACCTTCAGACGTCCCTCAACTAGTCCATATAAGTCTGGATTGGGACTTGAAAAGTGTAAGTTCGAGGGGATAACGCCCTCCTCCATGGCTATCAAGACCTTGGCGATGGAGCAGACACCAGATGCCGGCTCAGAGTGTCCCATATTCGATTTCACAGAGCCGATGAGTAGGGGCGTCGGTCTATCCTTGCAGAAGAAGTCTGTAATTGAGTTGACTTCCTGAGGATCACCTACTTTAGTGCCAGTTCCATGAGCCTCTACATACGTAACATCATGCGGATTTAAACCGATTTCCTCATAAGTTTCCTTAATCAAGCGGTTCTGCATCTTTCCCGAAGGGAATGTTATTCCCTGCTCCTTGTTACCGTCTGTATTCGTGCGTACGTTCAAAATCGATGCATACACACGTTTCGCCTGTACGGGATTTTGTAGGAATATCGCAACACATCCGTCGGATCGAACATAACCGGCTCCAGTCTCATCAAAGGCCTTGCATTTACCATCCTGACTCAACATGTTCAACCGCTTGAATTGCAGCGACATTGTCGGCTTCAGAATAAGGCCAACACCAGCCACAAGAGCATTATCACAAACTCCTCGCTTCATGTCGGAAAAGGCTTGCTCCAAAGCATAAAGTGAACTCGAACATGCCGTATCAACGCAGTAGCTCGGTCCGGTGAAATCAAACGTGAACGATATGCGATTGGCGAACATAGCCCTCGCGCATCCAGTCAGGCCATAGCCATTGACACGATCAGGATCGTTGCACCAGTATTGTTCAGTTTCAGACGATGACACACCAATGTACACGCCTGTGCGGCTGCCGCGAAGCTCCTGCGGATTGACGCCAGCGTCAATGATTGCTTCGTACGTTACTTCCAGCAGCATTCTTAATTGCGCGTCCATGCATTCGGCTTGTTTTTGATGAACACCAAAGAATTGCTGATCAAACCGCTCCAAATCTTCATCCTTGATTTTTCCCGATCTATGGGGCAGATCATACAGCCCTAGCGATCAGATAAAGCAAAGCATTTAACCTTGGAATGCGAAAAGGATAAAAATTACCTACCGTTAGGCCACCTACGGGGATCATCGTTCACCATGTCCACCCCGTCGAACAGATTCTTTTTGAACTCCTCAATATTTGAACTTTCTGGCAGGCGACCAGAGAAGCCGGTAATAGCTGCGCAGTGATTGCTTGATCGGCCGTCATTACTGCCAACCGTAACATCATCTACTATGTGTGCCGACATTTTGTCTCTCTCGGTCTTTAGTGTAATACAGCGTTGAACAAGGGTAGGTACTCTGTAAATATAAATTGGAATAGTTGGACTCGAAATACACCTAAAAGTTGCATTGAATTTCGCCGCAATCCTTTCGGAAAAACGCCATAAGTGAGGCCCATTATATTTAATCAGTAATGTCACCCAACGATGAATTTAAATAGCGCCTAATTTTTTTTATATAATCCGATCAAAAATTTAACAATCCAAAGGTTTAAGCTAATTGCATCATTAAATTTGCCGCACTAGAGCTCTAATTTAATTGATTAAAATTATCTTTTCAAATCTAGCACAAAATTACCCGCTAGTTTGGGAAAACAACGAGGTGTCAGCACAAATAGTTTAAAAGTAAAGAAAAATCATGCGGCGGAAAAGTTCGTTGATAAACTTTCAAATGAATTGATAGTTTTATTTACCTACAACCTAGACAAAACTATTTACGGCCCTACGAACTAAGTCCCAGAAAATTTTAGATTTAAAGGTACGCAGTTCAAGTGAAATCCAATTTTTCATACAATTTTTTCACTGCGAAATGTCAAAATGAAATTTCCACATGAAAATTTCGCTACGCAGTACGCAGTTCGAGTGAAAAATAGCCTACAACACTATTTCTACTTCGCCACAGCTATTTCACTTGGTTTTTATTGTCCTTCGCATTAATTTTTTGACATATCGGCGTGAAAAATGATTTGAACGAAAGCGGTTGCGAAATTTATTGGATTTATTGGATTTATTTATTTATTTATTTATTTATTTATGTTTGAAAAGCATCGTTCTGCAGTTGCACTACTATGAGGCAAACTACATAACGTTAACATGTAATTACATAAGTTTGTAAATGCTGTCTTTCCTTGGAAATTCTTGGCGCTCCTTAAATTTACCCAAAATTGCACTATAACTATTTATTTTTTTATTTGAATTTGAATTTGAATTTGAGGTCTGGATTATGGAACCTGGAAATTGAATTTGTTATTGGAATTGTGGAAATAGAATGTTCTGCGTAAAGCTTATGTGGTATTCGATTGGGCGCTCTCAGAGCACTTTTTTTGCTCTCAGAGCAATTTTTACGTTCGTTTGGTACAAAAAAAAGCAATCTTTTTGAGATTTCAGAGCACTTTTGCGAATCTGGATATTTTCTCAGATTTGCTTCAGATTTACACATACACGTGCGTTCGAGTTTGACAACTAGTGGAGTTTGTTTACATTTTAGTGAAATTTTTCAACTGCAAAGAAACGCATTGCATCGGGTGGATCTATTTTTATTAATTATTTATGTACAAATGTTTAGAAATCAATCTGGGCGAGAGTTTTGAATGTTTTCATATAAAATTTAACCAGTGAATGGAAAACGCTTAGAAAAGTGTCGAAGGCTACACATATTGCAGTCGCACAAATATCAACAAAAAATGGGTCGATGAAAAGTCTCCACTCATTTAGCTCGCGAAATAAATGTCCGATACATTAAATCGAAGATAAATTTTGACATGAAAAACGGAGGAAGAAGTTTGTGTTGCGTTTACTATGGATATTTGTTTGAAGGATACCGCAGAGAAAAAATTGATAGAGAAAGAAAAGAAAACCCAAAGCCAAAAAAAAAACTTTTACAATGTCAATGGAAAACTAGTTTCTTTAAGCTTCAAATCAAGCAAATCAGAATTTTTGGCCTTTTTTGCAAATGGGAATTTATGGGACACGAAGAAAAGTGTCTTCTTCTGCTTGCTGTTACAGAAATTATTTGAGCTGCTACTGCAATAATAATATCTTCTTAAATTTTTCTCATACCCATTGTTTTGGAATGATTCAAATACTGCGATGTTTTTTGAAGTTTGAAGTTCGAAAAATGTAAAAATTATGTTTACTGATTACTGTTATGAAGAAAAAGTTTTTGTCCCATCTATATGGTGTGCAATAATAATTTAGCGAGCATTTATCAAAGATAATGGAATACAGAGATGGATAACTTTCCAGTGGAAAGGCGGCTGCCTACAAGCTGTTTTCCCGAAAAATTCATGAAGTCACGCACATTTGCTCATTTCTTTTCAAGGGTTTGTGAGTTCATGAATTGGACTTTAATGCAAGAATTCGCTATTCCGAAATGCGTTTCACTATTTTCTTTATTTTAATCGAAGCCTTAACAAAAACCAAACAAGTTCAATACGAAACACAAAGCAATTGAACAGCGCGATGCCCAGAAAAGCAAAAGGAATGGTGGCCGGCCATTAGCAACATGCTTTTTTTTATGTCACACGCATTCACAGACGGGGGTTGAAATTACAAAACAACAATGTAAACAAATGGGTTTTGGGGGGATAGACGTACGAAAGATATCCATCTCTTTTATTCATTGATCTCTGGCATTTATCTTTGGTGTGGAGAAATGAAGTGGTGACTAGGGACGCTAAAATTTAGCGCGAGCAGGATGCTAAGCTCAAGGGTCAAACACAATATTCGATATAAGTTTTAATTTTAAGTTTAGTTTTTTATTTTCTGAAATTTGGAAACTGTAGTGTTTTGTGAATATTTTAAGAGTTTTCATAGTGACTTTTTGAGGGCGAAAAATGTAGTGAAAACGCTACAATTGTAGTAGGGGGGCAACGCTGAAGGTGTTTCTTAAGACAATACTAAGTTTTTCGCACTTATAATAGTTGTGTATGAAAATTTGGTGGCATGGAAGATCTTTTTCGTAAGCAGGGTGCCTCAATAACATTTTTCAACACAGCTTTGCCAAAAAAAGCCAACACATGAAATTCACGGATCTTTAAAAACTATGTATAATTTTCATGCACTGTTAGTTGTTTAAAATTGACGGCTGTCCTTATTTTATTTATAACAAATCAAACATTATTTGCCAAATTGAAAACAATTGAAATTGTCATAAACAAGAAACCAAACATTCCAGAGCTAGTAGGTGCGCGAGAAAATCTTTTGCAATAGGGAGGGACTTTAAACCGATCTAAAATACCTTCCAAAGGTACTGACTTTAGTCATACGGAATGGGATTGCCTAATCGGCAATTTATTTATGAATTATTTGAAAAAATTTTATACAATAAATCACTCGTTTTTAGAATTTCTGAACTTGTTTTGTTAGTAAATATTATAGAATTTCTTTGCCTTACATAATTTTTATAGATCAAGAGGTTTAATCCGCATTAATCTCCTGATTACATTGTCTGTGTTTAATAGCTCGAATAGCTATTTCGAAGCTAACGTTGTTGAGAGGCCGATTTCTGTGCTTTTAAGCAACTTGTTTAACTTAATTTTCAACCATTTTAATACATGATTGTATTGACTATTTTCGTTTGTAATATAGTTTGAAAGGCCTTAGTTTATTTTTAAATTCCTTTGGCATAGTCATGCCCACAACTGGTGCCCGTGGGCCCACACTGGTTTCAGCATTTGGTTGTTTAGCATTAACTTTACTATCTTCCAATAAGCCATTACATTTTACTGTGAGGTTCTCAATTTGTTTCCTCCGACTGTTTTCTTTTTTAGTAGAATAAGGGTGTGACAGTTAATTGAAGAATTTTTTATTTTATAGGTAACCTAAGATCTTCTTTAATTCGCACAAACAAAAAAATTTTGCTTCACTCGAACAGCTTACTAGCCTTAAAATGTATATTCGTTCAAGAATGACATCCGTGAATATAGACAATTCTTTCCTACGTAATTATGTCGACTTTACATTGAGAAACAAAAAGAAATTAAATCACATAATCACTGTTCGTTCACGGATGAGGGGATAAGGCCCATTTATTATTCGTTTTTTGTCCTTGTCCTTTTGTTCTACTTTTTTGTGAGTAATTTTTCTAAACTTTTAGATTCGCGTTTTAAAACTCTGAAACTTACATTTACTTGAACAGAAAGAGCACACGCACGAAACAGTAAAGTGAACGATTGAGTTCAGCAATTTAATTTGAATTTTGTGTCAAAGTTTAATTTTTTTTCGTCCTTTTAGTAAAAAGCGAATCTCAAAGGAGGAGCACACAAGTGCAGAGAAATCGACAGCTGGGAACAAACTAATGCTAAACTTGTTTTTCAATTGAGGTCGATAAATGTTTAAAGGCTAATTATTTAGGTTTACCCTGGTTTAAAAGGCTAATTAAGTGTTATAAATAAACGTTTGCAATACACAAGGAATTTAAATAATTAAATGCAGCTTTATAAACACCCCCCGGTGCTATGAGTATATTTTTTGTCCTCAGTTAAATCTAAATGTGTTTAGTAGTAATTATTGAGCTTGTAGTAGACAAATTTACCTATCGCTATCACCAAGTTCATGTTTTCACTATTACGCAGTTTAATTTAAGGTTACACGAACGAAAAATTCGTCGTACGTTCAAGGGCATGTTTCAAACACACGAGACGCAGACGAGACGAGTCAACAGAATTGGCGTGTGTCGGGTGACTATACCATTGGTGGTGAATAATGCAGGGTTAATAACAATATTTTTGCAATTTGCAAGTGGTATATTAAAAACTTTAAATTTTACTTGGATATTAAGTTAGTAAATGTAAATCAGATGGTCAACAAGACGTTTCGCCTTCATAAAGTGACAAAACGCCAAACATTGCAGCTCGGCTTTGTTCCGCTTATATAAAGTAAAAAATGTTTGGTTCTATAACTCTATGGCTCTAAGTTTTTTGTCGTACAATTGAATATTTACTTTTTGACTCTTTTAGAAAAGATCGACAACTTATTTAGGTACATATAGGCATGCTATGAACACTTTTCATTCTTCGATATTTGAAGCAGGCAAATTTGTACGAGTAGAAGGTTTTACTAAGTTTTTCGTGAAGCTTAGTGCGCTGCTCGAGCTAAATTTTCGCTCCCATACAAAATTCTCTTCAAAATTTAGCTGAGCTAAATTTAAGCGAACCCATTAAGCTGAGTGGTAAGCAGCTCCAGCTAAATAATCAATCTTTTGTTTCAGAATGTACTTCCTGCGTCTGTCTAAATTTAGCGTGCCCATTTAATGGGTAGGCACCATTGACTTATTATTAAATGGACTGCTAGTGAAATGTCACTTCCATACAATCTCTGTCCAGAAAATGAGGCCAACACAACTAGCGCTCGGGGCTCATGCGAAAAATAGGTGAAACAATAATAATAATATATGTACTTAATTAATAGGTAATAAATTACAATATTAATATGTAACAAATATTGGAGCACTAGCTACCACGGCTTTCAGCTAAGTGAAACAAAATGACAACCATATTGGATTTCTTAATAGAATGCTAAAGCCACCTATTGGGCGTGAGTGAATTTGCCAAGTGAAACGGTTGAAATTCAAATTGTTTCGGCATTGTTTAAAATATCCTGTAAATGTCATCACGAAATTATGCTAGTTTAAATAATTAACAATAGATGGAACCAACCAAATTTGAATAAAAAATCGTTTTTCATTGACCCATAAATTGCACAATTTTCGTATATTTATTGCGAATTTGTTTTCTTATGTTGTTTTTCATTATTAATTTTAGAAATATAATGTAATAAAACTATAGCGTATATTTCTATCGCATTTCTGTTCAATAAATACTTATGAGTTATGATTGTCAAGAATATCACACTCAACTACATGAGAATTTAATTAATTTGCTTTGAAATGTTTGGATCAAATTGTTGTATTATAAGCTGATTCCGTGTCAATGTACTGGTCATTAAGACAACGTATCGCTTCCTTGTTAAATATATTTTTTTTACGCAATCTAAATAAAACAAAATGAGTTTTCTGCCTCATGCATTTTGATTGAAAATCTTTCCTATGGAAACAGATTTGTCCCTTTTCAGAGAAACTTAATTCATATTGCAAATTGCAACCAATTATACAACACTTAATTTTTTTATTTTAAATCTTTAATCGCAAAAACACAGTTAAAACTATCCGCAACGAAATGGAAATGTCAGATGCTAGTTTCTGATTTATTCCGCTCCGAACCACGAGAGCTAGCGCTTATGATGGATCCAACGCGAAGTTGGCTACTAGCAGTCCATATTATAATAGGTAAGTCAATGGTAGGCACATTTTCTCAAGCTAAATTGCGGAAAAGTACGCAAGGATGAGCTTTTTTTATTATTACATGAGCCCTGTTTTTTTGAGCTTCGATTTCAGTAAAGCAAAGTAAAGTAGGATTTTCAGCACGCCATTACAACAATTACGAACTACTTGACACGTCGAGACTCGCAGTAGTTGTTGTAAACGTGTGCTGAAAATCTTACTTTACTTTGCTTTGCTGAGATAGAAGCTCAAAAAAACACGCCTATGGACGAGAATCAGAAATAGTTGAAATAAGACACAATTAAATTTTTGAAGGAATTTTTTTCAAAGAACAGCTGTTTTCTCTGACACTTATCCACGGCGTACTCTATGTCAAAATTTAGCTAGAACTTTAGCTGATGTTTGGAGATAAAAGTTGGAGAACAGCTAAAATTTAGTTTAGTTCGAGCACAGAAATGGCACAGAAATTATTTGAGCTGCTGCAGCAATGATTATAATTATCTTCTTCCATTCTTCTTATACCCATTGAAGTTTGAAATTCGAATATTGTAAAAATTACGTTTACTGTTTAACTGTCATGAACAAATGGTTTTTGTCCCATCTATATGATGTTTAATAATAATTTAGCGAGCATTTATATTTGGTGTGGAGAAACCAAGTGAAGACTAGGCACGCTAAAATTTTGCGCGTGCACAATATTTGGCTTTGATTCTAACATTTCGTTTCAGTAAAAGCAAATTGCTACATCGGATTAACAACCGTCCGGTCAAGTGAATTGTATGGGTAGCATCGCACTTGACTCCCGAGGTTCATGTTTAATAATTTAATTTCATTTAATAATTATTATTAAATGACATGCGATTTTTGATAACGGTGATAACTGATAAGTATAAAAATGAGTTAATTTTACAGCAGCGAAAAACTTTAATAGGTGATAGAAAGGATAAGGTTAAAACGTTGTTCACACAGAGAATGTTCGAGAGGCAGTATTCGCTGCGCTCAACAAGTGAGCAGTATTACAATATTACGCTGCCGCCAAATGCAGATGTACCTATATATAATTTTCAACAGTACATACAACGAAGCAAGGAAAGACTCCATACCTTAGGTAGCGCGCACAATCGGAGAGCGACTTCAACGACCTTGATGTGCGTAACTGGAGGCAGGTAGCTACAGCTAGGGACCCAGTATAAGTTAGTCGGTTGTCCATGTCCTTGTCCATCCTGGGGTCGAATCGCGTCGTCCGTGAACGAACTATACGTTCACGGAATTATGTCGATTTTGCATGTGAAACAAAAACAAATTCCGTCACGTAATGCTCGATCACGGACGACGCGATTCGACTCCTGGATTGAAAAAGCCATCCAAACTAAAACGACTCACAATCAAGACGGCAGCCAGTTGTTTGCCTAAAAGCCACTGTTGGAGACGAACCCATCCTGCGGGGACACGCCACTCGCCCAAGTTTTCCATTAGTCTCGCTACGGATTCCTCTAGCGTGGGCAGCGAGAAGCTTGGCGCGGTTGGTCTCGCTCTGAGACCGCCCCTGTTCGTCCATTTCAAGTGAATTCTAGAACGTCGGCTAGAAAGCCCCGATCTGGGGACTATATCAAGTTACGTGCTGACACCCCTGCTCCGATAATAAAAGAACTCGTAACGCGTACTTATGTCGTACATATAATGGTATTTTTTATTTCTTAGTATTTTTAACATTTAAATAATTTCTTTATAATACATTCATATAGAAAAAAAAACAACTATAGTTATATATTAATGCTGAGCAATATCAACTCATGTAATGTAATGTATTTCGTTTCGTTTATTTATTTATTTGTTTGATGCAGTCATAAACTACAAATAATAAAAAAAATATTTGTAAGAGAGCTATAGTATGTGTAAATGCCACTACAAAATTATAGTAATTAGTTATGCACTTCATTTTGATGCATAGACCTATTCTTTATATACACAATTAAAGTTTAAATTCATTAATAGTAAAGCAAATATGTTTAAGTAAAAATATGCAGATATTAGTTTAGAATTACGAGATAATCTTCTTGATGATGAGTTCTATTGTCTCAAGGGATTTTTCTTCTAGTAAAAATGTGCGATGATTTCCTTCAACGGTTAGTACGTCCACTTGTTTTTCACACACCTGGAATGAGAAAAGTTATTGTGTTTTTATAAGTGTTCTTATTGGCGACAATAGATGGCGTTACCTCTGAGAGACCGTAATCTGCTTCCAACTTGGCGTAGTTTTCTGTGGGCTTGATTAGGGTAACGTCGCAGCGCACCTTGGACTTTGGTTTGAAGGCGTCAGCCGCCACAAGTTTCTTGTAGAATGTTATGCCTGCTTGTTTGATCTGTGTGCCGAGAAACGTTTCGAGTTAGAAAAGCGGAAGTATACATCTCAAATGGCGGACTTACCAGTTCTATGGGTTGTTCGATTTCTGCATGCAAGAGCTCAGCGCACTTCTCTACCTTTGCCTCGAAAGTTGGAATCTTGATGAGTAGTCGGGCAACCTAAGATGGACAATCATATTATTAGAATAAATCACAGAATACAGACTCGTTGGAACTTACGCCGCCATAGTCCAAGTTGCCACAGACCATTCCGAAGTACGCCAGAGCGTAGGATTGGTTCTGATTTAAGTCGTCGGACGAGTTGTACCGCTGTTTGTGGGTTTGTGTATACCAGTTTACGTATTTTGGAGCACCGTCCAGCATAACCAACTTGGCAACTTCGTTATTCTTCTCGAGCTGTGTAACCATAACGAAGGCGATGAGAGCTCCGAAGGAATAGCCCGCGATAGCGTACGGGCCCTGTGGTTGCACGGTCTTGATTTTGCTAATGTAGAAGGCGGCTAGATCATCGACAGAGTCCACTGGCGCTTCGGCTGTACACTGCACACCGTAGACGGGAGAGTCGATGCGCGCAGCTAGGCTTTCAAGAGGCGCAGCGAATCCTTCAATTGGGTGAACAAAGAATATTGGTCGTTTTTTGGAATTCGCGGGTGCTGCTGACTTCAATTGGACAATCGGTTCAGTCGGCATCAGTTCAGAAGCAAATACAACTTGAGTACCATCGCCAAACGGACTTGGAGTATTTCTTGTTGGGCTTGTTTCGGGGCTTGCACCACCTGCAGCAGCGCCACCGGCAGCATCGCCACTAAGTTTGTTGAGTGATCCGAAAGTTAGTCCTCTGATCTCTTGTGCGGACATTACAATGTCAAAGTTTCTCTCTAGAGTTTGTTTGATTTCTGCGCCCATCAGGGAATCCATGCCGAGATCAGCCAGTGTCGAACTGTCTTGTACGTTGCGCACGTCCCTTAGTCCGAGAATATTAGCTACGCATGTGATCAAACTCACACCAGACGCTGAATCGTTTTTCCTCTTTTCTGCAACCACCATCGATGCCAGGACTGGGTGGGGTTGTTGCAAGAAGATGTCGATTGTTTGCAGACACGATGCCATTCTCTGTGGCAAGGTGCCTCCAATGACTGTGTTGTTGTCACCCAAGTTCTCAATGACCAAGCCAGTGTCGCCGATAGCTCCCCACTGGATAGCAACGCCCGGGAATCCCGATGCTTGGCGGTTCTCGCATATCCGCTCCATAGCAGAGTTAGCCAAGCCGTAGTTAGTTTGTCCAATGTTGCCGCGTCCACATGAAACACTGGAGAAGCACACAAAGTAGTCCAATTCTGGGCAAAGTTCACGCGACAGCTTGTCCAAAAAGATTGTTCCGTCGATCTTGGGCTTGCACACAGCCGCGAAGTCCTGTTCGGTTTGGTCTTCGATCAAGCCATCCCGAAGCACTGCCGCCAAGTTAAAGATTCCACCAACTTGACCCAGTTTGGTGGCGGATAGGAGCAGTTTGCGGCATCCTTCCACAGTGGTAACATCGTTTGTGTCGATCTTAACGTTGCAGTCCTTCTGCCTCCATCGGGTGATCATCAAGGACTGATAGCCGGTCTTGATGCCAGCTCTGCTGGTCAGTACGATATTCTTAGCACCGCGGTTCACCAGCCAATTGGTGAGTTCCAAGCCAAAGCCTCCAAGGCCTCCGATGATGATGTATGCCTTTCCAGGATGCATGTAGGTGCGGGGAATCGCGTTGTACATTCGAAGTTCTGGCTTCAGCTGCGATGTTACTTCCTCCTCAGTACGCACTTTGATAACAACCTTTCCGATGTGCTTGCCCGAAGCCATGAATCGGAACGCCTGCTCGATTTGTGTTTCGTTGAATACCGACGTCGGCAATGGACGGACAGCACCGTTCTTAATACCCTCGGCCACAAGATCAACAACCAGTTTCTGCATATATTCCTCGCCCTCCATGACACTGTCTAATAGAATTCCGTGGAACGAGGTGTTCTTCAAGAACACAGACATGCCCAGAGGAGTGTTGTTGCTCAAATCGAATTTGCCGATTTCCAGGAAACGTCCATTCAGTCCCAAGCAACGCACAGATGCTTGCAGCTTCTCTTCAGCCAATGAGTTGAGAACAAGATCTACACCCTTGCCCTTGGTTTCGTTCATAACCAGTTGCTCAAAGGTTGTGTTACGAGAATTTCCAATGTGACTGTCGCGCAACTGCGGGAATCGCTTCTTCAGGAACTCGCGTTTCTCAACGCTTCCGACAGTGGTGAAGACTGTCAAGCCGTGGTGCAGGGCTACAGAAATAGCAGCCTGTCCCACACCACCCGACCCGGCATGAATCAGAATAGACTCTCCCTTCTTCATTTGGCCGCGCACAACGAGCGCGTAGTACACAGTCGCGTACACACAAGGAACCGTCGACGCCTCCATCATTGACCAGCTGTCTGGGATCTGCCACATCATGCGCTTGCTGGCCAGGCAGGTGGATGCTAGGGATTTCGCCGGCACCATTGCCATAACTCGCCTGCCGGCTGAGTCGCGGCCCGCGAATTCAAGACCCAGTACGCAGTCTTGTTGCGCCAAATCGCCGGGCAAGGCATCTGCCGACAGCTTACCAGAACTCAACATAACGTCACGGAAATTGACAGGAGCATAGTAGACCGTGCACAGGTCCAAATCGTCATTTCCAGCGGCCTTCGTTGGCAGCGGCGCTTCAATCCACTTCAAGCTGGCAAGATCACCCTTAACCAGTGCGTTGACGTAGGCATGTTCCACCGGCAGGGTGGCGATTTCGGATTGATTTTCAATTTTGAAATGTCTGTATGTGCCCCAGGAACCGTTTTTGAACACGTTTGTCACCAGATCCTTCTGTAACTGCTCTTGGTAGAACGGAGAGTCCAAGGAGAAGGGCTTCGCTGCTTTGTCTTGAATGAAGACCATGCGAGCATATTTGCCGCCCGCTTCGTTCTTCAGGCAGTTCAGGAAGCCAACAGCTCCGAAGAACTCATCGCCTTCTGAGACAAGGTAGATATAGCGATTTTCCAGCTCAGCTGTTGACAGCAAGCTCTTCAGATCCTCTACCCACTCGAAGCTCTTCTGGGAAACCTTAAGGACGGAAGTGCTCCTGGCTGCGGTATTGACAGCTGGACGTGCGAGTACAAACAGTCGCTGGCCAAACTTCTGCTCAAGAACGGGCAGTAGATTGAACTGTTTCAGCACCTCCCTGCCAGACTTCTTATATTCCGAGGAGACCTCCTCGAACAGAATGAAGCCGTCTTCCTTAATCGACTTCAGAATGTTCTGCAGAACAGCTGCATTTTTGGCCGACAGCACGTCGTAAGCGAAAGCCAAATGACAGTTCTTTTCGACCTCTTCGACTGCCACGTTCTTCTTAATCACTCGTACTTCGCTATCTCCAATTGCTGAGGTGATGTTCTCCTCGTTGCTAGCAGTGACAACTGCTACGTCCGCTGCAATTGTTGGCTCTTCTTCGATGATCTGCAGAATTTTCGGGGCAAGCGGTACTTCCCCACTGCGACTGTTCTCCAATTCGATTGCTTTCACTTTGAGAGCTCCTGCCGAGTTCTCCAGAACCACATGAAGTGCTTCCGTTAAGGCGTTGATGCGTGCCTTTTCCAAGTTCTCATGCAAGTCGTGTGCGTTAACGTTCGGCACAAACGTGTATTTTTCCAATGTTGGCGGAGCTTGGGAACCGGATCGGCGTGGAGCCAGGGAAGCCTTTAATCCACGCATTTCAACGCCTCCACACTTGACGACGTTAAGATTCTCATACGAGCTGACTTGCAGCGCCTTTTCACCTTCCTCATCGCCCAGTTCCTTTACCAGACTGTAGTGCTTCGACGGATTTATGAGTACTTTATCGATTCGTGTTGGCAAGTACAGCTCGCGAAGATCGTTCTTCAGAATGCTGAACTGCAACATCGTGTCCATGAAGCTTATCCAGTTGTCAACCCAAGCTAAGTTGCCCGTTGTTGCTGTGATGTCGGATGCAACGATTCCTCTGAATTCACCACCATAATCGTATCCACGAAGACGGAGCTCTTTGTAGACATCATTCAACTTGAGTTCCAGGTTGGACTGTGTTGGGCTTTCTAGCTGAAGTTCCTCGTTCTCCACTTTCTCTACAACAGAAATCTTTCCAGAAACAGCCAAGGTTCCACCTTCGCAGATCTCGAAGGCACCGGTTCCATCGAAGAAGTTGATTCCGAACTTGACAGCTGTGTCCTTGTTCAGAATAGTTGCCCGATGGAAAACAACGTTTTCCAGAATAACCGGAGTTCGCGCAAAATCGAATCCAGCCACTTTGCTGAAGGTCTTCCAAGCCAGCGTAATGTAGCCAGTCGCTGGGAACAGAATCCTGCCATCGATGGTGTGGCCCGCCAAGAAGGCGTCCTCTTCCTTTGACAAGTTGATCTCGACAACAGTTTCGCCAGAGGAGCTTTCGATGCCATATCGTGGCACAAGCCATTTTTGGGAATGATCCCAACCAATTTTCGAGTTAAGCATGGGAGTTCCTCGTCCAACAGGGAATGATACAGGTCGCACCAGCTTCGAGATGTTGGGCTGCACTCCTGCAGCATACAACTTTCCGACATTGGTGAGGAAGAACTCAACATTATTCTCGTGGTTTCGCTTAATCAGACTCAAGTTTGTGCACGAGCTGTCAAGAGCGCGCTTCAGAATGGCTTGCAACAACCCGGTTGGGGCAACTTCAATGCAAATCGCATTCTTTGGTACCTTTTGCAGGGCTTCGTAGAAAAGCACAGGCGAAAGCAAGTTGTTCACGTGATAGGCGGCAGAACTTTGCACGGCAACGGCGGTATTCCAAGCAGCCTCGGGAATACTTGTACTAATCCACCTGGAAGTACGGTTTTTGGGATTCGGGATGATTCTCTCCAGGCTTTTACGAAGTTTTGGTCCAGCTTCGGCGATGTATTTGCTGTGGAAGGCGTATCCAGACGAATTTACTGCTTTCGCGAATATTCCCTTGGACGACAGATCCTCAATCACACCCGACATAACCTCCTCGGGTCCAGAAATCGTGACGTTGTCTTCGCTGTTATGACACACAGGGTACACGCCAGTGGGTAATAGTTTTGGGCAATCTTCCCATTTCACTCCGACTGCGGCCATTTTTCCCTTTGACAGCTTGGTGTCTTGCAAGCTCTTCCCCCTCCAGTAGGCAGCCAAAACTGTTTGCTCTGGTGTGAAGCAACCATCGGCATAGGCGCAGCCCAACTCACCCACAGAATGACCAATTATACCGTCGGGAAGGATTCCCAGACTAGTGAGCATATCCGTGAGGGCGATTTGCACCGCAGCAATGGCGGTAAACGAGTTCAAAATATTGTCAAAGCTTTGCTCCGTCGAGTTGGTTAGAATGTCAATCAGATTCATTCCCTCTTGGCGTAGGGTTTCGGCCGAACGGTGAATGCTTTGGCTGAACACTTCGAAGTGCATCAAGTCCTTCGCCATGTTAGCCCACTGACTTCCCATTCCAGAGTAAACGAACCAAATTTCACGTTTCTCATCGACATGCTCCACCACCTCTCGCACAGCTGCGCCCTTGCTGTTCAGCACTGTGTACCCGCGGAAGTAATGCAGAGGAATGTTCTTCAAGTGGATTTCGTTCACCAACGCCAGGTATTCGTCGTCGTTCTTGTATTGTTCGGCGTCTTCTAGGAAACTTTGGACTGCATCAAAGGTACGGCCCGACACCGTTAGTAGTTTTGGAGGTCCTTCTCTTGGTGTGACTGCCTTTGGTTTGGGATTCGACTTCAAGATAACGTGTGCGTTAGCTCCGCCAAAGCCAAATGAGTTGATGCCAACGATGCCACCGTTCCACGGTGTGTGCTTGTCGACGACCTTCAGACGTCCCTCAACTAGTCCATATAAGTCTGGATTGGGACTTGAAAAGTGTAAGTTCGAGGGGATAACGCCCTCCTCCATGGCTATCAAGACCTTGGCGATGGAGCAGACACCAGATGCCGGCTCAGAGTGTCCCATATTCGATTTCACAGAGCCGATGAGTAGGGGCGTCGGTCTATCCTTGCAGAAGAAGTCTGTAATTGAGTTGACTTCCTGAGGATCGCCTACTTTAGTGCCAGTTCCATGAGCCTCTACATACGTAACATCATGCGGATTTAATCCGATTTCCTCATAAGTTTCCTTAATCAAGCGGTTCTGCATCTTTCCCGAAGGGAATGTTATTCCCTGCTCCTTGTTACCGTCTGTATTCGTGCGTACGTTCAAAATCGATGCATACACACGTTTCGCCTGTACGGGATTTTGTAGGAATATCGCAACACATCCGTCGGATCGAACATAACCGGCTCCAGTCTCATCAAAGGCCTTGCATTTACCATCCTGACTCAACATGTTCAACCGCTTGAATTGCAGCGACATTGTCGGCTTCAGAATAAGGCCAACACCAGCCACAAGAGCATTATCACAAACTCCTCGCTTCATGTCGGAAAAGGCCTGTTCCAAAGCATAAAGTGAACTCGAACATGCCGTATCAACGCAGTAGCTCGGTCCGGTGAAATCAAACGTGAACGATATGCGATTGGCGAACATAGCCCTCGCGCATCCAGTCAGGCCATAGCCATTGACACGATCAGGATCGTTGCACCAGTATTGTTCAGTTTCAGACGATGACACACCAATGTACACGCCTGTGCGGCTGCCGCGAAGCTCCTGCGGATTGACGCCAGCGTCAATGATAGCTTCGTACGTTACTTCCAGCAGCATTCTTAATTGTGCATCCATGCATTCGGCTTGCTTTTGATGAACGGAGAAGAATTGCTGATCGAACTGCTCCAAATCTTCATCCTTGATTTTGCCCAATCTATCGGGTAAATCGTACAGGCCTGACAAAAACAGAAATATTTACTCGTTTGTTTGTAAGAAGAACTAAACACACAGCAGACTTACCTTTGGGCCACCTACGAGGATCGTCAGTCACCATATCCACCCCATCGAATAGATTCTTTTTGAATTCTTCAATGTTGGAACTTTCCGGCAGGCGACCAGAGAAACCCGTTATTGCCACATTGGACTCCTTCGAGCGGCCAGCATTACTTCTTTCATCTCTTTCCGTGTCCACTAGGACTTCATCTGCGATACGTGCTGGCATTTTGTTGTCTTTGACCGTTGAACTTTTGATTCCTTATAATTTGTACGGCTATTTATGAGGGTATCCTGAAAAAAACTTTACTAATTAGAATAATAAAAAAGAAGTGTGTTGACAAGGCTGTTCTGTGAGTTACTTAATATCCACTTAGTGACTAGTACAATTGACTCAAAGATCCTATCCACTGTTCAAGCTTTCGCGAACGAATGGCAAACATCCAGACAACTGATCTGAGAAAGCCTCTCAATTAATTATTTGCGTTGCATAATTCAGTCGACTTAATGTTATCAGCTTGAGACCGCAAGGCACCTTGTTATCAGCCTTCGATGTCACTTGTACACTTGCGAGGCGCGTGCGAACTTTTTCGACGATTAAAACAAATACAAAATATGGCCAATACATATTTTCCCCGATGGAACAACCCAGCGACTTTTGAACATGCGATTATTCCAAATGCAGAAGCGTGTCCAATTTTAGGACACCTCAATCTGCAAACTGACTCGGAACAGAAGCATCGATTTGTCTGCCCCAACTGTTCGAGAAAAGAAAATGGCAGACACAGAGAACTACCTCTGCAGGAGTCCACTTACTTTTTATTTTTTAAATTAGACATATCCACATAAGTAGTAATGCAAACAATACTGTTACCTTTTTGAAATGTAAATGTTAGCCGATGTCCAAATATATCGTGCGATTTGGTTCCGAGCCATTCGGAGTTCAAAACTAACGTGCGTTGTTCATAAATTTCAAATTTCTTCAATAAATAAAAGTTTCGCATTAGTGCAAATAAACAAAAACAAACAAATTCAAATAGCACGGAATAAAATTTTCGTATTGCGCTGGCTAGGCGTAAGCCGCGCGATTACCTACAATAAGCAGGTCAATTCAAATTGATAGCGGTGGCGAGTGGGTCCGCTTTGCCTGAATAATGACGTACTTGTCCTAAGACTATAGTCATTAGCTGATTTTAGAAAAAGAAAATAAATGAGATAATTATAAACATTATTCGAACCTTCCTGGGTGGGAATTGCCTTGTGATTGAATAATATATTCAATTGTTTGAGTTTTGTAATGCTGCTTGGAGAATACTTCTCCTTGGAAGGAGAGTCCCATTGTTCGGGCAAACTTACACCAAATTTGAATAAAAAATAATCACAAAAACGCCAATTCTGAGTGTTTCACCGTCCGATTACGTCTGTCGGAGATGGTAATCTATTCCTGAAACACAACAACAAAACGTGCCGTTGTTCATAGTGCGGATTACCAGCAGCGCAGCTCGTTTTAGTTCAATTTACAGACAATTGTAATTTGTAATTGGAAGGCACGAAAGCACGAAAATGGCAACACTGCCAATTAACCATCAGAGACTGAGTCACGAAATCTGAAGATACTTTTCAATTTAGTTTTCTTTTTTAAGGAAGGATAATGCGCCATTCACCTTACAATACTTTGATCAAGTACCTACGGTGGACGTCAGTTATAACGAACATCCGAATATCGGGAATTTGCGAATATAATTAACGCTGCGCTTGTAGGCGCAGTGGCTTAGTAGTTAGTGTGTTGGACTTCTAAGCGAGGGGTCCCAGGTCCCGAGAAAACCCAAATTACAACTCAAAGGTTTTTTCCACTGCGCCACCTCTCGCGAACGTCTGACAAACATCCGAGAGTATAACTGTCATGAAGAAGCTTCTCAATTAGCCGTTTGGACTCGACATAAAATTGTAGATCCCTTCCATTCGTCCCAAAAAAATTAACAACTCACACAAAACGAATGGTTGCGAGAAGCTAGGTCCAGGGTCCCTACCGACCAACTATTTATTTTTTTTTTTAACTAACGCTTTTCAGATTTACATTTGTACCTCTATATAGCGAATGGTGTCCACAATTTGCTATTCGATGTATATTTGTATAAATTGGATTAAAAACCGCAGAATAATTTAAATGGCTGCACCATCATCTATTCAGTTAAACTTCCTTTTTTGAAGAAATGTATAAAAAAAAACCGATCGATATAACGAACCCGCTCGATATAGTGAAAGACATCAAACATTACATCACTCGTTATAGTGGGCGTCCACTGCATCTACTACTTGCGCTTGGGATCAGATATGAGCCCAATGCTACCAATTTAATAGAACAATGAGGGTACTGCTTTTTTGAGCTTCGATCTCAGCTGAGCAAAGTAAAGTAGGATTTTCAGCACGCAAATACAACAACTATGCTCTACTCGACACTTCGAAGATCGAAGCTAAAACAAAAAACCCGCCTGAAATTGACAGCAACATATTTTTTTTGTTGCTGCGATGTTTCTTCTCCAACCAAAGTATTGGTTTAAAGGTTTTCTTTTTGTTTTCGCAACGTGGTCACAAAAATACAAATTTACAAAAACGTAACCGAAAAAGTGATACCTAAAATACGGAAAAATAAGTAAATTCTTTTTCTGTGTTCGACTTCTCAATTTTTTGTTTGATAAGAAATAGATTGGAAAAAAACTATTCAGTCAAAAAAAAGGAAAACAATTTTTTTGCTATAACTGCGGCTTTATGGATGGTCAAAGTTCTTAGATTCGCAACAAGTAAATCAACAAAAAAGCTATCATTTTTGTTAACCCGCAGGTTGTTCACTATCTCGAGATTTGCACTAAGGTGATAGCGAAATTATATTTGGCTACATTTTAATTTTGACAGTCTTTGCTGATTCTGTGACCATACCGAGTTTCGATTGACGTTTTGATCCTTCATTGCATATTTTAAGGTTACGCCTTTATTGCAAGTCTGTTTGTTGTTCGTCACGAAACTTTGGAAAATTCAAAGTCATTTGACAAATCATCAATGGCGAAATTTTTTTCCATTTAAAATTATCCGCTGTGACCTTGTGAACAGCTAAATTTTATCTCCCATTCAAAAATGGCTAAAACTTAGCGAGTCAGTTTTGCAAGCAGTATCCTGTTCGCGCGCTAAATTCTTTACATCATATAGATGGGCCGACTAAAAGTCTCCACTTAACAAGCTGAGGAAATAAATGTCAAGTACATTGGCCGCGTTCCACTGCCCGCTAGATGACTAGCGGCATGTCAAACTCCATATAAAAAAAATTGCATTTTACAAAAAGTGCTAGACGTCTAGCGCAAATGGTGAAATGTCGACTTTTTTTTATATGGAGTTTGACATGCCGCTAGTCATCTAGCGGGCAGAGGAACGCGGCCATTAAATCGAAGATAAATTTTGACATAAAGAACGGAGGAAAAAGTGCTTTGTTTACTTTGGATTTTTGGAACTTTTGCGTGATAATAAGAAACACAAAAGCAAAAAAGCATTTTCATGCGATGAAAAGAAACTTAAGGACCTTGTGATGTGACATGATGGAAAGTGTCATCTTTTTCTTGACACTATAGAAGTTATTTCAGCTGCTGCAGCAATGATAATCAGCCTTATTGTGAGTTTCGCCCGAACAATATTCCACCCGAAAAAAAACAGATTTCTGTTCTGAAATGTAATTTTTTTCGGGTGGAATATTGTTCGGGCGAAACTCACAATAAGGCTGAATATCTTCTCAAACTTTTCGTGTACCTATCCATAGTTTTGGATATATGGCGCGATGATTTTGAAGTTTGATATTCGAAAATTCTAAATACGTTTACTAATATCAGTCATGAACATACGGTTGTTGTTCCATCTACCTATATCATGTATAATAATTTAGCGACCATTTATCTTTGAACTCAACGATCTGTCAGCTTAATGGGGTTTTCGATTGGGCTTCTTCAGATTCGCTCTCAGATTTCAGATTTCGTGTGGATAATCGAACATAAAAACGTCACTTGCTCAGTTTTGTTTTAATATTTGTGCGATGCTCGCCCATATTGATTTCTAAACATTTGTACATAAATAATTAACAAAAAATAGATCAACCCGATCGATTACCACATAAGAAACTGTGCCGCCCCATTAAATGGTCACGCTAAATTTTGACAGATAAATACATGAAGTACATTCTGAAACAAAAGTAAAATTTTTTAGCTCGAGCTGCGTACCGATCGGCTGAGGTTATTAAATTTTGCAGAGAATTTTGAATGGGAGCTTGAATTTCGCTCGAGCACCGTACCAAGTTTAATCAAATAAATTCATTCATTGTTTCAAAAATATAACCTCACACAAACGAATGGTTTGTTGCACCTACAAATTTGAACATTTGATGTTTCATTCGCTCCAAAACAGTACGGCAAAGAAAATGTCATCAGTTTAACAGAATAATTGATAATCCAGAGCTCTCACAAAAGGACAATGTTTAATTAGTTAACACCAATCAACCGAAAACAGATTTTATTGTAATAGCATATAATTAGCGCAGTTGTAGTTGACACATGACCTCATTCGATCACTTAAGTGCCAAGTTCCATACTAATAAGAATGATTTTATAAACAAATAAAACAAAGTCACCCCACAAATCAGTGACATCAGAAAAAGTAACCAGCCAAAGGTCGTCGTGCATCATCATGTATACACAACTGACACACGCTGTTTATCTCAAGACGGTTTCGGAAAACCCTCACGAATTCATCCAGTTCAGAAGAAATGCGCCCCAGCAAAACATACACTGTTAAGCAATTACATCTGGGTTTATTATTTTACAAATGGAGTCCCAGACAGCAATTTAATCAGCGTTTTACCCCACCGCCGCTGGAATAGGGAAAAAAAACTTCCGCAGAAAGCAAAATAAAAACAAAAGCCGTATTGGTCACCAGAGCACTTTCACTGCGCGCTAAATCACAACCGCTGCTGGCCGGTAGCAATTGGCGCGTGCCATACATACACCATGTGTGTATATGAGCAGATGCACGAGTATAACAGGCATAGCGTAACAACTAATCAGAGTTCTCAATAATTGACCATCAAGCATTTAGAATTATACAAGTTAATGACTTAATGAAGAACAGCGGCACACATATTATTATGCAACGGAATAAATTTGTTGCTCAGTTCCGTTGTGATTTTCAGATAAAATGTTTGTTGATTAAACAATAGAAAACGGTTTCATTGAAATCTGTGGATTCCTTGAAACGTGGCAATTGATACTTGTACATCTCCTGATTCGGTTGAAATGCAAATATTCTCGTACTCTGTGTCGGAAATTTATGCGCAATTAGCTGATGCTGCTATAAGTAATTCAAAATTATTCCTTTGAATACAATACTCCAAATCATGCCGTGCAAAACGCTCATTCGGCCCTTGAGAAACTTAAGCAATGATGCGTTCCCCTAATTGGTTTAGTGCAAATTCGGAAACGCATCACTGGCACCATGATGCTCATGATGCTTTGCTATATGTTCATTAATGCAAACTTTTGGCATCACTTTCAACGTCAAGTGTTCATTATTGCAAAGTTGATCAAACTGATGCGCAAACACAACGAAAAAAAGCATCGCACAAATACCTGATACGCTGTTGATTCGCCGGCAAAAAAAAAGAAAAATGTTGGAAGAGAAAGAAAAGTAAGTAACATTTTTATCACTAGATATGTATGCTTTTGACAGAAAAATTATTAAAGTCCGTATACGTTTCAACAGATTTTTTCTTGCTTCACACATATTAAAAATAAATTTATCGTCTTTACGATCATGGTTATCGACTTAGACTTTTATTAGCAAAACTTCCATCTTTTAATGTTTGATGTTTGATGTAAGCAATGCGTTCTAAAACTCAAACGTCATATTCAATCAGCATACACTGTGCATCGCATCAGCATCGCAAATAAGCTGGATGGCGCATCACTGCGCGAATGTTTTATGTTTCTGAATTTACACATTATGACTGTTTTTAAACCGTTTTCTTTACCCATTGGTCTGTTTATCTGTTTCAGTACTTGTTGAGCCCATATTTACCAAATGTCATATCGCTCAAGAGACTTCTCCTGTGGCATGCGATGCAATAGGTCTCTTCGTTTATTTTTAAATTTTACGAATTTTGTTCTAACTCTTACGAGTTTATATGAATTTTTCTCAATGGCGTATTATAAGCCATTTATTTTATTTTAAAAAGAGCGCACAGAGCAAGATATATTTTGAATTTTTGACAGATACATAATCAGTAATTTTTTATAGATTACAACGAAAGCATTCCCTAACTTTGTCGTAGGTCTCTTTTCCTCTGAGAGAATTTATGACCGCCACTATAATTTTGACAGTATTTCCATTCCATTCCATTTCATTCTTATTGCAAAAGTAAAGGAACAAACCAAAATAATAATTATGTATATCCAAAAAGTAGTGGACCACTTTGAAGCACAAAATTGCGAGAGATCTGACAGCCACCTGTCAATCACAAGAAATCTATCAGCAAACCCTGAATATCCGCTAAAGTTCTGTTATACGTTTAAAATATGTCACGAAATCTCTTAAAGACATGACATGCTATTGAAATGCAATTGCACATTGGCTTAAGTCGGATAAATCATTAATGTCATGCAATCTCATTACGGTCGCGGCTTGAGTATTTTCATTTTGCCGGAAAATACAAACGTTGCGCAATAGATACCAATGTCATTAATTATACATTTCACATCAAACACTAGAAAAACGTGTGCGTAGTTTGTTTCGTTTGCTTAAGCTTGGTAAATATTGAAAATTGTTATATCGTATGATTATGTGTGCTTATAGTAATGTAAAGTATTGTGGGCACACTTATTACCTACTTGCACTCAGCATCCCACACTGGCCACTATTTTTTTTATGCAATGGAGGTCATATGGGCTCTTGGAGACTTAAAAGTCACCTTACCGACAGTAGAAAAATTACAAATCCGATTTCAAATTCAAACAGACCCGGTGGAAATAGGAACTACCTCCCAATCGAATACAGAATTCATTACAAATGTTTATGGAAAATCATTCGTCTTCTACATAGTATAGCAAAGTTCATCGCCCAACTGCCGATTCATTACCCATCGTACAAAAACGTATCATTCTACGTAGATGCGCAGAAGCACACTCATTGCGTTGCGTAATAGTTCAAGTTCAAGTTCAGCTCTTATCAGCTGTTTGAAACAAAATAAAATAAAAAAAAACTGGCACACTTATCGATAACAAGGAAAAAATGTTCTTGTCAACGGTTTAAGTGTCTGACACCACTCCGCAACAGCATGCATGTCTATTTGGAAACATACTGAAAATGAAATCATGTGTTTATAATTGGTTTAGTTTGAAGAATAGTTTCGCAATTTCATGCGGCCAGCCCTTTGAACTTCATAAAGAACAAATCAGCGTGACAACATCATGAGAGTAATGCCTGAACAACGCATGATCTACAAGAGAACAGGGTTTTTAACAGATCAGGTAAATCCCACTTCGTTATCGTATGACATTGACAGTGTAAGGAAATTTTTCATAAATCATCATAGGACTTGATGATCTTCAAGAAAATTGTGACAAATCAGGCAAATCCAAACGTTAGTCTTTCGGAGAAGTCATGCGACTTCGTGATCGTATGAAACTGTCGTGCTTGTGACGAACGATCGTTATCGTTTTCAGAAGACATTACGACCTCTCCTCTATCGTCTGACATTGACGTTTGATTTGGGAGCACATTTTTGGCGCACTCCATCCTATCGGATAAGTCACACGTTAGATCTGCCAATAAGTGTTGGAATAAATCAGCAAATTTGATAAGTCATACACGACGAACTTATGATCGAATGACATTGACCCTTGATCTGTGAGTAAATTGGGGAAGTTCAAATATCTTTTTAGTTTAGTAAGTCTGACAGCTGTCTGACTAGATGTATCTCGGTTTTGATTGTCGGAAATCGGTCATATGAGCAGCTGTTTCAGTTGACGTTTATGGATGGTTACATAAAGAAATTCGCATATGTGTCTGACGTAGGAAAAGTGGCGTTCCCGGCCAATCTAGTTTTTGCTTTCAGCTTACATCTAGTCCAGATCTAAACTTTTGAATTTGCCCGGTGTCAATCATTTGAGTGAGCTGCATACACTTTTCAACATCTGTCGTATGACTTTGACATCGCATGGACATTCTGAATGTTAAAAACAGACAGCCTTGTGACCTTCAAGAAAATCGTGACAAGTCACTTCTAAAAGCCATCTTAGACCTGTTTAGGAAAAGACAAATGACATTGGCGTTCCACACAAGAGCAGATTTTTACAACCAGAATCTTAAATAGAAGAAGTCAGAAGTTGATCCGCATTGTGACAAATTATGCAAATCAAAAAGCAAATCTGTCGTAGACGTCTGATCGTATGACATTGACGTTTGTGTCCAATCCAAAAACAACTCAAACTCGCTGAAAAGCCATACAACTCGATAATCTTTTGAAATAAGTCTTTGACCTACACTCGAAAATTTATTTGGACAAATCAGACAAGTCCTAAAGTTACTTGTCAGCAAAAGTCGTAGAAGCATTTGCACTTGGACTACTTCTGGCCACTTTCGACTATGAATGTATCGCTTATGAGTTCGCATGCGAATTACCATTCATTCATGAAGGAGCACCCATTTTAAAATGCAATAAACTTAACTACACAGCTATATATAATATCGAAAAATATGGACAATTTGGTTGGCATGGCGCCATAACACAATATACTAGTCAAGCTTATCAATTTGGCGGTAACGTATTGCCCCAGCGAATTGTACACCTCAATTCAAAAAGAAATCTGATGATTTTCTTATCTACAAAACTGTTTACCCACACACCATGATCACACCATACTCAGATACCGACGCATGCACTCGTCTAGTGGTTTTCTGTTTAGTTGCTAGCAGCCAACATACTTGAATATGTATTTGACGGATTTGCACAGTCGCGTCACTCAGCGAGGCAAAACGATATTCAGCTAATTGATTAAATGCGATTTGAATGGATGGCACAGGGCAGCGCAGTTGTTGTTGTTTGTAGTGTTGCGATTCTCATAATTCGATTAGAGTTACAGTGGGGGTGAAAATGCTAACAGCATGCGCTTTCTGTATGTATGCAGTTGATTGACTGATTGGAGGTGCATCAGCGAACACATACATATAAAGTGATAATATTGAGGACTAAATGCCAAGACGTCTTTCAAGCGTCTCATCGAAGGGGCTTGAGAAATCCGTTTAAGGGCCTGTTTGGAGACATACACCCCTATAGGGAATAAAATTTCCCCGGGAATATTTTCTATTCAGCAGTCTGATTTACATTGCTGAGAAGGGAAACATTTCAATCGGAATTTATTCGCTATAACCCTGATCGATTTTTATGGATAAAAAGACGCTCACCGATTCCCTGAATGCTGATGCGGCGATTCAGCAATAGTCTACTAAAGCAAAATGTTGGAGACCAAACCAAGGACTAACAAGGCCCCTGACAAACAACTACGTCCCTGTGATTACTTCCCAAATTTCATTTCGATTTGCCCAATGTCCATCCGCATTCTTATGCCGGTGCATACTGCGTATTCTGAATGTAACTTTTATGTTTGGGAAGTTGTTTCCATAAATGCGGCCGTCTCGAACCATTAGCATTTACTTTGACAACCAATTTGGGTTTAATTTGCCTCTAAAAGGTTTTAAACCACAAATGCTGGAACGGAATATAATTGCATTGTATGCAACCGGCATAGGTATAAAATCCGGGGGTCGAATCGGGCATTACACGACTAAATTAGTTTTTGTTTCACATGTAAAATCAACTTCATTCCGTTAACGTTCAGGTCGTTCACCCAAGTGGCGGGACCTTAACCTCAAAAATTCGTTTCCAACTGATTTGGTGCTTGGGGCTGGAGATAAGGACATGGATCAGGGACACGGAAGTGGTGATTCGACCCCAAGTTCTAAAATATTCTTCAGTACGTACCTACTTATGTCTGACAAATATAAAACCCCGACTCCACGGGAGAGAATTTCTCTCATAATGCTTATCATCTCATGATTGGATGTCAGCGATCGCTCTCAGCGATTATTTCTTGACAGTGGTGTCTGACATGAATTTGACAGATGCTTGCTTTATTTTGTTGCTTTTTGTCTGGAAATGTCATTTTTTACACCTACAACCTCTCTTGCTGTTGCGATACGAAATGAAATGCCATGGCACGATTTGCCCAGCACAGATATGAGAAAATTTTGTGGTATAGATGTCAGACATTTAGTCGGAGTGATATATCTCTAGTGGAGTCGGCGTGTAAGAGAGTATATCTGTCACAGTTCACCTGTTCGGCAGAAAATTGTAGGTCCCTACCATTCTTCGCATCCGGGCAGCGTTGCAGTAAGTGCAGATTTGTCTGCATTTTGCATATTTTTAACCTAGCTGCAGACTCTTAACAACCAGGAATCTGCGCTTCAAATTTGGTAGCATTCGCAATATTATCAACATTTTTTTGCGCACTTGCTTTCGTTGTGTGCTAACATTTTCGTATTCAGCCATTTTTTTGTCATTATTGTAGATTTGTCCAAATATTTGTATGGCAAAACACTGCATTCGGGTGATGTCATAATTTGATTTAGTGAATTACTTCTTCAATGGATTAATTCCAAACAATTCTACAGTGGTTCTCCCTAGCATCTGTACTGTAGGTTTGACTGGGAAAAACAATGGCAACGTTCGAATTTCTAGTTTCGTAAGTGTGACAGCTGACTGACTAGAGGTCTGTTCCTTTGCTCTTGAATCTTACGAATTTTTACTCAATGCCGTTCCTTAACTCGAAAAACTCGTAAAAGAGAGCGTCATCGAGAGGGCAAGATATTACCCCTCCACTGAGAGTCTTACGAATTTTTACTCAACGAATTTCTTGGTGTAAGAATTGAAAGAGCTGTCAGCCAATTAACAGCTGATTTGAAATTTGTTGTCCTATTTGACATTTGAGTGCATTTGCTTTGACTTATTGCTTATTAAAACGGTATCAACAGGCGGAAAAATAAAATTCAATGTTCTCCTTAGATTCTTTTCGAAAACCGCGTCGAAATTCTTCCTTTCTGCAAAGAGTAAGAAAGGACAATCGCCTCTAGGAAATTTTGAATGCCGTGTCGCTTTTTCCGCTTCTCTAGTGCTTATAGTTTAATCAGTAGGTACAAACTCTTTCAGAAGAAGAAGTTCGATTAATTGCGAATCACTTTCAATGCTGGAATAACTAATCAACTAATTTTGCCAAATTCTTCGACTTTATACGATATTTTAACGACTTTTTGCACAATGTTTTAGAATTTTTGAATTACCTATGTAGGTATCTGTCATTTTTCATAGATCACTACAAAAACGTTCCCTAACTTTATCTCTCTCTCTGTGAGAGAATTTATCCCCACCACTGCCATTTTGACAGTCTTTTCTCTTTCCCATTCTTACATCTTGCCACAAAAGTAAAGGAACAGACCCAGTGATGGGACTTCTACCACTTAAGTGGTATTTCTACCACTTTTTACACTTTTAAAAATTCTACCAACCTGAACTCGAAATCTACCACCTTTTACTCATCGCTACTCGCTAATAATATTTCTTTGCCATCATTGCATTAAAAAATTGTTCATATACCTACTCGCCTTATGTCGTTTTCCATTGGGACCACCAAAAATCTTTTTTCAGATCTCAGATTTAACGAGGCTCATGGAACATGCAACGAAATTGATCTGCTTTTGTAAATGGAGTAGTGCGTTATTTGACAGCAATATCAGCTGTTCAAATTGCATTCGTTTTTGGAAAAACAGTTATGGATATCAACTTGAAAAATGTTTCCTCTGTTGTAGATACAAATGGAGTAGTTTCGGTGATTCGTAGTTTCCAGATGATGAGGAAGGCAATGAAGATAATAATTCCTCCAACATTATATTGCCTTTTATGTATTTCTTTATTTTGGTTTTGACGAAACTTTGCGCATTTGTTTTGAAAGCAAACTTCTTAAAATGACGTAAAACAGCTGTGGGTATTTGTGGCAGTATGTGTAAATCTGAAAAAATTATCGAGATCTTCAAAAAGTGATCCGAATCGAAAAAAAGATTGATTTTTTTGCCCAATTGAAAACCACATTAGTTTTACCCATACACACTCAGCTATCAGTATTTTTTTCTGAGAATTGCATTAGCAAAAGCTTCCCGTCCAGTACACCATTTACTGCGCTAAAATTGTATTATTTGACTGTATTTGCGAGAGAGGGTTTTGCTATATTTTGACATTTTGTAGTTAATGATGAGTTGAATCTATGGCGTTTTTTCTGTAGTTCCTTTTTATTTTGATGCGTTTACTTCAAAAACTTTTAATTTTTTAATAATATCAAGAACTATTGAAAGTGAAAATGCGTAAATTCTTGGCTTTCTCTAATGCTTGCATTATTTTAGTGCAAGTGGAAAATTGTATTTTCTACCACTTTTCTACCACCTTTTTTTAATGCTATCTACCACCGTTTCGCTATTCTCAAGTCCCATCACTGAACAGACCTGACGTGTATTTCCGAGTGCACTTTAAGAACTGTCACAGACAAAAGTTGTTGTGTGGCTTATCAAAGTCTAAGCGCCATGCACATCGCATTATGTATCCGTCGCTTTCAGTCCCCCTCAAGCAAATGGTGGCCTTTGATATCTACCACTTCACAAACAATTTAACCAACACTTTTAAGACCCTTGTCAACTTAAATTTTATCAATATCGGATAAGAAAACCAAAACAAAACGCATACACTTTCACTACACCGGACTCGGTGTGTGGCTAGATAAGCAGTATCCATCATATTTCTTCTTTTTTTGTTGCTGTTTTATTTAAACAGACTGGCAGACGCTTTGGCGACAAACAGCCGATATCTTTCCGCTGATGTTTATGTTAGGTGTATGTTGCACTCGCATTGTTTATGTTTATGCAACGAAATGCCGAGAATATAGGCAATCTGGATAGGAGTAGAAACAAGCTCTAAATCAATTGCTGTCTCTATTCGCCGCGTCTACGAAAAACCATTCCGCAAAAAAAAAATCATTATTTAAATTTATGGGGCCATTTGCAGGGTACGTTGCATAACGGGGACGTAGTATTTATATTGCGCAAATTATGCATGCAGTTGTTGAAAAATGTGCATACAATCAAGCACAGTTGTTAAAATTCAGGAAATCACTGTAAATCGTTCAAATTGTGCAATAGTGCATATGGCAAATTAAATCCATTGATGGGTGTGCACTCGCGTTATGTTTATGACATTAAAGGTCTCACTAAGGTCATCCAGTGTTCGTCGTCGACCTTGGTCGTACTCTCTTATTCTGCACGGTTAGAAATCGCTCCAGTAGTACAGAAAGCAGCACGAAAATCGATTGAAGCTGGCAAATATCGATTGGAAACTCCCGAGTGTTCTCCATGATCTGCCGCAATGCAAGTAGAGGCGAATTATTCATTGTACTCCACCTTGTGAGGGTTGAACCCGAACCCAACATACGGTTACATAAAGCGCCACGCAAAAAAAAACATCCGAAAATATGCGGCGGACCAAGTCCAAAGTTGTGATGATAAGACAGCACACGACCGCCGCTCTTGTTATCAATGCCCGAAATTTCAAGCGCAGTAAAAAGGTCAAAGCACAGAGATTGTCTTGGAAATACATATATTTTATAATGATTCAAAACAAAGTTCGCAGCTGTTTTCTTATATAACTATTCAAAGTTCGAATTCTATTTCAAATTATTTGAAATTTAACCTCTGCTCGATTATATCAATGTATATACTTACAGTATTGTTGTTAAACCGCAGAAATACAAGTTAATCAATACTAGGGAAGGGCAAGGATTCGTCACTTTGTGCACACACTTGTATTGTTCGTTCTTCTATTCTCGGGCGAGACCTTTATGCGCACAAATCGTCTTGGCCTTTTTGAATCAAAAATTTACGTTTAGCAACTTTTTCACGTCAGCTATGTTTTGTGTGCGCTTTTGTTGGACTAATTTCTGACTGACTGTACATTAACTTCCATAACAGACCAACGAGCAAAACGACGAAAAAAAAAAAAAGCGCAGAAAGAAATTATCCCAATGTAAGTATAAATACAGTCGTACATGTACACATTTTTCTTTTTTTTTCTTTTTGTTTAAATATGAGGAGATAGTGGCGTGATTTTCAAACTTCAATTCGTCTCCCTTGCACACACGAAAGCAGTTGAGAAGCAAGTAAATGATGTGAGAAACCCATAGTCTCTTACTAGCGGAAGAATAGTATGTAAACAGGGCAATCAGCTGTTATAATCAGGCGATTTTATTGCGTCACTCTTGGTATAGAGTTAGCAGGGGAAGTTCAGGAGAAACCACATTGCCGGCAACAAATACATGATAAACCACAACTTTGGCCAGTAAAGCAAATATTTGTTGACATTCGAATGAATCATATTATGATATTCGATTAAGTGTGCAACATACGATTGTAGTTGGGTGAACATGCTTTTGTTACCTACTTCAAAGTATAGGTACTTCTTGAACCATATTCCAAGCAATGTATAGCTGCCATTGTATTACCGAAATAATCCCTTGGTTCGTTTACAGCAATTGATTATTCCCACTATGTTCTATGCTATGTACCAAACTCTACCTGTATAAGCGGCGACCTTTTTTTTGTTGCTGTTCTCCGTTTGAGGAGGCATTGTGTGCGCGAAAAACGTTACACATACTTAAACAGAGCCGGCAATGGTCCATGGGCGAAATTCAGTTCTTATTAGAACAGTAGATTTTAAAAAAAAATATGTAAAAAAAACGTTTCCTTTCGAAAGGAAATCCAGACAATTAAAATAAATAAGTGGACATAAAAGAAAAGGCGCAACAATAATTCAATATGTAGGTACCTATACCTCTAAATTGCTATACAAAAGAAAATTTAATTTCACTAAGTGGACGAGAGACTACGACGATGATACGATATGGTTTCTGATTTGATTCGCCTTCCATTGCGCACTTACCCTTAGATGAAGGACATAAACTGGACGTTCAACTATGACTTCTTATTTAACTGCAAAAATTATTTAAAACAGCAAACACTGATACAATGGAAAAAGAAAATTCCAGTTAGAACGCGTCTTCTAGTATTCTTTTTTTTTGTATTTTATTGAAAATTCAATATACCTCTCGACAAATACGGAAATTTTTAACGCTCAAAGAACACACCACTCGGTTTCCACAGTTAAAAAAGACTAACTCAGTTGTGTAAAAGCTTTGAAGCTTGTAGCCAATGTTTATGAATCGCTCGGAGCCGCAGAGATATATATGAACAACAACAAAAAAAACTGCTGTACCACTTAAATATTAATCTATAGCAGATGGTCAGCCCGTGCTAAGCCACAAGTTCTAATCTGACTTCTGACAAGTGAAATGCTTTCCCTTACTAACAAAGTTTTGCCGATAAAGCGTGCATGAGCTGTGTTGTGTTTGTTTGCATGAGCACACATAGAGACGCCAGTGTCACCTCATCTTACACAAGCGCAAAAAATG
Source organism: Cheilosia impressa (assembly GCA_948293265.1). NCBI lineage: Eukaryota > Metazoa > Arthropoda > Insecta > Diptera > Syrphidae > Cheilosia > Cheilosia impressa. The sequence continues at coordinate 15,788,631 of OX411884.1, forward strand.
CGTAAAAACCTTCCCGTAAGTTCACATTTCACGTTCCCACTGGCAGGGGCAGCATATGACTTGTGCTGCTCGGGTGCTTGATAGTGCTGTGCAAAAATCAGGCGACAAATTAATCGAATGGTTGATTGCGAATTCAATCCAGTTGCGACTGATTGTTTTTTTTTTATCACCATAAAGTTGTTAAATATTCCATTAAAATAATTTAAGTACTTACCTTTGTTTGCTAGATAAAAGTCAGTTCGAACGGAATTCAATAAAATAAAAATCAACTCAGACAGAAGACAATAAAATAATTTGTAGAAGAACATCGGCTGTTGTTATAAAAATATCGCGACCGTGAGAAAGTTAAATGGAGGAAATAGAGACAGGAAATAGAAAAATGTTAAAAGAACGTCCCGGAGGAGGAAGCTCCGGAAAGGAAACTGTAAACGTCAGCAAGGAAACGTTGTATTAGATCACAATCGGTGTTGAGGATATCGAAAAACACGTTTGCTAAAATTTGAAATTTAAACGACCTTAACCTCAAAAATTCGTTTCGAACTCATGTGGCGGTTGTGACTGGAGACGGGGACAGGAATCATGGACAAGGAGGGCTGTTTGCTCGATAGGTACACTGGGTTAGAATAAAAACGACAGCTCAATAGGTTAGTTCGCGTACGCGGTTTGAATCGAACGCAATCGATATAAATCGATCGCAATCGCACAAAGTCTATACTAAATCTATACTACGTGTATAGACTTTGTGCGATTGCGTTCGATTCAAACCGCGTACGCGAACGAACCTAATATTTAGCAGTGTCGACATATTCGATAGGATTTCAGAGAATTTAAAAAGACAATTCTTTGTTGATGTAGGTACTCTAAAGAATATTATTGGTTTCATTTGTGCAGTCTTTTCGATCGATTGTAACATCATCATCATCAGCATACATGTTCCTACAGTTTCTTAGTTTCATTAAAAAAAAAGAAAACAAAAGAAGAGGTTATAAGAATCGAGACCCGTGTTCCATTTTCTATGAGAGTTTCCTACCTTAAGATTAGTATGCTGTTCCAGTAAAGCTAAAATTAAGCGCCTCTCCAATGTTTCTCTTTTCTTAATTTTGACAGTGTAAGTTCCGTAAAAAAAAGAATTGTGTGTGTAAAGTGGATTAACTTGCTACTGTTTGCTTTCGTTTGAAATTTTGTTGCGAATACAGATAATATGCTCTGATCTGTCAAAATTTAGCGTGGAGAAATGTATTTTGCATTAATACGCTTACTTAAGATTTTATTACAGTGGCTAACAAATTTAGCTTGAACTGCGTACTGCTTGGCTTAATTCTATCTTTGGAGACATTTTTGTAAGGAGGCTTAATTTAAGCGCGAGCAGCATACAAGGCTTTATCCAAAAGCAGGTTCCTTGTGTAACATAGGGCAAATCGTGTTGGATCGTTTCGGCTTACAGAATGCCGACCCACGACACCCCGCACTAGGCAAGCCGTTCTTTCATGACCTCTTGACGATCTCAGGCATCAAACAATAACATCATCACATTCCTAAACTTAGCAGGCTAGTTTGGGGCTTCACTAACATTCCTCTCTTTATTTCAAGTCTCGAAAGTTGCGGATCCAAAACGACTTTTAAGCGCTAATTGTGTGTTCTCTTATTTGGAAACTGAAAGCAGAAACTTTTGCAGTTTTGCATTAAGAAACCAATAGCGTTTCACGTACCAATAGCGTTTCAGTATAATAAAAGGATAGTTTCACCGGCAAGGAGGGGAACGTTCCTCCATCTGGAATTTTATGTACAAGTCTTCTGGCGTTCTGACGGTCAAAAATACGCAAATTTTGTTAAAAAAAATGTTTACCTACTATAAAAATTATGATCAAATTTACAAAGTGGCTATTCGCACGAGTTAGGGACACGGCTTAGGAGCAAGTCGTGTTGGTATTTAGGTGCTTGGGCCTTAGCCACTGCTGTTTGGTGTACATCTATATTCTGTCCTAAAAGCTGTTATTACGTACCTTCCATCAAATGTTCAATGTACATACGTATGTATTTTATATGACGTAATATTGAACACCAAAAAAGTAATTAAATATATCCTTACCCAGCCTTGAGTTGCATATCCAGACAAGTTCTTTCTTGTGCAATTATTCTTTTGTTGGGACTGGATTACCTGCAAGATTGGACAAGTAAACGATATTAGTACGGTATCGGTTGTTGCGTTATGAATATAAACTCCTGATACGTACATTTAATAGTTCCTGCGCAATATATTTTTTAACAAAAACACAAAACTAAATTCAAATTAAATACGTAAATACGTAAATACAAGGAAAACAGTTAACTTCACACGGCGCATCGCTTTCGCTCGACAAATTAAAATCAGTCACAATCCCATTGAAAACGAGCTTAGCGCTGACGGCTAGTTTGTTTTGCCAAATTTTTAATGGGCCTTAATGCCGCATTTACACAGTCACACATTCCTATCACGGAAGATTAAAGGGATGCTAAATACTAAATAGCCGTGTGAATGAAAGGGACGGCATTACCTAACACGCAAAAAAACGTGACACGTTTTTTCGTCGCCCATCTAGTTTACGTGGTAGGAATTATGGGAAAGCTATGCATGTTGATATTTTATAGCGACGGCTCACGAAATTTTGCTTTCCTATAAAACAAAATGCCTTCCGGAAGTGATGAGCGGACAATTATTTATAAATTTCGTACAACTGATTGATGCATTTTTGGTTTAATTTACTGGAACTTAAAATCGCTCTCATTTCAGATGTTTTAAATCAGAAATAGAAATATTTTCAAGTGATTACAGAAATTATATTCTCCGGTAATTGGGTTTCTTTCCGTTTTACGTACCTATAATTATGGGCAGCACATCCATGACACTTTAGGCGTCTGATTTGTGATCTCATCCTTACTCCTTTACTAGCATTGACTGCGGAAAAACGGATTTCTCTCTCACGTCTCGTGCAAAAATGCGCGTGCGTGATCGTGTAAATGCAGTTTAAGTGAAGTGGTGGAGAGAAACATTAGAAAGGCGCTTAATTTCAGCTCCTCGAACAGCAAAGGAACTAGATTTTACCAATAAATATTTTTAGCAGAGATGAATGATTACAGAGTTGGATATCTTTCGTAGGGCTATCTCCCCAAAACCCATTTGTTTACGTTGTTGTTTTTGTAATTTCAACCCCCGTCTGTGAATACGTGTGACATAAAAAAAGCATGTTGCTAATGGCCAGCCACCATTCCTTTTGCTTTTATGGGCATCGCGCTGTTCAATCGTTTTGTGTTTCGTATTGAACTTATTTGCTTTTTGTTAAGGCTTCGATTAAAATACAAAAAATAGTAAAATACACATCTCGGAATAACAAATTCTTGCATTAAAGTCCAATTCATGAACTCACATATCCTAGAAAAGGAATAAGCATGTGTGCGCGACTTCATGAATTTTTCGGGAAAACAGCTTGCAGGCAGCCGCCTTTCCAATTAAAGTTATCCATCTCTGTATTCTATTTTCTTTGGCTTGGTTCTGTACAAAAAGCTCGTAATAAAAGCCCAAATTATTTTGGCTATTGTGATTTGTTCATTTTATTTTTGTTTGGAATTTGGGAACCGCTAATTTGTTTTATACGTATTACATACTTTCATGTTTCATTATTTCATTGCAGAATGTAATAAAACGGTACATATTGGAGGTCTGCTCTCAGCGTGCAAGGAGTGGACATCGCATACCTTATATTTATGAGATGGCGGTTTTATTTTAAAAGCTCTTCTGTTGTTTCGGTTGAGTAAGGTAAACATTTTATTTATAGGCACATTTTCAATGATAGATAATTATGCATTAACGAATCTTTTTAATTGATTTGGTGGTCCAAATAAAACCTACTTTCTGCCAATAAAACAGTTCAAGTCCAATCCCCAGCGTGTGAGGCATTTTTCAAACAAATAAAGCATGTAGATGATCAAATCAAAAGACGTCCGGCAAATTTAAAAACAAACGCATGTAACTCGAATGGGCAGGTATAAATATGAAGTAGACTGTCTAACTAGGATCCTCACAACTAACCAAGGCAGAATCGCACTGGCCAATTGCTTGTTTTTCTCTCAGAACCAATCTGCAAGGCATAGGAAGATTCTGCCTCAGGTAGCGTGCACAATTCTGTGTCCACAAGCCATAATTATAGGTGCACGTAAATGGATAAAGCAATTCGCGATTAATTTTGGAGAAGTGAAGCTCATACAAAAACCGTTGTATTGGCGAGGTTGTCACACTTGGTCAGCTCACCCAATTTAGTACATGTCCACCTTCCTCCATCAAAAATATTTTAAAGTAACCATGTGGCAAATACCATCCGATTGGGCTTTGTCAGTTAGAAATCAGAAAATTATTCCAGTTGCAAATGACGACAAGTCGATGTTTTTAATCATAATGGTATCTAGTGTAGCATTCATATTAACTGTACCCACAAAGTTCAGGAAGTTTGATTTCATAGATTCCCAACCGCCACTCCCAATAATTGCAAACCGAGAATTTTGGTGATCCGACAGCGGAAATTGCGTCTTATACTGGGGTGTCACGAAACTTGATACAATCGAGCTCTGGCAGCACCTAATTTGTGTCAATCGAGGATAATCGATGGAGGATAACTCAACACGTTCCAACAACAAAATTCCAGAAGCACCTTTTGCTAACCGCTGATCGGGAACCATTTATGAAAATCCCCTGCCACCAAAACAGTAGAACTCGAAACATGAACCAAATAAGAACAACAAAGTTACTCCTCTAAGATGTTAAGTGACTTTTATTTACTTCTTTCCCTTCTTAACTTCCTTGGCAACATCATCTGGATTGTCTGCGTTCTCCTTGGCCCGCTTGGCCCGGATTCCTACCAGTCGCGCGTCAGAGCGTGCCTATAAACAAATTGACAATCAGCACCCACAAACACAGAACAGTTCTGAGACTTACCTTGCGCATAGTGGCGAATGCACCGAATTTCTTTTCATCCTTAGTGATTTCTCTGTACGTGACAACAGGAACATCCTTCTTGAGTGGCATGATCTTAGTCTTGAGTTGCTCAGCCAACTTGCATTCTTCGAGAGTAGATTCACCCTTGGCGATCTTCTTCTCGTTGAGTGGGAAAAGTACAAGCTTAGTCTTGTACTCCTTCAAGCGTTGAATGTTCCTTTGACGGGATTCGACAGACTTGTTGCGGCGTCTCTTGTCTACCGAAATGCCAATTGACTTGGCAAATCCAGATGAAAATCCTGCTCCCTAAATGGGAGAAAAAACAAAAAAACATTTCAGATTACTACAGAAAGGATTTACTTGAATACACATACCTTAAGTTCTTCCAAGGTGAATCCCCTTCCTTGGCGCAACTTGGTGTGGTAGCGGATGGTTGGGCATCTGACTACTGGACGCAGTAGACCTGCAGCTGGACGTGGGAAAACAGCCTTTGCCTTCTTGATGCGGTTCTGACGCCTCCGCAATTTTCTTGCAGGCTGGTTGAACCAGGTCTTCACATGCCGTTGCCACCATTTATGAAAATGGGCATTCGGGATCATATTATTACCCTTTCCCATCTTGGATTTTTATTTTCTGAGGAAATGTTGAAAAAAAAAACATTCATTAGTATTTGATTTGCAGATTGATTCACAGTATTCACTTGAAAACCATATTTTATTGCAATAAATAAAATTATTTTCTAATTTCGTAAAAAAACACACCTTCACTTCTTCCACAACAACTTCAAAAGGAAAAGGAAATGCAGACCACGTTTTAACCAACAAATCTTTTTTCCGCGTTCAGCACTCAAAGTTTGACGCATCAAACGTTAGTTGTTCGCTAAACGCAGCTACGCAAAATAATAAGCGCTAGGTAGCATGTTTGTTTTGGCGAACTGGTGTTCCATCGCACTTAATCATCCACGTAAAGGCAGTGAAAAAATGAAAAAAAAACAGTAAGTACCTAGCTTTTGGCTGCCTGACAGATGAAAAAAAAACGATTTATTATAAACTTTTTAATTATTTTCTGCATAAGAAATTCCTTCTGGATGAAACACGAAAAGTCCTGCATAATTAGTTTTTCATTTATCACTTGTGTTTTCCTTCTTCTAAATATACTGAATATACGTGTGCCTTAATAGACGTGTGACTGAAAGGGACAACACTAAGTGACACGTATATTAGTCGACCATCTTGATTACGTGGGAAAGTGGTCCATGTGAATATTTTTATAGCGATAGCCTACTGAAATGCGCTTTCCCACAAAAGAAAGTGGCTTCTGGAACAAATATTTTCGTTTATTTCGTTTAATTCATTGATCTATCGAGTTGATTAAATACCCCATGACACTTTTGTCTTGGGTAAAACGAATTTCTCCATTTCATGCAAAAAATTGCGTGCATTTTAATGGAAATGTTACATTATTACGAATTTATTCTTACTTTCACTGGTTATCCATAATATTTAGTGGAAACTTTTATGGTGTAAAAGAAGAAGTTTAATTAGTTAAAGTAAGAAGGAAACAAAGATCTTTCAAAATTGTCCTCGATCGGAAAAAAAATATATGTATAGCACTTCTAATTTTTTACTGACAAGCAGGTGAACAAGGCCGTTTGTTAAATGCTATTCTCGGATAATATTCTGACACCAACGAGGTTGAAACGAGTTTAAGCCGACAAAAAATCTATCCTGTAGCTAATTTGTTGACTTTTATTGGCTTGCGATTGGGGAAAGTGGAGAAAATAAAACACCTACCTAATGCTTACAGACTAAAAGCATGTATTTAAAGATATCTCCGTTTTAAAATTGAAGTGTGGTGAACTTCTCTTTTTATTACTCAACTATTTATATCAGAAAAACAGGGAAATATAATAAAGCTATAGAAAAACTTCTGCTATAATGGTCTTATTTATTTTCATCGTTGGAGAATTTTCTGACACCTGCGCGAGTAATAAATAATTTTTCACCAGTCATCAAAAGTACTGCTCCGGGAGCAAGCTAATAAATTAGACTTTCGGCTGTCAGTTTTTGATAGTTTCGTTTATTTTAGGGGAAATCGTGTGTGAATTGTGTTTAGCATTTGTTTTTACCTAATTTCAAGCGAAGAAACTAGTTACCACTACCATATTTTGACATCTGAAGAATTTGTTTTTCACCTCGATAGTGACGGAAATTTACCCATTAATAATTACTAATTATTTAGCGTACTTGATCCCAAGTAACACCAAAATTAGCCCTGTTTTTTTGAGCTTCGATCTCAGCAAAGCAAAGTAAAGTAGGATTTTCAGCACGCAATTACAACAACTACGCTCTACTTGACACTTCGAGACTCGCAGTAGTTGTTGTAATTAGTGTGCTGAAAACTCTACTTTACTTTGCTTTGCTGAGATCGAAGCTCAAAAAAACACGCCTATTACATAATTTTACTAAATGCCAACCACCACTGACGTCTAAGGAGAGTTTTCTATTAAGTTTGGCAAATTTATTACCTAGCCGTTGACACTTACGCCTGACAGTAACAGCACAAAGCGATGCAAAAAAAATACTCTACAGTTGAACAAGTGTGCGCTCCAACAAGACACACCAACACACTCACAGTAACAGTGCTATTCTGCCGTTTTCTTCGGCCCACCAAGAACGCACCCCGAAGCTAGTGCTGGATATCTCATTATTTATCTCGAGATACTTTTATTCGTTTAGCTACTCGTAGGTGCCGAAAAGAATCAAATGTTTTGCGTGATATAGTATTTATTTATAAATAAATTTTTAAATACGGCCCAAACACAGTAATACAGTTGTATTTAATAAAGTTACAAGTTATTTCTTTAAAGTGTAATCCAGTTCACAAAGTATCAAATAAAATTAAAAAGGTTAGTAAGAAAAATCATCATCATCGATCAATACTAGGTTGAACTGCTGTCTCAACTGAAACCAATACCATTCTGGTAAATGGCTGCCTGTCCTATATACAATATTAAATTCTGAAATAACTTATCTCTCGAAGAAAATAAAATATCAAGCAATTCGTTAAGATAAAGTTAAACAATATTGTTGTCGAGTTTGGGTGCTCCGCAAAATGGTTTTCTTTTACTATCCCCATTCGGTTATCGGTTAAGGGAGGTGAATTTTTCGAGAGCAAAAAATCGATTAATATGCTATACATGGTCTGTTTTTTTTTTTTTTTGTTGCTTAATGGTAAATTATATGATTTTGACTTGAATGTACGATTTTGTAACTTGTAACACAAAATAAATTCAAGTTTAACCATCTATCTACTTATGTAAAAGAAAAATGTGCACTGCCGTGTTTTATTTTTTATGGATATTTCACAACTAGGAATGGCAATGGATGTATCTAATGGCAGTATGTAGGTACACAAGTTAAACATTCCGCTATCCGTTTTGTTTGTACATATTAAACTAAGGCAATCCATTGAGATTTGTATTAATGTACTTTTTACCAAGTTCGATTAAAGAAAGTTTCAGGATATTTACTTTGCGCATCGTAAAAGGGTAGTTGTCAATGCAGTCACAGTGTGCACATTTTTCAAGTCTGTAGGTACATTAAATTTTTTTGAGGACTTGCCAAATAGCTACCGGGGATATCCTAACAAAGCATTAAGTACCATCATCGCACGAAGGAAAACGCCCATTTGTTATTTATTTAAAGTGCAGTTTCCATTTCCAAAGCATTAATAACTCTCAGTGACAAGATTGCACAGACTTTCTGTCAACATGTTTCTATGATGTGTGTCCTGTGTTTCAATTGTTGTCAAATTGGTTATATAATCAATTAATGGCCGGTAAAGGTGGGGACGTACTGGCTTGTTTTTAGTAACTTTCATCGGCGAAATAAGTACACCTACACGTATGTAATCCCATTTAAAGAAAAGGTTTCTATCCCTATGTACAAGATTCCTTCATTTAAGAGCTGGAGAGAATTTAATGAACGATTTATCCTTAAGTGTGAAAGTTCCTGCCAATTCGCTGTTCTGCAAAATGGGGATGTTTTCTAACCCCAACCCCATGTACTTCTCATTCCATCGCTCCTTTCCCACTCCGGTGGTTCTGATTTTGATGAGTTCCAGATGGGATCATTTTCCACAACACGCAAGACCAAACTTGCAAATCCAATTCCATGTGAATTTCCTCAGTGGTCCATTATCCATTTATTTTTTAATAGTTGCCACTTATTCCCGTGCAGAAACAGGACGTATACTAATTAAATAAATGTAATCAGCATCTATTGAGGCCATTCGCGGGGCTACCGTGTTTAAAGGATTAAGGGCGACTATTTTTAGAAGCCAGGAATAAGTTGCTCAAACACAACTCGCTATGAGTCATTGGAAGTAATGTCGTCAGCAGTCGTTGACCCACATCGATTGCTGATTTGCAGTGTCCTACATAGGATAATACCATCCGGGGTAATTGTTATTTGTCCTACTGGAAATTTTAAGGTTAGGAAATTCGAAAATTCACAAATTAAACCGAGACCACAAATGAATTTCTTCCCACGTTATGGTTGGAACAATGTTGCTGTTTATCGTGAGAGTTGTTTCTTTCCGTGGAGTTTTTGTCTTCCTAGAAAAGAAAAAAAACAACACAATTAGTGGGAATTCTACTAATTTTAAACTGAGTTTAGTTTAGTTTAGAAGTCACTTAGGCTGATAATTATCGTTCAGTTGTGAATACCACTGAAACGCACGCCATTTACCTCTGCGAATATTGCCAGTGTTGGTAAAATCTAACACGCGATGGGCGCATATTTTGATCTCTAAAAGATGTGCGTTGCCTTGTTGTAAATAATGCTGGTCTTTTAAACGAGTAAGGTGTCCAGCTGTGTTTAAAGGAATGCTTAGCTTTACATCGTTCGTATGAACTGACCATACAATTGGTTCTGTTAATTAAGTCCTCTGTCCTATTTGTGCTAATATCAATTGCTGAGGGTGTTCCACCTCCAGTGGAAAAAGTCAGAAAAAGTGGTAGCAACTTGTACCTTTAACGAGTCCAGCTGAAAAGAATTGTTGCCTCTGCATGACAACCTGAAAGGGTTGAGCGGTGTCAGCATTTGCTTTTCAGTTCTGTTCTGAGCTTGGTCGTTGTGTAAACATTTTCAATCGCAGTCATAGCCGTATGGTTTGCAAAGTATTCAGTTTCAGGTAATCTTACTCTCGTGTATGATGCAATCTATATCAGGGAAAGAGTGATGATCAGAAGTAACTACGTTGGCTGGGCGGGTGACGATACTGCCAAAAGTCTTCCTGCAGGGTGACACTTGCTTGCCCATTGTAACGCCGAATGTCAACGAACAAAAATCTCTTTAAAGTGTGCGGAACTTTGGATTTGTCATACTTAAGACAGGTTTACTCAAAAAAGTCTTCTTTTCTATAAACGGGGGAAGATGACAACCTTTCTAAATGACGATGATGCGATTTATTAAGTTGGAATGATTCACTTTCGCAGTTCGATATTATTGTCGCCGACCATGTTTTAGCTTAAGCAGACCTCTTTAGACATTAAAACTCTATGACAAGTTCTTGGTAGACGTACTGCCTGTACAAAGTGCTGAATCATCCGATTTAAACATACACTGCGATACTAATAATCATTTCTGGTGTCCAGGCTATATTTTTCGAACTCACAATGACGAAAATTTCGATAGAAAATTGCATATTGTGACCTACAAAATACTGTGATTATTAGTAAGGCCCACAGATTGTATATTTTTCCAGCAGCTTCTCCCTTTGCCAACTCTAAAATGTCGAACGGACCTATGCCGTAAACAGTTTGACAGAAAACTCTCTGAAATCTATCAATTTTCCCCCACTTAATGGTCAATTGAATTAAATAAAATCACCGGCTGAACAGAGACGGTACAATTCCAATACAATGTTTCTAATATCATCACTTTGTTTGTTTTTATTTTAGACAATAAAATGGATTAAATTGCATCTAGTCGAACCTACACAAACACAATGAGCGTACGCTACCCTTTGTACACCGTAGAGGTGGGAGATACGAAGTTTACAATCCTTAATAGGTATCAAAATTTAAAACCAATTGGCTCTGGAGCGCAAGGAATAGTGTGGTAGGTTTTTTCAACAAAAACTCTGTATAAATGTTTGTATTTTTTTTTTCATGTTTTTCTTTCCCTTGTTTGGTTTATAAGTGTTTTTTTTTTTTTGTTGCCTGAAATAAATACACGTTATATTTTAATTTGGAGAATGACTCTCTTCATGTCGGTACAATTTTAATTGATGTTTTGCAATTTTTTCAAAGACTTTAATAAATTTATGTGCTGGCTGTCTCCTTACATCTAAATTTATGTTTCTTTTTCTATTTCGTCAAATTTACTTGGAATATTTTGTATTTTTCTTACCGGCAAGCCAAGGTGTCGTACGAATTTTGATTTATTGTCATCCATTGGACTCACTGTGCATTTTTGTAGGAACTTTTTTCTCGTGCACTTTGTGGTTATGTTCACTTTCTTTTTTTATTGAATTCATTTAACAAACTGGGAACAAAAGAACAATAATATTTTATATAAAAAACGCAGAGTCTTAATTTAATGTTTAGTACCTACGACAGAAATTTTCCAATTGACATGCATATTTTATAAACAATAACATTTGTAGTAGTGGTAGTAACATTTTGTCAAGTTTCTCACTGAAGAAACTAGGTTTTTTTTTGATTTATTAATTTGCGGGTTCCATACCACAATTAGAGCTACTTTTGTCGGCTTTGGACACAATGGACCCAACTGATGGTCTAAGTGAAGCTGTGGCATAGTCGCCACAAGAGCACCCATTTACCTACCTACCTACCTTTGTCGGCTTCCTGTCGATCGTGCAAAGTGTCTCTGTAAGGATACTCTCTGCATTTCTTCAGAGTTCCTTCCAAAACATGTTCTTCTTCATTCTCTAATAGTCCCAATAAGGTTACACGCTTTATGTGTTCACATATTTCTGTGAGCATCGCATCTACCCATTTCAGTTTCGTCCCCGCTTCGAACTTGGAATACTTTACTAATTATTTCCGCTTGAAACATGTTTCCACTGCGAGGTTTTTATTTTTAAACCTGACATTAACCCACACTGACAAAGGGTGTCGGCTTCTGTTGAATTGGTTTGTTAGTTTTAACTGATGCCACAGGAAAGGACAGTTCGCTCTTAGAACTTGTTGCATTTCTTAAAAAAGCTGATGTCCATGTTCGTTCACAGGTTTAAATCGTAAAAATGGTAATAATCAAGTTTCGCTGTCCGGATGCTGGTGAATGCAGTGCAATGCTTCGTTATCTCCTCCTCTTGCTCATCTACACAGCATTCATCTACACAGCTCGTGCAGAAATTATTGTGAGAGATGCCCAACTTGTGGGTATGCGTTCTCATTGAATAGTTGGACATTTGCTAGGTCTCTTCAGGTTGCGCTTGGATTGATGAAGACTGTTCCAAGTTTATCGCTGTGAAAGGGCATTATAACCTCTTCCAGGCAGTTAGTTATAATACCCTTATACCCATCTTTTGTGTGCACAATCTGACACAGAACGAAATCACCAGAGCCGACAAACTTTTAAGCCATTTTCATAGCTAAGCCAACTGTTTTTTTAGTTGTTCGCCTACCGGTTCTCGGCGGTCATCTTTTATACGCAGGTCCTTCACATGATTTCATTGGCATTTTAGTTTACACCATAAACACAATTGTGACACAATTATTATTCAAACACACGTTCATTTCGTTAAAACACTATTTTATGTTTATGTTTATTTGACTGTTTCTTTCTCTATCTTCTTCCAATGATATATGTATTTCTATGTGTATATTCTAGTGCTGCATATGACACAGTTTCTGAACAAAATGTTGCAATAAAAAAGTTATCGCGCCCCTTTCAAAATGTAACGCACGCAAAGCGCGCTTATCGAGAATTCAAATTAATGAAACTAGTTAACCATAAAAATGTAAGTTTGGCGCAAATCTTTTATAAATGACAACGTTCTTTAATTTTGTTTTCCTCTGATTAGATTATTGGTTTGTTGAATGCTTTTACTCCGCAACGTACTTTAGAGGATTTCCAAGATGTCTATCTTGTTATGGAACTCATGGATGCGAATTTGTGTCAGGTCATACAAATGGATCTGGATCATGATAGAATGTCGTACTTATTGTACCAGATGCTGTGTGGGATAAAACATTTGCATTCAGCTGGAATTATCCACAGGGTAAGCATCGACTGTTATTTGTGTGCATTGCAATCTATTTTATGGTATTTGTCGTTTGCGACCTTTTTTCAGGATCTTAAACCGTCTAATATAGTAGTTAAAGCAGATTGCACTCTGAAAATTCTTGACTTTGGTTTGGCCAGAACAGCTGGCACAACATTTATGATGACACCATACGTCGTAACAAGGTATTATCGTGCACCCGAAGTTATTCTTGGCATGGGCTACACAGAAAATGTAGACATATGGTCCGTCGGTTGTATTATGGGAGAGATGATACGCGGTGGTGTTTTGTTCCCTGGAACTGATCATATTGATCAGTGGAATAAAATTATCGGTAAGTTTGAACAAAATGGTCTGCTTGATTTGATTTCGCTAATTTGTTTTGTTTTACTTTTGCAGAACAATTGGGTACTCCATCTGCATCGTTTATGCAACGTTTACAGCCCACTGTTCGAAATTATGTTGAGAATAGGCCCAGATATTCTGGGTATGCTTTCGACAGGCTATTTCCTGATGTTTTATTTCCAAGTGATAATAACGAACAGAGTCGGCGAAAAGCCTCGGAGGCTCGTGATCTCTTAAGTAAAATGTTGGTAGTAGATCCTGAACAACGTATATCCGTTGATCAGGCACTGCTACATAGTTATATAAATGTTTGGTATGATGCTGAAGAGGTCAATGCAGTAAGTATCTAATAATTCCCTGTGAACATAAATGTTTCTAACCACTCACTACTTTAGCTTTAGAGGATGTTCAGGAGCTTTCTTTCAATTCTAGTACCTATGCAATTTTGAAAGCAGAAAACGTTTATCAAGCCCCTTAAAGTGTTGTTGAAAAATTATGTGTGTTCTTCTTGTTCGTTTGAACTCTTTCCTTATGAAACGCGTTTGTTTCTGTTGCAGATGGTTTTAGTGAGCAGAAATCTCTTACGATCTCTTTGGAACTGTTGCCAAAGTGTGCGCTTCCTTGAACCCTTTTACCTGCCCTGAAAATAAGGCAAACTCCCTGGTACACTTGTATTACGGGCATAATTCTGAGACCACAAGTTGTTTGTTGTGTATTGTTGCTACAACTCCGTGTGCCACATTTCCTGATTAATTTGATAGCATTACCCTTCCCCCAGAATTATTCTACTGCATTCCAGCAGGTTAAAGGTTGCTTACATTAAGCATTTCGGAGGAAAACACCTCCAGCTGCAACATCTACTTTCTTTAAACCATCGGCGTAGAGATTGCAAGAGATCTAATGTCTGGCGACATCATTTGCCCACTCCTCTCTGGATGTCGGGAAGTTAAAAACGAATTCAGGAACGAATAAGTCTGCTTTCTGGCAGGAGGGTGAACAACCTGTGATCAACGAACTTATACAATTATCTAACCATTGAGAGAAGGCTTTCATTCTCTAAGAAGTACTGGCCGCCGACTGTTTGCTAAAGCTGTAGTGAGCAGCTCAAAAGGGATACTTGGCAGTGTCACTTCCTGCCATTTAGCTCCTTCGAATGTCGTACCTTTGAACAGACAAATTCGTTTAAGTTTGGTTGTCGGTCAATCATTCTGACTGCTAAATTGTGGCTTTACCCGCCTTCTTCTTTTCTATTATACTCTGATGACGACAGAACTATAGTCCCACTAATGACAACACGCACCTGCGCCAATCTAAGTGAGCAAAATTTAATAATATATGTTTACTGATCTTACAGCCTGCTCCGGAGCCATACGATCACAGTGTCGACGAACGAGAGCACACTGTGGAGCAGTGGAAGGAGTTAATTTATCAAGAAGTCATGGACTATGAAGCGCGGAACGCCATGCCACGGTAGACCGAGACTCATAATTGCACTTTAAAATGACATGATGACGGGGAATATTTTGCAGAAAGATAAATAAACAAATTGAGAATATTCTCTGTAGTGAACCTAGATCATTATATACTTATATAATTATCTATTAAATGACTACACTTACATTAATTATATGTATATATATAATATATGTATTATATAATATTATATACTATACCTATTTCATATTATAAATTGATTCCCTATGTAAGGACACATTGTCACATCACATAATTTATTTATAAACAAGGAAATTAATAAGCTGACGATGCTAACCAATGCAATAATATTTGGTTATATGTATACAGTGAATAATGTTTCGTTTTATCTTGCTTTACAAATTTCGGGTTTATTTTTTACGTTTCTTTGTATTAAATTAATAAGCTAAAACACAAAACAAAACAAGAAAAACAGCAAATAAGTAATATCTTCGTAAAATATTCTATTAAAATATAAATTCACTTACTATTTAGACCATAATTTGTGGGTGTTTGTATGTTTTTCATGGAGCTTATTGGTGCAGGTAAGCCTCGATGACTAAGAAGGTTAAGTATCTGTATGGTACCTAGATACTGGACTTACTTGGAATTACCATGTTGAGGAGAAGGTCCGGAAGGCAAAAAGGGTACTACATCAGTGCAAACGTGTATGTGGACAGAGGTGGGGACTCTCGCCTAGGTCAGCATACTGGATGTATACGATGATAAGTTAGTAGACCCATTATCACGTACGCGTCGGATGTATGGTGGGCGAAAGCCTCTCAGAAAACTGTGAGGAAGCACCTGGATAGGGTTCAACGCTTAGCATGTATAGGAATAACAGGTGCAATACGTACAACCCCAACATGCGCATTGGAAGTCATCATGGGGATCTCACCGCTAGACTTATTTATTAAGAAAACAGCGGCCCAAACGGCACTTCGTTCATCGAGATGCGAAATGTCACAATCGTGTTACGATCTATGGTCATAGGAAGATCCTGGAACTTGTCAAAAACGAGATTAGGGAGCTAAACATACCTATGGAGCGAATAACAAGGGTGCGTATTATGGAAAGAAATCACACAACTCGTATTGAGAACGGATTACTTCCAGTCCAGAAAAAAGAAATGGTGAAATAGTGATTTTCACGGATGGATCCATGATGGATGGCGGAGCGGGGTCCGGTATCTATTCAGAAGAGCTGGAACTTGCCCGTCACATTAGCCTCCGGAAATACACTTCAGTATACCAGGCTGAGATGATTGCTTTGCCTCATGCGCTAGACTACTTGCTTGGGTGTCAGGTGGAAGGAAGAAATATCCCTATAGCACTGGACAATCAGGCGGTGATCAGACGCATGAAACAAACATCACAACATCATTGGCACTGGAATGTGTACTTAAGCTCAATAAGTGTTCATCTAAAAATGAAGTGACACTGATTTGGGTACGTGGACACATTGGGATCGAAGGCAATGAAAAGGCGGACTCCCTTGCAAAACAGGGGTCAACTGAAAAGTTGCTGGGACCAGAACCATTCTCTTCAGTTGGCAGAGGAATGGTAGAACAGCTGATTCACAAATGGATCACGGCAGAACACCTGAGAAGGTGGTCAACCGTGGAACAATGTAGACAAGCTAAAATGGCAATAAAGTGGCCGACCTGCTCCACTCAAAGAAGGGTTCTAAGCATGAGTCGAGGAACATTGAAATGGGTGGTGGCTTTGTCCACAGGACATGGTAATTTCGGGTATCACTTAAGGAAAATGGACCTCAGAGAGGATGATACTTGTAAACTATACCTGGAGGAATCTGAGACAGCGGCACATATACTTTGTCAATGCCCGGCGTTGGCTAGCAGAAGAATTAGGATCTTGGGACATCATTGGGTCGAGACCCAGTCGATAAAACAGATCTCCCATAAACAGATGCTAGCGTTAGCAGTTAGCACTAGGAATCGAGCCCAGAGAAGAACTGTGGAGAAATCCAGAGAACCTCTCTGAGTAAGATTTACAGTGGTAGAGAGACGAAAAGAGACCCGACATTGGTGGTCTGATTCGAATTCGAATATCTCTCGAAATCTAGAGCGACAGGGACAGCAAACGACGCCGAATTTCTGGACTTGGAGGACATGTGGTTCCAACAGGACGGCGCCACAAGCCACACAGCGAATGTCCCAATCAATTTATCGGAAACCAAGTTTGGAGAACGTGTTATCTCACGAAATGGTCCAGTCGCTTGGCCGCCTCGGTCGTGCGATTTGACGCCGTTAGACTATTTCCTGTGGGGCTACGTCAAGTCTATGGTCTATGCCAATAAGCCAGCGACGATTGCTGAACTTCGTACGAATATCGAACGTGCAGCAGTATCGGCCGATTTATGCTTGAAAACCGTCGAAAATTGGGTTCAGCGTCTGGACTTCTGCAAGCGTGCCCGTGGTGGCCATGCAAAAGAAATTGAGTTCCATACATAATCGCATCGAACGCACTTTCACAGGAATAAAGAATTTCATTGATATCCAAAACCGTTTTTGTTTTATTTAAAAAAACTTTTGTAGCGCTCTCATTGAAAAAACCTTTATAGCTCGTCCCTTATTTTTAGCCGAATATACTTCTGGTTTTTCTCTAAATCCAATGCGTGGTATTAATAAAGGGTGTCCCATAATTCACGAAAAATTTGAATTTTGCGCCATTATTTAGTACAGCGACCACCGCACAGGCGTCTCAACGGATCCTATTTGCACACTTTATCTTGAGAGTGACGAATCCTCTCTTCACATACTAACAGAATGTCCGGCTCTATGTCGTCTCAGAAAGAACATCCTTGGCAGTGATAATTGTCAATCCAGCAACCGTTGCTGACATACACCCAGAAGATTCTTGTCTTTCTGACTGCCTCTGGAGTCAAAAGATGGCTCTAGGAACTTACCAGGGAAGGCACAAAAGGATCCTTTAAGAAGCCGCAGTGCCAGAGTCTATCGAAGGCTCTCTTGCTTCATAAGTTAATCTAATTTAGTCTAGTACAGTAATGCCAACGACAAAAAAAGAAGATAACAATGTGACAGCTGACAGTTTGGGGTTACTAAAAATGGAGCGCTATGCGAAGGAACAACGCATTTTCATTGTTGAGCAATATTTTAAAAAGAATGAAAGTTGGTCAGCTACAGTTTCAAACAAACTCATCTTCAGTGATGCTTTTTCATCTTTACGGCTTCGTTAATCGTCAAAATTGTCAGATTTTTTGTTGAGAAAATCCACGAGTTATTGGTAAGAAACAAATGCATCCCCAACGCGTGACTATTTGGTGCGGATTTTGAGCTGGAGGCATTATCGGACCATTCTTCTTCGAAAATGCGACTGGTCATGCAGTAACAATTAATGGTGTTTGTTATCGTAGTATGATAACCAGGTTTTTAGTGCCTTAAATACACGATATGGATGTGACCAATATGTGGTTTCAACACGACGGTGCCACATGCCATAAAGCCAGAGAAACAATTCAATTTCTTCATGAGTCATTTCCGTGTAATCGGCCGTTTTTACGATCAGAATTGGCCATTTAGATCTTGCGATTTAACGCCATTGGAGTTTTTCTTTGGGGTTTTTTTGAAGTCAAAGGTCTATGCAATCAAGCCCAAGACCACCAACGCCTTGAAAGGGAAAATTGGGCGGTGTATCATTGAAATTCAGCCACATTTATGTGAAACGGTCATAGAAAGTTTCAATAAAAGAGTACTACTTGCCAGCACAATCGTGGCGGCCATTTATCCAACGTGCCACTCCATACATAACCCCAATCTGTATACTCTATTAACCAACATAAAAATTTAAGCTGTATTTTGCGTGAATTATGGGACACCCTATACTTTTTTTTTAAACACACTGCACTTGGACCAAAATAGGTCCATTGTACTACATATAGTGTCCAGGTTACATTTTACGAACTCATAATAGGACCATCCATTGTGACTGACAAAATATTTCGATACCTAACGCGAACATTTTAAAATATCTTGATAAAAGTCAAAACAATTGAGCTGTGAGTTCTGTACGTTTGGATCGTATCTTTAAGTTTCTGTATCGTTCCTGCCGATATAGCATAGAGGTGGTTGATTCAAATGAAATAAAGGGTGACCGAAAAGTTGTAAGTTGTAGCCCCCGCCTATAGTCTCTGACTGTGGAAAACGAAACTGGCGCGTTGCAAAAACGGTTTATTGAAGCAATCTATACCATAACATCGAAAAGAGATGCAGCGCACTGAATAGTCGCTCTTTAGGCGCTGCGTTTTGGCGTTCATTTAAGACACAAGTCTGTAACGTAAGAACAGCAACAGTCAGTCAACAAAGTCAACGATCAATTGCCAACAGTCAAAAATGCGCTACTGGACCGACGACGCTTGAATCTTGAATGAAATCGTATTCCATACTAATAATGGAATTGTTTGCTTTTTCAAGTAAAGCATAAGTGAATTGTGTTCATTTTGTTCTATTTTTAAGCCGAAACTTGTATTTGGACCACGCAGTTATATCGTTCCTGATTCTGCTCCATCAAAAAAGGCATACAGCGATTGTATGTGCTGCGCACTCAACCTGCGACCGCCACTATCCTAAAACAGAGCTACAATCGGAAACGATCATACTTGGGTGTATAATTTACTTAAAAAACATGAGCAAATTCATTCACGTAGTATTCGATTTTAAATCGATTTTAATTCCGGGACGAATCTAGAAGCCGATAGCACATTGTTGGGCTAGAGCAGTGATTCCCAAAGTGGTCCAGTTGGACCCCCAGGGGTCCACGGGAGACTCGACGGGGGTCAACGTTGGCATGAAAAAAAATTTGGGTTCACTAGTTATAAGTGACGAAAATTTATCTGGTTTTGATAGTAAAGAACAAATTTTTACCACTCCGAATTTAGGGTTGGAACTCATTCGCCACTCATGAGTTCACATTCACATTTTTTGACGAGTTTATGGAATATGGTAAAGATGTAGCAGCAGGGGGTCCACCGAAACCAGGCTCATTTTGAAGGTGGTCTACGAGAAGAAAAAGTTTGGAAACCTCTGGGCTAGAGCTTCATAACCACATTTTAAAAACCTCCGTTACTATGTTTATTTATTATGCACAAATGCTTTGTAGTCAGTTACAAGATGCTTTCTGAGCTCAGGGCACTCATTCTATAACTTTTTAGACGATTCTCGTCGAAACGATAGACCTCCAAAACTGGCAACTTAGGGCTAAAATTACAAGTTTGAGAGCTAATCCAGTTCATTTTGCACAAATTTATAATAAAAGCTGACGTTTGTAAAAAAAACTTGAGCAGAATATGACTTATTTTGGTGATCAAAGTTGCAGAAACGAGTAATTCTAGAAGCTTATAAAATATTACCCCCGTATTAATAAACGCTGCGTAAAAGTTATCAAGTCTTTATTCAGCAGTTACGTCAAATTTTTGTATGCTATCTGATGTCTACTAGCTAACTAACTTGTGCATTTTTGTTTATTAATACGGGGGTTAGTATTTAATAAGGAGTTTGGAAAGGATTAAGAGGGACAACACCTGAAGGAGGTCCGCTTAGGAATAACTCTATCTGCGAAACGAAAAACATTTAAATTCGATCAGTGGTAATCAAGATAACCGAAAAAAGGACGTTGATGTATTCACTGGAAAACAGTGAATTTAAATGTTCTATGACTAAATGGCTAGGAAATCAGAAAAGTTCTTTTGGACCACATTATGTTACAGAAATTAAACATTTCGAACAACATTTTCCCTATGCCCACCGTTTAAAAAATACTTTGGCGTGGGTGTTTTATTTGGGCGGCTTCTTAAGTCTGGTAATTCCCTGCATTGAAATCATTTCAGTCCAAAAAGCACAGGATATGTATCTACCTGTTCTAGGTGCCTACACACACGTACGTTATGTACCAACATAGTTTTGTGTGCAAGCCTCTTGGCAAATTTAAAATTTGTATATCTCAAATTACGCATGGCTGCGCAGAACTTCCGTGTTTCTCGCTAAATGCTCTACAAAATAACGACAGACATTACCAGGACACATCTTTTGCTTTTGCACCCTCCTAGGCTAAAAAAAAATGGGTTATGCATCAGCATCATGCCATCGTTTCGAGATAGATTCAGTAATCTTTCCGTCACATTAATATGTCATTTACATTTCGAGTATCAATCAATCAATGAATTTATTCGAATATAATGTAGACGAAGAAGGGAAAAAAGAGCAAAAAAGCCCCAAATGGATATTAAAATAATAATCTCCATCTGGTAACATTCCGGATCGGCCGTAGACAGTTTTCTCACTCCCAACCCTCATCAGTAGCGAATCTTCGATAAAAGTACGATGTAGGTACTCAAGGAGGCCGAATTAAAAACTTTTAAACAAACTCACTTAAGTATATAGTTTAAACAAATCGGACTGTTCATGTGACAGGTATTTAGTTTAGTGACTGCTATTCATAAAATTATGCAAAAACAGAAAACAGTGTCTCAAAATCAAATATTTTCAATAACATTAGGGGTGGTTAATTTTTTTTTTTTTTTTTGTAAATATAATTCAATTCTCTGGTTATAACATTTTTTTCGTGCAATCTGCGGCTCTCCCAAACCGGAATATGCGCAATATTTAAAATCTCACCCTGCACACGTAGCAACTTGATGTTAAAATATTTAACGGGCTTTTTCCTTCCCCGTAGACAAAGGGTGAATGCACAGTAGTACTCCTGCGCATTTAAATCGATCGGTATTTTGAGTACCTAAAATTTGGTAAAAGACTTTCCGCAGCGTGAAGCACATACAATTGCTTTGAATGCGAAAAAAAATTGTGATTACTATTTTTCAAATAACATTCTGCTAATACCTACTCTCGCTAATATTAAGTTCAGTAGTTATTTCGTTAAATGAAAACTGCAACTGAGACTCTTCAAATCTGCGATAACGGGTGGAAAATTCTTATAAATGTTTTACTCCTACTCTACATAGTGTGTCAAAATTAAATCTATTCGAAAAGTCTTCGTGTTCATCAAATTTAGTAATTGTATTCGTTTTATTGGACGTAGAAAATTACTTATTAGACACATTTAAGCTGTATTATTATTATTAGCGTATTAATTTATATCGAAACGACTTTAGTCAAATTAAGACGTGTGTGCGTGTGTTTGTGCATTTAGTTTTCAGTATCGGAATTCAGCAAACAGGATAATGGGTACAGTTCTCAGTTTTAGTCCCCGAGAACGTCGCCCCGTATACTCAGCACACCACCATAGTCACCATTTTCATCGCCATCATCGTAATAGTGTCGACAATGGCAATGGCAATGGCTCGTGCAATGAAGCGACTTTGGAGACCTCCAGTGCTGCGGACTTCCCGCTAAATAATTTTTCATACGAGCAATTAAATAATGCAAAAAATCGGGAGAACGCTAAACCGATTTTTCAGCAATTGTCTAATAATAACTTTAGCCAATATAACAATAACGAAAACAACAATTTTGAACAAACGCATAACGTTCATACCAACAACAATATAAATAATATTATAAACAATAACAATAGCATCAACAATAATGTCAATAATATAAAATCATCCGAGCGTAATATTGACAGCTCGCGAATATTGTCCGAGAAGAATGCACTGGAGAAAAATCTGAAAAAGCATTCGCTCTTCATAAACGCTTTGTCGTGGAAACGATTGGCAGCATCGCATAGCAGAAAGAAATTGGATAACAACAAAAATAAAGCTACCAATTTGCCAACTAAGCCGTCCATTGGAGATACCCTACATCGTATCGAGGTTGACAAAAACAAAAATGTGCAGCAAAAAATCCAAGACAAACAGCAGTTTCAAGAGACCCAAGATCAGACTCAAACGCAACACAGCCTCGGTCATCAGAATCAGAATCAGAATCAGAATCAACAGAGACAGGTTTTCTATACTCCCGGTACACCAAAGAGTATATTCTTGGCGTTGGACTTAGTGCGGGCAAATAATACAAATTCCACACAACTACAAAATAAATTGGCTCCAAAATTTCCCTTGTCGCTTCCATTGCAACTACCAGTGAAGAACTCTAGACCTCAAACTCAGCATAACCATACTGGAGCTAGAAAAACTGTGATTCAGGTATGTGGCCTTAAATTGTGTATGCCCCTTAAGCTTAAGAACAGAAATATTATGTTAAGATGCAACATTGCACTTTCGGATGGGATGCGTAGCTAAAATTTGGTTGTAATTATGACACTCGAATTAGGAGTGACATTTCTTTATCAAACTACCTCCTTGTCGTCGGTTGAAACTGTCCAATGGGTACCTTTTTTGGGTTCCTATCAAAAATTCTCAATTTTTACCAAATACTGCGTTTACCAAATATTTTTCTTTTTTAAGTGTCCGTCTTGTTAAAAATGATACCAAATTTATTACATGTTCGACGCATTGTTCGATTGTTTTGTTTCCCTGTTTTAAATATTTCAACTCGCGACCTTTAGATTTTTTGGGAAAGACATGACAATCATTACTATTTATTAAGGTGTAAAAATGGTTATTTTAAGCCTTTGCTTTGGAAACGAACAACAAAGACTTTTGTAAACACGGCCAGAAATAACAACATTCAACCGTCACGTAATTACGTATACGTAGTTTGAAATTGTTAATTATAAATGAGCCAGGTACACGTTTAGCGTTAATCGAATCTCAGCTACGCATCCTAACCTTACAAGTATTAGACCATTCTTAAAGTTTTTGAGTTACAAATATGATTTGAAACCATTTTCTTTCTTAGTTTTGGCAAGAGATATCCTTATTTTGTACAATAGGCCTGTTATTTTTAGCTTCGATCTCAGCAAAACAAAGTAATGTACGATTTTCAGCTCTACTTGACACTTCGAGACTCGCAGCAGTTGTTGTAATATGTGTGCTGAAAATCCTACTTTACTTTGCTTTGTTGAGATCGAAGCTCAAAAAAACAGGCCTAATATTAGGTAAGGGTTCACAAATAATAATTAAAATCAATAGGCGCGTTTTATTGAGCACCTCTTTCAGCAAAATGCAGCAAAGCAAAGTAAAGTAGGCGAATGTGTAAGAAAACTGCTTCAGTCGCTTTTGTGGAAATGGGAAACTCATATTGTTTGGTTGTGTTAATGTTGGGTTCATCTATCTTCTAAATCGGGCTCGCTGAAAGTGAATGGCCCTGAAAGAAGTTCACTGGAGTAACATGAGAACATCTCAAAAAGGCTTTAAGATAAGCTGCTGCTGTCAAGTCACTTACACTTGGGATAAATACATAGAAAATCGGGAGATACCTATTTATCACATATGTCACTCTAAATTCGTTGATCAAGCATTCGTCTACTTTACTTTTCAAAAAAAAACAATAAATTATGCAAAGAGGGCTTTGAAAAACCGGAGAGCCAGAGCATACATGTCTTGAATGTAAAATAAAACTTGTATGAGATGAGGGTACTTTTGGCCATAACTATGAACATGAAAACAAGAAAACATTTTTTTTTATACTTCAATAACATAAGAGTAATTTGTTCATACATATTATAAAACGCTACATTTTTTTGCTTCATTTCTATTCAATTATTCAAATAGGCATCCACTTCAGAACTACTTAAATGCCTGGGAATGTTTTTACACGAACGGTGTAGGAAATTAAGAAAATTCGAAGCTTGTGATGCTGTAATGTGGCTTCGATCTGTCGACAGATGTTTACTATTGCAGGGATGGCAGGTAAGAACTAAATACATTTTATAGATATATGTTTGCATTAACGGTATTATGCTGTAACTGCTGATGCAATGCGTTCCATTGATAGCTAGACATAATATCCCAAATAGAGGAACATCGGCCGCTAAAGTTTACGATTTATTTAAATACAACCTCTATTTTTTAAGTTTGTTTACTTTTGCAATCGATTTACATTGACAGGACGGCAAGTAGCAATGATGAAACGTGTAATGAAACGGGTCCATTCAATAAAGACTCGAAAAAATATACTTATTGGTTCTAAATGTATAATAAAAAAAAATTAGAAAGTTCAAGTGGCAAATAATTATTAATATAAAAATTTGTTTCTTATAACACAACAAACATTTCAATCTGACATTTTGCTAGTGTGTGTTGGTGAGTTCAGGGCAATTCTCTCTAAATGTTTCGGACACTTCTGTCTTATTAAGATTTAAGAATTGACCTGGAATTGCACTTTTTATTCAATGAAACATAGAATACATAGAAAGAGCACTTCGAGATTTGATCTTTTCATAGAAAGGGCAAACAGCTGTTTTAGTTGACGTTTATGGAGAAGTCAAGAAATTCGTGACTGAGTACTAAGTTGACAGTTCGCATATGTGGTTGAAGTAGGAGAAGTGACTTTCCCGACCAATCTAGCTTTTACATTCAGGTCACATCTAGTCCAGAGCAATCTATTCTACTTAAGATAACTCGAATTTTGATTTACCTGTAAAAATATGATACATTATTATATCCGTTCGCCTTCTACTTTCAGTATAGACAAAAAGTATAAAAATCGCCAAAAAAAATAGATTAATCTTTCAATTTTAGGAAACTTAACTATATAATTTCAGCTAGACTCGACAGATGTAAAATCAGGGCATCTTGTCCATTGGAAATGTTGATGATAAATTGTCGCAGCAGAAATGTTTGAAAGCATCCGTTGAAAAGGACAAATATTGTATAGCAGCCGAAATAATAACGACGGGTCGATTTAAAATGGCACACATGTTTGTGGCATTGGAAAATTGCAATGTTGTCAGTTTGACTGGTCATGTTTCACTGATTTCCATGCGAGTTCAAATATAAACGATTGGAACTCAATTAGAACTCAAACAGACTATGCGTGTATTTTTTCTTACTTTACAAAATTGTTAAAACAAATAAGCACTACTAAAATTCGTTAACATTTCGGTTGAAAGTCATAGCCAAATATACTATAATTTTTATTTCACGAAATAGTTATTCAGAGCGATAGAACTAATCCCACTTCCTGACTGTTCCATCTCAAATGGAGAATTCTTCGCAGTTTTATCCCTCTGCCTTTTCTGGAACACGTTATTTTCTGAGTTGTGTCATTTTAGAAATACATATATGTGCGATATATTAGAAACATTTTTACCGTCACTGTCATTTTTCCGAAACCAACTATAGGCGTGTTTTGTTGAGCTTCGATCTCAGCAAAGCAAAGTAAAGTAGGATTTTCAGCACACAAATTACAATAACTACTGCGAATTGAAAATCCTACTTTACTTTGCTTTGCTGAGATCGAAGCTCAAAAAACAGGCCTTTTATAACAGCGCCTAAGCTGCAACCAACAATATCTACTTGGGCACGAGCTGTCAGCCATTTCTTGAAGATGAAATATTAACTAAAACGGAATCTGTGGTGCCGATCTGCCTTCTCAATTACTATAATTTGAGTTATGTTTTCTTTGCAGGACGTTGCCTTTATTAATCCAGCAAACGTTGTATTTGTGTACATGCTTGTACGAGAACTAGTCGACGGGGACGAAACCAAAGAGTGTGAATTGCAAGCAACGGTCTTGACATGTCTTTACCTTTCGTACTCGTATATGGGAAATGAAATAAGCTATCCTCTTAAGCCATTTCTGGTTGAAGAATCAAAGGAGAAATTCTGGGACAGGTAATTGTTTTCAACTTGCTTTTTGTAACATTAGATTTATTTTATTTAAAAAAAAAATGTAAATATGACAATCTTGTCAGCTTTAATTTGACATATCACAAAAATAAAAATGCAATTTTCTATTGTTTTTTTTTTTCTTAGATGCCTGCTCATCGTGAATCGGTTAAGTGGTGAAATGTTGCGCATAAATGCTGAACCAGGATTTTTCACCGAAATCTTCACAGAATTAAAATCCTGTGGGATTTGTTCCAGAAAAAAATTACCAAATGAAGTCTCCAACTGCACAGCCTGACATAAATATTCTCGTGAAGTTGTCGTAAGACTCTCAGCTGCCAGCCGAATGCAAAACTGTCATCATCGTGCTACATTGCAAGAACTGGCAACTGTCGTCTAATTATACAAAAACAAAAAAATATTTTAATTTAGGAGGAAACAATCGAAATGAAATAAATAACATTGTTAAAGTAATAAGACGTAATAATACAGAAATCAAATATACTCATACTTGAAAATACTTCAAAATATTACATTACCATTGTCTTGATATTATACATTATAAACGAACCAATAATGGGTAAAATTATCATTCGATTTTTTTGTTATTTTTGTTTGTAGTTTATTTTAAGGATATTTAAATTACCAGGCGTTTCGTTTACTGAAGTTTTCAAAGATGAACAACCAATAAAAATACTCCGTAAAACAAAACTCTAAAGAAAGTTATTATTGCTTGATTGTCATGAAATACGTAGGTATTATTGAAAAATGTACGAAATACAAATACCTACTTAATAGAATTTAGTATTGTCTGCAGAAATGTTTTTATTTCAGTAATTAAATTGTTCAAAATCATCTACTTTCTTATTATGACATTAAATAAAAATTGATAGACTAGCACACACGATCTAAAATTTATTTATGAGGATGCCAAACGAAATAGCCACTACTCACAATAAGGGTGTTTGTACCGCAATTTCTAGATGGTGAGTATAGGTTTTAGGTAGGTACCTATAGCGCAAGGCATAAATATCAGTGATCATTGATTTCCGCGGTTTACAACAATAGTACGTGAAAACACTGTTGTTAAAACCATGGAAATCAATTATCTATCTAGATCATGTGGGTAAAATAAAAAAGCTTCCCGTGTGAAATTCGGTTAAATGACATTCCGACGGGTAGCAAAACTTGCATAAGCTGTTTCTCGGGTGCGTCAAACTACCCGCATTGCGGGACTATTTCTCCTGCATAATTTTCGACCAAATTTTCAATTGTCTTTTTAACTTGTTCAATAAATAGGTACCTCTTTAAAAGCGTCTAAGAAACTGTGTCCATGTGTCAGAACTGTTGGAATAGAACGCAATTGATATATAAATCGCTCGCATTGATCATTCTCTATACAAATTGCAAGGTCCCATCAAAAATTATCCAAAATAAAAACTTGCCAATGTAACGAAAAAACTCCATTTTAATTCTTAAAACGAAAAACATACTTACAGTTCATTTTCTTCCTCCCGGTACCTATTTTCCGCTTCCGGAAAATGTATGCCCTCTATTGGCCCATAGATAAGTTCTCGCGAGCTCTCACAGAACATAGATCTCAAACCAAAAGACAACTGGCTATCAAAATAAGAAATTGCACTACTTTATTAGCTACCTCGGTTTGAAAATTACAAATCCCCGTACTCACCTCATTTGCCATCAAAACCCACCACTTACAATTTTTTCCACTCTTCAAGGCTGTTTGTTTTAAATTAATTCGTCTATAGCCCTGTTTTTTTTTAGCTTCGATCTCAGCAAAGCAAAGTAAAGTAGGATTTTCAGCACGCAATTACAACAACTACGCTCTACTTGACACTTCGAGACTCGCAGTAGTTGTTGTAATAAGTGTGCTGAAAACTCTACTTTACTTTGCTTTGCTGAGATGATGAGTGGCTTTTGTTTACAAATTTTTAATAATATCCTATTCTAATTATTTAACATTTAACAATATCCAGTGGCAAAATGTAGATTTTTCTATGTTTTCCACAGATCATTCATCTACATTGTAAATGGAAGTAACAAACTTCATTGCTTGACTAAAATGTGATGGTGCTAGACAAAATAGCTTTAAATATCGCTAAGGCCCGTATGACACTACATTTTTCCTCAGTTTTTCAATGCTGAAAAGTCAGCGGTGTGTAAAAGAGACTAAAAGTGTAATACGAAAGGGGTAGCAATTGTTTGCAAAGCAAACGCACATTTTCAATCGAATTTATTTTCAAATAATCTTGAAATGTCAAAAAAAGCTGCCACCAGCTGAAAAATGTGATTTGATACATTTTTAATGCATTTTAACGAAGTTGGTGTGTACGCACTCACTCCTATTGGGAATTTTCGTTCTGCTCTAGTTTCATTTAAAAAGTGTGAAAAAATGCAAAAAAATAAATGAAGTGTGCTCTGACCACTGAATCTGAAAAAAATGTTTTTCTTTTTGCGATCGAATGGAACACAAAAACAAACATAAAAATTGACAGCAAGTGAATTTTACATCAGAATTTCTGATAAAAAGTGTTTTTTCTTGACTTATGGAAAACGCCATAACCTAGCCCAATAAAAATTCAGCCAGTGAACATGACAGCATGCTGTCAGACTTAGTAAGCTAGAGTTTTGAACGTCCCCCCATACACCTATTGGGTTGCAATATTTTTATCTAGACTTTCTATCGGAGAGAACGAGACGGATACATCATTTTCAAGGTTGTTAACACAGCCAGAACGATTTTGCAGTACATGCTGTTTTTCGCTGAATATGCTTTTACCTTTTCAAGCAGCAGCGCTCATATTATCAGCCACATCATTTTTGTTATCAGCCATCTCGCTTATCATCTGAACGCTACCATGACCCAAATTAGATAAAAAAAGAATAATCCACCTACGAAATCCGTAGACTGTCATTCCGAGTATTTTTTTTCTGTCTTTCTGTTCTTTGAGTCATATTTTCTGCTGCAATTTAATGAAGTTGCGTTGAAAGTAAGAGAGTTTTGTGATGAGCGGTTTAGGATAAGTCGTGATAAAAATAGAAAACCGATTGGAATGTACCGAGTTGATAATATTCAATAAGAAAATCTTCATGGAAAAGTAAAAGGAGAATATGATTGTGCAAGAATTACGAATCACCTTCCGTGTTTTTTGCTTACAAGTAAATAGGGAGCAAAATACCAGCGAAAATACACTCTTGCAATCGCATCTAAATTATTTTCTCTCACTCTTATACCTACGCCTACACACCATTTGTATATATTTTTCTTATGCTGTCTTATTACAAATCGGCTGGCAGCATCGTCGTATTTCTTTTTCAACATAGAAATTCCACATAAACGTATAATTTTATCATTGGCGATGCGAAACAAACAAATCGATTGTTGAATTTCAATCGAAAAAATGTGATTTCGATAGTAAAAATACACAGGTGAAACGTAAGTTCAATACGAGAAATTTTTTTTAGTGAAATGTACACTACCTGAGAAAATAATACATTTTTTCTTCTTGTGCGCTGTGTGGTACTCTTGTTTTGTTTAGTTTCCAATGAGTGTTCTTTTGTTCTGTTATGACTTGCTCTCTATGTTGTTACCTATATCCTATTTAGTTAAATTCTTTTCTTTTTTTTGTTTCTGTTGGTGATGAAATGATTAACCATTTATAAAATAACCATACAAGAAGGAAATTCTAAAGAAAAAGAAATAAAAACGAAGAAAAATGTTATTTTGACATGTCGCCCCTCGTTGGCTAATGTGTGCCTTGAAGCGCTTCGCTCCACCATTTCTATGTGTGCATATTGATGTATTGATAGCGCGACTACACGATACCAACCAACGAGCAACGATATATCATTATGCGTACATATGTATAGGTGGATAAAAATGATTGCTTTGTTTTATGATGGTATTTCTTGCCATTGGAAATCTGATTAACGAAATGTAATTTGTTATTTTTTTTTTTTTTATTTGTTCACAGAAAATCGAAATGTTTTATAAACATTTGAAACTGCAATAGATTCAAAGTTAAATTAAACAAATTGTGTATGTGATGTGCCGTCCTTTTATGTACCAAGTACAGAAAAAACTATGCTTTTGTTTTCGACTGTCGTTTATCCGCTCTGTATTGTCAGCATAATTTCGGTGCTTAGAAGTTTACTTAATCAAAAGAAAGAAAACAACATTCGTGTAATTTAATGATATCACTACCCTGCTCCTAAGCAATCCAGTGCTCAGTCCTTATTTGTGTACGGTGTACCTACTTGGAACGATTTTTGTTTTGTATATTCTGTTACTGTTACATATATGAATACATCTCTATATATTTATTTATACATATTTCATATTCCTTTTGTTATAATTTCTTCAAAAAAAATAAATTCTCATAAATTAAAAGAAAGTATACAATACATAAGATAAAAAATACCATAAAAATAAAAATTCTTAATAAAACAATAAGATCAAAACAAACTAAATAATTATGTGTAATGTACCACCAAAGTTCTATCAAGTTTGTCGGTTGTGCCTCAGTCTGGTCAATGACTACGATGTTGAAAAGCTAAGCATTTTCGATTACTCCCTTAATAACAACGCAAACGTGTTCAATCATCAACAACACCAACAACTTCAGCACCAGCATCATTTAAATCTGAGGCCGCAGCATCTCCACCATGTTCAAAATGATAAGTTAGTTATGGGAAATGGGCTGCTTCCGAACTGCTCATCGCATCAATCGACACCATCTTCATCATCTATACCATTACCACAGATACCTGCAAACACAACAAGCCCAAAATCCTTAACAGTTATCGAGGCTGTTGACAACAGAAATGCAACCAAGAATAAAATCAATGGTGGACGCGATTGCATCCGAACAACGATTCACCGGAGAAATGACGAGTTTTCCATCGAGGAAAGCTTATTGGCATCGGCGGTGTCGTGTACATCGTCATCATCGCCCTCATCATCATCATCATCGTCAACAACAACAACTGCAACAGCAACACCCTCACCACTATCATCGACATCGTTGGCAATGGTTAATCATTCGCCATCGCCCACAACAATATCAATATCAACAGCAAGAATTAAGTTGGAGCCCACTGCTACTGATAAAGCGGAAACAGAACAGGGAATGAGTGTGGAACGAACACTATTGCCAGACACTCAGCAGAGTGATGATGTCAAATATAATAGCGCTTTTACCGTTGCTAAAAAGAATGAAGACGGTGATTCATCATCTGATATTATCGGACAGATATACAGCTGCCTCTCAATTAAGGTAAAGAAATATACACGAATATTGTTAAACTAAACTATACCTAACCTAACACACATTTTTCACTATCAAATTTCAAGTTTTCTTTCTTCTTTATTGTTTTTTGTTTTTTTTTTTTCTCTTGTTTTGTACTCTTGTTGGTGTAGGTATGGAGAATAATGGGTTTTTTCTATTCGCATTAACTTCTTATTTTAGTTGGAGATTTGACTTATAATCCCATTATGCACGTACGCAATGTAGGTACAACTGTGTGCAGAAATTATCAAAATTCAACACTTTTCCGTGCGCACTTTTATCCGACATTTCGCAGTGTTTCCCTAATGATAGTAGCTGGCTACGCAGGTCGATGCTTGTGCGTTGTAGATGTAGTTTATGGTCGTAGGCAATTTGATGATGAATACCAATTGGATTTTGGGCTCAAAATGTGGCTTTGTTCGGAAGTTCAAATCCGGGCTATTCGCATGACGCACTCTCTAGTGATATCACAGAAAGTGCGCTAAGATGTGTCTTGTGTGCCAAACACGTTTTGAAGTAATATCAGCAACCACTGGTACAAACTTATCTTAGGTTAGGGTTTGGCGTGGTCTGCGTGGGCCCCTTCGATTTTCCGTTGCCTTTAGGGAAAAGTCAGAGAAAAGCCAGAGACGGAACAATAATTGAAAACATATGGGCCAATATGCTGCCTAGTCACCGAGTGTTGTAGAGGATTCGTCATATCCTGTCTAACCGAATAGATGATGCATAGTTGTGCTGTGCGGTCTGATTAGCTGCAAAGATTCACCAGTCAACTACTACCACTGTTTGTCAAGGAGAACCCACCCTAGTTGTTGCTGTCTCAGTCTCAGAAAATGCCGTAGCGGCCTTAAGACTTGTGGCTCTACCACTTTTATGGAAGTCGTATATATAGACGGCGCCCATTTGGCCGATATCATCTTCTCGATTCTAAAGGTTCAAATAAACATAATCAAAAAACAGAATCGAAGTTTAGAAAAAAAATTAGAGCCAAACAACATCGGATGACTTCTTTGGCCCATCCTGTATTTAAAAGTCATATTTCTTTACAATTTAAAAGAAATTCAGATGAAGGCAGTTTAGGTCATCACAATTTTTGCGTTTGAGAGTACTCACCGGGCTCTCTCCTTTTTAATGTTAGGTTAGAATGGGTTTAAGCAGAGTAGATTCAGGGTCGGCATTCTGTAAGACGAAACGATCAAACGTTTTCGTGCGCACGAATGATTTGCCCTATGTTACACAAGCAAAATTTCTTCGTGCACACGAAAACGTTTGAACGTTTCGCTTTACAGAATGCCGACCCAGCTTTACCACATCAATGTCGCTTAAAGTGCTTTCAACTTTACAGCAATGTCCTTTGAGCTGCTTTCAATGAGGACTAACCGCAGCTTCTGCATACTTCACTGCTTGTTAATGATTTCCACCTGCTGTTGCCTTGCATTCGGGTTTTATTCTTTACTCCTTCTCTGAGAATACTAAAGTCCCAAAACAGTTTATTTCTTGCTAGTTCGGCAGGCCCTATTGGCGGATTTATCACTGTCCTTACAAACCAATCAGAGTCTGATCTCTTGGGACAGTTGTAAACCAGCTTGGATTTAATTTCAGTAGCAGTAGTCTGAAGGGTGTTGAAACAGCGTAAGACTGATTTAAAGTCAGTTGTGGATGAGCTGCACATTTCTGTATATCTGGTTGGCGCATTGTTGAACGCCGTAGGACTCAACAGTCAACAATGATATGCTGTGCTCAGACTGCTCACTGTGCTCAGACTGCTCACTTATATTTTTCTGAGCCTACCGAACTCTGAACTCTTCTCAGCTCTGATGTGTCTGAGCTACCTACAAACGAAGCACAACATTTTTTGATGTCCAGGTCTGGGCTCTGCTCTGAAAGGAAAAATCCATCTTGAATTATCGAAGAACTCCTGAGATTCATACCCAAATCTCGCTTCTTGACACTTCTCAGATTCAGGATGCCAGCAACTCAATTCTGAGCGCTAGGGTACAGTTCCAATTGGCACCACTGTACTGCTAATGTATTTATGAAACTTCAACTGAGTTAAACAATTTGCATAATGTTTATGGTTTCAACAACGCATGCGCACGCCAGGATGTCGAGACATACACCAAAATTTACCAGTTCAAGCCACTTTATCAGAAATGTTTGCATGCCTACAGGCTGGTTGGGAGCGAGTCACTCTGCATAGTTTTATTAAAATAGTGATGTTCAATAGCATAAACCCACTGCCATAATGACGACGAGCATGTTGTGCAACTCTACGGTCCGACCGACATAATTTTAGCTGAAAGAAGTGCTCTAACCTCTGAAAACGGACTTGAAAAAAATAAACAACAAACAGTACGCAAGTGTTCCTTACTAAATGATTGAGGGCCGTTTGCTGATACGACTCATAGCATTAAGGGCCGTTTGCTCATACGACTCTTAACGATTTAAGTTCTACTTAAATACTTATGGGCTATTTTTTTCAGGTCATAAACTGTCACATAAGAGTTTATGTGGAACTTAGTTCGCTATGAGTCGTATCAGCAAACGGCCCTAAGTCCCACATAAACTCTTATGTGACAGTTTATGCCCTAAAAAGTGGCCCATAAGTATTTAAGTAGAACTGAAGGAAACATAAAATATCACAAGTGCTTATCTTCTAAATTGCAGCTGATAAAGAAAAAATTACCTATCACGACTCGAATTCATTGAAGGGAAGGTGCAAAGAAGCTTCTTCAAACGATTGAAGAAAATATCAAATTAAATATTGAACCTATATGACATTGGAAGGCTAAGTTGCCGCATTGTAGGACAGTTGCATTAGCGACACAAGACTCTCCCGTATTGCTTCAAAGAGCGCGATAGTAACGGATTGAAATTAGTGAAGTAAAATGGCATTGTAGGGTTTTTCAATGAGAGCGCTACAAAAGTTTTTTTTAAATAAAACAAAAACGGTTTTGGATATCAATGAAATTCTTTATTCCTGTGAAAGTACGTTCGATGCCATTATGTATGTAACTTGATTTCTTTTGCATGGCCACCACGGGCACGCTTGCAGAAGTCCAGACGCTGAACCCAATTTTTGACGGTTTTCAAGCATAAATCGGCCGATACTGCTGCAATTTCACGTTCGATATTCGTACGAAGTTCAGCAATCGTCGCTGGCTTATTGGCATAGACCATAGACTTGACGTAGCCCACAGGAAATAGTCTAACGGCGTCAAATCGCACGACCGAGGCGGCCGAGCGACTGGACCATTTCGTGAGATAACACGTTCTCCAAACTTGGTTTCCGATAAATTGATTGTGACATTCGCTGTGTGGCTTGTGGCGTCGTCCTGTTGGAAGTCCATATCATCCAATTGGGGCCAAAAATATTCGGTAACGTGCCGGTCTTGATCATCACGGAAGAAGTACGGCCCAATGACGCCGCCGGCCCATAAACCACACCAAACCGTAATTTTTTCGGGATGCAATGATGACTCATGGAGTACGTGTGGATTGCTGCCTGACCAATACCGAATATTTTGTTTATTGACGAAGCCATTCAGCCAGAAATGAGCCTTATCGCTGAAGATGATAAATTGGACATAGCGCTCTTAACGTTGAGGCCACTGACTCCGGATTTCATTAGTAAATTTTAATAATTTCGACTCGTTGTTGGCTCGTATATCTTTCCATCATGAAATGGCAAACCTTACTGAAGAGAAATGTCAAAAGAGCGGCAAGAAATTCGGCGTCGTTTGCTGTCCCTGTCGCTCTACTTTTGTAGCGTCCCTGTTGAAAAACCCTTTATTTGTAAAATGTATAAAGAGTCGTTTAGTTTGTGTTCCGTTTATAAATATTTAGAATCATCTACCAACATTAAATGAAGCATCAATGGCGGTTAAGTGTTGTCATACCCAATGTTCGCAGTTGCTAGATTGAATTCCCGGAGTAATTTGCTCAATATTACTCGTGGAATGTATATTTTTTCAATATTGTTCTTGTTTATATTTTGTTTTCTTTTATAATTTATATAATTTGCACGCAATAGCAATAACTGATAACGTATTTAGTCGCCTTAACAACATTTATTTTGGTTTTGCTACTTTATGTACCTATGCACTTTTATTTATTTCATTTTGGAATTGTCGTTTGAACGGTTAAAGTTTTATGTAGTTTTTGTATATTTGTTCTTCTTTGGTGTAATAAAGTTTGAATTGAATTTCGTTCGTGTCTATGTAAATATGGAACAGAATATAACTTTGTGATGGATTTTAGTTTTACAGCCGTTTGTCAGTTAAAAGATGATTTGACACTGCTGCGGGGGATACTGCTCCAGTGTCTGGATACAAGACGTATAAGATTTGATACGCGCCTTGGATAAATTTGTCTTTTTTAAGAGGAGTTTGGTGAGGTTTTCTTTCTAGCGCTCATCATTGAACAGGGATACCTAATTATTTAACACAATTGTCTTCTCATGATATGTACCAGCAAATCCTCGAAAAAAATGAACGAAAAACTTAACCAAACACCAAATTAGGCAACATAGACACGCAGATTGAATACGAATTCTGGGGCCAAGTCGTCTCATTCGTCACGAGCAATGCGCGACCGAATTTGTCGCGTTGCATGTGTAAATTCGCTGGTTAACGGATAAGGCGATTCGACCCCAGTGCTCTCATTACCGGGTCTATGGATCTCTTTCCATTGGAAGATATTGGTCGACCTTTATTTATTAGTTCTGCTAAAAACGCACAAAGAAAACTACAAAAGAAGGACCACATTTTAGGTTAAGTTCAAAAATGCATCACTGCACTGA
The DNA here is from genome assembly GCA_948293265.1 of Cheilosia impressa. Classification (NCBI taxonomy): domain Eukaryota; kingdom Metazoa; phylum Arthropoda; class Insecta; order Diptera; family Syrphidae; genus Cheilosia; species Cheilosia impressa. Next base: position 15,825,445 of record OX411884.1, read on the forward strand.
TGGTGACTCATAAGGAGCGCCTTACCTCTGAAAAATCGCCGATGCTCTCCCAATTGTGCAAGAATGCGTTGCTAATTTTTGGCACTGAAATTATTTGACATAATTGGTAAACTAAAAGTAAGTCCATTTAAATAGTTTTGAGGAGCGATTAAGAAAGCACAAAATAAAAACTGAAACCGCACCAACAAATTGCTTTAAAGCTTATGTCAGTTACATCAGTCAAACTTTGTTCCTTGCTAGGATAATTTTGCGTGAGAGAACGAACTTTGACTAATGGAAAGCTTTAGAAATTTTTTTCACATAAAGCTATTAGCTGTCATTTCGGTTTTTTCTTCTTCTCATTTGATACTGGGGACGTTCTGATCTAGTAATGGCGCATTTCGCGACAACGTCAGTGTAAAATAATGTGGTATTCGATTGGGCTTCTTCAGATTTGCTCTCAGATTTCAGATTTCGTGTGGCTAATCGAACACAAAAACGTCACTTGCTCTTTTTTTTGCTGATATTTGTGCGACTCCAATATGTGTAGACTTCGACACTTTTCTAAGCGTTTTCTATTCACTGGTTACATTTTATATGAAAACATTCAAAACGCTCGCCCAGATTGATTTCTAAACATTTGTACATAAATAATTAACAAAAATAGATCCACCCGATGCAATGCGTTTCTTTGCAGTTGAAAAATTTCACTAAAATGTAAACAAACTCCACTAGTTGTTAAACTCAAACGCACGTGTATTGGTAAATCTGAAGCAAATCTGAGAAAAAATCCAGATTCGCAAAAGTGCTCTGAAATCTGAAGAAGATTGCTTTTTTCGTACCAAACGAACATAAAAATTGCTCTGAGAGCAAAAAAAAGTGCTCTGAGAGCGCCCAATCGAATACCACATAAGAAAAAAGAAAAAACAAAGTGACAGCTAAAAAATTTTAAGGGAAGCAAAACAGATTTTATATAAATTATGCAACAGCCATAATATATGAACAAAAATTAATTAAAAATTTATAATAAAGTGGTAGGAACAGGAGAAAAACATTGTAGAATTGGAAAATTAGATTAATCAAACGTATTTGGTAAAAGCTGGAAAGTTAGCGTAATGGGAGTTGTGTGCTCTTTACCAATATTTGAACAAATTACTACTCTGGACATTATAAACCGCCTTTGAAAGAGATAGCCTATCTGTGATTCGCGAAACACTATTCTTAAAACGACAGAAGAATCAGGGATATTTTGAAAGAACTGCCATTAAATTACCAACACACACTAGTAAAATGTCAGATTGAAATGTTTGTTGTGTTATTAGAAACAAATTTTTTGCTTGTGTGTGACCCGAAAATATACAATTACCTACGTGTGCAAAATGTAAACTGAAATTAAAATATATTGATTTGGCCTATTAAAACATTCATGTTTACTGCAAACAAAAAAACAAGTAGCAACAGATAATCTAGTCACACATATGGTTTCTATCACTGTTGCAAAAGTGCTCCAACAAATTTCATTGAAAAGAACAATTTTGAACTTCGGGGCAATTCTCTCGGATCTTGAATGAAAAACGCAATAGTCAAGTCTGACAGCTGGTTGACTTGATAGGTCTGTTCATTTGCTTTTACATTTTACGAATGCTGTTCGTAAAAGAGACTGTCATCCGAGAGAGCAAAATATAACCCCTCCACTGAGAATCTTACGAATTTAAACTCAATAAATGTCTTGAAGTAAGAATTGGAAAATCTTTCAGTCGCCTGACATTTAACTGATGATTTGATATTTGTTGTTCTATTTGACATACGAGTGCAAATTCTTTCCTTCCCTGCGTATTAAAATGGTATCCACAGGCGGCAAAATTAACTCGAATATACTCCGCAAGATTCGTATCGAAAGTGGCGACGAAATTCTTTCTCGCTGTAAGATGGGGCAATCTCCTCTACGTAATTTTTAATGCAGTGTCGTCTTCTCGAGTGCTCGTAGTTCACTCAGTACAAACTTTTCCACATCATACTCAAATTCATCCAAAAGAAGTGATTCCGAATTACTTGCAGCGCTATTTTGAGTCTTTTCCATTCTTAGTACAAAAGAAATTCGTGACTGCGTAGAGCAGTGGACGGTTGACAGTTTGTATACTTGTTGACAGATTCGATGATTCTGTTTTTTTTTTTTAAATCAAAGAGTTATGACCCTTATGCCATATCTAAACGGCCACATCACTCTCCTTTATGAGAACCTACTTCTGCCCAATTCTTGTATACCGCAAATCCAGCTGTAGTTTTTGAATTCAGTTCACCAATGTTAACAAGCCGCTTGTGAAAGGCCTAAATCGTAAGTTGCGTGCTTTTGTATGTATTTTTATTTTTTCTTTAACTTTCAATCTTACTAAAAGGTTTGTTCGTGCCATTCACTGAATTTCAAGATTTTTTTACATTACTATTTGCAGATATCGCCAACTGATGGTCTACCATCTGTTGTGTGTCATGACTGTAGAGGCAAGTTGGACGATTGCTATCGATTTCGTTCAATGGCACTAAAGGCTCAAACAGATTTGCAATCATTTCTCCAATACAATACGTCAGGAGACGTACCGGTAAGTTATTCTTTTTAGCGCAACAACGTGTTCCTATCAAATTTGTCCAATTGGAAAGCTGAAGAAAATTAATGTTTAAAAATTGTTAAACTACTCTAAAGTTTGCGTCATGCTTGCAACAAAAAACAAAGCAAATATGTGTACTTGCTGATTTGAGTTTTGTTGCAAGTTGAGTGAAATAAATTTAGGAAGACGTTTTCTGCACTTACAACATCACGCACGAGCATTTTTGCGGCGGGACAGATGGATTCATTTGTCCGCAGTCAATAAGAAATAACAATGAAATGTCATGATGTCATGGATTCTCTACCATCCATGACGTTAAACGGAAATAAACACGAGTTCCGGCGACCAACATTTCAGCAATCACTTGAAAACATTTCTATTGCTGATTTAAAACATGTCAAGTGGTAATAAATTTCAGTAAATTCAACCAACAATTCATCAATCAGTTATGGGAAATAAATGAATCATTGTCCGTTCACCACTTCCGGAAGCCATTTTGTTTTATTGAAAAGCCATCGCTATAAAAATATCAAAATGCTGAACTTTCCCATAATACCTACCACGTAAACAAGATGGCCGACCAAAAAAAGTGTCACGAGCTCCATGTCTGTGGCATGAATTTTTCGGGAAAACAACTTTCAGGCATGCGCCTTTCAACTGGAAAGTTATATATCTCTATTTATTCGATTGTCCTTGGTCGTTATACTTTTCTTCGATATTTTTATCATACATAAACAAAAAACCCTGCGCCATCTTTTTGTACCTTCAAAGGGCGTCACATAGATTTTCAACATATAAAAAAATATAGCCTTGGCACGGATAACCGTTCAGTTACTAAGAAAAATACACAACAAATCCACTTTTAGGACAAAAGTTTATAAACAATTGGTGTACCCACATATCTATACAAACAAAAATTTGTATTCTCTCTTTTAGGACTTTCACCGAATGTCTTCTCACACACTTAACAAACTACTTAAACCCTTTACTATACGTAAGGCATCGGAGACGATGGCGGCCACAGCTTTAACTGAACTCAGCAAAACTTCGAATAATAACAATAGCAGCAGCATAAATAAGCGCCAAAATTTAAATATATCTCACACCAAGCCGATAAAGAGTATTAAACTGCCACAGATGTCCTCCGTTGCCGCTACTGATGATCACTCCGATACCAGTGAAATACCCGTCAAAGAAGCGGCTCCGCCCTCTATTTCCATAATACCCTCAACAGATGAATACGGTGAAGCCATCCACTCGCATATTGCAGCGTGCAGCGATGATGCCCTCAAACGACCACCATACAAATTTGGAAGTAATTATCTAATGGATGCCGATATAAAGCCAAATGTTACTCAATTCACGCCAGTGCTACGCAGCCCAGCTATTTCTGCACCACACTTAGAGAAGCTCACACAATTGCAGCAGCATTTGGAAACGGCTGCTGTCCTAATGGACATCAGTAAGAAAGTCGTTATTTCTCCCCCCAACTCGAATCCACAGTCTCCGAATTTAAATCTCACAACTGACACATGTATTAATAATTCTGTGATAAAATCTAAGCAAACAGCAGACGCCAGTAAACAAACCAACGAAGAACAAGTAAAAATGATCCGAAGCGAAATTCTGAATAAGCAAAAAGAGATCTCTCAACGTCAATCGTCTCAATCCCAGAATTCTTGCGGTCCATTGCGAAATGCCAGTAATAGCCTACCAGCAGGAATCAGTAGTAATAATGCGGATGTACAAGCGACAACAACCGTTGTCAGGAATAGTATTGAAATCGAAAAAAGTGGGCTGCCGCCGCAATACAGTGGCTCAGATGAAAGCTCCGACTCGGGAAGGCTACACATGGATATAGGATCTCTAGAGATCGAAGAACTTGATCGTCCGTCCAGAGGCAATGCCACCAATTACGATGACTTGGTTGAACGTCAGTCTTTGGATAGTATATCATCTGAAGATCATGGCACAGATCCGGCTACAACTCAGCTCTGGCAAGCTTTAGCTCATACTGCAGGTAATACAAAATGTAAGCTAGGCTAAGCCTCAACCCTCGGCTAACATGGATTTGTTTCTTCTATTTAGTGAATGGAGAAGGAAGCCAGGCTACCCAACTGTTGCGGCAAATGATTACTTGCAGATCATTTGCGTTTCCCCCCGTAGCAGCCCAAGGTAATAATGTACCTGAGGAACCCATAGCTTTACTCAAGGTAAGTTGAATGGTTGTCGGTTGGCAGTCATCGTGGATTTGAAGCGATTTTGCCATAAACACATAGTAAAACATTTAACCAAAGTTCGCTCTGGTGGCATTTTAAGGCGGGAACAGTAGATCCTTCCTTGTCGTAGACTTGTAGTTGTTTCGAAACTACCAAAAGCCTATGGCAAACGACAATTTTAGTCACGTATTGCTCAGCAGTCAACATTGGTACTTCTGGAAGAGGCGCCACATTTGATAATGTGCTTCAACTGTCCCATCAGTGCACTTTTGTTTCAAGTGCCCGTAGTTGCTTGCAAATCAACCTGCATTATATATTTATTACTATCCTTTCTTTATCTTGCAGAACAACGTCACGAAAGAAAAACTGTCTCTGAATATGAAAGCTGGCCGCAGGAAACAGGCCTGGCCAAGCAAAGCCGATTGTAAAGATTTCCTTGAAAATGCTGGCCATACGTTCAAGAATCAACATCGCTCAGATGACAATTTGGATCGGTCTAATAATACTGCAGGCGATAAATCAAAGACAAAGAGCTCAAGCTTCATAAGCAGCCAGAAAGATATGTCCTGCTCGAATTGCGGAACACTCACAACAACTATATGGAGGAGAAATGCCAAAGGTGAAATGGTCTGCAATGCTTGTGGACTGTACTTCAAGCTGCACGGTGTTAATAGACCGCATTCGATGAGGCGGGATACAATCCACACTCGCAGACGGCGGCCCAAAGGCAGTGAAATGGGCGGACGGAAAAGTGAGTTTGAAAATTTATTGTTTTTGATGATAGTTGTCCGAACGTTAGCTACGAATACTTTTTATTGCATGGCGACAGCAGTGTTGTTAGCACTCTCTCTTCATTTATCCCACGAAGCGTGGTCATTTTTCTCTTTTTTCCCTTTTCACCATACTCAAATTCCCTTATTAAATCCCACGACACTTTTTGCATTAAAATCCAGTTTTCAAAAGTAAAATTTGTATTACACGGAAAGAAAATCAAGTTAAATTACCCTTTAGTATAAAAACCGCAGTTTGTAACACTGCTATTATTATTTTTTGTTACTAGAAAATTTTGATAAGATGATTTACATGAGCTGTTTTTTATGGACATTCAGTTCGTTGATAATCATGGTGAAATACAGGTGTTTTGGTAGAATTTCACCAAAAATTTATAGTTTGAAAGTGTTTTTGGTAGATTTCTGAAAATCCCACGATTTGGTGCATTATCCCTTTATCCCACGGAAGGCTTTTCGGACATCGAAATTCCCACAAAAAGGGATAAATCCCACGATATAACAACACTGGGCGACAGCACGAACTCCGTGTATGAATGAAGGAAACGGCATTCGGCTGTCGTAGTTTCACGTTTTCTTCACTCGTACGTACCCAGAGACATGGGCGAAAGAGAAAACGTGTGCTTTGCATTCCCCTCACAATATAATAGGGAACTCCGCAAAAATAGGATAGTCCATATATTCGTTGACGACAAGGGACAAGCTCTCGAATTCTACAGCAAAATCGAGGAATCGTACGAATGTTGTGATACGCTGCGCTAACTCGACAAGCTGTTCGATCAGATACGAATAATGAGAGCTTAACCCAATACGCCTGTCGCACTTGACGAGCTGCATTGTGCCGACCTACTCTAAACTGTCATACCTTTCAGCAGGAGGGATTTCCCTGCTCAACAAGATAGATTAAGTTGTAATCTCGTCTTTAATTTACGAACTCTATATTCTAGTTATTTATAGCTTAATTTATTTTATAGTTTGTGTTACGCGGTGTCAGGGTATTTTAACCGCAAAAAAGCATTTAATTCCACAAACTGGCGCCCAACGTTGAAGAAAGTTGCCTCAAATAGCCTCAAATGGTCATAGGAAGCAGATTCCAACTGTTCACTGTTCAGTGTCTAGTGTGCTGAAATACTGAGCAATAGGGTGACAGTCCACATCGCAAGGTTTTTCCACTACACCACCTCTCGCGAATGTCTGGCAATCATCCGTCGGTATAATTAAACTGAGAAAATTGCTCAAGTCAGACATTTGAACTGTAGGTATATATACAATTAGAGGAGGCTCTAATTGTCCCAAGAAAGCAAAAAAAAACTCACAATGGAGATGTTGAGTCTGAAAAGTTGGTAGAAGTATCAAAAAAAACTGGCGCCCAGCGTGAAACTCTATTTATAATGCCGGTGAATTCTTAATACAAACAGTTTGTGTATGCGGACTTATTATGCTGCCCAAACTTTAGTAGGTCATACCCAGTTCTCATGGAGTTGGAAACACTATTTGGCTTTCAGTTGGCAGCTCGGGCGTAAGAGTAATGTGTTGGCGATTGTTCTTAGGACGTATGTCCGAGTTTGCTCGGTGAGTTACAGCTAGGCTAATATTTGCTTAAGCCTAATCAGCAATCGCGTTTGATTTTAGTTATTGTGCTTAGAAAGTTAATTTTCGCTCGGTCTAACGAAGAGCTTCACGTTGGGCGCCACTTTCTTGGTTGCATGAAAACATTTTTCATCGCCGGATCCTTGGATTTTCGAGAAAAGCAAACACATTGAAGCCTGTTTTGGGCAATACGTGGGCCTATCGCATAAAAATAGTCATTCGAATCCGCACTACAATGATAAACGCTTGCTGTAGACTTGTACAACTAAGAACGCTCTTTCTCGGTTTGTCTTTGCTCTGTGGGCTCAGATGAAAGTCCCTCACTGATGTTTGGATGGACGAACGGCTTTTGAATGAACGCCAAGGACTGTACATGACATGATTTTGGGTTGAACTTCAGATCCCGATTTGTTGATCTTTTTCTTTATGAAATTTCTCCATGAAATTATCGCAATTTTCGAAGCTGTTCAGTTTCTGTTTTCTTTAGCCGTACAAGGTACTACTTTTGCCGGCTGTTACGCAATGGCAGATTTAAGATTGATATGTTGAAAATGGCGCGAAAAATTACTGCATACAATCTTAGTGGAAGATTCTAATTGCTGCTTTGGTCCTCTTCTTGGACATTTGTCTTCGGAAACTCTTATACAGGATGGGCCAGATACAAGTTTCTTTTTAAAAATGCAAAAAATGAACAACATTCATATTTTTTCCATGTACGAGTATTATGGCTTTATTCATGGTTATCACGAATAAATTCCAATGGAAATGTTTCCCTTGTCAGCAATGTAATCAGATTGCTGAATAGGAAACATTCCCGGGGATATTTTATTCCTGGAAGTAAGAGCAAACATTCCCAATTATTATGGGATGGTAGTGCGCCTTCAATTGCTTGAATTGAGTCAACTGGACCTTGCAAGCGAGTAATCCGAGTCTTTGTGCAGAATTCTCCTCGGGCTAGTGCGTGAAATGTTGCTGTCGAGATCGATGGCGAGTTAATGTTCGTGAATTAAGTCTCACACTCTCGGCTACAGCAGCCACATTCTCTTTTGATGACTTGCATACCATTCCCACAAACTTTTTGCACGAACTTGCGTGGGTCCTTCATTTCGGTCAAAACTTCTCTTCAAAAAACGCACTGTTTGGGCTGCACAGCACCACTTTGGATATAAGTGTTCAATATTTTCCAACGTTGTTCAAGCGTAAAGCGACTCATTTCGCTCCGCGGAGGTATGATACTGACTCTCTGTCAAGATTTCGAGCGGGAAACAGCTGTCAGTGTCAAACTAACCTATGATTTAAAAAGAAACCACTAGCCCACCCTTTATTTATTTAAAAACGTTTTAAAATAACAGTATTTGTTGATGTTTTTGCAGGAAATAAAAATGCTGCCGCCAGCTCATCGGACATTGACAATCCTCGCGATAACGATGGCAAAAATGATATACAAGTGTTAAAAAACAGCAGCTTCTTCATGACCATTGGCTGTAGTAATCCAAACAATGCAGCCTTTCCTGCACAAGTAAGTAGAATTAATTTATAACGAAAAGCATAAATTTGACTGGCATAAGTGCAGTTGTATAGTGACCCGTCAAGAATTTTCGATTTTTTAACAACTCTGATTATGAAATAAAAATTTACTAACATACTGTCATGTGCAGAGAATTTTCCGAAGAAGCTTACCCTCCCAATCCAGACATCCTACTCGTGCCAATTTTAAGTGGAAGATAAATTCTAGTAAACTCGTAATACTTACACCTTGTCGATAAGTCCAGCAAGCAATATGTTATTGGCAGGTGGATATGGTTTATTTGTTGTTTCTGAAAAATCCAGCGGTCGAATCGCCACTTCTGTGAAATGCGTTCACGGAGTAAGGTTGATTTTACATGTGAAACAAAAACAAATTCCGTCACGTAATGCACGCGATTCGCCCCCAGATTTCTGATTCGGAATAATATTTTAAATCAATCGATTTGCACAAAGTAAACGGACAACAAACAGGGCACTCATTCCGTAACTTTTAAGACGATTATCGTCGGAACGATAGACCTCCAAAAGCAGCAACTAAGTGCCAAAATTACGAGTTTGAGACCTTAATCCAATTCATTTTCCAGAAATGTAATGAAAGCTGACGACATTAAAACAAATTCGGGCAGAATATAACTTCTTTTGGTCATAAAAGTTTCAAAAACGATATCGTTCCGACGATTATTGTTGTACGGAATCTGCCCCCAGGTCAGTGTAATGTCGTTTTCCATTGGACAAAAAGAAGCGTCCGGGAGAGTCCGGAATCGAAAAAATGCTGTTCCATTGGCACAAAAATACTCTTCTGGTGATTCTGAGAAGAGAATTTCGCTTCTCGATTTGAAGTCAGAATCCACTCAAGAAGCACTCACACAAGTGCAATTTTATGTATTTATTACAAGTCAGTTGACAGCAGCCATAGATTATTTTTTGGCATTTCACCAATACTTTGGTGGATTCTGTCAGAAGCAGTTTTGCTGTTCCATTGGATTTCAGAATGAGTGGATCCCCGAGTGAAACCAATGGAAAACGACATAAGGCCCTGTTCTTTTCTGTGTGTCAATTCCTAGAAAAACTCTAACTTGAGTGACAGTTTACACAAATTCATTCGAGTCCCACCTCTCGACTTATTCTAGTTTTATAATCAAATGTGGGTTATTGTGTGCACTTTTGTAGCAATTTGTTTTCTAATTCAAATACAGCATTACTCGCAGTACCTTTCCTCACGGCAAAATACTCAACAGCTCGACAACAAGATACCAGTTGAAATAAAAAAAGAACCAAACTCATCTCGAAACGAAGAAACTGACAGTGATAACAGCAGCCACGAAAACGAGGGCTGCAACTCACCATTAAATTTAGTTTCAAACGAGTCCCAGGCTAAACTTTACAGTACCAACTTCAACCGTACAACTTGAGGGTTTTCCAACAACAACAACAACAACAACAAGAAAAAGAAGCGAATGAACGTGAAAATTCGCCAACCAGGGAAGCAGCATTAATTTATATATATAATAAAAACATCCAATAAGCAATTAAATCAAATTCGACAATTAACATGATATTATTTTATAAAACAAACAAAAACGGATCAAATTATTTTGAGTATTTTAGTATTTATTTAGTATATATATATATTTAAAAAGGACAATGTTTAAACATTAACAAACGAAAAAAATACTCAATTGTTAAGGGATTTAAGGGATCAATTCATTGACGATTGATGATTTCTGCAATCAGAAAAACAAGAAATCACGTACTTAATTATTGACTATAGTAAAACTTTGGTAGAAGTAAACACGTCTTACTGACATTCAGTAATATAGATTAATAATGGAATGTAATCAATAAATAATGAATTTGTATATAATTCCTTTGGCCTAAGCTGAATGTCATGACAACCACTATGCTTATGAACACTTAGTATTATTATTACACTTCGAATTTACTAATCATCTTATTTTTTACTCTTTTTTTTTTTATTTTTTGTTTAATTTTTAACAAAATTACTTCATGTATTAAACTTACAATTTTAATATTTATTAGACAGTATATTACAATCTTTAAAAAAAAAATAACATTTGTTAAAAAAGAAAAATAAAACAAAACAAAACAAAAAAAAAAAACTAAAAGCGAATGTGAACAAGTTTCTTGCCTAAAATATGCAAAATGTGTGATAATAGAATTACCTTCTCTTACTTTATGTATACTAAATATATAAAGCCCTCCATTTGGATCGTATTTATATATTGAATCGAACAATATTTGAAATTATTCTCATATTTAATAAATTTTTCAAATTAACTAATGAACAACTACTTAAAAATAAAAACGAAAAATGCAAAAAAAAACAAAACAAAAATTAACTAAAAGCGAAAACATAAATTAATTACCGAACAATTAAGCAAAAGAACAAAACAATTACAACAATGCATGTAACACAAACAAAAAGAAACAAAACAAAACAAAATAGAAATAAATTCAAACCTAGATTCAAAGAAAAAGCAAATAAAACAAAACTTAAAGCTCTCAACATTTTTATTAACAACATACTTAATACATACGATAAGTATTTTTTTAAATCTATATAATATATTTTAACATTGAAAATTAAGAAATCATATGCATTGCTTTATTTTTATATGAAAAATATAACTTGTAATATAGTAAAACAAGAAAAAAAAAAAAACAAAAAACATATATATACATATACAAAAACAAAAAGAGCTCTTAATATATAATATGTATGTATATACCAATTTTCTTCTGTGGCTAATGATAATTTTTCCCTTGAAAGTTAAATTTAATTTAATATTTGTTTACGCATTCGTGGTTTCTGCTAAAAAAAAAAGAAAGAAAAGAAAAACAAAAAAATATTTACATCTTCAGAAAATAAAGTATTATTTGTAACACTTAATTAGTTGGTTTATAAACTAACTAAGAAAGTAAATACCGCTTATTACATATACATAAATATATTTTTTTTATTGGTCCATTCACTAAAACAATATCTGATACAGATCTCAATGTGTGTTTAGTTTTATGTCGTGTGCATGGTTTGAACGCTGCCAAACAAGGTTTGTATTTTTTTTTTGGAAGATGACGTGCATTTTAATGGCGAATTGAGAATTGCGAAAAACCCCCCATTTTGTAAGTATGAATCTTCCGGCTATGAATTGCAATCGGTGAACGTTAATGTGAGCAAATAGTGACAACTTGAAGTTTGATTTTAGTTCTTCTGGCTGCTAAAACAACAGGTGGAGATTGAGTTGCTTCCAAACTAGGAACGACTTGTTATTCCATGTACAAGCTCTTCCTAGCTAATGCCAGTGCGCGACAGTAATAATCGTATTTAAAGTCCAGGGGCAGATTCCGTATATCAACGATCGTCTAAACCAGAGGTTCCCAAACTTTTTCTTCTCGTAGACCACCTTCAGAATGAGCCAGGGGTCAAATCGCGTCATCCGTTAACGAGCATTACGTGACGGAATTTGTTTTTGTTTCACATGCAAAATCGACATAATTCCCTGATCGTATAGCTCGTTCACGCACGATGCGATTCGACCCCAGGTTTCGGTGGACCCCCTGCTGCTACATCTTTACCATATTCCGAAAACTCGTCAAAAAATGTGAAGAACGATGGAAACTTGATTGGCGAATGAGTTTCAACCCTAAATTCGGAGTGGTAAAAATTTGTTCTTTACTATCGAAACCAGGGGCCGTACTATGAAACTCGATTCTACTATTGATTCTATTCGAAAGATATTTGCGATTCTACTTTAAAATGGTACTCTGTATGAAAGTAGAATCGAATGCCGGTAATGCCAAACTATTTGCCAACAAATTTGCGATTTTCGAACGATTCTCGCATTATGTTTGACATAACCCAAACGAGTCTCGCATTATGTTTGGAATATCCCAAAAAAATTGTCGTTAAACAATCAAATAATAATAAATAAACATGGACAGTGTCGCAATTTGGGTGGAGTTTGAAGAAAATCAGGAAAAAATTCAACAAGTTGAACGAAGGCGGATTAGAGATAAAAGGTTTTTTATTGAGTATTTATTTAAAGGCATTCTTAATCCAAAAAAATAACTTTATTTCAGCTTTGTTAAAAAACTACAGCCTTTCGGAAGACGCCTTTATGTACTTGTTGAACAAAATTTCAAGAGAACTAAGTGTTCGCAAAAAACAAACCTGCTGCATCGCGCTGCGGTGGACCCTCAGCATTCAAATCTTTAAAGAAATTAGTCCATAAATGCTTGGATTTTTGTCTAGCTTCGGGTGTTTTTAAATATCCCTTGGACAAATGGATACCTGGTCATGTATTGCACCATTATTTCAAACTGTAACACTTTTGTGTTTGGACTTTTAAATGATTCCCTTGTACAAAAAACATACATTAAACATGAATATTACTATTTTTATGAAATATACATGAATTATTAATTTATAATTTTTATTTACTTACATTCTGAGAAAAAAAACTTCTTTAACCGACCTTCTCGCAAACACATTTGATGTAGAATGATTATTTGCGAATTCGAACGAATTTGACATTAACTTTCGGAAACGGTAGTACCAGTTTTGTACCAAGAATCCAAAAAAAAACTTGGCAGTACTAGAGCTGTTCGAATTTTGATTTCATAACTTACTTATGCCGAATTCACAATGTCGCGTTGAACGCGTGCGTGCGTCGGCGCGCTTTGACACGCTTTACGATTTTAAATGCCAAAGCACGCGAGCAACAATTTTGTAAAACGAAATGCTGCTTTGAAGCGAATGCGCGTTGAGAGAGTAGAGTATGCCAGATTTAAAGTTCGGTTTGGTTTAAACTAGTGTACACAAATAGAGAGCAGAACTCAAATTTCAAGTTTACGCTCTTTTTCCTTTTAGCTGTAGTTTTTGTTCAAGAACTAAAAATGATTCTCCAAAATACATAAAAAACAATTATTCTAATAGAAATGCAAAGAACAACCTTACCAAAGATACAAGACAAATGATTAATATTTTTTTTTATCCAAGAAAATTTAAGGAAATGAGTATTAGTTCCACAAAAAAAAAGGAATTCGTCATTTTCACACATTAAATTAATTAATTTGCATTAAAAAAACATCATATTGCTTTTTAAAACTTGTGTGTGATAAACATAAGTGATTCTGTGCCACTCCAACTAAGAACGGCGCACCCCACGACATCAAATCGAACAATTCAAAATTCTAAAGTTGTCAAACGCGCGTGAGAGTAGAGAGTAGGTCTACTCAGGCGTCGCGTTGAACTTTACGATATTTACGATCTAAAGTCGATTCACCGCCTGGAGTTGTATTTTGTGTGGCAGCATATAAACGCTTTGTTTCTACATAATCTGTCAACGCACGCGCGCGTCAACGCGACATTGTGAATTGGGCATTATGTGGTATTCGATTGGGCGCTCTCAGAGCACTTTTTTTGCTCTCAGAGCAATTTTCATGTTCGTTTGGTACAAAAAAAGCAATCTTTTTCAGATTTCAGAGCACTTTTGCGAATCTGGATATTTTCTCAGATTTGCTTCAGATTTACCAATACACGTGCGTTTGAGTTTGACAACTAGTGGAGTTTGTTTACATTTTAGTGAAATTTTTCAACTGCAAAGAAATGCATTGCATCGGGTGGATCTATTTTTGTTAATTATTTATGTACAAATGTTTAGAAATCAATTTGGGTGATCATTTTGAATGTTTTCATATAAAATTTAACCAGTGAATGGAAAACGCTTAGAAAAGTGTCGAAGGATACACATATTGCAGTCGCACAAATATCAACAAAGAAAAGAGCAAGTGACGTTTTTGTGTTCGATTAGCCACACGAAATCTGAAATCTGAGGGCAAATCTGAAGAAGCCCAATCGAATACCACATGATAGAATTACAGAGTCGCGATTTTGCGAATTCGAACAGTTTTACTTTAGAATCGAGTTTCAGAGTTAGGCCCCAGATAAATTTTCGTCACTTAAAACTAGTAAACATTTTTTTCATGCCAACGTAGACCCCCGTCGAGTCTCCCGTGGACCCCTGGGGGTCCACCTGGACCACTTTGGGAATCACTGGTCTAAACGGTATCGTTTTTGAAACTTTGATCACCCAAATAAGTCATATTCTGCTCGAATTTTTTAGACAAACGTCAGCTTTCATTATCTATATACATAAAAGAGTAGCGTGATTGAGTTGACAGGCATCGTACAGGCCAAACCGCTAATTGTAGGTTCATGAAACTTTCAGGATATGTTCCACTAGCTGTGTAGACGCTCACCAGGAAGGGATTTTTCGATACGACCCTCTGCCCTTTTTAGAGAGGTTTTTCTGTTACTCACGTATAAACTTGAAAATTTGTAAGTTTATAGAAAATAAAAAATCATCGAATAGCTATTTCGCCTTTTTTTTCAAAATTCGAGTTATAAAGGTTGAAAAAGAATATGCAAACTTTTTTTATTTAACCTTACTTCACTCAACCTGCTATTACATTCATTAGGCTTGGCCAGTCCAAAAATGCTTAAAATGCTCTTTAGTCAATACTTCCCCGAGTATTGTAAGCCATCATCTATCTTTCTGCTCCTTCCAGAGGCAGAGCTAGAAGAAATTATTTGATCAGCAAGAAATTTAAATTGATTTCTCGATTGCCAGCTCTGCTTGGGGGTGAGTGGGTTGAGTATATCGTACCCATGGAAAGCATAACAGATGGATACACATATACATACCCACAGCCACAGTGCGTTCGGTTATTCTTTACAATCGTTCTTAATATTGCTACGACTTGCCGTTCCATATTCCATTCCGTATCGGTTTTTGACTTTGGGTTGTGTCTTGTGTGCGACGGCCATGCGACATGCGAGTGAGTATGACTGAAATAAATAATAATCGCAGTGCAGTCTACTCTACGTCCATAGCAACCCATGCGTGCGTACATGGCTATTTGCTGTGAGCTGTGCGTTTGGTGTTGGCTGTATTGTTGAAGTCTGAGTGAGAATGTGTTGATAAAGCCTTTAACTATCCGGTAGAGTTTTTAAATTCCCTGAAACCATCGGGTATTTCATAGTTCATACCATAGACATAGGCTAACTCTTCGGAAGGGCACACCCGTAATGCTCCTTTGGAACCTAAAACCACCAAAACTATGTAATGGCACTAGACTGCAAATCAAAGCTTTGCATACGAATTTAATCGAAGCTATTATATTAACCGGGGTTGCTCAAGGGGAAAAAGTATTCGTGCCGCGCATTCCTCTGATACCTAATGACCTCTCCTTTAACTCTAAGAGATTACAATTTCCCCTTAAAGTGTGCCTCGCCATGACGATCAATAAGTCTCAGGGCCAATCTTTGAAATACGCTGGTATAGATTTAAGGGAAGATTGCTTTACGCACTGTCAGTTTTACGTAGCTTACTCTTGTGTAAGTTCGCCTTTAAGTCTGGTAATGTTACTGCCGCCCAATAAAAAAAACAAGAAACATTGTCTATAAAGAAATCCTTTAAAAATCAACACTACTTAAGTAACAATTTTTCTAAAAATGTACATTTTAATAGAGTCCCACGCGGACGAAGTCGCGGTATGTGGAAAATGAACTGGAAGAAGCTTTCAAACTTGTAATTTTAGCACTTACGAGTAGTTGCTAGTTTTGGAAGTCTATCGTTTTGACGATAATCGAAGCGTATAGAAGATGTAGGTCCTAAGTGACATTTTTTAAAATTTGCCTTTTTTCTTACGGTGAAGGTTCTATGTGAAAACTTTTATTTCTGTCTCACGTGGACTTCTCTAATGCCTCTATATAAAGATTTAGCAAAGGATGAAGGTGTTACATGCAACCACTTTGTCCATAAACTTAGTGAAAGAAGGTGTTAAACACGCTTAAGCCCTTTATTTCAATATGTCGCTTAAACCCTTCATCTTCTAAACGCTTATCGTTCGAAAAGTTAAACAATGAGTGCCCAGGCTAGATTCTACCAACTCACAATGGCCAAATTTTCCATACAAAATTGCATATTGTGACCTACAAAATATATAAGGTGATGGTTAAAAATGATTATATTAGTGAGGCTCAATCAGATTGAATTACTGATCCAAGAACTACCTTCGTTGATTTTGTCAGAGAGTATAACGAGAAAAATATGTTGGCGCTATACTAATAATCATTTTGTGTCCAGGCTATATTCTACGAGCTCACAATGGCGACCATACCATATAAACTTACCCATTTTAACCTACAAAATATTAAGTGCAAATATTAAGAATGATTATAAGTAAGGCTCTTTATTCCAAAACCCCGACTCCACGGAGATAATTTCTCTGATAATGCTTATCATGAGATGAAATATCTCGTGGAGTCACTCTATTGCAGCTCACAACTGGATGACAGCGATCGCTCTCTGTTGTAAGTAAAAACATAATTTGGCAGCACTCTTTATGTAAACGTTTATCTTTCAATAAAGTTTCTTTTTCATTCTTCATTTTGTAACTCATCGACAAAGGCGACTTTTATTTGGCGATTAATTCTTTTTCCATATTTAGATTATCTGCGGCATACATCAGGTTATGGGACCAGAAAATAAGAATAAATATTTGCAAGAAGAATCGGATTCATTAAAATAAATAGTTTGTGCGTTTTATAATTTTTTTTGTAGAAAATGTCTACTGGTAATTTTCCGGCCATTGAACGACTAAAGGGTCGTGAAAATTTTGATAATTGGAAATTTGCTGTGGAAAATTATTTAATAATTGATGATTTGTGGGCATCTGTGCAGGGTACGGAAACAAAACCGGAAAAATTGGCTTTGGCTAAGGCAAAAATTATTTTGCTGATAGATCCGTCGCTATATGTCCACATAAAGGAAGCAAAAACTCCTAAGGAAGTCTGGGAAAAACTATCAGCGGCATTTGATGACTCGGGATTAACAAGAAGAGTTGGACTACTACGTGAATTAACAACTACTCGCTTAGATGAATGTGCTTCTATCGAGGAGTATGTCAATAAAATTATTGGAACTGCAAACAAGCTTAATTCTATTAAAATGAAAGTCGACGACGAGTGGATAGGCAGTTTGCTGTTGAGTGGTTTGCCTAATGAATTTCAGCCAATGATAATGGCAATTGAGAGCAGTGGTATCAAAATTACAGCTGATTCAATAAAGGCCAAGTTGTTGCAGGATTTTGATTCATATTGCAAAGCGTCAAATTCGAATGTGCAGGCAATGGCAACATTTGGAGGCAAAGCCAAAAGCAAGGCGAAGTATAAGGGCAAAGGAGTTAAATGTTTTGGTTGTGGTTGTCATGGCCACATTAAAAAGAATTGTCCACAGTCTACGTCTGGAGATACTGGTAGATTTGCAGTGTATGCATCATATTCCGTAAAACAAGAAAGTAATTTCAACTGGTTTGTTGACTCCGGCGCATCATCTCACATGGCTAAGAATGCGGATCTGTTTGAGAATTACATAGAGTTTCCAAAAAAGGATTTTGTGATTTTGGCAGATGGTTCGAAATTAGATGTTCTCGGCAAAGGTGATATTTCAATGCAGGTATGTGGACGAAAGGCAACAAATGAAATATTTCTTCGTGATGTGCTTTATGTACCAAACATTTGTGTGAATCTGATGTCTATTAGCCAGACAGTACAGAAAGGAAATATCATTCAATTTGATGAGAACGGTTGTTCCATTCTTGATAGTAAAAGGAGAGTCTTCGCAACTGCAACAGAAAATGATAAAGTGTATAAACTGAATGTTCCAGCGACGAATGCTGCATTTTTATCAGCAAACAAAAATCTTTGGCATAGGCGTATGGGTCACCCGAGTAAGGAAGTGTTGCAGAAATTGGAATCAGGTGGTGTTGGAATGGAAAATGTGTGTGGAGGTTATAATTCTTGCATTACTTGCTGCGAAGGGAAGCAGTGCAGACTTAAATTTAAGCCATCTACAAGTTGCACCTCCGATGTTCTGCAATTAATTCATTCGGATGTATGCGGGCCAATGGAGAAACCATCGCTAGGAGGAGCCAGGTTTTATGTATTGTTTTTGGATGATTTTTCTAAAAAAGTTTTTGTGTATGCAATTAAAGGGAAAAACGATGTTGCCGCGAAATTTGTTGCATTTAAAAACATGGTTGAAAATCAGACAAATAAAAAAATAAAAGTTTTTCGCTCTGACAATGGAACCGAGTTTGTCAATACAACAATGCGAAAATGCTTTGAATCTTCTGGAATCGTGCATCAAACTTCTGCTCCGTATACTCCTGAGCAAAATGGGAAGTCAGAGAGGATGAATCGCACTTTAGTAGAGAAGGCACGTTGTCTTTTGCTGGATGGTCATCTAAATAAGCGTTATTGGGGAGAGGCAGTGAACACTGCTGCATATTTAATCAACAGAACGCCAATCAAAAGTTTACAAAATCGATGTCCGGAGGAAGTGTGGTCTGGTGTAAAGCAAGATTTGTCTCATCTGCGTGTCTTTGGCTCAATCGGTATGGTTTTTATCCCGAAACAAAAACGTTCTAAATTTGATGCGAAATCCGTCAAATGCATAATGGTTGGATATGCTGAGCATACAAAAGGATACAGAATGTATGATCCTGTGGATAAGAAATTGAGCATAACAAGAGAAGTAAAGTTCTTGGAAGATCGACTGTTCAACGAGGTGATTCCATCAATAAGCGAAACCAATTTTATCAAACTGGAACTGTCTGTAGATAATAATTTAGTGGGGAATTTGAGAAGAAATTCTGATCTCGTTATACGGACTGAAGTTGAAGTTTCTGATGATGTTGGTGAGGTGTCTGCTGAAGATGAGAACGACGAAGATGAAAAGACTATTGTAGAGTCCGATGGGGATGCTGTTTTTTCAGAAAATGAGTCATATCTGACTGCAACTGATAGTAATTCAGATCCAGATGAAAATTCAAGTTCGGATTTTATTCCTTCGTCATTAGTATTCAGTGGGGATACAGTTGGAGCTGTACGACGCTCTACACGAGTTCCTAAGCCAACGAAATTCGAGAACTACGTTACCTTTGTCAACGAGGGATCTGAAGATGATGACCCGGATACGTTCGAGGAAGCGATTTCTGGACCTAAGGCGGAAAATTGGAAGGAAGCTATCAAGGAAGAGTATGATTCACTTATACAAAATCAAACATGGGATGTGGTTGATCTTCCAGTTGGCAAAAAAGGACTGAATACTAAGTGGGTATTTAAGAGCAAGAGAGATATGAGCGGTGAAGTTGTTCGATACAAGGCGCGATTGGTCGCAAAAGGTTGCGCTCAGCGGAAAGGTGTCGATTTTGATGAGGTATATTCTCCGGTCATAAGGTATGGTTCTTTGCGGTATCTGCTGTCACTTGCAACGAAGATGGATTTATACATTGAACAATTAGATGCAATAACAGCATTTTTGCAGGGTGAGTTATCCCAAGATATTTTTGTTGTTCCACCCAAAGGTTTAAACATTGCTAAAAACAAAGTTTTAAAGCTAAGAAAATCCATTTACGGATTGAAACAATCGTCAAAGACATGGAATGATAAGCTCAGTCAAGCACTTAAGGAGTTTAATTTACGTCAATCAAAGTATGATCCATGTATTTATTTTAATAATGGTAACAGCAATGATTTTTTGATAATAGCTGTCTATGTCGACGATCTATTGATTTTTTCAAAAGATTTAAAAGTATCTGAAACTATAAAAACTTATTTAAAATCAAAATTTGAAATGAAGGAACTGGGCAAAGTAAATTCATTCCTAGGCATGAATATAGAATACGATAAAGAATTGGGTAGGCTGAGTATTAGCCAAGAACAGTATATTTTGAAAACGCTATCTCGTTTTGGTATGGAAAAGTGTAATCCTGTCTCAACCCCTATGGATGTTAATATTAAATTGAGCAAAACTAATTGTCCACGATCAGAAGAAGATAGAGCTGATATGGAAAACATACCTTACCAGGAGTTAATAGGTAGTTTACTCTTCGCCGCCCAAATTAGTCGACCTGATATATGTTACGCCGTAAATTTTTTGAGTCGATTTAATAATAACCCAGGCAAGGAACATTGGTTTGCAGAGAAAAGGCTCTTAAGATACCTAAAGGGCACTTCAGGCACTCAACTATGCTACTCTCGGAATGGAAACGCAGATATAATTGGTTATTGCGACGCTGACTATGCAAACGATTTGGATGAACGAAAGTCCATAAGCGGATATGTGTTTGTGGTACAAGGTGCCGCAGTGTCATGGGGGTCTAAAAAGCAAAGTACGGTTGCCTTATCCACTACTGAGGCAGAATATATTTCAATCGGTACAGCAGTGCAAGAGGCCATATGGCTACAAGGTTTGCAGAAGGAGCTGATGCAAATATATTCCACAACCAAGCTGTTCTGCGATAGTCAAAGTGCTGTTCATCTGGCTTCCAATGAAAGCTACCGCCCTCGTACAAAGCATATTGACATTCGCCATCATTTTATTCGTGACATCATCGCCGAAGGAATAATTTGTTTAACGCATATTTCTTCTGATAAGATGACTGCTGACATAATGACTAAAGCCTTGCCATCTTCAAGAGCTAATAATTTGGTAAAATTGTTAGGACTAAATAAAAATTAGTTTTTAGTGGGGATGTTGTAAGTAAAAACATAATTTGGCAGCACTCTTTATGTAAACGTTTATCTTTCAATAAAGTTTCTTTTTCATTCTTCATTTTGTAACTCATCGACAAAGGCGACTTTTATTTGGCGATTAATTCTTTTTCCATATTTAGATTATCTGCGGCATACATCACTCTCTGCGATTATTTCATGATATATGGAAGTCTGACATGAAATTGACAGATGCTTGTTTTTTTATTGCTTTTTATCTGTAAATGGCATTTTTTTTACACCAGCAACCTATCTTGCTGTTGCGATACGAAATAAAATACCATGGCATGATTTGCCCAACACAGATAAAAACTGTATGGTATAGATGTCAGACATTTAGTCGGAGAGATATATCTCTAGTGGAGTCGGTGTAGAAGACATCTCTGAAACTTGGCTATAAGTCAATCTGACATTTTTTAATCAATACACGGTACTAATAATCATTTTTAGTGTACAGAATAAAATTTCCGGACTCACAATGGTGAAATTTCGCTTATAAAATGGTTCATTGTGACCTACCCAGTAATTTTAAAAAGAATTTGCTACATACGAAAGACAGTGGTTTCGAAAAGCTTTAAATACAACAATACTGGAATTGGATCGCTTCGAAATTAAAGCATCACGCTTTGCGCAGTTGGGTGTTCGATTATTAAATGAAAGGTAATTTTAGAACAGAAAACAATCCTTAAAAAGAAAGAGTCTGAAAGATTTTTAGCGATAGTGGTTATTCACGTTGGTGCAAGAATGCACTTATTAAATCGAATGTCATGTCTACTAATAATTTCATAGACAGTAGCTTATAATACTAGTAATATACTGAAAATCTATAACCCCTAAATAAATAAAATAGGGGCTTTGGTCTAGATTCTCACAGCCATTGGTTTGTAGGAGTTTTAAAAGCGAATTCAAACGGCTAAATTAAGGGACTCTTTCAGGACAGTTCTGCTTGAGTTTGTG
Organism: Cheilosia impressa; assembly: GCA_948293265.1. NCBI lineage: Eukaryota > Metazoa > Arthropoda > Insecta > Diptera > Syrphidae > Cheilosia > Cheilosia impressa. The sequence continues at coordinate 15,847,751 of OX411884.1, forward strand.
GTTTCCTTGGATCAAATGTAAATACCCCTAGTTCAGTTTAGCGCACTTACGACTAGGCAGTTACTATGGGTGTAAAGTAGATGAAAGCGCAGAAAAGGCAGCTCTAGTCTTTGTATAACTGTTGTGTGTCTCGACTTTTAGTTTGCAGTTTACTAGTAATTTCGGCTGAATTCCAAAACGTCAAAAAAATGCGCATTGTGAATGCACACTTCTTTCTGGTAGCAAGTAATGAATGCTTTTGCGGTGCTTTGCGTTTGCTACTGCAAATCAAAGTAAAATTGGGAAATTATTGCAAACTTTATTACTTTACTTATGACTCTGGCGATGAATCCATTTTAATTGGCCGTTCAAACTGAAATGTCATTTGCATCACAATCATTCACGAGTATATCTGTTAGCTTTTGTTTGCGCACTTGATGCGTTCACAATGCGTTTTGGAAAATGTATTGCAACATACTAGGTAATTCACTTGCGTTTTTGGTACGCTTGGTTAAGAAGTACTGCATTATGGAATTCAGCATTGAACACACATCACAAGAATGGTTCCAACATCAGCTGTTGTTCTCAAGTCACTTCCACTTGGGATAAATGCTGGCTAAATTTTGTAAACTCACAATGGCGAAATTTTCCATATAAAATTACCCATTGTGACCAACAAAATATTTACCCGTAAAAGTTATCAACTCGTTATTCAGAAGTTAAGTCAAATTTTTGTACGCTATCTCATCTCTACTAGCTAACTAACTTGTGCAGATTTGTTTATTAATACGGGGGTTAGTGTGTAGTGTAAGTAGTTTAAAAATGATTTCTTGTTAGTACCCTAAGTGTAAATGGCTAATGTCAAAAAAGTCAAGTAGGTAATTGCGTGCTAAAGAGTCTACTTTACTGAGATTTAATATGATTAAAAAAGCACTCCTATTGTAACTTATACTAGGAGTTTATATAGAAACGTCAGTAGTAGCTAGTAGGTAGTGTTTTTATTATTTTAGTTTGCATACAAACTCAATTAAGGCGGTGATTTTCGGCCTCAAAAACCTTGCAGATTTCGGATTTTATTCTCGTCTTCAAAAAGCCAGTTTCCCGAGAGTTTTTGTCATGTAAAATCAGAGGCGAAAGATTAAATTCAAACAAACCTAAGTTGTTTACAATATTAAAACAAATATCTCCAACATTTTACACAAGCTTAGTTAGCGCATTTATTAAATAATAAACAAAATAACCTAAAAACAACATTTAATTACGATATGCTTTCTTGTCTTAGTCCCGACTGACTTTAAGTACCGATTGCCATACATCTTGCGGCCACCCAGTGCGACCTTTGCATTTAATAAAATGTTGGTGCTTCTCGTTCAACAGATTCTGTAATAAAAAAAAAATATATTAATGTATTCATTTTAAAACGGCAACAACTAATACATTAAATTCGTTGACGCATCAGTTTCGCGAATAATATAATAATACTGATCCCTTATTGCAAAAAACGATTTTATTGCCGCCATTGGGGGTACGAGAATTCCTACCACGCCAATTCAGCAATGAAATGTCACAATGACATCTTTTTTATTTGAAAGTCATACATAAAGTTTGAATCATTCACAATCACTCACAGCTATTCAAATAATCCAACAAGTGCGCACTAGGGCCCACGTCAAACAAACCAGAAATTACTTTTCTTTGGAAAGTGTCAAATTAAACGACGTCTTGGTGGTAAAGGAGAAAATCGATAAAGTCATTCTCAGAAATGCATGTCATGAATTTAATACCAACCTGGGAAAGGAAGGCAGCCTCATAAAGGCAGCGATTAAGAAAGATACGAATGTCAAAAGTAAAAGCGAAAGATGTACCTACATTTGTATGAATAATGATAATTTTATTTCAACGTTGAAGTTAGAGATGAATAAAAGACCAATCTACTTACCTTTAGTTCGGATTTAATGTTTTTTCGTATTTTGGGACCATTCAGTTTCCCCAAGGGCATTAGTTCAGACCGGAATCCAACGGACAAGTCTTTATCGCCTTTGATCACTTCAGTGAGATAATTTATATACAAAATGGCTAACTTAAGCGTCTTTATCTGTAAAGAAAAAAAACTGTTTCTTTTTTAACGGCTTTAAAAACATAACAAGGACAATTTTAGCAGGCACTGCGTACTAAATGCACAGTGAAAGGCGAATTAATATTCTCAACTGGTATTCGGTGAGTTAAAAAATAAACACTCTCCGCAATATGTTCATATAACCCTAGACTGTAACAACCATTCATTTGAAAACTGTTCGTAACATTGCCAGAAGAAAAATCAGGGGTCGAATCGCGTCGTCCGTGAACGAGGATTAGGTGACGGAATTTGTTTTTGTTTCACATGTAAGATCAACTTAATTCCGTGAACGTATAGCTCGTTCACATACGATGCGATTCGACACCAGCTTTTTGATTAACAAAAACTACAAACCAACATACATATATATTTAAATAAAATTGCTAAGTTTTCTTCTGGCAATGTTACAAAAAGTTGTCCAATTTGCATCACAAAAAAAAAACACTCCACTTGACACTTGAGATCCACAATAGTCAATTTGACAGCAAAAGGTTACCCAAAAATATTTTTGAGATGTACGTCCAGAGCCTAACACTTTTAGCTTATGATTATTAAAAATCGAGACACAACAAAATAAATCACTTCTTCACAAATTTTTCGCTATAGTGGCTGGACTGGTTTCATTTCGCATTGGAATACTTTACTCAGCCTTTTCTTTGCTGAAACAGATGTTCAATAAAACGCGCCTATTGCGTTTGTGTTTAGCCCATTAAATTGTTGCAATTGCAGCCTGTTCATACCTTAGAGAGTTTCGTATCAAAGGGTACATTTGGAATTTTACTTCGTAGGCAAAAAAATGCATTATTGATTGACTGTGTGCGTCGTCGTTCCTTTTTGTTGGCGGTAGTTCTCCTTTTCACCGTTTGGACTGGCTGAACTAAAAAAAAATGTTAACGTAAAACAAACTTAAGTAAATAATAGAACACTACTCATTTAGTTGTTGATGAGTTTTTCTTACCATTTTTGATGTCATATGACGGGGGACACTGTTGTTGGGTGTTTTTGTTTATAATCGAATTTGGCGAAAGTAGGGGAATATTATTTATAAAGGACTCTGCACATTGCGGCACTCGATTTGAGTTCCATATATTGGACATCTCTCCTGTACAAAATAAAAATGTTGAAAGGAATTAGAAAAGAAATGCACCGATTCGTGCTAGGATTTTAGTCAATAAATATTTTTTGTATTGACTCTAAATTTTAGTAGTTCACAGCAGAGACAAATCATACTGCCTCTGATTCACAGTGGCTATATTTTCAATACAACACGCCTGTTTTTTCGAGCTTCGATGTCAGCAAAGCAATGTAAAGTAGGATTTTCAGCACGCAATTACAACAACTGTACTCTACTTGACACTTCGAGACTCGCAGTAGTTGTTGTTAAATGTGTGCTGAAAATGCTACTTTACTTTGCTTTGCTTAAATCGAAGCTAAAAAAAAACACGCCTAACTTCGCAACTGTGAGCTTCCGTAAATTTAAAGTCGAGACTAAAATTTGTGATGAGTACAGCGCTTTATGTGTTGATATACCTTTAAAGAATGGGTTGATGTAAAATATAAGTTTCTGTACAAGTTTGCTTTGGTATTTATTTACTGCTCCTATGGCATCAAAGACAAGGTTAAGATTTTCAACTGTCTTCATTCTTTTTGTAAAATGGTCGAGGTAAGGATTTACGGTACATTTTCAACATCACGCATTACTAACATGGTAGATTAAAGGGATGCACAATACTAAATAGGCATCTGATAGGGAAAAAAAAACACGCAAAATACGTGACAGGTATTTTGGTCGGCCATTTTGTGTACGTGGTAGGAACTATGGGAAAGTAGTGCATATTGATACATAGCAATGGCTAGCGAAGTTTCACTATTCTACGAAACAAAATTGCTTCCGGAAGTGATGAACGGACAATTGTTTATTTATTTGATGTATAATTGATTGATGAGTTATTATATTAAACATATATATGCTCTTATTTGACATTTTTAGGTCATTAACAGAAATGTTTTCAAGTAATTGCAGAAGTGTTGGTCGCCGGCACTTGTGTTTATTTCCGTTTTCCGTATCTATAATTGTGGGTAGAACATCCATAACACTTAAGGCGTCTGATTTGTGATCTCATTCGATCTCATTCATTTGTTAGCAATGACTGCGGACAAACGAATCTCTCTCTGTCCCATCTCGTGCAAAAATTGCGTGCGACATAATATAAACGCAGCATTAAGGGCCCCACACATAGATTCCTTCGCACTTCTTGTACCAACTTATTTCCCATTCTTGTTCTAGAATGCAGATCTTTAAGTAAACAAAAATAGCAAATTAACCTGTTGAGCAAGGAGGACATCTCTTCTGGCATTTCTTATAATGCATCTATGTACGAAAGCGTTCATTGTATACAACTGTCCAGAATAATGCGCAAGTTGATATAAACAAAGCCCAAAGGTAGCGCATATTTGTCTAGGTTCCCAAAAAATTTATCCACATCCGTGTTCAATTTGTGTGTTAAGTGGATACGCACTTGTACTCGTGTATCTGTTCATTCAGTTATTCTTTTGAAAATACACTGCATAAATAAACAAAGTGCTTCTAAAAATAAATATATTTACAACGCATGTACAAACGTGCATCACTAAATGTTTCGTTTGTGAGATTGGGAATGGGATACGTACAAAGATGAGTGTAGCTGGAGGTAAACGGGGAATAGGCACCTTTAGGAATAACCTATTACACCTTTGGTCATAGCTGAAAGTTTTCACTTGCGAATATTTTAGCGTTATTGCAGAGAGAGCTGGTAGGTGCTTAAATAAAATAATGGTATAGCTATTGGAGACGTTCTGATTTCTTGTTTACTATTTCTTTTTTTTATTTATGCCATGCCCTGATGGCTTACACTGCGACCTGAAAGATCTACCGTATCAATGGGGAGAAGTTAGTCTAAGAGACGTGTGACCTCCCTGATTAAGGCCGAAAGGTCCTCAGAAGCAGTGCTCACTAGATCTGCTGCGAGTCTCTCTGTGAAAGACACGTTTTCTTACCCAATGAAAAGCCGGGCACTCACAGAAGATGTATTCAGAGGATTCGACATCCTCCAGACAGAATCTACTTTCTGTATCCGGAAAAAGGTTAATTTTGTTGAGGTGGTGTCTTAAGCCAGTGTCCTGTGAGGAAGCCCACTAGCTTTGTAAGGATTTTCTTGTAGGAGTAGGGCTTAATTAATCGCTTGGATTGGCTTAGACCAGGACATTTTCCCAGTGGTTCCCATTAATTAATTAGTCTTAGCGCAGTAGCCCAGGTTAACTTTGCAGTAAGGTTCTGGTCCATAGAGAACGGTTTCGGAACCAGCCCTAGCTAGTTTGTCCGCAAGTTCGTTGCCTGCAATACCCTGATGACCGAGTAGCCAGCCAAGTTTGGCCTTGTTGGCCAGGGTTTGACAGCCCTTAACTGAATTGGAGTCCATTGTATTGGACGCCAAAGCTTGTAAAGCTACCTGAATGTCGGAGAAAATTTGTATGATGGCGCCTTTTATACCTTTTTTGGAAATTATATTAGCGCAAATTTCGATAGCATAGATTTCCACTTGAAAAACCGTGCGACACATTCCCGTGGTATTGGATCCAACGACACCAGCTCCAACTCCGGAATCCATCTTTGATCCGTCGGTGTTCTAGTTTACTAAGTCTGACTCTAGGCTGACAGCATTTCTCTATTTTTTGGTTGGCCAATATAATTGATCACGTGACCAATTTTTATGTGTCTCACATTCCCATATGCGCTTCAAAGTCCCTTAGCAAACTAAAATATTTTGCGCAATTTAAAAAAATCGATGTAAAAACATCCAAAATCAAGAAATTGTGGTATTTGACAAATGGCTAATCTAGGTAGCCAACGGGTGCAAAACTCGTTCTTTTATTCAAAATGTTCAATATTCAGGAATTGCTTGGCCTGCGCCTAGCTGCGATTTGCCGTCGGTAGATTTTTCATGGGGAACCGTTTATGATCGGCGCTATGCCGACAATCCACTATAACCCGTATATTGGTCGAGCTATTCTTGAAATAAAGCTCCAAACCATTGAAAGCGTACTGCAAAATTGGCTGGATTGGCTTTCATACTCGTAGTTTGGGTGACAGGTCATTCAAATGCTAATCGGAAGGTATACTTTCTAAAACGAGGCTATAAAGGTACCTATACCTATCCACTTTGAAAAATACTGAGCGAAGTATCATCGTGTCTGTAACAAGGTCCAAATTTCGTTCTCCTAGTTCCGAGAGACTATCAATTGTGGTATTATGTCGAACAGGTCTAAGATTTGACGGTTGCTGAAGAGGAAACCTCTTTGGTTTGCTGGACTACTGTACTTTTTCACAGCACCACCTCTCTATGGAACGTTATGAAAACTAAACCTAAACAAACGATTAAACAATGAAAGACATAAAAGGTGCATTCGCGTACGCGGTTTGAATCGAACGCAATCGATATAAATCTATTGCAATCGCACAAGGTCTCATCAAAAAATGACAGAAAATCAGCAAAATAACGAGTAACGAGCAGTTCCCCTCTTGGCTCGAAACATGTCAGAGAATTTCAACCGGCAAGTACTGATAAATATGCAAATGCACAACAAATTCAAAATTTGTCTTAAAAATCAGTTGCACTCAAAAAAAAAATCTTTGAATGGTGTTGGTGGTCGATTTTTATTTGTAATGTGAATTAGATGTCAAAGATGTAAGTGGCTCAAAGTACATCAAAGTCTATCCATGTACTTTGGAGCATATTTTCAGTTCTCTGAGAGAGTTCCGCTTAATAAGTTTGACGGAATTTTAGTGCTTGACCTTGAGTCAGGTCATTATTTAGGCCGTTTAGCGTATTTTAACTAGCCAAGCACTAAAATTCTGTCAAACTCATTAAGCGTAACTCTCTCAGAGAACTGAAAATATGCTCCAAAGTACATGGATAGACTTTGATGTACTTTGAGCTTTGAAGCTTTGAAAAATGTCAATTTCTACGTTCTTTGACGAAAAGAGACCCGACCCGACAATGGTGGTCTGATTCGAATATCTCTCGAAATCAATATATTATATTCAAAAGGAAAATGAAGTTAGCCACAGCAGGAACATTACTCAAAGTTGATTGCATATATTTTAAAAAGATTGTTTCCAAATGATACTGTAGTCAAAATGAAGAACATTTCACCTTATTTCAAATAGGTAACGGAATACGAAGCTGATTTTGTCGGTTTTACAAATGTTTCCGACCTCAGGAGCAGGTATGGAAAATCGTGTGCTATGCAGTTCAGAACAGACAAGCCTTAAAATGTGATTTGAATATATTTTTAATGCATTTTTTTGACGTATCTACATAAATGAAGTTTGTGTGTACGCACTCACTCCTATCGGATATTTTCGTTCTAATGTTTCGTACTGCTCTAGTTTCATATTAAGAGTGTGAAAAAATGCAAAAAAACTTAGTGTCATACGGGCTTTATGAAACAAGTTATAGAACCTCTTTTAGACAGCATTCAAGCTCATGAAGCGCCACAAGTTGTACTTTTCCTAGCAACGGAAAGAAACAAACAGGCTGTGTTCGAGAAATGTGTGCTTTTACTCTGCAAAATTCATTCTGATCGAGAAATGCAAAAACTTATCATCACAGAACAGGAAGAGAAAGCTATATTCCGACAATCGGTGACTCCAGGAAGGTGAAATACTGTCAAAGTAAGAAATAAAGTCGTACGTATGGGCTTCTCAGTGGAGGGGTAGTAGCTTGCTCTCTCGATTTTTCGAGTTAAGGAACGGCATTGAGTAAAATTCGTAAGATTTAAAAGTAAGGGAACAGACCTATTGTGCCAAGAATGCTAAACGAGAGAAATGCCTTCAAAATAAGACCGAACTTGTTTCTAATCAGATGTCAAGAACCCTCTGTGAAGACCGCGGAGACAATTCGAACCATTCATGATATATTTGATATCCGATGAATGGGAACGTAATAGAATCTATATAAAAAGGCTGACTTCACGTGTTTCAATTTTTATTGGACTAGATTCGTCTCGTGAAAAGTTTTTTCTGAGTTGAAGTTTATGGATGGGTTGCCGACGAATCTAGTGAGGAGTTTCGTGACTGAGCACTAAGTGGACATTTGTAATATGCGGCTGATGAAGGAAAAGTAATATTATACCAAACAATAGGCCTGTTTTTTTGAGCTTCGATCTCAGGAAAGCAAAGTCACGCGGCGACTGTCTGTGCGACGTTAGTCACCAAAATGGCATACCTGGCCCTTTGAAACAATTTTCTTTGATACCTCACACACAGCTTGTTTTTTAACACCGCCTCTTATTGGAAAATCCTTTAAATTAAAGTTAAAGCTAAAAATAGTTAAATCCGAAATTAAAAATAGGAGTACAATTGGCTTTGGGGAGTACCGGAGTACCGCATACGAAAAAGGAGTACAAAGCTCCCATTGTAGTACTTCCGGCAGCGCTGCCTAGTTGTGTTAGCTTCAGCTGCTAAAAGACTTAAATTTCGCAAAGTGGCTATTCGCACGACGTTAGGGACACGGCTTAGGTCGACGGCTAAGTATTTGACGTAAATAATTAAAAATAGAATTTTAAGAAATAAGTTGGGCCTTAAAACGTACAGGCTCGTGCCCGAAAATGAAATACTGGAGTTTATATCCCTTTAAGCGAGCGAAGCGAGCCACATTACCCCTATTTGCAGCATTAAACCATAGCCGTCGACCTAAGCCGTGCCCCTAACGTCGTGCGAATAGCGTCAGCCTAAATTTCATTTCTCTCGTGAGAGGTTGTAAGCGACTGCCGAGATCCAAGCGAAACCTTCAAAAAAAACCTCTAAAGTAAATCTTATCTTTAGAAACGAAATTAAAGTGTTTTCGAAATAAAAACTGATCCGTCATCCCCCGCTGAACCTTCCACGACTAGATGAGTAACGTCCCCGTTTTCGATCAGTTTTATGTCATCGGCATTGCAAAAGGCGGATGTTCCCTTGACTTTCTCGCTTTGAATTCCTGCAGGAGTCTCGTCTGGAAATGATCGGGCCACAATTTCTAACTAGCTTCCGTTCAAAAACACAGATTTAGTGTTCTCGGTTTTTGAACGCGTTCCAATGCCTGCCAGATAAGTAGCAACGCGTTCAACTAACATCAAACTCCATTCGTTTGGTAAAAACACCGCCGACAATAACAATAAACAATTTCACAATCGGCAATTAAAAAAAAAACTACACCTTTCACTCAACACTCATTTTCGATACAAGGATTCCCGGCGAAACATTTTTGTAGCACTTTTTCCATCACAGTCCCTGTGAACGTTATCCACTGTTTTGTTTATGGCGACGTCACCAATCAATGTTAACAAAAACTATTAAACCAGCAACTATATTAAGTGCATCCTTAGCATAAAAGGTGACAATAAAAATGCGACTTACGATCAACTTGCTGAAACTTAAACGGATACGATTTGTTCGAGTATAGGTCCGAAGTTGTATAGCGCGACGTTACATTGTCAAAAATGGTTGAAATCGATTCCGCCATCGAAACAAACGCAATTCGAGTTTATTACTGAATTATCATTGAACTTTTTAATGTTTCTTATAAAAAGTAAATGAATTCAATTGTTCTGCTTCGCATTGAGCACGGTTTTCCATAACACATTCTGCAATCGCGTAGGTATTCACTGACTGATTCAATCATACTCGTAAATGGGGCAAATCTTTTTCGTGAAATTGCGCATCTTTGATGGCCACGCCTCCGCCAGCCACAAGCCAATTGTATTCCTATGTGCGGTTGGGAAGAATAGGATATCGGATAAAATAATTGCGTCTATATTGTACCCTTTCCACTTTAATGGATTAAAATGTTTTTTTTTGTTTTAAATCTATAAGCATGGAACACATTTTCCCAGCTATATATCCGAATATGTACAATGTATACAAGAATTTGATTACAGTAACTGTAACTGTATTTACTAAGGCAGAATCCACTTAAGAATAATCGAAGTATTCTTTGTTTATCATACTTTTTTCTTTTCTGAAAGGGTGTCCTCGAACGAATGTACTTGAAGCAGACAGAAGTCGTTATACCTAGCGGGGCATTGACTATGGTAGTACCTTGTAATACGTAAGTATATTTAGAACCTAGGTTTTTGAGTACGTGAACTACGCCGAGGAATTCCACGTGTTTGTATCAGGCGCAAATGAGAAAGCCGACTTTGTTTGCCCTGAAGGTAGACTCCTTAGAAATCAGTAGCTAACCTATTTTGAAAATAGGATTTTGACGTTTATAGTTGTCTCTGTCTGAATGCCAAATAACCTCATAGAGGTGTCTCCAGCAGTCTCCAAGATTGACAATCTGCGGGCGAAGGGCTTCGCCCATTCTTTATTTAAAGCTATTGTTATTGTCAAATGTTTTGTTTTAGTACTCGTATCAAAAGGGTGTCGTTGCAATTTGTATTTTGTGATGTTCATTAATTTATTTATATGTAGGTACCTACTCATCTTCTGATCGCTTGCTATTTTACTTGGTGATGATTAAGTGGTTTTAGATGATGCGGTGCAGGCAACTTTTTCAGCCGCATAAGCCTGAGGACATCCACGAAAACTCCACTAATAAATTTAGTACAACACCTCATCGCAATCAGCATCAGTTTTAAATCGTTTTAAGACGCCAATCGCGCATTAGTATTTGAAACAAAAGGTATTATTGTGATTTTCCAAAAGGCGCGTCAAATTTTTAATTGACATCTCAAGGACTAACCCTGACCCATACAATCAGAGATCAGATCAGATGAATGCTTCTCCACTCTCTCAATCAGGGTTATCGGGAATAAATTCCGATGGAAATGTTTCCCTTGTCAGCAATGTAAATCAGATTGCTGAATAGGAAACATTCCCGGGGAAATTTTATTCCCGATAGGGGTGAATATTTCTACCAATAAATGTACCATTTCATTTCAATTTCTGAAAGCTGTTAACCGGCCTTACTAATAATCATTTTTAACCTCTACACTAAATATTTTGTAGGTCACAATATTCAATTTTGTATGAAAAATGTCGCCATTTTGAGTTCGAAAAATTTAGCTTTGACATTAAAAATGATTATTGGTGCCGCGGAACGGGTATAAAAGTAAATCTACTTTATCTGTCACATCCGGCATATCCGTTGTCTATTTGGAATCTTTCATACCAATTTCGGATTCTCTAAGTTGGACACTCTAAATTTTTCGATGAGATTGATCCACTTTTATACTTGTATTTATGAGCTACTTGACATATTAGGTCCGCGGCTACACTCTCCGCCATACTAATAATCACTATTAGTGTCCAGGCTAAACTTCTCGAAGTCACAGTAGCGAAATTTTACATACAAAATTGCATATTGTGACCTAGAAAATATTTAGTGTGAAGGTTAAAAATGATTATTAGTAAGGCCCTCTGTCGTTTGGTAACTATACTGCACGCTACGCACCTTAAGAATATTATGGGCCCTACCAATAAACGTTTCTAGTTTCGACTTTAAATTTAAGGAGTTCACAATTGCTTTATTTTCGATGCAAATTTCGCAATTGTGAGCTTCCGTAAATTTAAAGTCGAGACTAAAATTTGTTATTAGTAGGTACGGGGCTATATCTTTCCGCAACTCGAAATATTTCAGTATTCTTGCTTCGCTTCCGAACGTCGAACATCGAACTCACTAGCAGTTGTAATTGGGATGATCTGTGTATACATTTTTAACATCCTAATCATACATAGAGCAGGAATAAGTGGCCAGAGAGCAGGAGTCGAATTACCGCATCCGTCATGTCACTGAATTTTGCGGATTTTACAATCAAATCAATGACAATTTCGGTTACGTAGTAATCGATCCCGGATGCGGTAATTCAACCCCAGATATGTTAAACGAAAAAATGCAACTCGATAAATGGAGCTGATTGCACAAAAAAACGGGTTTCAAGTAAACGCTTGTTGAAGAGAACACAGCAGAACTAAGGCTTTTCGCAAATGTCATCAAAACTCATTCCGCCATACTAATAATCATTTTTAGTGTCCAGGCTAAACTTCTCGAAGTCACAGTAGCGAAACTTTACATACAAAATTGCATATTGTGACCTACAAAATATTTAGTGTGAAGGTTAAAAATGATTATTAGTAAGGCCCATTGGCCTTAGAAATAGAAAAAAAAAAAACAAAATTCGACTCAAAAGTCTTTTTTGTAATCCCACCTAGCATTTCATAGAATTTAACAAAGGTCAACTTCTTCTATTGCTATTGTGACTCAATTTTCTTGTTCCACCAGAGGCGAGCTTCAAACTGAAGTTTATGTATACCAAATGAAGGAAAATTGTTATGATTTGACAGATAAAGCAAGGGGAAATTTGAGAAATTGAAAACGCTTGTGATTTGTCTGAATTTTAGTTGTTAATAGGCCTGTTTTTTGAGCTTCGATCTCAGCAAAACAAAGTAAAGTAGGATTTTCAACACGTAATGACAACAACTACGCTCTACTTGACACTTCGAGACTCACAATAGTTGTTGTAATAGCGTGCTGATAATCTTACTTTACTTTGCTTTGCTGAGATCGAAGCCCTAGTGTGAACTTCAACTAATAATTGAATTTGACAGATGCCACATTCCATTTGTCTCCAATCCAACTACTTCCTAACTTAAAGTCAATTTTAAAGCTTTATTGCGTATTAAATAGAGTCAACTATTTATAGAGTCAACTTAGTAAGTGAGCATCATTGAGCCTTACCAATAAAAACTTTAATAATTCACAGTGGGTCTTACTAATAATCATTCTTAACCTTCACACTAAATATTTTGTAGGTCACAATATGCGATTTTGTATGAAAAACTTCGCCATTGTGAGTTCGTAAAATGAAACCTAGACACTTAATATTTTTAGTAGGTATCGCGCTGTGAATATTTGCTTCAATTTCTTATTTATGCTTTCCTTGGACTGTATAAGTGTATAATACAAGAAGCTATAAATCATAAACTCTGCCTGTATATGGATTCCACAATTCTCACTGATCCATTTTGAACATAGACATGATTAAACAATCAATCCATCGTAAATGAAACTCAATCGATTCAGATATTGATGGGGATTTATGTATTTTTGAAATATGCAATTTGCCTACGTTTACTTCATAAACTTGACTCCAAATGAATCCACATTTTATCTCTAAATCCACTCAAGTATTTGCAGCTGAAGCATACATACAAATCATTGCTTATTTATGACGAGCAAATCGACAGTTGTTACGAGTATTTTGTATTTCTGTGAGCTATCTTCTTAAATGCCGAAACAGTACTACACATCATCCTCTTCCTCATCCCCCATGCATAATTTTTCGAGTTACTTGTTCCTAATATACGTACACTGTGCGTATAAGCAGTGTGACCAGATTGGCGTTTATAGTTTTACTTTTCCAAGAAATAAACATATACTCGTACATAAGGCATTTTATTTTCTAAGGATCTGATATCAATTTATGATGACTGTGACTTACCAACTATTTCTTTAAAAAGTACTAGGTACCTATCAACAAATTATAAAAGGACGGATAAAACGCACTTCTAAGTATGTACTAAAAAAAACGAAAGAAATTGACAAGCAAAGTACTTAAATATTAAAATTTTTATTACTCAAACGCCGTAGGAAATGATTTCGCACGAGAGATGTAGATTTAGTGCACTAACTGGCTCTGAATGCATTTCAGAAAAATTTAACAGCTTTTTCGATTGAAGAAAATAAAGAAATCTAGAAGTGCTCTTTCTATGTTTTCTATGTTTTATTGCACAAAAAATTGCACTTCCAGAACAATTCTTAACACGACAGAAGACGAAGAGTCGAATTTTATTAACACACACTAGCAAAATGTCAGATTGACATGTATGTTGTGTTGAAAAAAACAAAATGTGATCCGAAAATATGCAACTATGCGTGCAAATGTAAACTTAAATTGAAATATATCGATTTGGTCTATTAAAACATTCATATTTACTGTAGAAAACAACAGAAAACCAAATCTCACATATACTAATATGGCGTCTTCCATGATTACAAAATTGCCCCAACGAACTTCATTGAAACGACCAATTCTGAAATTCGGAACAATTCTCTCGGATCTTAACCTCATTTCATTTTATCTGCATTTTGTTTCAGTAAAATTTAAATTTTATCTTTCCCATTCCAATCCAATTGGTATCAAACTATGCATTCCTAAGCTGGTCACACTCGTCCTGCACCTGTTGTGTTCTGCATCGAAGGCCATGTAAAGTATGGAAGCGAGAGCGACCGAGCGACCGCACGCGATTTTCTCAATCGCTCTCGGCTCGGTGCCTGTTGTTTGCGCAGTTTCGTTAACCACGCCTTCGCCATTTAAGGGCCAATTAAATTCTTATGTACTCGTACTCGTACTCGAGTTAAGTCAACAACCCTCATATTATTAAGGGGGAATATGGGATAAAATTATTCTGGAATGGGTATTGCACCTTTTCGATATGTAGTACTTTTTCGTTAGCTATCAGTTTCTATTCCCAGAGACCACTTGAATCTAATCTAATGGATTTCTGAATGCAAAAGTTAATGGACGCGATTCCCACATCTAAGTATAGGTGGCTTGAATTTAAGATACCTACATCTTGAAGCGGTTAATTGCGGACAGATACCTACGTATTTTTGCTATTAAACAAAGCATTGGAAAAAAGTTGAACAATTGAATTGGTTCGCATTAATGAAATAAAAAATGTTCTTGAGTTTGTTGTTTGTGGCATTTGTGTTCATCGGTTGAAGGTGTTCGACTGTTCGTTTATCGATAAGGCGATTGATGTCAAGTTAGGAAAATTGAAAGCAACACTGCAATGTTCTGTCGGAAATGGCTGCTTGAATGGGCTTGAGAAGCCTATCACGAACACCTCAAAAGGAGTAGTAACACGGCTATTGAATTCACTACAGTCAAATGCTTATGTCAACGGTCAGAAATGACAGCTTTATGCTGTTCCAGTAAACTAATGTCGTTTTCCATTGGGACAAAAAATCAATCTTTTTTTTGATCTAAATCACTTTTCGCGTTCCATTGGGAAAGAAAATCAATCTTTTTTTCGATTCGGATCACTTTTTGCAGATCTCGATAATTTTTCAGATTTACACATACTGCCACAAATACTCACAGCTGTTTCACGTCATTGCAAGAAGTTTGCTTTGAAAACAAATGCGCAAAGTTTCGTGAAAAGCAAAATAAAGAAATACATAAAAAGCAATGGATATAATGGAATTATTATCTTCATTATCTTCCTCATCATCTGGAAACTACAAATCACCGAAACTACTCCATTTGTGTCTACAACAGGGGAAACATTTTTCAAGTCGATATCCATAGCAGATTTTTGCAAAAGCGAATGCAATTTGAACAGCTGATTTTGCTGTCAAATACGCACTAATCCATTCACAAAAGCAGATCAATTTCGTTGCACATTCCATGAACCGCGATAAATCTGAGATCTGAAAAAGATTTTTAGTGGTCCCAATGGAAAACGACATAAAATTAAGCGCCTCTGCAATGTTTCTCTCCACCACTTCGCTTAATGTTCGCTTAATTTTGACAGTGTAAGCTCCGTAAAAAAAAGAACCGTGTTGGTAAAGTCGATTGACTTGCTACTGTTAATTTGCTTTAGTTGGACATTTTGTTGTAAAAAATACCGATATTTTCTCTGATGTGTCAAAATTAAGCTGTCAAAAAATGTATTTTGCATTAATAGGTACAATGACTTAAATTCTGTAGAGATTTTTCGTACAGTGGCTAACAAATTTAGCTTCAACTGTGTACTGATTGGTGCAACCGCTTTGCTTAATTTTATCTTTTGAGACATTTTTGTATGGGAGCTTAATTTAAGCGCGAGCAGCATACCAGGCTTAACTCAGAAAAGCAAATCATACTTTACTTTGCTCAAAGCTAAAAAAATCAGCCCTTATGTCATACTTGGAGCTGAGGACAGTGAAAATTTGTCAGGGTAGTATTAAGTGTCGATGATTATTGCGAATGAACGCTGTACGGATTCCTCCATCGCCATCTCGGACATTTTTACAAGTTTGGCGAAATCTTGACATGGCTTCGTACTTTTCACCTGTATAAATATGTGCGTATACCAAAACCGCTTAGATGAAGACGATAACGTCTGTAAAGCTACGATTGCATATGTCATTTTTCGTGGCAAATTTTGACATGCTGAAGTCACAAAAATTCGGCCATGCGATGGGCACTCGTGTATCGTGAGAGTGTGCTGCGACAGCCCACGCGACCAGATGTCTGGGCTTGACAAATTTAGGACAAATGTCTACGTCATAATGACGTCGGCATGGTAAAACTTGACATGAAAAATGGCACTTGTAATCGTAGCTTTACTTCTGTGTTTCTTCAGGGATCTGTTAGAGTTTGAAGATTTTTTCGAAGGTAGACTTAGTTGGGCTGTTTGGGCCGATCTGGTTAACTACTAGCGAATATTTTAGGCGTTTTTTTATCTGCTGTATTAAGGTGACTTTTATCCTCTGTATTTAGCGTAGTTCTTCTTCTGAGTATTTAATTTCTTTCGATGTGGCCGACAATGCTAAAGTTCAGTAGGTAAGTACGACTGTCTATTGTAAATTGAAAACTTCAAGTTTCTAATTGAAATCGATGGATTCCTATTTGTTTGTTTCACACCATAGGCTCATTAAACTCTTCTAGAGAAGTGAAGTCTTTTTTAAGATACGTTATTGACAGCAATATCAATTTAGAAACACTTGCACGGCTCGTTAAAACGGGAAACAGGCTTACAGCTGCAGACTCTATGCGAAGACTCAAAAACGTGTACACGTCTTGGGGTGAGGAGCAAGGACCGTTTCAACTGCCGGCAAAGCAAGACATAATAATGTTAATTCATCCCACGCTTGTCCTGCATCGTTCCAGTCCACGACTCCCATTACGTAATTCAAGTAGCAACCCTTATAACACGATGACACCCTCAACCTCAAGAGGAAATCTTGAGCAATGCGTCTGCAGCTGTAGCAAGTAATTAATAAATGTATATTACCACCAGCACTGCATCACTTTTATTATCTGGGGTCTTTACTCCGGCTAGGGAAGACGCAGCGATGTCTGATGCTCGCTCGCAGCCAACCAAAACATGGGCAACACTGTTTTCAATGAGTACTTATAGTTTTGCATGGTGATTGATGGAGTGGTTAATACATTTGGCTGTTTGGCTCGGTTTTTGGAAGTTTTCGACCTTGAGGAGTTTATAGTGGGTTTAAGGGTTGAATTGCCTTTTATCAGTACACAAAAATTATCTAACCACATTCAACATTATGAAACTCTTTGGTACAGCTTAACCGGATAATCACCTGTGTGATGTATTTTCTGGAGCTGTCAGTGTCCTCAATTTGAATTGACTCATTTCAATAAGTATGCGGAAGTTTAGAATAATTATAGAATGGAATAGAACTTATCCAAAAGTGAGTGGGTGACAACTTAATGGGCTCTCTGCCCGTAAAAATGATCTGCGTTAGACACTGCATCCTTCCATGGAGACTGCAGTCTTGTACGGCTTGATTTTTCAAACGGAGATTCGATGTCGAGGGCCTCCTAACGTTCAATGCACCTTTAATTGATGAATTGTTAAACTATACTAATCCACATACTTGTCCAACTCATTGAGATTGAGGTTGTACCTTCTGGTTTAATCCACGCAAAAAGGACTTTGTAGAGCATTGATCTCGTTCCTCAAGTCAGAAGTTTTCAGTCCATTTATTTCGCCAAACTGAGGTGGTAGCAATTTTGTATGGTCATCCTTCGATGGGGTCTCCACTAGGAGTTGAGTTTAATTCGAGTTATTTTAATGCTCTCAATAAGGTTTTGTCCATTGTCCTAGAGGGTGGGCGTTTGTTTGTTGATAACATGTATGAATTTGTCCCCATGTACTTCAAAAATAAGAAATTTCGTCAGTTCTTCTATCGCCGCGAAAGATGCTATTTTACGCACCGCTTAAAGTGGCCAATGACGTCGATATCATCAGCAAACCTAGGAGTTGAGTTTCCATAGTTAAACTTAATTTTATAAAATATTCTTCTGCCTATTGGAGTCGCAAAGTAATGTGGTATTCGATTGGGTACTCTCAGAGCACTTTGTTTGGTCTAGATCTGAAAAAAGAAATCTTTTTCCAAGCTCCTGTGTGAATCTAAATTTTTCTCAGCGTTGCTTTAGGTTTACCTAAATAAGTGCGTTTGTGTTTGACAACTAATAGCATTTGTTTATTTTCGCGCTGAAATTGTTCAACTGCAAAGGAACCCATTGCATCGGGTTGATCAATTTTTGTCAATGATTTGTGTACAAATGTTAAGGACATCGATCGGGGCGAAAATTTCGAAAGTTTTAACATCAAATCTAAGCAGTGAATAGAAAACTCTTAGAAAAGTGTCAAAGGCTTCACATATTCCAATCGCAAGCATATCAACAACAAAAAGGAGCAAGCAGCGGTCTTTATCATACAAAATCTGAAATCTGAGAACGAATCTGAAGAAGCCCCATCGAATACCAATACCACATGAGATAATAAAAACAGAAAAAAAGACGAAGAATCATCCCTGTGTGGACATCTGCCCTTCGTACCATCTGCTGCAGCACGAGAATATAAAAGGTGTCAAGTCAAATGATCGCGCATCTCCTTGCCGAAATCCGGAACTTAACAAGTATTTCCAGCTTCACGTGACGCTGTTGGATTGGTTAAGCTCTTGACGATGTTTTTATTTGTTAAATCGTTGCGATCGATGTATAAGAAAGCTTCCCTGATGGAGTTTTGATTGTTGGGAGCTTGTACCTAGCAAGGTGGACTTCCTGTCTGAAAACATTAAAAAATGTCTTCAAGTAGGCATATTATGCTTTTTCAAAAGGATTCTATCGTGAGCAGCACGTTCTTTTGAATATTCTTATAAGTTCTTGGATTTCATATTTCTTTTTAGGTTAGGTTACAGTTCAAAGTAAGCCTGGGCCGCTACTAACAAGTTTGTCCGGTCCTTAGCTAGTTGGGGTCCACTCTCACTTGTGCGCTCCACCTAAGGAAAGTCTTTTCTCTGCGTTGTCCCTCTGGGTTGGCGTTGGGGAATATGGGAGGGCTAGAGTGCAGCTGTTCTGACCGATGCGCAAGTCATTCATTGGATTGACAGTTGCTAGACCAATCGAAAACAATTTGTTTCGAAAGTAATTCTAAATTATTCAGGTGCACCCAAGGGAGTTGCATCGAGTCGGTTTTTTTTATCTTCTTTATGTAGACGACTTGTTATGTTTCATTTTAAGCTCAAAAAACCCTTTCATATAAAGGGTGTTTTTTTTTAGAGGTTTCTTTTTCGAATAGAGATAAAACTGACATTTTGTGGTCAAATCTGGCAACTCTAATGTCATTTATGTTCAGTTTGGCTTTGGTTTGCCATTTCATCATGAACAGGTTGACAAATGAACAACGCTTGCAAATTTATTTCGAAAATAATGGCTCAGTTCGCGAAGTTTACCGGAAGTTCATTTTATGGTCGACATAATCGTCCATCAGAGCAATTAGTTCGGTTAACCATGGATCGTTTTCGCACTACGTTTACTCTATGTGATAACACGCACCCGCAGAGACGTCGAACAGTGCGCAGCGAAGAAACAATTGCCGCTGTAGAGTAAAGTGTTGAAGAAGACCCAAGAATTGGCCATGATAACCGACTATTTTGTTCCCGAATTGGATGGCATGAATGTGGATGAGATGTGGTTCCAACAAGACGGCGCTACATGCCACACAGCGCACGTCACAATCGATTTATTGAAGGAAACACTCGATGAGCGCATAATTTCGCGGAATGGACCTGTCAATTGGCCACCAAGATCGTGTGATTTGACACCATTGGATTATTTTCTTTGGGGATATGTAAAGTCGCCAACAAACCAGAAACGGTAGGGGACTTGGAAGCCAACATTCGTGGCGTTATTGCCGACATACAGCCCCAAATGCTCGAAAAAGTGGTTCAAAATTGGACCTCTAGACTTGGCTTTATTCGAACCAGCCGCGGCGGCCACATGCCCGAAATCATATTTAAACATTAATGGCATAAAATTATCCTTCCAATAAAGCCAAATTGATGGACATTAAAACGATTTTCTTGTGTTTTACTTCAATTCCAAGTTCTATACCTCTAAAAAAACAACTTTTTACTTACCCAGATGATCTGAAGACCAAACGTTGCAGGAAAACATCGACAATCAGTCGATAGTAAAATATTTTTGCCCCTACGCAGTCTTCTTCTTCACAACGCCCAACCAATGGTGACCAGTTTAGCCGTCGTCGTCGCATTCACTGATATTTCGTCGAACAAAAATGCAAAGCAAGGAATTTTCTGTTCAAATCTCATTTATTCTTTGTTCCTAAGGCGACACACTTAACCTAAGACACTATACTAGCAACTATTTATAATTTATAGAACCTAGGACGTACAAAAATTAAAATTTAACTAACATTATAAATATGGAGGCACAATAATTTAATTAAAATGTCCATGTAAACTTAGTCTTTCGGGCAATTGTTTGGTAGAACCAGTCAGTCAGTTGGGAAAACTTTGTAACTGTGTTGTAAAGCAGCTTCACTCTCGTTCAGGAACCTTCTGAAGCGTTATTCGATAGCCAGCCGTCCTCAAGATCACAGGGATGACTCAATGCGCAATTCACTAGCGAGGGTATTGTGATCGATGTTTCCTGCAAGCACACCTTTAAATATTGTCGCAGATGAGCCCAAAATAATAATAATACTCACAACTATTGTCGTCTCGATGCTGAAGTATGATTGCCTTTGTCGCAGTGTCCACCAGAGTCGTCCAGTCCAATTCCCTTGCATCGGGCAGCAGAGGAGGTCTGTCAGTCACGTTTCGTCGAACAACTTCTGTCGGTTCTTTGAGTCTGGGAGAGCTGCCGGCAGCACGGAGAATGTGTTGCTTGCAAGCATCATTTGTGTTTCTTTGGGATAGATTGGCAGCACTACCGCCCTCAAACGTTTGTTGCGTAGCCGGCTGAAATTGGTGTCTAAAATTTAATAATTCCTTGATTTGGTTTTCCTTGAGCAGTACCGCGAATATTTACCTGTTTCAGATCAAAGGCCGACACATTATCTAGCACCTGCGGGCCTGTGACTCGATCAACCGTCGAGTTCCGCTTTGCTACCAAGCTGTCGTAGTGGGGCGAGCAGTTGGGGCTGATTATTTCCAGCAAGTCTCGACGAAATGCACTCGTCCGAGCGTAGTTGCCGGCGTTGCGTTTGATATTGTTCATGGGGTTGAAGGTGGAAATGCTTGGCAGCAGTTTGGCCGTTTTCACGGTCGACGAATAGGGCTGCACTGGGCCGCGCAGGTCTATTTTCTGTGCATTCGTTAGCGAATACTCATAGGTGGGCGTGTGAGCTGGCTTTTCCTTGAAAATGTTTAGAGTGTCTGGCGAATGGTTATGATTTCTTACGCTAATGTCTGAAGCGGAACTCTCACTCGGCGAAATAGTGACGCGCTTTAGTTCTATTCGTTCGTACTTGGGGCAGCGGTGCTGTTTGAGCAGCTTGTGAGCATCCGCAGGTGGCTTTCCCAGCGAAAACTCAACTGATTGCCGGGGGTAGATGGACCTGTCGTTGACCAGCAATGTAGGCTTTGTGGGCGTTGTGGGCTTTGAACTGTCACTGAGAAACAAAGGCGAGGGATTCAGATTAACTGGCAGCGACGCAGATTCCTCCGCATAAGGAGCGTGTTCAAACGACTTGACTGTGTGCTGATGGCGGGCAGAGTGTGCAATGCTTTGAGTGTTCGGATTCGGTTGGATATCGTCAAATGCGTTATACCACTTGTCGTTCTTGAACACATGAGGCGGACATGAGTTCGAGGTGCGCAGGTTCTTCTTGTATTCTTCCTCTGACGTAAGCGACCTACTTCCCGTTTCATAGCCAGATCTCTGTGTGGCTTTATTCGGCAGTGAATTTTGGTCGTAGGGCGACTTGTAGCTCATGACTGGACGTTGAACTTGCTGTTTAGCCTCACTGCGCACCAAGTTCTTGGCCTTTAGGCTGTCGGTTTCCAGGAAACCATTGCTATACCTGTAGGCGTCGTGGTCATCTTCTAAACTGAGGAAATTAACCCTGCAGTGCTTGTCGAAGCATCCGCGACGCGGCGTGCTGTCTGAGAAAGATGTAATCACAATGAAGGTCAATTGGGCAGACGTTTTCAATAGATCAATCATTTCCCCGTAGGACAGTGTGGCCAGCACTATTTTGCACACCTCCACTAGTCGATAGCCACGCCGCAAGCCCGCTGCCCAAGCCTGCCCGGTCGGCTCTACTTGTGTTATGATGCCATCTGGCTGAACATGGAAACCCAACTGGCCCATCATGTTACGCGTGATGCTCAACTCCATGACGCCGTTCCCTAAGGTGACCGCACGCAGCCGCTCAATTACCTCCAGTTGTTCGTCGATTCCGCCAAAGTGACGCATATTTATTGTAATGCACTCACCGTTGTGGTAAAATATTCTCAGCGAATTGTCCGAAGTCGACCAACCGAGTATGGATCGCGTGGGTGTCACGAAAACGATTTGCTTAGAGTACTCCTCCATAACGACGAATGTCTCCACTGATATCCCAAGAATGCATTCGATTGCCATAGACAGGCCATGATCTTGGAGGACGATCTCCCAGCAGATGGCGCCGCGTTGTGATATATCGGCGCAGAACCGAATCTTGGGCTTGTCCTTCTTCTTGCTGGGAAATATTGAGAATTTGTTACCAGGATCTATGTACATGTTGGTGCAGTGGTTAATGCACAATTCCTTAAGGTACTCCTTCCGAGTTCTTGTTGCTAAGGTTGCAAACTTTTCCGAGCGATGCGCGGCGTTCTCCGCATTGATCGTTTTCGCTAGAATAAACTCGGCAAACGCTTTGTTTCTTGAGAAGATCGCGCTAGCTGAAAGAGAAATAACAACATCTTACAATTCAGAAAGAAACAAAAAGAAAACCCACACTCAGAGTGCAGAACTTACCGGGTAGGGGCGGACCAAACACTGGCACCTCCTTGGAGCGGCAAATTGCGACGCGATAGCTCGTGTTGTCCGTACACGGATTGATTGCCCTCACTATGATGAAGACGTGCTGGAACTGGCTGCGGATGTTGATCGGGGTGAACGGCAAAGCGCCATGCTCTTGGAAGATGATGGTCACAATATCGTTGCCAATGTGGCGCTTACGCAGCAGCTGTTGTCGATTATTTGGTGTAAAAGGCAGCATCGTACACACGTGAAACATAACCTCACAGTCCTTGTACATGGCGTGAATGGAATGCGTCCCCGTGGAGTCGGTTTTGTTGTCAAGTCCCGCTTTGTAGTGCTGAAAGCCCTTCAAACGCACCCGCCGACCGATTGTCTCCAAGAACTCAATGAAAGCCGGCCCAGCATGCTCGTTGTTATACATATCCTCCTCAGACGACTGACCACTGCGGCAGTAGAGTATGCCGACCTTGTATTTGTTCATCAAACCCTGTTCGTCCAGTTTGAGAAGCTGGTCTTCACAGTTCGAAGTGCTCACACCCAGACGCAGACAGTTTATTTGAATCTCTGGCGCAACATGCTCCAGCAGCTCCTTGGATGTCACCGATTTTCCCGATCCTCTTGAACTTAGGATTGAATCTTCGGTGACTATACCGCGCAGCGTTAGAAGTTCTGACGTCCGAATTATCATCCGAAATTGATGCTGCTGGTGTCGTTGATCGCCGTCGTTGCTGGGTAGTTTTTCTTTCTTTATGGAGATGGCGAGGGGGCCGAACTGCTCATCGATGCCAAACCAGTTTTCGTGCTTTTGACTGTGGAAATACCGCCGGTAGTAGTGTGCTCCGTGATCGACGGCCTCGATGGGCCGTATATCACTTTGGAATGGACAAAGGCCAACTCGCCACAGTGTCTCGTTTGGAAGGGGCTCGAGTATTGAAAAGCTGCTACAAATCGGCGGCCTATGTGACGCACGTGCATGCAAACTGTTCCGATTGCAGTTGTTCGACCCCGGGAATGTTACCTCGCGGCCTATCTCATTGCAGAAATGCGCACAGCTGCCCACGAGTTCGTTGTAGTCGATATACTCCATCGTACCGTTTCGGTAGCCTGTTACGGGCGATGCTTCTTTGGTGCTTTTCGTTGAACCCCTTAGTCTTCTGGCCAAACCCAAGTTGGCCGCTAAGCTCTGGCAATCGTAGTGTGCAAAGAGGCGCTGTCGTTGCTGTTCTTCCATATCTGCAAGCGACGTGAGTGTCCGATGCGTTGTTGTGGAGTAGCTTTGCGATGCTTCCGCTATGGAGCAGTTCTTGGTTAGAAGTGGCAGACTCAGTAGCCCTGGAACATTGTCCTCAGTTTTGCTTTTTGACTGGCCCAAGAACCGATGTAGCTTGTTTTTCGCCTTCGGATCACTAGCTCGTTTCATATTCGATTTATTTAAATCAGTGTTGATTGGGTTGCGTTCGGTTTGCTTGTTTACAGACGCGGTGGCATGCACTACTTTGCCCTGCATGAATTCCGCCGGTCCGGGGGAACGCTGATCGGTGCCTTTTGCTCCTAGCACCGCTGGCTGGTAGTCTTGTAACATGGCGAAGAAGCTGTCGTTTGTTTTCGCAGGTGATGATGGTACTGAACTGAATGGAGCATGACTGTGCGATGCACGTCGCGAATCTGTCCGCCTTGTAATGCTTTGGTGTCCTAGGGCGTGCAGTAGTTCTATATCGGAATTACTTGGGCACAACTGATTCGAGCTTGTACGCAATTCCTGATTCCCTGCCGCGTCAGAGCTTAGGCCGTTTGGTATAGCTTTTTTAATGCGATATTCCTTTACCCGGCTATGAGGTCCCGACAATCCAACGCAGTGACGAGCTCCTAAATCGCTGTCATTACCGTATTCCATAGCGTTTGCACTGCTGCTATTGGCTATTTGAAAGAGAACTGTAGCTCCGATTCGTTATAGATTGCAATAGGTATTTTTAGTTTTTGGTGTTGTGAACAGAAACGTTCATTTTGCGTTGCAAATGGCTGAGGTGCGTCGATCTGAAACGAAAGAGCAAATTATTACATTTGAGAAGAGAAGTACTGCCAAAAATGAATCATGGATGACACGATGGTCGGAAACATGGTAAAGTAAGCGCTGTACGTTCCCCAGTTTCTAACCGGACATGAGTATTCAAACCAGAGACAAACCATACGAGTAATTCATCCAAACATCCCCCACGTACTTTCAAAATCGCACGTGCGAGCATTACAATTAAGCTGTTCATTTAACGTCTTCCGATGCAAAAATTTCGCACGCATGTCGAGTAGTAGTCATAACATTTACGCAAAACGAAAAACCAAAGACTCGCATGGTCTTTCTCTGCACAATTGTCCAATGTCAATTCCGTGATAATGCAAATTGTGCCATAAAATGCAAACAGCTTGAGAAAACTGAGAACTTTTTTGTATTTCGATCAAACCGATCGTGACCTACATTAACATAATAGGTCTGTATATGTAGATATGTACTACAAATGCAAACTTGATCGCATTCGTACGTAGGGACTAATTCATTCAATAAAATAAAAAAAATGCATTTAGTTTCTTTGTCCCTAAAAGGACCCACACCACTAAAGACATAAACTGTTGATACTGTCGCGAACAACAAGATAACATATTTCATTGCTCCCCAAAGTCCTGGATATAGTAGATAGGTCCCAGACATACATTTATAAAGGTCAATAAAATAAATTAGAAAAACCCACGGCTTAGTCATTGGTATGATACCAGTTTGAGAGACTATTTCCGCTTACAAATGAATCTCTGACTAATGTGCGAAATTACAAGGAACTAATTGCCATTCATCGCTTTTAAATTTACTTACTTGCATTACTCATTAAAATTTCTAGACAGATGTTTGATTAGGTCCCGCCATTCTCTGAGCAGAGGACTCCAACAAACATAAACAAGCCTCTTTATTTCTTCAAGATCGTGAGAGGGGTTGCTTGAATAGAGTTTGCACTTTCGAGCACCAGAATTTAAGACACGCTTATGTGAAATTGGCCTGACAAAGCCTTTCAATAAAAACTAATTTATTAAAAGAATACTAACAAACGGATCGCAAATCCCACTTTATTAATTATGAACAAACAAATTGTTATGAGTTACTTTCACAAAAATAAATAGCACATTTGATAAAACTATTAAACCATGACATATCGCTTTATATTGCATGTCAAATTGAGAACAGAGATCATTTATAAACACTTTTTGGACTTGGTTAAACCTGGTTAAACCCTACAAGCTGCGAGTAGATACGGGAGATTTGTATTTATTCTGTGTGTTGGTTTTACGTTTAAATACAATGCGCCAGCGCACACTTCGAAGGTAAATTGTTGAGCGGAATATGGCGCATGCGCGCGTTAAAACATGTCGATGTTGTGAATCGCTCATGCTCAGCGCTCACAATCAAAGCCACAATTAGTAGGCATTTCGCTATGTTCACTTGATCAGACATCAGTGATAACAAAATCTTTTAGTTTGCTATAATTTTCAGAAATAATTTGAAACATGATCACATGTGCTTTATTATAAAATGTTTATTTGGGAAATAAAGCCCATATGACACAAATTTTTTTTTGCATTTTTTCACACTTTTTAAATGAAACTAGAGTAGAACAAAAATTCCAGATAGGAGTGGTACAACACCAGCTTCATTAATGTAGATATGTCAAAAAAATGTATTCAAATCACATTTTTCAGCTGCTGGCAGCTTTTTTTTTTGACATTTCAAGATTATTTGAAAATAAATTCGTTTGAAAATCTGCGGTTGCTTTGCAAACAATTGCTACCCCTTTCTTATTACACTTTTGTCTGTTTTACACACCGCTGACTTTTCAGCATTAAAAAACTGAGGAAAAAAGGCAGTGTCATACGGGCTTAAGACACATGAATTATGAATATGTCGTATATGCCAGTTGAGATGTATATAAAAGTCGTACTTTTCACTTTTGTCCATCCATTGATATTTTCCACAAAATGTTAAATTTTCATTGGGGAAATATCGAGAAAATGAGAGCTCAATGTTGAAAACTTGAGAAAAAATATAAACCACATTCATTGGCCAACAACTTGAAATGGCAATCACAAAACATGCTGTCTGTGGATTTATTCTCAGACGGATTGATTTTATGGGACTGTTCTTTCCAATTGGCTATATAAGACAGAACTAATTACAACTGATCTTGCAAAGATTTAGGCTGTATGTCAAATTATCCTCGGGTAATTGAGCACATTCAAAAATCTAGCCTGAATCGACTAGATTGATCAAAAGGTAAATTGGTCACTCTTCCTATGTTAGCCACACACACATACAAGCTGTTAACTTCTCATTCACGAAATTCATGACTAGATTCGTCGCCGTCCAATCCATAAACTGAAAAAAAAACCTTAACCTGTCCGATTTGGTCCAATCAAAAGTAATATACAGAAATAGATTCTTGAACACCTCACTATTTGACACTATCGTGGTGAAAAATTAATTTTCTAGCTATCCACATCTAAATAGGAAAGCAAGATAATGAATTATTTTGCTGTACATTTTCTGACAATTTCTTTTGCTTGGGCTTTGGCAAAGAGTATTCAGAAGGAAAACAAAACACCGAATTTTAGTTAATATAAAACGTGAATTAATAGATTCTTCTGTCTTATCATCTGAGTGTGGTTAATTTCTTCTTTCAAAACATCAATATGCTATATCAGAAAAATGCCAGAAGATAATAGGCACAAGTCTGGACAAGATGTAACTTAAACGCAAAAACTAGATTGGTGGAGAGCGTATATGCGAACTGTCAACTTAGTACTCAGTCACAATTTTCTTGACTAGATTCGTCGGCTTTCTCTTTACAAACATCAACTGCAAGAGCTGTTCTTATGACCAATCTTATCCAATCAAAATACATCAAGTCCGACAGCTGTCAGACTTACTGAACTAGATACCTACTTAAGGTTAAACGTCCCCAATAAATAAGCTCAATTAACAAAAAAATTAACTCAAATTTGTAAGCTGACAGAGGTCAGTTCGGATACAAAATTTGAAGTAACTTCAATGCAGGCTGTTGATAAGTTTTACTTCTATTGCGCTAAGTATTTATCTTCAGCTTATTTTCTGAGGTTTTGACAACCAACATGTTTTTCTACCACGATAATGTAAGAAAATAATCTGAGGAGAACACGGCTACTGAACACATGCGAAATTTTTATGACAGACGACTTTGAAAAATTTGTTTTCCACCATCGTTGCCACTTTTTCAATACCTACCAAACCATGTTTGGATGTTTGGTGAAAATGTTTTTTTGACAGCTAAAACTCTGACCACAATCTCTGCACTAGTTATCCGTGGTTTTTGAATTGACACGTTTTGCTGAGGTTGGATTTACTTATGTCGACCGGTTTGTTCTGCAGGTTTCGTCACCTCGGTAAAGCATTTGCTGGAACGCTAAGAAGTTACCAACGGATTGAAGCAGTATCAATCACAAAAGCTAACGATTTTTCAAATAAATCCACTTGGGGATCTAATAAAACTCAAAGAAAAGTTAAGCTTAAGCTGTATTCCGAGATGACTACTCCTGAATCTGAGGCAATTGTAGCTCCACTAAGAGAAAGGGTTCTGAAACAAGGCAATTTGGTAAGAAAACTTAAAGCTGATGGAGCTCCAGAGTTGGACATTAAACGAGCCGTTGCCGAGTTGAAACTACGGAAAAAAGTCCTCGAGGACAAGGAGTTGGAGCTTATGGCAGGCACAATAACATTCGACCGGTCGAAAATGGAAGATTTACTGAAAAGACGTTTCTTCTATGATCAAAGTTTTGCGATATACGGTGGAATTACTGGTATGTATCATTAGAGGGGTAAGAGGCAAAGGAGAAGACCTACTTTTGTATACTTTTACTAGACGTGCAAAGAAATTGCATCAGCGAGTTTTTTGACTGAAGTAGTAATTATTTTCGCACGCTTTCTTTTAACGTGTTGGCATTGGAGATGGTGCTTTTATTTACTATACGGAATGCGTCATAATAGCCAACACATACAGTCCATAACTGTGGCCAAATTAAATCCAAGTTGTGGATACTTTCTGTTGTATCTAAGAATATGAATAAACGAGATATGTCTCAAGTTTCTGTTTGAATACTTTATTTGTTGAGAGCCGAAATGTTTTCGAGTCGATATTGATTTCTTACTTTTCTGTTCACTAAATAAACGTCTTGCGAATTTATGTCTTTCCTTTTTGGGTCTAACATTGCAACATACCACGCTTTATTGCAAAATTTTATTTCTTTTTAGGACAGTATGATTACGGCCCAATGGGATGTGCGCTTAAATCAAACATCTTGAACTTATGGCGACAATTCTTCGTTCTCGAGGAACAAATGCTGGAAGTTGACTGCTCCATATTGACTCCAGAACCCGTTCTCAAGTAATTATATTTATTTTCTAATCACATTTGGCTTTAGTACATAAAAGTATGTTTTGCACTATTGTTATTTTATTCAGCGAGAGGTTTGTTTTTCAATTTGCTTTTAAAATTGTACCCCCGCAGCTGCGGGCGATAGTCCATCTCTAAAAAAAAGAAGAGCGGATCTTACATCCATTACAGAAAACAGAAGGCATGTGTCTCTCTCTGTATAGCTTGTTTCTAAAAATGCATATGCTGCTCGATCTTGATTTTTCTTCAGAATCTCAATATTTTTAATCGAAACTTCAATATACGAGTATATCCTGTCCTCGCTTGAACTCTATTTCTGAAAATTAAAACATTCGCCTTATGGATTATCCTAAAAAGTTGTATAGAAAGCTGAGAATACTCTGGGCCTGTTTAGGTTAGGTTAGGTTGAGTGGGGTTGTGAGAGCTTCACAAAAGACCAGGCACCAGTACGGGCCCATCGCCATCCCCAGACCTGTATAACTTGTTGATCTACTGATTTAATTTTGTCTAACATAACAAAAGCAACACATTTGCATTGTATTTAAAAGTCGCCCTACATATTTTTGCTGTAACTTCCAGAGCATCGGGACATGTTGAACGTTTCGCAGATCTTATGGTGAAGGATACAAAAAACGGCGAATGTTTCCGTTTGGATCATCTCATAAAGAACTTCTTAGAGAAGCTGTCATCTGAAAAGAACGCTACAGCCGAAGTTAAAGCCACTTGTGAAGACATTATCATTAAGGTACACATTCAACAAATCGCATCACAGACCTATCCGATTGATATGGGAATTTTTCAATTTTCAGCTTGATGGAATGTCCAAGGACGAAATGAACGAAATTCTCCAGAAATACAAGATGAAATCGCCGATAACTGGCAATGACCTAACCGAACCAATTGAATTCAACCTGATGTTTGCCACTCAGATTGGACCTACTGGCCTTATAAAAGGGTAAAGAAATGTAAACTCTCGTTTGTTGAGCGGGTTTGTATAAACTTTTCTTGTTCTTCAGCTTCCTTCGTCCAGAGACAGCGCAAGGTATTTTTGTTAACTTCAAACGTTTGCTGGAATTTAACCAAGGAAAACTACCCTTTGCTGCTGCCCAGATTGGTATTGGAGTTGTTTTTGCAAAAGTGATTCGCTTTTCCGTAAACTTGCGTTTTATTCCTTTAAGGTAATTCCTTCCGTAATGAGATTTCACCTCGTTCCGGTTTGATTCGGGTCCGGGAGTTCACTATGGCTGAGATTGAACACTTTTGTGATCCCAATCTGAAGGATCATCCGAAGCTGAAAAATGTCAGCGATACTCTAATGACATTCTACTCGGCCTGCAATCAAATGGACGGCAAAAGCGCTGCGCAATTAACTATTGGAGAAGCTGTTAAAACCGTAAGAATGTAGATTTAAGTGGTTGCGTGGTAGTTCAAAACCCAAACAAAACGAGCATTACTTGCCAGCAACATCTCACGTTGAACCCGCCATCAAAAGCAAGTCCAGTAATATGCCATTTCTTGCAGGGTCTTGTGGCCAATGAGACACTGGGCTATTTCCTGGCTAGAATCCACCTGTTCCTAACCTCAATTGGAATCAACCCGAAGTACCTTCGTTTCCGCCAACATATGGCTAACGAAATGGCTCACTATGCCTGCGATTGCTGGGACGCTGAGTGCTTAACCAGCTACGTAATACGTTCTCATATGCTGTGCAAATCCTGTAACAAAACAAAAACTACTCTTTCAATTCAATAGGGTTGGATAGAATGTGTCGGTTGCGCTGATCGATCGGCTTATGATCTGAAACAACACATGATTGCAACTGGAGTTCGTTTAGTGGCCGAGAAACGCCTAGCAGAACCGAAGGACATTCAAGTAACCGAAATTGTGACCAACAAGCAGGTCCTTGGAAAAACCTTCAAGAAAGATGCAAAGTCAATTACCGAAGCACTGTCTGCGTTATCAATAAATGAAATCGAGGAAGTCGAAAAGAATCTGACGGAGAATAAGTACGCTTACATTTAGACCAACCAAGAGTAGCAAGTTGTAAAACCGTTTGCATTTTGCAGGAAACACAATCTGTCGCTGAATGGCAATGCGTTTGAACTCACGAGTGACACAATTTCGGTGAAGCGTTCAACAAAGACCATTCATGTCGAGGAAATCGTTCCCAACGTCATTGAGCCATCTTTCGGTAACTATTAGTGCAGCTCAGTGTTGCCTTCTTGTTTGTTTATGAAGAATCTTCCTGCAGGAATTGGACGTGTGTTGTATTCGTTGCTCGAGCAGAACTTCCAGTGTCGCGACGGAGACGAACAAAGATGCTACTTTTCGCTGCCGGCAGTTGTAGCGCCTCTGAAGTGCTGCGTTCTGCCGCTCAGCAATAATGCAGAATTCATGCCGTTTATTAATAAATTATGTAAACTTCAACTTCAATTTCACATCCGCTTTTTGTAACTGTTTCGTATTGATTTTAGCGTCTGCTCTCACGAAGTCGGATATATCGCATAAGGTAGACGACTCGAGTGGATCTATTGGTACATTTTTTTATACCTTTCCGTTAAGTTGTTGTTTTTATGAAATTGTTTATCGAACAGGAAGACGCTATGCTCGCACAGATGAAATTGCTATACCCTATGGCATTACTATCGACTTTGACACGCTGAAAGAACCACATAGCGTCACTTTGCGTGAACGCGACTCTATGGCTCAAGTTCGCGTTTCGGTAACTAAGAAATGTTTATTTAAATGTACACAAAGTAACTTGCCGCGTTCCTACAGCTAGAGGATGTTGCAGACGTAGTTAAAGCCCTCTCAGTCGGCCGTGATAGCTGGAGTGATGTGTTACAAAAGTACCCGATTTTTGAACAACAAGTCGCAGCAAAGTAAGCAAAGAAGCTCAATAACGCCGTATGCACAACGAAACAATTCTGGTTGGCATGACAATTCAAAAAGAATAAAGCATTTATTGATCTGACGAATAGCTTTTATTTTTTCGTTTTTTTTTTGTTCTTAAATACATATATCCACTCGTGTCGTGAACTCATTAACGAACATTCGTCAACTATGTTCGAATAAATAAACAGCTCTTTTCAACTTGTTCGTTTTATTACAGTTTTGGGAACTGAAATCACAATTTTAGGCTAAACAAATGGCGCCCAACGTCAGAAGAGACAGATAATTTGTACGGTGTAGAGATGGTATTATGAATAGAGAAAACAGAAAAATATTTATGGGAAATCGATTAAGAAAACGAGTTGCAGATGTCTTACGTCAAGTAATTGCACATGCCCCACCGAAGAGGCGGTAGGAGTTTTGTGACCCGGGGTGTCAGCACGTAACTTGATACAATCGAGGTCTGGCAGCACCTAATTTGTCTCAATCGATTATCCTCGTAAATACATAAAACGAAACTCCAGAGTTTAAAGAGAGCGCCTGACTAAGGAACTCTACGGTGCATTAATCTTACACAGTCGCCGACAATGATTGGTCCCAGTAATGGACACCATGAAAGGGGAAGCTGAAAACATCAGTGATACAACGATGGTAAAAAAGGTTAACAAACCGGCAAATGGTGAGTAACAGTGGTGTATTATGGCAATACATACTCAGATATCTGACAGGTGGCACTATTATAAAAACCATAGACAAATCATACTGAGACCCCCAACTCGCAATACTTTTACCGCTGGCCCCCTAAATATTTTTTCACAATGCGCCATTTTGCTTTCCTATCGGTGCAATAATGTTAAAGGGATTTCCTTGCAAAAACTACAAAGAAAACAAAAAAAAAATGCTGCCAATTGTGGGGGAATGTGATTGAGTTCGGGAATAACATTTAAATATTACTGGATGCTATTGGTCTGGTATTTGTTAAAAGACGAATAATTTAATTTGTTTGGTTAATAAACCTATATAAAGGAGATGTTTTGCATACTAGAAACATGTATAAAAACAACATGGCCGTGTATTTTCCCTTTTGGGATATCATTTTTAAATACCTAACTGAAGAAGTTGCCTCAAGATGGTTTTATTTTTTCTCAACCAATCTACATTGTTAATTTTTCATTTTTCATAAATATTTTTAGCAAATGTAGAGTTTTCTCTAAAAAAAAATACTATCCACACATAGCGAATAATTTCAAATTTAACGGATAAAATTCTATGAACGCTTTCAGCAACTTTGCCCAAAGCAGAAGTGACATAATGCAAGTTCCGAGTGTGTTGCTGAGCCGGAGTTTTTGAAGTTACGTGACTAGGTTTGTTTGACGTGGCTAGTAGGTACTAGTGCCCACTAGTTCGCACTGAGAAGTGTCATCTAGTTTTCACGCCTGTCAAAAAGCAAAATCAACTGGGGTCAGGGGGTCGATTCTCGTTCCGTGATACTGTGAAATGAAAAGAGTTTTCACAAGTTCACACTGAATTCGATTCTCGATCTATGAAAAAATGAAAACAAATATCAGAAATTTTTCATATGATAAGTTTTTTATCACAGCAATTTCATTTGTGAAGAAGTGTGAAAACGTGATAAATATCAAAAATAAACGGGGACAAAGTTGTTGTTTTCATTCAACAAACTGAATGAAAACAACAAGCGCAGAAATGACGGATAGGTGACAGCATTTATCATTTAGTACATTTTAGTACACATTTAGACAACTGTTTATCATGATGAGTTCGAGAATCGCATTAGGTGTATTCGTGAAGTGATAAAATGAAAAGCGGCTGTGAAAACTGAAATGATAAATTATTTATCATTTCACAGTATCGCGCAACGGGAATCGACCCCCAGTTCAAGGCACAACTAGGGTGCCCTAGAAGCCATGTAAAACACAGGTTTTGAGTAACAGGGCGGTTTCACAGTGCTATATCGAACGCATTAGGGTTAACCCAGTGCGCACTAGGGCCCACGTCAAACAAACTTACTAGCGCACATAGCATTTGCCATCCCGTAAAAAAAAACCTCTAGACAAGTAATGGAAATATGTGTGGTTGTCTCAGTATGGTTTGTTTATAACAATAACTATCAGACGATCATCGTTGGAAGTAGATCTACAGTCGTTGATTAGACTCATTACATTTTTTCATGGCTTTGTTGTAAAAAACGAGGAAAATCCTCCATAGACGTCCATTATAACGAATATTCGATATAACGAGCACTTTTCAGATTTATATTTGTATCCCTATATAGCGAATGACGATTTGCTATGCGATGTAAAGAATGTTTGTGGAAATTGGATTAAAGCCGTAGACGTTTTCATTGGCAGAACCATCACATTAAATAAAAAAACGTTTAAAAAAAACGTTTAAATAAAAAAACTATAAAAAATCGATCGATATAACGAATGCATGACATCAAACATTTATCATTCGTTATACTGGACGTGAATAGTATTTCCTAAAGGTTGCTCCTTCCCAGAAAGCACTATTTTCAGATAATCAACGTTATCTACTATTTTTCACTGTTCTATAACGGCTTTTAATATATCCCAGGCTGTTTAAGTACATACCCCAAATATGGCCAACAATTGTTTCAACAAGCATTTGGTGATTTCTCTGCTGTGCACTTATGCTGGTACCACATTGTGTGCACACATAATTGACATTCTAAATTAGATGAAATGATTGTATAACTCCTCTGGCTATATTTTCTTTTTAATTATCCCGGATTCAGTTTATAAAAATCAAACACCCAAACAACAAGGCTGCTCACCTGTTTTGTATTTCAAAGAGACATTGGCTGTCCGCCAGATAGAAAACCAAAAGAAAATCTTTTAGCAAGATATGCAGACGTTAAGTTTTTTTTTTTTTTTTTCTACAGCTCGCCCATCTACTGTTTAGTTCCACGCCTACTTTTTCGGGAGCGAATCTATAATAGATAAGGTTTTCCTTTTCGAAACTATTTTTAACTTTTGTAATGAATGGTGACAGCCACGCGCATTTTTTTTTTTATAAACAAGTACATCTTATCTTAGCACCATTTGCACCAAGAAACTATCTATTCTAATAGTGCTTGCAACGCAGGGCTTTGATTTTTTTTCATTTTTGCATTCATGTACCTTGAAGAAATGATTGAAATATTCTCCTGGGTAAAGGGGTGTACGATTGAATTAATTTAATATGTGCCCAGTCTGTGAAAATGTCCTCATTATGGAGGTGCTCATAATGCTTGCAAGATACAGGTTAGTCTTAAAGGTATGTAGGTCTGTTACCGTAGTTTTCGCAATAAGAGGAAACATATTTTATATTGGAATGGTTTAAAGCAAAAATGGACAGTTCAAAAGTAATTGCCAATTAGTTTGCTCCAGTCATCTGAAAATAGAATGTCAATTGTCAAGTAATTAGGGACGTTCAAGTATCTCGTTTATTAAGTCTGACAGGTTGCTGACTTGATGTATGTATATCATTTTTGATTTTCTAAGATCGCTAAGATGAGCAGCTGTTTCAGTTGACGTTTATGGAGGGGTAGCCGATGAATTTGGTCAAGAAATTCGTGACCGAGTTTTGACAGTTCGCATATGTGACTGGAGTAGAAAAAGTGTCGTTTCCGACCATTCTAGTTCTTGCGTTCAAATCACATCTAGTCCAGATCAATCTATTCGACTTAAGACAACTAGATTCTTGAGTGTGCTCATTCTTGACCATTTATTCCTCCAAATATTATGCAAACTAAAAAGCTTTTCACGCGATTATCTAATAGCGGCCAATAGAAATAATTCTACAGATCTCTTCCACGTCAACCCTGAAAGGCAGGCAATCTGTTAACAAATATCACAAAACGAGTCGCGGTCAACATTTTTAGCAAAGCGAGTTTTAAATCTGTTATTTTACAGACTTTAGATGATGGCTCCTCTGACTATGATTAGTTAATACTTTTCCACTGTTGTACCCACTATTTATATTTTGCAAAGCAATATTCAAAAATAACTATATCGAAATAATCAGTTAGTTCCAAACTGACATTTGAGATTTATATTTGACAGCTGTAACATGATTTCCTCTTGTTTTCCCAGTAAAACATAATCGGATTAAATTTGGTAAAAAGGTGTTCGAAATTGTTTTTGTTTTTAAAAAGGTGTGTTTTTTGAGCATCGCAGCAACGTTCAGCATAAACTTAGGAATACAATGGGGACGTTCAAGGATCTAGTTTATTAAGTCTGACAGCTCTCTCCCTAAGTGTATCTCGGTTTTGATTGGGGGAAATCGGTCATATGAGCAGCTGTTTCAGTTGACGTTTATGGAGGCGTAGCCGACGAATCTAGTCAAGAAATTCGTGACTGAGTACTAAATTGACAGTTCTCAAATGTATCTGACCCAGAAAAAGTGACGTTCCCGACGAATCTCGTTTTTGCGTTCAGGTTACATCTCATTCAGACCAATGTAGTCGACTTAAGATAACTAGATTCTTGAATGCGGCCAATTAAACAATTACCCCCTATTTGACGACTTTGAAATTCACACTGGGTACTTATCCCGAGTGGAAGTGACTTGACAGCAGTAATTTACGTTGGAATCTTCCTGGTGATGTTTATAAACTCGTAAATTCAAAGTAAAAGTCGAGACACTCGTTCACAACATTTTATACCAGCTTGTTGTCTAACTCAAATACAAATGTTTTTATTTTGTTTGCTGACATAGGTGTTCAAAAAAACACGCCAATTGGTAACTTCAAAGCCAACTTTATTTCATTTCTAACTACCCGATTACTCAGTTAAGGCCCTGCAAAATTCACACGCCAATTTCTGGGTTCACCTTGAATCCGTCTACTCAAACTTTTCACACGAGAACTCACGACGCGGCCTGGTTATATTTTACGTTGACTGGAGGACATATATTTATGTGTCAGTATATTTCGGACGCACAGATTTTTAGAATTTTAATTATAGATCTCTTGCTCTTACCTTTAACTTAGCAACTATCAGTACTTGTCTTGCATTGAAAATATTTTTATTATTACCTAACAGCATTTTTATTTTATTTTTTTTTTTCACCCCAGTCTGAAGCAAACAAATAATAATTATAATTCACAATTGTTCAGCATTGTGCTGACTTTTGTGGTGACCTTTTGCTATCCATACATCTAAGGTTGTTTACAATACAATCTACGATTGTCTATTGTAGAGGTTCTCCCGACAACACCTGTTTTATATACCTATACTTACAAAAAGACCCACAGCGAATCTGCAATAAACAGAAAACAATTTAAAGACCGTTCGCCACACATTCCATTGAAATGCCTATTTTTAGTTATATTAGTGGATCTATATAAAAAAAAAATATAGGGTATAAATAATTTGCATAATCGCTCTTCGTGGTATATGTTGAACGTGTACAATGTGTTGCATTAGTTAAATTAATAATAAAAGTAAAATTTACTGTATTTGAAATCAGTTGCAATACGCGTTTCGAAATCAATACCAAAAATAGTCAAGAACAATATTCGATATAGGTATTTTTTAAGGTACCTACAACCATTTTGCCAGTTAAATATGTGTGTTTCTTTTTTGCTTTTGTTGTTTCTATAAGTATTAGGTTAAGAAATACTTTCCCATTGTCAAAATTGTTTTAATCATAATTTTGGGATTTCCTTCATTCATTTTCTCTGATGTGCTAAATGTGTTTTCCCGGGCATAAGAGAGTCTATTTGGGACTGATGCCAAAAACACGGAGCACTGTTATTTTCGGTTGGTACTCTCGAAGAGCGTATTTTCTCGCTGTCTTCAGTTGCCATCAATCGGTTCAATAGCGCGAACTTTCCCCTGGGTTTTCATCATCGGTGCTTATATAACTAGTTGAATTCGTTTCGTAAAGAAGGCATATTTCTAAAAGATCGTAAGTTTCAAAATATATAAAAACCGTTATAATGTGAATAAATATGCACCAACTTCGAATAGCTCTGTGATGTGTGTTTTTTTTTTTTTTAAATAGTGTTTAAATATATGTACGTACTATATGAAAAAAATTATCGCTGGGTATACCTACTGCCGATACTATATTCCAAATTTGGCAAAAAATAATAAAAAACGATGTATACACCGAGCAAAAATCACCTGAAAAGACGTTATATTCCTTAGAAGTAACATACAAGTAAACACAGCCTTGTGCTTTGATTTTTCACCTTTACACAATTAAATAATCCATAAACAAACCATTTGCATTGTTTGATGGAAAGAAGAAAAAAATGTCAAGAATTGAAACGAAAATACACATAGCTTATCCAAAAAAATTGGTTTCCAAATCCTCGAAAATGAATATACTATTTATAAAACGTAAAAGTGAATAATTTTATTTTAAAATGTTCATAATGTTCCCCCATATAGATACATCGAAAAAAAGTCGCTTTAACTATGTAGCATATTATGTACATTCATTAGTTGCTTAATTTTGAAGAAGAAAACGAACCTACTCCTTAGTTCGCAATTGCAAAATTTGGCCATTACACACAGGTACAGGTAGATTAGTGCGAGTAGAAAGTGTGGCATTTAAGTGTACCTATCATTTATATCTGTGGCATAACATATACGTACGAGCAATGATATAAATGCGAAAAAGCAGCGGCAGAGATAAATTTTTCAAAGAAAATTATTATAGAATTCGTACATACATTTGCACAATCTATACACTCGAGAATATTGTGTGTGCCTGTATACAATGAATATTTGGTGCACTTTTTTGACATGTCTATGCTGCAACCTGAATTAATTAAGTTATGAATATAAAAATAAATTACCCACGATGTGCCCTTTTTTGGATTATTAGAACAACAACAACAATACCAATATTACAGAACAAAAACTATACACCAGGTACAC
Organism: Cheilosia impressa; assembly: GCA_948293265.1. NCBI lineage: Eukaryota > Metazoa > Arthropoda > Insecta > Diptera > Syrphidae > Cheilosia > Cheilosia impressa. The sequence continues at coordinate 15,887,209 of OX411884.1, forward strand.
ACGTCGTATTCAGTTATCGATTGTTTCTCGTTTCGATTGCTTTTGCAATTTTATTTTGACCGAAGTACAACCCTGGATGATTGACATGTGTTTACATGTAACAATTGAATAAAACACCTCTCCGAATTTAGGATTCAAAATACGGAAGCCATGTCTTACGAAAGAGAACCAATAACTCTATTTTTCGTTTCATATAAAATTTAATCATTGTCATCAAATATAATTTCATAACATCACCACACACACATACAAGTATCAAGATCTCGCGCTTGGATAATTAAAGTGGAAAATATTTCATCATCATAGAGGAAAATCGTGTGTTCAAAGTGTTAAAAGAAAAGCCCATATGAATATACTTATTAGTAGCGCCTGGATGCCAAAGTATATTACCTCCTGCTATTTTTAGTACCTGTCAACTAAATAACAACCCTGTTAACGGACTAATAGCTAGTTGTGTTCAAAATTGTTGCTCATTCTGTATAGTTCTACCATATTACTTTTTTTTTAAATTTCCATTTTTTATTATTTTTGTCATACGACAGTTTTGTGGGTACTCATATATAATCGTATTCTATAATGAACTTGAAGGAAAAAGCCATTTTCGTTATCTTATATACGAACAAACCTGCACATCTGTTGCTACACATCGAAGCGAACCGATATGTTCATATGCGTATGAGTTTGCTCGCGTGTGCCATAATGCGGTTTGGCAACGAAATGTTTCATTGTGTTACGCTTCCTTAAGTGAAACGCAGTAGAGTGCATTAGGCATTAGTGCACCCCTGAGAAAGTCTCACAACAATACAGTCAATTTGTGTTTTATGTAATGGTTTTGAATATTATAAATAAACGGGAACTCAAATAGACTTTAGTTATATTCTAGGAGAAATTTTCAAATGTCAGCTATAAAAAATACACGTCATGTTTGACAGTGTAAAAAATATAAAAGAAACAACAATTTAAGCTCTACGAAGCTCTAGAATCGGCTTAGTTTTTAACAGTTTATATTACTACGATTGTATAAAGGCTATGTAAACATATTATGAAGATTTAAGACTTCCCAGTTCCCAATGCGCTTGGAACGGACATTTGCTGATACGACATACAGCAATTGAATTTTATCGGAAACTGTTATGCGTCAGCTTTTAGGAAGTACTCGTAGTACAAGCATTTAACTACGAAGAACTGAACTCATTATAAGTTGCATCATCAAAACAGCTTTCAGAGTTCTTTTGCGGCAATAAATCATAAATTCAACTGTCAAACTGTAATCTAGAGTTGAGGCTACATAAACATTGATCCAATGTGTTTCATTTGTTTTCCTGTTTATCGCTGGTTTAATAACATTAATTGTTGCTTTTAAAACACCTTGTCAAGTAATGAATTATCCTCGTCAAATTTGCGGACGCTATTGTGGTGTGCAAGAACCGTCAAAAAATTTCCCGACTCGAGCTAGATCTGAAACTATCGATCTTGTTCGTTATTTTTTTTACATATCCTTTTGTTTAGCTATTGCAGTAGTGTAGAAGGAAATGAAAAGATGGATTAATTAATCGCGCAATTATGTCAGCAAATCAAAACTGGAGAATGGCGGTGAACTCTTCCTTTCAAACCAATATAAATGTCAGCAACTGTTTGATGATAATTATAGGAAGTATAAGCCAACAGACCGAAAGAATTAAACGAAAGCTATTAGACTATAAGTACTTTTCCGAAAAAGTTATTGATTTTTTTTGCAGAATAGCAATTTGAGAATTATTTATATGCCAATTCCTTCCAAATAATTTAAAATAAATAAAAACTTGAGGCAACTCGTCTATATAACATCTTAGGTTTGGGGTTAGGAGCCCTTTGTTTGTGAGTTTTACATTTCGGAACATTTCCATTCGTGATTAAACGGTCAAAAGTGAACATACTCGGCTACCAAACGAACAAAAATCCATCTGTCTTCGTGCATGACTTTGGTTTTGCTTGACATTTTGCTGGAGTAGGTATAAAATAAAAAAAAACAAGACTTAATTTAAATAAATGTTTATTAAACAAATCTGTTCTGAAGTTTGTTGAACTTTTGTTTCTAACACTGACATAAACAATAGAATCTAGTGCATACATTCATAATGACTTTTATTTATTCAGATTTAATTTAGTGACTCTTCTTGGTCAACCCTAAGAAAGACCAATTTATATTTTAAACCGTTAACCATCTAATGTCAAACGCCGTATCATCAAAATGTTTGATGTCCCTCCTATCCATCACGGGATAATGTTTATGATGCTTTGGGCAATCTATAATATTCGATCTTCCGCCACTGACTTTAAACATATTCCCATTCGGTGCGCAAATATTTGTTTCCCAATGAAATGAATTTCCTAGCGAAACACAAAGAACTGTCAGTCATTAGGTTTCTGGCAGTAGGGGTTTTTTTTTTTTTGGTATATGGACCATCTGCGATCTGGCGTTTGCTAAATAACCAAATTTGATCTTAAAAAAAGCGATTTGTAAATGTCGGTGAAAAAATTTCGAGGTGAAAATGAACTTTCTGTCAAAAAACTAGTTTGCTCCGGGAGCAAGGTATAATAAATCATCTGGTGGCCAATTTGTTGACGTTTCCTTTTACCTAATTGGGATTCAGTGTTTAGGAGAAAGCACTTAGTTTTAATTAATTCAAACCGTGAAATTAAAGATACCTAGGCATTTCTGTTTTACAATTAAAATTTGGATATCACTTTTTGTTTATGACTTTATTTTTATTTATTTTTATTTTATAACAATGTCAATGTGTTTGATGTTTACAATTTGTGGCATCGAGTTGTTTTTTTTAATAAAGTCATTTTTTGAAGGCAGTTTGAAAAGAAAATTAAATTCGTTACAAATTACAAATATAGTTGGTCGACATGATGTACGGGGAACCTAAAAAAAAGTGTATACCCCTACTAAACTTCACTTTTATAGGGATTTCATAACCTTTCGAGTTGTTATTGAATTTGAAACCCGACTGCACATTTGAAACACGAGCTTAATAAGTATAAGATTGACGCGACTGTTTACAGTTTTAATTCGGCCAAGATTTTTGCTGTAACTCATAGGCAGCAACTATCCGAATTTACTTCAAGTCACTATTTTTCGGGATAAAAATTGAGACATATGTCGTCGACAGTAGACACATACATTTGGTGCTAATAACCCTATTTGAAATGCGTATCTTTCTTCACCTTACTTCTGTATCATTATAACTCAGAGCATGTAAACTATTTTTTACTCTATGATGGCCGCTACTGATCTACCAGTTTTAATACTTTATTGTATTCTCTATTGTAATATTCTGTGAACCACATGGATAAAGTGAAGAGTAAATACACGTCGATAATTATCCTTCGCTGCTACCTGCAAATGGGGACTGAAACCCAATCTCCACTCAAACTACCTGGCACACACAGATCCACGGTCCGCCATCATGAGTGAGTGGGTGGTGAGCGTTGGATAATGACGGACGCCGAATAGAAACGCGTGTAGCTTCTTGTATTTCAAATGTTCACCTTTGGAAACCCCACAGAGCATTTTTCTTTATTTTGAATCTAAATTAGTTTTCGAGTTATAGGCATTCTAAACAAGAAAACCAGTCGTCGGGGAATGCATTAAAAACATTCGTTTAAATATATTGTATTAAATAATAAAGCTCTTTAAAGCTAAGCCAATAATAAAGGAATAAAACGATTTCGAAAGTTTTCGAAAGAAAAACATATTTTCTATTTATATTTCCCATCTATCTGTGTGCTATTTTTATACCTTAAAATGTCGAGAACTCGAAAACCGAGAGAGATTCTTGAATAAATAATAAGACATTTTTTTCCTTGTGGCGCGGTCTAATAAATGTATCAAAATACGAAATTAAATTACAGAAATTATTAGTTTATTTTTTTAAAAATGTATTTTTTTAGCCGACTGCATATGATGACAGGAATTAATTGCATCGCTTTAGAGGTTAAAGGGTTGAACTTTGTTTGCGCTGCCGCTGCTTTTCGAACAAACCAAATAATGTGCCAGTTAAATTGCACTCTGAAATGTACACTCGAAAATGAAATTCAACGTATATTGATTTCCTTTCTGTTTGATTTGCAGGACATTTCTTTTTGTTCTCTTTACACACTCACATTTAATTAAGAAACGTTTGAAATCGAGGCCAACATGAATTAGATATTGCATAATTGTTAAAGGGAAATTTATCTGTTGTATAGGATCACATCTCACTCTTATTAAGATCGGAACTACACTTTCCTCTCACTCTTCGAATACATTTTGTCATATTTGACAGGTGGAGAAACTCGGCTCGTTCATGGGTAGAAGAAAGGTATACAAAAAGCAGTGAAAGTAAATGTAATACCTACTGATTAATAAAAAGTTTTGGCACTTAGTTGAGCTTAGGTTAAGTTCAACTAGTTTAAGTTTAACTAGGTTATGTTAGGTTAAGTTTGGCCGTTATGAGGTTCCTTATATGCAATGAAAAATCCACCACAAACTTCACATATTCTTTCTTCAAGAAGCTAAAATAATTTTCGTCTTAGCGTTCGCATTCGTACTTCTTTGGATACTCGCTTTTTGATCTTCCGCGTGGATTTTGGCGAATCGCCGGAAATTCATACATCGTATTCAAACTCAAAACGACATTCGAAGTCAGCGTGAACTTAGAAAGAGTAAAAGCAAACGAAATGTATTCCTTGTGCATAAAATTTTATAAAATGTGCTGTTCAAATATTTTCTTTTGAATTGCACTCTTGTTTATTAAGTTTTCTTGAAGACGTCAATATTCGTCAACACAAGTCACAGAATTTAATGTGGTCGGCTCTGAAACATAACGTATTCTCAGTGGAGTGGACATTGACGTTGTCGACCATCTGGCGTCTATGTACACCGGTGGCGTTGTGATTTTAGCATAATAACATATTCTAAACTGTTCTGACGTCAATCCCACACACGTTGTGTTGTATCATAATATTATTCGAAAAGAGAGGCAGCAGACAATTAGTTAACGTTAACATCAATCTTTTTGTTGTTTTAAAGCGGAACGTTAATAATAATAAAGTTGGCATTGTGGTCTATTTTACGCTTCAATGTGTATGTGTAATAAATCAACGTACATGTAGAAGCGTCACAAGCAAAAGTTTGGTCATTTGCTTAACTAATAAGCAGACAGCCATTAGCTTTAAATAAAATTGCCCTTCAGTAACTACTTTGAATAAAAATTTCCACAAATACAATACGAAACTAAAGAGAAGGTACCTAAATAAATTCTAACTTCTGGTTTTTATTTGGTTCAGAAGTCTCGTGGTGTAGTTCACCATCACCGTGCGTACTCGCTTCATTTTATGACATATCATAAAAAATTAAAAAAATAACAGATAAATGAAATAAAATTGATACACTTTAAATAAAACGATTAAAAATATACTAAAATTCATGTTGTTATACGCTCAAAGGCACTCATTAGTTTGTTAAATAAACATTTCTATTTCTTTTAGTAGGAAATGCATAAATATAGTGAAAACAAACAGACTGGACATTGCGTCTTTAATGGTTTAATTACCGTATTTGCTTTTTGAACTGGTGTTTAAATTCTAGAGGCGGTTATTTTCTACTTCCTGTATCCACTTGGCGGTAGCGGTTTTTTTTGGTTGGGACATACATTCAGAGTTTGTCGATACAAGAGATGTGTAACATTATTTAGAACTATTTTCCGAACTTTTAAGCCAGTGAGAACATTTTTCCACGGGCCATAAGGTGTCAATCATAAAGTATCCAGGGTTAAATACAAATTTGACGTTTTTTGAGTTCGCTGAGCCAAGAGTTTGCTGGATTTATAATATACTTTCACCCGACAATAACTATAACTATTGTCGGGCGATTAATTTATTGAATGCATAATAATTATTATTATAAATGTGTTATAACACATTTGTGACAGAATTCGCGTGTCATAACTTGCGTAAACTTCGCAATTTGGCACGCGCAGAAAAAAACAAACAATAATTATGAGTAGGTGATGTGGCAACATCTACGTAAGCGTCATACGGCACATTGCCCATATCTATCCTTTTTATAAACGTTGTGACATCATCTTAATACGAAGGGGAGATATATATTTACTTTGAGTTTACTTGTTAGTGACACTAAAATGAATACCGGGCCCACGCGCCAACTAATATTTTTCGTATGTGTGTAGGTATGTAGCGGTTGCGACTTGGAAAATGGGAACGTTGGTCTTCACAGTAAGCACCAGTTAGATTTTCCAATTAGTAAAATAATCTAGACCAATATAAATACAGTCATACGACTGCTGCTAGCTGTCAGACACCAGACATAGGTAATGAACTATATACCTAGTTTCTTAACGTCCCCATTTTCGATCATTTTAACAGATGAGGGTATTTAAATAGATGTGTACATAAGTTTGAAATGGCAGTCAACATATTGCCATTCCATTGGGATTTTCAGATTTTTCGTGCCCAATGGAATATGAAATCTTTTTTATGGTGCTGTTCTAAATTCTGATTTGTGTGTATAAAAATCCATTCCTTTATGTTGATATCCAAGGGATAATGCCGTCATCTAAAAACGTAAATTATGACATAACATACTTCAATGTTTGACAAATGTCGAATGTTTTGTTTTTAGTAAAAGTAGGTGTAAATCTCGAGCAGGAATCGACATTTACCAGATTGCTCTGACTCTGAAAAATGTTTTTTTTTGCGGCCAGTAGAACATGAAATCCGACAGGAGCAGGAGAGCAGGAAAACTGTTCTGATTCTGAAAAAAGTGTTTTTTTCTGTGATAATGGATAACGACATAAAGTTTTCAGTACAATCCCATGAGCTGTCTTAGGCCGCATATCAGAGATATCACCAATACCACGCCAGTAGCCATAAAATAATTTACTACCTTGCAGGATCATTTTTGACAATTGAAAACTCGTTTTTAACCACAACAGTGTCAGAAAATTATACGAGGATGCATTTTAAGCACAATTGAGACACGGCATTATACTGTAAAAATCTGTTAATCTGTCAAATTGCAATTCTCGGACAAATCTTCATACATTAGCTGGGCTACTATTCTCAACAACCAAGCATCGCCAATTAGCCTGAGTCCGCACAAATACCATTTTATCAACCAATCATCTTTATTAAGCTTTCAGTGTATTGCCTAGCCCTTATTTCCCCTATCGAGCAGCTTACACTTCGACCCCACTAAAATGTTCTAAAAATAGTAAAAGCAATTTAAAGTACTGCCTTGTCCAAATATGACGTTTAAAAACCGAATATTGCGGGCTATAAATAAATGAGTTGCAAGTGCATTTTTTAAAGCGGTTATTCATCCAGAACTGAAAATTGTTCACATTATTATATAATTTTCGCAATAGGTTCCGTTTTTTTTTATAAGTCATCGACCCCGAATACCTCGAAATAGATCAAACCAAGTACCTGTCTGTACGCTACACACTACTGCCCGGAAAGTCAGGGTCTCCGGACCGGATCACATCGCTAAAGCTGTTCGCAGACTGATTTCTTCTATCTCTCTCTCTCTCTCTCTTCCTACCTACCATTTTTATTTTTGTACTTGAGGTGACTATCTCAGTTTATATGTGTGTTCTTTTTCAACACACCTAGAACATAATTCGGTATTGTGACACACTTATTTTGTGCCATGGGTAAAGTAGACTATGCGCATCAAATGTATGAATGTGTGCAAGTTACGTTATAACTTATAACCTGTTTCCACAAGGTCGTCGAACAAAGAAAATAAAACATGGGATAAGTTTGACAGCCATTTTTCTCATGTCATCTTATTGGGTTGACAGTTGAGTACGAGGAGGGCTTGCGAATTCGTTTTGAATATTTTTCTGTCTGCATTTTTGGTCAATAGTCAATTCGTTTTATAACTTTTGATCAACCAACTTAAACTTTCCGGTTGTGATAAAGGTTGCCGCACATCTTTTACACATTTCTTAACTGCATACACAATAAATTTCGCTTTCAATTTATTGTAAAAGTATTATAAAAGAGACTGGTGAGTAGTGTCTTACAACAAAGTAAAAAAAAAAACCAAAAAAATATAACTTTTACGCCAACGGCACGTGTGCTTTTGTTTTATCCTTTGTCTGTGAAAACATTTGAAGTCGTGGATTTAACCAAAAATAAACGCATTAATTTGCAGCAATTGCAACGAGGCGCACAACAAAATAAAGTAATCCTTGGATTATCAAATACGAATACTATTTTTTGTACTCACATTGAAATGAAGTAACAAGTGATGAAAGTTTTTTTTTACGTGATTGTGCAAATTTTGTTCCAGAAAGTTTGTGAAAATCATTGAATAAATTAACAGGAATTTATTCGCTTTTCGGAACGATTGTTAAACGATTGATAGAAAACTGTATTAAAGTGAAGACTAAAGGAAGCTTGCCGCTAAGCAAAGTGTAAACAAGTTATCGGGGAATTTTAAAAATATTTTAACATTTCTTCAGAGGTTATGATTTTTTCAATTTTCAATGCTGACATTTTTTTACGCAAATTTGTGGTAAAAAAATTGCGTTATTGATTACAACCCGTTTTGTGTAATACTTTTGTGAATGTGCATTGACGTATGAAAAACTTCTGTTAAAGGAACTCTTTTCTTCTCCTTAAATTCTAATCTAAAAAGAAAAAACAAACCAACTTCTGTGATTCACACATTTTTTGGCGTATGCCGCAGAGATTTCGCAACGGAAAAAAAAAAAATAAAATAATGGTTGCAATCGTCGTAAGTAGGAATGGCGCGCCAACCACCGATTCTAAAGCTGACGTGTTCTTAGAGTTGGTATTTTTGTTGTACTGTGTACATATTTACAACTTGGTAATCTGCTTTGTGGAAGATCCAGTGAAAGTTCATATATGCATACGTACATGCACGGGGTTTTCATTTGCAAGTTTACACATTTTTTATTCTTACTTTTCTGTTTGTTTAGTAATTTATTCATCTAATCAGCAAGGGCATGCAAGTAGGCAAATTCAATGCGAGTCATTGTAGCTGTTTAAGGAAGTGTTGGAAGTGTTGAGTGAGTTGGGTTTTGGTCGAAGGTGTTCGAAATCGGTACTAATATCGGGCGGTAACGTGCGTAGGTTTTTTTTTATCATACATGTTAAGAGTACAACTTTTGATAACACGTAGAACACGCGGAGCAACTATTTAAGTAGAATATCCCAAGATCTCGCCGGCATTACCAATCGAAGATTAGCCACTCAGTGACTTGCTGGGGTTTGTCCTATTTATTACGTAAATACATTTCCCTGATCAAATAAGGGCTCGTTTTTGGTTTGTGTATGACTTGCCTGCACATAGAAAAGCAGAGCCACGTACCCGTTTAGCTAACTAAAAAGCCACATGACAGTGAAACAAATTAGGAGACAACCAGCCACCAATGTTTCGGAAATGATTTTAGGGTTTGGCACTTATTTATTTATAGCATCGCAGCAAAGTGACTCGGGATAACATTATTTTTAATCATTTCCTCCTTAATTTCTTGCAAAAACTACCAACAAAACATTCTCGATGTGGCTTCCAACACTTGAAACGTGTATAAAGTGCCTGCTCAAGTAAACCTCAGCTGCTTGGATGGTTCTTCAACACGCTGTTCATTGACCCGTTCCCAATTGTGTTTATGGATTCCAGTAAAGTAATTTTTTTGCAATGAACCTTTGTGATGTGGTGTTGCTTCCTAGGGGTTCAGCAACGCATGCAACCCTAAGTGCGATGCCGCTATCCGTGAATGGGCAATTGGTGGAGGAGTTGAATTAATTGTCCACAAATGGCGGGCGATAGTTGTACTACCTTCATCCATCTACCTTGCTTTATCTACCTAAGAAAGACGTCTTATAAGAGCAACTAATTGTTGGCTGCTGACTAATAAGAAGTGCTGAGGATAAAAATCAAAACCCAATTATCATGACTTGTTGAAAATGACTTTCCAAACTCAAGGAACTTGTGCGATTCCATATAAAAATTATTGAGTGCCAACTAAACGTCTTACTTCATAAAGAAAAGGCAACAAAATAACTAAAACCGCGGCGTTTATAAAGCATCTTGAGTTTTGCTTCCTTGTCCACTACCTAATAACGATGTTACAGCTGCTTAGTCAATATCACGCCAAGGACTGACATTTTTATACCCTCCACAGGAAGGTATATTCACTTTGTCATTACATTTGTAACGCCAAGAAGAAGTCACCGGCGACCTCATACTTTATATTCTGAATCAGAATCACATTCTGAATCGATTTAGCCATGTCCGTCTGTCTGTCTGTCTGTTGAAAGCACGATAGCGCCCAAAGTAATTGACGTAGGTGAATGAAATTTGGTGAAGGGACTTCCTTTCATCGGCGTCAGGTTGGTATTGAAAATGGGCTATATCGGTCAGGTAGTTCTGGTATTTTGCACGACTTGTATGCAGTGGAGGGTATCAAGCATCGGCCAGGCTGATGATAACACTTTTCCTTGTTTTCTATTTAACCACGCATCATGAAATGCCAACCTGCATTCTATCAGTCAGACAACTGAGGAGATCTAAAAACGTGTCAACAAACTTCATTTTGTTTTCAAAGACATACAAAAGCTGTCGTCCACGTACCTACCTACCTCTTTTAAATGATGGGCTCTACTGACTGTGTTTCTTAGTGCCATTGATGTGAATGAATGTACTTTATCAGCCATTTGGTTTACAATTCCACAATTCTGCTGTCATAAGACGTGATTTGTAAATACAGGGCGGCGCTTGTCGCTCTGAAGACTGCTGGAGTGTCAGGTAGTTAGGAATGGTCGCGTTAGAGTCGGACGTTTTGTTCTCAACGATTCGCAGTGACCACTGGTAAAGAAGTGCACTTTTTCGGCAGAAGTATGCTTTTTAAACGCCCGCTCATTCGTTGCAGTTGCAGTGCATCGGGCTTTTCGGTGACCGCACGCACTTCCTCCGCCTGCTTGTACTCCATCGATTTGAGGTGGATAGATATATGTACTTAGAAGCCGAGGAAATGTTTTAGCGATAAGAAGAAAGCAAGGAGCTGCGAAAATTTCGGGAAATGTGCGCGAATTCTGTCGCTTTGGACAACTAACGATGTTCCCATGTTCGGATTGTGTTTGGTGTTTCAGATGTTGCACTTAGGCCCGTTTGCTGATACGACTCATAGCGAATTTAAGTGACACATAAACTTCTATGTGACAGTTTATGCCCTAAAAAATAAGTATTTAAGTAGAACTTAAATCGTTAAGAGTCGTATGAGCAACCGCCCCTTAATCATCGTGCAGCATGGCCGAGAAGTACGTTTTCACTAGCGACAATCGGTGCCATCTTCTCGGAAAGTACTAGATTGCCATCTTCTTCAATGTTTATATTTATTTGAAGAGCGTCAGTCCTAACTTTAAAAAAATTGCCGGGTTTAGCAGGAACAGAGTGGCATAGGTTTGAATAATCTTTATTGCGAGTGGATTTCTGTTTTATTTTTACTGTCACATAAAAGTTTATTTATAAATAAACAAATGACTCGGCGCTGCAAACGGTCAGTGCTTATAAACATTTTTGATAACTTGAGGCTGTACTTACATTTTATGCAAAGAACTCTATCTGATCTTGTTTGGCGATAACAATTGTCAATCAGCACACGATACGTGTTTGTTTGCTCGCTTCTGATAGAAGATATTTATATCGGTGAAATGATTGCAAACAAAAAAAACACACAACAGAGCGATACATATTTATACAAAATTTTTGTTTTCTTGTTGAATTGTTTTGTTGAATTGCGCATTTGATTTTTATAATTGCAGAACTGGTGAAATATTGTTTGTGAGATGGAAGACGGTCACGCTAAAACCGTCGAACAGGCGTTAAATTTCTTCCAGACAGATGGCGAAGGTGGTTTATCTCTTGATCAAGTGAAACGAAACCAGGAAAAATATGGCCCAAACGGTAAGAAATAACTCCAATCCGGTTGCAATTGAATGTACAATTTTTTTTCTGTTTGTTTTCTTTGTGCAGAATTGCCGACAGAAGAGGGAAAATCTATATGGCAACTTGTCCTAGAACAGTTCGATGATCTTCTAGTTAAAATCTTGCTGCTAGCCGCCATTATTTCCTTTGTAAGTACTTGTGACAATAATTCTCTGGCTGTTTTAGTGGTCGTTGGTAGTGATGGGCTGCACAGAATAGTTGCGGCATTTTGATTCTATTTGTCGGGTGGCTGCCATCGGACTTAGTTTTCATTTTGATCTCTAAAGCTGATTTGATGGCATTTGCAACTGGAATGATGATGATTTACTCATTACACGATGGCACGTGTTTGTGGACAGGATGTCTATGGAAAAAGTGCGCTGCGCCAGCGGCCACTGTGTCTGTGTCTCCTCCAAAAACACACAATTCGTCATCATTTTCGAATGTCGCGGGTAAAATATGTTAAATTTAACTTTCTTAATGGCGCCACCGACTCTAACCCAACAGGGGCAATCCCAATACGAGTGGAGGAGCCTTGTCATCTAGGCAAAGCCTGCCTTCGAAGAGACATTGCATTGAACAGACAATCTAAACCAAAGTTTGCACCTGTTCTTTCCTCAAAAGCCCAACCTCTTCGATAGGTTCACTGACTTTCTTCTGGGAGACCTTCAGTCAGAAACAATGCTCTTCGCCCTTATCAACGAACACGTACCACGCCCGCTAGAATGTGCCACGCTCTACAATCTTGCATCAGCTTTCTAACTTTCTTAATGTTTACTAATTGGCTTTGTTTCTTTTCCATTCCAAACCAGGTGTTAGCGCTGTTTGAGGATCATGAAGACACATTTACCGCTTTCGTTGAACCCCTAGTTATTTTACTTATTTTAATTGCAAACGCAGTCGTAGGCGTTTGGCAAGAAAGAAATGCCGAATCAGCCATCGAAGCGCTCAAAGAATACGAACCCGAAATGGGTAAAGTGATGCGTCAAGACAAATCTGGCGTACAAAAAATTAGGGCCAAGGATATTGTGCCTGGTGATATAGTTGAAGTATCCGTAGGTGATAAGATTCCTGCCGACATTCGTATTACACACATTTATTCGACAACACTGCGAATTGATCAGTCCATCCTGACTGGTGAATCTGTTTCTGTAATTAAACACACCGACGCTATACCCGATCCACGTGCTGTTAACCAAGATAAAAAGAACATTCTATTCTCTGGTACCAATGTTGCTGCAGGAAAGGCCAAGGGAATCGTTATTGGAACCGGCTTGAACACCGCCATCGGCAAGATCCGTACCGAAATGTCAGAGACGGAGGAAATTAAGACCCCACTCCAACAGAAACTCGATGAATTCGGCGAGCAATTGTCCAAGGTTATTTCGATTATTTGCGTCGCAGTATGGGCCATCAATATTGGACATTTCAATGATCCCGCTCACGGCGGCTCATGGATCAAGGGAGCCATTTACTATTTCAAGATTGCCGTCGCTCTGGCCGTAGCCGCTATCCCAGAAGGTTTGCCAGCTGTCATCACAACCTGTTTGGCTTTGGGCACCCGTCGTATGGCCAAGAAGAATGCCATTGTCCGTTCACTGCCATCGGTTGAAACCCTGGGTTGCACCTCAGTCATCTGCTCAGATAAGACTGGCACACTGACCACAAATCAAATGTCTGTATCACGTATGCTCATCTTCGACAAAGTCGAGGGTAACGAGAGCAGCTTCCTGGAATTCGAATTGACTGGATCCACCTACGAGCCCATCGGCGACTTGTTCTTGGGTAACTCCAAGGCCAAGGCCTCAGAATACGATACTCTGCAGGAAATCGCAACCATCTGCATCATGTGCAATGACTCCGCTATTGATTACAACGAATTCAAGCAATGCTTCGAGAAGGTTGGTGAGGCAACTGAGACAGCTTTGATTGTGCTCGCCGAGAAGTTGAATCCCTTCAATGTAACCAAGCTTGGCTTGGACAGGCGTTCATCCGCTATTGCCGTACGTCAGGAAATCGAGACCAAGTGGAAGAAGGAATTCACCCTTGAATTCTCCAGAGATCGCAAATCCATGTCATCGTACTGCACCCCATTGAAGTCGTCTCGCCTGGGAACCGGACCAAAACTGTTCGTCAAGGGAGCACCAGAAGGCGTTCTCGATCGTTGTACTCATGCTCGTGTTGGACAAAACAAGGTGCCATTGAGCTCCACCCTGAAGAACAGGATTCTCGAACTCACCCGCCAATACGGTACCGGCCGCGACACCCTTCGTTGCCTTGCCCTGGCCACCGGCGACAACCCAATTAAGCCAAATGAAATGGATCTCGGCGATTCCACCAAGTTCTTCCAATACGAAGTCAATCTAACATTCGTCGGTGTCGTTGGTATGCTTGATCCCCCAAGGAAAGAAGTTTTCGATTCAATTGTTCGTTGCCGTGCCGCTGGTATCCGTGTCATTGTCATTACTGGTGATAACAAGGCCACAGCCGAGGCCATCTGCCGTCGTATTGGAGTGTTCACCGAGGAGGAGGACACAACTGGAAAGTCATACTCTGGTCGTGAATTCGATGATCTATCGCCCGCCGAACAAAAGTCCGCCTGCGCCAGGGCCCGTCTCTTCTCGCGTGTGGAACCCCAGCACAAATCCAAGATCGTTGAGTATTTACAGAGCATGAATGAAATCTCCGCCATGACTGGTGATGGTGTCAATGACGCGCCCGCCTTGAAGAAAGCTGAAATCGGAATTGCTATGGGTTCGGGAACCGCTGTCGCTAAGTCTGCCGCTGAGATGGTCTTGGCCGATGATAACTTCTCATCCATTGTGTCTGCTGTTGAAGAGGGTCGCGCTATTTACAACAACATGAAACAGTTCATTCGTTATTTGATCTCTTCGAACATCGGTGAAGTGGTTTCGATTTTCCTTACAGCTGCCCTGGGTCTGCCCGAAGCCTTGATTCCCGTTCAGCTGTTGTGGGTCAACTTGGTAAGCAGCCGCCAATTTGTGCAATTTCCTCGGGTACTAAGTGTTTGCTTCTAGGTAACAGATGGTTTGCCCGCCACTGCCTTAGGTTTCAATCCACCTGATCTCGATATTATGGAGAAACCCCCACGTAAGGCAGATGAAGGTCTCATTTCTGGATGGTTGTTCTTCCGGTAAGTCCTGCCCGATGTCACTTAAAGAAATTTTTACCTAAGTCTATGATTTCATGCAGATACATGGCTATTGGAGGTTACGTCGGCGCTGCCACTGTTGGCGCAGCCGCTTGGTGGTTCATCTTCTCTGAAAACGGCCCACATCTATCATACTGGCAATTGACTCATCACTTGTCCTGCCTCGGCGGCGGAGACGACTTCAAGGGAGTCGACTGCAAGATCTTCTCCGATCCACATGCCATGACAATGGCTCTCTCAGTACTTGTGACAATCGAAATGTTAAACGCAATGAACAGGTAACTTACCACACCCGCTAACAGGTCGCAGCTGATTTTCATTCCAACTTCTTTCTCTTCCTCCAGTTTATCAGAAAATCAATCGCTGATAAGTATGCCCCCATGGTCTAACATGTGGCTGATTGGATCAATGGCATTGTCCTTCACTCTACATTTCGTTATTCTATACGTAGATGTTCTATCGGTAAGCAATTGGCCTTGTTTTCTTTATGCGACATATATATATTTTTGGCTTATGATTCACTTTAGGTTTTATCAGCTCTGGCAGAGCTTTATTTGTTTGATTTTGGTCGTGTGATAGAATAGAGAAAACAACAAACTGCGTTGGTCTTATGAACACCAAGGAAGTGTTTGCGATTCAATAATTGCGACATTCTTGGCTCTTTAATTAGCTGCTAAACGTTTGCGGCTGTCCTGATGTGATGTGTTTATCTAAGCGGCTGCCTTATCGTTGTTTTTCAATTAAACTACGCGATGCGAGGTCTGTGACCTTTAATTATAGAGAACATGAGGTACCGACTTTAAGCGTGACCAAAACGTCAACCACTTTTGTTTTAACACAGCGTAGTGCAGCAGAGCATCGTCTATTTAAAGTCGACATAATTTCGGGTGTTCTCTGTGCAGCGGAATACTTTCTGTCTAAATGGTGGCCTTGACCATGCGACGAAAAAGGAGAATTCTTTCTTTGATCTTCAGATTGGTGGTTGGATCTCTATGAAGAATGGCCCTTCTGTTAAATTTTGTGTCATTGCGTCATAATAAGGTACTCGAGAGCCTATGACTTTGTATTGCAGAGTGACCTAAAAATTAATTAAATTAAGCTCTGGGGCTTTTTAAGACATGGTGAATGTTGGTTTTTGTTCACGTAGCAATCCAATTGTCTGTGGAATCGTCAAGCAATATGACTGATGTCATTGTTATTGGGCACATATTGAACAGCGCGATGCCCAGAAATGCAAAAGGAATGGTGGCGGGCCATTAGCAACATGCTTTTTTTATGTCACACGTATTCACAGACGGGGGTTGAAATTACAAAAACAACAATGTAAACAAATGGAATTTGGGGGGGATAGACGTACGAAAGATATCCATCTCTTTTATTCATTCATCTCTGATGAGGGCTGTAAATTGTCCTTTATGAACGCAAATACTGCCAAACTTCTGCGATGATAATGCAGTTCTTTTACACTAATACTGCATTTACACCATCACGCACGCGCATTTTAGCACGAGACGGGACAGAGAGATCTGTTTTGTTCGCAGCCAATGCTAGTAAAGGCGTAAAAATGAGATCATAAATCAGACGCCTAAAGTGTCATGGATGTTGAACCCATAATTATAAAAAAAATCTCTGCAATCACTTGAAAACATTTCTATTTCTGATTTAAAACATGTCAAATGAGAGTGGTAATTAATTTCAGTAAATAAAACCAACAATTCATTAATCAGTTATGGGAAATATATAAATAATTGTCCGTTCACCACTTTCGGAAGGCATTTTCTTTTATTGGAAAGAGAAATTTCGTAAGCCATCGTTAAAAAATATTAAAATGATGAACTTTCCCAAAGTACATAAACAAGATGGCCGACCAAAAAACGTGTCACACTATTTTGCGTGTTAAGTAATAAATGCCGTCCCTTTCAGTTTCACGGCTATTTAGCATCCCTTTAATCATCCGTGTTAGGAATGTGTGATCGTGTAAAATGCGGCATAATTGACGTGAAAATTGCAGGAATGTAAAAAATTAATTGTTCAGCCATGAATTTCTTGACTAGATTCGACGGCTACCCCTCTATAAACGTCAACTGAAACAGCTGCTCATATGACCGTTTTCCCCCAATCAAAACCAAGACAAAACAGAAACAGATCCATAAAAACATGGCTGCCGCATATTCTGTCAAATTGTGTTTCGTTTGATTACATTTTATCTTTGACTTCAACGAAAAAATGGAACAGATTTTGGAAATGTTCAGTGAAGACGATTAACATGAAGCTAATTGTCGAATTGCGGCCTATAATCAAGCAGAGCGGCAGTTTGCAGACGATTTCGATTTGTTTGTTTGTTATTTAGGTGACAAATGCAGAAAAATCCAAACAAAAAAACATGTCACTTGGTGCCTTTACTAAACTAGATACTTGAGCGTCCCCATTCTCGATGCATTGTTTGCTTTTGTTTGCGCAGTTGATGCGTTCACAATGCGTCTAGGAAAAGTATGCATTTCATCAATGTAATCAGTTTTGGAACGCTTGATTAAGCAGTGATGCAGAAGTACTGCGTTTTGGAATTCAACACTTCTCCAGATGAAACCAATTTTTTCTGACACAAACTGTTCGTCTATGTACGTCAAAACTTGGCCCACCTTACCCATTAAAAGATGTCTGCGCACTTTACTGCCCTCGCTTCGATTGAATAGTGAAATTTGAAATGCATATATATATTTTTAGATTAATAAAACTCAAGCTTCTTCCGTAAATTGACATGGTGCCACCCGTGGGCCGTTTCCAGTTATCGGACAACTAATTCCCCTACCTTGTCCCGCTAAAAAAATGTTCATTTTATTTTCATTCTAGACTGTCTTCCAAGTGACACCATTGTCTGGCGACGAATGGATAACGGTGATGAAGTTCTCAATTCCTGTCGTTCTGCTGGATGAAACGTTAAAGTTCGTTGCTAGGAAAATAGCAGATGGTGAGAATGCACTATATTCAGTGCACGGTATTATCTTGATGTGGGGCGTATTCTTTGCTTTATTATTTATTCCTTGCTTTGGATTGTTTACCCGATAAAAGTAAAGATTGTAACACTAACATTAAAGAACATCTCAAAAAGAGAACGAATATTTGGCTCTATGGTCTGAAAATAGTGTTATTTTTAACTTAATTATTGTATTTTTAGTAGAACAATATATTTTATTTATAATAAACACCGAAAACAAAATCTGAAAAAATATATTTGCATGTTAGACTAATAAGTACAAAATAAAAACTTAATTACTAAACGATTGGGCTTACTGGAAAACAATCTACCAAATAATGTACTGACGTTATTAGCAGCTAAATACATTCGATGATACGACGTTTATCAGGATGCGCGAGAACAGTCGAAACTTAATTTTGTTTTTTTTTTATTTTTTTTACACTGGTCAAGTTGAATTTTGTTTTCACAAAATGTGACTGACAACAAAAACAAAATAAAAGCATTATGTAGGAAACATATTCGATTTGTTGTTGTATATATATGAGCAGTAATATATATGAAATTTTTTTAATTAATAAATGAAATTCCAAATATACATTCTTTTTAAGAGAAAAAAAAGAAAAACAAAAAACAAAACAACTATATGATACGATGTATAAAGTTCACTTCCAACCGCATTAATTTAAGGGGTTTCATTTTTTAATTTATTACAAATTCTACTTGGCAAATAATAGTCCTTATTCAATACATACTCTCAATCGCTGTTAACTTAACTCATTGTAATCCTTATAAAAACAAAATCTTGTACTGAAATCAATTATTTTTTATTTGTGCAAATTTCAAGACAAAATAAAATTTCTCTCCCTCGATACTAACAAAAGTCAGATTCTCAACATGTCTCCAGAAACGCCACCTCCATTTACATATTGTCGAAATTATTTGTTCCTAATGCCCTTTCCCCCGCCAATCATCGTGGCGGCCAAGATTATTCACACATCAATTTATTTGTGCGTCAATCGCAATGCAGTTGATTTAAGGCCCAGGCCCAGGCCCATTTGCTGTTACTACAACCCCCACTATTCCCAAGCGATTAACGTGTCGCGAGGCTATTTTCGAAAACTTTTTGAGATACTGCCACTACTTTTTTTTTTTATAGTGTAGACTGCAGTTCCAATCGACACATGAGTCGTATATGACAACGGGAATAGGTGTGTTCTTAAATTTGTGGGGTTATGTTAACCCACTTCAATATGACGCTTCCACCTCTGTTCGTCCTTAACTGCCAAACTTATTTGAGACTTAATGAAAATTGAGCCATATATTTCCATCTAAACAAATCTTTGCTCAATAATAACGAGTGCCAAATAGAAATTTAATGGTGCTACCCAAATGGAAGGGGCGCATATTTTAAGGCTTCCAGTCAGTAACCAAAGAGTATTCGAACAGAGGGGATCTCTTTGCCTAAAACGTCGAAGAGTATAAAGCACTTGATAATACCAGCTCCGAAATGTACTTTTCCCTTCGGAATGCGCATTCTTGTAACCGCAAGGCTAGATCTTAGCCTTTTATGATTCATTTCAGCAAGTGGGCCTACTCGGGTTAATTGTCAGAGATGTTCCTATCCAGTTCATATATGTTTTTTTTTTCATCTCTGCGATAATACACACCTACATTTTTTGTTCTGAATAATCTTGTCCGCGTATCGATAACACCATGTGGAAGACGACCATAAAACCTGTTAATAAATTGTAACCAAAAATTGTTCAATTATGTTAAAAGAGAGAAGAAAAAAACACCAACACGACGTAAAATGAAAAGAAAACAAATTGTTTATTTATTTATTTTTTACATAGTAATTCGATCCAAGCCATAATTCGAAATGTCCTAGAAACAAACAGAAAAAAAAAAAAATAAATGAATTTAAACTCATTACTCCATTTGTCATCATTTAATTGTTTATTGTTCATTACCCACCTCCCCTCGGCTGCATCGTATTTAGTTGGAACATTTTTTTATACCTACTTGTACGTATTTTTCTCTGAACGTGCATAATTACATAATTCTGTATTTAAATAGTTTAGTATTAAAATGAAAAAGTGTGTAGAAGAAACAGAAAAAAAAAAAAAATAAAACAATCGGTGACATTTTTTGAGACGGTAATTTTAAAAATATCATTTCTCTCTTGGACCGAGTCCAAGAAAACATTTTGTGTATGCGGAGAGCATTTTTTTTATCATATTATTTTCGAAAGTCAATTTTTGAAATAGTGATTCTTTCAAACAGAAACTAGAAACTTTGTAGGTACATATTTCTGTAGTTTTCGCAACACAACAATCTTTAAAATTGCCTACGCAATCGGATAATCGGTATTCGGTAGATTTGACACAAACTATTCAAATGTGTTACATTCCACTTCGTTTGTCACTTTAGAATTATTTAAACGTACTACACGTACAAGGGCATCCGTAAGTTCAGCAGCTTTTGACAACTGTTTTATATTGTAGTAAACCGAAATGGTTATTCCTAAACAAATATCATTTTTACAGTGACAATAGTGAAGAAGCAATCTCAGCAGAAGACTTATGGCGTTTTCGATTCAAGATCCGAGAGAATTGCCCCGAAGTTCAGAATTGCTCTTTTCAATAAAATTCGTTGGAGCACTTTTGCAACAGTGGTAGACACCATTTATGTGTGATTAGATTTTCTGTTGTTACTTGTTTTTTTGTTTTTTACAGTAAATATAAATGTTTTAATAGGCCAAATCAATACATTTCAATTTCAGTTTACATTTTGCACGCGTAATTGTATATTTTCGGATCAAAAGCGAAAAATTTGTTTCTAATAACACAACAAACATTTAAATCTGACATTTTGCTAGTGTGTGTTGGTGAGTTCAGGGCAATTCTCTCAAAATATTCCGGACGCTTCTTTCGTGTTAAGAATTGACCTGGAAGTGCACTTTTTTTTGAATGAAACATAGAAAACATAGAAAGAGCACTTCTAGATTTGATCTTTTCATAGAAAGGGCACTTCTTTTCTTCAATCGAAAACGCCATTAGTTGTACTCCCCAAATACTTGTTTGTTTTCCTACAAAATGTAGCATAGTGTCACATCAAACAGGCAACAAAATAACGTGACTTTAAAGAAAACTGGCTTCGCACTAGCGTTACAAGCGGATTGTGCTGTTAAGCGATGTGCCATTGGCCGGGTTCGACTATAAAACTACACTTGGAAAAAAGTTGACTAGAGAAAAGCTATGTACCGATTATAACCAAACGAAATAGACTGTCAATATCAGTACTAAATGATAAACGTCAATAAATAAGTCCAATCAAATATACAGAAAACCGAAGATTAAACAATAGTCCTCGACTAACCCTCCTAATAACATCCCCGTTTTTGTATTTCTACAATGTACATGTTATTGTTTGCCCCGATTCCACATCCACTTACTAAAATACGTATCCCGAAAGTATTTCGTTCTGTAAGTTCAATTTTGTGTGCATGTGTACCCAATTATTGTATGAAATTCCACGATTTGTTTTGTAGCAGATTCCTCGCAGCCTTCCCCGTGTTTTTTGTTAAAAGTTTAATATTCCCGTATTTTATGCAAGAGTTTTTCAAAATTTCTCTGGCTTGTAAGTTGTAACGGAACGCACAGAAGATGACGCCGATTTTTAGTTTATTAGAACTATAAAACATCTACCCCTGTAATGGAACTTGGGTCAATGTTATTGGCACCCCTTCACTACGATCAATCGAACTTGAAGAAATTATAAACAAAAAAATCTCCGCATAATGTTATTGTGCCTATGCACGTATGTCAGCTACTCAAAAATCAGACGGGTTTTTTTTGTTGTAGAAAATAATTCTTAAACGAACGAGGTGATTTCGAATGATTAGCAAACCCTGTCAAGTGAATCTGCTGATAGATCATCAGCACTGCAATTTTTCTACAGGTTTATTTGAAATGTCAAATTGGTAAGTCGTTAGGAAACGGAGCTGAAATGTTTAGATAGGGTAGTTCGCGACAACGTCAGTGTCAAATGAGAAGAAGAAAAATCCAAAAGACAGCTAAAAAACTTGTAGGAAAACAAAACGGATTTTGTATGGATGTAGTGTAATTATGTTAAAAAATTACCGAAAATTGCAAAAAACAATATAAAAGCATTTTTGAATTAAAAAATTATGTTTATCAAACGTATTTGGTAACAACTGAGAAGTTAAAGTAATGGCAATTGTGCGCTTTTCAACAATAGGTTTGTTTGACGTGCTGAGTTTTGCTGTCATTTCGCTTGCTGTCATTTCATTTTCAAACTCGTCATATATATTGCGAACACTTTTATCAACTATTTGCAATATACAAACACAAATTCAGAATTTAGTTCACCCATTTTTAACTAAATATAAACGTGAAAAAGTGTTACCAAAAGATAAATATTTGTCAATATCAACAGCTGACAGACTTCAGGGCAACGTTTTGCGTTCGATATAGAAGTCGAATTTTCAGGGTTGTGAAGGGTTTTTGAAAGGTGTGAAAATTAGCTGACACTTCTCAGTGCGCACTAGTGGGCACTAGTGCTAGCCACGTCAAACAAACCTATTATTTGAACAAATCACTACTCTGACCATTATAAACCAGCTTTGTTATCCTACAAGTTTTTGTGACGTTTGAGCAAAAAAAGATAGCCCATCTGTGAAAGGATGGACTTCGCGAAACACTCTATTGTTTGCAAACAATTGAATAAAGTGAATTATTTCGTTGGAACATGAAACTAAATTGGGTTTAGAAAACAGCAACTTTAAAGTTCTAAAATCTGCTCCCAAGGTCTGGCAAATGCCACTATATCGTTGTGTCATTTTTAATGTTGACAACAATTTGGGTAAATTAGAAACTATATTGGCTGGATCTAGAAAATTGATAAAAGAAAAATGCCGTTTTCGATTAAAGGAAAGAATTGCCCTTTCTATCAAAAGAGCGGATCTAGAACTGCTCTACCTATGTTTCATTGAAGAAAAAAGGGCACTTCCAGGCCAAGTTTTAGGTAACACGAAAGTCCGGAATACTTTTAAAGAATTGCCCCTGAACTCACTAACGCACACTAGCAAAATGTCAGATTGAAATGTTTGTTGCGTTGCTACGGTGTTTTTTCATTGAAGATCCGAGAGAATTGCCCCAAAATTTAGAATGAAATCCAATGAAGCACTTTTTATGCACCATAAATCATAAGGTACTGCTTCAGAAGTTTACATTTCATTTCCCTTCAAAAGAAAAATGATTTCCCCATGAGATCATATCCGTTACGCCTTTGTTAGCTTTTTACAAATTTTGTTTACTTTTAAATCGAATTGCATTGACAGTTCGTTTCTCTCTCCCTTTTTTCAATTTCTGCACTTTGTGCTTATGCAAATTTACGGAGTAATATTTTTTTTGACATGCCGCTATTTTTCAACCCGTCAATGATACGTTGAAATCAAGTTAAGTATTAAATATGAAGAATACGAAATATAACAAATGCAGCTGGTTTTGGTATTTCTCACGAATCTGCTGCATTTTAGAAGTATGAGTGGTAGCCTGCTCTTGGCTCGGCACAGCTTTTTAAAACAAATGACATGACAGCCTGGGACAACGTGTTATTCTCATGCAAAGCTGTGGAGCTCGAGAATAACTTATCAACGCGTCTATCAGGAAATTCGTGATCGAATAAGCAAACACACTGCAGATGTGTGTAAAACTTAAACTTCACAGATTCTTTAGTTTCGAATAGAAAGTTGGTCAGTAAATATATCGTCGGGCCGAATGCTAGTTTGAAGGGTTAAAACGACCCCGCTGTCAATAAATTTAAATATTGCTATTCAACAAATGAAAATGACGACTCTTGACTGTCTGAATGCCTTTGTGCTAAGCCGACTTCTTTACAACTTGTAACAGTTATGTCGAAATTAGCGCTAAAAATCTATTTGACAGCAGTCATGAATTCACGCACTACAAAATATTTTACGCTGTTTCTCATGTTATTATGTCCACGCTTTTTTAATTAAGCGAATCTGGAAGTATTCTGCAAAAAAGTATTTGTGAAACGTTGACGTAAATCAACATATCAACGCAACGAATGCAACTGATTATATGGGTGGGGGCCTAAGTGGTTGTAAAAGTAGCCCCCCAAGTAACAATTTGACTTTGGTAAGTTTCAAATTGGGCATTTTTATGGGCAACAGCTTCCTAAGAGCTTTTATAGTATTTGTTCACTGAAGTAGAGCAATTTCGAAGTTGTTTCAGTAATAACGTCTGTCACACCTTTGCGAGGCATTATATCCACAGGCCTTATAGAGGGCAATGGAATTAAGTATCGGTAAGATCTCGAGTAGTAGTTCCTGAGAGCAAACGAAAAACAACGGGCCTTTGAAATCTAACGGCAAATAACAACAATTTGGACTAAGAACATACCAACGTTTACATTGACTATCGGAGGTATAAAAAAATTGTATTTCTGTGCATCACGTCATGTGTTCTGTGCTGTCAATTAATGTTTTAATATTGCATTATCTGGAATATGCAACAAATACGCATTTCAGGAGTATAATTAATTACTCAGCCGCCGATTGGTAATACATACTTAAGACAAGCTCTGGTAACACCTCTGCACGTTGTACGAACCCGCATGCAAAAACGTTCAATGGGCTGTCAGTTACAATCTAACGTACGTACCTATACTTACCTCTACCTACATGCTTACAGACAAAAATGTTCCAATAATTAAACATATTACTTTTTTTTAACATCCTTACTGCAGTCAATCCTAACTTCCATTAGAAGATAATATATTCCTGTCATGAATACCTACCTACAAAAAAAAAAACGATCGATGCCAAAGATGAATTGCTTGTGGACTGTCATTTACTTTCCCGAAGTTAATTCCCCACTTGAACATAGTGTTGAGTGATTCTACCTATTATAAGTTTGTGCTACAAATTAAAATGTAAAAACACATATCTAAAATGGTAAAAGAGATACAAATACGATACTGAGATGATGCAGTTATTTATTTAAAAAAAAAAGCAAAAACAAGCGTGTGACCCATCCCCGTGTTTATGGCTTCATATTTCTCTGCAAACAAATTGTATAACTCTTATTTTAAATATTAATTATAGTGCCCGATGCTGTCATTGACAAGTGGTAAAGGAAAGCGTATTGCACCTATATAACAACAAGGACGATCAGTGTTAATAAGTATTTCAATCACCTCAAACGCAATAAATGGATTTTAGAATTAAAAAAAGAATGGAATAAGTTTTTGTTTATTTCTTTTAAAGACTTTTATATAGACAAGCAGTAAGTATGAAGAACAATTGCAAATAGGCTTCCTGATTGATGAGGTCTTACAAAAAGGATATTTTTATCCAACCACAGCGCCGTGTATATTAACAAGCGACTGTTATCACTTCGTACAAAGTTCGGCTGAAAAATTTATACTGGCGGGTTTGAGAATGGCATAATGCGTGTCCGTGAAGTGAAAAATGGGAATAAATGGTTGGCGCAAGAGCAGGTCCATAGGGACCCTGGGCCTGGCTTCTCACAACCATTTGTTTTGTGTGAGTTTTTCATTTTTGGGACGAATGGAAGGGATCTACAATTTTATGCGGCAAATTGAGAAGCTCTTTCGTGACAGTTGCACTCTGAGATGTTTGTCAGATGTTCGCGAGTGGTGGAAAAAACCATAAGATGGAATTTGAGTTTTCTCAGGAATCGAGCCTGGGACCCCTCGCTTTGTAGTCCAACGCACTAACCACCGAGCCACTGCGTATACATAAAAAGTAGCATAGTCAAAAAGTAGCCAAATCTTACAATTACCAAGGAATCATGTCGTTAGTTTATGTTTCTTTGATTCATTGGTTGTACTAAACGGACATAAAATGGAAAATCCAAAACCCAGTAAGTTATACTGAGAACAAATTTGCAAAGCACATAACTGTAGAAATGGAAAAACTAAATTTATGCCTGCCTTATGCAGCCTTGCAGCCACAACATAGCGGATATCCGTTGTCCTCCATCAGATCACTCAGATTTTTTTAGATTTCATTCTAGGCAGCGACATCTTGCCGTCAAGGTGTTCGAACAGTAAAAGTATTCAAAGCACTTCCTTAAAAAGATTCGAATTGGATTCTTATGCACTAATTTTTTATTGGGATTTTCGGATTTCAGATTTTTCGTGCCCAATGGAACATAAATCGAGATTTCTCTTTTCTTTGCATTTGTTAGTGGTGCGTGTTTTAGAAGTCGGCTTTTCAATTTATGTTGATATCTATAGCAGCGTCCAAGTGTAAATTTTCTTCTTCTTCTCACATGTCATCTAAAAACATACCTTCCTAAGAAATAACACTCTTTAAAGTTTGACAAATGACAAATGTTTTGGTGTTCGTGTAAGAAGGTGTAATAGCGTTTTCGATTGAAGAAAAGAACTGCCTTTTCTGTGAAAAGAAATGCTCTTTCGATGTATTATATTTTTCATTGAAAAAGGTTGCACTTTCAGGTCAATTCTTAACACAACAGAAGTGTCCGGAACATTTTTAGAGTGTTCGAACTCACCAACACACATTAGCAAAATGTCAGATTTATGTTTGTTGTGTTGTTAGAAACAAATTTTAAGCTTGTGATTTGAAAATCACAGAATTTTCGTGTGTGAAATTGAAATATATAAACAGAAAACTAAATCTCTCAACAGTTCTACCTCGAATTTCATTGAAAAGAGCAATTCTGAATTTCGGGACAATTTTCTCGGATCTTCCATGAAAAACGCCATAAGTGTCGCTCAGAAATCCAGATTCGCCAAATTGCCCTGACTCTAGGCCTGTTTTTTTGAGCTTCGATCTCAGCAAAGAAAAGTAAAGTAGGATTTTCAGCACGAAGTGTCAAGTAGAGCGTAGTTGTTGTAATTGCGTGCTGAAAATCCTAGGTACTTTACTTTGCTTTGCTGAGATCGAAGCTCAAAAAACACGCCTTCTGAAAAAAAAACTTTTTCTGCCGCCAATGGAACATGAAATCTGACAGCAAGCTGATTTCGAGAGCAGAAAAACTGCTCTAAATCTAAAGAAAAGTGGTTTTCCTGTCCCAATTGAAAATAAACCTCTAATAAATTCTATTTAAAGCGGATAGGACTTGTCTTTTCTAATCACTTAAAATTACATTTTTGCTGGACAATGACTTTCATTTAAAAACAATCATCTAGCGAAAATATAATATCGCTCTGTAATATGCGTTCAGCAGTCAAAGCGAAGTAAATCAGCGATTTCCCATTATAAACTTGAGACTTGTATTTCGATTCGACGGAATTTGACATTTCAGTCCATCTTACTTTTCTTCGTAGAAAATGTTTTAGGTGTTTAGATTCCTGAATTTTCATCATGAATGTTTGTAGTTTAAAGTAATAAGCAATTTGACTAAAGTAAATATCGAAAAAAGTGCAAAATATGGTTTTGCAAAAATGTTGGTAAGTATTGTAACCACTTTCGGGCGCACATATGCCAACAAATTTTAAGTTTTATGTAATTTCCTGACTTGAACATCGATTTTAGCTTTTTGCATTATAAATAGTTTTCATTAACAGTGAAATTCACTAGAGAAAATTTTTGTGAAATATACCTATAACACATATAACTTTACGCCGAAGAATCACACAGTGGAAAACATTGAAATATTTATTTTATCCTTTGTGCATTACACACTTTGGACTTATGATATCGCAACTTGCTTTTGAAGGATAATTTTTTTTTAATTTAATTTGTGCTGGGTACAATAAAATGAAAATATGCAAATGCATTCGAGTTGGGATCGTGGCTGCTGTTATCAAGAGGGGGTGGCTGCATAGTAACAGCATCTTCTCTTGCACTAAAGTGCAAAATAATTCATATTCATAATGGATGTATGCACCTAAGTGTTATTATTTTATTTGCCGACAACAAAAGAATTGTTACTGATGTGGGTATGCTAATTGCGTATTCATTTAGCTCTTTGTTGACCTCAAAACACCCCTTTGGAAACTGAAACCCTGCTCAAGGATGGATAGGTGAAATGAAGTAATTTTCTTTTAACAATCAATTGGTTCTTTTTGGTGATTGCTTTATTTGTGTGCATGTCCATGCATAAACCACAGAGTTATAGGTAATTTCTATTCAAAGTCCTGATAAGAGTCAAAACACGAGTTTTGGCATGCGCATACACTTTTACTTGATGTTATGCAGTGTAAAAGGGAAAAAGGTGAGAAAGTATCCGAACGCACGGTAGCCCAACTAAAAATTACACTTGAGCTCTGGAAAGGTATATGTATTGCTCTTGTGACGAGTTTCTTCCTTTCTGCTTTGACCGATTGCACTCGGTTACTTGATTTTAATTTCATTCCTTGCACGATATACCCACCTTTACAGTTTTGTTTAATTTTGTTGAACTCCAGCTCTTACGAAATAAAAAAGCCTTTAAATGATGAGCTGCGAATCTGGCAGACAATTTAAAACCAGGGGTCCTCAGATGTTTGGCTCAGTTTGACACCCTTCTTTTGGGCGACATAAAAACAGGCCACCGCTTAAATATTTGTCATTTGTCCAACTCTGTCTTCCAAAATAACACATTCAAAGCGATCCAAATCAATTTAAATCAATTTAATCCCAACTGATTGACCGTACAAATATAATAATCAATTTTAATAAAGGTTTTTCAAACGCTGCTATCGCCAATTAACCACTCAGATAACAATATCTGCGAAAATCCCCGGTGTATTCTATCTTATCATTTCACTTCATGCTTAATCAGGAATAACCTTTTCACAAATTCAAAAGAAAATCAATATTTTGGAGCGTTTTGCTAAAATCAGTTATCAACTTCGCTAGGTATGTAGAAAATGAATATTTTTCGATACCCAAAGTTTAAGTCTACAAAGTTTTGAAGGTTCTGTGTTAACTGCTACTTGATATATTGTTATATTATTACATCGTGTGATTTGTTAATCTTTAAACAAACGGTGAGCATCTGGTGTGACTTACAGCAGATGCCCACCGTTTGTTTCACGGCAATTTGCATTCTTAAAGCTCTTCGTGCTAGACAAAGCAAGTGTTGCGTCTGTTTTTGGTACGACCTCCGCCTGGAAGACATTTCCGTGGTCGCACAGATGTCTGCCCCTACACTGGTGGCTTTTTTTGATCGGTCTATGTGGATTACGTGGGAAGAATCCCTCTGTGTACCTCGTGCCCTCATCTTTTTAACACAAAATAACAACACTTAACCAACATCTTACACTTCCGGCTTTGTTTATTTCTTCTCTTCTCTTTACCGCAGATATAATGATTGAGCAGAATATTAATAAAATGCTATGCAAATATCTTAAATTTCATGCAGAAAAATGGAAATATTATCTGAAGTCACCTTGATACTGGCTTGGCTGAGTGTATTTAACTTCAATTGGCTTGTAGCAGATCCGCAGCATCAACTAAATGCATCAACATGCATCTCCACATTTACAGATGATAGTGTGTCCCCTACCAGCATAGACGGCCTAAACTCTTCCAGTTTGCACTGCGAGAAGACGACACTTTTTCAAATAAACGATGAACTCCTGACAAGGAATCCCATCGGCTATGACAACATCACATTAGTGCATTGCCCCAAAACGAATGACATCGATTTGCGACTGCATCAAACACAGCACCGCCTAAAGCATCTGACATGGAGTGACAGTAAATTGACGGATGAGCAACTAGAATTGTTTTTCTCACTGAACGAAAACAGTTTTCAACATATTGAATCTCTCGACCTGTCCACCAATAAAATCAATTGCGTGCGATGGGCCTTCCCCAATGTTGTCCGGGAACTTAAAGTTCTGAAATTAACTGCCAACGAACTAGAAACTGACCGCTGCGCGTTTACGCAATTCGACCGCTTAGGCAATTTACAAGAACTGCATCTAGATGCAAATAGACTAACCGCACTAAGCGACATTCCTCTGAAGCACCTCGGCCAGCTAAAATTGCTGAATTTATCGGCGAACAATATTTCGGGCATCCCAAGAAATAGCTTCGATCAAACAATCAACGT
The DNA here is from genome assembly GCA_948293265.1 of Cheilosia impressa. NCBI lineage: Eukaryota > Metazoa > Arthropoda > Insecta > Diptera > Syrphidae > Cheilosia > Cheilosia impressa. The sequence goes on from OX411884.1 coordinate 15,917,451, forward strand.
AGAGCAATTGTTCATAAGTAGAAATGATTTATCCATATTACCGTTTCAATTATTCAAGCCAATGCAACATGTTACTGTTATTGATATGTCGCATAATCGACTCTTGTCATTGCCTGATAACTTCTTCGCTTTGAACAAGGACCTAGAAGAATTGTCGTTGCAGTTTAACGCCTTACAAACCGTGGACAGAAATGTGTTTTTCGGACTCAAGAAATTGAAAATCTTAAATCTAGCGCACAATTTGTTATCGTATATAGATCGAAAGGCATTTTATTCACTGAGCAGCCTAAGTGTACTGAATGTGCGTCACAACAAGTTGGGCATCATTTCGCCCACACTGTTTCAGCCGCTTCAAAACCTTATTAGTCTAGACATTAGTGAGAACGCATTCACACAGCTTCCGGGCGGCCTGTTTATGAACCAAAAGTCGCTCGCTTCGCTCACCATCGATGCTACGAATGTGGAAAAAATTGGCAACTGGATCTCGCATAATGACGACGATGTCAACAATCAAATTTTACACAACCTCAATACCCTGTCGATGCAGCATAATAAACGCCTTCAGAAGCTACCAAAAACCATCTTCAAAAATGCTATCAATCTTGTAGAGTTGCATTTGTCTGGCAACGCCCTACACCACTTGCCAGTGGAAATCGGTGAACTGAAGAACCTCAAGCTGCTGAATTTGGCCAACAATCGCTTAGTTTCGATACCGGATAGTGTGAAGAATTTGGAAAACATCGAGTTCATCAATATTGTAAATAACGACTATATCTGTGATTGCAGAATGTATTGGCTAGCCGAATGGCTGAACAAAACTGCGCAAAATATGAATCGTTCTACACATCACTGTGCTGGTTGTGGTACTGAGTTTGACGTCGATACGGTTGTTTCGCAGCTGAAATGTCATCATGGGTATCCGGGTGACATGATTACAGTTCTAAGGAATCTGCATTGCTTCAAGCCGATAATCACGCCATCTTCGGAGAGTAAAATGCACCTCTTGCATTCGACAGTCAATTTGGAATGCCTGTTCACGGGTAGCCCATCGCCTGATGTTATTTGGGTGACGCCATTGAATCACATACTGAGACATCATGAGGATCCTGAGAAGGAGCCGGTTATCCTTAGTCATAATGGGAAGCCGCTGAATAAATACGAATTTACGGCGCTTAGCGAAGAGATAAGTCTGAATGTTAGCAGCCACGAACGAGATGTCAACAGTCACTTTGCTCTGTATGAGAACGGTTCGCTGAGGATATACAATATTTCGCGCAGCGACAGTGGCCTGTACACATGCTACGCATACAATTTTATGGGCAATGACTCGACGTCTATGAGGTGGGTAATCGGCAGCGTCATTAGCAAGTCCTACTTGGAACTTTATTCTCATTTCAGACTGTACATTGATCCTATCGTATTCTATAAGGTGAAAATTCATAGTTTGTGCTTTGGAACAGCAGCTGCCATAACGTTTTTATTGTTAACACTTATTGTACAGGGAATCAGAGCGGTTTTAGCAAAGTGAGTACACGATTGTTGCAGTATATTTAGTAAGTTATTTCAGGTGTGGTTCTGTTTTTGTCTGTGGGAGTGTTAAAACCCAACTGATACAATTTTACCGAATGACATCCAAGCAGAATTGATTTGAACACCGTTTGCACTTACCAATCGCACACTTGCTTAAAGGGCTCCCGAGCAGTCTGGAACACTGCAGCCGACTGTGGACTGTCCCCTGGCAAGTTGTTTTCAGTTATCCACCATCGCCGAAGGCTCTGTCTTTAAAATGAAGAATCGCTCTTTCTTTTCGTCTTGAATATGAAGCCTATTTATTTTGGTTGCAGCATTTTTGAGTTGCATGCGAGAAACGGAGGAGTAACAACGTTTCTTGCATCAATCTTGGAACAGCCGTTGACAATAATTTCTGTGTGGAAGTTTCATTTGGTGTGTCGTTTTAAAAGAACAACCCACCATGAATTCATCATGACGATGACACCCTTTTAAGCGATTGATTGAGCAGCAGAGTTGCCATTTTGAAATCGGCCTTCCAGTCAGATTTAACTGGAAAAAAACAGTCAAAAAACTAAAATCCAGTCAACGAAATGCAATCAACAATTCATCATACAAAAATCGTTTCCAGTAAAAAAACAGCCGGCTGGATTGTAAAAATCTCAGCTAAATGTTTAAAAATCCAGTCAGATTTGACTGGAAAGCAATCAAAATGGCGTCGCTGTTGAGCAGTCGCAATCAGGGGGGTTATTCCCAAATGCGCGGCGGATCGTATCAAAAGCGATACCTTAATTTCGACCGTGTTCGCTTTTGCTTATTCTCAAATGCGAACGGGGCGAAAATTATCCTTCCCAAAGCTTTCCAGTTATTTCCATTCTGACTTCCAATTTTCCATTTATTTTTCCAAATATTTGACAGCTGATACCCGACACAACAATTTTTTGTTGTCTTGTTGTTGTTGATTGTGAAAGTTTCGAATTTTGTTTTGAATAAAAATAATTAAATCTATTCAATCGGTTTATATTCGTATGCAGAGAATTAAGAATGCCCTTCGCTAGTCCACTGTTATCTTCTAAAAATTCAACAAGTACAGCAAATTGTTGTACGGAAATATGTTTGTGACTCGTTTATTAAAAAGTATATGTATATAATAAATTCAATTAATAAGATATTTTTTGTGCACAGAAATGTTTAAACTTCTTGTTTTTATTGTTGCTTACATTTTTATTAGGTCCGTAAACAATCCGCCAGCAATCCGTCACCTAAACACCTATCGCTTTCAATGCAATGATATGGTCGAATGGAAAGCGAATCGCTTTTGGAAATACAAAAATTCAAATCCGCCATTAAAAGCGATCCGCCGCGCATTTGGGAATAACCCCCCAGAGACAATACGATGATTTGTCTCTGGTCCTGGTCGCAATCTGACAGTGAATTCTCCGTGTAATTGCTTTGGAAGGACCTGATAATTGTTTATTCTCTATGACCTTCGCAGCCGATCGCGCCTAACGTTTAGCCCATTTGTTATCATTATCAGGCAAGGTTAAGCCGGAAGTGTCAGTTTGTTCGTCGGAAGACGGTGTTCTTCAGACGACTTAAAGTTCGGTTCGTTAGTAATCCCAGACATAGGAAATTGTAAATGGACATTTCTGTTCCTTCAAACGACATGAAATCAAACAGATATTTGCTCTTAAACGACAGTTGGTCTGTTGGACACAAATAACATCCACTCGCTTCTATTTGCAGATATGGAATCTATTACAAAATATGCAACGTTTTTGGCTGCTTTTCACGAAATAAAAAATCGCCACGCGCTAAGCAAATTTACGCAATGTTGGACAGCATTGAGCATTACAAAACCCAGCAACTGGAAAGACTACGGGAAAACTACGCACAGCAGGTAAATGATTATTTTTCGAGTCGTTACTTTGGTATAGTTTGACATGACCACCCCAGAAAATAATGTAAAATTCGATTGCACACAAATTCTTACTCTGGAAATGTTTCAGTTGCTGACACATGACACCTGAAATTTGTTCACTTGTAAAAGTTGTGATATCTTCAAAAGTAATTGCACTACAGGCAGAAATTTTGAAAAAAGCTTAAGCACAGATAATACGTACGAATCACCAGCTTTCACAGTAAAAACAAAAATAAAAAACAAACCGATTGTGACCGACACCGCTCATTAATGCGATCCTTGTTAAAATTACGAGTAATTGGTCGACGGACCAGAGAGGCCTGGGTTGCTTTCTGTATTGTCTGTGGTTAAACGCTGTATAGCTTTAGAAAAAGAACTTTCGACTTTGTCTGCATCCATTCAAAATATTTTTTCCCAATTCTCTTTGAAATTATGCTAGATCAAAAAGGTCCAGAAAAAAGGGTCTCCTGCTTGTAATTAGTTTATTAAAAGTAATACTTGATTTTATTAGCCCTTGATGCTTGGTATTGCAACACAGAGAACACGTATTCTACTTGCAGGTTCATCGTATTAGAGAAAACTGTGCCCAGCAAGTCGAATGGATCCAAAGCAGCTACACATCGCAGGCAAAACATCTTAAGGAATTTCGGGACATTGGCTCTAATCATTTGACCTCGCTCAAGTACCAATATTACGATCAGGTTTGTTGTTTAACCAGTACCTATTGCGCCTAATAGTTTGCATTGTGAATTTGTGGTGCATATTGCAGATGAAGAAGGTGCGCGACTATTCCAATACACAATTAAATTGGGTGCGGGAAAATTATGTGTTCCAGCGAAATAAGATTCGTAAATTTAGTGCACATCAAGTGTTGCGTCTGCGAGAGGGATACAAGTATCAGCAACAAACGTTGAATAAAGTTTTAGAGAACCTGCCGAGCTTTTACTTTGAGAATTGTCGGGGACGGTGCGAAGAGGACATATCAGAAGGTATGTACAACAATTTGTATTCAGGCACAGAGGGTATACTGCCGAAAGGACCGAAGCGATCCAAAAACTTTTAAACATTCCAAACAGGTTATACCTAATTGAGTAAAAGTGGAACCGCAATAATATTGAAGGGCTTACACAAAATGAAAGACTGGATAAAACTATTTTTCTTTGCTTCATTTCAGACATAGACACGTACATCAAAAGCCAAATGGGCGGTGAACTCTCCGAACTGGACATGATAAAGCTGAAATGCAAATTATTGCAGAACTACTCTGCCAAGAGTATTGACGAAAGCAAAACTTCTATTTATTACACTCCACCGGATGATTACCTGAGATCATCTAACCTGCAGGTCTCACCAATTCACATAAACTACATAAACGAGAACCTCGAAGTAAGCAACGTCTACAACGTGTACCCCGAAGATATTGTGCGGAAAAAGAAGAAGCGATCAAAGTTAGAACGGGTCACCGTCGAACGCAATGGCTTTGGTGTAGATGACAAATTGAACTCTCTTCATGCGGTCGAGCTGACTGAACTGCGCGAGAGCTTGAACACGGCAGCAGTTAAAAATTCCAATTCCTGTCCAACCATTTATAAGCTTTCCATGAACGAGGACGGTTCGGTTGTTCATGAATTTTTAAAAGACATTTCCAAAACTGTTGAGGAAAACGACGACGACGAAGCCAACGAGCCGATACAATCGCTGACAGATGTTGATGGTCAATTGGAAAAGACGTAGAAGAAACTGGCACTGAGTGGGGCATCTAACAACAACATAAAAACACACACACACATAAATCTGTAGAGTAGCAATATTTATTAATATCAATCAGATTCGGTGCAATTAACGTTCACTAGAAGCAGAATCTACAGTTTCAGTGTATTTTGAAATGTTGACACAACGTTTCGGGTACTCGTCCTAAATATTTCAATTTTATCTATGGATACATACATAATATGGAAATTACATATTAGCAGTAGATATATTATGTATATAGGTATACACACGCATTGATTGTAAGGGGAAGTTAATAAAATGGACTTAATTTTTAATTATTAAAAACATTTGAAATGCCTAAAAACTGTCTTCCTTTTTAATTGTTTACATGGTCGGAGGCCATTTTTCAAAGAACCACAATTCCCCACCATCCGCAGAATGGGTTTGAAAGCGTCGCAATGCGGTTGCTCCTATATAGGATTTCATTGCGAGATCAGTGTCGATCTGTGAAGGGCTCGGCAAATAAACGCCAGCGGATGTTGCATTTCTGCCCTTACCTTGAGTATTTAACAAAGTGGCTATTCGGACGACGTTAGGGACACGGCTTGGGTCGACGGCTACGTATTTGACGTAAATAATTAAAAATTGTATTTTAAGAAATAAGTTGGGCCTTAAAACGTACAGGCTCGTGCCCGAAAATGAAATACTGGAGTTTAGATGCCTTTGAGCGAGCGAAGCGAGCCACATTAAGCCTATTTGCCGCGTTTAACAGTAGCCGTCGACTTTAGCCGTGCCCCTAACGTCGTGCGAATAGCACCAGTCTTAATTTAAATTGTGTTGTGCCGGTGCAGCGGTGAACAGAAAAGCCTAACGCAAAAGCATCGCTCCAACTATTGCCGTTAGCTGATTTACCTATTTTCATGCGTTCAGTATGAGATCGGCCTTGAGTGGGAAGGACCAATATGCAATTTTGTTCTTTGTTTGATTCTTTTCAATCTTTTTTAGGTTAGGTCGTCACTCATCACCGTACAAGCTTTCTTTTCTATCATCATCGTACACAAGGCGTGTTTTTTTAAGAATCTATCCCAGCAAAAGAAAAGTAAAGTAGAATCTTCAGCACCCAACTGAAACTATTACACACTACTTGACTTTATCGATATTCACACTGACTACGTATTTATCCCAAGTAGAAGTGACTTGACAGCAGCAGCTTATGTTGAAACCTTTCTGGTGATATGGGTGGAAATAGCTACTAAACTGCAAAGGAAAAGCCGGGACACATAACATTTTATACCAGTTTATACCACTCACGCAGAAATTAGGCTGGAACTGTTTTTTGGCGCATTCGTCTACTTTGCTGAGACAGGTGTTCAAAAATTCACGATCGGCTCTATAAATGGGGCTTTGAAAATAAAGACAGGCGTATATGAATAAATTCCGATGGAAATGTTTCCCAGGGCCCTTACTCTCCATTTCGTTCCGAAAACTAATCATGTTCCAAATTGCTTTCCGTTTAATTAGGTAGGTACTCTGTTCGAAATGGAAAATAATTATATCAAATTGTCATATCCGTCTGGATGCACTAATAAAGAAAGCAGGGAATTAACACGCAGCCATTGATTAATTTCTCCCGGTAATTACCACACAAATAATATTAATTCCTTTTTCGGAACTCTAAATCCTACAGTAGTACATTTCGTTGCATACAAGTATACAGTACCTACAAGACGTTCGTATTCAAAAATATTTTACTTCCGGAACGATATACAGAGCAGAGCCAAAGGTCAACAATGTAAATTTTGCGGTCGTTTCGCTTCTCTCGCAAATAGATGACGGAATTTGTTTTGCATGTGAAATCGACTCAATTCCGTAAACGTATACATAACGGACGTCGCGACTCGACACCAGATTGCTGAATAGAAACCATTCCGGGATGTTATATGCGGTATTACGGTTACTCATTTCTTGTGGATATCGCAAACAATGCGGAGATTGAGAGACTACATCCATCGGACATACACTTTGCAGTAAGAATATGTGTCCACAGAGACTTTTCCGCTTCTACCAACTGCACTTAATTCTGAAACAAATACTGTAACCAAAACAAAAGCCCTGAATCTGCATGTGTTTATGTAGTAAATATTTTATTAAATTTGCAGCTTGTTTATTAAAATTTGTTCATATTACGTACTATATAAAGAAATACAGCAGGAATGCATTCAGTCCTATAGTAGGTACTCAATTGTATTTTATATTCGTTCAAGCTTTACTGAGTTCCATAATTTCACGTGCAGACGGAGCGAACGCTTCCCAATAACTGATGAGCTGCAATTGTCAAAGGTATAGTAGAAAGAACAAAAAAACATTAGATCCGATTAGTACCTGATGCTGATGAGCCATTTGATCTTCGACGTATTTTAGCACACTCGCCTTGATTTCCTTCACCTTATTAACTTCGAAGCGTTCCATTTCTTTCTTAATGGAGACTGATATGTCGTCAAACTCTTTCTGGCAGCGCTGAACCTTTCCTTCCCACTGAAAAAAATTGCAAACTTTTTATGAAAACACAGTGACAGTGTGTGGCCAACCTACCTCATTCACTTCCTGTTGCAATTGCTCTAACTTATCACTCCTGTTTGCTATTTCCATTTTAGCCTTGGTCTCGCGGCGTTTTGTCAATTGCATTTGGGCATATTGCCAATTCTGGAAAACCTACGGAGAATAAAATGAATAAATGGCCACAAGTCGCCAATCAGTTGCTCTACCTTGACTCTTTCATGGAATGCACTTTTAATGGAGCCAAACAATCCCAGATAGTCCTTTATGATCTCGGAGAAAATAAAGAAATCCGATCTGGCCTGGGCAGAGCGCAGAATCTCGATCTTTTCTTGCGCATCTGCCAGCGAAGAGAGTGCGCGCGATAGGTCCGTGTGCTCTTCACAGGTGCTCAACATCGCAGCAGATTTTGCAACTAACTCTGTTGATGCAGCAAGTTCCTTTCGCGTTGCGACTAAGTCCTTCAGATAGTTGTGTAGCTTTTGCAGATGCGTGTCGATATTTTCGACGGCAGCTATTTTCTCATCAAACCACTGGAATATTCAAGTGCGTGGTTAGGTGAGTTCGCGTTTATTGCATGCATTGTTCTTACCAGATCGTTCTCATCCATTTTGTAAGTGATTTTGTTGACAGTTTCCCCAACTTTGTTGAACAAGCGCATAACACCTGCACCACTTAGTACGGCTGTGTTTACAGATCGAGGCAGTTCCTGTGCAAGAAATACTACACCATGAACAAAAGAAAAATATTGCGCTCTGTGAGTGGATGAGAAATGTTGTGATTATGTGGTTTTCCTTTAAGGATACCCTTTCCAGTTGAAAACTTTTGTTGATGCACAGATGTGAACACACATCGAGAATGAGTTTACAACAGCCCACTCCAAGGATCGGTTCTAAAAAGTTATCTTAGATCTGTGGTAGCAAAGACTGAGCCAGCAGCATGCTGGAGACCAGTGGCATCGATGCCAGTAGAGGAGATACCTGGTCGCTTTGAACGCAAAATGTTCCGGGCCACTTACTTCACCCAGGTATTCAATTGCAACACACAGAGGTCAGCGACAATAACAAATATGAATGAGTAAAACTCAAATCAAATAGCTTACCTGATCACTCTCCAAGAAGTTTATGAAATCGAGATCAACTCGTAGTAGAGGATGTTGAGCAATTCTGTTCAGAAACCGCTGCAGTGTTGCACGGCGAATTTCAACAAATTCCATGTTCAAAGCTGTTCCCGGATCAGTTTGCTGTGGGCTCATCTTGACTTTGGTGCTTGCTACGTTATAAGAACAAAATAAACCCTACTCGTTTGCGAATTAATGTAACGCTCCTCACCTATTATGTTTTTCGATGGAGCAGGAGGAATAATGTGACCCAGTCGCGAATACTTATCGACTAATATAGCGTGAATACCTAAGAAATCGCTAAATCGTCGCAAGGTACTAAATTCATTGCTTTTGAATTTTGGGATTTTGGTTTTTGTGGTGACTCTGCGAAAAAAAGAAAAACAACGACAAACGAAATTATATACAACGTGGAAAGAGAAAAGCTGACGCTTACGTATAGGCCAGATATGAGTGCATGCCGTCTCCGACTTTTTGTGGATCCGATACGGTTATTTCAATAAAGTAATCACCACCACATTCTGTCAAAACATCCTCCAGACTAGTTGAAGAGGCTCTGCGCTGCAATAGGCAAACAAGTTATAACATTGAGAATGTAAAACGTCCATTGTTCCCTAAAGAAGACTATTAGAAAAAATTATCTTATTAGTCCAAGGAATTGGTTCAGGAAAACAATAGGCGCGCTTATTGTTATCCTCAATAGCTCAAAAAACGCATGCTACGATATCCACCCATTAAAGCACATTCGAATTGGTTCTACATACAGCTCGCTTATCAGCATTTCTTGACGACACGCCTAGTACCCAAATAAACGAACATCATTGCTTTTCAAAGCACTTCCTGGTGTTACTCCAACCGCCATTCATTAGCACACTATGGTCTTACGGGATGTTCACAAAACTATCAAGAAATTGCCCGAAATTTGATGTTTATACATAGAGACAAACAATGAAGGCAGCTGATATGCGTATGAATCCATCTTATCAGTTTTACCGAGGGTTGATCACATCAAAACAAGATTAGTCATATTACCTGAGGGCGTAGGATTTTTTTTGTTTGTTTTCCACGTTCAGGCAAATTACTTGTTGGTATTTAATACGATTCAAAGGTGTTTTCATCACTTACATCGGTGTCATTGGATCCCGAAAGGTTTATGTCGATTTCACCGGCATCCGCGTCGCTCTCCCCATTGTTTATGATAATATTGTCGAAAGTTTCTTGATCTTGAATGGTCCCTTCGTCTGCCATTGTTAGCTATAAATTTGTTCCAACTGTTTCAACAAACGAAAGCTAAATATATATTTTTGTATTCGAATCGAAGGCACAAATCACAGATAACAAGTCTTGATGTGGAACTAGACGTCAATTAATAAAGTATTGTCTTACATTCCAGCGGCACACTTTCCAATTGCATTTCCAGAGAAGCAAATATTTTTCCAAGTGCGATTTTGTAGCTAAGTTGGATGGTTGGAAATATTGTGATACCCACCACTTTTAAACCATTCGAGGTAGGTATGTTCTTTTTTACCAACCAGTGTGTGGTGGCTTTCTTTTAATGCTTAAACTTGGCTCTGCAGCCAGGGCGACCCGCTATAGAATTTTGAAAAGACGCAGGAAAACGGAAATATGCAAAAAAAAAGTATCATAACTGCAGCTATTCCGAATATTTTAAATTTTTGAAAGAAATTTAACAAGCATTGTAATAGTGTTGTGGTAGGCAACTGCGTTACATTTGAATGCTTTTTTATTTGCAATAACACCATTTGAAAACCTTGTGAAATTTATTGGTAATTTTTGTATTGTATTGTAGGCATTTTGTAGAGAAATGTTGCCGCTTCATTCGTCGTCCATAAAACTAAAAGGGGTTAATTTGCTATCTCAACTCTAATGTCGTTTTCCAATGGACAAAAAGAAATGTCCGGGAGAGTCCGGAATCGAACAAATCACTTCTGAAACCGTTCCATTGGCACAAAAAATACTCTTCTGGTGATTCTGAGAAGAGAATTTCGCTTCTCGATTTGAAGTCAGAATCAACTGAAGAAGCACTCATACAAGTGCAATTTTATGTCAGCTGACAGCAGCCGTAGATTAATTTTTGGCATTTCACCAAACTTTTGTGGGTTCTTTCATCAGAGACCAGAGAGTATGATTTGTCTCTGCTTTGCACGTTATTTTTGTTCTGACTGACGCTTGTCTGGCTTCGGGATCGGGACACGGCTATGTATTTGACTTAACGGAATGATGTTTTCATTAAAAATTGTGTTTTGAAAAATAAGTTGGACCTTAAAACGTATAGGATCGTGGCTGAAAATTAAATACTGGAGTTTAGAGTCTTTTTAGCGAGCGAAGCGAGACACATTAACATTATTTGCCGCGATTTAACTTTGACATTTCGATACGTAGCCGTGTCCCGAACGACGTGCGAACAGCAACAGCCTTGAAAGTTGATCTTATTTGGTCATATTTTCCAGACTACGTTATGTTGTGTCAAAACGAAGCGACATTGACTATTATTCACCCCTATCGGGAATAAAATTTCCCTGGGAATGTTTTCTATTCAGCAATCTAATTTACATTGCTGACAAGTGAAACATTTCCATCGGAATTTATTCGCGATAACCCTGATTGAGTGCGGACTTAGGAGGTATGATATTATGTGTTCTAAAAAAGAACTGAAACGACGGAGCGACCAAATAGTTTATTGTGTGAAAGTGACTTGAGAGCAGCTTATCTTAAGAACATTTTAAGACGACTACACACGAGCGGGATTTAGTAGACAGATTAATCAAACTAAAAGTCGTGACGCACCACAGATATATACCAATTTGTACCACTATTTTAACAAATGTGATTGATTTTATTTCGGTTTTTTGCTTTATTTTGCTCATCAGTAAATTATTGTGGTGTCAACGCAACGTACTTCGAAGCTGTGCTAATAAATATATTCCATTTCAAGCCAGAAACACATTTTTTTTAGGTCTGAATACGTCCATTGATAAATATAGTCAGCTAATTTTTTGCACATCCAGATGTCTCTGATGCCGTAAGAGAGATAAGTGCGGAAGCGGTTACAGAGACATATATTTTACTTACCTCAAATGCGGAAAGGGATATAGATACATGTTATACTAAAGTCGGTTACAACAGGAGCAGATTTATGGTTGTAGAGAAAATTCTACTAAAATTAGTTGCGATTTGCTCTTCAATATCATGCCGAAGTATATTCGATTTTGTTGTAGCAGCATGTTTAAGTTTTAGCTTTCCTGTTGAGGTCCCGGAGACTATTGTTTTATTGAGTCGAGAACCAAATCGGACTAGCGCCGCCTGAGCAGGTTGTTTTTGCAGAAAGTTCGAAGCTAAACAAAACATTTTTATTGGAAAAGATTTATTTAAATTTAATTGAAATGCAGAATAATTTATTCCTTACTAACGAAAAATTGGAAGTTAAATTTATCTAATTTCAAACAAGCACTTGGTTCAAAAAATAGGTAATGTAAATAAACAACAACTAATTTTTCTATGTCGATTGGTGATGGAAATATTGCTTTAATGCGTGATAATATTTTCAAAGCCTATAACCATATATTTAACACAGGTCAACAATCAGGGGGAATCCTTAGGGATCTTAGAATTTTGCTCGACTGCAAGAGAATAAAAAGATAAAAAAGAGAAAATTAGTTTCAAGCGATTTGTGTAGTTGTACCTGGTATTGTTCTTCGGTTTTGATGAGTCCTCGAACGGCAACCACCTGGTATTGGGGAGCTCTCATAGCAGATGGACCTCTTCGGATTAGCCTTAGAGAATCTTGCGAAGATCCTAATGCAGCTACTTGCCGTGGCCCATGGCTGGGATCCAAGACCAATAATGTCATGCCTGTTGATCTTTGTTCGATGCCTATGATAGTCCTCGAGTGTCCTTTAATACAAAGCAGAGGGAAATAATCACACACGGTATTTCAAATAAATTTAAACGCAACAATTGCCTCAACAAAATCATTTCAAATACGATTGTCAATTTTTGGCATGTTCTCGCTTAGAAGCGGTTAATACTAGATTTGACTGGGATCCTTAAACTTAGCCCGCATTCAGAAGGCGCATAGGATGCAGCTAGCGCTTGAAATTCACTGTTACTCATAACAACTTCCATAAACCTCCCAACAAGAAGTGTTACACTTGCCTTGGACATTGAGCCTCCAGCGCTCAGACTGAATGTCGACTATCACTTGAAAACTATCCCTTGGCCTGATGAGAGAACTTATTAGTTTTACTAAGACGCGTATTATTCCCATTTTTCTATATCGCTATTTGGGGTGTAGGTTCGCAGTTTTTGCCCTACATCTTATCTAAGATCACTCTGAACATACAAAGAAAACAACACTCGTCCATATTTACCTTGATGTTGCAAATACAACGGCGGTGTGTGCACGCGACGTTGCTCGAAGTACTGCAATACCCAGTTGAACAGCTCTGGGTGACGTCCATCTGAAGCAGTAGGTCGATGGAAATCAATCAATTGACAGTTAATCCGCAGCCACGATAAGACTGTTACTATTTCCGTAGCCCCTATCCATTTCCTAGTGTTGTACAATTTGCATCCTAATTGCTCCGAACCCTTTGAAACGGATGAAACCAACCAATTTTGATTACTTCCTCAATGAAACAGATAACAACAACTCACCTGAACATCAAAGCCTTGAGCCCAAGCGGCTTCCACCATTTTCTGAAGTCTTGAAATACTCGGAATGGCTGTTCTCGAAGGATTGCGTTTACCCCAAGCCGAATACAGAACTTCATTGAAAGTTGTGTTCTTGCAAAATACAACACAAACTCAGCAGTCAAAGCAATACACTCAAAAGAGACAAGCACTTACCTGCAACAAAGACGAAAGGAGCATTTGTAAATTCCTGTAACCGCATCCCCAGCCTTTGTCGCCATAACTGGATGCATAGTGATCAACCGATGAACAAAGCAGCGTCTTAATAACGCCCGGCGATGATGAGGACAAACCAAGAACACGTGAAGCCACTGATTTAGTGCACGATGTCCCATCATCAATTCCATGAGATTCAGCAGCGCGTAGCCCAACCTGTCGTTCGTAATAATCAGCGACACTCATCTCGCCGGCATATACTGCGCGTTGCATGGCCTCAGCTGACTGTTCACGAAAGTTACCCTGATCGTCCATTCCATACTGGGCTCGCAGCATATCGAATTCCTTTTGCTCGCGCAGTTTCTTCGCCTCCAAATCGATGTCGGTTTCATCGACTTTATTTTTGGGACTCTTCGGAAAATGTGTCTCAATGTGCATTTCCATTTCTTGCGGCTTCATATTATCGAAACGCATACTGCAAACGGGACAGATGTTGACCTTTTGGCCAACAGACACCACATCACTGGGGATTGGTTTCTCGGGACTAAGAATATCTCTGCATGGGAATATTTTAAGACAATAATTACACAAATTATCTGCTTGTACATATGCGTATGATGTTAGTCACCTATGCTCTATGTTAACGTGAAGTTCTAAAGCTGCTGTTTCGAATATATCATTGCAAATAGGACAATGCTGGCCAGTTACCACATTGTTGTAATGAATGTTTGCAATTGAGGAACCATTTACACTGGGACTTAATGGATCAAAATGTGAACGATTTATGTGCATCTCTAGAATGTTTGCGTTATCCGATGTGTAACGACATAATGGGCACTGTTAAGATAAACACCTCTTTGAATTGTTTGAAAAGTAGTAAAACGAACTCAAAGCTTTAAATTTGCAACAAGAAAAAAAAAACCAAAGAGTAAACTGTAAGAATAGCGTTTAGTTTCGTAGAATATAAATAATAATATTTAACATTAACAGTCTGAAGAAAAACCCGTCCGAATTCTGGTGCTAAAACGGCTACAAAAAGTTGTAGGTGTGGTAGGTATAGCATAAGTCATAACCTCACAAACGTTACAGAAGCCACAACATGCATTAGAGAACACAGAAAACATATTTGGAACATGCATTACAGTGACTACTTTTATTTAAAGCCGTTTGAAAGTTTCTGTAGGTAGGTTTAGGTATTTAGCCAACATAAAATTATCTACAAGCCAATACATGTCAAAGTGAGGTTATAACGTTCTTAATCGATAACAAAATGCAATTGTTTTGCAGTTAGTAAAATAGCAAACAATTCCAACCTGTAAAATTGACCCTTTCTTTGCTGTGCAAAAACTTTTCAGCTGCAATTCAAGCTCAGATCTGGACTGCAAGCTCTGATCGCTCGGAGTGTCCAGGACATCAAATCCATTTTGTATTCCCTTTTTACTGCATTGAGTGTTTGGGTGGTGATCACTGTCACTGCCATTAGTTCGACAATCTTTGTTTATACTTTTGGAACATGATGCAACGTTCATGTTTATCATCTCATTTTGTCCATTTTCTCTGATCTGATTGAAATTGCAGTTTCCTCGAGCTCCGTCCGACTTTAAAGGTGATGCTAGCTTTGGAAGTGAATAAAATTGAACATCGTCCGAACCGTCAGATGATTGCTCCATATAGCTGGAAAAAAACAAATTTATCAAATTTTCAGCGTGTGCGTAGGTATGTAGCATTTGCAGAGAAATCAATCGATTATTTCCAAGTCATGAGCGTTTTACAAAGTACAATAATAAAGTCAAACCTTTCACTATGCCCATCTGTAAGACGCACCGATTCATCTTCAGGCGTCAAATAGTCCAAGTGAGCTTGATTTACATGGAGTAACAGCTCTGGTGGTAGAACTCCACCGAACCCACAAAAAGGACATTGACTGTTACCTTCAACATGGCATGCTCTTGTATGTTCCCTCATGCGATCGTCGGACAAACCAGACATTCCACATATCTCACATGAATGAGCAGATACATAGTTTTCTTCACCATTTTCACCCGACATTGCAGTTTGCAATTCGGATTAGAGTCTTCTTCAATCCCGACAATTTTCCCGAATTTTTTGCATAGAAACAGATATAATTAAGTGCCCGCACTGCGATTTTCAGATACACAACGATTTTGAAAGAAACAAAATATGCACAACGAAAGTACTGTCAAAGTCCTTGAGCAAGTGCAATTCCTTTTCGTAACCTTGGATAGCCTGGAAATGTGAATGTCCTTCCATGAATCGGTTTTTCCAAAAGTACTTGTTTTGTGCCTGGGATGACATGAAAGATAAAAGCTCACCAATTTTGGGCCGAGTGTCAAATGCGTTTGATAAGCTAAAATCTGACATCGTGGTGAGTACAAATTTATTCAGCTCCGGGTAACAAATTATCCTGTCTACTTGTAGACATTTTCTATAGCTTGGGAGTTACAATAAATTTCAGAAAGAAATGAAACACTGATGAGTGCAATAAACAAAAATTTTTGCAAAAAAAACTTTTTTTGACAGTTCGGAGTTCGCTCTGAACTATAAAATAGGAAAATGTATATTTTTCGTCTTCATTATTAGTGGGGGTTTTTGCAGACGGTACCACTCTTATTTTTGATAAGTATAGAGTGTACCTGTGGACAAATATACATCGCAGACTCGAAAAAAATATAACCTACTCCAAATGAAGATCTTATTAAAATCTAAAATTGACCTGTAAAAGTCCCTCGTTAATTTTAGTCACCCCTTGTGCAGCGCAAAGTCTATGCAATATCGAGGTGAGTTAAGAAGTCACTTCCTGGAACATTATCCACCTGCACCGAATTTAAAATCTGGAAAACACTCCCTGAGCGAGCGAGAAAAACGTTGGACATGACAACTCCGCATAAGTATGGACCTTTATTTACCCTATTTATGTCTCGCTTTGGTTTAGCCGGTGCGGATATTGTTTATGAAACTGGGATAAAAAAAACAATCAAATTCGGGTCTAACTAACAAGTTTCGTTATAATTTTTTTTATCTAGGCCGTGCCACAACTGCAAATAGAAATAATGTCGTTCTTTGAGACCTGGGTTTATCCAGAAATACCGCCTAAAATGAGGCAAGTACCATAGCTTAGTTATATACAATACCCGTCCTAACAATTGAATAATTTTCCTAGTGAACTGCTCTTTCAAGAAGATAGAAAGCTAGTTGTTGTGGGAGTAATTGGCAAATCTGCTTTTCCCGACTGCAATAAAATGGCCGGACTTAATGTCCTTGATACACATCCATCCCATTTGAACCATCAATACGAAGAGGTAGTCGCTTCATTTCCGATGTTTACAATATAAGTTGGTATAGTCACATTTCTTTCTAGGGACAAATACGGTTTTACTACAGCAACGCTGAATCGATATTGTTTTTACATTTCCAAACGACATTTGATGAGTACTGCATGCGAGGGGAACTATACAAAGAAATGAAGAATACCGAGCCGGGTCGCCACTTGGCCTTCAACAAATACATCCGGAACAGATTTTCTAGAATGTTGCTATTCGCCACTCAAGTGTGTCACATAATAGTCTATGTCGAGCTGAGTGTTACTTTTGATTCGTCTTTGATCTCTATCTTGAAGGCGTTAAAAATAATACGGTGGGTACTATTAGCACACCCGTTTACTAGACAAAACGTTTATTTTTTCGTAGATAGTGAAAACGTTTTCCATGTTAAAAGCAAACATTTCTTTGTACGCATTGCATCTGAAAAAGCAAAGATCCAACTATCAACAACGAAACCTTAGGTCTGTTCCTTTACTTTTGTCGTAAAATGGAAAAGACTCAAAATGGCTGTGGTGGGAAACGGCATTGAGTAAAATTCGTAAGATATAAAAATAAGGGAACAGACCTCTTGTTTCGCCCTTTTGTTTTCTTTTTGCATTATCTGAGAACCGCAACGAATTTTCTGCATTCGGTGTGCATTGGGTATGCTTTTCCAACAAAAACATGTTTGGTTTCGTTCGCCTTGATGTGCACTGGTTCCTGGCTCATAAGTACCAGTGTGTTGTTGTTTGATAAGCCGGGACAAAACGTTTTGTCTGATCCGTTGCCTTTGCACTCTAACGCTGCTTAAAGGAGACGGTGTCCTCTGCCCATGTAATAAGAATAACTAATAAGATTCAATTTCAGGGAACGACACGTGCTGAAATTCTTACCTAAACTATTGAAAAACTCAAACGCCAACACATATCTCGGCAAATGTGCACGAGTTTGTTCCCCGCGGTGTTTGTTTTTCTTTGAAAACTATCCAGAAGGTTATGGTTAGTATCAAATCTTCGTTAAATGGACTAAATAATTGATTGCATTCCTAGATAAAAGTGAAGAGTTCATCTCGAAGCTGGAATTCGAAATCGAGGACAACATATACAAGATGTTCAGGAATGAACAAATTATTTCAAACAAAAGGTAGGTATTCCAAATATTCAATTTACAATAATTAACAACTGGAAAAGACCTCTGCACATCGGTGCAGTAGAAATGTTGCACTATTCGCACGACGTTCACATTATTCGAGTCGGTAAGAGTATGCAGTTCACGTTTTCCGGTAACTTTACAAATGCAATTGGAAACCATGCCATTTGCATTCTGTTCTGTTTTTTTTTTGGCTGAAATGAAGTGAAATCCGCAAACAACAATAGACCCTGCTGCCATGAATTAAACGAGTTTCTCACTATTTTCTCTGTCGCAGTGGAACGTGTCTTTTCTCTCTTCCGGGAAATAAGCGCTTTGTGTACTACAATACGGATGACAAAATAAGAGAAGATCCCTTGTTAAAGTCGCTCAATGATCTTCAGTTGTCATTTGAAAAGCCAAATGCTAAGGATGACTGCGTTAATGGCCTGGAGGAGCTGCGTCCATTTGGGGTACTCATGACTGCATCCAAGACGGAGCTGAAATATAAACACATTATTTTCAGGGCTTTGGGAAACCTTTAGCGCAAAACCCAGACATGCGGCAAGAAATACCTGAGAAAAAGAACGATTTCATGACCTTCCTAAAGGACCATGTCAAAGAAGCTTTGCAGTATGGTTTCGACGAAAGTGCGACCAAATTCAAGTCCAAAAACAGCAACGCGGTAAGTATCCATAAAAAAACTGCTACTTCCAAACACAAAACTGTCAATTTTCTGCAGATACTGAGTGTGAGAACGTGGTATGACACGTTCAAAATGTTTCATAAAATATTTATTGAAAACCCAGACAATCCCGACTTTGAGGCTATGGATCCCAGCTATGTAAGTTTCTCCGTACAACCGGTCGGCTTTGTAATGAATTCAGTTTTCTTTTTTGTTCCTCAAAGAAATCTTATTTGGAAAACTTTGACAAGTTAATGGACATCGATGAGGGGTAATTGCCTGTCGCAATCATTTTCCAGTCTTATCGGGCTCTATTTTCAGATTCTTCTCGAAGTGCTGCGATATCGGTGTAAAGAAATCGTGCAATCTTTATAATAATCCCGTTTTGAATCATTATGGGAAGTCCTTCCACAAAGCACTAGTAAATTGGACTGAGTTCGGTTGTGTAGTTTCTTTTAATCTCGTATCAAACTTCAACAGGTGGATGAAGCTCTGGGCGTGTATATGAGCTACGCACGTGGCCCAAATATTGCAGTAAACGAACAAAAGCTGCGCGAAAACTATGAGCAATGCTGGGCAAATGGAAAACAACCAAGTGAAACGTCATCCGTTCGTCCGAGTACATGCACAAATCCGAAACCGAGCACTAAGGACAACGCAGGAGAAGCGAGTGAATTAATTTCCACATGCAATTGTGGCCGCGCACAAGGGTGGCGGGAAGATCCGTATACCATTCGGCAGGAAAAATATGAATTTTGTCAGGTTCTGCCTGAAAGCTGTCTGTTTTGTGTGAAGAATAAAAAAGTGGTATCAACTTGATGCAATCTGGAGAACATTCTTATTGACATTCAGGGTTGTCGCGGATAAATTCGGATGGAAATGTTTCCCTTGTCAGAAAAGTGAATCAGATTGCTGAATGGGAAACATTCCCAGGGAAATTTTATTCCCGATTGTAATAGGTTGTTGTGGAAATGTAAATCTTGTTGTTACTTAAGGCGGCGCTACAGTCCGGGGTGGACCTGGGCCTCAACCAACAAGGGTCTCCAGCCAGCATAATCTTTAGCCAGCTGTCTCCAGTTTCGCACGCTAAGTTGGTTAAGGTCCCCTTTCACTTGCGTGCGCCAACTAAATCGCGGTCTTCCTCTACTGCGCCGTCCCTCAAGTGTGGATTCGAAGATTTTCTGGACCGAAGCATTCGTGTCCATTCTTTCAACATGACCCACCTCAGTCGTTGGGCCTTTATTCTTCTGACTATGTCGATGTCGCTGTACAGTCCGTACAATTCGTCGTTGTATCTCCATCTCCATTCACCGTCTATGCAGACGGGACCAAAAATCACTCGAAGAATTTTCCTCTCGAAATAACCAAGAGTAACCTCATCCGCTTTTGAAAGGGTCCATGCCTCTGCAGGACTGGGATTATTAGGGTCACTTTTGCTTTGCTTTGCTACACAATTGCCTTCTTAGCACAAGCAAACAGCGATTGGCAAGAGTATTTCTTCGTTTAATCTCAGCACTGGTGTCATTGGGGACGTTCAAGTATCTAGTTTAGTAAGTCTGACAGCTCTCTCACTAATGTCGTTTTCCATTGGGACCACCAAAAATCTTTTTCAGATCGCAGATTTATCGCGGCTCATGGAACATGCAACGAAATTGATCTGCTTTTGTGAATGGATTAGTGCTTTATTTGACAACAAAATCAGCTGTTCAAATTGCATTTGCTTTTGCAAAAATGAGCTATGGATATCGACTTGAAAAATGTTTCCCCTGTTGTAGACACAAATGGAATAGTTTCGGTGATTCGTAGTTTCCAGATGATGAGGAATATAATGAAGATAATAATTCCTCCAACATTATATCTATTGCTTTTTATGTATTTCTTTATTTTGCTTTTCACGACACTTTGCGCATTTGTTTTCAAAGCAAACTTCTTGCAATGACGTAAAACAGCTGTGGGTATTTGTGGCAGTATGTGTAAATCTGAAAAATTATCGAGATCTGCAAAAAGTGCTCCGAATCGAAAAAAAGATTGATTTTTTTTCCCAATGGAACGCGAAAAGTGATTTAGATCAAAAAAAAGATTGATTTTTTGTCCCAATGGAAAACGACATAAGTGAATCTCGGTTTTGATTGGTCGAAATCGGTCGAGAGAGCAGCTGTTTCAGTTGACGTTTATGGAGGGGTAGCCGACGAATCTAGTCAAGAAATTCGTGACTGAGTACTAAGTTGACAGTTCTCATATGTGGCTGACGTAGAAATCGTGACGTTCCCGACCATTCTAGTTTTTGCGTTCAGGTTGCATCTCATCCAGACCAATCTAGTCGACTTAAGATGACTAGATTCTTGAATGCGGCCATTGTCTGAGCTCATGGCGGAGCCTAGGTAGACAAAGTCCCTAACCACCTCAAAGTTATATCTGTCTATGGAGACGTCGGTGTTGGGTGTCCTTTTTAGTTGACAGCAAATAAAGGGTTTTGCAATAAGAGGTGTTATTGTGAATGGCCCGCTATTTCGGTAGCTGTCACTTTTGAAGCTTTTATTCTTTGACATTTGACAAGTAGAAACTATGCCATTACTAAAAATGTAACGATGCACGCTTCAACAACGCACTGAAATTATGAAAATTCACTACAAAAATGGTGAAAATCTTGCAGTCACAGTTCGCAAAACTAAAACATTTTTTGGTCCTCGTGAAGCACCTTGTCGGATCTCGGTGGCTACGTCAACAAGCAAAATTGTCGCATCTGGGGCTCGGAAAACCCAAAAGTTATTGTTAAGAAGCCTCTCTATCCCCAACGTGTGTCTGTTTGGTGCGGTTTATGGTCCGGCGGGATCATTGGACCTTACTTTTTCGAAAATGAGGTTGGATCAAGAGTTACGGTGAATGGATTGCGCTGTCGAGAGATGATTAATGATTTTTTATGGTCGGAGTTGGATGGTATTGATCTGGACAACGTTTACTTTCAACAAGACGGCGCTACGTGCCTCACAAGCAACGAAGCCATTGATATTTTACGGGAAAAGTTTCCGGACCGTGTTATTTCTCGAAGAGGTGATCACAATTGGCCACCGAGATCTTGTGATTTAACACCTTGCGACTTCTTCCTTTGGGGCCACGTGAAAGATAAGGTCTACGCCAACAGCCCAGCGTCGATTCAAGACCTCGAAGATAAAATTCGTGAGGCTATCGGGGACATTGGGCAGCCACTTTGCGATTTGGTTATGGAAAATTTCATGAAATGATATGGTCCTGTATGCGTGATCGTGGTGGCCATTTGGCTGATGTTGTTTTTCATTATTAACGGCATACCTTCCTCTTTATTATGATATAAACGTCCGATCATCAAAAAAATACATTTTTCTTTGAATACCAAAATAACACCTCTTATTCGAAAACCCTTTACTTTGTCTTGCCCCCATTTACCGCCAAACCCATCTTCGCCGCCTCAGTCTCAATACTCACAAACGCACCATTTACATCACGCTGCGCTCTGTCAATGTCGTCTGCGTATGCGAGTAATTGGACCGTTGGACGGACTGACTTTTGAAAGATCGTGCCGTGTTGTTTGTGGTGGTATAAAAAAAATGTCAGGAGGAGCTATTAAACATGTTTCTTTCTTCTGTGTTGATGTCGAAGATCCTTCGGACCGGAAGAAAAACAAAAATCGCAGGAAGGTGCTACTCCAGGAATAATGTTCGAATATTTTTAGTTAAAAAGAGGGCTACATACTTGTGGGTTTCGGTCAAATCCATTCGGAAACTAGAAACAAGCCAAACACTCGTTGATTGTATTTTAATAAAAAAAAAAACGTTTATTTCGTTTAACTAAAAAGGCACATGACAACAGTTTTGGACGGATTGAATTGCAAAGTTTTGTTCTTTTCGTTGAGAACTACTACGTTCTCATGAGGTTCTTTCTTTTTTTTGTTAGTTATTCTAATTATACACATACTTAAGCTACCCTATATGGAAATTTAAATTTATTCGAGTCCGCAGAATGAAAATAAGCACACTAATAGAAACTAGTGATATGGATACTGTAGTTTTAAAGCTTAAATTGTACACAGAACAGTACGGGCACTGTGAACTGCCACACACTTCGCAAATGTTGAGCAAATACGTTGGCAACGCATCGAAAATGGTCTCATTGAAACGTTCTGCAAAAATAAACAGGCATTAGGAAGATTTCTATGCAACATGTTTATGGAATATTATTTATTACCTGGGGCATAGTAATCATAGACGCGAATTGCCAAATATCTCGACATGTTTGCCACTGGATACCACCGTTCTATTGTGAAGTTTACACAAACGTCCTCCCTGTCGAGCTGCAATCGTTAGTTAGTTAGGTTAGTTCGAGTTGGGCGGAAGAACAAATTAAAACTCACGTAATCGAAGTAGAAGACGACCTTCCGCTCCATGTATTTGGCCGCTTTGAGATTCCTTACACGGTTGCTGAGCACATACGAGTCCAACCTTTGCTGTTGGATATAATATCCAGTGGGAATTGTTACATCAAGCACAGCCATGCCGGAACGCTCGGATTCGTTCAAGTTGATCCAACTGCAATGGCAATATTACTGACTTGGCACGGACACAACACAAACACATTGCAAGTAAGCTAGGACAATGTAAACTTACCTCTGGCAGGAAACATATGAGATGTGCGACTGATTCCTTCCGTGGAATACGGCCCTGGTCTGCAGATCGAACGCCGGAACGGGTGGTTTTGTTTGATACTTTTCAATGTCCACATTGTACTGCACATGCATCTGCAGGATCGCATAGCCAGCGCCCTTGGCCTGCACTTTTACCGTTCCCCATGCGTTTGGAATCTGTCAAGCGAGAACAACTGAGAATCTAGAATAAATCACTTGGAAAATTCGTCGGCTCACCTCAATGCTCTGCAACTGAGCCAAATTGTTATCGTCGATGTACAACGTCTTTGTCTGTCCCGGCAGGGATGTTGCTTCGACAGAAATTGACAGAGAAGAAACCTCCCTGATACGCGAATGAACCGTGTACTCAATCAGCGCCTTCAATGCGACGCTTGTGTCGGGAGTCGAAGCCCAGCCGCCGTCGTTAAGCCTCTGGGCGTTCAGCCAGCGCACGATGGGATCCACTATAAATTCACGCCTCGACACGTAGACAAGCAGCGCGTAGGCTGTTGTCTCAATATTCAAGGTGTCGTACTCGTACGGCAGTCGCGGCAGTGAGAAATACTTTTGATTCTCCAACTTGCTCGGCGGCTGCGGCAACTCCACATTGCCCCAATACATGTATTCACCAATCGTGCGCGCATGTCCACGCAGAATGGCAAACACATGTTCCGCGGTTGCGGCCTTACACAGCAGTAGCGCATAAGCGGTTAGGGCCACATCATAGGGCTCCTTAGTGTCCTGCAAGAGCTGCATGTTCCTCTCGATCCAGAGCACCGCACGTTGTTGGGCCAGTGCCACTCTGGCGCCCAGACTTCCTGACAAGTCCTTCACCGTGGCCAGTGTAATTAGCACGTGTGACGTCAGCGAGATGTTGCGGTTGTGCAGCAGATTGTCCGCAAAGTTTGTTCGATTCATTTTCCGGTCGGGCATCCAGGTGACTTCGTAGAAGGCACCCTCGGGCGATTGATGCTGCAATATCCAGCGAATACCCTTCTCGATGATGGTTGGATCGATGTAAATAAAGTTCTCCCATTCGTAGAAGGAAGCCTCCTGGAAGATGCGCACACAATACGCCGTCAACCAGACCGACGAATCCGAATTGTTCCAATCGGAACGGAACAGCGAGAATGAACCGTCCCTACGCAAGAAGCTGAGCTGGCGCTGGTAGCCCACGTTCATGTGGGCGAACGCATGCTTTTCGGTTGTCTTGTTCCTTTGGTTTATCAATCGCATGTACATGATGGTGTAGAGATTGGCCGCGAAGCTAAAAGCGTTCTGCTCCGCTGATTCCATCGGCAAGTACAGCATGGAGGTTGCATTCACAGGCATTGTGGGGAAAATCGGACCAACAACATCGCCCACAACTGAGATTCTTGCCTTATTCGAGCCGTACACAAAATACCGATCCACTTGATATGGAATTATAGGCGTCTCCGTGATATTCACATGCATGTACTGGAAGACGTAGGCGCGGTTACTCAAATCGAGCAAAATGGCCTGATGGCGGTACTGCGGAAGGCCATCGGACCCAACGGTCAAGCGACGCGTAATCGTATCTGTTCCCAAAAGCGTCGCTGCGTGTACTGTGACTTCAATGTCGCCCAATCGGACCGGCACAATGGGCAGGTAGACGATTGTAGTTCCCTGCGCCTCCAAGTAGATAAAGAACTGATGCTCACCAAAGGACGTTCGCGGGTTGTACGATCGGACGATACCGTCGTCTTCGACGTGCACGAATTTGTAGTCGCGTGAGCCGTGCAACACCACAGTCGCTTCCATTGCCATTTCCATGTAATTGAAGAGAGTCACGCGAATACCGACCTGTTCGCCCTGCCGGCACTCACTGGGCATTTCGACGTTTATGAAGAATGGCTGCACACCCACGTACTCTATGGCCTTGGGGAGCATGCCAAAGCCCTTGGACGGGCTGACACTGAAGGCCGATACCATCCAGTAGGCCGGGCGGTCTGGCACTTCGATGTTGAAAATATAACGTCCATGCGGTCCGATGTTCACGTCCTTCCACAGCCAAACGTTTTCGTAGTGTCGCTGCACACGATTGAATCTGTATTTGCGGTACTGCATCAGATCGGTTTCGTTGAACTTACGGCAGCCGATCTCGTCCGTGCCGTCGTCGCAGTCGAAAACTTCATCGCATTTTTTGTCCAGGCGGTAACACCGTCCAGACAGGCATTCGCCGTATCCCTGCGTGATGTTGCAGTTGTCGTACCGCCGCGGTACCTCACCATCGGTGAACACAACCAACCCAGAGTACTCAAACGTGCGATTGGCGTCAATGCCAAACGACGAAGCCGGATAGTACACCAACTCGTCTGGATTGCCGGCGTGCGAGTGCCAAATGTGCTTGTGCGTGCCATTCGTCTGTTCATCGAACGTCGCCATTTTGGTGATGATCTTCGCATACGACAGCTCATTGCCGGCTTGCATGCTGTAGAAAGCACTGTCAATACCCGATAGACTGACGTAGGAGCCAGGCTCTCCGAAGATCGCCACCTCAACCTTCTCACCAGTGCGCCCCTTGCGGTTGTTTATGAAAACCGTGAAATTGTTGCGTGATATTCCGTTGACGGGGAATGTTAGCGAGTCGACAACAGCCTGACCCTGCTGAGAAATTGTCCACACAACGATTGTGGCTACGGGCGCCATTTCAGCGCTGAGCGTCACAGCAATTGTTCGCACTCCCTCGATGATGGGCTCAATGTCGCTGACGAGGATCACACCCTTCGACATGATCAGATAGTTGAAGGTGCTCGAAAAGAAGTTCGTCCGTATGTGGAATATGATGTACTCTCCAACGGTCGGCTGTTCGGTTGATGTCGTTACCTTGATGTTCTGACTCTGTGGCGAGTGGTAGCCGACCAGCAACAGCTCGCTCTGCGCTCGGTCGCCTCGGACATCCACGAAGTTGGCTTGCAGGTGCATAGTCTGAACGCCGTTTATGAAGTCGCGGAATTCTCTGGAGCGCTCGTCCAAGTTCAAGTCATGACGCAGATCGATTTTAAGCTCCCATATGCCGTCCCTCTGTGACATGTGCAGACGACGGGTGGAATAGTCGCGTCTGCCACCACTCCTGCTCTCGACGTAACCACTCACTTCCATGACACTGTTGACGAGAAGCCCTGATTCGAGCGCCGAATTGTCGTGGTATTCAACTGCCAAGTAGCACGTGAATGGCATCATCGGCTTGAACACTTGCGGAGAATCCCCAAGGAACTTGACCCTGATGGACGAATTGTACACCCTGGTGATGGCGTAGCCAGATATAATTTCGTCGTAGTATTTCTCGCCGACTGTGGCCGTAATCAAGACTTCCATGCTGGGGCTGTTGGGCGGAGCTAGTTGCAGCAGCTCATTCATTGGGTACCTGAACTGATATGTGCCATTGAAGTAGCGCAAGTAAGGGAGTGTCCTCCTGAACGAGCCCGTCCATGGGTCATATACCTCTTGTGCCTCTGGTTTGTTCACCCAAAATGGCCACTCTTCGTCGAACTGATAGGTCCGCTCTATAACGTACTGATTGCGGTAGGTATTTTCTGCCGGGTCTACTCCTTCCTTGTTCTCGAGATTATTGTTCAGGTTGGGGTTGATGTTGTACTGGTACGACGGGTTCTGCACATCGTGATACTGCACCAGTGCGCGTCCAATTCGATACTTGTCATTGAGAGCCTTGTAGTTAAAGAATCCGACTGGCCGCAGGGTAGCTTTGATAGTAAGATTTCCACGCACCGGTGCTCCACTCGTGAAATTCGCCATGATCTTGCCATAAATGAACGGATCGGTGTTGAAGAAATACGCCGGAGTGGTCACATTCACTTCAAACCTCGTCTGGTAGTACTCCTCCACAGTGAAATGGCCTTCCTCGACTTGACCCTGGGCGACTACCCGAATTGTCCACTCGCCGAAGATAGGCAAGTTCGACAGCTTGTAGTCCAGACTTACACTGCCCAAGTTCGATTGCCGGGACAGCCATCTGCGCAGTATATGCTTGTTCGGGTCCAACATGTAGACATCAACCGCGTTATCGAATCCCTTTAGCTCTGTGGTAATGGGGATTGTGCGGAACTTTACCGTTTCTCCTTGGATATACAGCGGTTTGTCGGTTTGAATAAATATCGTCATTGAGCGTTGGGAAAAGTGCAAATTCGTTTCATTGAGGAACGCTATGCCGCCGAGCACATTCTTGTACAGACCCTCGACACGCAGCTTATAGCGACCCCTTACACTAGTCGGTGGAATTCGCATCAGCATTGTCTCAGGTACACCTTCCTTGACATCGCGGGAATCGCCTGATATTTGAACGCCATCGCTGGATATACTCGTGTGGACAGTTATGGGATACGCAGCTCGTAAAATTGTTACCGACACTTGGTAGATTAGGCCTGGTCGTACCATACGCGATGCGACTATAAAATAAGTCGGTTGCTTGGCGAATATGCTCTCCATGAACGAAGTCTTTGGACTGTATTGAGATTTGGCACGATTGCCGCTGGAAAATGTATTTTTCGGAAACGTTGTACCCGAAATTCGATTGTCTTGGCCTCCTCTAAAGCGATTGTCCAAGTTAAAGTCGCGATTTGGATTGTTCAAATCATTGTCTGGGTTATTTGGCAGACCTATTGGCCGACCGAATCTATCGGTCACCGGTTGTTCGTCGAATGTTTGTGGCTGCACATGTTTCACGTGCACAAAGAGCAGCATAAGCAAACAGGCGGGCAAGAGTTTTCCGATCGCCATCTGAAACGAAGCAAGGTACACACATATTCATAGAACAAATTTGATTTTGCACTTGGGATGCGTTCGACTCAAATGATTGGCATATGACTTCTTACAGTCATGCTTTTGTGTGTTTATTTTTAGGACGAGATTTCTCACGGCTTTTATACTCCTGGTTGTTTTTTTAGACGTTCGCCAGAGCAGTGGTAAAAACATTTAGGTATTTTATTAGAATAATTAACCCTAACCCTCCCTGAATTGAAACAGCATTATTTCCTTTTTTTATTGTATTATTTAAACGGCGAGATCCGAGATCTACCATGTAAGAGAGAGAGCAGGGAAGTCTCTTCCTCCTGCTCCATTTGGAGAGTTACAATGCAACGGATCTCTTGTTTTCTACCGAGCAGAACAGTGAACGATAATTCACATTTAAATACCAAACGTACCTACCTACTATTGGACCTGATCATTTGTAAAACTACCGGCAGATCCTTTAACCGGTAAAAGCCCAAAAACAACATGTTTTTCTATTGTTAACCACACATTGCTTTCTTTTATAGACATGCTGTGCATGGTGCTTTAAAAAAGGCGGAAAAGTTAGGTGCAGTAACGTTACTCGCTTAAATGAGGGAGCGGCTCCTCACACTCACTAATTTCCATAGAGGAACTAAGAGCCGGCTCTCTAGTTTGTTTACTCTATGCTAATTTCTATTGGGGAATTTTTGTCAGAGTTTTAATTGATTGACGTATTCCTCGATTTGTAAAAGAGCTGTTTTAATGAACATTTTTCTCAAGAGAAGTAACTACTTTTACATTTCAGAAAAATATTTCGCTACTTCACTTTGCTGATATACGACGCTTTTTTGAGCGCAGCAAACAAACTTCATACTGCATTTGAAAGAGCAAGTAAAAACACGACAAAATTTCATTTTTGATTACTGTTGCATACCCTTAGGCAGTTATTAGGTGTTTTAGGAACTTGTGGTTTTTAAAAGACTGGTAGTAGATACATTTTCAGTACCTACTACCTAATATTTAAAGGGTTTTCATATTCGCAATACATATTTGTAATAGGCGCACAAAATGATTGCCTTCGCTGATTTCGATGGCAAGGAAAATGACTGTTTAAAATTTCATTCCAAAATTAAAAACTTTTTAAGATCATAAGAACTGCAAATCATTATGCGGGTTAATGTGGTGCCCACTTAATTGTACCTTCGTCTATAATTTTACAAAAAGTTAGTAGGTGCCCATAAAAATAGAATAAACAAAACCTTCAAGTAGCTAATACCGAATGGTCGTGTATTTCTTGACGGAAATGGTAGTAATAGAGATTTTAAATACCAACGACCCAGTAAAAAATACCTTCCCAGAAGCAAACACCGTACCTTTACCAATTTAATTGTTACATGAAATATATTTTATTTATTTATTTGTCAAATGACATTATGATTCAAGTTTCTAAATAAATTAATAAGTAATAAAACCCAAATTGAATTGATTTCAACTTAAGGCGTCCGTCCGTCATGATTCATAACACACTCAAAACAAACACGAAACACTGTGCACTGTATACTGTGTGCAACAAGTGGATCGAACCGAGGGTGGCTTATGATTTGGTTGGAAACGCCTTTTTGTATTCGGGAATAAGTGAACCCGCCGAAAATGTATAAAAACTGCGCTCAAACTCGGATATATATTTATTTCTTATGTAAAAACTGGACAAATATGTATATAATACATTTAACGCAATAAAATCTCACATTTTTAACATGTTTTAAACTTCTAATTACCATTTCACTGGTCAACGCCCATGTGTCAAACTAAGTGAGGATTGATGCGAGACAGTGAATTAAATTGAACTTACACTTGCACTCATTCCAGGAGCGTAACGCTCACTTTAGCAATAAGTAGATGAAGTAATTGATTAAAAATTATTCGGTTTAATATTATAACATTCGCGAAAAGAAAAAAAACAACGAAACACAACAATTCCACTAACGATCTACACAAATAAACCTAAGCTCGACCTGCGTATGGAACCTAAACACGATCGCTCACCAGTGCTACCAAGTTATGTTTTGAAAATAAAAGAGGATGGCGTTTAGTTTTTGTTGTAGGTACCGTTCAGCCGTAAAGTTCTATCACAGAGTGACTGGTTTTCATAATAAAAATGATCTTGTTAGTTCCTGACGATTTGTCAGGATAACTAGCGGGGGCTTTTACTAATATGATAGAATCTTAGTTTAAACAATAAGGTTTTGGCATATGGAAACGATAATAGGCTTCTTTTAATGATAATGTTGTTGCGTAAGGTACAATCTTCGGCATGCAATTGAAATAACCAAACTTTAGCTGCCGTAATTATAAAGTTTTCCTATAACACCTCTAAAAAATATTTATCGCATGAGAACTTACACAGGCTTTTTGAAGCTCACAAGATTATAAACATATTTTCGTGATTTATTTAACACAGATGGGTTGTGTCTAAATATAATTATCTGTTTAAATATTACATGTTACTACATTTTAGTAGTAAGTTTTTTTTTGTTATTTATAAAAATAAAATCTGCTGGTGGCGGTAAACGATTCTTCACTCATTCGCTCTTAACTTAAACAGCAGTGTAGTTGTTGCCTTACTAAGCTTATGCATATTGTTGCCAAGAAATTGTTCCGTATTCATCTGCGTTTGTTTTATTTTAGAGAAACGCAGTCAGTTTTCCCACTTTCTCTCGGTTGAACTCACCCGCAAGCAAAAACAACCTACCTCTGCGGAACTCGAAATTGTGTCAAGTGTGAATTGCAGAGTCAATCGAAATATCTAAAAAGAAGAATATGTGGTATAAAGTACGACCAGCTTGGTCACCATAACTGTGAAATTTCAAATAATAGAACTGGCTAGACGCGCCCAACTGATAACGTGAACGTTACGAATGCTATCAGCGTTATGTTTTTGACAGATTTCATTCCACTTATCTTCTACATAAATACTTTTGTGGAGCAATTAATTAATTTACACAAAGACTTGTGGTTCCATAAACTTGTTGCATTTACGCGTCATAAATTGTTCGCACAATTTTCAAAACGTTATTCATTATCTACCTATAAATGAAATGAAATGAGTATAAAATTGTAGCTTGTAAGTGTAAGAAATACACTTGTAGAAATCAATTCGATAAAGTGAATGCGGCGCGATAAAGTTCGACATCAAAATGGAATTGATAAGTAGAACGGGTATCAAAAAAAGTGATTCGCAATCAATTGGTAAAGTAGAAGAATTTAAATAAAATTATGGAACGAAAAAAGAACATGCACGTAATTGTAATTTTGTAGAACAAAGCAGTTTCTATCAACATGAAGCGAAATCTATTTCAACAACATTCGTGCCCAAATTTCCGCTTGAGCAACGGAAAATAAAAGGTATCAACATTGAATTCAATAATTTGACATATGTTGTGCGGACAGGCATTTTCAGAAGAGGTATGTATTGAAACGAAGATGTATCTAGATTTGTATGAAACACACTTGATAAGGCGAACAATAGCTTAATTCGAATTGAGTCCGAATCGTATCAATACAGTAACAGTGCCACAAGGTTTGCTTTCGTAAAATATTATCTGCAGTCGTTATCAATTTGTATAGAAGCCAATTATAGCAACAACATGCATAAATTAGATGCATAGTGAAGAATCCCATTCGTACTTTGAAGAGTTCGTTGATGCAGTCTGTTTTAAATCGATATCTTGATGGTACGTCTGGCAGGCCATCGTACTAGGTTTCACTCATATATGAAGTAGAGCGTCTACTCTTCCGATCATCACGCACAGCAAAGCAAGAGCAAACTAATTGCTTTTATTAGAACCGGAAAGGATTCATCATGACATCTGATCTGAGGAGGCGATGATCATGATAGCGACACGCTCAATGAGGATTATTTAATTTAGAAAGCTCTTTCGAGCAAAGAAACTCAAAATTATTGCACGCATATAACAACACTTGGCTTTAAATGAACCAGATTTGCAGCTGCAAGCAAACTCAGTCCGTTTTATCGCCAAAGTTTTGTATACGTACAGAATGCATGAATATGGTGGGACTTTATATTGATTGCAGGCCAAAAAGGGCACATTGATTGTTTGTGCTTGGATTTCGTCGCGTCGCGTCATTACCAGAGGTTGATACAGTATAAATTGAGCTTACACCTTACATTGCTAAACACTCGAACGAGAAACTTGTAACAGGTAAAACAAAAGTCACACAGCTCACGATTTGCAAGCAAATGTGCATATGAGTTCCATCACAACTCTCCTAGAAGTCCAGAAGAACATCTACAACAATCTCCAACATTGACTTCGGACGGCTTGCCGAATAAGAAATCGTGAGAAGAAACTACTTTTAAAACAAGTCAAGTAACAGGCTGACGCATAAAGTCAACGAATTGACTCGTTACTATTCAAACAATAGGCGCAAATGATGCACAATTTTGGTCACTAAGATATGGAGTTTTGCCGGTTCCTTTGTCTAGCCAATCTGCTGCAGTAAAATGGGGAGAACCCGTCTCTAACGAACCCTAGTTCTCGGTTCTCTCCACCGCCTATTCGCTAATCTTGAGATTTCGAAATTCGAAACGTATTACTCGCGTCACCCAAGTCAGATAAGATTATCGATTAGCTTCAGTCCATAGAATGAGCTCTTTTCGTTGCAAATGCAGAGACTTCCTACTCGTATCGGCCGTACTGCTGTAACCCAGTCAGCTATTTTATTGTTTATAACTATGGTGGTATGTTGTCAAGTGGGAAGCGATTGACGATAATCCAAAATTTACTCAATGATCACTAAAAACTTACCTCAGTTAAGATTACAGTAATCCGCTTTCTTTTGCATGCGATAAGCCAAGTATGGACTTTTGAAATGAAACACTAAATTGTATTCACATTGTATGCATTGATTGGGTTAAGCAGATCGGCGACGATTAGTGTGTGGCTATGTTCAGGTCATCCGATGTTGTTTGGCAGAAAAAACTCGGTTAACATGGCCCTA
This sequence comes from Cheilosia impressa, assembly GCA_948293265.1. NCBI lineage: Eukaryota > Metazoa > Arthropoda > Insecta > Diptera > Syrphidae > Cheilosia > Cheilosia impressa. The sequence continues at coordinate 15,950,703 of OX411884.1, forward strand.
CAGCGCGCACCGTCCACTGTTGTCATACATCCCATTGCTAAAACAAGCCCGTATGGCAATCAATTGTGACGGCGCCCATTTGGCCGATATAATAAAATAAATAAAAAGGTTCAAATAAACAGAATCGAAGTTTTTCATTTAGAAAAAAAATGAGAGCCAAACGACATCGGATGACTTCTTTTGGCCCACCCTGTAGATAAACTTTTCAGAACGTCTAGTGTATCCGGGCTGTCATTTTGTCTGTTCGGCATTAGAGCTTATAGAATCGATCAGCCTCTGTTGCAGTAAATAGTTCTATACGCAGGTGTTTCTATTTACAAACGTTAGAGATTGTGATGTCTGCAGGGAGTTAGATTAGATATATATTTATATTGCGAGCGAACAAAAACCGTGTCATCGCATCCGACGAAGCCTTTTTATCTTAAATATGGTCCTCAAATCAGATCAATTAAACTGACTGCTTTTCGAAATGCGCAGTAATACAGTTGAAGTGTATTTCTGTCACCCGCCGGTGCTTGACCCTATGCCGGTGAGGTCACAAGAAAAGACTGTAGTCACACCACAGCATCATTAAGCTCTGGCAATAATCCCAATTACGATGTCTACATTAAGCAGTAATACTCGTTAAACAATAACGACTTTATCTGTGTGAGACTGCTGCTGCTGATCAAAAATGACTCAGCTGTTGTCAAAAATCCCGACTTCTCGGTCGTAGTAGATAACACATTTTCCCATGGTACAGTCTTTTAATATGATCGATAAAAGGCAAACATTATCGATCTGGTACAATCGTTTTCGAGATTAGACTACTACAATGTATTGAACAATTGCATTGGCGCCTTTTTCCATAATGCGGTACGGTTCGGGTTAATCGAAGTTTAGAGGGAATGAAATTAATTTATATTTTAGTAACTGATTTTATTTTGTGTTGGTCATTTCTTTTAAGGACACAAGACAATCCTGCACGAAATAAACGGAGAATTTCGCAGCGGAGAGCTTAGTGCCATAGTAGGTCCGTCTGGAGCTGGCAAAAGTTCCCTGCTGAACATTCTAACTGGCTATGAGTAATTTGCTGCAGTTCTCAGAGATTTCTCATCTTGACTATGAAAGTTGTTTGGTTCTAGATTGTTTGGCATAACTGGAAGCGTAATAGTAAACGGAACCAAAAGGGACAATGAGCTGTTTAGAAAAAACTTATCTTTCATCACGCAAGACACTGACTTGCAGCCATTTCTGACAGTTTCGGAAGCAATGATCTTCTCGGCGAATCTGAAGATTGGCAACAGTTTGCCGTACGAAGAAAAGAAAGAGAGGGTAAGATGAATGTGCAACGTTTTGTGTGAAAAAAAGTGATGAACGATTTTGCTTACAGGTCAAGGAAATTCTGCGGTCCGTTGGCATGTATGATTGTCGCAAGACAACTACGGGCAAACTGTCTGGAGGCGAAAAGAAGAGACTGGCCATAGCGTTGGAATTAGTAAATAACCCATCAGTGTTAATATTGGATGAACCAACAACGTGAGTTATACGTATTTATGTATTTGAAATAGGGACCAGAGACAAATTTGTATAGGCTCTGATAGGGGCATGTCGTCTGATGCTGCAGCCATCTGTCACTGTCATGGCCTGTCATTGTGCCCTGACAGAGCGGTTGTCAGATAAAAATTATCGGAAAATTTACGGAACAAACTTGTTTTGCTCTTGCGTGGTATGATTAACTATCGATTTGAGTACTCGCTCAGATTTTTGAAGTACCTGCTCATTTGAAGTGCGGAATTGGGTGTCACGTTCTTCAGTTAATCATTGTCAACATTTTTAACAGTCTCCTTGTTGTGTTGTCTATTTCTTTTGCCCATTTCTAGAGTTAACCTTCACAACGACTACCGAATAAGTCATCTGGAATGCCGATCTTCTGTCCATATTCTGCCCCGAATTGAGGAAGGGAGAAGTAAACCGTGCACCGCACTAATCCACTCCTCTTTGTTTGTCAGCAATTCATATCCGCGACCTAACATTCTCAAAAGACGTTGCCATTCTGGCTTTGCATTTTTTTTCGGATGAAGCTTCTCTTCCTTGTATTCCGACGCGGATATTTTGATGCCCATCCCAATAGGTACTCCTCTGTTCTGTTCTGTATGATTCAGAAATCACCCTACCTGTTTGACGTGACTGAAAGGCAACTTTCTGTTGAGAACTCCGTTAGTGTCAATTTCACTAACTAACTAACTTCAGTGTTTCATTTATTTTGCAGCGGGTTAGACAGCTCCTACGCGAATCAGTGCATTTCCCTGCTGAAGAAGCTCGCGACCGAAGGTCGTACCATAGTTTGCACTATTCATCAACCCTCAGGGCTCGCGACCGGGATGTTTGATGCATTGTACGCCATAGCCGAAGGGAAGTGCATTTACTCGGGAGGAACTCAATCTCTCGTCCCCTTTTTGGCCGAGCTTGATCTGAAATGTCCTCAAATCTACAATCCTGTTGATTATCGTAAGTTTTTGCTTTTTTCTTCTCTCAACTGGGCTCACATTTTACTCGTTTTAAGTCATGGAAATCGCAACAGATGATTACGGCAAACAAAACGACAGACTTGTGGAAAAGGTCAACAACGGCCGCAACAAGTCCTTCAGACAATTAAATCGTGCACCTTACCAGACCAAAAACTCGGGTATGTTCCTCTGTTGAATGCGCAACATTCAAGTTAACATTTTCTGTTTCTTTAGAATCACTTCAAACTGAAATGAAATCCAAGCTGAGCCTTTCCACTCCGGACTTTGTGTCGGAAAAGATGTTGCCAACGCTAAATACAAAAGAGTACAATTCAGCCATAGACGTAAATCGCTACAAACCAAAGAAACCAACATTGCAAATCGACCCGAATAAGCTTTGTGATACAATATACGCTACGCCACTTTATCTGCAAATAACCATCCTGCTGGAGAGGACTTTCCTAATTATTTGGCGAGACAAATCACTCACACTGATGCGAGTTGTTATCCATTTGCTTATGGCCATCCTGGTCGGAGTGTTATATTTTGGAATAGGAAACGATGCTGGCAATGCTTTAAATAATTTTCGTTACATTTTCTACACGATAATGTTTCTCATGTACACGGCATTTTCATCAATTCTAGTCAACTGTGAGTATAATCAGTTTTGTTCGATTTTTCAGCTTCTAATCGGCATTCTGAGAATTGTACGCTGCAATCAATAAGCGATACGATCACCACATTCTACGAAACACACACAAATCGTTTATCTGACTGCAATTATCAATGGTTGATAGGCGGCACGACCAGCAAGCTTTTTCTCCGATAGAAGCTTAAGGTCGTTAGCTTTGTGCAGATCGAAAAATTCAATTGGACAGATCATGGCCTTGCAGAAAAAAAATTAATTTGACAGATCATGGCCTTGCAGAACCAATATGTATAAGTTTAGTAAAATCCCAACAGAGAATCCTGTTCGTTGGTGGCTAGGGCGCCCCAACCTAACCTACACTCATCTTTGTGTGTAAACTCATCTTATGGCACGGTGTTTCCACATTCGTTTTTTTTATAAGCGATTTCTTTGCAATAATATTTACAACTTTGCTTTTCCACACAGTTCCACTGGAGTATCCAATTGTGACAAGGGAACATTTCAACAGATGGTACTCGCTACGCGCCTACTACATAGCCTTCACCCTCGCCGACATTCCGATTCAAGTGATCTGCACATCAATATTCATCTGCGTGTCGTACACCCTCACGGGTCAACCCTTAGTCTTAGTGCGGATTTTATTATTCACCATAATCACATTTATGACGGCGCTAGTCGCTCAGAGTATCGGACTGACTGTTGGAGCTTCCCTGAATGTTAGGGTGAGTAAACTGACTGCAAACAAATAACTGCCAATCGAGTACGTAAACCAACGCAAATTTTGCCACAGCACGGAGCGATATTTGGACCGTTCTTCATCTGTCCCTTCCTGGCATTTTCCGGATTCTTTCTACAGCAAAACGATGCTCAAGAATGGCTCAAGTGGCTATTCAGCATATCGTTTCTCAAGTACGGTCTGGAGGGCTCTACGTTAGCTATTTTCGGATACAATCGAACAAAAATGGAATGCAATCAGATCTATTGTCACTTTGCAAGGCCGACGACGTTCCTTAAAAACATCGGCATGGAAAATGGAAACTATGAAAATGCGGTTTTATTTTTGTTCTTCCTGTTTGTTATACTCCGGATAATCGCCTTTTATATAATTTCATTTAGGATCAGAATATTTCGTTGAATTATTCGTATTGTTTAAGAATGTTGCAATTATTATAGTTTATTTGGAGTTTATTTCAACGTGAACATTATTATACATCCACACGTTGTTGAGAAAGTGTTTATTCGTATATAAGGTTCGTTCGCGTACGCGGTTTGAATCGAACGCAATCGATAAATCGATCGCAATCGCACAAAGTCTATACTAAGTCTATACTACATGTATAGACTTTGTGCGATTGCGATCGATTTATATCGATTGCGTTCGACTCAAACCGCGTACGCGAACTAATCTAATATTATTGTTTTTTTTTTTGTTAAGTTTTTGTATGCATCACATTTTTTTTTTATCGAGATTCTATTAGTAGAACGATTGGCAAATTAACAACGAACCCTGTGAGCGAAGTCACATGGACAAAAGTACGAGGGCAACGAATAACCTCGGCATGGAACTGTATTAGAGTATTCAAAACTGTGTCAACAACATTTCAAGTATTTCTTTTAAGCATCACCTAGCTAAGATGGGGAGTTATTTCCAAACGGTTGCAAACTCGCGACTTGTTCACATTGATTGAGGTTATCCCAAAAAAGCGAGCAGTATAATTTGTTGTTTGACACAAACGGCGCGTTTAAATTACTAAATCATATCTAATTATATAGAAAGATCGAAGAAATTTAGTCTGATTCGATGCATATTGTGCGAATTTAATATCCTTCATTTAAAGCTTGAAAGGGAAAGTCGAACCCAAAACGCTTCAACAGCACCCCGAGGTTGGAGTTCTTTCTCGCCAGCTGCAAGCACTATTTATTCATTTATAGAACCATTTTGGAGTAATATTGAAAATGTACGTAGCTGTGAATAAAGAATGATAAAAGACGATTTATTGGAGTCGCCATCTACCCGAAATGAAGGGAATTACCTCCTGAGAGCAACAGATTTGAGTGATTCGAAGAACTTAGGAAATTATAAAGACAGTTTTATCATTAGGTATTTGTTTTTTCTTTTTAAGTACGTACGTAGTTTATTCCAAAGAGGGAGGATCATAAATGCTCAACTTAACCTTAAAGAATGATTATACCAAGAAAATCATATATAGTGGTCTACAGTTGGTTGCACATCTAAACAATGGATGGGCCCTAATAACTTTTGCTAAATATGATTGTAAAATGACACCTTATGTTAAATCACCCTTATCGGGAATAAATTTCCCCGCGAATGTTTAATATTCAGCAATCTGATTTACATTGCTGACAAGGGAGACGTTTGCATCGGAATTTATTCGCGATAACCCTGTTTTTTTTTGTTTGGTTAAATTCACAACTTTGCACCCAATCTCAAGTTATCCATAAATATTTCTATTATCTTACCTATCGTTTTAATCCTAATAAAACCTTGATTAATGCCGCGAAACGCAAACCGTCACCGTTAGGCGTGTTTTTTTGGAACACTTATCTGAGCAAGTTAAAGAAAAGTAGACCAATTCGCAAAAGAGACTACCAATTCCATTGTGCTTGAGTGGTATAAATGGTGTGTGTCCCGGCTTTTAGTTTGCAGTTTAGTAGAAATTTTTACCGGCATCACCAGAAAGGTTCCAACATAAGCTGCTGCTGTCAAGTCACTTCCAATTGGGATAAATGCAAAGCACCTCGAGAAAAAATCCAGATTCGCAAAAGTGCTCTGAAATCAAACCAAGATTGTTTTTTTTTCGTACCAATCGAACATTAAAAGTGACCTATAAAAAAAAAAAACTTTGAGACTGCCGAATCGAACTCGACAATAGTGTCTAATTGTGAATATCAAAAATAAAGTGGCTATTCGCACGACGTCAGGGACACGGCTTAGGTTACGTAATAATTAAAAATAGTATTTTAAGAAATAAGTTGGGCCTTAAAACGTACAGGCTCGTGCCCGAAAATGAAATACTAGAGATTAGATCCCTTTGAGCGAGCGAAGCGAGCCACATTACCCCTATTTGCAGCGTTTAACCGTCGACCTAAGCCGTACCCCTAACGTCGTGCAAATAGCCACTTTGTAGTCATCATCAGCATCAGCCTATGAAAAATATCCAGTAGGATGCAATTGTTGCTGAGATAGATGCTCAAAAAAGCTTCCGGAACAAGCGCAAAAGGTTGCTTTTATTTCTGGTAACAGCCAATCTCTGTTATATTCGTTTCTGTCAAAAAAGAAATGTAGCCTTACTTTTAAATGGTCTATTAAAATATAATTTTCACCTCTTTATTTGTTTTGGAACGAATTTTGTTATTAAAAGCGAGCATAAGACTAGGTCTAGGTGTGTATTGTCTATCGAGTGCATGAGCTTTTTTTATCTTCAAAATATTTTTTTATAGGAAAGCAAATTTAAGAAAATTTAATTGAAAATGTGCCGTACAATAATTTTAAAATTTATAAATTGAAGTTAGTGTGATATGTATTAATATTAATGATGATGCTAGTTCGTAGGAAACGGTTTACTAAATTTGTAATTTAATATGTAAGTTGATAGACAAATAACGGTAAAAAGCTGAAATGTCAGTTTTGGCATGTCGTAGTTATAGTCAAATGAAACAATTAACACATGGGAAACACTTTTTATGTACCTACCTAAATAAGAGAAGAGATTTTCGCAAATGCATATTTGATTTTTTTTTAATAAATTCATACAACGAAACGTGTGCGGAAGTTGTTTATTTTTCCATGGTCCTCATGAACCAGGTCAGTCAATGAATGCAAGAGACACCATAAGCAAATCATACTGTTTGGTTTGCCTATGGACACACGCCTTTTTTTTTGCTTCAAGAGATCATTTGATACTCCCGCATGCGATTCGGGTCAAATGGCTGACAGATGGCGGCGGCGGGTGGGTGTTGCAGAATATTTGTCAAAACCTCGTGGAAGAACAAAAAAGGAAACACATACACACAGGGATAGCATATGGAAATTTACGAATGCGGATACGATGCATGCTTGCAGGTGAAGAATGTGATAAAAATAGGTACGTTCTGTCATACACATTTTGGGTAACGATTTTTATTGTTGGAACGGATTTTCAGTCACACAAACTAATTAGATGGTGAAGGGCGATGCAAATGATGTGAAAAGTGCTACGCGGATCGTGCAACTAACTGAAACGAGTTGATTACCGAAGCGGGGAAACCAGCGAACAGTTCTATAGGTATGTTGACGGCGATTGAAGACAGTTTTTGGGACCGAATTGCTGCCTGGGCGATATCTAGTCACTATCAGCAGTCAACAAGTCCAGTGTTTGGCTCATTTTAGTTCCTGATTTTGTAAACGTTCGGTCCGTTTTATCACTCTTCGCACCGTTCGTCTGTTTTTTACCACTTGGCCGATTAAATAGGCCGAAGCCTGATTAATTTAACCGTCTAACCGCCTTTTTCATGCGAATGGCCACTGCCAGAATAAACCAAGTCCGAGCAATGTACTTTGGTATAAGCTTAAAATTTTATTCTCGTCCTTGCTTGTTTTCACTTTTAAAATACAATACAAAATGTGCAAATATCCCGTAACTAATAATAATAATACGTTGAAAATAGCAACTAATTCTCGAAGCAAAAATCATAATTCTCTGGATCGTCGGCGACGGCCGGATGGCCACTACTTATGTCTACACCTTCGGTATCTAGCAGACGCAGTTTGATTTCCATTGCCAACAGATCAGCAAAGTCGTCCTCCTTCTGCTTACTGCACATCTCCTGGCCCAGCAGGGCGTTTATGCCATCTGTCCAATAGTAGAAAACGATTTCCTCTGGAGCGACGAAATCCAACGTCGAGTGATCCATGTTATCGAATGTTATCGAGAAGCCTAGGTTTGGTGCGGATTTTCTCGCGCGCATCTCCTTCATGTGCGGACACTCTTTGCCCACCAACAGCTGTTTAATATCAATCACTAGCACTTTGTTTGGCAAATCCTCGAGTGTGGGAATAGCTTTCT